>CM068870.1:8660000-11426250 GCA_035149815.1 Branchiostoma lanceolatum | reverse complement strand
GGCTAACTATAACTGCTAAGATACTGTTAAATCAATCTCAAACAGATGTATCGTAATGTTTCACAAGCTAAAGGTTCCTCGAAGGCCGGCTACTCCGCGAAACTGGGAGTTTGAGAAACGTTACGAGATGCCTTTCTACGTCTGCTTAGAAATTACCGTGAAGTAAGGTGTTTTATTTCCTACTGTATTTCCTGTTCAGGTGCCCCACACTATTCAGCATGTCCGCATCATCAACTACGGAGACCTGATCCACGACGTGGAGGCATTCCGTCTCGACGCCTCCCCCTCCGCCGAGCCCTACCAGTGGAACACGGTCTACTCCAACGGCGACGTCGGGGTTTCTCACTCGATACCGCAGGTCTTCAGCGGCTTCTCGGGGTCCGGTCGCTACTGGAGATTCACCTGTACGAAGACGTATGAGGGCTGGCAGCCATGGTTGAAGGACCTCAAGTTCCATGGATACGTCTTCATAGGTAAGTCGGAGTCCTAAAAAAAATCGCAATTTCAGGTGGCACTTGGCGCAATTAGGCGCAATTCAGTGAGATTCTCGATTGAGGGCGTCTTCTAGTTCTAAAATCTAAAAGCCGTGGTGCACATTTCAGCTGAAACCACCACATCTTCGGTTCCTACAACCACCCCCACCGCAGCAGCCACGACCACCATGGCGGCAGCCACGACCGCCACCACTGCAGCACTACCGATGCAGACAACGTCAACATCACGGGCGACATCAGGTACAGTAGACGTCACCACTGAGCGCGACAATTCCACCAGTCCGCCACTTACGAGCGCCACCCAGCGGATGGGAGAGGGTGGGTCAGCAGCGGCCAACACGGGCGGGGCATCAGGAGGGGCGGTTGCGGGCGGCGTGGTCGGGACTCTGGCTGTTGTAGGAGTAGGCGGCGCTGTGGCAGGCTACCTGTTGTATAAGAAAAAGCGAACAGTGGTGGAACCTAAAGCCTAGAATGTTCTACACAAACATCGCGTTTAGATTGTTGTAAATGAAGTAAATGCCGGGTGTTCTCATGAAGTACAATATATATAGTATTAGGACCAATTATCATGGTTAAAGTTTTCTTGCTGTCTATTATATACTTTATCACGTAGAAATTGAAACGTAGCTATGCACACATAAGAACGAGATGCCCTTAGAAAGCTGTACATGCACTTGTCAGGAGACACACGGTCCTTTCCGTGTGGTCTATATTCTGTTGACTTCAGTATTACAACTCTTCTACAAAATGTAGAGTATGCTTATTGTTCAATGTTGGTGGCGACATACCATACCTGCCTGCCTACCTGCCTACGTGCACATACCATACTATATTGTATCATACCATACTATCCTACACAGTGTGCACTTTACTGCACACCATTTAGCTCCATTTGAGCAGGTAAATTTGGATGTGTTAAAGCCCCCGTCACAAATCAACAATTTAGCTCGGCCGACTTGTCGGCGAGCTAGCTAGCTCCAAATTGGGATTTTCGGCCAAAGTACGACCGACGTCCTCGCAATTCCGCGGGCTTCGGGCGATTTTTCAGAGCTCGGCCGACGTTCGCGTGTCACTGGAACCTGCGCGTAAATTCAGCGAGGCTTCGGTCGATTTCCGTTTGGTGAAAATGTTTGGATCGGGGTTAATCGACTGATCTGTTGACTTTGTGACTCCTGCGCTAGTATTTGGATTGGTCTATAACAGAATTCCTGTTCATGTTATTATTTTCACTCATGCCCTACAGATTTGCCACAACTCAGAAAGTAAAGTTGGTCCAAATGAATATGAGCTTGTTACCAGGTCAGTTGATTCTGACTTCGTCCGTTGTGTCCAAGAGATGGTACCGTCTTATGTGGGATTTATGATTATTAGTGTTCGACGGACGTCGCCCGAGCACCGTGGCCCGAGCCCCGTTCTATTTTGTGACGGGGCAGATTTTCAGCAAAAAATACGGTCGACGCTCGGGCGAATTTGAAATTCGGCGAGCGTCGGGCGATCTACAAATGGCAATTTCTGCGTGGTTGATAGAAATCATATATTCATCTCTAAAAATATTATTATGTGTTTGAATTTCAAAGCTGATAATACGATATATTATTTTTGTCTGATGAGTAGTAGCAATGCATTTTAACGCATGACTTCATTTAAAGTTTATTTGATTGACAATGTATAAATAAGCACCTTCCTGTTTGTGACTAATGAAAGCAGCACCACTGTACACTGTCGACGTATTTCTTATGACGCACAGGTATGTGATATGCAAGTTGATTTCAATAAAACAAAAACAAGAAATGAGACACAGCAAGATCGGTAGTCTATGTTTCGATCAAGCATGGATACTGTATTGCCTCTGTTTTACACAACACAACACAACACAACAAAACACAACACAACAAAACATGTACACATTGTAATCTTTTAAATCGTTCAGATATGGATGACAGGCGCATCAAGTTTTCCGACAAGGGATATGGAATTATTACGCAATTGTCTTTTGTCCTTGACGATTTTGTAACCCAGCAGTTTCATAGCGTCTCCACAGACCTCTTGAATGTTCTCCACAGCAGACAGTGTAAGTCTGTTCCTCCAAGAGCTCGCGGTCTCCTTTAAATTCCCCCGCGGTGAATGAGGATCTTTGATCCGCTTTGTCACATTGGTGTTGTCTTTCAACCAACGAAACACAGCTTTGTGAGGTGGGATGCCAACAAATGCGTACAGCTTCTGAACCATACGAAATGGCGACATAGCGATATCTTCTAACCTAACTAAAGCATACCTATCTTGTAACCATTCTTTCGCCTGGTGCTTCAACTGGGCGTTCCTCACCATCCACGTACACAGATTTTGCACTTTACTAGCGTTGACTTTACTGGCCGAAAAAGACGAGTCGTCCTTGAACTCTAGCGCCAGACGTGACGCAGTGACTCCTCTGGGATCTCGGACCAAATGGAGGATTTTGACGTCATTTCCTGTTCGCTGCCCGCTCTCCGCCATAGCCCGAAACAGTCTGATGTCATCCACACGAATAGTTTTCACGACAGTGACGTTTGCTGATCTACAGACCCCGCCTACACGGTCTGCAATGACGTCACGAGGTATTGGGCACGCTCTTCCCTTGGATGAGTTGTATTTCCGGCACAGTCTGTGGAGCATCTTACTACTTCTCATCCCCATAAAGTGTGATGCTCTAGTGTCCAAGTAATAGGTTAGGAGCTTATCCAGTCCCCCAAACTCGCATCGCGATATACCGTCAAGCATTCTGAGCTGCATGTCTTTGTTGTCGTAGGCGTGGTCTTTGAAATACCTCACCGAGTGGAGCGGTTCGAAGTAATAAAAACATCTCGGGTGCTCGTTAAAGATCTCTCCAACCAATGAAGAGCCGCTTCTCATCTGCGTAACGATGAAGACAGTCGTCCGTTTCGGTCCCTTCTTTTGATTGGCTGTCTTATTGAGACGTGGCCATTCATTGGATGGTTTGACCCGAGGGCTGATTTCATTGGCTGTTCTTCCTTGCGGAAAGATAAGAGCTGATGGAACAGACACCTTTGATTTCCACAAATGTTGAACACGGAATTGGAAGTATATGATTGAAAGTACTACAATGGAGAGCAGACATACTAGAAAATGTCTAGTTCCGGGCAGCGACATTGTTGATACTAGTTCTCCCAGGACATCTGGTGAATAGAAAGAACAAATAAAACGTCATGTTACACCACATGTTATAAAATCCAACGTTATCGCATTCAAAGAGCCAACCACCTACAGTGCACTTCCATGTTTTACGTATCCGTATGGAGCAGGGCAGCAGTGTGGTGTGTAAAGAAAGTGAATGTGGTAGAAAGCTACACATGTACTAGTATTTAATTGAAATGAAATGCTGATAAGGATAAATATCAAGCTGTAGGGTTTGACCGCCTTTGTCCATTATAGAGTACTTTAATTGGCAGTGAAGAAAACGATCTAAATCAATGTAAATAGGGTTATTTTTTCAGCAAAACACCGAATTATTGTAGAGTATTATAGAGTACTTTAATTGGCAGTGAAGAAAACGATCTAAATCAATGTAAATAGGGTTATTTTTTCAGCAAAACACCGAATTATTGTACATGTAGTTCATACATTCATGATTCCATGGCTGTTTCATCAGATATCAGATCTAGATCTTACCCAAATTTTGACCTTCTAGTTGGAGGCAAAGCCTTTAATTACGTATGCCAAGGCTTCTATAATAAATGAATATTTCGCTTAATTTTATAAGATTTTCACTTAACTATCATCACCTTTCCACTGCCTCTGTTATTTGATACACCAAATTTTACCTACGCACCCTTACAAAATCACAACTAGAGTTCCACGACCTCATACCTTCGCTAAATGATCTTAACCTTTGTGACTGACGTATTGGGAGTGTTTCTCATCAATTATGCAAAGGTGGTCCTTATAAGCATGATTTGATTCAACGATGTTCATATTCACATAACTTCCAAATGCCACAAGTATGAAATTGCCATAATGTACCAGTATGGAATTATAGTAGTTTCTCATTAATTATGCAAATTAGGCCTACATCTGCATATTTTCTAGTATCTGTCAACGTTCCTCTCTTCCTGAATTACAAATGTCACATATTCGAATAGTCATATCATGGAACACAGTGGGTCTTTTTAAATTGCCTCATTAATTATGCAAATTAGAATATGATTTTCATAATTATCCTCTAATGATACGAAGCATCACGTAAGCTATCTACATACAAAAAAATCATGACCATACATGAAGCAGTATTTCCTCATTAATTTTGCGAATGAGGTCTTCATTTGCATGGTTGATATCTAATAATATTTCTCTCTTCCCCAGTTACATGTGTCACATGTTTCAGAGTCCAATCGTGGAATTTGGCGGATGTACAAACTTTCCTCATCAATTATGCAAAGTCTGAAGCAAAACCTGCTCCAGCCGCCAGAGGGCCCAAACCTATAGCACTTACTCTCTGTCCAAAGAGCTACCTACCACTCAAAAATCAGTTCCATAGCATGTCCAGAACATGAGATATCAAAACAGGAAGTTCCGCTGCAGTACCGTGACAAGCCGCTAGGGGACCCAAAATCTAATCACTTCCAGGTCTCATCAAGACCTACCAACATACCAAATATCAAAACAATCCATCTAGGCCTTCTTGAGTTATGCTGGTCAATTACAAACACACACACACACACACACACACACACACACACACACACACACACACACACACACACACACACACACACACACACACACACACACACACACACACACACACACACACACACACACACACACACACATACAAACGCTACCCTCTGCATAACCTTCTCGGCGAAGGTAATGAACAAGCCCCGAGACCCACTAAAAGTCGACCGTACGCCAGGCCAAATAGTTAACATAACATAACATAGTGTTCGGATAGGAGGCATATTGCCTATAAGATCCGCGTCTTAAGCTAAAAGTCCAGAGTTTGTGATTAGAGTTTATGTTGGGCTGGGCGAGTAGTCAAATTATACTCCAGGGCCCTCCTTGTCCACCTCAGTTAGATCCTGCCCGTCACAGCTGGTACTGTTCATGTCCGGTGATTACGACCAGTCGTCTTCCCCACTTTCCTATTGGTATTATGTAGGCTGGAACGGTGAGCGAATAGAACAGTGTCTCCCACCTATGACCCCGTTCTATGTGCAACAGATGCGAGTGAATTTGGAACTTGGAAAGGTAGATAAGGGCCGTTATAGCTGGTTTCACGAGTGGCATTGTGAGGTTAGAATGATCACCAGAAACAGGTTGAAACGTACAGAAGACAAGATATGGAATTACAAGATAGAAATGGGACCACATATGTTTTGGACAAGTCTGTTCTTGGCGGGCTCTAGTCCCAGCACAACAGGTTCGATCGTTTGGTCTGGCATAGGGTAGAACACATAAACACAGGAGGGCACGATATGTTGACATTAAACAAAGAATTCTTCGCACCCAGAGTAGCATGTTAGCATATAAATGATCATAAATGACATAGCAGCAAGTATTGTGTTAACTAGTGCAGGAAGGGATAATGTCTAAAGGTAGTATAGCTCACAAAACACAGGTACAGACAGTGTGTGTGATAGGAGACATAAGGTTCAGTAATGTCTGAAGACACTGTGCATGATTGTTACTTACCCAAAGCAACTTCTTCTGTGGCGATGAAACTCCCTCCATGTATTGCTAAAGCTGGCAGGATAGGCGGCTTCTGGAGCTGTGCAAGAAGAGCTGTACGACTAGACTTCTGTTTGTTAAAACTCCACACAACAGTCCCGGGCCGTACTGGGTTCGCTGTGGACCGCCGCATATGGGGAGGGACAGCCGCCAATCACCCGAACTGACCTCTTGATCAAATTTAGATGGCCAAAGTTCAGAGCGCGAGCGATAGAGTCTAGCATTACATGGCTGGTATTATAGTTGTACACCTTACAATTTAAAATTGATAATAAAAGTCTTGTGTCGTTGAATATCTAACCTGTAGTTTCCCCATTTGGTAAAAATATCAACCGCTTTTTTGAAAAATATCGATCATCAAACTTTTACCTCAGATTCTATTTTGCGTGAAATGTCTATCTATCTCTATACACAAGTATCTCATGACTACAACGTCATTTTCTACACGCATACATATGCATAGGTATGGCACTATGACTGGACGGCATGATCACTATGCTGGTGCTACTGTAAAGATCTGTAAACGTACCCGGTGTGGGGTTGTTGGCACGGTGCGTGCCGTGTGGCACACATCTTGAAGTGTTCAGGGTGTGGCGGGCTGTGTCACTAACACCAGGAAGGGAGGCAGAGTAGAAATAACCGGTCATGATCCCCGTTCATAGTCAAGTGAATGACGTCCGTCCACGCAAACATATGACGTTCTGAATGATCAGGAATGTAAATTTATGCGAAGTGACGGCCATTCACCCCAGGTCGCTTCTTATCTTCTTGTTGGTTCTTCCTGGGAAGATCTGGGATGGCACCAAAGATTATAGTGAATTCTATGCAAGTCAGATGGGATGGGATGAATACACAGATTCTGAAAGAATGTTTGACCAAGGTCGCCGTTTTGGGTGGCTAACTGGGTGAATACCAGAACCCATCTAGACAGAGTAAATCATCCGGAGCATGTTCACAAAAATGATGAACGTGCTACGGGAAGGCAATGTGTGGTATAGAAAAAAATGGCACCGTGATTAACACTAAAGACTATTGAGTTGACAAGCAGTTTGTTATAACAGGAATGAAGGACATGAAGTCCTGAACGGAAAGAGTAGCATTTTAGCACACTTGTGAGATCTTGTGTGACGCGGGCATTTTGATGTTATGACATTCGAATCCTCCAACGTGACTACAGTGGTCGTGTATCATTGCCTACATGAAAAATGGCGTGTCTGTCTGTCCACGTGATCCCACGTGTCTGTCTGTTTGTGCTTCCGGATATTTGTGGTCAGCATGACCTCTGCATGGGTTGTAATGATATTTGGTATGTGGGTAGATCTTGGTAAGACAAAGGTCAAGGTCGATTTTGGCCCACGTGATTTGTGACCTTGATATTGCATCAGAACTTTCAACTTTTGTATCTTTTGCACTGGATATGCTATGGTCTTGATTTTTTGGTGGCAGCTTTTGATGTAGGGATGAAGTGGTGTAAGTTTGGGCCTCTAGCAGTTTGCTCTGGAACTGCAAGGGCTTTTTTGTTAAACCTTCCAATGAGGGTAACTGAGATGCGAATTATGCAAAATAGGACTTAATTTTCATAGTTATGGGGAAAATCTATTATTCTAGTGATTTCAATAATAGGTTACTTAAATACATGTAACATATGCTAATAAGGGCATAATTTGCATGCCAAATGCGAACGAGCCATAATTCTTTAATGCTAAGTGCCGGGATTTCTTACTTGTGATATGTGTATTTTTAAGCCAAAAATAGTTACTCAAGCAACTGGATAAAATTTTGAAACAGTCAGACGTTTCAGATAGCATCCGCTGTATTTTTGTTTGTTAAAGGTGTGCATCAGCATGCATGAATTATGAAAATGTGGAATTCATTTGCATAATGAAAGATAAACATGGAATTCTGCCAACGGAAAGGACGTTGTATAATCAATGAGACAAGATGAAAGAAGAGATTTACAAAAGCTCAAGATATTTCATCGAGGTTACTCTTGTCTTGCTCTCCACCGCTAATCTTTATTGTTCTACCATGTATTTTCTGACTCGCGACCTTGTTTGAATGGCAAACTGTTTTGTCATGGACTGAAGCATCTCCACTGGGATGTGCGCATACGTCACATTTTGCCAAACAAGGCGAACACGCGTAGGGGCGCAGTCAGACGGAAATACGTTATTGCCAACCGTCTTCTCTAATGATAACACCAATCACCTTACATCAGTTGCTATGCTCATTTTCAAAACATTTCAAAGGGACCAATTACGTTCTATGGTTGTGATGGCAATTAAGTTATAGGAGATGAAGAGTGCGGCAATTATTGTAGGAGAATAGCCGCAATACTAAGGAGATGATCTTCCTCAATGCCTCATCAGGCTCATGTTAAATATATATATAGCTGGATGTTATATATAAACACAGCAGGAAGGTACAGACAAAGGGACACTGACTTGCATCGCAGAGTCGGCTAGGAAGTAAGAAATTTTCCAAGTATAGTCAAGTCAAAGTTTATTGCACAACATTTGCATCAGGTACAATATATGGCAAAAAGTATGCGTATGTTGATTTCCTGAAGTTCGTTCTTCAGAAGAAAAATCCATGAGATGGGTAACGTTCATTCATTTGAACGTCTTACACATAGCTGACTTTAAAACTTACAACAAGTAACGTAACATGGAAATCTTGACTACATTTCTCCCATTTAATCGTCCTTTTCCATCACCATTACACTTTATACACATGTGTCTCATGTCCGACTTCGAGAAGAATAAATGTCATGACACCACGCCATGAATGAATGTGGACCGTCCTGTTCCATAATGGTGGCGTGGGACCTCATTTGGCAGAGGTCATCAATTCCTTGTGTTAGTTAAACAGCTTGTACATCACTCATGTGGGCTGGTTTGGTTAGTATTTGGCAGGCCGTCTTCATCAGGGACGTCCCGTAATGTCCGCCGTGGGACGTAATCAAAACCGTCACCTGGCGATTCTTCCCGCCACCCCGGTGCGATTGCCCTACAATACATCACCAACGAACCGCCGCCTCAGACAAAACGTGCCCAGTTTCCCCACACTTGCACAAACGTTTGTACCAAGACCGAAAAGCTATGAACGCTAACACAACGAACGAGCAAATTGGTTTGGATAAACTTTTAACCTATTACAGTATTACTGTCTGGAGAAGTATATGGTCCCCCGATCCTATCATCATCCCGAGGTGCAATTTCGGCGAGGCTGTGATCCCAACCTACACATTGACCTTCAGCAAGCAATCCTGCCCTTATGACGCACTTGTGCGAGAGATAGCATCACATTCGGGCACAGTAGATAACACTGATATCACTTGAACAGCTGCCGACAGTAATAACATAAGTCCTGGCGCTGATGGGGAACCAAGTTGTGTTGGCCTTTGTGTAAGGAGGGGGCAGCTTGTCTGGATACATATCTGGTCTATTGCTCCTAAAAGACCAAGACTTAAACTAGACTGGCCGTCATTTGCTTTAAGAGCAAATTCAGGATGTTTCGCCCATACTCCTCATGCAAGAAGTGGGCTGTCCCAAAATAACTCCTGGGCAAATCCAAGTTTCTGCATAATGTATGCAAATGAGGTCCTCATTAGCATAATTTTTGGCCAGGTGCATTCACCTTTCCTAATGGTACCTACATCTTAAGGATGACATCCGCAGCTGTCACGGTAAGGGAAATACAAGTTTATGCATGAATTCTGCAAATGAGGTCCTCATTAGCATAATTCATGGACAGGTGTGATCACCTTTGCTAACGGTACGTACATGTCAAATCTGACATCTGCAGCTTTTCCGGTAAGGGAATCACAAGTTTACGCATAAATCATGTAAATGAGGTCCTCATTAGCATAATTTATGGCCTGGTGTGTTCGCCTTTCCTAAAGGTACCTTCATCGCAAAGATGACATCCGCAGCATTTACCGTAAGGGACATACAACTTTATGCATACATTATGCGAATTAGGTCCTCATTAGCATAAGTAATTGTCAGGTGTAGTCACCTTTCCTATAGGTACCTACATCTCAAATATAACATCTGTACCATGTAACATAAGGTACATATAACTTTCTGTAATACCATTAGTAGAGGTACCCCCTGACATCTGCTTGGTTTTAAGTCCCTAACAGGGGATTAGTGTAGGAGGGCTTATGTTACAGTATGACCTAGTTCTTGCTGGCCCGGACAGAAAATAACCAAAAATTGCATCAAAAAATTGCAAAATAAATCATTTTGAAGTAGTGTATGCCAAAAAAAATAATGGGGTCCTTTGGGTAAATATCCAATGCACAACTAAACCAAATTTCAGGTCCTCAGGTTTCAACACCACGGCACTGGAGGCCATCATGTGCGACTTTTGTCTGAAAATGACCAAAAAACCTCCATAAAATCATTTTCAAAACTTATATCAAAAAAATTTAAAAAGGGTCTAGGGGTATACACGTGCTCTACCTGCATACCAAATTTCAGCTAATTTGGTCAACGGACGACTGAGAAGAAGCGATTTGAAGATTTGACAGGAGAAGAAGGAGAAGAAGAAGGAGAAGAAGAAGAAGAAACCTTACAAAAACAATATGTTTCGTTGGCGAAACATAATAAGGTGAAGGTGAGAGTCAGCGTGACTGCACCATAATGAATAATACATGTGCTGAATGTACCATCAAAAATCATACACCGACGATACGACCAGGTTCGTTATCTACAGAGATAATGACCCATGCACATGTGACCACTGACCCGGCATCTAGCTAGCTGCTAGTACGGAGACTGATCGCTTGATTTTCGCCGAAGTCTCGGGTTTGCCGCCACTGTACCTAATGTTATGACACGGATGCATGCACCGCCATCTTCAATTTACTAAATAAGGAGATGATAGTCGTGACGGGGACACCGTGAAAAACAAGATCACTGTCGGTTGACAGCTTCTTTTTATCTGCAGGAAGTGCCTCAAGTAGAAATAACTGCACCCAGCATGAGTGATTTCCTTAAGCCGGCGTCACAATTCATACGAGCATCGGCCTATTTTATAGATCGCCGGAAGCTCGCCGAATTTCAAATTCGCCCGAGTGTCGACCGTATTTTTCGCTGAAAACCTGCCCCGTCACAAATTGAACGGAGCTCGGGCGACGTCCGTCGAACAGTAATAATCATAAATCCCACATAAGACGGTACCATGTCTTGGACACGGACGAAGTCAGAATCAACTGACCTGGTAACAAGCTCAAATTTGGACCAACTTTACTTTCTGGGTTGTGGCAAATCTGTCGGGCATGAGTGAAGTGGGTGGGCACACTGAAAATAATAACCTAAACAGGAATTTTGTCATAAACCAATCCGAATACTAGCGCAGGAGCCACAAAGTCAATAGATCAGTCGTTTAACCCCGATCCAAACATTTTCAGCAAACGGAAATCGACCGAAGCTCGGGCGAACGCCGTCCGAGCTTCGGCCGACCGTTGATAAGCCTATCGACGCCCTGCCGACGCCTGGGCGTGTTTCGGCAGACAAACATAGATCTAAAATGACTCAGTAGACTTTCAACTAGTCATTTTGTGGAGGAAAAACTCAGGAAGTCAAGTCAAGCCTCAAAAGTCAAGCCCCAGTTCATTAATATATAAATTGAAGCATCGAAACCAATACCAAAAAAAGAAACAAGAAGTATTGTCTTCGGTGTCCACATTTTATTTATAATAAAATTGTTTCAATGAAAATTTAACTTTGCAGTTGAATTGTCTTTCATTAGAAAAGTTTGGCAGCATTCTTTGACAAGTTGATATTAGTATCAGTTAATATTAAAGTATTATCTATCATCTTATGTTATAAACCAAGCTGTCGTTACCTTTTATCTATAAACAAGAAGGAGTTCGGCCGGAGCCCGTCCAAGCTCCCATCGACACCAGTACGACGCTCGCCCGAAGCACGCCTTACTTTTCATGAGTCGGCCGGAACACTGACGACGGTCGTCCGAATATTGTACAAAGCCCGTGCGAGGCTCGCACGAGGCCGAAGAGCTCGGGCGACCTCCGACCGACCAAAAATCGGGTCTAAAATCCTCGGATGCCCGCCCGAACATTGACCGAGCGCTGGGCGTTGCTCGGGCGAGCTACGGGCAAACTGTTGGCGAGCTGTGCGAGTTCAAAAATCGTCGCCGAGGCCTCGCTGAATTTAAGCGCAGCTTCCAGTGCCCCGCGAACGTCGGCCGAGCTCCGAAAATTCGCCCGAAGCCCGTAGAATCGACAGGACGTCGGTCGTACTTCGCCCGAAAATCGCCATTTGGAGCTCACCGACAAGTCGGCCGAGCTAAATTCGTGATTTGTGACGGGGGCTTTATCAACTTGGCATGCTGTTTTTCAATGCTATTTGCTTATTTGCGAGTTCACATATAAATGTCTGTTGTCAATCCATTCTTGGTAAGAAATACAGTGTTCAAGCAGAACCAAGTGAATGGACAATTCTCACAACAAGACAAACTAGAGTTCCACGACCTCATACCTTCGCCAAATAATTTTAACCTTTTTGACTGACCTATCAGGAGTGTTTCTCATCAATTATAAATCATACCAGTTGATCTTCTTCACCCAAAAACCAAAACTATGAGCTTAACAAAGAAAGTTAAGCTAACGAAGTAACATTTATCATGAATTATGCAAATGAGGTCCTTATTAGCATGTTCACATTCACAGAACTTCCAAATGACACAAGTATGAAATTGCCATCATTTACCTGTATGGAATTATAGTAGTTTCTCATTAATTATGCAAAGTAGGCCTACATTTGCATATTTTTTATCCATCAATATTCCTCAGTAACAAATGTCACATATTTCAAAAGTCATATCAGGGAACACAGCGGGTTTTTAAAATTGTCTCATTAATTATGCAATTAGAATCAGATTTGCATAATTATTGTCCAATCATTCAAAGCATCACGTAAGCTATCTTCATTCCAAAAATCATTAACATCCATCAAGCCCATCTTGAGTTGTAGTATTTTCTCATTTATTATGCAAATGAGGTCTTCATTTGCATAATTGATATCTATTTATATTTCTCTCTTCATCAGTCACATATGTCACATGTTTGAGAGTCCTATCGTGGAATTTGGTGGATGTATAAACTTTCCTCATTAAGTATGCAAATTAGATACTGATTTGCATAATAAGTATCTAATCATGTACATCATCACTCAAGCTATCTACTTACCAAAAATCATAACCATCCATCAAGCCCTTCTTGAGTTATTCCCTTTCAAAGTCTGAACCAAAACCTACTCCTGCAGTTCCAAAAAAGCCGCTAGGGGGCCAAAACCTATACCACTTACACTCTGTCCAAAGAGCTATCTACCACTCAAAAATCAGTTCCATAGCTTGTCCAGAACACGAGATATCGAAACAGGAAGTTCCGCTGCAGTACCGTAACAAGCCGCTAGGGGACCCAAAATCGAATCATTTCCTAGTCTCATCAAGACCTACCCACCTACCAAATATGAAGACAATCCATCCAAGCCTTCTCGAGTTATGCTGGTCTTTACAAACATACATACATACATACATACATACATACAAACGCTACCCTCTGCATAACCTTCTCGGCGAAGGTAATAAATGTACGTACATGTATATGGTGGTATCCGCACCAAACCAGGATACAGTCTGTTAATATTAGTCTGAAATTTCATTATCAAATTGGAACAGTCATCACGTATAAGTTGAAAAAAACATTGCGGACCAGTCGGACAGATAATGAAAGATGTCGTCGCCTTGGCTACAGCACACGTTTCTCCAGAATGTCGAAGGATGGTGTGATCCACTGAGATGCAGGTAAGCCCGTTGCTGACGGCTGTTTAATCAATTTTATTGTGCCTGAGGCGTTCATTAGCCCATTTCTTACGTCCCATACAGACTTAACCATGTATAGTATAAAGAAATCACCTCCACCTCATCAAATAAAACCGCGGTTGGTGACAATCATACCATCATTAGAAAAGATTTATGTTGTTTCAGTCCCATGGAAGATTACAAGGATATGCGATGCGGATTTAGGACAACTTATCGCCATAGAGCAGTTATGCCATTACCCGAGGGGCGCGAGCACGTGTTGGTGAACCCGTGATGATAAGAAACCGGAGTCCTGTAAAATACGGCAAACATAGGTTACTCAGGCAACTGGATAGAATTTGAAACAGTACAAAGTCAGACGTTTCATACAGCATCCGCTATCTTTCGTCAGTGATGACTATATATATTAGGAAAGAACAGGCAGAACCAGGTTTTATACCAAAACACTGAATAGATATGTTAACACGGACGAAAGACAGCAGATGCTGTCCGAAACGTCTGACTGTTTCAGATTTTATCCAGTTGCTTGAGTAACTATTTTTGGCGTATCTTATTACCTGGATGTCTAACATTCATCAACGTGTCATGTGAAATAGTTTTTCTTTACCACGGACAGTTAAGAGCCGTCAAATCTTTTCAGTAGTACATATTGCACCTGGCCATGTCCCTGTTGTTTCTGGTTTCTAGTTGACAAATATCCATTACCGAATTTAAAGCTTTGGTACAAGTCTCACTTCGTCTTCATAACGATATGTCACAACGTTGCACAATATATATGTCTACTAGGCCTGGCGACTTGATTGCAAAATGTAGACAAAAATAGGTTTTCATTTGACATTTAATTTAATTTTATTTCTGAGACAACTATGTTTCATAATCAGGACCTGATCTCAGACATCCGAACTACACTACCATGGCTGATGTCAACAGTTGTTGTTGTTCACCTGGTTGGGGGGTGGGTGAGGGTGGTGGTGCTAGCCATTCCCTTTCAAACGTGCTCGATGTACCTCCTCGAACATGGGACCCCCAACTTAACGTCCCTTCAACTGTGAGGCTGCTACCAATTGGGCTACAAGGACACCCCTACACTACCATCGCTGGCATGAACAGGCGGTATGGAAATTAACATTACTACATCTACGACATAAACATATTCTTTTCAGAGCTATTAAGATGTTCCACTCAATAAGCTATGTAGTGACGTCAGGTATAATATAGTAACGGTGTCCAGTTGACTTTCATGAAACAGTTGTGTCCTTGTGAACATGGCTGTAATTCATGAACCTTAAGTCTCTCCTTATCTATGTTCTTCAGTAGTTGCAGGCTGCTTTACAAGTATGAATGATAAGAAACGACCTTGAATTAAGGATGAAGGCTACATTTACGACTTTCGCTCTTGATGCAAATCGTCACAAGGTCATTGCAAGTAGGGGGTGCTTTTTCCAGCTCGATGAAATAATCTGCTAGAGGCTGTTTTCATGATCACAACAGAGCTGATGGTTCCGCAAAGCTTTACTGATTTAGAACCGCAGACGAGTTTGTCCATTAGAGTTCGGCGGCAGTAGAGAGGTTGTAATGCGATACTGCAATCAGCCGGTCGTTTTACCATTATCACTGCAGGACTGACTTTTTACTACCCATATTATATCTCCATTTTTTAATCTTTCCAATTGAAAATAGGTCGCTCTGTTAGACGACCAACACATCGGGATGGCACGTATTATTCCAAAGCGACAAATCGACATTCTCTCTGATGAATGTCTATCATTGGTTGACATGACAGAAAAATACGTTAGACCGATGTTGATTAGTAAAAAACTCTTAGTCTTATATAGACAAAGTCCAAAATGGCTGACTGTATAAAATGGAAGCAAAGCATCTCCCCAAACGTGCATAACATTAACGACATAAGGGCGGTCTTCCCAGTTAATTTACAATTGCCATACCTACACGGACCTCTAGACGATTCGTAATTTCCTTATCTGTGAAACTCTGCATATCGTCCAACGTCAAGCAATTACCCTCATTCCGCTTGGACATACGTGTTAGGGTAATCGCTACCTTGTCAGGTGTCTAACTGTTCCGCGCAGCTGAACATGAGTGCACATACACCGGTGGCACATACGCTGTTGCTAATTCCCCCCGCGGTCCGTTATGCGCGGGAGAGGTGCAGAAGCGATGTTGCCGACCAGGTAGTCGCGCGTAAGTGGTCAGCCTCATGCTGTGATGGGAACAGTTAGCGACATGCCATTTGTTCCTCTTCCTTCTCCTGATGTACGCATGCATACTTAAGGCCAGGTTTCTTAATGTGCATAATTCCTTTTTCGTATATTAGAGCAGGAGAAGTGAGCTGCATGGCTGACATGGGCAGGTCTTTATGGAAGCCGTAGGCGCGGGTTTGCATAGACTTGCTCATCAACACTACTTAGAGTACTGGATGTGTAATTTTTGTTTTGTCTATGATGTAGTATTATGCATCAATGAGAAACTACTTTATTAGCTAATGTTACGTAATGGGAAACCACTTCATCAGCTTAATGCTTGGTTGGTTCAAGCCAATAATGCGGCAAATCGTCATCGATTGTTTTGAAAGGTAAATATGATAGAATTTATGGAAAGACGTAAGAAGTTTTTTTTATGGTTTGAAGTCTGCCTAGTGTTGTACTGTACTGTAAAATCATTTTGTTGCTGACATACACAAGTTTATTTCCAACGATTTTCGTTTACAGACAGGTACATGTAGGTGAATGTGGCTAGCGGATTATGAGGTACCATTACCCACAAACACTGATGTATAACAGCGAAATTCTGAAACAGAGGTGGGTATTGCATGTGCTTGAGTTGATGTCTCAGAAACATATGCACGTTTTCCCACCCGTGCGGCCGGCTGACGTTACAGTTGGAGCAGATAGCCCAGACTGGCGCGGAGATTTTCATGAGATCGATAGGAACCCTGTGATTCCCAGTTAGCACATAATCCAATTTCGTGACTTGTTTGATGTAATTGAAACTTCCCTGACGATGCACAGATGGCCATATCAGGCTGTATAATGTCCCATGTGTGTAGTGGCCGGTATTTACAGCGCCGCTAGAACTCTCGGTGTATAATTTCATACGCATGCTTCTAACTGTTACGTGTGAAAACCGTTCTCTTGAAGAAACGTTAAATATCTGGGTCAGGTATTAGCATCTGACATGTCTGAAGTGACGGGACAGAGGGGGCACGAGGGAGTAATGACTGCAAAACTGTCCAGAATCTCGCACAATATGCATTTAAGGGGGGAATGCTAGATTAGCGCTCATTGTCGTACGAATAATTTCAAGGTGGTGCCTTCTGACATGGTTTATTAGATCATTACCCCGGGGCACCACCTTGAAATTATTCGTACGACAATGAGCGCTAATCTAGCATTCCCCCCTTAAATGCATATTGTGCGAGATTCTGGACAGTTTTGCAGTTATTACTCCCTCGTGCCCCCTCTGATCAGCCGCTTCAATTGGACGACTGATGACCCGCATGAGTAAAAATAACGGTAATCACCGAGTCAGCAGTTTCAAAATTGCTGGCTTCATGTTTGTTATGTACCTTTGGGGAAAACACTGTGTCCCCTATCTGGGAGATGCCCAACCAATTACTTCCAATAAATCTGGAGATAGTTCACGCATTAATGAGACACTAGATCGCCTTGTGACAAAGTTCGTCAGTGTCAAGAATCACGAGGGACACTGGTACAGGACGGCAGGTGGCTGACAGGTGGTCGACTCTGTTGCTCACATTGCTCTGGAGACGTTAGTACATACATGTATATGGTAGCCATTGACATACTTCTTCTGAATGTCACAATCATAGGAGGAATAGAAATTCCGCATGGATTCCTGATAGCTTGACCTGGTCTCACTAAGTACCTTAAAAACGTCCACTAGATAAATTGTAAAAATACACATTTGTTGATGAACAATATTTCTTACATACGTTGCTCGATTCTACAATGTATATAACGTTGGGTAACATAAATTCGCGGGGTACTTAAATTCGGGATTTTTCGAAAACGGGGTATTTAGGGATATGTGCTAGATGCAACATCAGTAATACCGCTAGAAATGCAAACTTGACAGACTAACGTATTCAGAACACTGTCTGAAAAGCTTCGATAACCATGCATTAGAAGTTGGCTACGTCAAAAACTCTCCGTCCCTTATTGTCACAGTCTGAGGGCTTCGTGGGAGAATTATACTGCACAGTTGTTCGCTGGTTTATAAGACAAACTGTCACATCCGCTTCCTGCTCAACACAATTATTTACAATACAACTTATTAGAATCTCTTTTGCTAACCTACAACTGGACTCTAAGTGTGATTAATCATCAAAACGCCTCTTTGTTGCTACAACCAATGGCTACGGCACTACGGTGAATTTTCCCGCCACCATATTCGTTACCCAGAATCCTGCTATTCGGCAGACGACAAACGTTTGCGAGGAACACTTTTTTGTCTAAATTTTGTGTGTGATAGTGGACTGATGGCGATATTTTCCTCAAAGTTTGCTCTTAGCACAAGCAGAAACACATGGACATAGTGGTATTACCATTTCTACGGCATCCAGCTAACGCCCCGGTAAATAATGTACAAATTTCCATGACGGTGGGGGTTGACTTTGAGTGACGTTCTACCAACTCAACACACGGGTTGTTCCCGGAGGCCTGATGTGTGCGGTACGGCCGTTTTTTCGTGTATTTTTTTTTTACTTGGACACGTCTATATCCATAGCACTCTCCTCAAGCCAAGGATGGAACGAATAGCTGCTGTATAAAATGAAATTAGCGGTAAGATATTCAAGACTAATCTTCTCTCCCGAATTAATGTTCACCCCTGTCCGACAGCACCGTCATTGTGCGTGCGGCGGACGGTAGTTTCAAGTTGAAACATTATGGTGTCAGCACGACTAGAGACAAAATCTACCATATATATGATTAGTGCAAAGATAGTACATGATACTGACAGAATAATAGAAAAAAATGATGGTTTATTGTTCTGCTAGATTGATTTCAGTCAACCATTATCGGAAAAATCCCGAATTTATGTTACCCAACGTTATTCGCGGTTCACCAAAACACACCAAAGTCATGCCTGAAAGCACTCATGCCTGCCATCATTTGACACAGATTCTGAAACCGTTTCACCAGAACGCAAATTACACCCCTACTGTTATGAATCAGTGTTACAGTCCTGTCCGTGTTGAACGTATTAATGAGACCTTCATTTCAAACAGAAACCTCCATAGGTGTACTACAGTGACCCTTCTCCACATTAAATATTGGGACAGTACACTAAGGCATGGCGGGAGATTTTCCAGCACGACACATGCTTGTACACTGGATGTTCGTGTATTGTGTATCCTGCCCCCACATATTATGGGCGTGACATGCTATTATAGAATGTTTTAAAGATAGTTAACCATGCTCATTATCTCCATGAAAAATGGAGATTTTTTCATGGAGATATTGTTTTGAGCGTGTTTGTGTGTGTGTTTGCGTGTGTTTGCGTGTGAGGTTGTGTGTGTGTTCGGATGCTTGAAGTCAGCATAACTGAAGAACGTCTGGTATGTGACAGTGGAACTGCATTGGCGTTTTTGTCAAAATCTTCCAAGAAGAATAACTGAAGAAAGGAACGACAGATTTTCGTGTTATTTAATATGAAGATAGTTTAATCAGAGATGTACAAATGAAGTGCAAATTATGCAAATTGGGACTTAATTTGTATAAGTAATGAGGAAAATCTATATTTTTACTAATGTATGCTGTCAGAGACCTGAAGTTTAGAGACCCCATGCACACCGGTACCTCAAAACATTTCGGCACCCTAGTCATGACGGAAACAGATGATAACGAATTTCAGTTTCTAAGCTGCCGCGAAAAATCGAGTAAAGTTCATGCCGGAAGGCACCCGAAGCTAGAATCGTTCTGAGAGCTTACCGTTTCCTCATGGCGCCTGAGGGTGGGGGGAATTACACCGAGGACAAGTGTTATTACACAGCAGTGTCGTGCTGAGCGCAGCACTAAAGATCATGATTAGAAACTCTTTAATGTTCAAGACAATTTGTATTCAAGCTCTGAAGTCTTTTGGGCAGATGGTATCCTTGGATGGTGCGGCGGATCAGCAGCCATCAGGGCGCCCGCGATATGCAGTGCTGAGAAGATTAGCTTACCTTCGCAGCGAAACCGCATTTACTGCGCGGGACTTTTCATTAACTCAGCGCGCGCCGGGTGTGTTTGGACTCCCTTTGTTACATATACACAAATTATCAGCCAAAGGTAATGGAATTCCACTCAAGGCAAAGATAAAAGAGCGTTATTAAGAGCACTTGTTCTGAAACAGTAAACCAACCTGACTGATTTGGTCTCTATAAAAGTATAAAGCTTGTCACAAGGTCCACAATGTGCGGTTGGCTTAGGGCTCGCCTGGAAATCAAAGTTAATTCATTTGGTAGCTCTCTAATTAAATGGTCCAGGGACTTTGACGGCTATGAAATGCTCCATCAATGTCAGGACATATGCTTATTAGCGTTGTTGTGCAATATAACAGCTTACTTGGTGACATCTCTACTTACAGATGATCTTTCATGACAGTATCATACAGCCAACACGAGCCTGCAAAGATCACTAGGCATTCCTTTATGGAATTATACTAAAGCATAGTTTCTATCTTTGAAACAGTCCCTGACATAGAACGTCTAGTTTTTCATTAACCCTACTTGTTAGATTATGCTTAAAGATTGCACAATAATGTATTGATTACACGACAGCGTGTAAAGTTACTTGGGGACATCGTTTTGAAATGAACTGTCAGCTAAGGCGTACCAAAAATGGGAGTTCAAAGCACAAGCTGATAGCATGGCTGATATCTTAATATTGCGTCATCTGACCTTCTTACATAACTAGTTGTATTTGTGCAATCAAACTGAAAAGGTCATATTCTCAATTTCAAATATACCATGCAGTCCTCAAGTCTATTCATCAGCTAACGGAGGTAGAGACCATTTGATATTTTTGAAATATGAGTCCCTCTTCGGTTTATGGTGAACTTACAAAAAATATCTATATGCTTGACGTAATTGCAAGGATCTTAATATACAACCTGAAACGAGCCAATCAGATGAGTTCCTGGACGGAAGCTGCGTACGCGGTGTGGTACAGTTTTATTCACACGTCACGCAAGAACCACAGCCAGTCATCCTGCAGTCTTACACTGGGGATGTTTACCTCACTTCCTACAGGGACTTTTTTCATATATTTTTGATATATGGTTCTACTAGAGTAACCTAAGTGGAAATCTAATGTCCTGTACACAGAACTGAACACCACCGAGGTTGCTCTCTGCAATTGTCTCCCATATCACATCAGACTTGATTGGCATACATATGCAAGGACAAGGCGAGCGTCACAGCGTTCGGTACGTACACGGGGAGCGGTCTGTTTCTCTTCTCAGAATTCTGAAGGTTATTTGCCCATCAAGTTTCAAGGCAAGAGACTGAAACCATCCTAGCTATCGCCGCCCTGGAAAATCATTCATTATCGAGTGCCCGTGGGAGATCAAAGACAAGCCTTTCCAATCAGCGCGCAGCGCTTTCCCTGTCAAACTCTCTTGTTATCAGTTCGACTACGAGATGGCTGACAGAAAGATGCTTGTTTCCTCGTCTGCGAAGATATTGGCGCGGGTGGCCCTGGTAGCTGTTTTAGGCGTGGTGTGCCATGTGGTGCTGGCTGAGGAGGGCAGCGTTATCCTGGACGGTAACATCACGCTTGGCGGGCTGTTTCCCGTGCACAGCCGGGGTACGAACGGTGTGGGATGCGGGGAGGTGAAGGAGGAGGCCGGCATACAGCGCATGGAGGCGATGCTGTACGCTATCGACAAGATCAACCGGGACGACACGCTCCTACCGGGGGTATCCCTGGGCGCACACATCCTGGACACCTGCTCCGGCGATACCCACGCTCTGGGGGAAGCCCTGGCCTTCGTGCGGTCCATCATCGACCGGGACGTGAGGGACGCCGTGTGCAAGGACGGCGCGCCGGCACTGAAGAAGCCCCGCCGACCTGTGGTGGGCGTCATCGGGGCTGCCTCCAGTTCCGTGTCCGTCAACGTGGCCAACATTTTACGGCTTTTTGAGGTAAGACGATCATTCAATGCCGTTGAAGACATACGGAATAATCGTAAATGAAATTGACATATTTAATGCAGCACGGGTTCTTCTATAAATCTTCTTCTCTAAAACACACAACGCATAGTAAAATCACACACATAAAAATACGGTAGATGTTACGCTGTGAAAATGACAAGTGTAAGTTTGAATAATACCATTGGTGAAGTCCATGGTGCTGAACTATCGGCTCCTATGTTACAAAGACTACATTGACTTAGTGAGAACAGCATTCACCTGACACCGGGACACTTTTGCTCGGGCTATTTCAATCCTAGGAGTAGTTTTTATGTTCTTCCTGTTTTTCTGATTGGATTATTTCCCAGAGACTGAGCAATAGGCCTCTGAAATTGAGTACAGTCTGTATCCGCCTAGCTAATGAACTTCATTTAAAACTTCAGAATGTATATCTCTCTCATCCAGGATATAGATAACGTCACAACCAATTCGTATAAATAGGCTATGTATTAGAGCCTTCATATCCTGATATATCTTCAATTCCATTATGTGCGAGGTGGGGACTTAATTTCATCCACTTGCCTTTTCGTAATAGACCTCTAGGAGACGTTCTGTGTACTAGTATTCAAGCGGTCTGGCGCTCATAATTGTCATCGAATATCTATCCAGGCAATACAACACAGCAACTATTGGTTCTGAGTCCAACGCTCTAACCGTTACGCCACACAGGAGCCACACAGATGCTCAAAGAGATCGGGTATCGAGTGAACACCTGAGTCAAAATACTTGTCAAAGTTGCGTTCATCACGTCTAAGGTGATCACGCACGATGTATAAAAATAAACCGACCATTGAAACATCTCAGTTACCATGACGTTGATAAACGTTTGAAGACACTGCTGACAAAAGACTAACTGTGTGGCTGGTCATTTTAGCTCTTTGTAATGTAATAATACCATTGATTATAGTAACAATCCACTCGGTGTAGACTGAACGCCACGTTAATTGTGTGGGCATTGAGGACGTTAAGGAGAGAAAGAAAAATGTAAATGACATGATCTGTGAAAAAGGGGATAGCCGAATGTTACAGAGACCAAAACACCCACCCGAAAACACCAACGCCGAAACGGACGAGGGTGTTTTGGCAATAGAGAAAAGCACAGCTTCCGATAATATCTCTGTGTGGTATTTTCCATGGTAGATTAATATATTCACCAGAACAATCCCCAATCACTGTACGGACGGGCAAACGCGGTCCGTTTGTGTGGAGAGGAGCATCTCTTCTTGCCGTTTTATGCCAAGCTGTATCCGTCTATGACATAGCATCCATGTTATCATTTCATACCACCGTCTTTCCATGTCTCACAACTATAGTTCTTCTGACATTTCCTAGGCACTGCAAGGAAAGCATACTTTATATTAAGTATTTCTACCATCGGTCATCAGCGCCTGTGTGCTCTTTTTATCTTATCGTTGAAGCTTCGGTCCATGAAAATCTGTAAGAATTATGTTCTTTGTGAAGCCAATTCCTTGGCGAAATCAGCGATTCCTTTCAGAGGGGGTTGCAAATAAAGATAGATCCACATGGCATAATTTACCAGTACACATACAATTCATTTCACTGCGGGGGGTTTAGACAATTGTCATGTTGGGTCTCCTGATTAATTGTGAAGGGTTAGTTCATCTATCACATCTCAAAAGTGAGGAAGAGAATCATATCATCCAGTCAATGCAGGATCGACCTCACGTACTGCCAGGATCTTAATCAAACCCGTCCCACCGGCGATCCGTCAGACAGACGGCATAGAGTTGTCAATCCGAGCTGACACTATCAGCTACAGGTGACACTATCATCATCCTCATCCGGAAACAGCTTATGAACCCTGTGATATCATCTACCTCTCGTCGCCCTCTGATATCAGCAGTGTCCTGACAGACAGCATGACAAAGTCTTCCTCTGCTGCTATCGTGGCCTTCATCTTAGCTCGAGGAGAAACATTCGTTATCCTTTCTGTTCGCAAATCTTGCATTGAATGCCCTCTGTTGTAGGGATGTAAACTCGCTAACTGCAAGCGCTTTGTATTTGAAAGAGATTAATCTTTTTCACAGTCAACCGGTTATGTGATACTTAGTCCCGGCTGAGTGAATCGACAAGGGAATCCAAAGACTTCTCCATCTAATGTTACCGTGTCAGCAGTGCATAGGGATGAGACATGTACATGTACTAGTTACTCCAGAATTGCCCTTTCTTTAATCATAGTTGTGTCTACACTGCATTAGGGACCATATTAAACTCTTGATTTTTCTTCACTTTTTTTTTTGGGGGGGGGCGCACTTTTTTCTCGTCCAAAACATTTACAATCAGTATCACCCCATTGGGATATATACCCTCAGCTTAACTTTTTATTTCAGAGGCTAGAAGATTACGATTAGGATGATCAATCAATCAATCAATCAATCAATCAATCAATCAACCAATCAACTAACCAATCAACCAGTCAATCAATCATACAGTTAACTGCCATAATCAATCAATCAATCAATCAATAGATAAATCAAACAATCAATCGATCAAACAACCAATCAATTGCTCAATCATTGACAAATAAATTCTTCTGCCAATAATCTTTTATCGAAGAACCGTCCACCACGACAGTTTTGACCTAACAGCCATCCACACAAGACGTCGTAACGAATTTCCGCTACATCCCCGGGGAATGTCAGCACCTTTAATTTAACCAGGATCAACACAGTAAAGCAAAATGACAAGATAATCCCCGTGGAGATATGATGTCTCATCGGATGACTCGTAACCGCTTAAGGCTGACGGTGTTTAATATGTGGGTACTGTGGCAGTAACGAGATATTGATGTTTATTACCCAATTATCGTCCCTCAAAATGTAAACATCTTTTCAGCACACCTCAGATGAAGTCTATGAAGGATTTCGGAATTATGTCTCCATTATGAATAATTGCAATGAAGTTACTTGAACGCCAACACATCACACACATAATCACCAATTGACAAGTGTTCGTTGGGTGCTCCCAGTAGGTTATTACTTTTGACAAACTGCATAATATGGCGACTAGAATTGTTAACAAACCGTAGAAGAGATACAGTATTTCTAATAGCATAAGTGCAAGTTCGCGGCACTATACGTCATTGTGAAGGAACGGAAAGGAAAACCTTGTCTAACACTATGCGTGTACGCCATTTTGTTTATTTCACTGAACTTTTTGATCAGGTAACACCCTTTTCATCACGACCGTCAAATCTGCTTTTTTTCAGTGGCATTAAGTAGTCTTAGGAATTGGTATTAAGTGCACTTCATCCCACTGTATTATAAAATGTTATAAACTCCAGACAGCACGTTGCGAGGTGAAGCTATAGCCACGTGTTGGCGAAATAAACACAGCCCCAGTTAATGAGGTTTCGGATCCAGCCTCAAGACCATGATTTCCTGTGACGTCCAAACGTAGACCTAATTTGCTTTCTTGAATCTTTAGAATAGTCATACCTTCTTGATCATATCAGACACGAAAGAAAGATGCTCTCAGACTCTAGTCTCCCCTATATTTGATAAAAGAGACCGAGTCAAAGGTGGTGGTTCTGTAAGGGTTCGTTAAACCCAACAACTGTTGGTAATGGCCGTTAAAATCCATATCTGTCAGGTAAGCCATCCAAGCATAGCAAATGGTTGTTCTTAAACTGCAACCGCGGAGCTCACTATGCTGTCATAGTAAAGCAGCTAAGAATTGACAAATTCTAGTTACATAAATGAATAGCCACACATTTAGATGATACTGCAAAGTTTAGAGTAATAGACACGTTATGTAAAACAGCTCTTCTGTGGAAGTTGGATGTGACTTGTTTGTGTACAAGGGAATATTTGATAAAAAGAAGAAAAACAAGAATGACTGTCGAGTTGACATCACATACAGTCAGTCGGCACCAAATTTCGTCCGCCCATATTTGATACTGATGACATATCAAACGTTTCTTTGTTCAGTGGCGGTAGGTCAACATGTGTAGACAGTGTACGTGTTAGACGTCATGACCCGACTTCGGCTTCGGGCCGTCTTGGATCAAATGCCCAAAGATGAAAGACTAACTCCTATGTAAGCAGACATGCATTCAACATATAATGTCGAATGCTTAGAGCAAAAGATGACAATTGACCGAAATGATTTGAACCAAAGACTGCTTGTAACGGTATTAATTCCTCCTTGTCTTTATAGTCTCTCTTTACGTCGTGCGTAGAAACTTCCACCAGTAACACACGTACGTTACTCAAATATGCCATTAAAGCCCGCTCTTTGAAGCGTGAGTCGAGGGTATTTCTTAAGTGCAGATGACCGGCGGCTGGAAGAACTGAAGCTTAGCAGAAAATGATGAAATTCAGAGATCGGTACTTTTGTTAAGACTCCCCTAAAGCCTTGATGTCACCTAGTAATTAGATAATTCACCCCCACACATTCCAGCTCGGAATGACAGAAAAAAATTGAGACCTACTAGTACTTCGGCTGCATGTTTTTAATGTAATGGTCTCTCTCTAGAAATGGTTACTTTATACGGATTGTATCCCAATACAGTCGTGAAATCCGGTCCTATGAGTGGTCGTGAGGACTTGGCTAAATCGTTTTTTGGTCCAGTCACTAACGTGTAACATTGGGGGGATTCTACTCGAAAAGAAAGAGATTTCAGCATGGTGGAAGGTGTCGTTATTCTTCTTCTGTCGAACTCATAGCGTACTGCTGGAGACGAAGCCTACTGCTTTTTCAGCAGCTGGTAGCGCAATGCTTCGGCTCGCCTTCTATCGCCAAACACCCATACATCCATACAGAATGTGAACCTGAATTGTGAGTACCGGAGTGCACAGACCACTACGCCACACGGACACGACAATGTCGTTACCAGGTACCGTGCGTGATCGCTGCTGTAGCTAAACGGACGTCCTTGAGAAATCGGATGTTTAAAGAGACTTCAAATCAAACATCGAATCTAGATGCCGAAGCACAATTAAAGCACACACGCTGAAACCGCAAGTTATTTCACAACGTAACCTTACCTTGTAGAACCTTTTTTAATGAACAATTTTAGATACACATTGCAATCACCATCATCATCTCTGATGTAAGTCATCCAGGAGATACTTGACACGGCTGATGAACCACGCACTAAAAGCGTGTATGTAAAATGAGAAATCCCTAGATCGAGGAATGCAAAATAACCTGCTGATCCAAAACCTTGCTCAGTGTTCAGTGTCACTAACGAAGAGTAGTGGATGCTAGTCTGACCGTTTCCAAAATCATATCCAGTTGCTTGTCATGAGTAACTGCTATCTGGTGAATCTGAGCGTTACTTCTGAACATTAGCGTCATGCAGCATCTGTTCCCAGCCTTCTAGAGCAATTCTAAGGGGACTGATAAAGCAGTCGTATTGAATGCGTTCATACAGTTATCCCAACGAATTCTATGGATAATCTTTTTTGTGTGCTTTGTTGTCTTTTTATACATACTTTAACATTTTGCCTGATATTCTGATTATAAGTCGGGGGTTGCACAAATCCAATTTAGGTCGAAGCGAGGTCGCAGCGCGATCGCTGTCTAGTGGAATGAGGGCCTTCGAATGAGGTGGCATCAAACAACAAAGACTATTCGTAGTGAGTTGCGAATTGCATTATCTAATCTGTGTACCATGAACAATGAAATGAAAACCGTACCAGAGCAGCAGGAATGGTATCAGACTAAGCTCCGAAAGGACGTTGTACTTTGTATTCCTGGTTGTAAAATAAGTCCGTTCGCCGGGGTATCGCTGGTTCTATCAGTCCATTAGTTGCTGATACAAGATCTGCCGGGAATTGGTGATTTGACAGATGGAATGTAATGATGATGTAGACTAGATGGCGCGACTAGGACGTCATTGCCCGTGTGTCCATGCTGCGTGTATGCAAAAGACAACCTATTACCAGAAACTAGAAGCTCCTGCTGTTAAGAATGCCCATCGGCATTCTCACGGCACGATCTCCAAACAACGATGTCATGCTGGTGAAAACTTTTCGACAATAATCCTGAGGCTCTAGCTCTGCAGTAACTTTGAGTACTTGTATTTTCTACTTGAGTTGTTATAGGGAATGATGGAGCACCTTGTTAGCGACTTTCCTTCCTTCAGTCATCCATTATCTGGGAAGTCTGGCTCATTCAGAAGATCACTTCGGCGGCTTTTCTGCCAAGATGGAGAAGAGGAAGACGCAGGTTTGACAACCAGAGGAGACGAATAGCTGTCCGGGGATGAGTGGATATAGAGGAATGCAAAATTGATCGATACGTTCGGAAATTCAGGTCCAGGTACATGGCTATGGTTTTGTAATTGGATTATCTTCACCGCATCAATATTTGATATAGTCAGAATCAAACAACAAGCTTTTATATGTTACGTTTTAGGTAAACTATCAATATTCTAGGGTGATCAAGTCGAAAAATGCATTGCTAACAATGATGAAGTAGTTTGAACAGAGACGACGTTGGTAAAGATGACTTATTTGTATGCCAAATCCACAGTCTACTATCATGGGTATTACTACCACGTACTGCTACATCTGGTTTTACTGAAATCTCTCAACGCCGTTACTTATCGTGTATGGCGCGTCCTAGATCCTAGATCTGAACAGTTTAGTCTGCCTCATAGCTGTAGAAACGTTGCTTTTCGCGACATGACCCTTGAATCCCTTTGTCACTCTGTATGGTTCCATAGGGACGTGATAGAACTACAGAAGGGTTTGTAGATAGCTGTGCCAAGCATTTGGACACGTAGTTTGACTAAAACAACCTTTTGCTTGGCGTCTGACCATTTCACAATCATTCAGCTTAAACGATCGGCAGGTCCATGGTCTCATTGCTATGCACTAAAAGCAGTAACGTTAACTGTAGGAGCGATGCATTCTAGTTCCGATGTACACAAAAGGAAAACCCGATAGGCATGCAGAAATGGTTGCAAATAAACTTATATTATGGGTTTGCGCCAGTCAAAGTAAGATAAAAGCACCGGTACAGCACATTCCTGAAGTTATGTATTATACATGGTGTTCTCGAAACCGGGAGAGAAATTTGAGCTGGATTCACGTAACAGGTGTTCATTTTTATATTCACCAAACGTCGTTCCTCCCTTCCTGCCTTTCGTGTACGTATCTAGGACCATACCTGACTGCTCCTGGCAGTGCAATCTTATCACAGTTTTTCAGCTTCTTTTATCTGAACACGTTCAACTGGAGTACTTTGTGAGTTAGACTATCTGGGGTTTCATACGGTACATATGCATATCCCAACTGTAGTGTTTGACAGAGCACCAGGATAAACATCTGAGACGAGAGTCGGTACAGATGAGGCCCAAGGCGATTCCTGCCTGCATAGACTATCCTCTACATAGACTATTACATTTTTCGAGGAGGCGATAACATAACGTTTCAAGTCGTAAATTGTAAGCTACAGTTAAAAACGAACAGCACAAGACACGTGAACATCGAAGTCCAGATCGTCTGAAAGTCCATTGGTTTACAATAGGTGGAGAAATGGTGGACGGTTCATGCGGTTGATTCCAAATATAAAACCTGTTTATAGCTATGCTTACCTCGGCGAATCAGTATTTCCTATTTCAACAAATCGTGGAAGCATACTCGATAATTGTAAGTGTGTGTAAGTGTTTGCTGTAGCATACAAACAGATACGAAAATACTCAACGTGTTGCTATTGAAAAAGTACTTTGTTTTGAAACCTTCGGTGAAGTGCAATTTGGCACATCTACGTAAAGGCCAGATTCTTAGTGAGTCCGCATCTCAGAATTCGGCACGTTGCAACTTGTGCTTAACATTTAGTTCTGCATTTCGTAAACAAAGTTGTTGAGTACATGAAGTGAGCCCATGGCGGTGTTCGGAAGCTTAAGTGTGAGTGACAAGTGCTTAGCAACGCGTAAGGTGATTACGTACGTATCTAGTTAGTCTTCCGATATACGTTACTTTCAAGTCTATCAATGATGAAAATTCCATCTGCAGATCTTAGAATACTTTGAAGTAGATGCAATTAATCGTCAAAGGCAAGGCACGGTCTTGATCAAATCCGTAGCTGCTTTGGGCACTAGATTTGCATTTTTGGTTGCTAAAAGATATGTTTAAAAAATAATGACATTACCTGTCTGACGTGCGTAGTTTGACAGATATCTATAATTAAAATATCGTCGCAAACAGATACAGGCCCAGATGTCTTTTCAGCGCAACTTGTAAAGGTAAACTTTATGGGTTCACTGCGTGTAATGAGCCTTTCTGGATGGTCATAAAGCGTTCTAACATAAGTATCATTACCTGCCCTCCTTCCATCCACGGCGCCTCTCCGGACAGACCATAACGTCTGCTGATCCTAGTTCACAGACCACACCGGGAAATATGTAGATATTTTCCCAATAAACGTGTTCGTTCTCACATCGTTAACCAATGATTCGCAGAAAGAGACAAATAAGTTTACTCCAGTCACACAAAACACATATTTGAAAAGGATGAAAGTGGATGTTGAATTTTCCGACGACGATGAAATTCGATGAAGATACTGAAGATCTTTTTATTTCCTCAAGTTGATGCAGACGATAACGCAGATATTTCAGTCCAGGCAGCACGGGATAATCCTCCCTTCCATTTTACCTTGAGCCACGCTGGAAGGGTAATAGGTTTGCCCATGGCTTTGGAGTGGGTTGTTCTGGCGATGAAAACCTTCATAGCACATCAGCTCATCAATCTGTTTTAAAACGTGAGATCATCGTGTTCTCCTGTATCGAACATCTGCTGTAGATGTACGGATGGTTTCCCTCTTACCAGCCATAAACTATTCGTAATGCGTATGATATGTGCCATATTTAGGAGCGTCCATATTAGAGGCCCTCGAAAATGATTCACAAGTTTTGGAAGTGTAAAAAGTTCAAACTTTGAAGGGTTGTGATGATTTTTAAAAAAATCTTTTAGTCGACAAATTATTATTTCTGTTTCCAACTGTTCCTTGCATTGCTCTCCTACCTAGGAATGCAAGGTCTCTTACGCATTTAGTCCTTTAGGTTACTCCCTGATCAAAAGTTGCATCAGAGGTTGAGTGGGGGGGGGGGGGTCGTTGCCTTCTCTTCACTTCGCATGTACCTTCAGTCGCTGGCTGAAAAGACTATAACACATGTTCAAAACATATGCTCCAGACAGTGCAGCTTGTAATTGTATCTAATTTGTGTTATCTGGGCCAAAAATTTGCCAACAGAGGGATTATAAAGTTTGCCAGCGGCTAGCCGAGCCCACAGGGGTCCCGTAAATGCACAGTCTGGGTTTTCACGCCGAAGCGCTTTCGCAGCTCAAGCACACAGGTGTCCCATAGACAGCACAGCGGGCGTCTGTCTCGGTAAGGCGGGCTCTAGTTAAGACTTAAGTAGTCTGTGCTTTGCATTGGGGAGACGGCGTCACCCTTCCTGTTCGGAGACAGAAGTCGCTTTGATTAAGGTGTGACAGACATTATTGTCTGTGTCTAGCTATCAAATGAGAGAGCATAGGGGCAACTTTTATCCCTCGTACACAAAACTCCACGAACAATCAAACGATGAAATTGGACAGATAGACTGCGGTCTTTTTGTTAATAAATCGTGTTAAAGACTGGTGTTGAAGCATGAAGAAGTGGTGTTCGTGCACACACCATTGCCATAGTCATGGACGTATGAAGCAAGCAAGTAGTTGCAAATAACTTTCCAAAAATGAGCACCAACTCTTTCTCCCGCAAGGCCCCATTCCCACTAGACGGCGATCGCTGAGCGACCATACAGTGACCAAAATTGGATTTGTGTAACGCTTAATTTCATGACTTGAATATGATGCAAGATGCAAATGTGTGATCTAAAAGACAACAAAACATACAAAACGTAAAAGAATCTTTTTTGGTCTATGACATTCGTTTAAAGATCTTTCAAATCTTTGGTCCATCAGCGATCGAAGCCTCTAGTGGGAAGGGGATGTAAGCTGATATCATCGGCGCCATCCTTTAAACTTACCCAACCGCAGGTCCCCTCACGTGAGATCATATCACTAATCTCCCACAGCATCTTATAAAGCATAGAGCCGGGGCGAGTTCATCCTCAGTAATTGACTGCATTAAGGTTTCTCCCAGTCCTGTCGTTAAAGCACCAGGGAGGCGGAGACGTGTAGAAATCTCATCAGCAGACTCCCATCAGTCTTTAACAGGATTTTAACGTCTTGTTAGTCACAGAGTTCAGAACTAAACCCATATGTTTGTCAGGATATACATACTAGGACACGGCACCCTTAATATGCTGCGAGGTGCTTAAAATGTGAAAATGTGTCAACTAAACAGAGCAATGGTTTGTCAAACATATTCGCCCACAGACTGGACTTGTGTCCCAGTTGCCGTTGGATTTAAGTGAGCAGCCAATACAAGGGATTGTTTAAACCACAAGAAATGTTTTAATACAAAAAACGTGAATTTTGAATCACTTCCATGATCCCACGTATTCATTCCATTGTCATTTTTCATTAAGGTTTTATTATTTCGCACAGTATTCCCGATACACCCCACGACGGCGATACGTTATCAATAAAATGTGTCCGGAATCCCAGTCCTTTACCGAAATACCTCTTTTTCATATTTCTTTGATTATCTCTCTATGTGGGTGGTAGGCCATGTCTCTCTAGGCGACTGCATGGTCCAGAGAGATTCAATATCATCTTATTAAGGCACTCGTGAAGTCTCTGCAGGATCTAAAACTGAAGTTGCTAAGCGGAAAACTGATTATTTTCTTACCGTAGAGAAAAACGAAAGGCGTGTCTTTCTCTGAAGATTACTTTCATGAAAAAGGCATGCTCAATGATTGACTTTCGTGCAGTGTACGTTGTCTCAAAACTTACTACAAGAAGAGATGTACTCAGCTGAAAAAAATCCTGTAAACTTAATTCAGTGGCCCAGTGTCGTGACTGTCACGTATTTTCATAGTTAAGCTTTTTAGGAGCTCGATGTTCCGAACATGTAACAAGGAGGCTAAGCTCTCATCAATCAAAGGGGCTCAGAAGGGTAGGGGTTGGCTCAGCTCTAATGCCTGGCACAGTGTGCATGCCATGCGGCAGATGCCGATAGATGAAATGGAGGCACCCCCTTTACCAATGAGGATAAGAGGTATCGTTTGACCACTTTTATTTATTTATTCATGAGAGATTCACAGAGAAATTACTGCGAGATGCCGACAGCAGGATCGTGGGATGTTCCTGTACACGGCCGGCACCTCCAGCGGAGTACAAAAGATGATATTTAAGTATGTAGATAAGATCAAACAACTGATACATACCAAATCTTCAGTAATCCCAGTAATCAAGAAAACAGCTAAAATACAAAAGCAGTCTAATCTAAACACAAAGGTAGTCAAAAACATTGAAGCGTCGAAATGATCGGACAAAAAGTGTCATTAAGTAAATGTGCACAGGGATCCATTCGAAAGGTTAGCAGTTTCTCTTCTATGATTCAGCCTCAACAGGGGAGGACTTCTGAGATCTATTTCCCCTCCGGCTCCGTATCTCTTTTTTTCTCCTCCGATGTTTAAGATCTGCGTCACCGTTCCTTAAGCACCTATCTCACTGGACCTGCGGCACGCGTTGACGGCGTTGCTGCGTCCTAAACTGGATTTCTGTTACCCTTGACTTAATAATGGACTATCATTCAAAACGTTCGAGTATGACTCACAAGACGTAAAAACACAAAGCGTAAAAAGATTGGTTTTTTTCATCGATAAAATTCAAATCGTTCGGTCGCAGCGTGATCGCCAACGTACCGCGGTTCCAGTGACTGTTGTATGTAGATTTGTTACACTAACTTGGTTATACACGTCAATGCTTTCGGGAACAACATAAGCAATTTACCGGTAATTCAATCTCGGGTGTACACCATCAAAGACCAACAATATTAAATTACACGTCTTTTACGTTCTGGTGTTTTCAGGACCAAGAAACTGCCTAACCCAATTGTCCTCATTTTAAAGTCAATCATAGGGATAAACTTCAGTTGATCACCAAAGGAAAAGAACAAAAGAGATAAAACCAGGCGGACTATATCGACCGCGAATGTTTCAAACAGCGGAAGCGCGGCGTGGCCACGAGCGTTCTGTTTAGTCTCTCACCTTTGACGTCTTTTATGTCCCCATTCAGGTAGACGCCGATCGCTGAGAGACCGTACATCGACCAAAATTAAATTTGTAAGACTCTTGACTTGAGAATCGCGTCATGAATCGCGTCATGAATAACCAGTCTAGTTGTTTGACACGTCGATGAAGGTTAGACACCCAGGTATTACAATACGCCAAATAACAGTTACTCAAGCAACTGGATATGATTTTCCAAAAGTTCTTTTGACCATATAGACGTATTCTGTTTGATACAGATGCAGAATGGCTGCTATGTCCTGCATACGGTTGGAGCCCATTTTGTTACAACTTGCGTACGGCGGGAGCTAAGATTTCCCTTTACACCTCCCCCACCAGTACTTTCTATACGTTCATATCTTTAGCACACGGTCTTTCGCAAAGTAATTTCCATCAGGAAGCAAGCTGCCACGGAAAGAAAATTGGGTTGATCGATGATTTCTAATGCATACTCGTATGTGATGTGGATGGAGTTTATATGTTGTCCAAAATTTCAGGAAAGTTAAAACCTGGCAGTTGGTTTGATGGGACAGCTGCTGGTGTCATCATTCCATCCCCACACTTTGGAGTTGGTTCGACAAAGATTGACGTCAGCAAAAGAGATCAAAGAAATCCTCGTGGATGTCAACTTCTTGTCGTATAAACTAACTTAAGGCAGATGTTCGTAAGAGATTACAAGCCGGGGAAGATAGGATCGGCTAGAAGGAAAGTGTCGATATTGATACAAGTTTGACTACATGTTTGATCGACCATATCAGCACACTGGACGTAATTTTGGTATTCGCAAGAATTGACCTAAGGCAGAGAACTCTACGGGCAACATCTTTGGCATATCACATTAAGTGCCTAAATAATGTAATACATAGCCGCAACATTACCACTTCTGTCGACAATACTGTGCTCTCTCCGGACTTCGCGATGATAATGAGTTAAACCCCCGACCCTCGGTGTCTCTGGTGAAGGTAACGAACTAGAAGTAGTCTGGCTAATGATGAAAGTATTGGCGATCCCTGCACACCGCATCGGCTGTTACAGGTCTTAATCCGGGTGATTTGTGTTGCAATAATCTTTGTACGAGGAGACTCAAAACCTCATTTACCTGAGGTTGGACACAGTAATTCCCGAACAAGAATAGAAGATGATGGATTACCTCCAGCTATTTCTTCACGCCAGAGCCGGGTAATCAAAATACCACATGCGTTGTGTACGTCCTTCATTAAAGGCCTGAAGACACTAATGGTTATTGTGTATTCCCACAGCAGTGATATGGAAACGTATTATCGACAATGTCGATATGAAGGTTTTCACCTACGTAGCGAACGTGACACCCGGGAGTTTAGTTCATTGATCGCGCGGCTATTTTCATTGAGCACGGGGCCTTGATCTGTGATAGATTTATAAGCCTCCATATGTGCTTTGACAACTGATATTCATTTGATCATTGATCTGTGAGAGCCTCAAGCTGACTCAGCGGAATTAAAGGCTTCATCAATCCGGGTTTGAAGATGAAATACGGAAGAATTATTTTGACCAATAGTGCCGAAAACATCTCCCAAACATGACTACTGTTCGTTTAAGCGTTCAAACTGTTGCTCGTGAATTGTTGTTGAAATTCGTTGTTGCAAATAGATCTGTGAGAGTCGCAAATTAAAGACAAAATAATGCCGAATTATTTTGACCAAAACTTTCAAAAACATCTCCCAACATGTCGACTGCTCGTCCAACCAGTAAGAGTCAAATTGTTGCTCGTAAAATTGCTGATGAAATTCGAGGTAAGATGTTTTATCAGATTCCGGCAATCTGATGTGATTCTCCAAGGACCATTCGCCAACTTGCAGATATCCTTCATCCGACAGAACTAGAGATTGACTCGGCAGTGTCCATCAGCCTCCCTGTGGTGTTTGACCTAATGTCCTGACGCGCACTGAACCTATGGACGTGTTACGTCAGTGGTGGGTCAAAGTTGGCAAAGAGGAGCAAAGGTAGCAGCAAATCAACCCACGTTGAACCGGGAAGGCGCCAGGTACAGGCTCCCAGGAACCTTCGACCCTTCTCCTGACGTCACACGCCAATTTCTTGTGTTGGATAAACTTTAGGCAAAATCTCCAAGTATGTACTGACACTGATGATAGGCAGGGTAACTATTGTCGACACTTTGGGGACACCCAGATAAGAGGAATCAGTTTAAGTGGGAAATAGGATCTCTGAGTAGCAGAAGGAGGCTTTTATCCAAACAGAGGTAGATTATAACGGAAAGCTCGCGCTAGGGGAAGTTTCTTTGCATTCAAGCGTTTGGTTGCAGCAAAACAATTTCCACAAGTTATTTCTAACTTCCCGTTTCAATTGCAAAATTTCAAGGATACACACGCAAGCATATAGAAATTATATGGAAACTTCAAGAAGGTAGAAAGCAACTGGACAGTAACAAAACGAAGACTAGAGCAGGTACGCATATAACGTTATAGGTAGCGAATCGTACTATTATTAGGATATATTTTATCCTCAAGAGATACGATGAAGACCGTACACAGAAGAGCAAGGAATGACATAGATTTATAGAGAACGGATCTATCTACGTTCTATATAGTTGTGTTTTAAATCATACTTTTATATCTTACATCATTACCCAATTAGATTAAATGATGCACATGCAGGAAGACAGACACATTGGGGGCATGGGGCATTTGATGTTATTATGTTGAACGTGATTTATCAGAGCTTGTGCTCATTCTGTCAAAGTCGCATGTCAGATTATGGGCATAAGCTTTGGGGATGAACGTGGGCCTGCCTACATCAGGGGCTCTAAGTACTAGAAATAGCAATCAAGCTGTATGAGGATATCATTTTGAATACATATTGATTTGGTACACCGCAGAAATGATTAAGGAGATATAGAGCAGGGAGTAGGGAGTTATGTGGCTGTCAATCGTATTGTCATACGGCTTTTGAACACCTGTTGAACTTTTGCGGATGAACCATAATGTGTTAACTCTATAACAGTTCTAGTCGTCACAATCTGTGCACATGTTATAATCAAGCATCCAACTGGAAAAGCTAAAATCGGTCAGTTGTTGTGATGGGACAACAACTGCTTCATCATTATATGGCCATCCTGAGAAGACGTGGAAGTTGGACAAACTTTAATTTGACTTAAGATTGACGGCAGCAAGGAGATCAAAGATTTCCTGGTAAGCATGACAACTGCTTGTCCTGTAAAGGCAGATTAAAAAACCACACAGATGTTCGTAAAAAATTCGTAAAAGCTAGGGGAAGACAGGATTGGCTGGCAGAAAAAATGTCACCATTGAAACGTTTGATTAGATGTGTGCACTTGGCTTAAGAACACATTTGAAAAGTTTTGTGTTCGCAAGAGTTTCGCTGATGCTTTTGCGATTTTCGTCTTTGGAATATCAGTGCCTTAATCATGTAATACATAGCCGCAACACGATCACCCCTTGTGCACAACATACTGACTGTTCTCTCAAGACCTCACGATCATGAGTTACCTTCACCTGACCCGGTGTTTCTGGTGAAGGTAACGAACTTAACTGTAAGTGGTCTGGCTAATGATGAAAATATTGGCGATACAAACACAACCTGCATCCGTATTGGCCAAATCATCATCTCTGCCCTATGTACTTGGCTACCAGCATTCAGTGTTTGCTGTGTTCAATTACAGGATCTTGCAAAGAAACATGCTGAACAACAATATCCAGCATTTATGCACACACGCCACACTACCAAGTCAACACTACATCTTCACTAGCTCACTGGAGGTAGCTCCAACTATTGGCAACTTAACCAACCGTTTGCGAGAAGTCCTGACGGTGAGGAGTTTAGAGTGGTAGTATGGTCTGCCAGAGCAAGTATGATCGACTTTTCCGTGCCTTTCCCCTCTAAATCTGCCACGTTGACTGGTTACAAACAAAGGGCTTACTTGCACTGCGTTTTTCTCTCCAAAAACCAGTCTTTCTAAGCATTCGCGACGGTGTATCCAATAAACGTATAAAGCCATTTAAAACCCATTCTTCCTCATTCCCCACAGCTATTGTGTGTTTACGGTACATAATTCATAACAGATATAGAGCTTTACTTGAAATGCGAATTGAACGACCCGAAGTTTTGTTACAAAAGGTGTACATATTCTTACCGCAGATCCTCGTAGACGTTTAACGATTATCCCATTCCCTGTGTTAGTTCTTATCAATCTGTTGTATGCATGGAAAGAATCCATTTATCACCTTAATGCACAGGCCGCATAATCCTCCGTTACTTTATGTCACATACGACCGTATACGTAAAGAACGATCTTAACACCAGCACACGCTCGTAAACGTGTCGGGAATCTCGCCTTATTACGGTCTCAACACAAACACGGCTGACAGGCAAGAGCTATAACATGATGTGTACAGATGACAGAAATGATCCCCAGGGCCTAATAAGAAATAACGTTACGTATTCGCTAAGGTAATGAGCCTAAGCGAATGCTTAAGGTGTAAATAACAGGATAAACAGTTTTAACGACTGTAGAAACCGCCCATAGCTGTAAGCCAGTAGATACCTGACGAAATTGCCAATTCTTGTTGTTGGGAAAATCGACGCTTGTTTTTATCTTCTGATGTAAATATACGACTCAAAGTGATTTACTGAGAGGTCCTACTGTATTCTGCATAGATACTCAGAATAAGAACTAGTATTGTGTTGTGTTGTAGTTTGATGATGGCTCTGGCGACGTACGTACCTCCCAAATGAGTCCGCGTTCTGTACCCCCCTCCCCACAGCGGCATTAGGGCGCTAGTAATAGAAGTATCGGTCTTTCGAAGTTATTGCTTTCGAGGGTGGTTGATGATACATTATGTTCAGCTAAGGAAAACCAAGATAAACTTTCTTGACTAATGATTGAAAAAGTATGGATTTCATTTTGTTGTAGATCCCCCAGATCAGCTACGCGTCCACCAGTGCCGAGCTGAGTGACAAGTCTCGGTTTGACTACTTCTCCCGCGTGGTTCCCCCGGACACGTACCAGGCCCAGGCCATGGTGGACCTGGCCAAGGAGCTGGGGTGGACCTACGTCTCAACCATCGCTTCGGAGGGAAACTACGGCGAAAACGGCGTGGAAACCTTCGCGGCACGGGCACGCCAGAATGGTAGGGACAATGCAGACAAAACATGTAGTTTTTCCCTGTTTTCACAATAAGTAGTAAACAAGAACAATACGGTCGGTCATATTACACACAGACCTGCAGCCACTGTCACACAAAGCCAACCATGGCCTCCCGATCCATGGTTTGGAGCTAGTCGTGAGCAAGGTTATCTGTGGTTTGGAGTTGGTTGGCGGTGTTGACTACTAGTCTTACGCCAGCTGACTAGCAATTTTGAAACAAAATCAAAGATGGGAAAGTTATATTCTGCTTGAATGCGATCAGGGAAGCGAACTGGAGCTAGAATAGGATGGATTCCAGGCTACTCCCAAACTAGCGCCGACTTTGGTTTGGCTAGCTGGTTGGGCTGTGGTCGGGAGTAAGGTCGCTGGGAGGTCATAAATGTGTGACAGGGGCTCAAGACACGTGTTCTAGGGATTTCTCGAGACTCTATAGCTAATCAATGATTAGTGCCACGAGATCCCTTTGTTAAGTCTTGATGAAAGCATATCATGTACAATATACTTTAAAAGCTTTGACCTAAAACCCGAACACAGAGCTCTAAATGATAATTCCCAGTCGTTGCCATGCTTTTGAAGCAGAGATTAAAAATCAAAACACAAAACGTAACGTCAGAGCAAATTGAATCTGGTACCCATGAATAAGTCACCAATTTGTAGTCAGTCCCTTTGACCCGAAACATAAAGATGAGAGCCTTCAAATACCACCTCCAGCACATAGTATGGCCTTAATTAACATGGTGGTGATCTAGTTTCTGGTGACATGTCTGATGTTCTATGGTGATGTCGTCTATCAAATGTAATGGACATCTTTCTGGGATTTCAGAAGATACGAGAAAAGATAAAATGGTCGCGACAGTAAGCCTTCATTTTCGTATTGAATCAGATTAGGTTATAAAGATCTAAAAAGAGATAGGAATGTTTCCGTTTTCTTGCATTTTTGCTCTCTTGAGCCAGGTTTTCGTGGCTATTCCTTGTCGCTCACGGCGTTTTAAACAAAACGAAAAAGGTTCTGTTCAGACTTTCAGATGGCTTCTTAGGAAACATGCTCTGGTCTAAGCTACATTACCAGTGCTCTCTCATAACAAGATCCGTAGGGGAGCATGTCAACAGATGTTCTTCAAGATACCATTGGCGTCATCTATCATAATACCGCACTGCCGCCAAGGCGTCCTGATTACTAGTTTAGGAGAAACAATCTATATCCTTTGGGAAGACTGGCGATCAATATAACACCATGTCCTGCCGCATAGACACGCCCGCTGTCAAGTTAATGCCATTAAAACTTAGCGGTCCGTAAATTGTAGCGATGTTCTTAAAAAGATAGAGGCTGTGACCTTCGATGGGCGACCTAATATTTGACAGATCGCTCAAAGAATTCTATCGACAAAGAACGTTTTTTCTTGTCTTTCAAATCATACTTTTGAATCGTGCATCATATTCCGATAATAAAAAGAAGGGTCCCACAAATCCAATTTTGGTCGCTTGGGGATCGTCGTCTGGTGGGAAAAGAATGCGCTTTACCTATAAGGAAGGTAGTATAAATGTACGTTCATACAGGGGCTAAACAAGGATTCTCTCCCACCACCGTTAGTGGACGTAGGTGTCCTTGAGAGCCTCTGTCCACTCACTAATTCTACTTTCAGATAGCCATGCATGAAGTCAACTTCAGAAAGCTTTTTCGGCAAACCTCGTAGTGTGAAAGTGTATGATTATTATATTACCACGAACAGATGCACGTGACAAGGTTACAGAACGACAGATAAACAAACCCGAACGAAACGTACGCCAACACCGTGTCCGCATATTTAAAGACTTACCCCTTCTTGTTATCATTGTTTTCCGAAATAGTACTTAAGTACTATTTCGGAAAAATGAGAACTTCAAATTGTGAAAAAAACAACCTGACGGCAACCCGCAACACCACAGGCACATGTCCCTTGATATTTCCGCGTAGTTAGCTTCTATTTTGAGAGTGAGTATTCGTTTTTTTATTACCTCATTAACGCAGCCCGGATTTCGACACTAATTAGATTGGAACCATCTGTCAAACTGTGCTCCCCCCACTACAGGTGGCGTAATCACACAGAGGAGAACAAGCGCAAGCTAAGAAGTTATTTATACTTATCATTAATTACAGTTACCGTTGGCATGGGATAAAGGTAGGGAAATAACATGGGTACTTTGTAAAAAGGCTGTTACATTCATGATGGTGCCTTTTTCTGGCAAAGTCACGAATTGTTATAATTGCTGTCTTGAGACATAACATAGCATCTACCAGACTCCACAGGTCACTGGAAAAATGGTAGAAATTAGCCAAAGAAACAGAAAACATGCCAGAGGAGTAAGCCGGCGCGGGAGTACAGTTTACGACCCAGGGAGATCTGGAGGCTGGCTAACTCATCTGGCATGGTACTGTTATGCATTTAAGTTGGCGTGATTTTCATTTCGCGCTAAGGCAAAAATGGAGTGTTCGCGGTAGTTTTAAGTTCGCCGCGAAAACCGCGAGCATAAAACCAGCGCGAACATTTCTGCATTTACAGTATCTGTCTATTTAGCCAATTTCTACTATTTTTCCAGCGACCTATGGAGTCTGGTAAAAGGCTTACATTACCTGACCACTTGTGTCCGTTGGACACGGAAATCGTGACTTCCTGCGAAACTAAGGCCCTGGAAAGACGTCTTATCTAAAATCCCACCGTAGTGTGTGCCGGAGGTGAGGATTTACAGAGAGCAGGGAAGTTTGCTGACGTCATGCAGCCATGCTCCATTATGTTTGCAGACTCGTGTATGCACAGAATAAAAATACTTTTTGTGCACAACTAAGTGCTGTATTCCACCGAAGTTTCGGTGACCGTCTGTCACCTTCCTCAGGGCAATTCTGACTGGTTCACTCTGCACTGCAGCTATAGGTGTCGCTGCTTACAGATGCGGTCCCAAATGTAAAGTATTCACAATGCGGTCAATTCAGTGATTTGCCAACCTGATGAAGCTATTCATCATGCATGCACAGCATGTTCCGTAAGGACAAATAGTTATCAGCTCCGTGAAGACGGAGGTATTGTTTTCCGTTTGTCTTGGTGTGTTTGCAAGTTTGTTCCCGCTGGCCCGGGTCTAAGATGGCAGAATGTGGGGTGGAAAATGGTGTAACTTGAGCCTTGCAGTATGACTTTAGCCCGGGTGCAAATTCCCGCGGGAAGGCACGAAAATGCATAGATAGAATCAGCGAGAAATTCACAAAAACTCTTAAATATTTCGCGGAGGTATGAGATCTTCGATTTCCTGTGTTTCTTGTATCGCTTTTGTTGAATATGAGGCGGCAGCTGAGGACTGCGGGTATCTATCGCCATAAATACGTTGAAGTGGATTCAGAAAAAGAGTAAGGCAGAAGCTGGGTCATGGAGTGGGGCCCAAATCGAAACAAATTGCTTCGAAAAGAAAAGATGACCCCGACTGTTGATAGATTGTTAATACCCCGTTCCGCTAGGGCGGCGACCTCACCGCGCTCTTTCTGTGACCTAAAATTGACGAGAGCGCTCAACGAATTTTGTAGATAGAGAACGAATCTTTTTACGCTTAGTTTGTTTGTTGCGTTTTCAGTCATACTTTACATGATATTCCAATTATGAAAGCAAGGGTTACACAAATCCAGCTTAGGTCGCAGCGAGGTCGCAATGAGAGCGCCGTCTAATGGATTGAGGGCCTAACTTAGAGGAAAATAAGCCTGAGTCTTTCCTGTTCGTTGCAGGGGAAATCATGATGATGGTAAAGCGAGTTGTGGTGGTTTATTACAGGTGTCTGCATAGCGGCGTCCGAGAAGATCGACCGGCATGCCTCTGACGAGACGTTTGAAGACATCATAGAGTATCTTGGAAAGACGCCCAAAGCCCGGGCCGTTATCGTCTTTGCCGACGAAGACGATTTGAAGAAGCTTATTGCTGCAGCTAAGAGGTACAATATTAGCTACTATCTAATATACAGCAGGCACAGTAGGTACTGTGATGACTATAATGATAGTGAAGGCTGACAAGCGTACAATATCGGTACTTGAGTCATTACTGAGAGCGAGTCCTGCTTGATAAAAGTAATGCACTCGCTGGGAATTTACTTCTGCACATAAAGGGGCAAATTGACTAAAATCTTACAGCCTACAATGTAGGTAAGCCTCGGTAAGACCATACTGTCAGATACACACACACGTATCTCAAGCCTTTTTCTTTTGTAGACCGACTAGACTGCAAGCAATTGATAAGCGCACAAACTGTATTTGCCCTGCTCCCTGTGATCGTGAAAGAGAAACATGTACCAAAACATTCATGAATTCAACGCACGAATTAGGGCAACCTTTTTGTACATTTAACAATAGTTCTTTATTTAGTCTTATCTCAGAAGGTAGACACACTTTCTACCTCTGTATTATTCCGTACACGCAGTCTTATTACCAGGTGTGTACATGTTGGGGAAAATTTGTCTAGTACTTCTGCTGAAGCAAAGTTGAACGATAAATTTCAACACAAAAAATTTTGGACTGTACAATTCCAGTCTTTGTCAAGGAATGAGCAATCCACCGCTTCTGTGACGTCACGTTATGCAGACAGAACACGTGACTCGGTGAGCAGCGGATCATAAGTTGCAGAAAGTTTATGGCGATCCGTATGATTTATCCAGTGGTGTTTTCTCCCAGACTTGGTGTCGGCAGCCACTTTCTGTGGGTGGGCAGTGACAGCTGGGGTACAAAGGTCACGCCGGTTGAGGGCCAGGAGGAGGCCGCCGAGGGCGCCATTACAATCCTATTCAAGAGCCAAACAATTCCAGGTAATTCCACCCCACTCCACGGCTTTGCTGTGGGATGATAACAATCACCGACTTGGCAACTATTCAGCTTCACGGGAGCGATTAAACGTCATTCATAGTCGCCTGTGCGGTGCACTAAATTCTAATGAGTAACAATTCTTATGTACGTATACGAAATTGACGGAATATCTATCCATTGTCTACGGTAGGCTGGCCCATGGTTGAATAAAGTGATTTAGTCTCCAATGAAAAGAATACATACATTAAGATACTGTTTGAACAATAAAGTCGATAATGCATGTTCTGTTATGCTCTCGTTCAAAGTCAGACACGATGGTGGATTCTTTTATCTTGCAGTAGATCTTCCCTTTTCCGTACCATCAACCCTCTGCACGGCAAAGTAAAAATACTTAAATTAAAAAACTACCCAAATATGAGTGTTTTTCACATATAGACATCTCTTGTCCGTCTGGCAACAGCACTCTAGTGTCATCACTATGCCCGAGGTGAAATGGAATGGACGACGCGTTTGAACTTGATGGGGTTTTGATGATACCTTTTGATAATACTTTGTTACAGCCAGCTGTATTATATGCTATGGAGATCTAAACGAATCCTCCAGGTGTATATCCCCTTGATGAAGTCATTCTCATTATCTGCCGCTAGCTATATGTTTCATGTATATGAATATTCCCATTATAGAGTCAAGGGTAGCGCAAATCCAATTTAGATCGCAGCGAGATCGCCAACGTGCCGCAGTGGAGTCAGATACCCACTTTAGTGCGCTCACGTAGATGGTCATTTCGCCGTCAAGACACGCCGTCTGAAATAGTCTGAACATTTCACTGATAGTGTTGACGTTTCCTTCGGTTGTGACAGGATTTGACCGGTACTTCACGAAGTTGACGCCGGGGAACAACAGACGAGACGTGTGGTTTGAGGAGTACTGGGAGAGCCACTTCCGCTGTAGATTCAACATCTCCAGCGACTCGGGGCCCGGCAGAGGTCTACAGAGGTGTACAGGTAAGGTTAGGTGCAAAAAAGGAGGACAGAGGACCGTGCTAAAACCTAAATATAAACGACAAATTCAAAATTCTCTCCCATAATTCAAGCAATTATCAGCCAAGGGAATGACATCCCCTGGGCAAAATTACACCGTCACTGCAAAGTTTCCTTCTCAGAAAGAACAAGGTAAAGCCATTTTCTTCCACCCCAAGGTGTTTTCGTGCTGCTTTATGAAAGGAAACGACATGAAAACTGCCAGAAGAGCAATTTAGAAGCCATTTTGGCGATGAGCTGATGATTTAGCTCCCTCTCCACGGTGGAGTTTGTGTAATCTGCTGTGGTCCTCGGCAGTTTGTATGATGGATTACCGGGCTTTAGTTGCAATGAAAGAAACATTAGTAATGGTCCCAAAATATGATTAGAGATATTCTAAGCGATGCTTCAATCTCTTATGTACTGGGGCGTTTATCTAGTCAAATCCACTGGAAACCTTTTTTTGCCGATGTCGTCAATTTGTGACTTTGTCTAGTAGTAGATGTTGCAACAACAGCAGTCACCAAATGACAACATGTAGTGTCTATGGAATGACTCGCAGATCCCACGAATCTTGAAATGAGTAACGTAATTCGGCAGATATCTAATCAAAATTTCTCATTCCGTTATTCAAAAATATGAAATACAATAGACACATTAATTATTATTATTACTAGTATTGCAAAATAATCTTACAGTATTGCGATGCTAATAATAGAAGTTATGAGAGGAAACTTTATTTCGATAGCTCGCAGTCTCCATTGACAGTTGTGTGGGCATATGGAAATGTGTGATATTAGCTTAATGCAGTCTGAAAGCATGAAATTGTCATTTTTTCTGGTAAAACACTTCCCGAAATCCCAATATCATGGCAACGCAACATGGAAACGTTCAGGGAACAAAACTGTTCGCTTCGCACGCTGATTTACTAAGATTGATAACGAGTCTTAGCTTGAACGTTCATCTGTGTTGGTAGAATTCATTCTAGGATTAAACTGTGGTTTCCAATTATAGTTAAATCCAACTTTAAAAAGCTATTGTTACAAAAGCAACACGATAAGAACTTGAGCAACAAAGTGACATTTGCACCTGTATGGTAGATAGGAACAAGGACACCACATTGAGGAGCAAAGTGTAGGTTTGTAATTTTTTCAAAAATCCAGTCAAAAGATCCGACTGAACTGCTTTTCGTGGATCCTTCAAACCCAAGACTTGTGGAAAAGTCACACGACTGATTAATCGTCTTACTAAGACTGTAATCAACTTAGTGTATCATTAAGAGTTGAACTCAGGGTATAAAGCTGTTTGTGACTTTCGTGTTTATTCGCTAAAGGTTTGGAAGAGAGAATATTTGTTTTAGAATTAACAAAGTCTTCTTTGCTTCCATACAGGAGAAAAGACAGTATCGACTGCCTCTGGCTACGTGCAGGAGGGAAAAGTGCAGTTTGTCATCGATTCTGTGTACGCTATGGCACACGCCTTACATGCCATGCGCAATGACCTTTGCCCCGGAACCTCATCCGGTCTCTGTGAAGAAATGGAACACGTGGACGGCAAGCAATTTTTGGAATACATCCGCAACGTAACTTTTACGGGTGAGTTTAGTATTTTGTGGAATTGAATCACTTCACATCTCCTAGGACTGTTTGTCTTTGACAGTAGTAAATATAACTTTTGCACAAAAAAAGTCTCCTTAGTATAAAATTCTCTTATTTTTCACTCTATTCGCTGCAGGGATCGGTGGCGACACAGTGGCATTTAATGCTAAAGGAGACGGTCCAGGTCGTTACGATATCTACCAGTACCAGAACAACAAGGGTATATACCAGTATGTCCCCATCGGTACGTGGGACGACAGTAGAGGCCAGAGACTCAGTCTGAGGTCGTCTCTTCTGCACTGGCCTGGGAACGAGACCGTGACGTCACCCACGTCGATCTGCAGCTCGGACTGCGCGCCCGGTGAGAGGAAGATCCAGCAGGCCTCGGCGTGCTGCTGGGTCTGCCAGAAATGTGAGCGGGCCACGCAGAGACTGAGCGACGAGTCCACGTGCGAAGAATGCCCAGAGGGACAGAAACCCGGGGCCAACTGGACGACGTGCGAAGACATCCGTATAAGGAGCGTGAGTTGGACGTCTCTGTACTCGTCGATCCCCATCGTGTTCTCAGTGCTGGGGATTCTTGTGGTGGCCACGGTGGCAGGCATCTACAAGGTGTACTCAGAAACTCCCGTGGTCAGGGCGTCCGGCAGAGAACTGAGCTATGTCCTACTGGCCGGGATATTCCTGTGCTACTGCATGGCGTTCATCCTGCTGTCGCCCCCCTCCCCAGTCACGTGTTGTGTGACCAGGATATTCCTAGGTCTGGGTCTGGCGATGTGCTACTCGGCTCTACTCATCAAGACCAACCGCATATATAGAATATTTGAAGACGGCAAGAAGTCGGCAAAAGCTGTCAAATGGATCAGTCCGAAATCTCAGCTCATCTTCTGCGCACTGTTCGTGTCAATCCAGTTGTTCGCCGTGGTGGTGTGGCTGGTGGTGGACCCGCCCGACACCTATGTCGAGTACACGGCGATAGAGTCCCCGGACGCCGTCGGCTTGCGCAGATGTAACGTCAGCGACACATCTCTCGTCATATCCCTGGCATACAACATGCTCCTGGTGGTCCTGTGCACAGTGTACGCCTTCATGACCAGAAACATCCCGTCCAGTTATAACGAGTCCAAGTACATCGCCTTCAGCATGTACACCACCTGTATCGTCTGGCTGGCATTCATTCCCATCTTCTTCGGCACAGCTCACTCCCCGGAAAAGGTAAGATAGAACTTTGATCTTTTATTTGCAGTTATGAAACTGTCTGGTTAACATGGATTGAACTATTGCGCCTCCTTGCTGCTCTTGATTGAAATGGGTCTGAAAAATCCGCACGGAAGGCAATGAAGCGCCACCTCGCTGAGGTTTTACGCACTGCATAGTGCACGAGTAGAGCTGTTGCGCCATCTAGCGGCACCAACTGAAACGTCCAGAAATAGGTCCAAGAAAACCATTAAACTGAAAACCTTTCTTGCCTAAAATTTTATTTTCAGATACGTATAAATTAACATTTTGAACATAAATGAAAGTACTTGATTTTTTATGATTTCTAAAATCAAGAAAGCGTATCTACTATGATCATACAATCTGATCTCAGGAGGACAAATCAACAGTTAGACGACTAGACCGCTCGCACATAACGGTGCCATCTACCGAAGGTTGTGTGAACAGCATCTCCAATGTTTGTCAGTGAACATTTTGTTGACATGCGCACTAAATCCAACACTTCATTCCTGTTACCCTACTGTTAATTCCTTTCACACCAACACTCCGTGCCTTCCATTTCTGTCATATCATCATGCATCAAAACGGGTTTCTGGCTAGCCAGATGTGCCTTATGTCTCCATCGTATAGTCTCCATCCCACTGAATATACAGAGGTCAATGGTGTAAACAACCTGACGAGTTCAAGAGGGGGTTGAGAAGTAATGACCAGTCGGTCTTGTAAAGGTTCTGATACCAAAATCACCATATACGGCTGATGGTTTTCTCAGCTGTTAATATCTGCTAAACATGAAAAATCTGTCTTTCAGAATCCTGTGATGACCCTGTTAGATTACCTTTGGATCAGGCGAAGACGAATTCTAACATAAGTGCGTGTGTTCAGATTTTGTCGGATAAAAATAGCTGCACCTGAACCTTCTAATCGATTTATAGGAATTTATGGACGCCAATGTCAAGGGTACATTTGCGAGGTCAGCGCTGAGTTCACGTTCTAATTACATCGCAGGAGGACCGATGCCTGGTACATTTATCATGCTTGGCATCGAATCCACCCGGTCGAAGTGTTAATGACACATTGACGCATTCCTTTTCATGCCATCCACGTTTCAGCTGTACCCTGTCCTCAAAGACATACAAAGAAAGCATGCTTTATTTCTGTTTCACCACAGACTGTAGAACTAAAAATCATGGAAAATGCCCGATCCGACGATGATTCATCGATATTTTTGCGGCAAGTTGACTTTATGATCATCGTATTAAAAGAGGCTCCGTGAGTGTAAAAGTAAAGTAGTTTCCTTCGCAATCACTTTTATTGGAGCCCTGAAAGAAGTGGTGAAATTACTGCTGACTCCGCTGGCATCGCGCAGCTTGGTGAGCAGCAGCTATCGATCCCATAGTTCCGTTCTGCTGGAGCGGTTTCTAACGCGCTGGCTGGATCACCCGAGGCGGAGTGCAGATGACGGAAACGGCGTATATCGACGTATGAAGTCGATATGTTGTTTTTAGAATGGAGAAATTTCATTACAACACCACACAGCATAAAACAAGGCGATTGGCTCAAGAACACAAATGCTAGTAATAATGGTTACGGGACCAAATTGTATGATATTTCCTACATCATGTTTATCATCACAGTGTTTGAGACAAAGTATTGCAATGTATCCCTTCGACTTCTTTTGACGAAGTGGGGAACATGGGGAACTGTTGTATCGCTACCACGACACTGCCAGAAAGAAAGATATTGAAATCATTTAATGCAAGCTACATGGTGTGTTACATCGATGAAGGCTGGTCATCGAGGTAATAAGATACGTAAAGCCCCCCTCTCATTGGATCCGCGGCACGCTGGCGGCGTCGCTGCGTCCTAAACTGGATTTGTGGTACCCTTGACTATATAATGAAAACATCATTCAAAACGTACAAGTATGACCAAAAAGACAACAAAACACTCAAAGCTTTAAACAAATTTTGTCGATGAAATTCGCTGAGTACTTTGTCAATTCGATCGGCCGCAGCGACGCCACCAGCGTGCCGCGGGTCCAGTGAGAGGGGGACTTAAGGTAACAGTTACTAAAGCAACTGGATAAAATGTGGAACCGGTCAGACGTTTCAGGCAGAATCCGCTGTCTTTCTTCAGTGACTATAAAGTGTGTTTTATTCAGCATAGAAATAGGCTCTGTGGGTGGCGATCACTTTTATTAGAATCCTTAAAGAAGTCGTGAAATCCATGTCTCCCTTCAGATGCAGATACAGGTGACCACGCTGACGGTGTCCATCTCCATGAGCGGAACGGTCTCCCTGGCCTGTCTCTTCGCGCCAAAAGTCTACATTATCCTGTTCCAGCCTCACAAGAACGTCCGCGCGTCGTCTGCAACCAATGCCGCCATGGTGGCCAAGAGATGGCAGCAGGTCGCGCGCAAGCGCAGTGAGCAGAGGTCCTCTGTGTCCGTTGTCATGCGCAACGGTGACTTAGGTACGTGTTCCGTCTTCTTCTGTTTTGGGACACGTGAAGAATATGGCCATCCATGTGGCACTTAGATTCTCATTTTCTCTGCAGTCTACCAGAAACCTATTCCAGTAGGGAGGGCAGCGTTAATTAAAAATCCCTGCCACTCCTGCCCCCCCCCCCCTGATCGAAACCTCTGCTCGGAGAATACTACAGACTGACAATTAACAGAAAGGTGTAGATGACCTTTATGACAGGTGACTTTCCTTATCACCCATTTACGTCTGTTCCGTCTGAAACCCCAGTTACACATAGCCGAACATGGTCTTCCAACCTTTCCCCAATCATGGTTGGGAGTGGTTCGGGAGCTAGATCGGCTGTGGTTGGCTGGTGTTTGGCTGCGTGGATGAGAGGTCTGGAATGGGTTGGCTGGTTGGAACTACCTGTGATCATATTCTTATCTCTTTGCTGATGTTAGGAGAAAAAGTACTATCATTTTTATTGAAAACGAAAATGACCCCTCTTTTGAAAATCGCTAGTTGTGCCAATTTTAATTCGCGAGAGGGTTCAGAATCAGTCGGGAGGAACTCGGCAGTCTGCGGATGGAGGTCGGGATAGTTAGTAGTAGGTTAGGGTAGTAAGCATTCGGAGCTCGGTTGTGAGTAAGTCATTTACTGGTTAGGAAATGGTTGGGACATGGTCAAACGGTCGGCGTGCCCTAAACTGGTCAGACTGCTCCCGACCTACAGCCGACCTTGCAATTGGTTGGCTGTGTGCTCGGGAGGTAAGGCTTCACGAGACGGCGATTGCGCTGTGACCGAAATTGGATTTGTGTATCCCTTGATTTCAGAATGGGAATATCATACAAAAAGTAACATGAATGACTGACTGAAAAGACTACAAACTTGGAAAGTGTTAAATGTAAAGATTCGTATTTTTCTATCTATGGAATTCGTTGAGCGGTCTGTCAAATCGCGCGGTCACAGCAAGGTCGCCGCCCTAGCCGGGAATGGTGTGTTTCACACCAAGTTGCAGCAGGGGATTAATGTCGCGTTTAGAACTTTAGCGCATCTTCCTCTCATCTTATCATTGATATTACAGAAGACACCGCCTTCCCTGCCATTAAGTGTGTGATTAAGGTGGGAGTAAGCTTAAGGGTTCACATGACCGTTTTATTGCAATGTCATAGTGTCAAGTGATAATGCGTACCCCAAGTGGCTGTATAAGCACGGTACTTTGACAGATCCAGTTGAAGAAATCCCTACAGGGTCTAAAACAGTCTCATCAATGTTGCCTGACATGAGTAGATGCGAAGTTAAGTCCCCCAGCCACATAGCAATAAAGCAGTAATAAAAACAGAACGCCTAACCCCCAGGTACCGCCCTGGTAGGTTTACCATCAAATCAATGCTGTCACGTTTTGTTACATCAACAAGAAACATGGTAATCTTGATTTATATTGTATATTTACATCCATCCCCCGTTATTGTGATGTAATATTTTATCAGATTGCTGATAGCGGCTGTATAATGACGATCATAACAGAGATATTGCAAAGGACGGCTGATCGATTTCTGTGGCTTTCACGGTTCGACTCTCCGGGAGGCCGATCAATAGAAACCATCGACCTGAGATCTCCCTGCTGAAATGAATCCTATTCACTGGGCTTCGAGCTTCTGACAATTACATATGAAACAGGCTTAGGCTACTTAATTTCCGCAAAGCAATTCCTCAACGCCACAGGACTTTAGTGGTGCCATCTTCTTCCGCGGACATACCGTGAGAAAATCGGCCACAATTAGCAAGAGTTACAGCGATCTCAATGGACGGGGCAACCCAAGGGTTTCTGGTGGTACTGTTACTCCTGGACGATGCTGCAATTTTTGTAAAATAAATTTAAAGCCAGAACGCCTCTAGTTTCTTCAAGTGTAAAACATAATAGTTCCATCTTTGTACGGTGTCATGTGAGTTTCTGGCACTCTGATGGGACTACAAATACCTCGCTATAATGAGCACTTTTAAACTCAAGGTCGATTTTGCCACATCTTGATTCATCTTGCTAACATTTCACAAACTTCTCTCACTCAAAACTTCACTTCATGGCGACCATCGATCAACATATAAAAACGCATATGCCAGATGTATACGGTCGACAGCCTTCAACATTTTAACGATTTAATAGTGGCTTCCGAACTGCACGGTGTTAACCCGGGTAAAAGAAAATTCGGTGAAACAAAACAAGGCTTTCTACAAAAATCAGGTGTCAAGAACAAAATCTATCGAAGGTCGTGGCAGGTCAACGATGTGTGCCTATTATTGCCAAATTTGAATTGGATACACACCGACCATCGTCCGTGTGGCGATAGAGGACTCCGGCTATCACAACTAAATGGCTATCGATGTGAACTGCCTTCAGTTTCAGAAAGAAGCACCTGACCTCATAAGAGGGTGTGAATGAAATACAGCATGTCTATTGTAAACTCATGAAGTTGTTATGGTCATTCCTGCTCCCAAACGTTGAACGACACCTGGATTATTTCAAATGTGTCCCATCTCAACAAAATTGAGTGAAGTTAATTATGTATCATTAAACGTCTGTGCAACATATCTATCAGTAAAATATTTCTTTTAAGTAGATTTTTCTAAAAGATTTTCCTGATAGATATGCTGCCCAGTCGTTAAATCGTGCCTGAAGTAAATACCGTCGTCATTTTATACTTTTTTATAATAAGGCATTGCCTATCTATTCAACAAAGTGAGCACAAACATTCACGAGTTGTGGTTGACTATCAATCTGAAGTCCCCACCACAGGCCGCGACTAACCTCTCACAAGTTGACATCCGCCCTCCAAACACGTTATGTATGGCGCCTTTTTATGTTACATAACCGAGAGGTCACAAGTATATCGAGATGACAAGCAGCTTTTCAACAGACCGACGACAAAATAGAACCTGTATAAAACCATTTTCATATATTGAGAAAAGAACAACATGGTTGCGGTCTACGGTACAACGTATCAGTCTGTCAGCGAAGTACTGTTATTCCAATACAATGTTTAAATTGCCTGGTGCCATTGACTTCAGGTCAACCGACCTTATTGAAGTTTTCCAGTTGAAGGACACGAAGGACACTCCATCTATCTGCTCGTTGGGAATCCATCCATGGTATAAAACAACTTAGACTTTTCGTGATAGATGCCCCCATAAGGTCAGCACAAAATCCTTCGCTCTAGACAAACATAGATCGTACTCTTAGTAGGAGGATTTCCACTGCTCTTATCGCAGAGGAGGAAAGCCGGCTGTGCTTAACGCCTATGTAGGTTACGAAGAGTAGGTCATACTGAGTATATCACATTTAGCTGCAGACATTTAACATAAAAAAGTCTGCCAGAAACGACGTAGCAATGATGACCTCACACAGAATCATATATTTTCCAAATGGACCTAGTGACTGCATGCATACCTGAAGCTCTAGCTCGATTTTCATAATATTCTCATTTACACCAACCGTTTCTCCTAGAGGCAGCAATATTAATCTCCATATTTTCTATGTTTTGGCGCGTTCTAACCTGCCGACATTTCCCCACACCAGAGTTATGAACCCCACACAAGACGATTCAATCACACAGGCGGCAATGCTGCCATAAAGGTTTCCACCAGCCAGCGGTGACGTCAATGGATAATGACATCTTCATTACACGTTCATTACCACCGGAACCGTATAATTTCCACCTAGATGTTGAGCTGCACCGCAATCAGAGCTGCCATGTTTGATGTCGAAAAAAACGCCGGGCTGAAATTAGAAGTGGCTTTCCAATTAGAGGGAAGATTACAGCTTCCTGTTTCCACGCCATCTACTCGTGACATCCCGTAGTTTTCTCAAGATTTCTCGCAAAAACAAAATCTTTGCCTGCCGGGTTCTAGAGTCAGCTACAACAGGGACCCCTGCCACCAGTTGACCTTCATTCGACACACTTGCCCATGGTCAGACGGGGCCACTGGACAACAAGATTGTATCTCTCGTTACAGGAATAAACCTACTGAAGTACTGTCCTATTTTTTATGTTGGTAATATTGATAACATTCATTTGTCCCTTTCCAACAGAGGTGTCCTCGCCTGAACAGCCGGAGATCGACATACAGAAGATGCCCAGCTCGGACACCATCGTCAGCACCAGCGACGGCAAACCTGTCTACAGATTCGGAGCGCTGGTCGACAGAACCGCAGCTGTGGCAGAACCAGGCGTCCTAACCACAAATGTATGAGCTGCAGCATTTTAAATTTTACTGAAGGATTTACAGTATGCTCATAGTATGGGCATTGTTTTGAAAGTTTCTCCGAATGTAGAGATAGAGTCTCTATTTGAAAGTTGATGCTATTGTGATGGCGGCATTACATCTACTTTTGTACAAATATGACATGATGTATATTTTATTGGATGAAAATATTTCAACGTTAAAAACAATGTGTAGATAAGAAAGGTTGTCAAACGTGTATTTTGTGTAGAGACGTTTGTCAAGTTATTGCTGTGTTGGCAGGGAATGTTGGTGACGTGGACCTTCCAAGTCTGTTTAATGTGTTTTATGTCACATTTCCAAACCGGGGCTCGACCGGACAGTTTGCGGAAACGAACAGTACAATAGACAACAAAACACACAAAACGTAAAAAAATAGCAATGAGCACAATTTGTGTGTATTTATTGATGTACACCTTTATTTCTATAGCCGGGACCCGGTTTGGAAATGTGACCCTAGCATCAAGCATTGGTTCTTGTGATATTTGTCCCACTGACAACTACAGAATATCTTCAAATTATCAAAATATTGGTTAACTTGTAAAACGAATTGTAGTCTGTACTTTGAATGATATGAGTGATGTACTTTGAATTGTGATTGTTATCACTTTATTGTATGTAAAGTATTATAGGGTAAACAGTATCTCTTTATTATGACGAGGCATAATTGATGCTAAAAGACTTGTAAGGCAATGCTTCAATACTCGTGTGTTCTTGAGCATATTGTGAGGTCCATTGCAATTGGTGCTTTACTGTTAACATAGCTGAAGTTGAGTGATTCGTCAATAGTGCTGTTATTCCTATGAAATCTTCTTTCATCAGTTGATAAATATTTCTGAAAAAAGGGTAATTGAGCTATATAGATATTTGAATGAACGTTTATTATCTGTGACGGTAACAGACATTATAAAGATTTCATACGGTATTTCCTTACACAAAGTAAAGCGCTTATCAAGAAGCTTTCGGTCAGTCCTCTGATGTTTCTCAAGTTGAAATAAACCGAAGCCTATGTCACGTTACCTAAACGAGAGTGTGACGTCAGCAACGGGTCAAAGGTGCCAGGTAGTCTGTAACGCCCCCCGTCTCGGGATGATCGATGGACTCTAAACCATATTGCCTCTTTCACTCAACTTTAAAAGCAATACAACTCGATGGTTTTGCTTTTTCCAAAGTCACGGAATAAACTTTAGACAGTTTCATTAGCAACATTGGTAGCTTGATATTTCCCCTCAGACAGCCTCACCACCACCTTCACCTTCAAACATCGTCACCTTTTGACTTTTCGCCAGGAGGAATTATATTTCCTTCGTTCTATTGAGATAGAATACAGTATCGATGCCAGGGCACGTGATTACGGCCATGCGCCAATGCCTGGCATTTAGTGGGAGGACACAAAAATGTGATGAAACTAACATCGACATTATTCCACTGGCGTCTACATCTACAATTCCATGGTCTCCTCGGGATTGGATTCGCCATATTTCACTTCAATCAGGTGTTTATGGGAGGTGATGAAACTTTAAGTGTCATGAAGAATAGTTCCAGAGGTAATATTGGAGTGAAAAATTGATCAAAAGGATGGCCTACTTCTTGGGGGCATGATAGAGTTTGCCCTTCGACCTACGCCATTATCATTGGCCATTAATCTTTAGACCATCTCCCCTGGAGTACGTGATATATAGACCCTGGGACAGATAAGTTCGACTCTTCCGTCCCCGTTTTGACCCTATGTTTGTCCCAGGACAACATCTGACATGCAAATAGGTCACTGATGTGTAGCAATGGGCGTTTTACGTGAAACGGTGCATGGATGTCCTCTATGAGACGAAATAGAACAGCTAGGCCGCCATTAGCCCAGTTAATTTCATTGAGTTGATAACGACACTAAATCCGCTAATTTCCGGACAGTGGGGCGCATCTCATTTCTTTCTTGACTTCCTCTCTCATATCCCTTTCTTTCTAAAAACTAACTAAGGTACGTTTCTGTCATTTGCATTATTCCGAATTATCCCTGCCCCCTGGCTAATTTCCGTTACAAGTAAGTCTATATTCCCACAGAATGGCAAAACGGTATTACTCCATTTAGTAATTTCCTCGTTCAGAGACTGCTATGACCCAAATCGCATTATTCATGGTTCGCTAAGTATCGTGTTCGTGTACCAGAAATGGAGATACTCTGATTTGTGCCACATGCGCGAGCTGAGTCTGCCATGCATTTCTTTGTAGCTGTGGAAACAGCCCTCTCGGCACACTTCGGCCTAGTGCATCGAGTATCATGCATTCCACATGCTATACAAGTTTCTGGCCAAATTTTGAAGAGAAAAGAAGATTTAATTGAGTGAAAAAATGAATTTCCAAATGGACATGTATGGATGTGGAGGAAAAGTTTTTCTTGTATGTAACTAAAACTCTCTGACAACACCAACACCTATGAGCACAAGTGTAGTTTTACCGATCTCTCATCGGGATAGTTACCCCTACAACCATACATCATGCCATGCCTGTCGGCTACAATATGTAATTGTCTTATCTGGAATAAAAACAGACGAGATGCCCTGTCCCCTGATAATACCATTGATTTTGTCAAAAGTGCATCTCCATTACAAAATCGTTACTTAATGAATATTACCAGCCGGGAGGGTGTCATTTAGCCGTCCGTAATCTATAATCTATCGTGATACGACCACCCAAAGGTGAGAAAGTCGTTCCGCTCCAGGAAAAGTTGTAAGGGGCACGGGAACCTCTTGTCGAAAAGGAATACACAACCACGATACAAATCAAAGACACAGCCAAATCAATAAGCGTTTCGATCAGGAAAGCTTGGTCGATAACGGGGAAACCTTCGACACGAAGACCAGGTCATTTCTCAAGCAAAGTTGAGCTCTGGTCAAAAGTCACGCCTCAACACTCGTGGCGCGACCTTAGCGAATCGTACTGTCAAGCTTAGTCTTATCTATCATTGACTATTGAAGCAGGAATATAATCACGTGGCAGTTGGAACACTGTATGTAAGCAGCGGTAAATCTGAGCGCTCTATAGATTAATGTACTTTATAAAAACACTGATGATTATCGATTCATATCATGCATATCGATATCCAATCACTGTCCTTGCTTTCATCTCGAAATGGCATGTTAATCAAAATGCTTCAGGCAGCTATGTCATCCCCTAATGTCTTATCAAGATACTGCAGAATGATAAGAATGAACCTGAAACGAGCAAAACAGGCAACAATTTGAAACTATCCACTCATTCTTTGTAGTGGTGTATTTTGATATGACTAACTGATACTAAAGTTTTTTTTTCTTGCTGCTGTCTAGCTCCGCTTCGTTTTTGCTGCAAGAGAAAATGAAAATTCGGTTTCATTCATTTTCTATCGATACCTAACATCAGGGTACCGCCTTTGAAGTGTGGAATTATAAAACACCTGTCCTACGTGACCGCAGGCATGCAAACCAACGGTTTCCGATTGACATTTACCGGGTAAACGCTATCTATCATGATAGACATGGATCAATGGGGCTCTAATGGCTTCCTAGCTAGTTGCTTAGGTCTTTTCAACTGTGCTGGATGTTTCTAGGGCCTATATACAGCAGACCAACTCCTCGGCTCCAGGGCCTACATGCCAAAAGGGTCTGACTCAGGGGTGCCTGTGAAATTTCCTTGGGGGTATGTTGGCCCTGGGACCGAAGGGCAGGCCTGTGTTGGCCCTGGAAACAGTCTGGCATCCATGCTGCTTTTTCACATACCATTCTTCAGTACGTACATGATTCACGACTGCCAAAGTTAAAGCTCTAAAATTTACAACTTTGCATGGTTATGAATTATGATTATAGCAATGTTTTCCGTAAAACGATCACCCTAATCTCTCCTCGTATTAGCGACACAGACTATAATCAACAAATGGACAATTAAGAAGTCAACCGCTGGAAAAAAGACCTGGTGCCATCGTGGCGTCACATAATTAAATTTCTGCTTGTATTTTCCAGAAGACTTCCTACATGTTCGATGGATGGGGCATGATTATTAAAGCGACATGATTTGATAAGTTCCGAGTATTTGAGCAATTAGAGACACCTGTTACATATATTTTCAACTTTATGTACTCATTGTGAGAATATTGCTTTTGATAATTGAAATGGATGTCAGTGTGTGGTCAGCCGTTCTGTGATCCGTCTTAGGATGATATTAAGGTGAGTTGATAATAAAACAATAATAAAGAATGACAGGGTAATAAAGCAGTAGACGAGCCGTCACAAATCCAGCATCTTACGTGACAGGCATATCTGCAGAGTTTTCAACCGACAATGAGAAAAAGACCGTTTCAAGAATATACCAACCAATGGCTTAAAGATTCTACGGATTACACTACGAAATCAATCATGTCTTAGCCGATCGAGGCTTAAGCGAATCAGGTGTCATATACAGGCAGCAGCAAAGGGAAATCATATTTGGACCAAAAAACAATATGGATGTGAGCCTGTCCAGGTGTAAACCTATTCCTTTTGTTCAGTCATGGGAGACGCTGTGACAACTTTCCCTGTGGTACCTAACACAATAGAACACCCCGGTTTGATGTGGACTATCCTGTCTCCTCTCCATGCATTTTTCAAATGCCGAAGATGATTAATTTAGAGGAAACAGTGGAAACGTTAAGACCACTGGCTAATATCAGCATTTCCCATCAGATCCAACGGACTAATGTATGACTCTACTCTCGTACGTAATTCACGATTGATTCAATAAATTGATAAATGAGATAGAACGATTAAAGGCAAGGTGATTTTGGACGATAACAGTAGAGGCAGGTTATTATTCTTAGTGGCAGACATATTCTAGAAATGATGTAGAATTAAGAAAAACTGAACCTTTGTAATTGGCATTGCAGGAAAGGGAAGGGAAGGAATAAAGATACAGTTACTGTCGTTAGCAGCGACACCTAGCTGCAGTGCGAAATAGAACCAGTCATTATTGCCAGGAGGAAGGTAAAAGACGGTCACCGAAACGTCGGCTGCTGTTGTCTATACCTAGTACCTTTGTTGTGAATAAAGAACCTTGTTATAAAGTGATTTTCCAACTGATGATACTATTCATGCTTCATTACTCAGATGGGTACCTACTGGCTGTACTTCAGGTATAGTTACTATGATCGTTAAAGGAGGTTTTCTTTCACCAGAGCCCAGTTTGTTCGGCAGAAAAGAATAATAGTAATAGTAATAGTGAGACATTGAATTCACGGCACGACAGAGAATCGATGCGAGCAAACGTCATCCACAAACGTTACTCAGATTGGCCGTGCCGCGACCCTGGTATGCATCAGGTCCACATCTTTCATCAAAGGAGACAAGGTCATAGAGGACACGGAGAGATCTGGAAGGTCAAAGCCCAATCATCTTCCCTACTCCTGCAGGCGGATCACAACCCACTAATCCTTGTCATTCACTTGGGGGACAGAGGGAAGGATATTCTTCAGGCATTCTTCAACCCAAACACAACTGTACGACTTTGATCAATGCTTCGCGTGCCGACACGGTCAAATGTCACTCCTCATATGGGGGTGTTACATCTTCAGAGTGATTTTTGCAATGATGCACGTGACTTCAAAGTATTCAACGTGGGATAAACCATGATTTTGTGATTATTAGTATGAGTGGGACGTTAAATCTACCATGGCAGTTATGATAACTAGTTGATATGTATGATACATTACGGCGGTGTCAACCTATCATATATCACCCTCGCCAGCTCAATCATAGGCACGAGTCGAGCTGTCTGATTTTGAGATCTAGAGAAAGGTGATCCTATTGAAAAACATTCACATTCGAGATAATAAGACATGAAGGGTTTAGATTTTTAAAGATTTGCTTACAACAGATATTTTGAGTGGAACGTTTAGTTTAGATGCGGACATACTGATAAGAGGTGTTTCAACAAATTCAAACAGGACGCGACAATGGCAGAGAACGAAACCGCTAGTATCTTATCTTGCTTGCTGCTAGTACCGTGCCTGACGGTTAGATTTAGGCAAATAGCCCGGTGCCATTTATGTTGCGGCTCCTGAATGCTAAGAAATTAACGAATTGTCTATTTAATAAGCAAACGAATACAGAATAGACTACAGTAACTTAATGCCGATGCTGTGAAATTATTTTAATGCCATAGTAAGTGATTTTAAATGATTTGTGTAATGTCTGTGAAAACAAAGTGCAATATGTGCAGAGGGCACAATTCAGCCTTTGGCTGCAAAGCCTTTTTATGAATAATAAACCATTTGATTGATATATTGATTGATTGATGATTTTCCCTATCACCTTTCTTGATATATTGCAGACACGAGAATAGACTACACGATATAGAAGTATCACACGTCTCATAGAAAATATCATTATATTCCGTGGTGTGGAATGAGAAAGCATAACTTCTTTTTACAAAGGCGTGCGTGAGTCGGGTAGTAAATCATGTCAAACAGAGGAAGGCATATTCAGGCCAGACTGATTTGATAATATTTATGACTTCCGCTGGGCACAGCAAAATTGAAAACGTGCGAAAAAAGAAAAGTTGTAGCAAACAGAAGTTGCCTTCATTATGAAATGTACGAGATCAGGAAGGTTTTACAAATGACTGACTAACAGAATATATACTTGAGGTGAAATCAATTTTCAGCTTCTTTGTGCGGTTTACAGTATATCTATACTCATGGCCTGGTCGATTACAAACACAACATAGCACTTAAAAAAAATTGTTTCCCATCCTCTTACTTAAGTCTACAATGAAACCATGGAAAAATGCATGTGTACCTATCACGACGCATGATGAAAATTGTAAGGCGTGACGAAGTGGGAATGAATACTTTTCCACCTGATGAGCCTATTGCATACTTTTATATAACGATTTCGTCTTTCTGCAGAGAAATTGAAACTCTAGCCCACATGACAGAAGATCACCGAGTTCCTAGAAATAAACCAGCTTGTTTACTGGAGGGTAAGAAGCACGGAGACAGTTTGCTGAATAATTTACCGGGACAGTCAACCGCAAAAAGCCTCCGCGCGTCTGCTGCAATGAGCGGTTAGCGTGCAGTGCATGTCTAATCATTCATTTAATACGTGGATTTAGCCTTTCCAGGCTCCCATGGGGAATATGTTGCTGATTCTTCCAAATGTCAAAATTTTTACCGGGCTTTTACACGTCTCTGAGTCGTGGTTATTTCGATGGAGTTTGACGTGGAGGACACCACAACGAACTGAATCATCCCTGTCCTGAACGGAAACACACATCGTAAGCAAGAACATTGATTTCTAAAGAGGAAATGTCCTGAATCGGGTGAATTATAGCTGTTACCTTGAAATTTAATTCTACATGGGACATGAATCCATATGTGGCGTATTCACAGAACGGCTTGCATGGATTGCCAGCTTGCGAATCATTTGACGGACGAATCACCAGAGATACACCTGGCCTCGAGGCCTCTATGATGTAAAAACATCAAACGGGCATTCTTGCTATTTTTCCCTGTGACTCTTAACATGTGTTAGGCGATAGGTGATAGTCTATCAAACAAGATCATATTAAGAAACCTATTCCAATTTGACGAGTTCTTAGGGTGGATATTGTTAAAGCTACACCAAAATAGGACGACGGCCTTTTCCGTCGCAGGAAGCTTTCCTGTAAGACCAGCGGACATTGCCGACTTAGCACTGTATTTGTGCTTGTCGTGTGTATCGATCCATACTCAAAATGTCCTCTAAATGCAAATGTAATGTTTTGGACATCGCAATCTTCTTTACCACACACGGCATCAATGCAAACCGAAACATCAACAGGCCAACCACAACGCATCAACGTAAATCACACAGCAAAACAACGCAGTAATTCAACCCTAACCTAAACCAGTTTACTACAAAACACTAGATACACGCTACGGCGTAAGGAATAATTGGTACCGATGAAAATAGGACCTAGAGGCATGCTAAATGGCGACGCTTAAGCTACTCGACAGCAGGAACATTCTGATAATCTCTCCGCCCCGTTCTAAGGATTCATCAACATGATGTATGCCATTGTCTTGAGAAATAGACACCAATGGCTCCGTACGTAATTCTCCCCGCAACACACCAGTAAGCTCATTTCTTTTGTGAAATAATAGAATTGCCATTTTGGATCGCTTGAATGCACTGCTACCTTGCAGCCTTACCCAGTAATATGCAAGGTCCCGTAACGCCCTTCTAAAGGTTACGTACATTTGTAGCTACTGGATTGTCCATCATACATTGTTGTATGTATTTATCGTGCTTTTGCAATATGAATGCTTCATATTCATTTGAACAAAACGGTGCTCATTACAATGACAACCTAGGCGATTGACATTTCTTCGCAAACCAAAACAATAATTATATGCCTGACTGACTGTGGCGGTGAAACGCAGAGAATCTGTTTCCAACGCTTTCGCATACAATAACGAAAAGAGGCACGCACGAATGAACACGTTTATGTTCAGGTGGAATCAATTCAGCACTGTACTTCCAAAAATAATCACCCCATCGCAGGTCAGAGTCGATCAATTTTCCTTCGTGAACCAATGTTCCATCTTAGCTATCTATATACTTTGACACTCATAAACTCGTACAGTAAGCTATGCAGATGTCGATGCGTGGGGTTGTTTACGAAATATGATATACGCCGCTGCAAATGGTAATCTATATATTAATGGTATCTATAGATTTGAGTACAGGTGTGTTATAATGCAACCAATGGTTTTGTATTAATTATTACGTGACTGTGCAGTTTCCATATTCCTGCGTACTGAAAAAAACATTGCACGGTTTTTAGAAGTAATGCAGATTAGTAGATGCTAGCTTCGATCGTCGTCCATATGGAAATTGAGAATTAGCAAAATGTTAGTTGTTTGTTTGCGAAATCTGAATAATTGTCTGATGAAGATTTGAAAGATCTTATCAAACCATTCAATGAATGGTCCTACAGCTCACATTACCTAGACAACCGATGGTTTATTTTCAAGATTTTATCAGGAAACAACCATCAACAACGTACAGCACGGCACCTTCCAAACCAGCTTAAGCTGCATTTTACAGCAAAGACTAGTCGATAAGAAAAGAAATGCTTACGAAGCCCAATGTATCGTTCCTTGCAGAGTGCAGACGGAAATTCAATACATTAGACAGTCTCTGAACATTCTTCAATCCTGTTTTTCCCGCAGCTCGGACGCACCTGTGTCTCATGCGACGTAGATCCAATTGTTGTCCAATTTATGTTCTGGAATGGCCAGGCATTCCATGTGCCAGATTTCCCTCCTCGCCATGTATAAAGACTGTGGCTATGGTATTAGTTTCGCCATTGGTATTGTGTTTCAGCCCCGTGAATTAAAAACAAAATCTGGATATTCATTGGCCATTGCATGACTTTAGTTCCATTGCCATTGACAGCTTAGTAAGAAATTAAGGCCCCATCGCTGTGCTGCTAATGAAAGCCATTAATGAGTGCTACGTTGCATTAGCCCAGACACTGTGATTATAAGCGCTTTGAAAACGTACATGCTGACTTCTACAAAGGAACTCTGTCAAGATCTATGTTAGAATGTTTGATTTATTCATGTACCAAACCTCTTCAACCTTTCAGAACAAAGTAAAACTATTTTCAAAGCGGTATCTTTGTCACACCATGTACGGCATGTACAATAACAGTATGAGTAGACAAGGGAACGTGTGTTTGATCAGCTTTGATGTGCTCCCCTGTGCTGCGGTATTGTGAACTTCTAAATTTGACCTTTCGCAACGCTTTCATGCAGGCATGATCAGAGGCTTTCTGTGTGTAGATACAACCTACGCTACACAGCTATATGCAGGCAGTTATTTCGTTAAACCCCACTGGATGCCATTAAAAGGATGCAGAGCCTTTCAACAAAGACCAAGAGCAGGAATGTTATTCAGACGTGTATCTGACGCATTAGTAAGCAATGTGTGAGTGAATAAATCCGGCTTCTCACAGGGTCGAACTTGACGATCAAAAACTACTTCACGCCACATCGATCACACGCCGACATGTGGTTATCAGGCCGCCTGCAGGTGTGCCCGGGATGGGGCGGTATTTGCTGTAGTGCCTGAGATAAGAGGCATGTGACACAGTCTTTTCATCTGCTTAGTGTTCACATGTAACACTCGTGCTGCTGAAGGTCAAGGTCAATAAAATTTAGTGATGTATCAGTTTTCTTGTTCAAGGGAAGAGGTCGTGGAGATAACCGTGACCTCTACTGACACGATAGCCTGTAGAACTGTCAATCAAGGTCGACACACCGAAGACAAGTTGCCGCCATTATCAACATGAAAGCTGCGCTTTGTATTTATGTGTAGAAATAGAGGAACTTTGCAGTGAGGACAGCATGGTGTGTGAAAAACGGCATAAGCAAAACAAATGGTACAAGTAGATGAATTGATGCATATATCACATCATATAACTGCATCATCTTGTCGCTTTTAACATGCAGAACTACCAAATGCAGAACTACCGGAAGGCATATGCGCATGAGGATGAAAGAATGGAACGAGCGATACCTGTGTGGCTAGAGAAACAAAATGATCCGTACGTGTGATAGGGATTTTTTTCACGAATATGAACAACATTAAGTACACCGCTAACATCAGGGGACTCTTCGGACTCTGGGGAATTGGACTGAAACAAGCTTACAAGGAATGTTTTCATTCAACAAACAAACAAACAAACAAATAAACAAACAACAAGCAAGCAAGCAAACAAACAAGAAACGAATCACAGTATAGTAAGTATGCTATATTAAGTTCCCAACGCATGCCACAAATACAGGTACATTTATTATAAGTACATGTACCTCTGCTATGGCCAACGGATACTATCATTTTGTTAAGTGAAGGTAGATCTAGCTTAATCATTGCTGTACAACATATGAGCACTTATATCGAAAATAGGTAGTTTGAACGAAACATTGCACCTTCGTGTAAGTATAAACGTACGTGTAACACGGCATCCTTACATTTAAATAGATTTGCACTGATAATCCCATATCCATAATATCATGCCACGCAAGATTTTCTCTGGCGCTTTACTGCCATGTTTTCAAACATGACTTGACATGAGTCAATGTTGAACGGTTCCTGAGGTCTGGCGTACAGCCGACGGGGTCACAGTCTCCTTTTACGGGATTTCGTCACAGCTTTGCGGAAAGCCATGGCTTAGTGATGTTTTGGGAGACGGCTCGATTCAAAGTAGAACGCTACAGGTTACTTGTAACTTTATCCATTTTCTTCTAAATATGAAAGGTTTGGTACAATCTTCTGCTTGTATTGGCTGGTGTATTACGCTAACGGGTGGTTATACCAGTGGTTATTCAGACATCTTTCTTTTGAGCATTGACACAGCACCAATCGTTACCACATCAAGCGTTTCAGCACCAGGGACAGGACATGATCCGTAAAAAATGATCCCGACAAAGAAACAACAAAACGTTTCAACAGTTTCGACAGATCAAACCCATAGAGCCTTCCTATTCATTCTCAGTTCCTTACTTCTAGGACTTTAAACGGAAAATATAGACTTCTTGTCAAGCCATACAACCAAGCACATAGGTATGCAGCGCTTACCACCACTGTCAAGATGAATCGCTGTGAAAACCATGAGTCACAGATTAAGGTTTAGCCTGCCGGTTTGCATCACAGCTCAATAACACACGGGCCTCACCACAACATAGAGGTTAACACGTCCCTATACCCGTTCCATCCCTCATAGGCTCTCCACAGAAACTTTCCTGAACATGGACTTCACAAAGTTGCTACCAAAATGACTGATAGGCGAGCACGTAATGCTTTTCATTGTGGATAAGAAATCCCCGTGGCGGGGGAACGTGTATCTAAAAGGCACAGTAAAGGCATTGATTACCACCCAGGGAAAGTGGCGATCATGAGGGGTGAGGCAGGTGTTATCACACAGCACACAGATGATGGATAAAAATACCGCCGGTTCCACCTGGTGAGTTAAAGATAGCGCGAATACCAGTATGTTTATTAATGGCGGAGTTGACAATCACCAACGGCCTCCCCACCGGCCCTTTTAATGTCGATAAACTGTTCTTAAGGAATCAATGGCCAAAGTCCAACTCTCATGGGTGTAATCTAAGGGTGATAATTCTTGCGTCCCTGCCCACAGTGCTTCTCGTCGTGCCTGCGCTAGAAGTACAGAGTATAAAGGTGCTGTGGAAGCCCACCTGGCGTCCTTAAATCAGACGCGAGGGAGGCACGTCCCACTGTGCTTGCGGTCAGGGCAAGGGCGACAAAGTAGCTCCGGATGCTCTACGTAAACGTCGCGTGATCAGAACACGAGAAGAGAGAGAGAGACTGAGAGAGACGGGATCCCACAGCCGAGCGCTCGCAGTGATGCACAGTCCGATCGATATCTAGCTGGTGCCTGTTAGACTAACGCTTGCTATCGGAGCGTGAAATTTAGTCAGCTGCAATACATGTTACTCGGCAAGCAAGCCGCCAGATTTCCGGTGCCGCAGGAAGGAAAGCCTGGCTGCCGCGAAGGTGCGTAAAGCTCTCACAGAGGGAAACCAACCCAGGCTAGTTGCCTCAGTTGTGATTGACAAGCCTCTGGGACGACTCGACGGGCGCGCTTCTGGGTCCTTTCAGCCGCAAACAAGCCATCTGGAATGCAGGATTCGTCAACTTTTGTGTGCCGGTCACGGCTGCCGTACGGGCTGTAGTATCCTGGGGATGGTAACGGCAGAATCGGATGCTGAGGGTGAGTACGTGGTGCAACATTTTCTTTGCCCGTTTTAGATTCTGTCGGTGAGAATTTACCTCACACGTCGCTTGCAATTATTGACAGTACTTATAGACTAAATCAGGTAGCTGAATGGTAGGGATAGAATGTAGCCAAATTGTGATCCACATTGCAGCATATTTAATGAATCCAACGTCGGGATTGCTGTCCGTGGCTCTACCATGACTATCCTTACAAGCAGTGAGAAAATATACAATGCTGCTTAGAAATGTCATAGCTACACTTTTGATGGCCAGAACGTTTGTATTCTGATGGCTTTTTGAAAGCTAATTTATAACTCCCGTGTGTTTGTTGCTGATCGGATTCCACTTCCATTGCCATAAATCACAGAATGCAATTTGAGTTCAGTAAACGTTCAGGCGTCCACCGAACTCTCAATGCATTTCAAAATATTTTCGACTTCATTTGATGACAGTCTCTCTATGTACTCGGTAATGAAGTCCACTATCAGATGTTTCTGTTTATCTAGAGCAGCAGCATGATAAATATGATGGAATTTCCAAGTATGTGTACGTCAATCTGATCAGGCGCAACAAAGGCGGTTGGTCACGCAATTGGCTTTCCTTAGTGCAAATGTTTATCGTATAAAAACACAGCGTTCGTGGATTTACAAAAAAACTGCAGTTCAAAAGAAAAACAATGACGAATTGTCAGGTCCAAAGCAGCTATTGGGCCATGGGACAAACTGCAACTGCAAATTAGCCTTTGATACATAGATATATAGAAGGGGTTCCGTCAAGTAAGGTCCTACGGGGTGGATTCTCGGGGTGGATTCTCGCCAGCTAAGGCAAAGTAGAAGTAAGTGTACTGCCGTGTAGCTTACAGGGATTTCCTCGGGGTTATCTAACGCGATGCATGTCAGATTGATATACAGTCAGTTCACGTTGAACATCAGGCGCTGGCTCATAACAGTCTGTAATAGCGTTACTGGTGCAGCCGTTCACCGTGCGGTTATGTGGTGATGGTTGGGGAAGGGAGGGGGGTCTAGCACAAACATACCGTAAACACAACACGATGTATGGGGTATACCAGATCTACACGGCCTATAAAAACGGCAAGCGCCCTGTGGTTTCCCGATTATGCTCGGATTGGAAGACAATTTAAATTTGGGCCATACAAATATCTATCGCACTGTGGAACCAGGAAAGAGGTATTTTGAAAAACGTAGCTTAGGTAGGATGAGAAGGATTTAACTATTCATCCTCAGAAAGAACCCTTATCATGATACATTAATATAATATTCTAGTTTCATCTGCTTGAGTGAGCCCCGTTTCCGCCCAAACATGCCAATAGCTTTTGCGGTAGTCCAGAACAAATGTTATCAGGCACTTTGAAACCCCTCGCTAATTCTGAGACTACGCCCCTCATTGAAAAATCGAGAATGCACTTAAGTGTGTGTATTGTTTGTCGCCAGACTGTCTCTCCGAGAAACGTTCCGTAAGAATAAAGGGGAATCGAGGTTATGTCTCCGTCACGCCATGGCGGCCTGGCCAGACAATCCACGGTAAAAGCCAATACAAAAGTGTCAGCACAAGGACACCTTAAGGGGAAAGCCGCCCCACAACTACTACGGACACACGAAAACCCCCCTGTTTACATTCATTTAGTATCCCTGCAGCTAATCAAATCATCGATACGCCTGGATGATGAGCGGTAGGTCTTTTTCCCAATTCATTGCACGTCTATAGATTGATACTGAACAGGGCCTGGCCAGGGCCGCCCCGGTGTTTTCACTAGGTTTTGTGCAATAAGAGCTTGAAGGGAAGCCATGGTTAGAATAATGATGGACACGCAAGTCAATTATGGTTTGTGGTAAGTGCAGAACATGGGGATAGGTATGTCACATAATCTCAACGGAGATAGAATTGACCAGATAACATACAGTGAAGGTCAAGGGCAGTCTTAATTCTGGAAGGTCAGTCGCACTTGACCTCATATGACCTGACAGAAGATGCTGTGCATGTGAGATGAGGAAACAGCGAGGCTTACTAGCACTTTCGCGGATTGCATGTTCCTACACGATGGTACTTGTCCGGCTGTACTTCTGCAATGATTCTTTATTGACAGTCATGAATTATTCACGTGGAACAGCGAAGGTTATCAGGGATTACAGCGATGTGTACTCGTGCTTCTTTGACGAAAGAAATACTTATTCCAGAATATGCCGATACCTCGCCCTTGATACAGGTTTTATGGGGCTGGCTGTGCTATTCTGGAAACGTAACGCAACGTTATCTTGATACATTCAAGGTCAAAGCGTAACAGAAATGTAATGCAGTACACTTATGTAATGGTGCATCCAAGAATGGTCTATCAGGACACGCAAATGCACAGGCATGATGCAACTTCTTTACAATCACAAAATGGAAACAATGATACTTGGGTGTCTATCATTTGTGAAATACAGTTGGCAGAATTCAGCATAGTCCTTTTAACGTTTCTGTATAGTTAAGGTCCCACTGTCACCAGAGGCACCTAACTCTGCCCGGCACACCTTGTTGAACAACATCCATGCGATCACTGCTTTATCCATCAAAAACCACAGAAGACAAAAATAACTATTCCATTTCGATCGATCAAAGTGTATTAGTCATAAGAAACCTGTCACTCGTAAAGGTCTCCACAGTGCCTTAGGGGGCCATACAAGGGATGCATTTTTGGACGTCACCCGTGAGGGTCATGAAAAGAGTGATAAAAGTAATAGAAAGAAATTTCTTGTGCCAATAATGGTATCTACCATGAATAGGAAAATTTGCCTCACCGATAATAAATTTCTTTACGTTTTCATACTGGCAAACAAATAAGAAGAAATTTATGAGGTTGCTTTTTGAAACATTAACGCATGCGCATCTGTCGTCAATAACAGTATGTAACTGTTGATTATATATATATGTATATATATATAAACATGTTCGTGCCCGCCCAGAATTTCGTCATCATATGTTGAGTACAATATTCATTATCACCAAAGCAAACGTTCAAGGCCCTCTTGAACCACGTAATATGATTATTGCAGATTTACGTTAATGCTACGCAGCTATGAAGCAAGCACAGCGAATTCTCTGTGGCCTAAGGCATGTACATAACTGGAACGTGAAACTTTAATTTGACACAAGTGATGCTCATTTTACCCAATGATACAGACTCACTTTGCAAATCCTCGTGTAAGCTCTTTACCAGGCCTGTATGTTCAAATATTGAAGCCCGCTACTCTTAAAGCTGGGATATCCAGCACGAGTACGGCTGTGGCGGAGGAGACAGGGGGCAGACTCGTTGTCTGACCCGAGCCGGAGCGAGACACACTCGGTAAGACGCGATACAAATCGATAAGAGACCCGAGATCACCCGGACTCAATTTTCTACCTGTAGTCAGGATGGATGACCAGCCCCTCGTAAGATGTGCTGAGGCAATATTGAGTTACCTCGTCAGATCTTGTTGGAGATCAGTCCGGTAGGAACATATATAGGAGCGTGGGTTCTTCGCCTGCTCGTCTTTAGCCTGGAAGTTACACTATAGCAGGTTTGCAGTATTTTGGATCAATTTCACTACATAACAAAACACATCACCAACAAATTACAGCAATGACAAGACAGTGCACAAACAGACGCTCCACAACCTCACGATAGATCAAGAGAATCATGTACTTAGTCCAGTTCAACTTGGTACAAAATGCTGAGTGGAACCAGTGCAGTTAATGTAAAAGAAAAACAGTGTGGCAAATCATTTTCATAGTATTTGATCATGAAACATGAGAAACCAATATCATAAGAAACAGTTTTTAAAGAATAATGAACCTACTGATAATTTTGATAGTCGGATTAAAACTATGATAGTTTCTACCGAAAATGCCCCAGACGTCAGAGTTTGATTAATATTTTCAGGGTTACACCGTTCATCTATAATAAATGAAGATTTAACTCTGAGGAGCAATCAACTTATGCGTAGCTACTTAGGGGATGTCCTCATGTATTGTAAACCTTGATTGCCTGTGAAGGGTCAAATCTATTCCCTAGGTTTTAGTCCCCAAGCCAATTCGGAGCATCATTTCTTAAAGTTGCGTTCAGTCGTGTTTTTTATTAAAATGTTTATTGATTTTTAATCAGAATGCATACTAAAAACATACGATTGGACAGAAAAGTACAGCCACGGATCCAACTTTACGTCTACAGATGAGGATGTGATGATAAAGAAATTAATAATGGACAATGGATGAATCACTCGGTTGCTTTATATGAGAAGGAAAGAAAAGGTTAAGTATCTTTATCTAGCTTACCGTTACAAGCCTTCTATACCAGTGCACGGGTGTCTTCTATCCCAGTGCACATGTGTCTTCTATCACAATGCACATGCGTCGTCTACTCGGGTACCCCAGTGCACATGTGTCTTCTTCTATCCCATGTTTTTGTATCTTTTAGACATTAGTGCAATGAACAGTAGCATGGCGTGTCAATCTGGTGAGCCGCCAGCCGAACTCTCGACCCCCTAGTTTGGAAGCGGGGTTGATAGCCACTGAACCAAGCACGCTAGCTACGTGTTTCCCGTTCCGTTCGAAGCTTTGTGCAATATTAATGAAAGAGCATACGACAGTTGAACCATGTAAGCCGGCTGAAAGTTATAAATTACAAAGCGTTGCAGAGGCTTTATCTATTGATTAGGCCGTAGGCTTCCGGAAATTAACGTCCCCGTGATTTAGGTTTCGTTGCAGCATATGAGAAATTTGAAGAGAGACACTTTATTTATGAGTCCTTATTCTCTATGCCAAAATAGTTTACTTCTGAAAGATAAATCGATATGTGACTTACTTTTTTCTAATGCGTATGACTTACACCATGACTGTTTTTCTGCTAGATATGTGCAGGACAATGCAACTGCTTGTGTTCAGAATGGGACGCGTTCTTGGATTCCCTTGTATGTCAAAGTCTGAACCTGAGTTCGTAAGTTCCAGAGCACGTTTCTGACACCCGGAGACCGTTTCAGCGACCCAGTCACTTCTTTTTGCCCTACATCAATGAAAATAAATGCCCTTACGGGGTAACTCACTTCCATCTGTCATCGTTTTACGTATCGATAATTGAAACTGTCAAAGACACATGATCGAGTTAACTCACGTCGTCAGAAAAATGGAAACTAATGGTTGAAGGAGAGTATGAGTTAGGGTTTCCCGGCTGCAGCACCTCCACCAGCACTAAATTGTGAGAGAAAATCGATAGGGAAAGTCCTGATCAGCAGTACGATACGGCGGTACAGTAGATCCGCAGTAATTTACAGTTGGCACGCTGAGCGTTATCTACACAAGTGCCATTCATTGACACTTAAAGCTTCATTCTTGATGTCTGCAGGCTGCAATTTACAGCCTTGCTGATTATAGAGGTCTAGATAATGTCCGGCGTTTGAGTGCTACCGATGATGTTGACCTTCACGACAGGCAAATTCCTGGAGACATTGAACGTGAAAACCTCCTCTATTGTGGCGGCACGTAATGAAATAATGGTCCTATCCAGCCAGAGGAGAAGGCTATCTAGTTTCATGCCAAGAGGAAAATTACAGCCAGACAATGTTGGAAATGACCGGTATTCAGCTGTACGCACGAAAGGAAATTCTCTAAGCGGTTATCTTACACTGAGTCACATCCATCATCCAGTCAGACGGACCGGCTTACTCTGGGATGGTCTGACCTAGACGTGTTGCCAATAAGAAGTAGTGAAAATATCAAATAATCAACAATTCAATAATCTAGAAAGTGCAACAAAACACAACAGATTCAGCAGGTCTTTGGAAGAACTACGCAATGTCGATTGCAACACAAAGACCAAATTGCTGCATACAGAGTGCAGACGATCAAGTGAAGTAAGCGTCTGAAGCTGACGGTAGGAAATATCCGCTTCAGGTCATCAGTCAGTCACATAAAAACTTAACTGGTCAATCAACGCCCTAAAACGTCGATAATTGCTTGACGACGGGCCAGCAGTCTAAGCCTTTGGCCGAAGAGTTCAGACAACCAATAGTTTGGGAATGACCTTTTTCGTTGCTTTGAATGGGCATATATAGACCTCATCACTACCCCTGCTCTTTGCAAGCTAAAATTTTGTACACGTGTTACATTGTTAGTTGCTGCAGGGCTGCCGCATATTGAAGAGAGATCGACTAGCTGATATTCAAGATGGCCCTTCTTTACTGATATAACTCCTACGTATCCAGTACATAATGACCGTCTGCGAAAGCAATCTCCTTGCAGATTCAGCGATCAGTCAAGGCGCATATCTCAAGAGCATGCCTCTTTCCAAACTCTAAGCTATGATTAAAGGGCCAGTGAAACGCAATGACGTTATGAATAAAACAGAAGCATTAATCCTACGTGCCGGGTATCAGATGTCTGAGCTGTGTGCGCACGGTTCCCTGTATGATGCTGCGAGCTGATGGACACGTCCACACAACGATGCCATGCACACGGCGCCACACCGACACTACCAGCGGTCATTCATCTATCAATGCTTAGGAAAACGTCTTTGATCGTGACAGCCATATTGATGTGTTCGACGTCTGTGAACATAGCTAGTATAAAAGAAGAAATATGGGTCCCTTCCACTGGACAAAGACAAAGTGGTACAAACTACAGTATACTCTCTGTGACGTCTGCGAACATAGCTAGCATAAAAGAAGAAACATGGGTCCCTTCCACTGGACAAAGACAAAGTGGTACAAACTACAGTATACTCTCAAGACGTATCTAAAATTCAGAAGGCATGACATAAATCGTTTTTATCTCCTCATCCAAATAGCTTATTAAAAACCTGATGTCGACCATGACGTGGGAGGGTACTAACGCCTCTGTCCATAGAGTGTGATCCTTACACGCATTCCCTGTTATTAGTACTTAGTTGTTTTTAGAAACGTGAGGACGTGTTGGGAATATAACTTCATGTGCTAGTCTAATAACCGGTGAACGAACTCTGTAACAAAGAGGTATAAAATTTTGATTGTGACGAATCAATTAATTTGATTATGAACTCCACCTGGTTTACATCAGATTAGGTCGATTAGTTGTAATAATTTAAATGCTATAATCACATGCGGCAAGGTTATGATAATCAGAACCAAGAACTCCACTCTTCTCCTTTGCACACGGCATTCATAAACATTTGTTAACATTTGATTAATTGCGTGTTGGGTATTGTAAATATGTTAAATATACAGAGTATAGATTTTGAATACATCGTCATATTTATGCCGAGTATGGAAACATTGCCTGGCATCCCTGCAGTGTAGACTTGTGATCTAGACTGTTCTTCTGGCAGATTTATAGTCCACGGAAATGCTCCTATCTTTTCATTATGGCAGTGCGTCCTATCTGCAGGAAACTGGGAGACTTGTAGTTAGGGAATAGTAAATTGTGAATAAAACAGGGATTTTACATGATAAAATAATGGGACGATATACACTATCACATTTGACAAAAAAATAGGTAGGAGACACAGAATAAAACGATGTATGCAGCGTTATTTTCCCAGCCCCTACCGGCCTTCCTGCATATTAAAGTCCGCCACTTCTTTTTTCTTCACCGGAAGACATTTTCTAGTAGAGTGCGATCGTTTAATTACTTCAGAATGTAATTTGCGACTCCCCATGTCTGGTAATTAGTGCAGAGACTACATTTTACCACAAGTAATTGTGGGTGAATGACGCAGCGATGGGGCGTATTTACCGCTTTCTCCTCATGATGAATCACCTATTTGCGGCGAAATTCCCGAGTGTGTTTTTCCTGATTACATTATTAAGTACAATAGATGGCAAAGCAAGCAATTTATTCGGGCATTAACCAAGGGAGGCTGTCAGCTCAGAGGTGTGGCCGTTTGGACGCCCGCGGCTAACCATCTCATGGCAGGACTCCTCATAGATGGCTCAGAAATAGGGTTTAAAGCCACCGGCTCTGGACCTAAGATTTATGGTGAATGGCCGAGAAGATGGTCCGGTGCCATGAATAGCCGGAGATGGTAACGCTGGGTTCTTGTAGAGACACATTTCCCCTCAAGTTATCACTCCCCCTAGGTGACAGGGAGATTTAATTATCAATCCCTCTGCGAAAAGCGCTGCTATTTGTTAGGAGGTGAGTAGAATCTATAATTCTGACTGCAGTTCAGAGTTATACTGTAGTATACAGGGTGGCATCACGTGTATTTCATTTCAGTATTCCGTCGCTTATCTCCTTCCTAACTAGGGGGTTGAGATTCATTGTCTTTCCTTGGCATATTGACAGCATGTGGTTGCATTAGCTGGATGTAGAGAACCTGCAATCATCCAACATACAAGAACTGAGATCTCCCAGACGTATCTAGGCCAGATGTTCAAACATATGATATAAAAGGACATCAAAACTTTCTAGGCTAATGTTAGCAATAGCAGATAGTGTAACAGGACTGCATACTTCAACTGTATCCGAAGGGTTTTCATCAATCCCTGAAGAGAGAGAAAGAGAATGAGAGAGAGATCTACAGAGATGTAGAGAGATCTAGGGAGAGATCTAGAGAGAGAGAGAGGGGGGGGGAGACATAGTCTTTTCATCATCAGCATCGAATCACCAGTCGACGTGAGGTACAAAATTGTGTTTGTAGATGGAACTGAGCGCTCTTTAGACTGCTGAGCTGAGAAACTCACTCACTAAAAACTGCTCAGGATAGAAATGGTACATGTTCCTTTCGTTCCGTTACGTAAAAGCAGGAGACCTTATCTGCGATTTACATATCATTCACTGTACAGGTATATTTTCTTATCACATTGTCTAAGTGTCAGCGTTTCTTATCGCATAGTTCCACATCCCATCCCATTATATTACATGGTTTCAGACTACTGCACATCATATCGTACCGCTCATGCAGTTCCACATCACTTCATGTTATCTCTATTTGATTCACATCCTTTCCTGTACGGTTCCATCCTGATACAAATGCAACACTCTATCACAGGAGTGTGACATCTCTTCACAACTTTATACGAGAGGGAGTCAAAAAGTAATACAAAGTTATAGCAAACTCATTTGTCATCGAATTTGGCACAAATGTAAAGGAACATATATTCTTGAAACTGAAATATCTCAATTTGTTGTTCAAATACAAATCTGAAAGACAAATTGCGATATGGAGTCTCAATATATGTTCCTTTACCTTTGTGCCAAATTCAAACTCATTCGATGACAAAAATTAGTTTGAAATAAAACCACTTGCATTACTTATTGACTCCCCTTCGTACATGTGTGTGGAACTTGCCACGGCTTGCAAACATGATATTGTGTGTTCACAATCCTATAACATATATTGTGGACAGTAAACTATTCGATGTCTTTCGCCATTTTATCAAGATGTAATATTAGAAAGACACAGCGTCTCGTCCTCTTGTAGTCAATATGATAGCTGATTAGGAACCACTGACCAAACAGAGTTTCCCCAAGTGTTTGCACAGTAATTTCCCCAGAGACCTTCTATCAAATTTTCTTACAGTGACGCAGTACTTGGATTTTACAGAGGACTTCTTGAAGGATGAGTCAATCTTTTTCCAATAAGAGAACATCCCAACGTTATGATGACGATATTCACGTTCTATTATGTCGATAGTTTGTTCCATTTTTTTCATCAGATGTGTCGTTTTTCTCCTGAAGTATTTGCTCTTGAGTCTTCAATCTGCATTTCCGGCTATGTCAGGGGTTCGATGTTTTACAACAGGTGATCAGGTAGTAATCAGGCCTAACCTACAGCTTCAATGTTAATACGTTAGACCATCTATTTTCCATTGGACGGCGTCCAACGGCAATCTCAACCACTAAAGCTGGGCCTCAATCACTGGTGGTCGTACCGCAAATTTCGCTGTGGAGCTTTATGGAAAAAAGACAGGAAAGTTGTGCTGACGCAAGGAGACATGCTTGTATGCGCATATCTCTGATTTAATAACAGTTCCAGGCGTTGAATACATGTCTAAGAACGTTTGAACTAAAGTGTATGATGGATATGACGTCAGCCACAGTTTATTGTGTTATGTCAAGAAATATCATCAACTGGCCTCTTCAATGGAGAGTGGGAAATATGAGTTCATATCTTCGTGTCTAACCTGACGCTACATCATCGTCAGAAGCAATATTCATCTGTCATGCCTCCGTTACGGCGTGTACCACCGATAAATCAAAGGCTCAGTATAATTTATATAGCTTACACACACTGACAAGCTAGAGCCCGAGCGTGATGCAATGCATTGCACCCGGTCTAACTTCCTGGCACGTGCTCAACGTGTTGGAGGGGCTATTATTAGAGAAGGCGTACCCATCAAGAACAACACACGGTTACTATTGAACGGGAAAATCCAATTATGATAGAATTATATATATTTTCATAGATGACAAAGCAGCTGTCAATATTTCATGAAGCATTCTCACGCTTCAGAAACCAAAGGTGGCAGGCGGATAATTGAGAAAGTGAAATATTTGTTTGTTACCAGAAGTTATCAGCAGCGCTACTCTGTATCCTAGTCACAGTCGCCTGAGTCTGACGTATCGATTGTTGGAAAGTTCCCAGATTTCTCTCAACATCTCCAGACTCTGGGTGTTGGCAGCTGAGTAGCGTGAAATGCTGATGTCTTACTTCGGTGGAGGGAGCAAAGGCAGCAGAAAATGCCATATGGTATCAGGTGTATGGCTTAGATTTACTGGGGGTTGGGGAAACGTACTGATATGTAAAAGACAATAAGCCAACGGGAATTTGAAAGATGAAGTAAGGCCTCGGCCCCGTTTCCACAACACGGCGATCATTGAGCGACCGTACAGCGACCAAAATGAGATCTGTGTGGCCCTTGCGTTCATAATTAGAATATAATCACTCTCTAGTAATAAAATTCGTTGAGCGACCTGTCAAATCGTTGGTCGCTCAGCGGTCACAGCGCGATCACAGACTGTGGTGGAAAGGAGGTCGAAAAAGAGACATTATTGCATTATAATGCTCAACAGCGAGGATGATGGTCCTACTCCAACCCAAAGTTTGCTGTCCGCACAGTTTGTAATATCCTCCTACGGTTGCCTCGAGAGTCAAGCGAATCAAGCTGATCCATTTACTTTATTAGTTTATATGTGATTGACTACCGAGGCTTTCGTTGTAGTTGTAAAGGTGCAAGGAACAGCATAACCCGAGAAGGCCTGGAAGGATTGTCTTGATGTCTCGAATGTGGGTAGGTCTTGATGAGCCCTGCAAAGTATTAGATTTTAGGCTGTTTGTTATGGTACTGCAGCTGAACTCCAGTTTTGATATCTCGTGTTCTGTACATGCCATGGTCGTGATTTTTGAGTGGTGGATAGCTGTTTGGTTCTGGGCCTGATAGTAAGTGGTGTAAGTCCCCCTATCGGCTTTTTCTGGAACTGCAGGAGCAGGTTTAGCTTCATTTCAGACTTTGAAGAGAAAACAATAAAAGCTTTATTGAACTGTCCTCGTAAATTTGTTAAGAATAAGAATAGGTATGAAATGTCCTCTAAGTACATAATTACGTACAGACGGTATAATGTGTAGGAATACATTAGATAACTAGAGTTCCGCGACCTCATACCTTCGCCAAATAATTCTAACCTTTATGGCTGGCGTATTATGAGTGTGTCTCATTGATTATGCAAGTAAGGTCCTCATTTGCATATGCAAGTATAAGTTGATCATCTTCTCTACCTAAATAAAACAAGTTGTCCAAAGTATGACAGTCAAAGAAGGATATTCTAGCATTCTATCATCATTTATGAAAATGAGGTCTTCCTTATCATAATTTATATTCAACGATGTTCACATTCACATTACTTCCAAATGCCACAAGTATGAAATTGCCGTCCTTTACCGGTATGGAATTATACTATTTTCTCAATAATCATGCACATCAGGTTCCCCTTTATATACTTTATTTATCAACATTCCTCTCAGCCTCAGTTCCGTCATGGAACGCAGTGGGTTTATGAACTGATTATGCAAATTTGAGTCTGATTTGTATGACTACCATTCAATCATACCAAGCGTCGCTCACGCTATCTAACGGTAGATACCAAAAATCATGATGATTCGTCAACCCCATCTCGAATTTTAGTATTTCCTCATAATTTTGCAGAGAAGGTTTTCATTTGCATAGTTCGTATCTAACAATATTTCTCTTTTTCTGAATTACATGTCACATGTTTGAGAGTCCTATCATGAAACTGCTGACGACTAAACCTTCCTCATTGATAATGCAAATTATATTCTTATTTGCATAATGAGTATTCAATTATGTAAATCATCACTCTAGCTATCTACATGCCACAAATCATGACCATAAGAAATATTCTAATGAACAGTATACGGGACCCTAATGGCCACTCCATGCTAGCCTCCTTGGCAGGCCTTCTGGGCGGCGCCGGTGTTTATTTTGGGCGTTGGGAGGAGGGGAGCGCGATTTTCAACTTATCGGGTCCAGGGACTTTAGCTTGGGAAATCGTAGTGCCGCCCGTGGGCGAATAGGCCGTCCCCAAAAATATAAACGCTGGCGCCACCCAGAAGGCCTGCAAAGAACGCTAGCTCCATGCGATCACACCGTCTTATTCCGACTTCACATTGAGATTAAAACTATGGAAGGACCATGAAAAGTATGTGCGAATTATAGATAATAGTCTTCCAAACAGAATGTTTCCTTCATTGTATGTGCACAGTTATGTTCCGATAGAGTGGGGTCTCGATGATTATCTACTGAGTCGCTGCATTTTTGCCATTAACAAAATTGCTTCCAAAGCACACAACGCCAATAGCTGTTCAAAAATTGATATTATATTCATAGATATTACACTGCAAATAATAAGCTGGCAAACTACAGCTATTTTGTAACGGGCATTGATGAATGTAGCCTAAATTCTACAGCATATAGCAGTATATCATTGTCATTGACAGCGAATCGCGTGCTACGATTCTTGGGCGTATTATATTGCCGAAGTTAAAAGCGCATGACATTGCCATATGGAGAAATATCATGGTGCAATTTGTAGAGGTTGTAGACGCAAAATTGAAAATTTAGCCTCCACTTTGGTACCCGAGGGTCAGGGAAACAGGGCATCAAAAGGCCAATAAATGTCTCACATGAACGTAAACATGACGAAGTGTAATGATATAATGGGACAATAAACTTGTAGACGGTGTCTCTGTGGCTTGGTGGCAAACAGGGGTCACCCGTTACCGTCATCCAGGGAAACATACATGTCATGTAAGGCCATTAACAGATTGTATCACTTGTACCCATTAAACAGCGCCGGTTTCACACCAAGAGTGTGCTGCGAAAATAAAAGTAGATCGTAAATCATTCTTCACACGGGACTGGTGCCCCCCTCCCCCCTGTATGAGACCACCATACAAATGATGTATGTTCTCCAGGCGAGGCAGGGAACACTAGTTGCTTTTACATCCGCAATCAATAGTGCTTGAAAGCAAGGTTAAATGTCTCGTGTTTTGCCAGCAATAGTGCACTTGGGAACGAATACATTATGGATGAGGAACACCGAACACAACGGCGGTCGTAACAGTCCAGGCACGGGGATGTATCGTTAACCTGCTATATTGTGTGGTTCTTACGATTAGGGTTTTATGACTTTTTGGGGAAACAAACCGGAGACAAGCTCAAGGACAATCGTAAGGTTGACTATAACATGGACTGAGTCTTAAATATTCTCTTCCCAATTCTTTAAGTATTTCCCATTTATTTGGTGTTCATCTTCACTGTGTCAACTAGCCGATCAACACACATAGGTGTTCTTTGTGAACATCTTTGAGATGACAGAGGGGAGAGACCTGATTTCTTTATTATGAATATCATGGACACGTCTCATACCAACACATTCAGCCTCAATGTCACCAGAGGACTCCTCTGCTCTTCAACCTCATCATAAATGCACACATATTCAGTCGTGATGAGTTTGGTCTGAAAATGACTCCCTGCATTAACCAATGGGTAGGTATCAAATGTCTGGGATTAAGAGCACTTTGGTTCAGTGCCAGGAGCTGAAGTTGATAAGCAACTTATAATGAAGACCTCCCAATGGGGACATTCTGCCTGGCAATGGTAAACATCATATAAGTCTCCACTACGGTACTTCATTTTGTAACATTCCAATTCCTACTGGGATTATGACTCCCCTCGGGGCACGCCTTTTAGAACGAATGCCGCACACAGGATGACATCCTTTCAGGTTACATTACGTTTCCTCCCCATCACATACCGCAATCTGAGGCTAAGTGGCCCCCGACGATGAATAAACAGCCTGGAGACGCGATTCCGGAGATCCTTACAGTTAATTTGGCACCCCAGAATGCGCACAGCAATGAGTTGGTGTATTGAAGATCGATGAATTGACCTCTCCAAACGGATAGTTTGCTCACAGAGGAAATAATAATCAGCAGTTAAAACTAGAAAAGGGACGTGGGAATTTTAGTTTTCAACAGTATGGCGACTGTCTCAGTCTTCTCTACCTGTTACGGCCGTGCGCGTACCAATGTACATAACATAAATCCCCCCACTTCCCTTGCTTTCATTACGTAAAGCAATCTCATCTTGTAACCATAGCAACGGTGCTTAAGCGCTTGTCAAATATGACATTCTACAGAGGGGACAGGTTGTATCTTTCCGAAGACTGATCACCGAGATGCTACATTCAGATATTATCTGTGGGCTGTTCGTGCATGACAATTGGGGACTTTTTGCGTTAGTTGATTTTGCTTGTGGGTTGCACGGGGCCAACCACATTCGTCTTAACGTAATCTACTTCAACAATGTGTTTTGCACGACTAAATGGCTTATACATACCCATCAATTAGGAAGCCCTATAGCCGACAGACAGGCCATGAGTTTTTATCACCGCGAAGAAGGAATGTTTTGCTTGATCATCCCCTCGGAAATATGACATTTGAATGTTATTATAACTAATGGACAAGAATGACAATTACCATTTGGTCCTATTGATCAGGAGGGTAAAGATAGAAATTCACCTTGTGATGATTAATAACAATCATAATTTACAGTAGTGTCTCTAAGCAACCAAAGTGAATTAAATGTCAAGGCAAAAAGGGCCATATTATGTTAAAATCGGAAGCGTTGTCGGGGCATGTCTGATACCCCAGTGATAAGAGGCAACCTTTCGGCTGATTGTATCCTCAGACATTATCTTTTGTCTATACAAAGACGTGTAATCATCCTAGTAGCGTACGTCCACCGGATGTTTGCCGTCTATATTACTCTCCAAGCAGAGGTTGCTGAAGAAAATTGTCAGCTGACAAAAAACTGGACATGTGATTAGAAAGCCACTATTTTCCCCATCAACCTCTGCTTGGAGAGTAGTCTAGATATCCAAATAAAGATGATGATGCTTACATCATCCATCGTCGCCACGGTGGTCCTACGTTGGCTGGTGGCTGGTAAGTTAACACAGCTCCTTGTGTACAGTTTTATTCATTACAAGACTTCTACATTGGTGCTGGTTCAATATCACATTGACTAAAGTTTTGCTGAGCAGTTTCATGTCTAAGACCGAGTTCGAGTATATGTATATACCAAGCAGAGACTAGGATACAGTATTAACACGCCAGACATAAACGGATTCCTAGTTCACGTACACTATTTTCAATTTTAGTTATTCATGCCCATAGTCATGTCCCAAGTCAACAACGTCATTGCAGGCCCGTGTCGGCGCATCAAGAATTCATCAAAGGAACGAGAAAAAAATGTGTGATTTTTCAATCACCTTAAGTTGATCTTCTAGGCTTCCTGAAGTTTTACCACGAAATGAAAAGCAGGATTGCAGGCTCGGAGTCGTAATCCGTTGTTTCGGACCTACATTTCTGTGGCATTAGATAGTATTGACCCTGTGAGGGCAGGGCCTTGCCGGTGGTGTTGGGCGGGAGAGCACTTAGGTCGCAAGGTCGCCAATTCCCTGGGAGGGTACTCTACTGGCGGGGTTTCTTTGATCTCACAGCTAGTGGAGTAAGATGCCGACCTTCACTCGTTACAGCAGAGAGGTGTAGACATTTGCAGGATGGCTTGCTCTTAGAAAACCAGGGAGTTTCTAATCCCAACATGTTATTCCTTTCCCGTCTGCTATCTTATCAGTACGCTCCCACAAGTCTTGAGACGTGACAATTTTGGGTTTCAGGTAGAATCTCTCTATTCCCAGGTGCCCTTGGGGTGGCGGACGCCTTCATCCCCTTTTACCTAGCTACGTGCGCGGAAATCCTTTGATCATTGACAGTGTTGACTTGAAGAGAGAGAACCATTAGCCGTGACTCGTACCGTTGTCCCTTCACCAAGGGAATAAGGTGCAGGAAGTTAGTGTGAGTTATGCATATATATACGAGATACAGCCCGCGTGCAGCCACTAGCATATACAGCGACCTTGAAGTGGCTCTGATGGGTTGTAAACATTATTTTACATGTGTGCATCGATTCCAAACAACAGCGGCTTCACAACGACTTGCAAGATGTACAATATCAGTCAAGCATATTGTAGATTCCGTTGCTTCTTGGGTATTGCTCTCGAACTGAATTTGAATCCAAACAACTTCGATGTAGCATATGGTTCATATCGCCCCATGATAAGTGCATTACCGTCAGCACTGCCGCAGTTATTAGCTTTTAGCTACAGGTAAACTCGTAGCAGAATCACAGTTGAGCTCGATCCCGGTTCCAAGAAGTTGGTAACTGGGAGACCCCGGTTCAAATAATGGGGCAGGACATCTCAGGCGGGGCTGCACTCGTCTTTCGGAAGGGACGTTAAATGGGAGGGGTACCTTGTTGAAGTTGGTGCCTCAAGCATGTCAAAGGGGAAGAGCTAGCAGCCCTTCCCTGTAAACATATACCCTGCAGAAACAGGGAGGAAACATGCTAACCTATGTGCTGCCAGGCACTACATGGTGAACAACAACAACACGCACGTCCTATACTACCTATATATATATATAGCTGCTCTGCATGCAAGCAGAGGTTGTTGGGAAAAATGGTCCGTCATGACCCGTTGGGGAGGGCGGGCAAAACTGCCGGGACGTATGATAAGAAATTCACACTTTCCCCCAACAACCTCTCCTTGGCGAGTACGTCCCACCCTAATGATATGGCAGGGAACTCAGCAACTCCACCTGGCGGAAACATTGGATATAGCAGATACTTCCATAACGCTACTTTATCTATTGTCAAAATTAGTGATAATGTGCCGAAAGAATCAAGCAGCAATAGTCTATAGACATTTTTAAATTTTTGCAAAATCAATTTTTAAGAAGAGCAGCATACTTTAACTTATAAACTATCGACAAACCTGGATAGTGAGATGCAGCACATACTAAGTCGGGAATATTTACCACAAATCCCTTCAGTCAACACAATTGCTTTTAAAGCCAAAAAGCAATTTTCTGTGGACATTAACTTACTAGGAAATAGCGATACTAACTACAACGCGCCATATTTGCCCCAAGCCCGGATCGAATTCGAATATTTCCAGGACACGCCGTACATCATGGGTCAATGTCCCATAAGACAGTGACCCCAGAATGGAACTTTCGCAAATGGACTCTTTGTTAGGTTCCACCGCACCCCGCGGCCACTCATGAGTGCACAGGTAGTGCGTCATAGCAGAAGAACTAGGTCAAACAATCAATAAGGCCCAGATAACGACCAGCTCAGCAGCGCAGATCCCTCCAAATGTCACGTATGTCCATGGCATCTTCTAAAGCCAACATCAGTTCCATCTGCAGTGAAAAGCCAAATGTGTCCCCCTATCTTACAGGTCAGTGGTTAGGAAAAATCGTCCCCGTGCGTCGAAAATTATCTCGCTTGGACGAGATGTGTCCTACATAGGTAATCTTCTCTGCATTAAAAGGTATGAATTACGGTCCTATCATTTTATAGTGCAGTGGTTCTAGATATAATGTGGTCAAGCACGTGTCCTAGTCTGAGCCAAATGGATATCATTTGATGCGTTGTGTCATTTGTAACACTGAAAAGTGGATCAATTTTTTTTTTACTTATGCATGGCATGGCAGATTTTTCTACTTATGAGTGGGATGACAGATAATACACACATCTGGGACGACACTAGAGTGCTCTCCTACAGGTAAGGTAATTCACTCAGGTTACAACAACTGATTTAAAGGCATGTATAGGGTAAACTAAAGCTAAAACAAAAAAGATGGAGCATAAAACTAACATACAAGAGCAAACGAAAAGCTTACATCAAAGAATCATAACCCCTGTTTCCTATGCCACACTACCTTATTAATCTGATTGCATTGCCTCCAACTGAGTCTAATGCTAATACGTGCCTGTTAATAATACAGACCAAAGATAAATCTTGCAGTAGCTTAAAGGTCCTTAATTGGGCTGTAAATGCATTTGAAGACAGTTGGCGCCATATCAAAGCTTTGTATTCCAGTATCGTGTTGACAGCACTAGTGGTCGCCATTTCGCGCGCAATTTGGCAAATCAATCAGTTCAGAGGAGCACTGATTTCCCTAGGCGGACACTTTCCGAATATACAGATAGAGAAATAAGTGTTTTGAATGCAGGGCAAAGTTTTTATTCCTTTTCCGATGACTACACGATATGTGGAAAGTTTTAGTGTAGTTGGCGCACTAGTTACTGGATCCCCTTACCACTCACTACTGGCGTTTATCGTCAACATACAGCCGTACATTCGTACCCATCACAGAACTGCCACTCTTAAAGATAACAGTTCAATCCTCTGCTCTAAAGTGGAGCAGTCTGAAGATTTACATTGTTGAGCATCTCTTCCATAAGGCACCTGTAGATGGTATCGATTCCATACGCCTCGTGCATAAAACCTGTGGAGAATGATGTCCTCTGGGAGGAGCACGGTCATGGGGTCAAGTGACGGGGCAAGATCGAACGCTCATTACCGCTCTGGTGGATAGATGAGAGGATGTCAGAGACAGGCAGTCAGCGCATCAGTCTTACTTTGCCCTTGGCGGAGAAAGCATCTCTAAATCCATATGTACGGAGACAAGAGTCGCTGCTAGTGCCATCGGAATCGGATACATGTCGGCAGCTAGTTTGACGTGGTCATGATTTACGAACAATGTAGCTAGCTTCAGTCAGCAAAACTTTAGATTTGTGGGAAAGATGTCGTGGGGTTAGTGTTGTCTTTTCGCCAGGTAAATAGACAACATTAATGCTAGGGCCACATTTCCAAACTGTTTGTGGTAACGAAACATAAATCAAGAAATATACACATATTTCTTATATACTCGCCACGGCACGCATTTTTGGCCAAGCACACCGGGTCACCCCTACTCTTCTCGATAAGCGTGTTGGGTTCTTTTACGTGCAGAGGTCCGAAGCTCCCTCATACACGGGGCCGCCGGCTTTACGTCACCATCCAAAATGACAAATGCAATCCCTTACAACAAGTCCGAGCTGGAGCCGACTCTAGGAACGAACTCGGGCCCCAGGATCCACGGAATTTGATCCAAATGGCGAAGCAGCGGGGTACGTTGCGTTACCGCTTGCACCGCCACGGGGATATGTCTTCTGCTCATAGCTAATTCAGTTTACCTTCACGGAAGGAGAATTGCTTTTGCTCAGTTCCTTCCTCTTCTCCCTCCTCTTCCGTAAGGTTTCTACTTTTGTTAAGTTTTGTGGCGGTTTTAAGTAATATTTTTCGTTCAAAAAAAACTGCCCGACCGGCCGGGCGCCGCTTTGGACATGTGACCCTAGCACTATTCTGAGTAGTATGGTGGTACGTGTATAGATAGTAAATTCACTGCTAACGAGTCAACACTTTCACAAATGCACGACCTTCTCCTGACATTGCAAACCATATCTGAGACTTGCCCACAGCCTTCTATCACAGACAGCCGTCTGCTACCGACTTTAAATCAGGTTCCACGGGGAGATTACTGCAGGCAAGAAACTTTCTCCTGCTGTTTTATGTTGCATTTATCGACATTAATTGAAGACTATTCTTGACAATATGTGTTTTAAGGGCACCCGGGGAGTTGCTTTTAGTGCTTGCAATCGCTGTTATGTAGCACACTTACCTGCATAAGAAACATGCTAAACCAACCTGATATTATACATGTACATGTGCCGCACTGTGATCGATCAATTGTGGCGACGGAGAAGGAGTGCGAATAAGGCCAAGGCTGTCCTGTATTGTATCTTGTTATCGTATCTTGGTATCCTAGTATATCTCGAACATAAATCATACGATATCGGTGCCGACGCAAAACAAGTAAGATTTTAAGTTATGATTCATACACACACAGATGCCATCAACAGCGCTATGTTCCATTGGTAGATTTATCTACGGCTTAAGCTTGTACATAAACTTGTAGGTACATAACCCTTGATCACACCCTCCAGACTTTATATTAACGACCTATATGTAAAGTTGGCCCTGAGAACTACATGTGGTGTCAACGTATACGACAAGATTACATATTTGATCGTAGTGCCAGCAATCATCATAACCGTGTACCGCCAATGATCTACAGTAAAATAAACGGTCGCTAGAAGCACCAGGTATTTCTGCACATCATTCAACTGTAACCTGAAGCTGAGCACAGCCTGGAAATAAAGTTAGCGTAATGTTTGTCCGTCGGCACGATGTCAAAGAGGAGACAATGTTGAGATACATGTAGATTAATTCAAAACATATCGTTTTATTCAGCCCTAGGTCCTTAAACTGACGGCCTTTAAAAGTTATGAGTAAGCAGCGTTGAGTAAATTGAGGCAGTCCATCAGTAAGAGGTGATGTGACCCCTCGTATAGTTATTCATTGTTCTCATTAAGGCAGACGTGCTATCAAATATATCTTGTAAAATAAGTACCCAAGGGAGCTCGTGCATCTGAAAATTGGAAGGTATCCGGCTCAGGTCAAATACTAGAATAAAAAGAAGAGAAAACGTAAAAGGCGCAACAGGTGTTCGTTTCTAATGAACGTGACATACATTTTGTTCAGTAGTGGATTTGTGTAATGGTAGGGTAGGGTTGTCGGATAAACTACTTGAAGAAAGACAGCCATAGTAAGACTTGTATGCAAGGCGTACATTATAGAATGTGAGAAACTGCAATCACGAAAGAGCGCCATCAAATACCCGCTTTACACTTACATTTTCAAAAACACTCCCAAGCGTTTCCAAAAAAACTGAAAAAGAATATAAAGACAATTTGAACCTTCCATAGCGCGTTTTCTACACACTCTCGGGCGCGTTTGCAACAGCTAGTCGGAAGGTAAAAATATTCTAAAATAACTTTTGAAATTTTTTCAACAAGGGACGCAGCATAAAATAGTATTACAGCATTTCTTTGTAATACTAGAGTTTCAGCCCAGATGAAAGTTTGGTCCATACACTGCATGGAAACAAAGATTTCCACAAGTTTGCAAGCTTGGGCACCATGGTGAAACTCCACATTTCCTTGCTGTGTACACGGCTTTCCTATCCCCGTGTCACCAAGATTGGACACAGGTGCACACAAAAGTGCACACAAAGTGTCCAAAGTTTCCCACCTTAGGAAACATCTCGTGTCGGGAATAATTAACCATGATAATAGAGACTTGTGAAGTGCGTGAAAATTTACCTCGAGCAAGGAGCGCCTTGCCTGAGTAATTGTTTAAACTTTTTGCCCTGGGTAAAATGACGTAAACCTATGATTCTTTAAAATCTCATTGTGTAAACCCCTGATACGTGTCTAATACGTTACATAATCGGGAAAGCCTAAAATACTGGCGCCAAACGATAACGCATTAAATGTGTGGCATGGTGTTGTATTGAAAACAAAACGAATGCTCTCATGATTTCACTCTTATAAACATTGACATATGGGTCGGAGTCGTTTATTAAGGAGAACTCCAGCATATTGCCTGCTTTGCGTTTTCATTGCAAATATTGGCGTCTCTTGGTGAAATTTTGACTCCCATTTGTCTAAGCCTGAGTCACGTTGTAAACAAAGACAACACGACGTACCCACGCGGAGTCTAATTAGCATATCATTGTTCCCAAATCAAACCACAGAACTCGATATCTAACATTGAAGTTCTTGTTTCACGTCACTGGGTATAAAATATACGGGTGATTTGGGTGATTTGGGTTCGAAGCCTTATCCCCAAACCTGGACCGTACGTCATCGACATAGCCTCTAAAAGGCCCTGAGGATGACTGGGGATAATAGTACAAATTGGCCAAATAGATCAAGGATTGAATAGTAATTATAGTATGCTAAGGGAGTCGGCTACGGAGAGAGGGTTCAACTTGCAAGCAAATATTCTCACTATAGCCGGCGTGGCTAGTTTATTATCGACCATTCGTGATCTTCTGTATTTGGGTCTATGATCTACGAGTTGATTTGAATCTGTGCTTTTGTGAAAGAGTCATATTTGCCCGTTGTAAAAACAAACACCGATTTGATGTGTATTGTGCTGTCTGGGCTTTTGTTTCTATGACAAGGGCGACAAAAAACTGAACGTAAATCTTATCTTTCTGTATTAATTTTCTGTACCGACTGTGATATTCGTTCAAGTCACATGAATCTAGACTGCTATGTGTATCACTTTGATTAATAGAAAGATTAACTACGTCACACGCGAACTCAACTATTATCGACATAGGTCCGTGTCTCCGTACAACAAACACACACATAACATGTTCACCTTGCACTGAATGGCGTCCATTGCCTTTTAGTAAATGTTGTTTTGGAACATGACATGTTATATATTTGACTTGATGTATTCTAATTTCCTCGCCGATTATATATCGTCGATAGAACGATTTACTTGCAACTTCTACTGTTAACCTACTAGTTTATCAGGCTGTCGTCATCATTTATAAGACACAGCGGCATGTTTTTACACCGTCCTTGGCAGGTATTGTTAATCTGTGAAAAACCAGTAATCAGGCTGCTCAAAACAGAATGTATGCAATAGACATACACGGTGTTTCACAAGTAATTATGTCTGTGTCAATGCAAATTCTAGTAAAAAAAAGGGACATCCAATAGTATTTCTCGGCTAGCACGTGGTTTAAAAAGCAGGGACCAATCAAGGTTCTTGTCACCATTTTCAAATCTTTCAGTTTGTATTTGCATTTGAGGAGCCTGTGTCGTTGTGTGCAGATGTGTGTTGTTGCTATCTCTGTGTCTGGATACTAGCGTGGGTTATTCGACTCCTGCCTGGGATTATTTTGAGCTTGGTTTCTATTCTACGACAAGACTGATGCAAGGCGTTTGAACACAGAACATCGCGACAGGGAGCTACCTTTGTGACTTCCTTGTAAAGCCACGGATGTTATATGGACAAATAACCTCCTTGGTAAAGCAAGACAGTCCGGACTTTTGACTACGGCTTCGCCCCGGACTTTTCAACCCGTGTCGGATAAAGAATGTGGACATTACAACGGCGTGTCTGTCTGGATACAGTAAAGCAACGAGCGACGAGTCATACGGACTATGCTTCCCTTCAGGCTAGGTTTAAGTCCGACACTACTGCGCCACTGGACAATTCAGCCTGACTACCTCAGTTCGATGAAAACGATGACTTTCTGCCTCTAGAGGGCAGCAGTTAGACAGAATTGTAGACAACAACATTTGAAATTCATGTAGAATTCGAAATTATCAATGCATGTAGCTGTTAACCTAATAGATTTGTTAGAGTTTTGTACATGTTTCTAAATAATGTTAGATGTATCTGGATTCTTTTGTTAATTTACATTTAGACACTTTGTACGTTTTCACCTTTTGTCTTGGTATTGTTAGCTTAGTCTGTGTGTAACTGTGAACGTTTTGAAAGACTGCATGTGTAAATGTAAATATATGTAATTGAGATAATATAGCGGCTGTAATGTATTGGTTGTTGTTTATCGCTAATAGTGAATAAAATGTCAATCTATCATGAACTTTACGAACAATGATTCCGTGTGCTTTCGGTATGACGAGGTGGTATAAGGGAGGGGGCTGGGAGGGGGCAGGCGGGTGCCCGGAGGGGGGGGACGGGTTTCGGGGCGTAGTAGCATAGCAACGACACTACTTTCAATGACAAAAGGTACTAAGTATTTTGAAGGAGTACCCGGATGTGTCTGGACGGCCCGCGCGGTTAGACCAACAGGAAAAGATAATTAGGTGATAATTACGCGATAATTACTGCTAAATTATGCAGCACTCGTTCGCACACAAAGGCCGACACATGTAGTTTCCACACATGTCCACACGTTTACACACTTGTGCGCACAGGTTTACATCGAAGGACACAAAGTGTACACGACAGTGGTCCGTTTACACAGATGTGCATAGGTTCCCCAAAAGGGACACATCGCGTTTCCACTGTGGGAACTCATTGAAACCCGTGGAAATTAGGGATTTCCTAGCAGGTATACACAGGTTTTCAAAGCGGAAATCTGTCTGTTCAAGCAGTGATACTGATTATCACTATCGTGTTACAATGTCTTGTGGGACTCAGGCGCAATCCCAGACGCTGCCACCCCGAGTCCTCTACCGTAAGAAATAAGCACTGCAGAAGATTGTTCAGTGGGCACAGTTGAACGCAACATGACAATGGTAGAATTATAATAGTAACATGTTGCCCAGACTCCAAAAACTGTTTCTACGGAGACCAGATGTACTGGTCATGTATTGGGGATCTTGGTGAGGCAGATTGAACATTGTGACGACTTATGTTTCTATATCAGGCAATCAAGCATGCGTTATTCTCCCCTGCAACATGATAGGCACTTGTGTTCAGATAATGCCCCAGACAAGAGCACTCTCATCCCGCGCGCTTCACCAGGCAATGGCCAGCCCACGGCCATCTGGTGAAGCTTCAGCGAGTCCAATTACCCGCGTAACCTGCCATTATTGTCGTTTGCGGGCTCTGGGAGATTGAAGGAGGCCGTCATCTTTGGCTTTTACAAATACCCACAATTACCAGTCACTCTGCGCTTTCAGGGGTGGGAGGAATTGGTGCATAGGGATCTTCGAGTCCATCCTTCATGATTAGAGCACACTCGGACATGGAGAATACTGACTAGCTACTAAGACGAGTCATGGTTGGCCGGTATGTTGACTGTGTGTGTGTGGTCCTCTCAGTCGTGTTACAACATGAGTTGGCTGAAATGAACAAACTGACCTCTACTATAATTCGTTTTGTATAAACATTGTGTCACCCATTACCATCATTGACAATTCCCAGTAGACAGGCGTATTGTTTGTGATGTGTCAGCTTTGACCTTCAGAAAGTATGTTCACTGGCACTGATCGGGTTTACGAAGCCAGTCATAAAACTGCCACAATGTTGTGATCACATTTGGGCCCCTCTGCGAAGCAAATGATACAAATGTGCTACAACAGATAAACTAAAATATGGCTATGTACATGATTATTGCTTTTTCGGCTGTTCCTTGGTGATTCCAGTTGATAGATTTATCAGGTAATCATCTTAGAACCTTGCACGTCCAAGATGGCACGTAACTTCAAGGCTACCTTTATTACTTCTTGTCACGGGGCTGGTGCTTTATTAAAACCCAGTGTTTTGAAATAAAATAGAATAAATCAGTTTCGCCTAGATTAGCTGTGGAGTTAGATACGTGGTCTTTATCGACCATGGGTACTTGTTTGTTATGAGTGCTGTTTATCCCGATCATCAGTCATGCTAACTCGATACTTCAGGACCAGGCTCATATGCATGCTGTTGATGAGAAAGAGAGCTAACAGACCAATTTCGAGCTGTCGTGAAATATTGCCGTACGGAAGCCACCAACGATAAAGTCTGATCTGGATTTCCTTTACTGTTGATACAAATCAAATTGTATAACAGACATGTCTCGTATGGAGATTGCAGAGCATTCGAACATTTAAAAGGAACATCATCATTGCATTGATGGAGAGTAGGCCTTAAAGTTATACAATGTTATATTGCTAGATCTCTCTGACATCCAAGGGAAAAAGTTGTAAGATTTCATTAAATCTGGAGTGCACGAACATTCTTTACCTGCTAGCGAGGCATTTACTCTAAATTATCTATTATCTTGTTGAGATCTACCACACCCATCGTCATCAAATGTACCGCGTCCCCCATCCTAGATCGGATACAAACGTGTGTAACAATACATCATCCTCTGTAAAACCCTCAACCACCATCGTCTTGGGTAAGGAGCAGGTGTTGAAATAGATAAAGTCAAATCTATTTGATTAATAATTGTGATAAAACTTACTAGGCGGGGTTGTCATCATATGTTAGACAAGGATACCACCTTGCCACGGTTGAACGGACTATTAGACTGACTGACTTCTAGATTTGTCTTCAGAATTAGATACGGTGCATTAGATGTACTCCGCCTACTGTTTCACTGATGTGTACTGCATTCCTGCTTAAATCGCCCGATATATCTCCAAATTCAGTCCCACTGATATCACAAACCAGTCACATTACATGTAAGTCGTGGTATGCTGTACAGAGTTCGGTAATGGAAAACGCACCATTGCATGAGAACAGCCCCCTGCTAGTACAAAACTTACCGCCGTGCAACGGAATGAAGATTCATCGTCTCATCTGCTGACAATCTAAAACATTCTTCGAAGGACGCCGGGCATGAAAATGCGTCCCTATTTAGATCGCGAATTGGGAACTCTTGATATGGAGCCGAAATTAAGGTTTAGACTGTTCCACCGTGCACTATGAGATCGTATCACTCTCCCGGTACCCTGTATCACGTTGACTGTGTGGACCCATTAGGCCTTAATGCATCATCCCGTCGGAGTGAGCTGGTTGGAACCTCAATCTGTTACCAGGCAGGCAGCAAGTGGACCTGAAATAAAAGGCATTCCATCGAAACTGTGCGGATAAATGTTTTATGCAATGAACATAAAAAAACGATGATTTAAAGAAATCGGCATTGCGCAGAATTCTGCCTATGTAATACTGGTAAGTGGCCACATCATCCTGGTTGTGATGCGGTTGGAAAGTTTTCCAGGGCTACCGGCTGTAGACATGTTAGTTTGTTCCCTTCAGAAGTAATTGGTATTCCATATACCAGGAAAGAAGTAACAGCCACTGAGGTACTCGTTATTTTGATGGGGCTGCGCACTTGATCAAACACACACCCGACCGTCTGTTGCTTCTGGAACTTGGTGGTTTTCTCCTCAATGATTCAGTTTCTCCTTGTCAATAAAACTAAAGGAACAAAATACGACAGCTCTGCAGACGGTCGTAATGAGGAGACTGTTCAAGGAGGCAGTCAAGGATTAAGTAATTAAGTGCACGTCTTCTGTTGTTAAAGTGGCAAAGTAAGCTGTCAGGTTCTTTTATTTATGCGCAAGGCATTAATCGTTGAAGTTGCTGTCGACCAATCGGAAAAATAGACATACAGTGAATCTAGTTAAATCTCAGGCTGAGTCATGGAGCTGTTTAACTTCGGAGAAAAAAACAACGATTTAGTAATTGTGCAACAATGCCTCCCCACATTTTGCTGCGGAGGCATTTACAACCTCAGGAGGCATTTACAACCTCAGGATCTCTAATGGCGTCCATCTGTTCCTAAGAGAAAACCATTTCAAAGTCTGGAATGAGGACCTCAGGGCCTTTAGTCTAAAGCTGCGCTGTCTTATAACCATCATTTATCTTACAGTTTACCGCCAGTCGTTAATGACAAACACTGTGATGACCCGTATGGTCCGAGGGATCTATCTTCGTTTGTGAGAACACATCATACCAAAGTTATTCAGTCTTGCAGCAACCTCTATAATCAAGTGATGGATGTATTTGTTTTACAGATGACCGTATTATCATCCCATTATTCACCATATATATGTAGGTCACAAATGCAATGATACGCCTCTAGAATTAATTAAAGCTCCAGGCATGTCCATGATTAGTCGTAGACAGGTCATTGATATACATACATACTACGAGTAATACCAAATCTGCTTTATGAATTCTATCACATCTATAATATAATTGTACTAGAGTTCCACGAACACATTATCTTCGCCAAATAATCAAGGCTTATTATGGAGAGTGATTAATATTTACATGCTTATCACCCCCAGCAAACTTGATCATGCACCATACCATTTGAAAGTTATGATGGGGGGGGGGGAATGAGTCCAGTCTAGAGAGGGATAAAAATCATTTGGTGGTACAGGACTAGTATATGTGTATAGTGTGCTGATATATGTTATAACTGGTCATCAAAAATATTGAAAGTTATGATAAAATGGTACAGTCAATATATATGAATAAAATAAATCTTTACTCCATATCATACAAAGTTTGCAAGACATGCATGTGACTTGTCCATACGTGCTAGGTAATACCTAGCAGTGGTGCAGTTTTGGTGCAGTGTACTCTCTGAGCAGAGGAGTGCTCGTTTTTGACATGTTTTCAGGTGCTTTTGTCAGGCTTTCTATTTTGTCCCCTTTCCGTTATGTCTCCAACCGTGTGTTGGACAAAAATGGCTAAACTGAACACGTTAAAAACCAACCGGACCCACACATCTGCTTGGAGTTTAGTGAGACTGCCTCATCTGTTTATTTATGTGCCCAATTTGTTTATTCATACTTTAAGGCAAGGCCCTCTGTTGACCTGTTTCGGGAACACTGTCACATGGCCCATTGTGAAATGTACTTGGATTTACAAACTATCCTTACTAATTATGCAGATTAGCTCCTGATTTGCATAAAAAGTCATTGATTGTGTAAAACACAATCTGAGCTCTCTACATACCAAAATTCACGACGATCTGTCGACCCCTTCTCAAGTTATTCATGTCCGAAGGTCAAATCAAAACAAAAACACCCACTGCAGTTCCAAACAAGACGCTAGGGGGCCCAAACTTACACAACTTAATTCCTGTGGCATAAGCTATCTACCACACAAAAATCATGACCATAGCATTTTTAAGAAAATATGCTCCAAAATTTTGAAGCTCCGCTGCAGTACCTTAGGTACCCGCTAGAAGGCCCATTATCGAACTTGACCTACCTTTCCGTAAACCCTACCCATCCACTAAATATCATACAGATCCATCAACAGCTTCTTGAGTTATGTTGTCCACAAGAAAATTCACATCCACACAAAGCCCGCTGCAGTACCGACGGAAAGTGCCAGGAGAACCATTTTTGAACTTGACCTCCGTTTTTACAACATCTACACACCAGCAAAAAATCATGAAGATCCATCAACGTTTCCGTCATTTTTTTGCCTTCATACAAACGCAAAAAAATGCAAAGTCCGCTGCAGTACTTTCAAAAAACGCAAAGTGAACCATTTTCGAACTTGACCTTTCTCTATACAACCACTACACACCTACCGAAAATCATAAAGATTCATTGAAGCTTTCTTCAGTTATGCTCCTGACATACATACAGACCCACCAAACAGCTGGCTCAACCAAAAACATAATCTTCCCCGAGTACTATAGTACTCGGCGAAGATGATAAATCAGTAAGTGAAGCAGCATATGTTTCCGTACCAAGGCTAGTTTTAGCTATACATTAGCAGATCCTAATCATTTGTACCGTGACATGTCACTGGTACACGTGAACTGCTGTGTGATGTATTATATTTAATGAGTGCCATTTAGAAAATCATTCGTAATCAACTATTAAGCAAACTAAGTCTTTGGCTGAGGGTTTCCAAAAAGTTGTAAAGTCTGATACATCCAGAGACTAGATGGATGTAATAATCAGTATAAGGAGACTGATGATGATTGATAATTATTGTTGTTACGTTATCTCTCTCGAACATTAACGTGGTGCCGCTCCACAAGGCACCTAACTACACATGTAATCATCTTAGTTTCGCTAATTTCTAAAAGGATGGAAGACGGATGTGGTGTTACAAAAACATGAGAAATGTCGAAGAAGATCAAGCCGTTGAAGATGCAGATGACTAGAACCAAGGAAACTTGTGCAAGAGCAGAGATTCTGCAGCGAGAAAGATAACGTTCCAGCTCATGCCACGTGGATTGTAAAGTAACGTAACATCAAGTACGTCAAGATTTCATAAGATGAATATTTTCAGAATGATAAAAAAAGTTTTTTTTCTTTGACGCTTTGCCAGGAACCTACTTCCCTCAACGGTATCGCAATCTTACTAACGGGGCGTGCTTGAAGACCTACCATACGGACTGACGATTTGTAGACTTCAGAAGTCTACCAGCTTGTCTTTAGCCATGACAATCTATGGCACATCGCTTAGTAAATCAGATGCTGTCCTTTCTATTGTGATATCGGTTATGTTATACCAGTTGGACGACTTTGTCCTTCATATAGTTTTATGTGGAACATTTCGCTCACGTAGCCTGTTTTGAATGATTCACTCGGGAAAGGGTATCTTCCACTGTAGTTACGAGTGTATCTTGGGTGATGACAGCGACCCAGGGAAAGGTTAACACTTGTTTGTGACTGAAAAGGTCTGAGAATGACACACTCCTAATGCCAATATGACAACATCCTCATAGCAATAAGGCAGCACTTAGTGGTAAAGCGCGGACCAAGTCCACATAAAAAAATTCAGTATGTGATAAAAGTGTTGAATAGGGGCGAGAATGAACTGGGTAAGAAGTAAAATGTTAAAAGCATGATGCTGTGCCGTTGAGAAAATGGTTTTGTGTGAAACTTGAGCTGGCAATTGTTAAGTTGAATGTTAATGTTAATGTTAAGTCAAAAGTACATAATGCTGTTACAAAGGCAGCGAGTCGTAATCCAATTACATTATGTACTAAATGAAGACATACAACATTTATAACGACTACAGAAACTGCTATGGCAATTTGGCTGATGGTTGGTTGATAGGAATATGATTACCTCCTCCATTACGACCTGACTTAGACTTGGAGTGCGTCCAACATCCTGTAATGTGCTATCAGCAGGCGGGCCCGGGTTGATATCATAGCTGCATTCATCAGCAGCAACATGTAACTTTTTATTAAAGCTCCGTGTACTGACCGTAACGTGAGACGAATTGCTTCCCTAGCCAGGGAGCCACGGATTTATCTTAACTCGACATCCGGATTCGTCATCCTATTGCTTAACATCACCGCATTAATGGCGAAACCATAATTGGATTGGTCTGTGGTGACAATTTACCGTGCCGATTAAAATCTGCAGAATGTTGCACCGATTCAACAAGTGGCGAATTTACGGACGGAGCGCGACGCCGCGCGCCTTCCCTTTGTGGTCGATAATTCCTGTGGAAATAAGGTGGAGACGTTAACGCCAGATTCCACCCGCCCAATGAGAATTGCATTTCCCTGTAATGTCAGTTGGTTTCCTTTCACTTTATTCTTATCTCGCGCAACACTTGTGTGGACATGTGGGCTGTAAAACATTATCGCAAACTGCACAAACATCAAAGCAATGACCTTGCATGGTAGAACATCTTATAACGGCATCATCTTGTCCTACTTACACTCGTATAGGTCCTGCCATTATTACTGGAGCAGCGGGCAGATATAGAAGCATTCCAGCTCGCAATTGATTATGCCCACGGTGCACATTTGTCGAATTCAATACAGAAAATCGTTAAAGTAGCCGCCCAACCCGAATAACTATCTGTGCCACTAATTTGTTGGACCGTGAAACATATACGGAAGTGTGACGCACTTGCCAATGGCATTCTTTTTGCATGGTGTGCAAATCTAAATTTGAATATTTGGCAAAATATCTATGTTACTCTGCAAAGAGTTCTGCGAGTTCGTACAGAAGCGAGTATTGTTCGGCTTTGTTAGCGGAGTGATGCACCTTTCAAGTCGGTGATGCGGCCGGCCTGGCAATCATCAGAAATTCCATCTTAACACTTTATTGCACGGCACGTGAACTACATGAAATCGACATATCCAATCTATATATACCTATGCCCTTCTTACACCCTTCGCAAGATATCACAGGCACTATGCGAGTTGTAAACTTTTAAGGTATGCAGACTGGGTTGTTTGACATTATAAAAGAATCCTGGAGTCTAAAATAAAGTACACCGTAGTAATTGAAAATTGCAGCATAAAGGTCAGTTCTGTGCCATAAGTTTGACTCAAAGGAGTTCTATTCTTCATGTTATCGGCGAATCCCGCAGTTACGCACGATTGGAGATTAATTATGGACGTTCATGATCGGAGCATGACCCAGAATGACCCGCATATCGGAAAGCAATAAAGTCTTATTATCACCACCTTGTGCATATGTCCTACTGATCCATGGTATTGAATGTGCCAGATAAAGGCAATGCAACATGCAGTGATTTTTAATGCTTAAGTGAATTTCAGTGAGAGGAAACATTTTGTAGGAGTCACGAATGTGCTGAGCCACGACATTCAAACTTTGAATCAAAGGCAACACTTAACTAGTAATGCTAAACTAAGACGTACAAATGTGATAAAGGGTGGAAACATGGTGTAGAAAAATCATATCATCGTACACTGCTTATTTAACTTAGCCAGCTTAGACCTCTTCAATACACTCTTGACCTGGTAATGCACCGTCTGAAAGACCACCCTTTTTCTCGTCGACAATTATCGACAGACTGAACCTGACTGATGAAGAGAACTAGACGTAACCAGGTCTCTCCGATACCACATACCTTCAAACGTTTCCCTCAGGATGCTATCTGGCCGTTTTTTCTTATTTCAATATTTATACCCATTCCGGAGGATTAAACTTTTAAAAGGCTATCTCATGATGAAGAGGTTCTTAAGCCGGGTAAGATTTTGGCCTCAACGGAAATGGTTCTGGGTTACTAGTACCGGGGATAAGATCTCAAGTTACAGTAATGTTACCATCCAATCTAATGCAGACTATACATAAACGTTAGGGGGAAACATTTAAACTAAGGGGATTTGGGGCCTGCGGTACTGTCTGGCAGACATGCTTTGAAGTCTAGCGAATGTCTCAAACGCTCGCTAACTTCTAATCGTCATCATCATCATCATCATCATCATAATCATCAACCCAGGGTCCTGTTCGCTGGAAAAACCTAGCTATCCCTTGACGTTCTCTTTGTCTATTCATTACAAACCTTTGAAATTAGAATTGGTGTCTGCCTGCAACAATGGCAAGAAATCAAACCTTGCTCAACTGTGCACTCTATCTAACACTGATAACCGTGTACTCTACGAACTCATATCGACAGGACATTGTAGTATTACTTGGTATCTCGTTGCGCCTTGCAGCATCTCACACAGAAGCTGGGTCATGCCTTTTGAAATCCAGCCAGAACCTGATTTTTTCTTATTTTCTGAAATATGATAGCATGTGTCAAATCGTAGACGTCCGACAGAAGAACGATGTCCATGTCAAACTAAATCACGCTTTCACTCCATCCCGTTTAAACCTTTGCCATTAAGAAAATTCTCCTTTAGCTGACTTGAGCCACCATAGTTTGAAATAAGGACTGGATTGATTTCTTGGACTGGGATCAGAGGACGGTAGAATTACGGAACAAATCCCCATGGGCGGACGGTGGCATTAATGTTTCGAGTTGTAATCAAGAGAAATAGTTGGACTGAAGCGGGCGCGACGGTGTCATTTTGGAGAATCCCCTCTTTGTTGGCGGAAAGCCAACAAGATTTAAGGTGTACAGGTCGATAGGGTACGGCTGGAGTGGTGAATGATGGGCTCAGGGATGCTGATACGGCAGACTGGTAATAGATTTTTCCTCATTTCGTGCTGCATCGAGCAGTCTACCCAATCTGCGTATAGTATTTATACCATATGTGTGAGTACTTGTATGTCTTGGCATGTATATACATGTTACTATACGTGTGTGAATGTGTCCGATGTGTGTTCGTGTGTGTGTGTGTATGTGTGTGTGTGTGTGTGTGTTGTAATGGGATGTACAAATTTCATACAACAAGACACAAAGACCCCGCTCTCAAGTAACATCTGATAGAAAACAGCAGATTGATTCGCCTTGACGTAAACCACCTCTTGTAAAATGTCCTTAGACTTTCGACCAAGTTTGTTGTAACATTGGCAGCTAATGTCACTAGCACTGCTTACAGTGTATGTGTACATTGATGAAAGTTAGACACCCAGGTTGTAAGATACGCCAAACCCCTGGATAAAATTTGGATACGGTCAGGTAGCACCCACTCCCATTCGTCAGTGACGTCAGTGACATTGAACAAGATCTGCCGAACAGCAGGTTTTATCCAAACCCTATGAATTAACTATGCAGTGTTAATGTACTTAACACATGATAGTTTACCTTGTCTAAGTAATGGTGCCTCAAGCGCACTCCCGTTTTGCGTTGAAAACATTAAGGCTAGTCAGATATGCCTTGAAAGTGCGAGGAGAAAGATGAGATTGATTTTTGTAAGCTCTGATATGGAGGACTATACGTCACTGGAGTCGATACACGGGCGGAAATTTGAACGTAATGATATAAATCTTTACCAAAGGTACCAATTAGGCAAATGTAAAGGGCCTCTCTAGTGACTTGTAAAGTGCATTTTATCAAACATCTGAGAAAGTACACTAGCGTAAACATTTACATATGCCTAGATGCATGCTAAAGCATACGCTCTCTATTAAAGTAGCCATTACATATATGGAGGTATTAACAACAGAAAGTTGTGAACTGACGCACCAAAGCCACCTAAATGTTCTGTTATGACATACGACAGTGACAGAGCGTGCGTATTAGGTACCATGCAGGGCAGAGCTGGGTAATACGTCACTGAAATCCGACCGGAAAGCTGGGTGTAAAGCCCCCCTCCCCCATTCCACTCGACGGCGATCGCACTGCGACCTCGCTAAATTGCGTGACTCTTGAATTCATATTTGGAATATCGTACAAAAAGTATGAATATAAAGACTACAAAAGCCACAAAGCGTGGTTTTTCTATCCATGAAATTCGTTGAGCGCTCTGTCAAATCGTTCGGTCGCAGCGCGGTTGCCGCCCTAGTTGAATAGGGGTGTAATGGTGGTCATTCCGCACACCTCCAGACTCCGGAGCAAATCCTTGCAATCGCTACACCTCCATCCCCTGCGTCAATGTACTGTTCAGTACGTGTAGCAAAAGCTCAGATTGACTTTCATTCATCATTCATTTGTTACCCAGATGAACATTTGGAAGGAAGCATATGGCTATATATATATATAGCCATATATATATATATAGCCATATATATATATTATATATATATATATATATATATATATATATATATATATATATATATATATATATATATATATATATATATATATATATATATATATATATATATATATATATATATATATATATATATATATAGCCATATATATATATATATATATATATATATATATATAGCCATATATATATATATATATATATATATATATATATAGCCATATATATATATATATATATATATAGCCATATATATATATATATATATATATATATATATATATATATATATATATATATATATATATATATATATATATATATATATATATATATATATATATATATATATATATATATATATATATATATATATATATATATATATATATATATATATATATATATATATATATATATATATATATATATATATATATATATATATATATATATATATATATATATATATATATATATATATATATATATATATATATATATATATATATATATATATATATATATATATATATATATATATATATATATATATATATATATATATATATATATATATATATATAGCCATATGCTTCCTTCCAAATGTTCATCTGGGTAACAAATGAATGAAAGTCAATCTGAGCTTTTGTATATATATATATATATATATATATATATATATATATATATATATATATATATATATATATATATATATATATATATATATATATATGGCTATCATATATATATGGCTATCATATATATATGGCTATCATTCAGTAAGAAAGCAACACTTTTAATGGTTCAACAACCAGAGGGATATACAGTCAGTGTGATAAATACCTACCCTGCGAAAACCCGTGAGAGTCAGAGCGAAGTTAAGGTACATAAAAGAACCAGTGTGACATGACATCGGCCTTCACCCCGGGTCCCATGCAGCACGCACACAGGGATTAGATCCATGTGAAAAGCCAGCTTACATGACATCTTAATGACGCGCAACAAGATAGACGGCTTAAAGAAGCGACCCGGTGCTGTGACGAGAATACGCAGCACGCGACAGAAGGAAATATGACAGTAATAACTCCGTGGGTCTGGCAGGGAGCCCTGACACAGCATAATGTTCTTCTTGTAAGTCAAATATTAAAGCTGTTTACAATCTGTTTTTGTCTGGAACAATGACCTTTCGCCGACGATGAAGGTTAGACATCTAATTAGAACATTGCGTAGAGCAAAATAAATCAAGATTTAGATAACATCCGACATCCTTCATGAGCACCGATGGAAGATAGTGGATGCTGTCTGAAACGTCTGACTCGTTAGAGAATTTCTTCAATTGCCTGATTTCTTTTGTACTACGTAATTGCTCTCAAAGTTTTCGAAAACTAAGAGCCTGTTAGTAGTAAGAACACTTTGTAACAAGAAGTCTGTTCCTACCTTACGGTTCAGACTCTAAAAAATACTAAAAAACTGAAAAGAAAGGAGCAGTATCTTCATCAACTTAAGAACCATCAGGACTGAATATCAGTACATGAAACAAACTCTCTGCCTGGCTGGTCAGTGACCTTCTACACAATCATGATTGCGACTAATGGTCGTGTTCAGCGTTCAGCCAAACGTCGTATCCATCAATTTAGTTAAAAGGAGTAGATGAGGCAATGACCTCTGGAATACAAAGGATGCTATGACCTTTTGATACCGGGAGCTCTCTAGAATAAAGTGAAAGTGTCGTTGGCGCCGTCGTGCGCTTCTTTATTGCCCGAGGAGACGGATTATAAGGTATACCTTGGCCTTGAATCTTGCAGTGAGTCGCGTATCTTACATCCTTTTATGATCGAAGCATGCACCACTTAATAGCCATACGTATTAGAGACCATTCACGTAGAAACAACTTGGGTTCTGTGTCTGGTTTTGTGTTGTTAAGTATGGCTGTATTGGATTTATTCTGCAATGCCTACATACTGCAAACGTAGAACGTTTCAAGTAGTTTACAACGTCAATAGACAATTGAACTGTACGGTTGACAACCCCTATGAGCTGTAACTGTTATTCGTACTTTTCTATTGGTCGTTAGCAATTGTGTGAACATTACATATGAGCATGGTTACAACAATAGAAGCAGTTAGCGACATCGATCAATTCTTATCCCAGTGGTCAAAATATGCAGTGAACTGATTAGTTAAAGCAGGTTCAATGGGGATTGATTTGGGCGCGCTTGTTTTTGTGAATTTATGACGAACGGCGGCGACAACTGCAAGGCTGAGAAATACGGAGGACATAACGATCGATACTGAGATCATAAATTGTTGCCGTAGAATGACGCCCAGTCGACAGTGGAGTTATTTTTTGCCCTGTATGAAGGCTCTTTGCCATGTATGTAAGCTTTGAAGCCCATAGTTTCTGTAAATCAATATGTACAGCCGTCATGAGTTGTGTCAACTTCCGAACAATAGCTGGATGGCTCTGTACAACATATTAAGTCTTATAAGAAAACACATCCTCGAAAACTGTGTACAAATCTTTCTGTATCTATCGCGTTCCATCGTTTGTGCAGGTACATCGGGTCTGTGTTTCCTGGTGTCAAGTTACAAAATTGGTATCATGAATAATGGCGTCTGTACACACATGTTTGAATAATCGGCAGTCTTGAAAATTCAATGTTATTTTCCAAGTAGGTTCGGTTACAATTTTATATTTTGCTGAATCAATTTTCTATCCCAATGTTTAATATCATTTTCCCTTGTGACATTTGGATGGCAGAGGCTAGGTGATAATAGAAATGATCCGTTACGCTAGCGTTTAACTACAACTTTGGTTGCGCATGTCTGTGCAATCATTGTGCCCAGGAAAACATTGCCGATGGCAACAGTGCAAGGGCATTTGTCAATGCCCCCTTAATAAACCTCTCCCCGGTGTGCTAATCCCCTATTAAAAGACCTGGGTGGGAACGTCGAAACTCATGATCAATACATCCGTACGACGCAATCAAGTCTAAAGCACCTTGACCCTTTCATCGATTCTGACAACCGCAGCCTTGCCTGCCAAGAGCTGGTGCGGTTTTCAAGTCTGTAGTTGGTACAGGGATGTGCAGCGTCCGTTCTGCGTGTAGAGTTTATAGGGCTTGTGTCCTCAACATCTGGTGTACCTGGGATGACATTGGAAAACAACTGCACGTGTTACTGGACGTGCTATTCGCATACGTCATGCTAGTTCATCAGTAACAACCGTGGGAGGGCCTCTCACCAAGTCCCTCCGTAGGGTATTGATTTGTGCAATATATGAGACTTGAGACGTGTAAATTTGAGTTTTCTCGATCTACTATGGGTGAACGAGTTACAGATAACATGCGAGGTATCTGCATCATTCCCAAGTGAGTCCTGTAATGGAAATGAGCAACATTGAAACATTAGTTACAGATAAAGGTACTCTACAAACTACATGACGCACACATGGGACTGCTCCTTCATTTTCATAAGGGCCAGAACAGTACAATAAATACATTCCAACAAGTCGAACACATGATTATTCATGTTTATCGTTTTGTCTTCAAAGTCGTGATCGATCTCTAGATCTTTGTCAATTCCCTCAAATACTGATTAATGCATTCATATTGGATCAAATACACCAACGGAAAAATACTCTCCAGACAAATAGTGTAAAGAAAAGCAGCGTCATCAAAACCCCCGGAGAACCATTTGTAACGTTTAGACTGCAGAAGAACAGAATCCGGCTGGGATGGAGAATACAGGATACATCAGTCAGAGGGCGCGCATCGGCCTATGGTATTAAGTTATTAACACATCAATAACGGTAAAATTGTAATCATGACACGTAAATCGTCCTTGGACAAGCTAGGCTCACATTGACCTTACCTGGACCCCATAAAGGTCATTTTGTCCTGATGGAGAACACTAACCTCAGATTTACAGGAACAATTTTGCTACAATCTACCCATGTCCTCTAATGCTCCACAAGGCCATATAATCACCCAGGTGAGGATTCTATGGTGTCACATGTAACACGATGCCGTAAAATGTAATCAAAGTTGATGGATGTGAGCGATATAAACGAACAGTTGATAGGGCGCAGTGACCATTCAATGACCCATGTTTCAGTGCCGGTCATAAGGGAAAATTGTACTGGACAGTAAATAACGAGTAGTCGTTCCACATGGTGTCATTAGTGTATCGCTTATCAGTGCAAAGTGTGGTGTGATCACTAGATACACTCGAACTCTTCATGTACAAAATCAACACTTTGAATCGCTAAAACCAAAGAGCCACCTTCCAACTATCCTGCTACTTCATTCCCATAAGTTGAGTATAGACAAGGGGTTGTTGTACCAGCAATACTACAAAAAATCTAGAGATAAGCGATAAGATCTAGATTTATGTGTAAGGTGTTACAGTTACAGATTGACTTAACCATAGATCTTGAAAGTTTGGCAGGAACTGGTGACACGTATTCAATGCATTATTCGCATATGACAGTGTAATTTTGGGATTCCACCTGAATGGAGCATTTCTGACATTCCCTAATGCACCAATTGTTCATGCTGCCTTGAACACCGTACTCCATAAGGGCAGCAACATTTTCCATTAAGCCACCAGTTCCTGTACATCAGACACTGATAAGGGAGAGTTCCGCTGTCACTAATTCTCCTGACGCCATTATCATGACCAGAATGGCAAAATAAATTGTTCCTGGGATCCATTCAGACAAAGAGACAGCACGTATCAGTTATTTCCAGATTTCCTGCAGGGTGTACTGCATCGCCTGTTTAGGGAATATTTACCGACATGGATATCCAATACACGCAGTGCCTGTACATGTGTAACTTCAAATTTTCTTGAAGTATGGATGTAGTAACTGGAAGTACATCGTGTGAGGGTATCAAGTGCCGATGGAAAACGTGCCCGGCATGGCGATGTGAAAGGAGAGAATGAGGAATGTGGTGCTGATAATATTTAACAAAATGTGCCCATGAGACCAAGATGGTCCCGGGAAAATCGAAGATCTGGAATGGCGGCCGTTAAAGAGCATCTCGCACGTTGCTTACGACCCGAGTGTTTATTGGCCGTGGCATGGGTAAAAATCACATTAAAAATCGTTGAGGCAGTTGTTGGCGGATAACGCACGCGCGGGTTTTCTCCGCCCTTCTCTTATACTCCGTAAAGCTGTGCCGCGCTCTGCCGCGGTTCAAATCACGTCTAAGACCTCCCTCCCAGCATTTGTAATTACTTTTGTATTGAGTAGGCGATCTCGCTCGAGTTTTTACATAGACCATAAAACTCTTGACATCTATTAACGACCTGCTATCGACTTCCGCCCCTCCTGCAGGATTGAGACGCGGTCCGAGCTCAGTACAAGAAGGGATACAGGCACGGACGGCACGACACGCCGGCTTCGCGCAAACACTTGCGATAAATCGCTCGTAGCCGCCAGCAGAAGCAAGCGGTTCAAATGAAAACACTCCAGCGGGGAGAGATGTCTTCAAACGGAATGTTCTACGGGCTTGTGTTGATCGTGGTGTGGACGTTACTGGGGATGTGCCACGGCGTGTTAGACAAGGTGACCATCGTGCCTGGAGATGTGAACATGGGCGGCCTGTTCCCCCTCCACACGGCGGGCCAGGACGGCGACTGCACCGAGCTGAAGAAGGGGAAGGGTATCCAGCGCATGGAGGCCATGCTGTATGCTATACAGGAGATCAATAAATCAGACAAGATTTTGAAAGGCATCAAAGTTGGCGCCCAGATACTGGACACATGTGAGGACTACTCTCATGCCTTAGAACAGTCGCTGAAGTTCGCGGGCAGCCTGCTGCGGCTGGACAGTCGGGACGTGAAGTGTGACGACGGCCGGCCAGCCGTGCTGCCCAAACCAAAGCCTCTTCTGGGTGTCATCGGAGCAGCTTCCAGCTCCGTGTCTATCATGGTGGCCAACATCCTGCGGCTCTTTCAGGTGAGCTTCCCTAATGCTTCCCTTTCCTTACGTAGACTTGAACATCTAAATCAACATATTCCAGTAAAGTAGTCGTACGTTCGTTTTAACGCTACTCGGGCAGCAGACCTACAAGATGATCGTCAAAGTGCTTAATATTTGTCCCCAGGCGTGCGGATGATCTGATGTCGCAGTGAGATATGAGTAACAGTCTAACAGCTTTCATTCCTAAACACTTATTACTATGGCGCTCACGGGCTGCTTATAGCCAGTAATCATGATGAGAAACGGCGACAACTTTACCAGTAGCGGTTGGTAAATGTGTGTGGCTATTATAAATCACAGCGGACTGTTATCTTGTAATTTGTCGCAATGTGACAGTGCGCAACGTAACAAAACTGACAAGAAACAATATAACCATAGTCTCAGTAATATGGCTGCTTCAAGAGAAGGAAATACAATCAATTGCAAGCTCCACATAGATAAATCCGAGGCAACTGTGTCGTAATTTCCTGAACTATCATTCCGCTAGAATTAGATTATTTCTGCAGCCGGATATAGCGATTAATCACCGGAAAACTGAAGCCGTCGGGGCTAGGTGCATTAATTGGGAAAGAGGTCATCCTATTTTGTTCTAGAAATCGCTTGTACTTATCGCTATTCATACAGTTAGCAAAGCGCATCCTATAGTAGATAATCATCCTAGTAAGCGCTAATGCATGGCGCTTGTCAAAGTAATATTAAAATAGCTCTCCCCTCAGGTGGGATTAATTCGAAATTAGTTCTTGTAAGACGCGAATAAAAGGGATAAGGGATTTACACACATCATGGGAAAATTAAGTGAATGGAATTACATTAGAGGCGCTGATCGTTGCTGTCTGTTGCTCATTGAATCGTCAGCTATGGTTGTGTCTTCCCGTAACCAACATTTAAAGTAGTAGTAGGCATCCTTCAATCCCCAGAGATGATGGTAGCGCTCTGGTGTTCTTGACGTGGATAGCGTCTAGTGTGTCCTGTCAATCCTATCCTGGTGTGGTAGTTCCGGCCACAGTTGAGGCATATTACAGTAATCTGGTAAAATCGTACAAAACGAAGAAGAAGACTTCCATCTGTAGGATGAAAATACCTTTCTTAAACAAATGCATGCTATGCCATAAAAGTATTATCTTCCACGAATATCAGCAATATTTTACTGCAAGTTATATGAAGCATGACATGGAATAGACATCTACACCTCATATCTAGGGACGACACAAAAAGTAGTGCATATTTCTTGGACACATTTTCGTTCCTGGCAACCTGAATCCCATACCGATACATCATATAACCGGTTAACGTCATTTCCCTCCGGGTTCCCGTTTTTTTACATGTAATACGTTTGGCGTCTGTTTTGTTTCAGATCAAAAGAGGACAACGTCTCTTCCGAATGAAATTTGATCCAAACTACAGTGATCGAGCCTTTTCCCGAGCCTAGAACGTTTTTCGTTATGATGTCAATATGCAGATTGAATTACACAGGAAATTTACTTCTAACTATAAACGTTTAGATTTCAAATGTTCCCTAATATCTTTGTACAATTATGACGGGGTACATAACTGGATGGACATCATATTACATATGACATAATCTCGAAACTAAAATGTGCTTCCATCAAACAAAGAATTTTTCAATTAAAAGAATCTAGATACTACACGTAGGTATAAGTACTCCGTATATTGATTTGCTGGTATGCATATGGATAAATATCTTTATCCACAGCACAAAGATGCCAATTTCAGTTTCGGCTCAAGTTATAACCAGTAAAATAATAATATGTTCTCAATCCATGCCCTGTGGGCTTTCTCAAAAATAACTATGTTCTCCCGATTAACCTTTTGAATAAAATGACCTACTTTTACCGAATGTGTTGAATCTTTTATGGAAAAGGGTTTTGCCAGACTGATGTTTAGAATGGTGCCTTCTGCCATTAATTTATTCTGTATCTTTTCCAAATGTTTTATTGCATGTTAGTCATTCCTAATGGGGTCTAGCAATGATTCAGTAGCAGATGACATACATAATGGAAGCTGAGTTAGTGGGCTATCCACGAGAGAGCCTCTCCCAATCGATCTCCGTCCTCCTTTGTAACTAGTACAATGAACTGTGATTTGATAAAATGTCAGAGATGTGAATGTAAACAAAGTAGGTCAGGTGCATTTTGGGATCCTGGCTTTTCGTTGTCCCAGACAGAAGCAGGGACCGCACAGATGGAGAATTAATTAGAGAGGCGCCAGAAATCCGTGGAACCAGACAACAAACCACAAACCACTCACAGCTTGTTATTCCTGTTGTTGTTTCGCAGTAATCCCTCTCCGTTACACTGCTACCGGTGATGAGCCTCTTTTCATCACAACTTGAATCCCTTGAACAGTCACGACGTGCTGAAGATAGCCATCGTCTACAGCGCTACCTGGGTTTAGAGTAACCATGCATTAAAATTTGATATTGATTTTCTTGTAAACACAAAGCAAACGTGGCTAAGACCCCCGTAAGCCTCTTTGAGATTACCTGGGCTACAGTGAGTTTACTGAAATTGAAAGTTTTCTCTTAGATCTGTGTATCAAAGGAGACACGAAACGATCCCGACATCTGACCCGTAGCCACGAGATTGAGTTTATATATTATAGACGCGGAAAATGTGTGAACTACGTGTGGCCCATATACTATTCATTCTTATATCCGCCTTGGGAGATGTACTCTAAATCTAAGTCTGATACAGGTTACATATATGACATAACAAAAGAGCTGTCGGAAATGTAAGATTTAAAAATAGATTCTCCTAAACACTTTATTTCGCTCATTTCAATTGTTGAAAGAATTACCCCATCTCGTTTGACCCATTTTCAAAAACAATCATATATGCATATTGAAAATGACAATAATTACAATGCCAGCAGCAACAGCGAATCATGCCCTAGGTCTTCATGTTTTTCTGTACCTCTTCCAAATGCGTTATTGCATGTTTCATTCCCTCTCTGCCTCTTCCCAGTAGGGTCAGACCATGCTTAAGTAGTAGATTACATATATAACAGAAACTATGTTCCTGAACTATCCACAACAGGATAGGACCACACCAACCTCCCTTCGTTAGGTCATGAAGAAATGAAAGCCTGCTGCCCGAAATGTCTACTTATGATCCGCTAACTCGCCCTCAACAGGAGTTGACATGAAGAAAAACGACTCGAAAAGGAAATCAGTTGCCACTTAAACGAGTGGAAATTTATTCAAACCTTGTGTAGCACTGAAATGATATGTTGTGCATTTCCCCAAACCGATCTCCGTCGTCCATTTTTATACTCTAGCGGCCGCTGCATCAATCTATTTCTGTCTGACGTGGCGCAGCTGCTCATCCTCCCGTTCCCACCGGAGCGCGCTGTGACTAGCTCGGAGACCTGTCAGCACAGTTTTACTGTCTCCTGCTACTACGGTTTCCACGTAATTTGTTCTCCGCAGACTCACAACATCATAAAACAGCGCGGAATATGGATGTGAAAGCCTGTGGAGGTTTGCTCTCGTTAAGGGCGACGACGACACCTCAGGTCATACTTCTCTGTTCTGAATATAGGGCAGCATCTTTTAAGTACGGTACTGAGGATCGATGCAGGCCAATAAATTAAACATATATGTCAATATATATTGATAAACACAAGAAGATGAATGAAACCATGGGTAAGGATTAATACCTACAGGGTACAGATCAACAACAGCTGATCGAATAACGATGAGGCAACTCCCTGTGCCTTTTCTTCATCCTTATTTTCAACCCTCCTCCCTCCTTCGCTGCTTTCTGCAACGATCTTCGATGCTTGATCCTGAATGAATAATAAATCATAAACATCAAGTAATTAACTTGTTTTGTTTTGTTTCTAATTGTCAGATTCCCCAGATCAGCTACGCGTCCACCAGTGAGGAGTTGAGTGACAAGACCCGGTTCCAGTACTTCTCCCGCGTGGTCCCGTCGGACAGTTACCAGTCCCAGGCCATGGTGGACATCGTCAAGTCTCTGGGCTGGACCTATGTGTCCACCGTCGCGTCTGAAGGCAACTACGGGGAGAAGGGGGTGGAGGCGTTCCGCCGGTTAGCCACCAGTGAAGGTGTGTCCCTCAGTAATTATCACGTTACTTCGTTACCTATCCCTGGTCATGAACAACGAAAACAATTAGCACCAACTGATATGACTCTACACTGGGTTAGTCTACACTAGTCTGGCATTCGGTACCGAGGTTTCTGGCTTGCATATCACACTGTGATAACACTCCCTTCAAATTTCACATACACATGTATGTATTACATAATGCACTGGCATATTAATCATTTATTGCAATAAACATCCAAAAGTACCTTTGTTTTCAGCCATGATGGATGTAGGTACTAACAGCCATCCAAGAGCCTGTGATCAGCAAAGCAACCTTATTCATCATTGCTTTGAAGTCTTTGATTGGTTCAGGGCTCACACAGACGATAGACTAATTCCTACGATAATAGCACTTAATCTACTGGGAATGTCATATGGAAATAGAAGTGCTACATAGTAATGATTTATATGACATTACCTAATTCCTAATTGTAATACACATCATGCAAAGTTATGAAGGACCTACATGTTTCTATCCCACCAAAACCTTTCTATGGGAAACACCTGTCTAATATTGCATCTTAGCGTGGTATATGTCGTACACGAGTCTTCTGTGTTTCTGGCTGGTACATATTTAAAGCGATATTACCAGGTAATGACGATGATGATATGGAAAGCTGCAAGACGACCAGCAGTTCGTAATAAATCACGTAATTACATGGTGATGTCAGAGAGCTGCAGAGGCAATATGGCGTCTGTAGGATGATTGTAAACCTGCCGGGCTGAAGTGAACCATAGTGGCACCCTGTTGCGACGTAAGTAGATTATGAGGTTGTAAAGAGCAAAGGTTATTTTTTGTGACTTAGACACAAAAGCAGACAGCCGTTAAAAGGGCCTCCCGCCAAGCTTCACGCAAGCAGTTAAATACCTTCTAAGGAGCACCACCCAGAAACAATTATTGAATGAAAAAAACAACGGCGTTTGCGTCAGTTCAGTTAATGGCATTAAACAACCAGCCGAAGACATTAAAACTTGTCGACTGTAATGCAACACCATATAGCATATTATGATTCCCCTTCTGAAATCTGAAGTCAATTGTTTATGCCATTCTAGGAGACGTTCTTCAAGCATTTATACACTCCAAAAGAAGGATACGGAACGTTAACGATCCTGACAGCCTCGCCACATCTCTAAACCCTACCAGATTGGCTAGCCATGCACTGTTACCTCGGCATTAGCTATATCATATTTTTATGACTACGCTATTTCATCCAGCCAATGGGATACCTGGGGCGTAATAAGCAATCGAATTGACCCACATAGCTTGCCAGCTGTTCGTAAATGTTGTATACGCCGTGGAGCCATAATAATATCATATAACATAATAAGCATTAAGGTTCTGTTTGTTCTATATCTAATATTTTATGAGTATAGATGGGAAGCTGAAGAAAGTTTGCCGACCCGTGGAAAGTTTCTCCGGTAGGTGTTAACCCCGCGCGGTTGGTAGTTAAACCAGCCCACGCAGAGTTTGTACTTTCATTTTACACCCGGATTATCTATGATCTGTGTATGTGACGCCGCCTCCGCGCAACTCTTTGGGGTAGGCGTAAACTTTAAGATATCTGGCTTGTGCAAATGCACGCTATCTACACCTCGCCACGGATGTTTGGGCTTAAGTCACGAGTGAATGTGGCCTTGGCAAGGTGTGTCAATGCGATAGCTTCTCCGCTGGATTTTCTCGACAGTAGTTACTAGGCGTGGGCTGTAGATGATTTGACACTTGCGCTCAAGGGATTTTTATGTCCCTACCCATGGCGTCACTTTATCCAGCTAATCTACCAGGTGCCCATCGTTTGGTATAGAGGAATTTATAAATGAGTTAATAAAAGCATATTTTTGTAACCAACTGACTTGTCTGATTGAGCCGTTTGGGAATTAAGTAGCATTTTCATTCCCGGTTATTTTCTCCGTTTTACCCATAAACCACCAAAGCCAACTAAACCTCAATTGCTTTTACATTTTTATTTCTCTACGTCGATCCCAGGCCTTACGTTTTAAGTACACAGCCACCCAAACTTGTGCTTTCACGACAGTTCCCTTCGCATTAATGAAGTCTCTCATTATTCTAGCATTTTGCTCGTGAAGAGAGTGGGACGCGCTTGACTGGGGGAAGATGAAACTTGACCGAGGATGATGAATAGCCCCTTCCTTCTACATGTGTATGAAAGATATGAGGAAGGAAAGATGTGTTTTCTCGCGAGCGCGTAGTTTGAACAGGTGTCTTCAATCGATAACCGGCTTGCGCGTTAAACGCCAGATTCCCGGGCTGAATAATTGAAGTCGTAAACGCGGGGAGCGACCAAAGGTCACTCTATCGTAACGTACGCAGCTTTCAATATGACTCAAATATTCCGGCTCACAATCCTGCTGAAATTGCGTTCGACCTCACCTCTACACAATCGCAGCATCCGCGCATGCTCAAACGCAGTAGCAATCACCATTAATCACCAAGCGGGTTGTATTAGGCCATGAACCTTGTACGACTAAAAAGCATTTACGATTTTAGCTTCCTGCTGTTTTATCTGACTGCAAGTACTAAAGTATGCATGCCCGGGGGAATTCTACTCCATAATGCCGTGGCAAGTTATCATAGAAAGGTGGTCATGACATGAAAAAAGACTTGGTCCCGGTCCAAACATTTACAGTACAGCTTGATATCGTTTTCATTATTCTGAATGAGTATTCAAATCGGTGCCAGGGCTCAAAGGCGAAATTACTGAGGGCCGATACATAATGTTCGACGAATTCCATCTGTCACATGGTATACTTAGTACATTGTGCTTTACCTGTTTTGGTCGCATCTTAAAAAGTTCATCCACATCCTATTTGACAAAGTACTTCACCAAAGAACCGTTACGTGTCAACGTACGAAAAAATTCCATGGAATTGGGTGATTGTTGCTTTTTCATAATTTACTACAACAAACAATGTTACCGTCTCCTTTATTCCTGCATTGCATATAATGTACCGCATCAAAGGTAACCGAATATGTTAAACATTGATATTGGGCTATACGAACAAAGCTATATTAATAACATATCTCAGGTGATGCCTGAGTGTGCGGGCTGATCTCTTGACATTCGATCTTCATAGATTTCTATGAAAACCTCTCAGAAATCCTCATATCAGTCTTAGGTTGAGTTTATTGCCCCCTCGGGATGGATACGGATGACCCCTTTCATTTGTTCGGAAACCTGATTTCCTCGTCCTGAACGCCGATCCGTCACGTCACTTCACTAAGGGTACAAAGTGATCAACACGAGGGCAGGGTCAGCGGGGATCCGTCATCGTCAGCAGGAGAGTGGATCAGAAGCATTATTATTAGGCTCATTTCCGCGGACAGATTCAGGTCGGCTGGCCTCGCTGCCCGTGTAGCCGAACTGATGGAACAATCTGTATTCATTTTGGCAGCATTTTCATGGATGTTTCATTCAATGTTAAAGAATAGTCCCAAGAGCTGACGCAGCGCATTGGATTGCCTCAATACATTCCGCGCCAGTGCTCCTCCCGTAGCCTTAAAGGGCAGGGCTCCTATATAGCCTATAGTGATAGCATACTTGTGAGCTGCTGTTTGAGGAGCTTCTGCTGAGTTCCCCAAAACAGATGCGTACAGACTAATATTATATGATATCTGAAATGACAAACTTAACATGTTCGATGTTCGAGATGGAAATTGTAACCGGTTTTATTATCTGGTATTATGGAGAGCAATGCAAATGCATACCTAAATACAATCTTTACGATCTTTCATTCATTCTAATCAACATAGGAGAAATATACATACAGCAAAGGCACAATCAGCATTGTATTGACGACATTACATACAAGCCCTCGGGACTGTTTTATCACGTACTTAAAGAAATCGACCCTTGGAAAGGACAACTAAAATCGCCCTCTAAGGGATTGTTTAACCGATAGACAGATGTCAAATGTTCAATCAATGTTGCCATTAGCCGGTAGAGGTTTATCAGTTACAATTAGGTGGCATGACAAATGAAATGAATCCTCTACTAAAAACAGAAATTTCATTGGTAGAGAGTCATTCTCGGGTCCAAGGTTTACAAAATGGATGCAATAGGCGCTCGGTAGTATTTGTGGACACAACGGCGGATGATACTATTTTGTCTCTTCGTGTACAGTTATTGGCAGGTGTCTGTAGAAGAGGACAGTCGCAGACTGCATGAATATGGTGTCATTGTAATGTCCCTGAAACCAGATTAAGTTACACGCTTCCTTTATCCTACTTTCCCAATAAAATCACAGGCAGAGGACAACACATATGTGTAAATCACATACAACAGGACATACAAGACGCAAGTCTCAGCTATTTAGCAAATCAGAGTATTCGAAAACAGTCAACACAATATAACCTGAAACTGACGTAATGTACACTGTTCATCAGAGTAAATGATTCTGCATAATAAATTACACACAAGTGATGAAATGACAAACTAAAAAGACCTATGTAGTCGGTAGCAATCATAGCCAACCAGTCTATGTATTCTCCATGTTTGAAAGTGCTGACGATAACTTTTAAATACAGGCCTGGGCATCCTTCTCAAGGTTAAACAAGTGTACATCTTACACATTCTGCGGCAGTTTTCCATTAACCTGCAAACCTCTGCAAGTTCTGGTGATTATGGTAAGTGCCTTGGGGTCGGGACCAGAAGAGAAGCCGCAATACGTCTTTGCAGCTGCGCGAAATCGAAAGGAACAAGAAGACCTGATAATGGATAAACGTCAGCGCCCCCGGACTGACTGGCACCGGTACTGGCGTCCGTGCAACTTCTTATCGAGCACGGACATGTGCTTACTGTAAATGCAGCACCTAATCATAAGAGCCAGTATGCCACTGGCATTGATCATAGTGATACATGTACTTCAAGTACGTTACATGAACACTAACATAGGCTGTAATGTATTTTTGTGTGAAAAAGTTCATGACGAATAGCATCGAACAAGGTGCGTATTTTATCACCTACATCGAGTCTAGCCGCTGTCATAACTGTAACTGCAACTGCTTTACAGCTAATACACAGAGAGAGACAGGTATTTGAACTGCAGATTGTACCTATCGATGACTATAAAGCCTGCATGTAATCTATGGAACAAACGAAAGCAGGCGAAGTCTTCAAAGTTTATAGTCATAGGCTGAAGAAGGGTCTATAACTGGGATGGTGCTTTACTAGAATAGTCTGTGGACCTGGTAATCTGAATGCATGGCCCCTGATAACAACTACATTTAGGACTTTCATGTAAGCTTCAACCGAGTAATTCAGTTCAAGCTACTCCAGTCATCTTAAGAAGCACAGTGCTGTATTCAGCTCTGACCTGCTAACTCTAAGATGCATTAAGAATGAAGATGTGAAACGTTCTTTAGCCCACTGTAGCAGAAAACGACATTCCATCGACTAATTGGTGTTCACCACATTGATATTACTTCTTGGGATTGCTACTGTTATCGTCATGCCCCATCTTCAAAGTGGTAATTACTCACTATATGTGTACGTCGTCTTCATGCAGTCACTTGCAGAAACCAATGGCTCATTCGGGGAAAAAATCCCACACAACGCGTAAAAGAGCAGGTTGAGGAAAATATTTTTTTTAGATTAGTAGATTTCAGACATTTTAATCATGGTCTAGCATGTGTTTGCACAGGTAGGGGGCTAAGTGTTACTCATTAGAAGTTACTAGTAACAGTCACTGTGGTAGATGGTGACCCATATAGTGCTCATTGAGAACATCATCAAAATTAGACAGACGTGTTGGGATAGTCTAAAAGTTTCAAAGCCTAAAACATCCCCGAAAGACATTTGAAATGGAATCACGTTCATACACAGGTGCTCGCTATCTTTTACAGGTATATGTATAGCTACGGAGGAAAAGATCTCCAGACGTTCTGCTGCGCCAGAGTTTCTCAGAGTTGTCATGAAGCTACAAGAGAAGTCCAACGCACGAGGAGTGGTGCTCTTCGCTAACGAAGACGACCTACAGGGAATCCTCAGTGCGGCCAGAAACCTGAGTGCCAACTTCAGCTGGGTGGGGTCGGACGCCTGGGGCTCCAAGGCAGCCCCGGTCCAGAACCACAAGGATGAAGCAGAGGGGGCAATCACCATTCTACTGAAGAAAGTGGATATACCAGGTAGGAAAACGTTACACAGTTATATCATGTGTGCTTCTTTAGTACTCATTCAATTAGGCATTAAGTCACTGAAAAGAAATATGTAAAAAATAGCAAAAACATCAGTCAACAGCATGCTCAACCAATGAGATGTCACTTTGTCATCTGATTTGAAAGGCAACATCAAGTTGACACTTAAAATGTTACGTAAAAGCTTTACACTGAATAGATTCATTTCTAATGGTTTGAGGACACATAGCATGGTATTCTGTATTCCTTTTCATATAACTCCCTATGAATTCATAGCCACCCGCGGGCCCACTAAACCTTTGACTCTGCCGTATCGATCGGCGACTGTATTGGTTGCTGCTAAACGGTACCATGGGGTAAGTACTTGGAATGGGCAATATCAGTTGAAAAGTGACGACGTCTTATGAAACCGAAATTTACTTCATTCACGAGTGAGGTAATATTCCCTTCAAGAGAATCGACTATCAGGATCGGTAGTTAATTGACTTCGCCTGGTTGATCATTCGACGTACATCCCGAAGATTTCATAATACTCTCAAATGTAGCCATGAAATAATGCAACCTTACAGGTGGTATGATTCAATCCGATTCAATCCGATCCAGTCCAGTTCAGATTTTGTTCACTATTATATTAAAACCATTGGTAATAATAACTTCAGACGTGCTAGTCACATCTAATTTGAAATTCAGTTCAATGTGCGCGAAACATTTAGAATAGTCACTTGGAAGCACTGGATACACAGAAAGGTTTTGCTTACCTACTTTAAGATTGACGAATACGAGGCTGCCAGGATGGGCCAGGCGTGCAGGTGTCCTGATACGGTTTCAAGTTAAACGTGATTTACTGTCACACTGGAGGTTTTAGTTGATTCAGATAAGAAGGTACACGTAATCCTTATGGGACACCCTGGGTCTAAGACGGGATCATTTTACCAGGAAGCAGAGAAGGTGTTCATTCATCTTCGCTGGGATTCCGCACACCCCATACTCCCCGAGTCACAAATGGGCAATTCCGACGCTATCTATGGGGCCATTTCACCTGTTAGCGGCAGTTGCTTTGATACGTTGATTGCCATCCTGTTTGGTAGGACATCGTTTTTTTATCGTTTTGACTGATAGCATACAGAAAACATGTGGACCGTATTAGCGCTAAAGTAGGAAGAAAGACAACTTTGATGTTGTCATTTTGACCTTCGAGTGCTCGACAACACTTTTGACGAGCGACAGGTAGTTTTCTACTAATGAAAGTTAGACGTACGCGTTTTGCTTACAAATGGCTCCGAAATCAATAAATGCAGCGGTGTGTGGACTACGCAGCGCGAATCTTACGAAGAAGGCTATTTGGAATACATTTAATAATCCTTCTGCAAGTGTGAGAGGAATACAATAACGCCTACGGATTGCCCAAAGTAAGTCGTGAGTTCTTGGATTGGTGTCAACAGCAGATCTGTGTGTATTGAGAAATGGTCTGTAAAACAAAAACCCACATCCGGGCGGTAATCATTGATATATGCATAGTTGGCCGGCATTTGGACAAGTAGAGCTTGTGAACTATCGGCGCATTTACATCTTACCCCGACATGTGGTCTCTCTTCACGCATGGCTCTCGCATGTCACATGTGTTTAAACGAGAATGTGCCGGATCTAGGCAAAATGAACTGCCAAATGTCACAGGTAGACCTTCCGTCAACTCCTGAGATATGGCCCATTGAGACTGAGCTAGACCGAAGCAGGAAATGACACGTCTAAACGTCACGTTGTAGGGAAGGCAATAAACAAATGTCATGGTAAGGCTCGTATTGTCGACAACTCGGTTGCGCACAACGGCAAGTTGGACATCTATACTCTTAGCAGGAATGGCATTTACAAGTTGTGTACGCAGAATACGAATAACAGAATATGTTTAAAACATCGTGGTACACTTGATATGGGTATCTCCCCTATTGGGTACAGACAAAGACATATCATCAATCAGTTGAGAATCATCAAATGCAGGCCTTAATCAGAAAACCACATGCATCAGACAGAATAACAGTATGATTGATGTGTGGTCATGGCTGTGTATACCAATCATCTCCTACAATTCTTAACTTTGAAGGATGGTCGCCTCTTTGTTGTAGGTCTAACTTTTATATCAAACTCAAGGCTTTGATGAAGGTTAGACATCCAGGTAATAAGATACGCCAAAAGTAGTTAGTCAAGCAACTGGATAAAATTTTGAAACAGACTTTTTTAGACAGCATCTGCTATTTTTCGTCAGTGAATAAGAAGATCTGACGAAAGATAGCGGATGCTGTCTGAGACGTCTGACTGTTTTAAAATTTTATCCAGTTGCTAGAGTAACTATTTTTGGCCTATATATATATATATATATATATATATATATATATATATATATATATATAAAGCCTTCTGAATGTTTCGCGGCAGACAGATAAAAATACCACCGGTGCCCTTAACAAGGATATGGGCTTGAAATGTAAGGGTTCATCCTGTCATACATCATCAAAAGGCAGGGTGGTGTCATTTATAACCGCATGCACCAAGGTTGTGTTGCACGTACACAGTAAGAATGACAATGGGTCTGCAGTAGTTCGTGAAATCCACAGGGTCGCTTGTACACTTTGTGATGAGTTGGAGATGTTTATCCACCGATCGCGACGTACTGCTGATGCTGCTCGCAGAGGACATGCGTGATCAGAAGACGATAATTGCAGTAGAGCGTGTCAGGGAATACATACCATACCATATCGCTTGGCTATGATGCAGGGACTCTGGGAATATGGTCCTAAACTTTTAATGGCTTCTGTATGTACTCCTACGTTCCTGGTACAAGTAATCTCTGGAGATGAAGGAACACTAGCAACTTCTCTAATCTAATATAAACCCTATAGGGAGTACCAGACACATTTCCTCTGGTCCCGTAAAGAGTTGAAACAGGCTAAGTGTTCTGAATTAATCTTCAGTGATTGAATTGGCCCCCTCGCGTCGTTTCTCCGACCTTTTGCTCTTGAACTTGCGTGATCCAGGCAAGTAGTTATGAACTCTACCTTTATTATTAATGTAGTAATTTTCTCATGATTACTCCTAGGGTGAAATTTAAATCCCCGGCACCATTTGCTTCAGACGTCCAAGGGAAGTCCTTCCTCGTTATATTGACCCTTTGTAGGCCCCGGCAACACTCTCTGGCGCCACCGGTTGCACCCAGACGGGTGCCAGACGCTGCCGCTGACAGTCTTCTCACGACAAGGGTAATCAAAGGTCCGCAAAGCAGAAAAACGTTCTTTAGTGCCGAGCACTTCATCAAGGGGTTGAAGATTTGCATAAGAATGGGAGCAAATCAAATGAGTGACTATACAAATTTACCTGCTTTATAGCTAAAGAAAGGAATTTCACAGCTTAGTAACGTGGTCTGTTCACAAAATTTGCTATCATTCGATCAGATGTTATAGCATACTGAACACTGTGTGGAACAAGCCAAGATACATGACTTCAGGCAGGGCCAAGTCAGTGATAGATGGAAACACGTTGGCCAGGACCCATGAAACAGCTCGATTGAAACGGGAATCGGTCAGAGAATGACCATTTAGCAAAAAAGACCACTCAGTCTTGTCAGGCTCTAGTACGTGAAATACAGCTCCAAACTAGTTTCTTACATGTGATTGATAGATTCACAAATACATCCCCACATATACGACCAATTACACCGCACGGGAATTAAGTAATGTAATTTCCGGTTGTCTAAATGTCTGGTTAGGAGATATGAACAGGTACTTTATTTCCAGCTCATTGTACAAACAAGTTCTACACACCGGGCATTTTGTCTACGTCCAATCGACCAAGATTTAGGAAAACGCATACAAAGGTAACGAATGGAAATACATGTCCAACGTCAGCTGAAAGCACGCACTGAGAATAGAGATAACTGCAGTATGTTCGGCCACTGATAATTGAGACGTGAGGAATTCCAAACCTTAATGGCCGAAACAGTCTGCGTGGAGCTCCCCCAATACGTCTTGCTAACAGGGTATAAAGGTCGGTAATAAGTCAGGAGAAACGGGCGATTAGCTGTCCAGATTATGCTGAATTGCAGCCGGACAGCAAGGTCACACGCAGCCACGCAAGGTAATGCTAGCCCCTGGGGCAGAAAATATATTCACGCCATTACCCCCCCCCCCCCATCGGCAGCTGGTGGAATTACCTGACATTCATGTTCGCCGACGATGAAGAATAAAACAACACATTTGTGTTATCAAGACTATTTGAACTAATGACTTTATGAATGGTTTATTGAAAATATGGATTACTCGCAGCCTATTGGCTAAATTGCTGACTCATTGCAATTATCAAAATTCGTTATGAAATAAAACATGACATCGTTATTATCATAAAAGACTGTGAGAAACATTTTGACATTCGACATTCTTTGATCGAACTAGCATAGATGTGTGCAATATGCTGCTACATTGGAATAACAGCAATTTAGGTCCGATATCAAACCACATTCGAAGCAGTACTTATCAAGGCTTGCGATAATGATGTGTCCTCACGTTTTGTATCAGAGGGCAGAAATAAGGAAAACAGAAATCCCTCTACATACACATCAGGAGCTCTTAAGATCAAGGCAGACGAATAGACATATCACCAACAGCTACATCGTTTGTCAACTAACATACTACGGTCTGGAATGCAATAAAAAGTAAGTTCGTTCCTTCTTGTAGTAAGTCATACAGCTATTTGAATAACACCTGAAGCACCTTCTATACCGAACGTTCCTATAACACTCCTGCTGTTTCCTGCAGGTTCACACTCAGCATCGTAAAGTGGCGCGTACGTAAGAGCTGACCTTTCCCAGACGGCAGTTATTTCCTGTAAGAATCTAATACCTCGCGCTGAGGCGAAACGCCCCGAGTCGTGTTTCAGAGACGGCGCTTATTTTCAGGCTCCCGGCAGGTACGCCCAAGAGTAGGTGAGAGCCTAGGAGCATAATCAATCAGCGGGAACGCAGGGGTGTCAAAAATGTCAGTTTGTTTGGGGAAACCCTGTCGTCGTTTGGACAGCAAGGTAAAGATGGCCATGATTTATAACTTAACGGATTATGCATGAAGTGGCTTGCCTTTTTCTCACACGTTGATGAGCTCACTGGGGAATTGACCACACTGTAGAGACCGAAATTATTAATGACAAACAACACCTCTGTTTATAACCATATGCAGAGTCTTGTGATACCTTGACCAATCAAACGTATTGATCGTTGGCGTATTTAAAAGTGCAGACATGTCCTAACTTTGCTGTCAGGCAAAAGGAAATGTTGACCTAATTAGAGTTTCATTTCTTGATGAAAGGCCTCTGCGGAGGCTGATGAGGAAACCACGGACAGGCGTATTGATTGCTGCGGAAATTAAAAGTAAGAACGTGGCCTACATGGGCCGTGTACCTACTTTAAAAACGATCAGACGTGACGTGCATGTACCTTCAGGAGTTCTACAGCGGGCAATTTTCCTTCATCTCATCAAAGTTTGAGATTCCAATCTCGCCCCGACCCTCCGATGATTTGATTCGTATGCCTGCCAATCTGCTTGTCTTGCGTAATAATTATGTAATGGTTATAGAATTGAACTAATGCAAAAAATATAAAGATGGCGAATGGTTTTGGGCAAACAAATAAGCATCCGGAAATCATTACGATAACTCTCCTTATGTTCACCTACAAAACAAAATACCAGCCACAAATCTAATTATAATTCTATAACATTTTTATTTTCATGGAAACTTTCGCACGCTTCCAGGGTGACAAGTACTGGGCGACTTTAATTGCATATTGATTTAGATATAACGCAATTGGTCAGAATAGGAAGGTCTGGACACCGACCAATCACAAAATGTTTTCTTATTCTTTATCATACCCTTATATACTCATATTCATATCTGAATCCTGCATATTGCAATGTATTTGCAGCCACGCAATTTAGTACGATAAATCACTCGCCCATACAAAATTTCTAAAAAGAGCATATCATACCTCTTTTGGACGTACCACATCGTTCTGCATTTATTCAATGGTATTCATCCAAGTAAAAATGTGCCAGTTTTGATGTGTACTCGTATTGACCAGCTCCACTGACTTTTCGAAGACTTGCCATCCGCTATCCACTTTAAACAGCCCACTTGGAAAAGTCTGCAAAACCTATGCATCATTTTCATCTTTCTACAGATCATCGTCTTTCCATTCGCACACTCGCACACACACACACACACACACACACACACACACACAAATACACACACACTCGTGTCTATGTATGTTAACATTTCTGAGTAATGTGTCTCAGCCCACTCCATTGAATTAGAAAATCCTGGTCTCCAATGACTAACCTGTGACTTCATACCATATTTCATCCCGCTTGAGCAGTATTCATAACCTTATTTGAGCAACATGCCTTCATGGATGACATTTAATTTCTCCAAGAATGTTTAAGTCGTTACTACAGATCATCAGTCACTGCATCCCGCACATATAATTATCTACTCATTATTTCTGTTGCTACGGAGCTGCACCCGCACAACTTACGCACTGGAAATCTAAGATACGAGATAAGAAATGATTTAGTTAATAGGAAACGTCACTAATTGATCCCCAAAACCCAGCGCGCGTCAACGAACCAGCTTAACATGTTCAACTACATGAGCTGCCATATCAATAACGGGTTTATGTTTATAATTAGCTCTTAGTCACTCGTATGTTTTGGCATCAGAATAGAAAAAAAATTAATTGGAAAATGGCACGATAATCATCATTGAGACTAGTGGATTAATGCATTGGTACGAAAAACAGGAATCCAATTAAATCTTGTAGGAAGTTTTGTGCCGCGAAGTCCCATGTGTCTCCTGTGTGAAGAAAGTTATTTTCTTTTAATGGAGTATGTTACATTCAGGACGGCACTAAGATGCCTGAGGACAGAATTGCTGTCATATACTAGTATATAAGCTATGTCTCATACGTAGGAGTAGAAAGTTAATTAACTCATTAACACCTTACCCGGATACAAACACAAAAGACCCACATATGGCATACAACGAATCAATCATTTTGCTCACTCCAGCGCAATATAGTATTGACCGTAAGCTCAAGATTGTTGTGACAAATCAACGGACAGTTCATACATTTTCATCCCATATTAACCTTGCTTGATTCAAGAAAACTTTCATCTTTACCTGCCGATGTATCCATTTTTCCGACCGTTCTTTTACTTCATCGTTTATCAGTCTAAAAATGAATCAACAGAAAGTTGTGTATGTGCCTATCCCGTTAGCTGTAGCTGTCATTGCTGCAACACCTACATAGATTTGCACCCTTCTTTTCACTTACGGAAATAGGTTTAATCCCATTCGATCCCTCACTACAGAGATGGGATGGCCCATACTGAACATGGGGATAATCCTTGTCCTTTGCCGCCTCTGACCGGCAGGATACTTTTATTGATATACATCGTACCATCAAGACGGCCGCACTTAGCAGCCTGCCCCCTGATACCCGGAGTTCCGGCCTGCCGGATAAGCCCCTTTCGGTGACGTGATTTCTCTCGTATCTTTACGATACTGTTTTGTGGCTGCCCAGGTAGGCCATGGAACACGAATTGGCGCAATTCGAGACACGAATTGCGCCACGTAGAGGCGCAATTCGTGGCGCGCAAAGCGCCACCAGGGGGCTAAACTCGAGATCTCGAATTCGTCCACGCGGAAGCGGTAGCGCGAAGCCTAATACAAAACCGGCACTGACATGGCTCGCATAGCGCCACCAGGTGACTCAACTCGAGATCTCGAATTCGTCCACCCGGAAGGGACAACGCGAAGCCAGCAATGTACTGACATCATGAGTTACGTAACTACATGTATATGTCCAACCAGCGGTGGCAGCGAAGCGCATATTTACGAAACACGGACCCGAGTATCGTCTTGCGATTTAGCCATTCTGTTAGAATTAACTTATGATATATTGTAGTCAGTGACAAAACACGCACAGAGCAAGGAGTAAATGTATTCGTCCAACCAGAGGTGGAGCGAAGTGCATATTTACGAATTCTGTTTAATATTTAACTTATCGTGTAGCAATTTCAGCCAGCAATTGTTGCTTTGTTTATAATCGTTTATGTCAATAACATTCTGTTTAATTTGCTGTTACAGGACCTGGTTACGGGGCTGAGAATAATAATGAATTTATACAAATGCATTGTAACAAAATAGTGGCAAGAATGGGATAGTGTGTGTTCTAAGTACTAGTATTAGTAACATTCTTAATTTCTTTGCTCCAGTTTCAGAATCGAAATAACTATTGTACAACTAATACATCCTTTATTCACGACCATGGCATAGGTTTCCTGCTGAAGCTACTCTACTCACGGCAGATAGAATTAGTTCAACAAAGCGAACATTACACTAAAGTCAGGGTCTGATAAATCAGACTAAAACTACGTAGACATTCACCACAACAAACAACAAAATGGCGACCATGAAAATATGATGCTATCCCAGGAATCATTGCAGTTCTTACGAGCCGACTATTTCCGAAAACATCCGAGATTTTACGACGAACATGTTCCAAAATTAATAATTATCAATATCTTGCTAACTGCACATAGAACATCAAAACATACTATAGCAACACAATATCGTTATATATTTTTAGCAGTTTTTTTAACAATGTTTTTCTACAATCGCTTTATTTTGAACTTACCTGACGACCTTTGTCAATTTCGTTAACATTCGGATATTTTTGGAAATAGTCTGCTTACAAACTGCAAAGAATGCTGGGATAGCATCATATTTGCGTGGTAGCCATTTTGGATTTGAATCGACAATCATAGACTAATGCTGACATAGTTTGCAGCAAATTCACAAATAGACAAAATTGGACTAATGTTTTTTTGGTTCTTGTCTATGTACTTTCAGTGGTAGATCTTTAAAGTTCTCTTGACACTAAGAACACATATCGTCTCATTCTTGCATCTTATCGCACTATTTTTGTCACTAGAAATGCGTTAGCGATTTGTCAGCCCCGTAACCAGGTCCTGTGAAAGCAAATAAAACGGAATGTTATTGATATAACGGTGATTAACAAGGCAACGATTGCTGACTACAATATATCATAAGTTAATTTTAACAGAATGGCTAAATCGCAAGACGATACTCGTGTTTCGTAAATATGCGCTTCGCTGCCACCGCTGGTTGGACATATACATGTAGTTACGTAACTCATGATGTCAGTACATTGCTGGCTTCGCGTTGTCCCTTCCGGATGGACGAATTCGAGATCTCGAGTTGAGCCACCTGGTGGCGCTATGCGAGCCATGTCAGCGCCGGTTTTGTATTAGGCTTCGCGCCACCGCTTCCGCGTGGACGAATTCGAGATCTCGAGTTTAGCCCCCTGGTGGCGCTTTGCGCGCCACGAATTGCGCCTCTACGTGGCGCAATTCGTGTCTCGAATTGCGCCAATTCGTGTTCCAGAGCCTACCTCGGCTGCCGGGGGAATGGACATTAAACGTTGTCTCCGAAGTCATCATTCCATATAGAAATTGATCTCCCTCTCCGTTCTAGTTTATGGACGTATGGACAATAATTCACCCTTGGGGCGTTCCAAGTGGAAGAAACGCAGCGCACTCCCCTGGGCGCTTTACCCCAACAAGAGGAGTGTTGCCCAGTACCAAATCAAGATCAAGATCAAGAAACAAAACGTCAAAGACTATTATTACATAAAGATAATCACTGAACTCCCTACCAGTGAAAATGATGCAAGCTCATGGACCCAATAATTACTGACGGGCATGCTTAAGCAACTATTACCTCCATTGGCCATGCTCATCAGCAATGTGACTGGTACAACAAAGAATCTGCTAAATCGAGGTGACCAAGGGTTGCAGCGACAACGAATCAATCACAAGCTATATTCAAGGAACCTTTGTGGTAACATTGATATGTGTATTTTGTTTCCAGGTTTCGACAAGTACTTCACCTCTCTGAATCCTAAGAACAACAACAGAAATGCGTGGTTCACAGAATTCTGGGAGGAAACCTTCTACTGTAAATATAACATGATGGACGCCCGTGATGGCGTGCGGCAATGCAGTGGTGAGCATTGATTCATTCATCTACTTATCATCTCGTAATAATGTTTATAATTATGTAGGCAGCAACACAGGTCACTCATATACTCGCTCTATGTCACAAACAGACACAGCAAATCCGGTCGGGAGAATCATTTGATAGCGTAGATTGTTGTCTGTCTTGCCAATCAACATATGATCATGCTCAAAAGTAACATTAAAAGACGCCATGACTAAGCAGAGAGTGCAGGTCTGTACAAGTAATCTACGACAGAATGAAATCGTAGCGGTGATAGTGGGGCTTCAAATGATTCTTTTAGTAGTCATTTGCAGAACACTTTGGTTTATAAGGTTCGTTCTAATGGTTGAAGTAAGTTACGATGCCTTCGTAACGACCTCAAAATTTATGGTGATGCTCAGTTGGCCAACCTTTTCAACAAAGAAGCATTCCCAGTCATACATTTAATTGTGCAAAATGGTGCAGCGTTCAAGTTCATGCGTAGGCGTTGTTAGGTTGCCGTTGCAGCTGGAAAGTTGCTCAAAGTCAAAGAAAGTTGGAAAAGAAAATATACTGCAGGTCTCCGCGCCCCTGATTGGCCTCCAGGGATGGATCCAGGCGGCGGGAACCAGCTGGTTCGGCACGCAGGGGGAGGAATTTCCGTTCGGCACGCTGGAGCAGAAAATTGCTCATTAGAACGGGGCGTATCATTAAGAGGACTGGATCTTTCATTCCGCCTTGAGCTGGAGGCGCTAGGCTCTACTCTTCCAGATGAATGTTTCCTCGAGGGTTTTTATTAGCGGGTGGGATGAAGCAGAGGTCGGAAAGTCCAAGGGTACTCTAGGTGTTCAAGTATGTAACACAGTCAAACCGCATATTGGCTGGTTGCCTGTTGAGTAATGTGCGGCTTACTTCATACAAAGAAACCACACATGTATTTGATATATTCAACCTTTAGTGTCTAATGTGATCGTATTCAGTGTCTTTACTCGGCTGATTGACCTTTAGCATGCTACATTAACGGTGTAATTGTAGAAGTTAGCAGATGTGCCCCAAACCGTAGCATGCTGGAGGTTAAATGTAGCCACCATAAACATACATGTCCTTTCTTGTTTATGACACAGGTCGCGAAATGTTAGGCAGAGATGAAAGTAGAGGTAGCAGATACCTGCAGGAAGACAAGGTCCAGTTCGTAATAGACGCCGTTTATGCCTTGGCTATTGCTTTCGACAGAATGCACAAGGAAATCTGCGGCCCCGCCTTCGCTACTAAAATCTGCAGCGAGCTCAGAGACATCGATGGAGAGCTGCTGCTGTCCTACATTAGAAATGTTTCCTTCCATGGTAAGAAGTGGCATTTGTATGTCACAAACTGCGAATCGAAGCAGAAAGACATGTATAATATGTACAATAAAGGTATTCACAGACACGAGTAAAGTAATCATTGACTTAATCTTATCTTCCACACAAGGGCTTAAAGTCGAAACTCAATACGACCTGATTACCTACTGTAAGTGTGATCATCTGTATCTGTATAGCCGGTATAACCGCCCTTCGGCGTAACACACCGTACTGGTCTGGATAGGCATGCTGCAAAATCCATGAAAGATGAGAAAATGTAGGAGGAGTAGATAGAGGTCGAGCGTATTTTTGTGTGCCCCCATCCGTTGTCGATTTCCTTTTCATTACGCAGGGGATTCCTCTTTGTCTAATGCCATTTATCTCCCTTGCAGGTGCCAGCGGTGACCTGATTTACTTTGACGACAATGGAGATGCACCGGGAAGATATGATATCGTCCAGTTTCAAAAGTTAAATGGCAGGTAAGAACGGGGTATGGAATGTTCATTAGTACACAGATGAGTCATATGCCAAGAGTTGGAAAACTGCTACTGGAAAACATACCATTGATAATTCTGGCTTTACTTGGCGTGAGTTTGCTTGTTAAACAAACATGGCATCTGCCATAAAGCTTTCTTTTTCGTTTGATGACGTTGATCTAATTTCTTTTTGCAGCTTTGACTATGTGCCCGTTGGAGACTGGAACGGGACCTTGAGGCTGACGGGGACGTGGTCCTTCCCGGGGGTCCAGTGCGGGCAGGTCCCCCAGTCCGTGTGCAGCCAACCCTGCGGACCCGCCGAGAAAAAACTCAAACCCGAGAAAGGCAATGCGTGCTGCTGGCACTGTGTAAAATGTGACGCTTACCAATATCTGCTAGACGAAAACACGTGTCGAGACTGTGGAAAGACGAGGAAACCTAACTCCACCCAGACAGGCTGTGTGCAACTGGACGTCAGATACCTGCGGTGGGATTCTGCTTGGGCCATATTCCCGGTGTGCTTTTCCACTCTGGGCATCGCAGCAGCCATATTCGTCATCACTGTTTTTCTGAGATTTCAGGAAACCCCAATTATCAAGGCGTGTGGAAGAGAGCTAAGCTACATGATCCTGTCTGGTATTCTTCTGGTGTATAGTGTAACTTTCCTACTGGTGGAGAAACCGTCAGCAGCCGTGTGCGCAATACGCAGGCTAGGACTGGGCCTGGGACTAACTCTTTGCTACGCAGCACTGCTTACCAAAACGAACCGCATTTACAGAATTTTCAAGCTGGGAAAATCGACACCGAAGAAGCCAAAATATATCAGTCCAAACTCTCAAGTTTTTATCTGTCTGGGGCTGGTAGGGGTGCAGATGTTAGGCATGATTGCGTGGCTCATAGCACAGCCACCGTCCAGTAAAGTGGAGTGGTTCAGACCACGTGATCCGCAGTTTGCTACAGGGATGCTGTTGTGTGGGACCAGTGATGTGTCCTTCATCTCCTCCCTCTGCTACAGCATGGTCCTGGTAGTCATGTCAACAATATACGCCGTAAAGACGCGACACATCCCAGATAACTTCAACGAGACCAAACACATAGGGTTCGCCGTGTACACCACCTGCATCATCTGGCTGGCCTTCATCCCCATCTTCTTTGGCACATCACAAGTCGTCAATAAGGTAACCACTCAAACTTACGTTAGCATCAGCTAAGGTATTTATAAGAGAGATGGGTCTTATAGCTTAACCAACTACTCTTGATACTCTATTTGCTGTGCTTAGATATGGGACTTTCCAGAGTAAGCCCAAAGTATCGGCAATCTTTAGCAACTTCGTTTTACTAAAACTAACATTACATTGAGGCCTCATCAGTGCCGATCGTGATAAGACACTGTGCGCTGGCCAAAGACTTACTTGTGAGAAAATGCACGGAGAATTGGAAGCTATGACGCACAACACGGATCAACACGTTAGAGGTCAGCAGAAGCAATTGCCCCCCCCCCCCCCCAAGGGTGGTATTAGGGTTGTTTTATCTTGGCCCGTTCTTTAGCGTGAGAAGTTTCCTGGGTTGGAATAACTCCAGCTAAATTAAGAAAAATATGGAACAAACAAAGTTCGAATGATGAGGCCATCTGAGGGCGAGTGTCACTCGACAATCTCACAGAACTCACACAGATCTCACGTGACTGTATCTTAAGAAGAATTATGTCGCCGTTGATTCCGAATGTATTGTCAACAGTTAGATCACAATATAGCTTTCAAGCTACATATTTTTATAGATGAATAGTCAAATATCTGGAATTTGATCGTCACAATGTCTAGCTTTGTCCGATGGTGTACCCATTAGAACGGGTGCTGCTAAACTGAGCCCGGCCATTGGGCTGTGAAACTTAATTCAAAGGGTGAATGAGAGCTATGCTTTATGCAGACTACGACGTCAGAAATAGAAGAATTGATTACTGCGTTGGCGTTGAATTAAGGTTTAGAAACACATTTCTATCAGCACTTTTACACGTATTGTATTAGCGTTATATAGCACCATGTCGAGGCATTCCGTCTTGTTGCTAATGGCATCACCTTTTAGATAATCACATTTCCGACTAATGTCGCCAAGCCTAATCAGCGACTAACATTGCAACAACGTGATTAAAGGCTTAAGTCAAGACGTTTGTGCCATGCAAAAAACCTCTGCCTGTCTAAAATGTGTTGCCAATATTTACTAGATGAAATTGGCCATTCATTACGTTTCTGCGCCAGGCGTTGATCTGCCTGAAGTTCCGAGGTCAGACATTTAAGCTCCATAACTTTGATATGCTAATTTATATTGATTGCCGTTAGCATGACCTTTAACTATCATCATTATCATCATCATTGTTTTGACTACTCAACCGTCAAATATCATTTTCTATTTGTATCTCCGGCATAATCGGGGAAACATGATATCTTCATAGTACAGACTTATGTTTCTTTCGCCTTGTTGATCAACGATTGCAAAATCCGTAAGCGCAAGCCCTTTTGTAGTACTCCACATACAGACTTCTGTATTTTGTATGCTTCATACGCTCTGACTGATAATGTTCATTTTCAATCCGTAAACTTCCAAACTGCTAAACGCACTCACACACACTTCAGGAGTCTTAGCGTGTTCGCTTACGGCTACCATTTATTAGTTACGAACGCTTAACCGCCCTGATTCGTAGGCGGCAGTCCGCCTACTTTGCCCCAGACTGAGTTAAGTCTGCGTTCATGGGAACAGAGGATGATTACTGGTAATGCTGATTTATGAATGTGTGGGAGGTACTTTCAATGAACCCGTAAAGGTTGCTCATTCCGCATGGAAATTGGACGAGCATTCGACAGGAATAAGGTGGTAACTTGGAGAGAGTTTGCACTTCCTGAACGTTTGGCTGAACACAGCTCAGCCAGTCGGAACGCGGAGGTAGACAACTGATAATCTTTGGGACGTCAGACTTCTGTAGGGCGTTGTACACACAATAAAGCACAGGATGATAGAGTATCACGGCATTGTATCAGCATGGTCCGAGAATCCTCTACGAATATCACGCGTATGCGATGGGACTAGGCTTTTAGTTTGAATGATGTTTTGTTTGGTAGGAGACGCATACGCCGGAGGCATATTAAGATTCTTTCCCTGTAGGCTTTATTCAATGCTGGCCGGCTATATTTACAGAGGGCTGTTTTATCAATCATCAAATGTTAATGATTACCACACCCTATAGACCTAACGAATATTACAAAGCACGTAGAGGGACAATGTGCCTGTACCCTCCCCTCTGAGACCGGCTCTGGTTAAGCGGACTGCAATGATCAGCCCATACATTACACCGGACCAACCCCCGGCATGGACGCACACTTCCCACCACCTGTGCCGTGCGATATACTTCTTAACGTCTCCCTTTTGGCCCTTTTCTCTTTTGTAAACTACAGGCAATTACACGTGATGAATGGTTCCCAGCGCCGGTCGGTAATTGGCCGACAGTAAGCCCCGGTGCGCTCTGCAACACGATATCTCATAGGCTTTTTGTAAAGAACTTGCTATCAAGTACGCTTCCGTCTATCTCTGTAATCCCGCGGATGGACGCACGACTTACGTTACTTACCATTTAGCAGCATGAGTGTCCATGTACCCGATGTACCCACCTACACACTCTGGACATTAGGATTAAAGCCTAAGTGGAAAATGAATTACGCCCCTGGAATATTTTGTAGACGATTTGAAGTGTAATGTTTAGGGCTACTGGTGACAGCACTGAGTATGGCGACTACGCTTTGACAAATGCAGGGAGCCTCATTACGAACATCACAAGGCCCACACCGATGGTTTTCCATCTTCATTGATATTATTGCGTTCCACATTGAGAACGGGCTCGGGGATCATGTAAACCAAGCGATGATTGTGACTTTTTTACAGACAACAAATGTTCCTGCAATGAACATTTCAGACGCCAATTTGATATAAATTATTAGAAGTTATACCACAACGAAACCTGCTATTTTTGGAAATCCAAAGTTCCACTGTTGAAAATAAGATAGACAACACCATCAATCACAGAAACTGCGTATTGCACAGGGCACATTCCTGATTGCTTGTTCCGCGACTAAGGACGCCAGTTGGGATTCAAATCAACTCAGGCGTACACCATAGATCACATGCAAAATCACACTTCAGTTCAACGACTACATACCTCTGCCATTTATTACACTGATTGTCTATGCACACTTTTTTTATTCATCCGAGAAAAGCTGTGGTGTTCAGCATCAAGGCTTGAACATTAAGTCCTGGTACCATGGTTCACTTTATCTCAATCTAATGATAAATATGGCATTCAGAACACGAGATCAACACAACTGCAGCTTCCACGAGAGCTGTCGGAAGGTCATTCATATCTCACTTCCTTGACACAAGACCTAACCACCTAATTATAACTAGAATCACGAAAGGTCCTTCACTCACACTTTTGTCCTACAGTACAGATACATCTATGTTCCACGAAATCGCGTTAGAGACCACACAATCACTTTACCAGAGGTGATTGTGCTACCACCTCCCCTGCTAGTAGACCAGAGTGGTAAGAAGTTAATGGCAAAACCAGTTTGACTCCTAACTTGCAAAGGAGCCCATTAGGTGCCCTTTGTGATATAAGGGCAGCGCCTACTTAACACCACTCAATAGCTAGACCCCTGAGCAGTATTTCAGCGCAGTTTATTAGACGAAATATTCCACTTTTCCCGTAAAATCCATGCACCATAATATGAAAAGGGCAGCCGGGATCACGCCAGTATGTCCCTTGACTTCATCAGCTCATAAATAGCATGTTATTGTACACGCACTCCATCTCTGGGCTCTTTAGATACCTCATAATGTACCAGTCTTGTAACACCGTGTGGTGACCTCTCGGTGCGCAACTCACCAAGCATTACTACTGTAAATACTATCTCTGCCATCTCTTAGACAGAGAAGGGTAAAGCCATGAAGGATCAACTGCTTCAGGCATGAAGCTCTCCCTGTGGGATTAGAAATAGGCTGTGCCCATTGTGTCAACTCTGTATGGGTTCGTCAAATAAATCTACCGGGTGGGAGAAAGGTACTTTGGGACCATTTACCAACAAGTAGACAATATATGACAATATATCTTGAAGCACAGCGGTACGGCTTCTGTCTCAAACGTTTCCTTTAACAACCCTACTTTTTTCTCCACTCCATTTTCAGATTGACACATGTGTGTACATATTTCACAAAACATTGCTGGAAGAGGACTGATCCTTTTTAACCAATTCTCCATATACAGGAAGAGATCCAGTTCATGGCGCTGTCGGTGTCTCTGAGCCTGAGCGCAACAGTCCTTCTCTGCTGCTTGTTTGCACCCAAGTTGTACATAGTCCTTCTGCATCCGGAGATGAACGTACGACCCCGACGTGTCTCCAAGCAGGAGGCCATGGTCCAACAGGCTGTGGCCAAGTGGAGAAAGGCCGTAGAGGCCCGTAAGACATCCATAGGTGCATCGTAGTCGTTTTATGTTCTGCGGTAGTATAGGTTAAATGTTTGCCCATCGTGCCGTATTGCCATGCATGTAAAGCATGTGTGGTTGCACTTTGGTGCTCGTCATCTGAATGCATCATCCCATCCTTCATCCATGCACGGTTTGCAGAATGCTACCTGAGTTCATACGAAGGCCATGGCTGTTTATAGCACTTAACAAGGCATGGGGAAACTTGGTGGTTTACATAATGAAACGTTTGAAGCATTTGGTGGTATTGTTAACAAATGCACATCAGCTAACTTGTATAATGTGTTTTGCTAAAATAAAAGTCTGAAAAGTCTGATCTAAAAATTTGGCTACCCCAAAACCATAACATACTTGAGTACTTTTTAACATATCACTGCAGACGGGCTTCCTAACATGTAGATCAAGATTTATTCGCCCTCAGCAGAAGTTTAAAATGTTTTTTCTGTACCCGAATCCAAAGCTGATGGCTTACCAATGGGACTTTAACACATTAAGGTATAGTGCATTGCCAACATCACAGAAAAAAAGAAGCCTAATCAGGCATGACGACACCCATGATGTAATTTTCAAATAACAAGTTGAAATTGCTACGTTGGCTGTCCGCTACGTACTACTCAAATGTTAAAGTACACATTTATGGGCTTATGTTACATCTACGATTCTGATCTAACGAATGATTTACATGTAACGTTTAGCAGATCCCAACGAAACTGCAGAGACCTTGACCACCGTGTTGTCTTCAAACGAGGCTCTAGTCAGCACCAAAGACCCAAATGGTCACCGGGTGAAGTGGAGATCCGACCTGCTGGATGGTGCCAAAGACGACTACCGAGGGGACGCAGAGGGGGAGGAAGCTGCGGAAACGGAGGCCGCCATCAAGTGGAGAAAACCCCACGGCCACCTTTTCAGACTAGACGGACATGAAGACTCACAGATACTATTGCGGTCATCTTCGGTTGGACAGGTCAGTCCGGCCAAGGCAAGATGGCGCAAAGTTGCGGCTCTCGCTCTTGCCAAGCAGCGAGCGGGTGAACTCGGAAGAAGCTCGTCGGGGAATCATCTAAAAGAAGGTGTAAAAATAAACGAAAACCAGAACCAGATTTTCCCCCCAGACGGAGAAACGAAGCTAACAGGACAGCTGAGTCGTTCGCCATATTCCCGGGACAATCTCCCGACACGGGGAATCCTCACCAATAGAAATACAAACGGCAAAGAACTGGAGAATGCCGGCAAACATAACTCTCTCAGAAGAGGGTCATTACAACCAGAAGATATGCGTGTCAAAAGAAATATTACTTCAGATAAGAGTAGCGAATCTGTCCATAGCATTGGGAACAAGTGGAGAAGGGGTTCAATGCATGTGACGACACTGGAGGAAAAGAAAGAACCAGTGCCGGAGCCAGCTCCACAGCCTAAAAAACCCGAGCTGCTGCGGAAACAGTCGTCTCTTGATGACGACAGCAGAGTAAGACGTGCCAAAGAAAGCTTTGCCGGCTGGAGGAAAAAGTCTCTGTCGGAGGATAGCCCGATAGTGAACCCGATAGTGAAGCAGATAGTGAACAAGAATCCTGCTCCTAAGGAGAAAAAAGAGAGTAATGTTCCAGATAATTTACCCGCCTGGGCGGCGGCTGCTAGATGGAGGAAAACCGCCTCCTCTAGCAAACTGTTGGCACAAAGGACAACCGAGCGGCCGAAGAAGGCCACACCTTATCCTGAAACGTCATCAACACAGACGACGGGCAATCGAGAAAACTCAAACATTCTGAAGAAAACAGATAACCCCTCGAATATAACCAACCCAACAGACATCCGGGAGGGGCCTTTTGGATTTCTCCAGGACAAAAACTCTAATTATCAAAACCCAGTGCCCATACAACCACGGGTTCGAAACCCACATATGCCTCATAATTCTCATCCAAGCAATCCGACTACCCTTGGGAACAAAAGGTCGTCTAAGGAGATTCAGGATGAGAGCCCCACATCACCAAAGACAGAGCTACCGGGAATTGCTTTGATGGCAATAGCAAGATGGAAACAGGCGGCAGAGGCAACAAGGAAAGCGAAGGAGAAGGCAATCGGTGAGTTGTAGTGGCCAAACCACAGTGTGACCTACCTTGAGGCAAAGCTAGATCACGTACCAGAGTAAAGTTCCTCACACTAAGCAAACAAATCCTATATTCATGACGAATTTCAACGCAAACGATACGTCAAATATTGATGTCAAATTGTATCAACGTGATGTATGTCGTGTCATTAAAAATCTTCTAGCAATCTTCGTCAGCCCTGTTTCCTCTGTACAATTTGGCATTTATTCCTGAATCTTAATCTACAGGAAATGTCGAAGGAGTGTTAGGAAATATCTTCCAAAGCGAAGAAGAGGAGGCCGCCGCACAAAACTCTGCTGTTCAGAATCAGCGAGCAGCAAAACGTGACAAGGGTGAGTATGTGGGGTCAGGATCTTGATATGGATAGGAAATTCATTATGGAAATTGTCACTATCGGCCTGGAAGTTTTTCAAGGTAGGAAAGATGGCTCTGCATTATTTCTATTCTCTATTCAATATTGAAACCGTTTAAAGCACTTATATCTATCACCACGGCCCCTCTAATATGGATTGTTTTATTTGGCTATGCAGCGTTCTCCAATGGCGGAGTGTCCGTTAAAACAAAGGATACGTCGGTTCGAGTAGGAATCCCGGCCAGTGAACACCCACCGAGCCACGTCTGACAGGAGCCGACGCCTTGCTTTACCGTAGAGCAAGAGCTAGACAGACTATTAGATACTCCGGTAGAGGAACTGTTGCCTATTTCGTCGCCATCTTGTCATTGCCAAACCTTTCAGTGGCAAATCGTCCGATATTGTCGTGAATATATACGTGAATGTGCACAGCTAGCGCGGAAAGGACGTTTGTTGTGTCTTATTTGTTGATCAGGCGTCTCGTATACTGAAGCATGTTGAAATCGTGAAAATGAGAGTATCTACCGTCTAGATATACGTTTTAAGGTTCGTGTTCGACGCTGTTTGCCAATGTTTCGATAACAGCTCTTAAAATCGTTCTGCTGCACCTCATAGGAAGCCAACGTTTGATTAAATCACACTAACATGTAGGCTATTGTGATGTCTGCAACTGTGGTAGAAACCCTCTATCGACTTTCGTAGGCATATTTTGAAATCTATGATAAAACAGGACACTGCCACTGCCAGATATTTTCGCAAGGGCTCGCTATTGACTTGTTAGATACGATCCAAAAACCACGTAGCGAGCTTGAACGATATTGCAGTAATAATTGAATGTGCCGTTTGCGGACAAGAAATATCGTCTGATGTACATGGATTGGTGGCAGTGCTGTCATTGTTTTCAATTCACGTCACATCTTGGTAAGATATGTCGACGTACATGTAAATTGTGATTTTATCGGAGATATAAGCTACAGATCGTATGCTATGATGATATGTATACGTAAAAGATCTAGATACGTCTCGAAGAATCATTGTGTCATATAAGAGGCATATCTGGAATAGTTGTCATTTAGTAGAATTGTTACCGTAGTTTGAAAGTATTCTCCACAACTTATGACACAATTTAAGATGACTAGATTCTAACATTAGGCCACGGCAAGTAACTTCTATGGATGACATCCCTGCAGCTGATTACTCCAAATCTAATGAAGTACCGAAGTAGTTTCATGTCTACAACTATACTCATGGCTACCTCACGGCATATCGTTCCATTTTGGGTAACATTGCATGCATTGTTTTTGTAAAAAAAAAAAGAGGTGTGGACCATGGCCGGAGGGGAACAAATTCTTTTTCGAAATCAGGTGAAAATCAATTTGCGTGGATATCGATGTCATCCATACAATTTAATTGCTGTGGCCTTACATTAATCATGGGTCTTCTTGAATAAGCGTGTGGATCATTTAGAACCTAATCAAAAACAAAGAGTTCTTCTCGTCTCGATATAAATTCCTTGGTAAATATCGTATGACGTCTAGATATGACACATCCGTAAGTACTTCGAATGGGCCTTTCCCATAGGATTGGTTACTTTCTTAGAGCAAAACAAAATGTATTGCATCTCCACGACAAGTACCCAACCTAATTAGACCCTTGGGGTCCTACTTTATCGTCACATAAATGGCAATGTTCCAAAAACAATGCTCAAGGACTGTTTCCGTGACGAAAGCACCTAGTGTATCATTCGAAGGATACACCCTACAAATAGCTGAATCTGACACTGTCTCATTCGAATGACACACCCTACAAATAGCTGAATCTGACACTGTCTCATTCGAATGACACACCCTACAAATAGCTGAATCTTACCATGTGTCATTTGAAAGACGTATCCTACGACTAGATGAATCCGGCATTATTTCATTTGAATGACACATCCTTCCATTAGCTGAATCTGACCCTGTGTCATTCGAATGGCACACCATACGAATAGTTGAATCTGAATGTGTAATTATAGCTGAATCTGATCCTGTGTCATTTCAATGACACACCCTAGAAATAGCTGAATCTGTGTCAATCCAATCACACACCCTATGAATAGCTGAATTTGACCCTACATCTTTCGAATGGCAAACACTACAAATAGCTGACTCTGATCTTGAGTCATTCCAATGACACAAATAACTCAATCTGACCGTGTTAGTTCAATGACAGACCCTACAAGTAGCTGAATCTGACCCTGTGCCATTTGAATGACACACCCTAAAATAGCTAAATCTGACCCTGTGTCCATCCCACAAATAGTTGAATTTCACTGTTTTGTTCGAATGACACACACTAGAAATAGCTGTACCTCGAGTGCACATCGCCTAAGTGATGGGGGGCATCCATTTCATTTCGCAAAATCAATGACAATCTAGTCATCACATTGTTGAAGGTTCTGATGGTTCTATAATTTGATCTGCAGATCTATATCTATTTGCACATTGGATAGATAAAGCTATAAATGATAAGTCCTTCATGTCATGGAAGGTCGTCCGGTATAAATCCAGTTTTCCACGGAGAAGCAGGCATTCAGTTATGCTGCCTACTGACTAAATCAATTGAAACAATCTATAATGGACAAACACAAGGGCTACATATTGATCGTCACCTGCAGCGCGCGCACCCATGCCCATGGTTGGACAACGCACCAGAGACTGAGATGAGGTAGAAAGGGAAATGAAAATGACTAGAGGAACAAAGTTTTTTGGGATGTTGAATAGAAACTTTCATTCACCAAAAATAGTTACTCAAGCAACTGGATAAAATTGTGAAACAGGCTTTTCAGACAGCATCCTCTATCTTTCGTCAGTAACTAAGGAAAGATCTGGTAGAACTAGGTTTTATATCAAAACTCAACAGATATGTTAATGAAGTGAAGACAATTTCAGATGGTTCAATAGAATAGTAAGTTAAACAAGGTTGTATGCTAATGAATCAATAAGCTCCTGTTGTTGTGTTAGAAACTTTCATTCTTTAGAATGAGTTTAAAATCTAGATGTTTGCAAAACACCTGTTGGTGTTGCAGAAAGGTAGAAACTCAGCTGATGTGGTTACAAGAAGGTAGAAACTTCCCTCAGGTCACCGGCCTACTGCGTCCATTATCATATTCACAGCCACACTTCAGCAGGCATATCTTAACCTCACACATCAACGCAGTTCGAGTTGTGCACATGTACACTGATCATTATCTCATCATTTACCTTAAAGTTTGAATTTTGATCATGGTGAGTAGGATTACTGCAAAATCACCCTACTGATACTCGCTACGGCTATATATGGTAATCCTGTTAAGTAAAGGCGTAAATTGCCTCGGGGGGGGGGGGGAGTTACCTGACGGAGTTTCATTTCATTACTTATTTCAACAGTAGATGTATGCACTCTTTGCGTCTCTTGACCTGTTTTTCAGGTGTCCCTGAATACAATACACAGATCCTACCTTCCTTCGTAATACTCTCTTGATTAAAATGCGACTCAAGCTTTCCTAAATCCATCACTTGAACGGTAAGCCACACAAAGCTGCTCCCGCGGGGATGTGATGATCATGGAGAATTTGAACAAAGTCCAAAAGTTCCGGCGAACTCCTGGGGATACAATCACTTTTCTCTTCAAACGCCATGTGGCTGACTTTTCATTGATCCATGACCCTCATCATTATAGTTGTATCCGACTATAATACAAGGACAAGGCGGATATTTAAGCCCGTACGGGGTAACACATCCATCGTAATCCCTAACACAAAAACTGGACAGATTGAGAGCAACTGTGGGCTTTTCTCACATTTCACCTGTCAGTACAGCGAGGAATGTATGACGGAGGGGTTCTTTGGACACAGCAATGTAGGTCAGAACCCGTGCCCTGGAGAGTGCATTCATCATCGTTTCGATTTCTCGTACACAATAAAGGAGGTATTTTCAGGATAGGCAGTTCAGTCATCAAAATAACCTGATTGGCCCTTTTTAATAGGCCATTTGTGCAAGGTAACAGTCAGCGTCTTGTGGTTTAGATAGGGAGAGATGTATACGTCAGATCATGAAAATGGAAATACAAAATAAGGTGCATATGCGTCAATGGGTTAGTGATGACGACAATGGGTTAGTGATGGCAAGTGGACTGAAGATAGAATATTGAAAACACATCAGCAAGCAAAATCAACTAACTTCCAAATATCGAAACCCTGGAAGGAAATAATTGAGTTGCGTAGAACAGTACCTGCCCAAAGTACTTCAAAGATTTGGTAAGCATACTTGAAACAAACCAGGTTACAATATCAAAAACCTTACCTGTGTGACATTCAAACCAGATCTCAACAATATAGTTCTGCTCAGTTAAAAGAAAGAAAAGGGGAAATAATGACCATCTCCCAGACTAGACAAGGTATAGATTTGCGGTAAAAACATGTGTGCTATAAATATCGTTCGCACTCCATAAGGCCATTATCCGACATGAGGAATGGTTCTGTGTCTCAAGTTTACCCTTCAGCTGGTGGTGTCGGTGATTGCGTACGGAAATCACAGCTACATGTGTGTCGCTATTCTCTTTATTAGATCATATTTGTCATACAACACCACAAATGAACGGTGTGTAAATACTAATCGTGCTGCTCATAGAATCGATGCTGCAATACAGACAATATCGCCGAGTGGTGTAGCTGAGCAGAGGCAGGGGGAACTTGTGCACTTTGGAATAAATATTTTTTTTGCGTTTCATCGCCTTCGCGATGAAAGGCAATAAGATGAGTCTTACCTTGCAGTCGTGCTGTTTGGTTCAACACTGTGTCGCACACAATAAGACCTTATATGGCAAGACTGTCTAAATTTGTTGTTCAGTCTCTGCCTTATATGGCAAAGGAGCAAGAAAATCAGACAGTCTAGTATTGCGCGACACACATGTAACCGCATGCAAACGCTGCAACTGATCAATGGAAAAAGCTGAGTACATTAATTAAATCTACATATTAAACTTTTATAGATAGATTTATAATATGTTTTATAATGTTATTAAATCTCTGACTATTATTTCTATTCAACGATATTAAGGGATTTCAAACTTATTTATTTCATTTGGCGCTATTTGAATTGGTTCTTCGCGTTTGGTGACCACTCCAGAGGGCGACAGAACACCATGAACAGAACAGTTTGGTCCACCATTTTGGACATGTTGGAACGAACGCTGAGGTATGATATCTCATCTTATATGCCTTATAGTTGCGTATAGGTAACATCAGTCCATCTGTATGTGTATTCAGGTAAATGTAGATGGAGAATTATGTACCCAGGACGTCCCTGGTATTACAAAAATAACTCGTTCGAGTTACCGTACAAATTATAGTCTGTGCAAATAATTAGCGAAACGGAGTAAACTTGCGTCGTCAAATAATTTAGCCTGCTGTTTACACGGTCTCTCGCTGACCAGGGGAAAGACCTCTGGTGTTGTTGCATCGTAATTTGGGGGCTTATTTTACTCTGTATTCTGCACAAAACGATAGCCTCGTGTCTGTGTTTTTGTAAACAAATTAGTGGCTGGGGGAGGGGGGCATATTGTTGTTTCTTCATGCACTCACGTTTTCCCAAATCCTTTGTGAATAATTTCTTTCCTCCTTTAGTTTAGTAGACTATAGTAGATCCATACAAACAGGTAGGAAGATCTGTTCTTTTAGTTATCACGTTGCAGTACTTCTTCAAACCACTACTGAACTGCTGAAAGAATTTATTTTTTTATATTTAAGGAATTGTATGTGATACTACTATACTGGGTGATATAGGTGTATGTAAATATTGTAATTTTACAAATTGTGTTGACATACTGTATGTGAACTTAGATTCTCATTTTTTTTTTGCTTTTCAACCATAGGGCTGTAGATCAAGAATATGAGCGTTGGACGTAGCTAGTATTACTTATTAGAAATTATATTCATCAGAATATACGTTTTATTTTAAAAATGGTACTGCCAGGATCAGGTTTACTTTGAGATAGATTGCAAAACATTTGTGTTACAGTTGGGATCAGGATTTTTGATGCAAGTTTGACTCCGTTTCACCAGATTAGACTCTTTGGAAGTTAGGAACACACAGTAATCAGCACGATATCGTATCATTGTCACAGTGACAATTTGCACCTCCAATCAAGTAGCTTCCCCTTCTATATTTTCAACCTCCTTGCTCCAATCAATTCAAGCCAATTTTGAAATATTAAATATGTTCAGTTGGCATCAGATGTCTAACATTTTTTTTTGCGTTTCGGCGCATGCGCGCCGGAACGCATTGTCCTGGCTTTTACCTTCAAGCAAGCTTCAAGGAAGGAACCAGGGAAGCTTGGTTCAACACTGTGTCGCACACAATAAGACCTTATATGGCAATACGTTCTCAAATCCTTGTATAGCCGTTGCCTTATATGGCAAGAGAGCACGAAAATGCAGGCAGGCTAGATTTGCATGTGACACAGGACGGCGACCGCATGTAACTGCTACAACTGTTCGGAAATATCATTGCATTGTGGTTTCGGACTTTGATATCCTGAAAAATGACCATATTACATCTATTCCACAAGATTGCAGAAGAAAAAAAATGATTTCGTCAAGAAAACGACCAAAAATCGGCATAAATGATACCATATAGTGAGGTTATAGCATTACGTCCAGAGTGGATAGTTACGTACCGCAGCTTGGCCGATCTGGCAACGCGAAGCACTTCGGACCCAGAAGATCCGGGTTGCTCCGTGCATGGATTTTTTTTTTCTTTTTAGATATTGAATATCAAAAATATATATTGATATTATATTAATCTATCAATATCATATTTATGAATATCATTTTTTTTTCATTAATAAATAAAGAAATATTTTATATTTGTTATTTTTAAATATTCATTTAATATATACAAGGCCTTTGTCTTATGAACAGGACTTCATAGATTCCAAACCCGGCATTCGAATTTTTCTGTTCATTGTAATGGAAAATACCGTGCAGCGGCTCCTATGCGCGGTAAGATGATTCTTGCAAAACACTCGCCACTAAACTTCTATCCCCGATGTAAACAGAGGCTCTTGATGTTGTTTGCAAAACAGCGATTCTTTGTTACAGTAGCAAATGCTCCATTGTTCAGTATCGACTTCATTCAGACAACACGGACGTGGAAAGTGGCGCCCCTCGGCACAAAACTATGGGAATTTTCATGAATTTTAGCAAAATTACCCAGGAAAATAAGGAAGAAATGTTGTAAATGCGGAAACCAGAATAATACGGATGAGGTAGCTGTTGATTTGTTTGACATTTGGTAGTAATTTTAGATAGAACCTTAGCTGTTATGAACTTCTATTTCACTTAATTACCATAGTGCTGATGATTCAATGGTGCTTTTTCAAATTTTATGTTTTATTGCGTGCCATGTACATAATTACATTGATAGCTTTTATAATGAGCCTATTATACATTTTACAAATAAGTACAAGTTGTAGGCCAAGACCAGCTTTTTCAAAAGCACTTAAGTTAAGTGACGTAACTTCAAAATTGCTTTCCCCAATCTGCCTTTCTCTATTAAAACAGTACTCATTTCCCAAAATGACAATTTTTCTTATAGACTGAACAGCCCTTGAGTGACTTCCTCTGGCAGATTTTACTTCAAGTAAAGGGAAAAGACAATTCACACTTATAAACGTAGCCGAAACGCCAGCTTTTTTTAAAAGCTCTTGTTGCTTTTTCTTTCAGTTGTGACTGCTGCAGTCCCCAGCTGCCACAGAATTGGACCAAAGCCTACTAAATCAAACTTTACGGTCAATTAGAACAACCATTCGCACTGATAAAAATGTTACTCAATCTTCTATTACTGCTTTTACTTCTGTACACACCTGTACTCATTAGAAGACTATCCTGCCACTAAACAGACTGTGAACTTGAACTCATTACGAGACAATCCTCTGCCACCGAGCAGGTTGTGCATTTGTACTAACTTCTGCCACTAAGCACACTGTGCACTTGTACTCATTAGCAGGCTATCCTGCCACTGAGCAGACTGCATTTGTACTTTCTGACTAATAGTGTGTCACAATCACTTGTGATATTTATTCCTTTTCACATACTCGAATATGTGTATTTGTATCTGTACAGTATATGTATGATGACCCTCTCAGTTCCTACACCTGAATGAGGAGGGTTGATATTGCTATAGCAGGCTTTTTATGCATTTCTGTTATGTGTACCGCATAACTCGACAACCTGTAAACGGATCTTATCAATATTTGGCAGTTCAGTAGCATATGTGGAAATGAAAGCCAATGCAGTGAAGGTGAACATCAAATTAAGGCCCAATTAACATAGATAATGAAGAAAATTCATTTCGCTCCATTGCACAATACGACTTTACGACATGTAAGACCAGTCACCTAATTCATAAACCAAGGAGCTTAATTTCCACGTAGATGAAACGCCAGCTTTTTGCAAAGCTCTTGTTTCATTTCTGTCATGTCGAATTGTGTATGAAGTGTGTTGTCATCATGAAACTTGTTATTTGTTGAGTTGAATAATTGTTGATGATGATGATGATGCAAAAACAAACCCTCAGACAGAAGGGGATGACATGAGGTACCCTTTCGTTGGAAGTTCTTTTGAAGGTAATTGAACACATATCTGCATGTTGTAGGGCTGATGTTAAAGACTAGTTTCCGCTAACCTTCTGTCACGGTCATCGGAGAGATGAGTGCTTAAGAACGCAAACACATATCATGAGTTTCCGCGACATGAGAGCTACCCCTCCCCACTCCCCACCCGTATCGGAGGGTAAAACACATCGGAGCGCCAAACAGTCTCGTGATCAGGTAATTGACAGTGAACATTTCTTATTACCCACGCCTGACCTACCTTTCCGTTAAAAGATGCAAAGCTTCAATAGATATTCGTGTCTGTGTGGCTATGCCTTGCACACTGGATAGACAGGCCGCAACGGTATTCAAAAGGCTGGATAGCTGACCTTTCACCTACGACCTCTACGCCCGATTACCAGCTTCAACGTGTTATGTGCTGCACAGTTCAACCTAAACTACTTGTTCTGTTGCACAGGCATTGATTTGCGTTGGATGCCTTTAACAATGCGGTGGTCACCTACATTTCTTTTGAGGCTGAACCAAAAGCTGATACAAGCGATGCACATAATCGGGTAATCAAGAGAACGCGGATACATTTTGATGGGAAGGAAATATCTTGCCTGGCAGAACGTGAATATTGACTGGAGGTGGTAATAACGTGTATAGTGATTCGAAACTGAGAGGGTCAACGTCTGCCTTCTTCCTCTTGCAATTAGAAACATGTGTAATGAATGAACAGACCTCCAAAAGTCCAATACGCTTATTTGAACACATATATTTATTCTTCACATCACAGAGAAGAGACAATCATATCATACAAAATGTTTGTATTCCAAACAGTGCACTTGCAGACATCTTGGACAAGTTTCGAGTAAACGGACACAATAATGCCAGCCTGGAACTCAACACCAGTTCAGCAGCACTACCTCAGTGACTATTCATGATAAGGGTGTACCATTGCCGTCCCCTGCTTTCGTAACGTTACGTAGTTGATTTGTTGCGTGGGTGAAAATATAGGAAAGGACCAGCTTCTTTAAGAAACTGTTTTGTCGTGATCTATCAAGAGGGAGGTGATGTCAACATTTTAGCGTTCCGGGCGAATTGATATTCTGCCAATTTTCATTAATTCTATTTCTAAATATATATATTTTTAAATTTAATTTCTAAATAAAAATCAATCATGATATTCAGGTAGAAATTAAATCGTCTGAAGCAGTGATATCAGCTTTGATTGTTGTGTCCTACACGGGCAATGAGCGTGAGAACAGTTCAAATGTATGTACGGACTTGCAGGGTACAGACTTAGATCTTGACTACAGAAAAATATCTGTACCTTAAGAAATGTTTCTCGTGGATAAAAGGCCAGCACGTTAGAGTTTTGGGTATATCAGCCACAATATACGGAATTTGGTTCAAATACACGAGTAGAACACTGACAAGACTCACTGGCACCAAGGCCGCCATTCTTGTTGAGTATGATGAGAGTCACTGGAAACCTAACCTTTGGTGAAACATACTTAAACCCACTGCTTACTTCGTCCCTCTTACATAACTTTACTCTGCTATGGTTTATACAATTTGTTCGCAAACAATCCGTCTATATTCTTTTTTTGAGTTCCAACACTTTGTAAAATACGTTTTAAATCTTTATCGCCCAAATATTACAACCAACCTCTACCCGACAGATCGTCCCAAAATGAATGTTAACGAATTCGTCATGACGTCAGAGCTACCTAAAGGCGATAAATTGTATAGATATGCAGTGAATTAAAGGCAGCTTGAAATATCTTTGCATGTTATCGCAAGGACAAACGTGCAGAATTGTATTCACGTTGTTTTTTCCATGATTACATCGAAGCTACCTGTACATTCTATACATGCTCCTACGTCACATTTCCATCGGAAAGTCTTTAACTTCCCTTTTGAGATTGCATTCAAATATTTGTTCTACCTCCGGGTCTAGCCCTGACGAGTTACTTTGTTTATCACTACTACCTCCAACTGGCGACCGTCTTTCTATATTCAAAATGGTGGTTTCGGGCTCCTTAATTTTGTCAGCCTCTGGCTTCTTTTCATCCTCCCTAAATTTTTCTACTTCTTTAAACCTATCTGGAATTTTCATATTTTCTAGGGGTTCTCTAGGAAGTATGGGTGGTACGTAGGGTTTGGGCGGATTTGGGTCCTTTTTCTGTTCCTTGCCAGTATCCAAGTCTTTCCAGGTCACGTGAACGTCACGTGGCGTGCCCGTGTTGGTAGACTTTAAGAGTCCGTTGTCAGACGTGGGGTTGTCACTGTTTTTTGATTGGATGATGGCACTCAACGGAGCCTTCCCCTGTCCCGGTCCGTTCAGGGCTCCTAGACGAAAAACACAACCATAAAATACAGGCTGAAGCGTTAGAAGTGACGAACCAGTATTCTGTTTCATTCAACAGGTGCTATTTTTTGTCAAAGGGCACAGAGAGCACGTCGCCGGAACGTAAGCGGTCGTGTTCGCGTATTTAAGGTTAATATATCGCATAGAGGTTCATTTAGTTGTGTCCAAGGACATACTTTATGCAACGGCTGTTGCTCCGATACAACGTTGACCAAAGAGAACAAAAGAGTTTTGTCAGTTATAATAGGTTTAAATAGCAGGCTGATTGCCGTATACGCATTACGTTCTGGCGACGTGCTGGCCCAGAGACTTACCGATGGTTTGTTGACCAGAATTAGGAATACTTTGAACGCACGAATGCTCTGTTGACATGCAGAAGAGCCTAACTAGCAGTATCAGTGTTCATGATAAGGTAAATATACAATTGAACCATCACAACAGTCAGTTGCATGTGAACTGTTGACTGTAAAACTCTTTTTGACTTGTATCTCGCTGTTTTCGTCTTTGCAGATTCTGCTTTTCCAGGTTATTTGAGTTTGAGTTTATTCTGATCCCCAATTGCTTAACAATACTGGAGAGACTCCCGTACGGCATCCAGGTATCCACGGGTGACTAAATTGTACCATACAATCACAGCACAAGCGTTTTCTTCATCTATCCACAAACACATTTGGGCAGGACAAGAAATACCTCAGATCGCTGTCTTTAGCATTTTTCGGATCCAGTTCGCCGGTATCTAGAATGGAATTTGAGATGAAAAAGTGGCCAATGATATGATAGCTTAAAAGCATTACTATGGACTACACCACCATTTTGATATCTGTGAGCCATAGGCCTTATACGTGCTTGGCTTTCTTTGTCACACTGTCCTGAACACAACGGTACCACAAGTAGAGACGTGTCACATCAAGTCATTAATAGAACCATCCGTTGTCATTTCCAAGTCTCTACCATACTCCTTGCAATTGAGTTCTGGAAAACAAAGTAAAGATTGGCCATCATAATGATACGTTGCTTATTCCTCTGAAAAAAATCCAGTTGTTTCTATCATTCAGTTAGGGCCAAAGAGTTTGGTAGAGACTAGTCATTTCCATACCATCTTTGAGATCACACATCGCAACGTTGTGTAGGACATACCTGCCATATGCCTCTCTTTGGCAAACATGACTGCTGTTTTGAAGCTGGGTTTCTGTCGGTTCATAGACCGGACGTTTTTCTCTGGTTGGAAGAGGATGATGTAGACTTTCGGAGCGAAGAGGCAGCCCAGAGCCACGAAGGCGCTAATGCTCACGGCTATGCACATCGTGGTCGTTTGGATCTGTAAAAGAGTAACATCGATAAGAGTTGTCGGGGGATGGCACTGAACTTATTCTTCGGTAGTTTTGGTCATAGTCGCAAGAGGGCAGTGCCTTATCGGATGTGTGGCAACGTCAGTTACTAGTATTTGTGCGAGAAATGTTTAGCTTTTATGTACCTGAACTGTCCACTTAATCTATATCACCTAGATGATTTTCAATGCGTATTTTTATTTAGGAAATAGTATTTCACGTTTGCATCCATATACTGAAGTGCAGTTTCTATTCTACAGTAATGGCGAGGAAATGTATATATATGAATACCCTGTGATCTGTTTGTGTTCCGAAGTAAATGGGCACGAATGCCAGCCACACTATACAAGTCGTGTACATCGTAAACCCGATGTACTTGGTCTCGTTAAAGTTGTCTGGCACCTTCCGCGTCTTGAAGGCGTAAATAGTACAGACGATAATGAGAAGCATGACGTAGACCAGTGACATCATCAGGGACTTGTCCTTGATCTTGCACTTGAGAATGACCTGGTCCTGCCTGCCGAAGGGGTAGACCAGCTGGGTGTCGGGCGGCTCTACAGCCAGCCAGACGACAACACCGACAGCCTGTACGGATATGAGAGCGGTACAGATGAGGAGTTGGGAGATGGGGCTGATGTAGTTGACCTTCTGCACGTTGGTGGATGTCTGACGGGTGAAGATCCGGTATATTCTGTTGGTTTTGGTCAGAAGCGCCGTGTAGCAGATAGTGAAGGACAACCCCAGGCCTAGACGCACCAATGCGCATGTGCCGACGGATGGTTTGGCGATGATGACGAAAGTCATGACGAAACACATGACGAGTCCCCCTAGCAGCATGTAGCTAAGTTCCCGACTGGATGCCTTTACAAGGGGGGTGTCGTTATACTTCATAAACACCACTATCACCACCCCGGCTACCATGATGCCTAGCAACGCAATGATCATGGGAACGAGAGCCCAGACTTCGTCAGGCTGAAGATATTTCTCTGGAAGGTCGTAGCAGGTCTTGAGGTCAAAGGTCGGCCAGCGAGCAAAGCCGCAGTCCTCGCAGGTATGCTCGTCGATAAGGTACTGCCTGGGCTGACAGGGTTTGCAGATCCAGCAACAGTTGTCCCCTTGTTGGACGATCTTTGCCTCGTTCGGCCGACAGGGGGCGCTGCACCTAGACTCAGGTAAGCTGCCAAGGCGAGAGTTGACTTGAATCTGTATCGAAAAGTGTAGTATAATGTAATTTGCGATTAGTATAACCTCCCTTGTCACTGGCTATTGATATTGTCTATTGGCTTTTACGGTATGGTTTTTACATCTCTTAACGATTGCATTTGATACGTAGTAAGTATAGACATTTATAGGCATTTTCGGGTAGAAAAGGTTTAACCTGTCACCACTTGGGCCTATTCCAGAAGGAGTCTTCATCAGCAAGGTAGAAATTCCGTCAACAGAACCCAATTATTTCTTTAGTATTTGCCGATGACACACATGGTGTTCTCCGCCTTACCTTAGACTCGTCCAGGTAGAGACTCTCCAGCCAATGCCCAACCGGCACGTATTTCCAGCCGCTGTTGACCCGCTGGAAGTTGTAGATGTCGTACCTGCCCATGCCGTCACCCCTCTCGTCAAACTGGACCTGCCGACTCGCCACGTCTGTCGGTGGGCAAAGAGCAGCAACCATGAGTACACCATGACGAGGGAAAGTCGTAAAATAAAGCAAATCTTGTAGTTATGTTGGCTAAACAAATATCGAATATACATGATACATAAATATCATTCATGAACTATTGAGTCATTGTCGTCGAAGGGCAATTTTCTAATATAGGAAAATCGATTATAAAACTCGCGAAACTGCTATTCTAATGTGTAAAAGAAATGTAAGTGTGAAATGGTACATACAGTGAAAATCACTATAAGTAATGTAGTCCCGTAAACCCTACAATATAAAATGTACAAAGGAATAAGCTACCATGGTTAGTATCAATACCTACTGCTTTCAATCTGATTTGGCGGCAATTACAAGTGTGATGATAAAATAAAGCTCACTGCAATTATCGTGTTTGAAAAATTACTCAATCCTTAACTGAAATAATCAATTCTTTCCGTACGTGTAGAGATCGTAATGGGTAGCCTTTAAAATTGCTTCTGTAAGTGAAGCAGGCGTCATTATAGCAACCTTCGGTGGCGAACTTAAGCACTCAATGACTGCATTAGTGGACGCACGGTCTGCAGTAGCCACTGGAGCATTATCAGACTCTGATGAGAGTTGAGCTGTTGGCCTTGGGCAAGGGCAAGTGGATGCTAAGACTGTTGATATGACTCACACAGTGCTTTTCGGCGACGGGAAAGAAAAATCTATTGAGGCAAGAATGTTCCGTACCATGTATTGTACAGGGCGGATTAATCTATAAGATAAGCTTAACAACATGTCCAACCCGTTTGCGAAAGGTCCCCAAACTTGACAGTTCCGCTGTTTCTGGCAAATACATCTTCTCGTGTGTTCAATCATTAAAAGATATCCAGCTGGCACTAATGTCTCTGGCAGTGTTGTGGAACGGTTTCATTGACGCACATAATCAAATTCCTGATTCCAGCGAGAGGGTTATCACCTCCCTTGATTTAATACTTCTACGCTTTATGACCAAGTCTTATAGCCGAATTCAATGATGGAACAGATATTACCCCCCGGGTCGTCTTACGCCGCGTTTACTTTCCGATGAGTTAATAAAGTTTATGGAAAAGTATCTAACGCGATTGCGGTATCTTCCTCACGACTCGCTGTGATATCACTAAATCTGTCTCTGGATGTTATGATGATAATCATATCGTGTTAACGTTCTTCCTAAGGCGTCAGAAACTTCAATAAAAGGCAGTAATACTCCTCACACTTCGACAGCTGCTTGCTGGAAGGGGTCCAGAATACAGCACCACTGTAAATGCAGAAATGTTCCCTAGTGGTTTTAAGTTCGCGGTTTACGCGGTGAACTATCTACCGCGAACTTAAAACCACCGCAAACACTCCATTTTCTCCCTACCGCGAAATTAAATCCCCGCGAACATTTCTGCATTTACAGTATATGGTAATATATATATTCAGGAATGACTATAAGAGAGCACATTTATCGTGGAACAGCAGGTTGGTCATGACCTTGGAAGCTTTTAATGCAGTGACCCTGTGACCTTTATCTCGTTACGCCCGTCCTGTTACTCAACTGTAATCTGATCTTCGCGTACAAAGTGGCAATCATTGGGAACTGACGTTTTCGGGAACACATTACATTGTAACTGTGGATTACTTGTGTGCTTTGGAATGAAGTTCAGATAAAGGTTTAGTATACCTACCAGAGGGCACATCATCGTTGTACTCACCCTGGAAGGTAACGTTGAGAATGGCCTTGTATAATCTAGCTCCGTCCAAGTTTCTCAAACCATTACACATTCCGGATGGTGTTCCACAAATTTCCTTCCGCACGTTGTCCAGTGCGTAGGCAATAGCGTAAACTGCATCTACCACAAATTGGATCTTGCTCTCTGGTTCAAACTTCTTGTTCGTCAGCCCGATATCACATACCGGGAACGAACTGTTTTCTCTTTTAGTGTACGGAAGACGGCAGAAGAATTTGTCTTCCCAATACTCATTAAACCAGGGGTTTCTGCCTTTAAGATCTGGAGTCAAGTTTCTGAAGTATTTGTTGAACGCCCTTATTGGTTTGGAACTGAGCTCGATAGTTATGGCGCCTTCTGCCACATCTTTAACGTTTTTGACCACATCCTCTTGGTCCCCCCATCCGTCACTCGCGATCCACACGAACGGGTCTGTCAGGTTCTTGGCCGCCGACAGCAGCTTCGAGACGTCGGCTCCCTTGATGAACAGCACGACAACCTTGGCGTTTGATTTCTCCCGGAGCCTCTCCACGATCGAGTCAAACGTCCCGTCGTTAGCGCTGTTCGGAATGGTTTCCTCCGCGGCGATGCAGATGTTTCGAGCCAGCGCTTCTTTCTTGAACATGTCGATCCCCATCTCGCCATAGTCTCCCTCAGACGCCACGGTGGACACGTAGGTCCAGTTGAAGATCTGGATGATCTCCACCATGGCCTTAGCCTGGAACGTGTCCGGCGGCACCGTCCTGGCGAAGTAGTCGAAGCGCGTCTTGTCACTGAGCTTGGCACTTGTGGAGGCATAACTCACCTAGTGGAGACAAAACGGTTCTTTAGAATTTATGTAGAATCTCATATATAGATTAGACACATGAACAAACAAGAGTTAAAACGTACTCGTATGTCTTCTTTAGTTGTAGTTTATCAATTATGTAACTAAAGTTTTGATTAACTTTAGGCCATGTTCATTTGATTATTTGGATGACATCCGCGCGCGCATCAATCTTCGTCCACTTCCAAAAAAAGGTTTTCTACCATACTGTAAATCGTGCAAAGCAGCTACACAATGAGCAAATATATGCCGTAAGTTGCAAAAGATATTTCGGATATTTATATCGTAGAATGCCAAAGTCAAAGAAGGGGAAGTAAAAGAACAAAATTAAGAAGCCATTATTTGATACACCTTTCTCTGTGTGTTCAGTCATCTGTTCAACCCTCCTGACGACGCAGATTGAATAATGAAGGCAACTTTTTTATGCAAACTTTTGTTTGTATTCTCACGCTCGCATCAGTTTTAGGATCTCAGAGCATGTCATCCATATAATCAAATCACTATGGCCTTACATGCGTACATTGGCCACTTCCAGTCGCTCTACCGTGATTGTGACTAGCATATGGAAAATACATAACTGCGAAAATACAAACAGGCAGACCAAAAACGATACCTCCCCATGAATTGATAGGTTTTCCATTGAACCACCGACCAGATTTGTTACCTCTGACCAATACTTCCTGCCACTCCGTCAAGTCTGGCCATTGCGGTCATCATCCCACTCACTGACTTCATGCCACTCTTCTGACAGTGTATTCAAATAACTACTGAGTACTGACACACACGAACAAACAGACACGCCGAATATAACGGAGTCAAATATAAACCAACAAAAAAATCACCAGTCAACCACATTGAAAGATTCAGACCTGTGGTATCCTGAAGAGCCGGAGAAGGTTGGCGACCTGCCCGGACACGCTGCTGTCCGAGGCGCCGACCACGGCTGTCACGGCCGCCGGGAGGTTTGTGATCTTTGCCTGGGAACCGTCGTCACAGTAATACCTGGAAACAAACCTCAATGGTTAACGATTCTGTGAACATCTAGATGCGATGACCCAAGTGCCTGAAAGTTCAATGCGTAGACATCCTTTCCTGTTGAGGACGGGATTGTACATTCTCTCATAAATTGCTTCTCTAACTCCCCATTCGAACCAACGGCGTTCGCGGTCTAGGATATCTGTAGATTCTAGATTGAATGAGTGTCCCTGGTTGTGTTGTATTTGTGGTAGATGGCCGAGGAGTAGCCGTTTGTCCCTTTCTGCAATGTTCATTGTACCTTTGTCTTAGTGGCCGACTAGTCTCCCCAATGTACATGTTATTGCAGTTGGGTGCCTCACATTTCAGTTTGTAGATGACATTTATTCACTTGACATCTTTAACTATATTAAAGAGTGAAGTTTGAAAGAGGAGAGCGGAGTGAACCCTCTCGTGCGAAGTTTCATTTCAATTCGTTCAGCAATCTTATGCAAAACCAAACATTAATGTTTTCTCACGAAATTATTTGTATGTAGAATTAGAAACCACTCACGACTGTATGTTATTCCAAATAATATCAGTTATTCAGATTGAAGATGCATATACTCCGGTGGAAGACGCGCGCATACATGGGCCTAGGATTTTGAAAAATTGAGAAACTACACAATACTCAATAGAAATGTGATGCATTGAACATCGTTGTATATCGCTGCAGAAGGTTATAGCAGGCAAGAGACTTTTCGTGGTAATGACACCGCAGTTTACGGATTATGGAACTATAATATCCGCCCATTTTAACCGCTGCACTTCGAGTTCCGTCAGTAAAACGGGAGTCAAAAGGGTCCTCGTTGCTCGTTTCATTTCCAATCATGCAATAAATTGAGAATTTGCATGCGCGGTTGCTCGTAAGGCTGGATTTCAGAAATTGCCAGTAAAAGTCAAGCATGCCAAACTGCACCATCTGGCTGCAGATTGCTATAGCATGCGTCTGCGCTTGTGCTGCGTCATGGCGTACATTTCTGAACCACCTCATTACTTCATAATTCCACGATGCATGGGAAGAGAAATTGAGGTCTGAACTTTCGTCACTTTATCAGATTGAAGGTAGATCAGTACATGAGTTACAGAACCATTTGTCCTAGAAAAAATCGTTACATTGCGAAACGATGTGTAATATACCTTCTGTTCGGGAGTACTACACGAAGGTCATATGTTGTGAAAACGGCGCTTCGTGATAAAAAAATATATGGGGTTTGATTCGATCGTTAAGAACCGCAAGGACTACTTTATGCCGTCCGTATTTACAAGAAGAGCCAAAAGAATATCGTTAAGTACGAGAATATGGTCATAACGGAAGCCATATCGATGGAAATGCGGAGTAACTATTAAATCAATGGTTGGGTGAGTGTCGGGCAGGCAGTTGAAAGGTGATTTTGTATTTTGGGCAGAATAAATGTTATGTAGATGGCACCGAATGTTGCATATCAATCTCGCAACTTCACTGCTGGTTGATAGTTTGTAGGATTGCTTTATACTAATGACCCCTAGGTCAACTTTGCTGTATTTTGCAATGTGAACACTTCCTTGGAATATGCAGCATATTGCAGCATCATTACAACGATAAGATGAGTAAATACCGTTTGCAGTATATACATCCTAGAAAATCCACGTGTATATCTACCATCATGGAAAGCACGAATAACAAATCACATACACGAAAATCGATATAAGCATGTTGTAACGCTGTTATTGTGAATGGAATGTCCATAAAATAGTGTTTTCTCCATAGAGGTGTGAGATCAGTGGTGGTCAAGCAAAGTTTTAGACGTCAAAGAACAAGGTGCGTTTTAGAATCTAATAAAAAGCTAACAAAGTTGTGGAGTGGTACTATGTACAATTGCCATGTCTGTGTGAGATATTTTCATCTCTTCCCAATAAATCATCACCATGCCTAAACTACCACAACATGTAGCTGCTGGATACTGCATATGAATGACTTGGTATATGAAGGAATGCTCAGTATCGGTGCAGCCACACGCTGCATGGTAAAGATAGCTCGCTATGAATGGTTTCCATTTCCTTTCCTCTCGCCCCAGTTCCCACCGCTGGGTTTATCATGGAACGGATGCAGTCAGACTAGGAAATCTGTCTGGTAGACGTATGTATAAAGTCGTCTCTTCTGCCTCGGTAGCGGCACATCTCTATAGGGGCAGGTGGATAAGATATGGCATTTGGTGTGCAATCGCAGCGGGCAATGAGTTGAGAAAACTCTCTTGCCTCGCCCCGTACGAAGTTTTCACGTATCCGCCTTCCTTGACATTTATAACCTCTTTTACTCCATGTCACCCATGCCGCAATTGGCTTAAGCTGCTCACTTGTACTTTGTCGCTGTGCTATTACTTTGGCGTACTACACTGTAGTCATGTCTACTTGTCGGTACAGAATGATTACCTGCAATTCAATTGTAGGTCGTTGCCTTCCACAAGTCAAAACGACTGCAAATAGAAAATTCGTTGTCGTCAAAAGCTTTGTGGTGTGAATGACCACTGCTGCTTTGTAGTGTGAATGACCAGTGACAGCGTCGCTTTGTAGTGTAGTAACCGGGGTTGATTTTTAGTATGAGTGACCCGTGTGGGTTTATAGTTTTGGTGACCAGCGTTGCTTTGTAGTGTGAGCGACCAGTGTTACTTTGTAATGAGTGACTATTGTCGTTTTCGTAGTCTATGTGACCAGTGTCACTTTGTAGTGTAGTGGCCGGTGTTGCTTTGTAGTGTGGGTGACCAGTGTCACTTTGTAATATGATTGACCTTTGGCGCTTTGTAATGTGAGTAACCATTGTGGGTTCGTAGTTTATGTGACCAGTGCCACTTTGTAGTCTGAGTCACCAGTGTGGGTTGGTAGTATAAGTGACCAGTGTCATTTTGTAGTGTGAGTCAACAGTGTGGATTCGTAGTGTAAGTGGCCAGTGTTGTTTGGAAGAGCGAGTGACCAGGGTCACTTTCAAGATACTAGGAGGTCTGCAAAACTTGTCCTTGGTAATGAAAATGCACTACGGTATAACATACGGAGTAAATGTCATTCATCTTACTACACTCTGCTTATTGTACATAGCCACAGCCCATTGGGCCCCAGGAATGAAAACCAATCCAAAATGCTTCAGCACAATGGGGCATGCAATTTCAGTCAGACACCTAGGTGCGCGTGTACGTGCATGCGATTTCACTTGACATATGCTGTCGAGAATATATATCGCGACTCCGACCGTGTACAAGTATTTGCGTGGAAAATGAAAGCTAATTAAATGCATGATCACGAACCTTAGACTCTAGCCGTGAGTTTAAAATCGGTGCATATTTGGTATCAAGGCCACCGTGCAGTTCATTATAAAAGATCACCCAAATGGTAAACTGGCCAGAGTCAAATATACACGTCTTTCACGGAATAAGATCTATGTCACCAGATTTCTTTTTTTACGTCCAGGAAATTTACAACTATTCCCATACAGGTCAATGTCCGCTTTACTCCCCGGTTATTCACCCACATGTTGCATGGGAACTTTGTCATGGCATCGTAGATGATGTATTTGCATTCTTTACTGGATTTGTATGGTTACTGCTGCGCTGCCTATGTTGTAGATAAGATAACAACATCGGAAACATGCATACTGTGAATGCACTTAAGTTCACGTGGTTTTAATTTCGCGCTAAGGCGAAAATGGAGTGTTCGCGGCGGTTTTAAGTTCGCGGCAGCGCTATAGTCACATTCTGCTACAGTATTGGATACAATTTTTGCGGTGGCTTAAAGTTTGAGGTGAAACGGTCGCCGCGAAAAACGCGAACATAAAACCATCGCGAACATTTCTGCATTTACAGAAGTATCTACTTCTGCATCTGCGTACACATGGTAATCCATGGTCTTTAGAGCATATCTACAGTAGCAGTACTTGTGTGTGGAACTCCTCATATTCATGCGTGGTTGCATTTTTGAATGATGCTGAATACCTTGTCACTTTGCGAGCACTTTTGCATACCTCTTATGTGTATAATGATGACTTGTGAATGTCAAAGGCATTGGGAAACTCAAGTTGTGGTCTTCAACTAGCGGGGTAAGTATTTCGGCTCTAGGGTGAAAATTGTGCAAATTTCTCTCTTTTATCATCTTGACTTTGAATGGAAAAAGGTTGACAACGATGACTGCGGTTTGAAGTTATTTGCCTTCAATCAGTACATTTCCCTGGAACATTTAGGCTGTACAGTTTGAGAACATCTACGTCAAGTTTCGGACTGTTGAAGTTTTCCTGCTTGGTTTCAATGTCAGTATGATAGAGTGCAGTTTCATAACCCCGCTTAAACCATTACTCCCGCTCCCCATATTTGAGAGACAGTACTTCCCATGCGCTGACGTGAAGCCAGCACACTTGCCAGGTCCTCATTTTTCACCAGTTGCTCACGACATCTCATGGCAAGTAACATGCTGAAGCTTAGGAGGAGAATGATAATGTCCACCTTACTCACCCGTTGTAGATATCGATGTTTGTGAGCGAGTTCCTGACAAACTCCAGGGACTGTTCCAGTGCGTAGGTGTCTCTGGCGCACGTGTCAAGTATGTGTGCCCCCAACTTGATGCCGGGCAACAGAGACGTATTACTGCAAAAATAAATACAAGGTGTTAGGACGTGGAACGTTACTTATCGTTCGACTTCTGTTGAACAACTTGCTATGGGACTGATGAAGTTAGGACGTTGTCGGTCACATACCATGTTATTTTCAACACTATGAATTAGCTTTGTATCGTTTTTTTCACTAGACATGAGGTATTGTAATACTTCACAGTTGCTTTTTGTTCCCTTGTTGGTTATATCGATTGTACTTCTAATTCTAATGTTGTTTATTACCTAATATGTCACTGTAGACAATAAAACTCACATTACAGTGATTGCAACATCCATTTTGCATTATGGTAACACGAGTATGCCTTGATGTTTTCACAATCAGGTCCAGCAACTGCAGCAAATGAGCCGTACGGTGCGTTGTTGATATTTCCCACCATCTGGTGCCAGAGGAGCTAAAGTTTGCATGAACAGGAGACTGGTGCTGTATATTTCAGACACAGGACCAGAGCTGTGAAATATCAATTCGTACGTTGGGGCGTTTTTTTTGGTTGATCGGTGGCAAAATTCCAGCAATGTGAACCATAGGATAGCTTCAGGACAAATGATAATAGACCCATGATTGCCGTGTATTGAATCACGGATGTCAGATTAATCGACTTATATTTGCTTGCAATGCAGTATTACCATCTGTTAAGCATTGATAGATAGACCAGAACGGAACGTTACGATATCAAATGTTTTATTACGCCTTACTCCTACTAATGTTTGCCAATATATCGCTGTTTTCCGTATGGCCGATTCTCATATCAGTACAGTCGGATACATATAAATGTTCTATCTCGAAGAAATACAATTTCAATATTGGAAACTTTTGTTGCTGTTTTTTGTGCAGCTACACATGCCAAGATCGACTTGTCTATGCCTATTTCGGGGCCCAATGGTACGTTAATTTTCATGTTACATTTCCCAAACTGGTATACACGCTGGAATGTATCACGGACACTTGTTGAAGTTCCCCATCCCGCGCCTGCACGGTGATACATGGTTCAATTACTGTCTTGACACATCTCATCAATTTGTGTGGTGTAAGATTGATAGAGACCTTGACTTTACCGTTTTAATTGCATTAGTGAGACTTCCAGAAGTGGCCCATCCGTTTTGCAGGATATGACATAGATAAATGTTGAGAAGTGTTGCGAAACGCTCGGTATTGTATCTATATAAAGAATTCGAATTTTACATCATCTTGGCATGTATTTGCATGAGATACGGGAATGTGGCATGTACGGAAACCAAACATATGAAAAATTCTATAGTGCAAGCTTGATTTTCCTGTTGTCGCCGCTAATGGTCCGTGTTTCGTTTTTCGTGTTGGCACTGAAATTTCTCTCCTTCAGTTTCATGCACTGGACTTGTCAGACGTACTTCTAACTGCCATACATTTACAGCACCGGGCAATTAAGACAGAGCGTCGTGAACTGGAAGAAATTGTTGAAACTGAAATTTTCTCAAACTAGTGCTCACATTAACGGATCGTGTAAACGTCTTGCGTAGGTAAATGAGGTCGCAATCTCAAATGAGGTCGCAATCTCAGTTTGAAATGCAATCACAGCCTTAACACCCGTTAAAAATAGTTCTAGCGGTGAAATTAACTGGGAGAATTTCAAAAGTCTCTTATAAATCAGAGCCCCGAGCACAGTACGAAATATGTTATGCGGCGACATTCCTATAGAACCTTTTGTGCTGTCGAAACATTTGCACGAGATCTAAACATTGATTGCATTGTTTTCTTTCATTCTCGCGGGTACAAGTGGAGAAAGCCTGAGTAATCTTTAACAAAACGCGTTCAATAAAGACTCTGCTTGGTATTCCAGTCAAGGCAGGTCTTTGTGAAGTAGAATCAAAGCGCTTCCATCATACTAGTACGGGTACTAATGACGCGTATTCTTAACTCCGCACTTACCTAAGAAGACATCTAATCAGGGGTAAACATTCAGCTCATCACAGTGTCTTCGTTAGGCAGGGACATTTGCGTGCTTTGATGTACCGTGCATAAAAGCTGCATGTTAGGTACGTAAAAGGTCAGCCTACAGTTTCTAGAGTTGAGAGTACAGATGGAGATGAGATTAACAGATGGGATGGAGCAGTACAGAAGCTTTGAAGGCATCAATTTTATCTCAGGGATTTTATGACAAAACTAGGGCACGTCGTAGCTTAATGTAAAATGGAATAGCTACCGCGGGTCGGTTTTACCATTCGTCATTTTGTTGAAGGCAGATGTATTGTAACAGTATGCTTCTAACATTCAACATACAGGTGAGTCCAATGTCAGAAAGATGACTACTACGTTTGTAATATATAAAACAGTGTGGTTATGATTTTTCGGGCTAAAACGGGGACTGTACTTACCTATTTATCTCTTTTATGGCGTACAGCATCGCTTCCAGCCTCTGAATCCCGCGATCGGAGTTGAGCTTTCCGCAAGGCTTGCCTCCGTGTCCTTTGTTGTGCACGGGAAACAGTCCGCCTATAGTCAGGTCTCCCTTCAGCTCGGCGTACGTACTATCCGGACCGCCCTTCCCGGGAAGGATCGCCCGATGGTAGCGGAACAGTCCGACGGACCCCGCTCCGAGAACCGAGACGAGGAACACGATGAGTACAAGCTGCTTCTCCATCCTCAAACCTGGAGAACTAGACGGGAACGGGCGTTCGTGCCGGGGACGTGTTTGCCTTCAGCTCAGCGAGGGTGGTCCTGGGAACCGGTGATCCTTCACTGAAGTGCTTAATTAATCCGTCTGATGTTATATCACGGAGTGGGGACTAACAGTCACGTTTTGGCAGCTGGTGCCTAGATCTGATCCTTCGCACGGAGGCCCCGGCCAGAAAGGTCAATAATTATGTATTCTTGCAGAGCCCACTCTCTCCAAATGGCTAGTGAACTAAGTTCGCCACAGTAGGGGTTGAGATGCACAAGCTAGATCAGTGCGTAGATGAAAATAGCCAATTCACGTTCTGACGCAGGTATCAAAATTCGCACACAAAGCATTCCTCCAATGTGAGAATCGCTCACAGAGAATGTATCGAACGGTAACGCCCGCTTGCTAACTTGTCAGTGGTTAACATTACACGCTGAAACTTAAATGTCCTCTTGTAGTCCAAGTAGCGACGTCTTGTAGTGTTCCGTCCCATATTCCTGAATGTCAAAGACTTGCATTCCATGCCGTTTGAAGTTGTCGGCAGTGAGACCGCCAGATTGGCTGCCGTGCCTTCCTGAAGGCGTTTCAGCACCCCGCGGCTTCCAACTCACATCACACCGTCTGCGTTTCCTCGGAGACCTCCACCGCAGGCGCCCGGAACTGATCAGAATCTGCAGATAGATGAAAGAGACATTAAGGTCTAGCGCTGCTGTATTACAGCCTCTAAGTAGATCTGGTCAGCGCCAAAGATAAGACGTAGAGAATTACCTGCATTTAGTAACGGATACAGAGTTGGTTACGGTTAGGGCATAGCGGGTGAAGAAACCTGAATTATAGGACTGCAAGTGGCTTATCTATCCAGTCTCAACCGGTAACCGTGGTCTGATTGACATCTACGTTGCAACATAGTGTAATACATGTGGTCACCTCGTTCTTTAGAGAGAACAGCGTCATGGAATAGCGTCATGGAATGGCTTTGAAGTAGCACCGGTATCAAAGATTCTATATTCCTAAAATAGATCCAAAGGTCATTTCATTTAGTTATGAAAGTTACGGGTTACATGAATAGGACTGAAACAGAATCTCTTCTCCCTAATTCAGAAACACCGTGATTGAGACCAGCTCAACTGCTCACTGAGAGTCAGGTCTAACTGAACCCGATATAATAGGAGAAGCAGGCGTAACGAAGGCTGCTCGGGAAATTCCCGATTCATGTTAATGGTCCGTCTGGTGTGGGCGGGACTAACCCCTACCCTCTTCAGGCTTGTCAGGCATGTTATACCTGGTACACGTAAGCCGGTAGCTGTGGACTATAGGCTAGGCCAACGCGGCATTTTGCAACGCTCATAATCATTATGCCCCATTATGTTCAGGCAGTCGTTAGGCTGAAGCTAAGAACCAACTTGTTGTGGAAACTCAGTCTATTTGCTTTCACAACATAGGGAACCTGTGAAGACCTAACCGTGAGAGTACTCACAAAATGCAGTATTTATTACTCTATCAATCTTTAGCATAAGGACAAACATAATCTCAAGTGGGTTCGTGTGGCGTAACGACAGGGTGTTCGACCAAGAATCCAGCGGTCCCGGGTTCGAATCCCCTGACGCCACCGATGTTGTGCCCTTTGGGAAAGGCACTTTACACGACTTTCCTCGCTCCAACCAGGTGTAAAAATTGTTCTCTGTACGCGGCACTGTTAATATGAGTTATGAAAACTTGAGTGCAGTGTTACGTCGTCCTTGTCTGTCTAAAAGCAAAAATAAATAATGATAATCTCGTCCTATCGGGCACTAGATACACGTATCCAGGCCAGTCGCTCGGCGCTTGTCTGCGTAACAAACGTTATGTATTGGGACGTATACCTTGACCTTCCTGCACACAAAGGGACTGAGTCTTTGCCAATACTATTGATGATTATGCCTATACTGACCGATGTCCCATCCGAGTCCGTTTGTTTGCTAATCAGTCTGTTTCCACATTAGGATTCCCTGCACGCTTAGATGTACACAACCGCCTGAGGTCTACTAAAATAGCTATAGGGAGTCACGGGACGTATAAGTATAAGTCACATGAGAACGAATTCCATAGAAGCATCAATGTTCACAAGGCAACTCCAAGACGCCTGGTCTTGGATAGCTGTTTATTTCGTATCTGTCAGTATCAGGTTTTTGCAGTGAACTAGATGGCAAAAATTTAAATCTGTAGATTATTATGTAAAATCCGCTTTATCTCACTTGAATCGGCATTAAGAATGATATGATTATAGGCAAAACAGAGCCCATTTAGTCTCATCAATGAAAGCTTCTCTATTCATTAACATGGAATCCATTGAGTCATTGTCTAAAGTCTCCGTTTGAGAATGCCAGAACTTCAAATTACATTAGGCCCAGTTGAGTATACAAATACATTAAACCGATTATGGATAAATGTATTAAGCCTGCAGGGTGACCCAAAAAAACTTTCTTCGTTGACCATTAATGGCTACTACACACGTCGTCTTTTCGCAATTACACCGGTGCAGCCATTTCATTCTAAGAAAATATTATGATTATGAGGACTGTGATAGCATGAGGCGCACTATTCACAACCATTGTAATCACAAACTCTGCTGGGAAATCCCTGGGAAACTTCACTGGACATCAATCATGGTCTCACTTGAAATGAAAATGGCAGCAACGGCTGAGGCTTGAGTGTCTCTACTGTACCAGAACCCCGGGAAAATAGCTGTTCAACTAAACCCCTAATTTTCTCTGGCTGCTGCCTGCCTGGTACTTGTGATTTATTTCTCAGGCAATCTGTGGAATTAGTGTTGCAGAACAACAAGCTATTCGACGGCAGCGCTGTTGGATAAAGACGTAGCTGCAAAATAAGTCTAATGGGGAAACATTAAAAAGAGGCCATCTCAAAGGTACTGTTATCTGCTAACTTTAAAGCTGTTCACATTGCGAATCCATAGATGCTGATATTCAAGTCGCTACGCTGTATTGTATATTTGTGGCAGAATAACAGCGCATTTTTTTCAGCGCGTACACGTCACTAGTAAGACCAAACCTAGAATACGCCGCAACAGTATGGGATCCATTTACTAAGAAAGACAAAGATACATTGGAGAGTACAGATTCTGCACGAACAACTACGTCAGGGGTGCTAGCGTCAACAAAATGAAAACAGATCTGCAGTGGATGTTACTCGAAGAGGGAAGGAAAATGTCCAGACTATGTATGATGTACAAAATGAGTAATAAACTGGTGGACGTAACGACTGATAAGCATCTAATACCAGCTCAGAAAAGGACAAGAAATAGTCATGCCTTTAAGTATCAGACTTATCAATCTATGCGAAGGTTAGACGTGACTGGTCGTTCGGTGTAATATTACAACCAGCTGCTGCTGCGCCGCGTGCCTGCGAAGCTGGTGTGTTACGCCGAAGGACGGTTATACCGGCTATATAGATACAGATACAGATTTCTCGTGGACTGTGATGGCTAACTCGGCGATAGAACGTTTGTCTCTTTAATTCTAACTATCAAGTGCAACAAGAGCGCGCATGTACTATATTCCACGTATAATGACGAATGTTTCCAGCGTTAGTGTGTGAAACATGTCTGCAATCCTGTGCGCTTCATTGCAAAAAGAGGTAAGACATGAATTTATCACCAATGTCCCTGCTATTTGAAAGATTTCTTGATGACTGCGAGAACGCAATAGAGTTACACAAGAAATCTATATCTGTTACCATGCGTGAATGGTCTGATGTAACCACTTTCCAGACCTATACAGCTCAATTGTAACACCTGAGTGAACACCTAAGTGATATACACAGGATACATCACAATGACATAGCTCACTGGTCTGGATCATGGAATCAATGTTTTGGAATCTATCAATATCTAGCTGTCCTAATTAACTGAAGCAATGTCCATACACAGTTATGTGTAAGGAAAGAATAAGCATCCCCTTGGGAATATACAGGTCTTAAGATAGTATTTGCTAGTACCCTTAAATCTCACCAGTTTTGATGAGTGTGGACATTGTCAAGTTTTCCATTGACCATGGATGATAGAACGATGGATGAAGAGATTACGGACGGAAGACTTAACCTTCGCGGAAGCTGTTGTTGTTATCGTTCTTCCCAGAGGGGGGATTAGCTAGCCACCGTTTCTCTGCTGTCTGATTTACTACTTTTACCAGAAGGTTGATCCACTGCGTACTCCGCGTAATGGGATTGTTCGTCTTTCATCTGGAAACTTCAGCCTGGGAATGATGAGAATGGATGTAGAGAGAATCCTCTCTACAAACGTTTATGACATAGATGCAGATGCAGCCATCCGGTAAAATCGTTAGCTCACAGGGTACGACAAGACGCATCATGTGAAAAGCACTGCTGTCATGTGAATTTGATTTATTACGATAAGTGATTTACTCGTCTGCAGCGCGTCTTTCCTACAAAATGAAGTTTAAAGCAGGGGCTCAGGAACGTTATGAATACCCTTTTCTTCTCTAGGTAAGGACGTCTCACGAAGAGTATATGCAATGTCACAAGTCAAACATATGCACTAACGTTACGGACTAAGAGAAAATTTCGAAATTCACATTTCGACCGCCAAGTAAGTTTGGAATGATCAGAATAAGCATCTTGTCATATCCGCGGTCGGTAATGACCTTGAACATACCAGCTGCAGAAAGGGCACCTAGTGACTTCAACAATAGACAAGATTGAAGAGCTGTCCAAAGAACTTACACACTTGTAGCCTCAACGAGTCAAACAAGCACCGATGCACCATGGGAATCGTATAACCTTGGAACGACTTTCACCAACTCAGATTACCTGGGGGAAATTTTCTCACGGAAGTAACGTTTGCAGTAAAACACCGTCACCTCTCGCTGAACCTTGCAGTTCCCCGTGCGGCAATTGAAGGGCATTGATTAGCTCATCTTTTTGTGTAACTCTTATCGCCAGGCGTGTTATCCGCGGAGATGTGAGGTGTTAGAAGTTTTCCGCGCGGTGACAATAATTGGTTGGGTTAGCCGCAGGGCGGTTGTGATACGGATCCACATCCGTGGAAGGAATATGTTTTCGGCAGATACGGGTCGTAGAGATGAGAACTTCTATCTTTCCCCAGGCAACTGATATATCTGTTCAATATAACTGCTCAGCACCGTGTTCCTATATAACATGAGAGAACATGATAGTTGTTTGGTTTGCAGTTTAGAACACAGTGCACGTACAGTGCCGATTTCTAAATCGACGTTTTGGCGCAAATGATAACCGGGATATATGTGCAATTAAACTATTTGAAAAGGGGTAAAATGATTATTTGTCTGTTTTAAGCCATTGATTTAATAATTTCATGGCATATCTGATCAACCGAATAATGGACCAATTACAGTACCCAAATATGACGCTACCACAATAACTTAAAGATAAACGTATTCTCTGTCTATATACATAGCTACCTACATCATATCAATTTCATGAATGAAGCCAAACCTCTATAGAATCATTATATGCCACATACCAAGAATAAGAACACAGGCCGTTCCTTAGCCTTAAGGTGATAAACACGTTTATTGACCATCACACAGACATGACCATTCGTTCAGGTCTATTGCCAAGGTGATCACCATGCCTGCCACGGGGGCAATTATCACCTGATGAGTCTCATAGCTTTCCCACTGCCTCAGAAAAAGTCAATTAGATGATGGGCAAGGATGCTGTTAGAACAATCTTTATCCCACCCCTATGGTGTGGACACACTTCTGATTAGGTACATCAAAGTGCATGTGTAGCGACGAGCGGTCCTCCTGCCTTCAGATTCCCCTTTATTAAAGGGTGTAAACCTAAGAGAATTGCAATTTTACGGTCCAGTGCTTTTCTGTCTATGCTATATATGATGCCTTAACTTAACATTCAGTCCCTCTGCTGCACTTTTGGGTAATTTAAGGTCACAGTGACTCGATGGGATTAGGTATCAGCTGCACTAGATATGTAAATAGACTTGAACCCAAAGTTATATGTCACCTCATACACAGACGTTCTTCACTCCTGTCCCGTAAACGAGCTCCAAAATGTCATTCAAAGGACAGTGATGAAAACCTAATGTCTTGTGGCATTTCCCGGCTAATAGGAAGATCGTCTCCGCGGCGCCCGAGAAGCCATTGATCCGGCGATGGTCTGGTGATTAGCGCTGTAGCCTTCCGTGCACGCCAAGTAGAAGTGACCTTGCATTACAAGCGCCCTAATTCCAGACCTAACATTATTACTGTTTGTAACATAATGGTAAAAGACGAGCCATTAAAAGAAGTGGTAATTTCACGGCTTGAAACAAATGGGTCTGTTGTTTCGATGAAGAGTTTGACATGGAGTTGCGTCGTACACTGGTGAATCATTTCTTAAGACTTTTTAAAAAAGCTGGTGACCTTTTCGAAACGGATTCGAAGTTCCAGTTGAAGTTGGTTGCGACTAGAGATTAACATCTTAACAGAAACAGGACAATCGTGACCTTCACCATTAAGTCACACTGTCACAAACTGAATTTCGTTCAAGTAAACTCGAGTGCAAAGATGGTGAGGCTGTTGGCAACTGTATTTTTAGCACGCTTCATTGCTGCCTAAACCACCGTAAAATGCAAAACTATATATGTCGCTTTCGTCACAAAACTGCCAAAAGTGATCACAAAATCATGTACAAAAACGCCCAATATAAAAGGACCTAATGTTTTCCACATTGGATGGTAACAAAGTAATAAAAACTCGCGTTAGAACCTACAGAGGATAATATCACATTTGTACGGCCTTAGTTTCAAGTTTCATTTCTCAAAGATTAGATTTGGTTCTGTTTGACAGCCTGATTGAGGTCGTACCATGAGGCACTCCGGAGAGACGTTCTGGAATAGAATCGTGAACATATAACCACTCTTCCTCTGATGAAACGTCGAAAATGGGGCCTTTCTTTAGCTCCCTGATAGGTACAGAAACGTAGGAAGTGACAAACAAATGAGGTAAGGTGATAAAATTGGAATTTGCAGGGGATTTTCATCGTGGGATGGTTGATCACAAACCACCGCTGGGGTGCTTGCTGTGAGATTAGATGTTGGAGGCGGATATGAAATGAAAACCCAAAGGACGGTTAGATCTGATTTCCTCGCAATATCTCACCCCGCGATGCCACGTGCGTAATTTATCACCACGGATTTAACATAGGGCTATGAGGGATGTCATATCTTCTTATGGAAATGAAAATAACGGAACCCCTTCATCTGATTAAGCAGTAATGCCGGTCGTGAGTATGACCGAACGATGACCTTTACGAACACACCTGTTGTGTACATTTGTGAAATGTCACGTAAGATGGAGAGCCGAAGTGCATACCGTTGCGCCGCAAATCTCAGGGCATACGTAGTCACATTCACAGACTATTCGTAAAACGTATCCCATTGAGCTTGTTGAGGGCCTTTTGTGAATTGTAACTTGTGAATACATCAGCTTGGTAAAGCGTCCAATCAATCAACGACGTGCTACCAATGAGGTGACTCATTGTGTCGATGAATGTATCTGAAAGTGATGAACAAATCTGTAAATGGATGTGTGAGAAAATGTTTGTGAACTCCTAGATGTCAGTTAGGTTATTTATTCAGTTTATTAAAGATTTTTTGATAACCACAAACAATATCACCCAGCCTTAACGTGCCTTGGCGTTTAACGTTCTAACCACGGGATCTTTATCAACCATAATTTACCCTAAGGCAACAGAAGGTTTTTGTAATAAGAGAAATCAGGCTGTCCTTATTAGCGTGTAATATGATCTTAGCTAGCTGTTATCAACACTTTGCAAGCAGATAAGTCATGCAAAATTAGAGCTCCTGGCAGTAATATGAGCAGGCCCGTGTAGACACACGGGTTTCTGAAGGTCAGATGTATTTCTCAGCTTGTATGATTAGTTCCACTGTTGTGAAGAGAGAGGAAGGGCCCTGCTTGCTACTATAGATTTGCAATACAATAAATGTACTAGGCAAAATTTACTATTCTCTACATTAGGCGGATCTGGAATCATAGCAAAAATTGTCTGTGTCCGGAAGGCGAACTACCTGTTTAAAAAAAAGGTGATTCAAAATCTGTATTTCCACAATGTCACCGAGAAGCAGTTGAAGAGGGTATTGTTTAAAAAATTATGCATTGTAAGTAACAGTGATTAAACCATTTACACCCTCTAGATATCACAATTATGGCAACATAATGGCAATTTGTCAGATAGATCAAACAAGCAGAGACAATGTGGAAATGAAAGGAAGAAAAACAGACGCCTAAGATACGATCGTAATTGGCAAACGGAAACTGTAAACACCCTATAACGTCAGTGTTCTCATTAGATGAGATGAACTCGGTAGGTGGTTTAAAGTGATGCTAGTGTATTGCAGAATAATAAGGCACGTTCCTGGTGGGATGCCACAGGCTACAAAATCTAGATGATAAAACAGCAACCAAGCAGTATGATGGTATTGATCTGATTCTATGTCACTAGATTCTTGGCCTTGTTTCAAGAAGTGAAGACCACAAATCTGCCACAAATGAAAGAAAACAGGCTGCACTTATCCGATAAGTGACCGTAAATGTACTGTTTGATATAGTGCAAAGCTTATTGGGGATCGTGGCTATTTGTCATGATTCCGTGTTTTATGTTGCTCGAATAACTTTAGTGTCAGATGAGCCACTTTGCTTTAGCTATTGTTAGATCTGGACGTCTACGCGCTACTGTGAAGTGCATAGATTGTAAAATTTAACCAAATGCCTCAAGAATTTACCACTCTGATCTCCCAAAAAGGAGTATCCAATAAAGAAAACTAACGTGAACAAGACAAGTCGTGATGAATATATGATATGTATGCATGAAGATCTTGATAGTCTTGGAGAGATGGCCCTATACGTGTGCAGGGTTGTGCGAGTTATCTCGCTCCGTCGTTGGATATGTATCTAGTACGGACCCTTCTACCTACTACTTACTACACGTGAGATACGGATAGTCTTCGCATATGGCTGCTATGACAACTGCATTGCTGGCAACTGCCACAGAGCTCACGTCGAGCACAGATGACACTACTGGGCCAATTATCTCTGTATGCATAATATCACTTCAACCGTGTTACGAAGTCTAGTCATCTACAGACTGACACACACCGTAAATATCTCAGACGACTGGTGCTGTATCAAACTCATATTGTATGTCAGCCCAGCGAAATATTTGTTTCAAATTTGAAACATAAGGCTATGTTTAATTGATAAAGTTGACGAATATACCCTAGGGAAATGTTTGACATACATGGTCTATCATTGTAATGGTTTTTAATTATTTCATCTCAGTAGCATTCGCAGTCAGACACACTGTGTATAACATATATATGTCTTGTGCTAACATTATCCAACATAGAAAGTTTTATTGCACAAAAAATGCAAAAAGTACAGCCTATGGCATCTCTTGCTACATAACAAAAAAATATACGTGTTGAATCTACCCGGTTACAAAAGGACTATGTAGAATGGAATGAGAAAATCCTTTCATATTTATTGGTGGAACTTTGAGGCATTTTGAATATACTGTCCAACTTATGATAACAGTGTGTAAGCAACTCCTGAATATCGAATCGAGGTTTTCCGACCCATTTTGGGTCTTGTCAAGATGCAAGACGCAGTGGAAGAAGATGAAGAAAGACTGAAAGCAGCTGCAGGACGTTTCGTCGACTGCAGATGCAGAAACTAGTAGATGTTGATGATAAACCTACATGTAGTTTATCTGTGAGTCATTGTTATGAACACAATGCACTGTAAGCTGAACTCGTGTTCGTGTGAGACGCTGATTATGTCCAATACTCCACAACCCGATGAACTGCGAGTAGCGGGCAACAATTCCAGCGTTCCTGTCACCACGAAAACTCAATTTTACATCCCCAGAGAGTCTGGAAACAGTATTTAGGGCTTTATCCACCATAGCGACTGTTTATATACAGATTAGAAACCCACACGTCTAACGATTTTACTCGGCTTATGCCAAAACCACTTCGGTTATAGATCCCGTTATATGGGTTTGGGGGGCCTCGAGCCAATTAGTATTCTAAGAATCTGTTACGATCCCCTGAGCTTCAACCTTGAAACCATGCCAATCCCGTAATGGCTTTTAAATTTATGTTTGCCAATTCCTATTTAGCATTAAGTACTTAAGTGTGCCGTGTATGTTGTATATCTTACAGACAGTATAGTTGGTGTACGTGGGCCTGTAAAAGCCGTACCGAGACTTTTAGAAACAGATTTAAAGCTTCGGCATTTAATGACAATCATTCTCAAAGAGTCGCAACCTCCTAACTTTGTAACTCTATGTGATGCAATTTTGCCAGTAACGAACCAGGCATGGGTAGATTTAGACAGAACAAAATCCTGCATTGATGCTAATTTTAGCCTTGGTAATGAGCGATGCATCACTCTGATATGCTTCACCACTGGATGTTCTAAACCTATCATGCCACTTTTCTCTTGGGGCCAGGTCGTAAAAAAGTTACAGGTACTTTCAGACACAAATTACAAATACCATTTAAAGAAATGACTTTATACCCACAAAGGATGTAGAGTGATCGATGGGAAGACGTATTACAGGCAATGGCTGTTTAGGGACTGCTGAGGACATGCAGGAATCCTCTCACAGTCGATGTGAGTCGTAATCCTGGACTCGTGGGTCTCGTAAGTTCTATGTCATTCTCCCTCCTGATTACTGCAACACAATTCACAGAACAAACTTTAGGATAAACGAGCTTTAGATGTCTAGAATGTCCGCAGGAGTCCTGGTGGTATTGGATATTGTATGGTGAAGGGAATAATTTTACTGTCGACGAGGGACGGGAAGATAATGGCGGTAGCTCGGAAACAAGTATTATTGAGAGACTATCGCTTTGTCGTAAAGCTAGCATACAACGCACGTCAGGTATTTTAGGTTGTGGCTCTATCGTTTTCAAATCAGCGAAAGAAAAGACAAATTAAAAAAAATTACATTATTACATTTTGATATGGAAGCGCTAACGTTACCTGGTCCGGAAATTAATGTTTAAGCAAAATGCTGATGGTGCAAATATGAAAAAAAGGTCCAAGCACTTAAGCCCTCCATCCGGCACTAACGCATATCTTTTAAACTGTAGACCTAGTGGTATTTCAGATCGATATTTTAAAATTCATTTCTCGCACGTTGTTAACCTCCCACGTTTCCATTTCAAGGGGCGCCGACTTTCGCGAAAGCGTCGTTTTGAAAAATGGCGCCGACCTTTCCAAGAGCCCCCAGAGGACAAGGGCAGAAGAAATTAATGACTTGCACAACCCTTACATGCCTATGGACGTGACTGGTGGTCTGCAGTGTCGATGTCAGATTACGTCTTGCGTATCAAACATCATGGGCAGTCTTACTTCTTCACTGACGACAATGTGACTACAACAAAAGCCAACATAAAGACTCCATGTGATACAAAAGATTCATTGCGACCATACCAGTTTACGGTTCAACCGTGCTTGAATATAGGGGGGGGGGGATTTCTGTAAATAACGATGAATGACGGAAACGCATTCAGAAAATATATCTCTTCCCGCTGCATGCCGCGAAGGCTGGTCTACACAGTTGTCAGTGTTATGAATGGCTGTCATGGTTGAATATCCAACAAATGATGGCGCATCTCTGGGTAGTTTGAAAGGGTATAACGTTACATACATCACAAGCCTTTTAGTTACTTAGTTTGCAGCGTCATGTTGTCCGTGATAGACACGGAGCAGTCCGTACTACACAATTATCTCTGACCAGCTGACTTCCTGACCATAAACATGACTGCAGACGACACGACAGGAGACCATTACTTCTCTGAACAAGACAAATGAGCTGGCGGCGGTGGGATAGTTAAAATTGAACACTTGCAGTTCAGAATGATAGCCTTCTACAACGTTGATTATTAATGAAAACAAGATTGATAACATATGGGAAAAGCTACCAGTCTGAAATATACTATTAGATAAAGTTTCTTAGTTTGCCTCCATTTCATCTTTTCGGATGTTTAGATGAATACATGGGTCTTGCCATGACGCTCCTGGCCTTTCGGCTTGTAACTGCAGCTGTGTCTGTGTGAATTATTCAGGAAGGCGTGCACTTGAAGCCATTATCTTTATTAAACCTTAAGCTTAGGCGATTATCCTCAAGCGCTTTCCTTTCATTAACCGTGGATTTGACAACACCGCCATGTCAAAAGGGCACGTAACGAGGCGGCTCGAACTTGGTGAAGGTCGAACTGTGCAAACTACAACACTGCTACAACGATTTTTTACACAAGCCGTAGTTAAGCACCTTATGCCTCCCTTACACTTACTCTATTGAGATCCATTGGGTTTTTCACATTCAGCTGAACGCCCCAAGATTTAGGAATGCCGTGAAGCACAGTAATTGAAGTCTTCTGAACCAGGATGTAGTTTTCTTCTCTTGTACACTGAGTATAATCCATACAGTGAGTGAGGTCTGCTTTTAATAAATACTTTCGAAATATTAAGCAGGTCATACAGATTACAACTATCTTAGATTTATCATAGATTATGTGCTTAAAATGCTAGCTGTGGATCAATGAGTAAGTGAGAGAATGTACTGGTGACAATGGTAAGTATGTGTCTCACAAATGTAAGACCACCCTTCTCGGCATAAGATGCAGTTTTGTCACTTGTCATATATGACATCCGAATCAAGTATCAGAAATACGGATTATTAGGTGCTCGTGCCTAGGCCTTGATGGGGAGAATCTATTGCCATCAGAACTATTTGACAGCTTGTCTGCTTGATACGGTGTCTAAATAACGCAAGCTAACACTACACATAACGGTGTGCCTCCAAACTCCGAGCGGATTCCAGGCAAGCACGCTTACCGTTAATTGCGAGCCACAGATGTTCCTCGGATCGTGTGTAGTTAACCTTTCTTGACACAGGTAGGAAACGCGTTAACCAATGGTTGTTCCCCATGCAACATCAAAGAACACTCCGCAGAGGCTCTGAAAGAGGTTAGAGGGGTTAAAGCATTCAGCTTACCCCGTCAATTCAAAACACGTTCCAGAGCCCCAAGATCTCGAGATACGGTCAAACACAAAATTAATGCTTGAACGTCTTGGCAAACAAAAAGTAATGAGACAGCGGAATGAGAATTATTAATGTTCTGGGGATGTGGAAACAGAGAGAGGGAGCACGACCTTACAGTCTCAGCTGAAAGGAGGACGGGAGACAATTTCCACGGGGAAGCGGACTGAATCGCAGGGATCACTTGTAGGCGGCGAGTGCGAGAGAGACATGTCTCCAATAAAGCACCGTAAAATTGCACAGAACATAAGGAAAAACAAACATAAATGGACGGGACGTCTTGTAATATGGACAGGTATGATACAAAAGCAGTAATAACAGATAATGACAGATGCAATACAAAAGCAAAAACTGACTTTGCTATTCAAACAATAGCATGACTATGTATCATCTAATTAACAGTCGCTCTTCACCCCAGCACAACTTAAATGGCGCAAGGGTCGACGTCACATTTGCATTCCAACTTTTAATGTGCCAATATCCTTACGGCTTAGCTTCGCCCAGATAACGTGAAACAAGGTTATCAGAATAAGACAAAATAGATATTGACAGAGTTTAGTATCTAGTTGGTCATAAACTGAAATGACAAATGAAAACCGCCATTTTCATTTTGCACCAGACGTTGCAGAATGGTGCTACCGACTCACACAGGAGACTTCATTACTGTTGGATGCGGTCCGCGGTAATACGAGCTACTCTTCCTCGTCATCAATCAAAGTCCAATGCATGACCTCCCTGGGAGAATATACTACACTTTGAATGTGTTCCAACACTGCTGGTAATACCCGCGAGAAGTTGTCCAATTAGTCCGTTACTCAAGTCATAGTTTGTTCTACTTGAGAGACTGCAGAAGTTTGCACAAGCTTAAAGGATGTGCATGTGCTGCACAGATGTACATGTCAAAGTCGTTGGGGTTGTTTTGTCAGTGCAGGAAGTGAGATTATGGCAACCTTGGGGTGCTCCATACAAGAGGTCAATGTCAGCACTCAGAACAGGGCACACTGTGATGTGGGAGTCGTGCCGAGCCTCGGTAATCCAATTCTACCTTACACCGAGCAAAACCTGCACATATTCAGGTTGGACAAATAAAAGCTGCTTGTATGAATGCCATATGATTGATATGCTGTGCTGTAAACTAATATTTCTCTAGAGCACTTTTCGGCTTATGATGAAAATGGTAACTAATGCCTACACCTCAGAAATTGAGATTGTCTTCATGAAATATGTTTTTCTCGGCAAAGCATGTAAGGTCACACAGGACTTTCCGAGATTACGAAAGTTCTAATTTACTCACAGACACGTCTATCGATAATCGATGAATTTCTCTCATTACAGTCTGAGGCAAATAAAATGTCAGCCAATAGAGTGGAAAATAAAATGTCCTCTTAACTTCAGACAGGACAAACGATGACATATACCAGCCGTCAGCGGTCATAATTAATTTCTAACAAACGTCGCCTGAGCCTGTCTATCGCTATTGATCGAGGGACTCCCAGTGACTCTCACGCGGGCCGTAGAGCGGTACTGATACGGGATTATCAACTCCGCTGCCTCTGGCGAAGATCTTGTCAGACCGTGGAGAGAGAGAGAAGCGCGGAGCGGCACATGACAAACACCTAGCTACCTATCAATCATCGCTACTTTTCCTACTCCGTACCAAAGAAGCATCGATTCTACAATATTGCAACCTTCTGGTCACGCCGACTCAATTGGAAATATGATAAAAGTTGGGTATCATGAAAGGAACTGGTCATGTATGGATGTGACCTTCTCCGCGCGCGGGTATAACTTTTGCTATCATAGTGCCATTCGCTATGTTGGGAGGCCTTTTCGTAAGATTGCAGTAAAATTACATGCTTAAACGCGATATATAGGGAGGTATGTGAGACAACCGGGAAAATGCTTCCAGTATTCTATGAAATCGAAACACACCAGGGTGGTCATATGTGATGATCTAATGTAATCATCGCATCCCTTAACCGGAAAAAGATACATAACAAAGGGCTTTGGTCTGCGTTATAATCAAATGTGTTGGATGGAAATAGTAATCTGAGTCAGGATCGATCAAGGCTACGCAACCTAATGATAGCCTCGTCTGGTCCATCAGAATCACGTCTTCTTCAAATGGGACTTTACGGTTGACCTACAAGACTTGTCAAGGATAGAAGCTACGCTGTAAACAATGGACGTGATTTGGGTGGCCGAAGGTATACGGAAAACAATTCACAAGCCCTTCGCAGTGACGCATGTTGTCCGTCCATACCCTACGGGTCCGTCGTACTCCAGCTCATTGAGATGTCTAAATAATAGATCTTCATGAAATGCTGGTCAAAATATAGTAGTAATGCACGGCTCAATTCATATGATGTCAAACTGTACTACTACAGTGAGTCATGGATCCCAATTCAAAATACCCTTCCTATTCGTCGCAGAATGGCATGGTAACACATTGCCGTCCATGCTGGAAATTAGCGAATAGTCTACAACTAACATGAAAACAGATACATACCTTTCGACAGAGGGAACGCTTCCTATATATCTAACAACTCCTGTGGGTATGAAAGACACCGTACTCAGTACCCACCACCCCTATCCTTCAGCACGGGTGTCCTGACAGACGATGTGCAGGAGACTGAATACATGTAAACCTATCATAGCCCCGGCACACAAGCGTATTGAGAAAAGAAGCTATCTGATGATACTGCCAGGCGGTAACGTGATTGCCTGGGATTTATGGACTCTATTTGCGGCGCTCGGCGTCATTATTCGGACCCCGTGGAAGTGCAGGAAGGATCAACACTACAGCTTGAGAGAATGAGGTCATCCCTAGCCCGTTAATAAGAGATGAAATATAAGAAGGCAATACCTAGGGGCACCACACCATTGTGCGGAAAATATTAAGAATGTTGTCTTGAATAGGAACTGCTTTAACAAGGATGCGGGTACATTCATATTGTGCCTCAATGTTTTACGTTTTATGTCTTATGTCTGACAGCCCAGCTAGATCTCGAGCTGAGACTCTATATTTTGGAGAGTATTTCATATTGTATTCATATAGTCAAGATCGATGGCTGAGCAAGGTTATAGATCATATAGTAAAGGCCAAAAGAGTATAGACATGTGTATCTATTTACAGGTCAATAGCTTTCGTAACAGCATCCGAAAAGTCAGCACCAAGGAAAGGAACCATTGGAGTGGAAGAACAGTAAGAATAACGCCTCAATAACAAACGGTCATGTGACGTCTGTTAAAGGCGTTTGTGACATTGGCATTCATACCATTAGGGTGATGGATTACATAATTCAGCGTTTTATTAATGCCCTATTGGGAGATGTAGTCATGGATTAATCGGTACAAGAGAATTAATGACATGTCAAAGTCTCTTGTCATGAATTCCCATAATCAAACTATGACCCATTTGTGCTCAATATGTCATTTGAACCAAGAGCCGGCCAACCTCATTTGCATATCAGACATCAGGTCATTCGAATTCGCTGAAGATGGAACAAACAAAAGTCGATACAGATTTCTGCTTCTGATACTTGGACAAAACGACGTGTATTGTCGGAGATTTCATTGTAATAGAAGGGCTAATGTAGTGATGATTAGCAGTATTTATCTATTTATTTATTTATTTATTTATTGAACTTCACAGAATGAAATCTGAGAGGTGTTGGCAACAGGATCGATGCATCCTTTACAGGGCCAACACCTCCAGAGTACATTTCAAAAACAAATAAAGAATCCTCACTAATATCATATCATAATACATTCAAGAAATGACAATAATAACAATAATAACAAAAAATGACAATAGTGGTGGTAATAGCAAAGATATTGAAAAAGGACGGTTTGACTATCTTATACAGTAGCATATGAAATAGGTAGATAGAGGCTTTGCCAACGTAAGAAGACTCCTTAAATTTTGCGAGCACGTTGCTATGCATTGAGCGAGTACTTAACTTTTATCGTCTTTCTACCGTGTGGGTTTGGGCGCATAATGAAGAATATGTGCAGCACAAGGCCTAGTAGGGTAGATCTACTCAATGCATTTGGTAGTCCCAACCACATCTTTTCACATAAACAGGCGCCGGTGGGCCATTTTGTACGCATCGTATCATGCCATGCAGCCAGGATTATGTAAAACGCAAAGTACACTTAACTTTGATTCTTCTAATACATCCCTTTCGGTGGAGCGAATGGCAATGGCCACCAACTTTCTGTTTTTAACAGTGTAGGACTCGCAAACATATTGCCATAGCAAAGTGGTGGACAGTACTTGCAATGCCAATGCATAAAGTTATTAAGAATACACTTTATATGAATGAGACTTTTTACATTTAAGAGGTACATCAAAGGTGCTGTACAATGCGTGCATATCAAACTAGTGGTACTTGGTGGTTACCTGGGGTCTGTTTTGTAAAGTAGATTCCTTTAATACCCCTTTACGACATTAATGCGACAGTTTTAGAGTAAACTACGTAACAACGTTCTCCAGTCTTACTAATGTCTGAAGCCGACGACTCGTTCATGGATGTCCCTGTAGTTCAACAGCCTCACAGTTGAGCTACTAGTTCTAATTACTTGGTACATGGGAGACCTGGGAAGGGCATCTCGGTTTGGGCCCGTCTTTTGGAAGGGACGTAAAATGGGGGTCTCGAGTACGTTTAGGTGCCCCTCCCCGTGAAGATACACCCCGCTATAGAAACAACAAGGAAATTTGCTGACCTATGAACCACTAGGCACTACAAGGTGAACAAGAACAAGAACAATTCTTTTTTTTTGGTTTCATTTAGCTCTCGGTTCGTTCGATACAAATTTCAACGCTCCATTGGGGCATTTTTCCACATAAAAGCATCTCTCACAAAATACTACTATTTCAATCATTTTCACTGTGTGCAGTCCCAAATGCTCTACCCAATGACATACTTTCATTCACGGTGCTGTGAAGAACACGTTGGTGAAACGGAAGGATCAAATAACCTGAACCTACCTTAATCTCACAACACCCTGGTTCCACCTACGCAGTCGCTATTTCGTAGGGGAAATCATCTGTTTAATTGTCAGTATGAGCTGTGCCTGCTACAATTTCAGGGCGGTCGCGCTTGTCTCGCCCGATCAATCGCAGACGATACCTGCTCCATTCCTAACGCGGGAACTCCGACCGCACGACGTCAGAAGGTCGTCTGTGTGCAATCGTTTGTAACGCACAGACTTCAGTGGGAGGGGCCATCGCTCAAAAACATACAGAAGGAAAAGCTTTACCTGCCATAAAGCATCCCGGAAACCATCTATTATACTCACCGAGGGTCATGGTGAGATAGGCAAAATTGATCACACCATGAGTGCAGTCATTTGTAAGGCTAACTGTCTGTTCTCATGTCGGGTTTCGTTTTCTCTTCGTGGGGCGTAAGGTGCATTTCTGAAGATACATAGAACCAGAACAGTCGACCCATGAGCACATTTTCTGGCCTGACAAATCTTTAAAAACCACATTCATCATTTCTCCATGCACAGTCAGTTGGATAGCCGTGCCAAGCCCAAACGCAAGTAATGAAAGTACAATTCGTCAAGCCTAATGGTCCTTCTGGTACGTTCAAATTTCAGTGCTATCGTTGATTACTATGAAATACGCCGTGAGTCTAAATTTCGCGGTTATAAAGTACAACGTAAACGTCATATCACTGGTAAGCACAGCCGGGATCCTTCCCTGGTCTTTACGTGGCGTCATTCGAATGATGTCTAAAGTCCGTCTCAGTGATAGACTTTAAAATAATGGCAATAGAAAAACACCAGTTGTGCATATCAAAAGCAACTTAGCACTGCTTGCTAGTAGGGTTTCTACACAAAACATCTACATTAAAGTACGAGAGTAGCGAAAATACTCGGCTACAAGTTGCATTCATTGTCATGATTACCATCTTCCAAAGAACTATACCTAAATCTTTCCATACGCAAATATCTTAAGGTTGTAAACCTTCAAAGTGTTGTTATTTGTCAGGAGATGAAGCCCGTCTGTGTTTTGTCAGAATTCCGCATTAGAGTGGCGCCAAAGAAAGTATTATCCATCAATTCCAATCACTTTTATAAGAACGATGTAGAGCTTCATGACTTCCTGGACAAAGTAGACTTAGCGGTTAGTTTGAGAACGTGATTGGTAAGATACATCATGTGGACTGAGCCGTTAGGTTCCCAACTGTATACTTCACACAAACCAGCGGGAAGCCATTAGCTAACTGACGTTCGCAGCAAGCTAGCAAGATTATTTCACATAATCAGACATGAACTAGTAGACTATGTATGCTTAGTCGACTGGTAAACAGCAACTGGTAAATGTTCAAAAAAACATATAGTGTCTTGACATTTCCCATTGACAGATCTTATAGCTTGTTATTGAATGTTTTTTGGAGGGGGTGCACGATCAGTCTCTTGTGGAAATGCATGGCCGTAATATTGCTTCGCTGTGTAATCTTCAAGCTTTAGTCAGGAAAAACAAGTACATTGAACTTACTTGGATATGAAACATTCAATGTAACACTTCCATTGATTGTAATTTCTAACCTGCTAGTAGCCTGTTGATTGTGGATCCTATTGATTGTCTTTTTCCCAAGGTTAACCGTTGATAATAGCTACCCGCTAGTTCGGCAACATTGGCTGTACATGTATGTGTTCAAGCCAAACCAATAAATGAATCTAAATAGATAACACTTTCTAGGTAACGTAACTGAAAATAAACGTTTGACCCAAAACTTGCCTTTAGTGGAAAACATTTTCACCTACACCGGGATGATTTATGCAGACTCGTGTATCTGCCAGATGGGTAAAGTTTTGTCAGCTGTAGAAGCTGATGTTCTCCCACAGGAACCATGTATAAAGTCGTAAAACTAATTATTTGCCTTCCGAAAAAAGAACAAAGCAGCCGATGAAACATCTTGATCCACTCGAGATTGCATGTACGACCCCGTGTATTGATCTTCCACAGATGGAGACTAGAAGATAAAAGGAAACCGCAACCAGCATGTCTTTAATGTCTACTAGATACAAGTCAGCTAAGAGTCGGAACAAGTAGATGATGCAGCAAAGGGTGGGTGACAGAGAGAGAGGGGTGGAGGAGGCGACAGAGTATGATAGAGAGGAACGAGAAGAGGAAGGAAGGCGGGGATAGATGGGAGTTACGGTACAGGGCAAACATTGTCTCAAAAGTTGATGTATTTTGTTCTACTTCCGTTTTAGTCCCATGTGTCTTTAGTACCCACCCATTACTTTCCCAGAACGGAAACGTTGTCCATCCTTGCTGGCATTACTTCAGTATGTATCAAACTTCAAATAGTTGCTCCACTGGATCGTGAAAAGTAACTCAGTGAACCCCATGACTACCGCATAATAGAAATTTATGAACGCAAAGCCGAACTATCTGGTGAAAAATCACGTTAACGACGACGGAGGACAGTGTGGTATCGACGTGCTAACCATTACGGTCATTTGTAACGAACTTTGGCGCTCTGCGGTAGGCTCACAAAGAGCAGGGTAATTCGTCACACAAACTTTAGATATAGTTTTATTTCTGTCTCCATCGGCTACAACGGTAATAAAGCTGTTGGCGTCGGCAAACATTTAACAACTATCTCCGACTCGATAGTCTCAGTGGGCACAATTTGGCACACACTCTCAATTCTGCATTCAGTTTGAATCTTGAAAAGATGAAAACTGTTTAAGATGTTCTAACTTAATGCACGAGATAGGTGTAGTCGATAACTAAGCCAGAGATGTCACCAGTATCGAGCTCTTTTCAGAAACTGTACGTATTTCTGGAACAGAGATGGCCTCAGCCTACAAGATGCTGTCAAATTCTATGCAGTGTACTTTTGATCCTAGCGTGTTATTGTACTGGTATATATTTCTTACATGGTGGGAAGGAAAGCCGTGCGTCTCTACTTCCTCTGCAAACATATGTGAACCTCAGTTAAGTTTTACCCCAACGTTGTAAACAGATTACTGAGCCATAGCGACGAAGTTCTGTTGATAAAACCATGCTACCGCAACCAACGTCATTCCAAGGTTCAAATTAATTTCGTGCCTAGAATACCTAAATGAAAAGCGGTGAGAACAGGCTTGTGAGTGGATTCCCGGGAAATGTTTTTAGCTACAAGCATGATGACATAATATAACGACAATTGCAGAATCACAAATAGATTTTTCCATTTTGGCAGACTCTGCAACTGTTCTCGTGGTGATTACCTCTCGGGCAACGGCTCTAATTTGTTGGTCTTATTTCCCTCGCCTCCTTGTATCGTATCGTAAACTAGCGCTTCATTACGTTAATGTGAGATAATTAAATTATTTGCTATTACAAGAGAACAATTTGGCACGGCGTCTTATTTCCCGGGAGAAATTTACCCAAACACGCCTTGATAGTTCTGCTAAGTGTGTGCACCTGGGTGGAATCTCGTCTTATTCAACCTTTAGCAAAATTCATATCAGAGTCTAATCAATATACATACAAACGCGTAGTAATATATCGTTTCTATAAATAAACGTTACACGTTATTGCTTATCTACGATATCCAGCTACCGTCTGGTATGGCGGCAAAGTGTGATATACACTTGTTACTGACATGAGACATTTAAGTTTTACATATTTCTTAATCCTCTTGATCTTAAGGCCCTCCAGGGCTGCCAAAAAAAGGTAAACGGCCAAACCTAAATTGGAACACTCATAGGAAAGTATGAAGTGGTAACCACAGAAGATCAAGCTTCCAATATCCTATCCTCGGGCTAGATCTTTCCCTATTTATGAAAATTTCTTCCAAGCTGTCAAAGACGATAACAACTTGTGCCGCCCTTCCTAGCTGGGAGACGAGAGTGTAAATTGGATTTTTCTCCGGACACCCTCTCTATTACACTGGCGTCTATGTCATGTCCTGTGATTGAATACTGAAATGTATATGGACAGCGCCAATCTATTCCGCAGTGCTTAGTATCACAGAGTTATAATGGAGTTTGTAAGGGATCGAAGAGAGTTTCGACAAGAATAGCAGTGCTAGCCTTAGCATTATCAAATACGTCATACTCAATCCGTTACTTCTGGGCAAGATGACAGTACAGGTTGGGCTCAACACGGGGATCATATTAGAGATATCATTCCTCTTGTTATGCTGTGGTATCTATTCATGTTCACATTTATGTATAGCAACATGCCTGTCAGTTAGATCACATGACAAATCACACCACTATTTTCTAGCAAAATGCCCGAACCTCGCCGTTATCGTCAGCTTCCAGTGAGCCGTAAACTGGGCCTAAGGTATGTAATATGTTTTCATGTTGCAGAACACACAAATACGTAGTTTAACGTCTAACATCTCTCAAATACATAGCAATAATAGAGGGAAGGTACTAAAATCTAGGCCCGTGCACGATTTAAAATGCGAGTACCGTAGATTTGTTGTCTTTAACTTTAAGGTGTTCTTAGAAAGTAACTGTCACAGAATGCTACATTGAATTTGTATGCGAACCGTACAACATGTTGTCGTTTTGTATACTGACCCTGGTGAATGCGCAGTAATTTTGTACAAGAAATTGTCCCTGGTACCTCCGTTTATAGCTGGTAGTGGTTTGATTAACTGACAAAACTCTCCGGGCTTTCCTACGTATCAGTGTATTTTAGAGCAGCGGTCGTTCTGGTGCCATAATTTGTACCACCTTGATTGGATGATACAATAGGTTTGGAGTCCAAGTTCTGCGAGCTACTCCGATAAATCTAAATGATGCATCAGTGTAACTACCTGTATTTAGGACTTCTCGGAACTTACTACTAAACAAATTCCATACCAGCTAACAATTCAGCACCAAGGACAGGCCTGTGTCCGATTGTTATCGGTGATCGATGTATAATGCCCCACAAATAACCCTATTATCCAGACTTTAATCCTGGTGTGTCCGTGGCTGTAACTAGATGCAGTATCGATTCCGTTGGTTCAGAAGATTGGATATCTCAGCGGGTACTACTCGCTTTACCGAGTTGAAAAGTCGAGTAAATTTGGTACCGATTAACTCCTTTGCAAAGAAAAACTTTTACCGAGATACGCCAGTCCATCATTGAATATGATAGATATCACTATTCAGTAAGCCGAAGCGCTAGCGTAGATGCATTGTGTGGATAGACCTTATCTCGAAACACATCCCAATGCAATTTTATTATGTTCATATCGCTGGAGAATTTTAGAAAGAATATGCCGAAGCGTAGAGGTAGACCATATCTCAGAACACATCACAATGTAATTGTATTACGTTCGTTGCTATAGAGAATTACACAAAGAATACAGCATTGTACCCACCGGTTTAGGAAGATTCGATGTGTATCTCCTCCCTCCATAAAATGTAGGATATATATGCAAAAGGTTGAAGATCAGCCGAGATAAGTTTTCTGCCTCCCAGGCAGCCTTCAAGACACTCACAGATTGGGCGTGATGCCACCTCTATCGTCAGGGGAACAATGGTTCACTGCACAGTGTTTCGCACAGTGCTTCCAGATGCAGACGATGTATATATCTTCTTACACGTCTGGAAGAAGCACTGCATACTTCGATAGGAACCTGCGAAACAGGATGTTGGTTTTGATTTTAAGGACGATATCATGTTATCCGGGACTTTACAGGGTCCGTAAGAATCAATGTTGGGCGGTGCGCATGATCACTGCGTCTGAATCTCTAACAATTGTGTATTCCAACAGAAGTGGCCCATAGAGAAATAAAGTTATCTGTACATACACCATGTCAAAAATAAGGGTTAATGGTGGATTTGACACTACCGCACTACATTGGTGGAAAACAACTGCCAGGAATCATTCGCACAATGATCTATTCAACTTACTTGCACATGCATGTAATTGGTAGAATTGTGACTTCGCGCCCACTTCATTGTTAGTCCATTACCGATCAGAGTATCCGAAATCGAAGACGGACTATCGTCATTAGCATAAAACAAGTTCCTTTTATCCTTTTTTCAATGACCACATGCATCTGGTTCGCAAACGGTGAAAAACCACCTGTTGACCGTATGATCAAGCTCAAGATCTGTGAGCAACCAATATTCCATCTTGATAAACGTCAAAATGTGTGTGGTTAATACGTTTTCTTTGGAGCAGAAATTGCAGGAACGATGTCAAATATGACTACTCAGTTGTTTGTTGAGGCGCGATATTACAGGGACCCAAAAATACCCGTCGACCACTATCCCTAGAAGTAGTTCTCTAGAAATGTCAGTTATACTCCATCGCCCAAATATTTACCAAGGCAAAGGGGTAGATATGTTGCCCTCCTATACATTTCAGGTACACGCCTTTCCATGTGCATTACGACATGTGTTGATTTGTGAAGCGAGCTGTATAGATGACGTATGGCAGTGTAGGTTCGGGGTGATGTGAAAAGATGGATGTGCTCAGACGACTTCAAAGAAACTAGGACATCATGCAAGCTGCAGCGGAGATTTGTGGTCACAACTGTCTGTTACGGTGTCCGGTTACTCGGAAGATACATGAAAGCATTTCAGCGGTCACAAAAAGCGCTTCTGAAGTTCCTGCGGTAGCGCTCCGTTCACAGAGCGTCTCATGACAAACATATCGTTAGGCTTATGGAAGAAAAATCGAAGGACAGAGTAGAGCTGAAGGACGATCAATCTTGCACACTGTCCCACATCTTCAACAAAAACAACTTTCCGTTATCTTCTGATAACCCACAAGCAGTACATACACAATGAGACAGGGATTTAGGAACGATCTATGAAAGCAAGCGTAGTGACCTGCTTCTGATAAGGGTCGGTAATCCTTCTGATAGTATCTGGAACGTCTTTTCAAGCAGCTGCTGTGTCCATATTTAGGGTTCGATATGTGTTGCTGATAGATATGTGTGGTTCTTTGATGGCATTGATACTTGGTACATGGTGTAGTAGTTTTTATGGGCTTCTCGAAATTCTTGGAATACTAAATTTTTGGTACTGAGACTCAAGAGCTACATGTATACAGTAATGTCACGGCCACTATCTGTAAGGAATAGCAGGAAGGGATTCTTCGATGGAAAGTGAAGACAGACTCCAGTTGTTGTCGTGGCCGAGAAACGATATTTATTGCACACTCACCTGTTCTCTCCTCTCTATTCCTCGAGTCGGTCTGTCTTGTCTAACATATGGTGTTCCTAATTTAATACATTTCCCAGCATCATCAAGATTAGTCATAAATTATGTCGTAAAGGAGTAACAATCTCAGGGGCAATGGAGAGCCTAGTGCCGTCTTGCACTGCCTTGCACTGCCTTGCACAGGATTAGTCATACACACGTACCATGCACCAAGGAAATTTCTCGTAAGTACAGAAAGCTAAGGGAGTCCTCTACCTACACACATCTGCTTACACAAATTTGATATGCGCTATATTACATATCCATTTGTCTTAACTTTGTAGGCCACGAATGCATGACTTATTAATCACATACGAGATGTTTGAATAGCTCAATGTAGGTAATGATGGATGCTTTCGACATTGGTTGGCATCAAGATATTTAGTTCAGCTAGCTATGCCCCAGGCTTCAACCATATCCCTTTACACGCTGTTTCTTTTCATAGTGAGATTGATGATATTTGCTTTGATATGTGCAACGAAGCTAGCATACCCTCTGAAAGCTTCTATGATATGCCAGTTACCTGTAGGCGAAAAATTACCCATTCTATTCAAACGTTCTCTGTGTGTCTTCTGAAACAGGACAAATGCGTGTCAGAGGCCATTACAAAAATCATTTCAGGAGAACAAGCTGTCACGCGCGTCTTCTCAAGAGGCGAACTTTAAAGGGACTAGTTATTAAAAACTTCAGTCTAGTTGCTAGCAGGTAGTAAGACAAAGACTATGACTATTACCGTTATTCAAAAGACACTTATGACCTGGACCGTGGCCTCCAGACCTATGTTTCCAGAAAATGTGAAAGGCGAAGACAAGAATGATGACCACTACCGAGGAAGTCGGCGTCCATGACATACCATCATGGTCAGCTTTTTACTGAACCTTTTATGTGATGTCCGTTAGGCAGATGTAATGGCAAAAGTTTTTCACCCAGTTTTGCTTATCGCACGTTCAATACTGTCCCACCTTTGACCTTATAGAGTTCTGCATAAAATTGTCTTCACCTTATTTGCATAATTCTTCGACAAATCTTGCTCGGTGTTACTGTAATACTGACGACCGTTTCCAAAATCAAACCCAATTGTTGAGTAACTTCTAGTTGGCGTATTCTGCCTATTACAGGTTTCATAACATTTTTTTTTTCAATTTACTTTCAAAATGTAATGTTGACTAATATCGCCATTGTTTTACATTGTATTTCGGCTGGCCTGAAATATGGGCTTTGAGGGGTAAACCTTTGCTTACGTTACGAGTACATGAGTAAATGAGAACGGTGAGAGCTACAGACATCTATGGATTCTTGGTTATCGGACGTCAGGCCGGAAGGCCTATTAGGATGTAACCCCGGCTCAACAATGTCACAATGGCGCCATTGTTCCCAAAAGCCCGCTTTTAAAGGCGCCGTCACTACTATGTTGTTTCACCCCAACTAACTCCGGTATTCTGAATACAAGAAATGCCGTGCTGCAACACTTTGTTCTCCAATCGATGCATGATGAATTCTATTGATGTGGAATGGTAATGTAGCCCCCTGACTTTGATCCCATTTTCACAGAACACAGGAAAAGGAAACAGTGACACTCGCAGAAGCTCCAAGTCAAAGAGAGTCAAATTACACCTGACATCAGTAAGCTGTGGTTGGTTTTCTGAGTATTCATAGAGACCTTATTTTGTGCGGCATACGGTGCTTTTTCTCATTCAAATGCGTTAACACAAGTCTCCGGAACATTACATCCTGATATAAGTAGGCCCACGGTGTTCTCATACAATGTAAAACCACAATGCCATACATCATAACATCGCTGGTCCCTTGGGAACAAAAATATGCCTTTGGGTCACGTCATGGTAGGACAGGTTTTTCCTCGGTAACTACAAGGCGATTGGCTGCTCCGTGGATGAGTAGATGTCCATGCAGCACACATCCCCGTTCATCCAACCGTAAAATGGTCAATCAAAAAGTTTCAACATGCACTAGAAAGGAGGATTTGAGTCATAATCTTTCCCGACCTGATATTACGGTCTTACGGTCTTTGGGTTTACCACACATAAAGTTAAGCCATACAAGCGGTCTTTGAGGGTTTAGAAACTTTCAACAAATATCTATTCTCTCTCGACAGCACTGGTTGACCACGGTGCTCGAATATTCCACCTTGTAAGCGCGCCATGCGGTCAATAAAGATCAGCAACCTAACGTTACTTCGAACGCCGTATCAAGATTAAAGACACCTAGATTCAGAGGAATTCTCCAGTGAGTTGTTAGAGTCGGCTTTGACTCGCTTTGGATTCATTAGGAAAAGTTTTCCCAGGGCTGTCTGAAGGTCGAGGAGACGACAAGCGGGCTGATCTTCGAGGGTTTAGAACTTTCAACAAATTCTCTCGACAGCACCGTTGGAACATTACACGGTCAGACTGTCAAGGAGCAGTGCTGAAATAAGAGGGTGCAGATATTCTGCAACTTGATTCGAATGCCGTATCAAGATTTAAGTACCTGGATTCAAATGAATTCTCCTGTGAGTCGGCTTTGACCCTCTTTGACTCCCTTAGGAAAAGTTTGCCCAAGTTTGTCTGACAAGTTGCCAGATAGATTGGTACATGTACTGTGAATGCGTGTCTCGAGCTGCAGAGTGGTTCTCTCGTTGCAACTTGAATGACACATACAGTTACAAGGCGTGAAGTAACTCAAGGAATGACGTCAATAGCAAGACCATTCTCTTTAGAGTGTTACGAGCTCATATCGCTCTATTTCCTTTATGATCTGGACCCCAAATAAGATATCCTAAGAAGGTTTGCATGGTATACTATCTTTAACAAAGGCAACAAAAAGAGCCGTCCAACTACAGACATGTAAGCCTTACATCCGTCGCTGGTAAAGTCATGGAAAGCTTGATTAGGGACGCAGTTGTAAACCACATGAAAAACAATAACTTGTTTACAACGCACCAGCATGGGTTTTTACCTGGAAGAGCCACCACTACACAACTACTCCAGTGTCTAGATGAGTGGACCGGATAGCTAGACAATGACAAACCCGTGGACAGTATATACTTAGGCTTTCAAAAAGCCTTTGATTCAAGTTTCACCCATCAGTAAATGTACGATGCTCAGAATCGGCACTAATCACCCAGACTTCAGATGCCATATGATTGATCACACTCATAAATCAGTTTATCTAGAGTCCAGCAGCCATGAGAAAGATCTTGGGATCACTACAGACCGTGAGCTGTCTTTTGAGAAGCATGTGACAGAGGAGAGCTACTAAGAGGGTACCAGGCCTGCGAGATTTCACCTATGAGGAAAGACTGAGAAAACTGAAACTACCAACTCTGTTATACAGAAGATTACGGGGGGATCTAATCAACACATTTAAATGCACATGGGCTGTTCGACACCGCCCCATGCATACCCGAGGCTAGGACAAGAGGCCATAGCTTACGTCTAACAAGAACATTCACAAAAACAAAAAGAGGATGCTATTCTTCAAACATAGGGTAATCCCCTGGTGGAACGGGCTCCTAGAAGAAGTAATCAATACTCCCTCAGTGAATTCCTTCAATTAGACAGGTACATGGAATGTCACTCTGTTAAGTACAACCGCAGAGCATTGGAACACCCACATAAACCCACCATGACAGTTGAGTGAACAATGAAGAGCGGTCTAAACTGGAACAGTCCTACCTGACCGAAAATTATACTCTAATCTACTCTACTCATGGTATACACCTGCACCTGCTGAGCAAATCCCATCGCCAAGCTGTTTTTTATTACGTTTGGGGTATTCTATCATTCCTGTTACTTAGTTACGTTTTAGTCATTATCCGGAACGGTTTGGACACTACACTGTTCACAAATGCACCTGCTACTTGTCAATCACCACATGAACAGTTTTGATGACAGTTAATTGGGTCAAAGTTGGACGAAATATGATGTGCAGACATGTGAGGATCAATTCAATCGGGTAAAGGCAATATATATTTCAGGGCCATACGGTAGCAATGTATTCCCTACGATTGTGTGATTTTATGATTTACTTAATCATCTGCCCACCCTCAAGACTTTTATACTTCATTCCTGTCTTATTCATTAGCAACCGGTATCTAACATGAAGCAATAAGTTGCAAAGCATTCCGTGATAGTACAGGAGTACCATTGCTCATGGGAAGTGAGAATAACCTGTCCTTGTCATAAACACTACAGTATGATGTCTGCGTGAGGCTGATAAAGTCTTATCTTTTTCCCAGGAAAGAAATGATTTTAAACCTGTGACGGCTACAACTACAGTCGTCTGACTTCGGCGTGTCACACTTTAGTCAGTTATGCATTGATTCGTTGCAACTATACAAGCAACCGAACGGTCACACGCACATTCACACACGTTAGATAGAGGCATGGCAGCTGTTTCTGTACTCTGAATCTAGTTTAATGTATTCGCTCATGTGCCCCCTATCTTTTCGACCGTCCATTGCATAATCACTGCATGATTGCCTGATGAGGAATGTGTCAATCACAGCTCAACTGACATGTTTTTTTGTGTGAATGCAGAATTGCAGTTCCATAGACTCCACATGTTGTATTTGTGGACCAACAGTAGAAGCATGATAAGAGCATGATAACAGGCCAAAGTCAAAATTACTATTCATGGGAGAGGGCTATGGTTATTTATAGCTTTAGTCCCTGTTGATTTTCAAAACGATACACAATAGATGCTTATCCGCCTGGAGCCGTCTACTGATCTATTTGACATCTTATCAATTAGCCCCTACTTCCACCGCATCAGTGCTCCCCGGATGGTGTTTTGCTCTCTATATTATCTCACTAAAGTTGATAGTTATCTCTCCCCTATTGATCTTTGCCACGGGGTACTTTCTGGGGAAGAACATAACAAAGTAAAGGGATCTGGAGGAAATTCTGCAAAGTCAGCATTTTTACGTCACTGTTTCCTAGTCTGGCAGTTTATTTGTGTTGTAAATCCTGTGGGTATAAGTAGAGTACCTTCTGGTTAGAAAGTAGTGTTGGCAGTATATGGATGTCATAATGCGTATTTTTCAAAACGAATTCATGAGATGCTTAATGTGTTATATTAAACTAAAGTGAATACATAAAACCCTTTTTCTGTCTTGATAAAACCCGTGACAGTATCATAGTTGTATATGTATCATTCATAGTTGTATATATCGTAGCAATTAGGATTTTGTTTGTCTGTAAGAATATTGTACTCAAGTATTCATATTGAATTGATGTAAGGGCTGACTATTGTATATTTGTTGTTTTCTTTTGCTATATCTCTTTTCGATAGCCATCACCAAGACAGCCTCCCCTGACAGCTGGTACAGATATATTTGTGTAGATTACCATCTGCCAACGTAATGCTTTATACGTTACATGATAGTATTATCTTGTTGAAAACTAAAGGTAATTGTATTTAACCCTCTAGACCTTCCTGATCTTGGACAAAAAACGTTTGGATGGCGTTCTTGACCTGCACACCAATAGACTGATATAATCAGTACGTGGGAGCAGCGTCGTCCCCTGCGATCTGATTTCATCTTTTTTTGCCACTCGTACCCAAAAAGTGCAAATACCAAGTTTACTATATGTTTGACTAACTCTCATCCTGTAGGTAATAATTTGAACCCTTCTATAAGGAATAATTACCGTCCCATCGCCATCTCTAGCCCAATTTTTAAATTATTCGAATCCCTCCTGCTTACCCGCCTCGAGCAGCACCTGGCCTCTCCTGCAAACCAGTTTGGGTTTAAAAGACACCATGGAACCGACATGTGTGTCTTTGCTCTCAAAGAGATTATTTCTTATTTCAAACGCCGAGGTTCGCCTGTATTCGTTTGTTTTCTTGACGCTTCTAAAGCGTTTGATAGGGTGAACCATTACACTCTGTTCAAGAAGTTAATCGACAGAAATGTACCTGCTTATTTAGTGCGCATTATAGTACACTGGTTTTCTATGTTAACCTTCAGGGTGCGCTGGGGGTCTGCCGTCTCTGACAATTTCAGCTGCAGCAACGGTGTCCCCCAGGGGAGTTTACTGTCTCCAATTTTGTTTAATGTTTATGTCTCTGACCTTAGTGTCAAGCTAAATGCTGCTAATGCTGGCTGTTTTATGGGTAAGGTCGCTGTTAACCATCTCTTCTACGCAGACGACTTATGTTTAATTTGCCCTTCTGCGAAAGCTGTACAGAAATTGATTAATGTTTGTGAGGCCTATGGTACTGACAATGACATTATCTTCTGCCCCCAAAAAACGAACTGTATGTACTTTCCATGTGACCGAAGTATCCTGAATGTAACGCCACCCTCAGTGAAGTTGTACGGCAAGCCCTTGCCGTACGTTCCTTCGGCCACTTACCTGGGTGTCCAAATCACTTCCGATCTTTCGGACGACGACTCTATTCGCAAACACACCCGGCATTTGTATACAAAAGCCAACTCGCTTATTCGCAAATTCGGCCATTGCACACCTGAGGTGAAGCGGATTCTTTTTATGTCACACTGCAGCGCAATGTATTGTGCTCAGCTATGGTCAAGCTATAGAGCTGGGACCATTCATAGACTACGGGTAGCCTACCATGACGGCTTTAAAATTTTGTTGTCCCAACCGAGAAGCACCAGCAACAGTGAGCTGTTTGTAAACATGCGTGTTGATACATTTGACGCCAAATGTCGGAAGCTGTTGCATTCGTTCGCATCTCGGCTGTTCGTGTCAGAGAATCACATCATTAAGGCACTGCTCCGTTCGGAGGCCTTTCCGTCGAGCCCATTCTGGCGACATTACTGTAAGCTTGTTCGCCCACTGTAAATACCTATTTTAGATGTATTGTTGATGTGTATGTGTCTGTCTGTCAATATGGGCCGTCGAGCCCGAAATAAACAATAAATAAAAAATAAATAAATACAAATATCATACTGACTACTAGAGCCGCCACTCATTGATGAAAATTGGCCGGTGTTTGCAAATGCAGCTGTTGTTTAAAGGACTTATTAGAATACGCACTGAACGCCCTTTCATTACTATCAACAAAACCTTTTCAACTTTATCGCCAGCCAACAGATTGTTAGTATACATTTTGTGATTCAATCCTACATTTTCGTTGAAAGGGACACTACTCTGCTGGAAACTTTATACAAGACGTTCGAATAAGTCAATTTATTTCCCCCACCTTCCCACGGTAAGCCTGTGGACAAACTGTACGGCTGTACGAATAGTTCCAGCTAAGTGGTGCTGCTCTATCATCAGTTCATCAAATCTTCAACACTTTGGCATGTGAAACAAGATAATGAATGACTTTGCCTAGAAAATGCCAAAACAAGGCTACATAAAGAAAGTCGGGCCGGGTGTTTTGCAAGATTTATCATTCATGTGGGAACCTAGAAATACGACAACATGTGCGAGAGAGATATTCCCACGTTGCCGCTTCACTATCGGCTATATGCAGCAGTTGGCATCTCAGGAAGCTGGAGATTTGCCAGAAAGCACAGTTGTCCATCACCTGTCCCTAAACAGCATCAACCAGCTGCCACAACCAGAAAGACAGATGCTTTTACTCCACGTTCTACGTATTCCCTTATTTCCGATGGAATCAATGTGTCAACCCTGTTGGAATTTGGTTTCAAATTTCCTAAGCCTACATATATGATGTGTTTGCATAGATTCAGCAAGTGGTGTAAGTGCCAGAGCATTGATGAAAATAGATATTCATTATATGCTTTGCATATAGAGAAATACGCCATATAGAGAAATACGTAATGTGTTCCAATGCCATTTTGATGTGTATGGCAGACATTGTCGAACTAAACTCAATGTAAATCTTTCCGGAGCGTAAGTTAGAAAAGCTATGCATCGAATACGAGACAGAAAATTCTCAATGACACGGGAGAAGAATATAACACAACACCAGTAACCCAACACCAAGGTTTGAGCACATACATGTACATGCGAACTGCATGTCCCTGTCTGACGCTCAAAATACCAAGGCCAGGAATTGGTTATGTAAAGAACTCCTGCAGTTACAACAGAACGTTCTGAAGGTGAAGAGGATTATGCAATTCTCCACACCTTATCAACTTTACATTAACACGTATACACTCAGGCGTGAGAACTACAATGAAGCTAATTATTAATGTATCCAATGCTCTACATTGAAGAAACTGATCTTCCGCAATGCAGGCAATTCACGCACATTAGCTTTTCTAACGTGTATGCTCCACCCTTTCAATTTGCAGACTTCAGATAGTGATGAGGCTGAGATGATCATCAAGCAGCAAGTTCTATCGATCGCCTTGCTGCTATATGAACATGTTGGGCCGCCTGATGTAACAAGAAACCAAACCAGTAGATTCTCATGTTTTTTAATCAGGACAGCCGTTTCAAAAATAAGGTCGCTAATCCGTTTGAAATCTAAAAACCAAAGCAAATGCCAACATTACACCGACCGGCCAACATGACTCTTCGGTTTTTACATCACAGCTATGTCTGCCAAAGAGAGCTACTAAAGTCAGTCATTAAATCACAAGAGAGGGCGGATCAATGATACTTGACCCATATCTCGTAGCCTGAAACGACTTTGTATGGTCTTACTTCGACGGGTTTTGCTTTGACACTAGTGCAACTTTTAAGCCACTTTATCTGTGACGCCCCACTGCAAGTGATGACCGGGAAAGGATTCAGTTTTAACCGGGATTCAGTTTTAACTTGCACTTCAAAATACCATGCTTCTACTGTATTTCAAAAGGGCTGTCAATGCGGTAGAAGCAGTGGCATCAGTACGATCGAAGGTCAAACATTAACACTCTTCATTAGTTGAGCTAATTGAGAAAAGCTATTAGATACAGAGATTAGAGAGTTAATGTAGTCACAAGACCTCTTTTTAACGTCTGTTAAGACTGGGAAAATCTAATTTCACCAGCTCCTTTGACAGGCCTCATTAATCCAGGACCATGAAAGCAATGTCAGAAGAAACAAAAATAGATATTACTTAGATGGGGGAAACTTATTGCAACAAAATGTAATAAATTCAGCTTCGACCACATCAAGCAGGGGGATGTTGACTTCACTGGGTAAATAGGCTGTATATACGTAACATATGTGCTACGTCTCCTACGTTAATGGGGCGGGCAGGAATTAATGACGTTCGCTGATGGGCCTCTCGATTTTCTAGCCTCAAAGATGTGTCAGACGGGCGTAAAAGTAGGTCACTGACCTCTCCGACAAGCTACAGTTATACCTCATGGAACTTCAGTTACAGTTCGTCGTAGCATTTACTGGTAGTATCTATGACATTGATTGTATCACTGTGTCGTACAGACGCGTTGGTAAAATCAAGCTCATCTTTCTAAATCTTTGCATTTCTCAGTTTCTTATTTCCTCTCCATGAGCATGTCGTGGGTGTAGTCATCCCCATCCAATAAGTTCGCTTTCCCATAACAATATTGTAATTAGACGTTGCACATCTGTTTCTAATCTTGGATTCTATATGTGTCCTTATGATCTACATCATTAACTCTATAGGTAGGTCATTCTGGCCATAAAAGTAGTTGATAAATGATGGCAGCTAGTCATACGGTCATTAACGGTACAATTTACTCTTTTAACCACGTCAGATTGATGATATAGCTTTTATCGATCAGTATTATTCTTAGACCCATAACTCAAAGACTTGAAAATATGCTGCTTCAGGAAACGATCAGGATTCCACAAGCTTCCGGCATATCTTTTTGACATTCGTTTGGACACAGAACCCTGCATCTTACTTACTTTATGTCCGCTGTGGGATTACACATTGTTCGTTTTGACATTTATGTGGCACTGCGGCAGAGCTTATGGATGGCAGTAGCGTATGGAATGTTAACGTTTGAATGATGGGAAAATTTATAGTTATTGGTAACGGAAAGTGACCACAAACAGAAATTTTGTTATTTTTTCTGCAAATTTAAGCGAACACATTTCCCAGAGAGCTATACATGGTCTCTTGAACAGTTGCAAAACACTGCAAGTTCAGTAAAAAAATCTTCTTAGCTGCAACCTTTCAATGTTTTTTGTTCCTGTGATAAATCGTATACTGACGGACTATTTTTGTATTCGACTATCTAAAAGTTCCTGGTGTCTTCAAAATGCATAGCGGCCAGTCTAATCGATTGATAAAAAACGAAGTGGAAGTAGGGCATTTTTCCAACCAACCTGGATACCTATAATTAGGTCAAGACAAGGATAGCCCACTGAATGAAGACAGAGCTCACAGGAATGTGCTCGTGAGTGCTGTAGAGACCGTGAGCGTTGAATATAAATCGGATACAACTGCTGAAAAACTTTGACAGTTCTCGATTACTTGCTCCGTTGGGGGTCAGATCCCGTTGGTGGTCAGATTACCATAAGCCTAATTCTAAAAAAAGAGCCCAATGGGCATTCCTTTGATACTGAACTGAATATTAAAACTCATGAATTAAACGTATATTCTATGTCAAGCACAATGCATGACTCAACAAGTTTCAACTACCGTCATAGTTTTTCCTCCTTTCATGCAAGTTTGAAGACAATTTGTTTGATGCATGGCGCTTTTCTTTAGCTTTGGTTTTGGTGAGTGATAACCGTCATTACAATGGGCTTCCGACCGTCAACGGGTCGATTATAACGTCCGAGCAACGGCCGGTCACCGTGCCATACATTATCATTTACTGTAGGGCCATTATTCTGATAATGAGAAGCCAATCGATAAACTCATTCCGCTTCTGTGTTCTGACGACGCATAATGGCCCTGTGATGGTCAGGAAAGAGTCATGCGGGGCAGTTACAAATGAGTCCTGGTGGAAGGTACAAACTACCCGGTCGTGCGCATAGGTCTTTGCCCGGTTCGCACTTCATCACCGCTGCCACCCACACGATCAGTACCCACACACTATTAGGAAACAGCGATAAAGGGCCTATTGATATAAAACACGTAGATATAAAACCCCAAGTAATTTTCCGAACAAATTACATTATTTTCTCATTGCGTTACGATAGATTTTTGAAATGTAGAGTCAGGATATTCAAAGTGATTCTAGACCCAGGTCATGTTACAAAGCTGTGCTTTTGGGTTTATCGGAATAGCGCTTTTCCATATCCGGATTCAGTACGCCTTAATTTCCGGCACTGCCCTTGGTGCTGAATGTCTTACTGTTAGTACATAGACTCAATCGGCGGCAAATCGGTCCTCTCTACACACCATATGGCAGACTTTCTGTCCATGTGGGGCTGTCGCAGTGGACATACATATCGACACACATATCACCCGTCTTCTGCTGTCTTTCAATGTCAATTTGATGACTTAGGCTGTGGATGTAGATCAGCTAGGGCGTGGAAACTAGCCTGCCCGGTCAAGAGGGCGTGAGCGTTTGTCCATTTGTCTTCACGGACGGATAGCAGCAGAAGGAGGTGGTCGAAGTGTGCCGAACTGAAATTCGGCCACGTTCAAGGAATTATCTGAACATCACATCGACAATGAAATGTGGTTGCCATAAATGAAATACAACATAGCATTAACGTTGCATAGCTAATTTGTTGCAAAATGCACTTCACTCCATCTCAATAGTGCAGTTACCACAAGAATATCTACGGTCTCTAAACGCTTTAATCTTGATATAGTTACCGCTCATGGTACATGAACACAATCTATCTAGATAGTTTTACCACCACTATAGCATTTACATAGAAGAACAGGTTTGGAGAATGAGACAGGAAGCGACAAACCTGATTTACACAATCTCACTGCACAAGCACATTGACGCCGCCACGTACCTTGCTCAGTGAACACCACTATCTCGTTCGGTCAGCACCGACGTTCAGTTTCTGACATACACTCTTCCAGGGGGAAAAATAACAGTCGATGGTCTGCCTGTAGAAGGAGTGTCAGTTGAGATCTATCTCCATAACTTTGTCTTGCCAGCTTCCCTCGGTCTTTGAAGGCATCGACAGGTATTTCGACCCGCGGGCGTGAATGTACGCAGCACGTCCAATCTACTCGACCCCCTAAGTCGTTCCCAACTGCAATCAACATCAATTATTGAGGAAGCTGCCGGGCCAGGTCGTCCCAATTAGATACGGCTCAAGGGAAACCTTGAACACTTGCCTTTAACGCATCATAGATGTCACTTGAGAAATATTTATCAAGCAAATTCTGTCCTTGACTCGGTGCTGTCCGTAGTGGTTGCAATTGTTTGAAGCAATTTAATCACGGTTCGTGTCATTACATTAAAATTGGAAGAGTGTAGCTTCATGCATGCAGATTACGGAAACATTATGCTGGCTCCACCTCCCATGGATTTCTACATAGTTCTAACAGTTGATGACATGGTGCGAGGTAGAGTGTCCAAAGCCAGGGATATGATAACAATACTATACTCGAACAGGGCGTTTCCTCACATTAGTATTGTTATAGAAGCAACGTTGAGACATAACGCACAGCCCAGTATCTATTCGATTCAAATGTCTTTGCAGGCCTCTCCATCTTTGTCATTACGTTTCCTCAAAGGGATCAGAAGTGAAGGATTAATTGGCTAAATGAGGAAACTTCCCCCCACGGTGTGCCACTGCCTGACCCCAGATACACACCATCGATCAAGACATTTTAATAGGACGCTCCCTTACAAGTTAATTTCATCAGATGTCAAAGGTTCTAGGCACAGACAGAAATAAGGGATTTGGCTACAATTCTACAGGGACATCATTGTTTAACAATACAGCAGACGAACAAAATTTGCACATTATGCAATCAGTAATGTTATGATTTTGTTAATCACCTTTTGATAATTTCTTTCTCTTTGATGAAGTAACTATGAATATTGTCGAAGAACAGCCAATAAGACAAAACAACTTTAGATAATAATGTGGACACCAGAGATATTCTGGGCAGGTGTAAGAGTAGACCATCTAGCAGGGGAGAGTCCATACAGGTAGCTTAGTCGGTTAGGCGTTCAGGGAATAGTCTCCATCGTCAAAAATTTATACGTAGTGCGTCCCAGAAGATAGACTTGTCACGTGCCGTGGGCAAAAGGTGCATGAGGGCAAGTATCCGTTTGTTCCCTTGCCACACCGAATCAACGTCAGTGAATGGGCGGAAGCTTTCAAGCATAACTATCCTGACACTAGCCTATGGGTCAGGTAAGGTGCACAAGTCATAAAGGCCATATGGTACAGTACGGAAAGACTAGACAATGCCATCTTTCAAGGGCATACAAGATCGATACACGTACACTCTATGAGTAGTGTTCCCGTACTATTAAAACTTTGAGCAACATAAACCTTTTTTTTCTTGACACATGTTTTGTCAATGAAGTACTGTTGCATGTATTTCATATATAGCGCACTTGATTTAGGAAACCTGGAGAAGCTGCAAAGGAAAGCGGCTGAATCGTTGTATACAAAGATGAATGGCGCACGGTAATGCGACGCTCCCCATGGTAGAATCTGTCCAGAGACAACCACTCTGCTAGAACCTTCAAAGCCATAAATAATCAACCCAGCCATGGCATTACGAATAACAACCCTTCCGATTATTTGCATGTCGTAATCCCCCAATACATCAAACCTTCCATGGTCATGATCGCAATTCAAAGTAGAATAGTTGTAATTGGTTCTTCCATCATCCAACTGATGAATCAGGTAAAGGATGGGCTCATTACTAACATACATTTCGCCAAATGGCAAGGCATTTTGCCTACCAATTTTTGACAATAAAATGCTGACTTCGTTCTTTTCTATTCCTGGATAGCTTGACCTTGAATTTCTGCCAGCTTGTGTCTAGATAATTATTAAACATCTAGTAGTCATGTGTTATGTGTTTCGTCCAGCTATATTCCTTTGGCACATGAATATCATTAAGCCACCCATCATTGCAAATTACTATTCCAAAACTCTCCATGGCATATGCGGATTATTTGCTTAATCTCAACCCCTGCCGAATGCACATATTTCATGAGATATTGATTGCTTTATCTGTAAGCTCCGAGTGACGTTATCTGCCAAATGCTCAGACTACGCTCTTCCCCAGTGTGATTCCAATCACAAAAGTTTTGTTGGCAAACTCTTCCATCGATTACGGCATCAACTCAGTAAGTACAGGCACCACAAGCCTATCTATCTTGAGAATTACTTCCCCCTTTTCAAATATTACGGCCTGCCACGAAAGTCTGTAGTCGGTCCCTGGGCCACTTTATCTCCATTCATCTTCGTAAAACGGGATATGGGGTTTATTTCGCCTGTGATCGTATGGACATCAAATTTGATCACTTCCATAAATCCACCACTTTCTCCTGGATTTAGATATCGGAATACAATAAGGAGACTGGATTCGGGCAATAGGATTTTGAAAACAATCGATGGTAATTTGTAGAACGGGGCAGACCAAAATAGACCAGTTGTTCTTTGTCGCATCGCTCGTTCTGTTATATATGGGGGGGGGGGGGGGGCTACAATGGTCCCATGAATGTCACTGAACATTACGGAGCAAAGATACACGCAAACATGTATTGTACAGAGGCAGGGACTGAGGTGCATTGGGGATGGTGACGACGCTAAGGGATCACATATGGAGAACGACATGGAAGAATTGAACACAATCAGAATACAGATTATGAGGACAAGCTCTTCAAAATTTCCCAATTTTGCCAAATTGCGTGACCATGAATGTTCAACTCATTATTGCAAGATCAGCAACAAGCAAAGTTTGATTGACATGTAATAGCTCTCAATAGAAAAATAAGCCAGCTTGTATCATGTGCAAAATGTTATGCCTTCAAATCTGAAGTATACCTCGATCTACAGCTAGTAGTCCAGATATACATGTATAACAATCATTAGTAAGTCTATTAGTGTCGATTTACACGTTTTCGATTATTGAGTGAAAAATGTCATATGTCCCATGAACTGTTCCACTCAAAAACGTCTACATCGATGAGTTCACCCCATTTCTTGACCCATCCAGATTTTTAAATGTTTAAGATATTTTCCCATGCATTCATTTATCCTTTTATCTATATTCATTTCCCAGCACGTTCATCCATCACTTCATTTGTGTTTCCGTTTGCTTAGTCATGGAGCTTTTGCTATCGCTTCTTAACCTGTAAATAGAAAAAAATGACTTCACATCCAATTGAGATGTTGATACACCATTAACGTTACCATTGCTAAAAGAGATACCCTTTGAAACATCCACAATGCAGTTTCAACGTACATGAACTAGTATCAACTTTTAATTGTCCTTTAGCCACTTTATTGGCCTCTTGAGTAAAGGAAGGAATATGACTATGGGAAAATATATCGTTTGGGGCTATCACCGCTTTACGAGACGCGCCCTGACCACACTCGTTTTGCCAGTATATTCATTGAATAGGGGTCTTCTTTTAAGACCGACGTTGCCCTTTCCTGGAAGCTCAAAATCCCAGCTGGAGATTCCAGCCCTATGAACAAGCTGTGTTGCAATGCAACAGTAAAACCCACTGACCTGACCTGAGCCCGCTCACAAATGGGTAGGATCGGCAGTAAGCCAGTGGATGTGCCCGGTACGTCCCCGCTGCTGCTCCAACGCCAAGATGTATCGGTCGAGTGAGGCAGTTTGCCAAGCGACATTTGATGCCCTTGCCGTGTACACTCTAACAATATACCTTTGTTCGGCTTGCGGACAACAATTTGCAACAAAAGTATATACAGACATCTGTCATGTAAGTAACACAATGACTTTATATGTCTTTTCCTGCAGGTTTCTCACTTACGAATCATCATGAACAAGCTTATCTGGTTTTACCAACAAGAAACCGAAGTGAAACTTTACCCAAGGCCCTACCACTCCATCACTAGTGTGGTTGGTGATAGGTGGGTTCTTGGAAGAGCAGTTTAAAAGTGCCATCAATTCCTACCCTACAACGCACAGTCAACCGTATTGACAAAGATGATGTTTGACAGTTCACATCTATAATAGAGCGAGTTAAAAGGTTAATTTATTTTCACGACTTCGCTGCACTTTCCGCTCTGCGTGAAAATGAACAGACACAAATGATGGAGACTTTGCTCGTCAGGTAGGATGCAATGATAATCATTTGACAGGAAGTGCGTTTGCCTTTCAATTTGCTGTGTCTGTAGAAGTCAGATATTTTCCTAGGTAAGCTTCTCATCGCGTGTTAAAGCACCAGTGGAAGCAATGCAAGAACATGTCTATTCTACTGAAAGTCATCTATTGATGTGTACTTTTGAATAAGGTTCCTCCAGTCCTACCATTCCCCCATCAAAAGTGCCAGCATGTCTGAAGGGATCGGCAGACAATACTCTGTATTCAGTTGGGAATCACTGAATGATAGGGCTTTTCCTGAACCCGCATCGTGGTTTTCAGTTGAATGTGGCAAGGGATGACATTCAACTTAACCAATTGTCTCATTGTTAAGCCTTTCTTAAAGTAAACCCCTAAGCTAGAGTACATACGAAGACATCAAAGCACATATTCTATGGCTGACAATGAAAATCAAGCTCCAATTAACGTCATCTGTCCGCCTTGTTGTCTTCCTCATTTGGAAAGATGACGAGTCCTTTCTCGTGTTGAATCCCTGCTTTATTCCTTGGGGTTTGATTAATCAAAAGTAGTAGTTCCGCTGCGTTCATTGAGGCCTTGGGAGACTTAAAAGATGTGGTTACTCGGGACAGAAAAAAATCCACTCCTTTCTGTATTCTTGCCAGCCTTATATTTTGATGATCTTTTGGAGATTATCGTAATCTCCGAAAGGTGGAAACAACAAGTGCGTGATGTTCCAGCCACGTGATACATTTCAACGATATTGCAATGCGGAATATTTAGGTCACTCCTCCCTAAACTGCCCTGTATCGGAGAGCTGGCTTAGAAAAATTCTGACGATGGATTACCGAAAGAAGGGTTACGGACCTTTTAATCCCAGTAGGAATAAACTGGGCGATCATCTCTGTCATCCAAGACTTGGGGATGACGTTCTGTACATATTTTGATCCACATTCAAACCCTGACCCACACCCTGGATATCTGATCACGACGTCATTAAAGTTTTATATCTCCCACGCTAGTGTTCATTTGGTTAGGCGGATTTCTTCCTTAATTGCATAGCACCACTTTATACGGGGAATCTTCCGCACAAGTATTTAATTTTCATCGATCCCTCTCAACACAGCAGGCTGAAAGGTCTAGAGTTGACATACTTGCGGCATCAAACAGCAGGAAAGGATCTTAAAATACAAAGAAAGATCGATCTGTTAAAGACAGAAGTTTCAGATCAGGCGAGTATCCAGATAGGAAAATGGGGACAATAGTTCCTAGTAGTTTGCTAGTGAGTGATAGCAGTGGCTAGATGGCTAGGAACGTTAACATATTCCACACACAAAGTCTATATGGTTGGTTAATTAATCATTGGAGAGTTTTGAATATGGCTGGTTGACCTTCAAACACAGTAGGGACGGAAATATTCATTAATCTTGTAGGCAGTGTTAGGCTGGCTCGCTGGATGGACGTTTTTAGACGGAGGGATAAGCTGACTTTTTAGTCTGTTTGTGATCTACCCTGGCGTCCCGTACCGTTTCTATAGTCTCAGAATTCGAATGTAGATCAGATCGAAGCGGCCGTGCTTTTAGCTGACTGAGAGAGCAACTACGATTGGCAAGGGTGAGATGAAACATGGACCTGTGCATGAACAAATGACAAATTGTCGTCAAACTGATAACATTTATGATAACCGTCTGGATGGCGCGACTGAACAGATGACGGGGGTTCAAGCCTAATGTCACCTCAATATCACATGCCACTGAGGTTCTTAAATATCTTTGATTATGAAACAACAGTAGCGTTCTGTCGCGTCTCATGCCACTCTATGATGGTAGCCCTCTTCTGAACTCTTAGTGTACTCACTAATAATAAATGGCAAAGCACAGGCCATCCACTTCAAAATCAAGCAGACCTGCCACACCTTATCAGTTCCTTCGATTTTGGTTAATGGGGAAGTGATCAAAGGATAGGCGGTCACCACCAGACAACGTATCTACGCATTCAGCGTTTACATTGCTTTATGGGCGTTGTTCCTGGAACTGGCGTTGGTAACACATTCCGTCAGGTACAATTGTGGGCAGCTGTTGCGGCCCTACCCTCCGTTAAACCCCTATTTGTATGGATGAACAAGGAGACACATCTTTCCTCTAAAAATAGCCGAGTAGGCAGTAGCCGATGGGCAATTCCGCCGACAGAAGTACAACTTGCCTCTTCGTTTATCCGTTGACATATTTCACGGACGCTGTCGGAATCAAACATCAGAGTTTCAGTTATCAGCACCAGCCATTCTTCCTTTATTCGTGTTCTTCTTCCGGACTGACGGAAATGTCCCAGTACCACTAATCCGTCGTGAATCCAGGACAGCAATGTGTTCCTCTGATAGCGAGGTACTTCAATCACGTCAAGTCTATGAAATATTCAACAGTCTTTTCTGTAGGTCTTTTATGTCTCTAAACGCGGAGCTCGACACAAAGGTCTGCGGTGGAAGAACGTGATCCTTCACTCACCTCTTATTCTTAATGAGCTTATAGACAAATATATGCTGCCATGTGATATAAAATCAATAATACAAAAGCCAGCATCTTATTTTGATGTTACAGATATTGATATTGAACAATAATAAAACACTGGTATAAGCGTAATGATTTTTCTTAAGCTGTCGACGGAAATAACTTTCCTAGTGTGGATAAAAGTCATTAATTCTCAGAAGCAAATGTTCCAGACTAAGTCATTTTCTTCAACAGTTAGACTAGACTGCAATATTTTATTTCTATATTTCACCTGAAACCTCCAACGTTTATTTTGCAGTGAAAAGTAGCCCTCCGTACCTCACCATACCACGCATAATACAAGAATATACGATACTAAAGCTCCAAACCGCCAGTGGAAAATGGTACTAATTAAACGAGAACTTCAATAGGATCGTAACAAGGTTAATGTTAGACAGCTACGTGTTATGAGTTGAAACAAGCAACGGGGGTAGTGGATATGGAAAAGACAGGAAAATTCAATGTAAGATAAGCCGACGTCCGAAAAAAATTGTAAAAATCTCTTAGCATGCAACTTTTTGGCAGGTTAAGAATTTCAACATGGCACCGAGGGACTTTCACAAACTCATGACGCATTTCCCTGTCGGTAATCGATGGCGAGAAACACGAACCCCCATGGTAGTTCCAGCAATGTATGTGTAGATTATTCTTACCCCGCTGCAAACAAGAAAAGTCCCTGCGGCGCAGATATTTCTCGGATATAAGTCCGCGGGGATGAAACAGTATCCCGCGTGGTAATGGCAATGGCAGCGTGACGGTGATTGATACGGGGAGTTTTGGCGCAGCAGTACGGCAGCAACCACCATCTGTTTACTGTTGACACATCTAAACAATTTACTGAAGGTCACTTTCGCTAACAGTGATAGCCTAAGCTGGCAAGAAAGCACAGAATGGTTTACATGGCTATAACTTCAACATCAGTTGACACGCCTTCGATTCCGAACTCTTCAACTTCAATTTTTAAATCGTACTCCATTCGCGTTTTATACTCTGGCATTGCGAATCGGTTTTGGTGCATCCGGCAAAGACTGAAAGCATTACAGATGAGAAAATGGACATAATGCCATCTTGCTACCCACATATCCATGATGCGCCCAATGCATCAGCAATTCAAGTGGTGGAGACCATGTACACTCCTAGTGATTCTCCCAGTGAGTACAGGGTGTCTGCCAGCATCGTTATCGGGGGATACCACGACCAAATCTTTCATGGTAATCCATACCGTAACCCTTTAGCAGACACCAGGAGCATTATCATCGGCGATTTGTTGCACGCTAACACACATCGACAGTGACAAATGCTGCGATCCATCCTACGCAGGTCGCTCCAAGCCATTTAGCTGTTAAAATCAATAAAGCAGACGTTCAACAGCCAAGGTTGCCAAAGGTTACTCGCTCTTTATCCAGCCACTTGGCGATATTTAATTGCCGGAAGAAATACAGTCAGAGTAATTCTTTCAGCCCATGCACGTATTAAGCACTTAATCACATAGTTTAGCATCGACTGTCAACTCAATAATGATAGAAACAATGTTCCAAGACTAGCTATCAAATGAAGTTGCATGCATATGTTAACCTGAAGGACAACATTTACAAGCAAATGCATAAAATTTGCCTTCACGTGGTCTAGCTTCAAAAGCTACTGCTCTGCTTATTCCTACTCCAACATATTGATATATATACTGTGACCAGCCCATTCGGTTCTGTCCTGCAACTTTGCTACATAATGTAAACGAACACCACAGGTGTCTGCTACACCACCATGGTGACAATAGTTTGGTCCAGGTCATTGACTTTATTTGCTTGGGAAGAACAAACGGAGTAAAACCGAAATATTTAATGTCCGTAAAGGTAAACATGATAATCGCTGTGGTATCTGAAGGTTCAACTTGACAGCTTAAACTTGATAATTTTCCAGTGCAAAGGGTTTAATTGCTCTATGATATGATACCATAATAAGCACTACCTTGTAAAAATGCGATGTGCGCTATTCAACCGTGAACACTGGCCAGTGGTGACATTTTATCGAGCTGTCGTCATGTTAGAGTAAGGACACACGGGAAACAGGGAAGCATAAGCATTCCCTTTGCGCTGCTATATCGACAAACGGTGGTCGTTGTAAGATTACTGTCACGTCTGTGGCGTGTCATCTGTTGTGACATTCTGCAGCTTGATCCCGACTCTAGCTAGCTTGGTATATTTGCTGTGCACTGGCAGGTTCTGTTCCCATCCGTCCTGCGAACATTCATGGTCGAGATGTCTAGATGTGATGGCCAATTAGAGATGATGTTACTGACACTATACTGACACTATTATGCCAGGTAGGAGGACTAGAATGAGTAATACACTGATAAGAAGTACGCGCGCATGATTCGTATTCAATACGAAGCAGCACCACCTGAGCAATGATAACGATGTTCATCACCAATCGGATACAATAATGGTAGCAGAAGGCAATCGATGGACAGCATCAGGCAGAGTCTCAAAAGACATCCTCAAGTGCCTGTCAAATAGCCATCCTATCATCTCACTACAAACTAGCACATGCCTGACTCGTTTGAAGCAAAATGATTACAGCTTTGACCGAATACTGTACGAAGTGCGTTAAGTAAAACTCTACGTGTTTTCGTCTGTAAAAGTGCGTAGAACCGGCCCCTTTATCTAAAAAAAAAGTGGAATGCTAGCAAGATAACCTTGGTAAAGTTATGTCGGAAAGCCAAAGTCCGCCTGTCTGGGCTGCCAATGAGAAATACAAGACAAATGGTTCCTTTTACTCTGAATTGTCGGAAGATCTTCCGCCACAGATTTGAGGATCATGGCACCAACTTGCCTTTCAGCACACCGGATTTAGGATTACTTTACTGGCAGCTAGATGCCGACCAGACAGACACATTTCCTGCACATATGGATAGTTAGACCTTCAACATCACCTCCTTCGAGTGAAAACAAATACGGAAATGTATGGAGCCATTAGGGTAAAGTACATTGTTCAATGCACAATCGTCATCAACGTCCATAGAGTCCTGTAGTTACCGATCCGTGAGATGACTTTCGTCTGAGTTGATCATACTTCCCCATACGACATTCAAGACTGCCTTCATCATTCATTGAAAATCGCCCGGCTGGACGATTCTTGCAGTACGTAGTCCACATTGATGCCCAACAGCTCAACTCATCATATCTGCCAGACCTGACTTTTGCCAGTTGTGGGAACACCTCTGTAAGGTCTAAGAGCCCAATGAATGGATCCATTTCTAATACACGTTGGATATAGAGTTTGATACACCTGTCGATGGCAAGTTTTTTGTTAGTCTCTCGAAAGCAAAGCGACTTTTACATAAAGTCTACTTTATCCGATACACGTCACGGCGCCTTACAGTTTCTGCTACTCAATGGACAAAGTCAACTTTAGCGTGATCAACTTATCTTGAAACGTTTTAGGACTTAGTGCAGCTTATCTAAACTTATCGCATAAAGCAGAAAACAGACTTGCTGTCACGAGTAAGAACAACTCTAGAAACTCATACTTCTACAAGTTGTTTTGGATCACATGATCGGTAATTCAGTTACAATTACTACAAAGCTGTTACAGATTCAAAACTTTACATAAGAATGCCACATGTTAAAAATCAATGTTGCTAGCTAAAACCGATATTTTGTCCCCACGGAGGCGGTAATACAGGGCTGCGTGTTCGCTAATTGAATCGGTGTACATTCCGACACTGGAGAGCGCGCCATCAATAATGAATTATGGAGACTGTCAAGCACTGGGCACGGAAAACAGGATTTCAGCGGACAAACAGTGATTTCCGTGACCCGGCTAACCGTTACTGGCATTGTCCAATCCACTTGATTAATTCCTCAAAAGAATTGTTATGACACAGTGGTTATAATAATTGGCAAATAGCTTGTTGATGTGTAGCTATCTTGTTTACCTCCATCTGTTCTCTGGTACCTTTTCGTATTCTGATGCCGTGCCAAAACGGATGAGATAGACTCGAGTCAATGCATATCACCATCTATCATAGTCAAGTTTACGGCATGCGCTTAGATAAACCTAGCCGCACAATATTGCCACATGTATCGGCTGTATTTCCTACTACTCCACTCCATTTCATAACATTGAGTTATAGACAACTACCCACATTACGAACTGTTGAAACAACAATACGGTCTGAAGTTTTATCAAAAGATCCAACGCGACAATATGGGCCAGCAGCCTTGCCAAGCATTGACATATGTGCTCAATGCTACTAAACGGCTAATAGATAGGTCAAGATATCATCTGTCTAGCAGTAGCAGTCTCTACTACACAAAAGTCCAGAGGAAGATACCTCACCTTTTAATCCCGACTTTCGGATTCACGGCGCAAGTAACGACGAGCCTCTTCGGGACAAGGAACATTTTTAGTGGCCATTTTATCAGGAGGCGCTGAGAGGACCACCCCTCCCGTCCTGCCGCTTTAGCGCTTGGAATTATTTATCCTATGAATAAAACATCCATCAGCTTCCGCCCATACGATCCTCTTGCCCGTCGGATCCTATTCCTTCCCTATCTATAATTCATGCACCATATTTTGCCCCCACCCCTGATGTAGTCAGTCAAACAATAATACGCGCAAATAACGCGTCTCAGTAACGCAATACAGACAGGAATTAAGTGTGGAGTGCCCTAAACTAATTGAGATATTCTCAATCCGTATCTTCAGACATCCTGAAACAGAATGGAATCTCCCCAGCCGATATCTTATCCTTAGGAACTCGACCATAATTAGAACAGACCGGACCAAGGCGGTGAAATGAGGCTCAATAAGGAGGAAGATCTGTTGAAATGTAGGAGATAAGTCTTCCTTAGACCGGTAATTCCCTTCGGCAGAGATCAATCGAGTATAGTCTCTACACAGAGTACTGTCACATTGATCACCCCAGTTTCAGAAACATGTGATAGTGTACTCCGGTGGCAGAATTAGGTTGACTTAAACTCAAAGCTACCTCGGCTCACTGACTTCTCAATCCCTGAAGAGACTCTAAGTGCTTGCGAAAGACTCCCATATCCTGCCATGTCACAAAAACGTAATAACCATCATTGTCCTGTCACCGTATACATAACAGAATAACTATCGGAACCGAAAACTTATAACCGCTCAGCCATTGTTTGAGCAAGGAGTGAGTAAGCCTGCCCACGCTATTCTCTAGGTACGTGTATCCACAAAATGGGAAATTCACATACAAACTGGATTTAACTGCCCCCCAAGGAAATATGTTACTTTCTGTGAATTTGTGGGGACGCTGGCCCCATGTGCTGTATGGCCCGTTTTATGCCTGATAATGCAAGGATACCATTGACATATTGTGTTCTTAAACATATGACACTGTACATGTGTGTTTGGACCGGAGCATTGCTACTGCTTTACAAAATGTGCACTTCTCACATATTGGCCTTTCTCCTCACAAGATAAAGTGTATGAAAAGTACCAGATATGTACAATTTCCCCAGTCCTTATTCACAAGACCTTTTCCCCCCTTTGGTACTAACGGACGTGTCATATTAGACAACAGATTACCGTCCCATCTCAGATGATCTATATAAAAATCCGGGAGCTGTCCATTAAACTTATAACAGTTGGCGTAGCCAAAGAAAAAGCGATGGCTGTGATGATAAGAAACGTGGTAGTCAATACACCGAACTTAATTTTTCATTGTCAATATAACATATGAATCCTGGGTGTCACTTATGCCGGGCCACACGTATTTCATAAGATAATACGTTTATGCAGCATCGATCAATGGATAGCTCCTTGATGACTGTGCCTCAGCCAGATTGCCCAACCGTCTTGCGATGCAGATGCGATTAAAGGAATCATATGGTCGATATAATATTAATTTCGTGCGAATTTATCGAAATTGCGATAGCAATAAATCAGTATTTGATAGCGTTTGCAGCTGGTATAGCATCCATCAGGGTCCTAGAACGTCAGGAGGGGATCTGAAGTGGAACCTCAAGTTTAGATCAATATCGGCGGAGTGAACTTTTTCTGTAGGCTATGGCATGTTCCAGGTTATGCATTTGAATAGATAACATCAATGACGAAGTTCTAGCTGGCTGAACAGTTTAAGTAAGTCTACCTCTTACACATATTGCCACAACATGGTTAGTTGCAGATTCGGTAGTGTGAACTGCAGTGCCTTGCAATTAGCTACACTGTTATGGTTGACCCCGGCGTCACTGATGGAATCACCGAACATATTAACAGATTTATACACCATTTGGTACAATTGAATGGAGATGTTTATTTAATGCATTTGGGACATAGGCACAAGTGACTGTGTCGGCGTTGGTCAAATTTGTCTCTGATTCGGTTGAAAAAAAAAGAAGAGAAAATACTTCTTGTACAATCTGTGACCATTTGTACAGATCCATGTAACTGTTTAATCTTGACTTGCCAGGTTTGGTCACGACATGTGGATTATACCGGGGGACATTGGATACTGGCTAAGGGAGTTTGGCAAGGCCTCGAGTTCACACATCATTCTTGGTTATCGAGTGGCTGTCATACATGTCACCGTCCTTCCTCTAGCGTCGCTTCGATTTATCAATAAAGCTTCATGATAAGGTCAACCTAGGTTACCGAACTCTTGAACTTCGTTCAAACTTAGGATTCTACCCGACAGCCGTGTCCTCACGTGGTGTCCTCAAAGGCACCGCATGAAAAGTCAGAATGCAATATCTTTTGCTCCAAATACACGTGAGAAGTATATGTGATGTATGTGAAATACTAGTAACAGATTAAAAGTGAAGGTAAAAATCACTGAACACATACACACCAACAATAGCAATGAGCAATGTTTGAAATAGATCTAGAAATGTCCTCATTTCAGTCAGAAATATGCAAACCGATAAAGAGGATGTAAGGATGCCCCAATACACGGGCAGGAAAACTATGACGAAAGACGCTTGCCCTTCGCATGCAGATGTCAGACAGGGGAACTGAACCACAGTGGCTCGTGGAGAGTGCACCTGTCTATCGACGTGCAGGCTAATAGAATCAAGAAGCGTGAAAAAAGGTTGTCAATGAGAAAACTTTAGATTTATAGGAAACAGGAGTTTATTGTCAGGGATCGCCTGGTGCATTTCATTCTCTTTAAAGCAGAGCTGATATATTTCAATATTTCTCTATAGCTGAAAGTTTCTAGAGCGTGTGCATCTATCTCACCCTTTTTATAATCTTCAGCACTGAATTATGTCTTCCAAAGATTTAGCATTCTGCAGGAAGTAACGGAAGCCAGTGCACTTCTTTACACTTGTCGCGGTAAGTCGCACGTATTTGTCTGAATGCCAACATCAAAGCAAGATAAAAGAGGTTCTTATTTCCTGAATGCCCGCCGTAGATAAGGCTTAGGGAATCGCTACATCGTGGGACATCAGCCCAAGGGCGCATCTTGGGACGGCAATGGGTGATAAATACATGTCCATTCACTTCTGGCTTACCAATCAGATCTTCTGGACAGAAACTTTTGTCCTAATAATCATCAACTTGGTAATAAATGACAACGGAAAGAGGAAGAGACCAGAAAATTAATGATGTGCCATCGGCAGGCAAGAGTAACTTGATGAAGGGTCGAAATCTTGTGACTGAAGATGCAACTCGATAAAATCACTACATTCTAGCAAATGTTCTTGGTAACACAATAGATCACAATAGGCAGGGAATCATCACGAGAATGTCCATTGTCATGGCCATACAAGCCAACATCACCACTATACTCTGTTTACAGAAACAGAAAGCTCAGAGAGATTCAGAACAGGATGCATGCAGTTTTGGTCGCTTTCAATCAAACACGTTCGAGCAATGCACAGACATGACGCTTCCAAGTTACAAACAAGACACTGAAATTCATCATGTAATTCCTCATCGTAGATTCTGCTGGCCGCAAACTCAATTTCACAAGTGTGCTGCCGATCGCGATTGGCACAAACTGACCCTTACCCAATACAGCAGCATCATTCTGTGGACACACTTTGTCTTTCCGCTTTGTATCTTGAACATATGAGATGTAAAATGGGGTGAAAAGGCCACGGAATGCATTTCTGCTCGTATCACAAAACTAACACCGCATGAAAATAGCCTGTCTGAAGCGGTTTGGCGTTACGTTATAGGCGGCCAGGGCGAGCTTTCCATATCTCGTTGTCGGCATTCTTGCATCTGGCTGAAGATTGACAAATTCAGGCAATTTGTTGTGTCATGATTTACAGTTCAGGCAGGAAAACAATATCTTGTCCTGAACGAAGGAACTATCATGTTATGATCTGCCCTATCTTCGATATAATTCACTCTTTATTGCTGCTAAGGTTTTCATGCTATCAACCAACCCAATGGTGCAACCTACCAGCCAAACAACCAACGAGCTACGCAGGCAGGCAAATTACCCAGGAAATATCAGGTGATCGTGTTGAAGGCAACTACGTGACCCGTGAATCGGGTATGTTCATGATTGCGATGTTTTTAAGCAACAAGCTGTGCTGGGTGTGAAGAGAATTTCACCGATGATCCTCCAATACCCACTTCAAGGATATTGCATCAAGAAGTCATATATCAATTTGAAATAAGTATCTATGGTGCTGAATATGAGAATAAACTCGTGGAAACCCTTGACGGGTCTCGATTTCAGTTACAACAGATAATATTTCTGGTCCAAGAGTACTCTCCAAGCAGAGATTGATGGGGGAGATTGTGGAGAGTAGTCTAACTTTGCAATTACTTTGGAATTGCAGTCCCAATGTAAGACTACACTGGTGTTGTTAATCCCAATAAAAAAGATACTATGGCACCTAAAAATTACGAAAGCGTTTTTCACCAAAGATGTTCTGAAGCCGACTCACAATAACCTCCTTCAGATATACTAGTATAAACAGGGAAATATGGGGCAAATTTCACAGTATTCAACAGTAATGCTATCATAGCAATAGCTCCCTCGGAGCAGCAGCTTTAATGTGTTTCGGATGGACTATCTGCAAGACACATTCAGTGTCTCGACAAGAATTTATCCGTCAATATCACTCATGACTGTCTGTTATTAAACATCTGACACATAGCATCAGAAATTTATATCTCAATATCGTCTCAGTTCAACAGACGGTTGATAGTATCATTTATTCATGGCTCGCAGTGAAGAGCAGAATCCGCGACCGATTTCACGTTGGCATACATCGGTGAATTTATTTGCCAATTCTATCTAAAGATGTGTCGTGCCAGAACACTAGACTCTAATGGTATCTTAATATCTTGTGAACTGACTGATGTGATGTACCACCATGGGAATTGTCTTTATATATCCATTATGGTTATTGTCTTCAATTGCCCAATTCTTTTTCTGCCGTCTGGGTTTCAATGACATTCTGGCCATCTGAATATGTAACGACAGCATCATAAAGTGCAAGGTAAAGCATGCATACAAGTATTCAGAAGATACAGAACACTGGCACTGCTCACGGTGATAGTGGACAACATCATGATTGCTTGATACCTGCAAAGATTCCATAAAAACTATTCATGACTTCTTTGTTAAAGTCTAGCGTTTATGAAAGCTCGCCATGTACAATGAAATGACATTGCCGACATTCCCAGAGGAATTGAATAGTATATTGAAAGAAGGAAGGAAGGTTGGTTTATGTCAGACATGCTCAGCTGAACAAATCACTTCTAAAATCCGAGTGAGGCTCTAGAAATAAGATGCTAGCCGGAGGCGTGAAATACGGGAAAGCAGCAACTGCCAGAAGGGTACCACAGCAATTAAAGCCTTCAAGATTGTCTGAATCGGACCAGGGAACCCACGCGACTACCATTTTACTGCACGATAATTGCTTCAAGGTGTGATCTAGATAAGATGTAATTTACTTTGTACTATTTGCTAGAATCCACACAAGTGATAAAACCACTGTACAAAATACTCCCACAAGCACTGTGGGGTCAAGATTTGTCCATCTAAATCGGCAGTAACATGACCATTCCAGGTAACTTGCGTCACGTGAAAACCAATAAAACGGATCCTCCAACCAGCTCATCTAGCTTCACTGTATCAGCTCCATCCGTGCAAGCACGGTCCCCGAAGTCTGGTTTCCAAGGAGCTAAACAGAGGATGTAGACCTTACCATTTCCCTGAGCTGGCTGGATTCTCTCACGTTTTTACTGCAAGTAGACTAGACCTGGAAAACCATGTCAAAGAATTGGTGCAAAGCGAGTATGCAAGGAGGTTCAATTCTATAAGCGGATACTGGCTGGCAAGCGACGGTTGATGTTCCCTCAAAAGAGACCGTATCCTGATGGGGCCGAGGCAGGCCACGGCCAGTGTAACTTGAGAAGATGCAAAACAATGACAACATAAACTTAATCCTTCCTTAGAATTTCATAAGACAAAGCGAGCCCCTATCATAAAAACAAGACATCCTAGTTCTAGTTGTAACTCTGTTCTAGGATACGAAACACCTGAACATGATCTCATCAGATAGCGCTGAACAGTCTGCAAACATGGCGGGTCGAGAACTCATGATCAGCCCCAAGCGTGAACTAGAAAGATGGAAACTGGCAACATGGCCACCGTATCTACCACCTTGTGACAAAATCTCCCAAACCCACGGGTAGATTATGTGTGACAAAAGGGCTGAATCAATGAGGGAGCAGCGCACCAACAGGCACACATTCTCGAGGCCATGAGTGGCATGACTGCACAAAGTGTCGGCCACCTTCTCGTACTACTAGTATGTACTCATTTCTCGTGCTGGTAACACCCGCCATCAAAAGTTAAACCTAAAAGAAGAAAATTGGCAACGCAACCGGTTTAGCTGCCACCTACAGTAGCTATAGCTCAAAAGTCTCGCAAACGCATTGTTGGGGTTAATGAACAAGATAATCAGAGTAGATCCCATAAAATAAAACAAAATGGCAGTCACCACAACACATGACCAGCAGGGAAGACGGGCGACGCCCGACTGATTGACGCATGCGCATGCGCCTGGAAGTCCTGATGACGGACGCGGGAAAATGAGATTAAAACTTTTACAACATTTCAAAGTTTTCTTTGCGCTTTTTGTTGTTGCAAAATTCTGGCCGTAATTGAGTGGATAGCGCTGACCAGACTTGAAATCTGTTGATTAAATAAGAAGATCTAACCCTTTTCCATCTTTGAGCTGCCAGTCGGCACCCCCTTTGTAAAGTCGTCTGAGCTACTCTCCAAGCAGAGGTTGAAGGGGAGATCTTCTTCTAGAATAATGGCTGTCAGAAAACGTAGCACTCAACAAAAGGTAACGATCCCCCTCTTCAACCCCTGCTTGAAGAGTTGTCTGAAGCGGCATGGGGATTTAGGATAAGCCCAGAGGATAAAGGCGAGCACTTTCAATTGGTTACATGTATGTGAGTGTCTCATTTGTTTACCTGACCATTTGTCTCTTGTTTCCCAGTGGGTTGGAGAATATGCTCATTAGGCCATAGCACGTAAATTTTATGGATGACATTCTCCGCAGACTCCAAAATTAATGATATAGGGCGAAAAAAACGAGGCGGGCTTTAAAAAAAAACAAGATTCCTATATTTTAAAATTTTGAGATCATAAGTCTTGTTAAACAAGAATTGAGGCGACGAAATATTATATCATGACCAACAGGTCTTTTATTCCTGTATTCAACCAATGCGGTTTCATATATGATATAAAACCTCCTTAATTTAATGTAAACATGTCCTTGTAGATGTGTATACATCTTAATAGACTAACTACAAGAAAAGCAGAAAAGAGCTTGTTGTACCATCATCTGAAGCAACTACACTGGGAATTCATATCAATGAAACACCTTGTGTATACAGCTTGATTAACTAGACCCCCCCCCCCCATTATTCATATAATGTCCTTGCTAGAACAAATGCAGAAAACAGCTTGTCATTATACCATCATGGGCAGGAACTACACTGGATATTCATATGCAATGAAACACCTTAGACTGTCAACATTAAACTGTTCTTGAAGATGTGTATACAGCTCAATTAACTAGAACAAACCCAGAAAACAGCTTGTCATACCATCATGGGCAGGAACTACACTGGGTATTCATATGCAATGAAACACCTTAGACTGTCAACGTTTATGACAAATTTGCCAATTTTTGGCATGTTGACCACCGTCCAAGGGCAATGAAATTTCTTGTTTTTTATTTCGAAATCAGGCGAAAATTAATGAGCGCGCTGATGTCATCCATAAAGATTACTTGCTGTGGCCTTAGTTCTAGAATATGATCATTTAATTTGTACTATTGTTTCAGATAAGTGTATTGAAAGAGTTAAAATAAGCATCAACAAACTTAAGACTTTAAATACCATTTGGCAATCAATCCCCTAAGAGGCATTTTACCAGCAGTGATAATTCTGACTTCTCTAACTCATTCTAAATTCTGAAATCATGCCCATTAAAAGTTTTCCAGTTCATCTGTAAATTGTCAGTGGTGTCATGCCATAGTTATCTCCATGAAAAATGGAGATATAGTTTTGGGTGTGTCTGTGTGTTTGTGTTTCCGCACCACTCCAGTCAGAATAACTCAAGAACCTCTTGATGGATTACGATGATATTTGGTATGTGGGCAGGTGTTGTGAAGCCGACATTCAAGGTCGATTTTGGGCCCCCTGGTATGTGACCTTGGTACTGCAGCAGAAATTCCATTTTTGTATCTCTTGACCTGGACATGCTATGGTCTTGATTTTTTGGTGACAGATAGCTTGTGGTGTAATAAAGACGTGGTGTGGGTCTGGGCCCCCTAGCAGCTTGCTCTGGAACTGCAGGGGCGTTATCTTGAAAATCTTCTAAGGAGAATAACTCAGCAAAGGAACGATGGATTTCCATGATATTTAGTATACAGGTAGCTTAGACAGAGATGTACATAATGAAGTGCAAATTATGTTGTTTAGGACTAAATTTGCATAAATAATTAGGAAAATCAATATTTGCAGTGTTTTCCATTATCAGACTCAAATACATGTAATGTATGTAGTTTATGGAAAGGGGATTATCAACAGAAACCAATTATGCAAATAAATTCCTTATTTGCATAATTAATGCACAACACCATAATTCATCTAATTGGAAAATCATAGGACTGTCAATATGATACTTAATATGCAGGTAGCTTAGATAGAGATATACATAATGAAGTGCAAATTATGCTAATTGTGACTTAATTTGCATTGCTAATGAGGAAAATCTATATTTGCAGTATTTTCCATTATCAGACTCAAACACATGTAACATATGTAGTTTATGGAAAGTGGAGCATCAACATATACCAATTATGCAAATAAATTCCTTACTTGCATAATTAATGCACAACACCATAATTCATCTAATTGGAAAATTATAGGACTGTCAATATTGCAACATGTGTAAGTTAGATAAAGGTGTTCATGACCAAGCATATATTATGCAAATGTGTAAGTCATTTGCATGAATAGGATTGTTCATGGAGATATGAGGTCGTGGAACTCTTGTTTGATAAGCAAAGGTCTTGTTGTATGCTGATCGTTGCTGTCACAATTCCACATTTTCTTGTAGTGGCAACAGCTGAATCTTGAGATAAGGATATAACATTGCATTATTGGCAGTTGACTACAATTTGAATATTTCCAAAGTTTTAAGATATCTCGCAGTAAGTAGTTCATATACTAGGTGATAGTCAACTTGAAGGCTTATACACTCAAAAAAGGTTACCTACATCATCGACTTAGGTACAGTAGACGATTACAGCATATCTTTTTTTTAGCTATTTTCAGTCTTGGCGGATGCATGGATGATCTGCAGACATCAGATGTTCCTTGTGGATGTTCTTAACAGCTCACAGTGTTGGCATTGGATGTGTTAGGGAAGTCCCTAAGCTAAGGTAAATTTAGCCAGTACCATTAGCACCATCGTTTTATACAGCAGAGACTGTGGCTTTCAGAAGCACTTAGTCTTAGCTTTAAACTGAGTCACCAAAATTAATGGCCACCTTTTAACTTTGCATTTCCGTGCCCTATTCCACCAAGCCTGTTATTACTAGCTAATATTGTGTGAAATTACACTGAATCTGGTAGATGACTCCCTCCACTGCCTCCTAGATAAGTTCAACTGACGGTGACCTACAATGTCTGCAAAACTTTTGGGTCGAAATGGATGGGCCCTATTAAAAAGGCCCGATGAAAAGGACAGGTTAACACCAAATCTTTACTATGTGGTAGTTACGATCGTTTTATAGCAGCTATTTACTGCTGTCCTCAGGGAGGGCTTATAGTTACTTTGAAAACGTCAGAGTCACGGTGAGTGTGGTCATTAATCCCTCAGCCATATACAGAAACAGGCCTAGATACAGAGATTATTCTTGACACCCTATATCATGTCATTGGTATCATAATCAACTGGACTGGATCATGTATGACTACTACATAGATATGTCACATCCATATCTTTTATTCTATATGCACATTACTAGACCTTCTGCAAGATCAACATAGATCTGGCATATACCTTTCCATTATTCCCTGAAGCTAACTTAAGATTATACCACTCCTATTCCAGTATTCTTTTGACTGTTTACACTGGTATGACACTTTCCAAGAGTCTCCAGTGTATGGGTACTTTGCTTTCTTTGTTTTCTGCAGGTAAACATTAATCATTAAGAATACTGCAATAAGCAGATATCAAGAAATAAAGGGCACTTCTGAGACAAATATTCTTTATTGCCTACATGAAAGTATTGCAACATCGGAGTGTTCTATAGTCTATACCATGTTTCACATCATGTTACTAGGACGACACACTAGCATACATGGCTAAGATGACAAAATGTTTTCATAAAGCTCTTTTACACCAGCAAAAGAAACAAAGTTTCCGATAAATCTTTTCAGAATGATATAACACCTAAAAAATTTACATCTATGTCACAAATCTGATATACAAAACACACCATATTTACATATAAATCTTTACCTGTCTTCATATTTTTGCATCCATCATGATACTTGCATGACAGTCGTCAATCATTTACAATAGATTTTTATTGATTTTACACACATTCTTTACATATAACAAAGGGTGATGAAAAAATGTATACCAATAACTTTAGTTTCTCAAAATACTCCATATAGTGCAAGGAACTCACACAAAACAAATCAACACAACTAGATACTCTGGTAGAAAAACAGAAAACAAATAACTTCATTAGAAAGACTCCATGAATCTCTTGTTTTTTCCTGGTCTACAGTGGAAATTCATGACTGATCATCAGATTTTAATGTGAAAATAGGAACATTCATAGTTCAACAGCCACCCATCTCCAGATGTCGCTGACACAGTTGGTACAGAAAACTGTAAATGTTTTAAGATCATTCATACATTGTAATCACCTACATTGTGAATGTTTTTAAAATCATCCATACATGTACATGACATCCTGTATGGAAAGGGAACATGGCCAAATATCCTTGTTGAATGTGTAAAAGAAAACATTTATGAAAAACTTACAAAACTTACAGAAAGCACACACAAGATACAATTTACGGTCTTCACACACTTAAGTTCTTCTATTTGGACGGCAGTGATCCCATTCTTATCATTTCTTCTTGCCCCCTTTGGTGACGTTCCTCTCTGCCTTCCCCAGAGAGACCTGTCTGGCATTGGAGCCAAAGGTGAGCGTGCTGATGGTCTCAGACACATTCTTCTCATCTGGGCTCACCATCACAAACAGACAGGCCTGAAACACACAATCCACATGTCGGTTCATGTACTGTTTAATCTTTTCACTGTGGCATTTTGGCACAAAATCTGCATTAGTTAGAAGATAAGATAGCAGAGGGATGGTTCATATTCCCACAAGTTTGACGGTATCTGTACAGCTAACCTCCTGACTGACAAAGATGAGACTGAGAATTGAAGTACTGTAAAGTAATGATGGTTGCACCTGTACAGATAACACTACATGTAAGTGTGCACAGGATGGAGAGATATCTGTTGAGTTGTAACATTATAGTGCGATGTTCTTTCTTATTCCTGTTGAACAAAATGTTGTCAGTCTTAGAGACTCAAAATGTGAATTGCGCATGTCTACAGTTTTATGTTCAACCATAACACTCTGATTTAGTGCACTTCTGAACAATTTCAATGTTACAGTACCATCAACTTTGTTTATTTCAATCTTGAGATATTTCTCTGGTACCTTGGGGATATATTAACACTTGGGATGAGAGCAACATAGCTTCACTAATCTTGTTTCTTCGGTTAAGTGGCTGGATGTAACAGTGTGATTAACAGGAGCACCTGGAGGGCAATCAATATCAATGGCAAAAACTACACCTGTGTAATTCTACTCTATATAATTATGTATACATACATGGTCTCCTAGGTGTAAAATTGTTTTCACTAATGGGTAGCTTCCTTTCTCCTATTAAGAGACACTGTCTACCTGCTTCCTCCCAATTAGATGATACAAGCACATACATGTAGTGTTACCGGTTTCAGCTAATAAAGAAAAACTGGCTGACACAAAGTTACATCCTAATTCCTCTAAGAATAAAAGAAAATTACAACCAGGTAATTTCGCTTTCAATCAAAGGAACCATAAAAATTGTTACACTGTGCATAAGGGAAACTGAATATCATTTTAATATCTTGCCTTAAGAGTATAAAAAAACAAGTTTAATTTAAACAATGTCATATGATTTAACACAGGTAAACCCATGTCAGTTAAGGGAAAAGATTTTGACATTAAAGTCGAACGCCACATCTAAAAGACAACCATCGGCTCAAGACGAACGCTTTCGGTCGGGCACGATTTTTTTCCCATAGACACAAGCATTAAGCGATGTGTCCAAGACGACCACTTGTCTTCTGTGACCGCGACTACCCCCAATCCGGACCGTAAGCAACCAAAATGTTGCTGAAGACGACCGTGTCATTTTCAAGGGTGTGGCGACATCAATTTTAAATGTTCTATCAATCAAACTTGCTAGAAACGCTAAATACACCTTTTGGCCTGGTGTTCTCCTTAATACTTAAAGGTGTCCATATCACGATCAGATATAAAATTCTATTTAATGAGCAGATTTCTCTTGCTCTACAGGCAAACCTTATTCGGAATCCCAAGATTTTGTGGCAAGATATTGTGACTGCCACGTTGATATACTTCCCACTTCTTCCATCTATTGACTAGATATTTATAGGTATAAAGCTAAGATAGGTAAGAAATAGTCCTCCTCATAGATCAAGCTTAACAGGATAGAAATGACATGAATTATAGTTTTCAACTACTGGAAATGGAGATAACCTAATAGGGTGAAAGTTTGTTCAGGGTAGTAACTTTTACTCATTTAAACTTCATCTCACATGCATGCAGACAACAAGCCGTTGTGCTTTGTAAATGCACAACACGTTACCTTAAAGCACAAAATACCTACTGGTTCATGAAGATTAGTTGAGTTATTGCGCAGCGACTCCCTCTCTATGGAGCTGCCTCATTGTAAACCCCAGCAAAACTGCCACAACTTTTCCAGGTAATCCCTATTAACTGCTACCACCTGAGACAGCAATGAGCGCACAGCACACACAAAGGATCCAACACCCCTGAACAGATTGATTGCCCTGCTTATTTCTCTTCCTTTGACACTGTCTTAAAGAACCCTTGCAGAACAACACCCTAGAGAACATAAAGGTGTCAAGTTTAAGATCTTTTATGCCTGGATACCTTGACTAATAGCATCAAGTGCAGGTGCAATCTGTGGATGGGTGAACGGCAACAGATCACCATTGATTTAAACGTGAGGTACATGTACTCCTAAGTTGCCTGCTGCCTTGCTGAATATTCTACATCAAGAATTTCACAATGTCAATCTGATGGACACTGAATTAAAATTGAAACGGTAAAAGGGCAAGGGTTTCAGTAGCAGGGGTTGCTAGCTCTTCCCCCTGAACGTGCTTGAGGCAGCTCCTTGAACACAGGACCCCTATTTCATGTCCCTTCCAAAGGAATAGGTGCAGCCACAACCGAGATGCCCTTCCCAGGATTGAACCTGGGTGTCCCAGTAAGGTGTCCCAGTAAGCAAATAATTGGAACCAGGAACTCAAATTTGAGTCTGCTACCAGTGGATCTATATGGGGACATCCGTAAACAATACACTTCCAAAATGACGTTAAAACTATATTTGTGATTGAATATTGAAGTAGCCATAAGTGCAGGAGATGGCATACAAATAACCCTATAGATATCAGTGTCATTATGATCTCTTCTACGGTGTAGATATGAATTTCTAATCCTGTAATCCTGAGGTTATCATCAAATAGAGAAATGTACAGCATGCAATATGATATCAAATGCCCTATCTAACATCAACATCAATTATAATAAAAATATAATCACATAAAAGTAGGAAGTTAAATGAAAATTAATGCATACATGAGTGCAGTGTTTGTGATTTCTAACGTGAGTATGAAAATCATTAGAGATGAAAAATAATCTTGTGGTTGTATCACATTACAACTCATATAACAGTGGCTGTAAACAATGTAAACTACTCCATCAGCACCTCGATGTTTATGAGAAGGTTGGCAGGAAAGGTAAGATATGGATCACACTACAATTCCTGAATTCTTGAAACTTTGGCGGTAGTTTATAGACACTACGACACACCCGTAAATTCATGACACCACAAATATGTCTCCCTTGTAAGCGCAACAGAATTGTGTCAACAGTGAATTTAAAACACCATGAAAACCTTCTTTTCCCTACTACCTCAAAATAAATCACAATAAAAGTAAATGAAATTTCAGTAACTTTGAGAGGAAGAAGCACCCATGAGAATTACACTATTAGTAACAGTAACCATTGTATAAGTAATGATCAAGGAACATATTTTGAGAAGATGGGGAGGAAAATATTTGGCTTCCTTCTTGTGATTAAAATAAAGTCCTAACACACTCGGCCACAATGATAGACAGCATCCCGTACATACCTTTGCATCCCCACCCAGAACAGGCTGGAGCAGGTGAGTGAGTTTGGAGTTCCTGTAAGGCACATGTAGGGCATTGGTCCTTAAGGACTGGAACACCTGGGGGGGGGGACAACATGAAATCAGAGTGTTGTAATTACAGACTGAATGTTCAGCATACATTGTATACTAATCAGACCTTTACCCTTCTACCACTACATTAAATCCCTGAAAAAATTAAAGAATTTTCAGTGCTCACTTTTTCCTTATCTATAGCAATCATAGCACTCAAAAGCTGTTTAGATATTGAACAGAACAGGATCCTCAGGGACGATTTCACAGCCTGATCATTCCTCAGCTCTGACAACTCTACTAAGGTTTTCTTTTCTTTTCATGATCTAAGACGGAGGAATCTTCATTAGCCCAGTTCTTCCCCTTTGTAGTGGAACTGACAAGTAGCTATGGCAGCATGGAAGGGATTACATGGCAATCTCTGGATGGCTTCTGGTTGATCATGATGCGGATGGCTCAGAATTCATTAATTCAGTCCTCTGTGATGTTTGGCATTTCTGAGCTACTTAATGATTACTGTGGATAACAATGTGTAGAGGTTGTAGTCAAGCTACATGTACGTGTCAAAACTCATTTTCTTCACAAATAATGATTATTTCAATCCAAAGGCCAAAGTATCACAGCGACTGACCAATGCTTTGAAAAAAAATTTAAATGTCTGTCATATGTTACTAAGCTTGGTCAGAGAATCCTTTTTTTTTGCAACATAATCTGATATTCTCCAGGCTATGTTTTAATGTGCAATGTAGATTTCAATATAGTGATATAGAAATTCAGATGTTCCAACTGACTTCATTTAGTGATTCTCTTTGATATCGGTGACCCCTGAAATGCTCCAGAAATTGGTTTGTTTGTGATTAGTTTCAGCGAAATGTACCATGTATAAAAATGTTATTTTGTTAAACAAAAGCAGAGAGACACATTTGTGCAATTACATGAGACTTTTCAGTGCTGTATTGTGCACCAAATTACAGCTTGCATCTGCATTCAGTGTTCTTGCAAAAGTTGCAGTATTTGACAGAACTGTTGCAGCTGTGGTTTATCGTCTCTTAATTGAACACAGCATTTTGTATTGATTTTTCAGGAATAAACAGCTGAGAGGAAAAACCGAAAATGATTTGAATTCGCCCTGCATATGTCAAGGGTGCAATTTCGCTTGATTACCAGCATGGCAGTGTTCTTTACTTCCATGAATAGGCAAAACTTTTCCCATTACAACATCAAAATTAAGGCCGCACCGCTCATAATTGCATCCATTACACAAAGGAATACACGGCAGAAGCTCTGCAGCTTGCAGGTGATTACATTCCCAAGAACATATTGCAGGAGACGGTTTCTATAAAAAGATATTGAACTACAGTCCCACTCTTATGAAGGATTATGTTGATTACCACAAAATGAAGTTGGAACCTTGGAAGGTTTATTAAAATGTTCTGGTCCTTTGGGCACATGAAAGTACAGAGTGCTAACATGCAGATAAGGATTACACAGCTGCGAGCGGTTTCTTGCAAAAATTGTTTTCTCTTCAAGCTGTTTATCTGAGCGGCCTACCCTGAGGTATAGCTGTGGGAGACTTTTACTGCCAAAAAAATGGCGATTAGGGAAACATGGTGCCTGACCTTGAAAAGCTGTTAAAAGTGGATTTCGAAATAAGAGAAGCTGGCATCATTTGTCTTCTAGGTTGTCTGTGAATCAGGTGTAGTGGTGAAAAGCAACTGTTTGGTTGTTTGAACGTTACAACCTTTCTTGTGAATTGTATGCAGAAACCATCATTCTAAATATTAACAGGTGCCTGTCATGAAAGTAACAGTAACCTTTATCTTTTTAACTGTGATATTGATGCAGGAAAGGTGGGTAAGAAACTGAAAGCGGTCTCAAACCAGTTTAACTCACTGAAGAGTTATTCTTCCACTGGTCGTGACGGAGAAGATAGATGTTATTTACAGGTTCATTGTACCTGGGGAATTCCCCTACCTCTTTTTGACGTCCCTTATAAGGACTGTGACCCTTTCAAGTAGTGTGCATGTCGGGTGAGCCGGGATTTCAACTCCCAACATCTTGGTACAGAGGCTAAGGGTTACTTGACCACTGGACTACGCACGCTAATGGAAATGGAAATGATAATGGAAGGGTGGGTACAAATAAGATTAGGGCAGTGTCAGGTTTCAATTCACCACTTTAGCTCACCTGTCCGAGTGCTGTGAGGGATTTGTTGATGGCTGCAGCCTCCACCAGTCTCTGTCCGGTGGCTTCGGTCTTGGAGATCCTCTCGGACCCAGCAAGGTCCACCAGCATCAGGGTGCCAAAGGACGTGGTACTGGAGATCTTGTCATGACCCTCCACGGTCAACATCAGGAGCAGGTGAGATCTCGAGCTACAAGGGAGAAAAGAATGTCAGTTAGCTGTATGAAGTCTGCACGGCCCTGATTATTGCACCTGCCAGTATCTATATCAATTCTACATGGAGCAAGATGGAGAGCAGGTTTTAACATCAGTCACAGTAAAGAATGTTTAGACCTTGTGATCAGTAGTGGAATGTTAAACTCAAGATGTTGATTTATTAATATAATTGTACATATAAGGTTAATTTCTTCTGTGTCCAATTGTTTATTAGTAATGTATAATTGTAGAGGACCTTACAAAAGTTGCCATACTTTTGTTGTGTCAATAAAGATTACTGATGTAAAGATCTTAACACTCTGTCAACATTGATCCAAACAAATATACTATGTCCTAATGAAGCAAAGAAACACAGGATCAATGACATGAGCAAATAACAACAGATTACTTTATGGTATGGAATTCAAATCTACAAATCCAACCACCCATCTCCCAATATAAATGACCACAATCACGACAACATCACTCAAAGGTGAAAAATACCCTTAGTCTGAATACCAAAAATGTAAAGCACACATTCCCGGAAACCCTTCAAGCATTTTCACCACTAACATGTACTTGAGATGTTTATCCTGAAGCTTTCAAGGTTGCACCATCAATCCTGATATTTCTCTGCCTCCGAAACTGTCAAAAGTATGCAAATGACATAAATCCCATATGCTTTTGTCCGATGTTCGATAACTGTTTTGGGGATAAGGGCTTCAGGCTATAAATCCATAAAGCTTGATTGATGTTCCAAGTGACTGTCTACCAGGTGTTTGTTGCAAAGATTAATTTTGTAGTTGGACAGTCAATAGGAATATTTCAATACTGCCCAACCCATGCTGACAATTGATGTCTTGAGAATAATCTGACACACTATTATTTACCACCTAGATTATTAGAACTGCAGAAACTTCTTCCTATCAACTTTTGGGGTGACAACTAGCTGAGGTGAGTAATCACCTGTATTGTCGCCCCTTCCAGTTTATAAATGGAGAAGTCTAATAAAGATATAAAGAGACTCCAGTTGAACGAAGTATGTGGCAGTCCAGGCTACCAGGTACACACAAGCAACTGATACTGCCTGCTCCTTTTTGGTAAAAGTTTTAAAAGTAAGGCTACTCCAACATCTGATTTTTATACATGGTTAAAACCTAGTTTGTTTTTTACTCTAAATCAGATACCAAGTTCCTTATTAAAATACCTTTCAGCGTTCATCTTGGTGAAGGCGGTTGTCCTGTTCCTGAAGCCTGACTCCATGGTGTCTGTGATGTCCCCTTCAGTCTTCACCTCTATGGCTGTCAGGCCTGTGATCACCTGTTTCTTACCCTGTTGGGACACAGGCATAGGGTTGATGAGCACATTTAGCACAATTAAATTATCACACATTGCAATACAGGTGGCAGTGACCGTGGCACTACTTGTTCTAAAAATAAGGGACAAGAATAACATCACCTTTTCACACATTGATATCAGAATGTCTAACAAAAAGAAACCTGCTTGCAAGTATCTACAAATGCATGTACATGTAATCTTTGACTGAATTGTATGTTTTTCTATCAGAAAGATGTAAAATTAATAAATGCAAAATATACCTACCATGGTCCTGATGTCAAGGGCAGCATTGCCTATGGACCCCTCCTTCAGTAAATCTGACAAGGTTTCATTGTACACTTCAACCATGGAGATCTGTTGAAACCAAAGATAGATTAGTATTTGTGACATACATGTAGTCATTAAGTAGTCATGAATTATAATCATTGTAGTACGGTCTCTCTTTGGACTATACAAACACTATATTTTTAGATAGAAATGTTCAGTGATATCTGGTTGGACTGGATACAATGTGAATGTTATACTTATCAATAAGCAAACACAAAAACAAAGTCTGGTCCAAATATGACTTTATTTCTTTATTTCAGCTATATTACATCACATGATGCAAACGGACAAAGGGAAACAGGAAACATTTCCTTTGTAATCCCAGTCCGGGTAAAAACAACAACAGGGAATAGAATTACAACAAACCAATACCTGGTGGGATCCATGTAACAATAGTAATGGTAATAATAATGATAAGAATAATAATAACATTGACAACAATAATAATAACAAATATCACCAACAGAAGATAAATAAAATCAAATTTAGTGGAAACTTTAACTAATGGTCTACAATCTACTGTTATGTGCAGGATGTGAACACATACAATCTCACAATTCAAATGAAATGCCTTACCTTTAAAGTGTAGTCCACAGTCTCCTTGTCATTACATATTCTTAAGAGCTCCTTAATTGTCCTGTTAACAAAGCATAAACAATTCATTATAATGTTACCAGTGATAGCCACCAGTGTGTGGTTACTATATATTCATTTGGTAGATTGACATCCACACACAGCCATTACTTGGGCGAAGGAAGTTTGATTCAAGTCTTACAGAGCAAACATTATTATATGCAAATTGATGCTTCAAACTTTTCCACCTTCACCTTTATATCAAATTGATGTATTCACCTCTTGGAACAATATCAAATATGTCACTCTTAGGAACAGAGGGGTACTATAAATAGAAGCAAAGATTGCCTCAACAAAATCGAATGATGATTCATGGTCTGATATATTAATAAGGAGTCAGACATAGAGTGTATGCCCTTAAGGCAGTTGGAGATATAAGGCTTGACCATGGTCTGAATGCCTTGCCAATATATCTTCAGTTATAGTATTGTATTACTTGCCTGACGTTGACCCCTGGGTAATCTGGTGGCCCCATCATTGTGAAGGTTTTCCCTGAGCCAGTCTGTCCATATGCCAGGATACACACATTGTACCCATCCACACAAGACTGGACAATGGGTAAGGTGTCCTCAAACACCTACAGTAGAAGAAACAATGTTTACCGGTTAGCCAATGAAGGTACCTTTAATTCTGTCTGAGCACCTCAAAGCATTCTGTGTCCATAAAACAGCTGTCTGGCCATTCCAGCCCACCTGGCCTATCTGGCCAATTCAGCCTGTCTGGCCAATCCGCATGACAACTCCAGATAGGGGTCATTACGGCCATATACAGTGGCATGGAAGTTTTTCAGAAAAAACGGCTATGTATTCATCTTTAAGCTGTAAAAGGTTAGAAGCATTTGTAAAAAATGCTCTGTTCAGTCCAGAATTAATCTGTTTATTGTTAATTACAATACAAATGTAAGCTTTACATGTAGCTTGGTTAAAATAGCCTGACTGACGTCATTCATGTACATCCTAATAAGGTCATAACATTCACCTGTTCTTGAGTGGAGGTTGGAGAGAAGACTTTGTCAAAGCTGAACTTCTTCTTGCTTCCACCCGACGGCACAACAATGTCCTCGTCATTGGGGAACTGCATGTAGCCTCCAACCCTGTCATCTTGCCGACAGCGACAGAAGACACGGATGTTCCCGCGCAACTCTTGTAGCTATAAATAGCAATGGATTTTAGTTGTTAGAACAGGTATGTAAGAGAGGAAACACAGCAGTAAATTTAAAGGGCTGTTCATGGAAACTTTAACTTGACAAGCATACACTTTAGTCATGAGGCTCTCTCTAAAAGTCAAAATTCTAACATGCACACTACCAAACTGTGTTTAAAACATAAATAAGATTGTCGCATTGATCGTTACATATTCCAGAAAATTTTAATGTACACATGGTTACTTTAGATCACTAAAGGATACCGGGTGGCACCTAAAAACATCAGATATTTCTCAGAAAACTTGTCTATGGTATAGATTGACTCAAAAGTTATTTTCATTCAATCCTGGATGCCTTAAACCTTCACAACTGTACCACACTGTGCATTCACTGCTGATAGCAGAGGTTGCTATTCTGAGGGGGCACATTGCAAGATGTCAATCTCCTATCAGGGAGACCCTAAGCCTGATGAAGAACCTATCCCACCTAATTAAAAGTGGAGGATGACATCTGAAGTCCGTGATGCGTGAGCCTGCTGACATGTTGGCTACACCTGGGTAATTATTTTGTCTTAAGGTTCCCTCAGAGACACTTGCTGTGGCAGATTGATGGCCCTTGTGGCTCCGGCATTGCTATCACAAGCTCTCCAAGATCACTTAATTGCCACAGAGTGATTAGTTAGGTGGTTTTTCCTTCCTGCTTGGGTTTGTGTAATCAGAGACAGGTGTTTTTTTATGTCTAAGTCTCAGAATCTTTTAGGATTTCTGGGGATTTTCTACACACTCACCACAAAGCCTGATGAGTATGAGAACAAGTCAGAAGGACAGGAAAAGCTTTCTCTAAAAGGTTTCTTCAACTTGTTCAAGGTACGTAACTATGTAAAACATTTCCCAGAGTGTCACAATGTCAGATAGCAGTGAAATTCGAAAGTGAAAGGCACAGGATACATCGATGAAGGTTAGACATCCAGGTAATAAGATACACAAGGAAGCAGTTAATCAAGCAAGCGCCAAAAGACAGTTAATCAAGGAAATGGATAGATTTTGAAACGGTCAGACGTTTCAGGTATGATCCACTTCCTTTCGTCAGTGACTGGACAGGATTTGTAGATCACCACATTTTAAACCGAAAACTATGAAAGACCCAGAAGTTTCCCCACCTGGTTGTAGAGTAGTTTCCTCTGCATTGCCTCCTTCCTGTACAGGACCCGCAGCTCCTCCACCTCCGCACCACTGCTGCTGTCCATCTCACTGATCCTACCCAAGGCGGAGATGGCCTGGACAAAACATTTGTTTACTTGTTTATCTATTGTTCATTTTGCAATTGAAAGTGATCAATACATAACAATGAAATAAAAATGAGAAGATATCAGTGTAATGAAGACCGAAAGCTATATGCTTTGTTAATATGTAAAAGCCTCAGATTATAACAATTGAAATAAATCAATCAATCAAACAAAAGAAATAAGATGGGTAATAAATAAATGAAACAATATAGTGTAAACACAGTACAATAAATAAATTACCATAATGATGGTTAATCAGAAGTAGTTAACAAGGAGACATGGCTCACACTTCACTGCATTGTCTTAATAAGAGATTTTTTTCATGAACTGATCTATGACCAATAAGCATACCCAATAGATCTAGAAATACTTAAGGCTTAATAGCCATATTTGATAAGTGTACATGAAGGAATGGTTAAATCATTTTAATGATTAAAATCACAAAAACATTGTTCAAGGTATTCTACAAATTCTGCTGTCTTTCTTTCCTTGATCTTTTGGCATCTAATGAATTAAACATGTGACAGTATGCAATTTTTCCAATCATAAAGTTTGAGTTACTCCTTATCTTTGGAAAGCTGTTGGTTCACTGTACAGTGTATTTGGGAAATGATACAGAGGCTCCCCCTACCCTTTTTGTTAAGTCCTGCAGGTCTGAGAAGCCGTCCTTGACTATGACTTTCAGACTGCGGTAAGACTTGTCCAGCTCCAGTGCTGAGTGGTTCAGAGCCTTCAGGGTCTCTTCCTCCACAGTAGGGCCTGCAGGAGGGGGCGGTTCTGGAGTGGGGGTGCGAGGGGCTTTTACCACAGTCATGGACTCTGCTGAGGACTCTCTCTGGGAGTCAAAACCAGACTCATCACCCTAGAACAAGAGTGATGAGATAGAAACTGTTAGTGTTAGCATAAACGTTACATGTCACAAACGAAAATCAAGAGTGCACTAAAAGAAGGAACCTGAACCTGAAACTATTTTGCATATACAGCTTTACAAGCATTATTAATTGAATTTCTGATATAAATTCAAACATCTTTTTTGGTCAACAAATTTTGTGCAGAAAAGGTAAAACTCTTAAAAAATATTGTTAGGATTAGGCAAAGGTACTTACATGACGACGCCTTGAGAATGATGAAGGAGTCATTGTCTTCATCCTCTCCATCTGCATGTGTGATGCTGACAGCTTCACGTGCATGTCATTATTCTCCACCTCAAGATCCAACACCTTCTCATTCAGCTCAGAAACCTGGGCAGATAATGTTAATATTGAGGTCACTAGTTTTACATTTTGTCAAGCATTTTTCACTTCCTAAGGCCACACCATTTCAATGTGTTGGTTCTCGGATTTCAAAACAATATGCTTAACTGAAAAAACATAATGACAACAAAACCTGACAACTAGGTTTATGCCTCGGTGCACTCTTATTTCATGGAGCTCCAAAGTGAATACAGTCACTTACTGTGATATTCAAGTTCTCCTCCCTGCCAAACCAAGGAACGAGATGTTTTCCACAGAGATATACCCTGAATCTCAACTCTATCAACAGTGTAATGATCAATTTTTATATATGTATATTCTAACTATTTACTTACAAGTGCTAGACGGGATAAAAGAGGTACCTAATATAGTATGATAACCTACCTTTTCAACTTTTTCTTGTACTTCAGTTTTCAATGCTAATCTCTGCTGAAGAAGAGACTGGTTTTCCCTCTCCTAAAGACACATGAAGATCTCTGTATGTTAAACTACCATTAAACAAGTTTGCTAGAACTTAAAACTATATGTGATAGCGACAGTAAAACATTCTCTCTTCTTGCAGAAACACAACATTAAACCAACTTAATAGCGTGTGTGATATCATGTCACGCTTTGATTTATAACATGCTACCAAACTACAATGTATGCTCAGAGATGAATACAGCTTAAAGTATGTGTCTAGTACATCCCAAGAAAAGATTAGATTACACAATATGCTATCTTGAAGTCCTTACCTTCTGCTTGAGCTGTTCCTGTAAGGCATGGATCTGCCTGTCCTTCTCCTGAAGCTGTTGTTGGCCTTCTCTGCCACCTCCCCAGCGTTTGGCACCTGCACAAATAAATAACATTAACAGTAATTTTGTCTTAATGAACTAACACAGAAGAACATGTATTAGCATTTAAGCTTCTTGCAAAGATTGCATATTGATGTATATCGAGGAGAATTCTATACAAATTGTTGCAAACACATCTTACCTAGATTGGGATCTCCAAGACAGAGATAGTTGGCCACTGTCTGCTCAGTATTGTAGTTACACTGCCTCAAACTGGCCAAGATGTCAATTTCATCTGTCCAAGTAGGGATAGACTCCTGGAAGGGGAAAAAAGAAATCATTCAACATTTTTGTATTTTAGATATATGACAAAACTTAATTCACTTTCAAAATCAATTTCTCCTTAGAGTACGGAGAACAACAAATTGTCAAATTTAAAGTTTGCAAAGTCTCAGGCAAAAACAGAGACAAACTAGGAGAGTGAAAACTTACCTGTATTTCGTGTACTTGTTTTCTGATGTAATCATTATGCAGTTCCCACATCAGGGGCATGTTGATCCAGTACCCTGTCTCATCATCCATGTAGCAGTACACATTTCTCTTTTCCTGATGCATAGAATGGCAAAAGCAATCATATATGACTTGCTGCAAAGCTGTCCAGAGCAAGTATATGAAAAACAATTTTCAAAGGAAAGTGCAAGAACGCTGACAATATATGTCATCGTGTGTAACTCTTTTCAAACAAGGAGCCCTTTTATATCTAGCCTTCACAGAGCAGAGGTGGAACACTCTGAGCATTCACGGCTGAATTTCAGGCTAATGTTCAAACAATAATTATTGTATCCCATACAAGAAAATCCAAAGCAGCAAATGACATTATGTTGGACTTTTTCAGTGAATGTACTACAAAAAACAACTCAAACATATGACATACCTCAAACATGTAGGTGATGACAGTTCTCCCCTTGAGCGGATGGTCGAAGTATCCATCCCTGTCATCATCAGGAGTGGAGGAGGCAGTCTCCTCAGAGGCATAACCACTGGAGGTGGTACCAGAGGTACTGGGACCATTGTTATCGCTGGTGGTCTGCAGCTGCACCTGTTGGGAGAAAATTGCATAGTTATTACTGTAACACTAAATTCTTCAAAACAGAAGGCTGGGAAGAAAACTGACTCTGTTAACTGAAAGTTTGAGTGAAACCGTGTGAACCAAGGTACAGATTTTCCCCTCAGACCCTGTTTTCATGTTGACTTAGCAGTATAATCTTAAAACTGAGAACACAGAAATCTAACTGGTCTGGCCAGTGTGCTTAACGTTAAAAGTTAAACTTAAAACATACAGTTTTTTTTAGCACGTGTGTAATCCCTTCCATAGTCTGCATATACAAATGGGCATTTTTGCAGACTCATTTCTTTCCACAGAAGATTAGCTGCCTGTGTCTTATATCCAGACAAGCATGCAATGTGCCCATGCTTACAGTGGTATCATGCATAACTGAGGGCATTCCAGGAAAGAGGACATTTTGGTCTATGATTTGCTCAATTTCTCTCACTGCATTTGTACAAAGTGCATCATTTTCAAAGGTGATATCACTATCAAGGGAAAGGAGACCAAAAATTCAGCTGGCATGACAAAAGTAAACACTCCCAATGGTCCATGCATTGACCTTCAACAAGCATGACTGATCAATGTTTGATTATGCAAGTGCACAAAGTCAAACACTCTGTATTGTAAGAAGAGGGCTGAGTTTTGCCATAGCTGCACACATTTATACTCACAGGCATCCGCCTGGGTTTGTTTGGTACTTTCTTGGAATGCAAAAATGAAGTAGTATATGTTAGTGAATGCTTACATTTTATAATCATATATTCGTGCTAGTAAAGCACAGGCATTTTATACGACATTAGGTGTGTTTTGGCTATGTTTCTGAAAAAGCTACATGTAACCACTGCATTCAACTCCTTTATGTGCCAGTAAATTTCAGGCGTTGTGAACATTTAGTGACGCATTCTTTGCTGCAGTAATATGTGAGTCCTGTGATCTGTGCAACTTGGTCAAGAAAAATTGTGGCAAAGTTGAAGTATCCAAATTCTTGTTGACCATCAAATTGAACAAGCTGAACTTTCACTCCAGTGCTATTGCCTTGGAAGAGAAGCTGTGCAGTACTGCGGAATATGTTAGCAGTGTGTGGCAATTTTTAATGTACATTATCACATGGCCAGATGGCGACGACCAATCAGAAGCCTCCATTGCCGGCAATAAGTGGTCTGTTATTACGCCATAACACACCACTTATTGACGTCATGTCATGACACAACCGTTGCATTTTGTAGATGGGGGTATCTTTTTGTTGATTCTTTTTCTTAACCTTATTTAAAATATCTTTATTGTCTTAAAATTCTCAAAAATGTCCTTAAAATACATGAAGAATATATGAAAAAAGGGAAAAAAATTCAATCAAGTACAATTCAAACGGAAGGACTAAAAACAATATTTTTCACACCCCCACCCTCAAAGTGGAACCGGCCCAGATCAGGCGACTGTTCGCAGAACGTGTTCGAACGTCCGCCATAAGAGTACCACAGTTTTTCGTCGAGGAACTATCAGACGCCGACCTAGAGTCAGTTTTCGAGTCATGGGAAGTTAGGAAAGACGCCCAGGAACATGCTTCAGCAGTTGGGGGACAAGGAAGCTGACGAGTGTGACCAACAGGAAGCAGCGGGCAGAGAGATCCCCCTCCCCACTCATCATATCGTATTTCCCCAAGCTATTAAATCTTGGCAGACAAAGAAATCGCCCATGAAACCGCCGCAATTCCCCTCAAGTTTCTACCCAGGAGGACCCAAGGCCGGTATGTTAACGTTTCTGAGGGGTTTTACCCGACGAAAATTAAGAATATTGCCGCAAAGTGATGGCGCCTTGTTGAAAACAAACGCCCCCCTCCCCAGGTCACGTACTACGTATAAGCCTCCCAAACCAATGTGTTGCAACGAAAAAAATTACGGTCAAAATTCTTACAAGTTTCTACCTACAAGGATCTCAGTCCGATATGTGTACGCTTCTGCGGTATTTTTTCCGGCTTGAGCAAAAATTATCCAGGGAAACTACAGTACAAGCAAAGGGGACGTAAACATGCACGATTTTCTTACCACAGCTAAGCATCTAAGTTCTAACAACCCCTCCGTCAGTTTATAACCGTGTGGGCTAGAAGACAAGTTACTGCTGGTTTACATTGGATTATATGAAGATCATATGTACGATGGATTGATTTTATATGTATAATTAAAGAATCTATGTATTATAGAGGAATTTGTCTCTCTTGTATGGGTCAGTTTGGATAGGCTATGTGATAATAACGTTAATAACCCGCCTCTTCCTTGGTGTATATGGTGTCATAACGCCTGGCCATGTGCTATAACCACCTTATAAAACCACCTCGTTCGCTTCGCTCACTCGGTGGTTTTATTCGGTGGTTATAGCACATGGCCAGGCGTTATGACACCATATACACCTCGGGGCGGGTCATTAACCCTTAATTATATATCATCAAAGGTACCTACATTTCCTTAATGTTATTGGTTCCGTCTATCCAGTTTTGAACAGAAACCACACAGGAACAAAAGGGAAATTTTTTGATGAGTAAACATAGGTAATGGAACAAAAGTAGCTTTTATTTTGACACAATGACCTGGTGATAACATATGAAATTTCAAGGAGTATCATAAAACTAGCTATTTGGCTTTTTGAAGAATTGCTAAAGGTACCATTTTTATCCCCTGAAACTTGATCCACATAGATTTAAGAGCGAGGTCACAGGTTCACATAGAAACACTTGGGTATACAATTTTCAGAAAGCCACTAAGTTTTGCTACTTAAGTCTGTTTGTCTTAATATATCTCCTTTAAGGGCATACAAAAACAATACCACTTGAAATATGCCTAACCCTGTATCATTCCTTTCTATCATTAATTCTGCATTGCTACGAACACTGAACAAAACATTTAATGTAGAAACCAAACACATATAAAGTTCTCATTGGTAATTCTTGGGAAAATGACAGCGGAGACTGGTATTCGACCGGTTTCGACTTTATTGTCTTTTTTTCATATAAAGTTCTCCTTTTTAAAGACTTCTCCTATGATAGTAAAATGTAACTAAACTAACAGACTTGAAGTTACAGAAATGATGATGTGACATATTGTTTATTCTGTTACCAAAGGTTTCAGTCATGTTGTCCTTCTTTAGCATAAAAGATTTGAATACCTGTTCTTCTTAATTGACACCATATCTACGTGGCATGACATGCTTTTGTAAGAAAACAATGGGGATGTCCACTGTTATGTTGGGTGTCACAGTAACACATACAAACAGGATTCAACATTAATATTTGCACAACAGGAAAGTTAACAGCTTCTTTGTATCCTTTCAAAATGAAATTCCGTTGCACAGCATCTTAGATCATTCCTTAAAGAAGTTTTGAGACTTTAAATACGTGAAAAATATCATTATTTCATATTTTGGGCTCCAAAAACAACAGTGTATTTCCATATAAGAACATGTAAAGGAATGTGAACAAATCTACATATACCTTCCTGTCTGTAAAAGTGTAATTCATAAGATGTTCAGTAAATATGCTGAGGTCAAAGTCAGGCATACCAGTGAATCATAAATCATTAACACCTGTAAATCACAAGTATTAGGGCATGTGTGACATTTTGCCCACCACTTTAAGGGAGAAGTGATCCATCACATGACACAGTTCCAACAAAGCAAACCAGCGCCCCTGCTTACACATGGTACCATGGGTACGGGAAAACCCTTCAGTGTACGGTTACACTGCACACAAAGGGCCGCAAGGGTAACAAAATGCAACAGAACGCATGATGTACTTTGGGAGAGGTCATATCATGTTTCCTACGTGAATCTTACAGAAGGGCAGCAAAACGTAGACCTCCTAAAAGAGTACTGGCATTTGTACAGTCACGTAAAGTACTAGTAGGTTTCCAAAAGAACAATTCTCTTTCGTAGCTACTTCGATCATCACTAAAAAAATTTTAAAGCAAAGCCATAGTTACAAAGGAAACCATATCTAGAGAAGTGGTGATAGAAAAGACAGTAAGAGAAGTCTTTGGCCTTACCTGCTCTGTGAACAGAGTATCCTGTTCTCCAAAATGACCCTGTCCCAACCACTCATTTGGGAACTGCACCCAGTCCTTCATAAAAACATATCATATTGATTAGAAAAGGAACGAGAACTTGACGCTGTATCACATATCATTCAATAATATTTGCTTAATCTGCTCTTTGTTTTTCTTTTCCTTGAGTGAAAAAAATTCAGAATACTAACTAGTACTTTGTAGTGGCCAGGTGGCCTCTTATCATCAAAGCAAATTTAAAGCACTCCTTACAAGTTTCCAACTGAATGAATTTTTTCCTAATCTTCTAGAATACAAAGATGCAGCAGATAAGCACTTCTTACCTGTGTCTGCCAGTCCAGGTATGCTCTATGGCCACTCTGCCGTAAGACTGTATACTGTGTCCCATCGTTGTGGTGGAAGGTTTCTAAGACGAGTTCCTCCTCAGATACTGCAGAAGACTGCTGTGTAGCTGCCTGTTGTGATGGTGTCTAGTAGATGCAAGATTTAGAAAACAATTTACGATATTAGAATAAAGCACACTTTACGGTGGTCAAGCAAACAGCATAAAAAGAACACAATCTTAATATGTTACATCTACAAAGTCTAACACAGAAAAACTTGTATTCCGCACAAATGCAATTCTATTCACATTTGATGGATGGGAGAAACAATTTACCACAAGTTACAACATACATGTAGCTTCCATGTTTCATAATACTCTGTTGTTTTATAGTACACTAATTGACAATTATGCAATAAAGCAGCTGAAGCATTGAATGGTACAGTATAGAAAGCATTTTTCATCTAAAATACCTGATTATTCTTCTGTTCAATCCAGTCATCCAAATCATCATCAAAGTCATCCCTCTGTTTCTGTTGGTGCGCTGCATGTCCACCATACCCTGCTGAAGTGCTCGCTCCATACTCAGCATGTGCGTATCCATTGCTTTTCCCATATTGCTGTGGCTGATTCCCATAGCCCTGAGAGCCATATGTGCTGTTTGGATGTCCGTGAGCACCTTGTGCTGGCGGTCTGGGCTGACCATAGCCCTGGTGTCCATATGGTTGGACACCCTGAGGCTGACCATAACCCTGATGTCCATGTGGTGGAGCAGCCTGACCATACTGTAGCTGCACCTCCTCAAAGTTCCCCCGTCTCTGTTGTACAGGCTGGCCCTGCGGGGAGGGAAGGACCTGTGCCTGGGGTCTGGCTACGGGAGGCTGGGGTGAACTTGATCCTGATCCCATGTTCTTCTAGTCAGCTGTTTACTTCACTGTTATAATAAAAGTGCAGCATCAAACCAGAGGAGATACGGACTGCTTCAAACTGAATCAGCTACCTGCAATGTCTAAAAATAGAACAGAAGCAAATGTTGATGAAAGTTAGACATCCAGGTAGTAAGATATGCAAAAATAATTACTCAAGCAACTGGATAAAATTTTGAAACAGTCAGACGTTTCAGACAGCATCCACTGTTTTTCGTCAGTGACTAACGATAGGACTGAGAACACCAGGTTTTATACCAAAACTCTGAATAGGTATGTTAATGAGGCTAAGACAATTTAGGATGTCTTGAAATAGTCTTTAAAAGAAGATTAATTCAAGACAAAGTTTTATGCCAATAGTTCAATTAGCTACTGTTGACATCTCTATAACATTACGATTAGAACATCAGATAGACACAGTACTATTGATATTTTAACAAGTTCTACAGCTTAAAAGAAATATTGCATCTAAGCGACTTCCACTTAATCAAAGGGAACTAAAAACATTAGCCAGGATGATGCTGACAAGTGCCATGGTTGAAAAATCATCTGCAGCAATTGAATGTGCCAAGGAAATGCCAGAAAGATGATAACATTAACCTACCACTAGTTGTTCCATAGAATGATAATGTATCTAAAATCTAAAAGGCCTTCTGTTCCAAGTGTAACTAGAATATTAATGTGACATCTGCATGCTCAATGTCATGGTAACAAACCAACAGGGAAAATCTTTCTTCCCACAGGTGTTTAACTTACATGGCTACCTTAATGGCATTTCCATGTTTCTTTTAGAATTGCCCTCATAGGAATACTAAAAGAAGAAAACTCTCCTACTAAGGTACTTCTTTACACTTGGCAATAAGTGACAGTTTCTGTTGCATTCTTGCATCATAACTGAGACACTATCTCTTTTTGATGTCTTGAAAAATTATGTAACATGTTCCTTAAGCTTGCTCTGGAGTGCCTCTGGGGTAATCCAAGAAAAATGCACATAATAATGCCATTGCATTTCCCAGCAAAGATCTTTATGGCATTAGAACCTACTGGTTTAACGTTATATTTGATTGCTCTGTAGTTAGATGACAGAAAAATATAACATTACTGAGAACAAAAACTAAATTTTGCTTTAACAGGTGGTTTGAACACAGTAAAGTTAACAGGTGGTTTTGAACACCTGATGAACGTTAAAGCAGTTGCTATACACTCAATCACTGCAACTAACACATGTTTCAGAAGCCAGTAGAACATTTCTAACTTTTAAATGTTACGTTGAAAAGTAAAACTCAGCAACGGTCTCAAGTTTAAAGACCTCTTTATGATAAGATCCCCAATCTCGGAAAGAAAACCAAATTATTGACCCAGCCGCCAGTCAATGAATAAGTAATGAAATCACGTTTGACAAAAGAGGTGCTAAATACACTCATGATTTACAATTGCCAACACAACAGGTGAATAGACTCCCTAACTACATCTTAATGAAGTTATCGAGAACCATGGAAACATAAACAAAGAGCTTCGCCTTCTAGCCTGGGGGAGTGACATTTACATACCGTGTCTGACAGCAACGATGATGGCGATTTTCTGAGATCTGCATCTGTCACTCACACAATATTTTATCCCCGATCTGCCCAGTCATGCCCGCGATCCCCTTTAGGACAATGTCCATGGGATCCTCTTCTTTTCCTCTTCCTCATGGTACATTATTTCACGCAGAAATGACGTAAAAACAACAACAGGAAAGGAAAGAAAGGGACAACGTGAAACACTTGACGACCCCCCAGACTACAAAGTAAATATGAGTGGACTAGGAATGTCAAAGGTCATCCATCGTCCAAATAAATCAGCTGGTGGATTTCACGTCTTGTTTTAGACCCTGTAAAAGTGTCATCGTTGCTTATTTTTCTTTCCCGAAGCCTTAAATATAACTTAAGCATTTGTTGCTCATGTTATAGTTATTTGATTTTAATATATTACGTTTGCGTATGGATTGCGCAACGTTATGGTTTTAGACGCTGATGTCATTACTACAACTGGCATGCTTTACCACGTACCCAACAAATGAAACATTTTCCCAGCATGCATTGCGAATACGTATGCTTTGTGAGTAGCGGAGAGGATTGTGGGTATGAGAGACCATCCAGAACGGGGTGAAAAGCCTTAGATCTCCCAGATCTAAAATATGTCGACACCAGAATCGGAACGTCTCTATCTTCAAGACCAATTTTCCTATTTTATAGGATACTTTGCCGAATTTCAAAGAACTGTTAGTATACGAAAGTTTCCGTGGAAAGTCTCTAGTGTTGATTAACGATATTTGAGCCGGAAAGAGTGCGAGAATGCCGCCGAGAGGTAACAAGAAGAAGAAAGGTAACGTTGCCTTCCTCTACTTAGTAACCCCATTGATACATTTTTGGCGCCTAATATTCATCACCTTTGCTGGCGAAATTCAAACTGGTTGCTACGGACCAGTTGCAAATATTGGTGTATCTTTTGTGATGTATAATCCAACAGTTGAGTTTCCACTTAACCTTGTCCAAAAATCAGTCTACAAATGTTGGTTTTTAAAAAAAATTACAGTACACCGTTGCATATGGTTGGTAAGGGAGGACTTGTTTCCTTGGTTTATTACACGTTTGTTTGTGATATAACTGTATGAAATGTTGACTCTGTGTACTGTTTCCTGTGTGCTGTGTATGTGCAGCGGGATACCCGACAAGATCCCATAAGCTCAGGGTTATCTTGCTGCCAGGTACGTGATCTAAGCCCTGGGGAGGGGGGTCGGTCACTTTCACTTCTGGTTTACGATTATATTCTTCTCACGCATGTCAGGTGATCACGACCGTGGACTTCTCACGAGCCTCACGTCTGCCGGGCCACGATTTCAAGCAAGAAAATTACGTCTAGATCGCGCCCTATACTTTGCCATTGTTTTGCTGAAATGGCAATTTGAAAACAGTAAACAAAAGCAAAACATGTAAACAAAAAACAAAACAAAAAATATTCAGCTGCACATAATGGTCATTAACTGTTCAAAATCAAAATCTATAGATAAATTTCTGATGTCATGTCTGGTAAGAGAAAGACCAAAACATATACATGTACAAAAAGTGTTCATTGTTGGAGGATATTATGCAACTGACTATATTGCTCACCACCAAAATGATATCATTTCCATAATTTGAGTCATGTGTAGAGAATGCTTCTGCATGTACATTGTGAGCAAGAGACTCAATTGGCAATTGTATACTATAAGCTATTTGAAAACGATTTTTTTTTCTGAGCCAACACAAGTTTTCAGGTCTGGAGATTTGACAAGCACTTTTGATATGCCTGCATACAGCTATTAAATATCCCTATTGTCTTGTATTTTATAGTGTATTTTGTATACTTAAGAGATTACTGTTTTGTCTAGGTGGCCGCAGCAGTGCGGAACAAAGTGACACAGACCTGGTGGATGAAACTGCCAGTAATGTCAGCAGCAGTAGTGACCTCCGCAGTCTGACAGGAGACGAGGGTATGTTCTACCAGACAAGTAACCTATCACTTAAGTTATAGCACAACCTTGTGTTACTCTCACCATGGTTGAGCAAGCCAAAGGTGGTAATGTTTTATTATGAATGTACATCATTTGACATTATCTATGATATCATTCAATAAATAGACAGTTCGTATTTATATATATTTGTATTTATTAGCAATGATACAAGTCAGCTCTCGCTGGTAATGCTGACCCTGTTAACAGGACAGAGCTTCCAAATATTCCTTATGTATTTATCCTTCGGTAAAATCATGTTGACCCCAAGATTTCAAGGAATTCAAGAAATATTTTAATGTATTAAAAGAAAGACAGAACAGTCTTCTTTTTTGGCTTTCTTAGATGCCCACTCCTCTTGTCATTGCACAGCTATGGTGAGGAAATAAGGTGTAGTACTAGTAGCATTTTGTGTGACTCTATAAATACCCTGAGAAAATGGTTTGAGTTCCACTGTGTGGTAGAAATAGACATGTGCCACACCTCCTGCAAGGTTACAAGAGGTCAGAGAGAGGTTACACCTTATAAGTATGTGTGTATATTTCAATGGTCTTAAATGTGCTATCTTTAGGATATGACGATCCATTAGTTTCTACCTGGTATTGATAGAAAATATTATGAAAATGAATTGAGATTACATGAAAACTCAGTAGTATTGTGCACTTCCCCTTACCACTATAACTCCATTTCATTACTACTTAGGATTAATTCCTCACAGTAAATTACTAGATGTTAGCTTAGATATTGTCCCTACTACAGCATTGAGTCAGTAAAGTCCTCTGGAGGACCACTCTGCTTCCATTGGCCAATAGTCAGTTTAAACATTCTGTCACGTGTAATCAATATGAGAGTGCATGTCTGGGAGCCGCACACTGTTTGAACACTTTCTCAGTGTTTGCATGTTGTGAGATAAAAAGTAGCCTTTGGACTATAAGTAGGTACAAAGGTCATTTTCTGGCCAATGAGAGAGTTTGGTGTAGCTTACGTGGCTTTTTAGCCAGCTGCATTGCACATGGGTGCAGATTGGTCAATGTAACCTTTTGGGTCCTTGCAATTAACTTCTGTTGTAGATCTATATTAAGGGTTGACTTAGTTAGACATATGGCCAGTGGGTTCAGTCAGGATGACTTGGAACAGGAGGAAACAGAGGAAGATATAGACACAGACTGGGCATATGGAACAGAAGGTACTACATCTGTATATAAAGAGCCGGTACAACCGCCCTTCGGTGTAACACACCAGCTGTAGGGTCAGAGGGTGTGTAGAAGTGTCAAAAGGACTGGTATAAATCATTAGTTTATATTTATGGGGTGGGATACAGTTACGTTTTATGGGGTGGAATTTATCACTAGTTAAAGTGATGTAGTGAGAGTAAACCTGAGCCCTGCTGGGTATTGCAACATGCCAAGCTGCACTGGCAGCTTCTAACCTAGTTTTACACCTGCAACTCAGCAAGTATTGAAGAATATGTAATGAGATGAATGAATGAGTAACTCTTGAATGTGTTTGTCAAGCCAAGGACATTATATCAAGCCAACTGTTGACCCATTATTTGGTGATCAGCATTTTTTTTTAATTGGAGTTGTAGCAGTATAAAGACGTCTTTATTTTGTACAGTGTAGTCAGTAGTAAGTTTGTTTGTTTGTTTGTTTGTTTGAAGCTTTATTCATGAGAAGTGTAGGCCACTTTTTAGTGGTCATAAGGGGAGAGGTAAAGGTCAGATATAACAAAGGTACAGATTTCATCACTATCGTTCTAATAAATCTATCCCATGTGTTTCTAGGACTTCCCCCTCCTGATGCTGTAGATGAGACCGAGGCCCAGGAAGATTTTGAGGAGAAGCTGAGAGATCAGATAGATGGAACCACTCAGAAGAGGTAAGAGCTAAACTGATATCTGAAATAGTGTAACAGTTGTAACTTGTCCTTTTTGAATTGTTAAGCATTTTAATGTCAGCCAGCTAGCTTTGCAGTTTTTTTTACCTTCATTTTCTATCCACTTGTCTCTTTAATTTGCCCATTAAGGACATGTGTTGTGTGTGTGTTGTTCAAGGTCATGCAGTAATAATGAAGCTAAGTAGCACAGATGTCCATTTGTAATTCATAATCACAGACCTTGAAGACTACTGTCTACCTTTGTCAATAATACATGTCACATGATTGTTGTTTCAGTGCAAATGGTCGAAAGTCCTGCCTGGCTGGCCTCCGTCAAACCTTCTCCCGCAAGGTTTTACCAGACTTCATAGACAATAGGTGGGGCGACATTCTGTATGCCTGTCAGGTCTTATAACCACTGATGCTAAACACTGCACCTAAATTATAAATGATTGTCTGATATCAGATATTACACAAAAAGTCTTCAAATGCAATTGTTAAAACTTTCATAAGATAGGTTTGTAGTATATCCTATGATTCCATTGAAACTTTGCTTTTGGAATGAAATGATCCATATGATGAAAGAAACTTGTATCACACTTTATTGAAGTTGTGTGTTTTGTTGGTTAATACTTTTTCCTTTTCTTTTTAGGAAAGTTACCATCCAAGATTGTGTAGAAAGATGTCTAAAGAAGGGTACGGTCCTTTGCTACTATATTTTCTTGTTATTGTGAAGCATTATGACATGTTTTTGTCAAGTTGAATTCATCTTGAAATGCACATTGTATATGTCCCCCTTTGACATAACAGATTGCTTTTCAACAATTCAGTCTGATTGTTTGCAACTAGAAGGCCTAAGATATTATTGACATGGAGTTTGCAGTAGAAGTTTCATATCATGATATAGTTGCCCAAATCTATTAATACGACACACGAAATAATGTCTATACTCTGTTGTATCAGAAGTAACTAAACTCTTACCTCGTTCCATGCTGTGTTCTCACCGTGCCTTCTGTCCATCCCGTCCCCAGGTAAGGGTGAGGAGCAGGCCCTGGCCGCATCAGTCGGCTCCCTGCTGTGTGTCCAGCTGGGCTCCAGGGAGGGGTGTGAGGAGATCTACAACAGCCTCAAGCCTGTCATGATCACCATCATGAACGACAAGTCAGCAGCAGCCGCAGCCAGAGCTGCTGTGAGTACCTAGTTCTTTGGTCCCTTAACCCTCTCCCTGCTGCCAAACCCTATAGCCAATACGTGCCAAAATGCTGCTTCAGCAGGAAGAAGGTTAACCCTATCTGCTAAGTAGTTAAATCATGCCCATGTCTTTAGTGTGTGGGTGTTTTGTTATTTAAAGAACACTTGTTTTTATCTAAGATTTCTTAAATTGATAATCCAGCACGTAGAATGAATTACCAGCAACGAATACTGGTAGAGCGGGCCTACTAGAGCCTGTATAGATATTGACGGACGGTTGCACATGATGAATGTAAATTAAATATGAATATGTCTGTTCACCTTTTTATACAGTGTGCACAAGCCCTGGGCCTGATCTGCTTCATAGCTGCAGGGGACATGGTGGTAAGTAATATAAACAAACAAACAAACAAACATGCATACCTTTCTTGTCAGATAGTTTGCCATTTGGCATGGGTTCCTCACTCTGAGGAATTATGTGATCTAGTAGATGAATATTTTTGAAAGTGAGGCATTTTGATATCCCAGTAATATATTTTAAATGCCTCGTGGAGATATAAAGATTCAGCTACTTCATGCTCACTTAAAGCTTCTGGCATGTTATAACAGTTTGTACAGACAGGATGAAATTGATGAAAAAGTCATGACAAAATTTCTTGTATTTCTGCTTCTTCTGTGCAACATTGATGATAAAAGCTAGAAAAAACTAATATAACATTGCCTTGCCTAGCTAGCAATGTACCTGCAGTTTTTTTATATCTGAAAAGTACAAGCCGTACAGTAGAACGTGTCCTTTTCAGATATACTCAAATGGTACTTGATGTTCTTCCACAGGAGGTTGTTGACATCATGACGAGTCTAGAGAAGATCTTCTGTGTGGCGTACCTGAAGGGAGACGGCACGTCCCCGTCCCACAGCGCCGCGCTCCAGGCCCTGCACTGCGCCGCTCTGTCCGCATGGACTCTGCTGCTCTCCATAGCACCACCTTCTAAAGTACAGGAGTTTGTCAAAACGTAAGCAAAACTGCCACATCAGCTATGTGCATGTCTATGTATCTTGAATATAAATCCTTGATGAAGTATTGAAGTAGGTGTACCAATACTGTCCAGTCTCAATTTGTATTTACTGACTCACCCTCATCAGATAGCTTTAAACAAAGCTTGCAGCTAGATTTGCAACGGTTACCGGGAGTTGCGGCAGGTCGTTCAGTGTAATATAACCAACTACTACCGCACAGTGTGCCTGCAGAGCTAGTGTGTTACACCAAACAGTGGTTATATACCGGCTATACAAATACAGCCGATACAGACTGATGTTGCAGCATAGTCAAAGTATGATATACTTGACGGCTTTAGTTACTGTCCATGTTAAAACTGTTGGGATATTGTTATGCTGTACTTTTTTTTTTAAATATTTTCTACCCCTCTTATCGTAATGTTCCCATGATGCTGTATTGCAGCCACCTTCCCAAGCTGCCCCAGCTCCTCCAGAGTGACGACGTGAACATGCGCATCGCGGCGGGAGAGGCCATCGCCCTGCTGTACGAACTGGCAAGGGTCGACGATGAGGTACGGAGTTTGGTCACCTAAGGCTTTTTTTTACATCTAGGGACAAAGAACCAGTACATGATTTAAAAGTACTCAATGATGCGTCCCATATCATGTTCATGTTAGATTAAAGAAATTTGGGCCTCATTCATGTTGTTCTGTGAGTTTTTGTTTCTATATCAGTCCAGTGTGATGATTATTCATTCCTTATATGCATGTACCAAAATTTTGCCTTCAGTGAAATGTTACTAAACCAGCCTTCCTGCATCCTTGGTCAGTTGAATTATCATGTGTGATTCCACATTGTATTAGGAATTTCTGGGCCACGACCTGGACTCCCTGTGTGCTCGTTTGAAGCAGCTCGCCACCGAGAGCGTCAAGTACATCGCCAAGAACGACAAGAGAAAACAGCGCTCCAGCTTCAGGGACATCCTCAGAGGAGTGGAGGTCAGAACTCTAAAACTTTTGAATGGACAGAATCCAAGGAATTACTATTTGCAAACTATTTGATTTAGACGTGACTTGTATATCATTTTGTTGCACAGTATGGGACACTCTGTAAGATACTTTAGTCTGCTTTGCAGCAGATTCCTTGCCCATTAGAGATGAAAGTCCTGAATTAGTTCCCTTTTCTATTCCAGGAGGCAGAGGCTCCCAACGATACGGTACGGTTCAGTGTGGAGGAGATCTACCTCGACAGCTGGGTCAAGAAACGTCAGTATGAGGCCTTCAAGGACTCGCTGGGAGCAGGCGTCAACCAGCATTTACAGGTATGTCTGTTGTATCTTTACATTCCGGGCCCACCCCCTTTAAGTTGTATGTGTCAAGCAACAACCCTGGTGTACCGGCCTGCGATCCATCCTTCCTGCTGCATTAGGCACTGGCCAGCTTTCACTAATCAGATATTTCCACCTTCAGTTGTCATAGGGAAAGTTGCTTTATGTGTATTTTTACTATTCCTTGTTCTTCTTTGCCGAATACAGTCAGTTTATATGTCAAAAGAGATACTGATAAGGGGGGCAAATTCCATTCCAACAACACCTGAAAAGAAATGATGCCAGTTGTCAAACTGCTATAGCTGGAATTTGACATGTTTTGTTTGTGAGTTTTAGTTGATTTGTATTAACATTTTTGTATTGACATTGTCAACTTCCATTCCTAGGAGAATGAACTCCTGCGGGACATCTTCAGTTTGGGAGCCCCCATCGATGTAGCAGCCTACAACAAGCAGAACAAGATCAGTCGGTTTGAGAGAGTAAGTCTACATGGTTTTCATTTTGTAGTGCAACTTGATGTATATGTTTAGTGTATTGTAGTGTCCTAGGATACAGTATTTTTGTTTGCTTTCAAATTAGTGTACATGTAAGAAATAGAATTGTACTGGTCATACGACAAAGTTAAGTAGTCCTAATATTCTTCCTGTACATGGTTCAAACTAAATGTTTCCTCTTCATTCCTTGCAGCACATGTATAACTCTGCAGCTTTCAAGGCTAGAACAAAGGTCCGCAGCAAGCAGCGTGACAAGAGAACTGTTACTGCATAAGCACAATGTGTGCATCATTACACTAATGATCCGTCCTGGAAATCAGGCATCTGCTATAAAGTTAGCAGCCGCTTGAAGTTCAGAACAGTGAGGCGTCGAGTATTTTCTGGAAAGACCAGAAAGTTGCAGTGTTTGTAGCAGTCTGAGGAGTACATTTTAAACTTAGTGCAGCCTCTGACACATGCTGTTTTGTTTTGAAATGAATTGTTGAAAAACAAATTCCTGTGTACCAACAGAAAATGGGAATGCTGACAGTCTGACACGCAATGAGCAACAAACATTGCAACTTTCTTCAACACCCCAGTGGTATCTGCATTGCCAGTTTCTAAAGGCTGTAGGCAAATTATGTCAATATTGTTTTAAATAGAATTCACAAGCAGCTTTTCTACCAGCTCTGTACAATTTGACCAAAGAGTTTGACCAAAGTATTTCACCTAAGTACATATTCTTGTACTTAAATCTTGTTGACAACAGTGGATCTGCCCAAGGGGCCACATCTGAAGGATTATGATTAACCTTTTGAAACTTGCACTTGTTGGATACCCGTCTTATTTACTGATGTTTACTAAGGGGCAAGACTTATTTATTTGTGAAAGTAAAATTATAATGCCCAAATTGAGATTGTTTACAATATTGTGTGTAAATAAGCATGCTTAGAGAGATGTATGTGTGGTGCACTATTGTGAGTGGAAGATGCAAGCCATTAATTGGTAGGTTTTAAGGTGTATGTAGTTCACTGTGATTATAGTTTGACCAAGAAACATTTGTTAGTAGACAGGGGAAACCAAAGGCATAAATTTGCACAGATATCAGTAGGACTATACCCTACATGAAGAGTCATCCAGTTGAGAGTTGTCATTTCTAACATACACTGTCTGGTAAAATGGTAGTGACTCGAGCCTGGTAACCACATCTAGGGTCCTTCCTATGTCACCCGGTCAGACTGTTGATCAGGCTCTAACTCTGTAATCTCACAGCAGATCTATCTGTGGCAAGGCAGTATCAAAACGGCCAACCAGTATCCAAAGTATTAGTTGGCCCTTTTGATACTGACTTGCGGCCAATAGATCTGCTTGGAGATTACTAACTCTAGGGGCTGTGGCAAAATTTCATCAGTGGCATATTGGCCAAGTAGCTGGTCTGTGAAGGCCCTGGAAACAGTCTGACATCCAGGCTACACCCCTATAATTACTGTAAGAGTTTGTAGACTGGGGTAGGGCTGCATTTGCCAGGCTATCTTGAGGTGTGCTTGGTTGTGGGGTTGGTCCTGATGTGGTTGCTCAGATACATTTCTACATGTGCTGTTGCAGTATTACAGGCATCTACAGTATTCATTTTTGTATGTGTAACAATGAACTCAAGTCTCACTGCATGTACCAATGACAAGGCAGCACTGCTGTAACATTTCATGGAACAGAAGCAACTTAGTGATTAGTTAAGTTTTGTTTAGTTCTACACTACATTGATGATATTAGAAATAATGAAGCAACTAGAAATTGCTCTGCTTGGAATTTTGTCACACATGTTCATATCTGAATTTTGTTTGTGGCAGAGTAGGTTCTACTGTATTGAAGACTTTCAATAGTCTCATCAAGCAATCTTCCAACCGTCCACAGATGCAATTCTGTAGTTTCAACAGAAATGCGTAAGATTACAGAATCTGTCACAAATCATGGAGTTGCTTCTGTCAAGTAAAGGAACACCTATCATGGAAATACACATGTACACAATGTACTAGATCCTGTGTGTATGACAACATGAGTGCAGAAAGAACTTTTTTTGTGTGCAAGCTTATATGTATAAGGCTTTTGCAGTTGTACAGAGGCTGTAAACGTTTTGCTTCAGTTGAAAAGTTTGGCTGTCTCTTAAACAAAATTTTATCAAAATACCAATGTTATGTTGCAAATATGTTTTAATGGTGCTTCATGATGCTTGCACATGGAAACTAGATTTAACTGCATGCTGAATTGTGTAATTATGATTTTCATGCATTTGCTGCTTTTATGAAGATACTACCGTATACTGCAAAAGCCACCCATGCAGACCTCAAGAGGTTCACCTTAGCTATTGAGTTAAACAGCATTGAGTCCTGTCACAAGTCCTGTCATGATTCACATGATGCCATTAATTTTACGGTTTGGATTTTGATAAATTATGTAAAATTCAATCTCCATGGGAGTTTGCAATGTCTGCACCAACTCTAAGAATTAGACATAACATTGTTGTGATCATAGATTGTGTATTCAATGTCAGATATTAAAGCTGAGATATTGGACAAAGTTTTGCAATGTAGATTTTTTTTCTAGTATTCAGAAGGGAAGAAAATATAAATTTGATTTGAATTAGTTGCTGATGTCTTGAAGGAAAGGAAATAGCATACGAATGTGTGGGTTTATAGCCCGATAAGTATCATTGTTCAGCTGTTAACCATTTCACCATCAACATTCGCTGACACACAAATGCCTACAACGAGGCCGCTTCCTTACATTTTGTGCATGGATCAAAAGCGAGGCCTAGTAATCTAAGATGGTATCGCATCCAAGCTCCACCTGTTCCCCTGCAGTCATTCAAACGGGTCGCTAGATGTCTCTCTTGACACGTCAGCACTGGTTATGTTCAACTTTCGCAGCATATCGACGTGCAAAAAAATCTTACTGCTGACGTCAATCGATATTGAAAGTTTGCAATGTAGAAGGAAAAACGGCACCAAAAACATAACCTTCTTGTCGAAAGTAAGCTTTTTCATACTCTTTACCCCCTCTCATAATTTGAACTATCCCAGGAATAACCTTTGAACTTCCAGTAACTTTCCCGTCCTTTTTGCCTCCTATTTTAATCATGTAGTTCCCGCGGAAATGCAGATGGCGTAACCAATCCATTTAAGAACAGGTGAAACCAGACAGGTGATAATTAGGAATGCCATGTGCTCTTATAAGCGAGGAGAACACACGAGCACAGGACAGAAGTCGCACGTTCGTCACCGAGCGAAGGATGCGGGAGGAACGCTGCAAGCCGAAGCTGGAGGAATCCAACCCCCACCCCATCCGAGAAACATTGAAAGTGAACGTGGCAGGTTTTGGATATTCTTTTGAAGTTTTATGGGTTGCTATGCATGTTTGCTCCCTCCTTACCAGTATTTTACTGAGTTGGCCACGTAAACTGTGGACCGTGAGACAGTTATTTGCAAAACAATCGTGGCCTGGAAGAAATATGGCCGGCTTCTAACGCAGACTGGGATCCCGGTGTTAACAAAGACAATTGTGTAATGGACGGAATATGGCCACGTTATTTGTAATTTTGGACTGAGAGTTCGGTAATAACAAAGACAATTGTGGAATGTACTGAATGTGGCCCCGTAATTTGTAATTTTGGACGGGGAGTCCGGAATAACGAAGACAATTGTGGAATTGACGGGATATGGCCATGTAATTTGTTATTTTGGACTGGGAGTCCGGTATTAACGAAGAGAATTGTGGAATGGACGGAATGTGGCCCCGTAATTTGTAATTTTGGACTGGGAGTCCGGAGTAACGAAGACAATTGTGTAATGGACGGAATGTGGCCATGTAATTTGTAATGTTGGACTGGGAGTCCGGAATAACGAAGACAATTGTGGAATTGACGGAATATGGCCATGTAATTTGTTATTTTGGACTGGGAGTCCGGTATTAACGAAGACAATTGTGGAATGGACGGAATGTGGCCCCGTAATTTGTAATTTTGGACTGGGAGTCCGGTGTTAACGAAGACAATTGTGGAATGGACGGAATGTGGCCATGTAATTTGTAATGTTGGACTGGGAGTCCGGAGTAACGAAGACAATATTGTGGAATGGACGGAATATGGCCATGTAATTTGTAACGTTGGACTGGGAGTCCGGAAAAACGAAGACAATTGTGGAATGGACGGAATATGGCCATGTAATTTGTAATTTTGGACTGGGAGTCCGGTATTAACGAAGACAATTGTGGAATGGACGGAATGTGGCCATGTAATTTGTAACGTTGGACTGGGAGTCCGGAAAAACGAAGACAATTGTGGAATGGACGGAATATGGCCATGTAATTTGTAACGTTGGACTGGGAGTCCGGAAAAAACGAAGACAATTGTGGAATGTACAAAATATGGCCATGTGTAATTTGTACTTGGAGTCCGGTATTAACGCAGACAATGGTGGAACGGACGGAATATGGCCACGCCATGTGTAATTCTGGACCTGGAGTCTGGTAGTAACGAAGCTAATTGTGGAGCGGGTGGAATATTTGGCCGTGCAGATGTAATTTTGGACTGGCAGTCCGGTGTACGGGTCGGACGTGGCCGCGTATAATTTGTAATTTTGGACTGGGAGTTTTGTGTAAGAGAAGACAATTGGGGAATAGGCGGAGTATGGCCACGTAATTTGTAAATCTGGACTGGGAGTCCGGTGTTAGCGAAGAAAATTGTGGAATTTGACGGAATGTGGCCGCGTATAATTTGTAATTATGGACTGGGAGTCTAGTCCGGTATTGGCGAAGACAATTGTGGAACGGACGGCATGAAGTGAATGAAGTCACGTGAATTGCAATTTTTGGCTGGGAGTACGGTGTTAACGAAGACAATTGTGGAATGTACTGAATGTGGCCACGTTATTTGTAATTTTGGACTGGGAGTCCATGTTAGCGATGACATTTGTGGAATGGACGGAAGCTTGCCACGTAATTTGTAAGTTTGAACTGGGAGTCCGGGTTTATAAACGAAACAATTGTGGAATGTACTGAGTGTGGCTACGTCATGTGTAATTTTGGGTTGAGAGTCCGGTGTTAATGAAGACCTTTGTGGAACGGACGGAAGGTGGCTGCGTAATTTGTGATTTGGGACTTGGAAGACAATTGTGGAATGGACTGAATGAAGCTACACATGTACGTAAGTGGTAAGTTGGACAGGGTGCATCTTGCCCGGCAACAACTACGATACCGTATTTGAAAAACAAATGTAATAACCTAATTGGTGAGCTATAATAAAGCAGTGTCTATTTGATAGACACTGTTTTGGGGTTGATTGGTCAATAAACACTGACCTCTGGATTAAACGGGATCCATGTGATGACGTGAAGTTTTGTTTAACTCAGAGTAATGATGTAGCTGCTGAACGGCACACAAACCAGATTTAGGTAGGATGGTGCCTCCAAGTTATAGTATCCAAGTTATCCGTAAGGCGTTATCTGTCAGACGGGTGAGCTCATGGTAGGGTGATATATAATGTGGCGGTATAACTCATGTGACATAGCGTAACACGCTACTGAGATACAACCGGGAATGTAACTGCCATGGTGATTGTATATCGGAACGGTAAGCAAGTGTATGGTGAAGGCACATTCAGAAGGTAAGGCGTAATGTTAGGATGGGAATCGCAAGTATTTTCATGTCGTTTGTCCGGTAATACTGATTATTTCCGCACTGGAATTAATTTGTAATGAGGTAGTCACGCACTCTGGCGACCAGGTCATTCTGAGCCTCAGTACCTGGGGTGCTGACGCGCCTCTTCTCCTCCAATTTTTTTTTCTAGTTCTGACTTAGTGATGTTCCGGTCATCAGGATCGGCGAAACATATCTTTGGGAGATGGGAGTGTAGGAGCAGGCACTACCCCAGTATCTTAGGCCTGTCAGATATATCATCTCCCTGACAACCGTTGAGTAGACCAGGAGGGGAGGCGCGTCAGCACTGCAGGACGGCAGCTAATACGAGAGGGCCAGCATGGGGGGGGGGGGGGGGTCCGACAACGGTCCATGCCAAATTAGGAGGGCCGGCTACGTATGGCGCTAAATTCAGGAGGCCTCTCTACGCTCTACGCTAAATTAGCGGCTGAACTAAGGCGCCAAAGTTCAAGGTATTGTAGGAGGTTTGGAGGTGACAATAGCATAGTTATGAACATATAAAATAACCATGATAACGACCAGCTCCCTATATAACTAATACCGGGACATTCGGTGCATGGTCGTCCTGTATACGTATCATCAATAAAACAAATTAGAATTGAGTCCATGTTATTTTTTCTTCTGATCTTTGCCTTTTATTTGGTTTTAAGAGGGTAAGACGCAGGTTGACACGTGGTTGCCATTGATTAACGGAGCCAGTCTGCTCTACCCATGCTTTAGCCAGGATTGTTAGCGAAGCTTTAGGAGCGAATGTGTTACTATGTGTTGTCTTACCATAGGAACCTTCCTAACCGATTTTTACATTACAATGTCGATTATGCATGACTGTGTGATTTGCCATGTAAAAACCGATTTTTCTAGTTATTGTATATAAGTACTGGTTAGTTCTGCTAGTTCACTTAAGTGACGCTGAAGAAGAGTGATGGATGTCACTCAAAACGTCCGGAAGTAAATCTCCGAATTTTTATCCAGTTGTAGAGTTTGAATTGTCTTTATATAAAATGTAATGGTATACTTTACACCCGATTTGCAAGAATTCCCAGAATTCCACAGGAATGTTTGCAATCCGTCCGCGCAAACCATGGGGAACGCCCGCCTGTCACTCTATACCTTGTTATATAATCAGCACTTCGGCACGCAGGTCGATGATCTACTTAATTACGTGGTGTCCGATTTCGTGCCAATGGGAGTACTTTAGTGTGTCAGTATTCTAGCTCTGAAAAGGGCTTCCAACCTTCCCCAGTAGATCTATTATCGCACAAAAAACGTGCTGACATTATGCCTTCCACCAAAACAAACTCTGGGATCACCAAAACTTGGAGATACAGGCATATATAGAAAGGCAAAGTTATTTGACAGAACGATAAAGAACTTGGTTACCGCTCGGGCAGTCTACACTGAGTGCTTTACGAGGAGGGGTGCGGTGTCTGGAAAACAACAGTAGCTTCTCGAAAACATAATCTACAGAGCTAGAATAATATCAAAACGATCATAGGAGCCCTAGAAAACCGAATGTCTAAACTTCTGGCTTAGGTTATCACTCCACCTATCCAAAAATGGCAGACACTACACCAGGAGTTAGCTCCGGTCTTTCGATATCTGCTTGGAACTCATCAACTTATGGTGCCTTTCTAGCTGCTTGGCAGACGCATTTCTGAGTTCTAGGTGCGTTTTGAACAAATATTATGGCAGAACTTGGAGTGCTACGTAGGTACTTTCCTTACAATGAAGTAAGATCAACCCAGACACCTTCGCAATGATTTAAATTGCCACACTTAGTGTAAATTTTTGTGTCTGTGTGTGTGTTGGAAAGCCGAGCACCTCGGCGCAAGATTTATAGGTTGGTCCAAGGACAGCCTCCACGGAAAGTGTTCAAAATTCAATCCTCGGAAATGGCAGTTCCTACATATTGAGGTTTTTCAAAGTAAGAATCAAAGGCTATCGATAACAGCACTGACTAGGGAGAAGGCCTACAGATACCTGACAGAGAAGTTTGAACATTTTTATTTTTATTTTATACAGGTAACGTTGCTAGGTAGCAGAATAGAAAATGGCAATACGCCGTACGGCACAAGGTTTTATAGCCGGTCTCGTATGTGGCAGCGCTGTGAGAAAAGGCATTTGGTGGAGAGCAGGATTGGGGACTTATAGCCTCGCCAAGAGAAACCTCGGAAGGCCCGGTAGTGCCTTGTAGTTACTGAGGTTTAAAGAGTAAGTCTTAAACTATAATATATGCAAGAAGTTTCAAGACGGCCAGTTAGTGATCACCCTAAAATTTTTTCGACGGACAACATAACCAGGAAGTGTAACAGGTATAACGGTCATATTTTGTAAAGCGTACACAATGTACCGTGAAAACCTCGTCAACTTCGTTCAAAACAAGCGCGACCGCTACATCTACTTGGACATTAAAGATAATCTCATGTCCTGGGCACTGTGGGATCATTCCCTTGTATGTGCCTTGCTATTGCACAAGATTTTGGGAACAAGTTCAGTGGATTGTTCCATTGTGTACAAGGATAGCAAAACAAAACAGACTGCGGACATGACTCTCGTTTGTGACTGACTTAGGACAAATTTCGGAAAAGTTTGACAACGGTTTACGTACAATTCATCAACTGCGTGTTACTCTAAATTCCAAGTAGCCTCTACGTGTTACGTAGAATTGAAGTGGCCAATAACGTTCAGCGCAGACTACCTAGATTACGCCATACGTTGATGTGGAGTGGTCGGCAATAGTATGCAGGCCCCCATACGAGGGCGGAAAGGGAGAAAGGTTTGGGAGATTAAGAGAGAGAGGAGAGGTTTGGGAAAGTAAGGTATGGGGTGCAAAATAACTTGGGGATAAACGAAAGAAAAGGGGATGATATGATGTAGTGGTGGGGATGCAAGGTTAAGGTTTGGGGGTAATGAAAGGGGGGTTGGGGTGTCACGTAAAGAAGGGGCATAGGTGAAGAAGAGAGACGGAGGAGGTGCAGAAACGTCCCACTTACACCCGATATCAATCCCCATACCTAACATGTGAGACGCCGTCTGCACTGTAGCGGAGGACTACATGATTAAGATAGACTCATATTTTAATCATGTAGTTCCCGCGGAAATGCAGATGGCGTAACCAATCCATTTAAGAACAGGTGAAACCAGACAGGTGATAATTAGGAATGCCATGTGCTCTTATAAGCGAGGAGAACACACGAGCACAGGACAGAAGTCGCACGTTCGGAGCAAGGGCGAAGGAAGCGGGAAGGATAGCATCAAAGATACCAGAAAGAGGAAGGGGTGGGGTGGGGTGGGGTGGGGAGGGGTTCGACGGTTAGGCAGAGGGCAGACAGGGAAACATATGGCGTGGAAACTATCGCCAGCTTGACCGCCCGCCCGCCCGCCCACTCTTTGTTTCCAATATGATAGGACATACTAGAAGATCGAGACTCCGTCAGTGCAGAAACGTCCCACTTACACCCGATATCAATCCCCATACCTAACATGTGAGACGCCGTCTGCACTGTAGCGGAGGACTACATGATTAAGATAGACTCACATTCTGTGCTGAAGCTGAAGCCCGGCGACTCTAGACGTGACCTCAATAGAAATTTGATTTCGTTGAACGTCAGCAGGGTAAGGTTAGATTCTATTTTTCATCGTAATAGGACTACAAAATCGTGGATAATTAAAGGATCAATAGTACACTACCTATAAAGTCATAAATGGTGCACGTGTTTTGCAGGATTGCGATATGATGGCAGAGGCACAGAGATCACAGGCATCATTAGACTTCTGCCACAATCCACATGCAGGCTCCCTCTTGCAGGGCTTACAGGAACTGCGATCTGACAACCTACTGACAGATGTTGTCCTTTGCGTATCTGGAAAAGAGATCCCATGCCATCAAAACGTGTTGGCTGCCTGCAGTGAATACTTTCGTGCAATGTACTGTAACGGACATCGTGAGAGTAAAGAACACAAAGTAACCATACATGAAGTCAGTCCCGGTGCCTTGCAGCTTCTTGTTGACTATGCGTACACATCAAAAGTCACCATCACAAAAGACAATGCTTTGAAATTGTTAGAAGGGGCCAACTTCTTCAGAATCCTGCCTGTGCGGGATGCATGCATGACTTTCATATCCAACAATCTGAGTGCTGAAGATTGTCTGCAGATGCTGCAGGTAGGCAACATGCTGTCCTGCTCAGACCTGGAGAGGAAAGCGAGGTTGTGTGCCTTGAAGGAGTTTGCAGCAGCCAGTAAGACACCCGAGTTTCTTTCTTTGACTAAGGACCAGCTCATCACACTCATCTCATCTGACAACCTCAATGCCACAGAAGAAGTTGTGTTCACAGCAGTGATGACATGGATCAGCCACGACACTGGTGATAGGAATACGGACATGAAAGAACTGATGGAACTGGTCAGGTTCCCCTTTATGGACAAGCTGTACTTTATGGAGAATGTAGAGACCAACGAGGTTGTACGCCAATGTTGCAAGAACATTGTGGCAGAAGCTTGTAGATGCCTGCACTTTCCAGGAGAGGTCCAGTCACCTCGCACCAGACCTCGCTTTACCAGCCGTCTGAGGGAGGCAGTAGTGGTCATTGGAGGGATACAAGGATTCAATGGAAGTGATGCTGGTGAAGAATCAAACTCCATCACAATGACCTACGACGCTGAGCCAGCAAGCTATGACTGGATTGATATGACCAAACCAACCGAGACTTTTGAAAGTCCATGCACTGTAGCTGTTCTGGGTACAAGTGACATTGTCATGTGTATTGACAAAGATGTGTGGCTGTACCAGCCAGAACTGGACTTCTGGTCCAGGCTTGCTCAGATGAACTTAGAGCGGTACAACCACAGGTTGGCAGTGTTATATGGTAAAATGTATTTAATTGGTGGCGAAGACATCACATCTGAACCACTAACATCTGTAGAGGTCTATGACAGAAGACAGAACATGTGGACTGAAGGTGTGCCTCTCCCACAGGGAAGGATCAGGCATGCAGTTGCAGTGTTAGACAGCAGCATATATGTGATGGGTGGGTATGATGAATGCAAACTAACATCCACCATGTACCGCTTCAGCCCCAGAGACTTACAGTGGCAATCAATGAGGGACATGCCTGGAGCAGCTGAAGATGTGACTGCCTCAGTCCTTAATGGTAGCATCTACTTGGCTGCGCTACATTCATCCATTTACTGTTACTGGCCAAGCGAAGATGGTGGTCTCTGGAGTAAGGTAGCATCAGGCGTTCTGATGGATTGTGGAATGACTGTGTTCAGGGGGAAAGTTTACATCTATGGAGGCTATGACGTCGAAGAAGATAGGGCTAGTGCAGCTGTCATGTGCTTTGATCCAGACAGCCAATCACTCAACCATGTGGGAACCATGGCCAAGGATCTATACTTCCCTTCTTGCATTACAGTACTAAAGTATGCATATGGCTGATGTACACTGGACTGCCCTGCATAAATGAAAAGCCAGAAGTCACATTTTGGCATTATATAAGCAGTTGTTAAAATGAATGGTCCAACATCGTTTGCTTCAACACAAATGTGTATTCACACTTAGCTTTATGATTTTGTACCTGTTGTACATGAACAATGACCACATTTGCCTGCATGTTGGAATGAAACTACTAGAATGAAGCAACATTCAGAGTAAATTTCTGTCACAGAGATTCCTCCAGATGATGAGTTTCCTAGAACTTTGAATCTATTCCATGATCAGTTATATCATGATCAGAATAGTTAAGTATCTTTTGTAACCATGTACATGTGTTTTGATTTGTTAAAAAGCTAAACGTAACAGTATATAAAACCTTGTTGATTCCATGTATTGCCTGATAACGCAGATTCCTGTTGTTGTTACAAAATCATTTACTGGTACATGTGTAGTATCTTTTATTAATCATTTTATGTTTGCTCATTTGGTAGAAGCCAAACATTGTACGTAAAAACTTGTTGATTGCCACATTATGTATTGCCTGATGATGCAGATGTCACATGTGCAAGAATTTGATGGCAGAAAAAAGGTTTGCACTTGTCTGCAGACTTGATGAGAGGAAAGTTAGTAGACTTTTCTTACCCCCTCCTCTTGCTATTTCCAGTGTACTATTCTACATCTGTGTGAAATGCAAACTGTCAAAATTATGTGTTGAAATCTTTTTTTAGAACCCTACCCCTCCAGCATGTATTCTTGATGTTTGGTAACCATGTATGTTGGCACATTGTTGGCAACGTTTGGAGTAAGAGAAAGGCTTGGTTATAAGCCGTGACAGCCAGATAGTGATTTAGTAGTGAGGTTAATGGTTTCAGTGCCATGTGTGCATATACTTTATATTGCATGTTAACCTTCTCCCTTCTGCCTAGCACCATAGCCAGTGCAAATTTGGTGCCATACGGCTACCTTTGCATGCCGTAAAGAAGAAACTAATGTTACCTGGATTTGATGGACATTATATGGACAGAGTCTCATTTCCTGAGCAACAGGATATTTTCCATTGCACCTGTAATGTGGATACTCATACAGCACACTTTTGTTATTTCAAACACATTTCAAGACAAGTGCCAACAGCCAACTGCAATTTTTAAAAGTTAAAAGTAGAGAAAGAATGGACGTTGCCGATTGTTATAGCTGTCAGCTGTTTTGTTAACATATTATAACACTTGTAGTAGTTTTCTTATATTTTGTTGCAAGTTTAATCATGAAGTGTGATTATGGAAAATATCAGTAAAACACTCTTGTATTTGAGAAAGGCCTTGTCTGATGTGTGAGTTTATATCTAGTGACTGCAAAGCATTAATTTGTCAGCAAATTCATGATACTTTGCTTGGCATCAAAGAAGGACATGATGAAATATATTCTCTAATCTATAGCAATGTTACAATATTTATTTGACTGGAGTTGCCTTCTGAAATCGCAAGAGCACCCGTTTCCCTGCAATCATTAAAACGGTCGCTAGGTGTCTCTCTCGATATGTCGCCAGTTAGATGAACAGCTATCAGAAGACAGACATATGAGAAAGTAGATAAGGGAGGAAAACGAGTTTACGGTATATATAGTTTTAAAAAATGCAGTCTCAATAATAAAGGTTATCCACATTTCTTCATCACACAAATGACAAACTATCTTAAATATTACAGCTTCGTGGCCAAAGCAAGGACAAAGAATCTTATTTTCTAATGACCTAACTTACCAACCTGGTGGTTATTCATGAGAAAATATTTCAGTTTGATTTTCCTAAGTCCTTACTAGATGAACAAGAAAGTGGCTCAAGTGATGACTTATTGTGCCCGTGAAGGAAAGTGCTAGAGATTATCCTTGGCTCGTTTGATAAGAACACTGAGGTGGCTTTATAGAATTCTACCTGTCATGCCTGTGATCTACACACATCTACACACGCCCTGTGTTGTTAGGTTGACCTAGATTCGTTCAATGGTGGTAATAACAAACCAAACAGCCTGTCACGAGAACAAACCAGGAATTCTCAGGCGGCATTTACGTGAGTCAGCGACCTAAATTGCTTGGAGAATCCCGCTTCTGTGAAGTCTTTAACCTCCTTATCCTCGACGATTATCGTTTGTCTTCCGTTGTTCAGTGCGCTTCTTGACGCAGAGACGTGGTGAATGATAGGTGGAACGCCCTGTGCCATGTACATTAGGTAGTCGTGATCTCCGATACCTCCTTTTGTTCGCCTGTATAGATGGAAAGGTCTGCTTTGCAAATCCAACATTCATCGGAGAAACAGTATGTTATTAAAAGAATTGTCGTTTTTCCGTGTGTTTGAACTGTTGCAAATCTGAGAGGAGAGGTTGAAAAAGGACCAAGTTTCTAAAAATCAAAACAATTGAGGCATAGGATACGATTTCAGATCTTTAGGGCGAAACAATACGAACACTCCTTGTGATGATTTTTACCATCAGGAAGAGACTCACGACTACTTGAAAATTGAGTGTGTGGTCACTGACAATGTACATACAATCGATTTGACGTCATACTATTACTATGCATAGCCTCCATGTATTTTTTACTGTGAGAAATTATGCATATAACCATTATAACGTTATGAGAAATCAATTATGAAAACCACAAAAGAGAGATGTTGCAGATCACTGCATTCTTCTTCGCGTGTTCACGTTACGTTTGGCATTTGAGGTTGAGTCATCTATTCCAAATCCTCAAGCAGATCAAGGAGGTTAAAACCTCCTTGAGCAGATGTAACAGTCAGGCTTTTCTTAGCGTATGTGGCGGTGTTTTTTACGTTTCTCTGGAGATTACGCGCATTTTACCAAGAGGATATCGAGAAACTAAAAGGCGTAATCTCAAGCAACTGACAAACAAGACACCGCCAAATACGTTCAAAACAAACCCGACTGCTACATATCGGCTTGGAGATTTAATCTATTCCACCTTCCAGCCCGCAGAAAGCTTGAAGGCAAGTCGCGGTAATTCCCATGCAAATATCAGGGTTGAAAATCCTCACGTTTTTCTGACACGCAACCATCCTTGAAAATAAGGCAAATTGAAGGGGCCCAAAATAGGTCAGGCTACCTGGAAACGTTTGTCGGCGATGCAGAATACCAGATAGGCTGTATTCTTCTCACGTCTCCATTGCGCACCCATTCAGACCTGTAGTCAAGGCCATTCAACGTCCGCATCCAGAAGAAAAGTGTGAAACTAATGAATAGATTTGAATAAATCTAACTACCTTGCACGGCGCATTGGTGGCGTCACCAATCTTATGATGTGAAAATGTTATCATAGTATGCTTGCAGCTACTAGTGACCTTCTGAAATAGATTCCCATTTACTTCTGATGAATTTCTTCCTCCTCCGAGCGGGTATTGGACGATCCCGTCCCGACCTTGTAAAATGGGCCCCAAGAGGCCCTAGCGGGTCACGTGAGTAATGCAGGCAGGGGTACTCAGCCATGCCAGTCGTCAGGTCTTCACGACAATGCGAGCGTCCCGTATCTTACTGGGCGCCACTGTCGTCGTTTCAGTGGTCCTCTTGTCCGTGGCGTACCTAGACGGCTGGTTCAGAGTGTCGTCAGGTAAGTCCAACCTTCGTTAACATTGAATCTATCGGCAAACCGCAAGATTTGTAACGATCTCGTCCTCGAAAATGCTGCGGGGCATAGCGGGACCGGGAGACTGTCCCTCCCGCTGGGCTTGACGTGTGTTTGCCGTATCCCGTAGCAAACTGAACGGTTCTCTGATTCTGTATTACAACTCTACATCTCTTGACCTATTCACTTGCATCTTGTTGAAATGAAGAAGCTATAGCATTCTTTCTTCAGTTCCAATTTGTCAATAACATCATCACGCTAAAGGTTGCGTGATCTGGTAGTCATGCCACTGCTGACTTGGCCGATCTTGGGTCGATCTTTGACACCTCGCCCCTTGGCTGACCCTCGTCGCACTCGCAAAAATTTCTCTGTCTTTTCAACAACATCTTTTCGAGAAGTTTTGATCTGAAACCCACTTGGTCTTTTAGAAATGTTGTAGCTCTTCTACAGCATTACCTCTCAATAATGGAGCGCCAAAAATCTTCATGAAAACTGTGTGTAAATTGGGCCTTTAGTTGTAAACGCTAATTTGTTTTGAGACCCGTCATCAATTTTCATCACTGATATCATAATATTGGTTTGAAAAATGAAGTTTAAAGCTAGATACACATCAAACTGCACTGTACGTTGGTTTGAAACAGGTCTTACTGGTCATTCTTATTGGATCCTTCCTGTGATAACGTTTCTTGATTATATCCGCACTAGTCCAAGTGTTCCTATAACTTGATATGTCCCCGCAGCCGTAACGCGAGCCCCAGCCCGGACACGGTTCCTGTTCTCGGCGGGTCTGGAGGGGAGGACGGCCGACAGGACACAGGACACGCAGGTCGGCACGGCAGCGGGGTCGGGAGGGAGTCGGGACCAGGTGTGTATTGGGCCGTTCCAAAATAAAAATTACCCCCCCCGGTTGACGACGTAGGACAGGATTCAGGATTTAGGGGGTTTGAAAGTTGTCGGGATTCCGGGATAAAGGGGGTTGAAGTCGTCGGGATTCAGGATTAAGGGGGTTGAAGTCGTCGGGATACCGGGATAAAGGGGGTCGAAGTCTTCGGGATTCAGGATAAAGGGGGTTGAAGTCGTCGGGATTCCCGGATACAGGGGGTTGAATAATATGCAGAAAATTGTGTCGTCAACCCCCCCTCCATTTTTTTTTTTTGGAACAGCCCATTGTTACAGCGTTGTTGATTTTGTTTATTGCACAGTTACCTGTGATTTGGTCAAAGGGTATGGATGTGTTAAAGTTTTTGTTCTGGAATGCAATAAACATATGAGGTGTGAGTGGTTTCAATCAGGACACAGCAGGGGACATTCGGGAAAGTGATTTGTCTCAAAATGCCACATGACAACAACAGGAAAACAAGGCTATGAATGATGTAAAAAAACACTAAGGACAGAATAATCATGGTCTTCTTTTTACATTGTGCCTCCATCGGTCAATATTGACCATGGTAAAATCCTAATTCATATCAGCTCCAGTCTGATCAGCAAAAATCTCCAAGCAGCCAGAGAAGCTCGGCGCACCGTGGAGATCTGCTTGGAGATTAATCAGCTCTTACAATAGTCAATACAGCACTGGCTGTGGCTAAACAGTCCTACTATTCGAGAATGACAGTCTCTGCCTTATACTTGATCAGGTTGATATAGGGCACATCTGTAAGCTGACTAGTACTCAGTTCAGAGGTTTTTATCAAGTGATGCCAGAGGGCCAGGTAAGGAGATAGGTAGATAGAGTGGGTGGGGCTTACATCTTACATGCAGTGTGCTATGCCAAAGGGTGGATATACCAGATATACAAATACAGATAAAGAAAAGCCTCCTGCACAGACCTTCTAGGTGTGGCTGCCGCTTATTTTGGGGGGAGCGCTGATTTGTGATGTTCAACATGGGCCAGGTTCTCAATGCATGCCGCAAATCAGCGCTCCCAAAAATAAACGCCAGCGAAACCTAGGCTAGAAGGTCTGGGTAGGATTAGGAAGCTAGATACAGGTACAGATATGGTGTTTTCTTTTCTTTTAAAAATTTCACTGCTGCTGTGTACTTCGTTGTCCTTTCGTATGTACTTCACTGTCCTTTCGCATGTTCATATTTTCACACATAACGTTATATCATTATCTTATAATATATTCTTAACTTTAATATCTTCATTGTAAGGAAAAACATGGCAGACAAGGTAGTATCAATCTGACAGAAAATGAGCAAGGCTGCCTTTGGACATATGGAGCTTTCCCCACATCACCTGTCTCAACACTCTACAGCTTTAAAAGTTTGGAGAAAATCTTATAAGAAATTGGTCTGGTGTGCTTCTTTTAGAGGTTAAGTTTGAATCTACACAGGTCGGTGGAGTCAGTGTTTTTATTTTGGATCCCAATCCCTTTCTCCTTTCTTCCCTTTGCTATCGACAGCCTCGTACTAACTAAGTGACTCCATTGTGAGGTTCGTAACACAAAAATAAAGCTTGGTCTTGGTGATCCCCCGGGCATGAAGGTTATGTTGTAGTGACAAACATGGTTTTTGAAAAGTCATCCTCTGTTCAGATGTTGTGGATACAAGCTTTGTAATAAGGAGGTCAGGCTGCGATTCTGTTTGGCCTTCTCAAATTTCAATCTGTGACTCTGCAGCAACAGGGGCCCATACTTTACCTAAACAGTCTTCAGCAAACATGCTTTCTTCTACCTGTTTGCTCAACATAAGACAATGGCACTTTTCTCAACAAATGGCAGTGCATGGACGTAAAAACTGCATGGCTATGATTCTCTAAGGAGTTTATAAAATTCCTGTTTGTGTTTGGAAACCTGTTTTGTGATGATAATTGTTCTTTAGACTGAGTTTATAATAATAGTTGAGTATTGAGGGTATAAGACTAGTAGGCTGACCAGAAACCTGAGAGTCATGCACTTCCCTCATCTCCAACTGGTCCCATCCTCATCATGCAGTTTGAAAATCTATAACTGTTTCAGAAATGTCAGTTGTGCATATCTGCTTGAGTTTGGAAGAAGGCAAATTGAATATAACCAAGGAGGTTAAAATGAGTTTAACCTCCTCGATACTAGTACTGTAACTCACTTTAAGTTCACGGTAGCGAAATTTTAAGAAAAATTGACATTTTCACTAAACTTTAACTTCACAGTGATTTACAGAAAGGATGTGTGGAGGAATCATAAATAGGTTTTTCATGGTGATAAGTTCACGGTCCAGAGGTGACAGTGAAAACAGTTAACCTAAAGTTACAGTGAAAGAAACAAGAATTACAGTATAACGTAGCAGTATTACAAACACAGCTTGTCTGTATGGATTATCCCTTGTGTATTATAAAGCTATTAAGTGTGATAGGTGGTCTGAAACTGTTACTGTTTTAAGCCACAGTGACAGTAGTGAAAAGTTTGAAATGAAAGATCGTACCCAGCACCTAGCTTGCTGTGAATATTGGTATTCCTGTGTGGTATAGGTGGGTCGATGCCCATTACCCAATGACCCCAGATTGATTTTTTTATCCTTATGTTGTACTCAGGTATTTGGATCACGTTGGATATACAGAATTTACCTACCTCTCAGTAAAAGGCTCAATATACTCAAATTCGCATGCTGAGCTTGAGATAGCTGAATATCAGCATTCTGGAAAATGATTCTGTGTGTTAAAACTGACACAAACAAACTGAATCAAAAATGATGGTGCATGTCTCTATGCTAGTATGTGGTTGGTGTGAGAACAAAGCAAGAATTTCTATGCGATATCAAAGGACATTTGTCTAATTTCTGTAAAGATTCTGTCTTGGTCGTGTATGACGTGTACACCTTGAGTATCAGGTACTTCAAATTCAAGTTAAGGTATAGTCACAATAGTGTCTGATCAGTACATGTAAGTCTGATAGTAAGTGGTTATCAGTGGCAAAAAGACATCTACTTTGTGAACACAAGCCCCCCCAAAAAGGACTGGAACTGAAAACTATCAGTAAGGAACAAATAGTCTAATAGGGTTAAAAAATCAATGATGATTACCGGTACCTGAAGTGGGGCCCAGTAATTCAATTACTCCATCAGTGATTGCCTCCTGGTTCCAGGGGTGCTTTCAGGCCACATGAAAAAGTGATTACAAGGCTGGGTTATTACTACCAGCATTAGATTCCCCTCCTTTAATACCTTTTGTCTGGGGCACAAAGTTGATCTAATTTTCTACTGACAGTGTAGAAGTATGTGATATATGATGCAAAAGTACGGTAATTTGATTCTTTGCTTGACTCTATTTTCTAAAACTGTATTATCACCAGTTGTTTACTGTATATTACCAGGCATGAAAACTGTCATCTTCTGGCCTAAATTGAATTTAACAATGTAAGCCTGACAACTGACCTCTCTTGTCTGCAGGTGTTCTTGTGGAAATGCATCACCACATCACACATGAGTGCTAATTGGTGATTAGTAAAGTTACATGACATAAAAATATGACCAGTATACTAATCAACAGTTATTGAGTCCAAATATATTATAGAGTACATTTTACATAGATTTGTTGTCATTTGTAATATCAAAATTCTTGTAGAACAATTGCTAGCGAAATGCTGTATGCCAGATCAGAGGTCTGTTACTGATTATTCTGTTTCTCATCCAGTTATTTTGCTAGCTGTTCACCCTGCTGAGAAAGGTCTGAAAGGTCATCGACCCCTGCCTTTAGATTGTCTCACAGCTCTATTTTGAACCTCCCCAAGAGCTTTATCACATTACAGCTCTGCTAAACAGTTTACGCTATCAAGAACTGTGATGGTGCAAGGTTAAAGTCAATGTCATTTGGATTCCAGGCTGAAAGAATTCAGTAATCTTGTGGTTTGACCTGCACGAAATCTTACAACTAATGGCAACAGGCATGCCTCTGTTTTAGTTCATAACACTTGGTATCAGGCAAGGCTCAGCTAGTTGATATTTCCATCAAGTTCAACCAGTAACAGTGTATTTTACAGTGAATTACTGGTGATGAAATTCCTCCACATCTATATTTTAGCAGATACCATAAATCAAGTTATATAGTCCATTCTGACCTTGACTGCTGTATGTGTAAGAATGCATTTAGGCTGTTCCATTCATGAAGTTCAAATAGGGGTGTTGAGAACATAAAAGAATGGAATTCTGTACACAAGAAGATGATGAAGAGGAAAGTTAATTAAAAGATGTGTCCAATTACCTGCCCTCCAATTTTCAGAGGGAGTACCCCCAACAGTCCAAAATTTGCTTATCATGAACACAGCAATGTTTTTGATAAAAGAACTCCTTTCATGCATGATTGTGTACTTGTAAATGCATTATGACATTGTGGAAATGAGTCTACATGCACATGTTTACACTTTAGTATGAAGTATTCAAGATTCACCTTCGGGAAAAGGATAATAAAATGCAGTAGTGCCCATACTCATAGAATGATTTTGGAACAATCTGTTTGATATTTGAAGCATTTGGCTAAGAATAAAGATGATGAACAAAGGACATTTTCCATGTTACATTGCACGTACATCTTCAGTCTGGCAGCTTGGTACTGATTTGAGGGTAATAACGCGTGTGACTGCCAGTCAATATCTGCATTGCAGACCAGATCTGTAAATATGAGACAATTTTGGCAACCGTTTGGGCGCAGGTTTCGGTCTGGCATCCCTTAAACAATTTGTACAAATTTGAACCATTCTGTCGGTGCTGTTTTGTCATTGAGTAAATTGGAACCCTTTGTCTGCATGATGTTTTTTTCTGATATACAATAGTGTAATCTGAAACAATTTTTCTTTTATAATAATGGAACTGCAACTTGTTGCAATATCGTATTATCAAGATTATTGCCGTATGTGCTTGTATCTGTTGGAGTATTTTTCCCCCAGCATGTGCCATGCAGGACAAGCTTTTCCTGAGCACATCTGTAATTTAGTGAAGGTGATGAGTACACAAACCATCCTACCTACAGGATAAGATTGCTTGGAGCTAAATATTTAGGTGTCTATGTCTTGGGAGGTGCGTGACAGCAAGATCTTCCGGTCCCCCTAGGTTATGTGGGTGTACAGGGTGATGAAAACTTTACTCAGGTCAAAATTAATCAGAACGGGCTTAAGCTTTGAGTGCAGCTTTTCGAAGATCTTCAACAATGATCGTTTAGACATTGTTATCCCTGTGACAAGCTACAATAAATAAACTATGAGGCATCCTGACTTCTGCAGCAGTGTCCAGCTACAAGACCCTGCTGGAGATGGAACACAGATGGTCGGTTTGTTTATCAACAACACACTGAGAATTGGCAGCAGGTTAAACTGGGGGACCTCTGGACAGGTAGTTTTGGTGGGGCTGGACAAATATTTGGTGATCATGTTCTTCCAACCATAAATTATTGACAGATGGCTCTGCCAATGCTGCTTTGTAGTACTCATAAGTGTCTATAATTGATTGCTAAAGAAATGTTTTAAGACTCTTCAAAATCAGTTCCAAAGCACAGATCTGTTTCAAATCTAGTCAACTTTCAAGTGCAACATTGTCGCTCAGTTCACATCACTCCAGGTCTTCATCTTCTTTAACAAAAAGTAACTTTTGTTTCCTGAAGACCTGACACTGTTAAGTTTATTTTGTGGGCAATCAAAGGACTCCTGGATATGTGGAAAAGAAAGCAAACAACATATCAAAGTTGTTTGCCAGTAAAATAGGATTTCTACCCAGGGGTGCTACCATGGTCATATGTACTCTAGCTCCTGTTGTAGTTACAATCATTATGGTTAGGCTACATGTAGAGCTCCTTTTGGAAAAGTTGTTAGGTAACATGTTTTGATTAGGGACCGGCTCTTTGTTTGTAACTTACTACACTGTAGTAGATCTTATAGATATTGGTCGTATCCTACTATATGAACAAAATTTGTCAAAAGAGTACACATTCCCTGCAAAATAATCATTGAGCAGAAATTTGTTTTGTGAAATCTAAGGAACTGAACAGTTTCAATTTGAACGATAACGTTACATCAGGTTATTCATATATTGACATTTCCCTGTGTTTTCTTTGTTAAGATTTATTACTGTGTAGCTACTTCCATAACCATCTCTCATCTCTTTTCTTTGGTCTGGACAGTCCTTTCAGATGTACCCTGGGAACCAGACTGTTTATCGGGCCTTCTAGCCGGTTCCCTCTAACCGGTTCCTTCTAGCCGGTTCCTTCCGGCAGCTCAGAGGTCCAAGCCCGCTAATTACGGTTCCAATACCGTAATTTGTGCACTGGGAGAGTTCTAGCCCGAGAGTTGACTGGCCCTTACCAACAGGAAAAGAGGCGTGGTATGCTGAAGAGAATCGCTAGCAGCCCGATCCTAGTCTGGCTCCCAGGGTATTTCGAATATGAAACAGAAACCAACACATTTATCAAAAGAGTAAGGTGTGCTTGGCTGAAAATGCCAGCCGTAGCAAAGTTGCACTACTACTATACTAGTACTACAGTACTACCGTTACTACTGGCATCATGCTTCACCTCAATTGAGGATGACTGCTTTACCTTCACCTTCTTCTACAGTTTGCAGCAATGCCTCAATCAATGGAGCACATTTATTTAAGATTGATTTGCCATTCGTCATTCTTCCAGACTTACCCATATGCTGTTAATTAACAATTATTCCCAACCTTCAGAACTTCTAGCATTCCCTGCCTTTGGTGTTTGAGGGCATGCCAAAAGGCTGCCAAGGTTGTTGTTTTTGATCCGGTATGCCAGATACACACCCTAAACATCCCTGCCCTCAAAATGCAGCACACAGAAGGGGTTGGTTCCTTGTCCTTTTCTTGTCAGCAGGTCATTTGTCAAAGTCTGTGGGGGAACATGACATGGCTGATGAAGCCCATAAGGGGAGACTAAAGTGTTACAATAAATGCCATTAATGCATGTAGCCCTATGGGGAAGTGGAGAAAAAGAAAGTGTCATTATCTCAAGAATCAAAACAACTGACTACGAAAACTTACCTTCAAATACAAACCAGTTATGTCAACTGTCATCAGATTTATTCCTGACAAATTCCATACGGCTATTCTCTAGATATACCCCCCCTAAACAGAGCCCTTGGATAGGTCCAACAGCCTTCAGACACCCAGATGAAGACCATGTCACTATATCAGGGGGGTGCCAAAACCCACAAGGTAGAGACAGACCATTTATTTTAACTAATTCAGCAAATACAGAGTTTGTCCTACCACAGCCACTCCTATACTGCCCAGATTTCACAAAAAATCCCACCAAAAAGGATTTTCAATGGTTTAAACCCTGTTTTTTACTTGGGGTCTCTCATCCTGTGGTCTGGGCGCAGGCGCAATCACTTTAGTCTCCCCATAAGGTCCCTGTGTGGTGCAGTGATGTGGAGGCTGCATTTTGACACTCAGGTCTGGCCTGATCCAGACAGATGAGCCAAGAAGATTATGATTTTACGGGTATTTATCAGGTATTGGTTGGTTTGTTGGCAGAGGGTCTGCATGGGGGGTCCCCACCACGCTTTAAACTGAATTCAGAAGACCCTATACGTATTACGCTAAAGACAAAGAAGGCAATTATGCAAAATTTGATCACGAATTACGTGACTAAGATGGCTTTCCCTACGAATTACGGGAAATAAAAATAGACTACCTACACCTTACGAAAAAGAGCATGGAGGCCCTCTTGGCAGGCAAGCTTTCAAGCATTGATCAGTCAGCACTGATCGATCTTCTCTTCCCATCTGGGGTAGCATGCCTAAAGCATAATTGATACAGTGTGATACTGCATGAAACTTTCAACTGCGATCTTGTGATGGATCGTGCTGTAATTTTGTTTACGTCAAGGTGGTTTTATTTCACAGGAGGGAAAACTTTTTTTTCACTGTGTTTTAAATATTTGTGAAATACTTCTGTAATACCTTTGGAAAGTGCTGTCATGACTTTGTGGTGGAGAGGTCACTGAAAAACTGCGAAAACCACTCCAAAATTTTGGAGATCATGGTTTTTGTGGTCACTTCTCCACCTTCAATTCATCATACCTGCTAACAGGTGCTGAAATTTCCATTGCGTTCAGCTGCTACAGTAGTTTCACCCGAGAACTCTTAATTTCAGTGTCGCAAAATTTAGGTGCCTCATATTTAAAAGAATTCATTGTATCCATTTTTTTTCCAACCCTATGTGATCTACTGGAAATGTGCATCATTCAGTACCATGATCAGAGAATATATTTCATACTTACATTGCATATTGCAATATCATCGAATATGTGCATACTGCCTAGAGGTGAAGTAATCTTACTAGTTACATCCTTGTGATAAGTCAAAGGAAATCTCAGCATCAGTTTTATATATAGTACAGACGAAGCCACTTAATTGCACCTCGGATAAACGCACACTCCATTTAATTGCACCGAATCCCAAAATCCCAAACCGGTTCCCATTCACTGCATTGTTAGTGACTCCGCATATCTGCACCGCACATTGTCACCAATGCCGGATAACTGCACCAATTTTTAAAAAAATCCTAGACAAGTTAACTAAAAAGGTGCTCTAAAAATCGGCAAACGTCGTACAAATGAGCCGATACCTGCCGGTGTAAAGGCGCAATACCGCCAATATGTTTAAAAATGTTTTAGTAAGAAAAGAAGGCGGTCTCCGTTGACAGTTATGTTGATAGGAATCATATGGGAGGTCCCGGGCGGGTCACGGGGTGGGTCGGTATTAAGACGCGCACGCCTACCAAAGGCGGCATTACGCTTTGGCAGACAGCATGCTGTACTCAATAAAGATTGGTCTCTACCTGTACACTGTCTAATTACTGTGAATGCATTCAAGTTCACGGGAATTTGATTTTGCATCGCGGCATCGCTATTGTCACATACTGCTGCAATAATAAAAGACCGGCGTCTTTACGTCACATTCAGTCGGAAGCCAAACAGCGACTCGGCAATGGCTATAGACGCGTAGGTGGACATAGCAATCGCTTTTGATGGTGCGGTGCTGACGTGATGGCAGAGATGAATCCGCGTCGTAGAAACTTCCTGCATTCGCCGGAACGAGGTGTACGCGGGTTCGGCTCTGCTATAAGGAGAATGATCCGTCACTGATCAAACTGGAACTGTGAACTCAATATTTTTCTGGTTCTATGAGGTATGGTAGCGCAAGAACTGTTACGTTAGCTACTAAGGTCAACTAAGTCTCGACTCGGGGACGTTATCCAGCCTGTGAAGCGAATAAAACATGGTGGTGCGGTCCAGCTGGGAATTTCGCATAATTGCACCAGCCGGATAATTGCACCAAAACCGCTGACAAATGGGTGGTGCATTTAAGCGGATTCTACTGTATAATATACACCCACAGACTCACAGCCTACTCAGCAAAGCAAAGCTAGTTTTCAGCTGGTGTGTTATGCCGAAGGGTGGTATTTACTTCGCTATACAATACAGATACTGTACACATCATCCTCATCTTCGCTGTGCACAGTGTATTCTGAACTTTTGCACACTCAGCCTGTTGGATACTCCCAGTCCATCCCACCTTTGGTTGTGGGCGGGGAACTCAAATCTTCTTCAAGGAATTAACACAGTTTTCAACAGACATTCAGCAAGAGGAAAAGCATGTGTGTTGAAAGAGGTTTACCTTTCTGTTACCTCGTGGGAGAAAACATCTCTCAACAAGATTGTAATTGATGGACCTCAGTTCTACCCCCAGTGCTTTTCTTGGCTGAGGTTGGATATACAAAATGTACTTTTGTCTGGTAGTAGTACTGGCAGGAAGCCGATTGTTACAACTGTGTGTAGTTACCCTGCTCTTGGAAAGTTTTCCTTCAAAACACATCTGCATTTACATGTGTATTTGCAAATGTGTGCATCTCTTTCCAAAGAAAGATGGTATTGTGAGCTGTTGTTGAAATATTTCCCTTGCTGAACAAGGTAGTGTTTAGTCTTTAGAGAGATCAGGACCAACTGACCTACTTCTGAGTTGATCATGACAGATCTGTGTTGGAGGGTGGAGAATGGTAGCCTCAGATATACAGACAGCTGGGTTCCTCCTCTGTGGTTACATCTAGTTGACTCCAGAGGAATGTTTTAGCAAAGAATAAAGTAAATGCTAAGGTAAATGCTAGCATTGAATAAAGTACATGTAGTCAAAACTGCTGGAGAAGACCACTTGGGTGACAGAGAAAATCTGATCTATATGAACAGGTGGTCACTACAGGATTCTAGATGCTTGTGTCAATGAGAAAAATTATCTAAGTGACCACCAAAAAGTGGTCTGGTAGTCCTTATGTAGAGGAGGTCACTTTTACAAGTTTGACCTTATAAAATTATGCATAATGCATGTACCAACCTTCCAGGCTGTATGAATGAATATGTAGATGATCAGATGAGGAGTAATACTCTTATAAAACAAAACTCTTATACTTTGCAGACGAGATTGATATTTGATGATATTGGTCGATTGTTTTGTATTTTGTGGGAGAAAGCATTCAAACACACAGTAAATTTGGTGCTGGACAAAACTACAAGCCCAGTTGAACTACATTAAACTGTACTGGCTTTAATCCAGTTCATCTATTACCACAAAGTTTTCTCACTGGCTGCCCTGTAACTTAGTGTTAGATTGGAATGTTGGCGTTTTTGCCAATGTTGATACCACTGCTGCCAGGGTGGAACACAAAGCAAGCTCTCTGTGGGTAGATGTGCCCATGCTGGAATGTTGCCTGATAGCCTATGACCCCATTCTTTCAAGAAGCTGGCTCACAATCATGGTACAGCATTCCACTGGTGAATGCTTTAACAGCATGTACACCGCTGGAGCGAACTTGATGTTGTGACACAAACATACCATCTGGCAGCTGCCATCGGTGTGGCAGTTTTGGGTCCTGTTTTTGCTTGTCTAGCCCAGTAAGCCCACATGTTCTGGAAACATGCACAGACAGGCTTCACGTAGATATCACCTTGAGATCAAACAGAGAGATCATCCACAAGCTTGGTGAGAAGCCTGTGATATCCCCTGTGCGTCAGTCACACTTATTAAGACATTGTGGAATGATGGGAAATGAAAGTGCAAAATGGAAATGTTCTAAGGCTTGTGTTCTTAGCAACTTAAGCTTAAGATATTTGGGTCATGTCTTTTGGTGATATTTGTACATCACCACATGTACATGCATGTATTATCAGGATTACATGTATGTTGGCCACTAGGTGCAGTAATTGTAGAGCCATGACATCTTGAGGTCTAGGCAAGTACAGAGACAGGATGTCGTGCACAGAACTGCCTCTACCTGTATAGCAGTCAGCTTCTATAAAAAGCATGTGTTATGATCCATTCTTTTTTCTTTCACAGGAAGACCACAATGCAGAGAAAATACAGAGAGACAGAAAGGTTGTTCTGGAGAGAGTGTGCAATGTTTCCTTGCCAGGATCGGTCCCTCCACTGTCTGCCAGGCAGCTCGGCCACATCATTGTTGATGATAAACACAAGATGTTGTACTGTTTTGTGCCCAAAGTGGCCTGCACAAACTGGAAGAGGATCATGATCAAACTGAGACATCCAGAGATAGAAAAACCTCAAGACATATCCCCACAGGACGCACACGTGACATACTTTCTTCCCTCCTTGAAGCTGTATTCACAGGAGGAGATACAATACAGGCTAGACAATTACTTCAAGTTTATGTTTGTGAGAGACCCACTGGAAAGATTACTATCTGCATACATCAATAAGTTTACCATGCCATACAACCTGAAATTTCACCGATTGTATGGCACCAAGATCATCAGTCGTTTCCGAGAGAATCCAAGCAAAGACTCTCTGCAGAAAGGGGATGATGTGACATTTACAGAGTTTGTACAGTACCTGCTGGACCCAATGGCGCATGGACCGCAGCTCAACGAACACTGGGACCACTATGCTAACTTGTGTCACCCCTGCCGCATACACTATGATGTCATCGGCAAATATGAAACATTGGACCAAGACGTCGACCATGTCTTACAGAGAGCAGGTGTCGCCAATATTGTCCAGTTTCCACCCAAACCAAAAAAGTCGCAAACAAGCACTTCGCAGCTGCTGGACGAGTACTTAGATGAAATTGGACCCAAGGAAGTTTTCAGACTGCACAACATGTACATCTTAGACTATTTGATGTTCAACTATAGTCTTCCAAACTTTCCTGGTGAGGGATAATGAAGAGAGCAGCCAGTCCCAGATGCTGAACTATTAATAGAAGGTTGAACTTGAAGGAGTTGTAAATATTGTATTGAAACTTGTGAGATCTTCTTGTTGTACAGTCACTTAGCACAAGCATTGCTCAACGATGAGATATTGAAAGATAAAAAGTTGATTGTGTTTATCAGGATAATAGTTTGAGGATGTAAAATGGGGAGAAGATGATAGAAAAGAAAGTTGATCATTCTTTTGTCCAGCAATTTTCTAAACTGAAATGTTGAATGTAACGTTACATGAAGCTGTTTTAACCTTCAATCTGCTGTCCATCCTTATGTCCAGTTCAAATTGGCTTCCTCGGCAGGGAGGTGGTCAATGTGTACTCTGCAAGCAGAGGTTTGATAGGACGATTGTGATCTTCTGATATTTGTCTGACTTGCCTTGAAATGAGGCAAATCATAACACAGTCACACTTTTCCCTTGAAATCTCAGCTTGTGTTTTTGTGTGTATTTTTAGCCTTGTTCTCCTGTGTTGTAATTTTATTTGTAGGTAATTAATGAGCTGCATGTAGGTAAAAGCAGACTTCACTGAGCATGTACATGTACTGCCCATGTCATTTGTTGTACACTTGATGATATAAGTTATATCTTTATCAGTCATTAGCTGTGTCCGAAATATAGCATTACACAGTTCATCTGTAAACCAAAGACTACATGTATATGCACTTGTACTGTTTGCATTCCCCTTTTTATTTCTTGAAAATAATCTAAAGACTTTCTGGCTCACTTAAAACAACCATTTGGGCAGTAACATCCCAGTTAAAATTCCTGAGTAATTATGCAGTATAAAGTGACTTTTATGATAAAATTGAAAGAGTCCAGCTTGTCCTGATCTGCCATTTTTACATGAAAATTTGATATCAGTTTGAAATATGGCATATTGTGTTGTATTACATGTATATTGGACTTGTGCAGGGCTGGCCCCTTTCTGTAACAAAATGACAGAAGAAAATTGATAGGCTGATAATTATTTGAATAGCTCAGCCTTTTTGTGAGATGGAAAACAAATCATTAATCATTGAGGTTCTCATTTAGATGTGGGAAGATTGATTTGGCCTGGGTGCCATCCTATTTAGTTAACTGAGTCTCCCCTTCTTGCTCCCTCAAAAAATTTGGAGGGAGCAGGTCTGGGAGGCCAGTAAACTAAATATGTAGGCACCCAGGCTAAAATTGATTTGGAAAAAGAACTAATTGCTGGATAGATACAGCTGCAAACAGGAATTTACCAGAAAGGATCTATGAAATAAGACTTCTGAGTCTGCTCACATCTTACTGTGCGTACATGTATGACGACAATGTATGTTGATGGATCACCAGAATGTACATAGCCAATTGGCCATTAGATAAGATGGAGTAGGGAAGCAATTGGACTCAATATAGATTTCCCTGAATCATGATATTGCCTGCAGCACTTTTGGAATGAAATGTATCGATATTGGCAAAAGCACAAATAGATATTAATAATGATATTATCCCAGGTCAGCAGCTAGTGCCAGCTACTGTCTCTGCATGTTAAGCACAGTGGTATGAGTGTGTGTGTATGTATGTATGTGTGTCTGTGTGTATGTATGTATGTATGTATGTATGTGTGTATATGTATGTGTGTATGTGTGTGTGGGTGCGTGTGTATGTGTATGTGTGTGTTGTAATGTTGCTTTTAATAATGTTGGACACAAGGTAAAAGAAAGGAATATACAAAATGTATTATCAATTGTTTGTGCATTTTTTGTTGTATAGCTTTAACTTGATGTGTTTTTATAGTACAGAACTTCTTGTTAAATCTCTAATCGATTATTCGTATTAGATAGATATTTATGATTTTTCTTCGTAGCTAATGTTATACCAACAAGGGATTTTGTAAGCTCACGCACAAGTTGACTAATTATGTGTCTAGCATTTCTCTGTCCTGTGTTGTACTTTTGTTAAAAACTGCTAGGGTTCAGGACTAGTTGGTTATTGGTGAGTGGGGGTGGCACCAAGTCTCTGAAGAAAAATCTGTCAAGTAAAACTGGATGTAACATAAATATTACATATGGACATTGGCTGATGACTGTCTGAATTTATTTGCAGATCATTCCAATATTTTTCTTAGGAGAAACAATCAGCAAAAGAAAAGTTGGGGACGATATACCATTTGTTAAAGACACATACATATAACTGTTATATGTTTATGTAAAAGTTACATATTTGAATGCAAGTTTGAGAGAAAGTTTTTTTCAGTCCTCAGTGAAAATTTGTGGACTTCCTTTTTTATCTTTCAAGCAGTTCAAATCTATGAAAAACGAATATCTGACCTAAAAGTAATCTGACAATACGGATCATGTCATTGGTCATGTAAAGTAATTATTATGCTCATGATATTTTTTAGGAAATAAAGTGTTCTCAAAATTCCTGTGCTTGTTTTCAGTTTTGCGTCGTCACAGTGCTTTACTTTGGGACAGGGCAATTCTCGAGGAAAGCGTTTGAAGTTACTTTTCTTGTGATAAAAAGTTGTTTCGCTCTGCATCTCACTACATTCTCTCTTGGCACTTTCACTTTTTGATGGTATAAATCGAAAGTGGAATGTTCCAAATGGTGGGTCAATCGAGGTCAAGTGGAACCAGGCCGGGGTCAGCAAAGGCCAATATGCTAGATAACATCCCGGCAGGTAAGATGATTTATGGCAGAAGTAACACATCTTCGCCCTTGACTCTCATAGCAACAGATGGTTACGTGATTTGAGTCATGGTTCGTGACAGGATTGTTAAGGGCAGTTCCGCCTGTGCCCCACTCCCGCAGCGCACAGGTTGCATTAATTAATCCCTGAAGCAGGCATGAACCGAAAAACCTTCCAAGTTTCCGGGGACCGCACTTCCCCAGTCCTTCTCGAAATCCTCAGCTGCCTTTATCTCGAAAGTTACAATCTAGCATGTGGTTCGCCCTGTCCGTGTTTGTGAGCGCTGTGATGAGTCACATGCGGGGCTGCTATCATACTTAAATTTTGGCAGGCGGACCGGAAGTGCTGACTGGTGGTGCCCCAACCGGGAAGTCTCCCAAACTTCAGAAACACTCGTCAGCAACTTTTTACTTCCCCTTCTTCGTCAGTTAGTGAACTGTGTATGCAGGGACAGCTCATGGCTTGATGTTCCACAGTGTATGTGTGTTGCTGTAAAGTTGGTCTCTCTGTCAGACTCGATCCCAGCTGTGCAAGAATGGCACCACCAGGTTTTATGTGTTTTCTGAACTTCAGTTTGACCCTGTGCCTGCTGTTTGCTGGAGGGAACAGCCAGCATTCCAAGGAATTTCCAAACTTCCGATCTGGGGAGTTGGGACAGAGACTTCAGCAGTTATCTGTGGACAACAACTCCGGGAGGGTCTACCTGGGGGCCACTAACATCTTGTACCAGCTGTCTGCTGACCTTGAACTGCAGCAAAGCTACAAGTCTGGGCCTGTTTGGGACAGTCCAAGATGTGCACCATTTGCCCAGCATTGCAGGGACGGCAAGGTCCTATCTGACAACAACAACAAGATTCTCCTTGTTGACGAGTCCCTCGGAGTTCTCCTAGCATGTGGGTCGGTACTGCAGGGCACCTGTTCTGTTCATCCTCTCGAGAACATTGCATCGGAACGCGATTACGACAGGGCCGCGTATGTAGCCTCAGGCGAATCAGCTGTCGCCTTCTTTGCACCTGGGTATGATGGTGCCCAAAGTTTGTACGTTGGAGCAGAATATGAAACGGACAAGCCAGACGAGTTCTCCATCCCTGCGGTCTCCACAAGGACGCTCAGTCATACCACAGCGACAGAGTACAAAATCAACTTTGCTCTTCAAACCCAGCATCAGCATTCATACGTCTCTGTGAACAGCAACTATGCCTCAGATTACAGAATCAGATATGTCGATGGTTTCAGTCACAATGGCTTCAGTTACTTCCTCACAGTTCAGAAGACGTCTGTGGACTCACAGTCCTATCACTCCAGACTCGTTCGTGTATGCCAGAATGACAGAGCCTATTTCTCTTACACTGAACTCCCCATCACCTGTTACGGTCATGATGAAAAACCCCATAATATCATACAGGCTGCAGCACTGCACAAGCCTGGACACAACCTGACCGACGTCCACCCTGGTATGACCACAACGGACGAGGTTTTATTTGCAGTCTTTGCAGAGAGTGAATCTGAGGACAGCCCAGTTCCCAAGAACAACTCGGTCCTGTGCACCTTCCCTATGTCAGATGTCCGTGCACATTTTCAGGATGGGATTCAATCCTGCTATGGAGGCCAAGGACAGCCAGGTCTGGAATTCCTGTACCAGCCAGGGCACAACAGGGTCTGTCAGGAGACAGTAAGTGGTTTGAGTTATTTTAAACAAACCTATATGATTTCTCACAAGGTATCAGACCATGTTTTCACGGCTAAAAGCCTTCTGCACCTATCACAGACCTGCAGCTAAGATTTCGAGTTTGAAAGTTTATGTTTTGGTAGATTTGATTTCAGACTGTGAAACATGGTCTACAGATAAAATTCTTGCTCTGATAGGTTTAAGGTGACTCACTTTGAATGAGTTAAAACATCTGCTCCCAATCTTGCAAATGAGGATATTCCTTTATGTTTAGTCACACATTTAAACCATCAACTTTCTTTCACCTATACTGTTTTTAACTTAAGATTTTGAGAGCAAATGCCTGTTAACAGTTAAAGTAAAGATCTCAGTTTTCAACAGGAAACCAGGTGTCTGTTGTCAACATAAACCTGTATAGTAGAAAAGTGGTCACTTAACATATCTGCTTAATCATGCTGAACTTGTACTCTTGCTGTCTTGTGTCTGTCACCAGGAGGGCCTATGCTGAAGTTAAGAGTTAGTCATCGCAGGAAGGCAGCCTAGTTGGTATTTAGTAATTGTCAGGTAAGGAATGAATGCAGTTTAATTTTCAAAGAAAAGACTTGGTCTTATTCGATGGGTTTGAATACCAATATATATTTTTTTCAGACTACAGAAATAGATGAAGATTTCTGTGGGTCTGGTGTGATTGGTCCAATTGAAATCTCGGAGGATGGAGAGCTGTATGACTACAGCATCCTCCATGAAGACAGCTTCTCTGACAAGCTGGTCACCAGCCTGGCTATTACTGTGCAGCAGGGACACACAGTGGCCATGCTTGGTACTGCAGATGGATTCATTCATAAGGTTATAGTACGTCATTATGAAGTTCTGTGTTCATCAGGGAAATTGATTGTGATCTTTTATGATTGAGGTTTTAAGATTTTCTTGCAACTTACTGTGTCAAATGACCAATTGCAACATCATAAAGTATACTTCAGATTATTGTAATCATGATAGATGTATCATTATCAGAATTTTATCTTCTTTTCCAGATGATGCTGGACACAATTAGGAACAACAGACCCCTCCTCAGCCTGGATGTTGGACACGGACATCCCATCAACAGGGACATGGAGATGGACCCCTCCGAGGAGCACCTGTATGTCATGGCAGGGGAACAGGTGTGTGTGCGATATGTTCCTGTCAGGAATCGATAGTTACTATGACTGTACTCTTAACTGACAGATCATATACCCTGTCATTTACAATGTACCAGACAAGAATTTCCCTTCCAAAAAGAACAGAGACCTGAACATGAAAAGTTCTGATGGTCGCTATTAATAATTTCCCCATCCCAATTTTTGTATATTCTTGCACCTTTTCAGCATGTTCAGTTTTTATTGAAATTGTTACCCTTAATCCCTGTGTTACCAGTAACTTGTGGCCTGGTTTGGCCTTTTGATTCTGAAGGGATACATTTGATTTTGAGTACTGAGTTTTGTTATACGATCATCATGGCCAATTGTTAGTCTGTCTGTTTTTTGTTGAGATGGGAGGGGTGCACCTAGCCTGAGTGTCATCCTGTTTTAGTTCCAGGCTGTTTGGTGAAGACAGAGCCTGGAACTGAAACAGGATGACACTCAGGCTAGGGTGCACCTTTTAAATTCCAAATGGATGCATGTTAATTGCGATCAACCCTTGCCAAATTTTGCCTCCTACATTGGAACATTTCCCTTCTCCTTTGCCAGTCTAGACTGTTCGTGCTATCGGTTTATGCTTCCTTGTGGGAGAAGCTTCCTTCTGAATAAGACAACAGGAACAACTGGTGCTAATCTGCCTGATGATATCCATTCACACAGCCCATGGGAGTTGCCTTTGATGTGTAAGCTTTGGGGTTTTGCCAAACAGTTGTGGTGATGAGATAGGGGGACAAAGTACTGTGATATAACAACATGTTACACTTATGCCTGGCAATGTTGTACACCCCCATTCTTCACGTTCAAAGCTTGTCAATTTAAAGTGGCGGTAGTAGGTGAGCCATGTTAGTGCTGACTTTGATGATTTTTGGTAACTTTTTAAAATAAATAATGCAATACTCTTTGGAAATACTTGATTATTTTGTTATTATTCAGTAATCTTAACTCTTGGATTTATATTCAATTTGATAAAAATTGTATTTTGTCAGTTAGTAGCCATTCATTATGGTTCAATAAAACAAAAAGTCCTCTCCACATATCTTTCAAGCTACTTCTTTCCACATCAGACAACTGAATTCTCTCCATCGCAGACATGTGTGACTTTAGTCCTCATATTGTGATAAACAGTCTTGTTATCTTCGCCGAGTACTTGTACTCGGAGAGGATTATGTTTTCGGTTGAAAAATCTGTTGGGTGGGTCTGAATGTATGTCAGGAGCATAACTCAAGAAAACTTCAATGAATCTTTATGATTTTTAGTAGGTGTGTAGTGGTTGTGTAAAGGAAGGTCAAGTTCGAAAATGGTTTACCTTGCGTTTTTCAATAGTACTGCAGCGGACTTAGCATTTTATTGTGTTTGTATGTAGGCAAAAAAAGGGACGGAAACGTTGATGGATCTTCATGATTTTTTGCTGGTGTGTAGATGTTGTGAAAACGGAGGTCAAGTTCAAAAATGGTTCTCCTGGCACTTTCCGTCGGTACTGCAGCGGGCTTTGTGTGGATGTGAATAACTCAAGAAGCTGTTGATGGATCCTTATGATATTTAGTGGATGGGTAGGATTTACCGAAAGGAAGGTCAAGTTCGATAATGGGCCTTCTAGCGGGTACCAAAGGTACTGCAGCAGAGCTTCAAAATTTAGGGGCATATTTTCTGAAAGTGCTATGGTCATGATTTTTGTGTGGTTGATAGTTCATGCCACAGAAAGTAAGTTCTGTAAATTTTGGCCCCCTAGCGGCTTGTTAAGAACCGCAGTGGGTGTTTTTGTTTTGACATTCGGACATGAATAACTTGAGAATGGGTCGACAGATCGTCGTGATGTTTGGTATGTAGAGAGCTCGGATGGTGCTTTACATAATCAATGACTAATTCTGCAAATAAGGAGCTAATTTGCATAATCAGTAAGGAAAGTTTGTTGACCCACTGCCTTTCAATGGGACATGGGACAGTGTCAGGTCATGTAAACAGATAGCCTTGCATAAACGTACATGTAGGTCAAATAAATAAACAATTCTCCAAGCAGAGGTGTGGGCCCTGCTGGTTTTTGACGCGTTCAGTTCAAGCATTTTTGTTCAACACGGTTGGCGACATAACGAAATAGGGACAAAATAGAAAGCCTGACTAGAAACACCTAAGAACGTGCCAGATTTATTCTATTCATATGTATTGACGGTACTATTTCATCATCACTTTCAACTTTCAACACTGCCATATCGAACCTTTGTGGCCCATATAATATCAACATAGACCCCGTTCACACTCATTTTTTTCAATCGCGATTGAAGTATAATCGCGATTGTTCGATCCGATCGCGATTGAACGCAAAGAAACTTTTGCGTTCACACTGCTTTTCGCCAAGTGGATTAAAGTACGCCGTGATCCGATCGCGATTGAAGCACGATTGAAGCATGCTATCGGCGATCATCTGGTAAATGTTGTTGTTGTTGTTGTCCTTGTTTTGTGTCTATTTTTCCGCTAGACATTGTCACTTGGTGCGGTAAATTTCCCTCTTTCGGTGACATTTCCCCAGTTTCGCCTGCACCTCCTCTCTCCCCCAGATTGCGATGAGGACCCTGGTCTCCTCATCGCGCCATCTGCCACCAACTGAAGTTGCTGACGGAGTTTTATCCTCCTTCTTGGGCATTGTTGACGATGAAAAGTTGTTGTTGTTGTAGTTAGAGAGCGATCTGACGTGCGGCTTGGGTTTGTTTTCCCGCGCGATGCGAACTATGACCCCACGTACCCGCATGTATGACCTCCCACCCCTGGAACCAGTCGAAATCTCCGCCGATCGCGATGGAATGAATCGTAGTTGTGTTCACACTCAAAATTTGATAGGATTGGATTGGATCCGATCACGATTAATCCAATCAAACTACCTCCGGAGGTAGTTACAATCCAATCGCGATTGGATCGTTTTGGATCGTTCCAATCGCGATTGGGAGCGTTCACACTGAAAAAATCTATCGCGATCGGATCGATTCAATCGGGATTATACTTCAATCGCGATTGAAAAAAATGAGTGTGAACGGGGTCATACTCAAATTTTTTCATGACCAGTTATAAGATATATCAGCACACTCTACACATATACTAGTCCTGTACCACCAAATGATTTTTAACCCTATCTTAACTGGACTCATTGGCCCAATCATAACGTCCAAATGGTATGGTGCATGATCAAATTTGCAGGGGGTGATAGGCACGTAAATATAAATCACTTTCCATAATAAGCCTTGATTATTTGGCGAAGATAATGTGTTTGTGGAACTCTAGTTGTACATGTACATCTCTTTTGGACCCAGGTTACCAAGTTACCCATGAAGAGCTGCAGCCTGTACCAGGACTGTGGGACCTGCATCACAGTGGAGGACCCTACCCTGGAGTGTGGCTGGTGTAAAGAACAGGGAGCCTGCAGTACCAGGCAGGACTGCATGAGAGACATCCAGTGGTCCAGAGATACCTGCCCTCCAGTAATCTATGAAGTTAGTGGTCATGTCTTAATGTCTATGTTCTGTCACCCCTACGTTCAGACACTCTAGGGTCAGGGTCAAGGTTAGGGGGTGTCGGAAAATAGGTGTATAACCATCTTAAGGAAGCCTCTTGAAAGTAAAGATTATGCCAAGTCACAAGGGGCTGAAGAGTTGATATCTCAGCTGACCAGGGCCCATTCATGCCTAGGCTAGGAGGTGAGATGTTCATACTTACTGTAAATCTTGAACGTTTTGCGGTGGTGTTATTTTCGCAGTTTTTTAGCATTTACACAGCATCTTTAGAAACAGAATCTTAAACCTTTGCACCCATACCATATTTTCCTCTTTCAGTTTAGTCCCACATCAGGGCCAATAGACGGAGGTACAAATATAACAATCCTGGGAGACAACCTAGGTGACATGGCCATGGCTGATACACACATTGTTAGTATCTGGAGAAAGGAGTGCATGCTGGTGGAAAAAGAAAGTGACTTCAACAAGTACGTTCAAGGCAGTAACTGTTACTTTTCTTTTTTAATTAGATTGATAAAAAAAAAGCTAATATTGATACAGTGTAGTAACATAGTAGAGTCGATTCCATGTCACCGAGAGGGTTTTCAGATGATATTGCTAATAAGTTTGAACAATTTTAGAGAAAAGACTATTTCAGTGAAAATAATTCCAGACCGTTCAAACAATTAGAAATGAAAGTTTGAACATGTTTGAACTCATCTATATATTTTGGAAATAGTATGAAAGTATTTGCACAAATATCTCTTTATTTAGAACAGTTTTCAAACATCTGTGTGATTGTTCTACTGTTGGAAAATGTTCCAACATTTTGCATCATTCTCAAAATGGTAGATTTGGGTTATTGCCCCCATAAAAGTAGGTGCTAATCACGCTCTATTGTCTGCCTCTGTATATTTTTAGATTTCACGTCTGGACACTGGCAACTCTTTTGTCTTTAAGTGTCTATGCATGGCACCTAGGCCTAATCCCCTATACTTTGAAGGGATGTGTGAATTTCCCTGTTCCCAGCCCACTGACCCAGTTATATCATATTTGTAGAATGTTGTAACATGTTCAAACAAATGATCAATCTATATTGCAACAGTTTAGAAACTAATACAAATAATGTGTTCAATGTTTGAAATTTGTTTAACCTGTTGGAACACAGCATAAAATATTTAGAACATCAAATAAATGTTGGAAATTGTTCTTAACAGTTACTTATCTCACATAGATTGTTACAAAGGTTTTGTAAATGTTAGAACAAAAGGCAACAAACACCCTCTCGGTAATGTGGAATTGACTCTATGATCTAATTTTAGGAAGCTATCATTATAAGTTACCAGTACTTATTTTACTATCCTTTGTTATTTCATTTCATTTCATTTCATGATAAACGATACCCAAAGGTAACTAAAGTGTGAAAGAGGAAGCAAAGAAACTAACAAAGTAAAAGTCCCTGTTGTGTTTTCAGTACAATGTACACATGGATATGTAAAGTCATTTCATAATGTGCTGGCAAACCCAAGAGTTAAACTAGGTCAAGCTCAAGTGCAATGCTTCAGAGCTCAAACCTTAATGCTTTTAGATGACCTAAATCCTATTGTTGGCTATGTTTGTGTAGACTCGTGTGCACCACAGCCCCCAGTGAGGTGGCACAGGATCATGTGACAGTGGAGGTCCATGAGCAATCAGCTGTTCTGGGCTACACCATCAGTGGCTCTGGGTCCTCCAGCCAGCCCTTCAGCTATGTGGTGAGTGGCAATACATGCTTTTCACATATGATTGATTTTAAGTAGGGTCAAGATTGCTGCACTTTTTTTGGCTAGTACCTCAACTAATCTTATTTGAAAGGAAGGGATGTGCTTGTTATAGTAACATACTGTACTAGTCTAGTACTTGTATTCAACATCAAAGGCATGTATCTCCAAATTAGTGACATTTGACTTTTTGTTAACAATTTCACATTTGTCAGGTAATGACAACTCATGTAAAAACACCTGATGCGTATGATTAAAAGTATTTCAAAGTCTGACTAACTCAATGCGTGATATATCCTTCAGCACCAAGGACAGGTCTACAACTCACATCAATTTAATGTTATCCTTGGAGTTTTCATGACCTAACGCCATCACCTAAGCCACGGAGTGTTACACTGTTAAACTAGATATTGTGTTGCTCTTGTCATAATGCCCACAGGATCCCCAGGTTACAAGCATCAGCCCAACACTGGGCCCCAAGGCAGGAGGGACTGTCCTGACAATCAACGGACAACACCTGGACACCAGCAGTGGCCCTCAGGTGTCTGTAGCAGGACAGGTGTGCAGGATCCAGAGGTAAGAACAGTAGAAAACTGGATGGGCACTTGTGTATTATAGAATTCACACATTTGTCCTGCAGGTCAGTACTTTGTATAAATCCAAAATAATACTCTGAGATAAACCACATCCCAATCTCCAGCCTTGTTAAATGAAGAAATGTTTTGTTGTATGGCAAATAACAAGCAGTGTTACTGTAAACGACAGATATCCAGTGATCATTTGCAAGCTTTGAATTTTCACTGAGACGATCTTCAAACTTCAAGAATGTTACTAACTAATAGTCTCCTTTTTCCTAGTATTTCTGATGATACATTGGTGTGCATGACTGCCCCATCATCTGTGCCAACCTCTGGACCTGTCATGCTGACTTGGGACAGAGCCACACGACATGCCAGTGACTTGTTCATGTACACTGAGAACCCAACAGTCACTGACATCAACCCAAAGAGGAGCTCTTACAGGTGATACACAAATAAAACATTTTGCTACAGCTGTCAACAGGGGATCTTCTGATTCAGATGTCTTGTTTTTAACTGCAATCTGTTTATATGTGTTCAACATTTAACACTTTGGATTATTTTCTCGCATGCAAGTTTCCATAATCTAACATTGTCCAGATTTTCTGAGCATGAAATAAGACTTCTGTTTCTATTCAAAAGATCTTGAACATGAAATGTTCTTTTCCAGTGGAGGTACTGAACTCAATGTGACTGGTGTGAATCTACATAGTGTGGCTCAGCCTAGGATGAACATCAGCTTTCTACAGGGCAATGAAGTGGTCTCATTCCTTGAGGTAGGTGCATAAGAAACTAATAGATGTTATCTAGTAAATTTTTTATGATTATGAATTTTTAGAAAGTATTTAGGCATTAAAACAGAAGAGTGCACTAGGTTTGACGTAGTAGAAGTTACATGATATGGCAGACTGAGAAACAGAGGGATATCTACATATAGTCCACATTTGAATGTTGGGTTTAGAATTACTTTTATTGCCTTTACCAAGAATATATATCTGTTAAAATCTATCAGATATATGACATCAATTGTTTCCTTCCAGACTTGCATCCATTCAGAGTCAGCCAGGTCAACTCAGATGACCTGCCAATCACCCAACATGACTGGCAGGCTCCACCCACTCTCAGATCCACAGCCAATCACAGTGCAGCTCTCTCTGGTGTTAGATGGCATGCTGGATGAGCCATCTCTAGACCTGAGACATTTTACCTACTACCCTGACCCCGTGTTCTTCAGTTTCGACCTTAGTAAGGCATATCCCAAGACTGGAAGAACATTGATGCTCAGGGTATGTAACTGTGACTGAATGTGAGCCTCTCAATATGTAGATTAACATGCTTCTATGACCAAAGAATTGTAAGGAAAAAAAAAGAATGTAAATGAATGTTGAGAGTGGTTCTATTCGCATATCAAGCATATTAACCCCATAAAAGTTTGAAGGAAAAGTATTGTGATTGCAATTAAATAGCAGGAAGGAATAGACTGCAATCGTAAAACAGTAAAAGCGAATGCATTTATCTATCTAACTCTCCTCTCTGATTTTAAAGGGTGACCATCTTGACAGTGCACATAATATCAAAGAGTTCACAGTGCTGGTGGGACGACACAGTTGCAGAATCACATTGCTGAACTCACAGGTTGGGTGATATGCCTTTGTCAAACTTTTATCAACAAATTTTGAACAGTTTAACATACGATATGCATGCTGTTATGTTATATTGCCAATCACATAGATTCCATAATAGATTCTTTTCTGGTTTACATTCTCACATTGATGTGTCTGTTTTCTGTCATGCGTTTCAGGAACTACACTGCGTTTTGCCAGAAGACCAGAAGTTTGGCAACTTTACAGATGCCCCAGTGATGGTAATCATTCCTCAAATTTGATTTTTGTTCATTTAAAACATGTTACCATATATTATACTTTATATTGTATTATATACAACATGTCACGTTGGACAATTACAGAAGACTTGAAGAATGTTGATCATGTCAATAACATTTTCAGACATAAACTATGTTCAATAGTGATTAGCTCTGTTACCTCTATCTTCATCTAATCTAAAATTTGTTAAATGTATTATACTTTTCTTGTTTATAGGTCAATGTTGGAAACCTCCATTTTACTGTTGGTGAGTTAAAACTACAGTTCGCTCGCCAGAAGAAGGTCCCTGAAGCCATCATCATCTATGTCTGTGCTGCCATTGGTCTGTCAATCCTGGTACTCGTGGCTCTATTGGTTGCCTGGAAGCGCCGCCATGGCAACCCCATCATCAGGAGAACCAATAGGAACAGCCTCTGGCATGTCCCTGATGAACAGATAGCCATGGTGGACATGAGCGGCCCTGCACCACAGCCAGACCCCATCGGTTTGGCCAGACAGATGTCCAGGGACAACAGTATGTGCGCCTACTTAGATTTCTTTTGTCTTCTTTATAGCGACTGAAATCTACAAGCAATTTGCCAAAAATATATCTTGAAACTTCTTGAATGAATGGATCTGGATGCAATAGTCCTTGTTATTGTGTCAACCTGAGCTGCATTGCACCTCTCATCTCTGTCCCTACTTTCCATCCCAGACTACCAGTCCCTCCCATCTGAGTATGAGAACGACACCCTGGACTGGCTGAGGGTCAACGACCCTGACCTGGCTGTATCTGTGGAGGAGACACTGATCCCCAGACACAAGCTCCACCTACATAACATCATCGGCAAAGGTACTGCAGCTATTGAAGTTTTAATGAATATATTCAAGATAAAAGACAAAAAGGCTCAAAATACATACTAAAAATAAGTGGACCAGCAACTGACTTTAAATGAAAAAGTTACTAAAGTAAGTGGTTTGCAGCCAATGGAAATCACACCAGACGGAATACAAATGTACATGATAATGAAGTACCCGGTAGTAGTTTTAATGTGAAAAAGCAGTGTTCTTTAACAATATGCTTAGTAATTCCTATCTTGCAATGCAGGTTTCTTTGGAAGTGTATTCTATGGAACATACCAACATCCAGGAGAGAAGGAACCAGTCAGAGTTGCTATCAAGACTCTCAACAGTAGGTACACAATGTTGGTTTTCTTTGTAATTTTCTTCTCTTAATCAACTTTACAGCCTCCGTCTAATCTTCTGCCATGATGTATTGTGTCATGAAATGTCACGTCCTCCATCCGATCGATAATATCAACAACTACAATAACCATTCTAGGTTGTTTGTTTGTATTGCAAACCTAGTAAACTGCTTCGTGCCATAACACACCAGGTTTGTACTGAAGAGTACAAACTGCATATCCATGGCAAAATTATTTGATCCACTCACATCAGGATGAAGCTGTACTCATTTTAATTGTTTGCTGTCAATATAACAACCACCATGTTAACTCAGTGTCCTTTCTTCTAGGAGACAACTGTGACATGAATGACATAGAAAACTTCCTGCGGGAGGGCATCATGATGAAAGACTTTAACCACGAGCATGTCCTCCACCTGGTGGGAGTCAGCCTGCCCACCACAGGTGCTCCATTGGTCGTCCTGCCCTACATGAAACTAGGGGACCTGCACAGCTTCATCAGAAACCCTCAACAGGTATGGCACCCATCTTCATCTGTTCAAACAAGTCTTTGGCTAAGGTGTGGATAGATATACATGATGTGATGTTATGTTATGTTATGTTATACATATTTTGTCATTAGAAATTGTTAGTAAAATTCATCTTTTGAACTTGAAAGACTACACTGTGTGGTACTTGGCAGGTAATTTCTTGTCAATTTTCATGCAGTTTATTATCTGGAAATACTGTTTTACCTTACACTTTCCAATGGTTTCCTGTGATTCCAGTTGCTGACAGTGCAAGACATCCTAGGATTTGCACTGCAAGTGGGGGAGGGAATGGCTTATCTGTCCAGTCTGAAGTTCGTTCACAGAGACCTTGCTGCAAGGAACTGCATGTGAGTAGGCTTTTTTATGATATCATGTTTTTCACATATTTGAATCCATATTATCTCTTGTTAAGAAAAGCTGGTTTACTAATGTCACAGACATATTGATAGATAAAAGTCATCCTCACACTAACAGACCTGTCTTTGGTGCTGAACACTATCCACATGCCATAGAAGGTCTGTCCCTGGTGCTGAACACCATCCCCACACTACCAAAGACCTGTCCCTGGTGCTGAACACCATCATCACATTAACAAAGACCTGTCCCTGGTGCTGAACACCATCCACATGGCCTAGCAGAACTGTTCCTGGAACTGAACCACCTCACACTAAGAAATACCTGTTCCTGGTGCTGAAGGCCATCCTCACACTAGTTCATTTATGGGATAGATTTGTCTTCATGGTAAAAGATTCTGCTGACACTTATTTCAAATGAAATCATTGATTCCTTGTTCGGCGAATTATTCTGTTACTTTGATCATTTCCTAAGTTTGTTCAACAAGTTTCTCTATCCTTGTCCCTCCAGGGTTAGTGAAGACTTAGTGGTAAAGGTGTCAGATTTTGGCCTGTCCAGAGACCTGTATGAGAAGGACTACTACACCTGTGGGGACAAGAAGGCCAGGCTGCCTGTCAAGTGGATGGCACTGGAGAGTTTGTTAGACGGTACCTACACGACCAAGAGTGATGTGGTTAGTATTTAAAACCTTGTTTAACTAGATTATCAATCCGAGTGTGTTAGGCAATGTTCTTTTATGTGTTCATATCGGATTTGCTTTAGGTCTAGGGCATTTTTCCATCAGTTATTTTACTGTTGTTTTAGTAGACATTTCCAGTCAGAATTGAGCATTCATTATGTCTGCATCCAAATAGTTAGTCTACTTTATAGCCTCCATAGAAACAGTGTTTTAATTTAAATTGTCTTTCTAGTGGTCCTTTGGAGTGCTGATGTGGGAGCTAGCCATGAGAGGAGTGAACCCTTACCCAGACGTTGACAACTTTGACCTGGCCATGTACCTACAGCGGGGCAGCAGGCTGAGGCAGCCAAAGTACTGCCCAGATCACATGTAAGTAGTGAGGGAATATGGAATCTGTCAACTTCGCTGTACATGTATGGTCTAGTCTTGAAAACTACCAAAGACCAAAACGACAATTCGAGACAGCTTCCTTAACTCATTTCTAACCGCTCCGAGGCATGATTCCAAACGCTCCGAGGCATAATTCCAACCGCTCCGAGGCATTTCCTTACGCGCTGCAACAGTTTCCTTACGCGCTGCGACAGTTTCCTTACGCGCTGCGACAATTTCCTTACGCGCTGCGACAGTTTCCTTATGCGCTGCGACAGTTTCCTTACGCGCTGCGACAGAGTTTCCTTACGCGCTGCGACAGTTTCCTTACGCGCTGCGACAGTTTCCTTACGCGCTGCGACAGTTTCCTTACGCGCTGCGACACAGCGAAGACCCTTGCCCCCCACGCTCATACAGTGGACGATCCCAGGTGGGTCAGGGGTCACTACACCATTGGTGTTGTGACTGTGAACTGCGTCCTTCCCTAAAAGTATCAGGGTATTTTTTCATAAAGGTAACATTACGATGACGCGTTTAATGGTGCGCTACCATGGTGTTACGTGACCGTTCGACGTCGCCGTGTGTCATATGTATTTACTGTTGTTACAACCGTGACAGTAATACGGACGGAACAGGCTTGGCTCTTTGTTTAAATTATGATATTAAAGTTCAAGAGACCCCAAACTTGACACTGTCAGTAGTACAGACTATTTATATAGATATATCATATGAGTAGACGGTGTACTTGACGGGATCAGTAAGGGGGCATCCTTCTCGTACTTGCTAGCTCTTCTTTTATACATTGTGTATGGATTTTGTTTCTCTGTTATTTCAGATTCTCGACCTGAAATAAACTGACCTGTCTCGCAGGATAATCCTACCATGACAGAAGGTCAAGTTGGTCACGGGTTTTAGTCCTTTCAGCATATCGCATGAGCTAGTGATGAAAGGTCATACATGGACAACAGACTACTAGTAACAGATTGCTCCTCTAGAGGGTATACGTATTGACTAATCCCGTTTGGACATGATAGCATTTCCATAACATTCCATTTTATTCATGGCCAGGGCTATTGACAGGATGTCCCTGTGAACAAGACTTTTGCATTATCGACCGTGTGTTTTTGTCAGTAAGAATTATTTGGCCACTATTGATATGATGTCCACGATCCTATCAGCCCTACCCTAACCCATTATATACAACCATTACCCTGAGTATGATCTTGTCACATGGGGCAAGAAATAAGTAAACTTATTAGAGTGCTTCAAGTTTATTTGAACGGTGACATTACGATGACGCGTGACCTTTCGACATCTAAGGTTAAATCGCCGTGTGTTACACTTATAATCATCATCTCCAACTCCAAGCAGAGGTTTCGGTCTAGTAAGTAACGTTAGGAGTGTCCATGATTTGTAACGTTCTCTCCCTTAACGTTAAAAATACCGGACACTCATATAATCTACTCGACCGAAACCTCTGCTTTGAGAATATTACTGCGGTAACGAGGTCTCTATTCAACTGCCTTGGTTACAGATATAGTTCATTTGCTGTGAGTAGTGAGTAGGCGTTGCACTTGGGATCGGAGGGGGCATAGTACCTCTCTACGAACTTTAAAATTTTGTTACGTTCAGATGGTACGTTGAACTACTTAATTCTGATATGCTGTAGTTCTTTTCCTCTTACTATGTTTCAATGTGCATATTACACAACATTGTTTTGTGGTGAAAGCGTGTGTGTGTGGGGGGGGGGGGGGGCTCTCAACGACAGGCAGATTTCTGGCGAGGTCAATGCTATATATATTAAAGTTGGTCTTTCCCAAAGCGCCATTTCACGCCGATCTACTGGCACGCGAGGGGAAAGAGAAGGAATATTTAACGCCCATTGTCCGTCAATTGTTATCAATGGCAATCATGGCTTCCTTTTAGTTTGCAGCAAGTGTTTTTAGAGATGGTGAGAGTCAGAACGAAGCACTGAAAAAGTTTTCATCATCGACACGATCTGACTGGCCGCTCACATTCACAACACGATGGTGTAGTGACCCCTGACCCACCTGGGATCGTCCACTCTATGAGCGTGGGGGCAAGGGTCTTCGCTGTGTCGCAGCGCGTAAGGAAACTGAGTCGCAGCGCGCAAGGAAATTTCAGTCGCAGCACGTAAGGAAATTTCAGTCGCAGCGCGTAAGGAAACTGTCGCAGCGCGTAAGGAAATTGTCGCAGCGCGTAAGGAAACTGTCGCGGCGCGTAAGGAAACTGTCGCAGCGCGTAAGGAAATGCCTCGGAGCGGTTGGAATTATGCCTCGGAGCGTTTGGAATCATGCCTCGGAGCGGTTAGAAATGAGTTAAGGAAGCTGTCTCGAATTGTCGTTTTGGTCTTTGGTAGAAAACTGATTCCATAGGCTCCACTTAAGCTGGCGGGAGGCTTTGTGGACCAAAATCTAGGGTCACAGAAATAAAAACTAAAGGAACAACAGGCTACACCTGACTGTTACATACAATACCATGCAAAGTTACATTAACAATAGATAATTATAGATCATGTGAGCTGAAAGGTCTTTTAATTCTGGCAGATACCTTAAAGATCACAGTAAGTTTTTATGTGTTAAGCTTTGTTTTAACCGTGGTTGATGGGTTGATTGTTAACTCTGATACTGATACTTTTACTGCTTCAACCAATTTAATTAACAGTGTAGTAATTCCTTATAGAAAGAACTTGATTTTGTGGCTCCAATCTAAGTTTCTGTCACTATTTCCTCCCTACAGCTATACCATGATGCAACTGTGCTGGCAGGTAGACCCTGACCTCCGACCGACCTTCGATGACCTTGTGTCGCGACTGAGCGAGACATTACCACCGACCAGCCCCGCTCCTAAGGGGGAACACTCTGTGCAAGACTTTGAGGAATGCTACACTGATGTCTTAGCAAGAGCATGAGAAGATGGCTAAAAACATCTTCCAAGAACTTTCAAACTGTGTTTTTCTCTGGTGCATTTTAACAGCAGCATTATCATAGGCAATTGTGAATGATATACATAATCCTTTGAAACCTTTTTGTGGAAACCTAATCTAATCAGGACATGTGTGCAATCTCTTATATCCAACTTAACAATGAATTTTGCTCTTAATTGCACATTTACTACTAGTGTATGGTATCATAAAAACTACTTAACATTTTTATTTTAGGTTACTACAGCTGTATGTGGCTTTTATATAGCTTATTGGTACTTTTCAAAATATCCCACTGCCTTTAATTATGATACTAACTTCATTTTGTATGTAAGTATAAGTTTAAATTCAAACTACAAGACTTATTACTCAGCATATTGCTGTTTATGCAAAAGAAAATCAAGGCAAAGGACAGTAAACTTGTTGAACAGTGGTAAAGCCATCATTTAGTTATCAATCAATGACACTAAGCAATGAACTCTACATCAGAACTAAACAGAACTGAATTGTATTTACTGTTTGAGAATGTTTGATATACTGAAACGATGCAATGTGTACAGGTATGTGCCATTTTTAATCATGCTAAAGACGGTGTACATTTATATTATCTCTATTGTTGTCTGTTACGTTTCTTGTCACAGATGAAATGCAGCTGATGCCTAGAAGGAGCAACTGTTAATGGTACTTTTAAAAAGTACTAGCAAAGTTAAAGATGTTATACAAGTCATGGTATTTCTGTATAAAGCATAGCCTATTTTCTTATTTTAGTTGGTACTTTATGATATCGTTTAGTCACCTATCATTGAATGTGTGCAATGGACCTTTATATGACGTTTGATTGAAGATATTCATTTGAGCATTATCATTACCTTTGAGCATAAACCTTCACTTTTCTGTGAATTCTGTTGATCTGTATTTTGCATAAAACATCTCCATACCCATTTTAGCAAATTAAACGGTAAATGTCATCGGCAACAGGACATCTTACAGGTCTCCTTTGTTCAGTTTTGTGAATGCCCTATTGGCAGTCTATACTCTCTTCATGTGATCAATATATATTCCATATGGCTATTGCTCAATAGTCTGCATGTTAATGACCTAAAGCAACAAGTGCCCAACTTCTGCGCTCACCAGGGAGTTAATGTGACTGCCTGAGGCCACTGTGTTCAAAGCCATTGTATGTGAAATGTCACAAATGAGCCATTGGTAACTGTTGATTTTGTCAAACAATAGCTCAGTTATAAGCACCGACAAGGTTTGATGAGAACAATAAGTCTTAAATTGCAATCTAAAGGCATTCGTCATCCTATAGTCGACGTCCTTAATTCAAATTGAACACTGTTGATCTGAGATCGTGTGCAGTTTGTCCCACCAACTCTAGTTTCCCCTCAAGGTAGAATGCAGTCAGTCATGATTAAAAAGGACGGCAACAGGTCAGTCTGGCACAAAGTACTTTGATAAAAGACTGAAAATAGAAGGTGTGTGGGTATACAACTTTACAACGTGTTAACAGCCAAGTATGCACTTTTTACGTAGTCCAAATCGTCAAGAAAAACTGGGAGCTCTAAGTTTGGAGCACTGTCTCAGTCTTTCTTTTACTTCCTGCGCAACTGCCAAGACTTCTTCTGGAGTCCCTTTTTCTAAAGCTTCCCTCGCATACGTGCAGCTACCTCGAACACGGGCTGCGCTCACGGCAACCGCGGCGATGTTCTCCAACAGCTGTCTGTTCTTGGTGGTCTCCACACGTTTGAGCTGCTTTATTCTCTCGTCCCTTTCCATCTGTATCGTCTGTACAGCCCGCCTGGCTTGCTCTTCTATTTTCGCAATATTTTCTTCACATTGTTGCTGCCATACTTCGCGTCTTGTATTTAGCTCCTGTAGTTTCTTCTCGTGAGCCGCGGCAACTTTCTCCGTTTCCACCAAAAGCGCCCTGACTTCAGCTGCTTCTCTCTCTGTTGCCTCTCGTACCTGTGAGTGAAGACGTGCCCTGTGTTTGGAGAGGCTGTTTTTCCGACATATGAACTCGTGACAAGACTTACAATAGACGACATCAGAGTCAACGTGTGGTGAATATGAAGTTCGTTCCCTCTCTTCTGTCGGTGCGGATGAGGATATTTTTCGGCGCGGTGACGACGTCCTTGTGCGACGGTTGGAGTCGACGCATTTCTGACACAGAAAGTCGTCACGATCATCACGGTACCTGGTTGTAGTAGACATGTCGCTACAGTTTCTACACACATCCCTTGGTGTAGAGCGCCTTTCAGGAGCCGCCTGGTGTGTCGCGTTCCGGACCACGTCGTGCAGTTTGCCGACGAAAAAGTTGTCCTTTAGACCGGCAATACCGTTCTCATATATAGAAACCTCCTGCCGACAAGCCGGGCAGCAAATCCTGGTCTTGTTTCCAACCATTCGCTCCAGACACCGCCGGCAGAATGTGTGAAGGCACGGCAGGACTTTTGGTTGTCGGTAGTCATCCAAACAGATCTGACAGACCAGAAACTCCCGAGTGATATCACTTGCGAGTTTCTCCGCCATTGTTGCTGTAATGAATAGACTGATCGTTCCAGTCCAGTCAGTTAATGCCCGGGGTCTTTACATGTCATCCTTATCAAGCGTTATTAATGAAATGATAAAGGGAGGATGGACTTGTTTCTAGTTTATATAGGTGACGTCATCATCCCTTGCATCTCGTGACATCTGATAGGACATATGAATTCACTACATTGTTACCTTAGGCGTAAATGTTGCCAAACACGTAATTGTAGTTTGTCAATGTCAAAAAATACTGTATTGTCATGTGTTGTTTTCCTATTTTATTTTGTAAGGACACTAAATTCAAGTTCATTGTGATTAAGGACATGGACAGCTAGTGGAGCACCCCGGAAATGCGTTTCCTCGGCGTTCGTCTGAAATGTTCTCATCATTAATTTTCGTAGGGCTGGCAAAATTTGGTAACGTTAGTGACATTATTTACAACCCAGATAAGGAACAGAATTTCTGATATGTATATCCAGACATTCCTTCATAATCTAAGTGCCGATACAGGTAAACTGAGATTTTACAAAACTTGTAAATCTGTATACACTAGAGAGAGGTACCTAGAACTTGCTGATTTTGAGTCGCGCTCGGCCATCAGCAAGTTAAGAATTAGTGCTCACTCCCTAGAAGTAGAGAGAGGACGATATAAGAATTTACCAGTGTGCCAAAGAATTTGTAAATACTGTACGTCCAAGGCAGTGGAAGACGAAACACATTTTATTTCCAAGTGTCTATTTAACAGTGACCAAAGAACCGAATTGTTTAAACAAGTTACCGCGAAATGCCCCTACTTTTACACACTCACGGATGAACAAAAAGCTACCTTTCTCTTGAAATCACAGAACCTATAGCTACAAATACTAGAAAAAGTGGGACTTTTCGTCTTCCAATGCTTCCGAAAAAGAAGTCAAACCCAGCTGGTTTAGATATAGCCAACAATTGTATTTAGTACCAGTAGCCTATTGTTACAACAAAGTCGGACACATGTATTTGACGCATGTATGTTTTTCCCTATGTTTTTACCATGTATTTGCAATTAGCCAACGGGCATGAACTTGCAATAAACTTCTAATTATTGGATATAATCGAATAGACGAATCTACAAAATGTATTTATCATAACTTGTAACAATAAGGTTATCATGTTCTATCTTAATTGATTTGGAAGCTGATTCTCTGTGCTTTCACATTGTAGCATGTATGGGAGGCAACTCGCAGCCTTAAAATTTTGCTGTAGATTTTTTATAACGTTTACATAATAGATCTGTTTTTGCAACAGATAATGTTGTGAATCAACGATATAAGGAAGTGAAAGTAGGTCTCATCGGAATACCTTTGAATTGTCCCCTAAATCTACATTTCAATCAGCATCAGCATGGACACAGATTATAAGAAACACTCACGGGGCTACCTCAGAAAAAGTCAGTCATTGCCACCCCTGGTAAATACAGCAATTGGTATCGCCCGGCTCCTTGAAATCAAGATGACGCTGCCCTTGTGAGAAAAATTGTCCGTGGTAATATTTCCAATTTTAAGCAACGAGTACCTCGTTAACTGAAGAGAAAACTACAGGAAAGGATCTCAGTTGAGAGGGTAAGTGTTTGGATAAAATATTAGCGACAGAAATAACGGGAGAGGGTCGATATCGCCACACAAACGATGGTGGGTCAAAGTGGGGAGGGGGGCAGAAGGACCATGCCCGTATTATAGAGTAGAGTAGAGTAGATCCATTCGGCCAGGTAGGAAGGTCGTGTTCCAATTTAGGCCGCTCATCCTTTTATGCCGCAAAAAGTATAAAACGTTAGAGGTTCAAGAGTGAATAGAAAATTAATAGTCGACGAGGGAAGCTGTAAGTAAATACAGATTGTCCTCTTGATTTCAGATGACCCTTTATATTGATTATTTTTTTGTGTGTGATTAAGCAACTACATAGTATAGATTTACCAATACTAACGTTATATATCTTTCTTTTAGCCACAACTATGGCCGGCTTGTCGAATTATGCCAGGAGGATGGCGAGGCTCAGTGCCCAGATCTTTGGAGAAGTCACACGCAACACTGATAAAAAATCCATGAGGGTATGTCACCATGAACTTGGGCAGTTAATAAGATGCATTTCTTCTGACAAATCCTAATACATGAACATATTTGAAAACAGCTTTATGTTTGAAATTGAGACAATACTCCTTTCGGAGCTGATTGGCATGATTCGTCAGATATATAGTGTTCAACACATAAGCATGATAGTACTAAGTACATGTACTCGGATTTTAGATTTGTCATGGTACTCATGCTATCCTGCTGCATTATGAAATAAAGCATTTATAGTATAGTCACGTGAAGATAATATTGTTAAGAAGTGCTCAACTTCTAGATACATGTACTAGTATAGGACAGGTGTCACCATTGATGTACTAAAACCTCCTCCTGTTCAAAATACTCAGGTTGTGAAGATGTTCAGTGAAAAGCCCCTCTGGCTCAAGAGGGAAATTGTCGACTACTACCCAAACCATGATGTTCTGGTCAAGATGATGGCTGAACTTCGGAAGATGGGACTGTACAGGTTGGTACATGTGACCAAGGAGGTTTAAACTTTAATCATGATTAAACCTCCTTGATGTGACCTTCCAATACGTCATGTTAGTTTGGACTTAAAGTAGAGCTTAACACGGAAGTGTTGATCAGAAGAACTTATGTCAAGTTGTAAAGTCTTCTCAACGTTTGGTAGAGAGGCCCTCTGCAGGGTCTATGTCTCTTGCGCACCATTCTTTGGCAATCCGATCTATTCTGGAATACCGTTGAAGAACAGATGAAAAAAATCATCTCTTTTAACTATTGCTTTGTAAAGATGGTGCTCCTATCTTTATGAAAGAAGGAATGAATAAGTACTGTTCAAATTAATTTTCCACAGAGCTTATTTTTTACTTCCACACTGGCAGCTGTCGACAGTTACAGATACCTTTCAACATCATGGCTTCCTATAACCAAGTGTGTTTTGCTAATGTCCAGACAGAAAAGGCAACTTTTGTTGTTCTTGTTACTTTCAGAGACGAACACCAAGATTTCAAAGAGGAGATGACAAGACTACGAGCGTTAAGAGGAAAGGTCAAACCTAAGAAAGGGGAAGGCAAAAGAGCTTCAAAAAGGAAATGATCCTGGCATCATAACTACATTGTTGTAGTAACATAATAGCATTAGATAAGTGATGGTTCAATACGTCTTGAACTAAATGTATATACTTGTATTGTGCCCAAGTCCTTGGGAACCAGTTTCTGTTTTTGTTGTAAACTGGCTGGTCATTCAGGAAGGAAATTAAACTCATATTGCTTAAGCCAGACTATATTTCTTTGTCTCCTTTGTAGCATAGAACTTCCTTGAGAGAAGTAGTTATAGAACTTATAGTACTATCCCATATCCATATGTTTTGCAGCATATGGACCTTCAAAATGCAAAACTCTAAAAAGTTCATGATTAATAGCATGTCAGAGTCTAAAATGTCCTGTATAATCACTTGTCAAATTGTTTACAGTGTTAGAAAGGCTAGTATATAGTAAAGATTTGAATAAACATATTAGTTGCATGTAGGGGGTCAATTGCACATTAAGACATGTTGTTAAAATAGAATTCCTTTTATTTTTCTTTCCAAAACACCATCATCAATAGACAGACTTTTAAATGGAAGAAGGAATATTGTACATGTAGATCAAAATGTTTTGACATTTCACTATTTACAGCTCAACCATTTTACCTCTACCACAGAAACACCAAATGACTAATGTGAAGCTCATTCAAAGTACAGATGAAATACTCTGTAATCTGCGAGTGTTCCGTTGGAAACTGTTGTTATCCATACAGCCACTATTAAGTTTTCCTGACATGGACAATTGCAATATGCTGCTATTGACCGGCTTAAAACATTCATCAAAGTATGCACAATGTATTTATAGTTATCTAACTGAAACAACGTGATCAAAGTTAATATCAATCTTTGACTTCAGCAAAGGTAGTATGTACACAACAAATACTTTCTTACAATCAGATGTGGGAAATCAAAGAATTCATGAGGTTGCATACTAGTAACAGCTTACAGATGCCCAAAAAGTGAAGATACACTGTATATATATGTACAGAAAAACAGACTTTCCTCATTGAAAGGTGAAAATCTCTTGAGATTATTGACTTTAATATGTACAAAATGGACTAGAAATCAGGCAGACTCTTGTCCAGTTCCTCCCCTCTGTGAGAGGGAATGGGTGGTAGAACAGGCTTGAGATTTGATCCAGGCCTCGATGTCACCTGCTCCCTAGCTGACCCCGGCCTTGACCCAGGTAGTGACACTTGACCCGACCCCCCTGACCCAGGTCGTGGAGCTAGAGGGGGTGAGGTCAGGGACCCATGCTCTGACAGGGCATTTTCCAGTGCAGCCAAGTCCAAGCCTTCCACTCTCTCAGCGTAACCCCCCGGTTCCGACGTGTCGGAGGATCCTGCAGCAGAGAACTGCCTTGCAGAGGAGAGATCCGACAGACTTGCGCTCTCCTCGGACTCGTCCGAGCTGGAGTCGATGCTCCCTTGCTGCGCCTGGCTGCGGTTGGCCTGCATGGACAGGAAGGAGGTGCTGGCATCGATAGGAGCGGTCGCCGGGCGTTGCTGATCATGGTCGCCAAGGCCATCCTGATCCAAGGTGTTACTTGGTGCTGTGCCTGGTGGCCTGGAGAACAAGGTGAAAGGTCAGAATTTGCCCTAATCTCAGTCACGTCTCTTTAGACAACATTATTCAGATTCAGTGTAAAGCATTTCAGTCTACCTTAACTGTACTTGAGTCAGTAAGCTTTAGATTTAAGATTTGTCTGTAGGAACTATGCATCAGTTCCTGATGCTCGTGAATGATTGATCGATTGGTTTACCAAACTACATATATATTAAATCCACTTTGGATACTCAAGAATTTTACATTAACAATGACACAAGGTTCACAAAACTGACAAGGGTTGCAAATTTAGATATTGTCAAGTGCAAATGGTGATGCAAGATGTTAAATGTAATGTGGAGGAGTACCTCTGCATGAGCTGCTGGTAAGGGTTGGGCACGATTCCTGTGATGATAGCAGCTTTGGCTGCAGCCGACCTGCGAGCATAGGATGCTTCCTCCTGTAGGGGAAAATTTCATTTTGTTGACTCATATCCTTTGCATTCTATCGGTCAAAATGTCTTTAGTCTACACTGTCTCTGCAAGAATGCAATAAGAAACACTGGTGGAGACAAAGGTCACATATGTTTACCTTCTACACAGAAAAAGTTATATGCAGTGCTTGTCAATGATTGCCTACCCAACTTTTGTTACTGGCATTGGTAACAGCAGGTCAGAATGAACAGTACAAAAATAATTATCTACCTATCTCTCTACTGTTTCATTAAAAAGACTAGTGCTTGACAGATTGTCTCTAATCAACTTAATTCCGGGGAAATAAAAGGCTGTAAAGGAAAAACAAAATCAAGATTCTTAACAAGAGTCTATTTAGGAGTGATAGTACCGGTATGAATAATGGAGTGTACTTACCACAGGTGTCTTCTTGGGTTCCATCTTGCGGAGTTGTCCCGAGTATGTGCGTGCTGCCCCCCCTCCCATCTCCATGTCCATGCTGATGGAGCCTGTAGGCTTGCTCCACTTGGTCGCCCTGGTGGCTGAGTTGGTGGATGTCACACCTGTAGAGATGAACCCATTACAGTCAAGTCAAAGTTGTATCATCTTCACACTTTGGAAGCTATCATTTGGCAAACTTAAAAAAGAGGAACAAAATATTTGAAACGTGAAGGCTGTTCATCAATTTCCTTGTAATCTTGTGGAATTTACTTCGCAAACTTTTTAATTTTTCTTAGTTGTTTTCTTAAAAATAACAAATTGAATACTCTCACCAGTCATACTCATAGTTCCATCCTTGGCCTCTGATCTACTCTGGGACCTGGAGTCGCCATCAATGGTGGATGTCTCCGATGATGCAGCATCACTGATGCCCAGGTAGTCCATAACTAACTTCCGTAGGGACGTGTAGGCCTGCCCAAAGTCATCTAAAACATAAATGAACGGAAGATATTGTCAGAACGTTGTTGTCAGTACTTGACGCAGACAATTCTGCCATCCTATGTTACCAATCAGTATAAGATTAGTGCTTTAAGGGACTTAATTCACACTCTGGGCAGGTAGGGGAGCCTCCAAATGTTGATAAGACTATCTGAAGAATCACGTATACTTAAGGGGGTATTTCACTGGACTGCAGCATGTTGCCGACCTTGCTGTGACTTGAATTGGATTTGTGTTACCCTTGACTTTATAATGGGAATACCATGCAAAATGGACAAGTATGACTGAAAAGATAACAATATGCATTTTTATCGATGAAATTCGTTGAGCCTTCTGTCAAATCACTCGGTTGCAGAGAGGTCGCCAGTGTGCAGCAGTTCAGTGAGATACACGCTTTATGAATACAATGAGACTTCAGAATTGACGCAATGCTGTCAGACCAAAGAAGGTTTTTACCACTGTCAATGGCCATGTCAAAGAAGCCTGGATTGGTCTGGTTGGTGTCCACGTAGGTGTCCCATCGTGTGATGTTGTAGGCCACCTCGTCCTGCTGTATCCCCTCCCTGGAGCTGAGACGTTCGGCCAGGTACTGCCTGGTGGCCGGGATGATGAGGACGTACCTCGGCTCAAAGTAGGTGTTCTTCAACGTCATCACACCCTGAGTACAAGAGTGCTATTTCTTAATAATATTCAAGGACATATGTCTATGTGTACCTACTATCATGAAGCAGTTAATTTGAAACTTCTTGGACAGATTGCTTAGATATGCATAATGCATCCAATTGCCATTGATCGAAAACAAGTACATGTACTACCCTGGGTGCCATCCTTATTACTAGTTATTGGGGCTCCCTTGCAACCTAGGGTGACACCCATGCTATTCATATACTATCATCAAAAGACAATACTTATAATACCAAAGCTTCCAGAGAACCACATGTAAACAATAATCAGGTGACTGTGATTTCTAAAACCCCTGTAGATGCATGACACCTACGCAAGTCAATATGGACTTTTGAAAATGATACAACATCCTAACATATCCATGACATGAATTCCACAGAACCTACCTCCAGTTCCATGTGCACCACACAGGCCAGTCCTTCCTTAGCCACGGCCTCCACAGCATCCATGGTCAGGCCATACAGATGGCCTGCATACTGACAGGTCTGGATAAACTTACCCTACACACAGGAAAAATGACAACTTAAGGATCAGCATATCCTCAACAATTTCATCCACTTCAAATCCATAGTCAGTGATAACAGTAGAATGGATGAAATGCTGGTAGATTTTGTGTGTGATGTTTGTCACTTGCATACCTGTCTAATGAGGTTCTCAAACCTGTCCATGGACACAAAGTGGTAGTCTTTGTTGTCCTCCTCTCCTGTCTTCGGGGGCCGTGTGGTGTGAGAAATTCTGTCAAAAGAGGGAACATTACCAAGTATTACAGACCCAGTATAACAAGCACTGTAAATGGCAAAGAACAAAGTACAGAACTCCGACATAGATTTTTGTAAATAAGGCACCAGACAAGTACATGTCCTTACCCATATCCAAAGTAGTCAGGGAAGTCCTGCACCAGTCGAACAGCCAGGTCCCTCTTCCCAGATCCCTGTGGACCGGTCAGTACTAACATGGGGTAGGGGGTCTCAATACTGGGCAGCGTGCTGGGAACGAATCACACACAATGTTTAAAAATGGTGAAAGTGCTGGGGAACTTTTTTAATTCTAGCAACAACCATATAATCAGCTTGGACCATCTAAAATCTGACAAACATTCATCCACCGTAAGATTTGGTCATCCATTAATGAAAAGTTGTTGAATATCGGTAAATCTTGTCAAAGAAAGCAGATTGGTTGTTTTGTGAGTGAAAGTTCTCAAGATACATATGGCAACTCCACTCAAGCACTAAGCAACACAATTGAACTTGACCATACCTAGATTTTGTCAAGTGCAAATGCCTTACCTGTCGTAGACTCTGCTGGCTGTAAGGAAACTGTACACCACATTCCTGATGTGGTCCTGTGCAGCTATGACCTCCTGGGGAGGGTTGAACATGTTGATGGCCTGGACCTGAAAATACACATGATTTATGGAAACATATATTCCATTTTCCAACACAAAGATTGGACTTACTAATAGTTACAGTTTTCCATGTATACATATTGTATAGCAACACTGATAAACTTTTATGCTAATACACAAGATTTGTTTCTTATCATTAGGTATTTTATAATTTCTTTTTCAAAATCATTTTCATACTGTGAATTGACAATTCTGAGAATGATTCCTGCCTGACCTTCTCTTCCACTTCTGCTTTCTTCCTGTCCAGGGTGGACAGCTGCTGTAACTTGAACAGGATGGACAGCCGGTAGTCAGGGAGGCCCTGGGCAAAGAAAACATCAGTCCATGAGTCTAGGAATCACAGAGACAATGATTTTATCTTTCTCAATACAAGCGTGTTCTACAGGTTAGCAATTTGCAAAATGTACTCGTCAATCTCATCTGCAATCCTTTGAAGGTAATAGAAGCAGAGGATATGCTCATTCCTTAACAAAGATTGGTGTTGTACAGTCAAAATATTCAGTAAGTCCAACTTTTTGTTGTGTTGGTAAGCAGGCGACTGAAGAGATTATACGAGAACAAATTCAGTCCGACAGACCTGTATGGGGTTCCGCATCAGGTTCAGGTCTGTGAGCAGCCTCAGGTCCACCAGGTACTGCACCTCAACTATGTTGCTCACCTATGACAAGTGGGTAATTAATTTTTCTTAATTAATTTTTTTGATCTAGTAATATGCAGTTACAATGTAATTTGATAGTAAATCAGTAAGTAATCAGTAACTCTTTTCCAAAACATGAAAAGTATTGAATTGTTAACCTCATTGTCATCCAGATCCACAGACTCCAGATAGTTGTGTCCCTCCAGTCCAGCCATGCTGCTGATGGCATTACCAGACAGGTTCAACACCTGCAGAGGAGGGGAGTTAGTTGTTCGTGACACCTCAGGACCAGAGAGCATCTTACCAGCAAACCAACTGACTACACAGGTGTCACAGGTGACTGAAGAAAGATTCTTTTATCTTGGCACAAACATTTGCCCGGCATTGGTGATTACCAACCTAGCAGTACATATCAAAAAGTAGAGTTTTGAATCATTTTACTTTCCTGCATAAGTAAAGGGATCATCATATTTTAGTAAAAAAAAATGTGGGTACTTGCCTGAAGGTACACTAAGGTCTCCAAGTTTTCTATCCTCTTGATGTTGTTTCCTCTCTAAAAATATCAATATGTATTCAGTAAATCATCATCATAAACAGCAAGTTTTGCCTTACATGGAATGATATAATTCTGGCTCAAGGCAAAATATTACTTTCAATTAATTACACAACCGTATAACCGTATAACCGTATGATGTGGAAGTTTTCCTTCAACCTCTTACAGAACACCGAATTCATGACCCACCAGACTGAGGTACTTGATCTTGAGGTGATCCAGTCCACTGATCTTCTGTAGGTTGTTGTGGGCAATACTCAGATATCTGAGCTGCCTGCAGTTGGACAAGCCTGAGATCTCTGCGATGTTGTTGTCTTGGGAGGAACAAGAGTCAAGGGCAAATGTTCTCTTTATAAATGAGAATAGAAAATTTGGATAGAAATAAGTTTAAAACTATTAATCACTAATAGAAGTTGATAAAGTTTATGATACAGCTATGAAGGATACTGTCCAGGGTCAGTTTGGTGAGGGCTGTGTGTTCTGATAGGTCCTGAATGGTCTCCAACTTGTTGTAGGAGTAATCCACCTCCTATAATGGAAAAGGTCACAGAAATTAGATCTCTCCAGTGCTTAAAGATGTTTATATCATAAGACATCACTATTTCTTCTTACCGGTAGTCAAAGCAAGATTGGCAGACTTGAAAGGTGCAGCAACTCATATCTGCAATAAACTATTACTACAACATGATATGACTTGAACAACTATAAAAGTACTAGTGTGTTACCGTTAATGCCTTCCATTGTAAAATAATTCAAATCTGATGAAAGCATCACACAACAATGCCTAAATGCCACAAATGTCAAGAGCTATTCATGTAATAAACACTTAAAAACGTATAGCCGTGCTACAGATGCCCACTACAATATGTACCTTCAGATTTATGGGTGGTTCAAAGTTGAGCAGATCTCTCAGCTCGTTGTGGGAGACATCCAGGTACAGGAGATGTGTCATACAGCTCAGAGCAGACAGGTCTATGAAGTAAACAAGAACAACAGTTTTAAAAGATATGTATCATTGTATAATTTTCAGATATTCCTTTTAAGGCTTTGGAAAAGCATTCAAACCCCTTTTTGACAAAGACAAGGTCTTTCTACAAAAGCTGCACAGTGACCAAGATTCTAAGTGCATATTGAAAAATATATGACATTTATAGCAGAAGTTTGTACAATCACCTGTCTGTACATACAATGAACATGACTACAGTTCTGTAAACTACATGTAGCGTAATAAAGCTGCATATTTCTGACATCTCCACACCTGTGATCTGGTTGTATGGCATCTCCAGCCTCTGCAGATGGACATAGTCCTGTAGCAGGCTGATGTCAGCTAGGTTATAACCCTGTGTACAGACAATGGGTAAAAAAAATTGAGAAATCTTCACACACCATTGTGTAAACTGGTCACCTAAGTGCTGGAAAGAATGTTACCACTGCTGCTTTCAATGATTAATTTGGCAAAGAACATGTCATGTTACTTTTTGATAGATGGAACATACCTGCGCACTTAACGTCCTTCTTAATTCTCTACTTCCTGTGCATAATTTGTACATAATACTAGTAGTAAATATTATATGCATATTTTATTTGTAGCACAGTTTATCCGTCTGCACTGCAAAACTATGAAAACACCTGCAGAGATGAAGGTCAGGGTACTGTACATGTGTACTCTTCTACACCTGAGCACTGCAAATGTGCACAAATTTGTCTTACCGGCAATGTGAGGTGCAGGAAGACTTGGGCCGTGCCCCCGGCAGCCTTCCCCAGGTTAGACAGGCCCTGGGCCACCGTCTCCTCATCCAAGATTCCATCAGGAGACAGCTACACAAGTAATGAACAGGCATTCAGTATTGGCATTTGTATTTATTGGAAAACTCTTCACTTGTTGGTATTTGAAGTGAAAGACATTTCGTCCACATAGTAAATTGTGACATGTTTAATTAAAACATTTAAGCCTCCCAACCTCAGGCCCCTCCTCCTCCTGTGAGTCGTCATCGTCGTCCGGTATGTAAGGCACCCCGTACCCCAGGGCGCTGTCAGGCAGCTCGGACGCAGGAGAGTCCGACGTGCCGACCTGGAAAACGTTCGGCGCTCCAAAGCTGATCTCTGGCGGGTCGCTGGGCGGGAGACCGTCCATCCCTCCGTGTTGGGACCAGATGCCGTCCATGTCAGCCATATTTTTCAGGGTAAACTTCGGTACAAGAATAGTCCTTGCGCGAAAACAGGGCGATGTGTGTGCGATCGAGTCACAGGATGAAGTCGTAGATCATCTGCCTCACGTCTGGAAAGTGTGTATGTGCCAAGACAGGCCGAATTTAACCAAGTTTTTCAAATAAATTCAACTGAGCTGTGAAAAGTTTATCCGAAGGCCGCCATCTTGTTTCGCCGTTCCCTAGGAAATAAGCAGTGCATTGTGGGATATAAAAAGTGACTCCGCGGGGGGTGGAGGGACCAGATTGCGGAATCTCTCGAAATGCCTCACAGCCTCAAAAGACTCGATCGGGGGCATTAACTACCTGATGCTGAAAATACCTACGATGTAAACATAAATGAATAAATTGATATCAAACATTTACGGTTAGGAGAACATTTCCGTGAAATACAACAGTCTTTCCCAATTTCTTTCTTTGACTGAGGACGAAGCATGACGCTTTTCAAGTAAATTAAAATGATAAATGTTGCAACCTGCACCAAGTTAGCAGTTATTCGTATTTTTTTTTAGAAAGGTAGCTGATAATCTGTTTCGGTTTTTCCACAAAAGAGCAACAAATTAAATGGTCACATGTGCCAGACAGAGTCGGGTGGACCCTGTGCCGCTATAAGCCCTATAACGTTACAACTTCTTAATACTGAAGTGAAATCATGGAAATTCTGCGGTGGTTTTATTTTCGCGGTGGCCTCTCCACCGTAAATTTATGACACCGCAGATATGCGTTTCCATTATATATTACCCCTGTATACAAAATTGTTTCAACCGCGAATTTAAAGCATCGCTAAAACCTCATTTCCCGCCTCCTACCGCGAAATAAAACCACCGTGAACGTTAATGTATCTAACGTTACAGCATGAGAGGAACTATCCATTGTAGAGAGTTAGGTCAATCTCTTTCCTGTAACGATAATTGTCTTTTATTTTTCAAGTTGGACAAATTCCTTTTCCCCTGTCATTGCTTGTTCATAACTATTCAGATTTGGTTAAAGGGATTCTTCCACGCGCACCATCACGTAACAACTTTTCTTTAAATTCTCTTCTTTTTTTTTACCAATAAGGCATAAACACACATATCATCGGTGCTGTTCCCCCTTCCCTCTTGTCAAATAAGTTGATACAAAACAAACGCACACTGTTTGCTACATGTTTATCGTTATAGACATCACAGAAAGTAATCTAATTGGTTGAATACTGAAGTATCCCCTTCCCGAGGATCAAATGTACTCAGCTGCCCGCGAACAAAAGGTGTAGTGCTATTCTAGTACCGCCCTAACCTGCCAGGCGGCATGATGAATATGTTCTCACGTTCCCCCTTAGCAACCAGGTATGACCGGTATGACCCCTGTCGCACCGTACGCTACAGCACACCTGTAGGACCTGTCAGGCGTCCCGTCTCCAGGGAGACTGGCCACGCCCCCACTGTCCCCAGTCCAAACACCTATAAACAGTGGGGGTTCTCAAGTACCCAGTCAACATGGCGGCCCGCATGGCATGTACCGAGAGTCTCTCTCGAGACGGGCTTTAGAGCTCCTTAGGAGAGGCTTTGAACATCCTCCTGAAGGATTAAACTGTGAAAAGAATCACCAGGAAATGATATATAATTGGTAAGTGATCATGTTTCTTGTTTTGAGTGCCTTTTCTGACCTGCAACAGGTCTCCGAGAGCAGGTTGGCCACTTGGCTGTCCCGGGACGTTGTTGGCAACTTCAGGTTGGGAGGACCGCGCTGAGATTACACTGCATATTCTAGCAGTATAGTAACCTTTCCGTCTTTGCATTGATTATTTGTGTCTGTCTGAAATACTGAGATAACAGCAAATTTACCATCATGATGTTGACGAGTCGAAAGTAAGGCCCTGGGTGCCATAGGGGTCACTCGCACTCCAGGGAATTGCCATGCAAAACAACTAACTCCGTCCTCCAAATAATTTGTTCCAGACCCGATCCGAGCTTGATCCGAGTGAGCCACTGACGAAGTTTGTTCCAGAACAATCTGATTTTGACCTCATCGGAAATCACCATGACATCAATCGCATCATCATCAGCGCCTGTGCAAGAGTTGCCCCCTCCCTGGAGGACAGCGGGATCGACCTTCTTCTGGCAGCAGACTAGTCGCAAGTCCGCCAAGCGTTTCCGCAAGTCTCCCGACGAGCTTCCACAGTCTCTGCGGTTTGCCAACTTCAATCCTCGTCTGGCCGCTTTCTTAACAAAACAGGACAAGCAGAAGAAAGCCGAGGCTGACACCGAAGGGGGAACACACGAGGAGACAGAGGAAGGCGGCAAGAAGAAGGAAAGTTTACTCCCGGCAATTAACCAAACTTTGTCTCTAATTCAAGAATCTCTAGATCGAGCTACCTCGAACTTACAACAGCTAGAACAACAAGAACAGGAAAACAAACTAGCCTGGGATGATCCACAGAAAATCCAGTTTGAAGAGTCAAAGTACGCTGCACCTACGCTACTTGTAGAGTTGGCAAAAGTTTTGTATCTATTTGAACATGAAGAAACAGTGAACCTTCACACAGACATTGTGTGGCAATTTTGTTGGGGGTTTAAGGAGTTGTGTTTAGATGTGGTGTTCACCAAACGCGAGTGGCAGTCAAATGCGTACAGAGGAACCTCTGCAACGAAGAAGCACTCCGAAGGTACAATAGACCATACGCAAATGGACGAATCAAAATCGTCCACCAGTCGGATGGATGCCGACCGGGAAACGTCAAGAGATGAGGAGGGCTCAGAAAGAAGGAGACGGAGAAGAGCGGGCACGAGGAGTGATGTGATATCAGAGGAAAGTGTCGACTCCCCGCGAGACGACGATCAAGATGACTCGAGGTCTAGAGTGGGATTTGCCCAAATTAAAGAAGGCAGAGTGCTGTCTGGTGGTGGGAGGTCCAGAACTCGAGCAGAGAGGTTCAAGTTGCCAGGTAAGATATGGGCGTGGGTTCAGATGTATGGAACACCTGTTTCAGAACAATTTTCCAATTTTGTTTTATTACAGAGCTAACTTGAATACTAGATGCGGACAGATTAGCATTTTAGAAAGGAAATTGAGAGAAAGATCCAGCTGTTATTTCTTAAACACGACTGTTGAAAAGACAACTGTTTGCTGAGCAGTGTACCAACATGACATTTTGCACAAAGGTGTGTTTTCCTGTAGGTGATGGTGCGGGTTCACTAGCAGTATTATATTTCACCAGGTGTTTTTCCTGATACAGCTGCTTCCACATAGGGCAGCCTCTGAGAAACTGAGTTCTTCCATTATTGATCCAGTTAGAACCATGATTTGAAAATTGGAAGTTTGATCGTAAAACTGCAGGATATCCAACTTCAATAACAACATGGGCTCGATTGGTCACTATTGACCAGGAAAATAGGGGTACTGTATCAAAGCGGACCACCTGTTGTCTGTAAAACAAGTGATGTAACATGACATGGCTTTTTTTGAGAAAAAAAGCTTTTAGCCAGCTAAGAATGTTGCACTTTCTTGTTTTGTCAATAACATAGACTATAACCTATACCTTTGTAACATACCTTTGTAACATTCCATTGGTAAAAGTTAAGGAAGTACAAAAAGACCACACAAATACCAATCAACAGTAGCATCGCAATCAATAAGTCAGGGATTGTTATCCCTGACTAATTGTGACAAATCAATTAGTGTGGGATTAATGATTAAACCAATGTAGGACAATAAAATATTATCAGTACCACTTCCCAGCATACAGTAAACAGCATATTATGAAACCATGGTGACAAATGGGTCAGTAAGAAATTAAATAACTTTCACAAAGATAATCACACTTTCCCTGCACAGATTATTTCTAAATGTGACTTTCAGATAGTTATACAGTAGCCACAGCTACATTTTATAACTTAACATGGTCAATTTTCTTTCAAACTTGGCAACAGTTTCTACCAATATTGTAGGGTCAGTAGTTGCAAAGGGCAAGGTAACTTTTGGAGATTGTAAGCTAGTACCTTTGCAACCTTGCTCTAAAACAGAAGTCAAATCAAAAAAAGTACATTTTCACTTTTTGACCATAAAAACATTGTTTCAATAAATGATCCAACTGTCTTGCCAGAAAGCGAGCTGAGTTCATGTTTAACCAAAAGTCAACATGTAATCTGTGGAAGAATGTGGGCTGATAGAGTTAGTGTGCGCCATATATTACAATCTCTGTTGGCCACCATTGTGTGGGCATCGCGTTAGCTGGTGATAAAACGTGCTAAATGGCAGCGAAGTACTACATCACACTCGACTCAACTCTTATTAACCCCAACACCCTTCTCTTTTCAGATCTGTTAGTACAGTTTTACGTATCTTTTCAATTCACTAACTTTTGTAGAATCAAAAAAAGCATTGTACACCACCCTATTCATTTTTTAGTATGCATACAATGAGTGTTTTCTTTATCAACAGGTGTTTTGATTCCCTTTTTCTTGTTCATTTCTTTCTATCAAAAATCCAAGCATCAAGATGATTGATTGTGAAATAGTTGTGTTGCGAAAAGTGCTTTTAATCTTCAAAAGTCTATATGTGCTTCAATATACTATGCCATTTTGTTGATTGGAAGAAATGTCATAGTTGTCTCGCCTAACATGAGAGTTGGATACTGTGACGCATTTACACTGTCAACCTTTTGAACCAGTTGTAAGGGCCCTTTTCAGGCCGACGAGAAGCGGTCCATTGCAGGAGTTAAGTACACACTCCTTTTTGTCCCGCAAAGTTTACACAGGCGTCCTATTTGCATGCCGAATCTCGGCCGCACAAATCTTATTGATCCTTCATGCGTTGCGCGACGAATGAGGGATAGAGGTATCAATCACTCAAAACACTTTTAAAGGATTAAGACCCACAAAAGGGAGTCCTATGAACTCAGACACTGCATTCTTTAACTGGATTTATGAACCAGTATGGTAGACGCTGTCTTTGACTTGTTGGTACGGCTTTAATTCTCTGCCGAGACCGCTTTGACACGTCTTTGTGCGGTTCTTTTTCAACCATGTGAAACAATTCTCATGTCATAACCCCTCTTAAAGCACATATCCTGTTCCTGTTTTCTTTCTCTGACAGAAATAACAGGGCTGCCCGCTGATTGTATGTACTTTTCAACCTTTTCAGGGTGAATGGGTTGATACGGTGTTGGTTGACAGTCTGTTTTGAACTCTAAATGAAGCAAGGAAAACTTAACTCCAAATATAAATATGAAAACAAGAATGCCACAAACTTAAGTCTTTAAATTACTTATTAATCATTTAAAGTCCTTGCACTGTTGTACTTAAGTCAGGCCCGGGATTAAGGTTAATGAACAGACATGTACGCGATAATGAGAACTAACCCACAATAGGATGCATCATTAACTGGACAGAAGGCTCAGATGCGATTACTGTAGTTTGTTCTGAAAACATCAGAATTCAAAGCTTGTAAACCTTGACATATATATATGCATAATTTGATATATATGACATATTATGAGAGAGAGAGAGAGAGAGAGAGAGAGAGAGAGAGAGAGAGAGAGAGAGATGGACAAATAAGGTTATTTTGGGTGATATTGAGGACGTCAAGGAATGCTTGACCCAAAAGCTTTAAGTGTTTTTTGTCAGAAAAAAGACTTAGATTGGGTTTCTAAAGGTGGATTTCATAACAGTTGATTTTCAAAGTATGAGGTTGCAAAGTAGAATGCTGCTCAATGCAACATGACTGTATCCTCCAAAATTTGGTGAAAACAATTATTGTAGAAATGGCCATCAGTGTTTTTGCCATAATTAGAATATAAATGTTACCTTTTGTATGTCTTAGATTAGAAAACCTACTAAAGAAAAGCTTAAATGTACTTTCATTTAGCACTTTCTGTTTCCTTGCAGATTGTATGCCAATATTCATGTATATCGACTTTGATCAAAGGCTTTCTTGAATAGCGATAGATTCTGTACGTTGCTAAATGTTTTTTGTGACACCTGTATATCCTGTTCCTCCAGCCGGTGCAGATCGGAAAGTTTCCCTGATGTCGTCCCGAGCCAGCGGATTGTTCTACGACACCCGGTCTCAGGCCTCCGATGTGTCTACAGGTAGGAATAGGACACTTAAGACAAGTAGGATGTACATATTAGGGAGACTCTGTTACTTACCCAAGAGATCATATTTATTGGTAATCAAAAGTTGCATTTAACTTGATACCAACAGTCTATTGTTTTGATTTCTATTCAAACTATTCATTATTTTGGCAGAGAGAAGTGGATTTTACAGGCATTGTGTTATTTCATCAAGTTGTATTTGTTTTGCTATGAGAGAAAGTTTGGTAAACTGTTGGATTTTGTTGAGACACTGTTTCCAAGCAACTGTGTTCAAATCAGTGCTGTCATGTCTGGTGACAGTCAATCAGTAACATGATTATGTGTGATTAAAACTTCTACAATTTGTTATAATGAGGACATCACTGGAGTAAGAATGGCGTGACCCATGAGTACAATGATGTGGTGATCACCTGATTATCCTGCAGTTATTCATGAAAACACCCCACTCCATCTCTCCTACAGCTCTTAATCCCCTTTCACCCATGACAAAGAGATCGCAAATCTGGCAATCTGAGGGACCTCTGAGACCCTAAGTATTCTTTCCCTGCTCTGTGGTCACATACCTACCTGCCCTGTGATTGGTTGCCTGGATGCCTGATGCATTATGGGAGGTTTTTACGGGGACAGATGATGGTTGTTGAGGCTTGTTGAATGACCGCTCCTTTTCATTAATAACCGGACATTGTTATACAACTGGGGTCATTCAGACTGCAAATTGGCGGCAACAGAAGCTGTAGTTTCTGTGGTTGTGAGTGATTTTTGTAGCGCCACTGCTTTTAGTTCTTGATTTTGAGCACCTTTTGGGACATTTTCCCCGTCAACTGCTGTTTACTTATTTCCTGGTATGACAATATTTGGCAGCGTTCAACGGGGAAAATTTCATGTACTAGTATTCAAACTCATGGTAGCTGGACATGTATGGAGCTTAGCAGACCGAGAGCCCAGCCAAGGAATTACTGAGTGTATCATCCTCTGTTCACTGCAGAATTAGGCTGATTCCTGCAAGAATATCAACTGTAACAAGATGACAGTTCTATTTTTACATACTCTTGGAAATTTTGTGTTTTAGAGTTGAATGATTTGTAACATCTGTACTTTTTTCTCCCCTCAAGCTCTTCCGTACAGTTCAGCCCACACCCCAGCTGGCTACATGTCTGTTCTCAACTTCTCTCTGGCCAACAAGGCCTGTGAGGAAAAGGGTAAGTGATGGTCTTTACTTGCATTCTGTGAATGGAATCTAATGTTATTGAGTCCCAGAATGGTATTTTGGACAAGTATCCAACTTGTGATTTCACATCCTTTAATAGATGAAAAAGAAGGGCCGGGCCCAAGCTTAAATTCAGATTTAAGTTTCTTTTGCAGTGATGAGAATGACAGATTTCCCATTCTGGTCTTGTTGAGTTTTGTTTGTGAACCATCAATTCCTGACTCTGTTTTGTTTTTCCTGAATTTTCTTCAGGCTGGATTGTCCATCCCAATGAACGTGATGACCCTGAGAGACAAACCATGTTGGAGTGGGCGAGACAGAGACTGCTCCTGTCCATCAAAATATCGTAAGTAGTAACTCTTTAAACTTAACCATGCCTCCTTGAAAATTGGGTAATGGGAAGAGAAAACTTTGTCTATGACATTTTTGTTTGACTATTGATTCAGATGCTATTCCATGTTGTTGACTTGACACCAACAGAATGACATCATCTTAGCCATTAACTTGTGCAAATACCATCATTTAATTATCAATAATAGCACTGTTTTACTTTATAAATTGCCATGTATCAATGCATTAATCACCATACTTTGGTATCCTATTAGCACTGAACAGCATGAAAAGGCACTTGAGTTGGGTCACGACAAGCCACTCGTCATCCGCTTCTATGGCGACACCAAACGAGAGGCCATGCTGAAGTACAAGAAGCAGCCCCCGCCCAGCCAGAAGCCGGGCGCCAGGGTGATGTCACCACCTAAGATCCCCCGGATGGATAGCCCTGTGGAGCAGGGCAGGCTGAAACTCATGAGACAGCTGCCAGACGGGTCCTGCTCTGTCTTGTATCCTTCAAGCTTGTTTTAACAGTGTGAGGAAAGGCCACAATTCTGTATTTATCACACAGGAAGATGGACTTACTTTCTTTGTCTTTTACAAATGGCAAAGTGGAGACCTTTTGAAAATTTGGCTATATGTGATAGTAGTATGACACAGTTGCCAATGCCAGAATACAGAAGGAAATAAGATAAGAAAGAAAGGTGTACCTCAAGGCTGCACCTTTGATCCATTACTGTTTTCTGAAGCCAATTGCAATTGCCGTTGTGTTGAGGTCACCTGAGTTAGCGGCACTGAATGGCAGCTGCCACAGACTCATGTGATTCAGCCCCACCAATTGTAAGCTCCTACATGTAGTAATTCAGACCCTGGCCAATATAATGATAATGATAGTGAACGAGTGAATGTAATTGCCTTAACAGCCGTTCCCAGCTACCCCTCAGGTCGTGTAGCAATCTCAATCAGCCCTCCCACCAAACCCGGCCAGCTGGGCCTGTACACGAATGTGTACGCAGACAACCTGCAGGGCACCATGCTCGCCTCCTTCACGCCCTCGGGCCACGGCTGCTGCTACCATCCCAACGGTGTCCCGCGGTTCGTCATGAGTCCAGAGGGAGGGACGCTCATGGAACCGGACGGAACCATCTCCAAACAGTGGTCCTGGCCGAAGATAGGGAAACTACCTGTGACAGTGAATGTCCAGGTAAGGTTTAGTCAAATTTTGTAGTACGAAATATTTATATATATATAGAGTCAAACCTGTACAAGTGACCACCTCTACATAAATTGACCACCTGAGTACTTTCTGGTGGTCCCACAGATAATTTTTCCATTGACGCAAGCATTAAGAACTCTGTAGTGACCACCTGTCCACATAGATTTTCTTGGTCCCCTGAGTGGTCTTCTTGGGCAGTTTTGCCTGTCTTTTTATTCCCCAATGCTTGTGTTCAGTATTGGTTATAACAGTCACTACTAGGATGGTAAACACTAGGAAATGCATTGTAGAAATAGATCTCTGTTTTATCTTAGCTCAAATTTATATCTTAACATTGATAAGTGTTATTTCGTGTTGACCAGGTCACAGAGTTGCTCGTGCTCCGTTGTACCAACCTGTCCTCGGTTGTCCTACACTTCGCCTGTCAGAAAGAGACAGCCAAGTTCAATGTTGGGCTTCATGCAGGGGCTGTGCAGCCGAAGGCGGAAGAAATGGTGAGTCATGTTACGGTGACTGACAAAACTGAAACGTCTGACTGTTTCCAAAATCTATCCAGTTGGTTGGGTGTGCCTGTGTATTGTATTTCCTGGATGTCTAACCTTCATTGGCAGTAAGTTATGTTGTTAACTGTAAGACTCTCTCTTGTTCAATAGTGCTAGCAATAGATTATGACATGGAATTTTGCTGTGTAATTTCACAGCATATCTAAAGCATAATGCTTCTTTTGTTATTTTAAAAGTAAGACTTTTTACATGTAAACATAGTCTCGGTTGAGGATACATATCTAAATGGACTCTTTTTTCACCTTTATTTTAGGGTTATCTGAAAACAGAAGGACCATTCATTTCCCAAGCAGCCAAAGAGTCAGTAAAACCCAAGAAGAAAGAAAAGGACAGATTGAGAAGAGGGTTTGTCAAACCAAAGGTATGTACATAAGCATGTACCTCAAGGATACATTTTTGAACCACTGCTGTTTTCTTAATGCATTCTTAATGCAGTGTTTGTAGCATATAGCAATAAACTCACCCAGAAAAAACTTGTACTGTACAGTATTTGATACTGACCTGTAATGTTAAATGGACAGACCTAGCTAATAAAAGGATTTAACATGATACATCAGTGACATGTTTGTCATAGATGAGCCAAATTACCTTGAAAAATACAAATGTACCCAATGATGTAAGCTTTACATAAGCTTTAATGAGATATTTTATCTGCACACTGCACCATGGAACTGCAGCTTATCATAGTCATGGTTGGAAGGACAGGTAAGAGGTTGAAGCTGAATGTTATCACAAAGTCAAAGTCCTTTTCACATCAAATCTATTTCTAAACCTTTGATATTATAGTGCAAAATTATTGTAGTCACAATCTACTTGGTAACATACATCCAAAAACTGCTGTCATTTAAGTAAAGGATGTCATCAATCACTGGCACTTAATAATGTAAGATGTTTACATTTTTTCTTTAGTCAATATGGGCGAAAGCTAGGGCTATAGCCGCTAAAAAAGAGCGAGACGGGAAGCAGTCCTCTTCTCGTAGTGCCCTTGGTGCTACTAAAGATAGAAAGGACATAGAAAGAGCTGACTCAGTGAGAGGCAGTGCTGTCCAGTTCAGACAGGACAGTGAGCAGCTGGTTACTCCCAGAGGCACCCTAGTAGGGGTCCGACAGGGGTCAGCTAAGGACAGGAGTGATCAGGATAGGAAAGAGTCAGTGACAGGCAGGGGTGAAACATCCGATAGACAAGCTTCAGGTAGTGCAGGCAATCTGGAGGCAAGTCAGTCAGACGTCCAAGAGTTATCACACAAAATCAGTCAGTTAGCAAGAGATCTTGTGAAAAAATGTTTCAATATTTGTTTTAGGCTCAAGAAATAACACGTATTTTCTAACCCTGTTTTTGAAGTTTGGTTCAGGTTTATCAATAATGAATTCACTAGGTATAAAATGTTTGTTGGTTTTCTATTTACATGTTCTTTGTGTTTGTCATTTCCTTTTATTAGAAATGATGGTTTGGTGAATGAGCACATAGCTCTATAAAGGTTTTCTGGTACATATCAACCTTCTGTTGTACAGCCCACTTTACTCTAAACTGTACTATAACTAATGTTCCTGTCCACAGGAGAAGAGAGTTTCCCAGCAGATGGCTGAGCTGACCAAGATTCTGGAGCTGCCAGGAGACAAGGATGAGTTTTTCTCACAGGCAGAGAAGGACCTGGTCAGACTGCAGCGGAAAGTCAAGTAAGAGGCCTGAATTATTACGGTCATACTGTACATGTACCTAGAAATCGAGGGGGGATCATAGTAATTTTTTTGCTTCCTAAACCAAGAAGAACCTTTTTCTGGATGGGCCTGGGACACATTCTCATTACAGATTTTTTAAATGATTATTTTTCTACAAACACTGTTGAAATAGCTTCTCCACCATTAGAAACTACCCAAATAGAGATCATGTTAGATGTTGACTTAGCTGTGAAATCAGTCATTGTTGTTTCAGCACCAAGGACGGTGCCCGTCCTGCTGACAGTTGGAACATATTCATGACTTAAAGTCCCCACCAGACAGCTTTAAACATTACTTGCGGGCACATGTGACAGGTCATCCAGTGTGATATAACCAGCTGCTGCCATGTGGTGTGCCTGCAAAGCTAGTGTGTTATACTGGCTATACAGATACAGATACCATGTTACAGATTACAAACTCAGGTATCAAAGCTCAATCAGCCAATGTCTCATTCCTCTCTCCATCTTCCTTCGTGTAGGAATCTGATTGATGATTGGATGGAGCACTACCGCATCGCCATGCACATCAGATCTCCCCACCTCGCCACGCTGTCGCACCGTCCCGGTAAGCAGTCGGCCCGACGCACGGTCCAGTCTGCCCGCCCTGCCGTGAAGACTCCCCTGATCTCACTCTTCCACCAGATACCCAAGGAGGGGGATGGGGAGGAAGAGGAGAGGGTGGAGGAGAGGAACCCTCCAACGAAGCACCAGTCCTTCCGCTCTCCGTCAGCGCCGCCACGACACATGATCCAGGAGAGACCGCTGACAGCAGCCTCCTCGCGGCCCTTCAGCTCAGCTGACGGGTTGTCAAGGAAGGGTGAGACAGACTCCAAAGTACGTCTCGATCTAGGGAGTGCGAAGGAGGGAGAGCCAAAGTCCCAGGCAGGGTCTGCGAAGACAAGGCAGCAGTCCACTTCCAGTGCAGGGTAAGGATTTGCAATTTCAATTGTCTTTTGAAGTATGACTTTCTTTCATCTGACAAATTTTTCTCTTTATATTTGTTTTCCTTTGGTCTCTGTCTAAATTAATTATTGGAGCACCATGGTGATGTGGTCTCAGTTTATTTTCCCCTTGTACTTCATGATTGTGTACTTTCATTTGCCTATGAAACAATGATACATCTGCTAATTAGCCATCTGATACACAATGTACCATCTGTGAAAGTTCATTAACCCTCTGGCTGTACTTTTTCCAGGTCTCCAATGCGAGCTCCTTCCAGCCTCTTCCCCAAGAGTGCCAGCCATGCCAACCTGTCCACCCCCGAGCGTGTGCGTACCCCGCTGCGGGAGGGCTGCCCCGTCTCGCTGCGTGCTGAGATCCTGGGAGAGGGCATCCTCGCCTGCAAGTGTAGCAAGCACAAAGTTCCCCTGGTCCTGGACCTGGAGTTTGATCGTCTTCTCAAGGAGTTTCTTCCTAAGAACCAGCTGATAATCATTGCTGTCACCTCCACGTACTACACAAACGCTAACCCGTGCGACACCATGTTGGAACGGATGTACATAGACCGTAACAAAAACAGGACGATGCCGTGCGTGCAGAGTCGGTCCGATCCCTTCAGAATATTCAAGTACGACATGGCAGTGGCAGCAGAGCTGACGGACTATGACCAGCCACTGCTGCTACGGAGACACAACGCCGTAGCCGGCATGTTCCTGATGTACTACAGCGGCAAGCTGCTCTTCTGCGACCACATCTTCAACGGTTACGGGAATGCAAAGAAGGACCTCGTCAAGCAGATACTGAAGACCAAGCATGATGCCAAACTTGGAAATTTCCTGCCAGCCGACTTCAGATTTTGGTGAGTGCAACTCTTATCAGCTTTTTCATGTTGTATTACATGTTGTATAGCTTTTTCTCCTTTTTTTGTAAAAGTTTATCATGTTTGTTTGAAAAGAAAATTTTTGTTTAGAATTACTGCTTAGCTATACTGGCTAGAACACACATTCAGCACATATTCACAGCAGCTGTCTAAACATCACACCATATATTATATTTCCTTACCTAGGTGTCAAGAAGTGCCAGAGTGGCAGGAAAGTCCATTTTAGAGGTGTGCTGGATTAACTCCCGCAATTCCACAGATGCAGACATGTAACATTGATTTAGCACAAAAGCACTTCCTCAATGCACCACATGTACAATTTTTCAGCACCCGTGTGGCTCCTGTTTGTGTAATCTTACAGAAAGTTTACATTCAAAGAAGATTTTCTTCTTTCCTCTCTTTCAGATCTGTTCACTGTCCTGTGTGTATGGTTTGAACTGTTCCATAAATGTTTGTGTGAGGGATATGAGGGCAATTTTTCTAAAATGCTATCTGTTAAAACCTTAAAATATCCATTTGTAGGGGGAGGGGTATTGCCTTTTACCTTCCTTAAGAACGTTTCTTGGAAAACCCTACTTCACTACACTCGAGTCAAGGTTGCTTGTTGTGAAACTTGTGAGGAGCAAAGAATACCCTAAGGCTTCAGTTACAACACGTACTGATAAAACGTTCTGTTTTGTTGTCCATTCCAGCCCCAGCAGAGGGAAGCATGGCCCGCGTGCTGCCTGGGGAGGAGAGATCGGGGGGACGGGGATAGGGAAGACCGGGAAGCCGGGACTACCCAGGGACGCCAGGTCGGACAGAACGCCGTCTGTCTCCAGCATCGACTCACGCGAATTCTTTGTGGACACAAATCGCTGGAGGTGAGGTGTCATTCTTCTACTTGCTAAACAATGATTTATTACTCTCTGAACAATACAAAAATACTTTTGGGATGGGTCCTAGCAGTGAGTGAATATAGCAATTAGCAAATAAAATTATTCAATATGACATTCAAAGAAAGACCTTATATCTCTATAGTTTTATTATCTGTTTTATATGACATTGGTTACTGAATTCCTTAGCTGTTTTTTACTAGGAAATCTTGCTTGTTGATATAACAACTCAGTCTGATCTTGAAACTTACAAGTTGTCTGAAGGCAGCTTGTAATACAAAAGCTCTGGTAAGCTACGTTGTTCATGGAACTGTTCTCAAAGTCTCATGATCTTACTCTCTCTCCCCACAGCCAAGGCACAGCGCGAGACGTGGTCACCCTCAGCCTGTCTAAAGACTACTACTTCTTACGGGAGGAGCAGCTCCGTACAGCCAACCCCAGCACACCGAAACTCCAGCCTGTACCATCTGTGGGGGCCGGGCTGTAGATCAAAAGAAACAATACAGGATATGCGAATGCAGCAGAATGCTCTTTACAAGATCTATGACAGAAAGAACAGTATAATACTAGGCTGTTGAATGACAGCACAAATGCCAGTGTTAGTTGCCACCAATTTTAGTACATGTTCACACATGGAAAGACTGCAGACACAGAAATCTGTGGATGTGAGGGAAGGCACTGAAGTGCCCTTGCACTCCCTTCTCCCCCTTCATAGTTTACAGTAACTGTACGGGTGGCATGAGACATCTGATTTGACATATCAGTATTGAAATATGATGTGGAATAACAGGAGCTCAACATGACATGGGTGTGTGTCATTTGCTAATTTGTACAAATTTTGTCATGCCTATCTGTTTTGAAAGTTGTTTATCTCTGGGTAAAGAGTTTTCCAATAAACCCTGTCTTGCGGAAACAGTTTGTGTGTGAGTTGGAAAATTTGTGTGAGCTGTTGCATTGCATATTTGTTACACGTTGATAATTCTACATTTAGTCTTGTTGCATGTAACGTTGGGTAACATAAATTCGGGATTTTTCCGATAATGGTTGACTGAAATCAATCTAGCAGAACAATAAACCATCCTTTTTTTCTATAATTCTGTCAGTATCATGTACTATCTTTGCACTAATCATATATATGGTAGATTTTGTCTCTAGTCGTGCTGACACCATAATATTTCAACTTGAAACTACCGTCCGCCGCACGCACAATTACGGTGCTGTCGGACAGGGGGGCACATTAATTCGGGAGAGAAGATTCGTCTTGAATATCTTACCGCTAATCACATTTTATACAGCAGCTATTCGTTCCATCCTTGGCTTGAGGAGAGTGCTATGGATATAGACGTGTCCAAGTAAAAAAAATACACGAAAAAACGGCCGTACCGCACACATCAGGCCAGTTCGGGTACAACCCGTGTGTTGAGTCGGTAGAACTTCACTCAAAGTCGGCCCATCGTCATCATCGGGCAACGTGTAACGTTACATTATTCATGGGAAGTTAGCTGGATGCCGTAGAAATGGTAATACTACTATGTCCATGTGTTCCTTGTTGTGTTAGGAGCAAACTTTGAGGAAAATATCTTCCTCAGTCCACTATCACACGCAGCATTTAGACAAAAAAGTGTTCCTCACAAACCTTTGTCGTCTGCTTGACAACAGGATTCTGGTTAACAATATGGCGGCGGGAAAATACACGTGCCGTAGGTTGTAGCAACAGAGAGGAGTTTTGATGATTGATCACACTTAGAATCCAGTTGCAGGTTAGCAAAAGAGATTGTAATAAGTTGTCTTGTAAATAATTGTGTTGAGCAGGAAGCGGATGTGACATTTTTCTTATAAACCAGCCGACAACCATGTTGTTTAATTCTCCCACGAAGTCCTCAGACTGTTCCAATAAGGGACGGAGAGTTTTTGACCTCGTCGCCTTATAATCCATGCTTATCGAAGCTTTTCAGACAGTGTTCTGAATACGTAAGTCTGGCAGGTTTGCATTTCTAGCGGTATTACTTATGTTGCATCTAGCACATATCCCTAAATACCCCGTTTTCGAAAAATCCCGAATTTAAGTACCCCGCGAATTTAGGTTACCCAACGTTATATAGTACAGTTGTTGGAGATTATTTGGAGAAAAGGTTGAAGATTATCTTGTCGGATCTATGCAAGAAGTTCAAAGTTATTTGCCGCATGTCTTTCAGTGTTGTGAAAATATAATGGTATACTACTGTATAGGGTAATGTCTGTGTTCCACGTTTGAAGAATTTGATATGTTGTCATATATATAAGTGATCAAATCTATATTGTTCTTTACCTTTGGACCCTCTGACCAGTACAGTACAGTAAGGTTGTGAGTTAGAGAGTACTGGAGACATCTGAAATTCTTCCATGTAACATAATCTTTTTTTTTCAACATGGTGCTAGATATGATGTCACATGTTCTTCCAATGTGTTATATTGTTGCCCTTAGATTCGGGGTAGCAGCTTTCTTACAGAGCATTTTGCTGCTTTTTAGAAAGATTACAAGGAATATATATGCTTGTATATGTTTGTAACTTCCATTAACATTATTCCCCCTGGTTACGTAAATCCACCACTTAAAAAAAAGTGGGTTTGAGAGATCTCTGCGCAATTTAGATATACAGGAGTGCATTATACTGGGGTATGATGGGTTGGAGATCTGTTTGGACATATCTTTTCAGGGTGGTGGAATTATGTACCCTGGTGGAATTATGTTAGTAGATGTTATTACCTTTCTTCCATAAAGATATGATTATTGTTATTGTTTGTGTGTACATATTTGTACATTTCTGGAAAATAAGAAGAGTAAATTGAGTTTTATGATGAAAAGTGTCTTTTGTGACTGTTGTTCCTGCACAAAATCAATACTACTCAGTCCAATGTCACAATCTATGAGGTTTTATATACATGTATGGCCTCTGTCAGTCAATATTGACCATGGTAAAAATCACATTCACATAATCCCTATAGCATCTACTATGGTTAAACAGTCCCATTCAAGAAAGACTGTCTTCTGCCACATACATGTAGGTCACATCTGTAAGCTAAGTTCTGTTGCAGAGTTCTTTTCTGGGGATCCGCTTTCTTTCTGCACTGCGCATCAGTTTAGCTTCTGATTTTAGCTGCTTGGATGGTGTACATCTCCAGCTGGAACATCATTTGAGTTACATTTAGGTTGCCTATGAGGTCTAAGATACATTTTTAAAACCAATCAGAATTACAATAGAACATTCCAATGTTACGTGTGTTACAATTTAATCAGTTTGGATCAATTGCACTCAGTAAGTTGGATGTTTCCAGTAGCCTGACGTGTGAATAACAAAACACTGATGGCGTGTATCTTTGACCTCATACTAGGCAAGCATAGGGTTAGCATTAATTGCGCGTTTAAGACCTTAAAAGACTTACAACTTCCCAAGGAAGCAAGATATACAGAAACGGTTTACATGTTCTGATCAACAGACGTTTCAAATGAACCCAAGGGTTTAGGGTTAGCAACCAATGCTATCCCTAAGTTCATAATAGCCGTAACCCTGATTATTTCACAAGCGTCTTCAAATTGGCCAAATTTGGGCTCATTTGAAAGGTCTATCGGGCAGCCTTGAAAAGGTGACCTCTGCGGGGGTACACCTGTTCCGCCATGCCTTCCAGTTTTGGAGAAGTGAAATAAATAAATAAATAAATAAGAACATGTAATCAGAAAACCGTTTTGGGATATCTTGCTTTCTTGAGGAGTTATATGTCTTTAAAGGTCTTAAACGTGCAATTAATGCTAACCCTAAGTTCAAAATAGCCGTAACCCTGATTATTTCACAAGCGTCTTCGAATATGCCAAAGTTGGGCTCATTTGAAAGGTCTATCGATCAGAACATGTAATCAGACAACCGTTTTGGGATATCTTGCTTTCTTGAGGAGTTATACGTCTTTAAAGGTCTTAAACGTGCATGCTAACCCTAAGTTCAAAATAGCCGTAACCCTGATTATTCTAAAGGCGTCTTCGAATATGCCAACTTGGGCTCATTTGAAAGGTCTATCGATCAGAACATATAATCAGAAAACCGTTTTGGGATATCTTACTTTCTTGAGGAGTTATACGTCTTTAAATGTCTTAAACGTGCAATTAATGCTTAACCCTAAGTTCAAAATAGCCGTAACCCTGATTATTCTAAAGGCGTCTTCGAATATACCAAACTTGGGCTCATTTGAAAGGTCTATCGATCAGAACATGTAATCAGACAACCGTTTTGGGATATCTTGCTTTCTTGAGGAGTTATACGTCTTTAAAGGTCTTAAACGTGCATGCTAACCCTAAGTTCAAAATAGCCGTAACCCTGATTATTCTAAAGGCGTCTTCGAATATGCCAACTTGGGCTCATTTGAAAGGTCTATCGATCAGAACATATAATCAGAAAACCGTTTTGGGATATCTTACTTTCTTGAGGAGTTATACGTCTTTAAATGTCTTAAACGTGCAATTAATGCTTAACCCTAAGTTCAAAATAGCCGTAACCCTGATTATTCTAAAGGCGTCTTCGAATATACCAAACTTGGGCTCATTTGAAAGGTCTATTGATCAGAACATGTAATCGATTAATCAGAAAACCGTTTTGGGACATCTTGCTTTCTTGAGGAGTTAAACGTGCAATTAATGGTAACCCTAGGTTCAAAATAGCCGTAACCCTGAATATTTCACACGTGTCTTCAAATTGGCCAAACGTGGGCTCATTTGAAAAGGTCTTTTGATCAAAACATGTAATCTGAAAACCGTTTTGGTATATATTGCTTTTTTTTGAGGAGAAGAACTAAAGTTTTTGGTAGGTAGAAACGTTTAGTGAAGATTAACTTAAGGTTCTGGATCGGAGTTCAAATCTAACCAGGGTTGGGGTCAGGGCGCGATGATCTGCCGAGATAGCGTGGTCGTCACCCCGATATCTGCCCCCTATTGCTTGGTGATCGTTACAACTGTTCACATGAATATTTTGAATCTTCTGAAAAGCCAGTGAGTTGTAGTATTTTTGGGCGCGGTGCAGTTAGTTCGTCATTCGGAAGCCTTTTTTGTATTATTCCGCCGCAACGGTGATGCGTTTTTTTCGCCTGATGACCCTAATAGCAGTGTCTTTATGTATTTTCACTGAGTTTGCGTTACGGTGATTGCGAAAAAGTTTTATTTTTCAGAGACAAGAAGTATTACGCTTTTTCAGCATATATGCCGTTGCCCCAGAAAAACTCGTTTTTTTTTTTTCAAGCAGCTTCGATCAAAAAAGGGGTTAAAGAATGACAATTTTCAGGTCCAGATTTTATAATGGTTTCTACCCAAAATAAAGGGACAACAGACGATACCAAAAATTATATCGGAAAGTACGAAGAAACCGCTTTTCGCCGAAATCATTAGATTTTCCGTCCTACTTATCTCGACGGGATTGTAGCCCATCGGCCTAAGGGTGTCGGCCTCCACAATAAATCGTAAAAGAAACTCCGGTCCGAGAGCATAATGATATGCATTCTATGCAAATCAGGTCCTTCTTTACATGATTAATGAGGAAACGTTGAAATTCCCTTTCAATGTGCTATCTTTTGGATGACAACCTACATATGCGAGGACACCTATATACGAGGACACCATATGGACAGAGTAACAGGCTGGGATTTTGGGGTCAACATGTGCTTTTCACAATGGCGCTTCAAGACACATGAACTGAGAACAGTGACATAGAGAGGAAAACCGATTGATGTATCGATTATGTAAATAAGGACATAAGTTGCTTAATTGATGAGAAAATGCTATGATTCCAACGTTGTAAACGACGGTAAATTTATACTTGCATAATTCGGAAGTTGAATGAAGGTGAACATCATGATCGTACATAAAGTATGCAATCCATAACACACCTTTCAAACACGCACATCTTTTATGCAAGTTAACACCATTCGGCGAAGGTAAGGAATCGCCGAACTCTAGTTTTGAAGCAGTAAACACGGCGGGAAGAGTTAGACGTAGAGAAGAAAACAAGCTGCATTTTGGTAATACGTATGGTCACAGTTTGTGTTCCGCACCACTAAGGTGATCTGCCACCAGTTTGAAAATTTTGCCGGCTTTTTTATATTCCCCTTCCAGTGGGAAGGGGGATATATTGTTTTTGCTGGCCTGTTCTTCTTCTTCTTCTTCTGCCAAAAACCAAGTAGATGTGTGGTGGTAGGTCTACTGATGGTATTGCAGTAAGTTACATGTACCTTATGTTACATGGTACGGATGTTATATTTGAGATGTAGGTACCAATAGGAAAGGTGAATACACCTAACAATAAATTATGCTAATGAGTGCCTAATTTGGATAATGTATGCATAAACTTGTATTTCCCTTGCCGTAAAAGCTGCAGATGTCATATTTGAGATGTAGGTACCTTTAGGAAAGGTGAACACACCTGGCCATAAATTATGCTAATGAGGACCTCATTTGCATGATTTATGCATAAACTTGAACTTTCCTTACTGTAAAAGCTACGGATGTCAGCTTTGAGATGTAGGTACCTTTAAGAGAGGTCAACACACCTGTCCATGAATTATGCTAATGAGGACCTCATTTGCATAATTAATGCAGAAACTTGTATTTTCCCTACCGTAAAAGGTACGGATGTCACATTTGAGTTGTGGGTACCATTAGGAAAGGTGAACACACCTGGCCATAAATTATGCTAATGCAGACCTCATTTGCATAATTTAGGCATAAACTTGTATTTCCCTTACCATGAAAGCTACGGATGTCAGCTTTGAGATGTAGGTACCTTTAAGACAGGTCAACACACCTGACCATGAATTATGCTAATGAGGACCTCATTTGCATAATTTATGCAGAAACTAGTATTTTCCCTACCGTAAAAGCTATGGATGTCATATTTGAGTTGTAGGTACCTTTAGGACAGGTGAATACATCTGGCCATAAATTATGCTAATGAGGTCCTCATTTCCATAATTTACGCATAAACTTGTATTCCCCATACCATGAAAGCTACGGATGTCACATTTGAGATGTAGGTACCTTTAGGAAAGGCGAAAACACCTGGCCATAAATTATGCTAATGAGGGCCTCATTTGCATAATTTATACATATCCCTTACCGCGAAGTCTACGGATGTCGTATTTCAGATATAGGTACCTTTAGGACAGGTGAGCACACCTGTCTATAAATTATGCTAATGCAAACCTCATTTGCATAATTTAGGCATCAACTTGTATTTCCCTTACCGTAAAGGCTATGGATGTCATATTTCCGATGTAGGTACCATTAGGAAAGGTGAATACACCTGACCATAAAGTATGTTATTGCAGACCTCGTTCGCATAATATATACAGAAACTTCATAACACCATTACAGTCAATGCTATGGATGTCATATTTCAGGTGTAGGTAATGGAAGGGGAATATCCTGCATTTTCCTGAAAATGTTGCCTTTCTAGTTTACCCTTGATATCTAAACTTTTTTTTGAAAATGTCCATCCATGTGTGTAACACGCGTTGTATAAGCTTTAGAATGATGTATAACATGTGGGGGTTAGTTGTGAAATATATGGCGATGTGAGAGTTAATTCAATGAATCTTCAATATGTGCGCGCCGAACCCGTAACCAGTCATTCCCGGACAGCTGGAGTTTGGGCTATATTATCAGTTGTTACGATATCATAGATGATATATATGTTTGATTTGTCGGTGTATGGTGAGTTGATGTGTGCGTACGTTCACACCTAACATCAAGATCCATTTCATGCATTCATCTCACAACTAGCAGGTCAATAGCAAAGAAAATTAATAAACACCTAACACACGCACGTTTCTAAGCCTTACTAACATAACAAAGCAGGATCCGGTTTCAATACTGTTAAGGTTTGCATGCCCCTTGATGCTCGTGAGCTTTGGTATAACTTATAACGTTATATATCATGAAAGGAATACACCCTAAACGGAATGATTAACACTGAGTTGCTTTTAAATAATAAGTCTCCTTTATTTCATATGGTATTGGTACAAACGTAACTGCATCAGAGCCAAATACAGTTTTGAGTCATGATTGACAAGTTCAGCCGTCCCAAAAGACCTCAGCGCAATTTTATTGAGAACAAATCACAACGTCGTAGGTCCCATGTCCCAGTGACTGTGAAGTCGTTTACACAAGAGCATTTCCAATTCACCAGAGTACCAACCACATTTCTCACACATCTAAATAGGTTGGTATCACAGCTCATGAACATCAATACACAAATGTAAACGTTACATCCACTTGCACGTCTCTACAAACCAACGTACTGTAAACCAACGTACTGTAAACCACGATGTAAAGTCTTTCATGACAAGTGAGTCCTTGTAACCGTATTGTTAACAATGACATACATGTAATATTCAACATGAAATCACCGCAAGCACAGTTTCAGTGTAACACAATATCAGTTTTTTGTGTGTGTGTTTCTTTCTTGTAGATGCAGGGGGTAAGCATTGCAGCTACAACAGCTTGGTTTGGTAGAAAACATTATAATTAGGAAGCCACATAGAACTTGATTTCCCATCACTATTGACTACGGTTATCCCATGGCAGACATCTGATAGACCTTTGGATGGGTAATTCCGGAGATGGACAGATTACTGCCAAAATCTGTCTGCTCAGTCAAACTGGATACTGCAATGAAAACAGTTCTCCCCAATGTCTGATAGTCTCTTACGAAAGCATCTGTCCACTGCAAGGAAGGAATGTCTGAATCTGCTCTGCATGGATTATTCAGCTTTGCCACTACATAAACCATCCATTAACATGTATCCTTAATGTCAGAAACTATACTGTGACTGCCTAGCTAGCAAATCTGTAAACATAATTGTATCATACTAAGTACTTTTCTATTAACCAACAAAGTGAATTAAACTAAAAATGTTCTTTCTATATAACATAGGGCTTTGAACCAACTTTGGATAACAAGATAGCACCTAGGAAGCTTAACATAAACTGTTATTAAAAGTATTTTGAAAAAGCTACCAAATACTGGTATACAAAACTTAAAACTATTTTCATTCGGTTGCTTTTTTCAGCTTGTCCCTTATCAAAATAATCTCTTCTTGACAATTCATATCCTTCCTCAGGAGATTTGTACAGTACAATGCCTCATAGAAAATCTACATATACAATACAGACCATAATTTATACACACATACTGTTACAGATTTCAAATTCACATCAGCAACATTACCTACCAGAAAAAAAATCAATGATAACGTTTAATCAACAAGTTCACAAAATTCTTTTGCTAACAAGTTAACCTTCTCTCTGCTTCAGGTTAGCTTGGTTACTAACTTAATACTGGTTACAGCATAACTTATAGGAATAAGGTTAAAGAACGTGATGATGTAATATCATTAACAGACTAAATATCAGTTGACGATCAGTTACTAATAGATATTGTGACAAATTCAACAAAAACACAACTCCAGTATACTTATAAAGAACTATAATCATTACATGTACATCACAACACACAAGTATGTCTGCTGCCAGCCAATTAAATTAATGTAAACACACTTTTAACTCAGGATGTTTACACCAGCCTTCTGCCTTTATATAACTTTACAAACAAGAACCAAGTGACTGGCCTGACATGGTCAGACAATAGACAATACTGAATCAGCTTTTGGCTAGAATTTTTATAAGTAGCACTAGTTAGTACCAAGGTATTCCTGTCTAAATAAAATATCATATGATATTGGACATACATATATAATATTCATCAAACTCTTGAAATGCCATGAGTCATAACTATGTTTACTTCATAGCTAGCTAGAACAAACATGCTTATGGTCTTACGTATTTTTGCCATTCATATTTGTAACACTGACAAAACACATAGGAGGGCAGTACAGGGCTAATTCTGGGAAAGAAGGTCATAGCCAGGTCATACATTGTGTATTGGTTTGCTGGAAAACTAAAGATTTGACTTATTTTCGAGATTACTGTGTGTGTGTGGAAGCATGTGGGGGGGGGGGGGGCAGGGGAGAACAAGAGTCTTGGTTAAATATTTGAAGAAAACATCTGCCTTTCTGACAACATCTCATTGAGAAGCTTCTGTATTGAAACCAACCAACAAAGATAAAGAAATGCTTCAAACTTTACAGTTTTTAAAAGCACAACAAAGATAGACAACTGAAATAAAAATTGTGAAATTACAAATCTGCAAGTCATTCAATCATCATACGGGAAAACAAACAAAAAAAGCAGCATTTTGTAAAAAAAGGTTCAAAAACAAGTTGTTATATAGAGGAAATTTTGATTTGAAGGGTATTTTCATGGTAAATTGCAAGTATTGCAACAAAGTCAACAACAAAAGATTTTCTTGTCTAATGCTTTCTGTTTGTGATGCATTGCAAAAAGTAGCAATTCCATGCCAGCCAAGGTAGCCACCTTGTGTAATCCTAAACTCTGAATGACTTTTGGTAACTTCTTGTCTCAGTAGCAGTGCAGATATATGGCGCAGCATAGCAGAAATTGTATTTCATTTTCATGTAACTATTGCACCACAAACCATACATGTACCTACTGATTCTACTCATAACCTGGAACCTTGAACAGCAAGACACGTTGGCTTTACGTGGGTCAGGGTAACAGCAGCCACTATATTCTATGAAAGCACAAATGTAGATGGGAAAAACCTGGAGGGAACAGCAGCTAGACTACTCTCTGTCAACAACTAACATTTCTTGATATATCTGCAATACTGCGACAATTATCCTGGGGCCATGGAATACATGGTACCACTTCAAACTTTTTAAAACTACCACAGGGTAGCTGTTCATGGCACCATGGCCAGTGCCTGGTTCAATGGTTCATGAGGACCCCTCTCCTTCCTCCTCCTCCTCCTCATCGACTGCCCATGATTGTGATGCCTGTCTGGCAGCAACCAACACCTGGTCGTAGACTTCATCCCTGTTGATCATTGCACCAAACAAGTAGGGCTAGGGAAACATAAGGGTTCAGAGTTAACAAAGGCAACAACTACAATTATCTCTCATTTATTCAGTACTGAAGGGAACTACAGAACATAGAAAGAACTTTGCCTCTAAAAGACTCACTAATACATGTAGGTAAGTGACTCTTGACTTTCATCAATACATTATCAATACATTATCAAAGTTATCATATTTTCTATGGACATTGATTGACAGACCAGTTGACAACATTTTCCTCTAATTCTGACAGATGGGAAACGGTCACATACCTTTTCTGCATTGTTGACTTTCACTTCTAAGGACATCCCATTGCCTGGCATAAAGGGTAGAGCTTTGGCCTAGAAGAAGAACCAAGATATTCAACATCAGAGCAATTACATTACAAAATACATTAGGTTAGATTAAAGCAAGCTATAAAACATTTCACATTGTCCACTTTACCCAAACTGGTCCATTCTAAGGGTCTCATGCAAATTGGCCTTACCATAAGGCCTTCTCTTCCATAATCTTCTTTATATACCAGGAGTCAAACATTTGATTTGATTTGGTGGAGGAAATGTGTCCCATTTGGTATCTTACTACAACTTTGAGTAGAAACAATCAGAAACTCTGGTATTTTCTAAGAAATGCCATGAAATGACAAAATTTTTCTTTAACCTGTTTTCTTCTTCCTCTGAACCTTAAATACATCAAGAAAGTCTCACCTTTTCTAGTCCAACTATGTCAGCTAACTGGATTTTGACATTCTTGGAAGGATTACTCTTGGAGCGTTCATAACACAAGAAACTGGAAGAGAAACAAAGATGCAATTAGCAAATGAACAGGAGGATGAATAAACAACAAATCATAACAATGACGACACAATCATCAAAGAATACTCAATAAAATTGTAAAAATTGTGACGCTCACTTTTTGGTGAGATAGAGCCTGCCATGCTTGATTCCCCCCGATGTCAGTCCCTTGTCCCTGTCAATCAGCACACAGTGGCGGCCATCTTCCCACTCTGCAGAAACGAACAGCACATCCAAAGATGTCAATATGTGTACCAGTATAAGATGTGCAGTAGTTCAACACTTTATGTACACTTTTTGCAAGGCATGAAGACTTGTAGTTATGTGTTATGGTCCTCAAAAAATACCTTTTGGGCATTTTGGGGGCAATTGCTTCAAAACCTGTAGTTGTGCAATGGTGTCTTACATCTTGTTTTGTACGTACAATTTGTTACATACAGAAACAGTCTTATTATCATCCTGCCCAATACATTATAGCTAATCAAAACGATCTATTTTTCAGTGATGTCTGATAAAATTTGGAAGAAAATCAAACAATGCCTTATAGCTGAAGATGACTCTGTCAATACTTCCCAGTACATTCTTAAGGCCTAAAATGGAAATTTAAACTTCCACATGGCAACGACAAGGTCTGTGAATATGTACTTAACCACTTTTTGTATGTTACATGTAAGTAACAAGTGTTCCATGCCTGTACCTTGCTGTGGCACCTCTGTTGAGGGTAGGTTGAAGAGCTGTAGGAACTCTGTGGTGTCTGTGCCAGTGGGCGTGGTGGCCAGGCTGGTCGGGGCACTGTTAACAACAGCTGAGGAGTCGGCCTCCGGGGGCGGTGTGGACGGGATGGGCTGCAAATATCAAGGTCAAGTTCAGGAGGGGCTGTACTTACTGAGACTTCTACAGGAAAGGCACATGTGATAGGCACAGTGTAGACCTCTTTAATTCACTTAAATCTAACCATGAAGTTGCTAGATGTTTCTACCACAATGTACTGAATGATACTAACAAAAGGCATACCTTTTCCACAAACTATTGCTCTAAGGTAGAAGTTGCTAAGCAATGCGTGGCTACTTTTACATAGTAAAAAATATGTCCGGCAACTGCCAGTTTCTGGTGAAGAGTGGTACCCAATATGTATCAATGTACAATTTGCCTTGAACAGAAGCGAGGTCTAGTCTTTCTAGGTGGACTTAGTCTAGACAAGCAGCCCTAAAAAGTTAGGTGAGTCAATTGTACCAGATATGGCTCCGATCTTGACCCCTGCACCACGACCCAGCTGCCTGACTTCAGCTGCAGGTCTGTTGGCAGTGTCTGCCAGATCCTGTGGGTGTTGTCGTACTTCGCCCGCACTCGCGGGAATCGCTTGAAGACGTAGTCAATAAGGAACAACTTGATACCAAGACCAACTCCTGTGGAGACATGGGGAAGGAGTTATGGTACTGACAAACTTGATGCAGAAATTGAATATGAAGTATTTGTAGGATCGATGGACATGCTTTACTCAGCTCTCAGCTCAGCAATCACAATGTTATCCATTCATTAGATAAGCAAAATAGTATCAAAAGCCAGTAAGTGTTTTGATTTCACTTGTAGCTGGAACTTTTCAGAGTAGTATTTGTTTATCAGTTCCAGACAGTGTACCTGTCCTTGGTGCTGAATTGTATATCAGCTTCACACAAGTTAAAAAAGTGCACATTCCACCATGCAGTTTTGAACAACAAGGACAACAATGATGCTGATGGCACCTCACTGCTGACTACTTAATGACTAACAGACTCTATGCATTACCACTAATGATAATGTAACACAGTAAGTATTACAGAATAGTTCTGATGCTGTACCGAACATGGGCACCAGATACTGTCCTGGGATGACACAGCTGGCCAAGAAGGCCATCCACAGAGTAGAGTACAGCTGTCGGGCGGCCTCAGGGTGCTGCCACGTCAGGAGACTACAGACACAACACAACAGTCAGACACACGTGATTACAAGCTGGAGATCAATCTTCTCCAATCGCACTGGAAAATACAATCTGATTATGATGCTACACTCTTATCCAATTTCAGGTTGAAATGGTTTTGCATTGATTCTTGGTGTTTTTTTATCCTATTGGTGGTAAACATAGATCATACACGTAGATGGGTGGTACACATAGATGATACAAGCCATGGAGTATATTCATTTGATATTACTTCCTCAAGTAAATATTTGCATAATACGGCTGTACATACCGGTATTACTATCCTTTTTGAACATGAATACATTCAAAATGTTTGTCTTTGTTTAAAGCACATTCAAATTTGCTTTCAAATTGTCAGATATCTACAATTTCAGGACAAGAGAAACCAGGACTTACTTCTTGAGTTTCTCCAAACTGTCTGCCACCTGTCCCAAATTATTCTACATCGAAATTTGAAAAGTATGTCAGTAATTCATAATGCAGTACACAATCAATAGCAAATCTTTGTAGAACAAAAAAGCTTACACTTTGATATGCAATGCTAACCTTCAACAAAATGAGAAGTTTGTTATCACTAAGTATTAAAATCAAACCAACGCATTTGTTATGCACATGTGGCAGTGTTTTGATGTACTAGTACATGTATATACCAAGAAGCAGGAACAAAATGTAGCAGGACATACAACTGTCCGACTGACCTGGACCTTCCTTGCCACATGCAGCACCAGTTGGAACTTGTCAGCCATCCCAACAGCTTCTTGACTCTCCTGAGACACAAACATAAAGGAAATCTTAATCATTTATCCATTGTGCTGACAGTACCTTAGATGGTATAATGTACATTTGTACTGTTGACAAAAACACAGATTTTTATCTTTCTGTCACCTAACTAGGTTGTCTGAACTGTGGCCAACAAATACAGTCATGTTTTTGCCTTGTGTGCTTAAAAAGATGACAACATTCCTGTTGGTAAAATTGATATGATTTTGTCAGGAAATTAGAATGAGAACCCTCAACATTACATTACTGACCCTTTTACTTCTTTAAAACAGCTGTGGTTACATGTTGTGGAACATCCACTCAAAAACATATCATATTGGCAGAGACACAGCAAATAGTAAAACCCTGTTTGAAAATGAGACCCTCCTACATGGAAGCAGATATTTCATTGTGATTGCTGATAAAAATTAAGCAAGGGACAACAGTTGATTCAATCCGACAGAGCAATACTACTTTAAACAATAAACACAACCACATATGAAAGACAACACATCATTCGGGAGTGATTGACACATAAATCTGCATTTACAGCCCCCATATCAAGCACCAATCATGTTAAGGCCTACCTCTGGCTACGATTAGACGGCGATCCAAGCGATGATTTGATCAGGACACAACATAGCACAAATCAAGAGGAATCAAGTATTAGCAGACAGGACATAATCACAGCATGGTAACTTTCACATCACTGCCAAATGAAATTCACAGGCAAACTTTCATGCATTAGAGCTTTTTCATTGATTTCTTTAGATTTAGAAGCAAAAATGTCAAAAACATAATGTTTTCTTTCATGTCATTTTTGTCCAAATTTGACAGAAAAACAATTTGACCATCATTAACAATAAACAGCACACGTGTGTAATAGAGGGTGATAGCTCCGTTAATGGAGGGGCTGAGGGTCAGACTGTGCATCTAACTTTGCAGACATAACTTAATTGCAAGGCATGTACAGTAGGGCAGTAAAAGTCTTTTAAACAACAGGAAGAATAAAGCAGTGAAGCACACATAATTGGAGATCAAAAGATTTGAAGCCATCTTTATCTGGATCACCCAACCCAACATAGAAGAACAAAGGTTTGATACCTCCTTCTTTGGTTGTGCTCTTCGTGGAATGATTTCAAACGAGATCTTCCATCCTCTGGGTAAAAGAAAAAAATGTAATGCCAGCTGAAGGTTGGTTCTATGCTGAAAGAGTCTGCTTTATCCACAAAACAATGATCCAAACAAATTTAGCAGTTCCTGAGAAACATTTCCTTGGTCTTCAAATTGATAGATCACAAAGCATTTAAGCTGATTTCTTAATCACTAGACTTGCCCATAATAGATGGTAATATGTCGTGTTTTTTTTTTCAAAAAGATTTGTAGGACTGAAATTCCCACTGACTCTCATAGTCTATACAATGAGGAAAACAAACAAAAAAGAATTGGACCAAACATTGTCTTGTACCCTTATATCGTAAGAATGATGCAGTGTTTACTTACTTGGCAATGAGGTAGTTGAGGGAAAGTCTCAGAATGCACATGAAAAGGAAAAACTGGAGAAGCCAGCCCTGCCATGCAAAGTACATGTAAATCTGCAGAAGGACAGAGATTTTTCATTAATATCAAATGATTCTTTTGATTACTATTTTTTGATCATCAAGTGTTATTATCCATTATCACTTAGTATCCTCACAACTGAAAATGATGGCAGTTCTATTAGTCTCATTTATACGACACTTTAATAGCAGCGCACATATTTTCTGATAGTTTAAATATCTATATACGAATAAACATTAATACATGTACAACATGTATTATAAACAGTATTTGTAACTGAGTACGTAACATGTACAAAGTTACATATAACCTATATTTTCTCAAACAAGAAAGCTTTAAAAAAAAGCTGGCCGGGGCGCATTTGGAAGATATGCCGCCCCCCGGCAAAAAATTTACTCCAGGTAGTACCTGATCCTACTATGCCTAATATCATTTATTTGAAACAATGACAGAGCCATTTCATCAAATTATTGGTTTTTAAAGACTCACAAAAAAAGAGATGAAGGTGGCAGAAGGAGTCTTCCACCCAAGGAGATCAGATAAGGAACTTCCAAACTCCCAGACGGGCTTGGAATCTGTACCTGGGGAAGAAAGACGAAGGGTCAATTGTTGTAGATGTTCTGTTGAAGTATCAAAATGGTAGCAAAGGCATGTGACAGTTGTTATTATGACATTACAGTTCACCATAGTTTTGAATAACCAACTATTGATCACCATATCGCACATGTTCCTCTTACAATTTTAGTGTTACAGTTACTGTAGTAGTATAGTCTGGGTGCCATCCTATCCAATCCTATTGCCTTTTGAGGGAGCAAGTATGGGAGCCCTGGTAGTAAATAGCATGGCACCCAGGCTAGTAGTAGTTGACTATAAAATAGACCAATAGACCTGAGAATGTACAGCTGAAGATATATATATAGCTGTAGATATATGTTCAGCTGAAAAGATGAGGCAAAGGGAACTTACTGAATCTCTTGAGATTCTCTTTCAGCCTGCAGAGCAGGAGACAACATTTTGCAGTTTAGAAAAATTATCATCATAATAACATTTTGACAACAAAAAAATTTGATTCATAAAACAATTATTCATAACACATAGGGTGACACAAGCCTATCAGGAATGTACCATTAGCCAGACTGAATTGGGGGATGGATTACAGTAAAGTTAGTCTCTTCACAAAAAGCCCTGACTTAGAATACCCTCCACAAAAGTTTCAGAAATGTTCTAGACTTGTAGCTTATGTCTCAAAACCAGGTATAAAATCTAAGGCTGACTTCTTGACCGTGAGAGGATCTCCCTCCTGCTCCACCTGCACCGTCTCCTCCTTGGCTACCTCTGAGAAGTCTTGCATGAGTTCATAAACTTTCTCCATCATTCGTTCCAGGAATGTCACTTTGGCTGCAGGGTTGTTCTTTTTGTCTGTATGTGCCACCAAAGGCAAAAAACATAGTATACTATATTTGCAATCATAGGTACAGCTTTTCCTTGTTTTAATCTTAAGGATTTATTTGGTGAAAGTTAGATTATACAATGTTTACTGACAACATTTTTCATATACATGTACCTTTAATCACCACGTTAGGCTTAGTCAAATGTAAGATTTGCACAATACAGCAGATACTTATCTAGTAGCTTTAATACAGCACAAAATGATCTCCAGAGTTACATGTATTAAAACTTCCAGTCTGCAGAAACTGTTTCATGAAGACAACAGGTCTTGTGAAACATTTGGCCAACGTTGGTACATACGAAATACATCTCTTAAATAATGTAAAGGAAAGAGATACCTACCAGTTTGCTGTTTGCCATGTTGCTGGACCCCTCTGTTGGTATGGTCCAGGTTCTCAAGGGCTTCATCCGCGGGGTCAACATCACCAGGGGGGCGCCGCCTTCTCAGAATGCTGCATCATGGGACAACACAGATCTGGAATTATGGGTACCCACAGCAGAGATTCCATTACACATTCAGCTGTGTTGACAATTTGTACTCCTTCTTTTAATTTCAGGTTGCCATGGTGATGAGGTGGCAGATACAGATACAGCAAGATTGATTACAAACTAATCAACTACCTGCAGCCGGGAAAGGCTCTGCATCACGCATGAATTACATCTATTCCACTTCACAATCCCTTCTACAAAAGCAGATTGTTGTACCGGCCATTTATAGGAAGTATCAGGGACTTGTCGGATCAGAATGCCAATTGGTTTGAGGTAATTATTTATGATGAGCTATGCCTGTGCCACCTGATCACAGCTAGCTCTGTCCACAGAATCAGGAGCTCGCTACGGTTCTAATAATCAATCAGGAGCTGCACCAGGTCCATAGAGGGAATATTACAAGCCATCATCGGCTTGCAGAATGAGACTGGGTAAAGCAAAGGCACCTGTGCATGGTGCGGAATAACACAGGTGTCTGTGAACAGAAAGACACGGGATAAAATACAGATTGCTCCGCCAGACTACAAATTTTACGACATCCTGATCATAACAGATCTGAAGTTTTACTGAGGAACATTGATGCAACTGCAAAATTACCACTGAATCCAAATCTTCATCTGTAATTTTTCATAAAACACATAGCTCTGAAATTGTTGTAATGTCACCATTGCCAGACACTATGCTATAAATATAGCATAATTGTAGATAAACTCTAGGGAAGCTATGGCAACGAGGAAGGGAAAATAGTTGTCTTGGGCTACACATAGAATCCATCATGGTCTTGATAACAGGGCAGACTGGTCAAAATTGGCTGGAAGTAATGAGATCCTGGCACAATGAATGGATGGCCTGATTAGTGATGGATTTCCCCATGTAATAAGGGGGTATTCCAGTAAAGTCACCAGGAGAATGTCACAGTAATTAGCGTTGTCACAATGTTGTATTACATTCAATTTGCTTTCCAGGTTTCCCGCTAATAGGATTGCTGGTTAATGAACAACATCCATGCAACCTTGCAGAAGCAACATCTGATGATCAAGCTCTGTTACATGGTATTCTCTATTACACAGTAAGTTGCCTACAAAATGTACCAACAGATGTTTTGGACAATCATCCTTATCTGGTACAAGCCAAGTCTGAATAAACACACAGGACATACATGTAGAATTGTGAATAAAGCAATGTGTGAATTTAAAGTATTTTACATAGCATAGACTGCCGTAGAGTCATTTGGGTGGAACAAGTCAGGGAGCTAATGCATCGAGTATATCATGTACATTTACATACAGTTCATGGGCTAATGGATTAAATGGACTGAAATGAACTTGAACAGAACATGCAAGGTTTGGGGAAGTACATTATATAATGTCCTCAATTTGGGCTAGTATGCACTATTTCCCTGGCCTTTATATATATAATGGTGCATTTGTGAATACATGTATAAAAAATGTCATTGTAAATTGTCGGAGAAAACAGATAAATGATCATGTAAGACCTTGATAAAGATCATATGGGATATCCAGAATCGTGACTTTGGGTAACAGACCAACATTTTATACCACTGAGACATTTTCCACTCCTACTGCTAAAAGATGATGTAATATTCATAAAGACACTTCACCTGACTGAAGGCAACCCTTTTCCCATAACAGCAGAATAGCATGCCTAGATTGTTAAATTTTACATGAGTCGCATTTCCCACTCAGGGTCTGCCATATGTTGACCTTCTCTGTCACCTTTAAGCAAAATGTCAGTGGTACTATTCTAAACCAATGAATGAAAGCCAAGTTGCACAGCTCAACATCTGTCTTTGACTTGGAGGTGCTGCAGCAGTTGACCTTTTACCTTTCTTTTATTTCCATTTCTTTTTTTTCTCATTAGATAACATAGATATGTCAAAACTCAAGAGAAAAGTAAATGTCAGAGCTGGTCTTTGTTTGCAGATGGGCATGGCAAGATGGATAAAAGCACACTTTGGTTGAGTGTTAGAAACATGACAGCATAACAACTACATGCCTGTGTAGACTAGGCTATTGTGTACTAATGGATAAAAGCGAGTGGGAAACATGACTGTGTATGGCAGGTGCATGTGTACTCTACATGGATCTGACAGGTGTGCCCTTAAGTGTTAAAGGTGTGCACCTAGGTATGACAGGTGTGCATATAAGTGTGACAGATGTGTACCTAGGTGTAACAGGTATACCTGGATGTGACAGGTGTGTTGGACAGCTGTGTACGTAGATTTGACAGTTGAATTTGTACTACCGTACCTGGGTGTGATAGGTATATAGTATCATATGTACCTGGGTAAAACAGGAGGTGAATTTGAGCTACCAGCACTGTACCTGGGTGTGGCTGGTGACTCCTCCTGGCTGTACTCATGGTCGTGTATTCGTCTCTGTAGCTCCTGATTCTTGTCCCTTTCTTTCTTCAACTCTGTGTGGACCTTTTCTGTAGGGACAATGGGAGAGAGGACTTGATTTTGACTTACACTGCTACAGTAGCATTTTCTGGTGTATGATAGGAACAGATTATGACATCTGTCTGGAAATAGATTATAAAAATCTTGGAAATATATGGAAATGACATTACAAAGCAGATTGTACAACAAAAGGTATATAAATTATGTCTTTATCAAAGATAATCCTCCGTATAATATCAGATTTTCTGTTTTCATAATATTTAGATTTCTTTGTATTTGATGCCAATATATATTAGATTGGCAGCGATAGCAAGGTGTCAGAAATATCAGGACAAATCTGCTCCATAGACAAAAGGGCTCTCTTGTTGATTGGCTGATTAAGACTGCCGTGCCTCCTGACCTAGGTTCTGGTTCTCTATCATGGCCGCCACCAGCTGTTCTTGGAGCTGCTCCAGTTGACGCTCGTACATCTCCCTCTCCGAGCCGGGGAGGCTCTCCACCGAACCCTGCCAGCACAAATAAAGCCATGTTCATATGATTATATGGATGGCACCTGCGCACGCATCAATTTTCGTCCATTTCCAAAAAAATAAGTTTTTGACCATACTTTAACTCATACAAATATGTGACGTAGATTGCAAAAAAAAATATCGAAAAAGTCCTAGAATGCAAACGTCAATTCCAAAGTCAAAGAAGATGTGAAAGAACAAAACTGAAGAATCTATTGCTTGACATACCAATGTGTGTTTGTCAGTTGTTCAACCTTCTTGACCACTTACTAATAGATTTTATCATGAAGGCAACTTTTTTGCCAAACTTTTCGCACACTCGCAACAGTTTTGGGGTCCCAGATGATGTCATCCATATAATTGTATCAACATGGCCTAACCAGCAGACGGATTAATTCAAGTCTGCCATCAACTACAGACAAGTCATGCAAACAGCTTTTCATACCATTCCTTCATTTAAGATCATTTGTGTAGCCTTTACCACCAAATTTGTTTTCACTTATGGGTTGACCAATAAGGAGAATATACTGTAAAACAATAATGATGCCTACAACTTTAAGTTGTGCTGATTTGAATTTGCTGCAAGGAGAAATGGAGTGTTAACGGTGGTTTTTAAGTTTGCACAGTAACGTACACACCCCACTGTGACCCTAGGTTCCCTAATATGATTCACACCAAAATGACCTATACCATTCCAAGTAAAACAGTATGCCAAGTCTGACGCACATAACACGTAACTGACCTACTCTGGCACATTACAGTTATATCAATATACAACTTCAATGTGACCTTTCGCAGGCAAACAATGAGAAAAATGTCAACAAATTAATCATCTTTTTCTTTACAAAAGACATGTGCATCATACATGGCAAACATTTTCTTTACTAACAATACACATTGAATAGGAAAATGGCTGCTAACCTCTCTCTGCATGAGTCATATACACTTATAGGAAGTACATGAATGTTAACGTTTGTCTACACCAACGTCAGGCTGCCAGCCAAATGGCCTGGCTATTTGTAGTAGTGGTATCCTGACTAAGTAAGAGAGTATGTCTATTCAGATATTTGTATTCAGTAGAGGGTCATTATGCAGAAAGGACGTCCTATATCATTGGAGGCATTACGAGTCTGGGTTTGATTAGGTATATACTTATAGACATGGGTGTGCCAACTTGTCGTGACATTGGCAAAGCCCTCGGCAATCCAGTTAGCACAATTGCACTTCCTATATTTGAACAGATAACTTTGCTGTGCATTAGAATATTGGACATACGTACCAATATACTACAGTACCGTGAATGAACCACTATTTTCAAAGAACATAATCATCATCTGATATATACCAGGGCTGATATATTTGATTGTTAATGTGAATAATTCTTTGTACACTAACCATTGACTTTTCAGACATTTTGACCGAAAATACCTTATAACAAGCCATAATATAAACAAAAGTAACAGTTTCATAACAAAACAATACTCTTTGGCAGACGTCCAGAAAATACATGTTGTGTGTGTACCAAAATTTTTTGTATTGGGTCTGATGTAAAATTTTGTTGTGCCATATTTGCATAATGATGGATCATGATCAATATATAACTGTATTCATTTTGCTATATATATACATTTACCAGTACTGACCAAATAGATTTTGCCTGAGAAGGGAAGATGCGATCAATCTTAACTCAGTACACCACATTCAGGACACACGCCTGAAAATGTCAAGGTCTTGTGAATGTGAGAATAGGCTGTCAGCATGACGCCCTGACTCCGAGGGAATTCTAAACACAGTCATTCTGTGTTTTGTTACCTTTTAGTTTTACACAGATTTACCAACTTCAAAGGACTAATAGACAAAGGTGAAATAAAGTAGCATCAAATAAAACTTTCAAGATCAATGCAGAAACGTATTAGGTTTACTTGCACTAATAATAATATAAACACAATGTACTATGCAAACGGTGAAGAGGTGACAAGGACTAATGGTACATTTTTACTGGTTTTGATACCACACCTTATCCTTTTACAGCAACATTAAAGAGACAACACCAAAACCTGTATCATCATATTTGATAATGTTATTATATTTGACCTTTCAAAGTTAGAGAATGTGTAACATAATAACATATCACATAATCTTAATTTTCATAGGTGTGTGTTCTCAACCTTACACTAAAAAGGCTAATATCATAGACTATAAACATGTGGCACCACATTACCTGTGCAGAGGTTTTTCCTGGAGACTGTGGTCCAGGAGAGCTAATCACCTCCACATGGTCGGAGTCCTCCAGGGAGCCCATCCTAGGCCTGTGGTATTTCAGCATAACAACACTACTGTTACCCTCCGCAATCGAAGTGCTGGTTTCATCCAGGCTACTGGCCCGGCCTTTATGATCCTTGGATCCCACAAGCTTCCCTACGCGGGAGCGGATTCTAGACATTCCTGAAAATAAAGGGAAAGTGGCATGCTAGCCAGTAGAAGGTCGCATGCAGGAGTATACAGGACACCATTCCATACAAAAAAATCACGGGGAAAGTGCATCCAAGACTTCCAACTCAACCCAAAAGTGCACCAAGACAATAGAACTCCTAGGCAACCACTTGTTAATGGGTCATACCTGCATGCGACCCCCAAAAGTTCAAGCACAGTGTTTTAGTATTAAAAGGTGTGAGGATCTCTTAAACTTGGTCAAAGTGCAGATAACAAATCGGGGGTGATCAGAATCATAGATAGAGGATCAAAAGGATTGACTGCATAGATCAGTCTGTATCATTATGATATACAACACCCGAATAAGACCCATTAGTATGCAGGGCTGTGTTAGTAAAGTCACAACGTCATCATGATCTAGAGCCAAGAAAAAGCTAAAGCCAGACTCTTTATCAAGTTGCCCCCTCCCCCTCTATGTCAAAACATGAAATTAGATACAATTTATGGGTATCATTTCACTCAGTGCAGGCCCAACATTACAATGGGGTGATCAATGAGAAATCAATATTCTGATTATGTTTGTCACCAGTGAAAAGGTCAGAAGAAAGTTCAAGAAGGATCTCAGGCTTAGCTTCAAGAAAACACAGGTTAAGTAAGAAAAATGACAGTTCTGTTTTATCGACATTTGTATAATTACTTAAGATTGAGAAAATGAAAACAGGCATGCAACTTGCAAGTCACCAGATTGTTAGAATTTTGATCCAGGAGAGGAACATATGGTGATGAAGCAAACTATAGACTCTGACATTAAATGATGCATCGACCTAAAGATACATGAATAAACATATGCCATACTGTGAAGCAAAATATGATCAAAACCTCATTTACAATCAATCTTAATGAGATATAGAATTAGCTTCCAGCTCAAGCAGATTTGGGTGTGCCAGTTTATAACCATAGCTTACATCACAAAATCAAAACCCGTAGACACTGCAGCTAAAATATTCTTCCAAATCCAATCACATGGAAATTCATTTTCAGCACGCTGAGAGATGTAAAATGTCTTTGACCCAGATACATTACCATGTCTACCTCATTGCAAGTCTGGCTTTAATACAAGGGTGGCCCTTGCTACAAATCTAATTGAAAAGGACCTGAATGTTCCCACAACGTTCTGATAGTTCACGACCCTTGTGCCAATAGGCTTTCCACCCTGATTGAGGTGAAGGCATTGAGAAGGATGAAACGAAGACTGTGTCATCTCATCCGGTCATTTGGAAATAGAAAAATTCTAGAGTGTCTGATCATCCAGATACAATAAGCAAAATTCGAAATTCAAAGCAATACTTGCCCAGTTGACTCATGGGTAACAGAATAACGAACACTCATCCTGAAAATAATAAATATAACTTATAAGAAATGAGGTAAAAATAAAAGTGAATACAAACACTGTTTGTACCAAAATATTACAGCAAATTACATCTAGAGTTGTAACGTTATCTATCTAGTAAAATGTATTATTTTATCTATTTATTCAAAATCATAACATTTTTCTCCCAATAACAATTGACACTCAGCCAATGTTCAACTGCATGAGTGAACTTCCCACATGACAAAATTAACTTGAACATTTAAAGTTATATACATATAAGCTGGTGGGATGTAACATAACACCAGCAGTTTCAACAGCATGTTTGGTCATGTTTCATAAATCATGACTGCAAATTAAAACTTCTTACCCCTGCACGTACATATTTGATGGATTGCAAAAGGATTCTTAGCAGAAAGCCATAGCTTATCATATCTACAATCCTTTATACATAGCTGTCGTTACTAACAGGGAATACGTTAACATGTATCTGTGATGGAGGAAGTAGTTATAAATCGTGTAACGTTACATTTTGTTTATATAATTTCTTCCTCATCCCAGTAAATATTACACACACTGGCTGGGAGGATCTTAACTTATGTAGGAAGTACACGCAGCCCAATGACACAGAAACTGGTTTATACCACTGGTAACTATTGAAGGGCCGTGACAAAGCAATCAAGCTTCCAGACAAGCTTCCAGAGCAAAATCTTATTCGAATATAGATATAGAATGTACAACAACATCATCTTGAGTCGTTCGTGTTTACGTATCTTCTCGGCTACGCTTGGTCACGTAAGGCTCCTGAAAGCAGCCTAAATTTCATCTCAGTAGCCCAAAATTAGCCAACCTACACACCGAAACACATCTGTACTCACTCACCTTGAAAAAGCCTTTAGGTTTGGGGAAAATCAATGTTTGTGGGCGATTAAAAGACTGGAATATTCGGCATAAGAAGTGGCGAGGCAGAGACAGGTGACCAAATGAACTGTTGACAAGATGAAATCTCGTCACTCCTCGCTCGATCTCGCGATACTTTCTTATTGGAATAGTCCACTATTGGTATCAATAAGGTGTAACTGTTCAAAATATTCCACGTTTTCACCTTCTCTATGTACGTTCTGACCAACAGTTTTACACTGAGATACATAAAATCATTGAATACAAAATCTTTTATGATTTATAAGTACAACTTAATGATGCAATACATCGAGTAAGGACCAATACTTTCCCCGTTTGAGGAGTAATGAAATGTTCTCTTAAGGTCACCAGAGGTCAGGCTGTTGACAAATTCTCAGCTGACCGTGGAGGTCGAGGGGTGGGTTTACGCCGACAACAAAAGCAACATTCGGCGGACAGGGTGACTCAGCAGGGTTGACAACAGCAGTGCCGTACAGTTCCCGTCGTTTTGAGGACAAATCTTAAGCAGGAAAGGAGACCAACGTCAAACAGCAACATGTGCTGAGTTATAATCTCAGGTGAGAAAGATGTAAATTTTCCTTCCCTAGCCCTTCTGAAGACGTACATAATCTGATGAGAGCAAGGGGCCGGTTTAATAGAGCAACCTTGACAATAGTACAAGATACGTATGATTTCACTCAACCGATTCACCTGCATTTTTATCTGGTTGTTAAATCGGTGCGTTTAGATTCTTTAGAATGTTGCAGAGACAAAATGTTGAGAGTTGAAATCTACCTGTTGCAACCTTTGCAGACAAATGTAAAACAGGTGGTTTTAAGACTGTCTTGGTGTTCAGTCTGAAATCTTGTGGAAATCTTTTGTTTCCTGGACACACCCTACTATTTTCTGTCAAGTAAAGAGTAGCCATTATTTCTCAAAATATGTCTCCCAGAAAGGTGGAGGCCCCGGGTATACAAATGTCCATCAGAAGAAGAAACACTGCTATTGTATTGGTTGAACTGGCAACACTAGACTGTTCTTGAGCCATTTCGAGTGCTGCCTTTCTGGCCTGATCTTATGGTCCACTTAACTTCTAAGTTGGACTGAACAATGGAGTGAACACAATAGAAGCTAGCTGGGCCAGCAGGCAAGAGTCAGAGCCACTCAACACATTGGATGCTTTTTATATTTGAAGTATTCTCTTATGTGTGGCACAGTCATGCAGAAATACAGCTTTTTGTGTATTCAAGCTTGCCTCAGAACATCAGTCATATACACATGATGTAATAGCTGTCTTACAATAGCAAGGTTGCAGTCCCCCAGATGTACATTTCAATTAGATTCATTTCAATACGAGCGATCGCGATGACGTCACGGTTACGTCGTTTTCCCCCCGAAATAATGAGCAAGAAACTAAGAGCTAGACAAAGTATTAGTGAAAAATGTACACAAGTTTAAATAAAGCCGCTAGATGCGATAAAACTGCAAAAACGCGGTAAAAATATGCTAAACCGTCAACAATACATCATCTGTTCCCGCGCTAGTAAGCTAATTCTTAATGTGATCTGCCAATGCTTTCTGCCTACCAGTCAGCGCGCGTGTGCCGAATACCCCGGATGTAAACAACAATAGTGATCGCTCGTTTAGGATTTCTAAAATTCAACAAAAAAGAAATCCATGCTGACACCATGTCATGTTGTCATCTCTCCTTCCATGCAGGCATCGAGTGGTGCCTGAAGAAGATACAGCAGTGCTGCTGTGGTACGCCAGAGGAGGAGACCAACAAGCGGAGCCTCAGCTGTGCCTCCACCAAAGCAGCGCCTGCAGGAGGATGAAGCTCGGGGAAGGGGTACCCAGTACAGTACCCGTACGACCAGCAGTACCCCGTCACCAAGCAGCCACCTCCACCCTATGGTCAGAGATCTAGACCAGGATGAGGCTAGACCTTCAAACGTACCACTATTAAACAGGGGATGATTCCCATAGGAATGCATGTACTTTCAACATACATTTTCAACACTTCCATGACTACTACATTTTACAATTTAACAACTAGTTCTTCTTTTCTGTTGATATTTAGACAGAACATACAATAGCAGTTTAGAGCACATTAATTAGTTGTGCGCAAAGACTTTGTTTCAGCAAAAATATTGACCAGGTTTAAATATCTTCTGTGAACAATGTAATCATTTTGCTACAGGTAGTTCCTGATAAGATGTAATTATGATACATGATATTTGCATTAACACATGAAATAATAAGTGCTGTCATGTTTGTTAAGAGAGCCATTATTAATGAAGGCTGCACCCTAAAACCACATGGTGGGGTCAGTTGGATGTGCACTAATGGCCTCTTTGTTGATATTCACGGAACATTACCCCTGTTTAATGGTATGGTTTTCTAAATGGCCATATTGGCCAATCAGCAAACAATACCCCAGATTAACTCATTATTATCAACTACTATCTATTTACTCTAGAAGACAACCTACTGTTCAGTATTTGAAAAGTCTGTAAATGCATAGAATATTTGATAGTGAATACAGTTCATATTGTGTTTGTGTGGAAATCTTTCGGTTTTTTAGTTGTAATTGTAATACTGTATAGAATGTCCCTTTATCACAGTAATGTGTCTAGACATGAAATACCATGGGGATGAAATACCACCATTTTTGGTCGGTCATTTTGGTACTTAAGTTGTAAATGCAACTGACTGACAGGACTGTACACTGTCGCCCCTGATATTTTTTGCCTGAACAATGCTGTTTTTATGGTGTAGTAAAATATATGAATGCAATAGTTGTGAGCTTTGAGTATTTTCAACTTGTGTGATACTGTTCAAAATTATGTACTCTTGTTCAGAAATGTTCCTACTGAATTCTTCTGTAACCAACACTTAACTTTCGCAAATGTACCTACAGGTACATGGCGTACATGCGTACTTAGGTTATATTTCAGCAAAAGGTGGAGGTGTGAACATTTGCTGTAGATGTAGCATGTGTTACCATGGACATTCAAGAATAATAATGATACAAGATAGATCATTGTTTCTGTGCCTTGCACAAATGTATGGATGGAGAAACTCTCTATTTTGAAGACAGAAAGTGCCCAAACAAAGCATCAGGACGTGATGGACCAAAAATCAACTTAGCAGATTAATGGATAAATCAATCACTGAACTACAGATATCAGGATCTAAATCCAATATTATTTGGAATCAATAGGACAGCAATCAGATTTGACTCAATATAAGATTACAGAAACGTTGACTACCATTTGTATTGAAATATTATTTTAAATTCTTGCCCGATTGATTGATTGATTGATTGACATATCTATCTATGTCTTCTTAGCATCATCAGTAGTTAGGCAAGTTTTTGTGAAGAGCGAGGAATAAACTTTTAACCGGTCCTCTGTCTCTCATCTCCATCGCTACAATTTCTATGTGGAAGTTTTACAAAAGAGGGGAGATCGTAATGATTTATGACTGCCTGTCGTTTCAGTAGTCAGAGAATGTTACAGCAAGGAGGTTTAAATCAGATTCAAACCTCCTTGGTTACAGTCTGCCCTTTCTTTAACGTTCTTCCAACAAGTAAGTTGGAGAATACTGAGAATACAATTAACTAATATTACATCAATTGAAACAACACGCAAGGAACAATTTGCTACACGGAATGAACAACTTAGCATCCCAACTCACTGGGCGAGAGGCAGCCATCTTGGTCCTTTTCTTCTGACCAATGGGGTCCAATTCTCCAAATGTTTCAATTTCGGTGTGCTTCTCCGGCCTACCCCTCGCATAAGTCTCTTGGAACATTTGGAGCTTTTGAACCCCATTGGTCAGAAGTAGGGGGAAAAGGACCAATCACAGCAAGGTTGTTGTTTACAAGATGGCTGCTCGCCAGTGGACGGGGGAAGGTGACGATTGACTGTGATTGTGAGTATTTAGGAGCTTTTTCGCGTTCTCTATGACGTCCAAGAGTGGTGCAAGTCCAGCTCTTCGTGTGGTAGCTTTGTTGATATGCTTTTTGTGAACGTAGCCAGGAACTACATGTTGGTGGAAACAGATGTGACCGGAGCATGATCGGGCCGGCTGAAAAGAAAAAGGCCATCTTTGTTTTGTCGTTGGTGTTGTTGTGTAACATCTTGCAAGCTTCCAAGTTGCACAGATGACACCTCAACCATTCCTCACTCATGTTGCATGTTCAGTGTGTTATTTATCATTGCACTGCGACTATGCATTGTCTACAGAAACTTCATGAGAGTTTTTTTAATACTGATCCCGTCTTCACGTGCATGCATCTGTCCTTGATCTGCGTGAACAGGGGACTGAGATGATAATGAAAAATTTGCATTTATGTGGCGAGGTTTAAGTGGATTATGTTGACAAAAATGACATACAGTATCGCTGTCTATAGTTAGCCCTCATCCCAACGCCCTTGTCTAGATTACCGTAATCTTTGAATAGTTTTGTAGTTTTATTTTTTCGTGCTCTGTTCAGGCATCCTTGGTTCAGGCATGTCATGGCGTGCTTTATTTTCACAGCACTAACGTTATATTCCACTGGGGCTTCCATATCACATGATCAAGTTTTCGCGGGAACTGAGACGGATGCAGGCGGCGCTGCCAGATGATTTATGGTACCCGAGCGGCCAGGTCAGTGCGGGCGGCATGTGTTTTTAGGCTCGTTAGCAGGCATGTCGGCTGGGCTCTTTTATCTAATTTTGGCATATGATATCCTGTTTTCTGATTATCTTTTCTTATTGTTTCTTATTGTATACGGTTTGTTGTAAAGAGGTGTAGTTTTCTTTGTGTGCAAAATGAAGTTTATAAGTTGATATGATAAGGTAAACAAACAAACAATTGGCTGATAGCTGTTGGTTGCTATTTCATAGGTGGAAAAAAACGTGTGACGCTGGAAAAGAGGGAGTTGACTGTTATGAACCATGTGAAGAAGATATTCAACATTTAAAAAAATCAAAAAGATTTTGCCCCGAGTGAGGATCGAACTCACGACCTTGAGATTATGAGACTCACGCGCTGCCTACTGCGCCATCGAGGCACATAGTATACGTCCGAAAAATTCCCCCTTACGACAAACTCTGTATTTTGAGATAATTCAGGTAGATTATTTTTGACAAGTTGTGTGTGCCAGTTACAAACGGCAACTTGTCAAGTACTGTGACGATGTCATGGGTCTCGAATGGACAAAATAACCCGTCTGTTTCGCATTTTTGGACAGGACGCGCTAAGGATGATGGGAGGTGGAAAGCGTTAATGTTTTAGTAACGTCATCATGCGACCATTACTAGTACTTCAGCTAAGGTGTGTTTTTTACACAAAAGACACCACCGGCAAAGTTATGGTCACCTTGTCCTGTTGAAATTAGCCATATCAGTGGAATGAGCCCGCCAAGTTTATCATTCTCTGGTCTGGCTCCACTGGCCAATTAGTCACCCTAGTTTGGCCGATTTCTATGATTTTCTATGGTCCCCAGGGGGTTATGTTTTGACGGTTCAGCATTTGGTTATGACTTGGTTATGAGCAGGAAAAGACAATGCATTTTGCATGGAATGTCAGTATTTATTGATATATTTCCTTGTTCACTTATTGTTGACATTTCGCCCAGTTTCACAGGAATTTTTAGAAAGACTTTATAGGTCCGGGCTTCTGACTGTCGACATGGAACTTGGAAGCTCTAATCTAGGGGATCCAGACCGGCAAGGGATCCGGTACGGGCAAGCTCCGTGGGTCGAGCTTGGTTGAATCGCCACAGAAGCCGTAAGGGCTTCTGTGGCGATTTAATCAAGCTCACCCAACCTTCCTTCCTTTAGGGACAAGAGTTATCATTGACTCGGGTCAATTATCCACCATATTTGTCTGAAGTCTTCTATTTTTTACAGCCCCGAACGAGTCTGGTGGAAATCACTACTACCTCTCACCCATCGAGGCCCCACCAACTCGCTTGAAAACCGACTACTGTGTGACTTGGCCGAATTCCAGACATGTGAGCGTTCGTCCAGTGGACAGTAGGAGTGAATGGTGTGGTGCAATTGCTTTTGGATTGTATAGGCGGGGGTTAGCGCGAACGCAGACCCCCACTATCATAAATTACGCAGCCGAGTTACCCGCATTTGGGGTAATCGCAAGGGTCAACCCGCCGGAGTGCAATGGCAAGGCCTCGCCCTGGACGGACATCCTTCTTGATCAATGTGCCATCTCTGCCAGGTAAGTATGTCCTACAAATGTCTGCCGAAAACGTCCAATGAAAGGGCGATGCAATTTTTTACCTGGCTTTATTCGACATTTTCTTTGTCTCTGGTGATTTTATTTGACACACCATGGGAATCTCCTTTTCTTGGTTGAACGAAGATAGTTTGATATATTTTTCGATTGGCTATTCTCGGATGAACCTGTCGGAAACGCCTGAAACTGAGACGTAAAAGATCACGTACAATCTAAAATGTATAAGCTGCACCGGCTAATTGACATAATTTATGCTAACCGGTGACGTATTTGGCACATTTGCATAATCAATACAGTGCTGATGACGTCACCCACCAAGCATGACTAATCATTTCAACCCTATTCTGCTAGGGGACGCTTCTGCAACTCCCCAAGGAGCAATGAACTAGAAAAGTAGAAGCTGCAATGTGAGGCGCAATAACAGAGAATCGACGTAATACTGTGGATATCTCATCCACCACGGCTCAACAGTAGCCGTTGGACCGTCGTCGGATCCGTCAGATTCGCACTTTGCTGCTTTAAAGCAGTAAGCGATCAAATAATGAAAAAAAAAAGAATAAAAGAAAACTATTACTTATCCAAATGTCACATTTGTCTTGTAGTTCAAGACAAGTCTGACATTTGGAGACTGGTAAGGTTGGTATAGGAAATATTGAATATTAGAAATATTAGATAAACCCATTTTGGAGAATCTTTAGAGTGACTCCAAATGGCTCATCTATCCACGCAAGTAGAGTTTGGGGTAACCTGCATAAAGTCCTAACCAAGCGTCGGTCCTGATATTGGCGTACCCTTGTCACGAAAGTAGTTTTTACCTTGGACAGAAATAATCACGCAAACAAGGACAGCAACAACAAAAACTACGACCCGGCACCCCTCTCTTGGGACTGCATCTGGTACAGCCCTTATATTTCTAATATTGGTATCTGGGGATATCCATTTCCTGTGTACTATTTCGGGCAAGCTGCCCGTTTGGAGGTGTTCGGGACCGCTGGAGCCAGGGACAGGACTAAGGGAACCTCTATTCTCTTTTCTTTCAACAAGCGTGAACAAAAAGCTGCCCTCAAGATGGTATGTCAGACACTTCTCTTTAGTTCTAGCTTCTGTCGTGAAATTAGATTTGTAGGATTTGCTTCTGTGGACGTAACAGTAGCTGACAATGACTATGCTACTGGGAGGTGGGTGCCCTTCAGATATGTCCCCCACGGGGGACAAATGGTTCGGGGTCGACGTGAGAAGACCCAGTACTTCGGAGAATTTTAATCAAATTGTCATCATCGTTAAGCATTTTAAGATTTCACATGCATTCCTTATTATTAGTTTTTTTGTGCTATTATATTTTGTGAGAGCTTGTCATAAAAGGCTCATTTGGGAGCAGTGAAAATTGTTCTGCAACTACTGAACCCCGTCGTGTTGTTTCGTCAGCTGTCCAGCGGCGTGAATTTAGTTACAGCAGTCACCATCAACAATCGTTAAAACAGCTGACCTCATTCCAAGTTTTATCCATAACCTCTTCTTGATTATCGTTTGATTGGTATTAGAAACAGTCTTGGTACATATTTTCCTATTGGAGAGCTATAATAAACTCTGAACCGTTCTCGGTTTCGCGTCGGACATAAATGGCACGGGGGAATAATGTGAAGAATGTCGGATGAAGCAGAAACGGGCGGATCCCTCCGGCCAAAAAATATCGTTCCACTCGAGGGCGTTTGGTGGGGTCAGGCCACTAACTTGACAAAGCAAAACTGAAGTGATACATTGTGCCTTTGGCCACGCATTTGTGTTAAATTCACCATTACAATTAGGTAGTCACTGGATGATGTATGCCCTCCACCGGACGACCCATGCTCCCTGGCGTGGCACAGAGCGGTGGATCCTGAACAAATCTCCACTCGGATAGAATAAAGCAAGTAAACTCAGCATCTTTAAGAAAGAAGATGAAAAAGATGTTGGGAATGTGATAATGAAGCTTTCTATGCGGTGTTGTTTTGTCACGACAGTTTTAGCACCACACGCAGAGACAACAGACGTGGGCCGCTGCACGTATTCAGGCATGAGTTAAAATGGAAGTAAGAATTTAGAACTTGGCTAACCATAAATGCCCCGTAAACGTTAAGCAAGTTGTTACGTCCAGATGACCAAGTGATGTCATATAATGTTTACGCGACCATACAATTAACGACCGAGATGTAAAGATATTGAAATCAAACAAGAGTGTTATTTTTTTCGACACGAAACGGCGATATCTGATACTTGCAAACTAGACAGACGATAACGGCCTTCGCAGTATGCTAATACGTGAGGTTCAAACCTGCAATGTCGGGCCTTGAGTCTGGTCCTCATCCATAACTTCGTTACCTGACCTTATTTGTACGTCGACATTTTCCTCTAACCTATATTGTTCATTTATTGGTGCTGAATGGTCTGACAGTGCCCAAACAATTTTGTTAGTTGATCTTGTTTTCACGGTGCACAGGATTTCCTTGACGTCTACTGTAAGTGTAAGGAAGTAGGTTTTCTAGGATCAAACGTCACATTATGGACAAACCGCAGTATTTCTGGCCATCTGAAATATGTATTACTGCTTTTGGCTTCCTGCCATGCTCTCTGACTTACTTGATGAAATGATGAGTTGTCTGTAGGAAACGTATTTGGAACAAAATTTTTTACCTATTTGATAAAGCGCCAGGATCGTCGTCACCCTACTCAAATCTTGTAAGTCCCTTTATTCAAACAAACAAACAAACAAATAAATAAGTGACTTTTTTAACCTTGCACAACGCGCAAAGGTTATTCTTGGGCAGTACCCGTTGTAGTATTTGACCCCCTCCCAGCCAAATATCGTCATGTACGTAAGAAACCGTAATGTCACCGTGAGAAAGGCCAAATGCCGAAAGGTCACAATTTCATGCACAAGATTAACGTCGGATATGTAAATTTGGAAGAAATGGAATATTTTAACGCCAGGGGTGCTACACGTCAGGCAGATTAGCACGTCAACTATTGATACCATGGGACCATGTGTCACTGATCAACCGCTGGTATGAACAGGAACCATTTCTGTAAATACAAAACAGTTATTGTTGGTAACATGCCAGATCCACGTTCAGATGAAAAAAAACAGCGACAGAACTATATCTATGCTTTTTTGTCCTTATGTTTATAGCATTGAGAGCAACATGGCGTAAGAGCTATCTTCGAGATGACGATATTGATTATGATGTATGTATTGTGATGAAAAGGGTCTCTTTATCATGAGTTGGAATCGTAAACTATTCAATCAGTTTCTGTCATGAGCAGCATCCGCCATTGAAAACAAAACTTATTTTTCATGTTGCTCACTGTTACATAAACAGGGACAAATATGACATCCTGATCTCCTTGACGGACCCCAAATAAAGTTGTTAGTGGTAACCAAAAACCTCAATTCAAATATCCAAGGACATTATATTCAATGAAAACGTCCTTGGATTATCCAAAACAGCGTTTTGATCACGGCCATGGAAAACAATCTTGATTCTTGTGGAGTTACACAAAGAAATCCATAAGTTGCATTTCGCTCAACGTGAACGTATCAAGTAGAAATACCTCCTAGATGCTTGTTTGATCTACATTCCAAAATTCTGTTCTCCAGCAATGGAGCGTTCGCGCTGCGCTGACCCCGACCATGTCATAAGTTACTGATATGCACGTAGCTGTGCCATGTGATAGGGTTATAGGGTGTTACAAATAAGTAGCGATGTATCGATAGACACATTCTGCAGCGACCACTGCTACTGTAGGTACCATTTCCATGTTTGGATACTGATTACTAAGTATTTGTTCCGAAAAAGGCCGATATCGACGATCCAGATCTCGCGGGATTTGACGAGAAACCCACAGAGGCAGGAGAGGGAGCAAATGAGTTTGAGGAGGAGGATGTGGTGATATGACATGAGATTAATATTATGACATTTCGTGGTAGTTTATATAGAAAAAGTAGTTCTAGTAGCACGTAGTTGACATACTTATTGCAGCATGCCCCGACACGAGACGTCGTTATTCTGTCATTTAAACTAAAGAAACATGGCCCAATTATCTATTTATATATCATATGGGAATTCCAAAAGTCATAAAGTTTTATTGTACCGCACGTTGTCAAAAAGGGTGACGACTTGACAGATTCTGACCAGGAAATGACACAGGACGTTGAAGGGGAGCCTGTGGAGAATGGGGTGGAGGACACAGACACTGATCTGAACGGGGTAACCTTACGCGTTTAGCTGTGTTTCAGTAGTTTTTGTATTGCAGTAGATACGAATCACAGCCATGACGGTTTTAGCTAACAACACAGAATAGACTCTCAATAGAGAGGGTGCAAATAGATCTGTCGGCACATTGCATGGATTCGGATTCCATTCTAATATTTTGAATTGTACAAATGACAAGAGTCCGACTTACATGTATTTTATTTAAAGTAGAAAGATGTAGATCACAAAAGTTTGCAGTGACTAATTTCGCACATTGGGCGTAGTAAAGATCATACAAATGTGAGCTTCACGGTTGTGCAACGTTTATAGGAAGAAGAAGAGGTGTCAGAAACACCCTTTACGATCCCCGAGAGCCTTCTTGAGATGGTACCGGAGGGAATGCTTCAGTCGGAGGGAATGTCGGAGACTATGCAGAAGATTGTGCAGATGCAACTTGATATCATCCGCGAAGACTACGAGAGGGTTGAGGAGTACGAAAGCACGTACGAGGAAAAGATGTCGATGTCAACCCTGGAATCGACGGTTCGGTCATTTTTCGGTTCTCTTAGATCCTCGTCGGAGTCATTACCCCCCTCGTACCCAGTCAGTGTTTCGTAGCTGTAGGGTGTCCATTTTCTCATGTCCTAACTGCGTTGTTGTCCTGCGGTTCGTCAAAAGATTCTTCAGGTGTGCCTTCTCCAAGAATACAACTTGAGAACCCTTACACCAGTAATAATCCTTTCACAGCTCTTTCTGTGGTTGGCATACTGCATACTACACAGTTTATTAGCAGGCACATACTAGTAGCAACTTCGAACACATTATGGAAGTTTGTTTTAGCCGCCAATCCCGTCATGAAATACACTGTCGGAATGCTTTACCACTTACATTTTCAGAGGGTAACAAACCTTTATCATAGTTAAGATCTTAAGTCTCTCTCTCCAAAGTACTTTTGATAAACTACATCATGGTGAACTGAGGATTTACATTCTTTTGGAAAATATGTCACCCCGGAACTTGGTACATGTACTTGTGTTCTGATACATGAATTGTTCACGTAAGTCATGCAGATCTCAGCTTGTCTAATGTCATTTGTAATTGACCTTACGTCATGTCCTATAGTTAGTATATAGTGATCTAACAGGTGACTTCTATCTGCAATATTCATCTTCAAAACTTCCTGTATATCACACTAACCAACACAGGCAGACAAATCGACAAAGGACGGTTCAAAAGACGTTCCCACAAAAACAGTTGAAGAGTCGGTAGAAGTCGCCAAGAAAGAGACGGTGGCGGCAGAACCTGCGAAAAAGGAGACAGAACAATCTAAGAAAGAACCAGGCACGAAGGCGTCGGAGCCTTCTCAGAAAGAACCTTCTAAAAAAGAGCCAGAAAAGAAAGCAGCTGACGTTACAGATAAAGAGCCGGAAAAGAAGGATGCAGGATCTAAAGCTAGCCCGGCGACGCCTATAGATAGTGACGCCAAGGACGAGAAGGTTGTAGGACCGGTCCTGAAGTCGTTCTTTAAATCTCTGTAACATATGTTCTTGTTCACTATCCTACGTCATGCCTGCGCCTATCCTTGAAATTAACCTGCCGTTTTTTGTGTGTTGTTGCTTTGGTAATTGCTGTGAGTGAATGTACAGTTTTACAAGAATGTCAGTATCATCTGACTTCAGTGTAAAACGCTACAACAATTTCATTATTGCGCTTGCTGTGCTTGAATGTGTGACTAATTTGGTTGTTTTAACCAGGTTACCAAAGGAAAATAGGCATGATCTTGTGTTATACAAGACAATTAGCATGGAATTAAGCTATTGCATGGTGTGCTCACATGGCTGTGTTAGAGTGTATTCGCTTACAATGATAGCAAAGCTTTTTTACACTCTCCTCTTTTCCCACATTTCATGGCGGTAAGTTCCGATGTTACCACATATTTGACGTACCGCGCAGCAAAACCAGGGCAAGCAATGCCTGCATGCCTTGATAAATGCGTTGGGTATCTTTTTACAACATTTCGGAATGATCCCTGTCATCCGGATGTTGGAAAAGGTACCTGCACAGATTTTTCAATAGATAACAGACAATGCATCTGCGCAACGGCTCTGTCAGCAAAGCTCTTCGCACTACTTTGGCTTTCTCACGTAGTATATGAGCCATACCACATATTTCATCCCCACTCCTTACGCCACGCTATATGCATGCGCTGTTTCCCAGCTTATTGTGCCCTTATATTATTATGGCTTTTTAATTCTACCACAAGCGCTGCTCATCCAAACCTTAACACTGATTTACCTCCCCAACAGAAGGGCAAATGAGAAAGCTATGAAGAATCCATCGCAACAGGCAGCTACCCATCAAGTGCCTGTCCTGACAGACTTTTATCTCTACAGTCGCGACTTTTCAAGAATAACTTGAACGAGAACTAGAATGGCAACATTTTCGGGAAAATGCAGGATATTCCCCTTCCATTACCTACACCTCAAATATGACATCCTTAACATTGGTTGTAAGGGTATTATGAAGTTTCTGCATAGATTATGCAAATGAGCTCTGCATTAGCATAATTTATATACTGGTGTGTTCACCTCTGCTAGAGGTACCTACATCTGAAATATGACATCCGTAGCCTTTATGGTAAGGGATATGCATAAATTATGCAAATGATGCCCTCATTAGCATACTTTATGGCCAGGTTTTATGACCCTTCTAATGGTACCTACATCTCAAATATGACATCCGTAGGTTTAATGGTAAGGGAAATACAAGTTTATGCCTAAATTATGCAAATGAGGTCCACGTTAGCATAATTTATGGCCAGGTGTATTCGCCTTTGCTACATGTACCTACAACTCAAAAATGACATCCATAGCTTTTACGGAAAGGAAAATTCAAGTTTATGCATAAATTATGCAAATGAGGCCCTTATTAGGTCTCCAGACCTTTCCTAATGGTACCTGCATCTCACATATGACATCAGTAGCTTTTACGGTAAGGAAAATACAAGTTTATGCATTAATTATGCAAGTGAGGTCCTCATTAGCATAATTTATGTCCAGGTGTGTTCACCTTTCCTAAAGGTACCTACATCTCAAATATGACATCTGCAGCTTTTACGGTAAGGGAAATACAAGTTTCTGCATAAATTATGCAAATGAGGTCCGCATTTGCATAATTTATGTCTAAGTGCATTCACCTTTCCTAAAGGTACCTACGTCTTAAAGATGACATCCGCAGCTTTTACGGTAAGGGAAATACAAGTTTATGCATAAATTATGCAAATGAGGTCCTCATTAGCATAATTCATGGCCAGGTGTGTTTACCTTTCCTTAAGGTACCTGCATGTCAAATATAACATCTGCAGCTTTTACGGTAAGGGAAATACAACTTTCTGCATAAATTATGCAAATGAGGTCCTCATTAGCATAATTTATCATCAGGTGTATTCACCTTTCTTAAAGGTACCTACATCTCAAATATGACATCTGCAGCTTTTACGGTAAGGGAAATACAAGTCTCTGCATAAATTATGCAAATGAGGTCCTCATTAACATAATTTATTGTCAGGTGTATTCACCTTTCCTATAGGTACCTACATCTCAAATATAACATCCGTACATTGTAACATAAAGTACATATAACTTTCTGCAATACCATTAGTAGAGCTACCACCGCACATCTACTTGGTTTTTGGCAGAAGAAGAAGAAGAAAGAAGAAGAAGAAGAAGAAGAACAGGCAAGCAAAAACAATATATTCCCTTCCCACTGGAAGGGGAATATAATTAGAAAGCTCCAGCTCCCTCTAAAGATCGTTGAATAGAACAGTATGCATTGGATTTATCTGCCTCAATAGACCCCTTTCCAAACACCGGCGCCATTTTGAATCTGTTGAATGCTGTTTCTTTCTATCTTCAAGATCTAGAGTTATAGTTCACCATCGATAGTAATATTAATCATTCACGCAATGCCACTGAGCTACCATAACCTGCGTTGCAGACTCCTTCCGGCTGTTTTATTTTCCAAGTTCCCGTTTTCTTATTACATCAGTTTTTCTGAAAATGTAACAACAAAACGGTCACTTGAAAAAGAAAACAGCCGGAAGGAGTATGCAACGGAGGCTAGTGCTACCACGTGTCTGTCGGAGAGGATATACCCACCAACGTTGGATGGGTGTGCCAAGAATGCCCGGCATGTCGCCTCCGAGTCATCGAGAAATTTATAGAGGGAGCCCGCTCCTACCGTACGCTGGTCACTAGATGCACAGGGAGTGCGATTGTACAATTTCAACAAATGAAACCTGTTTCTGACCTAGGATGGAGGGATTCTGCTCCAGTAACAATTAGTTCAGTGCTTAGATGAGTGGCCCCCTACGGCCTTGCATGGGCGAGTTCGTTAAAAAAAACGCACCAAAACAACTAAAATGTGCGGAGCGTGCTGACGGAGTCGATACGTGGTGTAGACTGTTTTTCCATCTAAGTCTTTCAACGATTTACACGGCTGCGGAAACATCCAGAAATCTGCCATTCAAAGGCAAAGCGCATGTGTGCAAGTCTAATGCTGTACATTCTGCCCCCGACAGGCCGATCGAGAGAGCAGTGCGTCATCTGAAGAGGTAGGGAACGAGGTCATCAACGTCGCGTCCCGTACCCATGGTATCGTGGTGTCTGTCTCACGTGAACTGTTGTCTGTTTCAGATTGTACACGTCTCCTGGCAACTTTCCCCTCATGTGTGCCTGCTATGAGTCGTCCCGTTTCAGTGCGTGCCTTGAAGACATCGACTTTCTTATAAAGCTAACTATTCTGTTACGTTCTGACCACCATTCCAGGCAACTGTACATGTCCCTGCAAAGATCCGATGTTCGTCCTGTCCAGGCTTTCCCCGGCGAATGTTTCTCTGTTTCCGTCGTGTCACACTGATCGCTTAAGATTTAAAGCTGACTCTTGACGAGTGGTATTTCGGAACTTTTCATTGACTTCAAAGTCAGATAACTCTAGGTAGAAAACGTTTGTCAAGAAAAACTACAGTGCAATAGAACAAACGCTCATTCAATTGACACCTGAAACATTGCTGTACATTCAACACAAAACATGGAAATGAAGGCTAAAGGTTGATTGGAATTTCCAAATCATTATCGTCGTTTAAAATCTTAAGTGGCCAGTGTTATGTCATATATTATATATATCGCGTTTTGTCAGGGTTATGTATTTGTACATTTCCTGGGTTTAAAGCTATCAGGGTATGTATTCCTAACACTGTGGAATTAGCCAGAACTTACCCATCTAAATATGTACAATATGTAAGCAAAAGATAAGTTCACACCCTCTTGTATGCAATGTGGATAACGAGATAAACTAGCTAAACCCTCCACCTTGTTTTGACCTTCTAGGTTTTGGGAGCTGCTGCCAAGAAGTTCGGTGCGAAAGCCGAACCGGCAAAGAAAGATGAAAAACCATCGGGAGCCAAATCCGGCCTTGGGCTCAAAAAGGGACCCGCAGGTGCAAAACCTGGCGAAGAGTTTCATTTCGAAACCTCGAAGGAAGCTCTTACGGAGGCCGAGAAGCAAAAGAAGAAGCAGAAGGAGCTTGAGGAAATGCTGAAGAAGGCTCTTGAGGAGGCACGTATAGCTGAGGAAGAAGCCCGCCGTCTTGCGGAACTCGAAGCCCGACGCAAGAGAGAGGAGGAAGAAAGGAAGCGCCGTGAAGAAGAAGAGCGCAAGCGCAAAGAAGAGGAGGAAAGGAAGAAGAGAGAGGAGGCAGAGCGCAAGCGCAAAGAAGAGGAGGAAAGGAAGCGGCGTGAGGAAGAGGAAAGGAAACGGCGCGAGGAGGAAGAACGCAGGCGTAAGGAGGAGGAGGAGAGAAAGAAGCGTGAGGAGGAGGAGAGGAAGCGTCGTGAAGAGGAGGAGAGGAAGAGGCGGGAAGAGGAGGAGGCTCGCAGGAAGAAGGAGGAAGAAGAGGCGCGTCGAAGGCGGGAGGAGGAGATGAAAAGGAAGGCGGAGGAGGAGGCGAAGAGAAAATCTCAGCTGGCTGATCCGAGCCAGCGTTGGCAGCGCCTCCGCGATGAGAAGCTGGGCACGGACTCCGCGTCCGGTACCGACCCCCGCCTGCAGCGCGTCCGGATGCGTGAGGAGGCAAGTCGCAGGCGCACCGAGGACGAGCAAGTTACTCATGCGACTGAGCAGGCGAGCCGCGCCGCGAAGCTGGCGGCGAGGAAGACGGCACGCGAGCGACGTGCCAGAATGCCAGGCCGACAGCCGCTCGTCCGCTCCATCACCAACGTTGCCGCCAACGAGAAGGTCGCCAGGGAGTACCTGAACTACCTCCTGGAGGATCTGAACCGCCGCGCTCCTCACCAGCGCATCCGTGCAGGCGCCGCCATGTACGACAAGGACGAGAGCCGCCAGTACATCCCGCCCGCCCTCAAGACCAAGGACGAGTTCAAGCGCTTGAACGCCAAGTGCAAGAATGAAGACAGCGTCGACATTCTCCTGGATGACGCTATCGTGGACGACGTTGAGCGTAAGCATCGTTCAAGCGTCATCGACAGGGTGCTGGATTTCCTCAAGGTAGTGTGCTGTGATGTGCTCATTACGTCTAACTGCTAATTCAGGGAGTGTAAATAAGAATTTAGTTCGTCGGCACTAGTAATGTATTCGTAGAGAAACAAAACAATGCGACTATCTAACTTGATGGTTTTACATTTATATGATGAACTGTATTTGTCACGTCCAGATAAAGCTTATTTTTCATATTTTGATGTCTAGACCCACATGCCTGTCCCAGCCACTGAGATCATACTTGGAGGGTCTATCGGCCAGGGCACCGCCGCTCCGTCCTATGCAGCCGTCCAGATCGTCATCTTGAGCGACGGTGAGTACGGTATTCCAGGACTTCGGTCTTACAGTAGCCTGATTGTCATCCTGTTTCAGTTCCAGGCTCTCCTTTCACCAAACAAGTTTGGTGAAGGGAGAGCCTGAAACAAGTTTGGTGAACGGAGAGCCTGGAACTGAAACAGGATGACAATCGGGCTGGTCAACTAGGGAAGAAGATAAGTCCACGTTCTATTTTCGGATGTGTCGAATTACATGCATATGGAGTTGTACTAAAATGTGCTAGGCAGAAATGGGCGATATCATTTTGTGAGGGATGTGAAACTTCCCCGGATCTCTTGAATTATTAATGATTTTGAAACTATCAGCATCCAAAAGTTTCTTTTGTACAGTCGCTAAATTTCCAATAATTCCGATTTAGATTTATCTGTCACGGCGCGCTTCTGTATAGCTCAAATGACACATATCCGTATTCGATATCTTCTCATACAGACTTCCCGAAGGGTGGACATGAGATGTGGCTACCGTCTGCCGTGGTGGCCTATCGTAAGATTCTGGAAAAGGCAGCTCTGGAAGAGGGTAAGTAAAGCACGTTGCTTCGCAAATGTTTTGCCTAGCTCGGACGTCCCTGTAACCAGAAGAGACCCCAGAAATTGATAATCACTTAGAAATACCTAAGTCAATTATTGCCATAACTTGATTGGTGTAGTCCTAGGATATTTGAATTAACTTTCCAAGTTTAAAGTATTTTATTGTTTTTTTTACCTTCTTGATGTCCTTGGCTTTTGAAAGGGATTTTCTACGTGGCAGAGTTCCTGACACCTTCCGGTGATAATGATCAATAAAGGGATTTCTATTTCTTCTCCTCTCCAGGCCAGCTGCCGGACCTGACGTTCGTCGGTCACTCCCAGACCACCCTACAGTTCATGGTGGAGGATGTGGACGTGGACATGTACTTCACACGTGAATGGGGCGACACCGATCACGACTACGATCACCTGTACCGCGAGGCGATGATGATCAGGGATACCAAGGCCCGAAACTGGTGAGGAGAGCGGGAAAGAGCTGGGAAGGATCTTTTCAGCTCTCCTTACTAGTTTCGGTCTTTTGAAAAAAAATACAGAGCGCGCGTCTTCTTGATCCAAGTCAGCGTGGAAAGGTGTAAATATAGCGTAGTCAACCATAAGTAAAGCAACCAAAGTAAGCGCGATGTTTTCTCTTTCTTCTCTCAAGTATTCCTAGTATACCAGTCTCTTTTCCACGCGTAAATAAAATGTAATACCGGATTTTTGAATGGGGTAGAATTATCAGCCGGGTACAACGAATGTCTAATTCCATAGCGAAATATTCGCAGACTTTCTATACATGAAATGTTTCCGAATCATGACATTTTATGGTATGCCTTCCCCGTTTTCAGCTATGCCATCTCTGCCGTTCGTCGTCAGAACGCGTGGGTTGCTGGGCTCCCAGAACTGGTGTGTAGTTTCTAATAATCTCATTTGACTGATCAACATTTTCTTAAACGCCGCTCGAAAAACATCATTGAAATCAACCTGTCGTAACTAAGTCACGTCGAGAATATCCCGGGTTTTTCAACAGTGTATTTCTGCCCGCACAGGTTAAGGATGTGGTGCGCATGGTGAAGAACTGGCGCAACTGCGTGGACTGGGGGGAGAAGAAGAAGCGCCCCAACTCCTACCTGCTGACGCTCATGGTCCACAAGGCCTACGAGGAAGCCTGCAGATTGTAAGTGTCCTGTGATATCCATCTCACAGACACTTCGTTTGATCTATTATATTTGTGTACACCCTTTCCCTCTTTTGGGGTTCTTCACTGGACAGTTTAATGAAGAATATGTCGACGTTGACATATCTAGGCCGAGGTGTGCAAAAAGGGGCCTTTCGGGTCACCCGGTCAGATATAGATTACGTTACCATGTAGAAAGGGATGTCATTTTTCGAAGTTTTTCTCTTACCTTTCAATTGTGTCCAAGTACAACTACTTTGATATCATATTATAGCATAATGTATGGAGGAAACTATTCATGCGGAAAACTGATAAAGAGATGATTACGATACACAAGTATCATCATGAAGCACGCCACAAAAACACAGTCACTTTTGGTATTGTGACCAAGACCTAGTGCTCCTTACAAATTCTCTCCACTTTGCGCCTTTACATTAGCACCGAGAGTATTGGCGATACTCCGCTGGAAGAGGACATCCTGAGAGAGTTCATCAACATGACGCAGAAACTGGACAGAGCCATCGGCAGGTACGTCATGTGGTCCGTCCTTGGTGCTGAAATGATTACCGCTAATGCAATACGTAGTGAATGCTTCAGATCTGACCCCGACTTTGTCGTGGTTTTTACTGCATCGTTGCATTCTACACCACTGTGATTAGTAGAAAGAACGACTGTTGAAAGCTCCAGAATTTCTGGTTAAGTAGAATGGCATGTACAGCAATAACCACTTGTCGTAGTATAGTAGCCTAGTATCCAAACCTATTATAGCTGCCGAATCTCTTTCGTCTTCTCCATAAACAGCCGAAAGAGATTCCGCAGCTATGGTAGGTTTATATACTAGACTATCGTCGCAGGTAAAACATAAATGGTTACCTCCAGGGCTTGATAAATTTAGGCATTTTCAATAAACACCATCATCGTGGGTTTTCAGAGTGACTTGGAATGACTACTACGACCCCGAGTTGTACCGTGTGGAGCACATTAGCCGACTGCCCGTGGTACAGGACCCCGCCATGCCCGCCTTCAACGTCGGCGAGACCATGGAGTCCTGGAACATGATGCGTCACGAGGCCTGGATATGGGGACAGAGTCTCGGCATCCTCAAGCTCTAAGTCTCTAACGGTGCTTCAACCCCTGACTCCAGTGCCTGTAGCTCTAAGACGTAAAAAAAAATAGAGACTGCCTCTTGGGCTCTTTCTTGTAAGACATATAACGAAAGGCTATGGAGTGCATGAAAAAATGCTGAGTTTCTGTAGCTTTACTAAGTAGGATGTGTGCATAATTAGGCGTCATATAGCTATTCTGACACACAGACTCCTACGCTGTATTCTTATTGATAGGTCAATTTAGCATCACACTGATGGTATATAGCAAATGTTTGAAGTGGGATCAACATTTAAACGTTTTTGACAAGCTGCCATTGTTCGTTGTGACGTTTTGGTGCTTGTGTGTGCATCTTAATCAAAGACTGGCTGTTAAAGCATTTCTAGATACTTTCATTGTGTCTACAATCGTTGGTGCTCTATGTAGCGTTCATTTCAAAAGAAGGGAATGTCTGAATTTAAAGACTGTTAGATGTGTTCAAAGGCATCTCTGGTAAAGTGATATAGCCACATGAACATTGTGACTGCACGGCAAAAAGTGACAGACAGGTTTAATTTTTTTCATAGAAGTTGAAACTCTGCACAGTGTTTGTAAAGCTTAGTGTTTCTTCTACATATAGATATATTTTGCATCAGTTATATGTTCGGAGAAGCGAGAAAGAAACAGAGGGAAAATGAAATTTCCTTGCTGAGGTTGCTTTACACTGGGTTTGATGTGTGCCAGGTTTTGGATATTCATGTAATAATATATGTGCAATAGAAATCATCTAAAACTTACATTTTTGCATATTTGGACAGTTTGCACCTAGTTTCCCATCCACTGGGTACAACTTTGAATACATGTAGAAGGTATACATCACATAACACTTTGTTCAATTTGGGTGAAAACAGGGCATCTACAAATGAAGTACTGGTGCTGTGCACACAGGTAGTCACTTACTGGTGAAATAAAAACACCGATGAAAACAATGCTGTTGCTACATGTGTACTTATACTTCACATGTGATGTCAATGCCCTCCCATCACAAGTTGGGTCAAACGCCGTGTAATTGAACCTCAGTTTCTTACTTTGGAGAGTTTTATGAAAAATATTTATAAAAAGCGATATTTACAACAGCTTGTAGCACGGTTTAGCCCTAGTACCATACTTAACTGTCCTTCACAACTTGCAATTGTGTCAATATTGTATGTCAACCATTTGTGTAAGAAAGTGCTCCTGTACAAAGTACTGAATAAATACAAAATCATAAATGCCAATCGTTGTGACTTAATATCATTTAGACAGGATTAGTTGAAGGGTACTATTGTGGAAAATATGAAATGATCATTAAGGGTAACACTGCGTATTACATACTCTATTATACCTTCATCATTTAGATAGAAATAATAATGATGACTGCAATGCTTTTTCAACATGAATCTTCCACATTTATTAGTTTCTCTCTTTATGATTATATAATGGTTCCGGTATTGGATAAAATACAAATTTAACTAATGCCACATACTAATTGATAGTTCAAATATCTAGTATGGCCTATTGTGATAGTGGAATGCTATTTGCATAACTGCAGATTGAAGTACATGTATCATAATTTTATGCATCAAAGCCTATATGCCATTAATGGGATAAGAGAAAAAAAAAGTAATATGGCTGGCTTGATTAGTCCTAATAATGATAATACATGTAATAACAATAATAATAATGGTTTATTCAGTTCAAACTGAAAGTCCTGATTTAATACATACACATCAAAAGTTAATACTCCAAATGAATTGAATTAAGCAACAAATACTAGGGAGCCCTATGGTGGTATTATCTGTAGATTTGGCCTAACTAATCTACATGTTCAAATTGTACAGAAAACAAATTTAAAATATCTATACCACCCCACAGTCTGTGAACATCACCTAATCAAACATATACAACCACAGCACATCTGAGTCCTAGAGCTAACAGGGCATTTTGGACTGCTAGGGTTTACTTATAATCTGGATTATTACAGTCCTACACTGTCATAAATAAAATTCTACTGTAATTTAGACAACAATAGCTATCATTACACATATAATGGTACAATTATATGTGTTGTACATGTATGTGGTAAGTTATAATCTTATGAAGAACATTCAAGATTATACCTTTAAATTCTAACTTCTCATCTGTACATCAAATGTTTAAGGGTTGTTCATGAAGGCTGCTAGCCATTTATATCCGGACTAAGCCAAGCTATCCAGTTAGTGGCAATTGTGCGTTCTGAACGTCAATTCTGTAAGTACTAAACATTACTATTAGTTTGAACATCTACACTCGCCGTCCCCCAGCACCGGGTGACGGTCAGGGAGTGGCGCCCCTGCCCTCTGAGGAGCCAGGGGACAGAGAACACCGGACACAAAACACAAATACTAGTAGACTGCGAGCAACCAGTGCCCCAATTGACCTTGACCAAGATACTGTGCGGTAGCCCTCAGCATGATGAGGTTGAGCACATAATCACAAGAAGAAGAAGAAGAAGTATGGTTTATATGGCTACACTCTTCAAAAGCGCAGTATTTTCTTCATCCTGAATACTGTCTTCAAAGGGGGTCTTCTTAAATGATGCATCCACTTCCACTGGTCCTGTGACGGGGGCCTTGCTGCGCTGCCGTGCCTCCTTAACGGCAGATGCGGCCATGCTGACCGGGAGGACTGTGAAGGTAATGGCAGTAGTGGACACCACCATGCAGAATAAGATCTGAGAAGGATGGGATATGTGGAACAAAGTCCTTGTGATGTTTGTTGTCATTGAAGCTCATTACAATTGTTATGATGAATATTATTATGATGATGCAACTTTTGTTAATATTATTAAATGTTTTTCATTGTACTTGTGGTGCTCAGGTTCATGTCAATCACTTGCAGAATAAGAAACTAATGATGACGAAAAGTATCAAAAAACTTGCATGGAAAAGAAGTGCAAGAGCCTTAAACAATTAATTGGCTGGCAGATGTAAGCAAGCAGGAACTAGCACCCAGGCAAGTTTCAACATACATTTCTGGTTTATTGTATAATTCAGCTTACACATCGACAGTATGCATATAACGTTATATGTACATCATGTAGATGAAACAGTTCCACACTACTTGTGAGGCCACTACTGTTACCTACCACTGCATTAGCCAGGTCTGGTGATTTGAGAGGTTCAAGCGAGCAGCCCACCGCCATGGCAACGAACGCCAGCATCAGGAACATGCTTCCGTGCAGGAACTGTCCAAAACACAGGAAGCTCCGAGCTCGCTGGGCCAACAGCTTGGACAGGGGAGTGGTGAAGGCAATGGGAGCGTTGTGTGGGATAGAGGTGTGGTAGAAGATTGGGGGTGACTTCACTGCCATGGCTGGAATACAGCTTTACTGTAAACAATATACAGCAACTTAGCAAACATACTGGTATATCTTAACCTTCATCAAGAAACCAATCTACTTAATGTCAAGAAATTTTTGGCTCCAAATAATATATTGTGTAAGAATTCAATCAGTAGATATTGACATCATATTTTGATTGCTCCAATTACAGCAACAACAACAAAAGCATTTCCTGCCAGCCATGATAAATGTGTTGAATATCTAATGAATATGTTGAAAACAGGAAACAAATTCTAATGTGACGTGTTTTTTCTACAGATGTTTCATCACCTTTATGTTTACCCCCCCCCCCCCCCTCCATTCAAATACATTATGCGGAATTTCATTTAGTTTAAGCCAGTGACAGCTGCAGAAATATAGCACACGAGCCATCTATAACCATGGTGTTACGACAACAAGTGTTTACATCCATGCATATCACATCATGCATCTGTAGTAAACATACTACAGTATCAGAAATGGCTTTACCTGAACTATTTCCACAACAGCTGAGAGTCGACCCTCGCAGCTTCAACTTCAACGCCACGAATACTAAATCCCGGCAGGGTCTTCCGGCCGTTCCGAATAGAATCCCTACAAAACTGGAGGCTGAATTAATCTATATCTTATATGGAAATTGTAATTCAACTGTCGAGCAATGAATAAATATGGACACCCTCTGTCCTGCCTGTGGTTGCGCAGTGTTTTGATGACGAGCCTCTCCAGGCTTCAAAGCAAATTCCTCGGGGTGGCCGCGGATACTAAATCAGTGCCTGCCTTGTTTTTCACCAAAAAGGATATTATTTTTCCAACTTCACTCTTCGATATATTATGTTGAATGCCATTATACTATCTCTTTGATGAAAAAAAATCATTTTAAGATGAAAATCTTGTTTCATCATATTTTTACTTTTTTTTTAATATTGAATTTTCATCAGGCCGAATTTATCTATTTCTAGGCAGCTAACAGGTGTTTCTGACTCCCTTCCTTACAGGTAACTGATATTGATGTTGTCTTCATACTTAATGCATATTGCACTGTATTTACAGTTTACTGCGCTATATTTGGCCTTACGTTCATAATACCAGGTATATCACTGTGACTTTTCGTAAAAGACATGACGGATTCCAGAATCGAATAAGATGGCTTTCTTCTGGTAACTTGCTTCTCCATGCAAAATTCCTGAGCAACACATGCACACGCTATTTGGAAATTTTAGATAACCTATGCTAGCTATCTGAATATTTGATCATGTGCAAAGCTATGTACATGCATATTGTTTATTGAACAAAAGCTTTACAATTCATGTCACCGGTGTGCCACAATGGCATCTTCTTTGATAAGCTCATAAAAGAATTTGGTCTGATGATTCTTTTTAACGACCTGAAATTTCATCTCAGTAAATCATTTTTGAACATCTAGTTAGGCCATCCCAAGACACTGCATGGCAAATTGAAAGAAATAAACCACTCCTAGCGTAGGCAATATACTATTGTTGTTGTATTTTCTCTCAATGCAATACAATACAAACATAACATTTAACAGATCTCTACATACCACTGCACCTCACTTATTTGGTTATCTGTAGCCAGTTAAAATGCACAAATCTTGACACAGTAGGCTTGAAGGATGGTACAAGTTGTTGAGTATGTCTTTATTTCAGACAAGAGACACCAAATCACATAAAACTCTGTACAAACTCAAAAGAAGGCAACCCATTTTAGATGAATACTTGTGTATCAAGTTTGATATGCCTCAGTTGCAAGAAGCAAGACCCTATGAATTTTATGTCCAGCAAAAGTCTTATGGTTAATATGGTGCTTGTGATGTAACAAATATTTGTGTAATCATTACCAGTATGTAACTAAGCTATTCAGTTTCGTGAAGCTTCCAAAAGCAATAATCACAGAAGGGTTTATAAACTATGCCATCTGAAAATGACATCTCAGAGAGTATACAGCGGCTCTGGGACCTCCTCTTCTGGAGGCAGGATGACCTTTGCTGGGTCAACTACGTTGGGGTCTATGAGTGGTCCACCTTCCTGTAGTCGCCGCGCATACTCCATCTTTCCTTCTTTCTTCACCCAGGCACGCATGCTGAAAATTACAACAGACAACTTTAGCACAGTCATCAGTGGAAAAAAATCATGGGCATACAATACAACAATGTATATTCTGAAAGCTTGGGTTCAAAATATTCAGGCTACATAAATTGGTTGAAAAATATGGCAAGAAGATATTCTAGAATTATTCCAGACCATTAAAGTTGATGGATTTATGAATTGATGATACATTGTAATATCATGATGAAAACTACAGAAAGTATAGACTGTAGTACTAGAAATTGTCATTAAATGCAATTGGAATCTTTAGAACTATTGACTAGGAATACAAAACAGTCCTAAATACCAACAGAGACCACAATGTTAGATATAAACACAATCAACTCTGTATTTAATGAACATCAATAAGTCAAATCCAGGGCTGTCTCCAGCTGTCATTTCTTTTCCCATCCCAGTCATTGTTTGGGAGCCCATGTTGTTACTTTTCGTTGTTATTTCTGTCATTTTAGTATTATATGAAAATACATTTTCTTAATTTCATGAAGTTCAGATTTTTTGGACGGACAGGGCAGGGTAAAATTTGTTTCTGTCCCAACAGGCAGTAAGCAAATTTCCATCCCAGGATGGTGGGATCGGTCTTGGAGAAAGCCCTGGGCAAAAACAAGGGTGTTAAAACTTAAATCTTATCTCTTAATACTTAAGAAGACTTACTATCTTTCCGGCATGTAGTATAGATAGAGGGGTCCCAGCACCAGGCAAACAGAGATAGCCCAGAAGAAAAGTGCTCTGTGGTTCTTCATATCTTCAATAGGGTCCTCACTGAAACCTCTCCATTCCCAATTGATGTCCTGTAATGATGGAAGTAACAACATGGCGATTAAACAGCACTTGTTACATCAAATTGTCTCAAATAATGGTTGAATAGAACTTGAATGTAGTTTAGGGAGACTATTAACTGATTAAGTAGTTGTATGGCTTCATCTTTTAATATGTATCTCCAGAAATTATCATAACTAAAACGTTTCACACGTCGATAAAGTTTCCAGGTAATAAGATAGGCAAGGTAACAGTTACTCAAACAACTTTTCCAAAACCTGTCCAGTTGCTTGAGTAAGTGTTACCTTGCGTAAAAGTTTCACAAAACTAGAAATATACCAGATTGTCATAGTAAGCAATAAAATAGCTGCAATTGTCGTTTTCCATTGATTGCAAGAAAAGGCAGAGAATGGACTTCAGACATGTTTACAATACCACTCCGTAAAATACAACGTTGTCACGAAGTTCTTATCAGGCAACTACGATTTACGGCCAAGGTCAACTGACAGTTTTACACAGTACTACTGTTCTACCAGAGTAAACAAAATAGCACAGACATGAAGAGTATGTCTTGGAGCTTGTCATGCATTAAGAAATAATGGTGGCAAATGACCTTTTTAGGATGGCTCTTAAAGACATGAAGTTTGTAATAAAGGTATAGGAAAGCAATACAGGAGTATAGACGAAAGTAAAACATGCAGAACATTTTAGGAAATTAAGAAAGGAGCTACCAAACCTCATCTTTGAGTTCTCCAGGACGGTCACCTCGTCTCACTATCGTCTCTCCCAAAGGAAGATGCAGCTTCTTTTCTTCTCCCACCACTTCAGCTGTGGTACTTTTGTCTCCACCTGCGCCAGTTTTTAGGGCTGCCACTTGACATCTTGCGAGGGTTTGGAGCACATTTTTGCGAAGGAGGGAGCGACCTCCGCTCACCAGGAGCGACGCCATTTTGGTGCTCTGAGAAGGTCAAAGGTTGCAATAAACATTTCAGTTTTTCCCATTTCTCAAGACACAAACTATCAAAATCATAGAAGCTATGTCATTGATCTTAAAAATATCAATCTAGATACCAAAACGAGATACCAACGGTGAACTTTTTTCTATAACATTTTGTGGGTTAGAGGTCGCTTCCGCTTCTAACAGGAAGTTGTGAAATACCACGAGTTCGTCAGCTTTGCCAGCACCTCAGCTGTTGTGTTGCCGACCCAGACAGGTAAGCTGCCTACTCATCAAAACCATCTCTTTGCGCTTGATGCAATCCTTAGTCGTTCTTTTAGGTTTTCTGCACTTATTAAGACGTGCACAAGATGCGGAGAAATCTTATAAAGTCTTAGAAATGTCCAGGTGTTAATGACTCTGGCCGATCAGTGTTTGTATCCTATATGTCTACGAATAGTCTAGACTTCTTTTGTGTCCTGTTATCAGGATGGCCTTGTATACCGGCTCGCGCACTAGATCTTGGACATCCCTGGACACTGTTTGAATAGTAAAAAGGCGTAGTATTGTGGTCAGAAGAACGTTGTCTGTAGACTATGTAATCTAATTTGATCCGGTTCAGTGACCGTCACCCCTGGGTTAGCCCGGAGCCCAGTTTGTTTTGATTCTGATGATTGTTTGAGTCATCACGTGACGCTGTGACTCAATCATATAATCATAATGTTTTGCATGCCTCAGCTCACATGTCTCGTGCAAATGAATCATAATGATACAAATGTACATGTACAATCTTGATAAGTTTTGAATGACCTGAAAACCCATTTTGAACTTTTATATTTCACCTTGATGTTATGTAAGGACAAGGCCAACAAATTGGGATCTGTTTCTCTATTGTTCAGCAACCCTTAGGCATAACAGACAGCCAGATCAAATTTAATACACCATATCAAATCATAAAATTAACAAACAAACAAACAACCAATCAATAGTTATCTGTGTTCCATTATGCTGCATGTTTTTAACTCTACTGCCTAAGTATGTATTTTATCCAAGAATTGTTTGTAAAGCTCTTGCCTGTTTTTTAACAAACCTATGGCCTCATCTTTTTGCACCTGCTGATCTGACACAGCTGATCAGAAAAGCGTAGCAGCCGTACATGTTTTAGATACACAACGTTTCCCCCACCAGTATTGATCGGCCCTTGGGCACTGTTAGGATATGGTGAATGTAACCTCCATAAACATTAGCTTTTGTTAACAATTCATCAATGTTTTCATAAACACTTTTAGGTCTATGACTTTGTTCAGTCAGTGTGATTCCTGTATGCAATGCAAAGGGTCTAGCACTAAGACTTGCAGTTCATATATGCCTTAAACCTTAAATGCCACATATTCATCAACAGGTGTGCAGATGTGTATTCTAAATCCTGTTCACCTTAATACAAGTCCTTTTAGCCCTATAAAAAACGACTTAACTATTCTACCCCACCTTTCCCCCTGTCCCAGTTACATTTCTCTTTCTGAGGGGCTGCCAGTGATATACAACAGTATTGTTAAAGCTCACAATTACAGCCAGCTGCACCCTGGATGGTGAACCTAGTTCCCAGGCCTGTAGATGAGGCCTTGCCATTGTGCCAAATGTTAAGAAACACAAAAAAGTTAAAGGTTTGCAATATGTGTCTAAGTGCATACATGCATCGTTCACTGTGCCACACTGTGAGTGATTTGTTTGCGTTCGTGACTTTCAATCACCAGTAACCTAAGTTTACTATAGTTGTGTATAAATGTATATACCTGTGTATGTAACTTGTAGTTCATATATTTTCTTTTTTCTTAAAAAAATACCTGACATACTCTAGTTTGACATGATTATTTTGCAAGCTACATATGCAAATACCATTATATGTGAAGTTCATAGTGACCTGTCAACACTCGATTGACACCTAGCTACTTTTACAACTTGAATTTTCGATTTATGATGAATTCTTCGAATCGGGATGGAATCACAGCTAACGATACAATTAAGAGATTGTATTGTTTAGTAAGAATGCTGTTATTCCTGCTGCTGAGCTCCACAGAATTTGCATTAAACCTCATGGGAATTTTGTCTTCTTTCTTGAGTTCTACTCATAGTAAGATAGTACCAAATTATTAATGCATAGTGGTTACCACAGGGAGATTGTCTAGGGAAGTCATACGAGTACTTTTCTTCTTATCTCAAGGATAAGAAAGACAGTTACTGATTCATGGATAAGAGAGACTTGAGATTACAATGTATGTTTAGGATTCTATAAATGCTAACATGTAAAGATACACCAAGAATAGTTACTCAAGCAACTGGATAAAATATTGTTAGCTGTGTTTCAAAATTTTATCCAGCTGCTTGAGTAACTATATTTTTGCCATATCTTATTACCTGTATGTCTAACCTTCATCAACGTGTAAAGATTTGTTTACACGGATGTGTTTAGGACAACACTTATGGGAAACATGGTGGGAAATATCTTGCACATACTATCAATATTGTTGGCTCTTTACTTTGAAGGACAGTGTAATTTGGATGCTAGTAGTTTAGAGTTATATCGGAAAGCTATTGAATCAATTCTAGTATGACTCAGAGGCCTTTATTTGAGTATAGATGTGAACATGTGGATAACCTGTTGCACCCAGGACTGTTGTACTGGTGCACAAGTGTTAGTCATCAGCTGCAATTTGCTATTCACAATGCCTTAAAAGGACATGCACTGTGATGATTAGACTCTCATTGTTGTACTTTGTCTTTCCAGGGCTCCATACTCTCAGGAAGAGCATCATCATCCCGCCTAATTTGCGCTGAAGTACCGCCCCCTCCCCCTCCTCCCCATAGCAGGCTATGTGAGAGCCCTGGCAGCATCATGGTACAGTTCAACATCTCCGAGCGCCAGCAAATAGGCCTCACCTTCCTCCAGTTTCTTGAGGAACACGACCTCAAGGAGGCAGACCAGACCAAGAAGAGGATCAAGGAAATCTACAACACCCAGTTTCGGCAGGCCCAGAACTTCCAGAGAATTCCAAACTGTTCATCTGTACTGTTCACGCTGAGTCGCATGAGGAAGATACACATACAGTCAGATATCGTTCGATTTGGTCCGCGCAGATTGCCTTTTAGAAAGAGTCGACTTGCTGTAGACCAGTACATAGGCTTGGCCCAGGCAAGGAAGAAGGAAGTAAAGAAAGTTCCAGAGGACCAAAACAAAGTAGAACAGCCTCCACCAGTTTTTACTTCCAGGAGACAAAGGGTACAGCATCTACTGAAAGGGCTGAAGACAAGAAGGTAATGTTGTGATAAATGCACAAAACTCTGCTAATTGAATTATTTTAACAGTTGTGTCTCCTTTCTTATCTTTCATATCTTTCATACAATTTTATGGGTAATGTGCCTTACTGGTATCACTGTATTGGTGCTCTTGTGTACCAGATTAGTACTTGTTTACTGGTTAGACTGCTGAGAGATTTAGTCATGTCGGTCATATTCATATTTGTTTTTGATTTATAATTTCCAGACTTGAGCTTGCCGAGAATAAGGATGAAGTACAGGTGTTTACTGACCATGATGCGGAGGGAGGAGCCATGCACATCTCCCTCCAGTCTGGGGAGGAGCTTAAGTTCAGCATCAACATACGCAACGCCAGTGACACTGAGAGTGTGCAGTTCTGTAGGTAAGAGGAAAGCATTAATGATGTAATGTTTGGTTGTGGGACAAGCAGAACCACAGCATGATTGGTCGAGGGATGAGTAAGCCTGCCTCTAAACCTGGGGTTCAAGGATTCAAATTTTGGGAGTTGTCACTCACTTTGCCTGACTAAGTCACACTTCTTTCAGCCCTCCCAGTGCATGGCCTCACACAAAACAATGCTGATTTTTTGTATTAACGATTAAGTATTAACGAAAGTCTCAAAATAGCCTTTGCAGTTAAGCTTTTGAACAACACATTCTAGACAAACAAAAGATCTATGACTAGTTGGAATGTACTTTTGACAATGGATTCTTTTGTTGTTTTGCAGGTGTGAACTCCTTTGCCGTGTTCGTGCATTCCAGCTTAGTGACCAAGAAAACATCAGCCAAGGATTTGGACAAAAGACTGTCAATCTTCAGCCAGGTAGGACTTCTGCAGAATTTGTCATTGTCAAAGATAAAACTGCACCTTGCAGTGTACTTCGTATACAAGAAGACTTGTACTGTACTGTAGTATCATATACCATCATCATCATCATATCGTTCATGTTCCTACCATAAACACTCACTCTATTTCTACAATTGACCATGAATCCATGTGCTGTTAGGAAGATGACAGTTTATCAGCATAATATGTACAAGGTTCAACATGCATGTATGATACAGTTCTGTTGTTTTGTTGCTGCTCAATATTTACTGTATTACTCTGTATCTACATCATAGGACAACAGTACACAGTAGAAGTCAAGTGCCTGGCACGGTTTCTTGGACAGTACCGTGCTCCCATTGCACTGGAGTTCCGCAGGCCGGCTTCAGCTACACCATTCCATATCGTTCGCAACCTGTCAGCCCGCGTGACCAACCAGATGGTAGACGAGCTTCGTCCCAAGGTCCCATACAAGCACCCGCCGAGAGTCACTTACAACAGGCAGAAGTTAAAAGTGGTGGACGGTGTGCCTCTTCCTCCGTAAGTGGTTTTCTTTGTTATTGTCCTTGCATTTTGTATGAGCTGGTTGTAAAGTTGTCATTTGTTGCCATGTAGATTGAACAAGCAGAAAGTAACAGTTGTGGATGATATACCCTTTTCTCTGAAAGGGGATTCTTCTTGATGTTGTCTTTTCGTTTGATTTTACCAACTAGTAGGTGTTTATCGTAATGTTTTTATTGTTATTTTCCAGTGAGTCTCAGGGCCAGTTGGAGCGAGTGATTGAGCTGGAGTCCTTCCCCGTTCCTCGCACCCTGAGACGTCTCATCAACAGGGGACTTGTGGAGAAGGAAGACTTGCCAGAGCCTGACAAGACTGACCTGCACATCACCAAGTAAGCGTTCTGAAATTTCAGATGTAAGCGATTCCTTTTGCTTAATTCCAAGCAGGACCACAATGTCACCACTCAAATAAAAAATTATTGAAATCGCTTCTGTGAAAAATTTATCATGTGTTATTCAACTTATTGGTCACAATCATTTAGCCAAAATCTACTTGCATGTGAAAGGATCAAACCTCTAACCATAACTACCAATACATAATAATATTAAGCAAAGTCTATACTGGCGTCAATGTACGGAAGGCAAAAGATTGCAAGTTTCGTGAAAAGAAAAATAAGAATCTACCAATGGTCTTTAACCTTGTGTCAGTGTACCTGCCTAAGTCTAACTGATTTATTACAGAGCTCTGCTGGAGAACAGCATGACTATCGACACGCTGTCCCCGCGGTTCTCCTGCCTGCTGCACATGGAGGAGGTTCAGCTGGAGGTGGACATCCGCCGCTACGACATGCAGGGAGCCGTCATGACACGCAGCGGCAACATGCTCCAACTGAAGGTCAGAACACGCAGTTCAGCATTCACTGTAATATGTTTTCCCCTGAGAAACAGTCTAGCCAACAAAGCAGTAACAACAAAAAATAGAATGATCATAAAGTGTAAGCTGTGATTCTATTATATGTTTGTAATGTTTGAATGTTACTTTTTTATACCAGGTACCTGGTCTTGCGGAGAATCGACCATCCGTGTTGAGAGGAGATTTCCTGTTCGCTCGTGAGAGAGGGCCAGATGGCGTGGACAGTGTGGAGTTCAAAGGTTATGTTCACCACATAGAACGGGACTGTGTCAGCCTTGGCTTCAACTATCGGTTAGTCTATGATTACATTTTTTACATTCTTGTCCTTGTGTACTAGTCTTAATGTCTTTTCTCTGTCAAAGATGGTAGATTGGACATCATCCTTTCAAATTCTGCAGGCCAGTTTGGCTTTGGTAACACTTGTCAGTGTGGCATGCTCTCTCTATAGAGAGAAAGAGAGGTAATACTGTTTTATTAACTGGCATTCAGCATGTACAATTCTCCTTTTTTCCTGATTTATTTATTTATCTATTTCTGTTTTCTTTATCCAGGGTGGACGCACTCAGTGCTAAATGCACTCAAGTCTGTTTGACTGGTACATGAATATCATGGCAAAGTTCAACGTTGTTTGCAATACTTGAAGGAATTAGACTCACCAAATTTTTGGCCATCAGAATGAGTCTAAACGAAGCTAAAAATCAGATTTTACCTCAGCTAGAAAAATCATAGTTGCGATTGGGTAACTTCCAGTTTGTGTCCTTTAGGTTGTTGGACAAGTTTATAGACGGGATGAAGTTCGACGTCCGCTTCACGTTCCACCGCCTGCCGCAGCGCCTGCAGCACCGCGCTGTGCAGCTGGCGGAGGAGCACAGCCTCGGGGACGTGCTGTTCCCCACGCTGCAGATCGCTGGGTCAAAGGGCATCCTACGCTCTCCCACTGAACAGCTCAAGTGAGTGTTTGTAGAAGAAATGTTGACTATTTGTTCACAGTTAATAACATAAAGAAATCTTCATATGCTGTGTTATGAGACAAGTACATACAGCCATTTTGTCACCCCTCTGTGATTTACAGTTGTATTTATTTTTACTTCCAAGTTTGTCATCATAATATATCTACCTTGAAAAGCTGTGTCACAAAATGTAGTCGAGTAAGATAAGCTATGTCCTTCCTTTACTCTCAGCCACATTAAACCTGAATGTGATGCGAATCTAACTTGGTGCTTTGTTTACTTCCAGGCTGCATGATCGCTCCATAGAGGAGAATGCTGAGCAGTACCTGGCTGTGCGCCACATCGTTGCTGGGTCGTCCCGCCCTGCTCCCTACCTCCTGTTTGGTCCGCCAGGTACCGGCAAGACTGTTACACTGGTGGAATCCATTAAGCAGGTGTGTACCTGAATGTTTTCTGTCCCAATCTCTCCATTCTGAGACCCACCTATCAAGACCTCAGGATTGTTTTCTTTTCAAGAGGTAAAAAGGTAACTCGTTGCCACCAAGTACAGTAGATGCATACTCATTAGATAGCTTTAAACAACACTTGTTGCTAAATGAGTGTAATACAACCAGCTGCTGCAGCAAGAAGGGCCTGCAAAGCTGGTATGTTATGCTGAAGTGTAGCTATATGGACTATCAATCAATCAATGAATCAAACATGCTTTTTTTCTCAATAGACATGGCAGCACTAGGCTGAATTGTTACAGTGCCTTTAAAACTTGTTGCCTGAATTATAAAATCATTGATATTTATGTTGAAAGATTGTTACGTTTAAAGTACGAAATATACATACAGATACAGTCAAAGGACTGAATTGAATTTCATTGCTTTTTTTTGTCCCTCCCCAGGTTCTGAAGTGTCTTCCCAGCAGCACAGTGCTGGCCTGTGCTCCCTCGAACAGTGCAGCTGACCTGCTGACCCAACGCCTGCTGAACCACATCCCTGCAGCGCAGCTCATCAGGCTCAACGCTCTGTCACGCTCGTGGGATAACGTGCCTTCAAGTGTTAAGGTACAGACAGCCTTTTATTCTGAGTTATAAGATTTGGTATTCCTATTTTGAAGCATAGGGAAGCGTCATGTCTGTTTCAAACCCTTATGTCCCTATGAAAGACTGTCACATAGTTCTTTCTTAAAGTTTGACTTTTCTAACATTTAATAATGAATGAAAAAGCCTTTGATGACGAGGAAGAACTTTGATGGGAGAATTACCAGTGTAGTTAAGTGAGTTTTTGTTTCTCCAGAATGTGTGTAACTACGACCGTATGACTGGCAAGTACAGCTTCCCTGCCAAACAAGAGCTGCAGAAGTACAAGGTGCTAGTCACCACACTAGTCACTGCTGGCAGGTGAGAAATCTGAGGTTTATTATGAGGCTAAAGTATTTCTTTTGCTGACAAAATTTGGCTTCAAATTCTCTGTGTCTACAATGTAAGTGGCTGCAAGTCTGTACGAAGTGCAAGTAGTAAAATTGACCATTTGTTGTGGGACTATAGTCGCCAGGGTGCTCCCATACTCTATCCTAACTAACAACCTAGTTTGTAAAGGCAGAGTATGGTAGCCCCGTAGATAACCAGGATGGCACCCAGGTTATAGGGGAGAGTATGGAAGCTGCGGCAAACTAACTTGGATGGCACGCAGGCTAGGACTGTAGAATAATGTCATCGTAAAAGATTGTACCCTCTATTTCTGTCATCTTTCCAGACTTGCCTCAGCCAACTTCCCACCAGGCCACTTCACCCATGTCTTCATTGATGAAGCTGGCCATGCTGTTGAGCCTGAGTGCCTGATTGCCCTGGCAGGACTGTTGGACTTCCACACCCCTGACGGAGGACAGCTAGTCCTGGCTGGGGACCCCAAACAGTTGGGGCCTGTCCTCAGGTCACCATTTGCCATACAGTTTGGACTTGGTGAGGATAAATAAGTCTTATTTTCCTTTACCTGGGTTTTCAGGAGGCAACACTTAATTTGTAGGTCATTTTTCAAGTTTTGGGTTTTATACCTTTTTGCTTGCACAGCCCATTTAGAATTGCAGTAATTCCTGCTGCTGCTAGGGGGAGCTTCATAGAGGTTTAGTCAGCGTCCATGCCCTGGACACATTGAGGGATATGATTACGTTCACCATTACATCATCATATGAAGTTGATTTGATATACATGTATTGGAGCCCAACAAAGCCTCTTGAAGTATTCACCATAAAGGATATACCTACTGGATATATACTACCTGATCCATCTGCAGCTTGATTTTACAAAGAAAGTAGTCCAGATTTAAGTTTTAGTTTCTGTATGTCTGGAGTCAGCAGTGCCACAGATATACTGATGACATGATGAATCTCGTAAGCAGAAACAAAGTCAGAACAGTCAATGGATATTTGTAATTTTTATTTGTGCAATTTCATAAATTTACTTAAAGGACAACTGAACAGAAAATACTTTACCTGTCTGTTCTGGCTATACATTGATGAATGTTAGACATCCAGGTAAACAATGTTTATTTACAGACCAATCAATCTCTACAACAGTTACTGGGTAAAATATGGAGATTACTTTCGGACATTGGGAGTGACATCCATCACTCTCCTTCAGCAACACTAGAATTTTAGAGATGCTCTACAACTGGATAAGATGTGGAGATTGCTTCTGAATGTTTCGAGTGACATCCATCACTCTTCTTCAGTGTCACTAGAATTTTAATGATGGTTGTCACTCGAAATGTCTTGAAGTAATCTCCATATCTTATATCCAGTTGTAGAGATTGATTCGTTTGTAAATGAATATGTACTGGCTGTAGTTTTTCATTTTTTGCATTTGAAAAGGCAGTTCACCTAAAGGAAACTTCTACCACTCAAGTTCTAGCTCTATAAATTAGAAATCATTTTGTCTAGTCTCTTTAGCAAACTCAGTCTGTTGCAGGACACACAAACAAGGTGTCCACTCTGTAGACACGACATGACAAAAGCTGTCTCCCCAACATTTGTCCAACCTGAGATTCAAACAGGCTGCTCACAGGTTGTAGTCGTCTGTTTGTTCTGAAATTGTATTACTGTCTCTGTGGAGCACACCAGGTAAGGAGCTAGCCCCATCAACACCTTTTGTGTGCCCACCTGACCCACTGTCAATAAAGGTATCGCTCTTGTTTGGCGGGGTGTTCAATAGCTCCTGTGTAAGGAATACATCCTATAGTTTGTTAAGTGCCTCCACTGTGTGCATCCTACTCTTTGCCTGACCCCAATCTGTCCAGCAGTGAAAATTGATCACCACAAGTACAACGGCTGGAGATAAGTACAAGGGCAAATAGTGCTGTCCTGCCACCAGGTATTGTTGTTTGGCTAGCCCTGCCGTATCTGGGACAGGGCCTTCTATTCACTGACTGCTGTAGTACAGAGTTTGAAGTGGGGTTTAACAGATTAAGCAAATCCAGAGTTTTGTTAGTAATACTGTCAGAGCACTATAAATGTCAAGTTCAAAAGGCTGTTAAGTGGTAAAATAAAGTTGAACATTTTGTAGATGGAAGGGCCATATATTCAAACTGATTTTGCTTCCAAGCTTTTTTTTTAAAGAGATCATGAGATTCCATTTAGCTGTTTCAGTATACATGGCACCTGTAGGGTTTATTCTCGCCTCTGAAAAATGCCATCAGGAGAGACGCAAGTTATCATTCCTGATATGTCTAAGCCCTGTACCCCTTCTACAAGGACAAGGACCTGCATTACACTTAACATTCTCTGTCTATGCCATACATGTAAGTCTGGTATGTCATGCCTGTCAGTCATGACTTGAGACTCTTTTCAGAGGATACAAGATGTTCTATTTGTTTAGCCCACCAAAAAACAACAAACAAGGCCTGTCAAAACGCATAACATCCATAGCAAGCCTGTGCAACCATTTAGTTTTGAGCTATTTTACTGTAAATTCCTTTTATATAATGTTGTAATGTGGAGACTACCATAGAATCTACCAGACAGATCATTACAGAAATTGACAACCTTGTCACTTGCACATATCCTTGACACAATTACACTGCCTTCTGTGGTTTTACCTCACGCTTGGTATGCTGTTCCTTCTTTCTACCAGACGTGTCCCTGCTGGAGCGTTACATGACGACCTGCGACCTTTACCAGCGGACACCCGCCACTCCTGGCAGCCAAGCCGTGCCCTACGACCCCAGGTTTGTCACCAAGCTGCTGCGTAACTACCGCAACCACCCCGCCATCCTCCACCTGCCCAACCTGGAGTTCTACGACGGCGAGTTGATACCGTGTGCCGACAAGCTCGCCCGCGAATCCCTCTGCAACCTTGAGCTGCTTCCAAAGAAGGGCTTTCCCCTCATCTTCCACGGAGTTGTTGGAGAAGACTTGAGGGAGGAGAGGAGCCCGTCATTCTTTAACCCAGAGGAGGTGGTGACGGTGCTGAGGTACACACAGGACCTGCTGGAGGCCAAGGGACCCGGCATCAAGATCACTGAGAAGGAGATAGGGATCATTTCTCCCTATAGGAAACAGGTGGGTGTGATAATACACTTTTGATTTTTTACACTTTTGGTAGTTTTGGTGTGTATTGGTCGTTGAAACAAGAAGGGATGGATTGCAGTTGTTCTCGGGATGGGGAAGAAACAAAGGAATTGCCAGGTTGATTTGAATAAAGATCGATTGATTTTTTTCCATTGATTTATCGATTGCTTGATGTCTAGAAAAGAGAGCCACTCGGCATAAAACATGAGAATAAAAGCTATAGACATAGGAGAACACAGAAATTTGTTAAGTCAGCTTAATACATGAAGTGTGATATGCAACATAATGCATGATCCATCAACAAATGTCTGATGATGATGATGCTTTTTAGTCAGTGCATGTTATATGATTAACAAGCAGTGCTGTTTCAGGATAAAAATGCTTATTGCCATCAACATTCTTTTTCCAGGTGAACAAGATTCAAAGGATGATGAAGGCACATCACCTGAGCAACATCAAGGTCGGGTCAGTGGAGGAGTTCCAGGGAGAGGAGAGGCGCATCATCATCATCTCCACAGTCCGCAGCAACCCGGACTTTCTCCCGATGGACGTAGACTTCAAACTGGGCTTTCTCAGGAACCCCAAGGTGAGACCAGGATAAACTTTTTGCAAGAAACTTCAGTGTGACACCTATGTTGGAAAGGTGTTTTAAGTGTTGCTAAGTTGTAACAATAAATGTTCATGGTTGGATCATTTCTCAGAAGAGATGATTCAGTAACAACTTGTGTTTAGTGTTAATGTTGTATTCTTCCTTCTGCTTACAGAGGTTTAATGTTGCCATCACTCGCAGCAAGGCCCTGCTGATTGTAGTGGGAAACCCGAACGTTTTGAGCAGAGACAAGCACTGGAACAGGTTTGTAACAGCACAGTACTACAAGTCAGTTAAGATACAAAAGTCATGTACAAAGTGCACAATGAATTCAACTTGAAGTTAGTTTTCAGTTCACAAATACTGTATACACATTTGTTTGTATAGTTACATGTAAGAACTTCAGCAAGCAGCTTGCACTTTGAATTCTAAACAAGAACAAGCATGATATATATTGTAACGTTGGGTAACATAAATTCGCGGGGTACTTAAATTCGGGATTTTTCGAAAACGGGGTATTTAGGGATATGTGCTAGATGCAACATCAGTAATACCGCTAGAAATGCAAACTTGACAGACTAACGTATTCAGAACACTGTCTGAAAACTTCGATAAGCATGCATTAGAAGGCGACGAGGACAAAAACTCTTCGTCCCTTATTGGAACAGTCTGGGGGCTTCGTGGGAGACTCACACTACATCGTTGTCGGCTGGTTTATAAGACAAATGTCACATCCGCTTCCTGCTAAACACAATCATTTACAAGACAACTTATTTTCTTAAAATTGCTTACCTGCAATTGGACTCTAAGTGTGATCAATCATCAAAACCCCTCTTTGTTGCTACAACCTACGGCACGTGTATTTTCCCGCCGCCATATCATTACCCAGAATCCTGTTGTCAAGCAGACGACAAAGGTTTGTGAGGAACACCTTTTTGTCTAAATGTTGCGTGTGATTGTGGACTGAGGACGATATTTTCCTCAAAGTTTGCTCCTAACACAACAAGGAATACATGGACATAGTAGTATTATCAATGCTACGGCATCCGGCTAACTTTCCATGAATAATGTACACGTTGCCATGACGGTGGATGTCGACTTTGACGTTCTATAGCTACCGACTCAACACACGGGTTGTTCCCGTAGGCCTGATGTGTGCGGTACGGCCGTTTTTTCGTGTATTTTTTTTACTTGGACACGTCTATATCCATAGCACTCTCCTCAAGCCAGGGATGGAACGAATAGCTGCTGTATAAAATGTAATTAGCGGTAAGTTATTCAAGACGAATCTTCTCTCCCGAATTAATGTGCCCCCCTGTCCGACAGCACCGCCATTGTGCGTGCGGTGGACGGTAGTTTCAAGTTGAAATATTATGGTGTCAGCACGACCAGAGACAAAATCTACCATATATATGATTAGTGCAAAGATAGTACATGATACTGACAGAATAATAGAAAAAAAGGATGGTTTATTGTTCTGCTAGATTGATTTCAGTCAACCATTATCGGAAAAATCCCGAATTTATGTTACCCAACGTTATATGGTTGAAAAAAGATTGTAGCAACATACAGAGAAAAAATTGAATATAAGTTGTCTGCTCCCCCTCGCAGCTTCCTGGAGTACTGCATCAGGAACAATGCCTACGTCGGGTGTGATTTCCAGACTGCGGAGGATGAGGCAGAGGAGATCACACAGAGGCTTGCAGCAGTGGGGCTGGACGATAAAGGTAGGAGCAGGGTTTACTCACACTCCTGACTGATATGTACAGTCAAACCTGCCCAAGAAGACCACTCAGGGGACGGATAGAATCTGCTCTTTGTGGACAGGTGGTCACTATGTACAGGATTCTTAATTCTTGTGTCAATAGGAAAATTTATTTTTGAGACCAATAAGTAGTCACATTGGCCAGGTGGTCCTTTTGTAACGTGGTCACTTGTATGGGTTTGACTGTATTGGGTATACATGTAGGTGTATCGACGACTCTCTTTCATTGTAGCTGAATGGCATTGAGTTTGCAATTGATGCGGCTGAATTGGAAGAGTTTGGAGCAGCTGCCATCCAGGGCAAACTCAGGTGACCTCATTACAGCAATTATCCCAATTGTTATATAATAGAGGTCACTTTAAGTTTGGTAAGGCACTAGGGTTTTGAAATACTTCTGTCATCAACTTAAGCCTAATTTATTTCAACTTTTTGCTAAATGTGCAGTAGATGACCATAACATTTTCAACTCACAATGTTTTCTTCTGTGGGAAGCAAAATTAACATTTTACTCTGTAATTGTACGTAATTATAATAGCATGGTTGTCACTAACATATGTGTGAAATGTCAAGGATGTTTTCACTTATTGCAGTCATCAGTGAGACCTCTCTTTCTTTGTGGACAGGTGGTCACTATGTACAGGATTCTTAATTCTTGTGTCAATAGGAAAATTTATTTTTGAGACCAATAAGTAGTCACATTGGCCAGGTGGTCCTTTTGTAACGTGGTCACTTGTATGGGTTTGACTGTATTGGGTATACATGTAGGTGTATCGACGACTCTCTTTCATTGTAGCTGAATGGCATTGAGTTTGCAATTGATGCGGCTGAATTGGAAGAGTTTGGAGCAGCTGCCATCCAGGGCAAACTCAGGTGACCTCATTACAGCAATTATCCCAATTGTTATATAATAGAGGTCACTTTAAGTTTGGTAAGGCACTAGGGTTTTGAAATACTTCTGTCATCAACTTAAGCCTAATTTATTTCAACTTTTTGCTAAATGTGCAGTAGATGACCATAACATTTTCAACTCACAATGTTTTCTTCTGTGGGAAGCAAAATTAACATTTTACTCTGTAATTGTACGTAATTATAATAGCATGGTTGTCACTAACATATGTGTGAAATGTCAAGGATGTTTTCACTTATTGCAGTCATCAGTGAGACCTACTTTTAAATCTGATTGACAGACTTGTTAGAAAATACAGGAAACATTTGAACAAGGATGTGGTTGATTACAGAATGTTTGACTATTTCACTGACACTTTATAAAGGCACTTGAGTTGGTGCAAACTGTTTTTTTTTTTGTGTGTACAGTAATACAGCAACAGTTGTTCCAATATGTTTTAACAAGTCCAAATTTTGCAACACGTTCTTGTCTGGTCTTAACACTTTACAAATTGCTTGAATTTACTACATTGTTTTAAGAATATCTTAAGAAGTGCTTCTCATACCCAGAACATGTAAACATGTTTAAGTGTGTAATGTTCCATTTTCCTGAGCTAATATTGTGAAAACGTTTCAGCTTGTTTCATTTGCTGTTGCACACAAAAAAACAAGAATGATTGGTTATTTTTACAGAGCTATTTTGCCAAATATACAAAAGTCATGATTTGAAAGGGCAGTTGGCAAAGGGCAAGGGCAAAGATAACTGTTGGGTCATTACTGCACTCTGCAACCTGGGTGGTATTCTGGTGTGAACTAAAGCCCAAGTAACAGCAATGTGTGATTCGTCCTGCCAATTTTCATGGGTAACAATTATGTCGTAAGGGACACATTTACAGCGCAGTGACCCATTAAATGTGCAGCTGTCAGAGAACTAACATGCTAAAGCTATATTTATTCTAGAATTCGGCCCATCTTCCAATCAGAGTAAGCTAGTAACTAAGACCATTACACATTAGTGGTAAATACGACACGAATGTATAGACCAGAATTAAAACCAAGGCGGCAGACTCTTGATATCTAAGCAGACATATGAGTTTGGATTGTTCGTGAACATCCAATGCTGCATTTTCCCACTCTATGCCACTCTATTTTCCAAAATCTATCCAGTTGCTTGAGTAACTGTTACCTTGCATGCCTTAATACCTGGATGTCTGACCTTCATTGGCGTATACTAACATATATATTTCTTTGCTTCTCACAAAATCATTCTCTGAATCCTACAAACTAACACGACCACCATGTCTCGCTTATACAAAATATTTTGTCTAAAGAATGTTCTGTACCTTTTATTCCAGAGCCAGAAAAGGAAAATGATGGCGAGAAGAAGAAGGAAGAAGAGGAGGAGGAAGAAGACAGCGATGGAGACTGGGAGAAGATCGAAATGAGCGCCGCAGAGGAGCTTCTCCAGCCTTCGTGGGGGGCAGACCATTGATGGAAGAGCCTACCCAGAGGGAGAGGAGATGGAAGATGAAATGGCAGTAGAAGATGGATGAAGGGACTGAAGATAATGAAAGAGAAAGAACAAGAGAAGAGGTAGAAGATTGACACAACATATGCCTGGATAGCATTTTTAGATATTTTGCCCAACATTTTTCAATCCATTGTCAATTTTGAGGGAACATGATTCCTGTGCCAGGCTGTGTTGAGACATTTACTAGCATTTTGTTGGTGAAATACTATCACAAACACGGATGCCTTTTGTTGGTACATTACCATCATGGAATAGGAGAAAACACACAAAAATCTTCCAAAGAAATTTGCCACTTTGCCATAGCAGTGTTTCAAGTAGCCTCATTGGTACGTAGTAAAACCATCATTAGCACTTCAGGCCAGCACCCACAAACATTTTTGTGCCCCCCCTTTGGAAGCTTACATGATGTCTGGCAGTATTATGGCCCAACATATCATCATTAAGGGAGGTTGTTGACAGGAAAGAACAGTCGCTATGTCTGGTATGTCAGACATCGGTGTAGCCCACTCCTGAGGAGTCTCAGTCATGATCTGGTGTGCCAAGCTCCATATCAGTGCAGGACAAGGTCATGTTTGCACAACCAAGGTATATTTGCACTTGGACTTACCTGCAGGCACAAAGTAGTAAAATGAGTTTGTTTAAAGAATCCAATGGAATTTGGAAAATTTAGCAAATAGTACTGCATTGTACTATTTGTCAGTATGAAGGAGAACCTTTGGGTTGGAGAAGCAAAATTTAACTTTCACAATGGTTTTATATTGAATTGAAATGTTCAAGCATAATTCATTTTTAAACAATGCATCTATCTTTGTTAGGCCTTTTAGTGTTGTAAAATGTTAGGTGAAAACAGGAAAAAAAAACTGATAGACAAACGTCAGGTGTATACTATCGGTTACTGTCTCCTGAATCAGCATTCTATGGAAGTCGGATTGCTGTTTGACATAGTATGTTTATACGAGAATGAGTCAGAGTAAACTCAGATCAACCCAAACACTGACATGTTTGTTATGTAGCCAGCCTGGAGGATTGAAGGGGCAGTAGCCAGTATTATGATAGGATGGGCCGTGTCGTGGTGTTAGTGCCAGTCCAGTTGTCCTCAGTGCGGTGGATCTATGCAGTACTCACAAACTGAACCTCGCTGCGGAGGGTCCCGCATGTCTTCCACAGAGAGGAGATCGCAACCACATTCCTGCAGGAAAGGGACCGAAGTAGACTTTGACTACTCGGCTGGAATGATTGACTTTGGATTATGTGGAATTAGGACTTGTAAGCTTAGCATAGGGGTTTGTAATGCAGGGTCCATCCTGGTGTCTGGGTAGAGATGTGTAGAGTCCCTGTCTGAAGCTGTACAGTGTTGAGCACTTTGTCACAGGAGGACACACGATAAGCCCCTAGCTAGCAGCAGCATCATTAAGAAGCTGAGAGATCACCTGAAAGCTAAAGAAAAACAAACAAGAACTTAAGATAATGCCATGTTTTGCAAAGAAGGGAATACAAGATCAGCCAGTATGAACAGATAATCCGGTTGAAGGCAGTTTGTTTTGGGAATTCGGTCATAATGATAACCGCGGTGTATCAGGACATTCCTAAAACCCTGATGTCCCACATTTCCTCCGATTGCTGGAAAGTGTAGTTGTTAGTTGGCCTGTCACACGCTTTCAGAGCAATTGATTTTAGGTGCCTCCAGATGTTACTGTACAGCCTTTTTCATCTATTTTGCTCAATACTGTTGCATATACGTGATCGTACGTTGTGTATGAATATTTACAATTAGAAGTTATTCATAACTGACTTCATTACATGACATAGAAGTTCTGAGGATCTGAATGAATGGGTTTTTCTGCATTGGTTGCTGTTCATATTCAAGATATCATAGAACTTTTAAGATTTTTTATAATGGACAGTTTCATGTCTATGCCAGTATCTGCATTACATTTTGTGAACAATTGAATGAAAAACAATAAAACAGCCAGGTGCATGTAGATAAGGATACCAAACTTTGAGATAATCAATACAATCTTTATACATCTTTTGATAAAGACTTGAATGTATACATTTTGCTGTACTCTTTTTAGAAGGAATATTCCAGCAGGCCTGGCAGTCTCCACATTTTGCTGCTCTCATATTTCCCATGATACAAAAGTTGCTTCAAAACTATATTGCAACAGGCACATTAGCCCTACATGTATATCAAGATTTTGAAAATGTTGCTGTCTGAAGTTTTTCTCATTTAAAAATCTTCCAGTGAATCTATCATATACGCCATTATAACTGCCAGTTGCATTCTTTATTACATTCTATGATGATCTGTATGATTTTGTGGTCAGTTTGGTTGATTGGTTGGCTGGTTGGTTGGTGAAATGATTTAATATGTTTTTACTAGTTTATATTTCTTGAACTAACTTGTCTCTAAGTGTTGTTTACTAACAGAAGAAGTTGAGCTGTTTTAGAGGGAACCTGGTTTTAGTATGAGTTGATTTTTAAGAGCCCTTGTATAGTAGTTAAGATATACATTTTACTGAGTGAGTCTACATTGCTTATATTTCATATCACCAACAAAAACTATTTTTCTATTTTGCACCTGCATAGCTATGATACATGAATCAGTGCCTCTTAGAATTTCTTACTGAATGAAAATTGTATAAATCAAAAGCCTGGAGAAGCAGTGCTTTCTGAGATAATGGGGAAAATGTTAATGATTGCATATGACTTAATCATTGGGTTTAAGTATGTTGAAAATGCCAAGCACATTGAAATATACAATCAATCTAAAGCTGACAATTATGTACTGGTACATTTTCAGTATAGTGTAGACTGAAAAGTCAGAAGAGAGTTCTATTTGAATGTACTTGTAACCAACAGATATGTCTAAGACAAAGGTGACTTCTGAACAATGGAGAAGACTACAACAGTTACTGTGAAACAAACAGAGTGCAATACATGTGAGATTTAGAGACTGTGAGAGGTTCTGAGCATTTTCTCCATTCTTCAGCTGTCACCTTGTCTGCTTCTGATTGTTATTTTGGATGACAAACTGTTACAGCATTGCAGTCTTATAGACTAGACCAGAGAAAGGGGGTTTATGGTGTTCAGGGCATGACTGATCTTTGCATGTTGTATGTGTATAATAAGTTATTATGGTATGGTTGACTTTCAATACTATGCTCTATAGTAAACTACACTTCTCTTTCATATAAGTTCATACAGGCTTACTCCACAGCTTTTAAAGTATTGTGTAGACTGTACTGCCCTTGACTGTCACCTTTACAAATTCTTCTGAAGGATTTTTTGGTTTCTGGTCGCCAGTTTCAATCAACTCTTCCTAATGTGTTGGAAGGTGATACCGTAGAACACAGCTATGCTGAACCAAACCACCCTTTTTCAACATCTGGTCTACAAGACTTGTAACCTGTTTGAACCGTAGTGCAATTCTGTACAGTCGCTTCATGCTTTCACACATGCCTGCACAGCAAAGTCTACACACCAAAGATACAGACTGAGATACCCTGGAGCTATGCTGAAGTTGTCTCTGTGGTGTCTCATGGGCACAGCAGGCCAACACATTATGCAAATCAGTCTCTGTAAAGCTCTGATTACTTGTAGAGTGGTTTTACATGTAAGTAACATTAGGTGTTTTAAATCCAATAGGGACTTGATTAGGTGTTTTAATTAGGGAAATATGACATTAAGGTTGCTGTGAACAAGGTGTAAGCATAGCTAAAACCTGTTGATAACAGGCATTTGTGTAGCCTTAGCAATAGCACATGAAGAGGGCACGCTGTTAAAAAAAGCCAGACAAACCTCTGACAGACATCTTTGATAACATCCTTAGACTTGATTGGACATGGCTCAATGCAATTTGAGCACAATCTCTCCTCTTACCTCAAAGTTGATAGTCTCCAAACAGACTTCACAGGGCTGCAAGTATTGTTCTAAAGGTGATATCAACATTTTACCCTTGTCCAGGTAGGCCTTGTACTAGAGCTAGGCTTGCATACTGCACATACCTATAGCTACCCAACTTACCCCCAAGAACATATATATAGAAGCCCTGTAAAGTCTGTTTAAGGATTACAACAGCTGTCACATTCCATATGAGAGGCACCTGTGTGCCGTACTTAGGTGCTTGGGAGGCCTTGCAGTACTATTGTTGCATGTTCATTGGTTAGACCAACCTGACTACTGCTGTCACAGTCGTGTGATGTGCATAAGACTTTGTGTTACAAGTTTGTCAATATTATCATAACACAAGTAAAGAAGATTTCATGTGTCTGTGGATGCTGTCTTTGAAAGAATTGCCTCCCTGTCAAGTACTACATGTCTTCTCCGCTCAGGAGACCTGTTACTGTCGATATTAGCCCAGTTTTTGTGCTTTAGATTTTAATAAAACTAAATTTTCTCCAGAGATGCTTCCTGTTGTCTCTATGCATATCTTTGTATCACTATCAGAAGTATAGTTTCCAGATGTCAGTGTAAAAACATACAATTTTGACAAAAGGTAGCATAGACATAGATTCCACCATGACACATGTATAGAAACAAGTTCCCATACAGAGAGATCTAAAGTGTCTACTGGTGACTTACCTATGTCTCATGAGCGCTCTAAAATATCCTCATACCAATTCAGCAACTTGCAGAGTTGGTCAGGGCCACTGAAATCTCTAATCTAACATTTGTTTTATTCAACAATGAGAAAGAAACCGAGTTGGAGAACAGTTTATTTGTCATGATGTAGTTCACCAACTCAAATGAACTTTCATATATTGCAGCACTAAAGCGTTTGGAATTGCGTTCTTTGGTGTTAAAAACTCCAGAATTTTTACAAACAAATACACTCACAGACAGACACACACAGACAGAAACGCGCGCACACACACACACACACACGCACAGATACATACAGACACGCGCGCGCACAGACACACGCACGCACACAAACAAACACATACACACCTTCACATACATGTACCGACTCGACATATAATGGCCCTCTGTATACTACAACTGTCCCGCCCACTTTTGAACTCCGCGGCAGGTGCTAAACTTCCTGTCATCGGGAGTCTTATTACTTTCTTGGTCCTGTTTTCAGGTCTGTTTCCGACGTCTTTAAAACTCCGTAACGCCAGGAATGAGACCTTAGAACGTAGTGTCTTGACTTGTCGATCGGTTGGGCGCTCTCGCGTCACGCGTTCACACCTTACATCTGTTAGAAACTCCCACCGGTCAGCCTCATGTTTTACACCTGTTCACGAGAGTTCTAGGCTTGAGACTGAAAATCTGAACCAAGAAACCCAATCTAAACGTAACGTTTACACTTACAACAAAATCGCAGTCCCTTTCAATAGCTTCGACCTGTCACCATCTCAATTCAAGACTTGAGAAATAGTTAAAATGAATATGCCTAAAGTAAGGACAGATGGAGAGAAGATTGGGGCTGCACTATAAGATAAAGGGGCATATGTACACGTAAGGTTGATTTTTGTGGAACCTGATGCAAGTAGAATTAAAGTTAGGATCATTGATGAATTAGAAATGACAATAGTAAGAAATGGGACAAAATTGACAACGGTCAGAAAAATATACTTAAGTGCAGGAGAACTTATGAATGGTATCAGCGACGCCGCGGTAGAACAAAGACGACCAAAGGCTTCTTCTAGAAAAGGACAAGCACACTTTGGTCATGAAGCCATTAACATGAACAATAGTTGTGCAGCATGGATGGACCATAGAGAAGCGTGTGAAAACAGAAAAACACGCCGATGTCTTTCTTTAAGCATTAAGAGGTCAAGAATGCAGTGTTAGGAGTACAGGAGACAAGTGCTAGTCTAGCAAGTGGAGCAGAACAACAACAACTCCACTGCCCTGCGAACAACACCGCCTTTCATAACGTACTCACGCAGCCTTAAAGTAGCAACAATGGAGCATTAAAAACAATGACCATAACAAGGAGAATCCTTATCTGTATTGTCTCAGTACACATGTCGACGCAAATGGTCCCAGAAAAAGCTAATCAGGAAATGGCTGTTAATTGGGAGGGCGTGTTGGTCCGAGGACACTCCACTGTTGGTCCTGTGATACTGAGGTTGATAAGGCCTTGACAACAGGGCAGATCATTTGCTATTTAGTCACTGATTTTTCTTTGTGGTTAGAAGGGATCAAATGCCATTGTTACATTGTTAGTATTTCTCTCCAGGCCCCGCAAGGCGTCTATGTAATGATTTGATGGCTAGACTATTTGATGCGCAGACTATGCGAGTGTCACAATGTGATACATGTTATAGATCTATAGAGGGGTTTTACGATTCTATCTTACTTGGCTACATCACGATGCTAATATCTCTTCGTTGATTAAAATGTAGGTTTAGTAGTTAACATTTTTGAGAGCTATCTAAATACCGGTTTATTCGGTGTCCTGACTGTATCTTCCCCTCTGTCATTCTGTAATGTGAAAATTACAGAATTGACATAAGCAGGTGCCTGCGACCTGCTTTTTGTGTTTTTCTTCAGCGGGACGGGCTAGCAGCCGGGTGGGCGTCTTGATAAGATGAGTTCTAAAACGTTTTCATTACTCCAGGCATGAAGGACGTCCTTGAATCGAGGCTTCCTTTTGGGGGCCGATCACTATCGAGAAAATCGTGTGGCAAGCAGCACTCCAAACGATTTATTTTGTTGAGAAAAGAGTTTTCACTCAACGACGTGAGGCTCGTTAATCGTGACACGGAGCCCTTTTAAACTCCTGGCAAGTCTGAGATTTGTTTCTTCCGCCTGTTTGGCATCTTTATGCATTGGTTCCACATGACATCCGCTCGCGGACTGTGATGTATGTGGAGTTTGCCGCCCTGTCATTACTGTGCGCCCTGTGTGGCTCCCCTATGGGCGCGTGAGGCGAGTTTTGCGCACCTCTCCGACACAGGTTATCGGCTTCGGCATCGCAATAACCATTAAGGAAAATGACATTGCAGGGAAAGTCCACAAAGCCTGGGTTGTACCCAGAACAAAGATTGCTCGTCCAGAGTAACGACAGGTGAAACATTTCACTGTTTTAGACGTGCTTAACATGAAATCTGTATGGGGCGGCGCTGTGGATTCCACGATCATCAATTTTGGCACTTCAGTGGAACAGATCATGTTCACCAATATTTTGGTGTCTTCGTTTCACACCTGTAAGACCGCACCTTTTCGAAGTTTGCACGCTCTCTGACGAAGGTCAATTCTCGTAAATATGTTGCACAGTTATCAACTTGCATTTAATTGCTTCAACTCCTACGAGCGCCTTATGAGCATCAAACCTTTTAATCACGTGTAGTTAGGCAGCTAAGCCTTCTATACTGATCCATAACAAAACACTGCTATCTACTAAGAACGGACAAATACACTGCAAATGCTATAAAAACTTTGGAATGAGTGACAATTACACGTAATCAACACTATACATCGAAGCAAGGTTCTGAAGCAACAGGTGTCTTCGTGCAAGGCCCCGCCAATAAAAGTAGTCCCACTTTTCTCACGTCTTGAGTAATAGCTTTATAATCCCTTCGCTATTTATAAGACTTCTCTTTTCGTTCCGTTTGCTCTTTAGAGATCTTATCGGCAGTGCCATTATGTCGGGGAGTGTTTGCAGACCGAGCGCTGAGCGCACGACCTTTGGACGCCGTGTTTTCTTGTTCATTGTATTTTGTCCGGGCTCTGCGCGGGCCGGGCCCGGGACGACAGGTGCATTGTTCACTTGCCGCCGAGCCTGAGAGGAAGCTATTCTTCCGACGTGACCCGCTGATGACAGCAAGTCAGAGCAACTTTGAAGTGCTGACCAATCAGCTTCCAAGAATCCTCATCGAGAATCAGGCTCTAATCTCAAAAATTGCACGCCTCGCTGTTAGAGGAAAAAATTACCGCTCGACGAGCACACGACATTGTGCTGATTATACTCTCCTTGCTGATTTGGTGCTCCCTCCAGCTCACATTGTTGGGGAACGCTTAATTATCTTGTAAAAGTGCTGCGAGCGTCATGCATGAGTCCGCCTGAATCGGGCGCTGTGTGTTACTACACCTGTGTGTTTGCCTAGCCGCTGGCCGTGAAGGCAGACTTGTTTTCGGGCGGGGAGCAGGGACTGAGATTGCGTTCAGCCGGGATCCCTCTTCTTACCGCCGACAGCTGTCACAAGTGTATGCGCCTCCGTGAGCGCGTCAGCCAAGGCCTCTCTACGTCTTTTTGTTTTCGCTCCTTCAGCAAACGTGGAGTCGGCAGTCGTGTGTACATACGGAGGGACCGTTGCCATGGTTTCCCCACCTACGACCCGTTCCTGACTGCGGGCTAAGTGCCGCTTGTACAGATTAAATGTGAACACGGGGTGACCGCACGCTTCACTTGGAACAAGGGACACGGCGAGGGAAGGGCCCCACCATGGTGCTATATCCGGGGACATGGGTCCTAGCGCTGTCCCTGTGCTACCTAACGGACGCCCATGGACTCAGCAACTATGGAACGAGTAAGTACTCATGTACCATTACTAGATGCTAGTATGGACTCCGTTGTTTTGGTGATCTTCACTCGAGGGCATGATTCATTCCGAAATTTACATCGTCGTTTGGAGGGGAGGGCAAAAGGGCGCACACAAGCCGCAGGCAAGGCAGTGTGCGCCCCACACAGGTGTTCCACTACCTGTACGCAACGTTACGACCCTCCGACTTCAGTTCCTGCATCAGACGAGAAAACACGCACGGTTTGCTGAAGAATCCTGTAATGTCCTCGCCAGTTGGCTTCTCAGAATTGAGGTGAATGGGAAGTTACGCTCCGTGCATGTGTTTGCTCTTACCCGTCGTTCAGGGCACAACACTTCCCTGTCCCCGGCATTATCCCCGAAAATGTAGCTTACAAGAGGAATGTCCCTCTACGAGCCTTACAGAAAATACCTTATGTGACGACTTTGCATGTAACAGTTAGAAACACCGTGTCTTTGCCAGAACAAACTACGTCTAAGGTGGTGGAGCCAGTTTAAGCATGCACCTGCCAGGAAAAATACATAACTCGTCCTTGTTTCTTGCCACAATGGTTTCTAATTCTGATCCACTATGTAAAGAAATCGGATTGAAATCGCAGCTCAGCCTTAATATTGAGTGAGTTACAGGATAAACAAGCAAATTTGTTTGCAGTGCGTGTAGTAGACCCTCAGCACATGGACTATTTGGTCACTTGTTGGTGGGTCGTTGGCACAAGGCGTGAGCCGTGGTGGTGTACTGTGAAACTTATAATCTGTGATTTGATCTCCCTTGATAACACAGGTACGTTGATATCCCCAAAACTTCACAATGAACTACCCGAAAGGTGTTGTTGTCGATGAACATGAAAGCAGGCGCCCGCCGCGTACAACACTGCAATGATTTTGTACAAAAGTAAATTTGCACTCGGGGCTCGGCACCAAGGTTCGTACGTGCAGCCTCGCCACGCTGGGTGGTTAGGTAGTCCACAACAACCGACGGCCATAAATCAGGCCACGGTAACTCCGACAGTTACAGTTTTACGACAGTTGTTAGCGAAGCCATTATGCTGTGTGAACAGCGATATCAGGAGGGTGAGGTGGACAAACCCCGCGCTAACCTACCATTTTCCGCTCTACAAAAATAATTCTGTTGTCGGGGACGGTCACGCTGCTCTGGGCTGTGTCCACAAGACAACAGGGGATTCCGTGTGAGGAATACATCTTCAAGGCTTCTCTAAAACCCCTTTCTCTCAGGGAATAATCCACGTGGTGGCTTCTCTTGTATCCACGACAAAATCCCTATGTACTGTCACTCTCAAAGCCCAGCAGTCGCTAGGATCAGTCGATGAAGGCTATCATAATACTACAGGGCCGTGTTTAAAGACACCGCTATCTGCACGGGGTGAGCAGAAAGTCTACATAAATAAATATTCTTACCGTTGACATACAACCTTTCATCAGGAGAAAGGCACAGACGGCGAGCTCTAGGGACGCACACTTTGGACAGAAAAATGGTGATGAACAATAAATAATATCTCGTGGGCCGACACATTCTGATTATTGGCACGACCTTGCTAGCCTTGAGAACTTCAATTGGATTAAAACTGTAAATACATTTGGTATCATTCCTGAAAATTGCCTGAGAATAAAGTAGAGTCAAGTATAGTATCATAACGACAATATCTGTAACGCAAAGTGCCAAATCTACAATGACGGCTCCAACAAGTGTTATAAGTATTCATTGAGTGGTCAAGTGATCTTATAGTGGCGATCGTATCAGATATTTTGTTGTCTACTTTTATTCCATTGCCCAATATTTTTTTCATGGTACTAGCAGGCATACCAACTGCATTGTATGTTCAGGACTGGTATTTTAGAAATCTTCAGGCAAGTTATGATTGAGAAATAATGTCGGTTTTTAAAAGAAAATAAACAACTAAACCCAGTCGTACGCACGCGGCACGTCCACCATCTACATGTAGAACCATGTAGTATTAGAACAGAATCCATGAACACTCCTACTAAGATGGGCCGAGAGAAGAGAGTCACGTAAGTCTCTCGTTATTCCATAAGACATCTTCCCTCCAAATCGATAAAGGTCACGATCGTGGCGCCGTAAGCTTTGCAACAATTTTCTCCTTACAAATTGGACCGGGTGGTCTGGGCATTGCGGTGTGTTCGCTCAATTAGAGGATAACGTGTTCAGGTGATGAATTGTCTGAAGTGAACTGTGCGCGTTAAGCACCATTCAGGTGGTCGGAATTTATTGAGATGTAATTAGGCAGACGACAAATCATCGCGTTTGTCGCCTGCAGCTATATACTGTGTGAAGACAGATCTAGTTATAACCGGTCATGCTTCGTACCGTAATTATATGCCTGAACCATCATAAAATGAAATCCCAATTGTACAGCCCTGCAATAGTCATAATTTTAAACCATATGTACAATGAACTTAGAACAAATGATTAAGACCAGGCAATGGATTTTTAGCAACAACAAGTGCAATGAAAATTCACGAGAGATAAAATGCCACCCGCCATGTAGATGGCTATATGACAGGTGCCACTGTGCGCTCGTTCTGACTGCTAATTGAAAAAAAATGTGTCTCTGCAACAAGAACAAGGACATACAACCTTGTAAGTGTATATGCGACCTTGAGCGTTCTAACATTGCTAACTTCTGATCAGTACAGGTGCAAACTGTCATAGAGTACAACACATCGTCTTGTCTGCGAGTTTTAACGTCTAGTTAATGACTGCTTATGTAAAGAAATACCCTCCTCGTCAAGCAAGCTACCGTCGCAAATTCTCGATTCATTGGTTTGACCTGGCCAATAGGTCATGACATCGACCATGTATCAACAAACCAAGTTGAGGTCAAGTTGAAAACCCAGATGTCAATGGATGAAACATTTTCTCCGGAGTTCCAGAGCAAAAATATTCAACACCACGTCTTAAGATTAGCATATCATATAGTCATTTTCAATTCATTCTCTTTCTTATTGTTTTCTTATGAAGTGCTTACACTGACAGGTGAAGTAGTATATCTACAAATAGACGAAGCTTAAATCAAATCAAATCAAGTCAAGTTGAAGATTCTTTTAAATACATGCTTATAGTAGAGGCTACATTGTTCATTAATGTTTTCCTATTGTTGTTGTTTTCCAGTTGACTTCAGTAGATATTGCGGCTCCGGTCACTTTGAGGAGGCGGATCACGCCGGGTTCATACAGTACGCCCCGGAGACAGCCTCCTCCGCCCGCCAGAGCTGCATGCTGCGGCTAAACCCTCCCGTGGGCGCTATCGCCTTCTACCTACAGTTCAGCAACCTCACCCTGGACTGCTCCTACCAGACACTGAAGGTTTATGAGAGGACGAAAGTGTACGAGCCCGGCACGATGTTGGTCGACTTCTGCTCGGAGAACGCCGACGAGGTGACGGAGATTACGTCATCAGAAAAAAGCATCGGCATCGAGTTTTTCTCCAACCCTAACAAGGACAACTTGGAGGACAATCCCGCCGGTTTCCTCATCATGTACACAGTCTTCTCTGGATCAATTGAAGGTAAGCAAATCAAATATCACACTGAGAAGGTATCTGTATATCATGGAATAAATAGCATCGACGACCGAATGGATTGTCACACCTGTACCAACGTGTCAACAAATACCTTGCCAACAAATATGCATTCGCAATAAACCTCCATGCCCAAATTTGGTCAATTTCAAAGGATACTGACTGCGCGCTTACTATATGGCATCTACCTTAATCCTTGTGCTATTTCCATCTCACAAATCTGAATGGTTTCCACGTGAAATAACTCCACTGTGTTCTACTGTAGACCATAGAGTAAAATTCTTGTCGGTTTGAGTGATTCTAACTTTGTTTCTTTAACAATCACGTTCACGACGTGTAGACAAGTCGAGTCTTAAAGGTCTTAAAGCGACAAGACGTAGTCTTCCCTGTGGGAGCAGTATTCTTCAATACAGTCCTGGGAACGGTCATGATGACGGACGAGGCGCTAGGCGCACGCGCCGTGTCTGTCAGATAGGCATCCGGCCGATAGGGTCTCAACTAATGGCCCGTTCACTGCTAGGACGTCTTTCCTAGAGCCAAAGTACTAACTAGGAACAAAATCGTTCAAAAATAAGCTACAGAATTGACAACTCTTGTCCTGGAAACAATATGCCAGTGAGAACGCATCTACCGCTAGAGTTTTGGAGCTAAGACTAAGTTGTGAGATGTTTGAGATAAGTAAGAAGAAGAGTTACAGGTCTAAGTGTCCTAGCGGTCGGGCTCACATGTCAGAGAAGACTGGAAACACTTTGCACTGATGATAAGAAAGCTGGAAAAAATACAACAACGGCGCCCTCAGTCCGACTCCCTGACAGAGGCGTTCTCCTGTTTGGGGTTGAGATAAAGTTACGTCGGTTTGTTGTCACAACACGTGCTGACAAGGTCTCGTCTGTTATTATACAGATGTATTCCAAGCTTCTCGGAAATGCTAGCCGCTCTTTAAGCGTTTAGATTTGTGAAAGCTGCCTGTGGTGTTGGAGAACATGTATCGTCTGTACACGTAGACTAAAATGACAGCAAATACAGCCGGCCACGTTAAAGGTTGAGTAATTAAATTCTCAGATTGAGTGAGAAAGAGAGAAACTTGAGGGGGGGGGGGGATACAAGGAAAATAGACATCGAAATGCAAGATTGTGTGATTGAGAATTTCTCATTTAGAAATGTGCAGGATTCATTCTGTCGATGATAAACCTTAATAATCCTTAATACTGAACTGCAGAACCATATACTGTACATGAAAATAACACGATACTCTACATTACACCCACCCCTTTGAGTTGCGGAACCAAAGGTACCCCTCATCGACATCTTAGATCATATGGAAGGTCTCAGAAAGTCGTCAGCCTGAGTTAAAAGGCGGTCAAGAACTTGCTCGTGAACTCCCAAGGCGTTGTTGATAAATACCTAAATAAACTTCCTCGTAACAGTTTTCTTCTTCGACGCTATCAAAGATTTAGCGGTTGTTTCGCGGATCAGGGCTAGGGTACATCCTGTTGTAGCTAAATCTGAACGTGACGGCTGACTTTCATTTGACGGTACTTAAAACGTGGGCACCACATGGGATGTATCATCATCGTCTTTTCGCGTGTGGTGTCCGGATGTGAGCGGGTGTCCGAGACGTGTGTGCCACATGCAGCCGTCTTGTTACGACTCAAAGTCGATATGGGAAGGAATCGCTCAAGGAGTATCATAACATGATACTCTACTAGAAGTCGTATAGCGTATCTAAAACTGATAGGAATATTTTCTCGTGTATTACACTTTACTCTTCTTGTGCGAGATTTAAACCCATTAGCAATCATTTCACGGGGACACCTGTTGCAATAGCAGGCCTTTTTTATGAAATGTTGTTTATCATGATTCACGTCGGACATAACACCCTGGAATGATGATGACGTCGGACATTTTTCTAGCACTTCCTGGTACTAATATAAGAAAGACGCTTACGAGTATGACAAAAATGTCCAGACACTATACATGCGTGAGATATGCAGCAACACTTATCGTAAGTCGTCTGGCAACCCACACAGTACAGATGTGAAAGAAAGATCACTTTCCCGATAACCTCTGTCTACCAGTGCAGTACATCACAGTCGTTTTTATCTCAAACGTTTACAGGTCAGCGTTTTCGAAAGTGAAAGTTCGAAACTCTGTCTGCATCACTCGTTATCGTGACGACAATCGCTTCCTCTGGAGTCGGATGCTTTTTTTCGATGACCTCTGTCGGTCGGAGCCTGTTTAACGACATGCCCACCGTGCATGTCGAGAGCTGATGTTTTGACCTTGAAACTGAGTGGCAATCAACAACGCCATTTATCACTGTGGAGTCCCCTCTCTTCCACGCGTTTTCCTTTGTAAGTTTCTGAGGTAGATCGCCACAAACAAGACGTTGTCAGCGATAGACATAACAAGAGTATTTTAGCGTTGTCTCGTATTGTTGTTCCGCTCCGTTAGGTGCCGTGAGTCGTGGAAGACCGCCCCTTCCCCACACGCATTAGGATTCCCCTGTCGCACGCGATGGCCCGACAGTGCCCATGAGTACCTAACATGGGGTGCTTTATTATAACACACAGAAGTAGTAAACACTCTGAGTTCGGTACTCGACTCCAACCTGGTCCTTTCATTGAAAGCCTACGATCAATGCCCACTCCAGTCTGCTTTTACACACAAGCTCCTTGGACGCTAGAAATGTAGGGCAAGGCATCGTGTTACTTGACCTTCATATTTCGTAAAGTAGCTGGGAAACCCTGAGGGGTGGGAGGTTATGTCTGGATTTACGGGACGATTTAGCTCAGAAGGAGAGAGCGGAGATTGATTGTCGCGACACACTTGAAAGTGACGCCAGGTTCGCAAACCATCCATGGAATCTAAAATACGGTAGGCAAAGGAGCCCTTAAGAATAAAAGATATCTGCTTACATCGCAAAATACCGGCATTTAAAGCGTCGTCTAAATTTCCTGCTCCCTTGACTTCTCTCCGTGAGAATTGAAGCGAGGTCCCACTTTCCGGAGGAAACCGAGGCTCAGACAAGAGCCCACCTGAGCACACCGTGTCCGGGTCCTGTTGTTGTCGCGCACGGGCCGTGTGGCACGCGACATACGACACCCGGACAGCGTCAATGTCGAGGCAGGGCTGTGAAAAGCTGAGAAATCTGCATGGAGGTACAACGGCTTCGCCTGGATTGCTAGATCCTTATTCTGAGATTACGTGATGTCTAAATCGAGTCAAAGTGCATAAGATAAAGCTACCCTTGGACGATGTTACGACCTACGACTCGGTGGGAAGGAATCGTACATGGAGTCGTACAAGGTGTCTAAAACCAAGGAGGTTTTATATAGAAGGAGAGCGGACGAGCTAGCGTGAAAACAAAGCAAAGTTGCCAAGCGCTGGGCGTGGGGTGTATGCATATCGGGGTAATTCGCACCTTGACGCGACATTGACTTTTCACACCCGTTACACGCATAGTACAATAGAGACTCAGCCCGTCCGCTCTCCTTCTATATAAAACCTCCTTGCTAAAACTGATTAGAATACTTCAAGTGCATTATATTTTACACAGCTTGTGCAAGATTCAAACTAAATGAATTCACATTGGATAAATAAAACTCTTAGCAATCACTTCACGGTGACGTACGACAATGGCGACGGTCAGGGCTGTGAAAGGTCGGACAGGAAGACTGAGATCTGCATGGAGGTAGAATGGTTTCGCCTGGATTGTGCCACTTGTTAACAATCAAGCCTGCTCAGATACTATGCTAGTTCGTTGTTCTAAGATTACGTGATGTCTGAATCGAGTCAAAGCCATAGGTTAAAGCTGCCATAACGGTTGTCGTTACCTAATAGCGATTCATGCTGCAGTTCAATTAAGGTTGGCCGAGAAGACCATACGATGCAATACGATACAGCGTTACTTGGTTTTCGAGTCTCCTTTACTCTGCAACGTTAATATCTTGACCCAAAAAAAGAGTGAGAAAAGGGCGATGGAAAAGAAGAAAATGAAAGAAAGAGAGGGATAGAAAGAAAGGAAAATGTTGAAAAACTGCACCAAACTATATCATGTTGCGTATCATGGACCTCTAATGCCTCTGTTTAAGATATCTGATACCCTAGATCTGTCACTACTGGACATATGGAATGAACAGTGTGTCATGCTCGGATCTATTGCTTAATTTTCACGAGGTATTTGACTACGTTAACGTTCAGTGTGTATCGGCAATGAACAAAATGTACTCCAAGGTAGCAGACGTTGAGACTGATCCCGTTGGTGAGCAGAAAGAGGAACTTGCTAAAGAACGGATGTTGAACCGTATCTCCTCTTGCCGCACAAGGCTCACTCTCTCAGTCCAGCTTATACATCGATCGATCTTTCCGCCATTTCTCACATGAATGGGACAAATTCTTCACCGTTACTGAGCACCACTTCAATCTCTATTCGGGGTGCCCCGTGACGTCAGAATCAGACAAGTTACGTCAGCAGGTGTTACGCGAGCACAATGGACGTCAAGGGCAATGCTAAACTTGGCAAAACAACCATCTGTCATTGTACTAGTGCAATATATAGATACAGGAAAGCCGCCTGGGAAATTTTCGAATTCCATTTTGAAAGAGATCTTAACAGCATGGAATCAATATGGAGTAGGCTACAATAGCCTGACCCAAATACCAAACTTGTAGGCATTGCAAACTAAAATACTGTCACTTGTTTTGATATTATAGGAAAATGAATTTCAGGCTTCTCAGTCCGAGTAACAAGTTGCCAGCAGGTTTCCCCTGTTGTCTGTGTGGAGAACATGGTTAAATGTGGCGAAGCATAGAGGCTGACTAAGCTATGGGAGACTAAGCTATGGGAGACTAAGCTTTGGTTGACTAAGCTATGGGAGAGAGTGAGTGAGTGATAGAGACATCTAGCGAAAATCACCCAAAGCACAGAATCACAGTATCTCGTGTCGTGTGATTGTTTCCCCGGGTTCTTTGTCATTTTCTTCCGTTTACTTCTTGGTGTCTTAGCGTCTGGCAGGTTTTAGTTGGAACAACATTTTCCAACAATTAAACAACTAATATTGTGTACTTGACGTGATTCTAATAGTCACAAACGTATGCAGACCAAATTTTATGTGCAAAAAACTCTTATTTGTTATCCGGCTCTCACTGCAGTTTATGTTTCAAAATAACCTGCTATTTTGTGTTGTTTTTCCGGCAGGTCTCGGACTGTGTCCCCTGGAACACATCGGCCCGGGGTTCATGCAGCCGCAGTTTAAGTGTGCGAACGGCCGCTGTATCCACGCTGAACTGGAATGTGACGGGATCAACAACTGCGGTAAACTGCTATTTTTACTTAGTTTGTTCAAGGAGGTTTTATATATAAAACCTCCTTGGTTTGTTCACGTAGTCATTCATAGATAGAAAGCTTTGGGCATTGTTTCAACATTACAGCCGAAGGCTCATCCGACCTTCCAACTCGTTTGTTTCATCTAAACTTCCCAGTCCAAGCTCAAACTTAGAAATACTTCATTTCAGTACAGATGAATCCAAGAGCGTATCCTAAGTCAAGCGTCAGCCTTCACTTTCTTCGAATCAGTTTATCATTTATTTTCATCTTTAATTTCTTATTGGTGCTTCAAGCTCCTACTCGTATTCTGATGACTGATGGATGCCTTGTCCTTTCCTTTAAAAACTCTACTGATATACTCTTATTTTGCAATGAAGTTAGTGAAAAGATTCATCTATTGTCGTAAAGTGTATATAGCTGTTCATTGATACATTGATGTACTGTTAATCTGCACTGCAGGTGACTCTAGTGACGAGTCTAACCTGGACCACGAGACGAACTGTGACCGGCTGAAGGACCCGCCTGGAAACAGAACGGACCTGCCGCAAGGTACCGTCATCCATCATTCAGTAGGAATCATGTACTAGTAGTCTCTCTCGTTGTTCCTGAAACTCAACTCAAGTTTTGTTACATACAGGTCGTTTGTAACATCTTACGCTACTTGCTAATGCAACTCTTTGAATGAAAAAAAAGTTTCTTTCCGTTGATTCCGTTGATATGTGGATGACAATAAAACATGCCAAGTATTGTTGGTCACTACTGGCGTTCAATAGCCAATGGCATGATGTATTCCGTGAAACTAGAAGCTGATTTGTGTCCTGGAGCATACCGAAGAACAACTTCGGAAAGTTATCGGAATGTGACTTCATAAATTCATTGTCATTGATGATTTTCGTGTTTTCGTTCTCTCTTCCAGCAGCAAGTGAAGTTCACCGTCCTAACTTCCCCACCACGCGGAGTGCGCCTGATCAAGAAGAAGCCACGCACGGCGGACACGGGCTCAGTAACGGGGCCATTGTCGCCATCGTCATCATCGCCTTCGTCTCCGTCGGGATCATCATCTTCGCCGCCGCCGTGCGCTACTCAAGGTTCCGCAACAAGTTCCAAGGAGGCGCTACTCAGAGGAGTATAGACTACGAGTACACGGAGAGCCCGGCGTACGAGTCCTCGGAGAGGGTGGCCAGACTGGTGATACGGGACGGGAGGGCCATCATCACCCGGGGGTACATCCCCACACACAGCGTGGGCGGGAGTACCGGCGGGGCGGAAGAACAGGCGACGTCGTCGGCGCACGCCATGAATGGAGACTGTTCGAACGCAGCTAATAACCCTCAGGCAAACGGTCACGTGGTGCTACCGGCAAGATCTGAGAAACCAAGTTTACAGCCGTTGCTAGGAGACAGAAAGGGCAGCGACAGTGACGGTGCACTACTGCCCACCTATCCGCCCCCTCCGTATGCCGACCTGTACCAAGTTTACGATCGCACATTAGATTCGTCAGCGGTATAACACCAGGCTTGTACAGAACAGCACGCTTATGTTAGAACGACGCTTTGTAAAGATTATTGTACATTTTGATGTATATATATGTTATTTCTGTATATGTTGCTGTGTTTACGCGAATTTATGCTACTGTTTTCAAATTTATTGAAATTTGGAATAAAACTGCAATCATTTTTCCATTTCAAAAACTCCTATGCAGGGTGTCTTGTTTCTTTTCGTGCTTATCATTAAGTGTGGAAGGGGCAGAATTATAATTTATACTACCTAAAAACGACAGAACTACAAAGTAGAATCAAGAAAATAGCTGACACTATACAGTTCAAAGGACCCATACATTTTTAATCTCATTCAATGGAGTTAAAGTTCATTGGTTTGGTAAATTCAACTAAAGAAATAAAGTGGAAATATAAACTTTCAAGATACATTCTAGTCGAATTTTCTAAATAAAAAGTCAAAGTCAAAGTGAGGTGAATTTGTACTGAAAGACCAGGTCATATAGTGCTCAGCATCCCCCTTTACCTAGTATATACTACAGTACAGTAGCCATAGGCGAAGCTGTAGGGCTGATATCAATCAGGATTTTACCATGGTCAACATTGACCGAAGGAGGCCATATATACTACAGTACAGCAGCGCCTCTTTGCAAGCCATGATGATACTACAGCATGAGGTAGGGTTGTTTTAAAGTACAGTATAGCTAAAACATTTTTGAAGAAGAATTAGACAATTTGAAATGCAATTTGTAATCATTCAGATTCTTAAATCAGCACACATGATAATATTTTCAAACAATACTACAAAACTTTAAATGATTGCAGCCTTCAGTGCGAGACATTTTACATTTATTTCAATTATTGGTCACTTCAATTCAAACTCCTTCTGCATGTTTCTTCTAGAAGCTGAGAATCTCCTTGTCTCGCAGAAATTTCCCTCTGGGACTGCTCACATTAGGAGGCAGCAGGGCCAGGTAGATCGGTGTTTCAGCTCCTGTGGAGAAAAACTCTATTTCAACAGATGTAGCTTTATGGTTGATGTCAATCAGTAGGAGGAGGGGTTACATGAACAATAACTAATAGGAATGTAAAACTACAATGTGTAACCGCACACCTGCACTTATCTACAAGACAGGACTGGAAGCAGGATGTCTATCCCGGACTGAGAGAGACGCTAGGGGTGGGTGTGGCATGGGTCATGGATTCTTCTTTTTGGTCTTTGAAAGGAAAGAATCTGCTTGATTTTAGATAGATGTGTCCCCAAACAAACCTTTTTCCACTGATCTTCGAGCAGAAGCACCTCCCAGGTCTGTTCTCACCCAGCCTGGGCATACCTGTCAGACAAAAACACAACTGTTATAACACTATAAAACAGACCAAATCTGAATCATATGAAACTGCTGTCTATGTTTGTTTCATCTATGTATTGGTTCTGGTGCTGGTGTCACATAAAACATCATCACATCAATGATGGATGTATGAGATTACATGTATACCATATGTTGACTTTAAAAAATGTAAATGTATATCACTGCAGTATGCATTATTACAGATAATCCATGTAAAGTGATTAGAACAAAGTACTTACAGCATTGACAACAACATCTGCTCCTGGATTAGCATCAAACTGTCTCTGCTGCACCATACTCAGGGCTGTCGCACCCATCTTGGACACACGGTAAGCTGTGGGGAATAAACAGCATATGCGGATTACTTTGATTCCCTTCATTATCTTCTGCATGCAGTATGTAATCTGAGCAGAGACTCATCATATCATAGCATTAGGCTTCAAATGTTCTTTTAAATTGATAGTGATTCAAATACGTCCATCCCATGCTGCATGCTCTCAGATACTCTCCCAAATCATTGTCAATATGCTTGAAGGATCTTTTTGTGAGGCAATATTAGTTAAGGTTAATAGGAAGAGGTTTTCAATTACATTTACCGAACAAAGATATATGAGAAAACATAACATACCCAGGTAGGTTGGCTCCATCTTCCATCCTTTCTCTTCATGCACACCTGATTTCACATCACTAGACACACACAAAAACTTGTCAGAAACAGTTGTGTTTAAAATGTTATTACATTTGACATCATATTGCAGTAAGATATTACACATTACAAAGCAGTCTTTGTTATTCAGTTATATTGACTTCACTGTCCACACATTATACTGGTTTCATATGCATTTATGTGGCATTGCCAACAAGCCGTTAACTTAAAAATCATGTAATGCTTTCGGCAAGTAACTCCGTGCCACCGTTCACTCCTTCCTTCATCTCTTGCCCATCATTACCTGACAAACTGCTCCATCATCTGGACCAGCTCCTCTTCAGTCAGCTGATCTGATCGGAACGTCTGTCCGAGTTCAGGGGTGACTTTTGACAGGTCTCCCATCCCGCTGCTGACATTCACGATTCTGACAGGCAAACAATACAAAGTTTAACATAACCTCCCAAAGAAATCTATAACTGCTACCCAATACACTAAAGTTTACATCTGACCAAAGATGCGCAATGTTTCCTGCTTAATGTTTCAGATAACCACAGCCCGTAACTCTCTTCTGGATACAAGAAAAATCCTTCATCAGAATACCAACTTGGTTCTTTCAAAATACATGTGTTGGGCTGCTTGGGCAGCAGGGAACAGAAACCCTCACCTACCTTATTCATGACAATAGTAATATTACACTAATCACAGAGAGGGTAGCAGCACTGTACCTGGCATGAGGCTTCAGCAGTGGCGTCAACACCTTGGTAAGGTTCAATATGCCAAAGAAGTTGATCCCTAAGGTAACATCAACCTGTTCCACCAAAGGTGTCGTGTTGCTACGCTGAAACGTTACATTAAAAAAACATGGCAAAACAGGCAAGTCACACAATGACAGGGTAATGATAGGGTAACAAGTTACTAACAACTGAACATGAAAAGAAATCTTCATCCATGCATCCAAACTTCACAGAAATCATTAATCTCCACAATACTGCTTGTTTATTTTTTATTGTCAAAAAGTGAAGCTTTACTACTGGACAGGTGCATTTTGTCTTTATTCCTGTACAGGTGTATCAAGTAACAGGTCTCGAAATAGTGGGTGCATGTGCACCTGTGTGCACCCAAAATTGGAGCTGTGCACCTAATTTTTGACTGTGGTTGCACCAGTGCACCTAGATATTTTTGTAGGATATAAGGTAAGGGTAGTATTGTACACTAGTATACAAAAAATACTCTTCAAATGTAAGTATCTTGACTTACTTGACTTACTTCACTTTTAGACAGAATAGCTAAAATTACCCTTTATTGTATTCTACTTGATGTATCTAGTTAGCTATAGAATTACAGAGTGTAGTTCTTAAGAGCGTTGAACTTGGTAATTTTGCTTTGCTAACATTCAACTTTATATTGTGTGGTGCACCCAAATTTTTTTCTGTGCACCTAATTTTTTTCGTCGGGTGCACCAGTGCACCTATTTCCAAAAATGAATTTCAAGCCCTGAGTAATGACATGCTTGTTTCACAAGAGATACTGGCAGCTAAAGGTTAAAGTATACCATTGTTGTTGCATGCCCCTGATATTAAGGCCTGAAAAGTGTAGGCTCCATTTGAGGAGAGAGAAGCAAATCAGATGTTAATATAACAACCATTATACTTAAAGCCTTACCCCTAACTGCACCCCTGCATTGTTCACCAGCACATCCAGCCCCTGGTGCTCTTGCTCCAGGTGTTGTTTGAACCTGTGGATGCTGTCCAGCGACGAGACGTCTAGCTGGTGAAACCTGGGCTGACAGCCCTGCTCATTCAACTCCTTCACGGCCTCCTGCCCCCTACTCTCATCTCTAGCTGCACAACAGGGTGGAGGTTAAGACTTTGATTTCTGTTCCATTTATATGGCTCGTATCAATATAAAAATGTAGCTGACATTCCAGCAAAGTCAGAGCTCTCAATACAAGTGTGCAACTTGCAATTTACATGTAATTTTCAAGATTTCCTTGTAAAATGTCCTTCTTGTTATACTATGCTGAGAGATTTTGTATCTACAATTGACCATCAAGTATTTTGCGCGATAAGTTTTCAAATTGCATGTAAATGTTTTGCCAACATGCAATTTTGCATGCAACCCAAAAAAAGTATTTTCAGCACTGATAGTCTTGTATCACTTGGAGGATAAAGACCACATCATGCATATTGAAGATATACTATGTACAAATTGATGATTGATTGTGAAAGTCAACAGTTCATTATTTGCAATTTGCTTACCAGTGAGATACACAGTCCCGTCAAATTGCTCGCACAGCCCCTTGACTATGGCTAAGCCAATACCCTTGTTTCCACCTGTAACCTGTGTTATAAGACAAAATGATGCAGTGTTTACGCTTACTTCAGAAATAACTTTTGTAAATGTTAACCTATGTCAATGGATAAACCAGCATCAGTGACAACATCAGCTGTGACCAAACTCTAACATCTCAACAGAACTTACACAATGGTGAGTCTCAGATGACCCAGGTTGAGGTTGTTGACACATGACTCAGGATGATGAGTCAGCACTGTGAGTCTGAGCACTTCCACCAAGTCTCTCAGTCAGTGGGCCTTACTCTTACTAAACTTCAATCTCCTCTGATTGACTGATGTGCAAAAGTTTTTATACTCTGAAGTTTGAGCTCGAAGTGAGGGATGGGAAAAGGCAGAAAAGTAGAAAAAGAAGAAAGCAAAACCAAGTAGGTTTCGAGAAGAGAACATCGCTGCCCATCGAGACATTCTATCTTTCAATCGGAAACAAACTTTCATGGATGTGAAATGTTTTGTGGAGGACTTACCACAGCAACTCGGCTCATCTTGGCACGAAACTCGGAAACTTTCACATCAGCGACATTAGTTCTGACCAATCTCTAACATCTCAACAGAACTTCTGCACCGGTGACAGCACGCTTCAGTTTATATATTTGAGGTTGTTGACACATGACTCAGCATGATTCAGCACTGTCAGCCTGAGCACTTTCTCACCAAGTCTCTCAGTCAGTGGGCCTCACTCTTACTAAACTTCAACAATCTGCTCTGCTTGCCACTTCTGTCGATACATTGGTACGAACATGGTAGTGACTGAAGAAACTACATTTGAAGGGTGGTCAGGGATCGAATCCGATGCGCAAAAGTTTTACTCAAGTTTGACTCGAAGCTAGTGAGGGATGGCAAAAGGCATAAAAATAGAGAAAAAAGCAAAATCAAGTAGGTTTCGAGAACAGGGCATCACTGCCCATCGAGACTTTCTATCTTTCAATCGGAAACAAACTTTCATGGATATCAACTGTTTTGTGGAGAACTTACCACAGCAACTCGGCTCATCTTGTCGCGAAACTTGGACACTTCGTAACTCATCTAGGTCAGAGGTCAATTTGTGGAAGAAATGATTCAATACAGAAGGGGTGTTTTTTTAGTTTGCAATGCCAATAATTAAAACCAAACAACACTGCGGTATGCATCTAAATAAGCTTATTTATAGTTGTACACTATTATTAATTATCAGGAAGCTTCTGAATAAATAAAACCGTCCGTTTTATCTGTACCCAATGTTCTTTTTGGTCCCGAATTCGATAATAGACTTGCCCCATCCTGATTTCGCCAGATGCCCGTCCCGTCAGTCCGAGAGTTAAAAATTTCAGATGAAAAATCGCGGAAGAACTTTGTCATAACATTTCGTGCAAATATCTGCTTTTGCAAGCGGTCACGTGGTGCTACCGGCAAGATCTGAGAAACCAAGTTTACAGCCGTTGCTAGGAGACAGAAAGGGCAGCGACAGTGCACTACTGCCAACCTATCCACCTCCTCCGTATGCCGACCTGTATCAAGTTTATGATCGCACATTAGATTCGTCAGCGGTATAACACCATCTTGTATACAGAGGAGTATGCTTATGTTAGAACGACGCTTTGTAAAGATTATTGTACATTTTGATGTATATACATGTTATTTCTGTATATGTTGCTGTGTTTAAGTGAATCTTAAATAATGCTACTGTTTTCAAATTCATTGAAATTTGAAATAAAACTACAATCATTTTTCCGTTTCAAAAACTCCTATGCAGGGTGTCTTGTTTCTTTTCGTGCTTATCATTAAGTGTGGAAGGGGCAGAATTATACTAAATCATCTAAAAACGACAGAACTACAAAGTAGAATCAAGAAAATAGCTGACACTACAGTTCAAAGGACCCATACATTTTTTAATCTCATTCAATGGAGTTAAAGTTCATTGGTTTGGTAAATTCAACTAAAGAAATAAAGTGGAAATATAAACTTTCAAGATACATTCTTGTCAAATTTTCTAAATAAAAAGTCAAAGTCAAAGTGAGGTGAATTTGTACTGAAAGACCAGGTCATATAGTGCTCAGCATCCACCTTTACCTAGTATATACTACAGTGCAGTAGCCATAGGCGAAGCTGTAGGGCTGATATCAATTAGGATTTTACCATGGTCAACATTGACCGAAGGAGGCCATATATACTACAGTACAGCAGCGCCTCTTTGCAAGCCATGATGATACTACAGTATGAGGTAGGGTTGTTTTTAAAGTACAGTACCGGTATAGCTAAAACATTTTGAAGAAGATTTAGAGAATTTGAAATGCAATTTGTAATCATTAAGATTCTTAAATCAGCACACATGATAATATTTTCAAACAATACTACAAAACTTTAAATGATTGCAGCCTTCAGTGCGAGACATTTTACATTTATTTCAATTATTGGTCACTTCAATTCAAACTCCTTCTGCATGTTTCTTCTAGAAGCTGAGAATCTCCTTGTCTCGCAGATATTTCCCTCTGGGACTGCTCACATTAGGAGGCAGCAGGGCCAGGTAGATCGGTGTTTCAGCTCCTGTGGAGAAAAACTCTCTTTCAACAGATGTAGCTTTAGGACTGATGGCAATCAGTAGGAGGAAGGGTTACATGAACAATAACTAACAGGAATGTAAAACTACAATCTGGAGGTGTAACCGCACACATGTACTTATGTACAAGACAGGACTGGAAGCAGGATGTCTATCCTGGACTGAGAGGGAAGCTAGGGGTGGGTGTGGCATGGGTCATGGATTCTTCTATTTGGTCTTTGAAAGGAAAGAATCTGCTTGATTTTAGATAGATGTGTCCCAAACTAACCTTTTTCCACTGATCTTCCTGCAGAAGCACCTCCCATGTCTGTTCTCGACCAGCCTGGGCAAACCTGTCAGACAAAAACACAAGTTGTTTCATCTATGTATTGGTTCTGGTGCTGGTGCCACATAAAACATCATCACATCAATGATGGATGTATTAAATTACATGTATACCATTTGTTAACTTTAAGAAATGTAAATGTATGTATATCACTGCAGTATGCATTATTACAGATAACCCATGTAAAGTGATTAGAACAAAGTACTTACAGCATTGACAACAACATCTGCTCCTGGATCAGCATCAAACTGTCTCTGCTGCACCATACTCAGGGCTGTCACACCCATTTTGGACACACGGTAAGCTGTGGGAAATGAACAGATTATTTTCAAAAAAAATCTTCTGCATGCAGTCATGTTAAGATTAATTCAAATGCGTGTATGTTAACTGAACATGAGACTCATAATACCATAACATCAGGCTTCAAATGTACATTGATAGTGATTCAAATAAGTCCATCCCATTTGCTCTTATAATCTTCCAAATCATTTGTCAATATGCCTGAAAGATCCTCTTGTCTGGCATTGTCAGTTATGGTTAATATGAGTTTCAATGAATGTAGTACCATATTTAAAAAAAAGAGAAAACATAACTTACCCACTGTTTCCATCTTCCATCCTTTCTCTTCATGCACACCTAATTTCACATCACTAGATACACACAAGAACTTGTCAGAAAAATTTGTCGTTTATATGTTAATACAATGCACATGTTATTGCACTAAAACATTATACATTTCAAAGCAGTCTTTATTATTCAGAATATGCTAGTGACTTCACTTCACTTCATACACACTTAACACTAGTATCATATGCATTCACATGGCACTATAGCTACCAACAAGCCATTACCTAAAGATCATCTAATGTTTTCGGCAAGTAACTTTGTGCCGTTGTTCACACCTTCCTTCATCTCTTGCCCATCATTACCTAACAAACTGCTCCATCATCTGGACCAGCTCCTCTTCAGTCAGCTGTTCTGATCGGAACGTCTGTCTGAGTTCAGGGGTGACGTGCGACAGGTCTCCCATCCCGCCGCTGACATTCACGATTCTGATGGGGAAACATAAGATATCACTGTTTCTGATGAGGAAACAATGGAAACATCAATTCAATACACAAAAACTATTCAACTACTACCAAATATACATTCTCATCTATTGCATCTGACAAGAGATGCTCAACAATGTTTTCTTACGGTTTCTGATAGTCGTATCAGAACACTAATTCTCATCTAGATGCAAAAAAAAAATCAAAATATCAACTTGCTTGATTCCAAGCAAATGTCTTGTGCAGCAGAACCTTACCACCCTCCTTATTTGTATACATTAGATAGAAGCAATTTGTACCTGGCATGAGGTCTCAGCAGTGGCGACAACACCTTGGTAAGGTTCAATGTGCCAAAGAAGTTGATCTCCATGGTAACATCAACCTGTTCCACTAAAGGTGCCGTCTTGCTATGCTGAAACGTTACATAAAAGAAACATGGCAAAACAGACAAGTCACATAATGACAGGGTAATGATAGGGTAACAAGTAACTAACAACTGAACATGAAAAGAAAACTTTATCCATGCATCCAAACTTCACAGAAATCATTAATCTCCACAATACTGCTTGTTTATTTTTCTTTGTCAAAAAGTGAAGCTTACTACTGGACAGGTGCATTTTGTCTTTATTCCTGTACAGATGTATCAAGCAATGACATGCTTGTATCACAGGAGATACTGACAGCTAAAGGTTAAAGTAGAATTGTTGTTGCACACCCCTGATATTAAGGCCTGATTGCTTCGTTTATTTTGTTAATCTTAACAGTGTAGACCCTATTTGAGGAGAGAGAAGCAAAGTAGATGTTAGAAGCAACCATGGCCTCACCCCATACATCACCCCTGCATTGTTCACCAGCACATCCAGCCCCTGGTGCTCTTGCTCCAGGTATTGCTGGAACCTGTGGATGCTGTCCAGCGACGAGACGTCTAGCTGGTGAAACCTGGGCTGACAGCCCTGCTCATTCAACTCCTTCACGGCCTCCTGTCCCCTACTCTCATCTCTAGCTGCACAACAGGGTGGAGGTTAAGACTTTGATTTCTGTTCCATTTATATGGCTCGTATCAATATAAAAATGTAGCTGACATTCCAGCAAAGTCAGAGCTTTCAATACAAGTGTGCAACTTGCAATTTACATGTAATTTTCAAGATTTCCTTGTGAACATGTCCTTGTTGTTATGCTATACTGAGAGATTTTGACTGTCAAGTATTTTGCGTGTTAAGTTTTCAAATTGCATGTTAATGTTTTGCCAACATGCAATTTTGCATGCAACCAAAAAAAGTATTTTGAGCACATATAGTCGCGTAACACTTGAAAGTTAAAGACCACAACATGCATATTGAAGATATACTATGTACAAATTGATTGTGAAGTCAACAGTTCATTATTTGCAATGCTTACCAGTGAGATACACAGTCCCGTCAAATTGCTCGCACAGCCCCTTGACTATGGCTAAGCCAATACCCTTGTTTCCACCTGTAACCTGTGTTATAAGACAAAATGATGCAGTGCAAGTTCAGAAATAACTTTTGTCAATGTTAAGCTATGTCAATGGATAAACCAGCATCAGTGACAGCATCAGCTGTTAAACTCTAACATCTCAACAGAACTTACACAATGGTGAGAGAACGCCTCAGTTTGAGCAAGGAGGTTAAATCTTTAACCTCCTTGGTTTGAGGTTGTTGACACATGACTCAGCACTTTCACCGAGTTTCTGTTTTGTGGAGGACTTACCACAGCAACTCGGCTCATCTTGGCACGAAACTTGGAAACTTTCACATCAGCGACAACATTAGTTGTGACCAATCTCTAACATCTCAACAGAACTTCTGCACCGGTGACAGCATGCCTCAGTTTATATATTTGAGGTTGTTGACACATGACTCAGCATGATTCAGCACTGTCAGCCTGAGCACTTTCTCACCAAGTCTCTCAGTCCTCAGCCTGGCCTCACTCTTACTAAACTTCAATCTGCTCTGATTGCCGCTTCTGCCGATACATTGGTACGAACACGGTAGTGACTGAACAAACTACATTTGGAGGGTGGTCCGGGGTCGGAATCCGATGCGCAAAAGTTTTACTCAAGCTTGACTCGAAGCTAGTGAGGGATAGGAAAAGACAGGAAAGTTGAAAAAGAAGAAAGCAAAATCAAGTAGGTTTCGAGAAGAGGACATCACTGCCTATCGAGATATTCTATCTTTCAATCGGAAACAAGCGCTCATGGATATCAACTGTTTTGTGGAGGACTTACCACTGCAACTCGGCTCATCTTGTCGCGAAACTTGGAAACTTTCGTAACTCATCTAGGTCAGAGGTCAATTTGTGGAAGAAATGATTCAACATAGAAGGGGTGTTTTTTTAGTTTGCAATGTTAATATTCTTTAAACCAAACAACGGTGCGGTATGCATCTAAATAAACTTATTTTATAGTTGTACACTATCATCAATAATCAGGAAGCTTCTGAATGAAGAAAACTGTCTGTTTATCTGTACCCAATATTCTTTTTGGTCCCGAATTCGATAACTTTATACCTTTATACCATCTTCAGTCGAGGAAGGCAGCGCCTGTTGTGGACTGATCTATTCGTTTCCGCCGTGTTCGTGCATTAGCTCCTTCCAATGTCGATCTAGTTGATTCTTGAACTGGTTAACTGTTTCACTGGAGACTACACTCTCTGGTAGGGAGTTCCAAATGTTTATTGTCCTTGCACTAAACACATGTGCTCTTGTTCTTAATAGATAATAGACTTTCCCCATCCTGATTTCGCCAGATTCCCGTACGCCAGTCCGAGAGTTGAAAATTTCAGATGAAAAATGGCGGAAGAACTTTGTTATAACATCTCGTGCAAACATCTGCTTTTGCAAACGGTCACGTGGTGCTACCGGTAAGATCTGAGAAACCAAGTTTACAGCCGTTGCTAGGAGACCGAAAGGGAAGCGACAGTGACGGTGACTGCCCTCCTACCCGCCCTCTCCGTATGCCGACCTGTATCAAGTTTATGATCGCACATTAGATTCGTCAGCGGTATAACACCATCTTGTATACAGAGAGGTACGCTTATGTTTATAGAACGACGCTTTGTAAAGATTTATGTTGCTGTGTTTACGTGAATCTATGCTAACGTTAGATAACCTCCTTGGTTAGATCTACTGTTTTCAAATTTATTGAAATTTGGAATAAAACTGCAATCATCTTCGTTTCAAAAACTCCTATGCAGGGTGTCTTTTTTTCTTTTCGTGCTTATCAAAAAGTGTGGAAGGGGCAGAATCATTCCATCTAAAACAACAGAATTACAAAGTAGAATAAAGAGAATAGCTCACACTACAGTTCAAAGGACCCATACATTTATTTTATCTCATTCAATAACTCGACCCAATGGAGTTAAAGTTCATTGGTTTGGTATAGTCAACTTAAGAAATAAAGTGGAAATATAGACTTTCGAGATGCATCAATGTCAAATTTTAGTGCTTCTAAATATCAAAACAGTCAAAGTGAGGTGAATTTGTACCGAAAGACCAAATCATATGGTGTTCAGAATCGTCTGATGAAAACTGGTGTCTCTAGTTCATCAGCACCCCCCTTTACCTAGTATATACTACAGAACAGTAGCCACAGCCGAAGCTGTAGGGCTGATATCAATTATGATGTTACCATGGTCAACATTGACCGAAGGAGGCCATATACTAGTATACTGTACTATAGTACAGCAGCGCCTCCTTGCAAGCCATAATGATACTACAGCATGAGGTATTACTTTCGAGTGGCTGTCAACACAGCATGAGATAGGGTTGTTTTTAAAAGTACAGTAGCTAAAACATTTTTGCAGAAGAATGTGACAATTTGAAATGCAATAAGTTATCATTAAGATGCTTAAATCAGAAAACATGATAATTACAATACAGTATATGTTTTGCCACTGACAATACTACAAAACTTTAAATGATTACAGCCTTCTGTGCAAGACATTTCACATTTCTTTTAATTGTTGGTCACTTCAATTCAAACTCCTTCTGCATGCGCTTCCATGCTTCCTAGAAGCTGAGAATCTCCTTGTCTCGCAGAAATTTCCCTCTGGGACTGCTCACATTAGGAGGCAGCAGGGCCAGGTAGAGCGGTGTTTCAGCTCCTGTGAATAAAAACTCTCTTTCAACAGATGTAGCTTTATGGCTGATGTCAATGAGGATTCTACCATTGTCAGTATTGACCGAAGGAGGCCATATACCAGCTTTATCTGCTCCCTGTTTGACTCATGCTTTAACTATTATAGGTTGGTGAGTGGCCTACATGTATCCAACAGCAGGAGGAGGGTTTACTCAAACATTATCCTTACAGGAATGTAAAATTACAATCAGGAGGTGTAAACGTACACCTGTTATCTACAAGACAGGACAGTCTTGTTTACAAGGAACAAGTCTACAAGCAGGAAATCTTGGACTGAGAGGGAAGCTATGGGTGAATTTGCAGTGGCATGGGACATGACATACATGGGGCATGGATTCTTCTTTGTGATCTTTGAAAGGAAAGAATCTGCTTGATTTTAGATAGATGTGTCCCAAACTAACCTTTTTCCACTGATCTTCCTGCAGAAGCACCTCCCATGTCTGTTTTCACCCATCCTGGGCATACCTGTCAGATAAACAAAAACATAACAATATAGGACAGACTGAATCTGAATCATATGAAACAGTTGTCTATGTTTGCTTCATCTATGTATTGGTTTTTGGTGCTGATACACAAAAAATATTATCATATCAATGATGGATGCATTCAATTTCCTGTATATGAAACTGTCTGTTGACTTAAAAAAATGTAAATGTATGTATATCACTGCAGTAGGCATCTTACAGATAATCAATTAAAACAAAGTACTTACAGCATTGACAACAACATCTGCTCCTGGATCAGCATCAAACTGTCTCTGCAGCACCATACTCAGGGCTGTCACACCCATTTTAGACACACGGTAAGCTGTGGGAAATGAACAAAATGATTATGTCTCTCAAAATCTTCTGTAAATGCAGTGATGTTAAGATTAATGTAAGTATGTACATAATATAAAGAGAGAGACATAATATCATAGCACCAGGCTTCAAATGTACATGTACTCTGATAGTGACATAAATATGTCCCTCTCATGCTGCTCTCATAATCTCCCAAATCATTTGTCAATATGCCTGAAGGATCCTCTTATGTACCAATGTCAGTTAATGGGAAAAGATTTTCAATTAATAAGTGAAATGATGTTCTACTGAACAAAGACATATGAGAAAACATAACTTACCCAGCAATTCCATCTCCCATCCTTTCTCTTCATGCACACCTGATTTCACATCACTAGATACACACACAAAAAGTTGTCAGAAAAATGTGTGTTTAAACTGTTCCTATGCACTAAAACTTTACAATTCCAGTATCCTGTATGTGCTATTGACTTCACTGTCCACGCTTTATACTACTTTCATCTGCATTTATGTGGCACTACCAACAAGCCATTAACTTAAAGGAAGCCAAAAGGTATGGTCGGGAATCCTACTATGCTATGCTAAATATACCAAAAAGTATAGTCTCCATCGAAATTACATTAGTCCGTCATAATTCACCGCTATATTATTAATTTGAAAATCGCGGCATACGCCGCCGCCTGGTGACCTCGGTTGACCTCTACGGCCGCGTGACGACCGCGTGACGTCACAGGTCTTGCATTCAGTGGGAGGGTGGATATCAAAGTCTTCATTTTCAACTGGATTCTCTTCAATCTGCATGATCTGCTCAGACCTGTGACGTCACGCGGGGTCACGAGGCAGTAGAGGTCAACCGAGGTCACCGGGCGGGGGCGTATGCTGCGATTTTCAAATTAATAATATAGCGGTGAATTATGACGGACTAATGTAATTTCGATGGAGACTATACTTTTTGGTATATTTCGCATAGCATAGTAGGATTCCCGACCATACCTTTTGGCTTCCTTTAAAGATCAACTGATGTTTTGTCAAGTAACTTTGTGCCATTACTCCTTCCTTCATCTACTGCCCATCATTACCTGACAAACTGCTCCATCATCTGGACCAGCTCCTCTTCAGTCAGCTGTTCTGATCGGAATGTCTGTCTGCGTTCAGGGGTAGCTTTTGACAGGTCACACAGACCACTGCTGACATTCACGATTCTGATGGGGAAACAATGCAAACATTACCACACAGAATAACTATACCTGCAATTGCTACCGTATACATGTGAATATTGAAGTTTACAAATTCATCTTATCTAAGATGCTCAACATTTCATGTCTAAGGTTTCAGGTAACCAAAGGCATCTGGATTTTTGAAAATCCTTCATTAGGATACCAAATTGGCTGTTTTGAAATACAACCTGAAGAACAGTAGAACCCATACCACCAACATTATTCAGTCACACTGATCACAGAGTGTTAGCAAGGAGGTGCTATAGAACCTCTTCCTTTGTAGCCTTGTACCTGGCATGAGGTCTCAGCAGTGGCTTCAACACCTTAGTAAGGTTCGCTGTCCCAAAGAAGTTGATCCCCATGGTAACATCAACCTGTTCCACCAAAGGTGTGGGATTGCTACGCTGAAACATTACATACGAGAAACATTATAAAACAGCCATCGCGATAGGGTAACAAGTAAACATGAGAATACTAGACTATGTGTATGTCACCAAAATTCACAAAAATCCTTACAAATCTTCACAATACTGCTAGCTTTTTACTATGGCAAAAAGTAAAGCTTACAATATTTTCAATAATTGTGTATTGATTAGATATTATGCAGATGTTTTAAACACTGACATGCATGCATCACAGGAGATACCAACACAGCTACAGTAAAGGTTAGAGTAGAATTGTTGTTGCATGCCCCTGCCCTAAGCGATTTCAGGGGGTAAAACTTGAAATATTCTGGGGAAAACAATTGTGTTTTATGAGGTTGAAATTGACATTTGCTTCCCCATATTAGCACATCTGCATCATTATTTCAGACTTTGGGCGTTTAAAATAGCACAGAAGCAAGCCACAAAAGGAGTATTTTATTTATTGGGTCCCCCAAAAATCAGCCCAGAATCCAGCCGTAACCGTTTTCTGTCGACAATTTTCGGTAACTTCCGGCCGCGTGACGTCACAATGCCCAAGGACATTGAGCCATGACCACGTGATTATTTCTTTGGATGTGTTCGGAACTTATCGGTCATAATCGTGCATGTTCGGAAGATTTGAAATGATGGCTGGCCTCCAAGTGCTCAGATTTTCAATGAGTTTCCACCACACAACGACATCACATTTTTGCTCCATGATGGTCGATATGTGATGGTATAGTGTTATCTAAACTTACTATGGATAGAAACCAGAAAAAAATTGATTTTGAATATATGACTTTCAGCGCCCTAATATTGCTTAGGCCACACCAACTTAATTTTATGGATGACATCCTCTGGAGTCCCCAAAACTAATGCGAGAGGGCAAAAAAAAAAAAAATCTAGCAAAAAAAAAAAAAGATGATAAACCGGAGGACTACATAGCTGGTATTGCAAATTAAACCCCGGAGCACAGTGTAACAAATAAACTAGTCTTTATTTGTTGGATGATGCCTGGTTTAAAGACCCATATGTAACATTTGGCTGTTCAAAGAAAAAGAAATTTGTTCGGCTGTGTACACAACATCACGCCTTCAGTCAGAGCTAAACATCAAACTCTGTAGGCAACCCAGCCAGAGATAATATCATTCAGTTTAATACAGTTGCGGTCGCATTGGACGGGTGGTCGCCTTGGGCAGGCAGCTTAATGCTTGTGCCTATGGGGAAAATTTTCGGGACCGAGAAAAAGCGGTCTCCATGGCCAGGTGGTCGCGTTGAAAAGGTGGTCGCCTAGGTAGGTTTGACTGTATTGTCATATCATTAACAAAATACTACTGGGCTCATGAGGGGCGGCGCCCTCTTCAAATCGCTCCTAGTCACATACATAACAGTTGTGTTGGACAATGTGAGTGTATATAGTGTATTACGACAAGCCGGCTCAATGCTGCCCCTTTGCGGGAATATGAGTCTACAAGTTTCGGAGCCTCTTCGGAGGTGATTTTTTTTTTTTTGGAGAACAGGCGAAAATCAATGCGCGCGCGGATGTCATCCATAAATTAAGTTGGTGTGGCCTTAGGTGTCCTTTAAGTTAATCTTAACAGTCTAGGCCCTATTTGAGGAGAGAGAAGCAAAGTAGATGTTAGAAGCAACTATGGCCTCACCCCATACATCACCCCTGCATTGTTCACCAGCACATCCAGCCCCTGGTGCTCTTGCTCCAGGTGTTGCTTGAACCTGTGGATGCTGTCCAGCGACGAGACGTCTAGCTGGTGAAACCTGGGCTGGCAGCCCTGCTCATTCAACTCCTTCACGGCCTCCTGTCCTCTACTCGCATCTCTAGCTGCACAACAGGGTGGAGGTAAAGACTTTGATTTTTACTCCATTTACTGTAAATGCCTTTAAGTTTGCTGGGATTTAATTTCTCATTAGGGAAAAAATTGAAGTGTTCATGGTGATATTAATTTCGCAGTTGAAACAAAAGGGTAGGCAGACCAAAGACAAAATAAGCATTTTCATACATAGTTACTGAGAAAACTGAACATCAAACCACTGCGAAAATGTCAACATCCACACAAATACTAGTAGTATCTGGCTCTCAACAGTATGGAATTGTTACACTAGGAGGATAAAGACTACATGCATATTGATGATGTGTTTGTACAGATTGATCGCAAAAGTCACTGGTTCAGCATCTGCAATACATACCAGTGAGATACACGGTCCCATTGAACTGCTTGCACAGCCCCTTGACTATGGCTAAGCCAATACCCTTGTTTCCACCTGTAACCTGTGATATAAGACAAAAAAAAAACTACATGTATATGGGTATGCCTAAACACCTCACCCGACCTCATCCGACCTCACCCCACCTCATCCGAGTCTAAAATGCAGTGTATATGGGACAGAGACATTATTTGACGTTCTGGATACGTTAAATATGTAATTATGAATGCAAAACAAGCAGCAAACTCTAAGTATTTACCAGTTTTATAAGTAAAGGGAGGTCAAGACGGCCGGCGCAATGAATACACACGTCGTGCGTGTATTCGAGGCTGAAAAACACTCTGTGTACAGTTATTGTGTACAGTTATTGTGTACAGTTATCATGAGTGGATTGTGATGAAAATGGAATTAGTACCCACCGTCTTATTGTCCTGTCGGACAAAAATAAATAAAAAAGGCATAAAGAACTTCCCCATGCAGACCCCAACAGTGACTATCCAACATGGCGGCCAGAAATCCCTTCTATCTTGGAAACGAGCAGAGTAACTTATAAAAACTGGTAAATACTTGGAGTTTGCTGCTTGTTTTGCATTCATAATTGCGTATTTAACGTATCCAGAACGTCAAATAATGTTCCTGCACCGTATACACTGCATTTTAGAGTCGGATGAGGTCGGGTGAGGTCGGATGAGGTCGGGTGAGGTGTTTAGGCATACCGCATGTATATCTCCATTTTTCATGGAGATAATGATGCAATATTTAAGCTTCAGAAATAGCTTTTGTTTATGTTAATCTATATCAATGAATAATTTTGGGGAAACCAACATCAGTGACAACATTACTCGTCCTTATCTCTTTTATCTCAACAGAACTTCTGTTAGACACCGGTGAGCGCTGCGGCACACCTCAGTCTGTTGACACATGACTCAGCATGATTCAGCACTGTACATGTCAGCCTGAGCAGTTTCACCAAGTCTCTCAGTCAGTGGGCAAATTAATGTCCTGACTCCTGGGCCTCACCCTGACTAGCTTCAATCTACTCTGATTGTCGCTTCTGCCAATACGTTGGTACTAACTTGGTAGTGACTGAACAAACTACATTTGTAGGGTGGTCCGGGATCGAAAATGCGCAAAAAAAGTCTGAGCTACCTCGAAGTGTCAGAGGATCTCAGAGAGGGATGGCAAAAGGCATAAAAGTAGAGAAAAAAAGGAAAATCTAGTAGCTTTTGTGAAGAGGACATCACAGTACACTGCCTATCGAGATATCCTGTCTTTCAACCAAACTGAACTGTTTTGTTGAGGACTTACCACAGCAACTCGGCTCATCTTGGCGCGAAACTTGGAAACTTTCGTAAACTGATCTAGGTCAGAGGTCAATATTTGGAAGAAATGATTCAATGAAAAAGGGGTGGTTTTGTGATTTGCAATATAAACATCGTACACCAAAACAGTACAAAATACATTTGAATAGATGTATTGTATACTTTTTTCGCTATTGATAATAAATAAAAGGCTTTTTGACTAACGAATACTGTCTGTTTTAAATAAAAATGTTCTATTTGGTCCCGAACTCGATAATAGACTTGCCATATCCTGATCTCGCGAGATTTCCCATCAGTCCGAGAGTTCAAATTTCAGATGAAAAATGGCGGCAGAACTTTGTGATTGACAACAACTCGTGCAAATATCTGTTTTTGCATGGCTGTAGAGTTGTTGTCGAAGGTCTAGTAGGTAAGACGAATACATGGAAACTAACCGGGAACTGTTTGTCATATTATGCTGTATCTTTTTCGTTAGTTGAACGCTGATCTCGTGAGCCAAACCCAGTCGACCAGTCATACTCATACGTGATGAGTAGCAAGAAAACAAACTCATGATCTTGTGATTTGTGAGTGATCCAGAATTCTACTGATGATGCTCTAGTTTACGTAGATTATCCATCCTATAATAAATCTATAGCTGACCAACTGATCAACTCTGGCCAGTCTGTTGTGATGATCACATGTGCCAACTATAGCTATATATGGCTATTGCAGCACACTGTCATAATAATTTGAAAACCATTTATTTGCTAGTTTCAGGTAGTTTTAAAAATTGTCCATACCCACCTTTACAAGGTTTTTTTTAAAAGATGACCTATCTCGTTCTGTCAGAAGTTGGAATAGAGTATTTTAATCAATGACTGATTTTAGCATTCCTGTTTATTTTCCATATTACACAGTCCTTCTGTGATGATGGCCTCCAATCCTCTGTTCACCGGACCCAAAACAGGCAAACACCATCGGCCTGGCATGTTCACATACAACACACAACAGAACAGGCCTCCAGGAAGACACACCAACATGGCTGCAGCCTCAAACCAAGACAGCGTAGAGACTCCTCGTAAAAAGGCCAGACTGGACAATGCTGCTGCAGGATCTGGACTTAACGACACTTTTGCAGACGACGATGAGTTTCTGACAGCCGACGATTTGGATCAGATTGACTTCATGGCATCTCAAGCGTACAGCCAAGCAGATCCTTCAGTAGCATCAACATCAGAGTCAAGGCAGCAGAAACAAAATGGCTATAGTATGGGTCAGGCATCCACCAGCTCAACAAGAAACCTTGTCCAAAGTAACGTACCTAACTTTGATTCCATAACAACTGGTTCTTCTCATGTCACAAATAACATTTCACATGGTACCAGGCAACAACAGAGCACGGCTGGTAAAAGACAAACCCAGGGAAGTACAAGCGGAGTGAGCAGTGCAGGGTCCTTTACTTTTAAGTCGGCTAGTGGTAGAACAACACAAGTTTCAAACAGCAGTGTCATACCTAAGAGTACTGATATCAAACCAGCTGGGTCATCCACTAAGGTAATAGGTCAGAACTCAAGGGAGTTGGAGAACAAAAGGACCACTTTCAGGCAGAAGGGAGAGGTACAAGTATCTACTACAGCTGCAATGGCAACAGGCAGCAAGCTGGGATCCTCGTCAACAAGGCAGGCAGGGCCGAATATCAACCAACAGGAACTGGACAGGTTGAAAGCTGAGTGTGATAACTACAAAAAGCAGGTACACAAGTATTATCTAACCTAAAGTAAGGTATTTGTTTTCATGTTTTCGTGCCTTTAGAATACTAATATTCTATGAATTGTTAATTTCAAAATTATCTTTCATGTATTTCCATCACAGTTATCATCCTTGCAAGAGGAGCAGTTTGGCAAAGAGGGAGAAATTAAGATTCTTCGAGACTCCTTAAGGAAACACCAGGAGGAGATCGACCAATTTAAGAAGGCCCGCCTGGAAGAAGAAGAAAAGAAGGTACAAGCACAGACCTACAAGGAGAAGGAGATGAAAAAGGAGCTGGAAAGACTCAAGACACAGCTGCAGTTCAAGGAAGCTGAAGTGACGGAAGCTCAGAACGTTGTGAAAGCCATGGAGCAGAAATGTAAGAGACTAACAGAGGGAGGAAACTCCTCTGCAACACCAGTTAACAGCCCAAAGGTGGGAGGGATTCCAGCCAAGTTCAAGGCTGAACCAAAGTCACCCAGAACCCCGGGGAGGGGGAACTTCCCAACAAGGGAGTCCTTCATGGAGGAAGGCAAGACGAAAAAGTCACCAGTGCAGGTCGAAGGGGAAGGGCCAGGTACCAGCAACACTCCAGAGAAGCATGGTATGTACAATACTACTACTCTAGTTTACCATCATGGCATTTGTTCCATCTTACATAAAGTGTTGTCCAAATTTTTAACTGTTACTATCATGTCTATTGTCTATCTTTTCTTCAGTTTGTGAATGACTTATTTTTTTCAGGATCCCCTGCCAGAAAGTCTGAGTCCCCCAAGTTAAAATCAAGACCTCCTTCCACTCCTGAGAAGACTAGCAGTGAGCAGGACAAGGTGCCGCAGACTGAGACACCGCTATCACTGGGACTGGGGATTGTAGCAGGTCAGAGTACTCACAATTAAAACACTTCTAGTAATACCAAGTGAATCAGATAACCAATGTCTTTAATTACATGTACTTGTATTGTAGGTTGTGAATTTTTCTAAATATGTAGACAGAAGCAAAAAGTTGCTTTTACTTTGATATACAGCATGGGTCAATGAGGTCACAGTCCTGACATAATTGTGCTTTGCTTTAATTTACTCAGATAGGCCAGGTCCCCAGACCCTGTCATGTGGAATAGTAGTATGCCGGTGAGTCATTGAAATCTTTGGTTCTTAAGTCCAGTGGAATGTTTCTCTGTGCAGATGGCTTCTCAGGGCCTCTCTTGATGCAAAAACTTCTACTCCCGGGAAACCTGCCGGCATCATACAGTAAACAGGAATCCCATGATCCTCAGCAAGGCCTGCTCACCTTGTTCCAGCTTCACTGCCAAGTTGACCAGCCTGCCCCAGGCTCAAAGGATCATGGTCATCTAGGAAATGCCCAGGGATCTAGGTACAAACTGTTTGTAGTGTGCCTTTTATATCATACTTCAATTAAAACCTTCTAGGTCATTGATGGCACTTAAACTTGAACCAGACTGCATTCTTACCTACTGATACATGTAACAAAATTGTGTTATTTCTACAGTCAACTATTGTGATTTAAGAATGTTTTCTATGTTGTTTTCATAGTGCTGGTCCCGTTCCGACATCATCTGTTAGTAGTTCTACAAGTTCAACCTCAACACTCAACTCTGAGCACCATAAACTTGCTTTACATGGGATATCTAATCTCCTGTCTCCTGCCAGAAGAGAAGAAGACAACAAGCAACATGTTGTTGATAAAGATGAACAGTCACTGTCAGCTTTGCTGAAGTGTCCTCCCCAGACAACAGAATCTGTCGTGTCCCTCTTCCCTATGATCGAAGATCACCTGTGTCAGTACAGGGATGTCGTACAGACAAAGATTAACCAGTCTTTGCTTACCAGCATGGACGGGTCTTCTAAAGGCAGTAGTTTGGAGGGAGGGTCCATAGATTCCAGCAATTGTAGCTCTTCCACATCAGAGTCTGTTGTAAACTTCCGTCAGGCCAAAGAGGGAGCTGTAAATGCCTTGAGACTGTTGGAGAGGTTGTTACAGTACTGTCCTGAGGCAGGGAATGTGCTGATGCAGGGCTGGATCAGCTGTCAGTCTCAAGAAATGACTGTGAAGTTGCGTGAAAAGATCAAAAGTGGTCAGCAAGACGAAAATGTCATGATTGTGGAGGAGGGGAGGAGCATTCCATCTTGTGAAAAGGTAAAAAAAAACTTGATAAATGAATTTCACCAAAACGGAAATATATCAGCTTTCTTATAGCACTTATCCTTTTCATTGTCTCATTTTTCATCCTTTTTGCTACATCTTTTGGTACATTGATTCATATGTTTTTACAGAATAATTTGATAGAAGTTTAAAAAGTTTAATGTTTTGCTTCTTTCCTCACCAGATGGACACATCTACCCCGAGCACATCCACCATCACAGCAGCCTCCAGTTCTGAACAGAGCACAAGGAACTTGCAGACCCAGCCCTGGCTCTCTACCTGCCAACTGTTTGGAGAACTGCTGAAGTTACTTGACCTGCAGGTCAGCAATAAGGAGCACAGTGCATTAGTGGTTACTACTGCAACATTGGAAGTCTTGATAGCACTGGCCTCAAGCTGTGACAAGAAGAACTTGGACAAGTAAGTGTTCTGTGTATTTCCCATTCTTTGATCCATTTTGGTCAATGAAGTTTCACAGACATGTCTTTTTTGAATCTGCTAGTGTTAAAGTACTCTTCACATGCATAGGAAGGGGTGAATTTTTAGCTGTCCAGTCTTGAATTCACGCTTTTAAAAGTCGCCAAACTAATGTTGATCTTGATGTACATGTAAAGATGTAAAAACAAAAATGCACTTGCACTTAGAACACAGCTGAAACAACTTGAATTACATGTTTTTTGTGTGTGTCATGTAGGAGATATTGCATCAAAGCGATTTGCTCACAAAGCCTGAGATGTAATGTACTTCTCTTGGGTTTTTTTTCCAGCTTCAAGCCACTGTTTTCAGACACCCTGTTGCCGTCATGCCTGACTGAAAACTGTGATGTGATGACTGTTGCCCTGTGTGCACAGCTACTGGTTGCCCTGACTCCATGTATAACACTTGTACCTTCCTTCTGCACAAAAAATGGTGGGTACCCATCTTAATACAGCTGTGCCTTTGGTGTTATAAAGGGCATACAAAATGTATGTTGCTTACTTGCTCTTTCATCAGATATTGTACACACTTATCTGACTTCTATCTCGTGATAACCATGCCTGATGTGAGCCTTGTTTGATAGAAATATGCTTCCTCAACTGTGTTTTGTTTTGACAAAAGGTCGATATTGTAGAAAATCTGATTAGATCTCTTTCGTGCTTCAGAGTCATGCCTGCTACTGAACTTGTACTACAACAGTGAGCGGCAAGGGGGCACTGCTGCACAGCAGTGGTTGGCAATGCAGCAACAGGTGGGTGTGTTTGTGTGCATGTACAACTGAGACAATGCTTAAAGTATACAGTATAACAAATACCATATCTGAGCCATATCTGTAGAAGTCTTTGTACTGACTGCTAAATGTCACAACATTCAATAAGCAGAAATGTTTATGACACAGATATACTTTCAAAACTATTATATTTCTTTCAATACCTGTGCATTTAACAAGTTACAATTAACACTAGTTGATATCCTAAAGCTGATATCGACATGGCAGTTGCTAGTGGGATGTTAAGCAAGTGTCATTGATTTAATGACAAGAGACCTAATTGTAATGATCTTCCCCCAGGTTGTGACGTTACTGTCCACAGTGGTGTCCACCCACCCTGGGGGTACTGCTCTACTGGTCAGGAGTGACTGTCAGTGTAGTGTGGAGGTTGGCAGGAATTTCTTTACCTTTTCTTTTTGTATCATGCAAGAAATATACAAGTTATGTGTAAAAACATGACTAAATAGGTCTAATGTTATGCAACAGAATAATTGTAGAGTAAGATATATTGGTGCTAGTGTTTCGCATGTTGTATTTTTGCAACATTGCAACTTGTATGTGTATGACAAGAGGAAGAATGGCAGTGGAGAGTGGAGGCATGTTGCAATATTTGCTCAAATGCTTCTCTGAATTATCAATATACATGTATGTTGAAATCACAGCATTTAAAAAAAATCATTTTGGGCTCTCAATTTGTAAGAAACAATGCTTAATTTATTTTCATGTGTAAGAAAACACCTATTTGAGTATTTTCCACATGTGAGTTGAGAGAATGTTTTATTTTGCTGTGTTCCATAGGTGGTGAGATCACTGGTGATCATGTTGTACCGAGCTGTGAGTGAAGTGTTGGAGAGTGGAGATACCTTGTCAGCCAGGGGACAGTAAGTCTGCATGTTTAAGTATAGTACAAACTGCATGTCAAAGACTAGAATGCTTTGCAAAGTGTGCTGACGATGACACCATTACAAATGGGGACTTAACAAACTAGATTATGTTTTTGTCAACACATCAAGTTTTACTTCTGCACCTATTCTGCACCAGAGTTAGAGAAAATGTCTGCCCTTCTTCAGACTAAGAAAAGAAGCAGTGCAGGTAAAATTTGCCCGGTGCAGGTTATGTTGAAAGTTACCTGCACCAGTGTAGGTATACAGAAAGAAGCATTTCAAGTGTACAGTGTGATGCAGTGCTGTTTGGTGTGTCCCCAGTCTACAGCTCCTGAGAAGTGGCACCCTTGTGCTGCACCACCTGAGTCTACATGACCCCCTGTACGGAGAACACCACGCCGCTGTAGAACACCAGTACACCAGACTGGTACATGGACTCAAGAGAGTCTTCTCCAAACTCACAGATGTCAGGGAAAATGAAGGTATCGAATTCATTTCTGTCTTATCACTGAATTATATCAGGTATAAAGTCTGAACATACACTGGACCCTTTTTTAAAGTTTCGTATTAAGGCAAAGTAAAATGGAAGGTAAATGTTTTTGAAAGAAGATGTCACTTTTTTTTATAGCATGTAAAATATAATTATTCTATCTTACTATGTAATGTCCCTTGTTGAGGATAATGTTCTTAGATTTTAAAGATTCAGATCAGCATCCCACAAGTGTTATGAGTACATGTATAATGCTGTATTTGTATTGTATCTCTGTTTGTACTTATTTGTTTATCTTGCCTTACAGAAATTGCAGTGCATGACTTGTGGGAGTTGGACCATCAGATTTTGGATGACAGTGGTGGTTCACAAGATGCTCACATGGAGGTGGACCCTTAACAACTGACTGACTTTCTGATGCTCTTTTTACCTATAGTCTTAGTTAACACAGCAGTATTATTCAAGTCCTTACTAGATTTGGCAGAACCATCTGTACACAATAAAAAAACTACTCAAGCAATTCTATAAGCTTTGAAAACGTTTGACCTTATTCAAAACTTATCCAGTTGCTTGAGTAATTTTTATGTTGAGTATCTCATTAACTGGGTGTCTATCCTTCATCAATGAACCCTCTGTACATTTTGAAAGCTTTCATTAAAGATGTATTTACTGTATAGTATTGTCATTGCGCTGACTAGTAGCTTCTGTATACAACAGATCAAATGTACACAGTAATTTTATAACAAAAGAACTGAAATTTCTCATTGCTTGCATCCTTACCTACATGTAGGTATCATATGATATCTTTCCAGTGAACTTCACGTTTGTTACATAGAGATTTACTTTAGATTTATGTTGCCAGTATGGGAACATGCACATGAAGTACAATCAACCTCAAAATTATTCTGAATGGTTTTCATCACAACCTTGCTGTAGATTTTTTTCAAGGTACTATACTTATCCATTGTAGTAATGTCACATTATAGCCTATGTAGTACATTTTATCTGTTGGTATAGATACATTTGTATGTCTTGAATGTAGTACAGTGTAATAAAAAAATTATATTATCAGATACTTTGCTTGTGTATTTTGTTTCCACTCAGTAGTAGTGTAAATATGTTTAATGAAAGTGTTGAAATTGTCAATTTTAGGACTCAAACTGTGATATCATGAAATATGTTGATATGAAACAGTTCTTCAATACTTATAATTTTCAGAAGCCTGACCTACTCAATGCTTCAGCTGTCCACACTTGTAGCTTCCTCAGTCTGGCATCATGTGGCAAATATTTCCAATTTAACGGTCGCTCAAGTATGATCATGAAATTGTATTGGGTGTACAAAATTCAATTCTAAGTATACAAAGACACTTTTTAATGTGTTTTGACCCTACTACTGTTGGCTACTCTTTGATCAACGAATGAATCTCATTTGAAGGCAAGGAATAGATACAAGAAGTCATTCTATTTTTCTTACACCAGATTGTTGTTGCAGGGAGAAAGTGAAAGTGAAACCATTTTCATGGTGCCTTGTTTTGTAAGGGGCTCTGCTTTCACAAATGACAGTAGAACAAAGACACCTTTATGGAACCTTTACATTCCTGACTTCAAGTGAGCAAGCCTACCAAGCACAAAGAATAGGTTACTTGGTTGACATCGTTGTGAACCGTTGCAGGATCTTAGCACATTTTTGTAGCCAAGGTCCAGCATTTTTGTGATTCAAAACATGCATTGTCTGTTCATGGTCTTCGCATTTCACTGTATGTTCCATGAATTAATCTTTTGGAACATGGCTTTTCTACAAGACAACTGATATGTTTAAGGCCGAATTAGCTTATTTATAGCATTTTTTAAAGACATTGAAACACTAATTACAGAAAATGCTTTCTCGTGAAATGAAATATTCAGTTTGACTAGCATCTCCAGAAAAGAACTTGAACGAACCAAGGAACGAACACAGGTTTTGGTGTTTTTTCTTACTCAGTACACCTATTGGACTTTATGACCACTTCGATGTCTACTGCAGTGGCAACATTCAATTTTCATAGGTAAAAATGCCATTGAAAACTGATTGTGTATCAATTTGGTCACTAGTACTGATGGAAAGGTGTGGAAAAATGAAAGCATGTGACCGTATTACCCACAGATCTCAAACTGGGATCAGTGCATGTACATGACAAAGACCCATAGCTTTGTTAAATGAGGTAGGAAAGAACAACAACAAATGCATCTCGCCATGAGAGACTTTATTTTGACTGGAAATAGGTGTTATCAAGGTTATGATAAGTGACGTGGTAATTCATATTCTTACCATCAATGATCTCAGTAAATTATCATTGTCAAATTGAATAAAAAGGCAAATGCAATGCAATACAATGGTTTAGTCTGTAGATAATGTGGCCTTAATCAACACAGCAAAAGGGAACGTTAACGTTACAAAAGTAAATATCGTGTAACATGATAATTTCGTTTTTTAATCTTTTTGGTCCTTTGCTGCTGTCAAGCTCTACGATTTTCACGCCGAATAGCAAACTTTCCAACGTTCTCCTGCTGACAACAGTACACATAGTCTATCATTTATCTCATCTACTCCTCACATTTCACAATGTAATGAAGGAGACTACGTACAATGATTACAGTAAATCCAAGAACACAATATTCCATTGACACCAACAATATATATGATCCATATATATTCTCATATGATCCATTCAATACTGTTGGTTATAACACTTTTAGGTGTTGACAAACCATGCAACCAACCTTCGGACTACATTATCAAACACTTTGACAATTTATGGTTTAGGAACTGCCAAAAAAATGAGATGCTACGTCCACAACCACCTGCTTAGCCTTTGTCGCAACTTTCACCACCTGAAAGAAATAACATCAGACGAGTTAGCTAATTGCAAATAAAAGAACCAGCTACATACTTCAGAAATGACGTTTTGAAACACCATTGCAGCGAGGGAAAAGCATTCAAGGGTTATCTGGTCAATATTGCCAATTTAACTCAAGCTCCATAGAAGTCGCTATAAGTCGCCAGGCTAATAAGATCTTCAACCCTTCGGCATTATCATTAGAACCCAGTAGTAATTTAGTGACGGGTTAGTTTTGATTGTTTTTATCGGTAAAAGTGCAGTTTAAGTAGCAAGAGATAGGTTTCCCTCTAAGAAGCTGTCTTCAAGATGGATGTTAACTTAAGAATTTAATGATGAAAGAAACAAACCTGATCACTCTCCGTTTTCCCGGTCTCGTTCTCCCTTGCGAAGGTTTCACAGTTGTCATTTACCAGGTTGTAGCTGGTTTCACCGATACGGGCCTCGGCATTCTGCACCACGGTCTCTCCTGAGTACCGCCTCTGCCTGTTGTGAACAGCGACGCTGTCGTAACCGCTCGCCATGCTGTCATAGTTGTCACGCCGTACCTATGAAAACAAAGCTTTGATTATTGGAAACGACATCTAACAGATCTGTAATGGGTCCTATTAGCACTGATTTTCCACAGACATGACTTTGCGCAGTCATGAGCGTGTCTCAAAGACACTAACTTTAAAGGAGTATGAGTTATGATACATCTCATGTGGATAATTTCGAATTGACATGAATTTAAAGGAAGAATAATCTTCGATACTCATGATACAATATTAAACCTTCCGCACAACTCCGAACTGATATGAACACCATTATTTGCCATTATTGTATAAATCATGTAAATCAGTTTCTCATTTGCATGTTTGGTCCACCTGCCTTGAACTACATGTGTTGCATTTATTGAAGTGACAGTTATGGAAGTTCCTAATTCATGATGCTAAGTCACTTCTTTTCGAGCACAAGAACTATCTACCAACCCAAAGTCATTACCCAAAGCATATTTAGAAGATATCAAAACTGGAAGGTCCACTGTAATACCAGAGAAGCAGCTAGGGGGACGAAAATCTAATCATTTCCAGTTATTGTCACCCCTACTATCACACCAAATATGAAACCAATCCATCCAGCCTTTCTTGAGTTATATTGCTCTCTCTCTCTCACACACACACACACACACACACACACACACACACACACACACACACACACACACACACAACATATAACCTCCATGACATTCAATGGAGGTAACAAGATTGGCCAATGGTGACGTCAACACCGAAACCAGTTGGAACTGATTCCTTTGTCAAACAAAAGTGGTCTATGTTTTTGCTTGCTGTTTGTAATTCACTTGAGAACCCCTTTTACTTTCATTTCCGACTAAGGCTGGTTCCCCACGGTCGAGGGATGTGGAATAAGCAAGACGTAAGGCAGGAGCCTCGAGGTTCTGTTCAGAAAAGGACCTCTGTAGTGATACGAAGAATGTCAGTTTCTATGATAAAATACCTCTGATTCATTTGACATTCCACTGCCACGTTTTAGATCTTCCATCGGTGGTCCAGTCTTGTGGATGACGGTGTTGTCTTCCTTGTTGTAGATGCCGTAGTGACTGACCAACTTTTGCCCACTGTCAAATTTCAGAACGTCGCCGTGCTCAGGATCGGGCTTTGGCGGCTTCGGCTTTGTCTGGTCATCGTCCTTTTCGACGTTCCAACTCGAGCTCATGCTGCTGGAGATAAACTAACGCTTTCTTCTCAGAAAGTTTGTTGTCGACTAACCGTGCCAGGTACGCCCTACCGTTACTACTGGTTGGCTGCGTGCTTATTCAAATACAATGGAACCCCGCCTTGAATACGCAAGCGCAAAGTTATTTGGGTGTTTCAATTTCACCTTCTCGAGAACTTGAATGTTTGCCTTTCTACATGTTTTCACATTCGTTGCTCTTGGGTAATATGGTGTGGCTGCTTTGGGAGCGTGGTATTCAGAATGCTCATACGAAACTTGTTGACTACTTCGTTCATCTCTCTACATCATATGGTACATCTAAATCAGGTGCATTTAATTCTCCTAACCAATGAATACTCAATTAATTCTCCTAACCCGTACATGCTAGCCATATACTGCTTTAGGTGACCGTGAAGCACCCAAAGTGCGATCGTGGTTTCCTGGTTTCGAATCCCCTGACATGCATCGTTGACGTTGTGCCCTTGGGCAAGGCACGTACATTGTACACAAAGTCCCTCACTTCACTCAGGTGAAAACAAGAGTCCGAAGACCCAAAATCTCCATGAAATTTGTTTTTATATGAGATGTGTTTATTTTCCCTAGTTATTTGTTGTTGCCGCTGGTTGTTTTGTTTTGTGTGCCAGAGGGTATCCACGTAATAGAACCTAGAAAGGCAACATTTTCGGGAAAATGCAGGATATTCCCCTCCCGTTACCTACACCTCAAATATGACGCCCTTAGCATTTACTGTAGTGTAAGGGAATCCTGAAGTTTCTGCATAAATTATGCAAACAAGGTCTGTATTAGCATGGTCAGGTGTGTTCAGCTTTCCTAAAGGTACCTACATCTGAAATATATCATCAGTAGCTTTTAAAGTAAGGGTTATGCATATATTATGCAAAATCTCCTCATTAGCATAATTTATGGCCAGGTTTTCTGACCTTTCATAAAGGTACCTACATGTCAAATATGAAATCCGTAGCCTTTACAGTAAGGGAAATACAAGGTTATACCTAAATTATACAAATGAGGTCCGCATCAGCATATTTTATGAACAGGTGTATTCACCTTCCCTAAAAGTACCTACATCTAAAATATGACATCCGTAACTTTAACGGTAAGGAAAATACACATTTATGAATAAATTATGCAAATGATATTCATTAGCATAATTTATGGCCATGTGTGTTCACCTTTCCTAAAATTACCTACATCTGAAATATGACATCCGTAGCCTTTACGGCAAGGGATATGCCTAAATTATGCAAATGATGCCCTCATTAGCATAATTTATGGCCAGGCTTTTTTACCTTTCCTAATGGTACCAACATCTCAAATATGACATCCATAGCCTTTACGGTAGGAGATATACACATTTACGCACAAAATATGCAAATGAGGCCCTCATTAGCATAATTCATGGACAAGTGTGTTAACCTTTCCTGAAGGAACCTACATCTCAAATATGATATCTGCAGCTATTATGGTAAGGGAAATACAAGTTTCTGCATACATTATGTAAATGAGGTCCTCATTAGCATAATTTATGTCCAGGTGTTTTCACCTTTCCTAGTGGTACCTACATCTCACTTATGACAGCCACAGCTTTTACGGTTAGGGAAATACACGATTATGCATAAATTATGCGAATTAGGTCCTCATTAGCATAAATTATTGTCAGGTGTATTGACCTGTTCTAAAGGAACCTACATTTTAAATATAACATCCGTACTATGAAACAAAAGGTACATATAACTTTCTGCAACACCATTAGTAGAGTTACCACCCTTACATCTACTTGGATTTGGGCAGTGGAACCACCAGCTGTTGGGAATTGGGGAATACTCGCCCTAGATAAGAGACCAATGGATTCAACAGGTGTGACCTCAAAGCCCATACCCACAATGGAGAAGTAGATATTCCTCATTACTTATGCAAATTCAGTCAAATTTGCATAATTACCACTTCAGTTTGTACATCTCTGCCCAACCCACTTGCGTATCAAATAACATGAAAATCTGTCGCTCCTTTCTTCAGTTATTCTCCTTTGAAAATATTTACAAACACGCCATTGCAGTTCCAGTGACACATACCAGGGGCCCCAAAATCGACCTTGACCTTTCTCCTCCCAGCACCTACCCACATACCAAATATCATTTCAATCCATCCACACGTTCTTCAGTTATGCTGATTTTAAGCGTCCGGTGACACATACATACAAACACGGTGACACAAACATACACACACGCGCACACACACACAAACACGATAACTTCGCATGATTTTCACTTCAGTGTGTACATCTCCGTCCAACCTACCAGCGTACCAAATAACATGAAAATCTGTTGTTCCTCTCTTCAGTTAAACCCCTTTAGAACATTTTTACAAATAGGCCATTGCAGTTCCAGGGACACAAACCAGGGGGCCCAAAATCGACCTTGACCATTCTCCTCCCAGCGCATACCCACATACCAAATATCATTACAATCCATCTACACGTTCTACAGTTATGCTGTCTTTAAGCATCCGACGACACACATGCAAACGATTTACCTCCTAACTTATGCAAATTCGGTCTCATTTGCATAGTTTGCACTTAAGTGTGTACAACCTGGTCTAACCTACCTGTGTACCAAAGAACATGACGATCTGTCCATCCACTCTTCAGTTATTCTACATTTAAGATTTTAACAAATACGCCATTGCAGTTCCAGTCACACATGCCAGGAAACCCAAAATCGACCTTGACCTTCCTCCACCTGACACCCACCCACATACCAAAAATCATTTCAATCCATGTACAAGTTCTACAGTTATGGCGACTTTAAGCGTCCGGTGACACATACATACACACAGACACCAAACGCAAGCAAAACAGTATCTCATGAAAAAGCCTTTTTTCATGGAGATAATAAGGCTTTGGTTAGGGACGTCCCTAGGATAGGACGTTAAATGGAAGTCCCGTTTTTGAGGGTCCGAGGAGAGTCACACTTCGAGCACGTAAAAGATCCCATATCGAAACGACTAGGGGCATTTCGAAGAGGGTAGGACCGACCTGTTCAGTACAAACCTGGTGTGTTACACGATTTACCAGCTTGCAATACAAATAAACAAACAAACAGGCTTACAGACGAAGAGTACGCATTCAATGAAAGTTTATTGTGCCGGCAGATATATGGCATCAGTGTTCTGGGTGCTACCATACTATATTGAACTGTTACATTTATTGTCAATGCGCTGACTTGAAGCTTCTGGACAACAGATCAAATGTACACTGTCATTTTATAAAAGGGGAAAAGAATTGAAATTTCTCATGGATTGCATGCTTACCTACATGTATTGATTCTACAATATCTTTTCAGTGAACATCACATTTGTTACATAGAGATTTATTTACTTAAGATGGATGTTACCAATATGAGAAAGTGCACATGAAGTCACATGAATCACAAAATTATTCTGAATGATAAGGATCTCATTGTACATCACAACCTCGATGTAGATTTTTGCAATTGCTTTCAAGATGCTGTACATATCCAACCTGTACTTATCCGTTGTAGTAATGTCACATTATACCCTATGTAGTACATTATATCCGTTGTTATAGATATGTGTTGAATGTAGTAATAAAATGGAACGTGTTGAAATTGTCAATAATTTTAGGAGTCACACTGTGATATCATAAAATATGTTGATATGAAACAGATATTTGATATATAATTTTCAGAAATACTGACCTACTCGATGCTTCATCTGTTCACATTTGCAGCTTCCTCAGTATGGCATTTTAAAATTTGTTCCATTGTTGCTCAAGCATGATCAAGAGATTGAATTAGGTGTACAAAATCCGATACCTAATACACAAACCTCTATGTTTTAACCCTATTACAATTGGCTGCTATTTGATCAATATATGGATCTCATTTGTTGGCAAATATAAAAACATTCTAGCATTCTATTTCTATTACACCAGATTATTGTTGCATCAATCGAGGCAAAGGTGAAAGTGAAACCATTTTATGGTGTCATCTTTCTTATACCAGATCGTTGGAGGGAGGCAAATTAAAGGTGAAAGTGAAGCTATGTTTATGGTGCCTTGTTTTGAATTAACAAAAAAAGAAAACGAGCATATTGCTGGGAGGCAAGGGAAAGTGAAACCATTTTCATGGTGCCATGTTTCGCGTATTCTGCATTCACAATAGAACAAAGACACCATTATGCAACCTTTGTATGCATGCCTGACTTTCAGTGAGCTATTGTGATTTGTGTGATTTGGTTTATTACTCAAATTCAAACTTTACACCATGAACATAAACAGACTCGCAGCCAACAAGTATATAACATACATAGTCAGCTGAATTGCACTGTGTGTTACATACAAATGTCGACAATTAGACTACACAGATCCAATACACTAAGACGGTAACACATTCATTTTGAAATTATCTATTATCATTAAAAATTATTGCACATATCATTGTTATCTAAATTTATAACTAAACTAAAAATATTCACATATTCGTGACTATACATACATCTGATATGATTTTTGGCTATCAGATCAGACGGGGCGTGTGGACAAATGTTGAAGTCTGAAAGCTACATTGTTCGGATATCAATCAAGTATTGTTCAAGTTGGGTAGAGCTATGGTCAGTCTGTTTTTGTGTTGAGCAGTGATACAATTGTAATTGAGCCTACCGACCACAAAGAAAAGGTCACTTGGCATAGTTGTGCACCGTGGCAGTTATGTTAGTAGCTTGCCTTGTTAGCTTTGGTCCGCTCCCAACTGTCGTATTTTTTAATAGCACGATTGTATAGCCAATGTCCAGGATTATGGAGATTGATTTAGATATCAAAACATGCATAATGGTCGCACTCTACTGTCTTTTCCCATGAATGAAACGATTGAACCATGACAACTACATGCATGTCATACATGGTCGCTGAGCGGTCGCTCAGTATCCAAGGTCTAAGTACGGAGGTCCGTCGTCGAAGCCTAAAACTTTCACAACATTCTCCACCTGAAAAAAAAAAAACAGGATTCCGCAGAATTAGCGAATGGCAAAACAGCTACAACAGTCAACACTTGGCAAATGACGTATTTTAAACACAGCAGAGAAACGTTTCGGCTTCGCTAGCATATCTATTGAGGCCCTCTCAGCAGAGACCTAAGGCGCGCCTGGCAGCTGGAAGGTTACTCAGGCTTGTAAGATCTCTTACCTTAATTGGACATTATAATTAGAAACCTAGTAGTAAGAAAATGCGAGTTTGCATAATATTTTTACTTCAGTAAAGGTACAGGCTACGTACTAGTAGCAGAGATGAAGCGTGCTTTCAAGATGAGCTGTAACCCTCAGAATTCAATGATGAGAGACACAAACCTGACCGTGGCCACTTTGCGCTTGCCCATTCTCGCACTTCCTTGCGAACTGTTCACAGTTGTCAGATACCAGGTTGTAGCTGGTTTTACCGATACGGTCCGAGGCATTCTTCACCACCGTCTCTCCTGAGTACCGATCCCACGAGGGTCTATTTTGAACAGTGATGCTGCTGTAATCTTTCGCCATTGTGTCGTAGTTGTTACGCAGTACCTACAGAATTTTTGGAGCATTAATGGGTACAATATGTACAGTCGTCCGGTTTCAACAGAAATCACTTAACGCAGTCATCAGTTTGTAACAAAAACGGTATAACTTTCAATTAGGAAGAATTCACTTGATCATGCTCTAATATATAATAGATAGATCTCATGTTGATTATTTTGAATTCACAGGAAAGTAAAAGAATCAATAATCTTCGATACTCACTCATAAAATTTCACATCTTTGTTCCAACTCACATATATTTGACATATACATGTATAAGGCTCATTCATACGGTTTTATCATCAGCTAACAATACTTGACATGCATGCTGATTGAAGGCTGATGTTTGAACGGAGGTATTTCTTTGTGTCTTGCATAGGCGACGATGAAGAGTATTTGTTATTCGATAGTGAATGAGACGTCAACAAAAGTCTTTTGCTTGTGCTTGTTCAAACGATTTTCCCCAGTTCCACTACTCAAATGAGTTGTCAACACCTAAACCAGTGACCTGGTTCCTTTACAAAAAAAAGGTCTTTGCATTTGCTTGCTATTGGTCCTTGAGAATGTCTTTTACTTTCATTTCCAACTACGGCTGGTTCCGAAAACTTCGAGGGACGTGGAATAGCTGGAGGTTCTCTTCATCCTCCTTGGAGAAGGCATAAAAAACCCAGCCGCTTTTGGTGAAATGTCCCCTCTGTGTAGCGATATATATAATGAAAATACCTGTGATCTATCTGACACACTGCTCAAACTTAGATCACTTAGGCCTGGTGGCCCAGTCTTGTGGATGACGGTGTTGTCTTTTTTGTCGTAGATGGCGTAGTGACTGACCGATAGTTTCCCACTGTCACATTTCAGAACGTCGCCGTGCTGCAGCTCAGTCGGCTTCGGTTTTCTGGGTTTTGCCCCACTCATGCTGCCGGAAATGAACTAACGTTTGCTGGAGATGAACTTGTTCTAAGAATCAGAAGAATTTGTAGTCGACTATATTGAACCACGCCCGGCACACCTTGGTTACCATTTGCGTGTGTCTATAAATTATTCAAGTCCAATAAAGCCCGGCCCCGGTTTGAATGCGCAACTGCACTGTAATTACTAGTAGGGTGTTACACCTTACGTACCGAGAACTTAGTTGTTCTTGCAATTGGCTCATTTAATGTGGCTGGTGTCGTACTGTGGTATTCAGAATGCTTATACAAAACTTGTTGAATATGTCGCTCATTTCTCTACATCACATGGAACATAAAAAAAAGGTGTATTTTATTCTCCTAAGCCATATATAACGTTACCCATTCAATTCTCCTAACCCATGGCCATGCATACCCTTTCAACTCTCGAGATCGTGAAATACTCGGAGGCCGGCGCTTGCGCGATCATGACCATCGGTCCATTATAGATGCTCATTTGTTACCAGGGTGTGCCTGACGGATAGTCGACAACAGTACTAGTTATTGTGCAATTGATGCGATAATTGATAATGATAATGTTACTAGCACAAAGCGGTATAGTCAGCCGAGCGAACACCGTATGTAACGTTGAGTAACATAAATTCGTGGGGTACTTAAATTCGGGATTGTTCGAAAACGGGGCATTTAGGGATATGTGCTAGATGCAACATCAGTAATACCGCTAGAAATGCAAACTTGACAGACTAACGTATTCAGAACACTGTCTGAAAAGCTTCGATAAGCATGCATTAGAAGGCGACGAGGACAAAAACTCTCCGTCCCTTATTGGAACAGTCTGAGGGCTTCGTGGGAGAATCACACTACATCGTTGTCGGCTGGTTTATAAGACAAATGTCACATCCGCTTCCTGCTTAACACAATCATTTACAAGACAACTTATTTTCTTAAAATTGCTGACCTGCAATTGGACTCTAAGTGTGATCAATCATCAAAACCCCTCTTTGTTGCTACAACCTACGGCACGTGTATTTTCCCGCCGCCATATCATTACCCAGAATCCTGTTGTCAAGCAGACGACAAAGGTTTGTGAGGAACACTTTTTTGTCTAAATGTTGCGTGTGATTGTGGACTGAGGACAATATTTCCTCAAAGTTTGCTCCTAACACAACAAGGAATACATGGACATAGTAGTATTATCAATGCTACGGCATCCGGCTAAATTTCCATGAATAATGTACATGTTGCCATGACGGTGGATGTCGACTTAAATTTGACGTTCTATAGCTACCGACTCAACACACGGGTTGTTCCCGTAGGCCTGATGTGTGCGGTACGGCCGTTTTTTCGTGTATCTTTTTACTTGGACACGTCTATATCCATATCACTCTCCTCAAGCCAAGGATGGAACGAATAGCTGCTGTATAAAATGTAATTAGCGGTAAGATATTCAAGACGAATATTCTCTCCCGAATTAATGTTCACCCCTGTCCGACAGCACCGTCATTGTGCGTGCGGCGGACGGTAGTTTCAAGTTAAAATATTATGGTGTCAGCACGACTAGAGACAAAATCTACCATATATATGATTAGTGCAAAGATAGTACATGATACTGACAGAATAATAGAAAAAAGGATGGTTTATTGTTCTGCTAGATTGATTTCAGTCAACCATTATCGGAAAAATCCCGAATTTATGTTACCCAACGTTACACTGACCAATGACACTGTTATTTCAAGGACATTTCCTATGTAACGTCAAATTTTGTCCTTAATTTATTTCAATGAAAGTGGGATGTGCCTGCGAGTACAAGGCAAGTAGTTATGGTTCATGTTACAACGCGATTCTGGATTAAATGTTTGTGGGAATAACTGTCCTCTTCGGGTGCCTACGGGTACATACGGGTGCATACTACCGAAAGAGTTCTCATCATCTGGGCTATTTCTTGTCCCGCTGTCTATGTACTTTGGTAACCAAAAGCAGTTCCGCTCGCGTTCTTTAACGAGTAAGGCTGTAATCGCAGTTGAAGTGATAATTTTTACGGGACAGTTGCCAGGATTGACATATAACACCAACAATGGATCCAAAAATTCCAAAATAAATCGAACTTCTAAGCTTTTTTTATGCAGTTATTTCTAACACTGCTAGGTGGCGCACATATACCGTGCAAGTATGTCGTGACCTCTAACCTTTTCATGTCAAAACTTGCCCGCCAAACAGAAACTAACGTGAGCTTGGCTTGGTCTAGAGAGTAGAGTTTCCTCATTTTTCTCTGTCCTAAGATGAGTTGTTTTGGAGGCCGCATGGCTGAGTATCGCTATTTGTCTATCGACAGATTTGACGGAGAAAATCTGGAGTCCTGGGCTTTCTTTCTTTCTCATGCACACAGGGGTAAGGAATTCCACCCTCCCACCTAAGCTTTAGCTAGTGCTCAGGGATAACTTTATTATTAGAAAGATGCTAGAACAGCTCTTGAAGAACGACACATCAATAATCACTGTAATCTTCATTCCCAGATCACATGATTGGGTTGGATAATCCAGGATTCCTGTCCAGATTAAAGTCCAGGTGAGAATATAATGTTCATCCTCAATTCTGCACAACTAACTGTTACTAGTATATATGACCTTTTTATCTGATCCTTTTGATTGTATTAAACCTCCTTGCTAAGTAGTATACTGGATATCGAAGTTGTTGTTAGGATATTGATATGTTGATAGGACAGTTTTACAAACAGTTTCCCATGATAAAGTATATGTGTAAAACATGAAGTAAATGTGTACTTGTAAATATGATAATGTTAGATAGTGTGAATCATTTTTCTGTTCTAGTAATAATACTTCTGTACACATGCAAAAGTATGATGCAGATGGTTTATCTTTTTAAAGCATTCTTATCTAAGCTGATAAAAAGAAAATAAGAATATGATTAATGAACCTTTTGTCTTGCTTATAGCTTAAAAACTCGACTGTACTGCACAGAGATCACCAAGGCCTTACTACTGACAGAGAAACAATTCAAACCACTGGGACCATATATTGTGAGTATGCAGAAAATATATCAACTGTTGAGTGTTGGCCTTTGATTTCTCCTTTTGTGATGGAAAAGTCATCAAGATGCAAGAGCAATTAACTGATACACATTTATAATTGATTTTCACATGTTTTAAGCTCTGCAGCTTAATGGGGATATGATAAAAATTTTATATTCATTGAGAAGGGATTAAGTAGATTATTGTAATTTGTCTTGTGGGAGGTTCGTGTGGAACGCATACCCATTCTTACTTTCTAAAAAAATTCTGTTGTAGGAGACTTTACCAGTTGACACACCCACAAGTCTGACTGTCACAAATGAAGTTACTGGGAAGGTAAGTGTATTACTTAGCGCTAGTTACATGTAGTAAATGTGCTTTACACACAACTTGTACTCTTAACATTGAACCTTGTATGGGACGTAAAGCTGGTGGGCCAGTGTTTGACTTTGAGAAGAGCCACACCTCGACCACACTTATCAAAAATATTAGGAGTCCTTCCCCATGTGAGTGGATCAAAACTTACAGTCCAGTCCTACATTGTTTGTGCCTACTGTACAAAACTGGTGTGTTACACCAACATGTAAAAGCAGTTTACTTGTTATGTAAAACAAACAGATTATTCATAACCTACTACTAGTAGGGAGCTAGATAGTGGGAGTGAAGGTTATTTGTAAAATTGTACATAAACTGAGTTTCATGTGTCATTCTTTCCATCTGCTGTTTCCCATCTATTTGCTGCCACAGGAACACAGCCTACTGGTGACCCTTCTACAGGCAGGCCACTGTCCCGGGTCTGTCATGTAAGTTTTTTCACCACAGATGGATCTGTGTTTTCTCTACATGGAGAAAATTCATGTGTGGTACCTGTTTCTACAGTATTATATGGGGAGAAGGGATGTACTATGGGCTTGTCCATCCTATCCTAACTCTGGTTTGCTCCAACGATTGCAGTAAGTTGTCTTGGTCAATTGGTTATTTTGTCCAACTTTACATAAAATTAAATTGAACTTCTGAATGCCTGTTGGATCCTTGTTACCATGCTGTTAGAATGACATGTGACTCAGAACCAATCACAACTATTTTTATTTTAGACCTATCGTTTCTCTATCAATAGGTACCAGACTTTTCTAGCGGGAAGCAATCAAAAGAATGAATGGAGCTGGAATAGCAGGCTAGAGTACTACATGACTTTGTGTATTTCCCCTGTCTGTAGGTTTCTGTTTGAGGGTTCGGAGGGTACAGTACTGTACACAGGAGACTTCAGGTTACCTGTGGGGGGTGCAGCACAGTTTCAACATCTACACCAAGGGGGAAGGTTGGTAATCAATCAACTAATTCATTGATTGATTGATTGATTGATTAATCTTATTTCTGTGTCATATATCTTTATAGCTCTACATGCTCAGTCCATAGTAGTCCATATCAATGCATTTAAATCAAATGTAGCCCATATACATGCAGTCCATATAACGTTACTTGTAAAAACGAAAAACAATGCTTGTAAGACTCTAAAAAGGTGCACGTCATGGCAGGTATAGTCAAAATATAATGTAATTACCTGGTGTTAAGAATCAAGAGCTGGGAATCTTTAGTTGTTTGTTCATTACCAACAGAACAGTGCTGAATTGGTGGAAACAGTTGTTAATTGAATGATAGTATCCTTATTATTGATAATAAGAAAATTGATAAAAGTTGTAAAAGTTTTATTTTGGTCTCATAAACACTTTAACATGGCTAATGATGAATAATATATGTTAATGTCAGTGTGTTGGTGTAGGCCTCACAAATGGAACAACTGGTCTGTACCCTAATCTGTATCAGTGATTCCTGCCAAGTGGAAGAGGTCATTCTATTTGACCTGTTCTGATATATTTCATTTCGTAACTATTGATTTCAGACCAAAGGACATCCAGAGCCTCTATGTTGATACCACGTTCCTAGTCCCAGAGGCAAAGTACATCCCTTCCAGGGTAAATACATTATCCTTTACACTTCACTTGAGTAATGTTCATTTGCAGATTCAGTATTTCTAATTGGACATTGGAATGTATTGTTGGTGTGAAGTTTACACTTTCTCATTTAAGTAGATCTTTTTTTTTGTTCTGAAAGAAGTCTGGAACGGGTTATTGAACTTTTTTCTTATCAAAAGTTTCTCTCTTGAATCTGAGTGTTCAGCAGAAAATTGAACTTGTACAGTTGGTTATAGTCAGAAGTAATGTATTACTGGTACTAAGTAGTTTATCTGTTCAAGATTATCCACACCTAAATTAAAACCAACTAATTGAAGAGCGTTTGCATAATATTATGCAACTTTTTGAGGGGGAGGGGAAAAATTAAACTTAAGAAAATGTGTGATCATGTATTTAAGTGGGTATAGGCGATTCATTGTATCCTGCCGAGTTTTATTAGCCCAAACAATGTTGTGTGTACATTCTGTACAGTCGTAATAAAGTAAAAAAAGAAAGAAATGGTACTGATATCCATTTGTGTGACTTATTAATGTATATTATGTAATGTATATTTTGTACTTGGATGTTGAGCCTTCATCTAGTATGTAATTCTATTGATGATTCCTTTATTTGAAATCAGATGAAAGAACCTAAGGTTGGCTTCATCTTTTATCATCTAGCTATGGCAAGATACTCAGTGAAATTGAAAATTATTTATTCATGAGGTCTACCATTATTTCAGGAGGACTGCTGCACTGCATTGATCAATTTAGTGCAAAGGTAAGATGAAATGTCTTCCATTTATGTGATTAATGGTGGTCTCTGTGGTTTTTATGACTCATTATCTTTTTGTGGGGTTTTATGCTATAATTTATGATCACAGTATATGAAATAGGTTTTTACTACTTCAGTATGTAACATACCTGCTTGTTAATACCTGCTTTAAATTTTGGGAGATTGTGACAAGAACAACAACAAAAGTTAGGCCATTGTAATGTATTACCAACAGTTTAATTTTTCCCTTTCTTGGGGATTGCTTCACATTCTGTGCCACTATTACGTAGCCAACTATGTATCAAACTGTATATTGTATATTCAAATACCATCACATGTTTATCTTTTTGTCATTATCAGTATTCCATATCTTGTACGTAACATTTAGCATACTCAAGTAGCGTTTGGCTACCAATTTTCCATTGATTATGCGGTTAGGCAGCAGGGAAAAGGTTAAGAAACAAGATAGCAGGGAGAAGGTTAAGCTCACCAGAGGCATGTTTAACTTTAAGGTTTAGATGAGAAAGGTTGTGTGTAATGTTATCCTGTGATGTTCCTGTCCTCAGCTGGATCAGCAGAGGTGCCCACTATGTGGTGAGGCTAAACTGTAAGGCCAAGTACGGCTACGAGTACCTCTTCATAGAACTCTGCAGGAGATTTCATATGAAGGTGAGTTCAAATCAAATCAAAACTACTTTGTGTAATTCACTCTGTAGCCCGGTATCCAGCATTCTTCAGTTTTGGTCCACTTATCAACACCAGACTATTCACTCTGTATGTTTGAACAAAATGAGTTTTTCTAAGTCACTGTTATCACTCGATAGTGTCATTACATGTACATCAATAAAGCTCTGCTGCTGTTATTAGTTTTTGTGTGAGTACATCTGTATACTTTGTGTAATCTGCTACACAAATATTAATCAAAAGCATATTGTAGACGTAGACATCTCTATAATTAGATAGGAAGGAATTAGATTACTATCATTATGAACAGATTGAAATGACGTCGACGCACTGATTTAGATTTGCTATGAATACAATAACGCTTGTGGTAAAAGTGTGCATTATATTACTTTTACTGTTTACTGCTCATACAAGTGCCGCGTACTTCTCCAGGTACATGTGAACAACCCCAGTATCTATCAGACGGTCCCCGAAATCTTCCAGTGTCTGACCTCTGACCCCAGCGAGACACAGATCCACGCCTGCAGATGGCTGGTGAGTGATTTAACCTTCTTCCTCAGGGCACCAAATCTGTTTTGGCAGCATTGAGATGGTTAAAGGACAATTTGTTATTTGGTATTAGTACTTATATCTTTTATAGATAAGTTGGTCCTACCAATTTTTTTTATGTCTGGTGTGTATTGTTTTCTTTTAAATCATAATTTTGCATCTTGCACCATATTCAAATAACAAAATCAGGGGCACACAAATCCAATTTTGTTCCCTGTAACCATACGCTAAGCGTCTTTCGGGAAGGGGGCCTGAGGGAATGTTTACCAAGTTGATGACTGTAAAATGTTTATTGACAGGAGAGGTACCAGAAGGGTAGACACCCCCTGCCCTGTAAGTACCGCCCCCCTCCCCCTCATGAGCTGGCGGTCATGAGTGTCACACCTTCCACCATGTGGTTCACAGCTTATGCAGGTCCGGGGGATGTCATCAGGTAAACCAAAGTTCATAATCATATCTGTATCAATCATTGCAAATCTAGGCTTGTATTAAATCTAGTAATTTATCTCAATCACAGAACATTGATGGCATGAAAGTTCATGAGAGTTGGTGAATTACATTATGGAGAAATCAAACTGTTGGCCAAATCAAAAAAGTTGTGCAGGTGTCCAGAGCAATTGGGTCAACTAGCTGAAGAGAACTTAGAGATTTGTCAGCTGTTGTTGTGTATATCCTGCTTGTGAATAAAGAACCGTGTTATCCAGTGACTTTCCTACCAGATGAAATTATTCACAACTGAGAGATCCAGTCAAAAATTCTGCCAAACAGTTGGATTTCCCCATGAAGAATATTGATGATAATGTTATATGAACTGAAACAGTATGACACAGTGAAAAGTGCAAGTTTCCTTGATGGAAAACAGCCATTACCGATCAATTCACTGACTGCAATCACAATTTAGTAAATGTATGGACGATTATCAGGTGAATTAGGCTGTCAAAAGGAAATTGGTTTAGACTCAAGTTATGTCTTGTGGTACATCAGCAAATGAGAAACTAATGTATTTTTGTACGTCGATGGAAATAAATTTGAATCAAATGAGAAAGTAATTTCCCATATTTCCTAGTCATTACTCTGGGGATACCAGATAACAGGACAAATATGTGAAATTGTGTTGCAGTATACTATACCGACATAATTGTCAGTTACCCCGCAGCAGTATAATCAAATACTGGGTACTTCTATATGTGGACATTGGTGGATTGTATTATTGATTCCATTGGCATACAACAGGAGGTCGAAATGTAACAAAAAATGTAGTAGACTTGAATCTACTACAGTGGAAGCCAGTTATTTGTATTTCTTGTTATAGTGTGATACGAGAAATTGTTTAGAATACCAAACACCAAACCAGTTACCATTCACCCAGTTGTAAAAACAATGAATAATTGTATAGCCGTTTATCGTATATTCCGGAGTATTGTATTGAATTTTCTTGAGAGGCCCTGGAGGTAGTTGGCACTTTGTAGACAAGCACGAATGGCAATAATGAAATCCTCTGAGGCAAAAAAACAAACTTCATCGCATATGACAGTGGATGGGTGTACATGAACAATTCATCTATCAAATAGGTGTCCACACTTTTTGAACATGATTAGCAGACAAGTTCATAGAGTATGCACATGTTATTGCTGCATTATTGCAACAATTATATTTTTTTCTCAGGAAAGGCTCGAGGCATCATCACAGAGTCTGTTTTTCTTTCCATTCTTCCTACACTGAGGTGAGAATCAGAGTAATGTATGTTTTTGTCAGAGAATTAGATTTAATTTGCTACATTGCTTTATTTCTCAGAATTTGCAAAGTTGGAATACCTACTTCAGGTAATTCAAATGTACCCCAAATTGTAGAGAATCTTTGTTGAAGTCTATTTCCAGTTTGAAATGGTATGATTTATGGCATCTTTGATATAAGATAGTATGCAACTAGAAAGGCAACATTTGCGAGCAAATACAGCATGTTTAGCCATACTCCTCGCCATGCAAAAAATGGACTCTCCCAAAATAACAATGGACCATTCTAAAATACTTGCACTAAAAAAATGAATCACCCCAGTCCAAAATTGAGTCTTCCAGTAGCACCTCAACACAATATGGACCAGTCCACAACCATATCCACTAATTGATTAACAAATACACTTCTGCTAGAAAATGGACTTTTTCATAATCATTCCAGCTCAAAATTGAAAGAAATAATTAAAGAATCCTCCCCTTGCAAGAATGGGATATTCCGTGCCATTTCCATGTAAACCAGTCGAAAAATATCCGCTGAAAATTACACTCTTGCGCATAATCAACCCAGTTCAAAATTGAATTAAAAAAGATCAACCCCAGGGAAGAATGAAGTTTTCCATAGTATACATATGAAGATTTGACAGGAGACGAAGGAAATGACCAAAAACAACATATTTGAGTCAATTCAAAGTCACCGAGAGGGTTTTAATATAATATTTGTAATATGTTTGAACTATTTTGATTAAAAGAATGTCTAAGTCACAATAGTTCTAAAGTGTTCAAACAATTAGAATTGAAACTTATAACATGTTTGAACTTATTTCACATACGTTGGAAACATTTCGAACGTAACTACACAAAAATCTCTTTATTTAGAACAGTTTCAAACCATCTATCCAAATGTTTCAATGTTCGAACAATTTGTAACAAAAGATTTTCACAATTGCCCTCATAAACGAAGGTGCTAAGTCCTCCTGTGTGTTTCTGCCTATTTTCGGTGGCCGCGCTAGACCACCAGCGGATTTGTTTTGACGGAGCGTCACCCGCGCGCGACGATGTACACTGTTCGGCACCGCTAATATCCGGCATTTTCCCGCTCCAAAACACTCCACAAGACCCACGTTTTTAGTGTTTTGCCTCTTGTGCAACACGATTCGATTTGCATTACTAACGGGACGAAAATGATAGAAAAAATTCACCCCGTCCCGGCGTCCGTCCCAAAAACATGAACGACATGAAAATATATTTTCTTACAGATTCAATCACGAAAATCAACAGCATGGGATTCCAAATTTTCGCAACGGCCGACCATTTATCATGGTTGAACTTCCTTCCAAGGCGTGCGATAGATAAACATTCCCGGCACATAATAGTCACTAGTACCAGACTAACGCAAGCTCATGATGATAATAGGGAGAAAGTTTGTCAGTGAAGTTTGGCCACCAGAGGGTACATTCATTTAACGTTACAAGCTAGCGCAAAGGGGCGAATCATTGACCTTACCGGGGACTGACTCTACTGGCCTAATCATTCCTTTTTTGCCGAATTCTACGATCCATACGCCCGTACGTAGGACATGTAGGAAGGCCTGGTATGAAGTCGGCGGCAGAGAGAGATCATCAATCAATTTTGACAGGAGTGTCGCGCCAGTCTGAGGAGAAACGATCTCCCGTGTTGTGTTGAAGAATTTGGAGTTTGAAAATATCTGGAATGACTAATGCTAGAATAAACATTCACAAAATCATTGATTTAACTTGTTTTCTGTTATAAAATTTCCTAAACTGCAATTTAACCACTGAGTTTAAGGGAACATGGTGTTTTCCCGATAATCACGTTAAATGTTTATGTCCGGTCTTTCCTCCTCGTAAGCAAACTTCCAGCTTGGCCAGGTGCAAGGCACTCGGGGTCAATGACCTGTAGGTCATATGTAGTATTGAAAGTGACAGAAGTGGCAAATATTGTCAAGAAAGCCCAAAATAAATCGTTTTGAATATATGTATGCCAAAAATGGGAATGTAGTCCTTTAAATATTTGTTCAAGCCACATATACAGCAAATTTCAGGTCATTCGGTTGAAATACCAGGGCGCAGGAGGCCAAGATATGCTAAAAATAGCCTAAAAACCTCAATAAAATCACTTTCAAGGTCAATATCAAAAAAAGGAAAAGAACGCACATTGGTTTTTGCCTACATTACCTCTGTACCAAATTTCAGGTCATTTGGTCAAAAAATGACAGAGATGGATCGATTTGAAGATTTGACAGGAGAAGAAGAAGAAGAAGAAGAAGAAGAAGAAGAAACATGAGAGAAAACAATATGTTTAGCCATACTTATGGCTAAACATAATGAGAGAAAACAATATGTTTAGCCATACTTATGGCTAAACATAATAAAGCACAAAATGTGTTTAACTATGTTACATTTTTCACAACATGGATATCAGGGAACACACGCCCCTGGTGCAAATATGTACAAAGAAACATTAAGCCTTTAGTGTGAAATTGACGACTATCCTGAAATATTACCCCTTCTAGCAGAGGTACCAAGTATGATTAACAGCATGTTACACCGTGGATGGCATAACTCAACCGTAAGGTCACCTCACCCTTGTTTGAATGATTGCTGGTGTTCAACTACAGCTTACCTCAAGGCAATTTATGATATGGGTTATTGATGATTGATGTCAGCTAAAGCATAATTTCTGCCTGTAGATCCGAGACTTTGTGGGGTATATCCGACCAAAGACAATTCACGCTAATGTGGCACCTATGGGGACCACCTTGGAGGAAGCAGAGGACAGGTAAGAATGGGCTCGTCTTTGATACTTTATACCGGCATCTGTCATCCAGACAGGGTTTTCTTTGGAGACATGGACAACAAAAGGGATGCAACTAGCAGATATCAGTTCCTTTCTGTTGTCTCCTTGTTAAATAGGAAGGTACATTGTAGGTCTAAGTTTGAATGAAATGTAGCTAAATTAGTCAATTTTTTATCAGAAAATATACTTTGATGCGAAAAACATATTTTAAATCACTTATGGTTAACCTCAGGGATATAGACAACTGTATTCATTTATTAGTTTATTATGATACCCTTAAGTCGTATCATGACTGGTCTTACAGTATGAGGAATACATTTCCTTATGTTGCCTTTCAGGTGTAAAGGTAGATAGATATAAGGTAGATATAAGCTTAAATATGATATAGGTATTTCTATCTAGTTGTTTTTACTTTGATATGATGTTATGGGAAATAAAGAAATAACAAGATGTATTTCTCTTTCTAAAGGTTACGAGACTTGACCAGAAGTGTCCAGCTAGACTCATCACTAATTTCTTACAAGCCCCTAGGGTCCCTCAGGTTACAGAGAGCAGCTCTCAAGAGAAAGGAACAAGGTAATTAAGGCTGGAAAAGTGCCCAATCATTTGTCATCAATAGGCTTTCTTGTTTCTGTTTGGCGCAGGGTCATTTTGTACTGAGTGCTCCCATGATTGGAACATTACAGGTATTTCCGGAGACGGTCGATTGATGAGTTCTACGACTGTAGAATTCATTAATTTGGGCAGAGGTCATGGAGGGATTTATTATAGTCTGGGGCCGTGGAATTCATGGGTTTAGCTAGGAACTCCAAGGCCATGGAGGAACTTATACTAGTCTGGGCCCATGGAATTCATTGATTTCTCAATGAACTCCCCAGCCATGGAGGGACTTATACTTGTCTGGGCCCATGGAATTCATTGATTTCTCAATGAACTCCACGGCCATGGAGGGACTTATACTAGTCTGGGCCCATGGAATTCATTGATTTAACAATGAACTCCCCGGCCATGGAGGGACTTATACTAGTCTCGAACTGTGGAATTCATTGGTTTAACGATGAAGTCCACAGTCGTGCACAGACTGATATGCGTGATGTGTTCCAAGGCTATGCAAACTTGGGCTAGAGCTAGGGTTTGTGTGACTGTAAGTCCTTCCATAGTCATGGACTTCATCATCAAAAGTGATGAATTTCACGGCCAGGGAACTCATCATTCCACAGTCTCTGGAAATAGCTCAACATTACCAACAGTTCTCTTGTTCCAACAGAAGTTTCCCACAACGATGATGAAAACCTGTTCAGTGATGATGATGACTCGCCTCTACTACAAAAGAGGAAAATCTTCGTCTCCGCTAAACCGCAAATCCCTATCCAACCCATCAGCACCTGTAGCACTGATGATGCTAATCCTCTCGTAATTACCAACGGCAAGGACAAAACAACTACTCACGATCAGAAAAACTTAGCTGTGTTTGTTACAGCAAAGTATGATAGGAAAGGAGAGCAGAGCTTTGCTACACAAGGAGGAAAGGACAATGGTATAGAGTCTGATGGTGGACTGAAAAACAGTTGTGATAAATGTGAAAAATCAGATCTAAACCAGTCAGATAATGATGAAGATGAAGAGGAATATGGGCCCAAAACAGGCAGTCAGCCATCCTACATCAGTGAGGGGGAGGAGGAGGAGGAGGAGGAGATGGGGATAGGGGAGGGACAAAGGGAAAACAAAGATACAGCTTTGGAAGAAAACCATGAACATTGCAGGGACCAAACAGGTCTTACTTACAATAATGTAAGAAAATTTTGTAGTTCTCAGTCAGGCAAAGATGACGAAAACAAAGCACTTATAGTAGATGGTACAATAGAGAATAATTCGAGGGATAGTAATCAATGTATAAAGAGTAATCAACATATGAATATACAGCCAAAAGTGCCCTCACATTCCAATATTGGACAAGGTGATGTCCTGGTACCCTGTATTGACCTGACAGAACATGACGACAGACATGAGGGCACATCTCTATCACAGCAGAGTGTTGAAAGCACCCCCAGTGTCATCGTCTGCTCCAACAGCTCACGTCAAACAGACAACCCTGAGTTACCTCTGTCACAAGGTAGTTCTCTCAGCGTCATCTCCTGTCCGCTCACCCCTACGCTATCAGACTCCCAGGGCTCCTCTGATTTCGACATTGACTCCACCCCGGGGACCCAGAAGCCGTGTGCCTCTGACTTGGTAGCACTACACAGGCAGCTTGCTGAGGGGGTAACACCTACTCTGAAGAGTGCTAAAAAGTCTATAGAATTCTGACCAAATAGAATACAATGTATATACAGTAGTAGGGAACTTCGAGCAGGCTGAGATGGTAGCCCTGCAGGCAAGACTGATAAGACATAAACAATTGAAAGGATATACTCTTCTGTCTCTTACCCTGTATTGAGAGGCTACAGGGTTATCTGGAGTTAAGAATACTTGCATATACCGTATTATATGTCGTCTATTTTTATATGTTGTGTAAGTCAATGTCATATTTTTATACAACAGTCCTTTGGCACTTATTGACCCAATTTTTCAATGATTTGAAAAGGTCCTCCAAATGCTTCTATGAGCATTATGGCTCCTTTACGTCTCAAAATCCTTTTCCTTATTATTGTCCCTAGTGTTTTTATATCTTTTCCACACTAGCTGCTACCTTTTAATCACTTGATGCTGCTGACTCAACAGTCATGTACATGTATGCATGGATGTAGTTGTGCATATTAGATTAAAAGGGTGACGTGTAAAAAAAACAGGCAAACATTGGGACTGCATACATACATGATTTCCTGATGTATTTTTATCCATGTAGTGAAAAAATCTAAATCATGTTTGACATTCATTTCAGTGTGACACATCTGAATTTCTGATACAGATTTATTAGTGTGATTGCAGTAGAGATGCAGTAAATGGAATAGTAGTGCATGGCAGGTTGTGGTGTAAGCTTAGGGAACCACAAATAGTGCTCTTAAGATGCCTCATATTAGCCTGGGTGCCATCCTATTTCTACCGGGGCTCCTACACTCGCCTCCCTCAGGCGAGTGTAGGAGCCCCGGTAGAAATAGGATGGCACCCAGGCTAGCCTCATATTAGTCTGCAAGACTCTGATGGTATGTTGAGCAAGCAAATCTGTCAAGCATGAATAGTGTATTTTTTGTAGAAGTATGTAAATTAAGTTACCAGACTCTTTATACTAAAATTCTCAGTGACTTGGTTATGCTAGCCCAGATGGGTTTGTTGCACTCTGTAGTTTTGTGTTGCCCATCGATCAGTTCAATACCTGTGTGAGATTGATAATTACGCTGCACTTGTATTGTCTGTGTGCAGTCGAGGTGATTGTCAACCTCATTAGTATTCATCAGACGGCTCCTCAGAATGCGTGAGGACAACGTTGAGCAGTAGTGTGAAACCAGGTTTATTCTGCCCTCCTGAGTTTGTATGTGCCACTGTCAGTCCTATCAACTTCAGTGTCACTGCATAATGATTCGCCTCAGATTTCACTTGGGGATTTGGGGGGATGAAAAAGTTACATATTTATGTGTTGCTACCAACTATGTTGAATGGACTGTATGCTCACAGCTATAAAACTATGGCATGTTGCTAAAATGTTGCTAAAATGCCACCATGGTTCAATGTACATGTGTATTCATATGCACTAAAACTATAGCATGAACTTAGCCTGTTGCTAAAATGTCAACTTGATTTGAAGTTTATAGCTTTAAAGTGCAATATCGTGTTCATATAAACCGATGCTGCATGATCTATGGTTAGAGTATAGAGGTCTTTGGAGAGCTGGTGACATTTGATATTTTGTGTTACTAAACTCAAAAGGTTTGACAATGAATTACCTGGTTGCCCTTTGTGGTGCATAAGACTGTATCAGCCTCACCTATTATCTTACTTGGCAATTATTGTCACCATTCCTCAAAGGTAGAACCATGTCTGTGGTCGAAGGTACAACAGATTGTGAATGAGCCCAACTTAAAAATGCATCTAATTGGAAATGTATGGAGTCTATAGATATATAATTCAATGTTAATGATATTTTGAGCCACCGGTTAGTTACTTTTAAACTTAAAAGGTTCATTTGTCACTATTTCTTGCTGCTGGATTTTGTATAAAATTGGAAGAACTACTCAAAAGATTATTATCTTTGCATTAGAGACTCCAACTGTAGAAACTAAACATCATGTATTTATCGTTGCTACTAATTAATGGCTGTAAGTTATGAAGTTTCACCTATGCTCTTCACTCATTTCACTGATGAAATTATTATAGTTTAACTGTATAGATGATATCATACACGAATATATTACTATTACATGCATTGTGACTACCTATGGCTGCACCTAATACATTTCCACTTAAACCCTCATATACTATAATAAATTACAACATGTTGAAAGTACCCGATACTGTCTGTAAATGCATTTTAGTTCACGTGGTTTTTATTTCGCGATAGGCAGAAAATGGAGTGTTCGCGGTGGTTTTAAGTTCGCGTTTGAAACACTACTAGTAGTAGTGCTACAGTCATAGGTGGGCAAAACGTTTAGCGGTGGTTTTAAGTTCGCGCTGAAAGTTCACCGAGAAAACCGCGAACATAAAACCACCGCGAACATTTCTGCATTTAAAGAGTATTTGATTGAGTGTCACCAAACCGTATATGGGACAAGCGGAATTACGGTAGCGCTGTACGCTGCAGTGTATTTAATCCCTTCCCACTCCGAAAATCAATCTCAATAGATCTTTAAAGTGCAGGGATATTCATGAAATCGGCGAGGTTGAATTTGTGATGGATTGTGGATGAGAAGGTTGGAGGGCAGGCAGGTCGGGGGGAGATTTTATTCTTCCCTCGTCTTTCTTTTATACGTTATATACCCCAGCGGCTTTGTCGCTTCTTCGTTTCAGCGAGGACGCCAGGAGTTCATTAGATAGCTTTAAATAACGCTTACAGGTAGATGTGCAAAGGTTAGGTGTGACAGGACGTTCGGTACCTTCATTACAGACACAATGATACGTCATATTTCAGAACGTCCTCGGTTTCAGTCGTGTTCCTACGGCAGACTATGCCAGACTCATTAAGAGGTCTTTTGCCATGTGTGGGCGATCACATGTCTCCACCAGAAGGCATAGCCACGCTAATTAAGGCTATTACGAGGCCCTCAGATCGTAGGAATCCGGCACGTAATGATCACTTCTAATTTTGTGCGGGGGCGCACTACTACCAGTGGTGCCACGAGCGGCGATGTCTGACGTCACGGACCGACGGTTCATCATTATACTCGTCAGGTTATTTTGGTAAAAAGGGGAAAGTTTGTCTCTTTTTTGTGTCAAATCTACTACTGCTACCTCCAACATTGTCTAGCCAGGACTTAAAGGCAGAATGTGTAAGATCGAAACATGTCTCTCCTGTACTGTGGCCATAGAAGTTGCTTTTGGAGGTTGACCCCTCTGCGATAGTAATGAGTTGGCGCCTGTAAAGTCCATTTGTAACGATGAAACCTTTACAGCAAACTGCACCCAGGTTATATATATATGACGACAGTACAAGACCGTTGGTTTCCAGAGGGATCATCAACTGGATGCTAATGCAAGGCTTACAATCAGTGTGTGGCCTCCGTTGATGTGGATTACAGTGTCCACATGCTCGTCCAATTGCCAAGTCGGCGCACATTCGACCGGCGGTTAAGTGTTCAAAGTAAAAAACCTTGGCTGCGTTCGATGCCTTAAGTGTATTTTCAAGAGTGTATGGGTGTGCATTAGCAAGGCACGCCAGGAGTTGGTCTCCCCAATACTTCTCCTTTTTCATGCTTCTGAGAGTAGATAGAGATGAAAATAGTTATTTATGGCTACCTTCAAAAGCGTCTCAAGATTTTGCAGACTCTTGAGTGTTTTACAGCTCACTTTAATCCGCTATGTCTTAAATGTTTCATCTTAACCTTAGGTGCTTATTGATTATCTAGATATAGTTCTTCTATCCGACTAAATACGTATTGTTTTCGTGACACGAATGGCAAATACAACTTGCGCTACTGACATTTTTTGATCGAGGCAGAAAATAAAGCTGTTTGCCTCGGTGATGCGCCGACATATCGCACTTCTGCTGAGGCTATTGCCCGGGTGTGTTCTGTCTTAATGTTTTTGGCACAAGACGAATCTTTAAGAATGTGTTCTGGCCCTCTCAAGACGTAGTAGAATTAACAGTCAATCAATAAAGACATCCCACCGGGCTCTTGTTAATATATGTGCACGTGATCAGACTGTAGAAGTTCATTACTGTACAGAACAACTGCCGAATACGTACTTTACGTGAATATACTTACAATTCGCAACTATTTAACCTTGTCGAAATATTTTTCACGTACGACGAAAGCACACTCGATTGGTGTCAAGATTGGTTCTTGCAACGTTTACAAAGCGCACTTGTTACTGGGCATACATTTGATAGTTTGCGCCATTATATGAAGCACTTACTATGCGAAGTAAGTATGTGTGACTCATGATCAAAGCCATCTTCGGGATCATTGATATATTCATGCACTGACGTAACGAGAGGTTTACTATGATGTTTTACCGAAAGTTCTGCTACTTGTAATTTATATAACATTTCCCTCACATCTCGAGTACAAGCACATGTACAAGACTGCCCGGGTAGCTAGGATATACACTCCAGATGGCGCGGAATCCGACTTGATCCCCGGAACTACGTTATTCCATTTGATCACTGCAGGCCACAGTATGTTTCCCATCCTCAATTCTGTGCACCAACAAAGCCACTTAAACGCAAGTTTGTGGATGACATCCTCAAGAGCTTCAAACCTGCCTTATAGAAGGGTGGAAGAACCTGGTTTTTCGATTAGAAGTTTCACAACATAGCCGCCATAGGTACACATTTTTCGGATATTTTTAGACATTCCAACTTATTTTGCGGTTATTATAAGAAGGGATCCCAGCTGCTGATCTATTTGTTGTTAATTGTCCAAATGTGAGATTTCCCTAATTTTTCGACATCTTCATGTGCGCCTAGAAATTTTAAAATGAACCCTGTGTGCCACTGCATGTTAAAGGTCTTGCCCGTTCCACATATGTACACATGTGCAGCAGTTGATAAACTTTGTGTAAATAACTTTTCAAGTAGGCCGATGTTAGGGGGTCTGGAAAATAGAGAAAGAGGCGATAGGGCCCCCCAACAAAAATAGACACGACAGAAAGATCCAACGATTTCCACCAAACATTTGCTTGGAGATTACTTTGACTCTGTGGAGTTCAACCATGCCGTTATTTATGGATCCCAAGCGGTCAATTTCTTACAGCTGTTTCTGACCCGTTGAAAAACAAACCTCGTACGTATAAACAACGGACTAAGGATTCACTAAGCTTTACACAACCAACCAACCAACCAACCAACCAACCAGCCAACCAACCAACCAAGGAATGATGCCGGGGAAACTTATACCGAAATTTTCGACTGAACACCATCAACCTTGTTCACTCAATGCTCACTTGTTGTTTACCACCACAGATTAACTATCATGCTATAAACTCGTAGGTTTTCATGAAGACGAAAAATTCCCTTGCGTCTCTATTGACAGCACGTCCTCTGTGGAGAAGGATACGGATACAGATGAGACGACAATGTGAAGGGCAGTGAACCACTTATCACCTCCTACGGGCTGAGAGTATTTTCCATTAATGAGATCACCAAAGGAAAAGAACGATTGGTATAGTGAGTTGAACGAAGTGAATACTAATATCCGCGTAATTTAAAATAGCTCTGAAAGTTCTAGGGCAGTGATCGCTGTTCGTATTTATTATCTTTGTCGTGACAGGTTTCCTTTTCCCCGCTGTAGTGCCGTCAAAGGGATGCTGTGTTTTCCAGTTATAATGTGCTTAGTTTGTAGTTTTTGTGAGTGGGAAATATGAACCATAGTCTCCCCTTAAATGAAATTATCTCCTTACTGTGCGTGGGGTTGATAGATAATAAAAACCGCTATACTACACAGCCATGCAGCTCATCGCAGTCATTGAAATATATGTGTCTGCAAAACGTACATACATGTAATCTCACGAAATAGAGCAGGAAATGTACCATCAGACTGTACAGATAATGTAGCATTACGATTGACGAACGCGTACACGCATGTCCCCTCACACTCTCTCATTTTTGTTTATGGCTATTACCTTATTTTATGAAAGCCTGCAGGTATATTGCGATCCATATGTATGACACGTTGTCTTTGCTACTGTAGCTTTACGATTTTTTACACCTCCTCCTTTGCAGTTATTACCTCAAAACGAACTGCCAAGGTGAAGGTATTATCCTGTATATATATCATGTATCTCCGTTAGAAGATACATCGGTACCGCTGTATCAATTTGAAAGAAGGACGCACTTCCTTTATTTTCGTCTTTTAATAGTACAATCTTGCTGATGACCCCATTCTTCATGTCGAAGTCCATTCGTGAAGTGCGCTGTCATTGAAACATATACCGGAATGTTTGTATTCCGTCCAGAAAGGAGCCTAGCGTCAAATTAATGTACACTGAAAGCCCATTTCATGTAAGTTGATTGTAATGATCTCTCTGTCTGCCTCCCTGGCTTGTTGCCTGTCTCCGTTGTAGATGGCCGTTTCTTGTTCCTGTAATCACCGCGACGATGTAGAGTACAGTTATCAGCCGACGTATGTTATCAGGACACCATTACGGAGTTCTTTATGTACCCGCGTGTCTTCCTGTATGGTGATGATCACTTGTCCGCCTCGATGGTGGAGAGTCGTTTAAAGTTATCATTATGTGTCGGAACGGCTGATTTTTCATAGTAACACCGCAATATTCCAAGAAAACATTTAGAGACGGATAGTTTGACCATATGTTTCCACTCAGTTATGGAAAATTTATGTTCGTTTGTGATGTATGCATCAAAGCCTGATCTGCTTTTCCGTGATTGAGAATTTTTGCTGACCCAGGGTTGAACTGACCTATCCAATCTGCATCGCGAGACGTGGAGCATATTTTCACTGTTTTTGCAGATTCGTGGTGACCCATCTCAAGTTTTTTCTAGTTCCGACGGCCGAACCGTTTCATAGTCGATCAACCCGTGACTGGAATTTCGGAGAATGTCGTGGCTATACATCATTATCAATCTTAAGTCTTTATAACTGACAGAACTCTATATTGCATGCAATGGAGGCCTTATAGAACATAAAACCACCGGCGCTACGGCATCAGGAATGGTCAGGCATATCTGATTGCCGTTGCGTTGATCAATAAGACGCATTGAGGGTGTCATTCTGCAGTATATCTTCATTTAGTTCCCCTACACCACCCTCTCTGGTTTATCTACGGAAACCTGTGTTGTAGTCTCTACCTGACTAACTACGCTGGCTATAGGGAGAATGATTTTCCAGTGGAGCTTGGCTACCACAGGGTTTCACCCGGCGCAGAGGAAACGTTACCCTTACCCCTGGCTCACTCTCTTGGCCAATTATTCACCCTATTTCTGCAGAATTGTACTAACCATGATCACATAGGACTGGTGAGGCTACCTGAGTTGACAGATGAGACGCCAGTGTAATTTTTAGGAGATGGTACTTTTTCTGAGGCCGCTGTAATTTCACGCTATCCTAAACAAATGTAGTTGTTAATTTGTCGGAAGCTGAGATAAACAGTAATATACCGTGTATACAATATTGATGTGAAGCGCTCATCCGTAGGGGTTACGAGATCAGGTTGGATCATGTAAACTCATTGAGACGTTTCTGATTAAACGTTTTTAGATAAAATAAGAACCCGAATAAATGCGATGAATATTCCCTTGGCGATGAGATTGCATTGGAGACAGACTTCTGTCGCCGTCACACTGCTTATTCGTGCCTCTCGCATATAAATGCTTTATCAAGCTTCGCACATAAATCGTTTACAAAGCAATCGAATGGTCGCAATAGCATGCATAAAACATGCCGTGGAACTTGTGATATGACGTGGCCTGGCCAAAATGGGATATATAGCAGCGACTTCAATTCCATTGCGGAGTAAAGAAAATCAATAGAGAAGTATCACATAATTTTACCTCCTTTCATTTGGCTCAAAGGATTCCGATTCTCCCTCTCCAAATTGCAAAGATCAATGTTTATCACGATTTCCGACCGTAAGTCGCGCCGGTTGGGCACGCAAGAGCGAAACTAGAATTTAAATCGAATCGATCAAGAAGGCTCCTCGGCGTGCAACCGGCCTGAAGAAAGTCAGCTGTTAGAACAGAGAGCTCTCTCTCTTTCTCTGTACCCCTGCGTTTGTTCTGCAAACACTGAAACGGAAAAGCCGGGCACTCGGAATGCTAAAAAGTAATCCCGATTGGTGGAAGGTGGCCTGTTTGACCCCATGCATATGTGTCTTGGCGGAGAAGTACTAAATAAACATCGGGGGAAAAATTGGAAGCTGTCGCCTGGCTCCAGCCGACAACCAGCAGAGTGTGCTATGGTATGAATCATTCAGCGCCACATGAAATTTTGGGACACGGCGGATGTAGAAAGAAATCATCTCCGGTGCCCCACATTATTCGAAGGGGTAATATCGCATTTTCCGGCTCAGGGTAATTTACTACGCAGGGGTCTCTTCAAGGATTCCGGGTGACGTGATACCATTGAAGCGTGAAAGCAGCAGATGACACTCCAAAGGATCACTAATAATAGTTCTGAGGAAACCAATAGCCGCGGGGGCAATCATGGATAATTTGGGTAGCACCACGTGACCAGTCGCCCAAATGCGTGTGAGTGTGCCTGTGTGTACAGAGAGGTGCGGGACATGTCACCGGCAACATGGCGAAGGAACTGCTGGAAGAGATCACCGAACGTTTCCTGGTGTGCAGCGTGTGTCTTGAGGAGTACGACGAGCCGAAGACGCTTCCGTGCTCGCACTGCTTCTGTCGGAAGTGTCTTGAGAACGTCTTGGACTCTGCCAAGGAGGGTCGGAGGCGTACACGTCTGTCCTGTCCGTCGTGCCGACAGGAGGCCAGGCTACAGGGGAGGGGTGTTCAAGACTTGGAGGATAGCCACTTTCTGAGGAAACTTAAGAAAGTGGTGACGACTCGAACAGCTATGCTAGGCGACGCTGACCGGGCCTGTTGTGGACTGTGTCAATGTAAGGAGGCCACGGCCACTGCGTACTGTAAGGGCTGCGAACACTACCTCTGCAAGGACTGCTCCCACACACACAGGGTCATATCTGACGCGGCGAGCGAACACGAGCTGCTGCAGGTGTCCGATCCTACGGACCAGAACAGCAAGGCTACCGACGCAACGTCGCCACCGTCTCGGTCGGAGGATCAACGGAAAATACACTTGTTCATGTGCGGGCCGTGCGAGTTACTGGTATGCCTGCATTGTGTGGTGACGTCTCACAGGGGGCACGCCTATGTGGAGCTTCGTGAGGCGATCCAGCGGGAGAGGAGGCTGGCTCCCCGGCGGGACGGCTACCCTGGGTACGCGCTGAGGCGAAACGCAAGCTCCGGAGAAAGCAGCAACCTGGATATAAAGTTAGAGGAAATGCACAGTGTTATACATTTGACTTCTATGAGGAGAGATATTGTATGAATTATGATTGTTGTTGTTTTTTACAAAACATTTTTTCGAAAACAATGCATGCTTATCTGCCATGACTTAATTTGGTTCTACAAGTAAACTACGCCTGTAGCTAAATACATACAGGTCCCATTGGATTACAAGTAATGTAACGTCTAGTACGTCAGTAGCCAAAAATGCGGGCATTGTATGGCGACTAATCTATGCTACTGCTGGCTTGATGCCGGTTATTCAAGATTTCTCGGGCTAATCTCAACGCGATCATTTCGGAATCGATATTGGGTCGTGTTGCGGTCAAATCAGCTACAGTGCATCTCCGTATAATTGGACCGCTCTATAGCACGTAAATTCCAGGCATGTCCAACCGAGAGGTTATTATACCTTAAGGCCTTGATATTCTTCTCGTCGCACGTCTTCTGTGTTGGGGCATTAAGCATGGACATGCTTTTCGGATCGGCCTGTTCTCCAAAACAACTGGGGAGATAATGGTTCGATAGAAGTGGACTGCAGTCCATACGTACGAGCATGGCCGATCGGAATACTAAATCACAACAATCCACGGGATATGTGGCCTCACGTGAATCTAGAACCAAGCTTTACTCGATTGCTACTGCCAATGAATACAGAACTTATATTACACCCAGTGTAACTTTCCGGGAGCCCCGTTACCGAGATAAAATAGTGCATACAGAAAACATGTCGTTTCTTGAATACTGTGTTCGCCTCACTTCAATATTTTGAGCTAGCCTAGATAAACGGATTCCATCCTGTCGATGTAGATACGTTATTTGTAGCTCTATTACAGGTATTTACAGACTAAACTAACACTGGTCCACTGGAAAAACATTTTATTGCAGCCTCAACCTCCCACTAAATGTATGGTTACGTTTCACATGTCAATTGTTAGACCACCCGTCAGTCTAAAGTAGGCATAAGACAGAAAGGTTTTTCAGAGTTGTGTAACAAGTATATACTAATAACTCTGCAAAAACACACACGAATAGACAGACCAACACAATATCTCCCCATGAATTAATACCCTCTTCCATGCTCTGTCATGTTTCAGTAATTATTAGTTTGAGTTATCAGAGACATTGTCATATTTCTGAACGTACAGGTCGTCTAAAATGCTCCGGGAGCCTGAAATGAAACACGATACTAGCAGATTTTGTCACCTTTTCAGTCAAATCTTGCTCCTGCAAGCTGTTGCATTAAGGTGTTTATATTTCAGACAAAGCTGTCAGCCATCTGTGAAAATGGCCTGTGAAAGATTTGGTGCAAAGTGTAAAAGAAAGGCTCTGTCATTTTACATTAGCCCTCTATACGCGATCGAACTAGTCAGACCTATTCACGGGCCTTTGGGGTTGCAGTAATGTAACTGCTTTAGAGGGAAGCGATTTTCTATATTTCCAAGGATAAATACTCACTTTTGATCTATGTCAGGGTTTATGGTATGGTAGGTACACAACGCGTATTCATCTTTGAAAATGTCCTAAATGGCACCACCCGATTTCATAACGCCCACGACTGTGGGACGAAAGCTCTTCTAGAGGCTACTGTGTGCTACATGTGGACCTGCAGCAACAACTAGTCTGGTTAGCAGGGCCCTTAATGTATCAAGAGTCATTCAAGACCTACCCGCGTATGCTGCTGGAGGTCACAAGTATAAACACATGTTAAAGTCAACACACTGTATATGTATTGAGCTAAAAGCTTTGTAAGTTTAAAACCACATTGAAACCACACTCAAGTTACTCTCCAAACAGAGGTTGGTGGGGAGGATTGTGACCTTCTCATCATGCATGTGTCCTGTTCTCTTTCCGCCGGCCCCACCAAAGGAAAGAAAACGGGACACATGAAGATCCCAATCCAACCTCTGATAGAAGAGTAACACAAGTGAAGATGCCTGTCAAGATAAGCACGACATTCATTTTATGTCTCCGAAGACGGATCGCCGAGCTGGTTATCTTATTCCTCCAAGTTACCCAAGTGATAAGGTGCATGCATATGGAGATTATATAAACGAACCGCCGATAACTGGATTTGTGGCGATCGACCCATGCATTTTTCGGGACAAGTACTCGTTAACCCGCCTTTCGGATCACGCTAAAGACGTTAGTTGTAACAACAATGACTACAATAACGATTCATCCAGCCTCATTAGCTCAGCTGCAACCTTTTATTTACTAGTGTGCAAAATATGTACTTAACCATAGTCCTGAGAAATGGGAAGGGTTTGGGGGACACGTGCGTCATAACAGGTAGCTGACGTCATATATTGGTGACCCATTTTACATTGGTGCTCTGGAATGGGGTGTGCAGCTCATCTGTTGAATTCGCTTGGCGCGCGTCTAGTCTTGGCGGATATTGCCTTGTTTGCATGCACAGGTGGTTTTGGCTGACCTGCAATCTTACTAAAAAGCGAGCGGGACATCTTTCTAATCTTCATATTTCGTTTCTTGTCCATCGGAGGAAATTGATTAGGAAACTGCTATTCTTTGACGCATGCTTCCATCTGTGAAAGAGGCAGAGGACCAGAAAATGAGGCTGTTGGCTCAGGAAGATGTCACTTTGTTTTATCGCTATCTACCGAGCCAGTTATTACTCTGCGCGCAGACATATTGGGTGTGAAATTAGAAACCCTCCCTGGTGAGAAATTGTTTTGAGTTTTTCGCTCCGTGACAAGTGTACCCAATCCTTATTCCGGATTTCAAGTATATATAAAGTTATAAGTGTTATTCATTTTTTTGTCATTGGAGTCTACGAGACTATGAAAAAAAAAAGCCATCGATATGGATGTACGACAAAATCTTCCGTCACAGAACGGCTGAAGTTTGCCCGACTACTGTCCCAAGAACATCCTCATTTGTTGTCGTATGACGCGTATGCGACAGGGCCCTTAGTGACGTTCAGTGGGAGGGGCGGGGATGTTACCATGGAAACGCATTTTGAGATGTTTCCCAGGCCGACCTTCAATCTCGAATTTTGTTTTATTTTATTTTATTTTATTTTATTTTATTTTACAAAATTTATACGATGCAATTCTGTAATGATTGTATGCATCGCAAACACGCTCGCTTTTTCTTTACAATACATTTTTGGAGGTGGGGGCATGTAACTTAAAATAACTGTAAGATGTTGCTCCTCCTCCTACCAGTCCTATCACAAGCATTAACGGTTGTAAGCTACAGGTTTACGGGCCAACAGATTATAATCCCGCGGGCACTCCGTAGTCAGGATCAGACTGCATCAGCGCCCATCAACACCCCTTCTCCACCAGGGGATGCGACTGCTGAGCGATCACTGAGCGCCCGAATAAACTGACAGAAGGCTTAGCGAGTTTCATAGACAAGGAAAGAATTTTAAAATGTTTTGTGTGTTTTGTTGTCTTTTAAAACATACTTTTAAATCTTGCAACTTATTCCAATTATGAAATCAAGGGTCACACAAATCCAATTTTGGTCGCAGTACGGTCGCTCAGCGATCGCCGACTAGTAAAGCGATCACTATCATGAGCAGTATAGAATGTCACATGCACATGGCGTTCGCAAATCACTTAAAGGTCTCATAAAAGAAAATCAACAACGTTGTAAAAGTGACGTTAATCTTGACAATATCTAAGTTTTGCCCTTGGCATTCTGTTCCGACGTATGCACATGTCGATACATTTGCCAAATGACATCGACCGTAATACGAAACCTTATACATCAACGGCCCAGATGCATGTAGCATACTGAATGTTGTATGTCCTTGGATGACTTCCGGAGAAACAATTTACACGACTATTCTGAGAACAAACTGACTAAAGTGGGTTGGAGAATGAAATACTTAATATCATACCCTGTAAAAAACTTTTGTTGGCCAAAATAGGAAAGCTTATACAACATGTATCCTACCCTAACCCCAAAAGTCTCCAGATTGGGCCAAAGATATCCAATGATCATGAAAAGAAGGCTTTTCAATTCAAGGATTTGGCACTGTAATTTTAAGCCCTCCACTGCGCAACGCAACTCTGGCGTCAGCCCTTTACACCTCCTAGTGCCGACAGAGTGCTGAAAGTGCGAGGGTGTTGGGATCAGACTTGATTAGACGTAAAAAGGAAGAAGATGCCGGGTCGAGAAGTTCCGGAAAGGCCACCTTGAAAGTGGTGGTTCAAAATTCGGGCGGTTCTCCCGAGGATCGACGTCACATGAGCGTCAACTTCACTGTGACGCGTGACCCTGGGGTCGTACGGCTCTGATCACATCAATTGTCGAGAGACATGCATAAGTGTACATACAGGGGTCGACCATGTTTGACTATGGTAAGAAAATTCAAGGGACTTTTCTTCATCTACAGAGTGATATGAATAAACGTTTGTTTGTAGGAGGGTATCAATTGATGTGTTGTTGTCAAACAATTACGTCCTCTAGCCAAGATGTAGACATATTCCATTAGGGTTAGCTGAAATCTTAGCGCTTGCCCTGTTTTTCGTACATCATACTCTCGTGCGATTTTCCACACACCGCGGGAGCACTCTAAAGTAGCTGCGTTAATGTAATAGCACTGCGAAATTGTGTAAAGGGGACGCAGTAAAACCACTGTCGTTTGGACCAATAAAGTTACTCGGATTGAGTTACCTATCTCATTGTAATGATCAGGGCATTTCTCAGATGAATACCGGCATACTTGAGTTCGTTGCTTTAAAGACGAAGTGGCTTTATCTAGTGTTGTGTTTCTTTAGATCCAGAAAGATAACCTAGATACATAATTTAGAAAATCGATTCTACGACTTCTTCTTTCTAAAAAAATATGGAGACCATTTTCACAGCTGTGCTCACATTCCACATCCATTTCTTTGCACTTCAGTGAGCCTGTCCCTCAATTTCAATCTAATGAACAAAATAAAGTGGTGCCGTGCCATATCAATCGCCCCCGATGTGCGACATGCACTTAAGATGCAATTGCACCACATCAGAGCCACAACCACAAACAATCAGAGTCTTGATTGACAGGTATAAGTACCAATGTCACCGCCGATGTCATTGACGTGATTGCAGTTTTCTCCGAAGTAGTTTGCGGGAAAACTCTCCAGGCAGCCTCTGATGTGAAGAGAAAATTTCCAAACATACGCACCTTCGTTCTGAATTTAGAAAATATAACTTTGGTATCCATTCCCTTACAGAAAAAAAAACTTTACAGGGAAGATATATGACGATTTTCCCGTTTCCTCCTCCTCTGTGCTCGGATGCTTTTTGTGAGCCCCTTGCCCACAATCCTTACGGTGTCCATCATGTCTCAATGCTGACGAGTGACGACCCCGGTTAATCTCCAGTCAGTTCTACCGGTGACAAAAGACAGTATCCAAAGGACCAAAACACTGTGCAATTGGCCACCAGTGGCCAATTGGATACTATTTGGCCCTTTGGATTCTGTCTTTTGTCACCGGTAGATCAACTTCGAGACTAGACCCCGGTCGACCCTGTAGGCCGACGGCGACAATGTATGAAGGCCCTGTCAAAGATGATTGAATCGGGATTTGCTCCCCCTCACATTCAAGAATCAAGTGCGCTCTGCACCGTATCGACACGCTTCGTCGACCCGCAAAGAGCTTTTTTTCTATGGCCGACTTTTGGCCTACCTCTACTCGCGGAAAATACCCCACCGGAACGCGCTCTGTATGAACAAGTTGCCCGAAGCCGTGCCCTTACGTCCGGTATCGCCAAGTTTATTCAAGGACACAAAGATAACATTGGATGCCCTTGGTCTTCTATAACATTCACCATAGCATGGTCAAGTGTTAGCTCCGCGGCCAGTCACATTGGACTAGCTCTGGAAGTAAAACATGGGGAGATCGTCTATCCCCGTAATAAGAGCATTAGCGGTCTATTATGTGTCGAACACCTGCGATTCGCGATATGCAAATAAGGGGTCGTTTTGTAGGCTAGTCTCTCAGCTGGCCAGTTGCAGTAGCTATAGTTGTTGGGTTGGGTACACAAATACAACCGTATTAGAACAAGGACCAATATGCGACCGTATTGTAATCAGTATTGTTTCATTTGTCAAGATTTCCTTATTTATCAAATCTAATATCCAATTTACCAAATGTGAACGTATCAATAGGAAAAAGCAACAAGATAGACATACGCCAGCGTAATATAACATATCGACTCCTTCTATGCTACAAATGGTTTGTAATATCTTGATACTGTATTTTACTTTTGCTATTCTGTATATTGATTACGATCATAGTTAGTCCCACTGCCGACTACCTTTTCCTTATCTTTTCTTATTTGTACCTTTGCCAATAAGTCCGCGCATTGTACTGCTAGTTACAAATTGTGACTTCATTTCACATAAATCTTCTAGTAGAATAATTGTTTGGCATCCAATTGTAACTAGATGTAGTAACTTGATGCACCCGCCCCCCCAAAAAAACATGTTTAATGTGATCAATCCGTTACGGTGACTTAGTTTTGCTTTGCCCTTTGGTGTCTTCTTCCCTATTAAGGAATGACATATTTCTTTCCTTCCAGAAAAACGGTGAAGAATCACCAATTGTAAACTTCAGGACTAAGGTATGATGACTGATAGGGACAGTGGTATCCTGGATAAACGTGCTGTCGGACTGGAATTGGCATTCAACGCACATGTGGGGGGGGGCTGGGACTGTTGAAGCCCTGCTGTAGTATTTACAACACGTAATGTGTAAACCTGGTAAGACATCGGTGGGCGGGCAGGTTATGTGTGTGTGTGTGTGTGTGTGTGTGTGTGCGTGCGTGTGTCCGTGTGTGTGTGTCCGTGTGTGTGTGTGCGTACGCGTGCGTGCGTGTCCTGTTACCAGTTTTAGTTTTCAAAATCAACCAAAAGCGTTGTCACAATTTGACGTAAAAAGTTTAAACGTCAGACCGATGTTAAGAAGAATTTCTTGCAAAGTATCAATCATTATGTCGCGAAGAACAAATACATTAAACACGCGTGCGCATTATATGAAAGAACGAACGTTTTGGTGCCTAAAACACCCATTTATTTACCAAAATATGTCAACCTTATCAATCTTTACTTCAGATGTATAGTCAAAATACAGAGGTTTAAAACTGTAAACATACTTTGAAAGCAATTGATGACACAGGAATATAAAAGGGGATAGCAACCAACACTCTTTGTTCTTTATTGATGATATAAATATAGGATTTATTGTCTTTGTTGGATGTAAAATGTGTATAGACACAATGAAATGCATCACCGAGAATTTATCTTTCGGTCTTGTAGAAATTGAAGTTGGGGTATAAATTGAAGTTGTATCGGAATGCATAAATTAATATTTATCATCATATAGGATATAGGAAACCGACGTCCTGACTGCATGATTTTAGCCAGAAAATGAAAATCAATCTTTATCGACACAAAAAAAAGTACAGCGACTTTCTTAAGGTCTTGTAGAAATATACAAACAAAAAAAGTGGATACAAATGAATTAACAAATATTACGTACAAGTATATGAATTAATCCACGTGTTGAGTTGAGGTGTATCACTTACACTATTGGTTCTAAGCTCTAGACATTCTTTGATACATTTACGTATTTGTACACAGTAAGGGTTATCTCCTTCTAGAATGTAATTGAATTTATCTATAGGATGGAATGTATCAAATTCTGTTAAGCAAACGGAAAGGAAGTTGAACAGCTTTGAGCGTTTATCACCATATGCATTAAAGAGTGTAAAAGATTCATTTCACACGAAAAAACTTTACATGGTCAGTGGAAAAAGAAAATTCCGAAACGATAAGATGTCCATCGGGAGTCAGCGCTAGTCCCGTCGGACTGAACAGTCCGTGTTCCTCCTGTGTCAGCACGTGCCTGATGAACGCGCCGTCCCGACTGAACACGGAAACACGATCGTTCCAATAGTCAGCCACGATGATGTTGTCCTCGCTGTCCGTGATGACAGACCAGGGGTAGTGCAGCTGACCAGCCTCCGGGCCACGTGACCCGCACGTGAAGAGATGACGACCCGCAGGGTCAAATATCTTCAAGTTATGGTTGTCAAAGTCACTTATGATGATCTGGTTGCTGCTGTTGACGGTCACGCGGAGGAAGGAACTCAGCTGCTGCTGACCTTGACCTTTGTCCCCAAACTTCAGCATGACGTCACCGCTGGGACCGAGTACGAAAATTTGGTACCCGATAGTCACGATGATGCGCCCCAAACCGTCAACAGCGACACCTTTCGTAGTTTCCTGTGTCTCTGCAGCCCCTGTCACCTGGATGACACGTGACTCATTCCCCTGCAGCTGCTTGTCCAGTACGTGAATCCTGTGTTCGTCTCCCGTCACCAACAGCTCACCGCTTGGCAGAACTTCCACACATTTTGGCTGCAACCCCAGATCGACCTTCCTCTTGAAGAAGCCATTTTTGCCCAGAAACTGCAGGCGTGAGTTGGCCTGATCAGTCACTACAATGTCTCCCTCTGCGGTGGCAGCAAGGGAGTTCGGAAAGTTAAACTGTCCATCTCCACTGCCCCTCTTACCTCCAACCGTTCTGACGTGTTTTAGACTCGTGCCGCCCAGGCCGGATTGCAGATCTTGAATTTTTACAACTTTGTGGCGCTTGGTCGCTTTGAACCGACGGTGGATGTGGTAACATATGTGACACAGGGATTCGGAACACTCCACACAGTAAGACTGAGCCGAGGTCCCAACCTCACAGACCGTACAGGGGACTTCGTCCTTCGGCACCTCGGAAGTTCCCCCTTTGGGCTGTTGTTGGGGAATATCGCGCGAATTGCCAACGAGGAAGTTGGACCACCGCCCATGGACGCCAATTTTGGGGAGGGGCACGTCCTGTTGGCATTTTACATGGAAATAATTCAACTTGAAGGTGTGAGGAGCAGATTCAGAAACGACCAAATGTCCGTCGTGAGTCAGCGCCAGCCCCATTGGGAACTTCAGTCCGTGTTCCTCCTGTGTCAGCACATGCCTGATGAACGTGCCGTCCCGACTGAACACGGAAACGCGGTGGTTCCAACTGTCAGCCACGATGATGTTGTCCTCGCTGTCCGTGATGACAGACCAGGGGTAGTGCAGCTGACCAGCCTCCGGCCGTGACCCGCACGTGAAGAGATGACGACCGGCGGGGTCAAATATCTTCAGCTTGTGGTTGTCCCAGTCCAGGACGATGATCTGGTTGCTGCTGTTGACGGTCACGCGGAGGGAGGAACTCAGCTGCTGCTGACCTTGACCTTTGTCCCCGAACTTCAGCATGACGTCACCACTAGGACTAAGTACGAAAACTTGGTACCCAATAGTCACGATGATGCGCCCCAAACCGTCAACAGCGACACCTTTCGTAGTTTCCTGTGACTCTGCAGACCCTGTCACCTGGATGACACGTGACTCATTCCCCTGTTTGTCCAGTACGTGAATCCTGTGTTTGTCTCCTGTCACCAACAGCTCACCGCTTGGCAGTACCGCCACGGACCGAACCGCCGATCGACCTTCGTCTTGAAGGAGCCATCTTTGTCCAGAAATTGCAGGCGTTTGTTGTAGAAATCAGTCCGACAATGTCTCCCTCTGCGGTGACAGCAAGCAAGGCCGGAGCGTATAACCGCTGCCCATCTCCATTTCCCCCCTCCCCAACAGTTTTGACGAGTTTTAGCCTGGCGCCGCCATTACCAAGTAGCACTTTCGGTCGCACTGGCATGATTTCAGGTGAGCGCAAAGATGCTCTGACCTGGTCTTCGTCCGTGGCAACTTGATCGGATCTCAGGTCTTGGATTGTTACAACATTGTGTGCTGTGGTCGCCTTGAACCGACGGTGAATGTCGTTACACGTCTGACACAGGTATTCGGCACACTCCAGACAGTAGAACTGAGCCGAGTTCCCGACTCGACAGACCGTACAGGGGATTCCATTCTCCCGCGCCACGGAAGTTTTCCCTTTCGACTGTTGTTTCAGAATATCGCCCATTTTTCCAATTAGGAAGTTGGATTTCAACTCAATTTCTGACAGGGTCACTTCCTGTTGGCATGTTGGACAGTCCAGTTTCCCCACCGGTTCTGTGGCCAGAAGCCTCTCCAAACACGGCTGGCAGAAGGTGTGAAGACACGGCAGCATCTTGGGCTGCTTGAAGTCCTCCAAGCAGACCTGGCAGACGAGGGATTCGTCGGCATTGTCAATGACCGCATTGGACGCCATTTTTACCAAGTACTGATATGAACATGGACTTCCCCTGAAATTTCGGAAGCGGTAACAGCGAAAAGCTTTGAATGTATTATTGATTCTGATCAGTTGATAATGTAATGTCGCTTTAGGACATTCCATATTAGGTGTTCGGAGGGATGCAGACCTATTGTTAATGGGACTACGGAGGGATACGATACGTTGATATGGCAAGCAAGAAGACATACTCGCTTCAGCTCTGTCCTGCCACTTGCTACATAATGCAATCGTACACCACAGGGTGTCTGCTATATTACCAGTAACAGCCGTCTGGTCCAGGTCATTGATCTTATTTCTTTGGAACGGAAGAAGAAGAGGAAGAAAAAGAGGAAGAAAAAGAGGAAGAAGAAAAAAACAGCAACGTTTCCCTTTCGAGAAGGTAAACATAAAAAGCCCAATTCAGATATAGAGCTAGAGTAGCACACTTCCCCTCCAATTCTATTAAACAGAGCTGAACTTTTAACACCATAAGATCACAAAGACTTTCGTAAGGCATCCTGCAAACATAGATATACAAAGGTAGATACGTTTATTTCACTATAGTAATAACAAGGTATGTGAATATTATGTATTAAATATACTATAGTTGCTGGGAAATAGCGGCTTCGTACCAGCCCCAGGCAGGCACAATAACCGGGGCAAACTGACTGACTAGGCGGCTGTAGTGTTCCTGTTGGTCCGAGAAATCTCATCTGTCTGAAGCCCGGGAAAAATTGGTTAAGCCAGCGTTGCACTCTCAAAGACCTTTGGGTGAATTTGTTGATGGCCAGATGGTCGCCGAATCGCCAGAGAATCATTAGTTCCATGACTTCATGCCTTCCCCAAATGATGTTTTTTTAAAACCTTTTCGAGTGACGTCACATAAATGTTTCTTATTGATTATGCAAATAATGTTCTAATTTGCATAGATCATATTAGTTGATCATCTCTGCCAAATCAAATAACACAAGTTCTTTAAAATATGAGGAAATGCCGTTTTTGCTAAGTTGCAAATTAGCACCCGTATGCACAATTAGTATATGTAATGCATCACTTGAATTTCTCGAGTTATTCTTTTTCAAATTGGCCCCTGCAGTTAAAAAAGCCACTGGGGGACCCAAACCTACACGATTTCCTCTCCCTCATAAGAGGAATCTACCACTCAATAATCATAACCATGGCATATCCAGAACAAGAAACACAGAAATCGGACGTTCCGCTGCAGTACCATACTACTTAGCTAATCTAATTATTTCGAGTTCTTATCAAGACCTACCCACATACCAAACATCAAGACAGTCCATCCAGGCTTTCTCGAGTTATCGTGCGAAAAGACGCGGCCCTCACAAACACGCAGCAAGTTACTACAATACCTTCCTTTCACGGAGATAATGATGGTGACCTTCGTCTCCCAACGTGACTCAGTCTTGTTACAATCTCCCTTATCTCAGCTCTACAGGCTACTCCACTTGGGCTTCTTCTCCGTTACATTATTCATTACACCTCCATCTTCATAATACAGGGGTTCACACTTCAGCGATGAAACATCGATTTTTGTGGCGACGCATCCATCTCGAGCAGGGGAGCAAAAGCTTGATCTTAACTTTACCGTACCGCTGTAGTGAGTTAGCCCACCGGTCACGGCTTCACGTCAGGCTCGGGACTTAACTTCTCTAAAGCCTAGGTTACACATAGCCGAACATGGCTCCCGAACGCTAGCCGACTCAGGTCGGCGGTAGTTCGGGAGCATTCTGACCAGTTTTTGGGCCACGCCTATCTTTGGCGCCGAACATGCGCCGAAGATGCGCCGATCTTCTCCTAACCAGTACACGAATTACTCCCGAATGGGCCCCGAATGCTTTCTAGCTTACTCCCAACCATCCCGACCTCTAGCCGCAGACTGACGAATCTCTCCTGACTAAACCCCGACCGATTGCAGACCCTCTCACGAATTCAAATGGACATATTCAGCGACTTTCAAAAGAGGGGTCATTTTCGGTTTTAATCAAAATAATCCATTCTGTTATGTTGTTAACATCACCGAGAGATCGAATTCGGATCATGGCTAGCTTTAATACTGCTTTTAGTGTTCTTCTTTGTTTTTGGTCGTGTGAAGGTCGGGGGTGATTCGCCCACGTTCCGATAGTAGTCACTTGGTTGAGAATTAGTTAGCAGAGTTTTGTCTACGGCCTTGGGGTGAGTTATGGGTAGGTTGGAAACTAGTTGGGAGTAATTCAGTAGTGTTTCTGGCGTGTTTAAGGTTCTAATTTTACTACTGACTCAATCCCGAATACCAGCCGAGCACTAGCCGACCGCATCGAACACCAGCCGAACACCAGCCGACCCATTTCAGACCCTCCGTCCAGAGCCGAATGTTTTGAAATTTTCAAAACATTCGGCTGGCGCAGCCGAACACCAGCCGACTCAGCAGAACGCCAGCCGACTCGGCCGAACGCCAACCGAGCTAGCTCCCGAATCACTCCCGAATCACTCCAACCATGGTCGGGGGAGAGTCGGGAGGCCATGTTCGGCTATGTGTAACCTAGGCTTTACAGCGCAGTCTTTTGTCCCGACCCAAGGGTCATGTCATCTATAACGGTTACTAACTTAGTTAATTTGAAATTCTGCCAACCTGAAACCTGAACTTTCAGAGATCTAGCTGACTTGGCGAAGTCGTGTGCGCCTTGGGGAATGCCTGAATTGCCAAGACAATGATACAAAATGGCATTTGCCAAAGTTCAGGGAATAGCAGATATTTGCCACCTACTTTGTCATGCAGCAAAGGTAGCAAAAACAGACCTTGGAGTAGATTAAGGATCCTTTGTGGTCTAAAATCATAGAAATTAGCCAAATGGGATGAATAATCTACCAGAGGGGTTAGCCGACCAAAGGAGGTCCAACGAGACTCAGTGGAAACATTAACGGTGTACACCCCAGTTCTGTGCGCGAGAAAAAAGTGACGAAAGGGTTTCGAGGGGCTGGGTTTGAGTTCACATTTCTCATAATGTGCTTCGAACTGACATCAGATACTAGCATGGTTGACAAGCGTATGAACTGCGCATCATTTTTGACATAAAAATTAGAGAGGTTGAAGAAACAAAACTCAGATGGTCTAGTAGCGGAAGGGATATGCTTTCATCCCATACACAGTTGATTTACTTAAGAATGATTCCCTGGAAGAGACGGTACCTAGACTAGAGGGTTTGCAGCCTAGAATTCAAATTCCAAATAGACTGGGATGTGCTCCCTTAATATTTTGGAGGGTAATACGTAGATAAGGTTTCTGGAAGTCTCTACGGTTTATGTTGTAAACCCTTGAGGATTATCCAAGTGAGGCGCTGAAGGGTATGGGTATAATGAGAGGAGGTTTACTGGCGATTAACTGTACCACAATGCTGCAATGTCACCTACATTTCACCCATGAAAGCGCCTTGTTCCGTTAAGCCGATCATTTTGGTAAGTCCCAGTTCTTCCAAGAGTTGGTTGTGTAAAGTTCAGTCTTTATTCACAATGTCACTTCTCAACACAGATGAACTTCCATGCTAAAGATGTTTAGGGACTACATTTTTCCACGCGTAATTTTGAGAGCACACTCCATCCATTGTCAATATGAGAACAGAGGTGGAGCCGTGTAATTTGGCGATAATAGGGTCATTCCGCTCCGCTGATGTGTCATACTCTGTACGCTCCGCTGTGAGATTACAGGCAGGGAGGCGGTGAACAGGTCAAGATTCAGGTCAGATTCATGTTCTGATTACACCCGCAATCTACTTGGGCGGCGACGTCGCTGCGACCTAAAATTTGAGCGAGTGCTCAACGAATTTCAGTGATTAAAAAAAAAAAAAACATTTTTTACGCTTTGTGTGTTTTGTCGTCTTATCAGTCATATCTTTAAATTGTACATGCTATTCCAATTATGAATTCAAGGATTCAATTTAGGTCGCAGCGAGATCACAGCGCGATCGCCGTCTAGTGGAATGGGGGCCTTACTGTGTGAACTGAAGATCGATCACAGTCTGCAATACTGTAGGTGACGTCAGGGGACTACAAACCTTCTGAACTTCTGGGCACGAAGGTAAGTTTCCAGATGATAGAGCCGGGAGGCATCTCGAGCTCTTGATACAGGAATCTGAACCTGTGACAGATGTCTAATGCTCGTAGGTAGGGGGCGTTTCTAATATTCCCCGCCAGAGGCGCTACCGCATTGCCCTTCCATTGTTTGGCCAATAAGCGTCTACTAGGGGAAAGATCTTTCAAGCTTAACACGAACTCCAAACTACCTGACAATGTAATTTGATTTTCGTCTTTTTCCGGAGAGGCTAACTAGATTTTGGTGGCTTGGGGGCCATTTCAAACTCTTTTTCATTCATAGCGAAGGTCTGTCTTCTACAGGCGGATGTTGACAGCCGTGAAGACGACGTGATCATAAAGAGAGGCATTCTATTGAATCATAATCAACTGTTTCCGGATGTACTCTAATAAGACCTCTCTGATGAAACTTGAGACGAAACATTTTCAGATTTGCGGCGGCGCAATTGTTTGTGGTAAGGGGATTAGTGTTTCCCACGCTCTGACGTCACTTGTACTTAACCACCCCTCGCGTTCTCTTTGCTTCGCCGCTGATCTCAAACTTCGTTAAGACGTTTTAGCACCGCCTTTTTCTTATTTCAACATTTTTCTCTCAGTCGAATACACTTAAAACAAGCCGCCCCGCTCTCCCGTGGATGTAAAGTCAGTGTATTCCCGGGTTTTGGAGGTTTTCGCTGCAGCGTATGAGATTTAGAAGCGTGTTCTTGTGGCGCATGCAGACGAGAGAACACACTGAGCATGGCGGGATCCGGCAGATGTGTAGGGCTGATAACGGTGTTCAGCGGGCTGCTGCTGGTCCCCGTCATGGCGAGTCAGGGTCGGGAAGGACCCCGTCCCCCTCTCCGCAGGGGAGGAGGTCCTCCAGGTAAGAAGGCGTAAATATGTGTAATGTCTAGTATCATAACTTCGCCAGGTAACATAAGACTGTCACATTGATAAAAAAATCCCAGAAAATTTGAAGAGATCTACAGCATTAATAATCCCCGAGGTTTGCATACTTCAGGTATTCCAGATATTGTTGACAAAGCCTTGATAACACCGCTCTTTGTGGCGGAGTCGTGTTAGTAGACGTTAAATTTCGTACTTCGGCGAGAGAGGAAATGTTTAGGAAATATGTTGAGCTGTGGAAGGTGCTTACAACACTTGATTACATATGCAAACCAATCTACCCGTAGATATTACGGAAAGTTGCTCAGTGATTTACACTCTTGATTTATGGGCGATAGTAGACGGGTAGCACATCCACATTATCTTGCTGAGCTCCTAAAAAGTGAACTTTAACGAAGTTAGTATTTCTAATGTTTCCCAAGCCTTGCGACACTGTCGTCAAGGGACGTTTCACCATGGCAACCGTTGCTATGACGTAAGGAAGGACCACCAGGTGGATTACGACACTGCCGTAGAGCGATGCTCTGCCCTGGACGGGGGGCAACTCGCCTTGTTCAAGAACGCTCAGACTATGGATGGACTCGCCCAGATTTTCTCTGTGAGTGTGCAATTCTTGTGAATATCTTTGATACTGTGACTAGACGTTGTGTATTTCTTGAAAGTGATATTGTGGTGTCGTAGATAGTTTAAAGCTTCACGTCTTCTTTTTTTCGAAAGGTGGAAATTCTGTCCTTCTCATAGCTGACAGATTTACTTCTCTTTCTCTTCTGTGATCGGCCATATTTGCATGATTAGAGATCTGTAATTCTGCATGTTAGCGGCTACAACCCGATACTTTGACTCGCATACAGACACGGCAATTATAGCTAATATCGTTAAGGTTGGCCAGATAATAGTTACCCGAGAAACTGGATATGATTTTTTAATATCGTTAAGGTTGTTGGCTTAGATAGACAGGACGAATGTATTGTATAGCAAAAATCTTTGTGCAATATACGCTCTATCCAGGATACCAGTACAACTATATAATTTGATTACTTTGATCCTTTCTAATATCACGTTATACCTTTGCATTCCTGTCTATATCTTTGTGTTACTGTAGTATAGTGTTCTTTTACTTACTACTCTCCTACTTCCAACTTCCTCAACTCTTTACTTAATCGTGGACCACCTGAAGGACTGCCGCTCTCCGCCAGGCGTCGCCTTTCGTAAGCCTCGGAAAAACTGGTGGAAACGCCGTCCTCCACGCTGCAGAGGACGCCAACCTAACCCTAAGGTCTTCCCTTGAGTCTCCCACCTTCCTAGAGCCACCTGACACGCCCACGTCCCACTTTTCTCTTTCTTTATCAGAAATGTCTAGATTTCAAGTCGTTCACGATATATGTGATGCCACTCGATATTTGAATGGATGAATGAATGAAGGATGGATGATTGAGTGAATGATGGAATGATGAATGATTGGATGGATGGATTGCTAGATGATTGATTGAATGAATGAATGAATGAATGGGGATGTATCCTACCTTTTTACGTATTATATTTTTGAATATCTAGAATATTTTGATAATCTTTACCACGACATTGATCGTTCTTGAAGCATCAACGTGCTCTTCAAAAGTGTTATCAGGAAACGACAATAAACTTTGCTTTGATTTATCACTGTTCATAGTCCATTAAGTCCGCCAAAATCCCGACTGGCTTCTTCTGGATCGGCTTGAGAAGGAACCTTTCAGGAACAGCGGGCCAGCGCTTCCACTTCGCGGACGGCTCCCCTCTGGGAAAGTTCAGTCGATGGTTGAACGGCCAGGCATCTCGAGACGATGACGGAAAAGACTGCGTGGCCACGAGGCTCATGAACAACCAGGGATGGAAACGTTTTGCCTGCTCCCATAACCTTCGCTACATCTGCGAGTCAGGTGAGCTAGCCAAGTTTGGAGAGCTCGAGGAGCTATTTATATGTACATTATTTCTTTTATCTGCTTGTTGAATACACGTTAACAACGAGTACAGACGTAACCGTGGTTTGGCTTGTTTTCAGAGGCGAAAGTTCGTAAAGATGGCGAAGAAAGTACAGACAACAGTCTCTCGACAGAGGTCACCACACCGGGTATGAGTGTCGGCACCACCGGAAGCGTGGACGCGTACGTCACCGCCGGGCTGGCCGCCAGACAGAACGCGGGAACACCAACTGAACAGGACGAGTCTCTCCCCGCCAAACAAAAGGCCGGGGAGCCGAAGAAATCATCTGTTAACATGTGGCTACTGCTGCCCGGCTTGCAGATCACCGGCATGCTGGTCCTGATGGTGTGGGGCACGCTGTTCGCCTGGAAGATCACGGAGGGAGGGACCCGGCCCGTGTCCGCGACGTCCAACGCCTCCGTGTCGGCGGCCTCCGATGTCCCCATTACAGAACGAATCACCAAGAACTTTGAAGATCCAGAATAGGACCATGATGTCAAGAAAGAGCCATTTTCTTGTTGTGTTTAAAGGCTCGTTTTACCTTTGTCTTGACGATGTCTTATAGCATTCTACATGGTCCTTCCATATGTCGGCTATCCTATGATACCAAGCATTACAGTATTTCGGTGACGCTCTCACGTTCTCTCGAAACGTTTAGTCGAGTGCTGTCATACCATTGTACTGCCATACCATTGTTCTGTCTGCCTGAAGGCTGCAAGCGATGTCAAGTTACATTCAAAACACACTTTACCTTCAACGTTAAGTCAGAAGTGCTTATTCTATCTAATATCAACCGTCAGGTAGTTCGTCTGAATTCGTCAACATCTTTTATTCTGCCTAGATTCTTGTGACTGTGAATGTACGAGTATAATATACATAATTACATGATAATCAGTTATGCATATTGCAAAACCAATGCTTTCAAACATCACTCTGATAAGAAAAAAGTGTTTCTATAAAAACACATGGACACAAAATGGTAATGTACGTGACATGCAACGAGTACATTGCTAAATCTATTAATTTCAAATATCATTATCATAAGATGCAAACGTTTTTGTAAAACACATAAGTGGTCATGTACACGACATATAATAAACCACATTGCTATATCTACGCTTTCAAATATTCTTATGTTAAATAAGAAATAAACGTTTTTATGAAAGCACATAGGAGCATAATATGGTAATATGCACGACATACAATGATGGACATTGTATAATCTATCTATGCTTCCACATATTCCTATGTTTGAAAATAAAACGTTTTATAAAAAACGTGAGGACATATAGCGGTAATATACATGGCAATCAAATATGCACATTGCTAAATCTAGACTTTCATATACTAGTATCATGCATATGTTTGATAAGAAAAACGTTTTTATAAAACACATGCATAATATGGTATTAACATGGCATACCTAAATTCTATGCTTTCAAAGGTTATTACTTTATTTGTTAAGAAACAAATGACACACACAAGACCCCCCCCCCCAAAAAAAAACCCACACAAGAACATAAAATATACACGACAAGCAATAATGCACATTACTAAATCTATTCTTTCCATTGGTATTCTCATACTAAATAACAAACAAAACGTTTTATAAGAACACCAGGATCTACAAATGCCCAAACAGGTGTGCAACACTAGTTCGCCACGGTTTGATCCCGATGAAGACTGTACGCCAGCAGGTAACGTGTGCGGAGCCTGTCGATGGTCACCTGTATTTACGAAAAATGTACCGTAAGTTATACGACAAACGACATGTACTGTATCATTAGATCACCAAACGGCAAGATGTTAATATGTGTTAGTCGCAGCTACTGGTTGAAACATAGACAAGATCTAAAAAAACAAAAAAGAATGATAGCTGGGAATGTATCAGAAATACAACATAAATAAAGGTAATTACCTTATACTTCTCCATCGCCTGCTTCAAGCCAATTTCGTTTTCCTAAGAGAAACAACATTATGAATTATACTTACCGTATATGATTGTGTGTATGTGTATGTGTATCAGTGTGTGTGTGCGTGTCTATATCAGCGTGTGTAATGTGTATGTATTTCAGTGTGTAGGTATGTGTGTAAGTGAGTGTGTAGATGTGTAGGTATATACGTGTCTCTGTGTGTGTGTGTATTTCAGTGTGTCTGTTTGTGAAAATCAATTCAAATGCAATATCCAATTTCTAAAATGGTTACCGTTTGGGCGCTAGCGTTTCGACCGCAGCAGATCAAGACGATCCATTTCAGGAAGAACCAGGCCGACTTGGGACTGGGGATGAGATTGAAGGGAGGCGGCAGCGTGCGGCCTTTGGGGATGAACTTCAACATCTCACGGGAACGGGCGAAGCGCCACTCCACCTCAGCGTCGGACTGCAGAAGAACGAAAATAGAATTAGCATAAACATTTTTATCATTTTCAAACTTTGTTCTACGCCTGTCATTTTTGTCAGTTATATGTTGTGCTACGACAGTACATTAATGATGACGAAGAACTGCGTTGAAATATCAGTTTAGTTTCTAAACATGACTCATATCATACAGCTCCATGTTTCTAATGTTTCGCTTGTCTGTTTCAGAGCAACATGCTGACAATGTCCATGATTTTAAAAAGATGAGGTCATGATTTCCTAGCCTCTTTCATAGCTTGGAGCACCGGCGTTGATTGGAGTGGGGGGGGGGGTGGCGTTCGCGATTTTCAACATGGGATTATGTTCTCTACTGCCGGTGTAGACAGTTCTTGGCGTGGAGAAACTGTTTCCGCCGGGATTAGAGAACATTATCCTCTGTTGAAAATCGCGAATCAGCGTTCCGCCCCCCAAAAATCAACCCCGGCGCTCAAAAAGGTCTGCAAAGAAGGCTAAGGATTTCCCACTTACGGAGACACTAGAGAAGGAGTCACTCATCATGGCGATGAGCATGTTCAGCAGGATGATGATGGAGGCTGTGATGTAGACGATAAATAGGATTCTGCTCAGCCAGGTGGACACTACAGGAAACTGGACTGCGTTTGGTGCTGTCACGTCGAGATCGGTGAACGCAAACTTTCCGTACAGCGTCCCAAACAGGTAGAATATGGAATGATGTAGACTGGAGGGAACACATAAGTAGTACATGTTACTTGGGACTTGTATTCTAAACATTTTATCTATCGTTAAGAAGGTATCAGTAGCTATAGAGTTAAGGGAGCGCTTGCTACAAATATGACATTTGAATAATCAATAGAAATATCAGCACTACAAAGAAACAAGGTAATGTGTTATCAAGAAAATCAGACATACTGTGCGAATTTTCCATAATCACAAAAGTCATTGACGGTAAAATTGAAGTTGGTGTTGTTGGCTTGGCTTTGGTCTTGGACAGCTTGATCATATTTCAGAAGACATTCTGAAAGTGCAAAAACTGTTATTAGATATAATGGCAAATGCATTTGTTCATTTATCTATGGAGTGATATACACATGTAACATTGCTTTACCCAAGGACCTCCTTGCTTTATCCATAAAATTTGCCATATGTGTTTCGACATTTTCATAGCGGGAGGTGTTCTTCGTGACCCAACCATAAACTTTAAAGCAATATTTTGTTTCTCTGTTTCAATGCGATCTTTTACTTCCATTTTATTCTTATAGAAAAGCACATCCACATCCTCCAATGACAATTCCTCAACCCTCAATGTACCTATGTACGCCTAGACCATCAACTGACATTCAATTCTCCAGCGCTGAGTGTCTATTAGGTGTAGCCGTAGTGTATAAGATACATCTTAAACATTTCCAGACACAAAATAGACATTAGCTTTTACGTACCCGAATCCGGTCTTGGTGAAGTAGACAGGCGCTGTAAAGCAGTGCCAAAGCCAACGATGATGATGAAAAACACGATGATGAACTTGAAGATGTCCATAACCATCTTGTTCATGGACAGCAGGAGTGGACCAATGGTTTCGGAGAACATCAACATGCTCATGTACCGGGCGAAGCTGAGGATGACCGCTATCGCTAATAGATCACCGCCGATGAAGAACGGGTTCCACTCGTCTGAACTGGCTGCAAGGCTGGGATCCTTATACGGAAAAAGTAAGATCGAGGAGGGGAAATTGAGCATTCCTTTTCTGTTGCGTGGTACCCACAAAGATATCAACCATGATGTGACGTCATGGCAGCACGGGAGTAGTCGGTCACTGAGGTAGCTCCCCAAAGTTAATAGTTTTTGACATATTTAGAGCCTGTTCGGCTTGAATTTTGAGAAGCCTCTTGTGTGTCAACCCTTCCTGGGTGTAGACGCGTACCAAACTGTCCAAATGAGTACTCGTGCAACGCGGGGGTCGACAAGAAAGAGGGACGAACCCGCCGGCCACATGGAGGGGAAACATGGCGACGACCTGGACGATGTTACCGGCGCGTCGGAGTTCGAGGCCTTTGTGAGGGAACAGTTTAAGAAACTCCTAGAAGGCCAGAAGGAGCTTCAGGATGAGGTAAGGGCTCTAGAAGACAACGTGGAGAAAAATGTTCAACTCCTGGAAGCCCGTATGGAGCGAATGGAAAAGAAAATGGAGGCCTCTGAGACAACTCAGCGCGAGTCCGCCAAACAGATTAAATCAATCACACAGAGGCTGAAAGTTACAGAGCAAGCAGTGGAGGAATTCCAAACAAAATGTAACAAGTTGGAGCGGTTCTCACGTCGAAACAACGTTCGCATTATCGGTCGCAAGGTACAGAAAGGAGAGAACTGCTTCTCTACAGTAGAGAAGATTTTAGAGGACAAGTTCGGACTTGACCATATCAAGATTGAACGTGCACACCCAGATGGTCCGAGAAACAGCGACAGTGACGGAGTTCCCCAACATATTCTCTTCAAGCTGAACAGTTACGCGGACAAGGTGTCCATAATGAAAGTTGCACGCAGAAAGCTACAGGACGAGTCTTACTACTTCACGGACGATCTCACAGTCACAGATTTGCAAGAGAAGCGCAAGTGGATGGAGAAAGTGAGACATGCCTATAAAGAAGGGAAAAAGTACCGCTTCTATAATGGATACTGGCGTGACGGACAGGGTAAAGTCGTAAGTTTTGACTAGAGTTTGAATTCATTGAAACAAGGTGCTTTATTTTTCACAATGTCCTGTCAGCTACTGTAACTTATTGCTCTAAAATTGATGATTCACTTAGGGGGCTAGTTCATAGTACTGGTACAGTGTCCAATGAACTACCGTGAAGCCTCGTCAATATTTTCGTTACTTGTATGTGTATATTTTGTTTTACTCATTTCATGTTTTTCAGTGTACTACCAGTTTATTTGCAACTTCCCACGAAAACTATGTAGGGTATTCTGTTTTACGTAAAATGTGCAGCTGTGAATGTGGTACAGACAGGTATAATTGTGCAGCTGTGGGGTATTTAGTGTACCCTGTTTTGATGGTGGTATGCGAAATTTGCATTTATATAGGCAGACGTAATTTATTCAAATGAAATGATGGTGCCCGGACAGGAATTTTCCCTCGCTAGTTTTAACTGCAGAGGGTTAGGAAATAATGTGAAGCGAATGGAAACATTTACGTTTTTGAAAGACAAGCCCCACCCAGTCATTTGCTTACAGGAAACCCACTCAACTTTTGAGAAAGAGAATCGGTGGATGACAGAGTGGGGTAGTCAGATTTTGTTTAACCATGGAACAAACAATAGCTGTGGGGTACTTATTATGTTTCAGAAAAATTTCTCATACCAGGTTCATGAAATTAGAAAAGACTATGGCAGATATATTTTGATTGATTTAGAGTGTGGTAATTTTCGATGTTGTTTATGTAATATATATGCTCCAAATAAGGATGATGAAGGTTTTTTTGAGGATATACAAAAGAATATTTCGGAGATGGAGGCTTGTAATGAAAACATTATAGTAACTGGTGACTTTAATACAGTACTTGATACCAAAAAAGATAGAGCAGGACAACATTTTGTTAATTATCATCCCAAGGCTACTCAGGCAATTCATGAATTGTCGGCCACTTTTGATCTTGTTGATGTATGGCGTTTAAATAATCCAGAAACCCGTAGATACACCTGGAGGAGACAAAAACAGGCTAGTAGATTGGATTACTTTTTAGTGTCCTTTTCCCTTTTGCCAAAGGTCACTAAAGTAGCTATAGCTGAATCCTTCAAATCTGATCATAGGTTAATTTTTCTTAATGTTGTACCTGGAGATTTCAAACACGGACCTGGATATTGGAAATTTGACTCCACTCTTTTGAATGATAACATGTTTCTTAAAGAAACAAGAAAGTTTATTGAAGAGTTTTTTCTCTTTAATAAGGGTTCAGCAGAACCCAGAGTTGTATGGGATACATTTAAGTGTGCCTTTCGAGGACACTGCATAAAATATACATCCTTCAAGAAGAAACAAATATTTGAGAAAGAAAACCGATTACTAGATGAAATAAGAAGATTACAAAATGATATTGATAGTTTGGGATCTCCCCCACTTTGTTTGCTAGAGGACTTAGAACAAAAAGAGAAGGTATTGGAGACCCTCTACGAAGAAAAAAGACAAAAAATTATGTTACATTCTCGCGCAACATGGATGAAGCTAGGTGAAAAGCCCACTAAATATTTCTTTAACCTGCTGAACCGAAACAAAACTAAAAAGAATGTCACTAAGATTGTGTTGCAGGATGAAAAATTTGTAACTGACCCTTCTGATATATTGTGCGAGGAAGTTAAATTCTACTCTTCGCTTTATTCCTTTGAAGATGCTAAGAAACCATTGAAGGAAGAGAAAGCTTATAACATGTTTTTTGTAGAGGGTAACATACCTACTTTAACTAAACAACAGTCTGAAATATGTGAAGGTAGGATAAAAGTAAAAGAACTCTGGGATTCAATCTCAACTTTTAAGAAAGGGAAATCTCCAGGGGTTGATGGGATTACTGTGGAAGTTTATAAAGAATTTTTTGATCTATTAAAGCAGCCTATGTTGGATTGTTTTAATAAGGTGTATGATTTAGGACAACTGTCAGAAACGCAAAAAGTTGGCATTATTTCGCTACTCTTGAAACAAGATGCAACAGGAACTGACAAAAACCCAGTTTATTTAAAAAATTGGCGCCCTCTTACTTTGTTGCCTTGCGACACAAGAATCTTATCTAAATGTATCGCGCTTAGAATTAAGAAAGTAATATCTAGTATTATACATATGGATCAGACTGGGTTTTTGTCTGGTAGATCTATAAGTGATAACATTCGAAAATTATTGGAAATTATTGAAATTTGTGAAAAGGATAATATCGAAGGACTTATCTTTATAACTGATTTTGAAAAGGCATTTGACAAAATTAGAATAGATTTTGTGTTAGAAGCTCTGAAAAAGTTTGGGTTTGGTAAATCTTTACTACAGTGGGTAACCATTATGTATACAATGATTACTAGTAGGATAAGTAACCAAGGTTATTTATCAGAGCCCTTTAGGCTTCTCCGGGGGCTAAGACAAGGTTGTCCATTATCGCCCTATTTGTTTGTTTTATCTGTAGAATTGTTGTCAATTAGAGTGCGAGCAAATGAAAATATTGAAGGATTGGTGTGCCGAAAAGAGCCATGCAAATTGTCTCAATTTGCGGATGATACAGATTTTTTCCTCAAACCTGCTCTTACAACATTGGAAACATTATGTTTAGAGTTAAAAAACTTCTCAAATATTTCTGGGCTTGTGCCAAATTTTGACAAATGTATAATCTTAAGAATGGGTCCACTGAAGGACACTGGTTTTCAACTACCATGTACTTTTCCTGTTAAGTGGTCAGATGGTCCAGCTGACCTTTTGGGAATTCACATTCCCCAAGATATGAACACTTTGATTTCTGATAATTTCAGTAGAAAACTACAAAAAGTAGATAGGATACTCCAGCCTTGGAAAGGAAAGACTCTTACCCTGTATGGCAAAGTGACACTGATAAATACTTTGGTTGTTTCTCAGTTTACATACTTATTCATGTCACTGCCCTCTCCAGATGCTGAGTTTTTTCAGACTTATGAGAAAAAAGTATTCAAGTTTCTTTGGTCAGGAGGGCCAGAACGTGTCAAAAGGAATATAGTTTATAATATGTATGAATATGGTGGATTAAAACTGATCAATTTAGAAGCCTTTAATGCTGCACTTAAGGCAGCATGGGTTCCTAGAATGTATTTGAACAATAGCTGGTTTTGTAGGAAGATGTTAAATCATTGTATACACTTTAACTATGGTATTTTTCCATTCTTACAACTTACCGAAGCACACTTTCACAATGTTGTTTCTAAACATTCACATTTAAGTACTTTCTTTGAAGAGGTGATGTTAGCCTGGCTGAAGGCCCAGAAAAAACCTCCTGATAATATGTCTGAATACTTGAGACAATTTCTCTGGTTCAATTCCAATATACTTATTGATGGACTACCTTTTTTCTGGGAAACCTTTAGCCAAAGAGGAATTTTGTTTGTTAATGATTTATTGAACATGGATGGATACTTTATGACATACAAATCATTTATTGGTAAATATGGAAGAATTTGTGATGAGCTTAAATTCATACAATTGTTATCCAGTATTCCCTTTAAATGGAAACAAAGTATTCAAGGTATTTCTCTATGTGAAACAGCTATTATGCCTGTTACAAAATATTCCAAGTGGGTAAAAGGACTTAAGATAAACAAGGAATTGTACCGTTTTTACTTAGTTGAAAGGAAATGTGTTGACTTCCATTGTAAAGCCCAGGAATATTGGCTAGAATTGTTTAATGACCAGATACAATGGGATGTAGTTTACAGTCTGACCTATAAAATAACTATTGACTCCTATTTAAGATCCTTTCAATTTAAGTTGTTGCATAATTTTCTTGCTCTTAAGAATAAGCTTTATAAATGGAAATTATCAGAAAATACACTTTGTTCTTATTGTAAGACTGAGGAGGAAACTCCCGTCCACATCTTTTGTCAATGTTCTTTTCTTGTAAAATTTTGGGGGGATGTAGAAAACTGGATCAGAAAGCATATGAACGTGGAATTTAGATTTACAAGTAGAATTATTTTATTTGGTTCATTAAGCTATCCTATCATTTTGAACACATTGTTACTAATTGCTAAGGTGTATATCTTTAAATGTAGACATTTAAAAATTCCTACAATAGATGGCTTTTTAGCCTATGTACACTATTATTACAAAATTGAGTACATCATTGCCCAAAACTTACAGAAGATTGAGAAACACTTGTTAAAGTGGGGGCACATTGGTTATGCACTGTTATAATTAATTTAGTTGGGAAAATGCAAATTGTCTTTCCTGGCTTAGGTTGCTTTTTGTATATCCACTTTGTATTGTTGTGTCTTTTTTCTCAAAAATGAATAAAGATTATGTTAAAAAAAAAAAAAAGATATCAACCTAACCAAAGGATCTCCACAATTACCTCATCAGCTTTAATTCTGCAAAAGCAAAATGTTCATTTCATTACCTACCCTTGAGATGGCGACAAGGCCGCCTGCAAAGCAACCTGTAGCTGTCACGTGACACAGGAGAAGCAGCAGGTCCCACTTGTTCCAGGCGTCCACTGAAGCGGTCCAAACCTCCTTCATCTTCTCCCAGGCCATACCTGTAAGGAAACAGAATTTTAGGGAAATATCAAGAGATAGAAAACCCAATTGTACACTGGAAAAACGTGAATTCTTGGGAAGGATAGCGTGGTACCCAACACTGTGAAGAGAGTAGCAGTTTCACATATATTTCATACAGCGTGGCCACACCTTTCATTGATACACGGGTATCAAATCTGACTACATTTTATACTTTGTTAAAGCTGGTTTCTTACCGAGCACCCAGCACCAGTAAAGCCCCATCAAAAGATACTCCCCGTCGGATTCCACGTCGCCGTTAAGTGATGTCAATAAGCCCAGGAACACGCCCCACGACCAGGCCTTCATGCTGTACTTAACAACGGGCGAGGCGATGCTCTGTCCTAGTCTAGTCTTTGGGATGACCAAGTACAGAACCGCCATCACCGGAGTTAAGGCTAACAACAGCTGTGGTGATGCAGAAAGTACTACAAGGTCAGTGGGAAATCAACCCGTGTAGAATCTTAACAGGAAGCAATTTGAAAGTTTGCCGTGAGATAATGGTAGCAGCAAGAGCAGCAATTTTGTCCGACAGCCAACCATTTCATTTGGCTGACGGACAAAAAGAAAACAAAATCGAAAGCCTGATGAAAACTCCATGCAAAACTACATACGACTGCTGCAAAGGGGTTGTGAGTTATGGCTGCGAGCGTACGGACAAGACTGACCACAATACTCCTCCTGTCAGAGGTCACTGACCTCCTTCACGGAGTAAACATGCAATACATACATACAAAGGCTACCATAAACATAACCTTCTTGGCAAAGGTACAAAGACCCAAAAACTCAAATACATTGTGTACTGGAAGTTAACTTCACGGGTGCACATCTCAATGGCGAACAATTTGAAGTGTCCGAAGAGGTCTTTTGAAATACATGAAAATCAGCAAGGTACCACTTGAATTCATTAAAAAGCCATCATACCCAAATGATAAGAATCTTCTTCCACGGGGAGCTGTTTAAGATGAAGTGATGACGCCGGTAGAACTGCAAGATCAACAACTCCTGGCACTTGTCGTGTGCTACAAACTATAGGGAAAGGATCTCATTGAGCTTAGACGTATATCAGGTCATGCAATGAGCCGCGAAGGCTTCTTTCTTAACTGCACTGTGGGCATCATGTTGGGATTTTGTACTGCCCACACCGTGCCCAGAAATAATATCAATTAACTTCATTACACCTTTAACTAAATTGTCCAATCAATCAATCATATCATTATACATACCTTCTTATTTCCCACTACAATGGCCCTCTGAAGTTGACGCATGCGCAATCCTGCGATGTCCTCCATGCTGTCGCCAGCATTCAAAACGGTCATGACTTGGTCAGGACACCTGGCGAGATCTATCAGCTCCGCAGTAAACTTCTCAAGCTGGACAGAGAGTTCTTGAAAATCTCCTCTTCCCGTCTCAAGGCCAGAGACGATGTTGTTCAGTTCCTCGTTGACCTTGAAGGCGGTTTCGAAGGGATCTTGACTGGTGAGGAGAATGTAAGAAGGGCTGGTGACGGCGCGGTAGTAGTCAAGCATGACTCTGTGGTCGGTGGAACCGCTGATGTCACCAATGCGGGGGAGAGGGAACTGTCGCTCCAGCAGGAGTTGGAGGATGCTGTAGTTGTTACGATGCGCCGCTAGGAGGACTGGCGTGACGTGCAGCGAATACAGGGATTCTTTGCGCGTGCCCTGCAAGGTACGCATTTTGCAAGAATGCACTAGATTGGTACCGCCAGATTGGATGTTTCCCAAATTGACCTATGGCTAGTGGTTCAACGGGTTAAGGCACCTATTCACAGACCCTTCTGTAAGTGCGTGACTAATTCCGCCAACCTTTCGAGGCAGCCTTTTAGTAAGTTCATCACCAAACCACTAGGGGCCGCAATGATAATGCCTATGGAGTCAAATCAACTTGGGTTTGAAAAACTCATCAATAATGGACTCTAAGTAAATTACATAAGGCAATGGCACACTATTCATAAACTCCCAAATGTCCTAAGATTCATCAGAAGCTGTATCTGCAGGATCGTTTAGTAAAAGTGGTCGACCCCACACCGAAACCTGTATTTATCGCCAGGACTTCACATTAGGGCAGATCGAGACCACCTTTTGTCCAGGTGCAGTGAGGACGTGGGAAAATACGTCCAGATAAAAAAATTGTCGGTGGTTCCCTTGTAACATTGTTTATGCTTGCGTACATGTCATCCACTAAAAACATTCAATATAAGAAACCTTTCCCACCCACCCAGTCAGTAAGGGAATTTTTAATTTTCAGTGCTTTACAATACAGGAAAACCATGGCAAATGTACAAAACCATAATGATATAGGACAAACCAAGCCAAATCAAATAGTCATTAATTAGTAATTAGTGTTCAGCCCAAACTATACCTTGCGTTACAAAATGATACCATAGGGCTCATTTTAGATATGCTGTCAAGAGTAGCAGTAAATTTGCAGTCACCTTCTTAGTAATGTTTCCGCTACCTTCTGGCCAAGTATGATTCAGCAGGGTATTTACGACGTCTTTCTTCTCCATGTCCACAGCGTACAGTAACGCGTCTCCCAGGTCCGCCCCATGTCTCAGTACTGTCTCCACCATCTCCTGGTCACCCCGGATCGTCGCCAGTTCTACAGCAGAACGTCCGCAAGTGTCCAGGCAGTCGATGTTGAAGGACACATCATGACGATTTCTGCTTAACATCTCCTCCACCTCTTCATGGTCGCCATCTTTTACAAGGCAAAGAAATCGCCTCTGTAGTGGACTGTTCCCTTTCAGAAAAGACTGGCTTTCCTCTGAGAAGATTTCTTGTCCCGCCCGTTCTCCATCTTGACTGCCGTAGGATTCCATCTCGTCTAAATGGAAAACTTTAGACGAGGCTGCGGCTGATGTCTGACACGTCGTTTTGATGATGGTTTCTCCGTTATGTGTTTTGTGGACACCTGGCATGGGTGTGTCCCTTAAATTATCTATTATTAGGACAATGATTCAGGCGGCAAAATTACAACCAATTAATTCCATCACAGGCGACAGCACGTCCCTCTAGCTGTACCCAAAATGTCTTTAAAACTCAACTTGCTATTTCGCACACTGTTTATATAGACGCGGACGGTATGAACCAAGGCAATATGTAAGCGGTAATATGATTATCCAGTGGTCATGCGACGCACATGTAAGCTGTTCTTTCGTCTTTATTACCCATGCCACGCACGTAATACTTCTCATCATGTTACCTCGTATGTTCGAGCTTTGAATGAATATTTTATGGCCACTTATGTCAACCCTGGTGTGTTATCTATTGTGTTTCTTCCATGAGTGTTAATGTAGGTATTTTCTGTTAATGAAAGTGATTAAGCAGGTAATGAGTGGACAATTAACGCACGGTTGAACGGCATTTGTATTATTTGTCGTGAAACATTCTTCAGCCTATCTCTGTCGTTACGTGGCACGGCGTCAAACAAACAGACAAACAAGCAAACAGACAAACAAGCAAACACACAAATTCGGCATGGCAGCAATGCACTATCATTTGAGTCGTTGGAGGAAGTGGGCAAATCAGGTGAATCGTTTACACTGACGTCGACGTATCAAACATATTTTATAGTTAAACTGTGGCCAACAAAAGAAGACGCAACAATTTAGCATGTGTCACTTCACATAAACCAAACATGTTCTTTGTGATAAATACACCAGTGCATTGCCTTTTTGCAGACCTAACAATTCCACCATCTAATTAACATGATGCGTAGCAAAATTTATTTGTCTACATTCAAAACATCAAATGCTGATATCTGACGTTACTAGGACCTGATGCCGTTGTTGCTGCTGATGTTAAAACATCACCCTTCAGTTTGATCCCGATGAAGGCTGTAGGCCAGCAGGTATCGTGCCTTAAGCCATTCGACGGTCACCTGTGTAGTAGAGAAGAACTTGATGATGACGAAGAAACAGAATGATAAAACTAGCCTTACGCAAAATACAGCATGCTAAGCAATTATTGATTGCTATTCTGGGTGTGAAATGTTTTGTTTCATACAATTACATGTGAATTCGAGGGTAACGGGAAACATGAGGATAAAGATCTACCTTGTACTTTCCGAGAGCCTGCATGAACTCGTCCTTCTGTTGGGAACAGAAAAACGTGATATGCACTTTTCCGCAAAGACACTTTTGAATTCTTTTAGATGACTAAAAGAGATGACATGATTCAACAACTAAGGTTTGATGTTGTTTTTTTCTCTCACAATGATGCATAAATTCAAACTAGCTATGGGATAAGTGAGCAGCGAGGGGATCCCGGGAGCGAAACGACCCATCTGTCCAAGGTTACTCACCATCATATTGTGTGTTGTCAACCCCAAACCAAGTATAAGATACCAAAGCTAGGAAGGTTTTGAATTGGTGCCTCCTGCTCTCGCAAACGATATGATTGGAGTTTTCGTTTTTAGACGTTTCACAACTACTATTAAGATGTGATAGCGTTACTCGGAGAGTATTGATATACTAGCCTGGTATAGCCCTATTTCAGCTAACCTTTTGAGTCTTTTGACAGCGGCAGAGCTGAACGATCCATTTCAGGAAGGACCAGACCGACTTGGGACTGGGGATGAGATTGAAGGGAGGCGGCAGAGTGCGGCCTTTGGGGATGTACTTCAACATCTCACGGGAACGGGCGAAGCGCCACTCCACCTCAGCGTCCGACTGCAGAGGAACGAAAACTATGAAATTATCTAAACTTTGCTCTACGTCTATGACGATCTGTCTGTACAGCGGTGTGCTACGACGACAGTTTGCACATATATGTACCATCAATGACGAAGAACTGCGTTCAAATGTTGATAACATTGTAGTTTCCAAAGATGATTGGTATTATACAGCTCAATGTTTCTAATGTTTCGCTTGTCTGTTCCATAGCTGCACGCTGATAATGTTTATGATTAAGACGAGGTCTTGATTCTCCACTTACGGAGACACTAGAGAAGGAGTCACTCATCATGGCGATGAGCATGTTCAGTAGGATGATGATGGAGGCTGTGATGTAGACGATAAACAGGATTCTGCTCAGCCAGGTGGACACTACAGGAAACTGGACTGCGTTTGGTGACGTCACGTCGAGATCGGTGAACTCAAACTTTCCGTAGAGCGTCCCAAACAGGTAGAATATTGTGTGATGCAGTCTGGAAGGAAATATTTTCACTTTTTATATCTTGTATTATCTTATATTTTCTTTCTCGTTAATGAGCTATCAACTATGGAGGAAAGGAGTCACTTGCCATTTCATGATAAGCAACAGCAATACAAATACTAGACAAAGACACCATGTAATGCATCATGAAGAGAATTAGACATACTGTGCAAACTGTCCATAGTCACAGAAGTCGACAACAGTAAAGTTGAAGTTGGTGTTGTTTGCTTTGAGTTGTTCTTGAATAGCTTGAGAATATTTCAAGAGACATTCTGAAATTGCAAAGAACTGCTATTAGATAAATCATATCATGGTAAGTACATTTGCATTGCAAGAACCTCCTTGTTCTATCCATAAATGTACCATATGAGTTTTGACGTCTTCATAGCGACAGTTCTTGGTGAGTCTTCATAGCGACAGTTCTTGGTGAGTCGCGCAGAAACTTTCAAGCAATAGCTTAGAGTGATAAATAGAACTGTTTCTTGATTTTCGTTCTTTTTCTGACATTTGATTTTGATAGAAAAACATTGGACTTCTCCATCTAATGACACTTCCCTAATATTTGATGCACATAGAATCATGAATCTAAGCACGACCAGACCATAAATCTACATTCTGTTCTGCCGTAGTGAACGTGTGTAGAGGCATGTCCAACCGTGGTAAATAAGAGATATTATAAAACATTTCTAGACACAAAAGAGACATTAGCTTTGACATACCTGAATCCGGTCTGGGTGAACTATAAAGGCGTTGTAATGCACAGCCAAAGCCAATCACGATGGTGCTAAACACGCCAATGAACCTGAAGATGTCCATAACCATCTTGTACATGGACAGCAGGAGTGGACCAATGGTTTCGGAGAACATCAACATGCTCATGTACCGGGCGAAGCTGAGGATGACCGCTATTGCCAACAGGTACACACCGATGAAGAACGGGTTCAACTCGTCAGAATTGAGTTCGAGGCCCGGGTCCTTATCCGGAAACAAAACAAAAAAAACCATAGAGGAGATAATGTAGCAATTATGTTCTGTTGCGTGGTACTCATCATTATATCAACATCTAGTCAAAGGATTTCCAAAACATCTTTTTTTAGAAGCAATGCTATGTATCATTACCTACCCTTAAGGCAGCGACAAGGCCACCTACAAAGCAGCCCATAGCTGCCACGTGACACAGGAGAAGCAGCAGGTCCCACTTGTTCCAGGCGTCCACTGAAGCAGTCCAAACCTCCTTCATCTTCTCCCAGACCATACCTGTAAGGAAACAGCATTCGTGGATATAGTTCCAGTTATACTGAAAACGAAAGCGCCGGCAGTGCACTCTTGAAAATTGTAGCATTGTTACCGGTCAGTGCTGTGGAGTTACACACAATCTTCATGCAGCGTTGCACAGCCTTCCTTTGATTCATTGGTATCTAATTTTATACTAGTACTGTAACTGACATTGACAGTAAATGATTCGTTAAATTTGGTTTCTTACCGAGCACCCAGTACCAGTAGAGTCCCATGAAAAGTTGTCCACCATTGGATTCCAGATCACCGCTAAGTGATGTCAAGAAGTTCAAAAACACGCCCCACGACCAGGCCTTCATGCAGTACTTTACAAAGGGCGAGGCGATGCTCTGTCCTAGTCCAGTCTTTGGGATGACCAAGTACAGAACTGCCAGAAATGGAGTTAGGAAGAACCACAGCTGTAGTAATACAAAACGTACCACAAGGTCAGCGGAGAATAAACCAGTGTAGCATCTCAACAGCAGGCATTTTGAAAGTCTGCTGTTAGATAGGAGCAACAAAAACAACAAAATGTAGCAATGAGCGTACTTCATAAAAACCCATTATACCCAAAAGGCCAGAAAGTCAAGTGCTGGAGGTTTAATGAGCAAAGCAATTGCCGCAACAAGTCAACGGCGAAAAGGTTAAAGAGTCTGAAGAGGTTTACTAAAGCAGAGAATACCCTGTGAAAATCAGCGAGGTACCATTCAAATCTATTAAAAGGCGCCGTACCAACATGACAAGGAACTTCTTCCATGCTGAGCTGTGCAAGATACCGTGATGATGCCGGTAGAACTCCAGATTCAACAACTCCTGGCACTTGTCGTGAACTACGAACTATAGGGAAATAATCTTCATAAGTACGTATATACAGGAATGAATCAGATTAGACATCGAGGTGTATCATCTTGGGACCTTTTACTGGTCACAAAACGTGCCCAGAAATTATCTATGATAGTAAAGACATCTTTATCATCTTTACTTACCTTTTGCCATTCAACAATTGTCGAAAATTGCAATCACATGTAATTACATTCGTATCACATAGGAGAGTACCTTCTTATTTCCTACTGCAATGGCCCTCTGAAGTTGACGCATGCGTAATCCTCGGATGTCCTCCATGTTGTCGCCTGCATTCAAGACGGTCATGACCTCGCCAGGACACGAAGAGAAACTAATGAGCTCTGCAGTAAAGTCTTCAAGCTGGACAGAAAGCTCTTGAAATTCACTTCTTCCTGTCTCAAGGCAGGCAACGATGTCGTTCAGTTCCTCCTTGAACTTGAAGGCGGTTTCGAAGGGATCTTGACTGGTGAGAAGAATATAAGAAGGGCTGGTGACGGCGCGGTAGTAGTCAAGCATGACTCTGTGGTCGGTTGAACCGCTGATGCTGGGATGTAGAAACTGTCGCTCCAGCAGGAGTTGGAGGATGCTGCAGTTGTTGCGATGCGCCGCTAAGAGGACGGGCGAGACGTGCGGGGAATACAGAGATTGTTTTGTTGTTCCCTGCAAGGTACGTATTTTGCAAAAATGCATCAGGCCGGTAACGTTACGTACCACTTGTTTCGATGTTTTACATTTGCCTATGGCGAGTGGTTAAACTGGTTAGGGCACATAGCCCCATACCCTTTTGTGAGTGCGTGACTGAGTCCTCCAACTTTCTGAGGCAGCCCAAAACCACTAGGGGTCACAATGATAATAACTCAGTCAAGTCTGGTTTGAATGAATAGCGTGACCAAATTAATAAAGAACTCTAGAACTAATGATATGAGATGGCGAAACAATACTTTGAATTGACACAGAAATATCTTAATTAAGATGTGTCATGGGCTGTTGCTATCAGAATTGTTTGGAAAATGTGAAGTACCCTAACACTAACACTCGACATAAGCAAGTAAGCAATAAATCCAACACCGAAACCTGTGTCAGGACGTCACATCAGGGAGACTCAGAGAATAAGAGTTCATTTTGCTCAAGTGCAGTGTGGACGTGGACAAACATGGCCAGCTGATAAAATGTTGGTGGTTCCCATGCAACATTGTTTATGCTGGCGTACGTGCCATCCACAGAAAATTCGTTAGAGGAACCCTTTCCCAAACCCACATGTAATCAGTAAGGGAATATTTGATTGTCAAAACTTAACAATGGCAATGGCAAGTGAACAAAAATATAGTTATACCTGTCAAACAAAACAAAACATATACAGTAGTTATCAAAAACTCTGGGCCTCCTTCTTAATATGCGTTACAACACCTAATAATTTGGCTAAGGAATCTGAATGACCACTCAGTAATCTCATTGCCCCCATTTATAAAATATGCTATAACAAGAAGTAGCAAATTTGCAGTCACCTTCTTCGTGCTGTTCCCACAATTTTCTGACCGGGTACCGGTGTGACTCAGCAGGGTTGTTACGACGTCTTTCTTCTCCATATCCACAGCGTACAGTAACGAGTCTCCCGGGTCCGCCCCATGTCTCAGTAATGTCTCCACCATCTCCTGGTCACCCCGGATCGTCGCCAGTTCTACAGCAGAACGTCCGCAAGTGTCCAGGCAGTCGATGTTGAAGGACACATCATGAGAATTTCTGCTTAAGATTTCCTCCACCTCTTTATGGTCGCCAACTTTCACAAGGCAAAGGAATTGCATCTGTAGTGGACTGTTCCCTTTCAGAAAAGACCGACTTTCCTCTGAGAAGATTTCTTGTCCCGCCCGTTCTCCATCTCCATCTTGACTGCCGTAGGATTCCATCTCGTCTGAAGGGAAAACTTTCACTACCTGCTGCTGCCGATGTCTGACACGTCGTTTTGATGATGGCTCCTCTGTTATGCGTTCTGTGGACACCAGGCATGGGTGTGTCCCGTCATTGCGACAATCATTCATTATTTGAATAATGATTCAGGCGACGAAGTTATACACAATTATTTCCACCTCAGGTGACAGTGCGTCCCTCTGGTTGTACCTCAAGTGCTTTTAAAGCTCAACTTCCTCTTTCGTACACTGCAGTTTATATAGACGTGGGCGGAAGAAAGTGAGTCAGCAAGTAAGCGGTAATTTTCCATTTATACTAACCCAGAGACATGTGTTCGACGTCAACTGGTCTTACACCATTACTCATAGCAGACAGGCGTAAGACAGGTATGTAACCTTAGTCCTGCTCTTTTTGACTTATTCATAAACGACTTAATGAAATACTTAGACAGCCCTGGCTGTGCCGCACCTACCCTACAGATAGACAAATACACGCACCTGACAACATAACCCTCGTTTTCGGAACTTATATGGTCAAGTTTACACGCGATGTATGCTGTTATTCATCTTTATGTCACATATTGGTATTACTTCTCAAAAATGGATCACCTATTTTATCCGATCTTTGAATGAATATTTGATGCCTAATCGTGTCGACCTTGGTGCGTTTGTCAATATTTCAAACTTATGATAATGAGAGACAATACAGGTGTTCACGATAGTGATGATCTGAAACCCGTGGGTAATGAGTTGACAATGGAGGCACGGTGGAACGGAATCTATTTCTTTTATTACAAATCCGTATGTCTATCTCATGAAGTCATGCAGTGGTAACGTAAACAAGAAAAGAAGCAAGCAAAGAAAAAAAAGTCTTCTAAGTATCCGGACATGACACCAATGAACAATTTCAGTAACATGGACCAAATACTTTAAGGCAAATCCTTTATTCCTACCTACCTGCCTAGTTCCTTATAAATCCTTTATAGTGACGTGAATGACAACAGCATTTCATATATGGACACTGACGATAAGATCAAACACAAGTTATCCATTCCTCCAAACCAAACAGGCCCTTTGATAAAAACACTCCATTGCCGAGCTAGCAGTTCTAGTATCTAATCTGTATGATGTTAAACAAAATATTTCTGTCTGCATGCAAAACATCAACCAGTGGCATCTGACGTGAACAAACATGAACGCAATTTTTTGTCGCAATATATTTTCTTCCTGCTGACTGTTAAGGCATCATCCCTCAGCTTGATCCCGACGAAGACTGTAGGCCAGCAGGTATCGTGCCTTCAGCCGTTCGACGGTCACCTGTTTGGTGAAACAGGGCAAAAGAACCTGATGATGACGACAAAAAGCTGGATAATAAAACTAGCTTTACTCAAAGTACGTCATGCTAAGCAATTACTGACAGCTGTTTTGGGTTAGGTTTTTTTCTTCCCGATCGCTTTTACCATGTTTAGAATTAGATTATTCAAAATTATGAGAACACTTGACAGTTTCCTGCCTTGTCTGTTGCGCAACATTCTACTTTGCCCTATGAGTTGGCATATTTTTGTTCACACAGGATCAAACGTGAAGTCAACAGAAACTGAGGATAAAATATGAAGATCTCCATTACCTTGTACTTTCTGAGAGCCTTCTTGAACTCGATTTCGTTCTTCTGACGGAAACAGATATAAAATTGATCAAATTCTTTTAAACGACGAGAAGAGATAACAGAATGAAGGGCGAGGGAAAAACGGCCCACCTATTTATAAGATATTTCCCATCATATCATGTGTTATCGACCCCAAATCGGTTATAAGAAAGGGGAGGAAAGTTATGAATTGGATACCTCCTGCAATGGCAAACAGTGATGTTTACCGTATTGTACTTTTTGACGTCTTATAAATACAATCAAAATGTGATAACGTTACTAGGATGGTGTAACGTCATATCATACTAGCCGGGTAAAGCAAATAATTGTAGCAGCATATTGTCCTGACCTTTTGAGTCTTTTGAAAGCAGATCAGATCGAGCCATTTCAGGAAGGCCCAGACCGCCTTGGGACTGGGGATGAGGTTGAAGGGAGGCGGCAGCGTGCGGCCTTTGGGGATGTACTTCAACATCTCACGGGAACGGGCGAAGCGCCACTCCACCTCAGCGTCGAACTGAATAAGACCGACAATGTTATGATATTACAAGCCGATTCTATCATTTCAAAACCATAGTCCATTGCAATGGTGTTATGCGACTGTATGTAATCCTGATGAAAATTACCATGTTTTAAAGATTTAAGCAGTACATCGTTTCCCTCGTTTCGGATATCTAGGTTCAATATATGACAAATTTTACTCGTATTTCCATTGATTGTCTAATCTGTCTCGTAATCCTACGCTGGCATTATTTTCCTAAGGAACGATTAATGTTGAGATTCCTACTTACGGAGACACTAGAGAAGGAATCACTCAACATGGCGATGAGCATATTCAGCAGGATGATGATTGAGGTTGTGATGTAGACGATAAACAGGATTCTGCTCAGCCAGGTGGACACTACAGGAAACTGGACTGCGTTTGGTGCTGTCACGTCGAGATCAGTAAACTCAAACTTTCCGTAAAGCGTCCAGAACAAGTAGAAAATTGAGAGGTGCAAGCTAGGAGGAGAGAATTATATAATTTTTCGTTTCATCATATTTTTACAACATTTAATTTCTAGAATACTTGCTATCAGTGCAGATATTAAAAAGAAACGTACTGCTTGCCATATGGTTTGTGGTCACGTGACAGTGACATAATGTACACGGTGGCCATGTTTCTGGGTTAAAGACGCATGTGAAGTCCTCATGTAGTCTCAACATTTCATTTTCCCCTATATCACCATACTTACCTTTACCCTCTCTATATTCAAGGAACACCAGACTATGTATAATTCCTGCAATAAAGTCATTGCGTGGCGTTCCGGAGGACTGATCACCATCTTGTATCTTTCTCTATGCTTGATACCATGACCTCAGCAACATTTCGTTTCGGAACGTTTCACAAAATGAAATAAGCTACTCATTTAAAGGTTAGTCACAGTATGTTGACATGTGAACTGGATTATTGGACATACAGTTTAACTGTTTCTAAAACGCCATCTTACATTACCATGAAATCGGTTCTTTCTGTGTATCGAGCGGATAATCTTTGCCTGAAAAATGCCACATACTGTGCAAAGTCTCCATAGTAGCAGAAGTCTTCGGAAGTAAAATTGACGTTGGTGTTGTTAGCTTGACGTTGCTCTCGGAGAGCTTGGTAGTATTCCAAGAGACAATCTGAAATTGCAAAATAATGGTAACAGAACAGTTTGTAACATAAAAAAAAGTTTTAACAAAAGACTGTGTGTCATGTCTGTTACTCCATGATCCAATGACAGTATCATCCATCAATGACAATCCACAATCGATGATAGGTCTCGATGTTGTGCACTTTAAACCAATATCCTCATTCGACTCAGGTGTAAATACGTACCTAGCGTCGGCTAGGAACCTCCCTGGGACAGAACGTTAAATGGAGGAAAGCCACACCAACTACACTTATTGAAAAAAGTAGGGGTCCTTCCCGGTGTGGGTCAAATGAATCTTTCCGGACGTCGACATATGTAGCTTGTATTCATCAGAACAAACCTTGTGTTTACGCCATAATGCAGTTTACCACGTATGCAATACAAAAAAAAAAAAAAAAAACGATGTCTACCATACCTGAATCTGGTCTGGGCGAGTTGTACAGGCGCTGTAAAGCGCAGGCAAAGCCCAGGATGATGATCAGGAACACGATGATGAACTTGAAGATGTCCATAACCATCTTGTACATGGACAGCAGGAGTGGACCAATGGTTTCGGAGAACATCAACATGCTCATGTACCGGGCGAAGCTGAGGATGACCGCTATCGCTAATAGATCACCGCCGATGAAGAACGGGTTCCACTCACTTGCATCGAATATGACGTCGAAGTTCTAATCACAGAGACAAGAACAGGGGATATGTTCACATTGCACGCGTATGATCAAATGGTTTCTAAAATAAGTATGTCAGTTTTTGCGTATGCCAAAGTTTGTAAGATAGCTGCAGCAGATGTGCCGAACTAGGCAAATGAGATAAAAAAGAAAGTTCTTCATTGGAACAGTATCGTGTTACTCAGAACCTAAAATAACAAGACTCTAATAACCAAATTCGTTTCCAAGCCAATGGATACGGGCTTGGAGTATCGAATCATATAGAACTCTTTACGTACCCCTTGAATAGCGACAAGGCCACCTGTAAAGCATCCCACCGCTGACATATGACACAGCAGAAGCAGCTGGTCCCACTTGTTCCAGGCGTCCACTGAAGCAGTCCAAACCTCCTTCATCTTCTCCCAGACCATACCTGTAAGGAAAACGTTCATTACAAAGGAAAATAAACAGATTTGTCTCCATTGCATTCAGAAAGTTTGTGGCACCCCTCGTCTCTAGTGAGGGATGATTGTAAGGCCCTGATGTAAATGGCTTCCTTCATTCCTCGTCTTTAGACGGGGACGCCACAAACTTTCTGCAACTTATGATCCACTGCTCACCGAGTCACGTGTTCTATCTGCATAAAGTGACGTCATCTCAGCGGTGGATTGCTCATTCCTTGACAAAGACTTGAGCTGTACAGTCGAAAATTTGAGTAAGTCCAATTTTTGTGCAGGAAATTGCAGTTCAAACTTGCTCGACAATCCTTAAGATAATTTCTTACCTATCACCCAACAACAGTAGGTCCCAATCAGCACATACGCTCTCGTCGACTCATTGTCTCCGTTCAGTACTATCATGACCGTTAAGAATACGAGCCACGACCAGGACCTCATGCTGAACTTGACAACAGGCGAGGAGATGGCCTCTCTGAGATTTGTCTTTGTGGTGACCATATATAAGATTGCCAGGATCGGAGCTAAGACTGTGGATATCTGTATGTAGCAAACATTGTATAATCAACAAAACTGCTGAAAATGTTAGGCAAAAAATTGCCAAAGCAATGCAATTTGTAAGGTGTTTGAACTTTATCAACACACGGAACTCAGTAGGAATCAGTGTAAAACCGGAATGCAGTCAGAATCACCGTACCCAAAAGGCCAGAAACTTCTTCCATGTGGAGCTGTACAAGATGTCGCGATGACGCCGGTAGAACTGCAGATTCAACAACTCCTGGCACTTGTTGTGTGCGACGAACTAAGGATAAACGAGTGTAATTATGGTAAATACCGTCTGCTTGTCAAAATCGTTGAGGACATATAATTGTGAAGACCAAAAATCTATCTTGATCTCATTCATGATATACCTTCCTTCACATGGCATGTACAATGCTTATTCAAGGTGATAGTATGGTCAATTGCCCTAGTCAAAGTAGCATAACATGACACCAACCGTTGTTTGGTTCTTTAGACAAGGGATTCGATAATCATCAGATAAACAGCAATAGATTTCTGTTTTGATAAGAACTGGAAAATATGAATTTATGATGCAATCATATAACACTTACCTTCTTATGTCCCACTGCAATGGCCCTCTGAAGTTGACGCATGCGTAATCCTGCTATGTCCTCCATGTTATCGCCAGCGTTCAAAACAGCCATGACCTCGTCAGGACACCTAGCGAAACTGATAAGCTCTGCAGTAAACTCTTCAAGCTGGGCAGAAAGCTCTTGAAATTCTCTTCTTCCAGTCTCAATGCAAGAGACGATGTTTTTCAGTTCCTCCTTGACCTTGAAGGCTGTTTCGAAGGGATCTTGACTGGTGAGGAGAATGTAAGAAGGGCTGGTGACGGCGCGGTAGTAGTCAAGCATGCCTCTGTGGTCGGTTGAGCCGCTGATGTCACCAATGCGGGGGAGGGGGAACTGTCGCTCCAGCAGGAGTTGGAGGATGCTGTAGTTGTTGCGATGCGCCGCTAGGAGGACGGGCGTGACGTGCGGGGGAAAGAGTGATTCTTTGGGTGTACCCTGCAATCATGTAATTTGTACAGATGAATTAGACCGGTACTGCTGCAATTGATACTGGGCTTTACACTTCCTCATTACAGACAAGGCACTAGCTTAAAACACCAACTGTACTAAGACCATGAACCATGGAAATATCTATATATCCTCCAGAGCGTTTCCAGTTTCCAAATTAGTTGAAAGGGATTGTGTCATTTGTAAGTCGGTCGCTTACAACGATATGTCACGTTCAGAGTGCTGACAGGCGTAGGAAGGTATGTCCAGCTAGAAAAGAGGACGCGTTTTCTTTATTGAACCTCCAGTTAATATCCAAACAGTGGTTGACAAGCTGTCGTGTTTGTGTTCGCTACCATGTCGCGCCACAGAGTACACGCACCTCTGCACCATTGAATGGACAAACCTCGCTAGAACCCCAAACTGTGTCTACTGTTTCATAACCTTCAAATATATACAGGAAAGGACGGACCTACAGAAAACGAACGAAAAATCTGGTCCACGTGTGTGTCGCATACCGTATCATACGGTATGTGACACACACGTGGACCAGATTTTTCGATAATGATTATTGGTTCATGTGTATACTTATCTATCAATATCTATGGAATTGTCCTCGCATAATTAATATATAAAGAACCAAAACCCCACATCTGGAATAGACTGTAAAAGTAGATAAACAAGACCCACCTTTTCATTACCGCTTTCAATACTTTCTGTCCGGGTGTGACTCAGCAGGGTTGTGACGACGTCTTCCTTCTCCATATCCACAGCGTACAGTAACGAGTCTCCCGGGTCCGCCCCATGTCTCAGTACTGTCTCCACCATCTCCTGGTCACCCCGGATCGTTGCCAGTTCTACAGCAGAACGTCCGCAAGTGTCCAGGCAGTCGATGTTGAAGGACAAATCATGGAGATTTTTGCTTAATATTTCTTCCACCTCTTCATGGTCGCCATCTTTCACTAGCCAAAGAAACCGCATCTGTAGTTGGCTGTTCTCTCCACGAATGGGCAGTTTTGTCGCCGAGAAAGCAGCATCTTCTATCTGTTCTTCTTCATCTTGAGTGTGGTATGAATCCATCTCGTCTTGAGAGAAAAAATTGTGGTTGAATTTATAGGTGCCGAATGAGAGCTACTCAAAAACCCTTGCGCCCTAGGCGTAGTCTTATCAACTAAAGTCCGCCCTCCGATACAACACAACACAACACAACACAGGACTATACAATACGTACAAATGTTGCGTGACTGCAAAGGGTACAAGAATGAATGCGTCGCTCTGCATGAGTGGTCTACTAGTCACATTTGATCCAAGGCATATGTCATTCTCTGAATGAGACCAATCTATTATTTGTAACCCTGCATGGTTCGAGGGATCACTATTGAGTCTACGATTACAATCTTGAAAACGTTTTAAAATTCCTGCTTTACATGGAATTTGACAAATGTTATGTTGATTATTTGGCAATTGAAGTCTCAAAGGTTCACAATTATTACCATCTGCACACGAATTTCCACTGTTCTACAATATAGTAACAGTTGCTAGCTCAGGAGTCCTGTTTATTTGGACGTCACCTAATGATCTAGTATAGTCTATTTTCCAACAGAGAGAAAAGGTAAACCATTAGAATTACGAGCGGGTTATTGATGATATTGATATTACACCCAGCGTAACGGCGTGTCCGTTTGTCGTCTGTCATGCATTTCTCTTTCCGGAAGGACGTCATCAAACTTGGCAGACATACGCCATCAGATAAAGAGCAAGAACAGAAAAGACGGCGAAAGGTTGATGATTCATGGAGAGAATTGGAATAAAAAAGACCTGATGCCAGTAATGGGGGTGGTATGGTTCTATTCGTTGACAAGTAATTGCTCTCGGTCTCGGCCTCGGTCTCGGTCTCTCTCTCTCTCTCTCTCACACACACACACACACACACACACGCGCGCGCGCGCACACACACACACTCACACTCACTGCACTCGGTCATTTTTACTAGTGAATCAAACGATGAAGCCAACTACTGTCCACATGTTCTGACATTTTATTAGACGCATACATGCTGCTCTAGGAAGGGTTGTCAGATTCTTCCGTGTTCCTCTTGTATTTTCTCTGCGAGATCGGAGCGGTTACATTCCTGCAGAGATGCCATGAGCTTGGCCAACATCTCATCATCGTCCTAACGTCAAGAAAGCAAGTCATAAAAACATAATCATTCTCAAAAGTAGTAATCACTTTAAATCATCATTTGTGATAACCAGATTGTATAACAGGTAACATGTGCGGGAACGTTTGCAAATTTGCAGACATATTTACCCAGTACTGTGCCTTTTAGTAGTCCCTCATTCACAAATGTCCACATAACGTACCTTCATAGTAAGCCTCCAAGCAGACAGGCCTTCCAGAACTTGCCGGTTGTGGTCACGTGGGTGATTTATCTCCAACTTGTCCAGCTGCACCTTCTCTAGACCGAGACAGCTGGCAACCTGACGCCACTCTTTTCCGATGAATTTGGAAAGGGCTGCCAGTCTCCTGTCATTGAAGAAACCTGGGGCAGGGAAAGGTTTTACGCTGATAGTATATTAACTTGTTATAGTGTTAATGTGTTTGATAATTGTTGAAAACTGTGTATGACTTCAGCTAAATCAGTTAATATCTTTCAAGGCAGGCCAAGTCAGATATTATTAAGAAAACAGGTGCAGAACTATCAATTGAGTCGACTTTGTTCATATATTGGAACAATTGAAACAGTGATGGGTGTAGACAATAACAAACTGAACTTACGAGTCTTAAATGATGTCTCGTGTGTCAAGTCGGGAATGCTGTCGCCTGAAGATGTACAAGATTAAGAACACGTTAAAGTGACTCAATAGATATTGATCAAGCGATACGTCTTTCCTCTAACCAACAATTCTTTCCTACCCGAAAGTTTCTGTTAGTTATCAAGCGTTGAACACAGAACGTTAGACTTACCAGCAGCGTCCTTGGCTGCTAAAAGTTCCTCCATTTTAGTACGGGAGACTGCGCTGTTCACTATAACACAGCCTTCGTTCACTTGGAACGCCGGACGCAAGGATTCGGTGACGTCAACTTCGTATGTTTGCAGGTGTTTGCCACTGTCTGCATCGAAGAATTGGACCTGAGAAAAACAAAACCATAACGGAGGTTGTTTTGAAATAAAACTACTCCAATCTATATTATACAGATTATCTTCGAAGATTTTCCACATCAACTACATCTACACATTTTTGTTGTTCGGTACTGAAACCAACACCGAAATATACATCAATCAACGCCAAATCTACCAAATGCTACATTAGAAGACATCACAATTCACATCAGATCACCTTCGCGTTGTCGTAGTCGAGAAGAACACCGATCACTGGCGGGTTTCGGACCAGTCGCAGACCGGAGTCGACGTAGTTGTGTCTGGCGGACACCTCGCCGTCGTTGTTCCTGATGCACCATGACTTCTTTGTGTCACCGATCCATTTGTCACGTTTAACAGTCTTCGAGACCACGCCTCCATAAGAAATTAATGAAATAAAAACGATAAATACAACGATAAATCTTTCGGACACAAAAAACAAACAAACAAAAAAGCAAGCAATCAGCTTGTGCAGCGACGGACCTAGTTTTTCGGTTAACCCTAGTCTCTCGTTTAATTTAAACAAAAGTCTAATAGAATCTGTCTAAGTATTCACAGAAGGAGGGCATAGCGTTTGTTATCTATGATGTCTATAGTCTATAAATGACGAACCATACTTACCAATACGGTAGTGGTTGGACTTGCGGACGTCCACTTCCCAGTACATCCTCCCTCCACTGATCAGCACATCTCCCAGTGCAGTGTGTGACTTTCCCACGAAGCGACCCATTGTGTTGACAACCTCTTGGTCACCGTTGTATTTGATTAGAATCTTTCCCTTATCCATGTCTACTTGACTTTCTAACTTGCCATGAATGGTCGCCGGGTCCAAGCCGAATGTACTTGCTGCAGAGAGAAGATCACGTGTTACCACAAAATTGGAGACAATACACGGTGCCTAAATCTGATATTCAGTTGTGTCACACACCATATTACGAGAAAGTTACAGTTAAGTCCAAATGATATCTAAGGTAGGGCGGACAATATTTACAACCTGTTTGCTTGTTTGTGTGTGTGCGCGTGTATGTATCATGCAAGTGTGTGTGTGTGTGTGTGTGTGTGTGTTTTGTTTGTGCATGTGTTTGTGTTTGAGTGTGTGTGTTTGTGCATATGTGTGTGTGTGTGTGTTGGTTCTGCGCGTGTTTGTTTGTTTGTGTGTGTTTGTGTGTGTGTGTGTGTTTGTGTGTGTGCGTGTGTGTGTGTGTGCGTGTTTGTATGGACGGTGTTTACGCATTGTTAGCTGTGTAATGACGTACTACCAAGCGGACTATTTGAATTATGTGGAATTAAACTCACATTCGCCAGCTTTTACTTCCCGAATATCGGACCCTTGGGAGTCTTCGGACACGCCCTGCCCCTGCCCCTGCCCCACTAGATCCTCTGTTACGTCCGCCACCTGTTGAAGCTGGGGCTCCTCCAGCAGTGCGGCCATTTTGTTTTCCAGACTACTCAACCTTTCCTCGTGGTCTTGAAGTTTAGATTCCAACTGGCTGACTTGACTTCGGTAGAAGACTTTCAACCGTGTCTCTTCCTCAAGTTGCCTTGCCAATTCTTCTCTCGCTTCCTCACTTTGGCGTAGCTTCTGTTCCAAATCTTCAGAATTACGGACAGAAGGATGGGGATTCCAGGATGCCATTCCTGTCCGAGAAACATCATCAATATCTTCACTGACGGTATAGGAAGTATATCGTGGGGCGGGGAGGGAAAAGAAATACAACTAAGGAAGGTCCTGACAACTACCTGTATCAGTTTTCACAGTCAACCCTTTTATAATCCGTCCTGATAAAAAGAATACCGACATACCTGAGTCGCAGTCCATTATCTCAAGCTAGGTCACAGGTTCGCAGTGCGCGCCAAAGACTATAACGGTTAGATCTCACAAACGCGTAAACACTACTGTTACAAATTACACCCGTTGAGTCGAGGGGGGGGGGCAACTTACTGAATGTTTGACCTTAGCGTTCCCGTGTGGAGCATTGTGGGAAAACCCAAAATTAAGAGGGCAGAATTTTTCACGAAAGTAACCTTGCATCCATTAAAGATTATATCTAATTCACCGTGTCTAATTTCAGAAATTCTATTCCTATGTTCCTTGGGTTGAAATATCATTTTTACTGACCTATGACCTTGCCTGCAGGTGTGCTGGCAGGCTGCGATTGGCAACCTTTCCCGCTTAAGGTATTGTTCCGAAACTATGATCTAATGCCCGCGTCACACCTACCTAGTTTCGCATGTAGACTCGTCTGATGCTTTGATAGAGGGGGTAGCTTCAATTGACCGCACAGGATACGTGCATTTTCTGATAGATATAATGCATGATTGCTCTAAAAATAAATCTTAGTGGATTTTTATTTGATTTACTATACCTATCACATTGTCCCTGACTTCAAATGGTGCGCTCAACAAAATGTAAAAAATGCACTGTGACCAGAAATTACCCCGGAGTCAGCACGCTTGTTACGAACTTTGTATAACTTCCCTGTCGCAACACTTGTGCTGTCTTTGTGCAGACGGGGCGGAGTGGACAACACACCACTTAAGCGCACATCAAGAAATCAGAGCGTTATCACAGAAAACGCGTACGGTCCGCCTGTAGACCCAAGACAGCCATGGCGCATTTTTCAGGAGACGGTGAGAAAAAGAGTACCTCATTTTTGCAGAAACTACAATTTTCTTTTTTTTCAAATTGCACTATAGCTCTGTTCCTTGTATCCACACAAAGAGTGATTGCAATATAATGGAGGGAGTCGAAATGGTTGAATGCGTTATAAAAATAATTCCCTAAGTACTTTGTACCTCAATTTTACAAGACCATCGTATTTTACCTCCAAGTGGTGAACATATTTATCGAGTGCGTCAAGTAGTCGGAATGCTTATACATTAAAGATAATACTAAAGCTTCTTATCTTAGATCAGGTGCGATATAAACGTGGTCTGATTATCTTATATGTACCAATATTTAACTCATGTCTTGTAGAACTGAAGATGATAGAAAAGTCTCACATACGAACATCGCAAAGTTGCCCCAAACACCTGCTGCCACACAGTTTGCACTCTTACTCTTACCAACATGTATATTTCTTCACTAAATCATTCCTATATGTATCAACTCCACGATATATCAACTTCACGGTGACGTTTATTGGGTAGCAGCTCGCAAACTATACAACGGATTGCACTGCTGGTAACCGTTGAGAGCGGTCGGACCGCAACTATCCTCTCCGCTTTAGTTACGGGGGTCGTAATTCGTCTGTGTAGCGAGGGAATAACTGTTACAATTAGAAAACCGATAGACACCTATGTACAATCATAATTCAAAATGGCCAAGAATATAACGCGGAGAAAGACGCCGCATGACTAAGATGAAAAGCTTTGTTTCAGCTTCTTTCTTGAGACTCACCAGTGAGAGGGAGCTAAACGCTCACATCGACCGGGAACTTCAGATGACCGAGTCTGATAGAGCGAGCTTCAACCGGGTTCTGGATGGCCTGTACCGCACACTGCAGACTGAGGTTAGGTACAACAACCTCACCGTTAACCGCCTGGTCAAGGTACGGCGACAATACTTCATTCAATGACTAAAATGTACATCAAAACAAGTTCGTGTATGTACATGATAAGGGCCAACTTACCTCTACAAACAGTGCTAATGGCCTTCTCGGGACCGAAACCATGACCGCATTCATACGCCATCTCTCTCTAGTTTCGCACAGTCATCCCAGAACGGTTTTAGGTCCGGTATCGATATCAGGATGCCTTTGTTAACCACGATGATCCAGCAACCACGAAAGTTTGCACTTGCTATGTCGCCAACTTACAGTAAGTTGGCGACATAGCAAGTGCAAACTTTCGTGGTTGCGATGGAAGTAAGTCTTACTTCCATTGCAAGCTATCGTCAATAAACGAGTGCGACTGCCGTTACCTTTGTCCAGGAGGGTATGATTTCCCTAGTGTTGTCTGTGTGCCAACAATCAACTGCATTATTAGATTGAAGAGGAAATGCTCGAATAGTCTTCTCATAGACTTTCATACTTTGGAACATAATTGGATGGAGAAGATCAACGTATATAATTCATGCAAATGATAACTTTGCATAATCAATACGTCAGTCGAAGGTTTAACACCATTTGACGAAGCTATACATGAGGTCTTGGAATGCTAGTTGTACATTCAAATTAAGCAACAGGTGCGGGAATTATCCAAGGCCTGCAATATTTGCAACGTTTTGTACATTTTTTACCGGTATTCTAATAGTAACCAAGTAGATAAAATGTCAATGTTTAGACAAAGCAACCTTTTGAGGTTATGTGCTACGACACACAAACAGAATAGCCAAGGTACAGGAATGATGAGGCCAAGCATTGTGCCAATGTTGTAGCCTTTTTACTGCTGATGTTTCCTTTCCTGCCAGGGAGGTTCGTACGGCAGGGGAACGGCGCTGAAGGACAGGTCTGACTTGGACGTGACGCTCTTCTTGAATGGTATCACCAGTATGAGAGATTTCCTGAATCAGCAACAAGACATCATTGGACGCGTTGCAGCGACACTGGAGGGGTGAGAAAGGAAACATTATGTTCATTTAAGCTGTAACCTTTTCTGTTCAGCCACGAATTTGGTTCAAACGTTTTATTACTGTGAGTTCAATAGTTTACCACTTCTGTATCTAAAAGAACGTGCTGATGTGACTTGATGGTAGTGGGGCAGTACATACATGTATACATGTTTACGTATGTGGCTTTTATTACAAAATGCAAAAGTAACCATCATATTCACATTGTTGGAAAAATGATAACGTATTTGATAAGCCCCAAGACCGCTTGTTGAAATTAAATAACAGTGACTTCTTACCGATAATGAAAGGAAATGTTCCATTCCATGAAACTCAAGACACCTTCCTGAATTTACACAGTAAGGACCGCTTTGGCGTGTTCCGTTTGGTTGAAACTGTAAGTCATTGTTCTCTCAACACACAGATCCAGGTGGGCTCGTGAAAATGGGGTTGTCAGTGTTGTTGCACAGCAAAATGCTGCAACATTGGTTCTGAGATCTAGAGACCACCAAATGGAAGTTGACATCGTGCCAGCCTACGACAACCTCGGTGCTGTGGAAAACCCAAGTATGATAGTCTTGTTGTTGTTCTTTTACTTTTAATACAATACTTAATTGTTCATTGTCAAGTTATGAAAATATGTCAGCATAGTAAAATACCAGGATACCATTGCTACATTTTCAGGGACAAAACACACACACACATACAATGAAAAACAATTTATATTGAATTCTTTTCTACTACAGTGAAGCGAAATGAAGTGTACCAGTCCATGAGAGGCCAGGACCCGTACAAGTACTCGGCTTCCTTCGTTGGTCTCCAGGTCGAGTTTGTGCGAGAAAAACCCGCTCGACTGAAGAATCTCATCCGACTGGTGAAGTCCTGGAAAAAGGTTCTACTACATTTGAGTACTTCCCTTGTATATATTGCTATAATTCTTCATCAAATGGATATCAAGGAGTTGAGCTTCAAATCTGTAAGACCATTTGATGTCTATATGGGTTCAATCCTATACATGTTGGATTCATAGTTAGCATATCAATGGTTTACAGCAAGTACACTGCATTTGCTCTTCATATAAGAAAAAAAGTCCTACAAATATATCAGCAATTTTGAAAATAGCAAAAAAGTATCAAAATCGGGCGTTGCAAAGTAGATCTTTTACAAATGAAATGTCCAAATATTGAGTAGCATCTTAACAGATATCTAACATTGTTTATACATTTAAATAACGTAATCAATATTTTTCTTTGTAGGCACAAGACGCACGATTTGGAAGGAAGCTTGGCTCCTCCTGGCTGTGGGAGCTGATCAGTATCTACGTGTGTGAAACAAAAGTGGGCTCCACAAGCAGCTTCAACATGAAGCAGGCCTTCAAGATGGTCATGGAGACGGTGGTGAACTACAGTAGTCTCCGGGCACTGTGGACAACTTACTACTCCGACAGGTTCCCAGTGGTTCGCGAGAAGCTGTCCTCCACTGGAAGGTACAGATATGTTGCACATGCCTATCTTCTAGTAGAAATTGATCCATAGGCAGTATTGGCAGTGAAAAATGAAACACATAAATGTCTGATTAATTTTATTTACAAAAGGCAACTTGACTGTTGACAAGTGTTGTCATCATACATCTATAGCCTGTGTTAGTGTGTACCTTCAAGGTTTGTTTATATCACTTCTATAATGACTACCATCACCAAGCATGGGCCTGGACACACACAAACCTGGATGGTACTGGTGATATAGTAAATAATTGGGTATCACATGAAAGTGATGATGAAATCAAAGCCACCAATTTACCTGAATGTTGTTTTCTTACAGCCCATTGGTCCTGGACCCAGCAAACCCCTGGGATAACGTGGCGGACCGCTGCAACCATTGGTGCCTGGTGGATCAGGCTGCCCGTGAAGCGCTGCAGAGCCCACTGCTGCAGTCCTGGTAGAACAACACTACAGATGGCTGAGACATGTTTATTCAAGTGCCTTACTCTTTTTTTAAAGAATTACTTTTAGATACAAAACTAGCTTGATTTTACTATAGTATCATAAAAGTTTCCAGTATAATATAGTATGTAGGTTTGGGCCAAGAAGCTATTAAAGATTAGGCTTTGATGTTCCATTGATGAATACTATTTTTCAGAAGTCCTACATGAAGACAAACAGGAATGTACATGTACTTGTATGCTATAACATTCAAACTTATTAATGTGCATGTAATAGCCTAAGCCATGGAAATACTAGATTTTTAGTGTTTACTTGTCCTATCTACATGTGGGAAAAATGAAACAGTTCATTTCTTTAAATATGACAACACATTATCAATGCCATATCCAATGGCACATCAATTAGCATGATTAAAAAGATCGGGTAACTTAGTTTTTGGTCGTTTATTGGGGAAGATAGTCTACAGTTCTGATGGTTTGCAGTGTTTAATTTTTGCCATGAATTGTATCCAATACAAATGTTGTGTGATCACTCAAGTCCTGCTCTGTCATGTCTGTATGATTTACTTCACTGTAGTCACTCAAGAAGTCCTACCTTATACATATTACCAGCATTTCGCTGTTAAGGTTAGTGGACTGTTCATTTCAGTGCTTCTGGATCAATGTTCTAAACATATAAACAACCACAACTGAAACATGATACATGGCATTTGAACCATCCTTTATTGAAAAATGGCATGAGTGTCAAGATCTAGTATTGACATTATTGCCCCACGTGGCAACATGAGAAGTGTCTGTGCAAAATCCTCCCTTCATCCTCCTGTTCCCAAATCACATTTTATACACATCTCTCTACACTGCAATATTTTATGCATTTCTATCATCTTGTTTCTATGCAGTACAAATGAATTGGCTACACTATTACTCATCGTTTGGCTTTGTGGCTATTCAAAGCATATCTTGCATCTTCTTACAAGAGTAAACAACCCTTAGTAAATGTAAGTACTATCATTCATGGCTAGGCCATCTGAACTAAAACAGTGTGTAGTTTTTTAGAAAGTTGATACTGATCACAATCACTGTCAAACCTATAATTCCCTACCAATGACCACAGCAATTTCCAAAAGGCCCACCTAATTTCTTAAAAGTCAGACTTTTAAAATGGCATTTTACAAGGTACGATGATTATGATACTCTGCATGATTCATGAATATGTACACTCCAAATCACCATGTACCCACCTACCATACACACTTTTCTAGATATGTAGGCCAAACATTTTTCACTTTGCTATTTACAGAGTCATTCCTACAGTGGAAAACTGAAGATACAAAATGTCTTTATGATTGATATTGAAACCACCAGTAATGGTTGGAAAGTGTTGAACTGTATCAATTCTTCTTAACATTTCACTAATTAGAAGTACATGTACATGTTCAATACAGAAACAGACGGCTACTATTTCGTAGCATTCTTTTTCTTTTTCTGCTCCAGTACTAGGGGAATTTCAGCACGCCCACGGACCTCCTCCCAAGTGTAATCCTTCAGAATCTGTCCATCTTGGAACACAGGTACAAGCAAATCCTGCAGAACAGAATGTAACAAAATTAGTTAAATCACTAAAAGCTATATGTTATATTGGCCACCTCCTCGCTAATCTGTACAATGACAACGTACTACCATCTCTGCACTGTGACAATCATAGATTATACTGTATGGCAAAATTCAAACATAATGAAATGTAACAACTGCACCCATTTTAACTCTCTCAATTGTATCTTTGACCCATGGGCAGATGTATGCTTCTTACCTTTTTAGGGTCCCCCTGTCCCTCCTGTACAGTCACATATTTCCCGTTCTGTAGCTCCAAAGTCAACCGTCCTTTTTTGGACTTCTTTCCTGGATCTGTGATTGGCTGCTTGAACACATCCACCTGGAATTGACACATAATCATCCAATGAAAATTTTATCTTTACAATAGAGATAAGACAGGATTTAGCTGTAGGACACCACACTAGATTTGTATCCAATGGTGTAGCCCATGATGCAGTGTGGTGAAATTGTTAACAATGCTACTCTTAGTACTCACATGCACTTCCTTCCGGGAACATTTGAGTTGCTTTACACAATTTCAACTACTAAGTATTCACATATACATTTGCTTGAAAAGTCTACAAAACAAAGTGTACCACAGTTAAAAGCAAAGAAATTAATTCAATATCCTCTATCATTTGGACATTTCTGGACTGTTGGAATTTGTTCAGAGCATGATAATGATTAATGATTAAACCTCCTATATTAGGAAGTGTCAAAGCCACATTCAACCTTCTTTGAGCACAGCCTGTTGTTACACTGACAAGTGGTTAGGTACAGACTGCATTGTACTTACCCCTTCCCCATTCACCACAGCAAAGCTGCACTTGAAAGCACATTTCTGGGTGTCCCTGTTCAGTTTCTGAAGCAGAGCACCTCCACTGCCAAAGGCGATGTTGTCTGCACTCCATTCCAGTTTCTTCATCCTCTCTATAAGTTTTGGAAAATTGTACACTTTTAACTTTGTGATTTCTAATACACATTGCTTGAATCTAATTAAATCATGCCCCTGGTCTAACCCCAAAAAGCTTGATTGTATACTAGAAGAACATAAAGGACTTGGGGTTGTCCATGTATATCAAATTGGGGAAAACATACAATATATAACAAGAAATTAAAACTTCTGCTTGCCTAGAATGCCAGTTAGTGTCTCATAGCTGATGCCATCTCCCTGGATTACACGTAGATATGGGGGAAGGACCTTGAACCCTTTGGAATTTTTCTCTGTTCCAAAGGCCTTGCCAAGGATGGTTAGTACCTGTAAGGGTACAACAAATATTATACCATATGCATTGTTAACAATTGTAAACATTAACACCAGTGTGTGTTAATTTTCGTACAACTTTTCTTGGCAAAAAGCCATAAACTGCTATCAACTGCTGAGGAATATCAAATACTGTACATGTAAGTATATTTATGTTCGCGTCGGATTTATGTTCGCGTTTTTCACGTCGTTCTTCTGAGCGCGAACTCATTTCAGCGCGAACTTGGTTTGCCACACTGCCCCCCTCCCCCACACCTTTTGTCACTACAGCGAGACACGCCGCCGCTACTAAGGCCGTCAAAGGCAGCATCTATGCTTTGGACTGCATTGTTCACCTTCAGAAAGCCTCTCATTTCTCAGACAAATTGTTGTGCCCAATAAAAATGCGTTTCTACCAATCCACTGACTCACTATCGTGTTAAATTTGACTGCCCTACGTAGATTTGACCATCATAGCGCAGGTAACGCAACAGGGTTCAATGACCTTGCCGCATTGGCTGACGGGATAAGCTCACCACGCTAAGAAAGGGACACCGGTGCCATTTTGATTCCTTCGCGGCGAGAAGGACGGCGCAGATTTTGAAACTTTTAATCTAATTTGTGGACACAAAATGTACATAAGAACGTGATAAGTTTACCTCTGCAATACCTACTGTCTTTTTAACTAAAAATTGTGAAATCAACTTCGTTTGTTTTCGACATACAGGCGGAGTTGTGTTTGTTGTTTTTCTTGTCAGAATTTACGATTGCACGAGATCTTTTCTACATGTGTTTGCCACTGATTTAAGAATTTTTTGTTCGCATTATCATCTCATGTAACTCGTAAAAATACCAGTAACGTTACATGTATATAAAGCTTGCAACTGGAACTTGTTCGATGTTTTGCTGGCAGTCTATATTTTCAAATCGTAACTACACCATTTGTGTGATCAAGGAGTGATCTTGAAAAAAAATGACAACAAATTATTTCCCGTTTGCAGATTGTAATCTTTATTATTCATTGAAGAACATTGATGGTTTGTTGCTGTGTGAATCACTAGCTTGTTGTGTGCATGTTGTGATCAAGAAATGGAACGTGATTGTGAACGTACTCATCATGACGAGCAAACGTACATAATTTATGCAGTGTGCTAGTCGGGGCGAGAGGTTGTGGAATACAAGGTCACAGTATGAAATTTTAACAGTAAAACAGCCACCGCTAAAGCCGCTATGATTAATTGACTGTTATCAAATCATGATCATACAGTATTTGATTGCCTTATTGTTCTGACCGGGACTCCTTTTTGCGACGGAAAATGATTGATCCTGCCAATTGATCCAACGCGAACACAAATGAAAGATAGCGCGAACTGTTGTTTCGCCCAACAACGCGAAATAAAATCGATGCGAACATAAATATACTTACAGTACAGTAGCAATTAACCTAAATTCTACAGGCCCTGGACACTGGCAAAACTGTTCCTTCAGTATCACCATTAAAAACAATTAAAAAAACCAAGAGCACAGAGAGGGCACATTTGTCAGATCCTACCTTAACGACCACGTCGGCAGGCTCTCCTGAGTCTGGCCTGACCACTAGAGTAGAATTGCTCTCGCCCCTCTTGACGATCATGTTCTTCAGCTCCTTCCCCCACAGGTTCTCACAGGCGTTCCAGATGTCATAGCTGTCACTCACCTGAAGAGGGGAGGGTCATACGTCAGGCATTAACACATCAGAAAACTATGTACACACAGAAGGAAGGTACTACGTACATAAAGGAAGATAAGTTGTAAGGTGTGTGAAAGAAAGGCAATGGCAGCAATATTTGTCAAGATATCTTAATAATAAGACATCAAAATCTGTGTAATCTCAAATCAGCCTGAGCATAGCTCAGGTAAAGCTGACTTCCCTTGGAAACTGACTTCTTTGCAGTACCTGTGTGATCTGCTAGATGCCATGATTGGAAAGAACAAAATTCCTTGGATCTTTTTTTAGTTAGATTGGGACTATTCCTCAGCCAAGCTTAAGAATATTTCCAGCAGGAAGATAGCTATTGGCAGAGAAAAGACAAGCTAGAACCTAATAGTAGCTAAAAATAGAGTGGCACCTAAGATATTCCATACTTACACATGCCACTAGGCCTTTAGGAAACCTTGACAACATGTTCTTGAACGCCTCCAGTTCACCAGTCTTTCCCCAAGCTGTGATTGTGCTGAAAAATTAATCCAATCTTAAAACTGCTGCATCACCATGCATATTTGGACAATACATCAAAACACCACATTACAGTCAAACTGCCAAAGAAGACCACTCAGGGGACTGGGAAAAATCTGGTCTATGTGGACTGGTGGTCACTGTACACAGGATTCTTAATGCTTATGTCAATGGGAACAATTATCTGAGGGACCATCAAAAAGTGGTCACATTAGCCAGGTGGGCCTTATGCAGAGGTAGTGACTTGTAAAGGTTTGACTGTACATACCTACATGTAGCTTACTGTAATGTATGTGTATAACCTGTGTACATGGTAAAGTCAGCTGCTCACCTGTGCTCTGCAGCTGGGATGGAGAATCCGGCCATGTCTGCTCCGTAGTACTTCCGCGCCATGACAAGACTTGCGATCGTGTCTGTCCCCATGAAGTTTACAAGGTGAGCCGCCCCACCAATAGCAGCTGCCTAATGTTTCAGGTGTTCAATAATAACAAAGAAGAAATGAGAATAGTGGAAAAGAAGGAAAAATTTGGACAGGGGCTTAAGCAGGTTATATTTTGCCATGGCATATCTATTCATACGATTTTGTCATGGCATGTCTATTGTTAGAAATAGTCCTATATCATGCTACAGGCAACACATCATGTGCGACAAAGGACATCAACATGTAAGTGTACATAGAGCTGTGTACAGGTACACTGTACCGATAAAGTACCGGGTACAATCAATTAGGTACAGGTCCAAAATACCTGACCCTGCTGTATTGGTACTGGACCTGACTCAGGGGATGGCCACTTTGACAGATAAAATTACTATGAAATTACCGTGGCAGTGCTCTGAAGCCACTCTAAAGCACAGAAAATACATTTGCATGGGTGGAGTCAAATTTTCATCTGTGTTTTCATAAAAATAATACCCAGCACAATCAAATATTATGTTTTTACCAGTACAAACATGATTTGTCCTTATTGAAAATCTAGCATTTTCCGAACAAGTAGTTTAGGTACAGGTTCAGGGCCGGACCTGTACCTTAACCCGTGTACCTGTACCTAAAATTTGTTTAGGTACACAGCTCTAAGTGTACACATGGGAATAAAAATGTAGTTCAAGATGCCCATCAAACTATAATAATCTTGAATGGTTATTGTACGGTAGTACTGTTATTGTGTTGTACTGTGAAGAACGAAAACTACAAAAATTGTTGCTGGAGTCAGCAGTAACAATACAATTCGGCTCAGTTTTTTAAAAATGTTGTTTGTCATAGTGATAATAACCTCAACAGCTGAGACTCCTCTGAAGCCGAAGTCGTGCAGTTTGAATGGCAGTCCATCCATGTTATCCGCTGTCTCGTGCAGGAAGCTGGCGATTATCTTCTTCTGTTCCCTGGAGTTTGTGGCCACGGTCATCGGGTACCAGACCTGGACCAGCAGTGTCTGTAACAACCGGATCAAACATGAAAGTTAAAGATTATACCACATTTTGTCCACTTCTACACCTTCTACTTTTACCACATATCAGTATAGATAGTTCCCCTTTAGATGTGTTTAAACTAGATAATGCAAGTTAGTTGTTAATTGACAAGCTGAATACAAATTACATAAAATTACATCATATGTATCTGGACATGTATAAAGCATGATTCGAGACAAGAACTTCAACAGAACTGTTTACAAGTTATACTACTTCAGCACTGACTAACATTGTTATAGTGAAAGTGAAAATTTGGTACAGCAATGGATAAGATTCCTTACTTCAAACCAGTTGGTAAGCCAGAAACACTTTGGGTCTGTGTTCTCCACAGTGAAGAGGACGTTCTTGACTGGGACGACAGTTCCCTCTGGCACAGCTTTGATGAGCAGCGGCAGTTTTCCACCATGGTGCTGGGGACAGAGGGAATACCGGTTGACTTTCATGTATGGCTCTCCATAGCAGATGCTCTAAAAAAATCTACTCAATGATTTGCACAGCAGTTAGTGATTAACTGTAATTTTCTGTAAACATATAATTCATAAAGCAGAAAAATGTCAATTCCTGCTCTTTGACTTTGAGACAAAGAAATAAACTGATTTCTGTCATGGCCACACACAAGTATTGCACACAGTCTAAGCAAGATGACAGCTACACGTACCTCTAAGACGTAGTTCCATCCCTCCTCATTAAAGACATCCTGTCCAAAGTGTTTCTTGTAGATATCCTTGGCCTCTGCAATCTTTTCCCTTGTGACGACCTACAACAATGCAAGGTAATGTAAACATATTATGCATTGTATGTTACATGGAAAATTAGGATCTATCTTGCAAAAAATGACACCGTCAAGACTGATATGAGTTGTACACTGCGGTAGTTTGTTATCCTCAAAACAAATCAACAGAGAGTTTGATTTCAAACATTGTTGGCAATAACACTAACACTACATGTAGTTTAATATCACTGCTTAATTTTAAGTTTCTTGACACAGAAAGTTATACTTTTGACCCAGCTAGCTCTGTACATACCTGGCCAACCAGCCATCTCTTTATAAGGTACTGCAGTCCAAAGAACACTGTCTCCTTAAATTTTCCACCTCGACTCTCAAAGTAGGAGAATATCGTGGTCGTGTCTGGTGGGTACTGCATGTGATGGGTAACCTACAGAGGATAAGAAAAGAAGGGTAGGTTAGTTACTTTGTTCCATGCAGTGACACATTTGATACTTTCAGTGACGTAAAGCTTACATAATACCAAGGGAAAAGAAGTTAACCTCCTTGATAATACCGTGTAAAAATGCTGTTCTGTTCTTACTAATTAATCTTTTGAACCAGATTGCTCATTCATATTTGTTGGAGCAAGAAAGAGATTAGCAGGCTTATGATGGATAATCTTTTATCTAACACACAAAAGTTGGAAGCTGTAGTATAACATGACATGGGTGCTGCCATGCTGATACAATGTTTATTTCCTGTTTAGTTTGATGCATTTTTTGGCACTTGGTGATAGAGGGCGCTGCTGCAAGGGCTGGCCTGATGGACAAGGAGATTAAGGTGGCAGAACACAGTATTTCGCCTATGGGGATTTCTATAGTTAAGGACCACAAACTGACTGAGGTCGACGCCGAAAAAAATATAGTATGGTGCATTTCTGAAGCACGACAAACGGATATGTTTAAATTGAGGGTACATTCTACAATATAACTGAAAACAAAAAAAAGTTGTGGTTTTTTTACGTTCTGGCGCCCTCTTTTGAATGGGGTCATGCGAGGTCATACGAACTGCAGCCGACTCACCCAGGCTGGCTGCTGCAAAGGTCACGCGCATGTATACACCGAATCGGCAAGCTTCACAATCTTACTCATACGATCGAAATGCCGACTTATTATGCTATCATTCAGTAAAGTTCATGCCTCGCTGGCTTTCACGTTCAAGTGTATACATGCGGTCCACGATTTAGTGCGCACTATTTTCTTACCCCGCGTCATAGACCCCGGGGGTCGCGGACAAATACTGTGTACTGCCACCTTAAACTTTGGTGGGAGGGGCCAAATTGGAAATAGCTTGCCAATCATCTGGAAGTGATTTTTTCTTCTTCTTCAAATATCAGTTGGTCATAGATGACAAGCAGTTTCTAAACATACTGATCATCACAAATATCTGGTCATCACTTGTCATTTATGATGACTGGTGAAATTCAAAGAGTGATGATTTGTCAATGTTCAGAGGATAGCTTATGAGAGAGGTGATTCTCTGTAGTCTGTGCAGTGCCAGGGGGATGAGAAGAGAACATGTAAAATCTTGCAAAAGACCTCATGTTATACAACACATAAATGTACAATTCACCAACTTAGATACAAGTTGCAAATGCTGACCTAGTGCCAAATTTAAGAGATCAACAGAGTGAATATTTCATGTTCGTAAGAATGTTCTGGTGAAAATGTGTCTCTCTGCTTTGTACCAAAAATTGCCTTGTATCGAAACCATACGTGTTGATTACTAGTATCTTTGTCTCAGTTTCGGTTACTGTTTCACCGCCCCCCTCCCAACATGTCTAGTTGTTAGACTTCTTCGTCTTTGTGTCTGCAAAATTTTGTTCCTTTGATACTTTCTCAGTGCACAGCATCCTCGACGTAACTGGGCGCCGTGGCAGCGCATACTTTCTTAAGATAAAACCAAATCACGAGAAAACTATTTTTCTTCCAACCAATCAAAATCCTTGCTTCCAAATTTTAACGCTTTTTGCTGTCAAATCCATGACAGTTGTCGGGCTAACTAGACCAAGCCACGCCTCAAACAGAGTAAAGCTAAGTCATCACAACGGCCTTTCTACACGTCCTCCTCTTACTGAATTATCTTGTTGTTTTCTAGACTAGAAAAACTCCTTAGAAAGGCATAGCTTTGAGGAGAAATACCTTGTAGGAGTCCGTGATAAGGAGAACATTGTCCATACACGGTCCACCACACGTCGCCATGATGATTCTCTGCCGGGCAGGTTGTTGCACGCCGTAATGACTAAATTAGACTGTACCAAATATCTACATAGGGGAGACGGTTGTCATTCAAGAGCAGGAGCTTCAAAACATGAGCATTTGCAGCTACATTCTTAAAGTTTTGCAATGTGCAAATTGAGAGTATAAAATGGTCTCACTTGAACAAGAAACATCTGAAGACAAATTCCTGTCTGTTTCATATTTCTAGACCTCGTTGACAAAATCATTTCATTTCATTTCATTTTATTTATACAGGGGAAATACAACTCAGGCATTTACCTGGCTGATGGTCCATTTAATATCATTTATAAATTGTATAAAGCAATTTGCCTTTAATCCAGATCTTTCAGATTAGTTTTTCTTAATTTCTTGGGTCAAAAAGACCCAGTTGTGAGGAGAAAGAATATTAATTGGGTATTATTTCGTTAAAACACACCCCTGTTACAATTTGGTCTCTTCCATGTAATCCGATCAGCCCCGAAGGTCACGTGAGGAAATAACCTTGCCGACGCGCATGCGTTTCGAGCTAACAACAAAGAAAATGGCGTCAGTGAAGGTGAGTAGCTTGTCCCTTTAAACTTTTCTTTTGCCGTTTGCAACTAAATAACTAGTTATCACGACTCACTTACAGTCTCAAATCGTAGATAACTGATTTATCAAGCATATGCAGCAAATTCTATGCATGGTACAACTTTGATAATGTTTTTATCGACGTCCGAAAATTTGACAATAGGACCCTATTCATTGGAATCCTGTCAAAACTTTTCATTCAACTCAAGTTGCCCGGGTACGGTTTTTGAATGGAAATCCCTCAGAGGCATGTCACAACTCGCTGACAACCGGCTAGAAATGAATGAAAGTTCCCATCATTCACGTTTACTGGTTGGTGATCGTGTTTTAGTGAGTTTCTGGTTCGCTATACAAGGTTTTCAGTGCTTCGATACGTCCTAAGGGGTGCTAGTACTAGTGTGAATGGTGTTAAAAGGATCCTGGTCCGTTCCGCTTGATCGAAAAGTTGCATTTTAGCGGACAACATTTCGCCCTAATGTTGCTTAAAAGTGTATCCTAGTCACCCTTACTTGCTTGTCAATTGTCACTCGTAACATGCGTAGGTACCGGAGCTATTAAAGGCAGAAATATACTACTAGTAGTATGTGCAAATTTAGTTAACAGTTACGCAATGTGATGTGTATTCAGCTGATGCGGTAGAGCTCTTATCATGAAATAGTTCCGGTCAAGGTCATTTTCAAGATAGAAACGTCAGCATATGTAGCTATTTTTAGTTGTAGTCTTGTTGCTAAATATGGTTTCTCAATCCTGATTTTCTCATTTGGACACTACTAAATAAAATATCTATTCTAGGTTTGTTGAAACTTTTTTTTGCTTGACATTGTAGTAGTGTATTAATAAGTACATTACACAACAGTACTATGATTCAAAGGACAATGGTACGTGAAACCAAAAGCAATTGTTCATGCAATCTAAGTTGTTTCCAAGCAAGTTCATTGTATAATGTAATGTTCCCAGCTAAGGATGGAAAATAGCAGCTATGTGCAAATAACAGAATTTTTGTCTTTCATCCCACAGGTGCCCTGATACAGCAAAGTTGTCCCAAACATTCACAGTTTTCCAGGGCTATCTCAATCCTGTTTTTGCATATCATTGCACCTGCGAACTGAAAATACATAACAATGTACATGGAGAGTGAGAACAGAGAGGCGGAAGAGTTGGACTTGCTGTGTCGGGAGGCTTGCGACACTCCTGAGCTAACACAGGAAGAGGAATTGGAGTTTTCTCCTGATGGTTAGTTTATCGTTTGTTCTCAAAATGTATCTGTTAAATGTATACTACAAGAAGGCTTTATATTGTTACATTTAATTATTTACATGATATAAAAGCAATTCTGAGAAAAGAATATTTGAAAAATTTTGGGTGTTGGAGAAATTAAAACATCAATTTGTTCGCAACATAGATGGTTAGAATATGATAAGACCTTTCATGTATGCCCCACAAACAAAGTTATTATCAGTTATCATCATCTTAGTTTTCATCTTTGTTGAACACAGATGAGCCTCCACCATTTACAGATCCAAATGTGACATCAGCTGGCATTTCATTTGCTGCAAGGCTGCCTGCGGATGTGTTACATCATCAGCCAGCACAGAGGGGTCAGGAGAGCCAACGTCAGGTCAGGACCTCGCTGGAGCAAATACATCTGCTTTAAAGTGCCAGAGAAATGAAATTTCCTCTATAATTGATGTAAAAATTTGATCTTTTCTGAAAACATTTATTTCTAAATCTTTGAATCAATTGTCTATTGTGTGTTGGTAGGTAGGACAAATTAGGAATGGGTTGTGACGTCACAGCCATAGCCATACTAGCTAAAAGGGGAGTCCTTTCTGTAACGTCACAACCTGTTGCTAATTTGTCCCACCAAAGAGCACACAGTAGACAATTGATTTAAAACTTGTTTTCAGAAAGACCAGATCCAGATTTCTACATAAAAGACAGAGGAAATTTTATTTAAGAGATACATTGTACTTGAATTTGTAGCAGTTGTGGTACCTTAAAATTGACTTCAAACCTAAGTGTGCCATCTATACTAAACTTATCTGTGACACTTTTATGTTACCACAGGAAGTAGCTCCTAATATCAACTGGCTGGCGGAGCTCGCCATCATTGCCACCTCACCTCAGAGTCCTCTCATGCCAAAGACAACTCATCACTCTCACAGGAAGTATGTGACAACCTTTTTTATGTTTGTATGTTCCTTCCCTGATTTTGCTCCTGAGGCTTAGCTGTTACCATTTGTGTCCTCTATGAAATCTCAATTGAACAGAAGAAAAGAATTTCATCAAGTACCAGACAGACATGTGTATCTCAGGTCTACAACCCTTTCTTGAATGTTACTGAGTTTTTCCTGCTCTGTTGTTCCCCAGGAGTCCCCAGCAACATGCAGTCCTGATGACGGACAGGCCAGACCGCTGTATGCACAACTACGCTCGGCCCCCTCCCCCCTCCTCCAGCCCCCCACTCACACACCCAAGCAGACACAGACAGGTAAGCATATACAAGCTCTATTTTTACTGTAAGGTTTAATCTATTATGGATCCAGATTTTGCTTCATGAACTTCCAGTCTACTAGTAACTTGTTTTCCATGAAAGGTAAGACTTTATAACAACACAAGTGATCAATTCCTCATTTGCTGTCCATTTGTAACATTTCCTTTTCCCCTTTTTTTCACAGAGTGGCCTTGTTTCTGGGGGCAATGGTCTGTCTGCATCATCACACTTCTCTTCTAGCCAGAGACTGGCTGACCCACCAGCGCTGTCCAAGTCCTGGCCAACCACAGCCTGGCACTGCTTCATGAAAGGTCAGAGCGTGTACTTAAGCTACAACATACAGGACTGATGGTAGCATCACCTCATTGTAACTGTAATGAATGGGTCAATAGTAAAGCCAAAAAATAGACAGCTCTGTTTTGTGGTGATAAATGCTGTTACTGCCAGGGAGAAGGTTAGTTGGGGCAGGGTGATACTCACTCTGACACTTCTTGCTACATTTGGCCCACTACTACTTGAGCTTTGTGTTCCAAAATTGTTACATCAATAACAATCCTAACGATAGCTGTAGAGTTTTATAAAGAAGAGTGAATTCATTCAAGCTAACCATCATCTTTCACACCACAGTCTTCCCTCAGTATGACATCTGGAGCCGCTTAAGTTCCGGTTTAGAACAATTATTCAGCCTGTTACCAGGACCGGTTTTGTCGTGTTGGCTTCTTCAAGTGTACAGACTAGAAATAAGAAATGGAAAAAAAAAAGCTGTAGAGTTGGTGAATATTTACTGAGGTTGGCTCAGTTTTTCTTGTTTGAGAATACATGAATGTAGTTTGCTTGATACTGATGACCATTTGTACCTCACCCAGGTACGAGAGTCCGCCTGAGTGAAGACAGGCGCAGGGAGTGGCGGCTGGCGGAGGATGTGCCGTCTGACGACTCCTTACAGGAGGACAGGAAACTCAAGGAGGTGCTAAGCATGTTGCTGGGGAAGGTTAGCTTTTCTTAACTCTGGCTTTTATGATTATAAACTTAGTGCAATCAAGTTGGAGAGGCCCCAATTGACGATGACTATGTAGTATTAACATGATACTTTTATTCCCAGGGACTGAAAGTAAACAATCTGATTCAACATTTTTTGTGTGTAGGACACAACATCCTTGTGTGGGCTGAAACTTGTACAGTTTGAAGAGACCACAGCAGTGGACAGGACCAAAGAAAACATGGTACACATGGTGTTCAGAACAGAGGTGGCGGACAGGGAGATCAGCGCAGAGTGTGCCCTGGACCATCCATTCTTTGTACGGGACAAAGGTAGGAACACATGTCCATAGAACTAGTATATGTGCATGCCTTTGATTACATTTTACAAAACATGTATATGAGTGACCATATGCGAGCTGATAAGAATACTTCAACCTTGCTTGTGGTTAGGTCTACCAGCAAAAGGGAATGGATTTTTAAAAAAGTATTTGCATTTTTGACACAACATGAGCTCTGTATCAAGCTCCTTCCCCATTTGGCAGCCAACATACCTACCTAGTCCCTTGACCTCCAGGTTGTTGGGAGGACAAGGTAGACATGAAGAGAGAAAGCTGCTTCTAGACTCGTCTGTCTTTTGCAGCAGTCAGCCTTTCAACCTTTGGCAGCAGCAGTCGTTAAATATTGCTGCATTCAAATCTATATCTTATGACATACATTGTAGTTATGTTGTGAATTTGACTCAAAGCCCCCAATACAACATTCACATCTGTGTTGACTACTCCATAGAGATTATTGTTTGCTTTGCAGCATTACAATAACCACAAACATTGTATTTTCTCCTCTTCCAGGCTGGTGCTCCTTCCACCCAGGTTTGACGTACACTCGTTACGGCCTCCCATGCCAGGAGATTGAGTATGGGGATGTGTGCGTCCCCCCTCCTCACAGTGGTACGTCCCCTGATCAGGAAGAGGACACAGACTCAGTGTTTGATGAGTTTTCCGCTGTCAACTTCCTAAGTACTCTGGCTAAGGTAAGTGTGATCTAGTTGACTCATGTCAATCATAATCACATTTACATTTATCAAAATGTTATAATTCTATGTATTTCATTATCACTTGTCAGCATAGGAGGTGCAACCTTACAGATTGTTTTTTTGCTTTCTACATGATAATTTGTTTCACTAAATCCACTTCTTTTCTAGTAGACGTGTTCATTGTTCATGTAGCTGATCATGTTATTATCATTTACAGATTCCTTCACACTAAAAGTAATAAGCAAAAAAGCACATGTCATATATGACAGTGAGTTTTGAAGGATTTGATATACAAACTAAACCATTGTCATCAATTTTTTGGCCAATACAGCAAAGACGAGAGCTACAGACCAGTCCAGTCAGGTCTCCCCCCTCCTCTCCCACCAAGCGACAACGCAACAGTAGTGGGAACGGCGACCAGCCCGTCAAGGCCAAGAGGCCCATGAATGCCTTCATGCTGTTTGCCAAGAAGTTCCGCATGGAATACACACAGTTGTACCCTGGAAAGGATAACAGGTAAGTAGGAAATTAAAGATAGTTTTCTCATTACTGTTAAATTATAAATATATCTGTCATCTTGCAGATTGTAATCTTGCAGAATCGGCACAATAGAGATCACGATCCTGTCGACAGATACTCTGGTTGTGATCTCTACCAGATTCTGCTAGATTGCAATCTCTACTCTGACATACATCATCATGATATTTGGTTCTTTTGGCATCCAGGCAAGAGAATTCTTATAGTGTATGTGGGTCTTGTTATTTGCTGTCCACCTTTTCTTAGTTTGGTTCCACTGGGAGTCTTGAAGTTTGTGTTGTCTTTTTGCTCTAGGGCCATCAGTGTCATCCTGGGAGATAGGTGGAAGAAGATGAAGGTGGAAGAAAGGAAGGTTTATGCACAAGAAGCCAAGGTGCTGGCAGAGCGACACAAGAAGATCCACCCAGACTGCTGGAAACGGAAGAGATCTACATCAGTCAGTAACTTTTCTGTCTCTCCTTTATTAAACAGAAGGGCTGCATGTCTGGGGAAGGGAGATGAGGGCTATATTTCTTGTGTATGCAAAGAAAGGGCGTAATCTAGTCATTGCACATCTACATGACTTGTTCATAATCTGGGAGGCATTTGCTGTTGATAATACTTGTGAGGCATTTGCTGTTGATAGAGATAATTGTGATGCATTCGCTGTTGATAATTGTTGCTACAAGAATCAACATAGAAGGAACATTGTCCAACTTAACAGTCACTCAAGCAACTGTTAAGATTTTGCAAAAATCTACCGTTGTTTGAGTACCTGTTTACTTGGATATCTAGGCTCCATCCACATTACACTGTCCATGGGCCTGACATCTCTGTTGTTGTTTATCCATTTCTAGGCGTCCTCCACGTAATGATAGGAGACCCAGCCCTTCTCGAGAGACCCATTGGCAGCTGCAACCTTCAACATTGGTGCATACATTATTGACTCATCTCAAGAGTTGCTGGTCAGGCATTGACCATTCAAACAAACTCTGATGCTAAGGCATGTATCTTACAACAGTATCATTTTTGTATAACAGTACAAGAATAGATGTCTTCAAAACATTGATCTTATCAAGCTGATATTGAAATTGCCATGCAATTTTTTTTACAGCAGTTGTCAGAAAGGTACAGGTATGTCAGAATCTGTTTTCCAGATCTCTGCAGTGATTTTTAAGATAATTTTTTTATGAAAGATGAGAAAAAAGATTTTGTAAAAAAAATGTGAAAGCTTAAAGCACTTACTAGTACTTGACATGTGCTGTTTAAAAAGATTTTGCTGTATTTCAGTGTGTCTGTTGAGTGTGTCTGATAACTTGCATGCTCTTGAGAACTTCCTGAGATATATTACTATAGGCATTGCTGTGTCCTTAATCTTCCCCAGAAATCATTGTTAACATACTCTTAATTCTCCCATTTAATTCTCTGTAAAAATTTAGAATCATCACTCAGCGGTGGTAATAATTTGAGAGGCACATGAAATGCACATTTAATGGGTGATCTATTTCTGTAAATGTAATGCATTTTTCTTCTCAAGAGTGGTCTAACTTGTACATAGCAGGACTCATGTAAATGTGTCAGTACAGTGTGCATTTTTACTACCCTCCGAAGTTATTTGATCCTGTGATATTGTGTACCAGTCAAGATCGTATAGAAAGAACTTTATATTTTTCTACCTGACCATTGACCTAGGGTTATGATTTTGAATTGTAATATATTTATTGTATTGACTGAAAATCTTTATAGCGTGGAAAGTCTTGTGTGTAAATTGTATTTGGTTGCTATGAATGAGTGAATTGTGGTGTGAAGTTGCATTTGAAGACTTGTGAAATTAAACTTGTACCGGTAATACACAGTTGCTTTGGTGGAGTTCCCTTGTACTACAATCCAGTGAACCACATTGTTGCTCACTGGTACCTTTTCCCTCTTAGAAGCTTTGGCCGAGTCTTTGGTTTAGGATTTGCCATTATGACTACTTGTCAGAGATGTCCAATGTATGTTTATATGTACATGTCTGACCTGTAAATAATTGAAACATAAAAGTTAACAAATTGCCTTACACACAAAAATTATGTTTGGGACAAATTTCATGAATAAAGGAATGGACTTGACAAACTCAAAAAAATTAGTGTTTGTCCTTATTGTGTTAACTGGTAATATGGAGGCACATATACATGTGTCTGTAAATATGTATATGAGACTGTAGCATGTAAGCCTTGAACATTGCAACACTTCTCAATAGTAAGAGTACAATAGGTTTATTCAGTGTAATAGTGAATATTCCACAAGAGTATACATACAGGGAAGTAATTATGGTATTGGTAACAGCCATTCATTCATGATAGTCATGCAGCATATTTAATTTCTCACCATGATATAAAATCTGTGTTCCACATGGGAAATCATCACACCTTTGATTCACATCCTCATCTATTATTATAAAAACTGTTGTAAATACCACTTTTGGACAATTACAGTAGAGTAATTCAATAAAATCAGTAATTGAGTGTGAGTAAAGCAATATATACATGTACATATATTGATTCTGTGTGAAGAATACACAATACATCATCTTTTTGCAATTGGAACACTACATATATGTATAGATATACATCACCAAGTTGCAGATAAAAGGAAAACCATTGCAAAACAAGTTGCAAAATTGAAATTTTACACCAACATTAGACTAAAAATAAACATACACAGACCAACCCTTTACATGTCAACCACTGATATGATAAGCACTTAAGTTGGAATAGCAATACATACAAACTATTAGATGCAATGTTACATGCTAGTATAGAGGCTTACGATATAGATATCTTTAACCTATTTGCTCTTCATCTGTAAACTATATCATTCAAGATAAAGCACATAAATCAGACTCACTAATTTTTCCTTGTCAAACACAACAAAATAAGGCAAACATTCTGGATTAAGTTGCAACAAGAAAGGCACTTAAGCAAGTTTCCGAGTATAAAAGTATTGCAGAGATAAGTGCCAACAAGGAGAGCTTGTAGAGTCTGCCAGGGTCATGGAAAAATAGCATATGTTTTTTAAAGCCTGCTGCTTTCTATTTTGCACTTTCACACATAATTCAATATCAATCTCGGAATTTCAGTAGTACAGCCTGACCTGCGATGTTCAGTCACATTTCTGAAAGGTCTTTTTTTTCAAGACTGCAAAGCTGCAAGCCCTACAAATAAAACATATCTCTGAAGGAAAGACACCCTAGGTGTCTGTAGGAGATTTGTAACAAAGTTACTTAATAACAAAGTTATTACTTATCCAGTAGTCTTTTTTTTTCTTAATCTCCTTAATATAATCATTTTACAGCTCAAGGCTAGGATACTGCAAAAAGGCAGAGCTTTCACTGCATATCCATTCTAGCTCAAATAACATAAAGTTAGAAATTCCTAGTTAACAGCATGATTTTTACTGCAGAGGACATCAGTATTTTACACTTTCAGTGTCATAACATTCAGACAAACAGTTGCAAAGACAGCGCACAAACAACAACAATGTCCTTCCAATGGCAATACAAGAAGTCATGGAAAGTTGATAAATTTCACATTTTATAAAGTGGCACACATGGAACCATAGATACAAAGGTTTTGCTGCAAGTGTACCCACATGTAGGGTGTTGGTTTGTACATCCCAGCAACACCCACTTGAGAATTTCTCCTGATCACCTGTACGACTGTGACACAATGGCGATGGGACGAACATGTGGCTGTACGATTCCTGTGTTCAGGACCGTCCGGTGAACAGTGTTTGATTTTTTCTTGCCGTTAATGCCCCTTCCCTCATGGAAGTGCGGGTGATGGGGGTTGTTCAGATGGTGGCGGCGGTGGAGGTGGTGTCCCGTGGCGTCGCGGTGGAAACCGATCCTCACGGAGTCGCTCTGGAGGGGGAGGGCGTTAATACTGATGACGGAGTTTTTGGCGACCATTTTGGGCTGGAGGTCAATGCCCTGCATCGCTAGGGGGAGGGGCATGATGGGAACATCCCTGGGGACTGGGAACAGGAGGTTTTCCTTATTTGGTAGGGCTGAGGTTTTTCTGCTGCTGACGCCTCCACAGGAGACGCACGTGAGGCCCATTCCCGGGGTGGCCTGGGGCGGGACATCCGAGGTGACCTCACCTGTGGCTGAGGACAAAAGGCAAAGGTCAGAAGGGTTACACACTTAAGAATAACAAGAATAAATGACAGCAAGGGAATGACGATGCAAACTTTCAAAGAAGGAAGATTAAATGCATTAATCGATCAACTTTAAGGGGGCGTCTTATCTAACAACCCAAGTTCTGTTCATTAAAAATGGAGACATGAGTGCTTGACTTGATAATGAATGCAGCACACCTGTTTCCTCCTGTTCCACATTACTGAAGTCTGAACCCTCCACACGGTTCAGCGGCATGCTCTGTCTGTTGGGTGACCTGTTGTTGTACAGTCTGATGGCTGGCACAGCTGTTTTCCTACTGGACTGCATCAGCGCACTTTTTGCCTTGGCTCTGTGATACCCGTGAGGTAGAGGAGGGCCGCCGTTTTTCCCGGGCTCTACTACATTTGAGTCCTTATTATGTCCCTGGTTTGAATATGTGATTTTCGGAGGAGAATTTGATTGCTGTAAAGCGTTTCCAGGTCTACTCGAACCATTTTGTAAAGAGTTTACAACAGAGTTTGTTTTGTTTGCTGGAGGGTTGTTGGAGTCACGAGGTGCATTTCCTGAGTCATTGCCACTTGTCCCATTGTTGGCCTGTGACTGTCGTCTCTCCACAGGTCTGTGGATGGCCTGCCCCTCCACAGACAGGCTTATCCCAATGTAAGGTGGAATGTGGATTGTGCTCTGTTGAAACATAGAATAGGTTAACCTTCATATTACTTTGGAGATATGTATTTCTTGAAAGGGAGATATATTGAACATTTAAACTTCATGTTACAAGTGTGCTATGAAAATAGGCGGAAAAATTTAAAGCAAATTTCACATTGAATGTCTAAAGGTTTCACTTTGCTCCATTACAGCTTATTGTTTGGTCAGATATGTCAACAGAGTCTACAATGTCAGACTAGGCATTTGATGACTTTTTCAGAGACAAATTACTTAAATTATGCTATGTAACAAATTTGGTATAAAAACAGTACAATGATGACAACACTTACCTGTTTGAATGCTAATTCAAATCTCCCTGTGTCACAATTTTTGTCTGATCTTCTGTCCAGAACAACTGTAGAGGGAAAGAAACCATTTGTAAGAACTTTTGCTAACTGTCATGAACTAGGAATTTGTGTAATTTGGAGACAACTGAGTTGAGGTTACGTGTTGAAACTTGCAAAAGCTAAAAAATGTTTTTCCAATACTTAAAAAAGAAAACAAGATTGAGTGAGAAAGATGTACAAAAAAGAGTGTCATGTGAAGATAAGCACAAAGAATTGTTAGCTAGAGTTGCTGACCTTTCATTGTGTCTTCCAGGACAGAGGCACACATCTCTGCTGTAATGTTGGTGGAGGGGGACATACACGGGCTGGAGTTGATCTCAATCAGCCATGGGTTCAGGTCCGTGTCTAACATGAAGTCTGCTCCATACAGCTCAAAAGAACCCTGTTTTAGATAAAACAGTTAATGGATTGGTGAGATTGGTGAGATTGTAAATTTAAAGCAGATACATGTGTGTGCAGACCTGAGTCATTTCTGCAACATACATGATACCGATAATCATTCACAGGCTACACAGAACACAGGATCACCTATGACACTATCTAATCTTAAAGGAAACCTGTCTTTAGATATCTACTCACAATGTGTGATACAGTGTAAGCTGTAAGTTCACAGAAATATAGTTTTAAGCCCACCTTTCTGCCCTCGATCATGTCTTGAGAAGCCTCCATTGCATAGATGACAGACTGCTTCATGCCTGAATACACTAGGGACTCCCACATATGGCCATTGCCATCAGATCTGGTAACACACACAAAAGAGAAGACTCAGCATTAATGCTACTTTTGCAGAAATAAATTGAATGAAAAGTTTAGTAACATTTTTAATTGCACCCGTAATATATATTTTACTGTAGCTTACATGTATGTAAGTGAAGATTATTTCCTATGAAACATAATGACAAAGTCCTATCCTTAGGTCTTGTGTGACTTAATTGTTCCCAATCTAAGAGATGTCTCACCTGAGGTAATCCTTGAAGGTCTTGCTGTGCCACATGAGGTTGGCTGGGATGTTCCCTGCCCGAGGGCTATTGTAGTTCTTTTGCACTGAGTTGTTCGACAAATGAATGGCTCTGAAGAAAAAAAAGAACAAGAATGCAGCTATCCTGACATAATCTTTAAGGTGACAACATCAAGATCTTTTTCCCAAAGAAGCAGCCGTTTTTCCAAAATGGTCCATATATATGGGAGCACTTACTCATGGAAGTTGTCCAAGGAGAATTCCTGCGAACAGAATCTCAGGTAGGAGTCCTTGTAGAACCAGATGGTCAGTGGGTTCCAGTCGGTCACAAGGAACCACTGCCGGATGTCAAACTTGGTGTTGTGAATCAGTAGCGGATCCTGCAAGAAAGACATTAAGTAATGATAAAGTTTAATATCAGAAATATATGTTTATGGAAATGCAAACCAAGCAAAATGCAAAAATCAAGGATTTTATCCAACTCACAGGGGCAAAAAATAGTGATGACAATGTGGAAGTCCAAACTTACTCAACTTACCACAAAACACTAATTAAAATTGAATATGTATGTCTAGTAAGGAAAAGTTTCAACATACCTCAATGTATTTTTGCACAACCCACTTCCCCTCCTTCTTCACCACTGTGCTTTCCACCAGCTTACAGATATCCTCAAGTTTGTTCATCACTTTAATTTCTGTGAAAAAAAAGACATACCAGATCTATCAGTATCACTCATGTTGCCAAAGATGATCACCAAAGTGAGAAAGTGTCATGGGGAGAATAATCTAAAGGACCACCAAAAAGTGGCCATGATAGCCTCGCTGGTGGTCGATATGTAGAGGTGTTCACTTGTGTATGTTTGAATATACGGAGGAAAGATAGAGATGGCCCCAGAACAGTTGCGCTAAAACCAACCCACCTCGACCTCTGGACTTTGCTCCAGGTTTGACAATCCACATGTTGGTGGTGCCGTCAATCTGACACTGTGGCCATGCTTCCTTAAACTGCTCCAGTGTGTCGATGCACCGATCAACGTCGACGTCACTGTCTGTACTCAGGGTGCCACAATCGCTGCAGAAAGGAAGTCAGAAAATTGTGTTGAGCATGTCTCCTCATCACAAATATAGGATAAGGTGATAGACTTTTTACAAATGAACATGTCATTAGCATAAAAATTTTGAAAATGGATTCATAGAATACTAGTACATAAAAGACCAACTTACTGGACCAAAGTATAGTACTGCTGGATAAAAGTATTCCATGCATCTTCTGGCAGGTTAGGGGGAAAGTGCTGTATGTGGAAAAGAAATATGATTAAGTATGTTATACTCTCTCTCTTCTTGACTCAAGCAAAGCAAACAACTAGAAATATGAGAATCGGAGACATCTCTGTAATTGTACCATTACAGTTTGCATAGTTGTAGGCGATCTTATAGTTACTATGAGAAAGTTCCACAAAATTAATTTCAAAAAATCATAAAATTATCAATTACATGAAAGAGAAGACAAAACCCACCTCCTTGCCATCCTCAATGTCATCATGCTCCAGACAGCTCAAGAAACTGTCCAGGATGGTCAGGGATGTCTGCACCACTTGAGTTGGCACGACTCCCCCTTTCTTCTGTTTTCTACCTGTTACTGTGGAAAGACACACAAATCAAATACTAGTACCACCAGACTGTCCTTTATTGACATCACAAATATTTCTTCACAGTCACTTGATTTACAATGGAACTGCTATGTCATCATCCTTAACATAGACTAATGTTCTACAATATCACTCCATTTTCAATGACCTTTCGGAACATGGTACACTCGCTATAACAATAGAATGCCTTCTAGAACACTGCTGTGGCAGGTTGAATAAAGTCAAAAACCATGTGTCTGGCAATTTGAACACATTGATATCAGATCAGTGCACATATCTTAAATACGGAATTGTTTTTGTTTGAGCCTTTATTCATTCATGAAAAAAATCAAATGAGGTTGCTGGCCCCTTTCTTTAGGTCATGTGAGAAGAAGTAAAGATGTAGATTACAGTTTGTACAAAATAAGTCCATAAGCATATAGAGTCTAGTCCAAAGAAATCCATACATTGGGTGTAATGCAAACAAACCTCTGGGACTGCAGGTACTAGTTGTGTTGGTCTTTTGGCTGTTGGTACTGCGCGGTGTGTCCACATCTGACGGTACATTTTCCTCATCCTCCCCCTCTTGCTCCTCCTCCTCCTCCTCATCTGTCTGGCTGGGAGTGTCGGACTCAGGTCTGAGGTGTTGGAGTGTCACCTTCAGCACGCTGGCTGCTGCCGTCAGTCTGTAGTCATCTGGGAAGGACAGAAACATTAGTATTTCTCACCTTTCTGTTGGTTGAATTTTGAATCATTTTCCAAACTTCAAGTGAGAAACTCTTACATGGACATACTTACCAATAAAATCAAATTTTTCTTCATCGACACTTAGACGGTAGCAACGAGGGTAAAACCAGTTGGCATCTGTGTCTTCGTACCAGGGTAGCTGCCGTAGATTCATGCATAGCCCCACCTGAAAATGAAACATATCATATTAGGTTTTGAATCCTAATAAAGCCACTATTTTTGTCTTGACGGCAAACAACTGCAACTGATTTGAAGCAAAACTCATGCATCTACTATGAGCCCTTGTGTTCTCCCAGAGTACCTCAAGTCAAAATTCATTATATCTCAATCATTCATGGCGTTGGAGTGGCATGAAATGACAATACTGAGACTCTGTATTCAACGAGTTTTGACTTCATTAGTCTTTTTCAAGAGTGACAGAGGGTCAGACCACTGCTTCTATTCCTTTTCTGTGCCCCATTCGTTATATGTCAAACTATGTAAGATAAGAATGCAGATAATACCTTAGTGGTGAAGTTGGCTTTAGTAAAATGATTGTAGATCTGATCCTTCCTCAGCATCCTGCTGTCAAAGGTGTTGGCTCGGCAGGTCCAGATGAAGGAGGGGTTGGCATTCCGCAACATCCGGGACTGGAAAACAAAACAACCAGGGTCACTTAAGGTTCCGGTTCGGAATTGTTTTGACCAAGGACCTAAGTAGTGCGTGAAGATAAGACGCAAATCCTAGGTTTTCTCGTTAGTTTTAGCTCCCGATTTTTCGGCTATCGCTATAGCAGTGCGTTATCTTTTATATTTTCTGAAAAACCCGATCTTCGTAGCGTTTTACGGTTTCCGAGTTTTGGTCGTCCGCGGGTACTTCCTGGTATTAGTGCGCGATGACGGTAACGCAGCTTTGTCGCCTGATTACCCGAATCGTGCGTTCTATGTGCGTTTTGCGTGGTTTCGCACCATCGGGGATTGCGGAAAACGTATCCTCACGATTTTTTTCATTTTTCCTAATTGCACAGACAGAATGATGACCTTTATTTCCATATCAGTCATTATCCTAGGAAAACTTTTATTTTCCTTCCAGCGGCCTTGGAAGAATGCCCTAAAAATAGCAGTTTTGGGGATGAAAATTCCTTTTAGTGACGGTTTTCACTAAAAATGACGTTTCCACAGAAAATATCAAATTCGTCTGTCGTTCGAAGATAAGTCACCCCTATCCATCAGAAACATTGAATCGGCCGAAAAGGGATGTTTGGAAAAGCGCTATTGCCTTTCTGGGAACGAGTCAGGTCGGCCCCGAATTTAAAAAAAAAACTCCGAACCGAGACCTTAAGAGAAGGTACAACATCACACTAGTCCTGGAAGCATTCTGTGTCTTTACTTTTCTTTCAGATGGGAGAGGAGACTTTTCAAGTGGGAAGATTTTGCCAAATAAGGATTTTCTGCAAACTGCCAAGAGTGAAATGTCATCTGGGAAGGCATCTCAGATGAACCATTAGTTGTCATTATGATTTGCACCCCCCAAACTCTCCCATTTTGCTCAAGAGCCTCACATTTGCATAAGTGAAGACTTGAAGAATTTTGGAAAGTTCCTGCACGTTGGAGAAAAGCATAGCCAAGACATAGCAAGTCAGGCAGTGTGTTAGACATTGATGTATGAAAATAAAAAAAGGAAATCTTCAAAAGATGTTGGCATATATGAAAGCGGTGAATGTGAGAAAAACACAAGAATGACATGGCAACATAAATGCAACTTAATATACTGCAAGAAAATCTATTGTTAGAACATGCAAAACAAAAAGTAGAAGAAATAACACACATATGCCTTACAATAAGCAAAAGCAACCAAAAAGTAATACCACGAAAGCGTTTAATGTATTTAAGTCAGCATACTAAGTTAGTATAGTGCAACAGATAGTGAAGCATGCATTACTCTAGCCCTAAAAACATGTCTCCCTATGAAAAACTCTTGTGCTCTTACATTTTGCATGCAAGAGGGAGTTTTTCATAGAGGTGCCATCTTCAGGGCCAGCACTATCCTTGGTGCTGTTACCATACTTACAACACACGTGCCACCTCTTCATGCAACTTTTGAAAATAACAAAGCAAAAAAATAAGACATCACACGTACCACGAGCATCTCTTGATTACCCACCATGATGCCATACACGTTGTCAGTGTCGCCATCGCCACCGTCTGCATCCGTCGTGCTATCCTGGCACACCGCATCACAGACACCATCGTCGTCACTGTCGCTGCTGTTTCCATTGTCTGTGGTAAGAAGGCAGTCATCTCTTCAGTAACTTACACTTCAGGGAACTGCAAACACTAGTCATTGTGCAAGTCACTATCCATTTTCTATGAGCACTAGTCATTGTAAAAAATTCAGCACTGTGGACAGCGATCAATCTAACTCTCTCTGTCCACAGTGCTGAATTTTCGGTTGTTTTCCATCCAACGCTAAAGAATAACTGTGATCAATCTTGGAAGGGCTAACATCTTTGATCAGGTGAAAGTCTTTCCCCAATTTACAATACTATCAGTAAATTAGAAAGAGAACAGGAGTATGGAGCTTTAATACCCATGCTTTGATAAGCAAAGTGACAAGTCACTGAAAGCATCTTACCACCATCATCGTCATCATCACTATCCTCCTCTTTACTGGAACGTTTCCTTTCCTTCACTTCAGGTTTGATAAAGCGTTCCACCCAGCCTCTTTCCCGTAGAGCCTTCCTCACAAATGGGTATGGACCATGAATGGAAAAGACTCTTTTCATCTGTGGAAAAAACCGACAATATTCTAAATGCCAATAATGCATGTTTTGAAAATACAAATGATTGCAATTTGTTGCCAGTGAATTTGAACATCCTGGGTTATGTGTACACAGTGAGGGTAAATCTTATGCTTGATATACCAGTTACTGTTACAGTAATTTCTTGGCTATTGAAATCTATAAACATTAGCTATGATCCTGGATATATTTCAAGACCCGAGAAAGATGGTGTGTTACGCCTAATGGCGGCTGTACCGGCGATATAGATGCAGATACAGATACAGATGATTCTCAAATTTCATTATAGCCAGTGTCAACTAACTGTAACAGTTTATGCTGTATCATCTACCAACATCGCTGTAGCCAGAAGTCCCAGTCTCGTAAAATTGAACACTTTACCCTCATAGCCCTTTCAGCCGCAAGCTTGGCATTTTTGACCCGTGTCACGTTGGCATAGACTTTTGCTGTGTTGACCCTGCGCCGGGGAGAGGTTGATGTTGCGGTGGTCGGAGGTAGTGTTTGTGAACGTTGGTGCGAGGGAGGGGCTGTGGCTGGTGGATTGTTGATGTCTGCAAAATCACAGTCACCAGTGAGTGTCATAAAGAAACAAACAATCAAGCAGTGATATTCTAGAACATGTTTTGTTTCTTCATTTCATTGTTGTTTGCACAACAAACAACCATCAGAGGTTTTGTGCAGAGAACAATGTCTGCTTCTGTTTAAGTTGCATGCCACAGGGTTGAACATGATGTCCCTATGACGGTCATATACCAGTGCCAAAGACCAAGCTCATCCTATGCATCTAAACGCACATTTAAGATTACCAATAAACCGGTGAGAAAGCTGGACAAGATCACAAGTTCAAAATAGAACCTCATCCCTATTTTTCACTGAAACACTGTGAAGAAGGTGTTCTAGAATGGGTAGGTCTTAAAATGATTCTTTTAAATTTGCAATAATGTCAATAGTCTGTCTTATTTGGTACCAACTTTTTTTAGTGTTAGTCCAATCAGAACTGTGTGGTATCAGAAAGATGACTCACTCCAGGACGGTTACATTTTCCATTTTCAGCTATTTTCAGCAATTACCCGAAACCTCCCCCCTTCAAACATCACATGAACCCAACAGAACACCACAACCATCACCTTATACTGAACACCCAGTCCCAAGTAACACCTGACAAAGGTCAACAAAAATGCCATCACCAATGTAAAATTATTCAAAACAATAACCTGGGAGGCCAGGTAGATATTTGGGAGGCAACGTTTTCCTTCTGGAACCATGTGGTCCTAGATCAAAATCATAAACATAGACACAGTCACAAGTGGTTACTATGGTATGTACAATAGTCCTATATTGTACAGTGTACATGTAACTTGTGTGTTAAGTATTCCCAAATGTGCTCCAGTAATTAAATCAAAACAGCCCAAATCTAAAAATTTCTTCCCTTCTTCTGGGATTTTGTACCGACTGTTGTTGTCAATAAGGTTACTGATAACATCTAAATCAATGTATTTACCTTTGGATGATAAATATCAAACTTCAATGTTAAAACGATGAACTGTACAATACGCTAAGCAAAGTAAAATGATCGTATTTCAACATTCAAAGATTTCAAATGGCAAAACACCTTGGTCATGCTACCAGTACCCCATCATATAGCTGTCACTTTTCTGTTGAGACTGTACTTGTAGGTATCCACATCAACAGCAAATAAATGAATAAGAGAGTTACATATCAGTTTATCCCTGCAATCTTGTGTTTTATGATATTCTGTGGTAGATCTCACCATTAGAAGAGGCGCCAAGTTTGTTGCCGAGTGAAGGGACCGGGTGTGACTTGCTGACCTCTCCTCCTCTCATTGGCCGCTTACGCGGGGTCAGACCACTGTCTGAACCTGGGTCAAAGGGGAAGGGTCATTTCAAGGTGATCAAACAAAAGGCAAATATAGTTGTAAGATTAATAGTAGAATAATGAGGAGGAATGACAGAAAGTTTTCTTCAACATCTTCCTCTTTATTCAAATTTCTTTTACTTACTAGATTTTTCAGTAACTGCTTCCTATCATTCAAAATTTTCCAATTTTTTTTTACGAACCCCCCTGTAACAAGAATGGTCTGCCCCTCATACATTGCGTATATTACGGTAATGACAGGTTGTTTTTGAGCTGTAATAGATCAGTAATGTCAGACTGGAACATCTGATCCCCTAATGACTCAGCCTGCGTCCTGAGCCAGGCATGCATGACCAGCTAACAGTCTTTTGAAAACAGCACAGGCACAGGTTCTGACCTACACAGAAGTCTGGGCATTACATTTTTGTATTTTGTCAATTCAGACGGGTCCATTTCCACTACATCTGTAGTGGCATAAAGACTGAGAGGAAAAGCATTTATATGGCTAAGAGACTTTTTAATTAGAAATTAAAAATAAAAGTCAACCCATTTGATAAGAAAAAAATCCACCCAAAATATTGGTTGATGAATATCAAAAGTTGCTTTTCAATAGAATAGCAATTTTCCAATTCTTGATATAACGTTACATCTTTTTAATGCAGGGCAAAAACTATGCAACGCTAATAGCAGCAATCTAACCCATCATATCAGTTCTAGGCAACCCAAACATGCTCCACCCTTACAAGATTAACAAAATAATGGTTCTCCCCATCTAGAACTCACCCCCATCAGAAGAGGAGTCCTGTTGCCCCCCATCCTCTCCACTGGTGTTGCCAGGAAGGGACGGAAGGTTGGCTTTAACCTCCCCGAGTAACTGTGAAGAATAACATCAATACCCGTTCATTGACTTATCCTTTGTAAAAGAACCTTTAACTGAAGAAAAAATGTTTGTGTTCGGCCACAAGAAGCTCAGCACATATGGAATTTGTAAGCTTTTCAAAGGTACAATACAGTTTTCAGTCTTTAACTCACCATTATTACACAAAAAAGAGCTTTAACAGACTTAGCCTTTACCTTTTTCCAGTACGCCCAGGTGTTTTCTACCTGGATATCTAATATGGTACATTCCCCTTGACATTTCAATGCCCTTATTGTCCAAGATAATTGAGACAAATTAACATGTGCTGCTTGGGCAAACTTTGGTTGTTATGGGAGTGGAAACGTCACAGATAATAAATCACTCCAAATACGGTGGCCTGTCAAAATGACCTCGGAGTCAGCCCTCTAATTCCAGTGTATGCAATGCCTTTTGTGAGCATACTGATCCACAAAATGCTATCACAACTTAGTGTTTTTTAAACACCCTAAACTGCAGTTGTCAGTAGCCTGCAGCAATAGAACTGGGTACTAGTAGTATTTCAATTGTGTATGATGGTGCGGAAATCATGTTACTTTAAGTCATGAATAAAGAAGAAGATCAATTTTTTAAGATGGCCTGTCCCTGGTGTGTAATATCCTTGCTAACCTTTAGCTTGTTAAGGTAGCCATTTGGCAACAAATTTGAATTGGTTACCAGGTAAGGCAGCAGGGAGAAGGTTAAGACTATGATTGATATTGTTTGAAATCAGTGTTTCCCTGAATTATTCAGGGGACATGTTTAAGCTTTTCCCCAAGCGTGATCTAACCCCCAACTACATGATTGTGGTAACAACAAGAGTGGTGCAACGACTAATCATGCATAAATGCATAGCGTACCTTGTGATGGCGTAATCTCTTGGGTCGGGACTGCATCGGTTCTTTGAACGACGGGAGCTGCCCCTGCTCCAGCTGTGAGGAAGCGACAACAGAAACGCGTCAAATCCAATTACTCGGAACACGGCCGCTCGACTGAGATGGATGTTGTAAGACTAATAACATTAGATCTCAGATTTATCAAATCCACAGGGGTAAAAACTGCTCCCTAACCTGACTGAATAACAAATACTGTACATCATTCTGTTATTGATATTACAGGGCGGAAATATTCATGTTTTATGCGCAGCAGTCCTGTCAAATAAACAGTTGGAATAAATAAAACAAGTCGTTTGCTCGACATGTTAGATGGAGATGTAAGCAACAGTGGCATCATCATAAAAGGTGAAATTCAAAAATTAAGCCCTATAATGTCTTAACATTTATGTCCATTATTTTCTGATCCCAAAAAAATACAATGAGAAAATCCTATCAATTCATCACATGAAATGTGGAGATTATCATCACACATACTCCTACTTTAAACTAAAATGATTCCTAACATTCAAGCACTTTGCCACGCCTATTCGAAAAAATGGCTGTTAGTAGTGTTACACGAAGTCCAACGTTTCAGGCCATCATTTTCAAAGGGTTAAAATTATTCAGCTATCCTGTTTTCAGACCTTCAAGGCATGCAGATATTTTCCTTGAATATGGTCACCTACATAAAGCCTACATTACCTTTGAGAGCCAACCTAATTTCCCTTTCTATCTGGATATGAATGGCCTTACCTGTCACTGTGCCTTGTGCAGTGCAAAATGACAAGAAAATGGTTTCCCTTGCACAGTCTCAATGAATATGAATTCTGGCCTTATTATCATCAATTATCATCGGGAGGATCCAACGTTAAATGGATCTTAAAATGTCATCGCTTGCATTAGGAAAAAAATTATGATATTTTGTAATATCTAAATATCATCAAAAGAGAAAAGTATTTTATCTTAATTGATATTAAGCATTACATGTTTGCATATTCATGACATCCTGATACAGTTAGGGTAATTTTCAATGAGGTTCCAAAACAGAAAGTGATCTCAGTATGCTAATGTAACGATTTCTGTTAGATTCCTACCTGTAAACTCAAAGAAGTGAGTGACCGATTTGGCATTATATCACTCCAACACTAAACCCACTTTTCTCATTAGCTACAGTTCAAGGTGAAGTAATTCTATTCAAATGAAGTAATTTGATTGAGACGTCAAGCCGAGCAAAGGTGACAGCACCCTAAGAGCTGGAGCTTTTACTATGCCTTGAAGTATGGAGTGACCTAGATTCTAAAACCCAGTGAATACATCAAGCCTTTGACTAATGGCCTCAAGCAAACAAGAAGACTGGAAAGACCAGGTACTGAAGAAACAAAATGGATTGGAAAACGCATTTCCATAAATTTGTTTCTACTATACAGAGGCAGTGTCAGATGGAGTACGCACCACTTTCCCTTTTTTGAGTTTGCAAAACTAGCAGATGACACCTTTCAGCAAAGGGAGACAAAATCACGCCGTAATGTAATGATAATAATTACACGCCCCATTATTTCTGTAAGCAGCCATCGCAAATCCGATTAAAGAGAGATTCCTAACTCAACCTTTGAGCATTAATCACATTGAATGAGTGTGTTTAAATTTGTTGTTACTGTTAATAGCCTAGGAGTAGAACCTTATTAAGACTTACCAATTTTCGTTGTCTCTCTAAATGCATCTGTTGCCGCGCCATAAAGGTGGTACCGAGATTCTGTGCGATTCTCCGACTGCTGGAGCTGACCCTGGGCTGGAAGGTGAACATGTACTCCTCTTCGGACGCCTGTTTGGCTGTAGAAGAAGCCACGTTGCCCTGTCTCTCCCGTTCGCGCGCTAATCTCATGCTCGTGGCGTTCAGCCTCGGCGCGAAGGTCAGTTCACTCTCGAAACTGTACCTCTGAAAAGTCTTGACTGGCCCTGGTGGCTTAGACTGAGTCGCGCCTTGAGGCAGAGACGTGCTACCTGAGGCTTGGGGAATCCCGTTGTCATCTTTATCTTCTTTTTGCTGGGATTGCTGTTCTTCCTGTTGCTGCTGTTGTTGTTGTTGTTTCTGCCTTTCCCCGGCCATCACTGTCTCCATGCGACTAACTGCGAGTCTCTCCCGCGCTCTCTTCTGCTCCGCGAGAACCTTGCTCGACTCATTAATCTTAGGAGAAAACGTGAAGTGAAACTGCTCATCCTCCGTCATGGCTGTAGGGCCGTTCTGTCCCTGGAAGACTGCATATTACTGCTGCATTGCTCAAAGCAAATCTTTCTCAAGTTCTGTGACTAACCTACTATGGCCGCCATATTGTTCTCTGTGGTTGCTAGGAACGTGGCGGGGTCGCTATGGACGCTATGCAAATGAGGGTCACACACACCCCCTCGGTCCCTTTGTTCCAGGTAGCACCTTTGACACCTGAGCCAAGAAACACAACACAGCCTACTTCAAGAACAGATTCTTCAGTTCTCAAAACACTTCGACCCGAAACGACCTAGGACAGATATACGGGTGTTTTTCCCTGTCTTGTTTGTCAAGTTTTAGGCCTCCCGGAGTTTTGGAGCGTACTACTTTCAGAGTGCATACTTCAACATTGATAAGTCCGGGGACTTTGTCAACTGCGGTTTACTTAGTCGAAAACATTGGCACACTTGAGTCAAAGTAAATACATCTGGTCAATAACAGGGCTGTATTTGTTGAAACTCCAGTCCCTCTCACAAGGAAAAGAGAAAGTCGAGTAGTGTTTTCGCTCGACGACCTAGTCCATGTAAGACTAGGGCGTGACGGCGTGACAATGAAATTTCACATCTGGGCGTGAGCACCAAGGAAACCACCTAGGATAAGGTGTGGCAGTTAGCCATATATCGCTGTTGTCTTTTTGAAACTATTTTAATGGAAATAAAAAAAGATTTATCTGCCTTAAAACTCCGTCCACAGTCACCACGTGCACAGTGGCAATGACTTTCCCGAATGAACACAAACACCATATAACGTTAAAAACCTTACGGTGGCCACTTGACATACATGGAACTAATAAAAACGACTGTTCACGAGGCTTATAAACCAACGTCATTGAGGAAAACTAGTCATGAAACGGCACGTCTGTCTGTCTCTTGTAGTATAGGTTATATTATTCAAAGTTAAAAGGAAAACAACGCATCGGAAAGTTAAGGAACGTACAAGTAATATCTGATGAGAAGTACTACTACGTTTTTCATTGCTTGATGATGTTTTCCTTTTCCGACGATATGTTCTTTGCTTATGTCTCCAAATAATATGTGTTCCAAGAACTTATTGTACTTACTTATTTTCTTCATCCATGAAGATACATAAATCCAGGGCAAGTGGATAAAAAAATTATCTTTTAACATAAAAATGTAGCAAGCTTTGGATTTTAATGTGGTTCAAAAGCAACGGTAAGAGGGTGAGCAAACTAAGCCAGCGTTACATGATCGGTACTGCCTCTACTGGTATCCATGCCGCAACCTCGCGTCTGTACATGTATGAAAGAGATTATGTATGAGGTCCCATCACTAAGCTTTGTTGGTAACATTGCCATTACCATCACCGGTAAATAACATTGTGCGAGTACGTAACGTTTCAGGATACCGAAGAGAACACCTGCCTACAGCACAGGTATTCTAAAAGCGACACAGTACGACAATACCTAACATTGCAGGGAGGCTAACGTGCCGTGGATGTGCGTGCAAGTGATCGATTCCTAAAGGTGAGGCCAAGGTGACGTCACACATGTACTGTTGGATAAGTCATTTAACTTTAAAACGACGCATCAAGTATTTAACGTATCATACCTGGATTCATCTACTCGCACATGTTGATAGATTAACCTCACAAACGTGCACAATTTTGTGCCACGGTCGATGTCACTGTGCGATACGCGTCAAGAAGTTTGAATTGTATACGTGTTTATTTCCTACAACATAAGAGAGGTTTAGATACATTTCAGCCACAATCGAGACTTGATAAATATTGATACGTGGTGTCCAGAAACCAAATACATGTACTTCGAGGCCGCGAACTTTCGTAAGACCTTTATTCGGGTCAAAGGAGCATGTAAGGGGGTTTGGTACACACACCTGCAGCTACATAACATTAAAACGTTCACTAGTCGATGAAACTTAAGTGATTAGTTTTCCAAAAGGGAGTTTTTTGGCTGGTATTAAGTCTCATTATTAGCTACAAATGAGACTAGTTAATATGCTTTTAAAGTTCACGTTTTTATGCAATGGGTGACTTTATGAAGACATATGTGCTGTACTGTACTGTACAATGTAGTCCAAAGACCATGCACTTTTTGCACCCAGGTTGGTTCAACGTCCATTAACGATCAATATTACTTTTTCAACGGGTATTCTAGACTAACAAGTGGGTTATGCGACCTTATAAATGCTTTAATCCCGTCCGGTTATGCGTGGATTAGCTACTGGGCAATTGAAATTTCACGCTGTCAATTACATCATCCTGGACTTTCCCAGTGCGGGGAATCCCCCTCAAGTAGGCTCCCGAAACCAGCAAGATGGCGGTCAGCGGTGGCAACGGGCCGCTGTTGCTGTACAGAATTCTGCACAAAATCGCCAAAGAACTGGACAAAAAGGATGAGTTAGAGGAGGTGAAGTTCCTTTGTACTGGTATAATCAATCGGTCAACACTGGAACAGATCGACAGTCATCTAAAGTTGTTCACAGAGCTCACAAAAATAGGCAAGATCACGGAAGACGACTTCAGCTTCGTTGTAGACCTTCTACACACCATAGGCCGCGAAGACCTCTTGACACAGCTTAGAACACAGCTAAACGGTAAGCTTACTGTCCATGCAAGTACCATGTTACACTGATTAATGTGAATGCGATGGTATTAAAAGCTGAAGTATGTCAGAACAGTCCCTAAAGCAGCAAAACATCATACATGTACGCTGACGTCACCGGTCATGGTCCTCGCCCCTCCCCATCGATCCTGTCACCTGGTCTCAAAACTATAATAGTATTATACAGGAAGTACAAGTCAGACTTGTTCACAGGAAATCCCCATGCAGTCGGATCAGACCATCATGTTTGTTTTGCTGTGCTCAGTTTTCTGCATGCAAAATTGTATTATGATATGTCCAAATTGGACATATCACAATACTATCCAAACAAAATACATGAGTCAGTTTGTGTGTGTGTGTGTGTGTGTGTGTGTGTGAGAGTCTGTCAGTGTGTGTGTGTTGGTATGTATGTGTGTGTGTGTGCATGTGCATGTGTTTGTATGCATGTGTGTTGGGGGGCACGCACGTCACTGTGTGTGCCTGTGTGTGTTCTGACGGTGACATGCATGTGTACTTAGTACATTCAGTAAAACCATTAAACATGACACTTTTGCCCCGCAGAGAGAGTAATTTTGTTCTCTATTGTAACAGGGCAAAACACACAACAGCAACTATCAACGCATCAGCCCTCCTCGGCAAACCAGTTTCAACAACTCCCAGATTCTTCAACAAGACCCCCTCACCAAAGACAGCAATCTCAAACAAACCTTGCTCCAAACTGGGATAATGTCCCAAATGCTCCTAGTCAAAACCTGGCACCTTTCCAAAACCTGGGGAATGTCCCACCTGTAGCACTGCCACCAATATCATCACCCCAGCATGCTGATGCTCCTTCAAGTCCTCAACAAAGTACTGGTCTATCACCTCCAGGAACGAATGTTCCACATCATGGAACTGCCAGCCCTCCTACACCACCAGACACCACCATCCCAAAACAAGTCCCCCCAAACGTTCCCACATCTTACCAAACTTCACCAAAACATCTCTTATACCATGGGGCAGTGCAGTCGCATGTGGGAGGGAAGCAGACAACCATGCAGGAAATGAGAGAGCAGAGGGAGCGTGCTGCTGAAACACTGAGGAACCAAGGTGCACCTGACATCGCTACATCTCCCAAACAGTTCCACAGCCCTGACGCTGTGGGAAGCCTTGACAAAACCCGCATATTAACCGAGCTCGGTCAGCATGCTCACGATGCTACAGATGCTTTACACAGGATGAAGCATGAACAGGAGGAGATCCAGAATGAAGGAAAGATGACAAGTATAGCAGAGATCCAAGAGCAGGTAGGTCCAGCACTCCACTTTCCAGACACAGCAGGCAGCATAGACAAGACCACCAGTCTGATTGAGATGCAGCAACAGATCCAAGCAGCACAAGCGCCTGCAGCTCCCATTGGAATCCACCAGGGGGCAGCGCAAAATGAAGAAAATGATCTCGACCTGATGGAGGTGGACAGACAGTGGCAACAGGAACAAGCTATGTCATCACAACTACAGGCTGGAATGTTGCCAAGATCACAGCAACAGTCTAACAACAACAGCAGCACCCCCATCCAGTCTTCCCCTAGCCAAGGCCTCGATGAAGATGTAGTTGAAGATTCTCCAAGCAGCACACAGGATGTCAAGGAAGCTGCATCTCCTCTAGAGTATAAGACACTCTACCACATCACCTACCAGAGCCCAGGCAGCATCAGTAGCAACATTGGTCAATCTCCTGTCCTCAGCAGCAGCAAGTCAGAAGACCTGGAAGTTGACTCCCCCACCAAACCTGAAGACTTGGAGACAGGCCCAGCAGTCAGGCCTAAAATAAGGCCCACATCTCCTCCCGAGTCTGATAGACTTACGAGAGCAAGTCCAATCAGGCTAGATGTGGCACAAGAGGATGTGCCGGAAGGGCAGTATTCTGAGAAAGTAACCCTGAGAGAATACCAGAAAGAGTTGGCCCGATCTGCGCTGAGGGGGAAGAACGTGATCATCACCTGTGCCACCGGCAGCGGCAAGACCCTGGTCAGTGCACTGGCAGCAGAGAGAGCCTGGAGTGAGGCTCAGAGAAAAGGTCTTCCCTTCAAGGCCTTGTTTATTGTGCCCATCAGAAATCTCACCACGCAGCAGAAGGACCAGTTTGAGATGCTCTTCCCTCCGGGCATAGTTCAAGAAATCGGAGATACCGAAGAGCTCAGTGAAACCCTGAAGATAAAAGATATAGTGATGTTGACAGCACAGATTGTGGTCAATTCCCTGAAGGAAGGAACTCTCTATCTTACCAACCTTGATCAGCTTATCCTTGATGAATGTCATCACACCACGCTTGACCATCCCTACAACCAGATCATGCGCTACTATCTTATGAAGAAGGATGAGCTCAAGTTGGCCAATCCCCAACAGAAGAGGCTACCCCGGGTCATCGGCCTGACTGCTTCCCTTGGCGTAGGGGATTCGGGGAATGCTCTGCAGCACCTGATCCAGCTGTGTGCTAGTCTTGACGCCAGCCGTGTGGACCACGTGAAGGAAAACAAGGCAGAGCTGCGAAGCCACGTCTTCACACCAGACGGCATACGCATTCTGCCAGGCCAGCCTCGCAAGCCACATGACCCATTCAGCACCGCCCTGGACAGTCTGATGCAGCGGCTGGAGAATAAGGTGTTTTCTGACGCCTGTCCGTACGACCGCGGGACCCAGCAGTGTGAGAACTGGATTGTGGAGAGAAAGAAGGAGGCTGAGGCTACATCCACAAGAAAGGAAAAGACTGTGGCTGACTACCTCTTTCACTTTAACAGGTGAGGTATATTCCTTATATCATTTTTCAATGTGTGAAGAGAGCCCGTCTCAAGAATTTTCTGGGGTTATGGTTTATATTACAACTAACCTTAACAAGCTAGGCAAGCTACAAATGTAATACGAGTTGATTTGATTTTATTGGTTGCTTGAAGACATATCTTGTATATTTTCCTCTATTTTCTCCTCTAGGGCACTGAGGTATTTTATAAAACTGCAGGCTGTGGATGCTATTGCCTACCTTGATGAGGAGATTGAAGAGCTGAAGGGTCCTCTCAAATTGCCAATAGACAAATTCTGCTACCAGCAGTACAACAACATCAGAGATGAGCTTGAGGTGTACGCAGATGAAGAGGAGACCAACTTTCCCAACCCCTTGCTGCAGCAACTGAGGAGCCTGCTCATCGAGAAGTTCAATGAGACAGAGTCCTATGGTTGGTTTGGTCCTATTGTTGATAGATTGCACATCTCAAATTTTCAAAACAAAAGTCTGATTTGACTTTTGACTCTGAACTTTTCTGGATATTCAATTAGTAGGCATTGTGAATATTGTGAACTGCTTTGATTTTGAAGGATTGATTTGAGACAAAAGAAAAGATATTACTTTGTTAACGTAACATTAATGTATAATCATTCAGTCTGAATGTATAGTAGTAATTTAGAAACAAGACTGCACTGAAGAAAACACTGAGTTTTTCCATTTTCTGAATACTGTGAAATGCCTAAATGTTTGTGGTGGTTGTGGTAAGCTCTTTGCCGCGAAATTAAATCCACCACAAAATTTTTAGCCCTCCTACCACCTTGTCTACTATTGTCTCAAAGGCAAATTTAAAAACCATCGCGAACACTCCATTTTCTCCCAACCGCAAAATTAAAACCACGCAAACTTAAATATATTTACATTATCCCAGCTATAATGTATATGACCTAATCTTGGTGCCTGTTGATACTGCAAATCACTTTAATATAGCGGCAGGAAAATATAGCGGTTGGGGGAAAATAGAGTAGGTCATGGCACTCAATTTTAACGGTGAGAACAAACATTACTGTCTCAAATATTAGTGATCAAATATTTGCGATGATTAAATTTCAGCGATTGACCAGTGACTGTTAAACATTAAAGATAGAATTAAGTTACAGTTAGTAAATAATTACAGTATCTTATGTGATAATCTATCGTTCAAAAGGCAAAATCTCATTTCAACCTTCTTGGCCCTACAGGTATTATACTAACACAGCAGCGCATAGAGACAGAGGCTATCATTCGTTATGTGGAGGAACAAGACGTGCTGCGTGGAAAGGTGCGTGCCAAGCGCCTTGTGGGACAAGGAAAGCTGGAGGACAAGGCCATCACTGATGCCCAGCAGATGGCAGTCTTGAAAAGTTTTAGGAAAGGTAAGATATATTTGTTAGATGTCTGTCTTGTACTCGTATATAGTGTCGTCATGTGGCGCAAGTGGTAGAGCGCAAATCGCGGGTTGTGCCCAGAGACATGTCCAAACTTGCACCCCGACATTGTGCCCTTGGGAAAGGCACTTTATACGCATTCCCCCCTCAATTAGAGGGACAAGTCTCCAACGGCAGCTGTCTTCAACTGGCGGATGAGAGCAGCGCCAGGCGGGCTGGCGTTATCAAGGCGGACCTCGAGTGTTAGAGTCATCCGGCAGCTGCAAGCATCCCAACCAGAACCAGCAAGTCTCCCTCGAATTGGTGCCGCTGGAGAAGACGGATGCCCAAAGTGTGTGGGTCTCAGATTCACAACCTGTTATCCACTTTAAACAAATCCACGCGAAGGCTACCATGTCAACCCTCCTCACTCAGGTTTGGAATTGACACGGTCACCATACTCAATTTTTGGAATATCTGTATTTGTATCTGTACTATGTATTTGTACTATGTATCTGTACTAAAGTATGTATCTGAATACGAATAAAGATTATACGAGTGGTTTCCATAGATAGAGATAGACTCTTATATAGCTTCACTACACTCATTAGATATTGTGTAGGAACAAGTATACGTAAGTACAGCATACAAGAAGATAGAAAATATGTTATCCTCTCACTGCCATATATAACATTTATTATATATAAGTAATGCATTTACTTGACAATGTATTGTTACTGTAACACATTTGGTACTGCAATCTGTTTTTAGGACTTTCATCCCCTGATGGCTGCAACCTGCTAGTAGCCACAGACGTGGCCCAAGAGGGCCTGGACATGCCCAAGTGCAACTTTGTCATCCGCTATGACTTTGTCTCCAACGAGATCGGATCTGTGCAGGCTCGTGGGAGGGCTCGTGCCAAGGATGCAGAGTGCTATCTCCTGGTTACGGCGTAAGTGGAACAAAAATCACATTAGAAATATTAATGCACAAAATAACAAAGCTATTACATGTACATGTATCTCTTTCTCTCTTTCTCCACCATCTATCCATCCATCCATTTACTGATCCCTCTGATCACCAAATGCTGTGTTGATCTCGGTGTAGTGGTTCCAACAATGAGAGGAGAGAGCTGGAGAACCAGGAAAAGGAGCAATTCATGAAGGAGGCACTGCTGGAGATGGACAAACTAACTGAGGTGGACTTTGACACCAGAGTAAAAGAGGACCAGGTAATCAAATCATCATTTTTTATTGTTCTAATGTGAATGACATTGATGCTACAGTGATTTATTTTCTTTAGAAGGACATGTAGTAAAATATGTTGTATATGATGTAAATGCACATGACTGTGTAATCAGAAAGTTTAATTGAAATTTTCTACAGGCTAAACAATTGGAGAACTGGAAAGCAAAGCAGAGGAACAAGTCCACCAGAAAAAGCTTGATTGAAGCAAAAGATGTCAAGGTGTACTGCAGAAAGTGTAACTACACTGTCTGTGACGGCACTCACATCATAAAAAAAGGTTCCAACTACATCTGTCGAGAACCATCTCTTCCTGACAAATGTGAAATAGTCTGCAACCACAATCCACAAGTATATCGGACCACAGACAATGTTGGTAAGTAACAGAAAAGTTAAGATTCAATTACAGTCAAACCTGGATTCATCAACTGCTCAAAAAATGATTTCTGAGGACAGGTGGTTGCTCAGGACAGGGTGGATTTAACTACATGCATGTAAAAGTGGAAGGGACTGTTTTAATGTGGCTTATGACTAAAGGTGGTTGCCTGTGCCAGGTGGTTGCTGAAACAGGTTTGACTGTATTTTGTACTTGATTTAGTCTGGGTATTATAAGGATGATGGAATGCATGCAGGCTTCAATACAAATTTGCGTTTTCAATTTTTGGTAAAGGTAGACTCTTGTCACTGTTTTGGCTGTTAATGTCTGTTTAATTACATCAACTATGATGTCCAGATTGTTTCTTCTTCATGTAGTGATGAAAGAATGATTAATACTGTAATTACTGTAGTAACAATGCTGAAGTATGCTGGTTGGTGAAATTTTCCTAAATGAAATTTTTTATATCACCTTCCAGGTGTTCTCCGCTGTGGAAACCCAACCTGTGGGAATCAGTATGGTCCAATCATCAAATACAAGAAAGGACAGGTGAGACCATTGTTACAGCTTTGGATGCCTTTTGGCACAAACCTTTTTTTTTTACAATGGGAGACAGGAAAGAAAGAATTAACATTTCACTCTCTGCTTGGGTGTCACCATATACTTTTCCCAAATCATTCAAACCAATTAGGCATGTGTACCGTTAATTGATAACCAGTACCAGTAGATGTATACAGCACCACAAAAATTATCTAGGCACAGGTCCAATACAGGTACATCCGCTAGTTTTTCCTTAAAGTTGCTTACATTAACTAGAATTGCCTAGTAGTAATTACAGATAGCAACAACTTTTATTGACATAACAAAAGTACAATGACTTTCGTAAGGTCTTCTACAACTATACATGAAAACAAACAAGTGAAAACAAAAGATTTAACCTATGTACAAGTGTGAGCTGGACAAAGAGAAAGGAGAGGAGTCATTTTGTCACTTGTCCCATTTCAGGAGGAGACTGGCTATGGGATGAACGTGAAGAGTTTCCTGTTTGACTGTGGTGATGGACAGCTCAGGGCCATCTCCAAGTGGTCCAAGGCACCTTTTGGCATCACTGAAGAACTCTATGTATAAAACATTGCTTGGCAGACAAAGAAGGGAGTTGGGTTAAATTTAAGGTACTTAAGATACTTTTCACCATTTCACTTTCAATGGAAAAGTGACAGGTGGTGGTAGCTACCTTTTATATCACATGTAAGAGGCAACAATTTTTATTATGCTGCATGATGGAAAATTGTATTATCTATTTTATTACACGATAACACATAGAGATGAACCAAGGAGGATCATGACAAAAAGTACACTAGAAGGCCACAGAGAGTGCCTAAGAAAGTTGAAACTCAAGTTTAGAATGATTTAAGAAAAAGGAATTTGCTGCAAAATAATTGTTTTTGATATGATTCCCCCTTTACTTTACTTCCCATCCATACAAAGCTTATAATATTGCATTTTGTTGCTCTCTTTGATTTCTTTGATTTGAAGTTATCAGCTTTTCACTTTGTTCAATCCCTAGCCACTGTTGCTGCCCCCTGTAGCTACCGGTATACTCTGATGTCCCACTGGCTATATAGCATTTCATATTTCCATGTTTAAAGTGAGTAGCTATGATTTGTTCATACTTGAATAGCATCATATAAGACAAGTGTACCTTTAAGCATCAAAATGCTATTGTCTGGCTAATGTTTCTACGAAGTGTGTTAAGAGTATACATTTTTACTTTGCATGTACATGATATGTATTTTGTATTGAGATTTCACTCAAGATATTCCTAAAAATGTATTCCTAAAACTTTTGGTTGATAGATGAATTTGAATTGTAAATTTCCTTTTATCAGTGTCCCAATCTGGTACTGGTAGGCTAAAGGTAGAATATCTAAATTCGAATTGCTGTCAAGCGGCATCAAAGATTATCAAATTGCTGTCTAACAGCATCAAAGATGTTTAAATAGCAGGCATGTATAGGAATATAGTGGTTTTATAAGCAAATGGTTTTAATCGTTGTGCATGCATCTGGAATGTTTTTACCCTGAAACCAGAATTTGAAGGCACAAATTGCTGTTTGAAACAGCTTTTAAAGTTCATGTTGTTAGGTAGTAACGAAAGTTGCTCTATATCAATGTCAAATTATGAATTCTCTGTGATTATTGTGCAAAGCCTTTATCATAGTTGTAGATGCAAAATGATGCCTTACTGGATTTTTTTATATGTTGACATTATCTGCTGCTATGCAAACAACTGTACTTTCCTTCATAATCCAACTAAGCAATATTCCTGGAAGACTTCATAGAAGAAACACACCAATTCTTTCAGTTGTACTTGGAGGTTCTGCTATATCTTGACAATGTATTTCATAATTTTTGATTTATGCTTTGATCTTTCCCTGTCCATAATAACATAGCAAACACCGGTGGAGAGGAATAAACTGGTACGAATACAAGTCAGAATACATTGCAGGTGTTGCTTGGTTGTTGTGCAGTGACTTTTACATATGAGACCTAAATAAGACTCCGAAACCATATAGAATTGAACAGAAATATAATTTCACAATGTTTGCGATTACTACAGATGAAGTACGACTTATTCTTTTAAAAACCATGAAAAGGTATGATTAAACTTTGCAAGAACAGAACATATTTCTCCTGTTACAGTAACGCACTGCACCTATTATTGATATTCAGCAAAATGGGGCGGTGTAGTGTCACTACGACTTAGGGGATCCCATGTCCGATGACACATGAGTCAGTTAGTTTGGCCCAGCAGGCTTGGTCGGCAGCAATGTAATATGTGGTCAAATATTCTTGCTTTACACCAGAAGCTTAAAAGAGGGTCATAACTTCTTTTTACTTTATGTCCTGCTACCTTAGTAAACAGGGGCAATGTGTCAATGAAAAAAACTTTTCTCCTTCACTCAGGGCTTGAATCCCAGAGCTATCCATAAGGCTATAGGTTTCGCGATTTTTCTGACATTAACGGTTACAAATGATTGGGTTTGGATGTAAGCATAGCATTATGATACATGACGCAGGCTGTCGGTGTAGATGTACTCCAGGGCGCGGAACGGGGACAGCAGCTTACAGTAGTGCATCCCGTCAAACCCGAACCACGCGTCCAGACTGGTCACCAGGGCAGGACTCGTCACCTGTAGGGCATCAGTACAATACTGTTATAGCTCTAGCTTTGTGGTGCATTGATTATGGAAGATGCTAGATCTCTTTACACTAGAAAGTAAATGCAGAATATCATGGAAATCCGTCATTCTTTTTAAAAATAAAGGTATTTTCTTACAATTATTACGACAAATTTCTCACTTCGTGGACAAGTTAGCAACATGTCAGCTGACTTTGTCAGGGTAAGATGAGCTCTGCTTGGTGAAAACATTGCGATTATAAGAAGAAAAAACTTTACTTTTAAATGACTTACCACCCTGGCAAAGGAGCACTATAGACAGAGCAACACCCACCTTAACTGTTCCATCCCCCTGGTCCTGGAACGTGAGACCTCCGGACAGCCACCCAGACCCCGTAGTCTTCATCTCGTCATCCGCAAAGGTCAGCTGGTGACCTTTCTGCTGATACCTGCCCATGGCAGTGGTGGACGCGGCGGTTGAAGCGATTTGGAAAGCCATCTGAAAACAAACGGACATCTGTATATTGTAGTATGATGTAAGAGAAAATGTTCAGTCATGACTTTTGATAAAGAAAGGCGCATCCGTTATAGTGTTGGTAGTAAAGACTTTGTGTTCTGCCATTATTTGAAAGAAGACATCTGGAAGCTTTGTGATATCAATCTAACTGACTTAAGACCCTTTGTATGTAGTCTCCAAGCAGAGGTTGGTGGTGAAGCTTGTGACCTTCCTATCATGCCCCGTTTCCTTTCCAGTGGCCTCACCGGAAAGGAAACGGGGCATATGATAGTAAGAAGGTCACGATCTTCCTCCACCAACCTCTGCTTGGAGAGTACTTTGTATGCCGCTGTCAAAAGAACTCAATGACATACACACCTGGTTTAAGTCCTTACACGTGATGGGACTGTTGTAGTTTCCCGGTCCCAGCTCCTTGGTGACCGCTGACTGCCTCTTCATCTTGGTAGACAGCATGTTTGTGGAGACGTACGGCTCCGAGTTGTCGATGGGGTTCAGCGGATAGTCGAACTTGGTGTAGGTCTGGACTGTAACCATGTCGCCGTCCTTCTCCACTTGGGGTTTGTTGCCGCCAAGCTCCAAGATGTTGTCCACGACTTTAGTCTTGACCGTGAGCTTGCTCTGCAGCGCGGATGGGGCTCCGATGATGCTCTGCTGTGCGGTGGTGACCCAGGGGGACGTCTTGCCGTCAAAGTCAAGAGCAGAGACGATGTCGAATGGAGCCAGAATTCTCCCTGTGACATTCCTGGACCATAATGATAGTGCAAGTAACGTCAATGGCTGATTTTCACAGCGCTACAGCTATCGTGCTGTCTCATTTCACGTTTTTCATAGAGCCTAAAGAATCTTAAACCTTTAGCACACTTAAGTAGCCGCAGGTCTACCAGTTCTCTATTAGTTACGGGTTTAGACAGCAAGTTACCGGTGAAGTCAAAATGAGGGTGCTTTTACGAGCTCGTGATGCTGTCTTACAATTGGCGATTGAAGACAGATAGCTGTCAGAAGACGAATTTTGTATCCTATACTAAAACGTTAAGGGATGGCTCACATCTGAGTCCGCAGTTGTTTAACCGCCTCTGCCTGCATGGCTGCAGTGTTGTTAGGACTGTTGGCGACCATGAAGTTGACGGAGGAGTTCGCTATCAGCTTGTGCGCCTGCTCCATGGACACCTCCGCAGGCAGGTCCATGTTCAGGACGTTAGACGGCATGGCTCCCGACGCGATCTGAAGGCAAGGACGTACATGTATAACTTTCCCCCTGGTCTAGCGTGGCTTAAAATTTTAAATGTTCACGAAGACAATAGGTGTAAAACGTGTTTTTGCTATATCTGAATTGTCATACATTTGAAACCTTTTATAATCAAAAGGATGAGCGCTATTGTCAGTGTCACCCTGTCGATGATCTGTTTTACACTATCGTCTAAGTGAATGTTTTTGCATTATTGTCCTTAGTAATAGATGAAACGGTTATCCCGTTCATGTAGTAAGCATTTTTGCACTACTGTATGCATCATTCTTGTCAATAGCGATGGCAACGGACACAGGATGACGGTCATCATTACTCACGTGTCCGTGGTTCATTCCAGGCACAACAACTACCGGTTTCTGGTACACAGCGGGACTGGAAAAGTTGCCGTCCAGCGCGACGAACTCCCTGTGAGAGGCACAGAGAAGCAAACAGTCAATTTCAGAACATTGTTTCAAAATCATTTGTATAGAAATACTCATATCATCCATCCATAAGTATCTGGCAACCAGTTTTGTCCATGCTTAAATGTCTCGTGTTGTGTATCAAGGGGGGTAGCCTGGTGGAATCCATCCCTCTCCATGCTAATGCGCGCTCAAGCAATCGGGCCTATGCATATGGTGTGCTAGGCGAACGTGCTAACCATTACACAGACTTGTCCCCTCCTAAGATATACAGAGATGGGTGAAAATGTATGGGACTGTGTCTAAGAGTAGCTGACCTGTACTTTTTCCAGGAGTAGCCCAGTCTGACCAGCCCGTCCAGGTCCCCGTTCAGAGTGAGGACGGGCACGGGGAAGGTAGCCATGGGGTAGGAGTTGGTCAGGTAGGACCCCCACAGCAGCATGCCCTTCGCCTGGCGGGGGTTGTCAGACAGGTACATCTGCAGGAAGGTACCTATTGTGGAGGTATATCAACAAATCAAACCGCGCTGAGCAAAATTACATGCACACGTAAGACCTGCACTGATGAGACCGACAGGAAGAATGTTGTTACAGTTGTATTGCTGATTCAAAAGCATCAATATGCATTCAATTGATACCTCAAATTCTTTGTCATTTATTTAATTTGTTTTCGCAACACCGGTCGACTTTCTTTAGGCATCTAACCGTACATTTCCTGTTTCTTCTATTTCAAAACCAAACGATATATCTTATTGCACACATCACGTACGTCCAACGAGACTGGGTAGTTCACCTGGCACGATACATTCTCAGTGATGCAGTTAAACCCTCAATTCTATCTGGTTTGACTGAACTAAAACAACGCCTTTTCCACACCCTGCCCTTATAGAAAACGACTAATCATAGCATACGATTATACCTCCGAGAGAATGAGCGCCGATGAAGAAAACGTCTGTCTTCATCCCACCCTGCACGATAGCCTGCTTACACTCCTGGATGGCGGACGACAGTTCCAGCGGGTTGGGCAGATCTGTCACGTACCCGTCCGTCAACCCGACCCACAGCCTACGGAGTGAGGAGGAGGAGGATATGGTTTCGTTAGTTTCAAACCATATGCTAACTTACTCCTTGCTATGTATTCCGCCTGTCGTTTTCCCTACATGTACGGCATGTTTACACATGTGCTATACCTGCTTTGCAAACGGTTATTCAACGTAAGCACGAACCTCCTGTCATCACAATTTTGTGCTAATTTTCGTCACTGAATATCTCCAAGTACCGTTTCTTAGGTCCCTTTCACATGTGTGCGTATAGTCAAGTCCGTATGAGTTGCATATTTACATATTTTGGTTTAGGTAAAATTTGCGGGGAAGAAGTTGCTTTTTCTTAGCGTTGTGCAGCCTGGTTATCGAAAGACTACTTTTTAGGCTGCGAATTTTGCCTAAACCAAATATATGTCAATACGCAACTCATACGGACTAGAATATACGCACACGTGTGAACAGTCGCACTTACAATTGGCGTACGATTTCATGCCGCACGATTTTCAGCGAGGCTATAACAAAACTAGCCTCCTAAGCAGGCTTTACGAGTCTGGCTTTTTTTCTAATGGCATTTCAATTCTATTGCTAATGACGCCATCGGAAAAAAAAGCCAAGTTATGCATAATTTGGATATACAGGAGTATATCATACGATATTCGTCGGGTTAGAAATTTATTTGGCCGCATCTTTTAAGGGTGGCGAAATTAGGTACCCTGGTGGAATTATGTTAGTAGATGTTATATATTGTCCCGAGTGTCCTCGATTTGCTGTCGTAAACCTGCCGTGCGGCGTCTGTGACAGAGACCCTATAGCTACTCACTTGTGCGGGGAGAGCTCCTGGATAGTCTGCGCCAGCGGCTGGTAGGCCGTGCCTTTGATGTAGGCACCAGGGACGATAATGAGGCCTACCTCCGTCCCGTCCGTGTTGGTGGGCCGGAGAAGTTTGCAGGACGTGCCCAGGGCGTGGGGCAGGCCGCACAGGAGGAGCACCAGGGCTGGGACGGGGAACTTCATCGTTACGGGATCCGCAGAGAACAGAAGGGAAAAGAACGGTACGGGCTACTTATAGTTTAATGATTATGCAATGCTCCTGCCTATTTTGCATAGACCATATTTATAAGTTACTCATTTGCTTGTTAAAGCTTACAATGCAGATCGACGACGGGTATACATAATTTCTTATTAAAGCCCGAGCCCCGTGAAAACAACATCAAGTTCCAATAATTGTGCGACGGAGATATTGGTATAAATTTAATAATTCTACATGTACTACTAAATTTGCGATGAAAATGGACGGTTTTACACAAAATATTGTCATGGAGCACAGTTGACCGGTGCGTGAGACTCTTTTTTTTTTAATTCGCTTTTGGACAGACAAGTACGACGTGGTACTGCACTCAAGTTTTTCATAATTTATCTTAACAGTGCCGCTAACAAAGAACAATATACCCATTTTTACACCTGAGTGGAGAGAGGAAAGTCGCACAACATCAGTGGCGACAGGGGATTCGAACCCGGGGCCGCTGGGTTCTGGGCCAAACACCCTGGCGTCACGCCACACGACCCCGTGAGAATCTGCACCTGGTGGTTATTGAAACAGCAAACGTTTGCCTTTAGCTACGTCCTGTGATACTACCTTTATCTGCAGTCTAGTGCAAACAGTAATATCCGCTTATGTCGCATACACATATCTGCAACAGTTCTTGAAAAGACTCAAACGTTCCATGTTAGGGTGCGGATAGGTGGAGCCGGCTACCAACATTTTGCGAACGATTCAACCATCCATTTTGTGCGTCTTTGAAGAACTTTGTTTCCATGGCCTTTTTTCTGAGCATGATCGCTCAATATCCTAACTCGAAAGCAATCATTTGACCTGTATATGTATCATGTCCTAACACTGGCCGCAAAGTCAACCCATGCGGAGAAAGCAGTCTTGGCTACAAAAAAGGAGAACATTGTAACAAACAGTTGTATTCCTTTTGGATGCCTACACCAAGCTATGAGGTCCTTACAATGCATAGCCAGGACGTACTGGGATGATTATCTTTATTCATCCTTTACTTAGTCTACATATGCTTAATTAGTGCACAAAGATTCACTCTGAAGATAAACGCAAAGCCCATACAGGTTCGCTTCAATCCCCTCTGTTTGTCACCTCCGGAAAGAGATAAGTATACTCGGGACGTTTCCGTACACATGTGATATGATAAACTGATAAAAACGCTCGGTGATTAAAAAAAACTACATGCTAGCTGGCCGTTGAACAGAGCATTGCACAAGACACATGGATTTTGTCACATGTTATTGAACCGATAACAGGTGACACTATGATTCTGGACAAACAGGCTTTTGGAAGAATACCCGCCAGATGAGTTGATGACTGTAGTAAATAAGAAATAGTTAACTACTATTATGTTACGGGCAATAGAGTCGTTCTTTTGCCAAACAGATTGTGTCTTGCCTTTAACTTCGCTTTGAACGACCGTTAATTTGTTGATGATATCAATCAATCAATCAATCAATCAATCAATAGATAAATCGGTTGATCAATTAACCAATCAATCAATCAATCAATCAAACTGTTTATTGTTAAAAGAGGAGGCTAGCAGCCATGGGCTGAATTACAGAACTTCAGCCCATGTAACGTTAGTAGTGCGTTATATATTATGTCATACAAACAAAGCACCTATGCATTAAAACAGTTTTAAGGTCTTAAGTATATATAAGAATTGAAATAGACATGAAAATAACACGGGTAATTTAGCAAATTGTTATTACGTAACAGAGCAAATACATATTCACGTTGAAGAAACCTTATTTCATGTGGCCGTGGACATTTTTTTGTCCTACTGTTTAACAGGAAAACAACATGTACGGTATACTGCTTCGTCTGTAACGTTCAGTCCTGGGCCTCACATAGTCTATTTAATTGCTGGAGAGCGTGGTGCGCTCGGTGACAGCCCCTCGAGTTTGTGGTGGCCAATGACGGAAGTCTGGTGACCGAAGAGGTTCCCCGGCAAAGTTCAGGCAAAGGTGACCTCTTCGGCTGGTCTCAGGGTATGAAGTGTACGCTGAAAAGAGCGTCAAATAAAAGAGGCTGTTAAAAGAGAACGAGCCTTCAAAATTAAGCCCATTTTCACATATTCTGTAAATTGTACCCTGAAGTTAAACATATAAAAATCTTGTACCTTGCTTGTCCACCCTACTATAAATTCTAAAGCGTCGAAGCTTCCCACTTTGGGGTCCTTAACCATGTAAATCCCTGTAGGCAAAATACTGTGGTCTGTGACCTTGTACTTCGAACTAACTACTCCCGCCGGCCTTTGCGCAAGCTGTGACCAGAGTACACAGTTCACTGTTTAGTGACTTTAGTGTTGAAACAAAGCACCTGACTTACACACAAACTCGGTGGCCTATCGCCTTTCGACGAATCATGGGTTCCCGAGCCAGCGAAACCCCAGCTACAACCGGTAGTGACGACGTGACCAGCCCGTACCACGTACCCGCCGAGCTGATGCCAGTTGTGACGAGCTTGACTTCCCCTGAACGCAGATACGTGCCGCTATGGTACATGTACGATACACGGGCGTCAGAGCTGTGTGAGGAGTAAGTAACATTGTCATTTTAACACTGCAAAAAAACTATGCTCTCACCAGTGAGTCCTACATGATTCGTCTTTGTTTTCATTGCTCTGTTCATTTCTGCAGGGTGATACAAACATCCAAGAGTTATAAACTCTGGAAGCACGAGTACAGCATACTTCAGACCCATGCAGACGACATCGCCAGAAAAGTCACGCCCCCAGCCGTTCTTGTTGATCTCGGCAGTGCTGCTTCCTCCAAAACCCGACTGATCATAGAGGCTATGCGGAAGCGGCACGGAAACGTCACGTTTGTGCCGGTGGACACAGCAAAAGGTATCAGACTATTTCTTTGGTCCGGTGTGGATTCTATTTATGGCATTGAGTAGGTTAGTGGATGAATGAAAGACCTTAATGGTACATTCGTGCCCCGAGGGGCTTAGCTAGGTACGGATCGTCTAACATGCATGTGACCTAACTAGTATGTATGTGACATATGCAGTTAGATATATACAATACATAGCTTAAACATACATAGTAGACAAAAGTGATAAGCTAAGCTAATCCAATAGAGTCAACCTCCCTGTCCCGCGGAGCAGTGGGCTTTCTACATCTACTGCATAACGTATTGGACCAGCACAGTATAAAAATACAACACCGCCATTGCACGTCATCTGAGAAAAGTTTTCACAATCACGCATTTCTATCAAAGTATCTAACCTGTCCTTCCTCTGAAACAGAATTTATTGAGACCTGCGGTCGGCAGCTGGAGAAAGACTACCCCGGTTTAACCGTGGAGCCCTTCGGTGGGTTGTACATGGACGGTGTGCGACACTCTGCCGCTAGAAGTGGTATCAAGTTACTGCTGTTCCTGGGCAGCAGCCTCGGTAACGTCTCCATCCACGAGCAGCTGAAGATGCTTCAGGAGATCCGGGCACAGCTAACTGGTATGTAGACTATAGACGGTATGAATATCTGAGCAATGTGTAGTTTTACAGAGAGGTACGTATACAGTCGTCTCAAGAACGGGTACCTACTAGTCTTGTAGTAGTTTAGATGATAAAAAGAATCATGATTAGATTTTCCGACGTTGCAGTGTCCCTTTTTAATATGTAACTACGATAAACTTCGCTAACGCGTCATCATTCACAATATCATACTAGTGGATGCAAACTCAAAGCTCGACCCTCGAAACCCTTTTCTCATGCACCTATGTCTGTATTGAATTTACACTTCACTGACAGTTTCTCTAACAAAAGGTGATCTAATACAAATCACTGTTTGCTCCTTAGAACGAAAGACACAGTCAACACAGAAGCACATTTTGAATACATGTACAGGTTTTGAACTGAACTTAAATGACTTCGCGATGGATACCTCCATAGCCTGGGTACCATTCTCTGTGGTGACCGCGGCTCTCACGCAAAAAGGGAGAGCTAGTGATAACTATGGAGGATGGTACCCAGGCTAACGATAACGTCTCCATCCATGTCAACTTTCATCGGAATCAAATCCCGATTTTTCATGAAGTCGGGGGACTTCATGCATTCCCAGTCTCTCCCCTGTCAGTAAGATGAGTATAGAATTAAAAACCTGTTCCCACTGTTGTTTAGATCAGGACAGGTTCGTGCTTGGGGTGGACATGAACACAGACCGAGAGGCTTTGTCTCAGGCGTACGGTGACCAGTGGATACCAATATGGCGAGACAACCTGATCTCTCGTCTTAATAAGGTTAGAGACATCTTGATATCTATCTGTATATATGAGATGCCAGGTATGATGATATAGATCTAAACAAGGTAACATCGATCATGCTGTAATTTATCCAAATAAGCTTATGGTAGCATTATATGTACATTTATGTTTGAATAAGGTACGTCACAAATACGGCAGCAGACACGTTGACGGTATAGTCGTCGGTGGTTTAGCCTCCTTCGCAAACTTCTAGGAACGCCGGCGTTTATTTTTTGGATGAGCGCTGATACGAGATCCTCAACATGGGCCAGGTTCTCTAATGCCGGGGAAGATAGTTTCCGTGTGCCTAGAAACTCCTCAGCATTAGAGAACCTAGCCCTTGAAAAACAGGGCTCACTACAACAACCCAAAAAGTAGACGTCTACGTACGAAGGAGGGTATATGTAAGTGGTTATTCATTTTTAAAACAGTCTAGCCTTCAAAACGGGGAGATGTAGAGCTATACCTTGTAATTTTGGTCATCTGTCTTTTTTCTTCACTTCTCCCATGTCTCCTGCCACACCTATCTCATGTCCAGGACTTTGGCGGAGACATGAACCATGAGATGTTTGCGCTCAACTTCGACTTTGTGGAGAACCCCGCAGATGGGGACACACCGAGCTATGTTCAACTGTCCCTCAGCAGTTCCGGCAAACAACGGGTGCACTTTGGTGAGTGTCTTTACCTCGTCAATGGCTCGCCTAGCCTATTGCCAAACTGTTTCCAGGGTTTGCAGAGACCAGCTCCTCGGGTCCAGGACCAACATGCCCCCAAGGAAATTCTACAACAGGCCACCTGAGATGGATATTATAGAGATCGGAGGTCTGGCATCCAGGCCATGGCTCGCCCGCATGCATGGCTTATGTTGTGTATGGATTAATGATAAAGGATACTAAATTGGATAGTCAAAAATATACAGCTTCCCCATCACATCTAACCGGACAGGCCATTTGCAAAGCCCATCTACGGAGTTAACGCATATGACTAAGTTGTACAAGTACCGCCATATTGGTATCCACAGGGCGCTATGATAAGCCCGAGACAAAGCTTATGATTGTATGATCGCTTGTCGCAAATGCGAACAATGTTTTATGCACTGTTCGAATGTTATGTTCGTAATGCCACACAGGAGACTGGTTCTGCAGATCTGACTGTTTTCACATTTTCTTGAACCCAATGTTTTCTTTGGTCCAGAAAAGCTTGGCATCGACATTGACTTTCGAGACGACGAAAGAATCCATTTCAACGAGGGGCCGAACACCAGCTGCAAGTGGAACATGAAGCAGCTGCACCGCCTAGCGGAGAGGAGCGGCTTTGCAGTAGATGCCCAATGGACAAATGATGAGGACAATTATTGTGTCATCTGCCTGGCACCTGCAGGTGTCAGTAAGCCTACTGTTTAAAACTTTCTCTTAAGATAAAAACTGTATGTGTTTGTGATGCTGGCAAGAAGCTAGAGAGACGGATACGAGAATATAACACCTTTCAGTTTCACAACAGGTAGATTTAGAAAGGTTGGGAATCTTATAATGATATGCTGTAAATAAGAGTTCGGCATGAAGGTTGTTTTCGGTAGTGTTTGTAGGGATTGTAGTTAAGTAGCTATGAATATATTGTCATTGAAATTTGCTATGTGGTCAGGTCTTGACTAATCGAAGAAAATATATTAAGGATCCCCTGGCGACTTTCTTCGGTACTGCAGCAAAATTTCTGGATTTTCTCGTGTTCTGGACAAGCTATCGGTTTCAATTTCTCTGTGGTTGACAGCTCTTGTGGTCAGGAAGATGTGGCATAAGTATGTGGCATAACTTAGCGCCTTCTAGCAGCTTCCTTGGAACTGCAGGGTTTAGTTGCAGAACTTGAAACAGGAAAGGATTAATCAAATTTTTATGATTTTTGACCTGTAGGTAATGTTGAAGATACTGAGCAACTAACTGCATGACAGCTAGTATATTGCACCTTAATCTTCTTGATGAAGGAACCTCTTTTCCTAAAATTAACTTCTAAACCTTTGTACTACAAATATTTTCACATAGAAAACTAAAAACACACTATGTCTAAATTACTAGCAGTTTAATAAGTTTTTCCACATGAAGATTACGTGTAACGTTACATCAGAGATATTTTCTCTGACAACTCTCTTGCCTATAAGGCTGCCTGGCACGTTTAATGAAATGTACTGAAGTATCCTCTAGATAAAAGCAAGCCCTTCAGCCAGGGACCAGTTAGCATAAAAACAAGTATTATCAAATGATCACTACTGCAACACACATGTTACTGGAATGATACATCTTCCTTACGACTATCTTGCTACAGAATTGAGTCCTCAAAGTCGTTCATATTTCTGATTACTGTATGTCGGCAACAGATGTATGTAATGTTATGATCAAAAACTTTTGAAAGTGATTTATTAAGTGTATGGCATTTGCTCAGTCATATATTATAAGCTACGAAATTATTTAATCATTATGTTAGACATTTACAATAAATCATACATTTTTCATTTCTCCTTGTTACGTTTTTGATCCAGCTTACTTGTTTGGTAAATTTCGGCTTATTCACCAAGGTAAAGCAGTATGTATCAAAGTTTCATACAAGCAAACACAGTGGTTGTAAAATATCATGATCAGTCATTCTCATTTCATGACTTGAAATTCTCAGTTTCTCCAAGCAAGAGATGCTCTGATATGGATAGGCACAACTGGTAGATGCTATCATCTGCACTCTTGTGATACAAGCAATTGGATTCTAGAAAAACAGTAATGATCAACAGAAGATGCATTCGACCATTACTTAGTACTTACTATCATTACAAGACACTTTGATTGTCATTTTTAGTAGAAGTGCAGTGATTTCTCAGACTGCAGCTCCACTCCACCATGCAGTGCATAAATTCTAAATTTGAACTTGCTAAAGTCATACGTACCAATTCATGCATTCCTACACAACATGCAAAGTCATGCAATGATTCTGGACATTCGTCTTTGACTAAAATAGATTCATGCAGCTTATCATAGAATTTTCCATCATGCAATATCCCTACAGGCTAGTCATGATCCCAGCATGCACTTGTCCTACCATCTCAGGATGTAACTTCCAAAACAGACTACCCAACATGCACTTCTTCCTACAATTCATTACTCCAGCATGCATCTTTGCTTCTATTCAAACAATTCCAATATCCAACATGCACTTCTCATCCCATGCAATTCTGTCTCATGCATCTAATCTACCATCATGCATCTCTTCCTACCATCATGCATCTCTTCCTACCATCATGCATCTCTTCCTACCATCATGCATCTCTTCCTACCATCATGCATCTCTTCCTACCATCATGCAGTTCTGGTTACATGTACCAGCATGCACCGATTAGCCTCTGCAACCATTATTCAAACGCTGCAAGCTCTTAAATTGATATTAGTAAAAAAAACTCTGCCTCTCTTTGAAAATATTTCATCTGCAGAGTATCTCAACCTTTGTTACATGAGAATTTCAAGTTATGAGTTTCAGAATTGTTGGTATGCAGATACAGTTATTAAGCTTACATAGATGTTAGAAATTGAGCAAAAGTTGAAGAAAAACATACTAAAACTGCACATGCATTAAATGCAAAGTATATAAAAAAAGTTGTGTCATACAACTCAGTAACACAGAAGCATTCCCTGAAGGTCTATTTACTTCTATGTACTATGGCTTTTTGTACTTTTGTATTTTGCAACTATCACAAGGAACTTAAAAGTAGGTTATAATTAAATCCCAGTCTGGTAAAAAGAAACTGTGCAGAGCACCATAATTTTGGGATACAAACGATGCTACATTATTGTAGCCAACAAAATTGTCCAGTCTGACTCCCTCACACAACTCAGGTGGGTGATGATAAACCATGTTTGCATGACTGTGCCCTCTCCTACTCCTGATAGGCCTGCCGCCTGTGTTGTCTCCAGTACTCCTGCTGGAGCTCTCTCAGGTTAGCCTCTAACATTTCCACCTCGTCTAGACGCCCCGCAGCTCTGGCCTGTTCTACAAAACTTCTGATGATGTCCATCTGCTGCAGCATGGGGTCCGTCTCCGTGGTGGCTACACTACTGGAATCTACCGCGGGTGTCCAACCCTTCCCTATACTTTCTGTCCGATCTCGACTTGTTGTATCTACAGCTGCCGCCGCCGCCGCTACCGCACCTTTTCTGTCCTTCTCTGGGGAAGACCGTTTTCTCTGCTCCTCGGATCTCCGTCTCTCCTCGACTTCTAACGCAGCCTGTCGCTCTAAAGCCAGGCGCTGCTCGATCTCCAACCGCCGCTGCTCCTGGAGCTTGCGAAGCTGGTCCTCGCTGGGGAGGGAGGGGAGACCGAAGACGTTGTCTTGGATGAACAGGGTGCAGTGTTTACGGATGCCCTGCTGAAGACGGATGGCCTGGGGACTCAGCTGTTGTTCGGTGCCACTCGCCCCCATAGTGGCAATCTTCTTCCTACAGAAATACAGCACATGCAAGAGGTGAATGTGTTGCCATGACGTGACGTGAGGTGACGTGACTTCAGTAAGAAACCTTCAGAAGATCCAAAGATCTGGACAGTTTACCATTACCAGTAATCGTTAAAGTTATTTTTGTTATATTTCATCTGTCTCTTACATCTGTCTCATGACATCAATGAAATGAGGCCTGCAGGCCGACATTGACTTCTCAAGGAATATACAAAAGTTCCAGCAAAACTTTAATCAAACAAGGGGTCAAGATGAAAATAGGGGGCTGGGAGGAAAATTACATTCGTTTCCTGATACCGTGTATACCAAGGAACAGAATTTTTCCTTGGACTCATCCTGGTTTTCCAGTCCAGCATTACGTCTTTAAATCTGAGAACCTACAAATCAGATTTCTAGTCTGGCGAAACTTTTCCCTCCACTACAGAATACGCACCCGATGGTGTCAATGGCCTCGTAACATCTCATCAGCTGACTGCGGACATTGTTGGCATGTTCTAGGTTGTAACTGGTCTCACCAGCACTAAGGCAAGAAGACAGACAGTTGGCCAGATCAATAAAGACATCAATCCACTGCCAATGTTTCAGTATACTTTCAAACTGATGCGGGGAAGTTAAGTTAAAGAAACTATTAATAGTTTTCTGTGAAGAAGCTATATGCATTCACAGAAACCTATGAAGATTTTCTTTAGCTAAACTTCACCGCATTAGTTTAGAAGTATACAATATGCAAAGTGTACAAAATGCAAAGTGTATGCAAAGTGCACCAATCAAAAAGACATTAGCCTGACATCTATAACTTACTTGAGAGATTCGGCCATTTTGATGTACTCAGGACACATGGTCTCCACCTTGTCCATCAGCATGTGGAGTTTCTGCCAGAAAACAAAAGAGTTGTTATAAAATACACTTTCTTTTCAACTGTTACTTTAGTGCAGAGTCAAACACCTATCTCAGCAGCAAAAGGGTTAACGGCAAAATAGACAATTTTGATGTTATGGACTGCAAAAAGAGGTTAAACCTGTACGAGTGGTCACCTTCTTGGGGAGATTTTAACCGTTTACAAGGTCTGACAGCATTACATCAAGCTGGTATACAAATAATTTGTCATGATCTTTACCATCAATGCATATGGATTTTATATATGTCATACTGTATGTATCTGTTATCATATTTCTGTGATTTGTATGTTCTTTTTTATGCTATGATATGGGCCATGTGCCGGAAAAAACACCCACCTCGTACAGTTGCACGATGATGGGTTTTGTGGTTTTCTCCTGAATCTGCCTCTCCCTCCGCCTCATGACGGCCATGCAGTCCTGACACGTCCTGATGCCATCTTCCCGAGGCTCCTCCCCGACCACCTCCCCCACCAGCAAGCGCAGGCTCTCCATGGCGCGTGTTCCCGCACTGCCCTGCCGCCGATGGCCCTTCTCCTCCCCACGGATGTTCTGAACCGGTGGGTTACCAGCCTTGGTCACCAGCTTTCCTTTGGGGGAAAGCAACAGTGGAAATTTGACTTAAATGACAGATAACCTGAAGGTGGAACATAGTACAGCAATATTGGCAAGTGTTCCCGAACTGCCCCGGGACCGATGGCCCTTCTCCTCCCCCTGATGTGCTGGCCAGCTTTCCTTTGGGGGAAAAGTGGACTTACTTTCGGAATACTAGTAACACACCAGCTTTGTAAGCATGCGGTGCGGCAGCAGCTGGTTGTATTGCACGGAACAACCAGTCACACTTAGCCTTTGAAAATCTAGCATTGATCAGAGTGAAGATGGAACATGGTATAATCAAAACTGGGACCATATCTAACAGCTATAATAGTATTGTAAAAATAAGGATAGTGATAAATGGTGTTACACTGTTACTAGTGAAGTCTTTAGCTAGCTATACATGAAAATAAAGAATGGAGACAAAAATGTCTTACCTGTGAAGTCAGGTGTGAGGAACTCGGAGCACCTGTTGCACATGATGCTCCCACACAGCCGACAGTGGTGCCGCCGGCGGGACAGGTTAAACTTCTCCCCACAGGTGGGGCAGAACGGCACCGCGTCGTCCGGCGCCCAAGGGACCAGACCAATCTCAAACTCTGGGGGTGGAAGGGCAACTCTTGTGATGTTCAATTACTATGCAATACTGGGTTTATGTTCTTTACTAGGAAAACATTACAGAACATAGCTGGCAACTAGATTTCAAAATGGTTAGCAAAAACAGAGAGTTGTCTTTGGCATTCACAATCCAAAATGTGGAGATGTACAAACACTTATTCATATTCATAGCTAAACTCAATCCAAGGTGAACACAACAATAGTGTGAGACTCATTGAGACACAGGTTATTTTCTTCATACTCTAACAGATTTCTCAAACACAGAGAAGGTATTCAATTAGTTGCAACCATACACCAACATCCAATGTGACATCACCATTGTCACTGTAGAAAATTCATGTCCCCATGTCCCTTGCAGATTGACCAATTTCTTCAATTTTTTTCATAACTCCCATGGGTTTTACCACCAGAAAACTATCAGCATAACATAATGGATGACAGAGCAGGCTATTACTGGTAGTCTGATAACATCATTAGCACTTAATTAGAAGATGACAAAAGGATCAATTGTTTGTTCCAATTGGTATTAAGTCACTTTCATACCTTTTTTCTTGACAGGATCTGGATTCATCCTATCAAATGCTATCAACTGTAGGGGGAAAGAAAAGTAATTCATTAGTGAGAAAACTACATTTTTTCCAAAGCAAATTAAGTGGCAATTCATTCTCATGTAATTGGTTTGTCCCTTAGTTTCAACATGTAATTATTTGTTTCAATTACGGTTCAGTCATGACAGAAATTTCCTGAGGAAAGTCTCAACATACATTATCTTGATAGCTGCTCCCAATAATTTGCTGTCATAACCTTTCATGCATACAATGTATGTAACGGGTTCTAACTGCAATGTACAAGCCTGGGATATACATCATTCATCACATGTGCCGGCTTCTGATAAAATTTTGTGATGGTGAGTCATATTAAAAAAGACAGTGATGTTTCCCACCTTCTCAAGTCTGATTAGCAGTTTATTCATCTCGATGACATAGAAGTCGATTCTTGCATCGCGGATCTTCTTGAAGCTATCCATATGGCTGCGACTGGTACCTTCAAAAGAGAAAGACATGTACAAATTGTCCTTCTTTAAGCTCTTCATGTAATGAGATTTACATTGTATATTGTTGTAAGCTACTGGTAACAGCCCTCAAGTTATAAATTAAAGGTGACATTTTGTAACTTCCTCCATTTGTACAACATATGATTGTGACTATCCTATCAATTTTCCCATGACTATGCATAGAGTAAAACCTTCTGCAGTGATCTTACTTTTTTAGCTTTAGTAAAAAACCTCTGCAGTTATCTTAGTATTTAGCACATTTTGAATTATCAAAATTGCAAAACAACTGTCTGTACTCAGTATTACATGGCACATAAATATACATGTACAATACCATTCAATTCTGTTACAGTTTTTAAACTGACTATTTACGCATTGACAAGTAATATGTATATAGCATAACGTATGTGCAAAACTCTATCTTGAGACATTACATATAAAAGCAGATGAGTTTCTGTAGAACGTTTTAGAATGTTATAACCAGCTCAGAGCAGAAGCGGTCAGTGTTAAGATTATAATAAGAACCCCCAGCCAGTACTGAGGTATCTAGGAGCCTGTTCTGCAATGCTACCAGTAGTGAGGTGAGTAGAAGCAGCAGATGAGATGAGGAGGAGGGTTGGGGGCTCACTACCCGTCACACAATCTCTACACATGCCTCATGTTCACTGTACAGAGACGTTGACAGGCAGAGAGTCCCACCCACTCAGCAGCAGGAGAGGAAGCACAGAGAGAACCAACCAGTCCTCAGGACAGGTCCAGAGCCTGGCTTGAGCTCACAGATCAGGTAGGAAAAAACAGCTTTTTGGAAGACAGTTTTATGTATGAGCACTGCTTTGAACTGTAGAATTGTAATACTAATAGATGGTACATTTGTTACTGTTTTCATGCAGAAGGAGCTTTTCCTGTCAGTTGTATTTAATTTACACTTTTAGATGTTAATGTTAAATAGAAAATACTTTTGTATAAAGCCACTTTCATGAGAAATCTAAGCATGGGATCTATATTATCTATCAGCCCACATGTTAGAGACACACATAGGCAATGGTTATGAAATAACGTACATGCAAACAGACCTATGACTTGTATGAGTTGTATTGACCAGGTGTACACGTTCATGGGCACACACACGATAGAAAAAGATGAATATTCCCCTAAATCATCACCTTCAATTCAGTAATTAGCTACAAGCAGATCCTACGTATATACCCAAGCTAAATAACTGGAAGACAAGTCTGAGGCCCGACAACCTGTCACTCTCTCTACATGGACGGTATGGTAGGCCCACAGCATGTATTGGAAGTGACAAGCCAGCAGGCACACACAGTTCACAAGCCACTCTCCATACACGACCGAGGGTGCAATCATAAAACCCTAACCACTGAAAAGAGCAGGACTGTCATACAGCAGCTAGAAGATGACATTGTACATTCCAAGAAATACATTGCGTACTTCAGAATTAGCCACTTTTCCTTGGTAAAACACCGACTATCGTGGTACAATTTCAACCACTTCTGTTTAGCTGTTGGATCAAAGCCTTACAACGTGTCAACCTCTTCCCTCATGACCTCAATGAAAAGCGGCCTGCATGCCGATTTGAGCTTATCATGAATAAACAAAGGTTCAAACAAAACAAACTGTTGCTAACCTTCTTGGCTGACCATAATAAAGGAGCACTTGCAATCCTAACAGAATTTCCTTCAAAACAAAAGCCTGACCAAGATCAGTCTACTAGTAACATAAAGCAGAATTGTTGGTATTCTCTAAGTCTAAGCAGAGACTAGGCTCCAGCTGGTTTTTACATCTTTTTAGGTGTTTTTGTCTGGCTTTCTATTTTGTCACATTTTCTTTTGAAAAGAAAAACATGACAAAATAGAAAGCTTGACAAAAACACCTTAAAAGATATAAAAAACACGATGTAGCCTAACCTATGCTTGGAGAGTAGAATTCAGCAACAATCTTTTCTGATGATCGCTATGATCAGAAATCCTTACAGCAAGGCTGAATGGCAAGAAGAAACAAGACAACTGACTTATCTGAAACCTTCCGTACACTGTCAGGAGGAGGCCATAAGCTGGAGAACCCTACAGGCTTCATGGTGGTCAGTCTTCCCTGTCTACTGCACCGCCCCTTCCACATGGATACTGCTATGCTGCAGACCAGCAGCCTGCCTGTCCTGGACGGCACCCAGGGCCCACTGACTACAGCACCTCTCCAGCCAACCCCTTATATCCCTGGCCAAACTCTCTAGTGGGTTACCCAAATGACATCTATCAATTACATGAAACACAAGTGCTTCCTGTCATTATGGTAAATGGAAATGAGACCTCCAAACTGACGAGTTTTTAATGGCAGGCATCCCCACAGTGATGGAAAGCTGGGAGAATGAAGGATCAACAAAGTGCAAGGTCCTATTCATTTGTCCACATTACTGCTGCACCTGTACTAAACCATACAAAGTGATGTGCTAATGGTATGCATTACATACATCATGCATATTGGCTAGCTGAGTGGCCCCATCAGAATTATGGATAAAAAGTTTTTACATCCTAAATTACAGTTCAAGGATAAATATTCCGAAATGTAACCTCTGTGTGTTCTGGACAAAAAAAGTCAGTCACAAGTCTAGGTGTTCAAATTCTAAACATTCTTCTTTGGCACAGCCTTAACAGTCACACACAAGTATAGGTATTCTTAACTTTCTAAAGAGGTCCTTGGTACAACTTGCAAACATCACTGAAAAACAAGGTGACATTGGATCTAACTAAGTTATGGTATAACATGTGATGTTCCCTGACAGTTACACGCATCCCCAAACCAGAGACCTGCTATGGAATATCTAAGCAAGATGAATCTTTGGACAGGACTTTATTAGCCTAAATGGTCTCCTGTTTCAGAACACCCACACTTTATTTTGAGAACCACACTTTGGAACCAGACACTCCAACGCTGCTGAAAATATAACCTACATTTCATGAAGGTAATAAGTAGCTATGCAGTAGTGAAAAACTGTCATTCTTAATATTTGGCACTTTGAAAGTACAGAACTGGCATATATCATACTTCATAGCTGCTTATGTGATTGAAATCTGTAATTAATAATCTTAATCTTAAAGATATTTGCCATTTAATCCAATCTTCTCTGAGAACTTAAGCACTAGTAAAGGTGCAACGGTACAGGAACAAACTCTTGGTTGCCTGCAGGACAAAGTCAAAGTAAGTCCCGCGGGACAGACCTTCCCAAAGTCCTAGCAGGTGGGACAGACGTGTACTGGTATGGAAATACAAATCAGGACATGATTGTCACCATGATTGCCAATTTGTACACCCTTTCAGGGGTAAGTGGTTGTAATGACACTGATTCTGGTCCATTCTGCTGCTCATTTGGAGAACAAAAGTGATTCTCACACAAATCCATTACACAATGAAGGGTGGGAAATGTATCATGCCATCTTCTGATGGATAACTTGTTTCTGTATCAATCATAGCCAGGGACAGTGAACTGCATTTAGCTTTGACCAATTGGAGGGGGAGGACTACTACTAAAACTTTGCCCCTTTCATAATACATTGTGAGACACTGAATATTCATAAGATTTACAGACTGGGATTTTAGGCTTAATACTGAAGGAGCTTTAGATTAGAGCTTTATAAAATCCATGTGTAAGTTCTTATTTTTCCTACATTTGAAGTACCATGAAAGTAGTTATGACATTGATGTTAAACTAATAAAATGTGCTGTCAGTTAAAATTGTGTTACAGGATTTGCAATGTCTTGATTTTTATTGTCATTCAAACAAATTCACTTGGCGTGACTTAATGTATGCTTCTCTTGGTTGCTTTCTGTCTCTGCAGTGCCAATTGTATGACAGCGACTAGAACTGGATTATGAAATGATAGAAGAAGTGTTAACTTATAACCATATCATTAAAAACAAGAAGCTTCACAACAGAATGACATACATCCAATGAGTGACATTGTAAGCCTGTGGAGCCACTTCAACAAATATACATTGTAAATACTGAGTGACTTCTAGAGTGGGCTTTGAAAACTTTCCTATTTTCTCCAAGCTTTCAAAATGGATAGGGAGTTGCCTTGATAGTTACGTTATGACCTCAACAGATTTTCCAATCACTGTTTCCTGTTACAGGAAATGTCAGTTGGCTGAACAATTGTATGACTATGAGAGCTGGGTAAGCCAGTAAATTATGCCAGCATGGATATAAAATCATAATATCTCTAGGGCATCTAGGACAGGGAGCATTAGGGTATAGAACATGTGACAGACGGTGTAGTCAGGCTGTTCAGCATGGATTTGCGACCAAGCATTTGTCTACATCCATCTTCATACATGTTTCCTACATGCAGGTGGCACATGGTGGTCAAAAGTCTTGTGTTCAATGATCCTCACAATTAAGTCATTGACTCACCAGGCTCAAATAACCTATTCAACTGCAAAGTGCTGAAGGCTATATATATTCTCAGTCACAAATTTGTATTTCCTTTCCATCACATATGTTTGACACATTTTCTAGACTTCTTTCATATCTACGTTATTGCAAGGATATACAACCATATCACTTTCTTTGTTATTGTGAAACCTGTCTGAGATGTACTTTCTGTAGTACACATACTAAAAGGTAGATGGCTCTGCAGTGCAGCCAAGAGAAGGGCAGGATGTGAATATAGATAAGGGTTATCAGGCAAGAGAGAGCAACCATTCTTCAGCTGAGGTGATCAGATGGGAGGGGAAGGTGGAAGCACAGATGTCTTGTCACAGTCATCACAGCATAACAGTGTCATCAAGAGGAGTGTCACCAAATGCACAGATGCAATTCCACAAGCTTCTAATTACTGTATCTGTGTGCATCTGTGATAATCTGGTGCGAGTCATATTCATAATCTAAACATTGAGTGGGACTTGGATGAATGTTAAGAAACATATAAAGGACAATGCTGAATAAGCAGGATTACTGGCTTGTTAAAGTAATGACCATTCAAATGAGAATGGCCATTTTATGACAATTAATGATAGTTTTCATGCATGAGTTTGTTTATGTATGTAATACAATGAATAACTGTCATTGCATCCCTGCCCCGCCTTCTGTACACACATGAATTACCTTCATGCTTCTTACCAAAAACATGTGGACACATGACACGTTCCAAGCCTTACCGAAGTCTTGTGGCTCCCACATTGTCGGGTCCACGCCGCCAACATAATACGCCGTGCTGAGTGCGGCCACCGGTTCGCTACTGTCCGACCGGCTGGACACCATCCCGCGGTCCACCCGGACCCCATCCTGATCCCTCCCGTGCCGTAACAGCTTACTCTTGGCCCTGCCAAACAGGCCCTTCAGATGCTGGAACACTTGTTTATCTGCCTCTGTGTTGTGTGCTTCCTCAAAATGGTTCTGTAACTGCTGCACTGTCTGTAAGTCTTTCATGCAGATGGGGCACAGGAAGCCCTCTCGTATGTCTCCGGAGTCACTTGTCGCCATCATGCTAACTCAGGGTCAGTTCAGACAGTTTCTTTCCGGCATTATGGACCGGACAGACTTTTGACACACGCCCTAGTTTTGGGGGGCGGGGCCCCTTTGAACTGTTGTCGTTCAAGTCAAATTATCCATGGTACCTGGAGGGATGATTATAAACATGGCATGGTCATCATGTCTTTCGATGTTTGGGAGATGACAGGACAGCAATGCCGATGCAAGATGACGGCACGGCGCTTATCTATAAAGCAAACAACGTCATGACGAAGATAATCAGGGGCCAAGATGTGGGGGAGGGGGGCAAGGTGAAATAAATCGACTCCTTACACCTCGATTACTGCAAAGTGTACAGCGATCCAGTCTCCACTTTTGGCGACAAATGTCCCGTTTACAATCCCTGCCAACAGACTGGTATAATTCTACGCCATTCTAGGCTCAGTACGATAAAATACAGCGGTATAAAAACCTCGGTGAAGCGCAGCGGCTCAGCTCTCAGCTCCAGACACCGAACAATTACGTCATGGGTCAAAAGGTCAAGATGATAGACCTGATTATCCTATAAGGCATCAGTAGCGCAGATTGTACTACAAGGTAGAGGCTGTTTTGTCGTCTACTATCAAACTTCGCTTCGTTGTATTTTCAATACCTATTGATTTCATTTCTACTTTCTTGTATTGTATGTCAAACGAAGACTGCGTTGATGGAATGCCCTCACCCTGGATCTTTATGTTTATAAATTATAGGGGTCCATGAAGCTATAATATTTGTCCTATGAAAGAAAAGTTCTAACCAAGGATTTATCCTCCTTGTTCTAACATAAGTAGTTTTTCCCATCCACCTCCCGCACAATCACTTGACTGTTACATTACTAGGGTATTGCAGTTTGATTGATATGCAATATTCCATGAGCTATCCTTTGATGAGACATGAAATGGATATCAAATAATCTATCCTGCAAAATGCCTCATGGTATTTTTCTTCATCCTCATCTTCACCCTAGCATATTATCTGTGATTTACGTCGCCTATCCTTGCTTTTTAATAATAGGCACACGTGACATGATCAGAAAATAAAACTGCACTTTGAGCGGAAGCTGCTAGGTGGCCCCATTGCGGCGTAACGACAACACGCTGTTTTGCGGCAACGCGCGTTTCCCTCCCTCACTTCCGTGTCGATATCGATCTCTTGGTCCTTTGAGTTGCATTGAGTTGACCGGTGTACTATTGTCCTAGCTTAACCATCGCCATGGCCGATCCCTGCTCCCTCAGCAACTCACAGGCCTGCAGAACCACCAACATCTCCCTGCACCTTGTCGTAGACTTCGAGAAGCAGGTCCTGCGAGGATCGGCGACCCTTGATGTGGAGGTGTTGGAAGAGAGAGTCGAGCATGTGGTGAGTAGTTTGCACTAACCTCATGATAACACACTTCTTACAGCTGATACAAACATTAAGGCATAGTTGGTCTTAAAGGTAAACCGTAGAAGGGATTGTGGCTATTCTCTACTTGAAAGTGTGCTTTCTTGTGTGGTAGTAATATTATTGTACCTGAAAGTGAAAGTATAAGCCGTATAGACAATCACAATGGGAGTGTAACAAAGTGAAACTGCACTCAGTAGTTGCAGAACAAGATGATATGTGATTTTATTGTACAAAATTGTCGGGTTTGCGGAAAAAGCTGGCCCTGTCTACCTGGCCTGTGTACCCCGGCTGTCTACCAAAAACCACCCTTTTTGGGCCCCAAGGGCATGCATGGGGGTTTGGCATCTGACTGAATTTTCTTGAGGAAAAACTGGGTCAGTGGCAATCCCAGCTATGGGTGGGCTGGATGGAAGACAACAAAAAGCTAATTGTGCTGTTGGGGGAAACGGGCAGCTATGAGGAACTCCACCAACACAGGAAGAAAATCTATTATTTATAAACAAACATCTAGATATACAATAAAATGTACCAGGATTGTTAAACTAGATGGAAGGGGTGTGATAGGGTACAGGATAAACAAAGAAAAATAGGATGGGCCAGGCAACGATAGGACCTTTGTTTGCCAGAACAGCAGCTGCTAAAGATTGAAAAAAGAAAACGTCATAAAACTAAGCGTTTAAAGTTTAACAAGCCAGAACCATACATCTGCTTGGATATATGGAAACTTCTTTTATCATCCTTTGCTATTTGGTCAGTGTCAACTAACCCCCAGGAGTGTCAGACGTCTGTTGTGAATTTAGCTGTTGTGACCAAGGAGGTTATATCTATAACCTTGTTGTGACAAACAGAGGTCCTATTGTTGTCTGGCTCATCCTACTAGTTTCTTTGTTTCCTTGTATTACCTTCCACTTCAATTTTGTTTAAAATTTCAGTTACACTTTTTTGCATACATGTACTTGGAACGTTTTTTCCAGTCTTGTTGGAATTGCTTACAGCTTCACCCCACCGCCACCCACCCACCCCCATCCCATCACCAATAGGCATTGTCTTCCATCCAGCTCACACACATCTGGAATTGCATTGACCCAGTTTTTCATCTTCTAAGAAATTCCATTAAAGGCCAAACCCCCATGCATACCCTTGGGGCCCCAAAAAGGTAAATAGCCAGGGTAGACAGGCCAGGTAGACAGGGCCAGCTTTTTCCGCGAACCCCAAAATTGTCTTGAGTTTATTTATGATTTATAACAAACTGATGATCGCAATTCACAATCGTATTCGTGCATTGAAGTACAATGTAACGTTATATCAAAGTATGAAAGTATAATAAAGTGTACTTTACTTTCTTTGTTAGTAGTATTTCTTTTAGTAAAATATGCTTTTCAGATATACGGCAACTTCAGTAAAGAATTCCTGCCCATCACAATAGTGACAATCATCTGACTTGTTAATTTCCGGCCTTTGCTGGTTGAAGATTTTATGTCTACGTAGCACAGTTTGGGGCTTCCAGCTGTAACAGTGTGTTCAATGTTCAACCTTAAGTGAACTGTGTGACGACTCTTAAGTTACAGCAAGAGTTGTAACACCCCTACTCACAAACACTGGCACAAACAGCCCTTTGTTACTTCATTGGGTGTGTAAAGTTAATCATTAATCATTTACAGATATCCTCCAAATCCAGCTTTTTTGTTGGTTGACATGAGGGACGGAAGACAGTGTGAGAAATTATGCTTTCCCAGAGAAAGAAAAGTTAGCCATTAGAGGCAAAGCCAGTGGCTATTTCTGCTCAATATTATAGCTAAACCATGCTGCAGGTCATACTTTAACAGCAACATACCTGAAGAGTCGAGTATGCAAACCTGTAGTACCATTATGTATGTACAGGTGCTATGGGACTGATAAGGACCATCTGGCAATAATCGCAGCACTTTGCACAATCGTCTTACCAGTGCCTAACTACTATGGATACTTGGGGAATTAAATGAAATGATAAAACAGACTTTCTAAAAGTCTACCTTACTACCTTAAAGTGGAGATGGGATATTAGAGAAAATATTTTCGTTCCCTCTGCATTCATTTCAAGAACAATTACCTCTCCTCTTTATTGCTAGAAACACACCCTTCCCTTCCATATGATTCACTGAGTTATTATAAACGTTTGAATTTGATAGACATTTTAGTAAAAGTTCAATTAGTTCATATCATTTCTCTCTTCCTACACAGGTTCTTGATACACGTGACCTGACCATCCATGGTGTGGAGGATACCAGCACAGGTCAGCCGCTGCAGTTCCTACTGAAGGACCAGGTGGCGCCTTTTGGATCGGCCTTGCAAATCAGCCTTCCAGCCAACTGCCAAGCAAAGTAAAAACTTTTATAATTTTTTTTCCAAAATTAATTCAGAGGTGGTTATTTAAAAACTCATTGCCACTATAATGAACTTCACAGTATAAACTTGAACTGCATTTTGGATTCAATTTGTTATAAGAAGCCTTAGTTACCAAACTTCTTTTTTTCCAAACAGGGGGACCAAAAGCCAAGTGAAAGTCAGCTATGAGACAGCACCGTCCTCTTCAGCTCTGCAGTGGCTGTCCCCACAGCAGACAGCTGGAAAACAGCACCCCTACCTGTTCAGTCAGTGTCAGGTGGGTGGGGAGGACTTAACGTGCGTTTATGTCTGTATATGTCATAAATACATGAGGGGAATACTGTGTGACACACAAATGGTGTGAATGCTCGTGAGCGGGGACACATTGGGATTGGTGCATTCGCAGGCATTCACATAATTTCAGTTTTACAGAAGTCTCGTTGTAGTGACAGTATTTGGAAGACTTCTGTCATTAACCTAGAACTCCTTGTTCTACAGGCCATTCATGCCCGCAGCATGCTTCCATGCCAGGACACCCCCTCCACCAAGATAACTTATCAAGCCGAGGTAAGTGTCCAAGCTTGTTCATGATACTTTTGGTGGCATTGGTGACCTGGTGGTTAGGGTGTCTCAGAATCTAAATGTCCTAGGTTGAAACACTCTAGCCTGATATACTTGACTTGGGTGACATTGTGTACATGTACCTAACTTTGGTCAGGGACATCAGTATGTACAATTGATGGCATTCAGATGTGCAGAGACAACCTTTCACCCATAGAGGGTCTGAGATATGCATGGCACATGCTTGCCCTAGAAGTTTGGACACATGCACTTTCTGTATTTCACTAGACTCTTTAACATAGATTTTTCTTCTCATGTCAGGTCTGTGTCCCCAAACCCCTGGTGGCCCTGATGTCAGCCCAGAGGTGTGGCGATGAGGCAGACCCCACAGACCAGACCAGAACTCTCTACAAGTTTGATCAAAAGGTGGACATTCTGTTCAGATTTAGTCTAGAAAACCCACTCTGACTGGCTTAAGGTATAGGTTCAGCACTTAGCAGTCGGTCAGGATTTTTTCAGTGTCTTATCATGTAATTTTGCCAAACTGGGGCCTTCTGCTGTCCTAAACTAATTTTACAGGCTTTACATTGAGCTGATAAAGATCTTCTTGTTTTGAATTATCTCTTTCTATTCTGCAGGTTGCCATGCCTACCTACCTGATTGCTATAGTGGCTGGAGCATTGGAGAGCAGGTAAAACATGCTTTTGCATCGTTTGTGCTTTTGTATGTATGAGTGTATCATGCAAATGTGTGCTGAACAATGAATGAAAGAATTTCTTTCCTTGGATTGCAGTAAATGCATCTGTTGCAAAATGATGTGTTTTTGTGTATATGTAGTGCATGTTGACAGTGTAGATCAATATTTTGTTATGATAGATTATCTTTTGAAGGTTTGAAGCTGACAGTATAAGAGGGTTTAAGCTGTCAGAGTTTTGACATCTAGATGACTCAAAGGACACATAATGCAATAAGCTATGGCAGAGAACTCATTGATTAAACTTTCTTGCCAAAATATGGTAAACAGTAAATGACATTACTGTATAACTCTTCCATACACAACAGGGACATTGATCATCGTACCAAGGTCTGGTCAGAGAAGGAGTTGGTGGACAAGAGTGCCTACGAGTTTGCAGAGGTTAGTCAAACACTTAGCATCATTGTACCAACAGCTATCAAAATAAGTTAGGGTAGGGCCAACATTACATGTGCAAGCAAAATGCTGAAGCTGATACAAAGCCTTTCTGCTGGATAATACCGTCTGCATGATGTTGTGGATGTTTCAGATGGACATAATAGCTCTAATGTTTCTTATTACCTCCGTGTACAAAGTCTTTTTTGGTGTGTCGGATTATATGTTTGTTTGTCTGCTTGTATGTCTGTTTGTTTGTTTGTTTGCTTGTGTGTCTGTAGTCATTTGAATGCAGTAGAGTGGCTAGTTAGACATGTTGGAGACACTGACAGGAAGTTAGATCAAAGGTCCCAGAAAGGTACTAGAATAGGTTGTCTCATTTCCTGTCTTTGATATCTTGCTAAATACATGCCTGTTGCGTTAAGAGAGCCAGTGGGAAAATGAATCTGAATCAGAGAGAAACTCACAATGAATGAAACAAGAAATTCACAAAAACTCTAATGAAAAAACATTTAATGAAGGTATGACTATGAGATCTTTAATTCCTTGTTGTTGATTGATTTCAGACAGAGACGATGCTGAAGACAGCGGAGGACCTGTTGGGCCCGTATGTGTGGGGACAGTACGATCTCCTGGTGCTGCCGCCCTCCTTCCCTTATGGAGGCATGGAGAACCCCTGTCTCACCTTCGTCACACCTACACTATTGGTGGGCGGCACTCATATACATCCTATCAGTTTAGCTGACATACAATCAAGTACTAAGGATATGGCTAACATACTTGTACTCATAGGTACTTTGAACACATTGTTAAGAATCTTTTCATATTACCTTTGATCAATCAATAATCAATTAATAACCTTTATTTGATGGTGTTCTCACTTCTTCTTCATCTAGTTATGTTCTGTTTATATTGTGAAAAGGGATGATTTTTTTGTGTAGTACAGCTTAATGGAATAAAATATGCTCTTTTTGTTCTTACTGTCTAAAATGCTTATCATTTGATTTTCTTATAGATTTTGTTGTTGATTGTTTTTTCAGGCTGGAGACAGGTCACTTGCAAATGTAAGTCATGAAACCATCTTGCTTTCTACCATGTCTTAACTTTTACCTTAAATCTTTAGAATTTTTTAATTGTTGTTGTTATTTCAACCTTTGAGCAAGAAAGTTTTGATGATTTTGTGACAATGTGAACTGCATGTATTTGTGACTGACACACGTTGATGTCTTTGTCATAGGTTGTGGCTCATGAGATCTCTCACAGCTGGACAGGCAACCTGGTGACTAACAGGACATGGGAGCACTTCTGGTGGGCAGCTTGACATTTACACTCCCTATACGCAAAGCCTCTGACACTACTATCTCTGTGTTATGGCTGTCATTGTATACACATATACCTGTGAACTGAAACTGCCTTCTAGTAAAGAAACTGGTCTTACTCTGTACATTAACATTACTTTCTAAACTATTGAATCTGTAATGTTTCACATAAGCCAATCTCAGTCAATCTCAAGTTTCCCTTTCAAGATTTTGGCGATGCTACTGCCTATTGTGCATGCCTTTTCTAACAAACAGCACAAGCATGAACAGTTACTGGTCCATCAAACAATCATGATATGGTTCTGAATTGGTTTTAAACATTCCTTTTCTCTGACTTGCAGGTTGAATGAAGGTCACACTGTGTTTGTGGAGAGGAAGATTGCAGGCAGGATGCATGGGGAGCAGACTAGGCAGTTTGCAGCTTTAGGTGACTTCCATTACGATTTAACCACTAGGTTACAAATATCCGCCACTTTGAAAAACATTGTGTTTGAGAAATCTCTAGTGCAGGTATGTACAGTTTAGATAATACAGGAGTACATTACACTGGGGGACGTTGTATTGGAGATCTCTTAAGAGATATTTTCTTATACAATGTATGTAACCTGGTGGAATTATGTTAGTAGCTGTTACAGCAGAACTGCCAGCGCACTGAGAAATGTCATGAGCACAGAATGGAGAGACCAGAGTTGACATTGTAAAGACATCAAAAGGGTTACCAAGTCACAATTCAAAGAGAGAAGTTACAATTTCTTGCAAGATTAGTACACTAAGTTAGAGGACAATTAAGCTAATCAACCTCCTGGAAACTCACTTAGAACCAAGCCTAGCTTATATAATATGGATAAGAAAATGGTTTATAATGATTTTCATTTATTTTCAATTATCATGTTAACAGTTATCCCTTGTGAATGACAGAAAGTTTGTCAGGTATACTGCTTGTTTTTCCTGCAAAAAGAAAACTAAACTTATGGCACCTCTTTATCACGTTGGTCTTCAGGAGGGTGGAAAGACCTGTATAACTCGGTGAGTCATCCCTTTCTGTTGTTTGTCAAGGTCTGATGTTTGCAGACACTTAATAGCAAGACTATTTCCAAGTTCATGCCTGAAGGCTAAGTACGTGGTAGAATCACAGGAGACATACATGTGACATAGGATATTTGGAGTTTCTTTTAGCACAACCAGGTAATCTCACCTGCTATGTTCTACCAACCTGATGAAATTATTTTCGGGGATACATGTGACAATTGTCAGAGATTGACATTGTGGTAACCAGAGACCCACTTAATGATCATACTTTTTTATGATGAACTTATATAATGTGCAATGGTTGGAATATAGCACATCATATGGCACAAGATAGTGCACATCATGTAAAGCCAGGGTTCCTTTCCTACAAATATGACTATCCAAATTTGTTCCAGGTGCAAACGTTTGGTGAGACCAACCTGCTGACTAACCTGGTCCCCAGACTGGAAGGTGTGGACCCTGATGATGCCTTCTCCTCCGTCCCGTATGAGAAGGGCTTCACTCTTCTCTACTACCTGGAGGAGCTAGTGGGAGGGCCAGGTATCTCATGTCTTCTTTTTGGGAACAGCTCATGGATGGACTCTCTCTTTGAAATTCCAACTATTGTTTTTGCATTGATTTACAAGAAAAGTTGTGAAGACTTTAAACACTATTTCCGTACACAAAGAGTTGCCAGCAAGCTTTCGATCAATACTGAAATAGGGTTTGAAAATTTTCACAATGTTGATTACTATCACAAATGAACTTTCATTTGATTACAAAACAAGTTGTTCACAAGTTCACTTTTATAAAAATCATGTTAGATATGTTTCATAGCTGTCTTTAGATTAGTTTGCGTGGTTTTGGACACATTTTTACATGTATATTAGAGGGGCCATTTAAGACAGGATTTCATCTCTCAGTTTAAGCCAATATAAATTGCTGTCGTAAATTAGAATCACAATATAATGATGATCAGAGTTTATTAGCTGTGCTTTTTAAGAAGTCTTGTTGTCCTTACAGAGAGGTTTGAGCCATTCTTGAGGAAATACATTGAGACCTTCAAGTACAAGTGCCTGGACACTGAGGAGTGGAAAGCCTTCCTTCTGGACTACTTCAAGAAAGAGGTGAAGCAGGATACCACAAAAAGTTTTCCGTTCTTGTTTTTTTTTTTCAAGCTGTCCACATATATTATCATGTAATCCAAGGAGGTTATATAATCTAATCACTTATTAAAGTACCAAATATTGCTCAACCAGGTTTCTGAAGGTCTATTTGACAAAGTGGACTGGAAGGCATGGCTACACACACCTGGTATGCCACCTGTGAAGCCCAGGTTAGTAGCACACATATTGCCGGTATGTCCTTCCTCTTATTCCGATTTGACCCAATAGACCCCTTTCCCATCTTTGGCGCAATTGCAAGCACAATCTGGCGGGTACATGCGTGAGTTGGCAGATTGTATTCTCACAACAGCAGATTTTGGAATGGCGCTGAAGTTTTGTGTGCATTACACATTCCAACTATCTAATGAATGTCTTTCCACATTCAGTGTGACCATTGCAATGTAAATTGAAATGAAATTCATGGAAAACTGTCCACATCTTCTACCCCAGCTATGACACGACCCTGGCAGATGTCTGTTCTGCACTGTGCCAGCGCTGGAGTCAGGCCACGCCCGACAACCTGGACCAGTTCTCTCCCCAGGACCTCGAGGGCATATCCCCCGGACAGAAAACTGAGTTCCTGGCACAGCTGCTCCTGAAGGTACAAAAAGGAACATTTTATCCAGTTGTGATTTTTGCCACTCTGATCTGAGTTTTTAAGGAAATGATGTCAGCTTTTCTAAGGTTGACTGTCCAGGATCAAGGTAACACCCAATCTTGTCCCAGTGACAGTGACCTGACATTTGGCATTGCCCCCTGTTTCAGCCTCCACTGTCAATCCAGCATATTGAAAAGATGGACCAAGTCTATGGCATGAGTGCCAACAACAACTCAGAGATCAAATTCAGGTGAGTTGCTGCCTAACAGATTTTTGTGATGTATTCAAAGCTTAAAGAATCTAGCATGACTTCATCATGGAAGCAAACCTCTTATAAACCTACATACCAGTAGTGCTATAAAAAAAAGACATGAATGAAACGTTTCAATTAGGAATGGAGATATACATGTATGGCAACAGAAACAGTTTATTGCAACAAAAGGCCAAAGATAATATGATCATATTAATCTTGCTACTGTCACATCCCCCTCCCCAGATGGCTGAGGCTGGGCATCAGGGCAGAGTGGGAGGGCGCTGTGGATCCTGCCCTCACGTTTGTCACTATACAGGGGAGGATGAAGTTTGTCCGACCACTCTACAGGTAATGTACTGGGAAGAAACTGCCACAGGATTGTTTTAGAGACAGCTATTTTATGAGACACACTAGTCACACAACAAAACAAATATTCACACTTAAGGTTCCAAAGATGTTATAGGGTTAAATCAGATTTTTATAACAAAGTGTCATAAAGAATGGTCTTCCTACAAGAGACTGCACAAGATTCCTTATTGTACTATATTTGGTTCAGTTTCTAAGTCATACAAACTACTTACATTTGTGCTAACACCAGATATCAATTTACATGTTTCAGGGACCTGTTTGGGTTTGAAAAGGCCAGAGAAAAAACTCTGACAACCTTTAAGCAGAACAGGCCATTCATGCACAGTACCACGGCCAGCCTGGTAGCCAAGGACCTTAAAGTCCAGTAGTGAAGATCGGGCACTTCATGCACAGCACCAAGGCCAGCCTCATGGTCAAGGAACTGAAAAACCGGGGCTGAAAATCAGTAGAGTTCAACTTGTTATCTTGAGGAATAGCTCCAAGATTTTCTGTTAAATCTATCAGTGAATCTGTTATCTAGAATGCTGTAGATTTCATGAACGAAGACAATGATTTAAGATCAGTGCTGCTACTGGAAGTGCTACAAACATTGATTAGACTTGTCAATTACACCTGCTGATGCTGGAAATCTCTACAGTCCATGGATGTAATTATTTGATTTAATGCAAGTGTGCAATCATTTCTGTAACAGTCGAGACACCATCACACAATAAAGCATTAGAAAAATTGTGTAAGGTAACGTTAAGTGTTTTATAATCATCCCTCATTTGGGCCACTTTTGCATAGATTGTGTTAAAAGGGGGCTCAGCCCAAAAGATGACTTTCCTGTACCTTTTTTCATTCAGGAACAAAACTTCTACAATAGTTAGAAGATTGCATAGGAAAGTATGCAAAATTACATCATTGTTAAGCTTGGTTTAAGTTGTTTTGTTATGGTAGTCTAATGTGTGTGTTTTTTAAAAACTTACAGCAGTAAGTGCAAGTCTGTGCATGCACCCTGGCAGTTTGTCTCATTTCATTATTTGTTTCAATGAGGATTTTGCAATGAAATGGTGACAACTACCTTCCAAAAGTCAATTGCATTAATAACACATAAGATGCCCTTACAAATCTTCTACATAATGGAAATGATAGAAAATTAAAATTGACATTCTTTACATCCAAAGAATTTGAGACATTCCATGTGTATTCAACATATCCAGACGCCTTGACATAGCTGCAACAATAGCCTTAGAACCAACAAATACTGGACGCCAATTCATTGCCCCTTCAGCACTTGTTGATATGTTGTTTAATACATTAATTATTAATGATATAACTGTGCCAGAAGGCACTGGCCATCAGGACGATTTCATGTGTATACAAATACATATCTTTATTCTCATTCTTTTGTTCCCCACAAAAATGACATTAATGTACGGATTCAGAAAAAGAAAGATTATGTATGACTGTTATATGGTGAAAACATTCTTCATAGTTGTTTACCACTACATATAACTGGTTAGTAGATATGCAACTTACAAGAGAATGTCAGTGACATGTGAAAACAAAGAATATTCAGATGCTGCCTCGTTAATGTTGCGGGGCTATATGGACAAGCCGCAACTCTTTTTTATCTGTTTCACAGTAGATGGCAATAACTTCGTGTGTCTCATGACTTATTGGGTGGGGCATACCTTTTATTTTGTTGAGTCATAATTAAGCTTTTTGAATGTACATTGCTGAAACACTTCACACCAACAATGGATAAGTGCCGCCACTCCCAGTGAAGGTTTACCTCCTCTTGAATATTTTATGAGGGTGTTGATAGTAGCATAGCGTAGTCGTCTCTCCGTCAGGCTCTCGCCACTTCGTTACTGCAGGCCTGGGGTACGTTTATGTTGCTCCTTTTTTTAGCAACGCAGACTGATACAACATCTGATACTTATATAACTATTGAAAGTTAGGGTACCGCTGTGGTTAGGGAAGGGAGCATGGATTGGGACGATGGCTTCCGCGGTAGCCACACCCGACGCCCGTCCCGACCCCCTCGCGCGTCCGACCAGGACTCGGTAGGTCGTGGGTCCGTGTCGTCGAGCTCTCTCCATTTCGGGCCTAAAGAGGGCTTTGTATGGAGCCCAGGGAACGAAGAAGTCGATTCGATATACGGGGATCCTCGGACGCAGGACCCGGGGGATTCAGGGCCGCAGAACCCACAGGGTTGGCCGGGTAGGCACCCACCCTCAGCACAAGGACCGCCTCCTGTACCAAATACCGTGCCATATCAGGCCCCCGGACCCACTCCGAGTCCACCAAGGCCGCAGAGTAAGCCTCAACAGCCGAGCGACCTACCGCCGGTGGACTATGAGTCGGTTGATGAGACCAACGCGGACCCCAAGCCACCTAGGTATGAAAGAGCGATTCGACCGAAAACAGCAGCAAGGCGTCCGTCCAGAGGTGCTACACCCTCCGGCCGTCCTTCGACCAAGCCAGCGGACACACCCAAGAAGAAGGCACCGGAGAGCATTGCGTCCACCAAGGACGACGACATGGACAACCAGTCCATTGATTCTACGTTCAGCGACATCCCCAACACTGCTAATAACAAACGGGCAAAGATCCTGCAGAACCTCGGCGTTCCCGTGCGAGTGGTGAACGAAGAAAGCCTGTCCGGTCTGCAGCGTCAGGGCGAGTCCGACGACGAGGAGGAGAATGAACCGGGAGAGAAAGAAGAGGACAAGAAGACGAAGAAAGACGACAAGAGGTCGAAGAAAGACGACAAGAATGATGATGATGATGATGATGATAAGACAGAACCTCCTTTGAATAATCAACAATTCCTCCCGTTGGTTCAAACCGGCAGAGCTGGGCCACCAACCGACGCTCCATCGGGGACATACGCGGCCCTACCCGCAGATAGCCAGAACAACATACCCATCGACAGCTTGCCGCAGCCCGACTACGCAGACCCGGCGGATATCATGTTTAAACCGTACACCACCCTCCCGGACAACGTCCAGGATAACGACATCAAGGACCCGAAGGGGCAGTTCCTGTTCGCCGTGCAGAACGGGGACGTGGAGAAGACCCGGGCGCTGCTGGAACGGAACGCCGTCCGCCACGAGTTCGACATCAACACCAGCGACGACGTAAGTTATGACAAACATCTAAACTCTATTATTTTGATAAATGAGCTTTCTGACGTTGTCATTTTGTGGACATTGAAATATCAAACCTCATTTGCAAGAATTGTATAATAACAGCAAATTAAGGTAGGCTGTTTTCACGAGTGAGTGCATTTCGGCAAATATTAATGCTACTAACATACTGCTAATATAGATATCCTTACTTCCTTTGCACAGAAAGACTTAAAAGGTGTGGAAGCTAAAGAGTCATCAATCATATTCTTAATGCCTTACTTTACCAATTTAAAGATATTTTCTAGATATCTAATGCATGTATCAGGGGAAGGGGTAACAACCTCTCCCTGTAAACCTATACCCTGCTACTCAAACAGCAAGGCAAGTTGCTGCCCTATGTGCCACTATGCAAGGGCCTGAACGAAATACATTCATTATATTTGTAAAGAAGTAAATGGTTTCTCTGTAACGTTGTTTGCTGTTTTGTTAGGTGGGCCGCACGGCGATAGAGCTGGCGGTGTGTAACCAGCACGAGGACGTGGTGGAGCTGCTGCTGTACTTCAACGTCCACCTGGGCAACTCGCTGCTGTTCGCCGTGGACCGCGGCAACTGTCGGCTGGTGGAGAGGCTCATCCGATACACCAAGAACACTAACAACACGGTACGTCTGTAGGGAAGGGGCGATGATAGTAGGAGGGCTTGATAGTAGGAGGGGGAGAATGATCGTTAAAGGCGAGTGAGTGAGTGAGTGAGTGAGTGTGTGAGTGAGTGAGTGAGTGAGAGAAATAGAATCAACGAGGTTCAAAACACATAGAGTGGATGAGGTTGCGAACAAATAAGTAAGCACACTGTTGTTATTGCAGTAATTGCAGGTTTGTAAGGATGAATGTTTTTCTTTATGATTATCGAACATGTAAGCCATTTGTAATACAAGCCCAATTACATGTCAATTGTAGGTACACAGACATGTATTTCTTCTGTTCATTATGACACCTCGTGAGGGAACCAACCCTAATTATTTTCAGCCGTCCAAACATTAACAAAAGAGCAATGACCTTAAGAGAAATTATTTTCTCATCAGGAAAAATGAATCCTGTTGTCAAAGGGGCATTATTTATTCATAAGGGGGTTTTATCATTTGTCAATGACGTGCCGATCAGTGACGTGCCGTAATATGAATACACGTAAGAAAGCAATTTCATGTCAAAGTTCAAAAAGCATCATCATAATAGAACGTGGCAAGCGAAGAGGGTGACAGGGTAAGAGTGTCGTATTTCTGTGTGTGTTTTTTCGTTTCTTTTTATATTACACAGATTTACAGGTTGGATGATACTTGTGCGATGGATACGCTTGTATTTGCTCCCGAATTACCGGAGTTCAATCGTAGTATGTTAATCAATGAGTGAAGTAACGCCACAGTCTTCATATAATGATGGAATCTGCTTGAATGGGAGTCTAGTTTCGCACTTCCTAGTTTGAAAGGCAAAGCAGCCTGATTATTTGTATTTGTACAATTGTTCTCTGGATAGGGACCCCCCATGTCATCCAAAGACAGTGCATTTGCACCGGAAGTGACTCCACTCGTTCTGGCAGCACAGCGAAACGACTACAAGGTCATGCGGCTCCTGTTGTCCCATCACTACACTATCACACCACCTCCGGTAAGTCGACACTACTACTAAAAACGTGGTTAGCCTAGGATTCTTCTAATATTGCGCCGTGACACCAAGAATGTTTGATTGAAAGATACAGAGGTTTGCAACTGTTTCTGTTTCTGTGGAAGAAGTACACGCACATATAATTTTACCATACATCACACCAGGATCAATGGTACGATGTGCAAAATAGTATGAAACCACAGGCTTAGATTCCTGCTATTGTGATTAATTGTTGTCATCAGACGTGGTCAACCTAAAGTGTTTGTCCTTGGTGCTGAATTGAGGCTGCTATTGCTAGTAGCCTTCACTCCGGTGTATGGGGGTGAAGAAACATCATAAACTTTAGGCTGATGTTCAATACGTCTGTCACCAAAACGTATCTAAAACTCAATAACGAATACGATTGACCCTATGTAGGCCCTGATCGGCCAGCGAGTCCTGATCCAGACCAGCACGAGGCTGAACATCCTCCGTGCCCTGTGCAGTCCGTACTACATCAGCCTCACCAGCAGCGACCCCTTCCAGACAGCCTTCGGGCTCACCGGCGAGCTCAACGAGGTAAGACACCGTGATATGTTCTGATGGATAGCAGTCGTGTTTCTGAATCAAAGTGTTCATTCGTTAAGATGATGTTCATTTTGTATCATCATTCATCTGTATTGCCTGTCAATCACTGTTACCTTGCGTATCTTATTATCTAGATGTACAATAACCTTGATAAACGTGTGAAAAGTCCCTGTACTTTTGTCATGTCAATAAAGACATCCTTTGTCGATATCTAATTGAGATTTACCGTGTGTATGTCGCAATTATATTGCAATGCTGCAAGCTACGATATATATACATGCAACTTAGTAATTAAGACCATACCACAGAATCTAAACAGATAGTGTATATCGGAGTATTTGTAGCAAAGTTTACAGTGGATTTTTACATTGCTTGGTGTCAGTACCTCAGTCCAACTTTGGTAGAGCTAGTATTGACTGCATATGGTTCACATTTTGATGAACAAGAAGAAACAAATTTCGTTTACGAACGCTGTCGGTTTGTGTGTGTTCCAGATGATGGTGATGGACTCTCAGCACGCGCACGAGTACCGCGCGCTGGCGGACCAGTGCGGGGACTTCGCGGCGGACCTGCTGGGTCAGGTGCAGGACGTGGACGAGCTGGTCACGGTCATGAGCGGGGAGGACTGGAGCAAGGACAGGGAGGGCGCCAAGGGGCTGTGTATGCAGACCATGCAGCTGGCGGCATCCAACAACCAGATAAGGGTGGGTGGGATTCGGTGCTGAATTCTTACGCTTGAGTGAGCCTTGTTCGTTTCTTGGTACAGTGGCATCATAGTTTTTTTTATTTACAAGGGTTAATTCAGTGTAGTACGATCCTTTGAATCATGACAGTCTTAAAGCTAATATCGGCTTGTATGATTAAGATGGTCACTAACGTAACATGTATATGAATGAATGAAATATCAGACATAGTATATCTGAAGACAACTGCTAGTTATATATAATTGCTTGGGTAGGGCAAACGTTGCGCGGCGAATTGACGCCGTTTATGCCCAAAAGGCGAAGCCCTGAAGTGCAGTTTTATGGTGCTATCTGATCGCAAAGCTTTTGAATTACTTTGCAATAGCCAAAGACTTGTCAAACCTTTTTTCGTTTAACGTCTGTCTCATCTCCGACAGTTCGTGAACAAGGACGTGTCCCAGGGCCTGCTGCTGTCCATGTGGGCGGAGAAGGTGAAGTGGTGGAACCGGTCGCCCATCTTGGCGCAGCTGCTGTTCGGGCTGCTGGTGTCCGCCGTCTGTCCCCTCCTCATCATCGTCTACAGGATGGAGGCCAAGTCTTACGTCGGAGAGTTTATCGCAACTCCCGTTACTAGGTATGGCCTCGCAGCATCCGCCTGGCGTACCAGATACACAATAAGCTTCGACAATGTTGTATCGTATACATTACCATGCAAGCAGAGGTACGGCTCAGGTTCTTGTTTTTTACGTCATTTTATACGTTATTGCTAGACTTTCTATTTAGTCAGGGTTTTAAAAGCCCGACCGAAACGCATTAAAAGACGCAAAAAAAACAGCCGGAGCCGAACCGACAAAAACTCTTTAATTAAATTTAATTAAAGGACGCAACAACAGCAGAAGCTGAACCTCTACTTGGAGGGTAGTATACATAAGCCTTGTTGAAAACACCTTTCAAACAAACAATAAAATCGAATATGAAAGTGGACCAAAAGACAACGCATCTTAGATACGCCAGAAGTCTAGGTAGGGCATTAGCAAAACAACATTGCCCCATCATGCACTACAAAGTATTGTCTACTCGTAATCTCCTTTTGCGTGTAGGTACATCTGTGAGATCGGACTGAGACTGTGGTTCATGGTGTTCCTCCTGCTGGCGACCTTCCGTGTGGACAGCAGTGAAGCCACGGTGTTGGACACTCTGAACAGACAGTCACGAGCTTCACCCCCGTCTATTGTGGAATGGTTCCTTCTCGTTTGGATAGCGGGTAAGTAGATTTAACTTATACTGTATGATTACGTAATAAAGTCATAATAGACGTATACTTTGTTCAGAGAATTACTAATAACCTTGCATGTTCTTTGCATCATGTTTATGTCTTCTAGCAGACATTCAATTTCCTTCATAGCGTATTGTCACAAACGCCTGTTCCTGTTCAACAGTTTTTAACGCGTCGTTTTCGCTACGCCTTGGTGGTGGAGTCTTTAGAATAGTATTATCTAAGCAGAGGTTGTTGGGAAAAATAGTGACATTCTTATCATATCCCTTTTTTTCCAAAAAACGGGGCATATGACAAGAAGGTCACAAATTCCCCAACAACGTCTACTTGGAGAGTATAGAGTACTGTGGTTGGTGTCTAGGTTTAATCTCCAAGCAGATCCTAGATAGGGTGGCGGGACAGTACCCGTAGGCCGAAACAATATCCATTTGCCTACGGTGCCAAATGGATATCGTTTCGGCCCATGAATAATGTCCCGACCCACTAGGATCTGCTTGGGGATTGATATAGGTTGACAACTTTGACCGTATTTTTGACGTCACACAGGGATGCTGATACAGATGTGCACCAACCTGTGGCGTCACGGCGCCCGGAGGCACCTGGCCAGCGTGTGGGGCGTGGTGGAGATGATCCTCTTGTTTCTGCTCGTCACGATCATAGGTCTGCGGGGACTGTCGTACGGACGGGTGAGTGTCACTTTTACCGGACTATTGTAGTGCTCTTTAGATAAGTACTTATTTATTGGCCTATTGTAGTGCTCTTTAGATAAGTACTGACATTGTGTTCTGCCGTTTTTATTTAGTAGGAGGGCAATAGAGCAGTGGTAGTACGTATACGTGAATTGATTAGAAGCTTATATCTCTGACGAGCTGTTTATATATTGAGTTTAGTTTAGTTCGAGCCTTCGTGTACAGACTCGTCTTACAGGTTACCTGAACTGTGTTTCCGGATATTTGTAGTCAGCATAACTCAAGAACCGCTGGATGGATTGTTATAATGTTTGGTATGTTATTAGGTGTTGGGAAGACGGAAGTCGATTTTGAGCCCTGACCTTGGTACTGCAGCAGAACTTTCGTTTTTTTGTTTGTTTTTGTCCTGGTCTGAACTTTGTTGCAACATTTCTTCCCCCGTCTAGTACCAGTTCCTTGACTACGCCGCGTTGCCCAGCTGGGAGCGGTTCCGGATCCACTGGGACCCGTACTCCCCCGCCCTGGTGGCCGAGGCGCTGATGGCGCCCTGTCTCATCCTGTCCGTCATCAGGCTCATTCCGTTCGGCATCCTCAACCGTCACATCGGGCCCTTCCTCATGGCTCTAAAGGTCGGTATTGTTGTTACCTCCATCATGAAAAAATGGAGGTATTGTTTTTGGTTTGTATGCGTGTGTGTGTGTGTGTGTGTGTGTGTGTGTGTGTGTGTGTGTGTGTGTATCCGAATATTTGCGGTCAGCATGAGTTACGAGTTACGAACCTCTGGACGCATTGTAATGATATTTGGCATGTGGGCAGGTGTTAGAAAGACGAAAGTCAATGGCGATTTTGGACCCCCTGGTGTGTGACCTTGTTGATTCTCTCTTGTTGTGATATCAATATGTACATACTTGCATAATGTATTATGCTTCACATACTACATGTATTTTCGTTATTTTAGACAATCCTGTCGTTCGAGTATCCAATTGAATCGTCTTTCTCAACTCAAAACGACAATCTGATTTCATGTTCCAGGTTTTGGTGAGGAACATCTTAATGCTGGCTTTCCTTTACTTCCTGGTTCTGTTCTCCTTCGCCTGGGCCCTGTACTACCTGTACTGGTACTACACCACTGGGCACGAGATCACCTGCACCGAGGGCACCGGCTATCACGTGACCGTCAACGAGACGTACGCCAACAGCAGCTTCACCCTGGGGGCCGTGCCCTGCGGTACACCTCACCCGTTCGGCAGGTAGGCGGCGCTGTTATATATGGCTTTGCCCATTTTCAACCTTTTTAAGGTAGCAGAACACAGTATTTCGCCCATAGGGATTTACATGTTTAAGAGCTTCGACGCTTCAAAATGTATTGTAGGGTGCACAAGAAAGGTACAAAAATCGGCTACCTCTCACATCAGACTTCTTACCCAATCTTCATGAATTTTGTCCGTACTACTTCGTCGCGTCATGGACCCGGGGGCCGCGGATAAATACCGTGTTCTGCGGACTTAATAGTGTCTACAAACGCACTACATTCACTTTGCATTCTCGTGTTAAGACATCTTATTGCCTTTCGCTTTTTTGTCATACTGCCAGTATGATATGTTGATTAAATTTGTTGTAATCTGTGTCAAGCATGGAAAACTCGTTGCGGGCCCTGTTCTTCTCTGGGTTCTTCATCATCGACGCTACGCCCCTGGACCTGACCTTGACCCGGAACGGCACAGTGATCGGCTATGGCTCCCTGATGACGTACGGCACTGGCGTGTCCATGTACTTCCTGTACATCGTGCTGCAGTGGATCCTGGCGCTCAGCGTCATCGGCGTGCTGGCCGGCTCCTTCCGGAAACCCGAGGTGCTGCTGATAAGGCTAGACAAGACGGCGATCGGGCTGCGATCTCGCTACGACCTAAATTGGATTTGTATAATCCTTGACTTCATCACTGGAATATTATGTATGACTGAAAATACATCAAAATAAACAAAGAGTGAAAAGATACCGTTTTATCTACCAAATTCGTTGAGCGCTCTGTCAAATCGCTCGGCCGCAGCGCGATCGCAGGTAGGTCGCAGCGAGGTCGTCTCCCTGGTGGAATGGGGGTATGACGCCATTTACCGCTGTCTCGTTCTTCTTGAGTTTCATTTTCTTACTCACATATTGTATTATGAACTTTTCTTTTATTGAGTAGTTCACTCACTTAGTGACAATTTGCAGATGGTGTGAAATAAGGCACGTGCATGCGTATGCTGCAACGGGAAACCAAATTACCATTCTTACACATAAAAGAGTATACAAGTACATGTACACGTACATGTAACATAACATAAGACTATAGAATTTTATGAAATCATTATCAGATATCCATGCTTTGAGAACATAACAGAGAAATGACTAAACTTCATCTACTAAAAAGATTATGTTTTGTTTTTTTACAATTTTAGAAAGAGGATTGGATTTTCGTGCGTTCCAAGTTCATGCTGCGGTACTTCGGGCGCCAGTGGAACCCGCCCGCCCCCTTCAACCTGGTGCCGACCCCCCGCGGGCTGGCCAGGGCCGTCACCGCCTTCCGCTGCTCCAAGTTCGACGCTGTGCCCATGGCCAAGGTGGGGCCGCACTGTCTTCTTACCGACCTAATTAGGAGGGGTGGTTGTCGTAATCTGCAAGCAGATGTTGTAGAAAAATTGTAACGTTTTCCGATAACCCCTGTTCCTCCCCGACATTTGATAAGTGGGCTACGTATATAGTTGATAGTCTAAAATGATGTGGAATGTTTTAGTCCTTCACTATAGTGTCCCTTTATGAACAGTTTGATTATTCATGGTAACACCGAGATTTGAATATGACAATCACCTAGAATGACACTTTGAGAAGTATAATTAGTTAGCGGAACAAGAGAAATAATTTCATCCCATTTGTATTTTCACACAGATCCCACGACTGAGAGACCACGAGGCACGATACAGGGTATGTCAATGTAAAGCTTGGAACTTCCAACATATCTTGCTGTTCTCTGAAAACGCAGTAGTATATCCTCATCTTTTGCCATTTTATTTGGCTCTCCAATAAAAAATAAAAGTTACTTAAAAGTTGTTTTGGTTCAGTAAGCAAGCGAAAAGGGCGAGCCAGTGGTAACTACGGAGGATGGTACCCAGGCTATTAATTCATATGACTTCATGCACAGTCAACAGAATACATAAGTGGATACTTACAGCTCATAAAGATGTTCAGTCCTGACATTGTGTTTAACAGTTGGACACAACTTGAATCACTATCTTGTGTTTTCTCAGTTGGTTGTCCAACGTCTGGTGAAACGTTTTGTGTCGCGGACCGAGCCACATGATGGGAACATGGGGGGCGTCCTGTCCAAGCTGGAGCAAGTGAACCGGGTAGGAACACGTAGTTATTGCTATGAAAAATGTATTGTTTTTGGTGTGGTTGTGTGTAGCCTGGATGCCAGACCCCCAATCTCTAAAATATATATTGTATGGGGCATATTCATTTTAGAAATTGGGGGTCTGGCATCCAGGCTAGGTTATGTGTGTATGTATATCTGTCTGTCTTACAATTTTCTATTATGCAAATATGGACCTAATTTGAAACATCAGTGTGAAAATACCATGATTCATCTCAGTGGAAAACGATAGGAATTTCATACTTGTGACATGTGTAAGTTAGGTGTACATATCCAGACATAGATGATAAAAATGTGAAAGTCATTTGCATAATTACATTATTTCATGGAGGTATGAGGTCACAGAACTCTTGTTTTTGTACATTTCACAAAGATGTCTTTCTTATACCGATTACAGTTACTCAAAGTTCTAAAAAAAAACTTTTACGTAACCTTCTATCACTATTAATCTCGTAGAGTATTACTCTGGAAACGACATGGCAATGTGTGTTTTGAAACACATTCATGAATTCATATGCTGTCTTATGAGGTCAGTGACTGATAGCATTTGCCAAAATCCTTCACATACATTCTAGGTAAAATCGTTACGGAGTTCTGATATTCGAATTTTCTGTTTCGTCACCAGTCATCGCGGAGGACTGAAGCCGTGCTGCTGAGAGGATCTTTTGGTGGCAACAGACCGGTTGTGGTAAACAACAACAATCGCAACAACAACATCCGCCGAAGCAGCAGCATCAACAACAACAGGGACTATGACATACCGGAGGAGGATTATGATCATCTGATTCGGCGTAATGGAGACGCTACTGCCATGTAAATACCGTCATCAGCTAAGTCTGAGAAATCAGTAAAATCAAAACGTGTACTTGTACAACAGAGAAAATGCACTCCATTCCTAACCATGCTATACCAAATGCTTTTTATATAGCTATTTCGGCCATGCTGAGCAACTCTCCAAACTACCTCCAGACATGGTTTAGCATCGCACACTTAGTATGTGTGTATCTCGTGATCTGAGTGCACAACTATCATCTTTCCTACTTTTTGTCGGAAAAATATGTTACGAGTCGGGTATTGATTTGATGAGATGGTAAGCAGTTAGAATGATTTCATAGGTAAGCCTAATCCATGGGCCAGGCAGTACATTATTACATGAAACCGATTATTCAGCCATGTCTAAGGATGCAAACTTCTGCCTTTTATCTATTTGTTAATTACTTGTTGACTGTCAACTAAGTTTACAATTTGGTGACTCAGTAGTTATTCTTACGATGGTGTGATTATGCGGATAAGACAAACTTATTGTGCATTAAGTTTAGCGTAAATTATCGTAAAGCATTCATATGTGTTTGATTTAATATGTTATCTAACAATGACGGCTCTTATTGGAGATTTGTAAAGATCATTCATAATTTCATCAAAACACCCGTTGTCTTCTATTGTGGAAAGCAACTAACTGGTATTTTAAAAGCAACTTGAGTCATAACTGATGATAGGAAATATATCTGCCATTTGAAATGTACTCTGCTATTTGAATTTTAGTTATATAGCACCTATTGATAAAGAGTATTTCGGTAATTAACTCTTGGTGCCATTTAAAGTATTGCCAGGTATATCACTCAAATAATTTCTATTGTAGATAAAGAGATCTATGCGTGTTAGATGTGGTAGTGTTTTATTGAGCACAAGTATGAAAATTGTGTAAACAGCTTCATTAATTTGATTTGAAATCAGGTACTTTAGAAAATGTTCTCTAACTTGAAACTATTTCATTATATTCCATGGTGCGATGGAAAGAAGAAATCGTAGAGTTATAAGAGAGGGGAAGGCACGTTTTTCTGGAAGCTACCTTCTTCGACAAATAAACAGTCGGTGTTGAATTTGAATCTCATCCGTTGTACAAGTCAATCAGTCATGTATAATCCAACCATGATTACTGATGCCACGAACAAACACCCCCCTCCCCGGGGATCATACCTCCCCAGGGCTCAAATGAAGCTGTTAATCCAGCGGATAAATCTGAAGAGCCTGACGTAGCCGCCGTACTGCATGGGCAGGCCGCAGCCCTCGGGACTCCCCCAGCTCACCAGCCCCTCCAGCACCCATCTCTTCTCCTCGCCTTCTCCGGTCCGGAACACGATGGGCCCACCACTGTCACCCGCACATGCGTCAACCTGGAAAAAGAACATTGAGGGGAATATCACTGCAATGCTCCAAGATTGATGACGACATGTTCATGATAATATGTTGGTCTAAAGCAATACTTTTTGTACATTTTTCGTGTCCATCTTCTATACACAAATGTTCTCATGATCACCTTACATATTTTACTTTAATCAATCTCATTGTTTTTTCACGTTACTTATTTCAGTGACAGTTAATGTGTTTTTCTTGAGTTTTTTTATTCCTTTTTCTTTCTTGGATTTCATCCTTCTTTGTGGCACCGTGCGTTGCATAAAACCTTCTGTTTTTGTTGTTTCATTGCTTCCTCTTTCATTTTTCGTTCTTTCATTTTCTTGATTTCGTCCTCCTTCCCCTCCTTAGTCACATCTAACTTCTCTGCCGATAGTTCCTGACCTTCCCCTCCTCGTATCCAGCGCAGAACATGTTCCCGGTGACCGTCAGCCCGATGTTCTTCTCGGCGTAGGCTTCCTCGCACGTGTCGGAGTCGATGACAGGTACCCGGGCGTGTTTCAGCTGGGCCGCCACCTCCCCAGTCTCCGTGGTACCCCAGCCGATAGCCACGCCCTCCGAGCCCGCTCTCAGGTGCCTCTGTGCCGTCCTGTTCAGTGCAGGCGGTAGTTAGTTAATCCATACATACATGTAGTAACTAAACCGTAGTCACAGACGTTGTAAGGTTTTCATATCGTACGATTTTCAGCATGGCTATGACAGAACCAACCGTTGACAAGGATCATCTGCAACATTTCTTTCCCCCACAAGACAGCTGAATTTAGTACGACAGTCTCAAGAATATCCTCAGTTTCCGTCCTAAACCTGTTGCACGACGTACTCAATATGTGGCAGGTCTTTGTCAATACTTTAGGATATGGGATAGGCAAATCACGTAAGCTCTTTAACTGGAATAAAACGAAGACGAAGTTGTTTTCTACTACATGTATCGTATTTTCGCCCTTGAAATTCAGGACAAAAATCTACTTAAATAAACTGCTGCTTTTTTCTTCCCTCTATAGATAGTTTAAGACCCCAATCGGTTCCTACAACCGAATTATTTAGGCGCCACTGATTTGTTAACTATCATGAACGAATCAACACACAGAATGTGCACGTACTGTCTTGTAGGGAGACAGACAGGGCGGACTCGGTCCGTGAGGGTGGCTCTCTTCGCCAGCCGCAGCAGAGCCACGTCATTGTCCAGCGTGAACGGCTCAAACTGCCGATGGACGTGGATCTCAGCAATCTGAGGTAGGGAAAGACTGGTTACTTTAATTGTCTGCTGTGAATTGATAAGTCGTATTATTTAGCACCGCAGTGTTTGTCAAAAGTATCTTATTTGCCGTGTATAACAGGTCTAATTAGTAACTAATCAACACATTGAGAAATGTTACTTGGCTAATGTATATTTTCATTAGTCATGAGGAACTACAGTTTTGTTCTAAGTTGACGAATGGCCCACCTAGCTCGAACGTACCAAGTAGAGGGTCATTTTGCACCCAGGGTTTGTACCATGGACGTCCATCTTTGTATTGAGTTGTGACGGGGCTGGACTAATGTACATACCTCAAACTCCTGGACATAGTCGTCGTCCAGCGCCTCGTCGCGGTAGAACTTCCCCAGTTTGACCTTGATGTTGTCCAGGTTGATGACCGCGCTGCTGTCCGGGAAGGTCACGCAGTGCGCAGCCGTGACGACCCACTCGTCATTCAGGACGGCGCCGCCACAGATCTGACGGAAAGGTGGGGCAGAAATGAGAGGATGATAGGACATACAAGTTTAGCATAACGTACCTAGCTTAATGGGTTGCTTCTACATCAACAAAAACAACAACATGTATAAGTACATGTACATCCTTACTAGATAGCTTGCAGCTGAATGTGCAAAAGTTGTTGTTGTTGTTATTTATTTTGTTAACCCAGGAATACATATCGCCTGCAGGCGGCGTTTTTCAAAGATTCCTGGGGGGTTTAACCCCATACATAGTTAGGTATGATAGATCGTTCAGTGTAATAAAACCAGCTGCTACCACGCCGCGTGCCTGCAAAGCAAGGGGCGGTTATCACGGCTATACAGATACAGAAAATTTATCATCGGGGAACTTCTCATCATCAGGATTTTTCTTGTTTCCCAACATCTCTTATTACATACAGCACCCCACATTTCAACCATTAGCATCTTTAATGTTTTCCATTGCCTATGGAAAAAAGTAACTGCTTAGAAAAGAGCATACTGACCAGGTAAAAGAAGATATGTCCGGTTGCGTTCTGCACGTTCCTGAGTATGGCTGCCTGCCACGGCCACTGGCCCTCCGCACTCACGTTACCGTTGAAGATAAACGGAGTCTTGGCGCCCGGACTCTTACCGCAAACTTTGGGACAAAAAGAGAGCAATGTCAGAACTTCTTATACTTTTTTTTGTATTTCTCTTTCTTTTCACTATAGTGCAGATACTGAGGATTGTGGTGGGTCAATAACCTATCTCACTGGACCCGACGTACGTTAGCGGCGTTGCTGCGTCCTAAACTGGATTTGTGTTACCCTTCACTTTATAAGGAGAATATCATGTAAATGTACAAGCATGACTAAAAAGACAACAAAACACACAAAACCTAAAACGACAACAAAACACACAAAACCTAAAAAGAGTCGTTTCCTTATCGATGAAATTCGTTGAGAGCTCTGTCAGATCGCTCGGTCGCAACGAGGTCGCCAGCGTGCCGCGGGTCCAGTGAGATAGGGGCTTTAGTAATCCTAAACTCATGCATCACACCAACATTTTTTGTTAGCAGTAACTTTTCTTACAGCTATAGTAGTACCTGGTAAACACGTGGGCTGCCTGCCGCTCCACTGTCCGTGACTCAGGCACGTTCGCTGAGAAGGTCCGGACAGTTTGTAGAACTGGGACTCGCAGCTGTACACCAGCCGGGTGTGGAGTTTGTAGTGTCCCGGGGGCAGGCTCCGCGGCTCGGCGTCCCCACCCGCGGGATCGTCACCCGACCCCTCCGCCGAAGGCTCCGCCGGGGTCTCCGCGGGCACGTGACTTAGGGGACGCAGTCCGAAGAAAGTCAGGAGACGACTGTTCACTCTCCTGTAAAAGGCCCAGAAGTAAAAGAAAATTGATGACTAAATCTATAAATCTACGTACGTTCACGTCCCGCTGTTATTCTATCCTAATGTTTTATTTGCTTGGCATTTTATCAAATTTTACCCTCTTCCCGTTTTCGAAAAAAAAGCTGTCTAGATGCGTAGAAATGGCACATACCTCCTGGGTGTGCCAGACTGGCCCTGTGCAGGCGGTAGAACCTTTCTTATGACATTCAAAGGAGTTCCGGGATCTGTACAGACTGCGACTGGAATGGAAAATGATGACATCAAACTTACAGAAAATCTCCACCATTGGATGTAACTCATTTGCAGGTCGATATCAATTAATGAATCAATACAAGTACATTTACACATAACTTCCATTTGCGGTAAAAACTACCCTCGAAGCCAACATCCTTCTGTCCATTGATAATAATAGCTGTCCCATCAGAGCTTGGGGTTAGTGAAATTATACGTACTTATCATACGTTTCTATAACCATTGGGTATGTACTTGACCAAGTGCCACGAGGCTAAAACAGTACTATATTGATCAAGGAGGTTTAAAATGTAAAGATTTTAAAAGTAAATCAAAAGATTTTAAGCCTCCTTGATTGAACAGACAAAAAACGGTTCAAGTTAACGATATGATATGCACATTGACCGTACATTTGGTACAGACGGGCTGATGGCCGGTCCAGGTGCCGTTAGACAGACATCTCCTCTCGGGCTGCCCGACGATCCGGTGGGGAGGGCGGCAGGTGAATACGACCCGCGTCCCGGTCAGGAACGTCGGCTCTTCCGAACCAATCACGTTCCTGTCGGCGTTAGCTACGTCACCGGGATCGTCACAGGTTGTTGCCATGACTATGATGAAAGAAATATGGGGGGTAAGACAGACTCCAACCAAGAGATGCAAGGTTCGTTAACAGATAGATCACTGCAGTTTGAAGATTTGATGTAGACACCTTTCTTCAGTGTTTCTTTAATCAAGAACTTCTTTTACCAGCGTTAGGTTTATCGTACAAATCAAGAGAATACATGTCATAGATTCGGTATAAGTAGACAATCACACATGTAGCTGGATCGGAAGTTGGTACCGACCCCCGATACCGACTTACGGCAAACTTTGCCCAGTGCTGACGTCACACGTGCGATAGATTTGGTCGGAAATTCTGGTGAGTCAAATTCCGTGACTAATTTCTCATTTTCATCACATAATTTATCAACTCAGATGAACTTTCATTCTAATTTGATGTATATATGTGTGTGTATTTTATTCTGCAAGATTGGCCTTTGGCTAAAGGGTATCTCAATGAACACAATACAATTAATGAACCAGGTGTAAAGAGTACTGAAAACACTGACCGCACAGTGGCAGTTCTCCAGTCCAGTCCCCAGAAGGCTGGCATTCCCTCCTCTCGTCCCCAACAAGCTCGTACCCAGTGTTGCATCGATAGATGACGGCAGAGCCCTCCCGCTGTGGCTCTCCTTCCCAGAGTCGTGAGCCATGTGCCGGCATGCCCGGGTCATCACACTGTTTCACTGGTTTGGAAGATCGAGAGGATATTGCTTACTATACACCCCCGGAGGCTGTGATCCCAAAGATTTTGCAGATCGCTCAACGAATTTCATAGATAAAGAAGTACTTTTAAAACATGTTTGGTTGTTTTGCTGTCTTTTAAATAATACTTTCACATCTTTCATCGTATTTCATGGGGCACATAGATATAATTTTGGTCTCTGTACGGTCGCTCAGCGATCGCCGCCAAGTGAAAAGGGGCAGTTTCTCAAGTGAATGAATAGATTAGGTTTTTTGCCCATTTTTTGCCGCGCAAAATAGCAGGCAAAAAGGATGTCTGATGATAAGATAGAACGAAATTTGGACTCACTACATCGCGGGGGCTCGCCGCTCCACCGGCCGTCAGACACGCACCACCGCTCCAGGTTACCCCTCGTCCTCTCGTACCCAGGATGGCAGCTGTACCTCACGGAGTCTCCCTCAACCGTCCCAGCCACGACCATGTCCGCATGGGGGGCGTCTCCAGGCCGACCACACGAGATCTCTGCACACGAGAGAGAGACGGAGGGGGTTACTTGTAAGAATCGTTGTGCAGCGTCCTTGGTGCTGAACATCTTTCAAATGGATTTATACGATCATGTTTTTCATACAAGTAAAATCTATAACGAGAAAGATGGGGGGGGGGTACTTGTAAGAATTGTTGTGCAGCGTCCTTGGTGCTGAACATCTTTCAAATGGATTTATATGATCATATATTGTTCATAAAAGTAAAAATCTATATTGACAGACTTTCTACTCATATATTTTTTTCATATCGAATAAGAAGGTTGAAAACCGTACTGCAAACCGGGGCCTGTAAGCTCCATTCCCCATCACTTTGACATCTCCTGGTAAGAGAACCGGATATCAACTCGTGCCCAGGGTTGCATGCATACGTCACGTCTTCACCCTCGTCTACCTGGTCGCGTTCTCGAGGTGTTTGGATGACAGCACTTGGTGGCATGGCCGGCATGGAGCAAATGCGCACTAGATAAGGGGAGAAAATACGATGTAAGCATTTAGCAGGATTGTGCACACACAACAAACAATCGTGAAGACGCCCATACATGGATTTGTTGAGGTATACGGCGACGTACATGTAGGTTGAATATAAGAAGTATAAAACACGTCTTTCGATGTTTTTCTATGTTTATTTTATGAGCGAAACGTGTTAACTGTACATATTACTTAAGAACTTATCTTTGCCCAAAACATGACAAAATACGGACAATACCATTACGTGTACACACATTTATGCAAAGCTCTGTATCGACTAGTAGAGACTACAATCGATACTTACCACAAGACGGGGTGACGTCGTTCCACTGCCCATCGTACAGACAGATGATCTGAGAGGCCCCTTCCAGACGATACCCGTCATCGCACCGAAACGTGAGACGACTGCCGATGTTGTGTTGCGACCCGCGTCGGTGTCCGGTACCGGCCACACCACCGTGGGTAGGCGTGCCCGGGTCTTGGCAAACCCTCACTGCAGAAAAAAAGGAAAGACGTGGGTCTCACAAACTCGGCAAAGCCAAACCTTTGTCTTAGCAGATACCTAGATATTGCCACAGTAAGAACGAAAAAAAGTAAAGAAAATGTTTTTGATTCATGTAAATGTTATATGTTTATTGTGAATTCATTCATTAGACAGCGTTCCCCCTGTGCCTTACCACACGAAGGGAGTGGGTGGCTCCAACTCCCGGACGACTGACATCGGGACGTGCTGGACCCATGCAGGACGTAGCCGTCGCTGCACTCAAAACGGACCGTCGACCCCTCCGTGTAGCTGGCCAAGGGTCGTGATCTCAACTGACCGTTAGATGGGGTCCCCCGGTCAGGACAAACCACTTCTGGCGCTGGAGGAAGCACAAGGTAAAAGAAGTTAACAAATCAAATTTTTGCAAGCGCACACATATTTTCTGAGTCGTTCAGATTTAGAATTATAGAGTGTCATCAAGTAGAAAATACATGAAATGTATACATGTGTATATTCTTGTAACAGAATACAGAACTGACCAATTTCGTGCTGACAGTATCGACCATGGAATGCCGCCGAACATTCGCATCTCCCGTCCGACTTACAAACACCTCCGTTCCGACAATTACAATCTGAAGGTATGGGTAAAGAGAACAAAAAAACACACCATTAGAAAAGAGCAAGATGGAAATACAGTACTAAATCACGAATCTTATAAGCATCTGTTAGAAACTTTTGAGGACATCATTAAAATGGCATACCTTCTTACATGTACTACGAAACCAGGTGTTCTATACATAGTCATATTTTTGTTAGTACAGATTCAAATGAGAAAGCATTGAAAATTGAAATTGTCAACTAAAAGACCGTATCGAATGTTCAGACTGACCTAAGGTGCAGAACTTCCCGTACTTGTTATCCGGACACCTGCTGCAGCCGTCAGTTTCCGTGTACTTTAGGTCACGGCACTCGGCGCAGTAGCGGTACTGTTGACAGACGTCATTGTGGTCTACGTCACCGCAGGGGCGGCAGTACGGCTTCCAGCGGTAGAACGCTGCACACCTGCGGATTGATATTGAAGGGGCGCCTCGTTGAAAATTTTCAAATTCAAGAAATACAAGTCTTTCATAGTTGAGTTACGCCCTACTAAGTCACATGAATACAAACATCCTATAACTGTTACGAGTATGTATCATTAAGAGGCAACTTATGCTCGTACTGTACAACTTATTAATCTAAACGAAGCCAGCACTAAGTTATAGACGTCGACAGCCCTAAACATTTTGTTTTTGAGTAAGTTAAACGGCAGAATGCAATCTCATGTAGGTCAGTAGAGAAATCAAGAACGATATACTGTAAATGCAGAAATGTTCGCGGTACTTTCATGTTCGCGGTTTTCGCGGCAACCGTTTCCCCGCGAACTTAAAACCACCGCGAACATTTTCGTTCAATACTGTAGCCGTATGCGACTAAAGCACTGCCGCGAAATTAAAACCACTATGAAGACTTCATTTCTCGCTTAGCGCGAAATAAAAACCACGCGAACTTAAATGCATTTACAGATTGAGTGGAATATAACTGAAATGGGACCAATCCAGTGCTATGTCGTCTTTAGCACGCTTGGAGGAATGAAACGTGTAAAAGTGACTCACGCCTTGTAAGAGATGACGAAGTTCAGACCGGTGGATCCGCACGCACAGGACTCGGTCTCATCTTCACAGATGCCCCCCACATCAAAGTCAAAGGCCGCAACGCCGCTCAACAGCAGGATCGCCGTTACAACGGAAAGAGCTGGAGACATGACGGAGAAAATACAGACACTTAGAACCTCGCTAAGTCCTAGAAATGCTATTAAACAACAGTCATTATCGATATATGATTTACGTGTACGGTTTAACAAATAAAGATGAAGAACTGTAATTGTATAATCAAGGATATTGTTATAAATCTTGAAATTGAAGAACGATAAGCCCTCTCTTGACGCTTTTTTAATACTTCGAACATTTGGAGGAATTTTTCCCACAACGTCGGCATGGGGTTTTGAGAAACGTAGTGTTACAACAAGTGCAAATGGCATTTGCCAGTGGGCCGATCCTGGTCAACATCTTACATGCCAACATTTCCTCCAGACGTGCAAGTCTACTTCTGTTATTGGAACCAGACTGTGCCTTGTCGGATCTTAGACACGGATTTGAAGCCGTGCCAACCAGGAACTTCCTTGTGTTGCTCGATCAGCGGTTTCTTAGTAAGCTCAATATAATCAGATAGTGGGCCAATTAAATTAATGGCATCTTTATTGCAATGTCATGCTCGATGGCTCACTGCAACTATATTTTCAGTCCGTCTTATATACTTTCGTCAGTACAAAGTCTTGAACACCAATATTTTCGCCAGTACAAAGTCTTGAACTCAAGTGAACTTTCCCGTGAAAGGTCATGCTGACTCCGGCAAACTTTGGCTGAAGACATCACGTGACACTGTGGAAACTTCGAAAACAAGGAAGTATTCAACACTTCTCCAACCATTCAAAGAAACTGTGAATAGGTTACAATGCGGCCTGTCTGCTGGATTTCGCGCACATCGAAGAGCCACAGTCTTGCAAACTCTAAACGCAACGGGGGGTCTTTTACATTTACATGCGGACACTGTTGAAAACAAGAAAGATCTAGATCTCACGCTTGTGTGGAACGGCTTATCATGCAAACGGGATATTCTTTGAATTCTGCTGGAGAAAATAGTGCATCATAATTTATTACTGGGTTGTGGCACTAATGTTGCTGTCAATGTCAAACTCATCTCAGCATAATTTCCATTTTAGAAGGATCATGTTCGACATTAGCTTTCTATGTGAGAAGAAAGTTATATTTAGTTACCGGCTTGGCGTTGTGTCGCACCAGTCTGAAATACAACTTCAATATTACAACCTATTTTGTTTTACGAACAACCAACGGGGTTCTATGGACCTCCTCAAGTTGAGACCGATCAACGGTCAAGACACCAGTGGACGATAAGTTATCAAGAAGCAAACACGTGCACCATATACAAGTACGGACTGACGCAACCCTGACTAGTGTGGCTGGTAGAAAACTTGACGAACTCACCTTGTGCCTGAGTCATGGTGTGCGACTCGATCCGACCCTGACTGCGGAGGAAGTCAAGTGATGACTTTGCTTCTCTACTGCTGAGGTAAGGCTTTCTGGCTGAGCTGAGTGCGCCTGCGCCACACTCTGACAGACCGTCGGAGATCCTGACACCTTGGCACAATGCAGGGAGGGGCAAAATAACAGGAAGTGACGTCAAACAATTGTTTGGCAAGGACTCACGTTCTGAGAAGGCAAGGGGAGAACCCATGGGAAGCTTTCCACTAAATAGATGCTGTGCGGTCTGACAGAGATCTTGAATGACACCGGACATTCTCAAGACACAACATCCAAACCCATCACTTTACAGAAGAACAATGTTGAACAACGTCTACTAGATAATTCAAGTTGACTGACACCCCGTTTCCTTCACAATACCGGGAATGACGATTGTTCTTTTGGCAACTAATAATTACTGGATAGTCAGCTTGTATGTGCGGACTATATCTATGAAAACTCAAAAGTAATTCACCGTAATCATACTCTATAAATCACGGTAAAAAGTAATCTTATAATTAAACAAATGGCACACAAAGGAAATTAGCTGACACAAATCCGCTTTTATTGGCATCTTTTCCTCAATGTGTATGTCTGCGTGTGCGTGTGTGGAGGGGATTGAACTCACAGTACACCTGGTCTGACCTTTTGTGCGTACTCACCCACACAACTCATACAGAGTGCCCTACAGAAATTGTAAAAGTAACTCATTGGCAAGTAAATTATACAACAGATCTGGGCTTGGTTTGTCAGATTGTTTTTCAGTGTAGAAAGTTCCATGTAGACTTGAAGGTTTCATATTCCATAACAGTGTTACACTTACTAATACATGTACCTTTCATGATCTTACACTTCGAAGTGTCATTCATGTATATGATGAATATACATGTACAGTAGTTGTATGGAGTGTACATCATACATATCATAAAGTTTAACTAAAATCTAGAGATTGCATTGTTAAGGCTCATATCATATGGTAAAGATATAGTGAAGCAACACAGGAACATACATTTGAGAACACAATCATACATAAAACCAAGGAGGTTTTATATAAAACCTCCTTGATAAAACAAGGGAACTTGCAAAGCTCTGTCATGACAATATCGTTTTTTTTTTCATATTCTGACAGTACTGAATGATGATGCAGGCAAATTAAGTACTTGTAAAATGAAGCTTTGCCCATCTTTAGCAACTCAAAACTGATGACTTATGCTAACATAGGCCATGAATATTGTAAAATATTATAAGCAAATGTTATCTTATATATATAATATTTCTTATGCTGTAGAATCGTGGACATCTTCAGAGTAATCCTATAAATAAGAAGGGGTTTAAGTCTGGCTTGGGCACAATACTTTTTTATCATTCCTCTTAGAATTTGATTTTTTGCATTTCTAGGCTGCACTTCTGGCCACAGGTACAGAGGCATGGCAGTGATACTCATCTCTATTGGCAAATGTTTAGTTTCATTAGCATTTATACAGACACTTCAACAACAGCTTGATCTATTTGTATCATGCCTCATCCTGAGTTATTTTTCCTGCTTAGTCTAAGCAAGCTACTTTCATATTATTCTCTGACTTCACATGCACCCAACCTTTGACCTCTAGCTAAATGCTAAAGTCAGATCAGTTCAAAGGTCAAAGATCAGCCCTATATTTCAGGTCAGTGAAAAAAATGATTACAAACTTGTCATTTGCAAACAAATAGAGGTCAAAAGAGAGTAACATACTATAACATGGCAGCAAATCTTATCGTTCTGGTAACAGTTACAAGTATTTGGCAAGTTACCAGTAGATTTGTTACAGCAGCAGCAGAGTGTATAGAACACATGCCAGCATGAAGGACCATCCATGCTTTTCTATGTGTTCTTTGCTAAACATTCAACATAATGAATGTGCATATAGAAGCTCAGTAATCAATGGCAACAGTTTATACAAGTTATGAGATTCAATTGGCATAAACAAGGCAACTGCTGTGAGTTAGCCTAATACTTAGTAAGAAGAATTCAATAACAAACTGGTAGCAATATTAACACAAAGTATGGACAAAGTATCTACATGCTTCTGCTATGTAATGCACATATACTTTGATATTGTGGATAATATTAATCAGACAATATAAATATTTCTAAGAGATGAACCCTTGGTCTTATTACAGAGCTTGGTCTTACCAAGCACCAATTGCACTGGAGGTTAGTAAGCCATGGGACATATAGAATCATGAAGTCATGGGGAATCTTATAATAATCAGAATAATGGATATCGAAAACTGCAATCTCAAACAATATTGCGAGAGTTTCAAAAACCGGTTACACATGTAATCTCTTGAAAATGATGGGTGGGATGAGTGTTTGACATCAATGAAAATAGGAAAATGAATGCAATTCTAGAGAGAGAAACTTGTACACCTTTTCTGGTTTCTTATAATTACTTAGGCCATCAGATAAATAATCTAAAACAGCAGTATTCACTAACACTTAAGGAAGTTCCGCATTGTAGAATCTTCAATATCTAAATTAGGTAGCTTGACCCGCTGTTACAAGCACCAACAGAAGTACAAACATTAGAAACAGCATTAAAAGTACTGAATAAATTAGAGATATTATAGTTACCATAACACACAGATCTCTCCCATACAAAATGTCAATACGTCTTTTTACAGTTGTCCATGGCAGCTAGCAATGGCACGACATTGTTACTCTGTATTTACAATTTAAATTTCTAGGTTGCACTTTTGTGGTTCCTTCTTTGATTTGGCTTTTTTTGTTGTTATATTTAGCATGAGGATGCAGGCTATAAGGGAAGAGGGTCACACCGCAATTCTATGTATACAGCTTGTCCTCTTCTATGCTGTACTGCTATAGTTTTATTATAGCAGTAAATGTCTTTCTGGAGAAAAAAAATTTGACATAGTAGAAACAACAGCTGATCTTTGGGCAAGAATCTAAACATCTAGGAAAATTCTTTTGGCATACATTATTCTTCTTACCATATGGACACCATACATGTTTATCAGGGCTGTTAGAATTATTCAAAAATAAGATATTTTGCCTTTGATATATACAATGTAGAACTGCCAAATGGTTGCTTTTATTTCACAGTTATTTTCATTATATCTTGACCATAAGCCAGATAGTGAGAGAGTAAGACAGTGTTTTCTATACAGCCCTATAATTACTATGCAAATAATTCATTAATTACCTCTTAACAGTTTAGAAGGAAAGGGAATTTGGCTTGCTTAATGTGCAGAAGAATTGAGGTAGATACCACGAATAAGGCGTTCCTAGCGGCAGACATCTTTCCCACACTTTCACCCAGCTGCAAGCCTGCACCTGTATCTTCAATCTCATAAAACTGTTGTCTTCAGTCAAAAGATCAACATACACGATTTAGGGTTGGTACAACGTGATAAACTGCAGTCATTGAGCAGTCATTGATACAAATTTGGATGCAGAAAGTTACAGGAGGATTTCTAAACAGGTGACAACCTCTATATAACTTAGGACCACCTCACCTGGCTTATGTGACCACTTTTTGGTGGTTCCTTAGATCATTTTTCCAATTGACACAAGCATTAAGAATCCTGTGCATAGTCACCACCTGTCCAACTGACTAGACTTTATCAGTCTTCTGAGTGACCTTCTTGGGCAGGTTTGACTGTACTACTATTGGTTGGCACCAGTCACATGACACCTCACTATGAATAGGATTAGCTTACAACAAGCTTTCATGGTGCAGGTATCGCATCTGTACTACAAATGTCTTTGCGACAAATTAATACTTATGTCACAGGTGTGGCATACGTTGTACAACGTCAACTATCATAATAGCTTTTACCCATCACTGCATCTATGGAACTAAATTTGTTCTGTTCTGGCATTGAGGCATCTCTGTACTGTGCAGATAGCTTACAGTCTTTGGCAGTACATTCTAGAGCAACTTCTCACAAAACTAGACATTAATCAATTCAATTCAACTTGAGTGCTACCTTTGACACAATCTCAGTTTTGGGTGGCTTAGAATCCATCTTGTGCATATTACATATTTACAATGATAAAGCAAGATACAATTGAGTTATACAGACTACAACAGAGCACCTTAAGATACAACCTTGCTGGCTGTGCTAGGAAAGTTTGTCAAACCAGTAAACAGCAGATGACTTTTCTGCTCAGTCATAACTGAATTATCAGAATGTCAGAAAAACAACAACATTTTGATAGCTCTGATTAGGTAGTAATTTCCTTTTGAATTTGCACTTTGGAGACGTTCAGTTTCTCTGCCAAAAATCATACAAAGAAGGCTTTTAAGGCATGATGTACTTTTTACTACAGGTTGCACATAATCTTTGTGTTTGTCAACAGACCATACAAGGAAAGATCATACCAGCTATGGAAACAATTTTGTCTCACTCTATTATTACCAGAGACTGAACCTGTATGGTAGAATTGCACTGAACTTTATCCACAGTAGCGGTGATTGTGCAGTGCTTGAACCTTTGGTCACGTCGGGGCCTGTTCCAAGGCACTGATTGGGCTGTTACTCCACGATGGAAGGTCAGGGGTCCCTGGAACACATTACGGAATGACTTGACAAAATTCTGTGTCTAAAAGGACATTGACCTTAAACAAACTAGGCTATACCATGTAAGACATTGAGGAAGAGGTGATCAACAAGTCTTTTTTTCCTTAAAAAAACAACAACCAAAGTTACCCATCAGAGCTGAGTCATCAACAGCAGACACGTGGAGAGCGCTGGGGTCTACAAACTCTGTGACTGGTGACTCCCCGATGCCGGGCACTTGGAGCTGTTCTGGGTTGTGGTAGCTGGTGTCACTGTCTGTGACGGAAAACACGAACAACAACACACATTTAGTAATAACTGCGCACTGCACTATTTCTTTCATACGTCTTGAATGTGCTCATTCTTCTTAGAATTAGCAAGTTAGACATCTTGACTGAGGTTGTACTGTTTTGAACTGTGTACTTGCAAAAGAAATTCACCAATAAAGCTTGGTCCAGTTCAATAAGAACTTATTGAACTATTGTTACCACAAATAGTACTGCAAGATTTCCTTCTTAGCATTGGATAAAAGTTTGTTTCTTACCGTTTGTGGGAACAGTTGGGACAGTATCCATGGCTGTTCCATCCGAAAGCATCTCCCCTACTGAGCCAAGCATTCTATCTTGCAACAGCACTCCCGCTGGGAGCTCCGCAAGAATGTAGGCTTGCGAAGAACTGTTTATGAACGAAAGGTCATTCCCTTGTAAATTTCCTCCCATGTTCTGTGTGTATGCTGAAGCCTGGCTTGCTGTGGATTCCACATATGGGACTGCATTTGGCATCTGTACATTCTGAGGCTGCACATGCATCAGGCTCTGTTCTTGCATGCTGTGCTGGTCGATGAGTTGCTGAAGTCTTTGGATGCACTGATTGGATGCCACCAGTTGCTCACGACCTTGGGAGGTCATCCGGAGGTCAAGGACATCTCTCTGCTTAGAGTTGCACTGTTGGGTGAGGTCAATGGGTTGTGACACGTTGATGACCTGTTGGGAGGGTATGGCTTGTTGTTGTTGTTGTTGTTGTTGAGGCTGTAGAATGATGGCAGCAGAGGGAAACACCTGTTGCTGCATGGTTGGTGCTGCAGAGACATGCGAAGCCGCTTGAGCTCGCAGACGAGCCTGGAAACTGGTCGCCTGCAGGAAGATCGCAGGGGTGACGTTGGGTGGGGGAGGGGGGCGTGCTGGCATCAGTCCATTCTGATGGCTTCCTGAGGTAGCACTGGTCACTGTGTTGGCTGGAGACTGGGACATTGAAGACATGGAGGTGACATGACTTTGGCTAGAGGTGCTTGGGACAGCAGCTGTGTTACTGGTGACGGCTGGTTGAGCTTGACAGGTAACGACAGATTGTGACAGATGACTATCTTGCCCAGACGTGCCTTGCAGCATACCTTTAAGATCCACAGGAGCAAAACTACCGCTGACGACACAAGTCTGCAAATGTGTCAGTAATGCATTCACAAACTCATCCACAGTGTGGAAATTCTTTTTCTCCTGGTGTACCCATTGCATGAGTTGCTTTGCCCAGTTCCCTGGAGTTTGTTGCTCCTCCTTCTTTAAGGTAAAGCCACTACTATGTATTTTGTCTAAGTAAGACAATGTCATTTCCAGTATTTCTGCCTTGTCCAATTTTTTCTTGCCATAGGCCTTACACTCTGGAATTATGGACTTCAACGCAGTGAGACTAGAGTTGATACGGTCTCTACGTTTCTTCTCAATGTTCTTGTGGGTGTCCAGGTAGTTACGGGACTTTTTCCTTGGGTCGTCAAACAGGTAGGAGTTGATACGGCGCTCCTCGCCAGTGTCCTGGGTGCCGCTGGACGTCGGCATTGCCATGGTAACAGTCGTTGCTGCTGACGTTGAGGCAAGAGTCATCTCAGTTCCAACTGTCGGGGATTGAGGGAAAAGTACACAAGGTGTAGAGCAACTGGGAACAAGGAAATTATGTATTGACAACTTATGCGAATGAATCTACATGTTTTTGTTGCTTTGTGTACAATACTATGGGTTCAGATAAAACTGGGAGCGCACACATTTTGAGGGGGGGGGGGAGAAACCACAATATGTACACAGTTTGTGGTTTATAGTATTATACATCTCACCATTCTGGCTGAGGAGTCCAAATTATCACAAAAATCCTCAAGTAATTGTTTCGATTTAATTTCTTGTTTATTCAATCAGTTCAGTTTACATTATTTGGGTTGCCACGCCCCCACGCAATCAAAACGTGCTACTAGGAAAGAGCCGGCTTGCTTGATAACTCTGCTATGTCACTGCTTAAACAGGGCACTGAACTATGGAATCAAACATCACTTATTGACCCCTGCAAAGCGCAAAGTACGCGATTATTTACCTTTAACACTAACAGTGCGAAGTATACTTTTCTTCAGTGCAATTTTGGGCGCCCCATTTTTTTTACAACTACCATGCGTAACGTGACCACACACATAGAGGCGCGTTGCCACATTGCCAAACATGCTAATCCTCAACATATGACTGCTTTATTTCGGAGGGGAAAGACTCCATGCTAGCTCATTTCAGTGCATTTCTGCAGATGTTTATTGATGCATTTACAGGAAAAGGTGTTCATAAGCACATATTTACCAAGGGATGTTTCAGAAACAGTAGTAGGTCAAAAATGCGGTGCACACACGACAGCGCGACCACGCATCGGGACCGGTGAATCTGACCGCAAAACCCCCCACTGTCAAAGTCTTTCCGGGCGTATTTTGGACCCCATTCTTACACCAGTTTATAGCATATCGCAACCTCGAGAGAAGAAAGGTTCTTACCTGTCTCAATGGCGATTATTTGTTGACATTAATCGATAATTTCGATAAGGAATCTGCCAGGGCTCCTTCGAACCTTGCCCAAGGCCGCCATTGTTGTCATTATGATCAGATGGAAGACTCCACTTTGGTCCTCATTATAGGGGTCCTCACAGGTACACAGGTGCCTATTGTTTTATGTAATGAAAAGGAACATCACTTAAATCATCATTTGAGACATCAAACATATTACAAATAGTATTTTATTTAAATTAGTAGGTTTACGTGTAAATTTGACAATTTTACTGTTAAAGTTTATAAATTGCCCCTCTGTGGATTAGAATTCGGAGTCCCACTTCCACTTCCGTACGATCAGCTGGTGACCCCCGCGCGCATACAGATAGGATACCTGCACTGCAGGCGACATGCTTTTCTACAAGGTGTGCATTCATAGGTGAATAGCTGTAGACTTGCGACACCCATATAAAACGTTGATCAACGTTGTAATATGGTGATTGGACTATCCGAAACTCATGTTGACATCAATCGATTTGACGTGAGGATATACTTTAATTGAAAAAATAATTGTAAAGAAATGCAGAAATGTTCGCGGGGATTTAAATTTAAATTTCGCGGTAGAGAGAAAATGCAGTGTTCGCAGTGGTTTTAAGTTCGCGTTTGAAACAATAGTAGTTCGCAGTAAAGAGTTCACCGCGAAAACTGCGAACATAAAACCACCGCGAACGTTTCTGCATATACATCAAAGATTGGCCGCATGTTGACTTTTTCTTTTTTCTGTCACAGCCTGATGTCTTCAAAGCTTCTCACTCCAATCAAAGTTGTTCAGATTTCTTTCGATATCTTCTCAATAAAAGATTTAAGTTACAACGGACTCTACCTGTCATTCAATGATTAATCATATGATATATTCATATCATAAAGTTTGATGATGATCGATATATCATAGTGCTGATGGACTTGATAGTGTTAAGAAATGCGAAATTTCCTCATGCTTCTGATCATGAAGTTAAAGGACCTACAGCATAGCTTGGAATTCGATCGAAGCAAACTTCCTCCGGCCCGGCTTGTTGTACTGAAGTCCCGTGCAAGGCTCAGGAAGGAAGAAACGAATGTTTTGTATATTCACCTGATATTTCAAAGTCCCGGCTGATAATCCTGCTAGTATGCTGAAAACATACTGCGTTTTGAATGCCGTTTGTTAGTTTCAGATTGTTTACATACATTGTATATACAAAAGAAGAAAGATCTTGTGTTTACAACAGGATATCGTGTTGGCGTATGGTCGTCGAAACAGCTAGAGAGCTGCGTTGCTGAAGTTTGTAGTTTAGTTTCCGGTGGCAGAAGTTATGTCAACGATTCCAGTGGGAGGTCCAGGACATGAGTGTACCTCCACACCTTGGAGTTTACTTTTGTCCTTGACCTCAGTCTCTGTCACTGACTACCGCCGCCTGTTGATACTTCAAGTCACAGGCCAAATCATGACGCCTGAGTTTGAGACACTTTGGCCTGTTTAGTTTTCAAGACGTATTCCTAAACGTAAGCCCGGCCCCTATGTCCAAGTAAACTCCCCTGGTCCCTTCCCCCTGACTATTGTAACGTGATAAATATAGAACATTCCGCGTCAAGATTTTGTTGGCAATCAGCCGTTTTGTTGTTTAAATACAACGTCATGCCCGGCGACTCTTTCCGAGCATGGATCCTGCCACTTGTTACATACACTGCCCTGTTTTCGACAACAACATCGGAGGTGCCCTAAATATATTGTAATGTTTGCTTCCTTGGGCTTAGTTATGACGTCCAGTGGTCTGAATTATGTAAAACATATAAATCATCATCAGACAACATTATCAACAGGTAGGTGTTGTGAAAAGGAGTATGATATTATGATACTTAAGGGAAATATTTGCGGTATTCAAGTCAATGTTTTGCCTTGGAGTTTATGTTATGCAATCACTCAACGCTTTGTTGGGTCTTTGTGATGTTTCCGATAACAATTCAAAAAGGGAATTCTTCCTAATGGTGAATAAACTTCTACCATGACGTACGTTAAAGCCTTTCCTGCCACAAACAATAAGTTTTTTTCTAGTCTTTTCTTTGGAGACGTTTTGTCTTTCTTGGTATAAACACAGGAGTGCCCGTCATTTAGCTATAAAACGGCGCGCAAAATGTGTTACCTTTCAAAACTTTGTTTGGGGCTTCAAGAACTTGAGATCACCAATATCTGTCCGCCATGCAAGACGTTTTCATATTTAAAGTCCTTTCACTGGCGTACGTCTTATTTCTCAAGACGAGCATGGGAATACCAGTTCTTACGTCTTACGCTAGAGACTCGGAGCGCTTCACGAGGGGCGTATCCGCGGAAGACAGCGGCGTGGTGCGCATCAGGCAGCTGTACTGTCGGAGTAACGGCTTCCACCTGAGGATTGACGCCAACGGAACTGTCAGAGGGACGAGGGAGGACAACCATCCTGACTGTAAGCGTCATAAAAATGCATTTCTTTCCTTCTTATACATTGTATTTCATTTGTATATAGTTGATGTATTTTCATTTTGTCGTCTTCTCGTCTCTTTTCGTGTCAATGTGTGCAGTTTATTATTACGTCAAGTAAAACCATGACCTCCGAAAAGGTTTGCTTTAAAAAACTTGAAGAGGTTCGGCATATGGGCACCGGCTCCAGCTTCAATATCAAATGAAGACGGCAGTGTTTACACTTAGGTGCTGTGCTTTTTACTTTTTTTCATGATCAGTGTAAGTAATTTCCCTTTATTTGTTCATGTTAAAGCTGTAATGGAGCTGTTCCCTGTGGTATACGCTGCGCACTCGCCCTTCGACAGTCCTTACAATGGGGAGGTGAGGATCCTGGGACTCAACACGAGGTTCCACCTGTGCATCAGTAACGACACGGGGCGTCTCTACAGCTCGGTAAGTCATCAAACACACCAAGTTTCCGTTAATTAATTAATTAATCAATTAATCCATCCATCCATCTTACCGTCTTCCCTTCCTTCATTTGTCATTTTTCCCCGTCATTTTTGCTTTCCGAGTTCTGTTCCTTGGAATCGTTCCTTGTAGCCCAGGCCTTTTCTTTCATTTCTGTCACTCTATCTTTATACACCCCCTTCCCTTTGAATTCCTTTAATGATAAAGTCCTCGGCGATTGCATCACTCTTGTGCAAAGTGTAAAGTTTGAACTTACGTTATTCTTGTTCTCCAGGAAGTGTCCGGACCAGACTGTGTGTTCCGCGAGACCCTAGAGGAAAATGGCTACAACACGTACTCCTCCACAAACACCCTGTCAGACTCGGGCTCTACCGAACAGCATTGGTACGTGGCCCTCGGGAGGCGAGGTCACCCCAAGCGGTTCAACATAACAGTAGACATAACAGAGCCCGACTTTGACTTGCCGGGACTACTATCTCTCCCGGCGCAAAGACACCACCGACGCCGCCGTCATCCTCCAAGATCCGCCCAATTTCTGCTCCGAGAAGTTACGTATAGACTAGAAACTGAGTGATAACTGGTGATGATAATCCAGTTATCCTACCTGTCAACGTGACATGTTTTATATAAGATTATGACCACAACCATGCATGTATTTATCTTGTTTTATGTCATTGTGCATTTTTACTATCCTATAGATCAAGGTCCGGGAAAGGTTATGCACAGGCCTTGAAGGGGAAAATGGGTATTGCATTTGTGTTTTAGACTTCGGGCCATCTTCTATGTTTCGATGTTGGTCTTTGTTTGATTGGAAGCTTTCTTAGATTCTTGAGAAGTATATAAGAGCTTTGATATACTGCTGAAACAGTCATTTTCATCTACGCACATCTACGTGTTTATATATTGTGTTTAGAATATTAATTTGATTTCTAGAGTTTATATGTCTTTAACTTATTTCATAGGAATACGAAATGTTTCCGACAACTGACGTATGCTTACTGTTCGAGCTGCGTGTAATTACACACTTTACCGCTAGGTGTGACTGCCTTACTATGCTCAGGTTGTGGGTGCTGGACAACAGGCACTTAAGAATAACGCCTGGTACAATGTACTTGTGAATAACAATTTTGACTTCTAAATATCAATAAATGTATCGAAGTTCCTGAATTTCTTGTGAGTTTCATTTTTTTTATTGGTATGTTATATGGCAATACAACTTTTGCGTATCGACATGATTGTAACGTAGCAATTGATTCGAGGAATCCGGAAAGTACTTGTCGTAGAAAATTTTTAAAAAGGCACATGTAGCTGGCAAATCGTACCTTCCCTTTACGGCGACTGACGGTAATAATATAAACAAACAAACAAGGAAGCAAACAAACAAGCGGTATTATACAAGCAAGGAGTGTACCTTCTTGATACAAGAAAACTTCATTTGGACCACTGTGTTTGTGGGCGTGCACTTCGATTACTAGTATATAACGTTACATCACTGATTTTCAATGGAGCGACTAAATTAAACCTTGATTAAACAATGAATGAATGAGAATGACACAGCTTCTATGGATCTATCATATGTTCTTCTTGAATGTATCATGTACATGTGTCATCATTAAGTATTTTGATGCATACTATGATATAGTTGGGCTGATAATTTCGATGCTGAACAGCGTTTCTGTCCGAAAAACTACGTTTGGGAAGATGATGATCACCTGAAGTTGATATTTCCCATAGCCCTTTGCGAGATACCGGAAGTAACCGAGGGAGCTATTTTAAAACACGTTCAGAGATGTTGTTCGTACGTACAGTAGTTTAGCTAAATATTGGTGACTGGTCGTTCTGGTTTGGCACACCGGCTACACCCATTGACGTGGATTATTTGACCTTTCTGACGTGGCTGATTCAGGAAACTTGTGCTGGGATAGCTACAACGTTACGTTACAACAAGGAGATCTGGCATGTTTTCATCAAGGAAGTTTGAACAACGTATTATGACTCTAGATCTATAGAGTCTTGATGGCCCTGCTCGGAACACGATGTGATAGCGGGCAGCTTTGGTCTACTCTCAAGGTCAGGAAATATCAGCAATTTGCTAGATAACCAGGTGCCAGGTAAGCTGAATTGGTACACAAGGTGGACTTGCGATCATGTTCTTTCTGCTTTGGGGAGGGGGGCTTCAGATAAGACTCATAATTTTTCCTAAGCGAAGCTTTCATCGCATGTTCAATGCTAGTTGCTAGTTTGGTCTCTTAACAACGTCTTCTTTTCCATTAATTTCCGTTATATGATAGGCATATGATGTCAACAGCCTTGCCAATTCATAATCAACCAATCTGTTCTCGTGAAAATGAATCAAATCCCAACTAATGTCAGATCCAAGTCAGTGACACGCTAACGTTAAAGATCATATTTTTGGAAGTCAAATCTTAACCACTGCAAGGTGACCATGTCACCACCCCATCCAGGGGAAACTATGTACTTGATACCCTATAAAACTGGGTGTTACCATATTTGCCAACTGTTTTATGCTAATCACATTCTGTAGATCTAAGCAGCATGCATAAAAGATACCAAGCAACCACACCTTCTGTTGTAGGTGGGCAAATGTTTGGTAAGGACTTACAGAAGATTATGTTCACAGCTTGCGACAAGTTTCTCTTCCCCTGTTTTGAATTATGAAGTAAGGCAATGAGAGAAGGCAACCTACCCGTATTCAGCTTTCCTACCCTTTCAGATCCACAGACTAAAAAAGCAGCACCGGGGTTGAATGGTAATTTAATGCTAATAGTTTTCAAGTTTTCAATTGCCAAACACAGACGGTCAGACAGACAGACAGACACACACACACACACACACACTCTCTCTCTCTTTCCAAACACCAAAAATATAAAATGTTATTATGACTTGTCCTAGTTTACCCTGCACTAAATATATGCTCTTGTTTCCAAGGACATTATATTCCAAGGAGGTTCTGTCTCCTTACTGTTTCCAAGTAATTGTCAGCCAGAGGCCTATGGATCTTGCAGCTAATGTTATATGGTTTATAGTTGTTTGACCTTTGAATTTGAGTGCACCTCGACCAACTCAGTATTTACTCTGCTACATATTTGCTAGCAACCTTTGTGCACTGATAAAATTGTATATTATTTAACTTTAAAGGCTGTCACCGCCACCGCATTCATTCTCCATTGTTCACAGAGCTTCTGACGTCAGTCAATCATAAAATTGTAAATCATACCACTGAAACAAAGCCACAGCCGTTACCCTGGTGTACATGTAAGCTTCTAGCTCTGTAACATTACTCAGGTCATATCGTGGTAACCGGCAGTAAGCTAGTGTCAGGTTATAAGTTAAAATAAAACATGTGGTTTTCGCAATTTGTTTTACATGCCAGATGTGGCTGATAAGGAATTCTAGCAGATCATAAAAGTTTGACGTCAACTGGTTGTGTTTGATTTACGGGCAAGTTTCACAGACCGCGGCAACTCAATACTGTCTAAGCTGCTTACAGTTACAGTGGGTTGTACATTTTCCAAACTCAGGTAATGTTTCTTAGAATTACTGCCATCCGGTTTAGATTTACTCATACCTTCGAATTCTCTTGCACGAGTCACTACACAAACTTAACCTGACCCAGTGGTGCCCAATCTGCATCCGTCTGTGGGATGGACTGTGTTACTAACTAATGAGGATGGCCACAGAGTACATGTATGATAACTCCCACCACACACAGTACCTTCCTACAGAAAGTACTGTTCTGAGAAAGGACTGTCAGATACAGGCATCCTTTGTCAGTTTGTGAAGAAGTATCCTCTCCGACACTCTCTACTTTACTGTGTTGGCAAGGCTCCATTGGTAGATCAGTGTGGTAGATTCTTGGTTTCACTCTCATGGCATAGTATTATGATCATGGCATTGTCAAGGATTGATACAGTTAGTAGCTTTGAGTTTGAATTTGATGACGTGCCAACTTTCAAGTCACCACGTCAGTGCAGGTATTGAGTATTCATTCATTACAGCAACTTTTTATGCACCACTTTATGATAACCGTTATATATTCTTTCAATGGGATGTGTGCTGACAATTTTTGTTGCATTGACAGACTAATCAAATACTGGATACTTGTACAGACTTGATCCATCTTTGTCAGTTGCCAGTCACCCAAAGACCTCAGTCTACATGACTGTATATATATCTAAACAATGCTCCTCTGAATTTTTTTCCAGACATAACCACACAGTTTTAACCATGCTGTTAAGAAGATTGTTGGGGAGAAGATGGAAGTTGGTCCTGGCTGGAGGAATCATCGTCTTAGTGATTCTTCTGATCGGCGCCGATGTGTTCCGAGACCGAGAGGGCAAGAGTGCCATTTTTAGACGAGATGCCATGGCACCGAACTTTCCACACATCCGAGGGTATGGTCCATTTGTGTTCCTTATGCTATTTATTTAAGCTGGTATACTTTTAAGGTTCAAGATGCTAGCAGTTCCAAGTCAATGAAAAGTAATATGTTGATACAATTTTAAGAAACTGTTGTTAAACTGTAATGTTATACACTAAGTTTAAGAAAACAAAGTTGAACAGGGAAATGGGGACAAGATATTATTTTTGAAACGTCATGTCAAATTATTAATGATACTACAGTACATAAAATGTTCCAATGGGGCACTACCTATAATAATGTCTTTGATACAAAATGTAGGATTTTATGCCCAGATTCCTTTCTGACATCCAGCTGATTTTTCTTCAGCATGCAGCTGAGGGCCAATCAGATGTTGGAACTGTAGCTGGGCATACAAAATGCGCTTAGAAAAATAAATCTGATTCCTTGGTACTTATACCCATTTTGTATGTATTGTAGATGGACACACGGCACACTGTACATGTTATTTCAAAGCCAATGCTGCATAAGAAAGCCTGGAGTGATTTTAAAACATTAAGACTCTTGATGAATGTAACAGGGATGGTAGAAACATTGTTAAGGACTCCACTGTACAGATTGCTTCCAGAAAGAAACTTGCTTTGACCCTATCAGAGCGAGACATTCCAGCCTTGAGTCCTGATCACAGCCTTGTGACTTTTAACCCCGATGTCCTCGTGTCTGTCTGTATTCTGAGTTAGAACAGGATCTTCTCTACATGTTGCTGGTAGACTATGAAGATATTGTACATGCTGCCTAGCATATACTAATAATAGCCACACATTTATATGGTTCAGCATTCTATGTTATTGTGAACAATGGATTTGCATGAAATATGTAATTTTTCAAGTCATTCATGTTTCATACTTTTTGTATCTATGAGGCTGTGATAGACTTATATGACTGAGATGTTCTCTTCCTTGACTGACTGTTGAATAACCTTCCGTGTTGCCCATTGGAAGTAGCCTGGGTGCTATCCTAGTTAGTATCCCTGCTTATACATGTATATTGGCCACGGAAAACTAACTAGGATCATTGGCACCCAGGCTACTTATTGGAAGTTCTGCAGCTAGTATAGATGTTCTAAGTTTCCTCACCCCACCAAGGTCTTGGCTAGCGGTTTCTTGGCAGTGTGCCCTGTGGAAAGTGAAATTTAATGATCTCGACCTCAGTCATCCAGCCATCTGCACCCAGTGGGTTGTCTTGACCCGTGACCCTTTCTCCTTACAGACTGTCACTTTCACTTTTACTCAGTTTTAGATCAAGTCAAGCAGCAGCCAAGTTTGGGTAATTCAAGGACGCGGGCCTGCCTGAGCTGAAAGATCTACTGTACTTAAATGCAGAATGAGTTTTATAAAGACTTAAAGTAGATTTCATGCTTTAGTATAATGCACCTGTTGCACAGTCAACAAGCTTTGGCCTTTTTTGTTGATCACCAGAAGGTTGCCAAGTTAAAGAAATTGTCAGAGACTAGAGCACATTTTTCACCTGGCAAATATTACCTCATGACATTGGATGGACCTCGGAGACATTGGCTGATCTCTAAAAATTGTCCAATGATCAAGAGATCACTGGGCATACTACTGTGGAAATGTAATTTAGAGCTAGCAGACTTGTCAACCGATCAATTTTACTGTTGTTTGGCGGGCATTACTCAAGATATAAACTAATAATAGTAATTTTACTTCAAATCTCATACAGCGTATGATACCCAGATCTACATGTATTTCTCTTGCATCTTCTTTAAGGATAAAATGGTGATAAGTTGAAATAGATTTCTTTCTTTGATTACAGTATGAAAGAGCTGGATGATGTTCCACCGGCAGACAGAAGACGAGAGGACCTGTTTTACGTCCCGCCCGAGCCGCGGATAGGGCCGCTCTTCCACATGACAGACAAAAATGACACCAAGTTTACCTTCCGACAAAATCCCAACTGGAAAAACTCAGTGAGTTGTTTTAACACTTAGCACACTTTAGTAGCCATTTGGCTACCAATTCTCTATTGGTTACAAGGTTAGGCAGCAGGGAGAAGGTTAAAAGACAAACTAGTGGCACTCAAATATAATTTTTCTGCATTAGAATTTTATTTCCAACTTTATACAAATACATGTAGATCATTTGAAATAGACCTTGCAAGTAATGTAGTTATTCTCTATGGAGCCAAAACATTTTTGTATCTTTTAGTGAAAACAGCATACTCCTAATTTAAGGACCAAACTTTGCATAGCAGATCATGTATCATACCCTGATGGCTAAGACAATGATTATATTCTTCTGTCGCTCTACTGCAAAAAGCTGGAATATTCTCTTCCTGTCACTCACCAAACACAGCATACAGCAACCATCACAGCCACCCATCAACTTGTCCTCTCAAACAATGCCAACTGACCTGACTAACACCGGCACCAGTACTGACATAAACAATATAGCAGTCTTGTATACTGTTGCAGCACTAATTCCATTTGGTGGGAGCACTAAGGCCATTCACACTACCACTGAACACTACACTCCTCTAACAGTAAAACACATGTAGCTGCATGGTGATGGGATATGATTGGGTAAGTCTTATCATTGTGAAGTGATTATGAATTACTGTTTGTTGAGTAGACTGAACAGAACATGTAGATTTACTTAGTCTAGTAAGTTATTCTGGGGGGTGAACTCAGTTTCAATTTTAAGTATTTTTAACATTTTGCCTCTGTAAATCTGCAACAAACTACACTGACAAACCTAAGCTGATATCAAACATTTACTGTTCAACATATATGCATACGATCATGTAATTATGGTTGGTATACAGTGCTTCACAAGTTGATGCTCGATATGATTGACTTCACAGACGTGCCCAAGAAGTCTGCAGAGAAAAGCCTTTTTATCAGAAGAGTTTGGTCCCATCTTCAGACCTGACACGCAGATGGTGATCAACAGCAAGTTGTTTAATGTAGATGAGTACTGGCGAATGAAGCCATGGGCAACACCATTCGGATACAACTACAAGGAAAATATCACTTATGAAGGTAAGCTGAAAGAAATCGATGAGCAAACAGTGAAATATTAGTTTTGAAAAGAAAAAAATACCTTAACATAGAGCTTCTTTTTCTTTTAGCATGACAACATTGTTGTACAAGACTTAGTATATTCTGTGGCAACAGCAAAATTAGTGATTATATAAAAGACAAGGGAGTTTCGCTGCCAAGGAAGTTATGTCACCGAGGGACGATCGCCGTGATAGAACAGCGATCGTCCCTCGGCGACATAACTTCCTTGGCAGTGAAACTCCCTTGCCGGCATTAGAGAACCTTGGCCCGTGTAAGAACTTGCGTCACCCCCCCTCCCCCAAATATATACGCCGCCGTTCTAGGAAGCCTGCAAAGGAGGCTATAAAAGACTTGGGAATTGAAAGCAGACTAAAACTGTACCTTTGAGAAGTCATGTCTCAAGGTATGATTGTGAGTTAACAGCATGAAAGTCTTTGACATCTTTCTCCCTTCTGTTCAACAGAGGTCCGAGATGTGCTGAATATGTTTTCAGCGGACGATACCATCTTCAACTTTACGGGGAGGAGCAGGCCCCAGTGTATAACCTGTGCTGTGATTGGCAATGGTGGGATGCTGAACGGCTCCAAAAATGGGGAAGAGATTGACAGGCACAACTATATCTTCAGGTACAAGCATTGATGTCTCTTAGTTTTAGTTTCCTGTACTGGATGATGTGTCCTCTCTTTATTTGAGGTCATTGTTGCTTGTGCTCTGTTCAATTAACTTTAGTTTATTCGTACATGTTCAACATCTTATTCTCCTTGATCATGAAGTTTTCTTAAATATATTTTGTATTTTCCAGAGTGAATCATGCCCTCACAAAAGGGTTTGAAGAAGACGTGGGCAGTAGGACAACCCACTATGTGTTCTATGACCGCTCTCTAGTTGGCGTGAAGGCAGACGACTACCCCATCAGTAAGGTCAGTCTGGCAGCTGTGTACAAATGTTAGATATGGCTCCATCTAAGATTGGCAAGTAGTTTTAACAAGTAAGATTTGTGCAGAATTAGATTTGAAAGCACTGAGAAAAACAATGCTTGACAAATATTCAGTACTTTTCTCTTCAATGAGAAAGAGTCAAGATGAGTCAAATTTTGTATGATCATGCTATGACAAATGTATCTTTTTTAAGAGCCTATAGTGATGCACATGCCTACATATATCTGCTTTGAGGTTTTCTGTTCCAATTCATTAAATCACATATGAATGTGTAAACAAACAAAAGTTACATTCTAGGTTCATGGAAGTAGACAGAGCTTTTTTGTTCGATGCAGCACAAATTTGAATGATTTGCTAAGTCTGCTGTTTGTCTCTTTCAGGACATCACATATATATTTGTGCCATGCAGAAAGGCAGACTTTAAATACCTCAAGTCAATAGCAGAACGTAAAAACAAGTTCGCAGTGCCACCGGAAAATGTCCGAATCGTCCACCCAGACTGGATGAGATATATTCACTATGTGTAAGTATAGCTTTCTTGTGATCATGACACATACCATGATATTGTTACATGAAGAGAAGGGGTTACTTTGAACTTCCAGAATTCTGACTCAAGTTTTGGTTCCAAGCACTTTCTACTAGATTCATCTAACAGTATATTTTGACAATTTGTTGACATAATTATAAGTATACTGTACAACTTATTCATGTGAGAGCTTAGTGATACACAGTTTTAGCCATTATTGAATTCCATTGTTGAAATCAAGATAAACGTACTCAATGAAGTTACAATAGATATACTCTGACATTATATAATTCTGATGTCAAAGTTATTTGAATTAAAAACCATGCATGATTTTGAATATATCCAGCTTACTGTGACACAGAACTGCTTCCCTTTCCTACAGGTGGATGAGAGTAAAGTCGTTCCGCCCCACCACCGGCGGCATCATGGTCATGGCGGCCCTAAATTCCTGCGACAAGCTCAGTCTGTATGGACTGGGCTACAACACCAAGTACAGCCATTACTACTATGATAAGAATTACAAAGCCTTCAAGCCGGTACTTGGAAGCCACGACCACAGAAAAGAGATTAAACTTTGGGACGGCTTGGACAAGGAAGGCCTTGCTTACTGGTATAGAAGAGACGTTTTCTGAGAAATTGAAGATATTGCGAGTTGCCCGTGGCTGCTTCTGATGGGAGAAATCATCTGGGTACCAGCTGCAGTTTTAAAATCTTAATTATTCTTTTCATGTTTTGAAAGGCAAAAGTATTCAACTTCTCATTGCCATCTTGCCTTGGAACTGGAGTACCGGTAGCTTTACAAGACTTGTGGAGAATGAATAAAGAACTTTTTAAAGAAAGGAGGAGATAAACGACTTGATATTAAAAAGGACTGAAGACAAATGTTTCACCAACTGTTGTCTACTTTCAAAGAGTAAAATCGGCCATGGATTTGTGAGGAGGTGACGTTGTCTGGTAGTTACACAAGAGCAGGAAATGTTGTTGTGTTCATGGCTGGTAAGCCAAAATGATTTTACCATCATACCATATACCTGCAATACTGAATTACATAATGATGTATACATTTACCTTAGAGTATATGTAAGTGGTTTTTAAGCCATGCATAATGGTTTTTAATGCAATGTTAAAAATTGGCTCACAATCCCTTTTGAATTTTTAAACATTAATATTGCTACATACAGAAACTTGAAAGAAATTTATTAATCAAGACACGCCCAGACAACTCACTGGTATTCAATGCTTTTGAAACAAAAATATGTGTGGGTTATTTTGAAGCCATTGTTTCTTCCCAAAAGGCAGAAGGAAGCATTTGAATTTGAGCTACCGGTAATCACACAGGTCATTTAAGGCTACACGTTCTATAAGCGCTTGATCAAGCTAACAAATTGATGATGTGACACAGTACGGCATATACTACAATACAGTGAAAATTGTGCAGTTTGCCTTCAAACTTTCTTCCTTTAGTTTATAGAAATATGAAACTGGATTTCATGTACATTAAATGTTATCAATTAGAATTGTTTTTAATAAGTACTTTTTATACTGCAGACTGATAACTTACGTGTAGCTGTGCTTTTGTAATTGTCACAGAAAGTTTTTGAATATCATTCAATTTTTTAATTTTAAGCCAGTTATTGTTTTAAGTCTCCTGGTATTGTTTGTATATATTTGTTTGTGTTGGTCTCCAAAATATCATCATGATTGTTCCCCACTGTTTATCTCAAACAAGTTGTGATCACTGAAACACAAAAATGTATTTAGCAACTTGATGCAACAAGTGGCATTTTCTAGTGTGGGATTTTATGTTTGATACAATATGAGTTCTTGATACGTTATCTATGCAGTAATTTATTTCTGAGGGGATAAAACTCTCTCGTCCTTATTATGTACTTAATCAACTATGACATTGGTGCATTGTAATATCACTACATGGACTTAGATCTAGTCCATTGCAGTTGTGAAATTTAAAGATTTAGTCAATATATTCAAGAACAGTGACTTTGGGGTTAAGACTACATGTAGCATAGTCATACACCAGATTTGAGGTACTCCTGAATCATGTGTTGTGGATGATGCAGTGTGATAGGTTGTTAATATTTAGTACTGAAGACATGCCACTTCTGCTAAGGATAGTTTAGGGATATTCTTCATATATTTGCAGAAATCTTGTCACATTTTACCAACTCCTTGGTTTTACGTATTTCTTTGTGCTGAATTGGAAACAATTTCTTACTGGATGAATGGTGCTCAATGGAGGACATACATGTACGTAGGCCCTTTGCAAGCAGAACCTCTAACCACTTCTGGGTCACCTATCCCAGAATTGTGTAATGCATATGACTAATGAGGTCATTAGGATGTATAAGTACACTGAAAATAGAAATAAAAGGCTTGATTGTACAATTATTTCCATAACCTTTCAATACACTGAAGTACAAAAGTGAGTAAACATTTTAAGCATGTGGCACCTCTATTGCAACTATATATACATCTATTTCTTGATGTGCAGAAGCAGTAGTCCATTCTGTACCCCAAAACTTGGTCGTTATCAAGGTAAAACTAACACTGTTTTCTGATAGAAAAGTCTGATAGTAAAGTAAACAAGGTAAATTTGCTGTAAGGATTGCATGTTTTATTCCATAGTAAACATGATGCAGCATATCTGAATAGTCATACAGAGGTCAGCATAGAATGTGGACTAATATATTCTGATAGTTTAAATTTTACTAATCACTATTTTCTCTACATGTGTCCATGTACAACAGCTGCAAGACAACAGTAAGATTACAACAGAGCTTCATTATATGTCTTCGAGTTAGATAGCCTGATACGCATAACTTACAAAGTTGCCGATGCTACAGCGCTACAACATTCAGAAGAGTAAGGTATCTGTTGCTTACATATGAAAGTCTAACATTCCTCTCAGTTAATGTTATCTCCAAGCAGCTGTGTTTGGGGGTCTTCTAGTGCATCTCTTATTAAGACGTACACTTTCCACTGGTCACCTCATTACACAAAACAACACAATCATACATACATGATTGTACACTGTATGCTTGACAATAGGCTAGTGCAAACCCTGGGAGCAGAATTCATCTAATTTTTTTAAAGACACAAGAAAAATGCTGACTACAGCTAACATCTTCACATGTACACTTACATGTAACCCAGTTGAAGGCAAGAATAGCTCCATCCCTTGGAGCACATGGCACTTGGCAAGGCTTGTAGGTTTCCCTGGCTACTTGAATGAGCCATTGAATTTGATATGTTTTCTCTTCCAAAATTCCAACTTCCACAAAAACAAAGTATCAATGCAAAGATGCAACTGTTGAAATAATAAGCTGCCAACATTCTAACAATAACAAAAATCATATAAAATGAAATGTGCATGACATGAATACAAGGGGATTCAAATGTATGAACTAAAATTGGAAAAACTTGATGATCATTACTTGTACGGGATACTCAGTCTGGTACAATTTTTCTATTTTTTCCGACCTATTCCTATTTGGTCATTTCTGTTCACCAATTTGTCGGTTTGATGTGAAAATGTGTCTGGCAGTCTGTAGGTTGAATATTTTCACGAGAGCTAATCCTGGTTACAAGCTGTGAATCCATTCTTTGGGACATAGAGAGCAAGTTTGTATTAAAATATCTTTGCTTATATCATAGGTAATGTGCTTCCAAGGATACGATATCAAGGCATATCACCAAGTAAAGCTCACTTTCATTAATATATGATAAAAGTACACTGTTCAAAGTAGTTGCTGTACATCAGATTAGGTAGCTTAAGCTGTGTTTACTTGGCAGTACACATTTTGGACATCTATCACTGTTGAGATTACCTGCCCATATTGTAATTCTACAAACTAAGGTACATGTACAATTTATAAACTAAGGTACATGTACAATTTATAGTGAATGTACCTTCTACAGCTATTCAGCATACACACATAATTTCTGATCCAATGTGCATATAACTGCACTTCACCCCATGCATCAAACGCATTGTTGAGGTTACAGATTCCAATATCAGTTTTAAAACAAAGTCTTTTGTTTGTTTCCCCATCACAATTATAATACGCTGTACTTTGCCCACGATGACACTCAGACTGTAGAGCACACACATACTGTATCATTTGCTTTGTCAATGAAAACATACCACCATATCATACATGCACGTGTATATCATTAGCCAGGCCCAATGTTTCTATCTCCTTGCCTCACAGATTTTGCCACGGCTTCTTTATTTCATTGAAATAAAATCACAAAGTAAGCTATAAGCACTTTCTAATTCCTTAAACCAGTCTATTTTACCTCGATTTCCACAGCATCTTTAGAATATAACTGTTTTCTGTTAATTTACTTCACTTACAATTATGTACATTCACACATGTTTAGAAATTAGACATTTCATTTTGGCCTGGAAGTTCAACTTCAGCTGACCTGGCCTTAAAACTTAAGTTCCCTCACTTCCTGGGGAATCATGAATCCCTGTAGATATAAGCAAACGTAAGGCTGTGTAAATTGGAGCATCACTTGCACAGAGCTTCAAAGGCTTCAAGTTGCTTCTTGATGTCCTTTCTGTACACCATGGTTAAGGAAATCACTGTGTGTGTTATTCTACATTCTCTACAAAAAGCTTAGACTTTAAGATAAAGTTATAACAGGAGAAATAGCATAATCCTATTGTAAAAGTTTTGATGTTCTTGTACTTACCCTTTTTCTTTTCTACTTTGTATTGTTGTCATACCTTCAATACCTGAATCAAAACTACTGGACCAGGTATGTTACCCACGAAAGGATACATTTGTTGCGCAATCTCGTGTACAGGTTTCATACTGTTGTTGAGTTCTTCACACCTTGCTATCAGTGTGTACATTGCCTGGGAAAATACAATACAGAAAGCAACAACTTTCAGTCAGAACATAATATATGTCATTGACTATATGACATGAAGCAAACTAGTGGTCATCATAATATGGAAATTTTGTTGATGAAGTCTTTTAAAAGTTCCTATATACTATCAAAAGGCATTCTCTATGTTCCATTCTGGTTGCTCCATTCAGATGTTCAAAGAAGGCCAAGATCTATGGGGCATCAGGATCATGTACAAGATAGATGTGTGTCTAATCTATAGTGCGAGTAGGACCTACCTTTACACAGAGATCTGTGGTGTCTCCTAGTGACTCAACCATGTCTCTGTGTGTCTGCATACAACCCACTGTGATGGCTGACATCTGAACACAAAAATCTACATGTATTACACTGGCATATATAAGAAGTAGTTTATTTGAGGAATACATTTGAACATCAAGACAATTTAGACCCATATGTAAAATTGATCTATGGCCTTATATAATGAATTGATGCTCTCTTTATAAGCATAGGATATTTAGCAATCTATTTCATGCTTTGATGCTCTCTTTATAAGCATAGAATATTTAGCAATCTATTTCGTAATAGCCTACTTATTAATCAACCTAGCCTCCTAGTACTTACACTATGTAGTGTTCCCCTCAGGTTACCCATCATGATCTCCAGGCTTTCTGACACCTGTTTAGCCTGCCTCTCCAGATGCACCAACACCCGAGGGTCAATAGGGGGCATATCAGTAGCTGCAACAGAACAAAACAACAATTTAGGGGCTACAAGTAATGGGCAACATCAGATATAGAAGTCACAACATACTGTAGGTAAACATCAGTGTTGTAACATCATATAAAAGGAACGTTCAGGAAATACAAGTATCAGGAATATTGATATTGCAGAACACAGAAAATCGTTGCATCCAGGAGAGAATAACTTCAATAAGAACATATTTAGATACAGATATATGTCATGTAGGTCTTGAACTTTCAATAAATAACACAAGTTATTGACAGCAAAATTGAAATTGTCAATGGTCATCTAGAATGGTAAAGATTTTTCTGTTAAAATCATGTGCAATAGTAATGCAAAAAGTTTCTGAAGTACAAATGTACTAAAATCCTTCACCAGTTGCCTCCACACATGTACAGAATCATTGTACACTAGCTAATAATAATAGGGCACCAACAAAGATCAAATGGCGCAGGTGAAAACCTTTTCTACTTGCTACAGTCTCGCTTGCAGCTGCCATGTGCTCTTTTTGCCCAAGGATGAGTTCTAACTCTGGGTCTGACTCTGAGGGACACACAGACAAAACAACAATATAGGGGAGGAGGGGTTAGCTGGGAGGAGTGCATAAAAGCAAAAATTTCTACTAGTTCACAAGAAAAAAAGTTGTAATGCATGTAATGCAATAAAAGTTAATATAAGACAAGAAAAACTCAATGTGTGCTAAAAGATAGGATTTAAGACAATGAAAAATAATATCAAGAATTTTTTACAGCTATAAAAGAAAATTGAAAGATTAATAGAATGAACTGAAATACAGGGAATAAATATGACTGCAAAAATTGCACCAATACAAAAGCACAGACAGAGGGCATACTGCTAATCTATAAGTAGTATAAATGGAATGTTTTCAGAGAAAAGCCTACAGAAAAAGATGATTAGCAATATCATTACAGACTACTATAAGAAAACAGAGAGTGAGAGACACCTGTAATTCTTGTCTAATAGCATTTCCTTCCTGAAAGCTTACCGTTGGTCTGTCTGTTGGGGGTACTCTTCTTGATCTTCTGTGTTAAGTCAGTCGCCACAAATGACACCATGTCTCCTTCCCTGCTCACAAACCCCTGCTGTGCCAGACCCCACGACCCGCCGGCTGCTCCCTTCTCCTCCTCTTTCCTGCCCTCAGTTCTCATCCCTGACAAGGGGTCGTGCAGTCTCCTGTACAGGTCTATACTGTTCACTAGGGGGATGGAGTCTGGCCTCTTTGGCTCACTGGCAGTCGCCCCTTCCAAGGATGTAGGTTTGTTCTCCGCTGTTGCACCATCTACTTTGCTTCCTTCTTCTTCAAGAAGATGTGAATTGTGATCACTCGCGCTCTCGTCTGCAGCAAATGCTTCGTCTACTTCTGAACTCTGACTTACAGTTCTGTTGAAATCGTTGCCATTAGCTGATGAATCTTCGTTGTGTAGATTGGGTGTTGTTCCTGCTATAGCCTCTTCGTTATCTGTTCCAGTAGAATCATTTTGTTCAGGTTTATCCTGTTTTACATTTCTCAAATTTCCAGGATCGTCCAAACGGACTACATCATTCTTCTGTGAATCTTCAAGTAGCCTGGAAGTCTTTTCCTCGGCCATGACAACATTGTCCCTTCTACTGTCCTTCACAACATCCTGATCCCCCTTATCCGGAAGTGACTCTTTGGTTTGTTTACCACCGTTGTTTTCCTCAAGACTAACACTTTTGTTGGCGCCTTCTTCCGCAGTAAAACATTCATCATCTACTTGAAGTTCCGCCATTTTGTTTGAAACGTCTACATCATTTGAATCTTGTTCACCATTTGCATGTCGTTCGGAGAAGTGCTCGTCTTCCTCATTTGGGTCCGTCCTTGGTGTTGACTTACCCTTCCCACCGGATGAGACACCCGCCTCGGAGGCCTGATTATCCGGTTCTACTATTATTTCAGACATTATAATATATGTCAAGCTATACTACAGTCTACGTCGCCTTCCCTAGTCCCTAACGTTCGATGTTATAGCCATATTCACGACGTAACGCAAGCCAAACCTGACCAAAGCTCGCTTCCGACGTCTTTTTTTCCGACTGCAACCATCTTGGATTCAGGACACAATCAATCTGTAATCTCACCTCTCATTGGTCGGCATATTTGCCCTGACTCTAAATGGACCAATCACCGAATAGAAAGGTTCCCGGGATCCAAACCTTGCCCTTTGACTTTTCGTCTGAATTCAGGGCTACAGAACACAAAATCCAGAAAAATGAATAGAATCACCAGCCGTAGTTTTAAGACTCTTTGGAAATAGGGAAACCATCAACAGTTTAATAAGACATACTTTTATTTCGGAAAGTGCAATTCACTTGTAACTTAGGCATTTGAGATAATTGTTTCTTTGGCGTTCATCCTCTACGTTTCCGCGCCTTCAGTGCTTGGAGGAACTGTTTCGATGCAGCTGGAGGTGCATGTGGATGCATGCAAGGCTCTGTCTCTTTGAAATAATCAAGAAATCCTCGTGTGTGTCAGCGACAGCTGGACGGGAACTACTTTTGGCGTAAGCCGTAGATCAGAAATGTTGTGATCTGAGTGAGAATTACGAGACTTCAAAGCGTGCAACCATGCAGAGTCCAAGGGTCGCAGTCCTGCACTTCAGCACAGCCAAGACGTGTTTCATCAGTGTACCCAATACATGGGTAAAGGAGTTCAAACTCTCACAGGTTCGTCTCACGATTTCGACATTTTCAGCACTCAACACAACCATCGATTCCAAAAAAAGGAAGTCTATCAGGATTTCAGAAATTAAGATTAAAGAATTTTAGATAAATTAAATGATGTAGCAATAACGTTATATTATCAAAGAATTTAATAATATAAATACAGTTGAAAATCCAAAGTATTAGCAACTGTTGCAACTTACATGAAACTGTATCCCTTTGCATAGTACTCATAGAACACTCTTGATCAAAAGTTTGTTACAGATGAACATACACACTGTCAGTGATAATTTTCCTTGTCTGTTGCCATGCCAACAGCTGGAGCAAGCAGCCAGTGCAGTGTTTGAAGTCTCTGGAGATGGAGGACAGCAGGTGTTTGCCACCTGGTCAGGTGAGGCCATCAGGGACAGGACCAGGACATCCCTCGCTCAGGAGGATGTGGTGGAGATCAGTGGCATGTACGGGCAGAAACTGGGACTCAAACACGGCCAGGAGGTACGCCAAGCCAGCTCTCTGATGAAGAAGCTATTTTCTATGAATATGATCAAACAAGTTCTACCCTACATCAGTTCTAATCTCCAAGCAGGTCCTACGGTGACATGGGACACTATCCATTGGCCAATCGATACTGTTTAGCCAATGGATACTGTTTGGCCCCTCCCATGGTAGGATCTGCTTGGAAATTACAACCGATTTCTAGTTCCTTCTTGATAACACAGAAAGTTGTTGTTGTAAATATCTCCTTTGTTATGGAATACTGTAATACATGTGTATAGCATGTTTTTGTTAAAGTTTTCATGAAAGTTTCAAACAATTGATTTTTTTAATGGAAAAAACAATGGTGTACAACAAGTGATGTCAGGTGTTGCTATTATATTATATAATATACCCCTACAGGTGTTGGTAAAGTTGATATCAGGTGTACCCAGCTGTACCCGTCTGCATGTGGAACCAGTTTCTGTGGACGACTGGGAAATTCTGGTAGGTGTTATCAGTTCAGTTTGGCTAAATCAGATGAGTTATTATATCTTTGCCAAGAAGGTTACTATAAAATGCATCAATATAAGTTCGGAACTTTTACTTCTAAGTACATGTAGCAATAGATGTCCCTTAATTTCTTTCTTGTTAAAAGAGCTGAAGAAATTATTGATGGTACCATACTCATTGTCAAGCAATATTAAGTCCAGTTCACAGAGGTGCAGTAATAGTATTATAACTTACAGATGCTTCAGGGATATCTAGCTTAAATATTTTGGATATCTGAATGTCTTGCCATTGTGTAGGATAGTTGTGTAGGATAGAAAAATCAGTGACTTGATTCCTTTTTCACGTACCCTTACGCTAAAGGAACTCCATGCCAGCTACATTGAATCTCACCTGCTGGACCAGGTGCGGGTGGTTTGGACAGGCCAGGTGCTACCTGTGTGGGTCCAAGGGAACACCTGCATTTTTGTGCAAATAGGTACTTTGTATATAAAGTTGCTTCATGTAGTGGTTGAAACATTTTACATGCCATTTTTTTATTCAAGTATGCTCTGTTACACTGTAGTCTCGAACTATTTTAAAACTGTCCCTGATAAATTCTATCTGTTATTAATGATATATGGTTTAGATCCTTTTAGTGACAACACCTGTATTGTAAATGTTAATTGTGTCAGTAATTGAACTGAACAGCAAATATGTAGTATAGTCCAACTTTACAAAACGTTAGATATACATTTTGTAGCCTTACCCAGTTATCCTTTTTTCTTACTCTTTCATAGGCTTGGTGGATCCCAGTGCCCCATGTGTATGTCTGGGACAGCGGACAGAACTCGTGGTTGCACCCAGGACCAGAAATGGTCCAAAATCTATGCAAACAAATCAAAATACACACAATGATACCAAACAGAAGATGACCAAAGACATGCTCAACACATCCACTTTGGCAGATAGTAATTCTGATATTAGTAAGACTGATTCTCTTCCAACAAAAAGTTCATCACAAGATGATGATCAAACTAATGTGGAAGATTATGCAAGGAAATCTTACTTTGAAATATTTTGGTCATACCTTCAATCTCTAGTCGGTAGAGAGAGCACAGAAAACGTGCAGAATGTGGGTAGAACTGGTTCAAAAAGACCAGATCAGCATGTGGTCTGTGACTTTGACTTTACTACCAGAGTACAGGCATATCCTGACAGGTATATTCAAGAAGCTATGCAACACAGGACTGCAGAGACAGATGAATCTAAGGTAGCTGAATTAGATAGAAATGATAGAGAGGGGAATAAAGAAAGTTTGTACAGCCAGGACATGTTTCCCGGACTTCTCCAGCCAATGACAGTTGTCATCCCTAAAGGTCTTTCAGCAAATCCTTCAGACTGGAGGAAGGAAGATGTCACAACGTTTCTAGCAGTTATGACTAAGATGCAGTCTCCTTTAGAGCAGCAAGAGGACGCTAAGAAGAACTTGCTGCAACAAGGTGCAGAAAGACTCACCTATGGGCAAAATCCTCCTAAAGGAAAGGACTCAAAGAAAGAGGTGGAAAAGCCAAAGAAGACTGTGCCAAATGTGACTTCTTGTGTTGTGCGTGTGGTTACCACAGCTTGCAATGTTAGAACAATTGGTGAAAACCCTGAAGGGGAAAGTCTTGGAAGAGTTTGTTTGCCGAATGGGGTGGAGTCACAGGTGACAGACTTGGCAAGGAGGCAGATAGGAGTGGGGGTGACATCGAAGGCTAGAATGTCTTCTGTGAGGCATGAACCAATGGCTGTTAAAGGGATCATCCTTCACCCCCTCCACACACTGGTAAGCTGAATATGTGTAGAAAATCTCACTGTAGACAATGCAACAATTCATATAGTATTACATGTATAGTAAGTTCATATCATAAGTTGAAGGGGCAACCCAGCTGTCTTGGAGTGAAATGAATCATAAGATGAATAGTTATTTTTTAGAAACTACTATAAACTGAATAGTGGATGCACTCTAGATCCAGTTTACTTTCACTTGGCTTGTAAAAGACTCATCTTATCCCTCGTAATGTGACATTTGAGCATGATAGCAAAGGTAGCGAATGCCTGTTCCTATTTTTCTTGTATAAAGAGGCACAGGCACATCTTAACCACATAGAAGTGTTTTGAAAGTTAAAATGTTGAATACATGACAGGGTAGAGTCATCCAAATGATCGGTTTGACCAGTACACATCATGCATTATCATTGTATGAATGAATAAGAAGTATCATTTTTTCCTCCTCAGCCCTCCAGCATAACAAAGGAGATGTTGGTGACAGCTTTCCACCATTGGCTGTCCTGTGTGAGTGATGTGAGCATGCCTCTGCCTGTCACTCAGGGAACACTCATCAGGCTAGCATTGTTCCAAGGTCTGTCATAGGATTGTGCACTTGAATAGGTCCTGTTAGATATGTTAGAGAATGTTTACATCTTAGAAACTGTAGTATAAAGGGTTGTTACACACTGAATGATGATGTACTCAATATACCTTGTAATTACTATGTTAAGAATGAATTAACCACTCAGTAATTTGTCTTTTTATTGTCTACCAGATCTGATGGCAGACTGCCTCCTTGTGTTGTCCCCTCACCCCACCAAGCCGACCCCCTTTCCAGTCTACACCCTCCTACACCCGGACATGATTGGTACAGTCCGTCTGGAGGTCGGGGAGAGGATGACGGACATAAACAAACCCAGCTGGCTGGACAGGCTTCCGCATGACAGTGAGCATGAAGTGGATGGCAAAGTCCCTGTCTTCCGACTCCGAGATCTGGGGTAGGGTTGATATTTATCATCTGTGTCTTCATCTGTACTTGTATAGCCAGTATAATTGCCCATCAACATTTTATACCAGCTTTGCAGGCACACGGCATGGCAGCAGCTGGTTATGTTAGGCTGAACGACCTGTCACACCTAACTTTTGCACATCTAACTGCAAGCATTGCTAAAAGCTGTCAAGTGAGGATGCTCCTATAGTACTTGGTGGCAACAAGTTCCACTCTACTATGATGTACATGATCACAGGATGTTTCTTGATTACATATATGTATTTTTGTTTGTCAACCCTACCTGTCTGGGACAAGCCCAGGTAGATCGACTTTGAAGAAGAACAGAAGGCAGAACATAGGCAACTACAAACTTATGAGTTTAGCTCTACGATTCTGAACATTGTAGTGTTTCTGAATTTTCAAACTTGGTAGAGGGAAAAATAAACTTTTTTTGCACAATTGATGGTCAAAGCATTCAGTTTCCCCCAAATCCTTTGAGTTGAAAAAGTATTGAAACATAAGTCTTTCTTTTTCTAAATCTGTCCTTTGTATGCTTTCAGGGGTGTTTCAGAAAATGCACAGCAGGCCATGGATCATCTCACCACCACCCTGGCAGAGTGCCCCCTAGTGTCTCAGCTGAGTACTGCAACCCGTGGTCTGGCCAATGGTGGCTTGCTTCTCTGTGGTGCTAGAGGGAGCGGTAAAACAGTCCTTGCCCATGCCCTCTGCAGGGAGCTGGCAGAACCACCCCACAACACTTACGTTAGTGTCGTCAACTGTAAGAGTCTGAAAGGCAAGAGGGTGGACAACATCAGGAAGAAACTGGAGGAGGCAGTCAGCGAGGCAACATGGCATCAGCCGTCTGTCATCCTATTGGATGATCTAGATCATGTGACCAGCAATGCCACCAGTCCTGAGCAGGAGATGAGCGGAGAGGCGATGTACAGCAGCCACCTGGCGCAGGTGGTCAGGGACATGGTGGAGAGAGAGATCCGGGCAGGGACCCGTCTCGCCCTTATTGCCACCTGTCAATCAAAAATCAGCATCCACCCATCATTGATTGCATCTAGAGGCCTTCATGTATTTCAGAGCATAGTTGAGATCAAGCCACCTAATGCTCAACAGAGAGAAGAAATTCTACAAGCGATCCTGACTGCCAGAACAGCACTTGACTTGACCTCTTGGGAAACAGTAGAGCTGAAAGCTCTCGCTTCCCAGACAGACGGTTTTGTGGCTAGAGATCTGGAGGCAGTGGTTGACAGAGCAATACACACAGTAGCCTCACAGAAGGTAAAACTGGGACATGAGACTGAAGAATTCAACATCACCACACAAGACTTCAAGGCAGCTCTGGAAGGATTTGTCCCATGTTCTCTACACGGGGTATCCCTCCATAAAGCTGAGGACTTGAGTTGGTCGGATGTTGGGGGGTTAGACCACATCAAACACACCTTGATGGAAACCCTGCAGTGGCCCACAAAGTACCCAGGTCTGTTTTCTAGCTGCCCACTGAGGCCCAGGTCGGGCGTTCTCCTGTACGGGGCACCAGGAACAGGAAAGACACTCCTCGCAGGTAAACAGATTCAGTCAAATCTGTACGAGTGACCACCTCTCCATAAGGACCATCTGTGACCACTTTTTGGTGGTCCCTAAGATCATCTTTCCCATTGAAAGAAGCATTAAGAATTCTGTCTAGGGTGACCATCTGTCAGCATACACCAGATTTTACCGTTCCCCAGTGTGGTCTTCTTGGGTAGGTTTGACAGAAGTAGCTGATGTAGTCCCAAACCTGAAGAATTTTACAAATTACCACTCTAAGTCTAATGTCAACAACAGATTCAAGCACAAATGTTGAAAAATAAGTTTCAGGCAAATGATTCAAGTCCAATGGCCAGTGGTTGCACATAGCACTTAGTACATTTCTCCTGTATCACAATTCTTGGTATTCATGAATGATTAAGATGTGCACACTTACGCAATTGCACTTACGGTAAAAGCTAAAAGCTAGATGGAATGACTTACGAAAGTAAGGACATGCAGTCCTCAGCATTACTACTTCAGCTTACTTTGTATGTACTATATTGTCATGCAGCACTGCATGCACATGAACTGTTTGTACTGATTTCCTTGACCTTGGTAAGGATTCAAATTGATACAGCCTGACTTAACCCTTTCTGGCACTGCTGGCGCCCTCATCAGGTCAGATGGGTCAGAAAGGATTATGAGTTAATGACCAACTTTGCTTCAGGGGTCGTGGCCAAGGAGTGCGGAATGAACTTCATTAGCATCAAAGGTCCGGAACTTCTCAGTAAATACATCGGAGCGAGCGAACAGGCCGTGAGGGATCTGTTTGTACGCGCGCAGGCAGCCAAGCCATGCGTGCTGTTTTTTGATGAGTTTGACTCCATCGCTCCCAGGTAAAATTGCTCTGAACCCGTTTAGGTTTATAAAAAGAATCTTTGATTCCACATTAAGTACCTATCAGGCCTAATGATCACCAATGCAAGTACATGTACATGTACATGTATTTCAAATTTTATTTAAAAAAAAAACATTTACCAAGAAACCAGTCAGTACATCACTTTAGCTTTTTTCTCTTCATTTGCTTGGGTTGACAATATCATATCTAATGCTTATATATTCAACAACTAGACGGAATGAATAATCCAAGTTAGCATAGAAATGTTGAATGTTAATGTTGCTGAAGAAATACATGTATGGGTAATGTGTTTTATGTCTGAAATTTCCTCACCTCTACTTAAAGTTAACAGCAGAATACATTTTTCACTCCATCTCTCCAATTTTTTCCTGAAAAAATCCAACAAACATTTTACTTTTATCAAGATGGCGTGGCCACATTGTACATTTGCTTGTCTGATGTTTTTAAAGATTGGTTTAAGATGTTAAGAGCAAATGTCTGTAAGGATCAAACAATGGTGGCAGGGGTCAAAAAATCGATTCGGCTCATATTTTGCACAGTGATAGTACTTGGCCCACTATCCCTCAAAATAGCTTTCTTTTTGCTCAACACCGATTGTTACCATGGCAACGGGCCAAACAAGTTTTGGGGCCATTTTCACTGATTTGGGTATGTCAAAAACATGAAAATTGGCTCATTTGAGGACATGAATACGAGCAGATGCTTGAATTTAACGGGAAAACAAAAACTGGGCTAACAAGAGCAACTATTCAGCTTTATTAGAATAGCTTTGAAGTTTTCAGAAATTCAAGTTGAAGTGCTTGGGCAACTTCAAAACAATACAGTGTTTGTGGCTTGTGAAAAAAGGTAATTTTGTCCCAACTTTGAAACGCTGTAAGTCCAAAAGTGGTGTTTTGTTTTACTTTAAATTTACATCATATATACATCCAAGTAATAGCTATCATGTAAAACTTTTCAAATTTTGGTATCTTCTTTGGTTGTCACGTAACTGTCCTCAGAAGTAGGTCATTTTTTACGTTTGACGAAAAATATGATGTTGGGCCATATTTAAAGCCCAATATATGGGAAAGTAAAGAAGTGATCTGGTTTAAATTCATGTCAAAGGTAACCCTATGCATGTGCTATCAAATGAATGGTTGCAAAGGTTGGTGTCGTTTATCGTTGCTGTGTACTTGTCCCTAAAAGTAGGCCAAATTTTCGACATATGCGGAAATCAACATTTTTGGCTAACTTTGAAGCCCTGAAGATGTCAAAGTAGGATGTTTTTTCGATTCAATCTTTTATCAGTTGTACCCCTGTGTATTGTCTATCAAATGAATGGTTGCAAAGGTTGGTGTTTTGTTTCGTTGCCACGGACTTGTCCCTAAAAGTAGGCCATATTTTCGACATATGCGGAAATCAACATTTTGGCTAACTTTGAAGCCCTGAAGATGTCAAAGTGGGATGTTTTTTCGATTCAATCTTTAATCAGAGGTACCCCTGTGTATTGTCTATCAAATGAATGGTTGCAAAGGTTGGTGTTTTGTTTCGTTGCCACGGACTTGTCCCTAAAAGTAGGCCATATTTTCGACATATGCGGAAATCAACATTTTGGCTAACTTTGAAGCCCTGAAGATGTCAAAGTGGGATGTTTTTTCGATTCAATCTTTAATCAGAGGTACCCCTGTGTATTGTCTATCAAATGAATGGTTGCAAAGGTTGGTGTTTTGTTTCGTTGCCACGGACTTGTCCCTAAAAGTAGGCCATATTTTCGACATATGCGGAAATCAACATTTTGGCTAACTTTGAAGCCCTGAAGATGTCAAAGTAGGATGTTTTTTTCAACTCAATCTTTTATCAGTTGTACCCCTGTGTATTGTCTATCAAATGAATGCCTGCAAAGGTTGGTGTCTTGTTTCGTTGCCGTGTACTTGTCCCTAAAGTAGGCCATATTTTCGACATATGCGTAAATCAACATTTTGGCTAACTTTGAAGCCCTGAAGATGTCAAAGTAGGATGTTTTTTTCAACTCAATCTTTTATCAGTTGTACCCCTGTGTATTGTCTATCAAATGAATGCCTGCAAAGGTTGGTGTCTTGTTTCGTTGCCGTGTACTTGTCCCTAAAGTAGGCCATATTTTCGACATATGCGTAAATCAACATTTTGGCTAACTTTGAAGCCCTGAAGATGTCAAAGTAGGATGTTTTTTTCAACTCAATCTTTTATCAGTTGTACCCCTGTGTATTGTCTATCAAATGAATGGTTGCAAGGTTGGTGTTTTGTTTCGTTGCTGTGTACTTGTCCTTAAAAGGAGGCCATATTTTGGGCATGTGTGGAAATTGATATTTTGGGCTATGTTTGAAGCTCTGAAAATGTCAGAGTGGGATGTTTTTTCAACTCAATCTTTTATCAGAAGTACCCCTGTGTATTTTCTATGAAACGAATGCCTGCAAAGGTTGGGGTTTTGTTTTGTTGCCGTAGAATTGTCCCTTAAACTAGGGCATACTTGGCATATATACAGAAACTAGCGTTTTTTGGCTAACTTTGTAGCCTTGAAAATGTCAAAGTAGGATAAGTATTTGAATTCCATCAACAGATGTACCCCTGTGTATTGTCTATCAAATGAATGCCTGCAAATGTTGGTGTCTTGTCTCGTTGCAGTGTACTTGTCCCTGAACGTACATTTAGGTCATATTTCGGAAATAAGCGATTCAAAGGAAGCAAAATCAAAACATATATATGTACACACACATACATGTGTGTATGTATGTATGTATGTATGTATATATGTATTTCTTGTGCAAACAATGTCCATATCATTTAATGCAGTAGCATGTTTTTGTTACAAGTTTCTCCCCCTGCACACAAAGATGAGGGAAGATCTACTATACTCTGCGAGCTTGGTAAAATACTTATGTGATCCTCACTAGGAGAGAAATGATAAATATTTTCACTGTCTAACTTTGTAATGCTTAGTAAAATTCATTGCACCAACGTTGCATGTTGTTTCTCTGGCGAGCACAGACAGACAGAACCAAACTTCCCCTCTTCTGGCCTACATACTGGAGTTCTCAAGTTTCTCAGCCTAGGGCACAATGATAAGGGGAGATCCGCTATACTCTAGTAGGTATGGGGGTAAAATCAGTAAAACCTTTAGGTAATACTCAGAAGTATTTTTGAAAGACAATACATAGTATAACTTCTTGAAGAACTTGGGTTTAGAAATTACTGCATGTTTATTTCCAAATATGTTGAAAATATGACCTACTTTTAGGGACAAGTAGCAACGAAACAAGACACCAACATTTGCAGACATTCATTTGATAGACAATACACAGGGGTACATTTGATAAAAGATTGAATTGAAAAAACATCCCACTTTGACATTTTCAGAGCTTCAAACATAGCCCAAAATATCTATACTTTGACATCCTACTTTGACATCTTCAGGGCTTCAAAGTTAGCCAAAAATGTTGATTTACGCATATGTCGAAAATATGGCCTACTTTTAGGGACAAGTACACGGCAACGAAACAAGACACCAACCTTTGTAGGCATTCATTTGATAGACAATACACAGGGGTACAACTGATAAAAGATTGAGTTGAAAAAACATCCTACTTTGACATCTTCAGGGCTTCAAAGTTAGCCAAAATGTTGATTTCCGCATATGTCGAAAATATGGCCTACTTTTAGGGACAAGTCCGTGGCAACGAAACAAAACACCAACCTTTGCAACCATTCATTTGATAGACAATACACAGGGGTACCTCTGATTAAAGATTGAATCGAAAAAAACATCCTACTTTGACATCTTCAGGGCTTCAAAGTTAGCCAAAATGTTGATTTCCGCATATGTCGAAAATATGGCCTACTTTTAGGGACAAGTCCGTGGCAACGAAACAAAACACCAACCTTTGCAACCATTCATTTGATAGACAATACACAGGGGTACAACTGATAAAAGATTGAATCGAAAAAACATCCTACTTTGACATCTTTAGGGCTTCAAAGTTAGCCAAAATGTTGATTTCCGCATATGTCGAAAATTTGGCCTACTTTTAGGGACAAGTACACAGCAACGATAAACGACACCAACCTTTGCAACCATTCATTTGATAGAACATGCATAGGGTTACCTTTGACATGAATTTAAAACAGATCACTTCTTTACTTTCCCATATATTGGGCTTTAAATATGGCCCAACATCATATTTTTCGTCAAACGTAAAAAATGACCTACTTCTGAGGACAGTTACGTGACAACCAAAGAAGATACCAAAATTTGAAAAGTTTTACATGATAGCTATTACTTGGATGTATATATGATGTAAATTTAAAGTAAAACAAAACACCACTTTTGGACTTACAGCGTTTCAAAGTTGGGATAAAATTACCTTTTTTCACAAGCCACAAACACTGTATTGTTCTGAGGTGGCCCAGGCACTTCAACTTGAATTTCTGAAAATTTCAAAGCTATTCTAATAAAGCTATATAGTTGCTCTTGTTAGCCCAGTTTTTGTTTTCCCGTTAAATTCAAGCATCTGCTCGTAATCATGTCCTCAAATAGGCCACTTTTCATGTTTTTGACATACCCAAATCAGGGAAAATGGCCCCAAAACTTGTTTGGCCCGTTGCCATGGCAACAATCGGTGTTGAGCAAAAAGAAAGCTATTTTGAGGGATAGTGGGCCAAGTACTATCACTGTGCAAAATATGAGCCGAATCGATTTTTTGACCCCTGCCACCATTGTTTGATCCTTACAGACATTTGCTCTTAAATGACCCCACCGATCTGACTTGCTGAAGTAACTTTTGTATTGTGCATTGTATTACCTGGATGTCTAAACTTCATTGATGACCCCACCAAATAATTCTTACTCTTACTCATAATTGAATGATAGTGGGTGCTATCTGAGATGTCAAATTCTAAAAGTTATCCAGTTGCTTGATTTATTTTGTACTACGTGACCTCACTAATGTGTTTTGTTGCTGTAGGAGAGGCCATGATAACACGGGTGTGACGGACCGTGTAGTGAACCAGTTCCTAACCCAGCTGGACGGAGTGGAGGGGCTACAGGGGGTGTACGTCCTGTCAGCCACCAGCCGGCCCGACCTGATCGACCCCGCCCTGCTGCGGCCAGGCAGGCTGGACAAGTGTCTCCACTGTCCGCTCCCAGACAAGGTCAGAGGGTGGAATAGAGTTTTTAGGAGGACGATTATTAAAGATCAAACCTTAGATTCTCATTTTATTTGCATGAGTCAACATCTCTAGCTCCATGATCCATGGCCCGCTGCACATTTTCTGAAACTCCCCTGAAAAAATCCATAGGACAGATTTAGAAAAAGAAAGACTGATATTTCAATAATTTCTCAACTCAAAGGATTTGCATCTTGGGGGAGTCTGAATGTTTTGATCACCAATTGTGCAGCTTTGGTCATGTCTGTCAGGGCATTGAAGCCCAATATCAAAGGAAGATGTATAGAAACACCAACTGAAGTCATTTAGTGTTTGAAGCTCTTAAACATGTCAAATTCTTGCTGCTCCTTTTCTGTGATGGAGTGCATGTATGGATTTATTTGTTGTTTTCAAGTCCGTTAATACAGCTTCAAGAATTGATTGACCCAGTTATACAGTAATTAGAAGGTTGACATGTAAAATGTTGGCTGTAATTAACCTGAAAAATGTCCAGTTTGTAAATCACAGACTACCATGATTTATCTTAGTTTGTCTTTGAAGTATGGTATACCAATCAATCAACCTGGTTTTGTAAAATGACCTAGTACCAGGTATTACAGTTTCAGCTGCATTTCAGTCATATCAATGCATTAAAGTAAGATAAAATTGTAGCTGTGTGAAAAGGCTGATACATAATATTTCAGGTACATTTAATAACCTCCATTTTACAATGTTCTTTTGCCACCCAACTTGATCAATTACAGGGTTAGGCAGCAGGGAGAAGGTTAAACTTAAATATGTATCTGGTTCTAACTTATACTTCCATGTATTTGCAGGAAGACAGAGTGAAAATCCTCATGGCACTGTCCAAAGACCTGAACCTGTCAGAAGACGTAGACCTGGCTGGTTTGTCTGAGAAATGCAAGCACTTCACCGGTGCAGACTTCAAGGCACTGTTCTATAATGCACAGCTGGAGGTCATCCATTCCAACATGGGGATGTCAGCCTTGTATGGGAGGGGAACAGGAGTGGATGAGTCCACTGGGGTGCAGGAAGTTGATGAGCAACAAGGTACCAATGCTAAACATTGCTGTAGTGAGCATGTGCCCAGATGTAGTGATGAGCGTGTACCCAAATGTAGTGAGCACATTACCCAGAACATATCTACATCGGGGGCTTTAAGGTCATGTTCGTGTACTGTAAATGCAAAATGTTGGCGGTGGTTTTATGTTCGCGGTTTTTGGGGAGAACTTTATTCTGAGGCGCCTGTTATGGTGAATACGTAGCTATCTTGGTTTCTGACTGGTTGCCCGTAAAGCCACCAGTGTTTTCATTATGTGACTGTAGCGCTTGTATCAGACACGAACTTAAAAACACCACGAACACACCATCTGGTTTAGCATCTTCTTTTCCCCATCATCTTTTCCCCATCATCATCATCATGAAATTAAATCCTGGCGAACTTGAATGCTTTTACAGTATATAAGGATATAATATACCATAGGTAGTTTCCATGAGTTATGTGGTAAAAGAAATCATATGCAACAGACAGAATTGTGACAAGACAACAACTCCTTGACATGTCTGATAACACATTACAACTAAGGCAGACAGGTTAAACAAGGTTAAACAATGTCTAGCTGTTGTTGGCAGTTGACTTTGCCACTGGTTATTGATGGGTAAAAACAGCCAAGCTGATCGCCCAGGGTCTTGTGTGTGTTATATACGTTCTGTATATGTGCCGCTGTCATCTTTTTTTCTGATTAAAAAGAAAAGGTCACACATGTACCATCCATGCCGTCCGCAGGTGAGAGCAAAGCTACATGTATATCAGGGATGGAGGCCAAAGTCATACTGATGCCATCACTCCAGGAGGGCAAGGTCAAGGTCCAGCAGGACAGACATGAGAAGCTCCTAGAGCAGGTGAACACGCCTTTTCTTGCATTGTATTTCTGTTCTATCTTTACTTGTAGATTGGCATGGAGGCTCCAGTATGACAAAGGTCACTTTGAAAAGTCATTGGATAGCAGTAATTAATTACAAATCCTGAATACATTTGTACAGGAAATATTTGGTTTGATTTGGTAAAATGATATTGTGCTGGGCTATGAAAGCATATTGTTATTCATTGACAAATGATTTGCACTTTTATTGACTTGTCTTATTTTTCTTATGAACACAGGTTGCCATCATATGTAGAAACTGGGATGGAGATGAGGTAAGAAAAATGTCCATCATGTTTATTTCTTGATCTTTGTAAATTAACAAACTGGATTACAATCATTCCCCAAAATTGTACACATTTTCCCCACATATCATTGTTGTGTGCATACAGTAGCTAGCTCTTTCTTGTCTGCTATAGTGCATTGTTTACATTTTACATATAAATCATTCTTATTTCAGGATCCTACAGGTGACACATCACCTGAAGAGTCATCCAAGGCCCCCATGATCCACCAGGAACACCTGATGCAGGCTGCTACAACAATGAGGCCATCTGTGTCAGAGACAGAGAGGCTGAAGTACCAGATGATGTGAGTTAAGTTTCACGCTGTGGCTGAGGATTTAATGTTTATGGCCTTTTGCAGGCATTTTTCAAACGTTATCTCAGGCCAAGAAAACCATCAAATACATTGAAGTCAAAAGGTTGGAAAAGAGAAAAAATAATCCAAATGATGCAAACTATACTACAGTCATACCGGTAACTTGGAAGCAGAGACATTGTATCAAAAAGATGACAATTATTACATTATGAATCCCTATAAAAGGATATCTTGTCAAAGCTGTATGATTTATAGATAATGTCTTTTAAGATTTATAATTTATAAATATTGATATTTTTATATCCTTTCTTTCTGCCAGATATGAAAACTTCATGGAGAGCAGGGGAGGAAATTTCCAAAATGTGCAGTCAACATCCTTGAAGAAGACAACATTGGCTTGATCATTTGGTAGTACAGGTAGCAAACATTTTGTGGGAACATTTCTTGAGACTTGGAAAGATCCGACCATCATTCATTGTCAGACAGACACTTACATGTAGTCTGCAACATAGGGATCAATTCTTGGCTGGTCTGCACAGTAAACATGGTAACAGCATCAGAAAATTGAGGACAGAAGACAAACAGAAGGTAGAGAAGAACAGCGCAGTATAGCACTAGTAAATATCCACCCACAATCTGCTAAAAATCACAGTTTAGGTTGATCCCAGCATTTTTATGCTGGTACTCGAATGTCATTTGCAACAAAAGAGTTCTGGCACAATCTCTCTTTTTTCTATCATCTTCTAGAAGTATTGGATATTACTACATGTATTTTTCTGGATATTACAGACTCATGCCTTCTCGCCTTTCGCTGAGTAAACCAATACTTGCCCACACATACAAGAACATTTGATTTCATTCTGTTTATGGAGCACCACAGGGATGCCAACCTTTGTATGTGACCTAGATTTCTTGATGGATTCATACCCTGGCATTATATTATGATAATACGAAGTTTTCAAAGAGATCTTTCTTCGCAATTGAATGAAAAGAGATGCATGTATAATATGTGAAAGAAAGTGCTTAAATGAAATAAATGTGTGTCCACATAGATACAGCACATGCTGTGCAGCATATTGCTGTGTTACTTGATTCATTGCAGGATACTAGAATAAAGCCACATCAATGGGTGATTGGATTCATTATGCTCTAATTGGAATCATTTTTACGTCAAAAATCAGTAAGCAAGATTTGAGCAAGAGGTGTCATTTCACAGTATGGCATCAAGAACATATTTTGTATAGTGGGGTTATGACAAATACTGCTCTAGAGAGGTTGGTGTTCAGGTTTGGCTATGTTGTATATTTGGTTGCCAATTTATGATTAGACAAAGAGCTCAGAAAAAAACTTAATTCCATGTAGTCATGAATAACTACATAAAATGGTGTGGGCCAGAATTTCCAGTATTAGATTTAGTTGCAGCCTACTTGGTTACAAACTAAGATGTTATTGACTTGCCTATAAAAAGGTGCTTGCCATATGACATATGTGAAGACATGAGGTTGTGAGCGATGGTTTAGAATTTTATCAACGGCTTCTACCTGTCAAATTACAACTTTGAGAACTTATTCTGGCTGACAAACATTGTATCCAGCACGCCGGGGGATCACAGATTAAAACTAGAGTTCCACGAACACATTATCTTCGCCAAATAATCAAGGCTTATTAAGGAGAGTGATTAATATTTACATGCTTATCACCCCCAGCAAATTTGATCATACACCATACCGTTTGAAAGTTACGATTTGGGGAGAATGAGTCCAGTCTAGATAGGGATAAAAAATCATTTGGTGGTACAGGACTAGTATATGTGTATAGTGTGCTGATATATGTTATAACTGGTCATCAAAAATATTGAAAGTTATGATTAGATGGTACAGTCAACATATATGAATAAAATAAATCTTTACTCCATATCATACACATTTTGCAAGACATACATGTGACTTGTTCATACGGTGCTAGGTAATACCTAGCAGTGGTGCAGTTTTGGTGCAGTGTACCCTCTTAGCAGAGGAGTGCTGGTTTTTGACATGTTTTTAGGTGCTTTTGTCAGGCTTTCTATTTAGTCCCCTTTCCGTTATGTCTCCAACCATGTGTTGGACACAAATGGCTAAACTGAACACGTTAAAAACCAACCGGACCCACACATCTGCTTGGAGTGTAGTGAGACTGTCCCAACTGTATATTTATGTGCCCAATTCGTTTATTTATACTTCTAGGCAAGGCCCTCTGTTGACCTGTTAGCGGCAAAACACTGTCACACGGCCCATTGTGAAATGTACTTGGATTTACAAACTATCCTTACTAATTATGCAGATTAGCTCCTGTTTTCTATAATTATACATCGATTGTGTAAAGCACCATCTGAGCTCTCTACATACCAAACTTCACGACGATCTGTCGACCCCTTCTAAAGTTATTCATGTCCGAAGGTCAAAACAAAAACACCCACTGCAGTTCTAAACAAGCCGCTAGGGGGCCCAAACTTACAGAACTTACTTCTTGTGGCGTGAACTATCTACCATACAAATATCATGACCATAGCACTTTCAGAAAATATGCCACTAAATTTTGAAGCTCCGCTGCAGTACCTTAGGTACTCGCTAGAAGGCCCATTATCGAACTTGACCTTCCTTTCCGTAAACCCTACCCATCCACTCATTATCATACAGATCCATCAACAGCTTCTTGAGTTATGTTGTCCACAAGAATTACACATCCACACAAAGCCCGCTGCAGTACCGACGGAAAATGCCAGGAGAACCATTTTTGAACTTGATCTCTGTTTCCACAACATCTACACACCTGCGAAAAATCATGAAGATCCATCAACGTTTCCGTCACTTTTTTCGCGTACATACAAACGCACACAAATTAAAAGTCTACTGCAGTACTGTTGAAAAACGCAAGGTAAACCATTTTTGAACTTGACCTTTCTTTGCACAACCACTACACACCTACCAAAAATCATAAAGATTCATCAAAGGTTTCTTGAGTTATGCTCTTGACATACATACAGACCCATCAAACAGCTGGCTCAACCGAAAACATAATCTACCCCGAGTACTATAGTACTCGGCGAAGATAACAAGCTGAGTCCCAAACAGTTACTCAAGCAATGGGGTAAAATTTTGGAACAGTCAGATGTTTCAGATAGGATCCGCTGTCTTTTGTCAGTAACTAGATACTGTCTGAAAAGTCTGACTGTTTCAAAATGGTATCCAGTTGCTTGAGTAACTGTTTTTTGGGGTATCTTATTTACTTGGATGTCTAACCTTCCCCAATGCTTCAAGAAGAATGTTTCTTTTCTTCGTCTTACTTTGATAAAACTAATATATGGCAGCTGGTGTTTAGGCCATTGTAGATTATTTGAGTTTTGTCATTCTTAATAGTGATAGTTAAGCGTGGCCCAATTAAACGATTCTTGTTTTTGACTAAGAAAATGTTCCTCTTTCCAGCAAAGGTAAAACCATTCATCAATATTGCCGATGATGGGAGAAAAAGTCATTAAGACTTAACAATGACTAAAATTTAGCGAGATAAAAATTCTGCTTTCATTGGTTCTGATAACCCCCTAGTACACCCTCTTGATTTCAATGCTTGATCTTGAACTTTTTGTCTAAGAAACTCTGGGAACCATGCTATATGGAAATGTAAGACTTATGTCCATATCTTTATCACAATTATCAGGGTAGCTATCGCAATTTCAGGGTAGCTATCGCAATTTCAGTAATCTTTAACCATAAATTGTTCGATTTTTTTAGGGTCTCCGAGGGGCTCCCAGAACTGCATAACGAAAAATACCTGGAGGGTTTTAATTACAGTATATGGGTGTTCATAGTTCCACATACCTATCACAAGTACAAAGTATGAGCCGATTTGGCCGACCCCCATCTTCCGACCTATGCCTGGTTTTGCCTGGTTTTCTCGTGCCTCTTAAGTTTGAATGCTACTCGAGCGTCCATTAGCCAATGGCAATCATGGTATTCCTCAACCTGGAGAATCGTGGATTATTCAAGTGTTAGTTATGTGAGTCCGATCTTACGCAGTCTGTAGTTTCTGTACAAAACTATGTGTCACGCTTTAGGAGGCTGTCAGACTTGTGTATATAGTATATATCATGTCCATATGAGTTCCTCCCATATCTCAAGTCATCCGTGAGAGGAGACTACGTTTTGCTGGTCATTCCTGGAGGAGTAAAGGAGAGATCGTCAGGGACGTCCTCCTGTGGGCACCAAAACATGGACATGCAAGTGTAGGCAGACCTCACACGACCTACATACAGCAGCTCTGTGAGGATGCAGGATGCACACCAGAAGAATTGTCAAGAGCAATGGCGGACAGGGAGGACTGGAAAAGGAGGGTGTTGTCCATCCGTGACACTCTCACGACAAGATGAGATGATGAGTTCCGTATTGACATTGCGGGGAAGGTTTTTTTAATTCATTTTAACCCACCGTTGTGCCGCCTGGTAATATTAAACCGAGAATCAAAAATACTTCTTCGGTCGTAAAATTTAGCTCAGCCCCCAACAAATGTCAAAACGGAATTATGGACAACTAGAGTTCCACGACCTCATACCTTCGCCAAATGATTTTAAACTTTTTGACTGACGTATCAGGAGTGTTTCTCATTAATTATAAATCATACCAGTTGATCTTCTTCACCCAAAAAACAAAAGTATGAGCTTAACAAATAAGGTTATGCTAACAAAGTAACATTTATCATGAATTATGCAAATGAGGTCCTTATTAGCATAATTTGATTCAACGATGTTCACATTCACATAACTTCCAAATGACACAAGTATGAAATTGCCATCATTTACCTGTATGGAATTATAGTAGTTTCTCATTAATTATGCAAATTAGGCCTACATTTGCATATTTTAATCCATCAAAATTCCTCAGTAACAAATGTCACATATTTCAATAGTCATATCATGGAACACAGCGGTTTCTTAAAATTGTCTCATTAATTATGCAAATTAGAATCTGATTTGCATAATTATCGTCCAATCATACAAAGCATCACGTAAGCTATCTACATACCAAAAATCATTACCATCCATCAAGCCCATCTTGAGTTATAGTATTTTCTCATTAATTATGCAAATGAGGTCTTCATTTGCATAATTGATATCTATTAATATTTCTCTCTTCTTCAATTACATATGTCACATGTTTGAGAGTCCTATCGTGGAATTTGGCGGATGTATAAACTTTCCTCATTAATTATGCAAATTAGATACTGATTTGCATAATAAGTGTCTAATCATGTACATCATCACTCAAGCTATCTACTTACCAAAAATCATAACCATCCATCAAGCCCTTCTTGAGTTATTCCCTTTCAAAGTCTGAACCAAAACCTGCTCCTGCAGTTCCAAAAAAAGCCGCTAGGGGGCCAAAACCCGTACCACTTACTCTCTGTCCAAAGAGCTATCTACCACTCAAAATTCAGTTCCATAGCTTGTCCAGAACACGAGATATCGAAACAGGAAGTTCCGCTGCAGTACCGTAACAAGCCGCTAGGGGACCCAAAATCTAATCATTTCCTAGTCTCATCAAGATCTACCCACCTACCAAATATCAAGACAATCCATCCAAGCCTTCTCGAGTTATGCTGTACATTACATACATACACACAAACGCTACCCTCTGCATAACCTTCTCGGCGAAGGTAATTACGGACTTGATACGCGTTCAAGTGTGACAGCTCCGTTAGGCGGTTTACCGGTGAGGCGAAACAAGGAGCTTTATTTTGCATATAACAGTCATACTCATAGGTCAGGTAGAGGTCCAGTGCGTCCTGTTTCTCTTAAGCTCATTATGTACACAGCCAACCCATACCGGCGTTAGCGAAAGGACTCCGTGCGTTAAATACACGCACTTGAGAGGGCATCCAATGGGGGTCCTGAAGGAAGTTTAGCTCAGCTCGGGCTTGTGGACATCCTGGAACCGCAGTGCCACGTAACTGGTCACATCACTCACTTTGAAAGGCTGACGCGCGATAGTTACAAGTATCTGGATGTGGCAACCCTCCCATACATAGACCCAATGTGTGAAAGTAAGTACTAGTAGTTTTGTTTTTGTTTTCATTTATACTCTTAGGTGGCCATTGTTGCTAGCCAGGTCTCCATCCGTCGGCCCAACCCAGGTACCTGTTGCTTGGATACCAGGCTACCGCTTTAAAGTTAGTCCATTTCTACCCTGGTAAGCCCATAGTATCTGCGGGACGGCGTGGTGACTTGCCCCCGAGGAAAACGAGACCATCATGGCCGACGGAGTTACAGCTTATGCTTGGGTCACATTTCCCAGCCGGGACCCGGCCGGGCTGTTTGCGGAAACGAAAAATTAAAATGTATATCAATAGATATGCACAAGCTATGCTCTTGAATGATTTTTGGTACGTTTTGTGTTTTTTGTAGTCTTTTATATCATACTTTTTGTTCCCAAACACTGCCCGGCCGGGCCCCGGATTGAAAATGTGACCCAAGCTTTACGGGGGCACGTCGCTAAGCCGCCCGCAGATAATCTGGGCTTACCAGGGTAGTCCATTTCTCGCTAAAATGATTCAGCTGTTGCTTTCTGATTTACACTGCTTACTTAAGTTGTTGAATGGATGAACTTTATTGGTCAACAATCGTGCATGGTACAATGTATGGCATTAAATCAACCATACTATAAGGCTAATCTATCCTACAATCACAATACAAAATATCATCGATAACAGTATATGGGCTACAATATATTCATGTATGTGTAATTTTGTCTCAATTTTGGAATGGTGTATAACAAGATTGACCTGTGTAGGCGGATATAGGAGTTGGACATGACAACAAGACATAGGAAATCTCGTTTTGTGTACCAGAAAGGGTGAAGTTTGTCATTAGTTGTAGTAACAGTGTGTTGTGCTTGTGGATATTTACACAGGTCCTTAATGAAGTCAATAAGCTAGCACATCTAAAAGTCCCTTAAAGGTGACATGCACTCGCTCGCTGAAATCAACCGATACGACAGTTCCAGTTTGTGAACGATCTGTACCCATTTTTTTAAAAAAGTAACATCCCCATTTCGTATCCTACAGGTTGAAATCTTGAAGCGTTATGAGGATCTTAAGGCGCACCCAAGGCTCTTTTTGCCTGGTCCTGACTGTCGGGTTCCTTCTGTCTTCCATCTACGTTCTTGTAGTCAGAAATCCCCGGGACGTCAAGGGGACAAAAGCTGATCGTTTGAACACGATTCACGTTGCCGCGGGGATGGACCAAGCTGTGGGGATGACTGGACGAAAATATGCCTCTCCCAGTTCTGGCCCAACATCTTACCTCACAACAAACGAGATCGATAAACATGGCAAAGCTTCAGCAGGAACGGAGGAGCATACAACAGAAAACGGCTTAAACGCACGTGTACAAACCACCGTGCCAACGAGAGAGGTAATCGATCGCGAGACAAAAGTACTCAAGAGCCGCCAAGAGGCCGATACACACACGGAGGTCGCCCACGATCGAAAACCTGTACAAACGCCAACACGGACGTCACAAAACTTTAATGAAGCAGGCATGACAGAGGCCCAGGTCAACAACAAAGAAACCGATGGAGAACTCGCCAACGTGCCGGCATATGGACAAAAACTATCCAAAGTTCATCTTGAAAACGTAATCGAGAAATCTCTCTCTAATAGGTCAGCAGAAATGACGCGTAATAGTTCACAGAAAGGAAAAGTCGCCAGCGGTGACGAGGCTCGTCGTCACAGCCGAGAGCAGCCGCTGTGCAAGTATCCCGACCTACAGATGGAGAGTTCAGAATTCAACCACCTTTTTGAAAATATAACAGACCTGTACTGCGGATATGCCCCTATCAGCTACCTGACATATCTAGACGGAAACTCGCGGACGGATGAATCTCCCTGGGACTTAGTCAAACTAAACTCGAGCGTCCTTCTGCCAACACAGACATTACTCAACTGCACCTATAGTAGAATTACGAGATTCGGCGATTACGAAATCCTCTATACCACGTTGCACTCAAAAGTATTCGTCTCCAACCAAGAAGCTATACAATTTCCATTCAAAGACGAGTTCGCTAAAATTAACTGTTTCTTAGAAGAGGATGTGTTTAACGAAACAGAACAAACATGGGTTAAAGTCATAAGAGAACACAGCAACATGTTTGTACAAGTGATAAGGAACGATGACCTGGTTAGGAACAAAAAGGCGGACATGGTGAAGGACGGCCGAATGAAGACGGCCCTCGGACAAGGTATGAACGTACTTATGGTTGGGGTGGACTCGACCTCACGGATGAACTTCATGCGAAAACTGCCCAAAACTTTCAAATACTTCACAGATACTTTGGAGGGTCATGTTATGAAAGGTTATCACGTGATCGGTGACGGCACCACGGCGCAGTTCCTCGGCATGTTGACAGGGTTTCTCGAGGAAGAGTTACCCAGCGCGAAAAGGGGAATGGAAAATTCAACAACCTGCGACGCATTCCCGTTTGTCTGGAACAAGTTCAGAAGGATGGGCTACACGACCATGCACGGGGAGGACGAAGCGCGGTCAGGAACGTTCCAATTTCGTACACAAGGCTTTGAAACGCAGCCAACTGATTACTACATGAGGCCTTTCTGGGTTGCCCAAGAAGATCTCCCCGAGTCTGAAGAGTGGTTCTGTTTCGGAGCGACACCCAAGCATCACTACACCCTGAAGTACGCCCGCGATTTTGTGGAAGCGTATCACGACATACCCAAGTTTGCAATTGCGTTTCACACCGAACTCAGCCACGACAGTCTAAACATGGTGCAAGTTGCCGACGACGACATTCTGACACTCGTCAAATCCTGGAAGGACAAAGGCTACCTCAACAACACCGTTTTCATACTTTTTGCCGACCACGGAGCCCGGTACGGCGACCTTAGAAAGCTGCTACAAGGTCGACTGGAGGAAAGGCTGCCGTTCTTTGGGATCGCCGTCCCTCCTTGGATGAAAGTAAGTCATCCTGAAATTATCCGCAACCTAAAGAAAAACGAAGAACGTCTTACATCAGCCTTCGACTTCCACAAGATGCTGCAGCACGTGATGGACTACCCAGGCGACCCGTCCGGTTTCCAGGGACGCGGCATCAGCCTGTTCCAGGAGATCCCGCTCAGCAGAACGTGTGAGGACGCCTCCATTGCTGATCACTGGTGCACCTGTCTGCAGACCGAACCGATCAACAAGAGGAACAAACTAGTTCGAGAAGCAGCAGGCTTTGCCGTCTCGTACATGAATCATTTAACTGCAGTGCACCGAAGTCTTTGTGTCGAGTTATTTCTGAGGAACATAACTCACGCAGAAGTCATCAAACCAAACCACAAACTATTACAATTCGGTGGCAGCGACCCGTTACTCCGAAAGGCCTTGTTTGGTAAAGACCTGGATGTCCCTTTCCTGGACTTTCGAATTACCCTGGAAACTGGACCCAATGGTGGCGCATATGAAGTGTCCGTGAGAAAATGGCTGTCTGACAAGAAGACTGAGATAACGGCAGACATCAGTCGCATCAACATGTACGGAGACCATCCCCGCTGCATCCAGGACAACTTTCCGCGCCTGAGGAAGTATTGCTTCTGTAGAGAGTTTCTCAAACCTGTGCCTCAGGAGTAAATTGTAAAATAGGAACATGAGGACTTTGATTTATTTCAGGAGTCTCGTTTGATATATGATGCATCAAATTGGTCAAACGAGATGTAGAATACTGTTACGTCAAGCTGATTAGAAATATCTTCTCACGTGTTGCCTACGTCAAGCACATTTCCCACGCACAACCGTCCGGATGTTCCGCGGCCTTCCATACATTACGTAGTCTGATGTAATAAAGCGCAACTCTGCATGGGTCAAGCAAGAATTGGAACACAGCGCAATGACATCATTCGTAGCTCTGGGACAATGACAGCACTGAGACGGAATTCGACCGGTTTCGACTTACTCGTCTTTATCAAGAATCACACAGCGCAATGATAAAAGATGACCTTTCCACAAAAATGAACATGTGTGGAAAGTACTTGGTCTGCTTTCAAGCGACTCCTACTTGGTATCCATTATAATAATGCTGTAAGACTTAAGTGGACGTTGGTGAGTCCTACTGTGCTGAAATGATGTTATTCTCTAAGCAGAGGTTTCGATCGGGGGGCTAGCAGTGTCCAGGCTTTTTAACGCTGCCCTCCCGTCTGCGTTAAAACACCTGGACACTGCTATCCCCCCGATCGAAACCTCTGTTTGGAGAATAACATTATGTCAGGAGATTAGAGATGTGAATGAAATATGGACGGGCACGTATTCGATTCCTCACGTCTGTTAATTGGTTATTATTGTGACCTCTATTTTGGTCACTGTTGATACTTGACTTGATGCATAAAATACTGTTGTTGGTTATGTCCCTTGGAAGAATCGACAAAAGAAAGTTGCATGCTATTACTTGAGATATAGCTCAACAGATTCCAACAGAAAGTACCTTTGTAGGGCAGGTCCGCTGCGGTGGACGGTGTGGACAAATACGGATCCCTCCCTGACAGATTTGGTCTGTTCCACAAATGGCAAACACCAGATAAAGTCAACATACCAATGACGTAATCTGGTACCCTTGCAGTGATGTAACTTTCCGACCTTTGCTCTCAGTGCAACACGACGTAGCGGTATACGTATCACGGTGATATACTAGTATGCGATCTTTTTGAGCGAGGCTACCAATATAGGATGGAGTTAGACGAAGCCCTGTTTTTTCTAGGAGATTTTGGCTTATACCAGACCATAATATATGTCCTGATATGTGTTTCCGGACAGTTTACCCAAGCCTGGCACATGCTGAGTATGGCTTTCCTCGGGGGACTACCAGAACACCACTGTAAGGTGCCGGAGGGGTTATACCTTAACCATAGCGTACCCTCTAGCCTGGTAGACGGCCGTGTGGTGTACAGTCAATGTAGCATGTACAAAAACGTCAGCATTGACAACTCTACCGTGCCATGCGAGGATGGCTGGGAGTACAGCTTCCAGTCTACAATCGTAACTGAGGTAGGGTCCTCTCTTGTTATTTCTATATAAAAACGAGCAAATAACAACAGCAAAAGAAGTTTGATGAAAGCATTATACACAACATGTATCATTGCCCCTTTTAACATGCGTCCCCTCATAGCAATATCACGATGTTACAATGATGAATTAAGGTGACTATTCTACTGTGCTACTTTGGTTGAATCGTTCGTTTATTTGGCTTCGATGTTTATCTTCTCGTGTGCTGAGAACTGTGTTTACGTTTCAGCAAAGCATACTACGTTTGATCGATCGAATCGAATGAAGACCTTTATTGTACATTCGTGCCCCGAGGGGCTAGATGCAGGTCGTCTAATATAAACCTAACTAACATGTAAGTGACATATACAGTGAAATATATACAGTACATAGTTTGAAAATGCATGGTAGACGAAAGTGATAAGCTAAGCTAATCCAGTCAATGTACTTTGGTCGTCACGAGTACGGATGCGGCTTCTTTACACATCACAGTGGGACCTGGTGTGTGACAAGTCAGCACTGGTAGAGACGTCCGAGTCCGTCTTCATGGCGGGAGTCATGGTCGGCTCGTTGGTGTTCGGACAGCTGTCGGACCACTTCGGACGCCTTCGGGTCTGGCTCGTGTCCATATGGCTGCAGATCGTTTTCGGAGTGGGCGCAGCGTTTGCGCAGGACTACTACTCCTTCACTATCCTGAGGTTCATCACCGGAGCTCTAGAACAGGTACAGGCTTTGAAGTTGGTGATCATATCTTGGGACACCGGTCATACTGTGGGTCTTGCCAATATAGTTTATCAGCGTCCAATGTGACGGATATGAACACATTTGACAGCTGGCCTACGAAATGAAATGAAATGATACATACATGTAAGGTCTGTGCCGGTACTCCAAGAGATGGAACGGGAATTGTCGTGCTGGCTGTAAGTCTGATCAGCTGGTAAAGGAACACAAAGTTCTAAAGGTGAGAACAACAGACAACATGACGTCGGTCAGAAAAAGCAGCTGTAAAATTTGGTGTTGAGACAAGAATTCTAAGATGCGTACTGACGACTTTGAAACATCCAGCTTGAAATAAGATATTGAACTCTTTCGAGCATCCTTAAGGCCGTTGTAAGTTATCAGGAATGATGGGGGGTGCTGCATATCGATGTTCATCTAAATATAAAAGAGTCCCTCGCATATGTTTCGTGAGTATCAATGATAGAATCTGCTTGCTAGTCCCTCCATTTTCCCCAAATTTCGGAACCAGGTCCTTAGTCAGTACCAGACTCCTCGAGTTGCTGGCAAAATAGAGGAGTTGCAAACACCTAACTCCTTGGTCGGTTAACTCCTTTGAAGAATTATTCAACCTATATGGCTAATCGTGATATTTTTCTAGAAACCCAATGAGTCCGTGCGAGACTAGACCACCCTCATAAATCAGGCCCCCTACGCTCCACGATACATCGATGTATCGTGGAGCGTAGGGGGCCTAATTTATGAGGGTGGACTAGTACTACACTCGTTCCTTATGACCTTCTCCCTGCGCAGGGGGTTGATATCGTGTCCTACGTGATGGCCACCGAGATGTTCTCCCCCGCCCGCCGCAGCTTTGCCGGGGTGCTGACCACTCTGTTCTGGGCCTCGGGCATCATGAGCCTCGCCCTGCTGGCCTACCTCCTCCCGAACTGGCGACATCTACAACTTCTTATCTCTCTCTTCAATGTCATCGCCCTACCGTACTGGTGGTATGTTCGTTGTTTTTGCCTAGTTGCTTATTTTGGGTATCTCACCGGACTGCGCCAATTTTTGCCAGTTTTTTCAAGTAAGGCTGCACCAAGTAATTTTTATGGATGACGTCCTTTGGAGACCCTAAATCTAATGCGAGACCGCGAAAAAAAAACAAGAAGGGCCGAAAAAAACAAGATGCCTAGATTTGAAATATAATAGTCGACGACACATGTTAGGACACAAATTGAATAAGAGAACACAGTGTAACAACTAACAATATTTTTATTCATCGTGAAAACAGCAATAATTTGAATAAATCACTTGAAGTTGAACAGCAGTTGTTGTCCTGTCCTGTTGTCCTATCCCATTTATTTTGCAGGCCTGCAGAAACAAAGTATATCAAAAAGTCAAAATTAGTTGCTGATTAACTCTTCGCATGCATTACTACGTTTCTACCTATGCTTTAGAAATACTAGTGAATAATAGCAATTATTCAAGAGCCAAATATGGACCAAAAATGATAGAAATGAAAAAAAGCACATATTTCCCCATCAAGTATAAATAACCAGAAACGAATAAATGATCATTATCCATGCAGAAAACATGAATGCATTCATCTTACACTCCCCCTTCCCAGATTATGATTTTTTCGTACATGGTACTTGATCCAAAACAGACTAAAGAACGGAACTTTTCATACCTCAAAAACAGACTTTGGCCTAGGAGCTTCAGTTGTGGCAGCTGTCTTGTCAACCTCCATGCGGATAAAACACCCGAACTGCTTGGTTGCCTGCCCCACCTACAGGCCGGGGTAAACTTAAATGCCTCTTCCAATCTTCTCGTCATTGCAGAAGAAATGCACTGCAGCTGATCTTGACAAGACTTGCTTAAAATTGTACGGCCGAAACTCACTGGCTCGCCGCTACAAGTCTCTTGTACAGTTGCGCGAACGTCAGCTCTCCCTGACCGACATCGAGAGCGTACCAATCAACAACAACGTTGCCGCCCTTTTTCACTTTTATGCTTACATATTTAGAAAAATTTCCGCTGCTAGCAGTGGAAAATCTGCACTGCTGACAGGATGATCCTGTCAGCAGTTGAAAAAAATGCACTGCCGACAGAATGATCCTGTCAGTAGTGCAGATATTTCCACTGCTGACAGGATCGTCCTGTCAGCAGTGCAATTTTTTCTACTGCTGACAGGATCATCCTGTCAGTAGCCACTTCCTTATTTATGCATTTCGCGTGACAAGTTTTACGTTAATCTTGCGATTTGCGACACTGTCGTAACTCTTTGGTCATAGCTACAGTGAGCGGAATTTCTTGTGTTTTTTTCTTTGAACAGACCAAAATCAATGCGCGCGCGGACGTCATCCATAAAAATTACTTGGTGCAGCCTTACGGTCAAACCGAAATTCGACTCATGCGTATGAAGCCCAGATGAGCCAAACAAAATGGCCGCACTCGGAATGTCACATTCTCAGTTAAGATAACTGTATTGGAAATTGCAGCGTTGCCACTGAATCAAAAAACAATGTGCAATAAGTAAGTTGAAAATTCATTAAAACGAGTTTTGCAGTGATAAAAGGATGTTCACTGCTTTGCGTCCAGTTGCGCCAATTTGTCAATTGCGAATTTTTTTGAAATTTCGCCAATTTGCGCTGGTTTGCGATTTTCAATTTGGTTTGTTCTAGCCCAGTATTTGAAAACGTCACAGAGCTCGAGGTTCTTATCTCTTTTCTACTGTTTTAGTAGTCTGGTGATCTCTTAGTTTTCTTACCGTTCACAGATTAAAACGTAGAAAACGAGGATGCTTCATGGACGATTCATTTTGACCTACTTCCAATTATACTATCAGGCACGTGTGCAATGATGCACATCTTCATACTTGCAGTCACAGGTGCTAAGGTGTAGCAAAGTCTTGTAATTGAACCAATTGAATGCGAGACATCAGGTCACCATTTTGAACGATCACTGCGGTAACCGTTTGCCAACTACCCCAAGGCAACCTTCCACTGTACTGTGCAACTGGGCCTGGAGGATCTGTCACGGACCCCACACTGATAATGACGACTTGTGCTAACGTGTTGGCGAACGGTTAGGTGACAATCCTCCAAACAGAATGATCACTTCGCATTCAACTATCACGCCTTATTCCAGATCTAGATATGCTATGAACTGCCCTCTAAGTACACGGCACAGCTTTTGTCATACTTATGCTGTTTAACAATATCCGGAGTTCCTAAGCCTGAATTTGACCACCGTGATTGTAACGTTCTGTCATAGCTATACAGACCTCAGGTCTTAACCTTAGTTATCCTGTAACTTTTCTTTAGGTGGCTCGACTCCTAAGAATACAATTGCCCTAATATTGCCAATAAGGCAGATACTTTCAGATGATATGTGTAGGTTAGCATATAACTGATGCAATTTGGACTAATCATGTGTTCATTGAATCATTCCGAAACAGTTCTAGTTTCCATTACTTGCATACGGATTGCACCATTATGGTTAACTGATAACATAATTGACTAAAAAAGTCGTTGAAGGTCGTATTTTTACCATACCACTTTGTCAAACGTATGCACCAGGTCTCCAACATCAGCTGAGAGTTTTTTTTATTGATTTGTTTGACAGGGTTATTCCGGAATCATCCAGGTGGCTTGTTTCGCGGGGAAGAATCGGCGAAGCGGAAGAGATCCTTCAGAAGGTGGCCAGGTTCAACAACAAAGCCGTGCCCAGCCCCATGCTTGTTAGTGGGGGTGGTACGGGAAAAAACGAGATTGATCATACAGGACACCAAGGTCCTGATGTCACACCCATTACCCCAGGTAGCACAGGCGAGAAGGATTTACACATGAGTGGCTCGTCAGGCGCCTCGACAGAGAGGAAGAATATTCTAGACTTATTCCGAACGCCGAGACTGCGGAAATTCACACTCATTATGATGTTTGTGTGGTATGTATATGCAACTATGTTATAACAGTCATGCAACATGAACGTCCGGTAAATCATAGATACATGGAAGGAGGGAGGGAGGCAGGGAGGGAGGCAGGGAGGGAGGGAGGGAGGGAGGGGTAAAGGACTTAGATCATTTTGTCATTACAATTTGCAATATCTGTGTCAGATTTCCTACTGTCATGATTCCAGAAGAACGTCCCTCCCGATGAGCGTCCCTCACTTGCTACCTGCTGACTGAATGAATCTGTCAGGTTGCTGACTTGCATGTACATCTTTATTCCTACATGTTCGTTTCATTCTCTTCCCTGCAGGTGGGTAAATTCCCTGATCTATTATGGCCTGTCTCTCAACACGGACATCCTTGCTGGTGACAAGTACGTCAACTTCTTCATCAGCGGCGCTGTGGAGATTCCAGCCTACATCATCTCCAGTTTTGTCGTACACAGGTAGGGCAAATGTCGGCTCCATGTCCAGCTTTAAAAAGTCACCTGTGCTGGTCCCCCTCTCGTGCCAGCGCCGCTTGTATGTTTCAAACAAAGACAGTTTGCGTACCAGCCTGAGATCCATATTTTCCGCTGGTCATCCATCAGCCAATCGGATACTCCCCATCCTGTTGTTGGAGGGGAAGTTACCAGTCAATCACGTTACCCCTTGACCGTTGGCGGCGACGTGATTGGCTGGTGAAGTCTTGCCAACCCTAACGCAGCGAGAGGGACGGATCGCAGGCCGATACACCAGGGCCACATACAAGTGGAGAGCTTGGCATGAGTGGATGTCGCTAGTAGGTAACATGATCAAAAGTAACAACTTTTGCTACAATATAAAGAAACTACAAATTTTCTTTGGAAATGTAAAGAAACTGCAACCTTTTTTGGATGGCTCACCCAGTTGGCTTTAGTCACATGATCGTGCGGACCGGAACACGGCTATAGGTCATGGGGGAATGGTAGGAAGAATTGCTAGATATCTCTGCGAGTAGATGCAGTTACTACGTGGTTATACACCACAGCTATAGAAAAGATAGGAGGGAATATTCAGGCTGTATTTGTTGTTAGATGTTGACTTCCGTCTTTTCATTTCAGATGGGGGCGACGCGTACCTTTGTGCATATTTCACGTGGTAGGCGGAGTGTCGTGTGCACTGACAATAGCTATACCCACATCAGGTACAGGCGACAAAAATAGATTTTTTCATAAAGAAATCAAATTTATATTTTGATCTAATGTACTTATTTTGGAAGCAGCGAACTGCCATACCTTATAAGGATAATACTCTCTCCCAATGTTAGCCCTTGATAATAGCTAACGTCTAGTGGGGCAATATTGGCTATATATATATACATATCTCCACATGTCAGCCAAACCAATAAATAAAAAGGATTATCCATAGGTAAGACTTAAGACTAAGGGAGGATGATCGTAATTCACGGTAAGTCTAATTGACAGGAGCATCTTCGCTGGATAGCTTTAAAGAACGCTTGCAGCTAGATGTGCAAAGGTTACGTGTTCGGTCGTTCGGTGTAATATAACCGGCTGCTGTCGCACCGCGTGCCTGCCTACTGTCGTGTATCTAAAGCATCACTCTCGCGTCCCAAATAGCTGATTAATTCAGCACACGGAGCATGAAATCTATAGCATCCGTCGCCCTATAATCATCACCATTTTGAAAATATAGTTAATCACGCAGAAAATGTATTCGGGGCTACATGTAGGTGAGCACCACACATTGATTAGATGATTCAGATCTGTCAAAATTTCCAAATTATCAGAGTCTGAATCGGAAAATCAACCTTTAGCTGCTGTATTGATTTTTAGAAGACGTAACAGCTTCTTGGAAGGCATGAGAGCTTCTTGATAAACAGAGACCTTTTAGCCTGTGCATTGATTCGCCCTGGGTGACAAGGAACCATACTCAATGCCTTAACAAATCTGTACAGAGCATGTATACAAGAAAATGAGGCACACAGTACTGCTTAGCTTTCGTCAATATCCGTGCACAGAACATTTTCGTAGATGGCTTTTAACATCAATAGTTGCATTGCTTTGAGTCAATGCCGTGATATTTAAGCCGTTAGAATGTCTCTATTCAAACTGACGAATCGCCGATTAAGCATGCAAAACCTTAAGACATATTTGACAGTAAAGTTGATGCAATCATGTTGTGATTCGTTCTTAATCGCCAGTGCCCTTTCAGCTAATGGAGTTGACCTCTCGCCCCTGGTGGTGACCCTTGCCATGCTGGGGAAGTTTGGCATTGCTGCTTCCTACGCTATTGTGTTCCTGTATGCTACAGAACTGTTTCCTACGGTGGTGAGGTGAGGAACGTCAGGATCATTTGAATGGTTACCGTTGTTAATCGACCTAAATCCGTTGTAAGACTAAAGGAGTCGTTAGTACATGTTCTCGCACCGTCTAGTAAGGGTTCGCTTTGTCAATCAGTGCAATTAAGAATCTTGTTATATTGTTGCTAGGTTGTTGTAAAGGTTGTCATCTCAGTTTTTTATTGGTACAAAATAGCAAATTTGCTGTGTCGAATCCCAGTTTCGAGAAGAATACTCAGCTTACTATATGCTCAATATTTTACGATGAAGAACAAAAACAAATAAGCAAGCTTATCAGGTCTTATTACTATATGTTAACGTCCGCGTCGACAACACATTTTTGTTTATCAATTGCCGAGATGTGAAACTCTTGCTTTGCAGGAACGTTGGGGTAGGAGTGTCATCTTTCTCGTCCAGGGTTGGCGGCATCATCGCTCCCTTTGCCATGTATCTGGTGAGTAGCAAGATGCCAAGACGCCCACTTTGTGATGCAGCTATTTTGATAACTCTGCGTCCTACAATTTAATTAGCGTGTCCAGGAAACTGATATTATGTGAGTGGAACGTGACACACGTGCACAGATATCAGATGCCTAATCATCGAAATATGTAAGGCAGGAGGTTTGTGCTTTGCCTTGCCTTATCTTTTACGGCCACCCAGAAAATCTGATACCGTTACATTTCAACATCTTTTTTCCACAAGAAATGGTAGTACACGTATAACTTTTGAACGACTTGTTCTAACACCTCCTTCACTTCTCCTGCCCTCATTCCTTCCTTCCTTCTGCTCAGGAGCGAGTGAGTAGTATCCACGTTCCCCTGGCGCTGTTTGGTGCGCTGTCCATTCTAGCCGGGCTGGCGGCCCTCCTACTGCCGGAGACCAAGGGAAGGAAGATGACACAAACCATTGGCGAACTGGAGGATAACTGAGGCTAGGCATAGCCTCATCTTCAGAGGTGGCTGAAAGAGTAGAAATTGGCCAAACAGATAACATGCCAGAGTTAGCCGGCCGGGGAGTACAGTTCGCCTCCTGAAGTGGCAAACCGTTACTATCAAAGCAGAGGTTTCGGTCGGGGGCTAGGAGTTTTGATAAGAAACGTAAAGAATAACAAACTGTACTCCCGGCCGGCTAACTCCTCTGGCATGTTATCTGTCTATTTGGCCAATTAGATTTCTACTCTTTCCAGCCACCTCTGGAGCCCGGTAGAGCTAGACCGACTGCGATGGGCGTGGGTGATGCAGGGAAGTAGCGGTGAGGGAGTGGTGAGGGGGCGGGAGTGAGTAGGTAGCTAGAACTCTTGTCTTGGCTTAAACATGTTTTCCTGACTTGACTCTTCACTGAGCGGTACGGTGAATGAAAATTCGACGTTTTCATTGATGTTAACAATATTTTTGTTGTAGTTCAGTTGTAGTTCAAGGGAAAATGATGTTTCTGCAACAGGATCAGGGCATATGAAAGTAGATGATTAAGCGAAACTTTGGCCAGATAAAAGTCTTGTGGGTTTTGTTTAAAGAGCCTTAAGTTACTGCCAAACCTAATAAAACTATTCACGAATTCAGGGCAATATCTCTAGTTTCATCTATTGATTGTAGATTCCATACATAAGTCAAATCATGTCTATTTTGCTGATAATCAAGCATAACTTATGACATCGCCAGGTATATAGATTAACAATATCGAAAGGTGAAAACTGAACATATTCTTATCCGAATCTCGAAGAAATTTGTCCCTCGGTGTCCGCACGTTTGATACAGCGCTATATTTTGTTCAATGGATGTGCTAACACGACTTACTCCCTGTGGACTGCGTGTGCAACACATGATATAGTCACACAGAGCACAGAGATCAGTATAGGGTCAATGACCCGTCCTGAGGTCTATACGGTGTCATAGGCATTGTCGGTTCCTATAACAACCGGATGAACGACCGAGTCTGCGAAGCTCACTCGGTGAATTTATTCAAATGAGCAGGCACCATGACACCATATACACCAAAGAATAGGCGGGTCATTAACCCTTGTATTAGTTTTTTTCTCAGTTTATGAACTTTATTTGCTCTCTGCCAGAAATTGGCTATTGCAATGTACAATGTACAACATAAGATAAAATAAATGATCACAACTGATAATCATAAACATCACAGTGAATAAATAAACGTAAAGCATGAACCACAAAATCAACCCAGTACAAAATACTGAATAAGAAATGAGCAGAAATTTATTAGTATATTAGTCTGTGCACGATCAGAAGAAGCTTTCATGTCAAATAAAATCACTGTAGGCATATCGGTCAACAAAGTGTTTTGTTCAATTTGTCGTGTTTAGGTTCCCAGACTTCAAGATCAGGATTGGCAATGTGTGTATGAAAATGCGTGTGCGTGCGTGCATGCGAGTGTGTTTATGTGTGTGTGTGTGTGTGTGTGTGTGTGTGCGTGTGTGTGTCACGGTGTGTGTGCGTGTGTGTGTATATGTGTGCATGTGTGTGTGTGTGTGTGTACGTGTGCATGTGTGTGTATGCGCGCGTGCGTGCGTGTGTGTGAAGTGTATTTCAGATATCACATTGTGTATGCGCGCGTGCGTGCGTGTGTGTGTGTGTGTGTGTGAACGTGCATTTCAGATATCACATAGTTTCAAAATATTGAGTTTTTGAGATATCTAACTATGTTTACAAAGTATCAAAAATATGTGATATCCTTAGTGTTCAATGTATTTGATAATTTTGAAGTATTGGCAAACACCCTATCCTTCTTCTGAATGAAAACATTTATAGACATGGATTAGTGGGGGGAAAAGATAACTCATTTACAACTAGCTAGCGCGGAGAAACTAAATGAATCACCGTGTCCGGTCCATACACGACCGCAGTCACTGCCGCTCCGTGACAATATGATTAAGGACGAATCGCCGGTAGTAGCCAAGCATCCCGATCTGCATGAATTTCCTTATAAAGTCACCTCTGCATGAGAAAATAGACTTCCGTGACACAAGTTTGTATCGCAGCAATTGTATTAGATACAGTGTATGTGTGACATTGTGTGTGTCTATTCTTAGAAACTAATCTATTTCATGTTATTAGATCCCGATTGGCAGTATTGCTCGCGAGTCTGCCGTGCTTTGAAATACCTGTGGAACTATGATGAACCTTTTCTATGTTCCCGACATTTGCAAGAAAGAGTAAAGCAAAATTCGCAAAAAAATATATGTGACAGTTATTACTTGATATCAATACACAACGGCTACATATATAGTGACGGTATTTTCCTATGAACTTAAAACGGCCTGCTATAAGTGACTTGACATGATATGGTAATCTGAATGAGATGTAAACCGAACGTCAGACGTTCATACATTTTCAATATTGTACTTTTTAGTAACCCATGTGCATTCTGCCTGGCACATTCATTTGCTACTCTATTTAGATTTTTGCTTTCCGCAAGGTTCATTTCCACTGCAGCTCCTGTACATGTAGTTGCCGTAGTAACAGTACTCAAGTCTGAGACGTCGTTACTCGGTGAGCTGACTCCGCCCACTAGTCTGACTCCTTACGGATTATTCCGACTCGCCAATCAGTCCCGACTCTGAGACCAGAGAGACGCGTCTCACGTATATGTTGAGCCCTCCGGCCGCTCTCTGCGTATTTCACAGTAGTGCACACAACACGATGTGCCTGCCAGGCTTGCACAACAAGCTTAGGCGCCCCTTTAAGATATTTCAAGCGGTGATTTTCCTGGCTTTCGTCGGGACCAGAGCGCTGGAGTGTCCGGAGCACGGGTGCCGCTGCTCCCGCCCGCCCTTCGAGTCAGGTCTGACCGTCAACTGCAGCAACCTGGACTCAGCACGCATACAACAAGATGTCGTGAGACTACTGCCCAAGAACACTAAAATATTGTAAGTTGCATCCGTAATTTCTTACCGTTTCTTGGCGACTGATAGCCTCATCTATCGGGTTGGGTGGAATCTTGACTTATTCAATTCCTGTCTTTTACACTCACATATTTGCTGTAAATCATGCCATGCTTGTTCTTACTCACCGTTCTTCGGCACTCAACGTGACATTTTTTTGGCGTTTGAAATGTATAAATTTATCCTCAAATTAAGGACCACAGAATCTGGGGTGTGAGTTTTAATTTCTTTTTTAAATTAAAAGCTCACAGTCGGCCTGCTGGTGCGTGTTCCCCAGCCTCATTATTCAGCATGTATCACTCGTTTTCTAGCCCGCTTGTAACCAGCCTTAAGCCGGGCATTAACTGGTAGCAAAGATTATCCTTATTGAATAATATTAATGGCTACACAAACCGTATTGGACAAGGCATCTGAGATATAGTAGTGACGAAACCACTTTGTAGGAAAAATGTCGCCAGAGCTATAATGCGTTCTTTCGTTCTAGTTGTTTCCTGAACATTACAGATGTTTTCTCCGCGCGCAGTTGTATTGATCATCGTGGGTTAGAAGACCGCTGTTCAGATCAGTGCATGCGATTGTAGTTTCTGATCATGCTCTGTGCCAGTCAGTGGGCTGCAGATCACATAAACATGTAATCGGGCATGTGCATGTACCAGTGAAAACCTGTTCCATTCAAATGGCCCCATTACCACAGCGTAGCACTTGTAAAGATCGAGAAACTGTTTGGAGTTTTTAGAGATGAAAATACTATTCTAAAATGTGACCTATAGAGAAATGTATCATCATTCGTAGCTCTGGGATAATGACAGCGCTGAGACGGAATTCGAAAACTTGAATAGAGAAATGTATCTTTATACATTTTAAATGTTCCCACAATAACCGAATCAGGTGGGTTAGAACTGCCCTGCTTGTATACCAGTCGCCGCCGTGAGCCTCTGGAGCTAGCCTGGTAACCATACCGCTATCTCTACCGGCTAGGCGAAGAGTGTTGCCCGCCCGCCCAGTACATTTCCGCTGGCCGGGTTACTGTTATGGGGTTGGTCTTAATCACGGTGATTCGAAAAGCCGGTCAAAAAGACAGGCTGCCAGAAACAGCCCTATGCTTAGCAGACTGGGCCCGGTAAAACACCCCATGCCGACCAGTGAATAATGGTGACCAGGTTACTGGAAGCGACACGTGTCCGACAAAGGCAATTAGAATTCCATGAACCCATGCCTTCGCCATAGTGTAAATCTTCATGTTGTTCTATGCCGCTGGTGAACTTAAATACGGATTCTGGCTTCCTTTATCCCTTTGTGTTTTGACCATTTTAGGGCCACTGGGGACAGGCCCTAGAAGCAAGGGAATAGTTGCCCCAGTGTTCCAACTGACAGCCGTCAGCTGCCACATGTTTAGAGTCCTATCATGCAATGCAGCGGATCTATAAAATTCCCTCGTACGCTATCTACACACCAAAAATCATGACGATCCGTCAACACCTTCTTGAGTTAGTCTCTTTCAAACTCTGAAACAAAATCGGACCAGACTTACACGACTTAATCTCCCTCTAAAGCTAGAGCTCAAATATCATGTTCACAGCATGTCCAGGACATGAGACATCAAAACCAAACGTTCTGATGTAGTACCTTAGAAAGTCGCTAGGGGGCTCAAAATCAAATCATGTCGATATTTCATCAAGACCTACCAGTCTTGCCCACAAACCAAATATCAAGATAATCCACCGAGGCATTCTCGAGTTATGGTCACACACACACACACACACACACACACACACACACACACACACACACACACACACACACACACACACACACACACACACACACACCTGTTCCCACCGCTTGCTACTCAGTGTGCATCTATACGTCAAGGACGTCCGTTGCTATGGAGACCGGATGTAAAATGTCAAGCACAGACGCCGTGTGCCTGAAGTGCGCTTGCCAGAGTGCGCACGTGGTCTTTACTTAGGTTCTTCATGCTTGACCTCCCAATTCTGGGTTGATAACTGTGATACTTGAAGGCACGTTTGTCCATGTAATGTCTATGGCGGCAACCTGGGCGGTTAATTTCCAAGCCCAACCCGTGACGTTTATCCGATGATGTCCGTCGCTGTGGGGATCGGATATACGAAAGCTGTCCGAGAAAGATTCCCACTGTCCATCGATTTCGGCTTCTGACGGACGCTGAAATTACACGCTTCTCTGAGCCATGGCATAGTCGTTTCGATTTCTCAACTCCATTCAGTTTCTCTTTCATAGATGCCTGGGCGTATATGTGATAGTGGGACAGTTGAATACAAACCACCAGGCTCCTGTATATGCGGGCTGTCTTTTGGAGGTTTTAACTTGACTTATTTCCATAAACTGAGAGGCACGGAAGTTATCACAGTCGTTAGCTATTAGAAGACTAGTTACTGTGGCAAGTTTCGGTCCTTTCAGTTCATGGGAAAGGAGTGTGAGAAAACCTTTCACAGACGGCGTGTTCAGCACCCTGATCAGGCTGATGCCAGCTCTGCATTCAAATGGTCCCATCATCATACCTCAGAAACTGTTTGGAGCTCTAGTTCGGAGATGAAAATGTTCTTAAGAAATGTGACATATAGAGATACTTTGTACACGTTTCGGGCTTCTTGAATAAAACCATAAATCTGACACGAACTGCCGTAAATCAGCCGCCGCGGGGCGTCTGTGTAAAATGTCAAGCAGAGACGATGATGTGCTTGGGACTCACATGCAATTTGAGTCGCATACATGTGCTATTTGCATATACGTCCTGATTTCCTTGCCTGGAGAGTGTGCATATATGTATGTATGTATGTATGTACACGTATGTATGTATGTATGTATGCATGCATGTATGTATGTATGTATGTATGTATGTATGCCGTGCCGTACCGTGTGCGTATGTTCACATTGAAGGACTGAGACTGAAAGTGTAACGTTAACTGAATTCGAAACAAATACGTGGTTTTACGTACATGTTACGTTACATGTATTCTGCACACACAGGATAAATGCGTAGATGTAGATAAGAGCAACGGGACAACCACCACAATATCTTCATTTCTTGATTCTACCATAAAATGATTTAAGTGGTGTTTCATTTTCAAGAGTTGGTAGAAGTAGTGGCTGTCCACCGCAACGCTCTCAGCACCCACCCTATCCTCCAGTCAGCCTCCAGTTGATAATTGGTCCCCCTATAATAACATTGATATCGGTAAGGGTGATGGTGCTTCCTATGATACTGCTTACAGGTTCGTCATTCATGTACTCTCTAGTGAACCTTACGGGGCCCTTTGGCTCATTAGTATTGAGTAATTGGCAGTTGTAGGCTATACGATGCTGTGAATGAGCCGTCCTTTTTGGACTACCTCATTGTAACATTCTTTTTTCTCTCCATGGCTCGTTTACAGGTATCTGGAGAGAGACAAGCTGGAAAATCTACCGAATCCCCTAGGGTCTCAGCTGGCTCTACACGCCTTGTAAGTACACGCAAAATGTTGTGTTTCCAATTACCCCACCGACCCTTGCAATTACCCTGCCGACCCTAGCCTTTTTTGTTCGGCCGCTGGCAAATCTTTATCTGTGAGATTGAATTCAAACAGAATTCCGGTATTTCACACTCTGTTAACTGATGGGGGCTTTGAATAGTTGAATGTGTAGTAATTTACTACTACTAGTAAGCATTGTATTTCTTTGTTCAGTTCATCAATAAACTTGTGCTTGTACAATGCATATCTATGTATAATCAATATGATGTTGAGAGAGATGCCGGAGAAAGAGATGAGGAGAGAGGTGGACAGAGAGATGGGGAGAGAGTGAGAGTGAGAGAGAGAGAGAGAGAGAGAGAGAGGGGGAGGGAGGGAGAGAGAGAGAGAGAGAGAGAGAGAGAGAGAGAGAGAGAGGGAGAGAGAGATAGAGAGAGAGAGAGAGAGGAAGCACAGCATTTTACTAGTCCTTATCTTCGAGCTCCTTTGCCTTTAGACACTGTCACAATCATAGTCTTTGGATTGCAGGCGAATTCAATCTCTACAAATGTAGGTCAATACACATAATTCTTGACTCTCGCTTCTTTGATTGTTACGATGGTATTGCACTTTGATCGTAGATTGTTTGTGATTTTCTGATTTGTTAAACTGTTCAGTGATTTATTTGATTCTAAGGGTAACTTAGAATCAAACAAATTTGATTTGAAAGCAGCCATGCGCTGGCCTAATAGTCTACAAAACATGACATGCGGCAGCAAAGGTATCAAAGGATTCGCCTTTGACTAGTTGAGCAGAAACGCGACGTGCACACCTGTTTTGCAAATGTTTAAAGCATGTCAATGTTTATTTCAGTTGTTTGTTTTCCTAGCGATTCAGGAAGGTGTTACAAATATTCAAAGCAAATTTATCACATGGCTGGCGAAAAATATCCTTAACGTCGACAAAACAAACGTTACATTAAAACAAGTGAAAGGCAATTACAAACACGGTGTGTTTAAGATCTTAGATCTTATTTCAAAATCGATTAGTCTACTTCAGCCAGGAACTGAAAGTTTATACCTCCTGTACGTTTCAGGTTTAGGGTATAAATGGAAAAACAATTTCTGTCGTTTCTGCTGTGAGAAGCTGCGGATGTATCGCTATCGCGTGTCAAGTCGCGAAGGACAGTTTCAAAACCAATAATTGGAACACGTCAGCCATACTTCTCCATCTTTATTTTTTACTCGAGCGAGCAATGGTTCATACTCCATATGTTAAGTATTGCCGTGGCTATATTGCTTACAGCTTCTCTAAATCGCAGTTAGACGTAGTCAACTACACGACTTGATTTCTACCAAAGAGGAATACAAACCCCTCTCAATCTAAGGAAGTATGAGTGCTCCCTCAAATACCACAATAAACGTTCTGAATACATAAGCTGTCCTCCAATTCAAAAACTGGAATTTTAGAAAATTCCTGTGAGTCCAATGTCTTAGTTGGAGAACAGTTTATTTCTTCATAGTGTATTTTACCAACTCAGATTAACTTTAAAGCTAATATTAGTAAACGTATGAATGATTGTATTGCCAATAGTCAACAGTGGTGCTGATTTTTCAGACACCTGTCCTTCAACTGTCTGACGAACCTGACTCAGGTTGTTGGCGTTCTTCCGAAGGCTTCACACTCCACGCTGATCTCACTGTGAGTAAAACAGCACACCAGTGCCGTTTGCTTTTACCATCAGGCAATGTGTAAAAGTTACCTTCACTTGTATGTGCAGATAATTGCTCAGACTCTTCGGGGGGGTTGTTGCAAAAAGGGCTGGTGTCTCCAGTGACTTTCCGGTGTAGATTATGAGCGAAACACTATCGTCTGATGGATGAGTAAGATATAGAAAATGTATTCTTGGTCCTAGGTAGACTAGATATCGCAAATTTCTACCACGCTGTTATCAATCCAGGGCTAATATTTCAAAATACAAAAGGCATATCATTATCTCGTTTCCTGAAGGCACGTGGACCACAACTGCTTGAGGGCTATCCCGTCTAACTGCTTTGCAGGACTGAGCAGCTTGGTGTCCTTGTAAGTGACTAATGTGCTCTGCTTAAGTGTTCTTCTTCATTTTACAGTGATATACTCTAGACCATGCAAACATGTAGCGGTATACCTCACCGTATTAACGCGATGCATTCTACCTACGTGAATGAAGACTCTCTATACGTACAATATACATGTATGTTATAATCGTTGCTACACATGTTCTACCCAATTGAAAATTGTAGACATTTGTAACCCATGTCGAAGTTGTTCAGTGCTCACATACATGACATGTAGATGATAGACGAAAACGCAAGAGTGTTGCTTCCATTCTTTCACCTGACAAGCCAGAGCTGTAAAATCATCAGTACGGACGAATGTGTTCAGCAGTATTGAATCGAAATGGGGTCGCAGGTACGTGGTGGAAAAGTAGACTAAAACTAATCAGCGAAAGGGAGTTGAATCGGCAACATGATTGCTATTATAACACTCTAGTTTTATTTTCTTTCTTTTAGAATTATGGTCATTGAATTGACCTAAGAATACATTCAATATGAAACGACGTTTGAATGCTTTGAGGGTATTAACCTCATTGGGAAGCGGAATACAAAAACAGACTTGTGATCGGCACATCAAACCTTCATGAGGGAGGGCTGAAATACAATGATCAGGAGGCTGATTGATATAGATTGGATGACTCACACAGGAAATAACGACTTCACAGATGGTCTTAACATCGTAATGTACAATACTTAGCTACTACTTATGTAAACATATCCACTGCTACATTGTACCTTGTCCTACGGTACTACATAATAATCTGAATGAGATATAAGCATTTATTAACATAAGATGAGGACTAGGACAAAATGGACAAAATATGAATACGGGGATCTGAAACAATTCATGCATAGTCAGTGTACAATTGCTCGTTCACAGTGGGAAATAAACTTGAAAAATCCCACGCATCAAAGAACAAATCACAAAAGTCTAGAAACTGTTGCAGAAATGGAGGGCGAAATGTACCGTGAATGCATGGTTATAAGTGCTTGAAACTGACGATTCAACTCTTTATCAATGGGAACATTTTCGACATTTAGTATTTAACTGAAGACTTCACCGAAACACCGACTTTGGTTGTGGAGAAGTATTTGGGTCATCGTTGCCCGCACTGTCGCGCCGCGTGCATGCGAAGCTGGTGTGTTACACCGAAGGGCGGTTATACCGGTTATACAGATACAGATACAGAGCGTTTGTTCCGAAGTTGTATGTATGTACATGTATGTACTGTTGCATCGTTGATCTATTCTATCTTCAAGGCACCTGAACAATAACTCAATCAGCGAGCTTCACGACGGCAGTTTTACCGGTCTCGGGAGGACCTTGGAGATCATGTAAGTACTAGTGTTTCCAGTCCTTCACCCTCCCGTAATCACCTATCATTACAGGTAGCTTCGTGGTGTAAGGAAGCCATATATAATGACGCACGCTCGCCCTACTTAGGGGAAATGCTTAGGTGTTCCTGGAAGTAACCGAAGATTGGAAGGATAACCACATACTTAGGATTGATGTAGTTTTCATTCTAATGAGAGACTCCTGCCGGAGGTATATCCGAAAAGGTTTTTTTTTTGGCGCTTTCAGAGGCTCAACGTTTTACTTATGAAATTCTGTCACACCTGTTAACCAGTGCCGGTGTCAAGTCCCGTAGCGTGGGAGAAGCATTTATACTATGGCATAAACAGTTCATTAAAGGCAGCGAAATCACGAGAATTGCCTTTGTCGAAAATGCAAGTTATGCAAATCGTTTGGACGAAGGTATAGTAGAACTTAAAATCGCTGATGTCTGAAAATGCAACAGTCTTTGGTTCGACTTCTGTACTCTGCAGCTACAACTCCGAAATAATTCGTGCCCCCCACAACTACTGAAATGAAACATGCTGTTTTACAGTGAACTTGCTCACAACAACATACGAAACATCACAGCGAAGATATTTCGCCAACTCCGCCGCCTTCAGGATCTGTAAGTATCACTGTGGCATTCCGTTTGATATGATGTGGTCTATATATGTACATTCACTACACATGCAAAGTTTGATCATGAACATAATGTTACATGATTATAGTATCCTTAGATATGATGTCCTTCCATTTCGTCCTGAAAAAGCGTCTATTTATACCTAGGCAAGTGGGCCTTTTACTACTTATCTTTAGATTGCCAATTTAGTTTGTAGCTGCAGTAATCTACTGTTTCTGTGGCAACAATTACATGAAGTCCTGGTAAGTAAGTCAACATATTTTTCCAGGAAACTCGGCGATAATCAGATCAAGTACATCTCACCGGGAGCCTTCCGGTCTCAGCAGACACTGGTGTCACTGTAAGCGTCTTATGATTATGACGACAATATCTTTGTAAAATCTACCAGTCGCATGACTGGTTTGTATTGATAATCAAGGACATTATATGTCATTGAAATAATCAAAGTAGACGACATACTACACTTTTAGATACTGACGTCACTTAGCCTTTGAATTCATCCACTTTACATACGATACAAGATAGGTACCTTGATATCTTGATTGGTGCCAGAGGTTGTTTTTCTTTTCGTGCTCACAACCAATTCCAAAGCATGCCCCCGTGATAGGTGAAACCTACTTTGTTGTGCGCTATTCAACACTGCTTCCTTTCAAGTCGACTCGATTGGCGAGATCTGATGATAAGTATGTGCTGTAAGGGCACATGTCCTGCCCGGTGTTCCATATTGGGCAGTTCGGTAACACTAAAGGGCGGGAAACGTCTGGGAAAATGTTGAGGTTTGTTGAGAGACCTACAAATTTATGCTTAACTCGTCGGCCTTAATACAACGTCTGAAATGGTACACATATCATACAGGGCACACATTACAATAGACTAGATTACTTCAACAGCCTGTCTCCTTCAGCACAGAATGACATATAGACAGATCATCTATTGGTTAGTCCGCTGAATATGCCTGTCCTTGGTGCTGAAAGTATGGCTACTGCCATGCCTAACTCTTGAATGACATTTTGTGTAGTGTTCCTATAGGTAGCTTTATTGTTAAGGAACTTATTCTCCTTACTACCTGTCTAACTGAATAACAAATATATGAATTGCTGTGGTTAGCAATATTGCCTTGCTCACATGGACATTTCAGTTACTGTAACTGAGAGCACTAGATGGAAATGACTTCATAATTGTGCTTCACACAATAGACAATACGCTGTACTCTAACATGCCATCTTTTTGTACAGTGACCTATCAAACAACAACCTGAAAACTCTGCCAGATCTGGCGTTCCAGGGCCTCTATGCTGTTTATGACATGTAAGTATACAATGCAGAGTACCACTATTATGTACCTTCAATGTACCTTTTTACTATTATCTTCATGAAATAAAAAACAAAACTGAATCCGGTTTCCACTTGCAGCGCTTTAGACCGCAACCGTTTCCAGACCATCCCAATCAACAGCCTAGCGTACCTCACATCCATGAGACGCCTGTAAGTTTCCGTTCTTTTGTTCTCTTAGCTGTTACGGACGAATAACAAGACAAACATTTATATGGCATAAACAGCACACAAGTTACTCAAGCAAATGGATAAGATGGTTAACAGTCCGACATTTTAGATGGCATCCTGCATCTGTCGTCAGCGCCTGGCAGAAGAGAATCTGAGGCCCATCAGATATTCAACCAGACCTATTGATTGATATGTAATTGTGGTGAATGCAATTGTGAGACAGCTTAATTGTGTACATGTGTCTCATTACCTGGATGTCTAATCTTCATCGACGTACCTAAATGGCACTATGTCTATGTGATGTCAAATACGACAGTGTGCTTGGACTGAGCCATTTGAAATGTTTGCCTGTGGAGTTACTGCGATGATAATTCGCTTATTCTGTGGATGAATAATTTATGGTGTGTATTGTAAACAAGACACTGTTTTTTCTCTCTTGCCCATAGGGATCTGGAATATAACAACATCTCTAGCGTGTACAGCAATCTGTCAAAACTCAAGACTATCAACTTTCTGTAAGTGTTCTCATTCCATTGCGTTTGGCATCTTTATCAATTTACAAGAAAGTGGTGTTATTTCAATCAAGATTGTGTATTGTCTTCTTTATTGCCTACAGATACCTCTCTAACAACTACATCACCAGCTTCAATGAGAACGCATTGGATGACCTGCACTCCCTCCAACACCTGTAACTTGATTTTACTACTTCTCAACATTATCATCTGCACCTTTAAAGTCGATTTAACGTTGCAAGACATTTAACGCTACATATATGTAATATGAGTCTATAGTGATGTTACAATCATTTACAGCTGATGCATGAGCAATCGTAACGTAACAGTCTAAATTCTAAATTAACTGACAGCGTATCACGTTGTCCTCAAGATCCATCTTACGTCTCCTCTTCCCACAGGTGGCTGAGAAACAACAGACTGCAGACATTACCGCGGAAAATCATCTCTAAGATCGGCGCCTTGACGTTCGGATCAACATTTGAGTCTGACGTGACGCCCACGCGCAAGTAAGTGTAACGTTAAGCATGCAAAACCTGCTGTCATGAATTTGCGTTGATTAGGCAGACGACTTTCATCCCGTTATCCTAAAACTCGACTGAGACAGTGCCGATTTTCAAAGCAGTAGCAGCAGACACAACTATTGCAAGACTAATCATAACTTCAAAAGACAGCGTACCCGGGGCGTTATCATCATCTTGTTGTAAATTAAAGTTGAAGCTGAGGTGCTTTGTGAACATTAGACTCTTTTACCACGACAGGATTGTAGATCTTATAAGCTTACAACATCACTTTTGGTTGGTTATCGTGTCTGTGATCCGTAATTGACAAATCGCGCCAAGAAGTCTCGAACTTTGCCCGGAAGAGCAGTATTATCTTTAAATGCAATCAGAAGTTAAGGTGACTTCTCTATCTGGTCGTGGCCTTTCCAGGTGTCAAAAGCGAAATCCATACACTGAAGCTCTGATCTGTGCCAGTAGCTCATGTATAGTCAATCAGATCTGGTGTTCTGTACTAACAACGTCTAATTCCACATGAACAGTCCATTCAGCCACAACCCCTGGCTGTGCGACTGCCGGCTGGCCCCCCTGGTGATTCTCACACAGACGATGGAAAACTCCGTCTCATCTTTTGAAGACCTGGCTCTTAACTGTTCGGGCCCGCCGGAGCTGAGGGGAAGGCTCTTCGTCGACATTTCAACCACGTCTCTGAAATGTGGTGAGCATTTAGTCTGTAACATAGGAAAAGAAGGGGATGTCCCAAAAGCTAAACCGGTAGTAGCCTCACAGTTGAGCTCCTGGTTCCAAGTAGTTAACTGGGAGACCTTGGCTCAAACCTGGGCAGGTCATGTCGGTTCGGGCTGCACCGGTCTTTTGGAAGGGACGTAAAATGGGGGTCCCGTGTTTGCGGAGGTGCCTCTATCCTTTTAAAAGGGAAGGGCTAGCAACCCCTCTTTGTAAAAAGAAATACCCTGTTACTGAAACAGCAAGGGCCTGAACGAATAGGAAAAGAACGATATATTTGCGTATCTTTTCCACGAGAAATAACAATGCCGAAATTGTATAAGATAAGAATTTAAGGTTACAGACATATGATTCCCACGAGAAATTAGTAACCGAAATCTATTCAGTCAGGTATATCAAAGAAGCTATAACTTGCTAATAGTGGATAAAATGCTATACCGTACATAATTACTGCCTTAATGCGTCGTTAAGGGTAGGTACCAACAGGACTTTAATTGTTTTATTATGATTGTTGCTGCAATATAGCATTGTTAGATATTGCAGTTTTACCGACGATTCATGGACTATTTTGAAAGTTTTATTTCTATTTCTATAACGTGCTGTTGTGAACAATACATGGTGTATGTAGCAATGTAGAAAGTTAAAATTGAAGACTAAGTTTTCCTTGCCACACAGACAATACCCCTGAACTGTGTCATCGGGCGCCTGGACTTATTGTCTCCGGGGAATGCTCATATTTGCAACAGCGCATGCGCGAGATGCAAACAACCTCGACCTGTGTGTTGAACACGAGCAGATGTGAAGGTAGCTTGCCCGTCGTTGTTTTCGTTTCGAATCATTCTTTTTTTAGTGTCTGGTGTCGATACATATACATATACATGTATGAAACTGTTCATGGTACATTTGGAAAAACTTGGCATAAAAAACGTTAGCATCATTTCATTCATTTTTCAATGTAGCTCTGTGTAGGTTGGGCTCATCGTGTCTTTAGTTCCCTTGTTTTTTCTATAAAACAAATAACGTTACAATACGTGGTTTGTACATAGACCTACACATACAGCTATTACCACTATCATTCAATACTACTGACATTTCCCAGTGTGTCCGCGGGACTCGTACGGCCGCCATGACACCACCACCACCTGCGAGCACTGTCCACTGTTCTCCACCAGCGAGTATGGCAGCCAATCCGAGGACGCCTGTCAGTGTTGGGAGGGCTACACGTGGAACAGAGAAACGGCCAAATGTGAAGGTACGACAACTTTGTGAGGTTAAAAAAATAGTGAGAAAGAACTAATAATCATCATCATCCTTCGACGCGGGATAACGTGGTCCATTCTATCAGCCATAGCTGCTGCCAGACCCTCTATGGAAATCTTAGCGTCTCTAGAGAGAGTTCTTGGGTAGGTCAGTTTTCTGTAGTTTTTTCCTCTCGGCCTCCGCAAAATTAGGGGAAAATCACCTCTTCACTCCCACGAAGGCAGTGACATCAAATGTAGCAAATTGGACACGTCTCTGCTTGAGACTGTGAGACACCATAAATGGCATTGATGCTTGTGTAATAGGGTGCACTTCACTCTAGTTAATACATTCCAAGATCCTCATGTCTAGAAGTTGTATTAGTCACCAAATGAATGTTCTTTGTTCTTTCTGGGAAAGAGTGGGTTTTCTGAGGAGTCACCCAGAATGCCTGATGGTCATTTAGTTTGCCCATCTCACCATATTTGACCAAGGTCAATGGATCATCCTTTATCATCTTGTAAAGGGCCCAGAAAATGCGTCATAATGACTACGTTTGAGAACAAGGTACTTCTAGAAATAGATGTGTAGGCGGTACGGAAACATATAAATAGGAAAATACAACTCATGTAGTTGAGTCAACAGGTCTAGTCCAGATTCAGAGGACAGTGAGCGAGAGTACACGTCAACGTCAAAAAATCCCTACATGCATGTACCACCATGCAGGAGAAAGACATCTCCACGGAACCTCATGCAAGTTTGTCGTGTCTTGGCAGTCTTTTGGAGCTGATAATGTGACAACCAATTTTCCCACACAGATTGTGATGACAGGCTCATGCACGTCAGTGCTTATCATGTGAACGGGCGACATCCGTGCAATGAATACCCCAATTTGGTAATTCTATAGAAGCTTATTTCATAGTGGGTTTCAACTGCAACGCTAACACTGACACTTTTCAACAACAAAAAAACACATTTTGTTGGAGCAGCTGTCCGTGTCATACATGACGTTATAGCAAGACAGGGACAGATGTATGAACAATAGAATCTGAAGCGTAGGAGGTAACGTTACGAGGGGAAAACTGAAAAGTCGTTTATCATACCTTAGGTAAGATTTGATTATATAGAAGACATCAGCGCGCGCATCAATTTTCATCTGTTCCCCCATAGCTTTTGACCATACTGTAAATCATACGGAGCAGCTGCAGAATGAGTAAATAAATCTATATGCCGTCAATTAAAAAAAAATATCGGAAAACGGATATTAATGCCACGGAATGCCAAAGTAGATATCGAAATCCAAGAAAAAGATGAAAGAACAAAAATGAAGACTCAATTGTTCGGTATACCATACTCTGTGTGTTCAGTCATTTATTCAACCTTCCTGACCACATGATGAAGTCAACTTTTTTTCCAAACTTTTTTTATTCGCACGCTCACGTTAGTTTTTGCGTTCCCGAAGGATGTTATCCGTATAATCGAATCAACATGGCCTTATAGAGAAAGTGAGGAGAATTGTTTTCGTGGAGAATAACATTACTTTTTAAATTTTTATGCTATAACTGACGATACCACCTTGTGTCTTCCCAATAGCCTGTCCCGCAGGCTTCTACAAGCCGGCCGTGGGGCAGGAAGATTGCGTCATCTGTCCCGAGGGATCCTCCAGCCGCAAGGGATCTATGGAGTGCGAGTGCATGCCGGGATACACCTTCGTGGAAGATGAGCCCGTCACGACCTGTATAAGTGAGCTTGTGATTGACATTTGATATGTGGACTTACAAGTCTGTATGACAGTTGTCTATCATAGTTATGATTGACTCCGAATGCAGACTAGAGCTAGAAAAGCGGAAGACTTTTGGTGACATCCGACATATATTGCTTCCAAAATTCACGGTCTCTCAATCCTTATGATATGACTGGAATTAAACATAACGTTATCTTGTTTCTAACTGTCAATTGATATCGTATATAATCATATAATGTTGTACTAGCCTTAAATGCACACAACTTTATTTGAACGTTGCAAATGTTGCCGCTGGCAGTGGATATCACTACAGTGCAATGATTTATGATAGTGCCGTGGTTTTTAAATTTGTACCGCGTTTATTTCATTGTTATGTATCGATATAGATGTCGTGTCGTGCGTGAAGTTACTATTTCATATCATGTACTTTTACTAATAAGATCTTTCTTGACAGTGGCGACTGTTTCTCCCAGTGTGCTGGTCTTGACAATTCGGAACGATGAGGAGTCAGGTGACAAACGTTGTTTTCATCATTCATTAGACTGGGCACCTTAACAGGGAGTGGTACTTAACAGGAGAAGGATAAGCCCACGTTATGTGCAGCGAAAAAGGCATAACATGCATAACATACATGTACATAACTACGATAGAAATATACAATCCAAACAGTTCATGTAAATCGTCGAACAGGGACTGTGCCTGACATATCTGAACCGTGGGGAGACCGTTGATGCTAGTTAGGGACACGTGACTGCCAGAGTTTACTATAACCTAAAGTTAACCCTCTTCTGCCCCGTGTGCGTGTAGATCAGCTGCTGGCAGTGGGGATGGGAACCTTCCTCACCATCACCTTCATCGTGCTGGTGATCGGCGCGCTCATCAAACGCTGCTCAAAAGGACAGAGGAACATAGACGAGGTACTTGACGCTGATCTAACAGGAAACTAATAGTTGTGCGGCAGTGGCACTGTGTAGTAGTGGGGGGATTGATAAAGTTTGCTATTAAAGTCTATTAAATATCTCACGTCTTGCCAGAATCAGCAAAGCTTTTAGCAAGCTTTTAACCCACAACCCCATGCGCAAAATAACCATTTAGTACATGTATTTTGTATGAAAGCCATTTCAATGCGCATGGGGTTATAAGTAAAAAGCTGGGCCTCCATCTTCGTTATCGTTTCTGTCTCAGCCGACGACTGAACTTCGTTAAGTTGCAACGCTGATTGCACTCTCATAAAAATCACAACGTTACCTAACGCCACGGAGGCACATCATTCATCAATGACCGAATGAAGTTCAATGGACGCATTTTCCGCATGCCTAGTAGCCCGGCACGACCTACGGTTGCAGAAGAGCTTGAAACGATGTAATTTTTTGACCTGGCATCAGAGCTGTGCTAACAAACACGGCCACTGCAGTATATGGATGAATGGATGGATGCATGGATGGATGGATGATTCCTGGGTTGCCCTTAGACGGTGACTCATCCTTGCGGTCGTTAAGGTCCCTGCTAACTTTTGAACATCGCAACGTTCAAGTGCAGTTGGGTTCAGCGTGGGGTAGATTCATACTAACTTACCTCACATAAAACCTAGATAAGAGGCAGTACATGAATAGATAACTGAATGAATGAACCCATTCCCGTGTACCAGGTGGCCCTTTTGGGTCAAGAGACCGTGACCTTACAGTCGCTCTGCTCCCACTCACAATCCAACTTCACGACTCCTCTTGCATAATGGCTCGGCGAGAAATGTAGACTCACCTGAACTTCCATGGGGATTGCTGCAATCGTTAACCTCGCACGAGTGAGGACATTGGAGTGCATGCACGAGTGAATAACCGACTTACGGGTGTACCTGATCCTAGTGACCCTTCTGGGTCACCAGACGACATAGTCACCCTCAAAGTCGTTCTGGTTAGTCTCCAAGCAGACCCAACGGTTGCATAGACCGCATCCAACTGGCAGAAGGAGTTTTTTTTTGCACTCCGGTGCCTGACAACTTCTCTGGCTGACTGAAGCTTCTCTGGCTAGCTTGTACGATTTTGGCACCGTGGAGATCTACTTGGAGATTAGTTCTGGTCTCCACTGAACTGCGCTGAAAAAAGATGCCTGCAAAATGTACATTCTGTTTGTTTGATTTGTCTGAACCGTTCACGAGAAGCTCAAAATGGCCTGCAGGCCTCTTTTTAATGAGGTCATGAAGGGGGAGGTTATGGCCGTTTAAAGCTTGATGCTTTCTCTAGTTGAAGCTTAGGTAAAACTTAGGTCATCATCGGCGTGTATGTGTAAGTCCTGATCGTGAAGATCCTGAACTTCAACAGGCGGATTGGTCCTGTTTCCGACGTCCCCCGGGCACGTTGTACTGGCGTGACATATCCTTGTGCGATCTTGTATATTATGTACTTTAGCTACTTTGGATACTTTATTCACCCCATTATTTTAGCTATCATTCAATCAGTAAGTAGCTAGTCTACCCGGAGTAAAAAAAATCATATACAATTAAAATAAAAACTACATAGAAATTGTTACAGCTTTTTACACTACATTCAAATTCACTAACTTCTATACATGTGACATAGAATCTCCTGTCTAAACCTGTCCTGTATCCGATGCCGCCTACTTTTCCACACAGATATGGATCTGTTCATGGAGGTCATTTTCACGGCGTTTAACTGATAACGCAACGTTGCTTCTTTTGCCACAGATGTCTCTGAACTCCTTGCGTTCAGACTTCCCGTCCCAACTGACGGACACGGTGTACTTGAAATGGGAGTTTCCCATCAGGAAGCTGAACTTCGGCAAAGTTGTCGGGCAGGGTGCGTTCGGTAAGGTGTACCACGCCATCGCTCACGACATCGACGGGAAACCAGGACCTGTTCCAGTCGCCGTCAAGACGCTCAAAGGTGTTTCTCAATTTTTCAGAACATTCTTTGAGAAAATATAGCACGACGTAAAATGCAGTTGAGAGCACATACGTAAAGGCAATGTACATGCAAGAGCCAGTTACATGGCAAAAGGTATCAACTGTAGGCTGTTGTGAATGTGAGTCACGAATACGATGAAATCAAATGCTTTAAGTACATTTCTTGTATTCTCTCGCTGATACGTGTCACAAGTTGGTTTGATGGAGTTGCCTATGCAATAATGTTGCAAGAAAATCAAATACCTTGTTGCACCTGTCCGTCGGAATATTCACATGCCCAGTCGTGTTTTGCAAACCGACTCATTGAATTTGCTGGCGGTGGATTAGGCCAGTCTTTTTTTAGAAATGGCGCCTTAACCCTTTGGCGTCGAATCAATATGCGCACCGCCCATAAGTTACCATCACTGGTGATAAACATGCTTGTGGCAGTTACTTCAGTATCCTCGTGTCTCTGCGTACTTCAATGAATGGCGCTAATGCCGTAGCCTGGAATCCATCCTATTTAGCTTCCGGCCGCTACCCAAGCTCCGCTGCCTGGCCAGGCAGCGGAGCTTGGGTAGCGGCCGGAAGCTAAATAGGATGGATTCCAGGCTACTAATGCCGCGGCGCCCGGTTTATACAATCAATGTCCTGATCCCCTGGAGTGTGAATTAATCACCAAAGGACCACAAACCATCGTACCAACTTCGTTTCAAGGCCACTTCAACGCTGGTGAGGGAGTTACAAATTTAAAGGTCACCAAACGCACGCTTTTGATCTGCATGTATCGTGTATCTTATCTTGTTGCTGTTGTTGTTCACAATGAAGTGCCTAACTATAGTGACACATAGGTCAGCAAGTTTCCTCGATGTTTCTGTAGCAAGGTACATTTCTACAGGGAGGGGTTGCTAGCCCTTCCCCTTTAACGTACTCTTGGCACTTCTTGAAACACATGGCCCCCATTTTACGTCCTTTTTGAATGACGGGTGCAGCTCTAATCGAGATGAACTGTCCCAGGATTTGAACCGTGGTCTCCCAGTCACCAACTAATTGGTGTGTGTGTGTGTGTGTGTGTGTGTGTGTGTGTGTGTGCGTGCGTGCGTGTGTGTGTATGTGTGTGTGTGTGTGTGTGTGTGTGTGTGTGTGTGTGTGTGTGTGTGTGTGTTATCTTTCTAAAAGTTCTAATCAGATGCCTCAAACCTAACCGTCTCATCTGCCTGTTTCCATGATGCCTGAGCCAGACGGCGCCACGCTGGAGGAGAGGGATATCTTACAGAAGGAGCTAGACCAGCTCATCTACGTCGGTAGCCATCCCAACGTCATCAGACTGCTGGGAGCATGCAGCAGGAGGGGTAGGCAAAACGCACCTCAAATCGTTACTTACCTATAGTACCTGTACTAAGTACCTATAGTCATGAATCAAAGCCCCTCAACAGGCTATAATCTTAACAATCTACGTACATCGTCAGCATATAGCACTGGCTCCAGCTTGCCATGTAGTTGTTGAAAACGTGGGTCGGTGCTTTCAGAGGCATCCACCTCAACGTCATCAGATATGCTGCCGGGAGTATGCAGCAGAAGGGGTAGGCAAAACGCACCTCATCAAGTGCCTGAAGTACAGAAAATCTGCGTACATCGTTACCATATAGCACTTGCTCCCGTTTTGTAGCCACCGTTGCTTTCAGAGGCATTAGTCTGAGAGCTCAAGAAAGCAGGATGATTGCTATCCTGGCGTCTAGGTAATTGGGAAAAATCTCTGGTGACTCTTGTCAGCTTTAAAAAGTGTAGCTTCCAAAGGTCAACCTATCGCTGCCCGTTCATCTTGGCGGGTAAACATGTTTAACTATTGTAATAACCACTCAAAGATAGAGGAGTGGACAATTATGTTGTCTCTAATCATAGACGACCGACCCAGGACTCATATCACAAGGAGTCTCAGCTCCGTTCTCTGTGTTCCACATCGCAAAGTTCCACTCGTATGTGCCACTCTCGCGTCTCTCATCAGACAAAAAAAATTCCCACATCAGCAGACATGATTCCGAGATATTTTGTCGGTGTAAATTTGATCTCTACTTGTTTGTTAATTAGCTTTATTCATACATCATCATGCCTCCACCCATATTACGTTCCGGACATAGAAGAGTGCATGTGTTCATGGCAGTTCTGTAGCAGTTCAGCAATATATCATCAGAATGGTAACAAAGCAAATGGTTGCGTTGCCATTATGTATTCTAGGGTAGTTTACTAGAATACAAAATGGCAACGCAACCATTTCAGTTATTTCGTGTCCCTCTTGAGCACTGGGTGGGGAATCTGGACTTTCTGGACTGTAGCATTGTTAGATAAGTAGTTTTTAACTGAGCAGTGTGTCCGAGAATCCCAGCAAGCGTGCCGAAGAGAATTGAGCGCTGCTAACCACATGTGCCGTGTTTTCGTACCCAGGGATTCTCTGCATCATCATGGAGTACGCCGTGCACGGAAACCTGCGGGAGTTCCTGAAGGCTCGGCACCTGGTCAGTGATCTGGAGAGTGACCGCCAGCTGTGCGCTACGGGGACCGGGGTTCTACGAGATGCGGACCTGCTCAAAATGGCGCTGGACATCGCAAGGGGAATGGCTCATCTGGCATCTCTGAAGGTGATTCTCTGGCGGCCAAAGAAATAAGAAAACAGCAGAAAAAAACATATCCATGAAAATAAAGTCATCAAACGTTATCAACAACGCTGAATCTGAACGAAAAATTGGACTAACTCCTTATATTATAGTAGAATGACATGAAGCAAACAAAGAAGCCATGAACTGGCTGCAGTACGCAAGATAAGATGACGATGAGTAGAGTGGATGGAAAGATGTCGGTTAGCTCGAGGAGTGAATCCACTGTTCTTTATATTGAGTTGACTAACTCCTTATGTTTCTCTCCTCAGTGTATCCATCGTGACCTGGCAGCACGTAACATCCTGGTGTTGGACGGCGGTGTGGCCAAAGTGTCAGACTTTGGCCTGGCCAGAGAAGCTAAGGAGAACGCATACTACTTCAAGGAGACCAAGGTCTGTAGAATGCGCTTACTTTGTAAATGCTAAGAAATGTCTGTTTCAAAACCTGTTCTAAAACGCTTATGTTTTCACCCGATGATACTGTCTACGAGTGGCTAACAAGCGCCTTGTATGGTACTTGAACATTTCTGCTGACCATTGTTAGTCCTTCGAGCAGTCTCTTGTGTTGGAGAAAAATGGAAAAAAATAAAGACTTTTAGTATTTAAGACGCCCTTCGGTTGAACTTCAATTTCTGTTAACTTCCAGGATGGCCGCATGCCGTTCAAGTGGATGGCACCAGAGACACTGCTGTCCGGTAGATACACCAGCAAAAGCGACGTGTAAGTTTTCCTTCCATATCACATTTCTTGCGGCGCCACAGCAAACAACCTGCATTACCACAGCGATGATTGCGCTTTCTGATGAATGAGATTGTATTATATTACGCGTATTAAACTGAGGTATAGGCCACCAAAAATGAGTTATATATATAATGTATATATGTCACAGTAGAGATGGCAATTCAGGACAATCGGCGATTGTCCTAGGACAGACTGCGATCGCTTTACTTTGGTTGATCATATTTCCGTTGTTTCTCAATCAATTTCAATGCATTATATATCGTTGCAAAACCTGTGTAATTTCGTTTCCTATGATACCCAACTCATTATAATTGCAATCTCATGGAACGAGCACAGCTTACGCGAGTGGGGTGTAGAAAAAAGGGCCCAAATTTCCATGCTAGTGTCAAACACTCAGCGCAGCGCCAAACCCACTTGTGGTGGTGTTGTCCACATCGTGAATGTAACAGTGTGTGGAGGAATGTTATGTTCACAGCTACAGATAAGAGTAGATTTATTTAGACTGTTGGATGGGTAAATTAAAGTGTGGGCAACGAGGAGAACTCTACGCTGACTGTTGCACAGATAGACTGACTGATTGTTTTGTTGGAGTCAGTGTCATAGTGTGGGGCAGTACAACGTTAACTGCCAGAGGAAAAACCAGGCTAATCATCCTAAGCAACCTCGATGTGTCAAGACATAGAGACACCTTCTCAATCCAGTCACACTTCCAAGGTCCTTACCTCTGCAATATGCAAGATCTGCAAGATGATAGTGCACGTCCATACAGGACAGAATGAGAGCCATTTCAGACCACCTCCAGGATGCAGGAATACAGAGGATAAAATGGCCCTCCTGCAGCCCAGATCTCAACACAATTGAACACAGTCTCAGACTCTGTGATCACTGATCAGCTTGGGCAAGCTGTGCATGCAAGAATGATCAACAGAACAACACTGGTCGACCTGCGACGACTCATTGTGGAAGAATAGCCAGGGGCTGCGTAACACAACTGGTGACAAGCACGAGGAGGATGTGCCGGGCTGTGGTGACAGTGCATGGCTTGTGTACTCAGTATTAAGCCACCTTCATCATAACTGAGGCTCCTTTACGCATTCTTTTGATCGGATGAAGACTATCCTTGGCTTTCATATTAATGTGTTTTGTTGATTTAAGTTTCATATTACCCTCGTGCAAAAGCCACGTGCTACCAGCAGAAGAAAAAATACTGAATTGAGCGTTTGACATTCACATTAGTAGGGTAATCTGGGCACTTTTTATGTGACCTGCTCGCATAAGCAGGTCTGGTGCTCGTTGCATTAATTTACAACCATATTAAGTTTGGTATCATGGGAAGGAAAATCACACAAGCTTTGTAATGATATATAAATCATTGAAATTGATCCAAGAAACAACGGAGATATGATCGACCAAAGTTAAGTTTCCAAACCTTTTGTGCTGAGTGTATAATATATGTATAACTCAGTTAACCGACTCTGGCCTGCATGGCCAGAGAAGCTAAGGATATGTACAATTCAGTTTCCATTCGTTTCTATTTTCGTTTCTATTTTCCATGCGTTTTGCTGCATGATTTGCTATTTTGCGTTGCCTACTAAGTAACTAATTAACTCTACGTTGCCATTATTGGTCCCACAGGTGGTCGTTTGGCGTGCTGCTGTGGGAAATAACCACCCTGGGTAAGTGTCAATCATCCAGATCCATGTAGAAATGCCAAAGAACATAAGGCCACAGCAAGTAAATTTTATGACGGATGACATCAGCGCGCGTATTGATTTTCGCCTGATTTCGAAATAAAAAACAATAATTTTTTTACCCTTTGGCAATGGACAACATATTATAGATAGGACAATATATCGCAAACGCCTGTCAGTTCTATCCCCAAAACGTCCATAATGCCGTAAAAAGGCATTTGCACATGTAGAAATGGTAGGTATATAGGGGGAATGATGTTGTACAATCATATACAAGCTGTAGTAAGATTGCTCCTTGTCACCATCTTAAAAAAAGCTTCGAAGGCACAGTGTAGCCCCGATACCAAGCTTGTAAATGGAATCAGTCTGTTACTGCTGTGTCAATATCATCAACAACGTGTAATTCGATAAGTAATTCTTTAATGAAGTGAATCGAACTACTGCTAGTAACAAATCCGATAGCAGGGTCAGATGAAGTAACTTTTGTCATGCAGTTTGAGTAGACCATTGTCTAGCTGTCTGTCTGTTGAAGACAGAATAAAAAGACGGGGTTTTCTGAGGCACGGTAATTGAGTCAGACCGTCAGGACAGCAATATCGGAGAGAACTTGTTTTCAGTTGAGACGAAGTGAGCAGAGCCAGCATCATATAGTTACAGTCAGTCTGCCTCAGGAGACTCCGGTTCCCAGTGTACGGGAAGCCTTGTCTCTGCGTCCTTTCTCTATTCCTGACGTGCTATGCAAACCCGAATCGATAGTGAATTTACTGTTGACACCAGTGTTGCTTGCTGTTTTATCAAATACAGGAAAAAAAACTTGTTGGTTGTGATACCATCTTGTATCACTTCCATTCTTCTCACATGCTTTATTTTATTCAAGTTTGAAAATGTGTGCATCTTGTTTTTTTTTGCCCATCTTTTTTTCGCCCACGCGCATTAATTTTGGAGTCTGCAAAGGATGCCATCCGTAAAATTTACTTGCTGTGGCCTAATATGGAATACTAATGCTGACCCACCCTCATTAAATCAGGACCTCTATCGATATTACACGTTACATCGATAGGGGTCCTGATTTAATGAGGGTGATGCTGACCAGGAGACGTTAAAAACCAGAACAAGAGTTCGGAGACCTCATACCTCCGTGAAGTATTTAGTGCTTTTAGTAAATGTCATATTTTATCATGTCATTGATTATGCATAAAAGGCCGTAAGTAGCGTAAATGGAAATTTTAAAAAGAATGCACAAATATTTATGGTAGTGACATTTACTAACATTGTTTAGCACAGTTGCGTAATAGCTTCATACTTTCAGGATTTTAAAACCACGCAAAATCGTGCCGTACGATGATCGCCTCAGTTTCGCGAACCTACAAAAACTCCGGCCACGATTTTCACTGAGTTCTCACATCACAACAACGTCGTAGTTTTTGCATCATGGTTACTATACATTGTCATAGTGTTGTTAAAATTGATCATATATAGAAATGACTAAATAAATTGACTTTCAAAATCCAATTTTTCGGACCCTAATATTGCTTGGGTTTCCTAATGATGGAACTTGCAATATTTACACCCCTCACGATGCATGGCATAGCACTGGCTGTCTGTCCCACCCGGAAAATATTAAACCTCTTTTGCAAGCCTTTTAGCCGACGCCGGCGTTTATTTTCGGGGAGAGCGCTGATTCGTGATTTTCAACATATTGGGGCCAGCTTCTTTTGCTGGACAAAACGCAGTTGCCGGCCCCAGCCTGCTCTCTTTCGGCATCAAAAAAGGCAATGATGTATTTCGAAAGGCCACTCACAGGTTAATGTAGCAGCGTCTAGCCGAATTTCCCGGAAACCACAGTCCTAATCCACTTCGCAAACTGCAGCGATAGCCTTGGGTTGTCCAAAGAGCTTATTATCTTCGTCTCAACCAGATTTCTCCGGCCCGTTCGGCCCTCGCTCTCTCGTTTATGCTGAGTTTCAGTGAATGTTTTACGGCGAGTGTTCCGGAAATGCTTCGTAATGCTTTAAAACGAGTGTGACCCAGGCGACCGTTACTTAGAAAGTTGCGGGTCACCGCGCAAAGGGACTTGAATACTTTCCCCGCACTGGTTATGTTTATTACGGGAAGTTTGCACATCCATGTCAGATGGTGATAAGTGCTTTTTAATGGACAATTTTGATGTCGAAAGAGAGCAGTCTTTCTAGGGCCAACAATTACGATTTTTCCAGCGAAAGAACCTGGCCCCGATACGTTGAAAATCAAGAATCAGCGTAATCTCCCTGCAAATAAATGCCGGCGCCGGCCAGACAGCCTACAAATACGGTCTGATGATAACCTGATCTGGTGCAAATTGCTCAAAAGCTGTCAGGGAAGGGGCACTCTAACAAGGGGGTTAGTAACGTCGACCCTGCAGGTTGCTAAGTACCAGAGTTATCAACCAAGGATTGATGTGTTCAAAAATTTTATTTCGTATTTTCCGAGAACCATGATAGTAGAATGGAACTCGTTGTCGTCAAGTACTTTAGGAGAATCCTCACTTAATAACTTTAAATAATGGTTGCAGTCAGATGTGCAAAGACTAGGTGTGACAGGCCATTCAGTGTAATAAAATCAGCTGCTACCGCGCCGCGTGCCTGCGAAGCTGGTGTGTTACGCCGAAGGGTGGTTATACCGGCTATACAGATACAACAACCTACTAGGAGGCCCAAATTCACACCACTAGACGTGCCGTGGTCTTGCTGATTTTTAGGTGGCAGATAGGTGTTGACATAATGTCAACACCTATCTGCCACCTAAAAATCAGCAAGACCACGGCACGTCTAGGACCAAAGATACAAAACCATTTGTCCTGCTTCAGTACCAAGGTCAACCACCAGAGGGCCCCAAATCACATTAAAACGGTCAGGCTTACAACACCTACCCATGTCTCAAATATCATCGAAATGCATCCAGAGGTTGTTAATATTCCACCGGAAACAGAAACGGTACGAAAACACAACAAGGGAAACAACAGGGGGGGAGGCAAATTTACACCACAATACCCTTATCTTAACACCTACCTGACACCTAAGAATCAAGACCACTGCACGTCTAGGACCAAAGATATTAAAGACAATTGCTCCTGCAGTACCAAATCAATCACCAGGAGGCCCAAAATCGACCTTCACCATCGGGGTCACCCTACCTATGTATACCCACATACCAAATACCATCGCAATCCATCCGGTAGTTCTTGAGATTTACATGTATCACCATACATCATCCAGAGTGAAAACATAAAGCATAACCTACTTGTACTTGGCGAATATAATTAGGTCGGATGCAGGGGGCAAGATGAAACTAGAGTTCCACGAACACATTATCTTCGCCAAATAATCAAGGCTTATTGTGGAGAGTGATTAATATTTACATGCTTATCACCCCCTGCAAACTTGATCATACACCATACCGTTTGAAAGTTATGATGGGGGGGGGGGGGGAGAATGAGTCCAGTCTAGATAGGGATAAAACTCATTTGGTGGTACAGGACTAGTATATGTGTATAGTGTGCTGATATATGTTATAACTGGTCATCACAAAAATTGAAAGTTATAATTAGATGGTACAGTCAATATATATGAATAGAATAAATCTTTATTCCATATCATACACATTTTGCAAGACATAGTAAATGTTATTTTTCCATACGGTGCTAGGTAATACCTAGCAGTGTACTCTCTGAGCAGAGGAGTTGGTCCGGCTGGTTATTCACATGTTTTTAGGTGTTTTGTAAGGCTTTCTATTTTGTTCCCTTTCCGTTATGTCTCCAACCGTGTGTTTGACAAAAATGCAGAAACTGAACACTTTTTAAAAAAACGGACCCACACATCTGTTTGAATTGTAGTGAGACTGCCCCATTTGTTTATTTATGTACACCATCTGTTTATTTAGACTTCTAGGCAAGGCCTTCTGCTGGCCTGTTTCGGGAACACTGTCACACGCCCCATTATGGAATGTAATGGATTTACAATTATCCTTACTAATTATGCAGATTAGCTCCTGTTTTCTATAATTAGACATCAATTGTGTAAAGCACCATCTGAGCTCTCTACATACAAAACTTCACGACAATCTCTTCACCCCTTCTCAAGTAATACGTGTCCGAATGTCAAAACAAAAACACCCACTGCAGTTCTAAACAAGCCGCTAGGGGGGCCAAACTTACAGAACTTACTTCTTGTGGCATGAACTATCTACCACACAAATATCATGACCATAGCACTTTCAGAAAATATGCCACTAAATTTTGAAGCTCTGCTGCAGTACCTTAGGTACTCGCTAGAAGGCCCATTATCGAACTTGACCTTCCTTTGCGTAAACCCTACCCATCCACTAAATATCATACAGATCCATCAACAGCTTCTTGAGTTATGTTGTCCACAAGAATAACACATCCACACAGAGCCCGCTGCAGTACCGACGGAAAATGCCAGGAAAACCATTTTTGAACTTGATCTCTGTTTCCACAACATCTACACACCTGCAAAATATCATGAAGATCCATCAACGTTTCCGTCACTTTTTTCGCCTACATACAAACGCACAAAAATTAAAAGTCGGCTGCAGTACTGTTGAAAAACGCAAGGTAAACCATTTTTGAACTTGACCTTCCTTTGCATAACCACTACACACCTACCAAATATCATAAAGATTCATCAAAGGTTTCTTGAGTTATGCTCTTGACATACATACAGACCCACCAAACAGCTGGCTCAACCGAAAACATAATCTACCCCGAGTACTATAGTACTCGGCGAAGATAATTATTGACCCTTTACTAAGGCCTTTAGTAAAAGGTCAATAACATCATCTTGCCTCCTGCATCCGACCTAAGTATATTCGCCAAGTAGAAATGGGTCATCATTGTCGTCATTCTGCTGGACGACTCGTGGGCGACATTCATCTGTATTATTAGGTGTCTTCATGTAAAGCCTTTACATGAAGACGTCGACACCTGAATACAGATGAATGTCGCCCACGAATCAATGACGATAATGATGACCCATTTCTACATGTTTGGTACAGGAAGGGTAATACTTAGTCTCACAGCACCTTCCAACAACACACCAGATCATATGAACCACCAATATGTTCAAGTTACACACAGAGGAATGGATTACATCTAAGATAGACACAAACAAACCCTCACAGCAATGGTGGCACGCTGAATGTTCTAATATTATTGTAACTGACCTCTGACTTTCAAAAGGCGGTCCAAGACGATCTTCATATTTTGGTTGTAGTATGTTGTTCTGTAGTTATTGCGATTCTTACTAGTGTGTGCGTTGTGATAGTGTACGTTCTGTGTTTTTATATCCATGAAGAATAGATTACATTTCCCTCATCTAATGGATTTCTAATAAAATATCAAACATCACCAAAACAGGGAGCAGCCCGTACCCCGGGATACCCACAGACAAGATCGTGACCCTGGTGCTGAGAGGGTACCGGATGGGGAAGCCGCCGAACTGCCCTCAGGACATGTAAGTACTTTTCTCTTCCCAACAGAAACACCTTTCTGAATGATGTTTGATGAATTTCAGACTGCTTGAAGCAAGGACACTGTATAATGTCATGTACATTATATAGTGTCCTTGCTAGTGCCGTTTTGGAAAAATAGCATACTTCCAGCGTCAAACAGCAGGAAAACATGCAATAGCTCGCCGGACGAGTGTCCGGCCAAGCTTTAGATTTTAGGACATTTTCGGCAGCAATACGGGCGGTGACTTTTGATCACTGTGTGATGTTTCGAGACCGGCCGTTGTTCGCACAGTGCAAGTGACTTTACCCCGTTCTATGTGACAGGGTAGAGTTTCAGGCGAAAAATACACTCGACTCTCACGCTAGCTCTGGCGATGAACAAATTCGGCCAAAGCTTGTTGCCAGTGTGATGTCGGCTTTATGAACAAACTTGCATGATTCAACCAACCAACCAACCAACCAACCAACCAACCAACCAACCAACCTACCAGTCCACATGACGTTGTTCAATTTCAGATTCGACATGATGAAGAAGTGTTGGAGACCCACGCCTGCGGAGAGGCCGACCTTCCGCGACCTGAAGGATACTCTTGAGAAACTGCTGCAGTATCCGCCCGACGGCAAGAACCGGAAGGTCGGCATGCATGCCATCCCTACCTGTCATTTCTCTTACAGGGTTTATTGGTTGATCGTGTTCTTATACATGTGCATAATTTTGAAAAACTTTCGTATGTTGTTTGTTATACATAAGCAATAGCAAAGCTTAGCTAATTGCGGCTAGTATTTTGTCCGATCGAAGTAAAGGTCTAGAGGTCAGAATGACAACAGCTTGAATACAAAGTATAAATCAATGAATTGTGTAAAAGCTCAACTTTTATTCGTAACTGTTCTCACGTTGATTCCTAGCAATTGCCCTTGAAGGGGTCTTGAAAGACTTTTTCAACGTATGACACAGTAGAAAACACAACATTTCATAACGTCAAATACATAAGTAAAGGGGCCATGATTGCGACATGATGTTACTGTCACTGGAAAGAGTCATCTCACTCCTCCACAGGTGTCTACAGGACGAAGGCAGCTCCAGCAGAAGGCCAAACCGTGCGTGGACTGCTGTCTGGGGGATAACGGCAGCGCCCTCTGTCGCATCCCTACTGACAGTGCAGAGCAGCTGGATGTTTCGTGCACAAACTCATCAAAAGCATGAAAAGTTTCGTTGGCCTTCGCGTTCTCTGTGGCACTATGATGCAATATGCTACAATAGGAGTGTGGACAGTGGCAACGATAGCAGGAATCACCATGCAATGTATACAGTGTGCTGTTTCAAGCGCCACTTACTCTGACCAGTCTAACTGGTCCGGACGTTTTAGCTTTATGGTAAAACGTTGGATTTGTGAGCTAGCGGACCGAGTTCGATTCCCGGGAGCCAGGAGACTCTACTACTCGCCTCGAGCGTTTCGGTGGTTCCCATGCCGGGAATCGAACCCGGGCCTTGTGGTTGAAAGCCACAAATCTAATGACATTCCATTCCTAATGCCTGTTCATTATTTTGAAAATACTGATTCAGGTTATGTAGCAGTACTGTTTATAAACCACGGTTGTAGTTTTGCTGGCATTCCAAAGATTATATCGATCTTGCTGCCTGTTGAATTTGTGATGAATTTGTGCTGTGATGAATTTGTAGATATTAAGGCCAAAGATCTAATATATCATATTTGCTGGATTGATTTATTGTTTCTATGAATGATCTATATCTTCTGTAGATAACGTTCATGTGAGTTTTATTTGTTCATTTATTTATCATACAAATTCAGCAGGTGCCAGCAACAGGATTGTAGTGGTTTTTATACAAGACCGTCACCTCCAGCCGAATACATTATATGTATGTAACAGTGGGGATCAAGCTCCACTAACCGACCAGTCCAACTGGTCCGCACCTTTTAGCTTAGTGGTTAGCGCGTTGGATTCCCAAGCCGTGCGGATTGAGATCGGCGCGGGTTCGAATCCCGGGAGCGGCGTATTCGCTAATATTTATAGTTTATTCTTATGGTAGCCTACGCAAGATCTTTATTCTAATATCTATAGTTTATTCTTATGGTAGCCTACACAAGATCCTTTCTTCACTTCACGACAGATCTCTGTGGAGGTAAAGACTGAACCAAAGGGCATGAATGTGACAGATCTCAGGTGAAAGTCATACATTGTCATTACAGCATCTTACAAGCCAAGCCTTGTCATTATACGCTACAAGTCTGATATGTATGGAATTTTATAAAGCTTAAAGCTATATTTATCTCAGAATGTTAAACCTATGAGACTATAACTTCAGAAAGTAAATGTAAATGGAACAATAAAATCAACACCTTGTAACCAACCATACAACCAACCAACCAACCAAATAAATCATTAGTCAGAAGCAATTGCAAGCTTAGAAATTGTTTATTATAAGGCAAGAGCAGTTGGTAATGAATTGGATCCCAAAGGACAATAAACATTATCTTCCAAAAATGTCTACCTTGATATTGATAATGTAAGGAAAGTTACTGTCTCCTTTATGTGAAACCTTCAAACTGATCTAGAAAAGCCTTACCAAGGCAATAGTACACTTACAAACGGTGTGGAGACTGACTGTATATGTAAGATCAAGTTGGGAGCACACAAACCAAACACATCTCACTTCAAAACATTGATGAAAAATTTCAACTTCAAAGAACCATCTGAAACAAACAGCACACAAAATGCAGACAATACATATTATATCAACTCACAAAATTACACAAATAACTTGTTGATCTTTGATTTCATATTGTTTGACAGGAAAAACATATAAATAAATAATGTGGGAGTTGCTGTTGATTAAAAAAATCTTGTTGAAAAAAATAGACATTCTTCCTTCTGTCACTACAACATTTTCATAGCTTCTGCTCAAACAACTCTGCAGAGGACTATTATTTTCATTTCTATTGACTTATTTCACATCACATCAAATCAACAGTAGGATGTTAAAAAGATGACTAGTACCATAATAATCTTAAAGTGACTACACAAAATAATTTTGGAACATTTTCCCCTGAGGAACAACACATTTCTAGGGCTGGATTTCTAGCGACCTAAAAAACTGTTATCTAACACATTCAAGACAGAAAACATAATATTTCTGTCAAAACAACTTTGGAACAGATCATATGAAAGTTGCATAAATGCCAGGGATTTGGCAAGCAGCAAAGGCAGGAATTTGAAATTGTTGAGCAAAACGCTCATGTTTCCACTCTAAAAACTATCAGCGCCTACTGTAACTTCGTCATTTGTTCATAAGAAGTACTTGTAGCCATACCATTGTAAGATGTCATGCCCTGTAACAGTTTTCTTTAGATTCTCTGATCACACATTATTCAGTCACCAACACAAATTGTCATATGTCCTGTAGGGCCTGCTTTAACTGCAAATCTCTCTCAGCTGCCGTTGTGGATTTTGGACAGAAAACTGTCCACATCCAAGTTGGCAGGAAATTTCAGCTTCCCGTGCTTGCCACCTTTTGATCTCTGAAATGGAAATGAGAGAGTGATTAATGATGCCGCAATGGTTTGTTTATTTGTTTATTTGACAGATCTCCATTAGTGAGTATATACATATACTACACTAGTCTTCCTGGAGTCATTATGATTACAAACACATTACATTACCAAGCCTATTAATACATTAGCATTACCTACACTTACAATAACACTTTAAGCACTCACAACCTATACTTAACCAGACTATCAACAACATTGTTAGCAATTGTTAGAGAAAATGTTTTCAACAATTCCAATTCAACTTAAGTTCAAGAACAATTGAAGAAAAGAGAGCACAATGCTGTAGCAACTGTACCTGTTTGTTTGTCTTTGGTCTCTTGCCAGGCTATTAAGGAGAAAATAATAAAAAAAGAATTGATAAGTGACAACAGTCAACAGAAATATGATGTTTTTACTACAGCAATTTTCTTTTAAAATATGCAAGACTGCTTGGAAAGGTTTCGTTGACTTGCAAATACCACTTGCATTCTTGCTTTATCAGTACTGGTAGTCTGGTACCCACCTTTGCATCACTGTCACTTCTTCCTCTCTTCTCTCCTCTTATCTCAACAATCACAGGGTTCGATTTGCTCACATCCCTCTTTCCTTCTGCTCTCTCATTCCCTTCTTCTACTCTTTCGTCAAAAACACCTATTCTTTCCGTTGTACCATTGTCTGAATTTTCTCTGGATTGCAGTGTCATTCGGCCAGGAGTAACTTCTTGTGGCTTTGGAACAGAAATCACTTGTGGGTTTCCCTCTGCTCTTTCCTCCTTTCCTTTTCCTAATTGTTGTGACAGTGTCTTCGAAGAGTCATTGACAGAACTCTGGGCTTTTTGACTGGCAATCATGCTCTGCACCTCACTATTCTGAGCCTCTGGTCTATCTGATGGAGACAGCAAATCATCCTCAGTGCCTCTGTCTGCATTTCCTACCCCCAAAAAGGTAACATGCTTCCCTGTACTTCTCTTTTTCTGTGTCTTTTCTGAGTTTTCACTGTTTGTAACCACCTCTTTCCCTCTCTCACCTATGCTCGTACATGTCTTACCATCAACACTACTTGCCCTTATTTCAACATTTTTATTTCCAGTGACAGCACTACGCGCTTCATCTGTGGAACTGATCTTTTCAGTGCTGTTAGCTGTGGTATTTCTGATAGTTCTGTCCACAGCAGCTGTCCCAGGGACACCATGGTGCTGTGATCTTTGGAGGTCAGCGGTGTTATTTTCCTCCTGGCTAACTGAGCAGTTCCCTGATGCTGGTGTATTCTCCTGGGCTACCGGAGACTTTGCATTGTTCACAATGACATCTCTTTTCTGATGCTGCTCTTTGGGTTCTAGCCCCTCAGTTCTTGTCTCTTTTTCTACAGATGTAGGAAGTACACTTTTACTCTTATCTGCTGCACTGCTCTCTGTGCCTGTATGTGAGATATTTGCTGATAGACATGTAGCTGTACCAGTTTTCTGGCTGTCTGTAGTATCCCCTGCAGTGCCTGTATGTAAGGTGTCTGCAGAGGTAGCGTTCCCTACTCTCTGTAATCCACTTGCTGTGGGTTTTCCATTATCATGGTCGTCCGATGCATCATCTGCAGTGCCTGAGTGTAGTGTAATTGCAGTAGCAAGGCTCACTAGAGTTTCTGCTGCTAAAGTTCTACTAGTTGATGGGCTGTCCGGGTTCACACCTTCAAACATCTCAGCTTTCAAGCACATGTCTTTCCTGTGTTTTTGCCTGCTCAATACCTTGCTCTCTTTCTGTACATTCTCCTTCTGTTTTCTACTTCTGTCTTTTGTGTTTTCTCTTGCTTGTGCTGATCTAATGCCTGTTGACCTTGGCAGTTGAACTCCTGTTGTTCTGTTGTCCTTAGGCGGGCTGCACCCTGCTGGAATGAAGGCCTCATCAGTTTCCTGTACCCTGCTTCTGCCGTTAGCTCCACGACTCTGACTGATCTCAACAGACGCAGCAATGTCCAAGTTTTCCACCACACATTCGGCTCTTCTCACACTCCGTTTTTCACTTAAGACAGGCACGTTCTTGCTCACAACCTCAACACTACTGACCGGGACCTGACCTTGCCCAGATTGGGAGATTATTGCCTTACTGACTAGAGGTTGGTTCACAGCACTATGGACGGCAACTTGACTTGAACTACCTGAAGTTTGCTGTTCTACAAACACAAGCTGCCTCTCCACTACGTCTACAGCTGCAATAGCTGGAGCGGCTGTCTGCAGGGGTGCCTGGGGGACAGCCTGGGCTGGATTTCTCAGCTTCCTCCTCCCTGTAACTGCTGTTGATTTTGCTTGTTTTGGTCGTTTGGGCTGGGAGGCCTGTTTCAGCCAGTGAACCCTGCCCTGGTTCCCCGGAGCCTGTAGTGAGGACGAGGAAGGAGAGCCTGACTCTGCCTCGTCACTCCCACCAAAGTCAAGGATACGGACATGGGCGGTTTTCACCCGGCCACTCAGGCTTGCCTGGTTGGACGACTTTCCTGGGCTTGTTTGCTTTCCGGGACTGGGTAAAACTATGCCCTGAAGAGGCTTGGCATCCTGTTCTCTTACTGTCAGCTGTTTTGTGGCGTATTTTGCAGGGGAGGGTGCCGGCAGTTTAGAGGAAATGGTTGTCTTTGGAAGTGGCTTCTTTCCTGGGACTGGTTTCGGAACCACATTTAGTCGACTTTGCCTGTTGGGCTGAGCGGCAGGCACAGTTTGTGTGTTTGTGGTAAAAACCATGTTGCTTCTTGTTGCGGCGACCCCTTGCTGATTAGAGGCTAACTGCAGCACTGGCAGGCCTACTGTTCCACCAACCAATGAAATACAAGCCATGCTACTGTTGGAGGATACAACAGATGAGGGGATAGATGACGAGTTCTGCTGTATGACTGCCATTCCTCTTGGAACAGCGATGACCTGAGGTGGGGCCACTGTTGCCAAGGGCTGGGTCTGCAACAAGACTGGGACTGCAGAAGGGAAGAAAAAATAGACTTGAAATACACTTCTATACAAAACTGTGGTAACTAAAAGTTTTGGGGCTAGCAACACTAGGAAACATGCTACCCTATTTGTCACTAGGCACAAGAGGGAACCTTTACCAACAATATTTTTTATATAAAAGGATGCCATCTTTCTCAGTGATTCTCACTGTACTTGATTTAATACCATAGAATACAGTCATGAAGTTCCATTTATTCCCAAGTTGCTCTTTAGCAACTGACTTGAATGTTAACTGCTTTGAAATCAGAAATAAGGTCAATCACCTGTAGTTGTAAGCTGTGCAGGCTGTGGCTGGATGTTCTGTACACCTGAAGTTGTACTGTTCACTACTGCTGGGGTACAGGACACAGGCGCTGTGGGGGGCTGCAACACAACACTGCCAAGCACGCTTGCACCAGTACTGGTCGTAGGTGCAGTACTGCTCACGAGTATAGCTGATGACGGTGTGGTACAGACATTTTGCAGAGTGCTACTGTTCCCTTGTTCTGTAGTGCTGCGAATGTTTGCGTTTGTTTCAGCAGACGATGACGGAAGCTGTTCTTCTGGCATGCCAATGTCTGACCAGTCTAAGGCATCAGTGAGGCTGATGGGAGTGGCAGTGTTCGACCTGTCCGTCCTACGTTCTTGTGTGCCTCTTGAACCGCTGACTGGAGTCTCTGAAAATGTTGGCAGCAACTTTGTTAACACGACTACTACTCAACTACTAGAACTACTGGAAATGGAGGAAAACTCCACCAAATAAAACAAACAACGATTAAATATCATTTCTCTTTGGTACAGGATAAAACTTTTGAGTACTATGCATACTGTGCGTACAAGGTAGCATACCAATGTTTCCAAGCATGTCAAAAAGGTCACTGAACTCGTCCAGGATGTTGGAGATCTCGCCGGCAGGAAGGGGTAAGGGTCCCACCTCTGCGTCCCCATGGTCCAGGGGTGCTGAGGGGGTGGCGGGGACGGACACACTGTCGGTCTTTGTTGTTTCCTGTCCCTGTTCTTCACCTGAAATGAATTCATTTCTTAATTTCAGGTACATTGACCCATTGAGACATACATACAAATAGACTGAACACAAAACAATTTGCAAGCATTTCTAGTGTTCCTGTAGTGGAAGTCACATCTTAAAACATAGTATGCAGAGTACATTCTATCAATTCTGGCCTTCATTTGCTCTCTATACCCTGAGGCAACTGTCGCAAACCTTGATCTAGCAGAAAACAAATGTTGCAAAAGTCTTTTCAACACAAAGACTTCCAATGGACTGCTGCTTGATTACACTGTACGTCAAGAATCAAAGTAGAAACAGGGAGCAAAATCCTCAAAGAACTAAAACAATGCAACTTTCATGCAAGTTGCACATACCAGATAACAGGCATAAAAGACAGGTCTCCATACTTTGCAACCATTGTTCAACTTTCAGAGAAATCTGAGTTTGTACCATCTTGGCCAAAGTGGACTCTCCCAATGGTGTGTGCCAGCTTGGCCAGCAGGTCATCACTACTCAGTAGGTATTCCACCGGCTTCTGCAGCTCTGGTACAGCCGTCAGGCGCTTCGGAGCAGCTCTATAAAAAAGACAAAACACAGTCATGATAAACACAAACACATGCAGTACATGCAACTACCGGTACATCAATTGTAAATGACAAAGTAAATGAGGTATTTGTCATCAACATAAATCCAAAATACAGGTTTTCATTCTTTATGAAATTAAATACATTTCCTACACAAAAGTTGACAGGAGTTGAAAGAACAAACCTTTTCCTTTTGGGAGACCTGGCATGTGAAAAGTCCTTCTCTGAACCTTCCTGATTCTGTAGAAAGTTCTTGACAGGAGTTGTAACAGGCGCTACAGTTGTAATAGGTGCTGTAGCTGTAACAGGCACTGGTGTTGGAGTTGCAACAGGTGTTGGAGTTGCAACAGGTGTTGGAGTTGCAACAGGTACTGCAGCTATAAAGACATAACATTGAATAAGAAAATACAAAATGTATATTAGACCATTTCATGCAGGATCACCAATCAACATTAAAACATTGGCAGCAGGCAGTCACATCGAAGAGACAAGTTATGAAGAACAGGACACACTAAAAATAAAAAAGCTGAAGGCATTCCTCAATTGAGACTTATTTCATTAGAAATGGAAAATACACTAACTTCATCTAGTGTTGCCAGTAACATAACATTAGAACAATATAAAACATTTTTATGCCTTATTCACATCCCTCCCTACCTTCTTAAGACAACATAACAACACTTGGAGTTAGATATAATATCAATAGATCTTGTTGTTTTATGTAATACTGGTATAACCAGCCACTAGGTGTGTCTGTAAATCTGGTGTATTGTGCTAAAATGTTGTTAAACCAATAACTGATGCAGCAGCTACAACAGCAGCTTTATATCACCTGTACAAGAAGGTGTTTGCACAGATGCAGGATGTTCATGTCCTGAGCCAGGGGCAGATGTCACCAGCTGCTGCTGTCCTTCCCTGTTCACCACCACTGTTGTCATGGGTGAAGGCTGTGGTGCAGGTGCTATAACTACAGGTGTAGCCTGCACCTGTCCCCTCTGCAGGTGGTTCCTCCGCATGTTGGTCATCAGGTTAAAGGTGCGGTCTGGAATGCACAGGTTTGAGATAATGAGGAAGAGACTGGAAGCAACTGGACTACCGGTACAAAAAACGTTATAAAACATGTTGTTATCATCATCACGTCAAACCACCACATTACAAAAGATCAGAAAGTTTTCAATATTGATGAAATTATTAAGACCACTTTTCATTTGAGCTTTCAAAAGTTGAGATATTGCATTATTAAATGGTAAAGGTTACATATGCAGCCTTGAATAAATAAACAGATGATATCTCAGGTCTTACGTGATTGGCTGGAGGACTGTTTAGGGTGTGAACTGCCATGGAAACTGGACGACTGACCAGCAATGGCACCATGAGGGCCCTTGTAATGTCTGAAATAAAAATGATAAAGTTTGTTGTTGTTGTGATTTCTTCTTGGCTGAAGTGACTCAACTTAACAGAGCAAAAGCTGATATTACATTGTCTATCGCCTGGCACACTAAACCGAAATGCCTATATTGTATTACATGGAGGAATATGATATGAAAAAAGAAGCAGAACATGCTTACCTTATCTGTGACACAGCAGTGTCCAGTTTCTTCCACAACAGACCCAGCACATTGTTACCCTGCTGCAGTTCATCTGAAAACACATCACACATATTAAAGTAAACAAATCGAGCAACACTGCAACTTTATTCTTCATCATGTATTAAACACTGAGGAAACAGGCATGATTTTGAGTGGGGTTGGTTTTAGATTCGCAGCTAAAAAAAAAATTGGCTAGTACATGTAGGTGACCTAACCATCACTGAGATGCATACACAGTATCAGGTTCTTTTAAGTTTAAAAACAGGTATGCAATCTTTCTGAAATAACGTTCAGAATGCATCCATCTGTATATCATAATCAAGATAGCCTCAACTGTGCCAGATAATGTTTCTTTAAATATAGTATTTTTCTTGCTGCCACTTTTTGACATTTCCTTGTCCTACCTTGTGTCCTGATGGCGGCATACTCCTCCAAAATACCCTTCAAGTCCTTCCCGAGAACAGGCTATGATAAAGAATAAAACATGGAGTAAAAAAAAGTTTCAAGAAACACTTAGCCATAATGCTATCCCCAAATTTTATCCAATTGTCTTTATAAATTGTTTACCTGGATGTCTAACTTTCATAAACCTAACATTAGAAGGTAAATATTTCCCTTTCATACTCACTCCTTTAATAACTGTCTATTTTGTTACTAGAAGGATATCTTTCTCAATCCTAGCCACATGACACTGTGCACACAGGTAGAACTACTGCATGGGTGTCCTCACACCTGTATATAAACCCGCTGTCCCTGCGCTGCTGTCTGTCGTATCTCTGTCAGGTGAGGACTTTCCTCCAGGAACGCCTGCTTACTCCGCACCAACCCCTCATCCGACAGGTAACCTATCCAAAGTAAAGGCATGATCTTCAGAACAGATTTACTACAATTGTTTCACAGATTATAACTTATATTGTATCACACAGTTACTATCATGCAAACTTCAGAAATCTGGAATCTAAAATAGCAGGTATTGTCCACACTTCAGGAATGAACTGGAGGATCCTGTCAACAGTGTGAATTCTTATACTGCTGACAGGATCATCCTGTCAACAGTGCATTTTTTTTCCACTGTCAATATATAGTCTCAAGCTTATGGATTATGGGGAGGGGGATGACAGAAAGAACACTTCAAATTCCTATAATCCCCCTGTAAGACTGCAATGATGATTATGCACGTCACACATCACGTAGAGGCAGAACGTGGGGTACGTAGCGTTAACTTTACCACCCCTTCCCTCCCATAAAAATTACAGGCATAATTTGCGTGGGGTGGATTTGGATCGAAGCCCTTGGATCAACACATAAATCAAAGTTAGTTTACAACGTCTAGCGAATAATGCTAGCCTCAAAAAGAAGATGTTACACTGAACTATTCGAGTTTGTCAAATGCAAAACTCTTACTTTCCCCCTGCAAAACCAAGTTTTCCACTTCACGGAAAATATTTGTTGTTGAAACAAACTCACCAAGGACAAGCCTTGCGACATCAGATGACAAAATCATGTCGCTCTGTCACTGTAGTACGATAGGATGTACATCTAGACGGTACACACATGCGCTCAGATGCCAGAAAAATCGCATTTATCGCTAAAATGGAGCCACATAATCAGCTGGAACTACGATTTCTACCAAGCCAAGCTGCAAGAGGGCGCACTATCCCGCCACTGGGAGGTTGACCTCAGGTAACCTGCCGCACAACGGCAGGAAATGATTTATTACGACATTTCATTTCCAAAAGGGAAGTTTTTCAATGTAAACATGGAATTACCAACAGCACAGCAATTATCGACCTACACATAGCATTATTTCTATACATTACGCCTAAAATTCGTAATCTAATGTTTTGTTTTGTCTTTTGAAGTGAGATTTTACGACTTTATTCGTCGGGAGCATGACGTCAGTTCCGGTTATGGCGGACAGGTAGCAGTGGGGGGAACACAACAGTTTCTCTGCAGCGCAGACAGTCGCCGTAACTGCTCCGAAACTCTCCCAAACTTCGACACAGTGTGTGGACAGGTAACCTAATACTTTGTTCAGGTACAGAAGGTGACATTGGAAGGGCTTCTGTCTTATTTCTATGGTTGTTTTGTTGTGAAAAAGTATTTTGATTTCTGCGAGTCATTGCACCATGAATTTTTGGCACCCTGGCCCGACACGATGACATACTCGCACGAGCTATGGTGATCCCTGCACGTAAATATTTTCGCTATCTTGCAAAGAGGTTTGGCCAAATTTTGGGGCGTCTTGCTTAATTGCACCTGCCAGATGTGGACTATCCTGATTTAAATCTATAGCAAATTCTTCGTTGCATGAAAATTAAGACTTTTCACATTTTTAACGGAACGCCATATTTCTGTATAAAAAATATGTTATAATATATGTGCCGGTTGCGTTGTTTTCTTAAGGCCTTAACTCTGGGTGAATACGTCAGAAAGATGGGGAGATAGATGGTTAGCGTGTTTCTCCTTGATCCGTAAGTCACGAAGCCGGCTGTTTGCTCACAGGATGTGCTCATTAACGGGAACTAATTTGTTTTCCATGCTAATTTCCTTTATGTCACTGACTTCCCGGTTTTCTGAAAGTAGTTTTGCTGATAATTATCACAGTTCAGCAATAGTTTTTGTTCCTGGTCCCTTGCAATCTCAGCTTGATGTATTATTTTGTGGGCATTTCCCAGATGAGTACTTTTGAATGATAGAATTGTGTGAATATTGTGAATTAGAGTTGCGTGAATACGAACAAATTGTTGAGTATAGTGTCTACAATACAGCTTTTCCTGGATGTAGTATTAAAACTCTTATGGAAAATTAAGTGCATTGCTGGTAAATAAAAACACATTACTGATTTGTCTGGGATTGAAAATTGTGGCATTGATATTAGAAATTCCACCAATAAATCTTTTGCATGGTCTCTTCATCTATATCTCTCCAATATATCAACCTCAAATATGATTTAAAAGATTTTCATCCAACGTCATCAGTCTGCTTATAACGTTGGAACAAAGTAAATTAATTTTTACCTTATAAGTTATGAGTACTACAGGTGCATCTGATTACAAAGTTTGCACTAGTTGCAATGAAAATCAGGAGAGTAAAAAAGGAGTTATGTCTGACTGCAGGAATTGCTGGGAAGATGTCTGAGGCGGATGCAGACATGGCGAGCCAAGGGTCAGACCCAGACGACGAGGGCTTAAGCGACAGCAGCTACCAGGACTACAGTGATGAGGACATTAATGATTACTACAACTACGGCCCTGATGACATGGAACAGGTCAGAATCAGTCGGACTGTCTTGTAACAAATTAGGGAATTACTAACAGTGCTTCAACCTGTCTCAGCAAATGTCTGCTATGATAAAAACACAATTGAACGTCTACCTGTCCTCCCACAGCAAGAAGACAGTTAAACATGGCAACAGATCAGTGAAGTTTCCATGCTGTTAACATATTAAAGAAAATGACAAACATATGTTAAGCTTTCGAGTAGTAAGTTGTATACGCATAAGTACAACTTAAGAGCTATGAAGTAAGTGTTAAGTATGATCATGCTTAGTAATTTATTTATACTGTAGATCATTTTTGATAATAACACTATTTGGTGTTTGTACCCTTCTACTTTCAGGATGACAGGGGGCAGATTTTTGACCCAGAGGCCTTCGAATACTTTCTATTTAATAAAGAGGAGGCCTGTCAGTTTCTTGATGAGAAAGTAACAGAATTAACTCAGACAATACAGGTAATCAACATTCGCTTCCTTTCATGTGTTAAGTGGTAAAGCCTGAGTAGTAAAGAACTACAGGCACATTGTAGAAAGAAGGCACCTGGAGGGTTCAAAAACGATTAGGGAATTCAAGGGTACAGGTAGTCTACGATCTGTCTGTAAAGCAATGAAAAGGCAGTAGATTTTTCTGAACTTCTGCGTGACCTCATTTTAGAAAAAGTAATGAAGTAGCATTTAGTTCTTTAAAATTGGCTATTCACTGGGAACTATGAATCAGAAAGCTAACCATGCACTATACACCCACTCCCCAACATTGTGAATGTATATTCCTGATACTTGTATAAAGATAAGCAGGAATATGTGTCGTTTGTCATGCATCAAACTCATGTAACTGTCACTGCATTCCACTTTGTAACCGCTGTATAGTTCTCCCCACAGGTGTCCCACACCATAGGTAAAGTACTGCTGCAAGCACACCAGTGGGTGTTAAGTGATGTTATGGAAAGGTCAGTATTCACAGCTCTGTCCTAGGAACTTTGATTTCCTTCATTTTAAGCACGTTTTATGCATTCTGACAAATGAAGATCCTCTGTAAAAGGTGATTGCATAAGTTAAGATTGGACTGTCTTCACACTGTCATGTGTTTTTCCTGAAATTTCTAAATAGTAATGGTTTCAAACAAAGACTTGTCTTGTGTTTTCATTCATACATTGTACTTTAGTTTTTGACTTACCCTTATTTGTGTCCAGGTTTAGGGAAGACTCTGTACAGTTAATGGTAGATTGCAGAATACTTCCTCCTCCAAGTAGAGCAAAAGTAAGTACACAAAGGAGTTCTTTTTCTCTTCTTTTTAAATTTCTTCTTATTTCAATGTTAACGTTATTCTGTTGTTTTCTAACTTCTTAGTTGTTTAAAGGCAATAAATACTGTTCATGTATATGGTTAATCTGGTTCAATGGGAATTGTTAATGTAGATGGGTAGCTGGTGGAATGTGGCAAGTTTTACTCCATACTAACCTTCCTGGATGCAGCAACTTGACCACTTGCAATACTTGTGTTTATCAGCAGGTGGAGCCGCCCCCTAAGCAGTGCCCTGTGTGTCTGCAGGCCCAGGAGGAAAAGGACCTCCTGAGTCTCGCCTGCAACCACAAGTTCTGTACAGACTGCTGGCAGAGGTACTTCCAGGTGCAGGTAGAGGATGGCGTGGCCACAGGTAGGTGTACTCTACAGCCATCACTGTGTTTAAAAAAAGTCTTTGTTTGTACTTCAGTTCAGTGGTTGCCTCAAAATTGTTTGCAGTTGCATGGAACACTATAATGATGTGCTAGAGAAAACAAAATAAAGGTATAGAAGTCTTTTGAATAAGGAAAATTTTACCGCTTTTGGAAGCAAGAAGTTGAATGGGAAGTACATGGAAGGGAAATACTGTGACTTTGAAGCGTTGATGAGACAAACATTCGTAATAATTATAGATATGTACATAACGGCTTCCTAGTTATTTGAACACTCCTCTGGTACACTAGATTTCTTATACAACATTAACAGCAGCACTTCCTTATTTTTTCCCCAGGAGTGGAGTGCATGTGGAGTGACTGTAGGCTCATCACAACAGAAGAATTTGCCCTCTCTATAGTAAAAAATGACCCAGTTATCCTTAGGAGATATCAACAGTTTGCCTTCAATGACTATATCAAGGTGAGTTCACCATATGGACTAATTGATAAGTGTCTGTCATAGCCATATTCTCAGTTATTTGTCCCAATCTATAGACTAATAGAGGACTTACCAAGATATGACTAAAGGTAATCTTTGTCTATTAGACTTCATCTTTAAAAAGTTGAAGAGCAAATAATATGCCCTACAATATCCTGGGATAGCTTGAACAATGATTTGGTACAGAAAAAGACAAAATAGAAAATGAAGTTGTAACTGTGTAAGGCCTAGGAAAAATGTGCTTCCGGTTACCCGATTGACCCTTGCAAAAGCCTACTGACAAGGGACATAAAGTTTTTGATCTGACATCTGAGTGAAACTTAGTAGAATCGTTTTCCAACAGTAGGCAGGTCTTTGCTAGGGTCGGTCAGGTAACTAGAATCACAACATTTTTTTCCAAGGCCTAAACTGTATTTGTTGAAAAGAAAAAAGAAGAAGAAAAAACAAATCCCTGTCTTTCCTCCCCCAATTTTTTTCAGCACTGTAACATAAATTTTCCTTGGCCTCAAAGATATGTACATCTTGATACTTGTTTCCATCCATACTCAGTCTTTCCTGATGTTTCCTCCCCATGATAGGGCCACTACCAGCTGCGGTGGTGCCCAGGCCCAGACTGTGATGTCCTGTTCATGGCGCCACAGCCGCTGGGCAGAAAAGTACAGTGTAAGAAGTGCAAGACATGCTGCTGGTAGGTGAACTTCACTTCACTTTATTTATTTGTTCAACCAGGAAAGGTACGGTCATTTCGAGCTGTTTTTCAAGTAGTCCTGCGTCCTAACATTTAAAACAGTAACAGCAATAGGCATCATACACTAACACTATAGTATACTACAACAGCAATATCATCACATGAAAACGTTGTTAGTCAACCATATCAATAACATAGATAAGCATAGGAAATTACAAGTTAATTAATGAGTACCACTGCTAGAGGCAATGTTTAAATGTTTAAGTACTTTCTAAGAAATTGCTGACTTGTTCATTTTGTGTTTCTGTCTTTATCACAACTCAATCAACATGGAAAGTCTCTTTAGATGATTTTGGAACAGAGTTTCTAAAGTAGATTTAAAGAGTATGAAGTACATTTAAGTTAAGAAAAAATCATTAATGTCTTAAGTCAACTAAACACACCAAATGATCTCCTGAGTTTGCTGTGATGCTGACAAATAAAATTGTCAACAACTTGCATACTTTTAGCTTAGTTGTTCACCACAGTATCAAACTTTGCAGGCAAACGTGAGTAAGACTTTTGAAGTTAAGTCATCTCTCCTTGTTTCCGCACCTTCCAGTTTTAGGTGTTTGAAAGACTACCACGTACCAGCAGACTGCCCCACAATAGAGAGCTGGCTGCGGAAGTGTGCAGATGACTCCGAGACAGCCAACTACATCAGTGCGCATACTAAAGATGTGAGTTTAACTGCTGCTGATGTTGATGAAAGGGCTTTTTATGAATAAAACAAAAAAACTAATGGTAGGATCATAAATTATTGAAATAAGATGATGATGAAATAATCAAACCTGTGTGAAGTATACTAGCTATAGATTATATCCATAAAAACTATTTTGAAAGATGTTCATAGACCAAGATTTGATTCAAACTTTATTAGCTGTTTGTTTTAGTTGCCAGTTTATCATTACACTGAATTATAAATGTCAAACTGACCCCCTTTGCTTGGTATGTCTTTCTACAGTGCCCGAAGTGTAACATTTGTATAGAGAAAAATGGAGGCTGCAACCATATGGTACGTTAACCTTGTTGTGGAGCACTTGCATCATGGAATGTAGGAAAAATGGAAAATGGAAAATTGTCATTGAATGTACATGCTTGCAGTAGTCAAAAGAAGAAATTGTTTACGCCTCAGTGTCACACTCTATGTAGATTCTAAGTATGTACATGTAGATAAAGTTTTATTTATGACAAGATTTTTAGAATGCCAGTATCTATAATTGATATATTTTAAAATAATCAGCTTGGTAAAATTCATCTGAACAACACAGATTTATGTGACTGTTTCAGATAAACATGAACATGTGTATATTTCAGGCAACATTCTTGTGCATGTTGCTGATAACTCAATATTGTGTGCATGTACTTGACAGCATGTTGGCTGTGTGTGAAATATTTATTGCATGTTTTTCACTTTCTTCTGCAGCAATGTTTCAAATGCAAGCATGGTGAGTAACGATTCTTTGTCTTCCAGCAATGTTATCAATGCCGGTACGGTAGGTAAAATTCCTGTGTTACAAAAATGCATCAAATGGATTGACACCTGTATATTAATGAAATAACCCATATTTTACTGTATCAAGGAACATAACAAGGTAGAAGAATAAAGCCTTGTGCAATACATTAGTGCATATGTCTCACCTTGTGAAACAAGTTCTCTGTCCTACTTTCTACTACTTAATCTTTGTTCAGAAAACATTTTGGATACAGGAAACATTGCAGTCATTACCTGAGAAATGATTTTGTGTGATGGCCTTTTTACTTTACAAAGTGTGTGATCATGCCATGAAATGATTGCATTGAATCAGAATGTGCAGAATCTGATACATGTTGTACCTAATGTTGTACCGTTTGTGTTTACAGATTTCTGTTGGATGTGTCTTGGAGGTACAACTCTCATTCTTTGTCCTGCCGTTCTTCCTGTGATAGTTTCATCCTTCTTTTAAAATGTTTCAGAAATTCTTAGAGGGTTTTGGTGTAGAAGACGTAAAACTTTTCGCTGTAATGATTTGTGGTAATGGCTAGTATCGCTGTACATCATGTACTTCATATTTGGTGTACATACATCTAGGGTAGGTTACTCGTGTATTGGTTTATTCTAAATTAATGTCATACTTCAAACACAAACCTTGTTTGTGACATATATGTTCCTTAGCTATTCTTTTAGTCAATTTTTTTAATGCAGACTAGGCTCATTATGTTGTGTTTAATGCCTAGAGGGATTATCTTATGCCTATATTAGTGCAATTGCTTTTTTTTTATAAAAACAAAATTGTAAAAATGCAAAATCCCTAAACAATAAGCCACTGATATGATGTGTTTACCAATGACTGTCACACCTCCACAACAATTTCATTTGGGTGTTTGCCCCACAGATTGGAAGACCCACGGTAGTGAGTACTACGAGTGTAGCCGGTACAAGGAGAACCCTAATATTGCCAATGAGAGCGCTCAGGCTCAGGCAAGGGAAGCGCTCAAGAAATACCTCTTCTACTTTGAACGGGTATGCATTATCCTTGACGTACCTACGGTTTTAGTAGAATAAATAGATTTGCTTATGATATCGTCCAGTATTTTTCAGTCATACCTTCAGGTATCTCAGCTTATAAAGTACATGTACTTTCTAGAATGTTTTGTTTTGGAATGGTTGTTTTATGTTTGAAGTGACCTGTCATTGTTCTATTGAAGATGGTTGTCCTCCAGAACTTTGCAATGAAAGTTGAATTCAGTTGGACAATCGGAGGTAGTCGTCTCCCAGAAATTTACCAATGAAAGTACATGCAGCCAGGGCTCGAAATTTGGTGGGAGAACGACCAGAAGACCCAAACCAATGTTGTTGGCCACAGTGCAGAAATGGACCAATAGAATTGAACGTACAGTGCAGATAAACCAATCATATTGCTGAGAACAATGACCTAGCAATTGAATTTTCAAATGAACCAATCAAGTCACTTGTCTTGATGTGTTGTAGTGGGAGAATCACCAGAAGAGCCTGAAGCTGGAGGAGCAGACGTTCCAGCGGATCCAGCACCGCATCAAGGAGAAGGTCATGAACAACATGGGCACCTGGATCGACTGGCAGTACCTGCTGGACGCAGCCAATCTCCTACACAAGGTCGGCAGCCTTCGGGCTTTTTCTATTCATTTATTTTTCATAGGGATCATAGACACAAATACAGGGACATAGTGGTGATGCACTCAGGTTTTCCTTTGTTCTATCTTCTTAAGAAAATATGTCCATTTGAAAAGAAAACTTGAAAGGGCAACAACTCTTTGATGTTGTAAGGTGAAAATCGCATCTGTGAAAATGAAACTTAAAAAGTAAGGTGTTCTCTTCAGTGAATGGTAACTTTCCCACATTAGGACACTACCATAAGAGTAATAAGAAAAATCCCCACTGAAAGGCAGTGCCATGCCATTGAGATGGGCCTCCCTGGCTAAAACAGCAATGAAAAAATAGGCAATAAAAATGAATTTTTTATTTTTAACCCATAGAACATCAGTCCTACAGTTATAGAAATATACTAATTTTGTTATCCTTTCTGCACAGTGCCGTTACACCCTAGAGTACACCTACCCTTATGCATACTACCAGGATGGAGGCCCTCGCAAGAAGCTGGTAGGATCATATCTCCTAATGTCTTCCTGAAATATGTTTCCAGTCCCTACTGTTTGAACATGTATTTGTACATATTGGAGTACACATAACACATACGGTAATATCTTGAACTCTGTACTTAGTTACTGGAAATCATACCTGATAATGCTTAAACGATTCTAAAAGTAGACATTATGCATGGCAGGCACCTTTTTTTTTTCCTGTTTGAGAAGCTACATTGTTGCCTTTGTTGTCCGACATTCCCTCCCCAGTTCGAGTACCAACAGGCTCAGTTGGAGGCCGAGATTGAGAACCTGTCCTGGAAGATCGAACGTGCCGAGCAGACGGACAGAGGGGTGAGCAGTTTTTCATGAGTAAATTTGAAGTTTCCCTTTGGCAAAAATCTTTCTACTTTTTAAAACAGATGCAGTTACATATTTGTTTGTGAGTTGAAGAAACTGGTATACAATTTCACCTACTTATCACAATTATTTCCATGTAATTTAGATTTTTTTTCTCTGTAGGATTTAGAAAACCAGATGGATATCACAGAGAAGCGCCGGCTGACTCTGCTGAGGGACTTCTCCGAGAGCTGAGAGCTGGCCTTCCTCTGTTAAACCTCCTACCATCCTCATCACCATATCCACCTCTTCTACAACATCACCTCCAGCACAGGGGTGTGCCACACGTCCCCTACCCTACACCCAACCTCTCTGACCCCTGGTCAGATTATATCTAGGGTTCCAAGTTCAATTCTACCCCAGGTCACATGATGGTGGCACATTTGGCAGAGCCTAATTTTTCTGGCCTGGGATGTCTGCGTATGCCATCGACCTTTAGGATTCACACTGACATGTTAATAACTCGGCCCACACTGCTGCTAGCTGTACATGTTAGCTCCTACTGCTGCCTTCCAGCTAGAAAGGATAGGAATGAAATAGACTAAGTGTACACAGTACACAGATGTGAAAATCATGCCCTGTTTAAAACGATGAGAAACTAAATGGTATGTAGAGTAATGCATAATGCCCTCGGGGGAAGGTTTTGTTGTTAATTACCTGGCTTCCTTGTCTCTTTGTTGCAATGCAGGCCTAAGAGTAGTGTAGTCATGTTTGACACAGAAGAGAAATGAACTGTTAATGAGAAATTTCTATTTCAAAATTCTACACGAGTCGGCCAGTTCAGTGGAGCATGGTCTTCTCTACAGGTTGACTTGATGTTCTAATAAGTTCAAATGTGATGTCTTACATTCTCAAGTCTGAAATGAAATCATCTTCTTCTCAAGAACTCTGGGATTTGTCTTCAGAAACCACCAACAGAAAATCTTTGTACTCAACAAGAAGAAATAGTTAGGTGTGGGAAAAGCTAAAGAAAGAAAAAGTTCACAATACCTGCTGCCAGTTTGAAAATGGTGGATCTGTCCTGTACAAGCACAACTCTGACACAGCAAAACTGTTCGTATGTACCCATCGTAGTTTGTCTCCATACACAATGTACACTATACATGTGTATGAATAATTTTCTATATCCATAGAGGGAAAGAGCAGCCTGTGTATGTCGGCAGATAAGAAACTTTGTTGCCCGGTTTGATACAGTACGGAAATATGAATGTAACAGGAATTGCTGCATTTGGGCAACACCTCAGGGCCATTGCCTTTCTGTAAAGCACAGTAAGCGGCATGTTTGCTGGATTTCAAGATAAAAAAGCATTTACAAAGCTGAAAATGACATCTATTTTGTAGCTTGCATCAACTTCCAGGTAGTCACAGACATGTTAAGTTCTTTTGTCAAACTCCTACTAAGTACAGTAGTATACCAAAGATTTCAGTTAGTGGAACTTTTGGGTTGTTAAAATGAACTTAATGCATCATTTACAAGAAACGAAAAAGAAAATTATTCTTCTTGAGTCCAGGACTGGCTGATCATCATAAAAGTAGAAGCAAGGAAAGGGGTTCCTCAAATGATAAATACACAGCAACAAGAGCTTAAGCTTACACAAGGAACATAGCAACAATCCTACATGTAGGTCTTGGTTGTTGAGAATTACAATGCTCTTCCTATGCTTTGTGTCTGTTTTAGTTTCTATCTCGTAGTGCCTCCTCTCTGCATCATTGTTGGGAATTCAAATGGAAATTTTTGGCCTTGACAAGGAGTTGTCTTCCCAATAGCTCATTCTTATGTTACATGTACATGTATTTAACCCCTCAATTCTATTCTGGTCTACTTCCTTTGATTGACAACTATGATATGAACTGTTCCCAATTTGTTGCACAGCGCTTTGCTTGGAAGTACATTGTAGACATTCTGTGATGTGTGCCATGGAAATCATAAAGCATATTATATGATACAATGGTGAAGAATGGCTCAACCGAAAGCTAGTATCTGGAAGGAAATTGTAGTATAATGTGTTCTCACATACACATTGAAACACAAGTTCTAAACTAGAGCTCTAATGTGTGGTTATGCTCTGATAAATTGCAAAGTTTCTCGTATGTTTTAAAAACACACTAAAAGCTGCAGCCTAATGTGCTATGTATTGCTCTCTGTGAATTTGGGAATTGTTTTAATGAGTAATGGTGCCATTGTAACCTTATGAAACAAAACGTTTCTCTAGTGTTTGGCTTTGTATCAAAATTGCCTTGGAGCTTCAGATCACTACTGTAACAGTGCTTACACTAAACTATGTTTATCTGTACCCTCTAAATACCGCCATTAATGTCAGTATCTGGGAGAAGGAACAATGTGGGAAGACAATAGGTGTTTGTTGTGTAATGACATTTGAAGTTGCCACTGTTCTCCAGTTATTCGGTGCAAGGCTTGTCTCAAGACACATCCCCGGCTTTCACTGTTTTGCCAGGAGAGTTGTAAGTTTTATACATGGAGTATCTGTGAGATACAAATGTCCCATGTTTTTGTCTGCACTACTTTAAGGTGTAACTACATACTTAAAATCAGTTTCAGAGGTAGTTGGCTTGCCCCAGTCTTCAATTCATTGAGAATGATAAAGATTTTGGACTGGAGAGCTGCTCTAGAATAGGGAGAAGATATTGAGTATGTTGGTTGGCAAGTAGTGTAGGCCATAATTTAAGTACCACTACAAGTATTTTCATCAGCAATATGGTTATCCCATGGGCGTTATATTATGTAAGATAAAGACGAATCTGTATGCTTGACAGAAGCATTTTTGTAACGTAAAAAAATGATTTCGATGTTGCCCTGTAGTCCACAGTATGGCAGAGTTTCAAATAAAAGAAGAAAAAAAAGTTTCATGGATGACTTTCTCCGATTATTTTGTCAATTATTCCTTTCTGCTGAGTCCATCTATGCTTTGGTTTGATCCCTCATTTCACTCTCGACCCGTCAGTTCAGAGTAAGATGCAGTGCTTCTTTGTCCGCTAGAGGGCGCTGTCGTCATTGATCCAGGACCTTGCAGTTGGCACTAGGCCCAGTGTGTGTTCACAAATCAATAGCCAAGGAGATAAGAACTTAGGTGCGTGACGACTACTTCGATGAATCCGCAAAAACAATCTACTGGCATACGTGTTTCTTTATGCAAATTATAACGTTGTTAAATGGATAAGTTCTACAGGTTTCCACCTTATTTAACACGTCATTGTAGCTGACCATAACATCCTTTGAAGATGACATTTCAGTTGACGTCATTGGCGTAAAGCCCTGCAGGGGAGCTCTTCATATTTGGAACCTGACGTCATGTCATGAAGTCTAAATGCCTGGCTTTGTTTGGAAGAAAACAACAGATTCCCGCTTTCTGAGTAGATAGATCCTGTATCAACATCGGCATGGATTTTAAATATACTATGTCTCCGGATTTCCTGTGTACTTCTGTGCCTGTCCTTGTGACCTGTTTGTCCCACCTTCTGTGTTGTATTTTCAGCCACTTTCTAACCCTCCCTTTCTTTCTTTTCCAACTGCCCAGTTCTCCTATGAAGAAGTAGTAGCGATTTATTTCAACCAGAACCTTTATCCCTAAAGTCTTTATTTCAAATCACAACTTCTATTTGTTTTAAATTCAGCACTCGTTTTGGTTTATATTTGTTGGTGACATTTGTCAGGCTGCACCCTTACCATGTTTGAAAACCCAGAGCAAGTCCACAGATTCCCCATTTCCTGTGCCCTTCTATACCTGTCCGTGTGACCTGTTTGTCTTCCTCTTCCTTTCTCTCCTTCTCATGAATAACAATGCAAATTTATACCAAGTAATAGCAAATTTTATTTCAACCACGACTTTTGTCCCTTGAGTCCTTATTTCTAATCACAACTTCCAAGAACGTGTAGTTCTTTATTTACAACTTTGATTTCGTCATAGTTCTTTATTTACATTTTTGGTCGGAATCGTGTCAAGGACAAATTCATTGTAAATATTGCAGCATAGTTCAACAGTCCGGCTGCACCCTTGCCATGTTGGAGAACCCAGAGTAGATCCAGGGGCTGGGGCGGCCCTTGAGCGTGACTTTGGGTCCCAGAGTCGTCCCTCTTGCGGCCTGCCCTTTCCTCACCGTGTAATTGTCTGGTCCCGGAGTCAACTCCTCTGTGAGGGAAAATTGATGTAATTGGTGAGTAATTAGCCTTAAACTTTAGTGGGCGGCGAAAGACGACTGTTTGGGCCAAAAATGGAGTATAATTTACACTTTCAGAGCCGGCCGACAGTCAATGGCATGGACGCATAAGCCACAGCTCTCCAGAGGATCGACACAACTCGCGTGTTTCCGAAAAAGTTGGACAAAAGACAACGAAGTTCTCTTGTCGCCCGCCAGACACGCGAGGATAGCGTGCAACATCTAAGAGCGTGCGGTTTCTCGTGTCAGATATCACAGTCTGCACAGACACTGGTTTGATTGTCTGTAAATCTAATAGGCTCAGCTAGAATACAGACTGGCGTTTGGGCGCTGAAAAAGCTTGTGTTGTTGCCAACCTCATTAACAGAGATGAGCCGATATGAGTGACCTCAAAGGCTTTTCGGCGTAAGTAGGCGACATATCTTCATTCATTTTCCCGAACCTAAAAAGGGATTTCTCTAAGAAACTAGTAACCATCTTAAGAACCCGAACACTAGTTATCTTCAGACGTGCGCTGACATACTTTTAGCGGCTTTCTTCCTCCCTCCCATGCTGTACTTCGGAGCTCCTCCGGTTGGGACTCGTGGAGAATAGGCCGCTGGTCCGGGACCGACTTTCTCTGGAAGAATCACACGTTTACTCATATCACCACGATAGCATGATACTTGAGAAGGTTTATAAACACTTAATGATAATGTCTCCGACAAATATAAAACGAGACAGTCTGGCTTTTAAACAGAACGACAAAATATCAGCTTGAAAAACGACACAACTAGGCCTTCTGAGCCGTCGATTTAACTCTTTTGCCACTTCAAAATAATAACCAGTTTGAAATTTTTAAGATTCTGCAAAGTGCACCTAGGTTTAATGAAGCCGTACACCATGTATGTGCCACAAACGTGTTTATCCGTACGTACTGTCGGGAGGGTGGACTCTCTGGCCCATGGAGTACCGAGGCGCACTCTTGGCGTGAGGCGGCCGCTCCGGCAGGTTGTAGTGGGTGGGACCGGGTCTGTCGTCTGCGAGAGGGGAAAGGATTGACAAAAGCGAAAACACAATGTTGTTGATTTCTTAAAAAAGACTCGCGGCGCCATCCAGTGAGTTGATTTAAGGCACGGAAGACATTCAGAGTGAGACGAGACTGAATTAAGAGTCAGAAAAGATCAGAACATAATGAATAGAGTACTGTTTGAAGGAGAGGAATTCTAATTTGATCTGGGTGTGGCTCCACGTAGTCTAGTCGGATAAAAAGGACAGACGTGGCATTTGTGAAGCTTACTCGTTTAATGTCAAAAGAAAACTGAAGTAGATTTTCTCATTCATTCAGTCTTAAAATGTACATTTGAACACTCGTCTGTCGTCTACTTAAGTTTTGATTCGGTTATATACAGGGGTTGAAATGTTCTATTTGAAAAATCTCAACAGACGATACAATTAAAGCTAACCTTTGGACGATGCAGGCCGCCTGCCGATGGAGTGTGCCGTGCCGTCATTCGTCAGCAAACTGGGCAGGTTGTAGTTCCCCGGGCCAGGGACGTCACCTTTCACTGCAAAAGTACATTTTTGTCTATTTTTAGATAGAAAAAAACGATTTTCCTCAGGTTAAACGTTTGCGATGTGTTCGAGTCATATAAGATCTACCGCAGGTCTAGTGTGGATATGTTGTTTTGATTAAATCTACACTCTGGTTAACGCCATATTGATAAGAAATCGTTCTCATTCTAAAATTGATTTTGCGCTACATGTATGTATAATGATTTGCAAATTTTGGCACATGTCATTGCCCAACAAAAAAGGAACACCTCACGAAAGAATATTGAACGAGGCAAAACTCTGGACTTGAAAAAAAAAAAAAAACAGTAGTCTTATGAAAACTTTGTTGGCTTGATGCAGAGCTGGAGACCCATAGACATTGCGACCATTGACCGAACTGTTCCAGGATGAACTGTTGTTTGCCAAAGGATATACTAGTATTCAGTCCAAACCAGTCGCATCGCTCACATTGCACACATTGTACAAGAGGGTACCAGAGTACAAACATCAGCTGACGTACCCTTACTGGGATAGTTCAACACATCCGGCCAGCATGGGGCCATCCGCTTGGCCATGGAGTAGGACGGGCCCTTCCTACAGTTGGCCTTGGTGATGGTGTGGTCCGTGGGACTGGGCCGGGTCTCGGCTGGTAGGGTAAGGCAAGCGGACATAAACAGGGGTTAGCTCTGTCCTTGGTGCTGATACGGGCATCGCTAAAGGAGGTGGCATTCATGTAACGGTTGTAATTCACTGTGTTTGAGCCAGCGCCAGACTATTCTGCGTAGAAGCGATCAGAGGAGCGAACTGGAGCTATTAGGATGGATACATGACTAGTTACCCTTACCTTTGGGCTCGAACCACCGGTATGTCAGCTGTGCCGTGGGGGCCAGGTGCCACTGTTCCCGAGCGGCGTAGGTGTTGGGGCTCGGTGTGTAATATTCTGACGTGACGCGGGACAAAAATAGAACCATGGTAGAGTAAGGCGGAACATCGCTTGAAACTGACTGCCAGTTAGAATAAGAGCTGTCCCTTCTCCAACAAATCACACAAACAGCCCAGAGTTGCGATTTGAACCATAATGCACAGATACACATGTAGCATGACACGGTACAAAATTATAAGAAGAAAACGTGCACTGCTCGAGCGATCCTGAAAAAAACATTGAGAAACAGCTTATAGTATAGCGTTTGATTAATTCGAAGCGACAGTACTTAACGAAAAGTGGATCCTATCAGTATATAGATAATATAAAACTCTCATACTCCAATTCTGTTTCTATAGATGTGGTGACTCACTCTTCTTGATGTTATGCCTGCTCCGTAGTGACGTGGACACCCCCGTGCCCACCGTCGTTCCCAGGTCGTAGTTGTTCGGAGGAGGTCCCTCCTTCCCCGGCACAGGAGTCAGGTCGGGCAGCCGCTTGGCAAGAGAGTAACACGGCATGTACCGAACGTCCATGATGGTGTATTCTGCCGGGCCTGCACATAACGACAAGGAAGTTAAGTTCGTATTTTAGGAATACAGTTATGACAGTCAGGTTGTGAGTTTGGAAATATCAAACATACATGTACCTCACAATTACTAAGTGATGAAAAACAACAGTGATTGAAGATTGAAATGAAATTATGAAAATAGAAAAGGATCCGGAAAGCGACACTCACCTGGCCCGTCAGGAAACCTCTGGGCGATAGCCTGGCCCATAGACGGCTTAGGTCCGCGGCCCCAGTACCGGGAGTTTGGACGGTAACTCAGGCCAGGAGTCTTGAATCCTTCAGAATCACAGGAATATTAGCGATAGAATATCTTCCAATTCTTTATTTACACCTGTGAGCCTATAGATATGACTAGGTGTGACGTTATACTATGTTCATATATCACGATCAATATTTGAGAAGTGAGCACTAAGATGGAGACGAATATTTCAAATACAGTACATCACATTTGTAATTGCTGGTGAATGACAGTAATGGTTGTAATGTGTATATAGATGACGTGGTTCACCGTACCATGAGTGTCTACAGGCTGCACGCGCAGGTCGGGGTAGCCGGGGTTCACACCGTGAGGACGGCGGGACTGGATCCCAAACTTCGGGCCCTTCGACCCGGTTTCGCGACTGCGCACGGCGTAAGTGGCCGGACCTAGACTGCAGGTCACGTGTTTATCGGCTGGAAAATAAGTAATGAGCATCAAAACACTCACATTTGGGAACATTTCTATGATTTTAGTATTGAAATCTTTGGTTTAGAAATTCGATAGATACTGATTTGATATTGGAAAGCAATCGTCCGACGTCATTTCGACAATGCTTTACACACAATTTTTACGTTACTCGTCATCATTCATCACTACTATTTCTGGGCAGCTAGATCACCCGATAGATGCCCTAGCAGGTAAGGGTAACTTACGTTTTACATCGTACGGGTACGTCCGTCCCTTCTCCTTCAGCGTCACGGTGCGCCGCTTCCACACAAGGTCCTGCTTCGTGTCGTAGTCGGCCGGACAAGGCTCTAGGAAAAACAGCACAACGTAAGAATAGTCCCAATGACAGCCGGCTGAGCATTCAAAATCTTAACAATATAAGACGTGATAACCGGGAATGCATAGCGATATTCTGGAAACGTATCTTTGTTATCTTCACTGTACATTACCGTTTGACTGTAGCCTACATAGCAGGCCTGGCCTCAAAGCTCGCCTGATAGCAATCAGAAAACTAGCCTGGATGCCAGACCCCCAATCTCTGAAATATCTATCGTTTGACATCCAGGCTATCAGAAAACCGATACCAATCAGAATACCGGCGATATATAATCAGAAAACAACACATGATCGGCGAAAAGGCGAAGCACTGAAGCCTGCTGGGAGCTGACAGAATGTATGTCAATGAGAGGTCACAACTTTGTAATTTGAAAAGCAAAGGTAAAGAACTGCGTACTGTCGCCTTCCCCCTGATGCCTCTGCTTGCCCGAGATGGAGTACTGCGGCGCCTGGGGTTTGGTCGGGTCAACCCTCGGGCTGTAGTCAGCCGGCCCTGGCTGGCCGTCTGAAGAGTGAGTGAGATTGATGATAAATTGAGTGATTGAGTGATTGAGTGATTGATTGATTGATTGATTGATTGATTGATTGATTGATAAATTGGTAGCAGTCATAGTTCACAAATTCACAAAGAGAAAAGAAGGGGTGACTGATCATGAGTGTTATGCTTGAGTGAGTGAGTGAGTGAGTGAGTGAGTGAGTGAGTGAGTGAGTGCGTGAGTGAGTGAGTGAGTGCGTGAGTGAGTGACTAAGTGCATTAATAAATGGGAAGCAGCCACAGTTGACTGACATAATTTTCCTTCCCCGGTTCCTTGTATATCATGATGACAATGCCACCACCGTGTGGTGTGACGTGCGGAAAGCGGCTACACAATATAACTCAACACATACAGATAAAGGCATGTAAATGTCATGACTTACCCAGTTGTGTGTAGGGTAGCTGGCCGTCCGGTGGAACGTACGTACCCATGGGGGTCCGCCTGCCTCCTGACGGACAAAAAGGCGTGCATGCAACGTTACATCAAGGGGAACTTCCTTGGTAATATGTACACAGCAACACAGTTACTTTTACTGAATCATTAAAAGCCAGTCAGCACTATTTTCACGACGCCCGAGAAGTTAGAGAACAAGCCACGGTTACATTTTTTCGGGAACATATCTTATTGAAATTGTCATCATTAGTACAAGAGGATTGAATAGTGTTGCCAAAATAGACCGTGCTAGCCTGGGTGCCCTCCGATTACCGCGGGCTCCTACACTCGCTACCCTGAAAAAAATCGTGTTTTATTTCAGGGTAGCGAGTGTGGGAGCCCCGGTAACACACCTTAGTAATCGTATGGCACCCAGGCTAACAATAGACATGAGTTGAAACCAAACTGAGAAGCAAAGATACCGTCTCTGTTGGCCTTCTTCCACTTCGATACCTGGACGTCAGCTTCATCGTCCACCTTGGGTTGTTCCTCCGACTTACTGACGCCAAGAATAGCAGCCACGTTACCCCACATCTTGTCGTTGACAACACTAGCTCGTAGAACACAACATAACAAACCTACCTACCAACCAACGTCACAACAACGGGAGATAGAACGTCACATGCTTTGTCCTGTGCGTGTTCTTTTTGTTCCATAGAACGCATCCTTTTATTGCACTGACACCTCACTATCTATCAGAGGTTTGTTTGACTGATTCTTTTTTTATTAGTGCGGTCGCCAAGTACTGTAGTATCACATGTACATCACTCATACCTACTGATGCTTTGTAACAGCTTGCTTCAAGTTGAATTGTTCTCTGTATACGTATAGACAGATAATTAATATGCCGATCGAAGTACATTGTCTATATTCCCATCACATTTATTGACGCCTTTCTCTTTTTTCTCTGTCGAAATGGTGCCCAAAAGTAGCTTTTGCTAGCCTCCGATGCAGACTCAACCCGGCTGTTTTCTTTTTCAAGTTATTGTTTTTATACTATTATACTTTTCTTTCTTATTGCTGGCCGGGAATAAGAAAAAAAATATAATAGTATAAAAACAATAACTTGAAAAAGAAAACAGCCGGGTTGAGTCTGCATCGGAGGCTAAGCTTTTGCGTACGGACAATGTTTTGTCCCACAAATGGTTTGTCTTTTCCGAATATGTGGTAAGGTGGAAAATGCGGGAAATTTCCGTACAGCGGGACATCACGACTGAACCATTCCCAAACACGGACATGGCCGTGACTGTGACGCAGGGATGAAAACCGCACACAGGAACACCGGCGCGCGCACCAGACTACCGGAAATACTCATCTCCAAGCAGATGTAAGGACGGTAAACCTAATCTCCAGGCAGATGAAACGGTCGAGGTTACTAGTACTAGCGTTTGTTGGTCTTCTGAGGCCCGTATTCTGCGTTTCAACCCCTCACGTATCTGGTGGTGCGCGCTTTCTTGGGCTACCCTCAAGCCAGCAAAACGTTTTGAAAAAGGTGTATTGCTACTATAGATAGACGTTGACTAAAAATGTTGCAGAATCAGGCGTAAAACACATAGCATGAGCCGTATCTGCACGAATAATAGGTAAATCCTAACGTTTCTGGGCTGCTCTGTTTCTCTCGAACACGCGATCGTCAACCAGGAACATTACGACTTAACCATGATAAAACCTTTTTGAAGTTGAAGATAAGAAAATGCCGACAACATCCAGAATTCTAGTTTGATTAAAACTTGCTTATATACTTGCCTAAAAGACTTCGAAGCCAGAGAGATATACTTGCCCGCCCCACTTCGGCTCTCCCGTGTTAGCCATGGACAGCGGAGTTTGTGTTACACAGACTACCGGCAGAGCTCAGTATCAGAACTAGGCTTGTCGCGGTCATTGACTCTCGCGGTCCGTAATTTGGGTTTGCCCTCAAAGGATCTGTAACTGTTTCCCTCATCTCCCATTGACATACTTGGCGTACCGTCCTGTCGTTTCAAATTATGGAATGATCAAAGGTTCTCTTCATCATATTAACCTTTGTGTCTTTCCCCACTGTTGGTGCTTTGATCAACGATCGTATTTTGTGCAGCATATAGAGTTTGATATTTTTTGCAAAGAATGTGTATAAGACATCAGTCCCAAAATTGACTTGTAGATTTCTTATACACATTCTTTGCAAAATCATGAAGACCGAAGATCATGGTGTTTTGTGGCCCTTTTTGGTTCAAATTTCATACGAGAACGAGCTAGGCAGAATCTTTGGTTGTCTTTCTTTGGAACCACCACAATCTTCTCGAAAATTCTTTCTCAGCAGTCGTATGGGGATTGGGAGTGATCTAGTTCTAGACCTGGAACATATAACTGACACATGCACCGGCAATACGCTTATGTATGTGCACCTGTCTCGGTTTCAAATTTAGGTAACACTAGCGCCCTTTTGAAAATAAATTTGCTCAGCGGCTAAGAAAATTCATTCATGAGACATAATACATTTGCAGGGATGATACTGCAGTAACGAGAGAAAATCTCTGACATTGGATCCTGAGAAAACCGCAAATTGAATGACCTCATCCTTTCACATCCTGAGTTGCGTCACCTAACAACCACCTTGAAACCGCAAGCCAGACTGTGAATGTCTGTATTAAAGGTACACCTGAGGTGTGTGTCGTTCAAGATGGATTCAATCGTCATGCAAAGGCCATGGAAAGTGCAAAATAGGCCCATCTTGAGAAAAATTTTGTACAATGGAGCTGTTGATCAACGAAAAGAGACTTTTCATACCCCACATGAGGTAATGGTCCTTACCTGTGTGAGAGTCACGTGCTAATGTTCGGACATTTCCATATATGGAAAAAAATTGTAAGGCAGCAGAACGCAAAAAGTGTAGTTTTCAAATTCAACATCTATAACAAAGAACTACCATTAGATAGAACTATTTTATTAAATGAAGTATGTACCCATTAAGTGAAATAGTCTAATTTTTTCAATGAATATATGTATCATAGGATCATTCAACGTTCAAGGTGAATTCTGTATTCTGTCGCCCTGAAGCTGGAATGTTTGCCCCTCCCCTTTCCGGTCGGACAGTGACGTTACCCGTGCCTGAAATAGCGCCGGGTCGGGACAACATGAGCAGACGGGACAGAGACACTGGGCAGGGCGGTCGGACTGCGTAACTGCCGTGATTCACTGTGTTTTGGGCCGACTGCGAAGCTTCCTTCAACACAGGATACCGTTAAAATCTGGACTGACGTTATCAGAGAGGCAGTACACCGCCCGGAGAGCTGGGGAGACCATGTCGCAATTTGGAGCACGCTGTTATCGATTTTAAACCACGAGAGAAATTCGGTTGTTTCGTACTCAGACGACGGCTTGGTGACGACTGTCAAGGTTTTGTGTGGACAATACACGTAGTTTTCTCGGACAGCCATGGAGACGGTGACTTCCTCGGGAGGACACCGGCACAACCTGAAGCAGAGGTTCTCGGTGCTTCAGAACCTGGGCCAGGGGACGTACGGGAAGGTCAAGCTGGCCGAGGAGAAGAAGAAGGGAAAGAAGGTGGGTGGTCGGTCGGCAGGCTTGCCACTGTGTCCAGGGGGAATACAAAGGACACAAATATTATCTCAACCTTTTAGAAATGCCTTACAAAATGCACGGATCTGTCTGTTTTCAGGATTCAATTATTGTTCGTAGTCCATTTGTTCATAATCGTAACAAATTGTAGTTGTAGTCGTGTAGCTAGTTTACTACATACGGAAAGGTAAGGCTTTAGTTGTTGGCTGTATTTATTTGTCCTCTCGATGCCAGAGTGAAAAGCTTACATTCCAGTATCCCCGGGGGACGTCTTGGCTTATTGACCACCAAATTGAAGCATGGATACACATTACATACGGGCCCTAAATACTCCGGTAACGAACCCACATTTTATTACCCGCTGATTGTGTTCAACGAGTAAGATTTGTGTACCCAGGTGTTGTAGGGAGGGCCTCAATAAACGAAACAACAAGGTGCGAAACACTCCAACAAAGGCCAATTGCTGCAATTACGCCCATCTTTCTCAGAAGTTTGATTACTGAGTCATTCAGTTTTTTAGGTTCTAATCAGGGCTCTAATGTAGGGCTTCTACAAGTGGTAAAAATATTTTTAGAAATCAGTGGGCGACAAAGCCCACTGTGTGTCATCAAGTGTATGATTAAATTATTTTTGATTGAGTGCATTTTAAAGATTTGTTGTAATCAAATGGTGACTTAATCATAAAGAATGCAGTTCAAACAGGAGAATATTTGTGGATTGTCCTCTTGATCAAAAGAAATTGAGGAATAGAAACTATGGAGTCGAAAGTTTTTGTAGGAAACATGATAACACAGGTAGCGATAGACCGTGTGTGTCAACAATGGTGGTTGTTGCGATGAGTAAACTCACCTGGTCTGAGTAAACAGGATTTTAGCGGGGAACTTCCTCGTCGAGAGGGACAGTTTCTGTCGAAAACTACCCTTCCCAACCAAAGCATGTTTATCCAGAGGAACTCCAAATCTACCTAGGTTTTCTGTACAAACATGATCAGTTTTCTGAAATTACAGTTGAACGAAACTTGTTTTTATGCCAAAGTCTAGAGTAGGAACTAAATATAAATCCATCGTGTTCTACAAACATAGATGTCACGCATCCCGACTAGCCCTTAGTTGTTGTTCCTGCTGTTACCAGCAACATTCTACCTTACCTAAAAACAAGGATGATGCATGCAAAAATGCAGTTACTAAAAGCATGTTTTCAAATTACAATCCTCTCTAAAAGTGTTTTGGAAAGGTAAGATTTGGGATAATGAATGTCTAAAGCCACCCAAGAATGCATGCACGATAATGTGATAAGCCTCTGGACCTACCAGATTGAAATCTTAATCCACGGATATATGTGATTTCACTTTTTAGAAAGATTGCATGACGTACTATTAGTGACAACTACCATGGCTACAGCTAACAATCCACAAATAGAATCCCTGAAAACATTGTGTGATTGGTGTTGACAAGAGTCTGTCTGCTACCAGTTTGCTGTAGCAGTATATCCCTTTGTGTGGTAGTTTGGACTTGGGATCACAGGCCATTATTGCATTATGCCCTGTTAAAGAAGAAGTGTGACCCGTGTTTTCTAAGACAGCATTCCGCACATTCCCCATGTGTGAGGGGTGTTTGCCTAACCTGTACCTCTGTACTGTGTACCTGGACTCCCGCGCTTGCCACCAGACTGCTACCTAGCGACTACCTAGAGACAGGAAGGCACTGTCACACAAATATTGTAAATGTCGCTGCAACAAGTTTGCTCGGCTTGTCTGCCGATATGGTCGAGTGGTCAGCGCAAACGATCAGGTGGTTTAACCTCTATATATGGTCATAGCGGAAAGCCACATGGTCTCAGTCGCCGATGCGTGTATCATCCCCCTCTCAGAAGCTGGAATTTGGGATGACGCATGTCACTCAAAGTGAAGATACACTGTTGTCCACCTAACAATGCTGAAGTTTGCTGATGTATTTAAAAGCTGTGTACATGCAAAACACCCCTTTCACACCTGCCATTGTGTGCATTGAGCAAATGTCTTCCAGTGATCTGTAGTGAACTGATGGCAGCTCTGTCCTTGTCCTTCTGTACATGTTGAAGTTGTTGTTGTTACCCTAAATGCACTTTGCAGATCTGCCAACACTTACCCATGACCATCTCCCCCCCTCCTGCCCTCTGTAATCAGAAGTCCATGTTTTTGGCATACCATTCCACTGAAGGATTCTTCCATCTGGAAACAACTAGCCTTGGGGGGTTCATAAATAAGGTGACAACTGATGGAATCATGGGCGGGCCAACCACTTGTGTTCCAATGGTTTTGGGTTGCCCTCTTTTCGGTGAATTTTCATTTTATGTTTTTGGCAATTTCTCTCTACCAAGGCAGCTGTCCAAATACATTGTTCCACAGAAATGTGATATTTCATGTGCAGAATTTTTGTATTACTTAATGAATAAAAAGCTTATTGAGCTACAGCTAGTTTTATGAAATATTTGAACTTCAATGTCATTCCTAGAGGGAATCAAATGGTTCACCCCTGAAGTTATATATCTCTGTCACCTTGGTCATGGGCATATTTGAAAGCTTCATGCCAAGTGGACAAGGTCACTTGTTTCCACCCACCCTCTACCTGAAAACAACAAGATACCAAGGAATTCTGCGCTGTTGTCTCACATGGACAAGACAGTGTTTGCTAAAGTCTGTGGCCTACAAGTTGTGACGTCTTTGGCGAGGTGGCTCGGAATCCCATCCACACAAGTGATGACAGGGTGGTGGCGTGTCCGGTGAAACTAGCAGTCATTGATGGATAGAATTAAACAATTATCAAGTGAATAAGAATTTCTCTCCTTAGGATGCCCTGATGTCATATTTTGTCGACACAGACTATGATGTACTTGTGAATTGTACTGTCCCAGGCCAAGTAAAAGAACATGTAGGTTGTTACCAGATGGGGCTGTTTTAATTGGCCCTTAGCTAAAAAAACTCTTCCTGTTGGAGGATATGGTCCAGCTGAGCTACACAGGCTTCCATCTGTTTTGTATACAACAAGACGATTTGGCACCAAACTAAGACGTTTTAGATCGTCCTTGAACTTGTGGAAGAGGAAAAGGAACAAATGTGCTGCTCCTTGATGATTACATTCGCCCTAATGACCAATCTCTGGAAACAGGATGTGTTTTCTGGAACGGATGGAATGCAGGGTTGCCCCATCTCTGATTTCTGGGGAGATGGCAGACTTCCTCCTTTTCCTGGGAGGATGCTCTCTTCCCAAGGAACAAGATCGGAGAAGATGTGTTTTACTTTGAGAACAAAGAATAAAAACAAGACAGAGTTTGGTTTAACAGAATGCTTCGGTATTTTGGTAGAGAAATGTTGAAGGGTTAAACTTCAAGCTGAAACATTCCAGCTCAAGCTGCAAATCATTTTCAGACCATATTCTTTCTTGATCAGGTTTCTCCCCACCAAGTTGTTTAGTCTGCCCAGGCCAAGTTCAAGGAGAGCCAGATACGAGGAGGCTTTGCCGGATGTAGTCTGAAACTGCTGGCTGCAACTTGATCTGGAGGAAGTTGACTAGTTGGCCCTTTCTTCCAGAAAATTGAAAGATATGTCAAAAATGTTTCATGGGCTTGTCTGACAGCGTCACAGTGGGGGGCCTAAGGGAAGAGAAGCTTTTAGTTGTTTTGTTTCACATCTAATTGGATTTGTCAGTTTTCAGATACCATGTTGAAATGTATCTCCTTGTTGAAGATGCATTTAATTTCATACATTCTTCTTGTGCTAGGTAGAGAAAGAGGCAACATCTAAGGATCTCTAAGAAGTTGAAGTTTAAGAACTGTGTTTGAGAAATGTTTATTGACAATTAAAGTCCACACAACCTCACAAGAACTCTTTGATAACATGTCTATATCTATACTATAGACTATGTAAAGGAGTCTGCCCTTTATTGTTGATACTCAGTCGTGTTTGTGTTATGTCCGCTTCAGGTTGCCATCAAGACCATCCGCAAAGACAAAGTACGAGACAGCCAGGACATGGCACGGATCCGGAGAGAGATAGAGATCATGATGTCGCTCAAGCATCCTCACATCGTGGAGATATTGGAAGGTTAGTACGAACATTGTTTGTTAACAGTTTCATGCGGAAGCTTTTCCAGTCACCTGCAAGCTTCTAGGAAAGGTTTAAAAGCTGTTGAAATGCTTTTTGTAAATATTATAAGTAAAAGTTTACTTTTTGTGGAAATATTTGTGTTTAGCTATCTGTTATGATATGTAGAGAAAAGTACAATTTTACGCCATAGAAGTAGTTCAAGTACACCGACTCTAAAAATAAGAGGTCTGTGGGCCTGTAAAGGCATTTCTATCCCCCCCCTTCACTTTGTGATGGATTTGTTAAGTGTTGAGGCAGCTTGTTCCCGTTTATGTGCCATGGATGGGGTCAGGGGTGGGCCACTCCACTGGCTTGGCATCTGTCCATGCACACAAGGTTGTTTTCAACAGTGGAGGGGGTGCTGACAATGTCTCACAGCTGCTGAGGTGCCAAGGACAAAGGACAGGAGTAGGGGGGTGGGGGGTGCTGCTGTCCACTTTGTGCTAAAGCAGACCTAACGAAGTAGGCATCAACAGTCAAAGGTTCAGGACAAAGTGCAGGCTTGTTGATACAAATGTAGACTCAGCATTGCCAAGTTGCTATCCACAGACATACGTGCAACCAATATTGATTTGTAGGCCTCTGTTTACATCTTGCCATCCTGGACTGGTGCCAAAGGTAAAAATAATCCTTCAGTGTCAGCCCCTTTTAGTTTGACTCTATTTCATGTCTTAACCTTGTAACATTTGTATATATATACAGGGTATATATAGAAAGATAGTCAAGTCTGTGTTTTGGGGTTCTTGGCAATGCTTTAATAAAGATTGCGTTGGGGAAAAAAATTGCCAAGGTGGTTTATCATATCATGAAGTGTCAGACACCTTGTTTGGTGTTTACATAGATGGGCTGCCAACAAAGAGGCGTTGCGACCTGTGTCCTTTTGCGTGGGAACTAGGACACTCTTTAGTTATGTGTACAAGTGTGACTCTTATCTTACCAACCCCTCCCCTCCACCTGCATTGTGTGGAAGGACATATACCTTTCATATGACGCAGGTGGATGTCCATTCTCGATAGTGTCGACCTGCGTCATTCTCATCAAGGATTTTTACAACACATATGGAAAGGGATAGGGACATCCGTAATGCTTCTCTGGTGCCTCTTTCGGTGTTATTATGGCCATTCTCAGCAAATATGCAGAATATTTGGGTCAATAACAGTCATGTGACAACAGTTACCCGACCCTGTAATTGGCAGTACACAGTCGATGAATGGATAACAAGGGAGCTCGTTTATAGCCACTGTAAGATAACCATCATTATTCAAGATTTCTGCACTGGCTTCCTAAGTAATCAGGATCAACAGTCTCTAATAAGTGTCATCAATTCAGTTTTGTTGATGGCTAAAATTTGTCATGGGCTAAATACTTGGATATCAGCTGCATTTGTCATACGCAACATTCTTCTAAGTCAAGCTGTTGTGAAATTGAAAATGCAAGTCAGGTATGGAATAGGGGGAGGGGCTGGAATATGGTCAGCTCACAAGTACTTTCTTTGAATCTGTTGATACCAACACTATTCAAGTGAATTGCCATGAAGATTAATACTGAAGCTTTCATTGTCTTGTCGATGTAAATAACATTACATTTCTACACTGGAAAGATACAATCTTAGTCACTGGTATGTGAGCAGCATAACTGCTGGCAATCAGTGCTTTATGTAGGTCACTTCATGGTCTTGAATACTAATCACCAGCAATTTCAGCTGTCAGCAATTATTGATGTCCGCATTTGCCATCACTTATTGAGACTTGAGTTTAAATTTATTGTAGCGAAGCAAATTGGGTGTTAGGGCCCAAAGCTTGACCTAAATGCATGCATACCTGCTGTTGGTTGGTACCAAAAGTATCCATCACTCTTATCTCTCAGAGGAGAGCTCGAAACTTTTTTTCTCTGTCTTCCACTAGCCCTTCCAGCCCATTTTCCTTAGGCCCCAAATACTCATGGTATATTTAGAATGTTATATTCTGGACAGGCCTGGAAAGCATGTGTGCAAGATTTAACAAGAAGTGACATTCACCTTTGTGAGAAGAAGCCATTCAGTCAATGCCAAAACAGTGTTGTTTATCATCGAGTGACAGAACCTGCAACTTGTAGCATGCGGGTTGTTCATGCCCCAGGGTTTAGGTGTGGTGTCTAACATTTAGACAACAGCTCCAGGGTCACCATAACCTGACTTCTTTTTTCTTGTGGTCTCTTTTTAGAGGTTTGTGGGGCACACAGTATGTTAGAACTTTGTCAGGAATTTGTCTTGGTGTCAGTTGTTAATGATTTCAGGTTCAGGCTTCAGGTTCAACTGTTCAGTGTCCATATCAGAATTTCAGCAGCTGACTTTCAGTGTCCCGACATAATATACGATATACCTTTCCCAGGCAAGTGAAGTTGGGGAGCGCCTAAAGCTGACGTGGCTGGATTTCACCCTTTAATACCGTTCATACATTACGTCATAAGGTTATAGTATCTTTACTTTGGTATGCCCACCAACCATAGAAGTCATGAATGTTGATCGTCCTGCAGGACTTTTATACCTAGAAGGCAGAAGGAAAGCTCGACCATTATTTGGTCAATGACCCCTAAGCATACCTATTCTCCTTTACAACACATTACTTGCCCAGCCCTCCCACCTGGGGCTTTTGTTCTGCCCAGACATGTTTTCCCTCTATTCTGCCTCCTATTGTCCCTACATCTGGGCACAATGTCGCCTGTGTGGCACGGCAGAAGGGGACACCCGAGGGTCGCACACGACACAAACAACCCCCCAAGTTCAGCACGCAGTCCCCTCGCCTCCGCGACCTTGTCACCTTGGTTTGCTTCCGTACACAAACAAGTGGGGGGTATTTGTTTTGAGGAGATGTCAATGGCGCTGAAACCCGAGGAAGAATGGCCTGTTTGCTCAGCGAGGTAACTGAAGCTAGCCCTAGGAATGCCAAGTTTTTGTTCAAATGGACCGTAAGAATGGGTTGAGTGTACCCCGGTATTTGTCTAGTCCGCTAATGTTACCACTGTAGCGCCACAGACATTGCCAACAGGGCACCCTGCCAGTGAATGAATAACTGCTAGCTGAATACAAAGCTGTCTGTATTTATTAGGCTTGACCAAAGAGAGTCCTTTAATTTGTACTGAATGGGAAATAGCAGTGTACACGCAGACATCAGACCAGACCGTTTTTCCTTTGCAGTACCAGCCAGCTGAAGTTTAGTGGAGCCATGACAAAGTATACATTTTGTTTTTCAAAACTGAAAACTGTAGGTGTTTACTTTAACTGAGCGCTTAATGCCAAAGGAATGTTAGTCTCTACTTTTTGAACAAGAATGGACCTGACTTTAGTGTATGCTTTTAGGTAGAGGGGATTAACGTGTCTGGGTTAATGATTAAGTGTTGGCAGGCATGGTGGACATTTTTTTGACCTTGCCTTGTCATACCCTGAGACAAATAAACTTGATAGACGACAAGTGTGTGGAGCTGCCTAGAGGTCGTTTGCTCAACCCCCTCACCTAGTGGAAATTTTGTAGTGGGAATGAATCACTATACTCATATAATGATTGTACTTGACTGTGCCCTTCACTAATTAAAGTATGGGCATGAATACATGAATGTTTTCTGAATTGATTAGATTCGGAATCATTCCTTGATTGTTCTTAGTCCAATAGGAGTAACCTCTGAAAGAAGGATGTTTTGTAAGGTGTAAAAATAACTATTGATTTGTGTGAATTCCTCCAGTTATGCTTGCTTTGGCCTGGTAACGATTATTTTTCTGACCTCTAAAGCGCCACTTGTCTGCATTCACACCTGCCACTAGCATGACTTGTGGCCCTAAGAACTGGTAAGGTACATTTGGCATACCTGAGTGTCTGGAGTAACACTTGGTGGGAAGACTATGGACCCAACACCTGTGTGACAAACAGACCTGGCCACTTAGATGGGTCATGCCAAGTATGTGTGGTATGCCGGCTTATCAGGACCTGTATCTGCTGAGCATTCTATTGTCCTTCTTCCAGTATGATGTGTTCCAGATAGACGGTTTTATTGCTGGCAACAGCACATGTCAGGCACAGGAGATACAAGTTGCTGTTTCATGTTGCCACCCTTGCATTCACCTCTTCCATTAGACGTAGAGTAGGCAAGTTGGTTATGTTCATGGATAGTTATCCTGAAAGGCACAGTACATCATGCATTTTGATAGGTGAATGTGAAACTTTGGACTTAATACTACCAACAGGGTAGGCATGATATTGCAGGGTTGCACTTGTATGCAAGGACGTTATATTATGTGATGTAAATATGAATTTAAGAATCAGATTCCAGCCATAGTTGAATTGAAAGGAGCAGAAAGAGTTGAATATTGAATAGACATACTTGAGGTTATGCCAAAATGGAATGTTGAGAGCAGGTCCAACAGACACCTTTATAAATTAGTCTAGACCTATTCATTTGTCAAAGGCTGAAAAGGAAAACCTTTATGGCTGGGAGACTGTTATGGGTGATATGATAGATTGGTATCCTATTCCAATCTGTGGATTATTTATGGAGTTATTTTGCAGTTTATTTTCATCAAAACAACCTTTTGTGTGTACAAAATTGATTGACGGATCGACACACAGATGATGCAAGTCATCTACAAAGCCACTTGGCTGTCTGTATCCTCATCCATAATTTACAAGGAAACATTACAGGATTCAGACTGATATAGAAGTCTACTAAGCAGCGGGAGGTTTGGATAAAGAACAAGCAGGTCCTTTTGTAATTTTGGAAGGCAAATAAAGGCTGCCTTGTTGGGCGGACAATTCAGCACTTGTTCTAGAGAACAGAATGAATATGGATCTTCTGTAATTACAGCTAAGTCAGACATCATGCATCCTGTCCGAGGAAAAAGGGGAAGTGCTCAAAACATTAAGATGCCTGAAGATCCCAGAAGTCTACAGTACTTCAGTAGTACAGTTGAAGCTATATGCTGACTCCAGCTGCGGAGTGTTGGGTTAATGATGTGCGGGGTACCTGAGTGGGTTGGGACAAAGCCTGGAATGTTACCATTGTATGAATCACAAAGGCAGCAGTCATGATCTCATTTACTACCTGATTAGACCCACGTCTCGTCAGGAATGTCATCGTTTGTGGATCGTCCAATTTGCCAGCCTCGGGATATGACAAGACCCCTAGACCTCTTTTTATTAATTAGTCGGCCTTTTAACCTAAGTAAGGTAAAATTAAGGTGGAGACTGGAGACACTGGTGACAGGTGTCATTGTGTGAAGGAATGTTCAAAATCACCTTTCAGTCAAGGAGAGGCCCCACCTGGTGATAGGTCATTTTCTCCCTACCTTCCCATCATTTTAAGATTACACTTTGTCCTTTATCACAAGCATCCTCCTCTTTGAATAGTCGTCCTATTTTATCACAATGCAGAGAAACATTAGTATCTAGTATGCCTTACCTTTTGGGAGTGTCAAATAAAGAGAAAACATTTGTGGCCTATTTAAAGCTTATCATTGTTACTTGTAACTGAGACAAACAAAAGTGCACCTTGTTCCAATTTTCAGGCAATCCCCTTCAAATCCTATTTTCTTGTCTGCCCCCCAAAGGATTAAAGTTAATCAAACTTTAAATCCCTTTTCCCCATCCAATGCTCTTATCTTGGGTGGAACCCAATTGTGTGCAAGGGGAGCAAAAAGGTTACATCCCAATTTCATGTAGGGGGGAGCTCTCACCTGGGGTCAAATTCCTGCTGGTGCTTCAAAGAATCCTTGGGGAGATTTCCGTACCAGACTGCCTGGGGGTAATGGCCGTTTTCCCCCACCACATCTCAAGTGGAAGGCATGGGCGGAGATCGAGGCAGGTGCAGGCTTATCAGTTAAGCCTCTTATACTCTTGGCCTTGTCAGCATATGCTAAACACATGGGGGCGCTATCTTCTGTCATAAAAGAAATAAGCTGTTCACAGAGAAATAATAAAACTTAAAAGGAAGTGGGATAAACACAGGCACTGGGGGAAGTTTATCAAACTTAATATTCTACAAGACAAAGATAAGACTTCAAAGCATCTCCCTGAAAGACACTGAAAGCAGTTATTGTAAAGGTTAACCTTTTGAACTTGATCTAGGAGGAGAAACACCACTCCAGATGGTGACATTGCCCACTTGGTGCTAATGCATGTTTATACTGCTGGTCAAGCTCCTTACTGGAGACAGCTAGTCTGGTACACTGTGGTGGGCTTCAAATGTAGTTACCTGTTTCAGTACAACAACACAAGTAGAACCTACACTCCTGTGGTCACAAAAACTGCAAACTTTAAATTTATGATCATTACATCGACGCATTGTTTAAGGCAGGTCAATGAACCACAAACCCTCAATAGTCAGGTGTATGTGAATCAGTATCTTTGCAACTTTGGAGTCATCTTTTTTACTTGCTTATGGTAAGCCTGATGATTGTTCGACACTTGGTCAGATATATGATATATTTAACATCCATGATCCAGATGAACATGGATGAAAGTTGCTGCCCGACTGTCTTCTGAATTCAAAACTTACTGCTCAAAGGATCTTGTGAACTGATCTGAAGAATTGAAAATTACAGAAATGAGGTTCATCTCTTTTTATCCGTAACATATTCAGTAAGTTTCTTTAAAAGTTTGTAGATTTATTTTATTCAGAAAGTGCCTGGTGACCCATGTACCTTACACGTGCCTGCTCCTAGTCCTACAATGGAGCCAGGTCGTCTGACGGAGTTCCTGGCAAAAACATGTTTACTGACTCACCATTGTTCCAACCTTATTCCATTCACATTTATCAAAAGTGGGCAAATGTATTGACAGGTTAATTTTGAGAGATTACCTGGGCTTTCTGGGTAGAGGTCTGCAGCTGGGCAATTAGTTGGTACACAGGCTCTGTGAAGTGCACTTGTTTTGCACTTGCACCAATCGTTTCCTTGTTGTCTGAAGAAGTCATGACTGCAGCATGTTTGTAGAGGCGAATGCTGTAAATCTTAAGTCAGTTGCTGCTCCTTGGCAACAGAATTATGTACCCATAATGGTTGAACAATTTGCTTCGTTCTCGTTTCATAACTAGTGAATGGATGGCGGGAAAACATTATGTAAGGTTGTAGCAGTAATACAATTTGTTTCCCCTTGTTTTTACAGCCATTATATAACTTGTCCTTGGTGTTTGACATTAACAATGTGGCAACAGGTCAAAGACCTCTCTTATATAGCACCTACTATATATCCCTAAATAAATAGAATTTGAGAAAAAGCTTGAAACGAAAAATATTATGAAGGCACTTGAAAGTATGCACTCTATTCTGCTTTACTTTCAAACACCTCTTATTAAGGCTAGACTTGCAAGATTCTTATCACTTAAACTTCATCCAATTTGCCAAGTAGTGAGATTTTACTGCTGAGATTACTTTTCAGAGGATGCTGAAAAATGAGTTTGACATGCCACTATACAACTTTTAAAAAGCAGCCAGACAAAAACTTTGCCAAACACATTTTGAATGTATGTTTGATGTTGTGTTTTGCAGTGTTTGAGAACAAGGAGAAGATCGTGCTGGTGATGGAGTTTGCAGCAGGAGGGGAGCTGTACGATTACATCAGCGAACGACAGAGACTGACGGAGACCGAAGCTCGCAGAATCTTCAGGCAAATCGTCTCAGCTGTCAACTATTGTCACAAGGTAAGAAGAAGAAAAGTAACTTTTTATTTTAAAGCATTACCTTAAATGTGTATTTCTCTATTGTAACCTTCCAATAACATGTGTATATCAATGATCTTTAGCTACACAATTGCTTGTGTGAAATGATACCTGTATATGTGTAGGCACTCTTTCTCACTGTTATGTTGTTGTTCTGTTTGTTTTGCAGAATGGTGTGGTTCACCGTGACCTGAAACTGGAGAACCTCCTACTTGACCAGCAGAACAGAGTCAAGGTCAGTTCACGACCTTCACAGACACCTTTTAGATCATCATAATGACTCAAAGAGAACAGGCAACAGAGCTTGTTTTTCAACCTGACATGATTGAAATATTACTCTGAAGTTAGGTGCAATAAGGGAAATGGAAAAAGAGGTTTCCAAAGTATAAGTCCTTTTTTTGTACTTTTTGTTGCTAACTACAATGCTCTGAGCCACAGTTGCTGTAGTTTCCTAACCCCCACACTTTTGTTGTTCCACAGATTGCAGACTTTGGCCTGTCCAACATGTACAGCCATGACAAGTTGCTGAAGACGTTCTGCGGCAGTCCGCTCTACGCTTCACCTGAAATCGTCAACGGCAAGCCATACCACGGTCCAGAGGTGAGATGCTTTACTTGCTTCTGTATTATGTACAGTGTATAAAAGGAAATGATACAACATCATTTTTCACCAACAAAAACCAAAGTGGTTGTGTTGTCAATGTTGTCCCAGAAAGATTTTTGTAAACAGACAGATCTTCGGTACCAAAGCTAATTAAAAACTGTAGTATCTGAGATCTTGTGCTCAGTTCTCTAGCTTTAGGAACATTCCCCTTCAAAAAGTGATGGATTATTATATTTACTGGTTTAGACATTTATGTGTTAATGGCTTGAGCACTCTTGTAGCAGAGATGAAAGTTCCAGAGTGACTTGTGATGTTCTAATTTGTTATGCACAGATCCTAATCCTACTGGGATGATTATTATCCAAGTCATTAGCACTAATGGAGCCATTCGAAGTGCTCTACTGTGAGTTTATTCCCTGGAGCATCTGTATGTGGGATTAGAGTTAACACTTGCCAGTCATCAAGGGATAGACTGAAAACGCTGAGGTACTATAGTTTGGTCAGACTGTCTGAGTGAGAGTGTTGTGTTCAAGGAGTTACAGCTTATTCAGAGCCTTATTATTCACCATGAATATTTGATCCAAATCTCTGGCATTCCTTTCAACATAGAACACACCACTTCTCCCTTCTCGACTTTCTTCGATGACACAAGGAGGAAATTTGCAGCTGCAGTGGGGGTCTCATAACCACATCATATTTCATACTTCCCATTGAGTCCTTCACCCTCATGTGTCCATTGGGAATCAATGTTAAAAGCACTGCTAATCCTGGGCACTAGTCATTCATCAGGGAGTCCTGACCTGAAATTTCCTGGCTGCATGGCCCATGTGTGTGCAGGGGGACACTGTAACTTGTCCCATGTGCTTGACCCAGGAGTCCCCGTAGGAATGCGGTGTTTGGGTCGGATTGCGTGGCGTACAGGCTGGAGAGAATGCGCGGCTGGACTAGGGTTACATGTAGCGCAAACACCAGCTTGGCAGCGTACAAAGTGTTTATGGCTACCAACAAGCAGTAAGAACATGCTTACTCTTCATCCTTCCCAGTAGTTTTGACAACTGGACAGTGTTAGTAGCCGTTGCCAGGACGTTGTTAGTTTCCATTGCAGTGATGTGGTCAGATGCGAGGCTTTAGTTGTGTGACAGCTTGCAGCGTCCTGGAGCCAGCAGGATGAGATGCCCCACCCTCCCCTGTGGAGAGTACTTAACATGAGAGTACTGGGCTATTTCTATTGACATGACTCAGACCAGCACATCTGCCACCCCTCTTAGGCTCTCTTTACATTATACTTTTGCCGTCAGCGCCACTGGCGTCAGCGCCACTGGCGACAGCGGGAACCCCGTGTAAAGACAATTCCCGTCGACGTAGTCCCGCTGTCAACAAATTTTCTCCCGTCAGCTTCGAAGCCGTCGCCCGTCAGCACAGCGGGAGTCCCCGTCAACTTCAAACTCCGTCTAAAGAGAATACGTCGGGCTCGCGTCAGCGGGAGTCAGGGTCTCGGCGATTAGCATAAAGCACGCGTTGATTAGCATACTGTAAGTCTACTTAGATCCCCGGTATATATAGAGAGAGAGAGATTCGCGGGATCCGCGGCGACTTTTGTGCCGTGCATTCATTTCCCCGCGGATATATTTATCGTACTTGTGCCCCCCTCCCCACATTTACGAGTGATGAGCATGGAATATCTACACATAAACAAGGCTTTGCATTGTAGTTTGATACGGGCGGGGAGACGCCGCCTATCGTTGTACAATCATACAATTTTGTTTCTTGCTTTTGTTATGCTTACGCCCGATACTTTCTACAAGATGGCGAAATGCAAGCACCGCAGGTGTCTGTCAGATTTCCGGGCGGTGTGTCTAGAGACGTCGCGACAGCGGCCTCCCGACAGCGGGAAATTTCGCCGCTGACGCGAAAAACGTAATGTAAACTGCGCCTTATATATCAAACATGAGAATATGTCCTGAAACAGTTACCAGAAATTAAACTGAACAGCATAGCTGAGATAAGTTAAATGTGTTGCAATTTGTCTGCTGTTGTACATCTTCTAATTGGAAAAGGCAACTGAGTCCTGGTAAAGTTTGATGTACAGTGTGTTCTGTGGGTGTTTCATTGTATATTTATAAGACAATCATGCATTAGAATTTCACAAGAGGAAATTTGAGCACTCAGTGAGTCACTAGTATTGTTTGCAATAAATGATACATATTACTCATGTTTGCAATAAATGATGATATGAAGATTTGATATCTTTTCACATTAATCTTGGTGGACACCTATCTAATATGTGTTGTTTATTATCATCCTCAGGTGGACTGTTGGAGCCTGGGGGTTGTGCTGTATGCGCTGGTGTACGGGACCATGCCGTTTGACGGCAGTGACTTCGGCTCCCTGACCCAGCAGATCTCCAGGGCTCAGTACTTTGAACCGTCCCAACCCTCAGGTACATGTACTGCCTTTGTGTTCCTATGTTTTATGGAATTAGATTTAGAGCTGACTAAAACTGTTTGGAATATCGTCATGCTGTGACATTACTATTAATTCAACCAACTGCCATCTACATCAGCTGCTAATCTTCTTGATTTTATTGATGAGATTCATCAGTAGATTAACCCTTCGGAAGTGTTGATTTTTCACTGTCACTTATAATTTTATAATCTGCCTATGAATTAAGAAGGGTTGAACACTATTTTGTAGGTTCATTAGGTAAGTTCAGTCATCCAGACTTGTCTTCTTGATCAGGTCATTTCTTTAACCTAATTTTGTTCACGCCATCCCCCCTACAGATGCTGCGGGCCTGATCCGCTGGTGTCTCACGGTGAACCCGAAGCGGAGAGCCACCATCGACGACATCAGGCACCACTGGTGGGTGTGTGCAGAGTACGAGGAGGAGAAGCCCATGAAGGAGAGTTCCCCCATCAGCCAGTCCCTCCCCAACTCCCAGTCCAACTGGATCGAGGAGGCCCGACAGGACTTCAACGTTAGCCTCAAGCTGTCGGAGCAGCCGTGGAGGAACAACCACGCCGCTCCCGAGAGGAACACCAAGTGCAATGACCTTCATGTGAACGTCAAGAACATGAAGTCTCGGATCCCCCGGCCCGTCAGGACTGTGTTGCCGCCCAAACCAAAGAAGGGGATCCTGAAGAACCCAGGAACCGACTCGCCCACCTTGTCCGTGAAGTCTACGCCAGGGAGTAAACCCCGCAGCCTGGCGACTCCCGCTCGCAAAGCGCTGAGGAAGAACCGTGAGTCGGGGTACTACTCCTCGCCCGAGAGGAGCGAGTCAGCGGACGGTCTCCAGAAGGGCTCCATCAAGAAGCCAACGCTACCGCAGAGCAAAAACGGTGCAAAACCGAAGGGAATTCTGAAAAAGAACGGCAAGTACTCCAGCGCCCCCAACACCGGGGAGTGTAGTAAGGTTAAAGACGTTGCAAACCGGCCCGCGAGTGCAGAGGGTTGTTTATCGGACAAGAGCGAGACTGACAACAGGCCATTCAGTACGTACAGCGAAGAGAGTTTATTGTCAGATGAGTCGTTTGACATTCTCAGTCCAGGTTCAGGTCCGCCGTCATCGGAAACCCTGGACATGGACGAGGACGGGGAAGACAACACGTGGAGGCTGTGTCAGGACGAGTTTGAGTTCCACAGCCCCAGACAGGACTCTCCCCTGACGAAAAACAACAGTCGCTTTGGGAACGAGCTCGAGGAACTCTACCAGCAAGCGTTGGACATATGTAAGACGATAGGGGACAAAACAACATGATTCTTGGCCACTTGGCAAGAGACAGAGACTTGTGGAAAATGGAGGACAGAGTTTGGTTGTCTAAAATCAGTTAAAGTGTCTTAAAAATGTGCAACCTAAGCCGCGACAGCCCTTAAGATTGTGGCTGACCAGCTTATTGTGATTGAAATATGAAGTCACTTGAATAGACTACTTAACATGACATTTGAGACATCAGTTCTCTACCATTTGTGCATGACATATGTAGGTTGCTTTGTTAAATGACCTTGTCTTAGCCATGGTTGAACAGTAGTAGATTTTCTACATGATATACATGTATGTACCCATGACATTAGTGTCCATACTGACATGTACAGTTCCATCATACTTCCAAGAAGAGAGATACCATAAATCTAACACAGTTTAGAATTCTGACCTGTCACACATAAATAGTCAGCTTCATTAGACCTACATGTTGAAAATGTGCTTTCAGAAACAAGGGGAGGATGCCATGAAATGTGGACGTAATAGGAATATTTTTTGAAATGACAATTGTAGTCCTTCACAATTACATGTGTACCTCCCAACTACGACAGCTTTGTTAAAATTGCTTAGATATGTAAAAGAAATCAGATGGAACACAAACATGCAGATACCTCAAAAAGTGACCTACAATTTGAAAGTTTCAAAAGTATCAGAAATTCGGTTTGAGTAAGGAGATTGAAGATGCGGATGGTCTCCTACTTACTTTCTTGAGTAGATAATGAATCACCCCTGTCATCATGGTTAATGCTAATTTGATTAGGTTTTGTCTAATGTAATTTGTTGCCTTCCATAAACTTATTTGTGTGCAAATGTGGGCGGTGTGTCACGCCACAGTGCTAAGTTGTCAAAATCTTCCTAATTGTGAGAAACGGAGCATTAGATGCCCGCATTCAGTTGCAACATGATGTTCTGTTTAATGTTTTTTTGTCAATACTTGTGTTGAAAAGATGTCTACAGTTAAAGCTGTAGTTGTTTATCAGTACAAAGAATTCTGCTGTAAGAAGATCCTAAAGATTTGAAAACGTTTATTTAAAAGTTCATTCCAGCCTTATGTTGACTTTCTGGTTATAAACCAAGAGAGTGAACTTGACAGTGTTGCATTGTGTTGGTCATGTAGGAAACAAGGTCAGGCAGTGAAGGTGCTAGATTAAAATTGTTTCTTTTCGTCAAAAAAAAGTTGAAACAGAAAAGACATAGTGCAGTGGTACTCCTGGAAGTAGAAAATGTCTACATTTGCCATTTTTGCAATAGACTATGGTCTCCACAGATATATAAAAGGTTGTCTTTTATGATGCTTTATATCATTTTACTGAAATGTTACCACAGGCAAGCTTGTGAGTTGAAGGTGTGAACAGTTCACTTGCTATTAGCCACCAAAACATAGCAGTCTGTCAGTATGTTTGACTGTCAGCATGTGACCAAACATTCCTGACTGGCTATTTCCTGTGTAAGAGTCATCTGTCAGTCATCCAGGTCAGAGGTCAGGTTCCAGATGGAACACCAGCGGAGATCTGGTTCTGGCAGGGTGCGGCAGCTGACTCTTGTCCAGATTTTGGTCACAGGCAACTCACCAAGATTGTTGGAGTCATAACTCTGGATTTTCTGTGGTGGCACCATCTCCAATTGTTACATTTTACAATGTGTATCATCGATTACGGTACTTTGCAATCTACATGACTTTTCAGATGTGGCACTGTCACTACTGCTAAAATATTGTTCAACTATGAAAATTGGTATTTATGTTTTCCAATGAACCATGATGGTTTACATTGTGCTTGTTATTTATGTTGGAGAAAATTGATTGTTAAGATTTAAGGGGGTATGTTTCCTCTTCAGAAGAGGTGAAACTGTGACCCGCAATTTGTGCTTGTTTATTTGTTCTGCTAAGAATGTGTAAGATATACTTGTGTTGCAGAAATTATACACCTAACATTCCCAGGCAAAGGCTTCTGGCTATCCATAAATAAACAAAATGATTCTGTTGAACACTCCAGTCTTTGTTTTATCTTGTAGTCAGTTTTCTCTGTTTGATAAGTGTAACATTATGTACACCTAGGTCAAGTTTCAGTCACTGTTCAATAAACATTGTGAATACCAACAAGGCAAACTTATGCCCTATGAAAATGTTAAGGGATACGTCATGGAAAGGTTTTCTTTTTGGAGGGTGGAATGGCTAAATTTTACAGTTTTGTTTCAAAAACATACAGCAGTGTGCAAAGGTAAATGAACTTTACTTTTCCCACCAAGCCATTGAAATTCACAGCAGTAAAGATAAGGCAATTTACTGTACTTTATCTGCAAGGCCAGCCGGAAGGGCTCCAGCAGGCCAAGCCGTATCATTTGTCTAAGAACTTTGATGTGTATGGAGACAAGAATGGTCAGTGCCAAATTTCCATTGGAAGACTGCCTCAGATAAAGTCACACACCAGTGATCACCAGTCACTTGGAATTATGCACATTGAGCATGCTTGTACATCATTAAAAAGCTTTACTTGGATATAGACTACAAAATGTACATTGCAGCTGACAGTAATCAACTTCTATTATTAAAATTCAAGGTTTGTGGGTCTAAATTTGGTTACAGGGGCAAAAACATTAGATTGTGGCAGTGATGTCGGCAGTAACCTTGAATTTCAATCCAATCACCCTGGCCTTAACTGATGAGGTCATTGTTTTCCTCTCATCCCAAGGTCATTTGGCTCTTATACAAGGTCATGTCTCTACTGGGCATCAGATGATGACATGGAACATCTACAAACAACATTGGGTTAACAAGGAACATGAAAGTAAGGTTCTAATTTAGCTGAATCAACTGCCTTTCATAGGTTAAATTAAAGCAAGCATGAGAATGTGTCCTCTACTAAAATACTGACTAATAGTTGAACTTTTGCAGGTCATGGAATTACAGTGCGGGTTGTAAATGTGTCGTGACTCATAAAACTGCGCTATATCTCTTTCAACCTAAAGAACGGTCCAAATTGATTAGGACCATCATCAACCCACAGTCTATAAACCATCACAACTAAAGTTGTGACAGTTGCAACACACCTTATCTAGGGAACATATCCCATATGCATTGTATCTGTGGTCATAATCTGGTTTATAGATTTATCTTTCTAGATTCTTAGAAGTTTTTGGAAGTAGCAGACAATGGGTCTCCTTCTGGTGGGGTAAAGAACAACAAGTGCCAGGCAGATACTTCCTTTTCTTAAAATCATGCCTTTCTAGGTTAGCTTTGCAATAATGCCAATTTTCTATCTTCGTGAGAAACAGAGGGCTCAGCGACATAACCAGTGAAATACACACCACAGTGGAATGCATCACTTGTTTGGCTTGACTTTGAAATCATTCCAATGGCAATAAACAGAAGGTGCACCTGTTCTGCACAAGTTTAAACAGACCCTTTCCATGTCACTGAGCTTACATTTCCCACGGCATCATGGATAATTCATCACCAGTTTTCAGTTAACATAAGGCAAACATTTACTTTTAAGTAATCATCAGAAATATACTGTTAAGATACATTTAGTTATGAACCCTGCGAGTCTGACTGAAATCCAAACTTGGAAAGAACTCTTGAGAAGAAAGAAATATTTCTGATGAAAATTTTTTCTCATCTGCTTGTCATATGTATCGGGTTTTGTCTGCCTGCCCTCCGAAAGGCAGTTGTATCATTAACTCATTTTCACACCTATTCAGGTAGATTTATTAACCCTGACATGAATGGTCCTACCTGTCACACCAACAGGTGAGTCTATTCAGGTGAGGTGGTCATCTTACCTGAACAGGTGTGTGAAGGAATGGATCCAGTAACAAGACCTGACAGAGAGAAGGTGAGGGTAAACTTATATACTTCACCGAGGTTAGAGAATGGAACACATTCCTGAGAAAGGTTTTCAACATCTGAACACAAAGCTAAATGTTCAATTGGTACACTACCATTCGATCAAGCAGGCTTTGGCAGTATTCTTGTCATAGATCAAAAGCGTCCTCTTTCTATCAGTTGCAGTACTGCAGCACTGGTGCTGAGGAATGCTGCAATAATACCTACACTAGATGTCGTTTTGGAAAGAGCCATCTTTACGGGTGTGTTGCAGCTGTATTCAATGATTCAAATTGTTGTTCGGAACATTTACTGAGTACAAAATAAGGTTAGACCGGAACACAATCCAATTGATTGGTATTTCATTTTTACGAATCATTTTCATTGCCGGTATTATATAAATGGTGATAAAGCTCTGTAACAATCTATCAGGGAGTTCGCACTCAGACTTTCTCGCGCCTTGAATCATACATTTGGGCTTATTTCAGTTGAAGGAAACCTTTCAAACTTGTAAAATACTTACTAAATACAAAGTTAAACGATCTTAATCCCAACTTTATTTTGAAAATAAGACTGACATGTAATTTTAATTCTTCTTGGAGAAAAGAAAGTACACAACTTACACAGTATCCGAATACAACCCAGAACAAAGTGGTAAGAAACACAGTAGTCTGCTACATGTACAATGGAGTGCAACTGTTTTGTGTCGTTAGATGCTACAATCAGGTTTTCAACTTGTTGAAAATTCATCACCTGAATTTCAGTCTTGATTATGAATAATGATAACAAAAGTCAACATGTATCAACACTACTGTAAGGAACAATGTTATACAAAATGTAATGGGATAGAAGTAAATAGAGTGCTAGGAATCTTGCTCCTGGTTCCACACTGTTGTTATAGCACACAAACATGTACAAAATAATCTACACAGAATGGCCTGATGGTTACATAGTTAATACATGTAGCTGCACATACTTAAGCATATCTTTCACTGCTACTTGACTGCTCAAAATCAGCCTAGTATGTGTTTATACATTCAATGAAAACTGTACATTCCTGTTCACAGATTCTTACAGAAATGACTTCTAAAGCCCTGTCCTGCAAATGTCTTCAGTGCTTTTACATTCTAAAATGGCCAGATACAAAATAAAGTAACATACTGAGCAATCGTTCGTCTAACTGACATAGGAGTCCCAACATCAAACTCTTTTTCACATCAAAATGTACATTTCTACTAAGTAGGTACACATACACATGTACATGTGTATGTACATGTATCTGTATCTGTCATACATGTAACAAGCAGCACAACTATCTTCTGCTACCAGTATTTAAGTACATGTAATATATACCATTATACCATTATAAAATTACATTGATCAACCAGGTAGTGTTCTTTATTGCAACTGGTATCTGTAATCCCATTATAATGTCCTTGGTAATCCTGGACAAACGGTACATGTACAATCTCTCATACTGCAGTTCCATTTCTGACTTGTAATGTCCATCACAAAAATAGAGAACTTTTCCAAAATGGATCTGCACATGATGGCACCTCTTACAGATGAATCCCAAGAAATGCAAGTATTTACAGTTTTCCCCCTAATCACTGCTCAAATTTTCTAATTCTCAGTGTTAAGTGTAGCTGCCTATGCTTAAATCTATCAGCTAAACGGATCAGCAGGGGATCCTCCATTGCTCATCTTGCATGGTCTGTACATCTGTGGTCATGTGGAGTCAAAGATCCAGAGCAGGTTAACACCGGATGGTCCCAGGTTCACTTGTCTGTAAGAAATAAGGTAACATTCAAAATCTCAGTGAGAGATGAGAACAGGAATGATGTGGATATTCTGATCTATCTCCCTGCTGAGATGATATATTGCTAAATAAATTGTACTAGTATTGCTTTCAAGTAAGGGCTACAGGGACAATGTCCAAAATCAAAAAGATTTCTGAAGTGCCAACTCAAATTCTACTTTTACAAAGGAAAAATATATGTATGATGTTTGATAATACACTCAAGTGAAACTGTGGTACACTAATAGCATACATTATAAAAAAACAACATCATAATACACTTTGACATACCATTATGGCAGGTTATATTTGAATTGTCCCATAAGGAAGGAAACACCACCTACCCCAGCATGCCGTACTCCTTTGTTTTGATGCGGTGTAGGAAGAGCAGGATGGCATGGAACAGGTTACAGCGCCCCCTGTGCAGCTGGTAGGCGTGGTCGCCCACCACCACCGTGAAGTGGGGAGGGTTGATGTGTGCCTGGTGTAGCAGCAGGTTGTCCTTCTTCTTCAGGTCTGGACAAAAGGAACAACACAGACGACTTTTCATACATCAATGAAGGTCAGACATCCAGGGGATGAGACACACAAGAAAATAGTCACTCAAGGGACTGGATACTGCCCGAAACATCTTGCCATTTACAAAATCCATGCATTTGCTTGAGTAACATCTTGTGTAAAAGGGACTTTTATTAACGCATCTAAACAAACAAGGAAGATATATGTAAATTAGAAGGGATTTAAAAAAGTCAATGCCTTAGCTGTGTCCTATACATGTAGATAATGAATGAATGAATGAAGACCTTTATTGTACACACATACCCACTGGGTTTAGTACAGGTCACAACAGAAAACATAACAGTTTGAAAGTACATATATATACATTACAATGATAAGCTAACACTAATCTAATGATTACGTTAATTTGGCCTCTTCTCGCTTCTTGGTAATATTGTAAATATGTACGTACAGGTGTGTTTTATAATAGAGGGTTTACCTAAAGTCATTAGAAATATGAATTTTTCCTCTTTGCAAAGATGTATAAAATGGGGAAAGCTACATTGAATAAGTTTATAAAGCGCAGCTCTCTCTTCTTTGTATAAACTACATTCTACTAAAAAGTGCTGCTCGTCTTCTATCCTATTTAAATTGCAATGTCTACATATACGTTGTTCTAGGGGAGTGCGGTTATGACGTCCGGTTTCAATGTGAAGTCTGTGACAGCTGATACGGAGTTTTGTGACTGCGGTCCTATGCCGTATATTTTCAAGACTTAGATACTTTTCTTCGTTATATGTGGACTTGAACAATCTGTAGGATCTCAGTTTGTTTCTAGCTGATCCACCTTTGTTATCATTGTGTATTTCTTTTAGGAAAGTTTGAAAGTGAATATCTTTCAAGCGTTGATTGATGGAATTAATGATTTGGGACGTATCTGTGTTTTGGGATAAAGAGCAATGCCAGATGTAGCCGAAACCGCACTCCTCTAGAGACTTCCGAACTCCTGACGCCCAACATTTGGCTCCAGTTTTGTCTAGTTCTATCTGACAAGCGAGAGCATCTAACTGAAAACTGTCGGCAGGCACTTTCAGACGAAGTCTTAGAAGATGTTTGATGGCGTTTAGGGAGGCCTCCACTTGAATGGGAAACCTCCCTAGTTCCGCCCTTGCAGCGAGGCCGCACGCCGATCTCGGTACGTGCAGGGCTTGTTTACAGAATTTTAGGTGAATGGATTCAATAGGGCAGGATTTGGAGCTTTTAACTGAACCCCAGATCTCCGACCCGTAAAGAATTACGGGTTTAACACAACTGTCAAAAAGCTTGTTTCTAACAGACAAAGGTGCGTCGGCTTTGTCCAGTGATTGGTTCATGCTAAATAAAGCTTTTAGTCCCTTACTGTAGAGATGTTTGCTGTTCGCCTTGAAAGTGCCCGCGGAGTTGACAACAATGCCTAGATAACAATAAGATGTTACTATTTCAACCGGATTATTCTTATTTATTAAATACAGCTCTTTCGGTAGACGGCCCCCCTTAGCAGCGTATCACTGTTCAGCACCAAGGACAAAAACGAAAGATACAAGACCTAATTGTAACACTTTGTCCACCATGGACTCTTCTATTCAGCACAGTTGTACTAGTTTCAGTAGTAGTCAGCAGCATTAGGGTTAAGATGCTGTTGCACACAGACATCCCTGCTGCAGAAGCTGTACCCATGACCTACCTGGTTCCTCTGGAGTCTTGATGAAGTGCTGTCCTGTGAAGGTTCTACCATCCGGGAACTTCGGGTGGGGGGGCAGGCGGGAGTCCAGGTAGGAACAGAACATGTGCATGATGATCTGCAATAGGAGGAAAATAAAGACCCAAATTCACAACACACTAACTAGACATTAAAAAGAAAACATATTGTGTGTTTCTGTTCTGTCTACTCTTATCCAACTTTAAAAGTTCCTGAACAAATAGCCATGCTTAGATACTAGTAATTCATCTTTCGCTATCTATGAACATTTCATACTGCACATTTGTAAATGTTTTGTGTATGAAGACTTACAGCAGAGTCTGTAGGCAGGTCCTGGTCCCACTTCCTGTTCTTGAAGGTTCCTCCAGAGTTCCACCGGAATTCACTCATACTTCCTCCCTGGGCCAGCTCTACACAGGGGAAACTACTTATCAGAAGTGTGTATAACATCTAACTAATGGAAAATAGGGTAAGCTACTGTTAGCAGGGATATCATCACTACTTACTTGCATTAATACAAAACAAGATTTTCTCATTGACTTAATTCAGTGTAGCTGACTCCCATAAAACATAATCTGATATCTAAACAAAAAATAAGTTGATAAGATGTAAGACGAGACTGAAACCGTTCATTCCAAGGAATCAGAACTGTGGAAGAATCTTAAGGGAACACACTTTTCAGCATCAGATTTCTAATGAACGTCAGATTTCTAAAACTATAAGTATAAAACCAAGATCTTCTGAATGTTCAGTTTGTTCATCTCTATTGGAAGTACTGACCTTTGACCCGGCTGACGAGGTACTCCTGGTTGGACGACATGTCCAGGTACGGTAACAGGCTGGTCAGCGAGCGGACGTACTGCTGCTTCGTCACCGCTACATGGCGCAGGGAACTCAGGCTCACGTCTGGGATAAACACAAAAAGCAAATCATATGACACTGCACTTGATGATAGAACAGGACATTAATAAGGGTACTTTTCTGTACCAGGATTTCTACAGACTAGATAAATGTTCCAAAATACCATATATGAGTACTGAAAGTACATTAGTCATACCCTTTGCAAGGTTTACGTGTTGCAGTGTTGCAAACCATGCTTAGAATGCCAATACTAATAATTTTCTGTGCCAACTCTGTCCTCAGACAAGTAACTAATACATCTAATCTACAATATCAAGGACTACCAAACAATGTTTAATTCTTATATGTTGTTTAAGGTAAAAAAAAGAAAGAAAACCAAGACTAATATCTCCTGTTACCTCCGACCTGGACGTCAGCACACCCGATGCGCCGCATGGCTGAGTTGATCCTGTTGATCTCCCTAACCAGCCGAACAAGGATGGTCTGAGAGATCCACTGTGGGGAGGGAGAGGGGGGCAGACATCAGTATAACCTATTCTGTGCAACAGCTTCTCAACTATGTAGGAACTATACATAGGTGGGAGAAAGTCTGATACAAAGAGTTCAGTATTCTTTTATCAGGGAAATAATTTGTTTATAGATTTGAGGATACAGCCTTAATTATAGACTGAAAAAGGCAATGTATGATAAATAAAATGTTTTCATATCACCTTTCTTAAGTTGGCTGTCCAAGCATCTAGCTCCTCTCGTCTCACTCCAAGCTTGCCCCAGACATGCTACATGGTAGAAAAGGTTATTCAGTAATTATTTGAAAAAAAAAAAACTTTTGCTTATAATAATGTCTTAGAAGTGTAATTCAAAGGTTTTGTGCAATTGCATTAAACCCTTTCTCGTAGTAAATGTTCATTATCACCAGCAAGGCCCTAATACTTCAGTTACCCAATTGTCCATTTATAACATCGCATGACCTATTCTATTCCATGATGATGCAACTGTGAACATGTACCACATGTAAAAACCACCAGTATAAATGCATAGAAAAATGTAATTGAACTTTTGGGCTAGTGAACGGTTGGTTCCAAGCAAGTACATCTTTTTTGTTTTAACCCTGTAGTATAGGGCCAGTGACTTGTCAAAAACTTCCCAAAGTAGCATACCTCATCAGCCCCATAAGAGTCTGGCAGGTCTGGGCTGTCCTTGCTGTGGGTGGTTGTGGACTGAGGGGACCGGCTGGCCATCTGGTACTGGTACCGGCGCAGCACCTGGGTGTAGTCCAGCGAGGACCGGCTGTAGTTCCACATGGTGGGGTTAGCACCGGGGGAGGTGTCTCCTCCTACAGGGCAAGACACATGGGGGGAGACTCAACTTACTACAGGTGAAAACAGCAACAGTCTACACTGCAATCCATCTACTAGTGGAACATCTGTACTCGTATAGAGCATCTCGACACTTGGGAGTTAGTAGAAGGCCAATTCATAAGTAGACAGGTGAATTTGTGGACACTATTGGCACATTTGAGAGTTTCTTTGAAACCTTTATTTATCATGAAACGCTCAAATTGGCCTCCAGGCCGCTTTTCAGGAATGGGATCATGACTATTGTGGAGACTAGACCAAAGTGGCCTGCACTTATTCTCCAAGCAGAGGTTTCCATTAGGGGGGATAGTAGTGCCCGGGATTTTTAACGCTGCCCTCCCTCCCTCCTCTTGTCTCACTCCAAGCTTACCCCAGACATGCTACATGGTAGAACAGGGCAGCGTTAAAAATCCCAGCCACTACTATCCCCCCCAATTGAAACCTCTGCTTGGAGAATAGCTGTCACTGACAATACTGCTAGACTGTTTGCTTCATCTACTATTAAATTCCCAGCAAGCTTCTATATGTTATACTGCTGGTCTCCACTACTTAATTCTAGATCTTTCCATCCATATTTGCGCATCTGCACTACTTAAGAGGAGAAGGCACCGAGCATCTACATCTGCATAGGGGTTGCCCCCAAATAACCCCTTCAGGGGCAAAGTAGGGGGGGAGTTGAGGTCCAGGGCTAAGGCGGGCATCACATATAGTTGACTGTCAGCATGCAAAGAAAGTCAGATGTTGAGAAAGTTGAGATTTGTAAGAATTAGACAACAAAAAGAATAGAAATCACCTCTGTCGTTGAATCCTTTTCCCGCAAATAAAGTTACTCCTAATCCTATGTTTGGAAAAGGTACTGACTGTTTTTTCATATCTTACTCTAGCAGTGCTGTAAAGCCAGCAAAAAAAGCAGCAGCAGATGCATTCACAGCACTAAAAGGATGCTCCTTATATCAAAAGCACTTCCATAGTGAAACAGCATGTGCAAGCCTATGGCTTATGTATACACCAATGGCACAAGTACAGGTTAGGTAAGAGAGGTGAGATACCATAACTTAAACACTTGTGGTGCCACCAGGAGGACACCGGCCAGCCAGCCTGACCGTGCGACACTGGCCGCCGATGGACATGGTGTCTCAGGACATGCTGACCACCAGTCCCGGACAACCATGGGTCGGCGCGCACTGCCCTGATTGGTGCAAATACACCGGCTATAGGATAGGGGGTCCGAGGGGGGATAGAAGGGAGGCAATACAGCAAAGAACAACCTTTAAAATTTGAGTGAAAGGAAATGATCTGTTGCAGGCTGTGAGAAAGTTGGTTGACACCATGGAGAAAGGATCATTTTCTTGACCAAAAATGCTTTGGAATGACGAAAATATACAGGCAAGTGTAAAGAAATATACATCGTAATAGATCTGCTATAAGGAAGTTCTAGCATAAACAAAGCAATGTTTAGACTTAGTTTTAAGATCAACAAGGTCTTGGAAAGCTAAAGAATATTTTGGAAACCAGAACACGCAAGGACAGGCATACCACGGCCAGTGGCACTAGTACCACGTCATGGCCACTGGACAGAAACATGACACAAAATATCTGCAACGATGACAACACCTGCTAGATGGCAGTAGGGCAAGGTAGCAAAAGCAACTGTGTTGTTGTAAAGCTACAGTACAATGCTAGGACTATTCAATCAGCACAGCAGTTCTGGTTGAAGGCATGCACAAGGGTTTGTAGCCAACAAGGTTCGGTGTCATGCCACACAATCCACTGGGAAAGCAGGGGCTTGCATAACATAAAGCACCAGAACAAAAATAACAACATTTGCCAGCAATATGACACAAGGGGTCCATGTCACTTGTAAGCAGGTCACATGAGGAGATACAAGCAGGAAAGAGCACTGTACATTCAGCCAAGCACAGCCACTATGGATACATGTGTGAAGCACATCTATACCTGGGGGTGGGTATTAAAACATCAACAGTTACAAGTCTTAGAATTTTCTATAAAACATAAAGGACTTTGTTAAATTCTCAAATGAAGTAGGATTCATGTACATGTACATGTTGAATATCAATTAGCAAGAAAGTTGACATTATTACTTCACTACTCAGGACAAACAGTGTAAGTCCTGAACATACCCAGCTGGTTGATGATCTCCTTCTCTTCAAACTGCTGCAAGTAGTTCTGGAGGTCATCCATGTTCCTGATGTCCTCCTCAGGGATCACTGGAAAAATAAAACAAAATGAAAAAACTAACTGAGCATTTTCACTAACACTATTCCTGTCATTGCCATTGTAGCTATTGCTAAGGACAGAAAAAGGGTAAGATTATGGAGGGGATGTGCGAAAATGCCGGCAGAGTTGATTATTAATAGTCCAAATGTAGACTGACTCACCAGGAGAGTTCTGGGCCGGAGACACTGGTGCTGACCGGTGACGTAACCGTGACCTATGTTGGTGATACATACAATCAATGGTCAACAACAGTTCAACTTGCAACAAACTGAACTACATATTGGAAACTGAAGAAATGTTCCATGACAATAACAATGAAAATATGGGGCTGGTGTATTGGAAAACCAAGAAAACACTATCACTAAGCAAAACAGGAGACACACCACAGCACTGGGTTTAAGGTGCCACAGGGCAAAGATATGCAGTGATGTATATAACAGTACGTACCCTGAGCTGTCCAGCAGTGAAAGGTCCCTTAAAGCTGGTGACATACCAGAGCCTGCACTGGGCGGCTGTGCACAAAACAAAATACATGTAGCAAGAATCATTTGGCTGTGCACTTTCCAAAAATTAAGTAGAACATTATTGAAGCCCCATCACATCATATCTCAGCAACAATACAGATAAACTAATTGAAATGTTTAAAAAACATTTGTGCAAAGTCTATGTGTACTCAAAATATTAGGCTCCAGCCACCAAGGTTACTCTTTGTACAAGTCGTTCAACTGAATGATGACTAAATCTAATAAAGTATGGGGCTTAACCTATTCATGGCCACAGCTACAGCCTTTCAATGCTGTTCAAAGTATGTTTCTGAGGCAACCACATAGTAGCATATCTACCTAATGTACAATCTTAGAACCTCCTACAAATAGTTGCACTCACCCGAGAGGGCGGTGTGGCTGGGGAGTAGTGGGTGCCGCTGCCCCCCAGGTATGGAGAGGACATGTAGAGTGGGTTAGGCTGGGGTGGGGAGGGGTTTACAGGGGTCAGACTGGCACTCATGGTGGGCAGCAGGACGGGGGACTCTGTTTCACTCTTCTTGTCATCACGTGGTGACAAGGCCTTCACTGGAGAGGTCCTAAACCCAGGCACTGTGGATCATAAGAATAAATGTGTTAAACATGTACATGAAAACTATATACATGTACAAAAGAGGTATGAAGGGACCGACAAAGTGAGGGTTCATATATACAGAAGTCTGTATTGCCTGGGAAAGATGATTTATGAAATATCTTTATTTTATCTTTGTCTTTCTAAACTTTCAAACAGATTTAAATGTTGTACAAAGAAAAGTATCCAACTGTGATGTGTATCCAGCACCTAAATATTTAAAAATAGACTATGTACTGTAGTTCATACAACAAACACAAAGGCCGACATCAATTACAATTTCAATAAATGACAAATTTAGCCTAGAGGCAAAAAATCTCTACTATTCACTATACAACAGTTACGGTAATCTTCAAGTCTAGCCTTGTTACAGAACCTCAACTTAAAAATCATTTCTCATTTCCTGAGAGGCTGACAGTTAAGAGTGCTGAAATTTGTAGAAACTGCACAGGTACCGTTTCCTGTGACTCCCAGTAGGCGGCGCTGCTGAGGAGTCATCTCAACCGGCTGTGACAACATGCCAGGTCGGAGGAACCGCACCAGGTCCACTACGGAGTTCACCAGGAACACACAGGCCAAGGCACACTCTGGACAAACAGAGGGAGAAAAAATTTATGAATGGTTTTCACAGCTGTTGTGTTGAACAGAGTAACAATACAACAACATCAAGAGAGATTGACTAATGTATGAGGGTCTGCATGCCCTTTTTCGTTAAGAGTTACGAGCGATTTTAATTCACCGTTCGCCCTAAATTTACCGTTAAGCGTTATCGGTATATCAATCGTGAAGCGTTACTGGTCGTTTTAATTCTACGTAGCGCGTTTTTTGCCATCCTGAATTCAACGTTAAGCGTTATTGAGTAATTCCTCGTTACGCAGGAAAAAGCATTTCAGTGGGTCAAGATTTCAAAATTTTCTCTGGAGAGCACGCGGCTCCGGCGAAAATATGTCGGGAGGGCGCCCCCACCCCCAAAAAATTCAAGCTGAAACATTTCTGTCTGTTTTTCACTCTACCAGCAAAGGTTTCCCCTCAAAATTCAGGAAATTAAGCGTTTCACGGTTCAAGATCTTAAAATTTTCCCGGCCGGGTGCATGTCGGGCCTTTGTCGAAAAATATTGTCAGGAGGGCGTCACCCCCCCAAAGCTCAAGCTGAAACTCTTCTGTATTTTTTCACAAACAGAGATATCATTAAACTTTACTTACATCACCAGTAATATTTGACCGTCGAAATGCAAGAAATAGCGTTTCAGCGTGTCAAGAATTTTCCCCCGGAGCATGTCCCACCTCCGGCGAGGTCTCAAAGATCAGGCTGAAACTGTTCTTTATTTTTTTTTACAAATAGAGATGTCATAAAACTTAACAAAATTCCCCCCTCAGAATGTAGGAAATAGCGTTTTAGAGGGTCGAGATTTCAAAATTTTCTGGGACCCCCTATTATTGTCGCGATCAGGAACATTTAGTCCCACCATAACGAAATTTCCAGTCGCCGCCGAATTTAAAGGGTTCGGAGAAGGCGTGAAAGAATGCATGGCGTACCAGGTCTCTTGCCACAAGATCAGGGCGACAAGTGGCAATCAACCGTCGTCTTCAGGAGTATCTCATGTTCTAAATCTGCTGAATTTACCGTTAAGCGTTGTCGGCCGGCCTGAATTTACCGTTAAGCGTTATCGGCCGGCCTGAATTTACCGTTAAGCGTTGCCAGGACCCCCCCATGCAGACCCTCATGTATACATACCGGTAACTACTAACTGACATTTATTGACAAAATAGGAACACAGGTGCACCTGATTCTTATGGATTTGTCTGGTCTTGATTAAGAAAAATACTAATCATCGATTTGCCAACTTAACAACACATCTGATGTCAGTAGTTAACTAAGTGTTGTGTCAAAGATTGAATAATGAGTACATACCTGTGTACCAAACTATAGGATGTGTCAAGGACAGCAGGTGGTTGATGGAACCAAATACACTGTAGACATGAAATATAAAGATATGAAAACAGAACACATACAAGTTGACCAAAACAATCAAGTATCATGAGGCATGACAGGTATGAACCATCAGTCATGCCTGGGTGACATCGCTCCTGAGGAGGAACCCCTCCATTGACTAATGACTGACAGTTTATGAACCATAAAGGCGTGAGCACGATAAAAGCACTTTTGAACAGTGAATGACCTGCTGTAGACAAAATATCTTGTCAGATCTCATATTTTTCCACAAAATGATATTGAAATTTGTCATATTACTCACAGTTCTGCACAGAAGATCCCAGCCAGTGCCAAGTTCAGCACGCTCCATCCCAGGGCCAGCTGTGACTGTTGTACCACCTGCAGCTGCTGGTAGGCCCTGTCCATCAGACCGGACGTCTTCTGGCTCACAACCGTACACATCGTCTGGGACAAAAGGGAACAGTTGCTACACTTACGTGGTAAAGGATAATGAACATACTCAAAATCATGGATGGACTGCTTGTGTTAGCTATAGACGATCGAGCCTTATACGTTTCTATCACTGACCGCGATTTGTGTGTGGGTTAACGTTGACGACGTTGCTAGCTGAGCACCAAGTAGCTACACAGAATTGTCATTGACGTCATAAAAATTATAATTTGAATCCCCCGCGCCGGCGACCTTGTTGGCGGATTGGCGGATAATTGGATTAGGCAAATGGCACCTTCGTGTGTTTTTAATACAGACGTACATTGTAAACCAACATGGCGCAGATGACGTCAAATAAACACCCTGTATCCTGTGACCCTTTGGCACTCTTATAAGTTTTAATCCCGAGCATCTGTTTGCGTTCAGATCGTAACAAACGGTTGACTTTCGCTCGCCTCAACACATGGCGATGGTATGTGGTCCTATTCTCTATCCTCTACTCCCATGTTTGCTTACTCACCCGGACTTTCTTGACTCTGTGTTGGTTAAAACAGCTTGAAAGTATCCTGAGTACTGAAATCTCTCTAGCGAGCGCTAAAAATGTACAGAGAAAATTTTAAGCTGACCGACTTTGATCAAACGAGCCGCCGGTCGCCATCTTGGGGTCACTCTAGGTCATCGCGGTGCATGACGGGTAGGTCCAAGTCCGCTCCACAACAAAGCTTACGGTAAGTTGAAGTACAGTTGTTTTAAAGCATCTTTATCCACAAACCACATTATATCCAACAGGTATGTCATTGTGTGCGTCAAAATTACGAGTCAGGGCATCTCCAGGCTAATTTCTGTTCTGTTTGGAGGTATTTTTGTTGTGTATTGTTCACCGGAGTTACAGGTGTGGGAGGGGACGAACACCAGCTGGTACCTGACATACCTTCTAGAAAAGGTGTACACGTCATCACCAGTCGTCTTCAACGTAACCTTGAACTTTTGCAATAAATTTTGATTTTTTAATGTCGATTTCTTATGCACATTTTCTGAAATCTTTGTTTTCACTCAAAGTGTTATTTACTGATATAAACGATACCTTTAGATTTTGTTTCTGGCATTTGTAACGTTATAACTTTTCTACTTCCTCTTTTCTGTCTACAATTTTACAGTAACTTCTAACCTTTTATTACATGTACATGGAATTTATATGGCCGTGTATATATGGATATGACACCTCTGAGTGGCATACCCACATCTGGGTTTGATTCAAACCATTATAAAGAACAACAATTTGTGTTTCCAAATTGTAAATCATTGCATTATATAATATTTGATGATAAGACAGTTTATTATCAGCACAAAGGTAGGCATGGTGTTGCTTTGAAACCAAACGTACATGTACTATGATTATACTAATCAACTTATGGTGAAGCTTGAATTTTTGGAAGGAAATACAAAATAGCTCCAGCCCAAGTTTAAATCCATACAAGATTTTTTCTGGAAAACAATAACACTGTTTTACAGTCACATGTCAAATCTAATACTTACTTTGTCTATTTTCTTTTGTTTCACTACAGGTCTTAACACAGTCTGCAGTTCATTAACAACACAGCTGGATCAGTAATCTTCTCTCAAGGAATCAATGAAGTGATTAACAAACAAAAGCTACCTGTCGGTCATGTTAATCAACCCTTCACATTGTGTGTAAATTCATACCTACTGATTAGTAAAAGTACACAGTTCTTCGATCACAGTTTTTGGGATAAAGAATAAGATACATCTCCGAGTAAGCCTCCAACCATGAGGAAGGTACAGCTGACTGCGTATGACTTTGGCATGTTTGACTGTGACATCTCCCCAACGGAATATGACTTCTTCCTCAAGCACAAGGGTGCCTTCAAGAGAATGTGGTCTGATCAGGTAAAGATTTCGTGCACATTGTTTGAGCTCTCTTCTTATAATTAAGATTAATTTTCTTGTTTGAATAGATACAAATCTTTGTAGTCTGGTTTTAAATCATCAATATAATCTAAGCACAGTTTAAACAACTTGTGTAGGAGGGGTCTTGTGTTTTCAGGCCAGCTAATGTTTAACTTATGGACATCTTGTTTTGTACAGGGGAAGAAGTTCTGGAATAGGTTCATGGTTTGTTTCCGTGCCTTCTCCCGGAACTATGGGGCCATCAAGGAGTTTCCAGTCAAGGTAGACACAAGAAAAATTACTTATCAGTTCATAGTCTCAGTGCCTTGATATTGATTTGAAGATATAGTAAGTGACAGATTCAGAACTGTAAAAGTGTATGTTTTAGACTGCTTTGAACTTGATGTGTGCACTGCAAGTTTTCTACGTCTGAAGAACAGCCATGGCATCTCTTTGTGCTTATATGAAGTTTCTGTTCCCTTTTCCTTCCCCAGAGTGACAAGTATGAAGCCTATATCGACCAGGCTTTCATGTACATACATGACCAGTTTGTAGAAGGTAAGTACCATTTGTGTCAGGGGGCAGGGGTGCTTTCCAATGTATTTGATTCTGTTATGAAAAATGAAATAATTACGTTAACATTACGTTACATTGTACTTAAACATACTGTACATCATTTTTTTTCCTACAGGAAAAGTGAGCACAGCTAAAGGCCTGGTGCTAGACACAGTGGTAGTAGCGCAGAACCGACAGAGCTTGCAATACCTGGAATCACAGTCATTTGGTAAGTACCCTGTGTGCTTGACTGCTTGTATACCTACTTTGCTTCTGTCAGCCATTTAGAATTATTCAAGTCAAATACTACTAGTATATGTACAGGTAGCACAGGACTAACAAAATCCTATATTTGCTTTATATTTCAGCAAAAGATCCATTTTACAACAAGGACACTAGGTAAAGTATATTCATAATTTGTACTTAATATGTATCACTTTATAAGCAATGCATAACAATTGTAAGTAGATACTAGTATATTGTTATACCTGCTTTACCCTGAAGTAATGAACTGAAGATTATGTCACATTTTTGTTGCTGTTGTGCTTTTATGGGCCATTATTAGAGTAAATGTTATTCCTGCTCTAAAACATCACTGTTTTCCTTCAACAGGGATGTTTTTAGAAGGTTGTTTGGACAGCCAGGAGAAAAGTCTTCATATGTCAAGGTAAGATTTTGAAAAAAATGGTTTTATCTGAAAGTTTGCAGCAAATGAAGATGAACGTACCACTCATAGCATGTGCTTGAAATCTTTCTGCTGATTTTTAACATTGCTGTTATTTGTGTTTGCAGGTGTATTTCCTGATACCACTTTATGTGAAGTTTGGTGGGTCGGTGTGTCGATGCTTGAGGCACTGGCTTGAGGCAGACGAGATCGACTCTGCAGATGAATCCTACTACATTCCCCCTGGTCCAAACATGATCATGCCAAAATCTGACAAAAAGTTATTACCAGCTTCCACAAAGGAAAAAAGAGCAAGATCCTTAGATAGGGACTTAAGAGAATCTAGTAAAATAAAAGAACTTCCTGATTCTGATGCCCAGAAAACCACAATAGACGTAGTAAATAGTGATCAAGCCACTGGGGGCACCAAGAAGAAGAAGAAAAAGAAGAAGCCCAAACATGATCAAAGTAAAAGGAGCGAGTCAAGTGATTCCACCAGCAGTGGGGCAAACGAAAGTAAGGCTGCAAAAAGTGCCACCAGCCATGGGGAAAGCAAGAGTAAGGCTGCAAAAAGTGCTACTAGCAATGGGGAAAGCGAGAGTAAGGCTGCAAAAACTACCACTAGCAATGGGGCAAATGAGAGTAAGGCTGCAAAAAGTGCCACTAGCAAAGAGGCACATGAAAGTAAGGCAGCAGAAAGTGCCACCAGCAATGGGGAAAGTGAGAGTAAGGCTGCAAAAACTACCACCAGCAATGGGGCAAATGAGAGTAAGGCTGCAAAAAGTGAGAGTGCTCCAAGTCCAATGTTGGGGGCAATCATTGCACCAAATAGTGACAGTGACCCGACATTGGACGCCATCATTGCTGCTGTGCTGAAGAACAATGTTGAAGTTGAGCGCATGCAAAGAGAAGCATCTGCTGCAAAGCGGGCTGCCGCTGCCAAAGAGTCTGAGGCATGTGGCTCTGCTGAAACTGCTCCATCAGCAGTTGGGCAAAAGTCTTCTAAGCCAAGTAGCCCTGTTCGACCCAAGGCCAACAAGAAGGACACGTTTGTAGCCAATGAGGACTCTCCTCTAGTTCAGAAGCTGGAGGAAACCTTTGGTCTTCCCAAGCCAGCACAGACTAAGAAGGGACAGACTAAGAGTAAGAGGGACAAATCCCCACCAATCAAGGTACAGAGACAACTCTTAACTTACAATTGTTGTCTTACTCCATTACCAAAGTACTAGTAAAGGCCTAGCAGGGAGAAATTTGAAATGCTTAGCTGTCATGTCTTTGTATTGCAGTAATATTCTGAAGCAATATTTCTGTCTTGACCCTAGATATCAGTAAGTGGGTGTGAAGAAGGGAAGAAGAAGCTGGCTGAGGCAGAGAAAAGAGGCGAGCGCACCTCCGCCACTGTTAACGTGACGGTGACCTTTGACCGCGAGGTTAGGGACCAGATCACTCCTGAGAAAACAAAGGCAGCTTTTGAAGAAGGTAAGGACATGCTGATATACAGTCACTAAGTGTAGTAAACCACGGACTTAAAACATCGGCAAACATTTCCCCTTGTACAGTAAAACCCTGCATAGCAGTTTCAACAACAAGCTTAAAACCACCCCAAACACTCCATTTCCTCCTTAGTGTGATGCTAAATCCCCAAGAACATTTTCTTTTTTCGTCTTTCTAGAATTCAAGTTTTTTAATATTTTTAATTTTTGTTGAATATTAATTTTTTATCACGAAGTTAAATCCCCACAAACAGTTCCCTTTTTCATCATTCTAGAATTTAACTTTTTCTTCTTCATTTTTTGTGTAGTTTAAAGTCCCAAACCCATTTTTGAAATTGCTTTTAGGGCTTATATTTGAACAGTCTGCTCAGTGTGAGGTTTGTAGTTAGCATATATTAATTGTCAGAATCCTTTGTATTCTCCAAAAGCAACTGAGAAAACAAAGGCAGCTTTTAAAGAAGGTAAGGACATGCTGATATGCAGTCACTATCCCTATCTCCCTATCACAAAGTTATATCCCCTTGTTACAGTACATAATTCTAGAATTAAACTTTTTAATGTTTTTCCTTCATTTTTTTGTCTATTTTAAAGTCCCAAACCCATTTTTTAAATTGATTGTGGGGCTTATGTTGGAATAGTCTGCTTAGTGTGAGATTTGTAGCATGTATTAACTAAGAATCCTTGGTATTCTCCAAAAGCAACTATATTACAAAATGATCTTCAATCTATATTGTTCCAGTGCTGCATAACATGTACACCAAGCCTCCGAAAGAACGTCTGAGCAGCGATCCTCGTGAGCGAAAGGAGCAAATCAGGGAAAGACTGCGTAGGAAACATGCATGCAAGGATATGCCTCAAGTTTTGGTTAGTATGCTCTCTGGTTCTGCTAAGTTTAAAAAGGTATTTCTTCTTGTTTCATTAACCTTCTGAATAAAATTCTTTTTTTTTAATAGGTGCTACAAATATTGGTGCAGAAAAGAATTTAGGGTGCACAACATGAAATAGAATAGAATGTCAGCAAAACGTATCTACATACCCAACTGCATATCTTACATTGTAATTAAGATTTTCAATCTAATTCTAGAGCTAACTTCAAAATCGTACATATAGAATACAACACGGGGTATTCCGTATCACCCGAGGTACCAGCCCGACCGCGGGTCGGATCGCCCGACGGCCGTATGCCGGAGGGCGATCCGACCCGCGGGAGGGCTGGGACCGAGGGTGATGCGGAATACAACGTGTTGTATTTTATTTATGTCATACCTTGGTCTACCCACCCGCGAAAACATACATTTCAATGCGGAATGCGCCAGAAGTTGAGGGAGTTTTGTGTCCTCGAACAAGAAACTGTAGCAACATTGATTCCAATCTCCGAATCCGGTATTCGAATTTCCGACGGCCGCACAACCGGCGCGCTCGAAATGCGTTCGAAATATTCTATGGAAGCCCGTGTGATAACACTTCCGAACCCTATGTGATCCGGATAGTTATCACACGGTCCGGAACACCCGTATCAGGCCCAGGCATGACATAAAAGTTCATATTGCTTTTTCTGACACTTAAATTTCAAGAATATTCTGTCTACTAGAAAATTGTACAATCATTATAGTACCTTTGCCTTATAGTCTACAAAAATATCTAGGTGCACTAGTGCACCCACAGCCAAGAATAAGGTGTACAGCTCCAATTTTGAGTGCACAAAAGTCCACATGCACACAGTGTTTTGAGTTCTGTATTTTATCAAGCTGTAAACATGTCTTTCTCTAGGACTGTCACTGGGCCAGTGATCTTCGTAGGGCAGAAGCTGAGAGAGCCAAAGAGAAGCCAAAGGAAGAGATGTTTGACATGAGTAAGGAGGACATGGCAAAGAAACTTTCAGAGCTGTGCAAGCTCCAGCCTGACAGGAACAACCCTTGGGCTGCTCAAGGGCCACCAGTCCCCCCACCTGCTCACCTGCTGAAGATGGCAGACAAGAGGGATGCTGGAGCAAGGCAGTCATCATCGACTCAGACAACAGAGGTACATTCAGCAGAGACTCAGACAGCTCTGTCCTGTTCATCTCAGCCAACCCAGCCCTCTAGCTCCAAAACAGCCCCGGTACCCCTAAAGGCTGATACATCAGTCCCAAAAGCAGCATCTAGCCCTGATGGCCAAACAACGACACATTCCACAGAAGTAACCCCAACATCTCCCAGCCCCAAGTCTGAAGGAGTAGGTGAGGGAGGCAGAGAATCAATCATAGTGATCTTGGATGAAGATAAGATGCAAAAGAAAGGTGATAGTGTAACAGAGGCAGGGGAGGAAAGGCGTGGGGCTCGTCTGGTAGAACTTAAACCAAACGGAGAGGAGGAGGTGTTGGAATCTAAGGATGAGGAAGAGGAAAGGATGGAGCGACGAGCCAAGGCCGTCGCAGAACAAATAGCGCTCCTGGCAGGGATCCCTCCCCAGGGGAAACAAAGTCTGGATGATGACGCCCTCCAGCACGCCGACATCTCCAAATATGTCCGTGAAAGCACTGTTGAGAACCCAATCATGTTTGATGGGCAACTCTTGTCACCAGGAGATAAAATCATCAATGTGTACCATCCACCTGGCACCCCCGGTATTCCCCTGGAAAGTGAAATGCGAAAACGCATCAAAGTACTGGGTAAACAACCTGATCAGCAGGCAGGGAAGAAGGAACAGGTCAAGAAGAAAGACAGCGAGCTTGAGGCTTCCTCTAAGAAAAAAGTCAGTGATCTTGAGGCTATCAATCAGAAAATCAGCGAACTTGAGGCTTCCTCTAAGAAGAAAGTCAGCGAGACTTCCCCAAGAAAGAAAAACGATGATAGTGGAATACGAGTGACAGGAGATGACGATGGCATTCGTGTCAGAGGTTAGTGTTTGTAGGGCTAAAAACTTGAGCTGTAGTAAGATATACATGTAATAAGTGTTGATACTGTTTTTCTCAACTGAAACTCAAACTGAATTGTCTTTAAACGAGATCACAGTTGAACTTTGTATAGACTGTTTTCTTTTATCAATGAAGGGAGGACATAACATGTAACTACCACTGCACTCTTTTATATAGGTGATAGCCCAACAAAGAAACCCAAAGAAAAGTCGACAAAATCCAGCAATCCTACAGATGTGCAGGAAGGGGCAAGGGCAAAGCCCAAAGGCGGTGTTTCAGAGAAGAAACCATCCTCTGGTCAACCAAGCAAAGGTCTGGGGGCAGATGCTGTCGAGCAGATCAAAAGTGGAATGTTTGCTCCATTCTTAAAGGGTGTGTAGAATTTTATCTTAACCATCTAGGAAAAAAGCAAGTACATACTGTAGTCTTCATTTTATCAGGGATCTAATCTAACGTGCTTGATTTCAAGGCAAACGTGAATAGTAAAAATAAAAATGCTCCTTCTGTCTCCAAGCAATGGATATTGAAAAAGGTATTACGGTAAAAATGTCACCCTTTATTCCTCTGCAGGAAAAAATCCAGTTGTACAAGACTACATCGAGGGCCCAGGCTGTGCCCTGATTGGCATGTACATTCCCCAAAACCCTGACAACCCAGACAAAGACGACCGCATTGGCATGATGAGAGTCAATGAGACTATGAGCAAGATTCGGGATATGAAGGTACAGTCAAACCTGTATTAGCGGTCACCTTTGCATAGCGGCCACCTGCCCATAGTGGTCACTTTTTGTCGGTCCCTTGGATTTTTCCCATTGACATAAGCATTAAGAATTAGGCTATAGCGGCCACCTGTCCAACGCGGTCGCGGCCAGACGATTTTCGGTCCCGCGAGTACAGTAACACTGCCGATAACGGTCCCGGCGCACCGGTAGAAGCCGCATCGCCACCGCACGCCGGGTTCAAAATCTTCATTTTTTCACGCCGTTATCAAATTTATGTGGACTCAAATGGATAGGATAATAATAAAGAAAGCCAGAATGTTTTATCTTTGTTAGAAAATCCATGGTTTGACGCGAAGTCAAGCATAAATTTCTTCACATGGCTTGCGTTTGGACATCGTGGCAAAATTGTCCATTTCTGTGCATTTCGACAGGACAAATATTACGGCAGCTTTTTGAAAAATACAACCCGCACATGTACCTGATGCGGTAAGTTCGCAAAATGTTTGAATGTCGGCCCAATTTCCGTTTTCCCCGGAAAATTCATCCAAAATTGTGCCCAAAACGTGCTTCGGGCTTTCGCGAAATTTGCAAAATGGCGCTGATAGTGAGCAGCACAAAGGTCAACGGAAGACACCACTGTTACGGAGGTATAATGTGCTAGATTTATTTTGCTGCAAAGTATCACTGAGGATAATTAATTTAATAAAAGCTTCAAAATAAATATGAATAACATCAATATGATGTAGAATTTGGGCTATTGCAATTTTCTGAAAAGAAAAAAGCCATCAAAAGACCGACCTAAAATGTGACTTACCTATGCAATGTTTACATGTGTACTGTATGGTGAATAAATGCATCTCAGTTGGTACTGAAAACTGAGGTCAATTAATCGACCTTTTCTCCATAGCGGCCACCTGTCCATAGCGGCCAGTTTTCGCCAGTCCCTTGAGTGACCGCTATAGACAGGTTTGACTGTACATATAAAACTTGTCTGCGCAACACAGTTATCAATTACTGTTTAAGCCTGTCACACAGCACGGAAATCTATCGGCCATTGAGTCTGCAAGCTCTAATTTCTAAATGACATTTTCTGGAGCAGTACACCTGGTGTTCTTTCAATCATCACACATTTTTAGGGGTTGGCCAATGTTTACAATTCCTCGAGCTGTGTTGAATATCATGGGGTTACCCGGTAGATTTTCAGGTGAAATCTTTGTGTGACCCTCTGTCGATTTTCACTGGTGATCAAAGATGTCAATGAATGTGTGCATTACCAAGCATTATGCTATTGAAGATGTACAAGTTCTTCCAGGTTTAAGCACTAAAACGTCTCACGTCTTTAGGCCTGCCAGGAGAAGTGGGATCTGACTCATGAGGAGTTTGACGAGATCACATTAAACGGCATGCTTCAACTGAACGATCAACTTGTCATCGACTATCTTGCCAAGAAGAATCGCACGGCGCAGGCCGAGCGGCCAGCCGCTGTCATCCCGGCAGCCATTGAGGAGAAGAAGGTGAAGAAGACGGGGAAGCTGCGCAGCTGTTCTAACTGTGGTCAGATCGAACCCCAACCCAAGACTTTCAAAACATGCCAAAGGTAAGAACAAAGTAGACACAATATAAGTGAAAGTGATCTCGAACAGTTTAGCTCACTGAAGAGCTATTCTTCAACTGGTTGTGACAGAGAAGACAAATGCTACATACAGTATTTACAGGTGCCTTGTACAGGGTCACTAACTACTGGACTATTGCATGCTGCTTCATTGATATAAGTTTGGAATATGTGTAGTAGTGTTGAAAATGATGGACTTAATGTGCAGTGGTGCAAAAATGTGTGTATATGTCAATCTCTGTGTAGTCTTGTATCAGTTTCAGTGTAAATTTGATTGGTATTTATTGCTGGAAAACTGCGTTTAGGAAAAGCAGTGTTCGAAGTTCCAACTGATTCACCCCATCTGATAGTACTTCTGGCCCTTGGAATGAGTAGCATTGATCAATGGCAGTAGTGATTTACTTACTATGTCTAGTTACCTTGTTGCTGTAAAACACCTACATTGACTTTTCCTCAGGTGCAAAGAGAAGCACAGCAAGTACCCACGCTTCTATTGTGGACGGGATTGTCAAAGTGAGTAATCTACTTGGTGTCAAGTCTACTTTTCTGTTCTGTATGGTTTTTCTGCTGATAGAAGCATGATGGTGTGCATTATGAATATTAGGCCCCTGCACATTCACAACATAATAGATAGTGTATATCCTACCCACTTTTCATGTTGGGAAGTTCACATAGTAACATACATACTACTAGTATTAAAAAATCTGGCACCTATAATGCTAAGTCTTAAGGTTAGATTGGTGGGGAAACCAGTGAAAAATTGAGTACTTCAGTTGACATGGTGTTTACACTTGATTGCAGTTGAGGACTGGGGAGCCAGACACAAACAGGAGCATGTGGACATGGATTGAGTCTGTGCAGTAGATGCATGTAACTACAGCTGTACTACTGCAAGGGACTTGCTACATGCACAGCAAGGCTTTTAATCTAAGGTGCAAAGTGGTGGTAAACCCAAGACTTTATTTCAGTTAACTGGATGGATGTGACCAAAGTATTTGAAAATGTTGCTTTAAATGGTCAAGAGTAAATCTTGCTTTCAGACCTGTCATGATGTATAGTGCAGAAAATACAATGTACTAGAATCTTTTTGAAACATTATGATCAAAGGATGTAGATGACTGTTTTAGATGTGGTTTACATGAATTACCAATTACTTGTGAATAGAATATTTTCCACTGTACAGTAACTTGAACATAATTTTTGTATGGTGCAAGTTTAGGCCATAAGCCTGTAGAATGAAATTTGTAGCAATTATCAAAGAATATAAGATATATCTTGGTATACATTTATTGTAATTATCTACTTAAAGGTTATTGTCATAATTATGTTTATGAATTTTCCCTTGACTGTAATCATTCCAGATGAATTAAGAATAGTGTGAGCTTATTAAAAATAATCAATGAAACAGTTATATTTTGCAGACTTTTGTGATTACTTCTGGACAGTCTCAATAAATATGTATGATATTTTTTGGTATGAATAAGGGTGAATCCTGCACAGTAATAATTGAATATTTTGTAAGAGATAGTGTTCATATCACAGTAATTGTAGCCATTCCATTGTATCAATATATAGTATTGGTCTGTAATGTTTCATTGTTTTTTCATCATTTTGTTCTTAAAAATACAGTGCTGCACAGAAAAGGAGGCCCAATAAAGCTATAAACGTATAAAGCTTTGAGATTAATGACTTTATTCTTCTGAAAATATATTTTATTATTTGCGACTGTGTATTGTAATGTTGATGACCAAAATGTTGCAAATTTATGCAGCAGAATTGTGGAGATGTCTAAGTTTTTTGTGATCATTGTGACACAAAAGTTTCTATTTAGTAACTTCTTATTACACATCATTGATGATTTTGCTTGTGCATTTTTGCAAAGTTAGTGTAATGCATACTGGTACAGTAAGCTGCTGAAAACTTTCAGTGTGAAGACATTTGATGTTGAACACTTTAATATGACAAGTGAATGACTGGTGTCACACACTTTAATGTGTTGATGAAATGGACACTTTCTACAATGCCTTTCCAGATCTGATAACCATATGCAAATTCTGGTATCTAATGCAGTATCAATAGTTTTGTCTGTCAGTTACATTTTAAAGATTTATAACTAGTATCTTCATTTCAAGGAAAACAGTAAATTGATGATGTTCAATGAGACCTTTATATTTTATTCATAATTCAGGGTAGATCTATACAGGTAGAATTTTCATTCTGCCTTGTAAAAGCCTTGTTTATTTTGTTGTCAAATTTTCCCATTCCAAAAATTTGGATGAGGAACTGACAGATATTAGAGATATATGATACATATTGAAGCAAGAATTTTAGTAGAAGTCTTGTTTGTAAACTATTCAGTCACAATAAATAAGGTACTAGTATACAGTGTATTTAGCAATTTGTGCCTTTGATGAGTGAGTAGTGAAATTATGTATCATATACTCTAGGACACCTACGCTAAAGGAAATACATTGTACCATTGGTTTTCTTGAGAATAAAGTTTTACACTCAGTTGTAGGCATACCATCATAGGTTTATTCAGATCAATACATCTTTGAAACCCCATGTTTGACATTCTTGCATCTCTGAAATATGGTGCTATAGATTTACTGCAGTAAGCTAAGTTCAAACTTATATATATATATTGGGCTATGGATTAATCCAAAAATTGCAGCTGTATGACAAAATGCCATCCAAGTTAAGCACGAATAGAAATTTGCTTTCAAATTTGGTCAATCAAAACTATAGCCAGAATCATTCCTGCAGTCTGCCTGAAAATCTTAAGAGAAATGTTTATATGTGAAATAGTATAACATGAATTGACTTGTATTCACCTTACTGTTTACAGCACTTTAGCCTGGTAATCTCAGTTTTGGGCAGCTCCTTGTGCTTACAAACTTACAGGTTATAGTCATAACAAACCTGCATTGCATAGAACTTTGTTTAGAGTGCCTGAACACTTAAAAGCTCTTTTAAAATATATAAAATGCTTGTCACAGCACCAAATAGATGCAGCTTAAATGTGCAAAGCAACAAATTGAGGGAGACAACTACAACTTGGAGTAATAGTCCTGAAGCCACTCCCTGATAATCTGAACTTCCTGTTCCCTAGCCTCAATTACAGACTGTGGGTCAGCAGGGTTGGAGGAGCGCAGGTCCAAGTGGTGGGCCCCGTCTGCGATCGTGATGGCCACCAGGGAGTCTGAGAGAGACTCCATCACTCCACCAGCTGACCACGGATCCAACAGGCCATTACTGTTACAAAGAAGATCATCATCAGTTAGAAGTTGTGGCAACAATGTGATGTTTTATTTCATTTACCCAGGGACAACATATCACCACTAGGGCGTTTGTCAATGTGCCCTGCAGGCATACATAAACAAAACATAGTATTGTATGATGAAGTGACAAAATATAAAACAAAGGTGCAGTAAACTTACATTGTAAGGACAATAATGATAAAATATTTACCTTGCTTGATTTTTAAGATGATTTGAAATTTGAAGATTGGGCATTGTGTATCTTCACTGCTTTAATGCTAGCTTTTTGTATTCATAAGGATATCATAAATGCTAATGTAGAAGAATGCACATCTCACCCTCTATTTGGAATGATAGCCAATTAAAAACTTAAAACTCAGTACTTGTGGGCTATGACAAGCTATAAGTTAACTTAGTCTGCAGTAAGATAGTGTCTCAACTTTGATATAATGAAGATATTTGTGAAGGCTTCAAGAGGGGAGTACCAACTGCATTAGAGTTGTTTAGAAGCTAGGCTGACCTGAAAATGATGTTGCTGGCAGCAGTGATATTTTTGCCACCAAACTGCTGGAGGATCCAGTATGGCCTGGGTGTCACCTTCCATGCAGACTTGCACTGGATGATGTATGCAGTCATGTTCCATGGCTGGGGGGGAAACATGTCATGGATTCCATCCATACAGGTGGGCATTGTCATCTCTGAGCAAAACTGAACGAGGAAAGAAACAATATCAATCTTTTCTGAACTGCTCCGATCATCAGCATGTAACATGAATGGGTTGTTTTGCTGCCATTTTCTTGGTAGTCTACCAAAAGACTATGTCCTAGCAGCAGCAATGTTAATAGGGTCTTAAAAGCAGAACTGAATTGTAACAAACTTGGTAACTTTCATAACAGAGTCCTTTGTCTTTTCTGTGTCCAAGAGTTAATCATCCACAGCTCTACCTGGAAGCTCCAGCCTAGGTCTCCCAGACTACTAACTGCACTCTCCTCAATGTTGAGGCACGTGGCCTGGCCTGTGTAATTGTAGTACAGCGTAGCTCCAGCAGCTATACCCTCCAGCACATCTGATGATGCAGTGATCAGCGAACACACTTCCTGTGAAGAGGGAAAACCATGTCTACATTGCTTCACCACCAAGGCATCATCAAAAAGAATTGGAAAAGGAAAGGTCTAATCACAGTTAACAATACCGACTTGTAATACCCACCTTTACAGGCCAGGCTGGTAGGGGCTCCAGGAAGCTGGCAGGGTAAGGGTAGTTCACCATGGCAAGGTTAAACCATGTGTTGAGAAGCCACTGGGACATGGTGCCGACATCAGTTGATGTGTTGAGTGGAGAACACAGCGAGAACATGGAGGAAAGCTTCTCTCTGCCAGCAGCTGTGTAGGAATAAGCAGTGAATTAGAAGAAAACAAATCCTATTGAGCATCATATCTAACCATAAGGCCTTAGTGCCAATGATCAACACCATTTTCATGATTCTTTACTGAATATCACATCTAAGAAAACGCAGAGGATAAGAGATAATTCAGACCAGGATGGTTAAGATTTAAAGCAGTCCTTACCTGTTCGTCCCATCTGAGTGAGGAGGTCCCAGGACTTATGGATGTGTGTTTCACAACCAGGGCTTCCCTTCTGGAAGTCCTCAGTAATGATGGAGTAAGAACTCCCACATGGTGTGAGACCTTCAAACTGCCACACAGGGGCTGAGGCAGCCAGCGATCTATCAACAAACACAACAAACAACACAGCTTCTGTCAAAGTTTCCACAGCAATTACATCTCAGAGCTAAACAGAAGGTTGGTTTCTCACAAATACAGAGAACAATAGACAGTACTTCAGCTGTGAAAGTAGCTGTGAAACTAGTTTAATAAACTACTATAGAGCAGATTGTTATTATAACTATGTGTACTTTGCTGATGAGCAAGCATTTCATGATGTTATTCAGGGTACATGCAGAGTATCTCATTGATTGATGTATATAAGACAGATACAAATACTTTGTGTATTTTTCAATTTATGAATAACAGATGAGTGTAAACAAACAGAAGTGTGATACCCTATGACAGAGCTGGGATACTTCATTCGGAACCAGGCGGCGAGCATTCCTCCGTACGAGCCCCCGAAGGCCACCACGGGACTGTTTGCTGCGCCGGGGATGCTGGACTTCAGGTGAGTGACAAGACGGGCGAAGTCTGCCAGAGCCTGCTCTGCTGTCAGGTAGCCGAGGTGCTGGGGGTCCTTGCGGGAGGAACAAGGATACAGTAGATCCCTTAAAAATCAGTGACACATTTCGGTGAAGCATGACGCTTTTCAAGTAGCTATTGGTAGTGCAATGTGGCTGCCATGTCTCGTGTTTTTGGCCAAGCACACCAGGTCACCCCTACTCTTCTTGATAAGTGTGTTGGGTTCTTTTACGTGCAGAGGTTTGACGCTTAAGGCTTACGCCCAAAGCTCCCTCATACCCTCATGAAAAGTTAAGAAAATTCATACTTTACCTTGTAGGAATCTTTTCCATAAGGCATTGATTCTCCATAGTAGCGGTGTTCTGCAAAAACCACCATAGCCTTGAATTTTGGTGCAATGTCCCACATAAAGCCCTGAAGTGAACAAAGAAAGATGTTGCAATCAATATCATTTTGCGACAGTTGTCGACTTAGAAACATCACACTGTGATATGACAATTCTCCATTGAACCATACTACTCTCACCTCTCAAATAAACGTACCGGTACGTTTATTTTTTTTCGCCTATAGTTCCACCCGGTACGTTCTTATTCTAGACGGTACGTTTATTATTTTTTGAAAAATTGAGGCTTTGCAAACCAGGAATCCCTCTAAAATCGTAAGTTAAGGTTTATCTGCCCATATTTCCCCGGTATTTTTGCTCGTAATTCGCTATTTTTCGGCCTACCGGCGTTGATTTTCTCGCCGCTTTGACGGCCTTGTGAAAAGTATCCTGGCGGCACTCGTAACATATCGGTCGATATCGCTATGACGCTACAAAGTAAACCGGAAAAAAAGACGCGACATTGACATTTTAAAATACAATTTTCATATAAATAACTTTGATAGTCTCTGTTTATATCGTAAACCAAAGCACGCTGATCAAAAACGTGTGGAAAAGGGTGCACGCCTGCACGGGGAATAATAATTTCCTGACCACTATATCCGTAGTATCGGCAGCGCGGCGGAAGAATTATTTGTTCGCAGAAGACATGTAACACGTTAAAACAACAATCATAACTTAACTTCCCTTGTAATATGTGTTTTGAGGCCACAAAATCTCTAAAACGGCAGAAATATGTCCGATATGATTCGGTAAACAACAGCGCGAAATCGCGAAACATGGCCGCCACTCTCAGGCATGGCGACAGTAAAACTAGCAGCATATTGCGTAGTGCGGATACCGATCTTTAAAATGATACCGTAAACGCATGGAAATATTATATTTTTTGGGCAACGATAGACACACAAGGCCATATTTATTTTCAGAGGGTTCATTTTTTTAAATAATCGTAAGATTTTCCCAATTTAGGCGGTTCATCGCGGGTTTCTAGTGTCAACACGTAATGGGTAACTTCTTAGTATGTGCGGTCTGTGACGTTGAGCTACTTTTACAGTCGATCTCTGTTCAATATTGTGGGATTTTCCGCGGGAACTCGAAATCCGAGCGTCTCACTTTGTTTTCGACGATATGGAGCAAAAGTTTATAGACATATTTCTTTTGTGGAAGGACTGTGTTCATATTTGTGTTTTCTTTTGGTTGATGTCTTTAGAAAATATGATCAGGTACATTTTTAAGTACTCTGATGATTTTTGTTATATGTCACTGATTGTCAGTCAATGATATAACAATTTTCTTTGATCACTTGCTTCAAGTTCCAAGTAGAAAAAGCATGTATCATGTACATTTTCACTTGTTGAATTTGAAAGCACCGTGGCCCCCGGTTAGGGGTCATAGCGGGGAACCTATGCCCAATTTTTCAATATTACTATTATATTTTACGAAGAGGTGAGGAAGATCATCATGATTTGAACAAGCTATGGACAGTTATTCTGTTCAATATCTATATACTTAATAGGTATGGCATAATTGACTAAATATAAGTTACCTACCTGCTTATTATCTTATTTCCCTCTGACAGTGACAGTTGTACATGTATGGACACAGTTTACCTAGCCTCGACTGTCGATTTTTGAAATTTTCCGGGGGGTACTTTTATTCCAGGGGGTACTTATATTACATTTTGAAGATTTGTCCGGGAGGTACTTCTATTCCAGGGGGTACTTCTATTTGAGAGGTTAGAGTAGGCTTATGAGTCAGTCGACCCATCTACCCCATATTAGCCACTGCACCAATGCTTGATTGGACGTTCACCCATTCAAAGGTATTCCTGCGCTTCCTTTGATAAGACTATTTTACACTATTGACAAGATGTTCCAGTCAACAGCCACACCAATATTCTATTCTTTGAGCATTTTTGGTTATCCTTCAGTTACCGTGTTGTCACAAAACATTGTGATGTCCCCTTCATTCCCGGTGTAGAAGAAGATGGGTCCTCCATTGCCTTCAAAGTATTTCCTGTTTATAAGGTGACGTTGATCAAAAGTGTCTGGTGTAGTGAAACTGAAGTGGTCCACCTGTGCAACACAGAAATATGAAATACGATGAAGATGCAAATTATGAAAATTACATGATAATATATAGTTTCTTAATAGGAATCCTGTCTATATTGTATGCTACTATGATGAACAATGATATCAAGATAAATTAGCATCTGAAATTGCAATACATTAAAAGATTTTTTTTTCCAATAGAACGAGCATCTTTAGATTGATGGCAATTATGCTAATTCTTGGGACCAAAGGAAACAGCCTTTAAGTGGGTGTTATTTGACTACATGTTAGTTATGCCAGTTGTATAACAGAAAACATCACGCATATGTCATAATCATATCTTACCGGCTGTGTGAAGTACTTGGTATCATAGCTGTACTGCGACCTCAGGACAGGACCTCTCGGTCTGGGAAACCTGGGGGCCATCAGACCTGTGCCGCCAGTATGGGCCACTGACAGCCATATCAGAAACACGCCTACGTAAAACATTTCCTCGCAGATGTCTTAAACGCCCTTAAGTTGGCAAAGGGCCTGAAGAGAAGTCATAAAGTGGCGATCACATGAGGTACTCGGGAGTCTTAGGTCACATCCTTATAGTTCACACAGCTCAGCTGACGTTTGAACTTTGACCTCAAAATGGCGCGAAATTACTGGACACACAAAAACAGGAGCTCGAGGGATCGAACCTCAAGACCTGAAATCCAGAGGGACAAACGTAGTACCGTAATAGAACTTGTGAAGCCAAGCAATCTTACAGTCCACGACAGCACTGCACTGTGTATATTGTTGCACTGAGGTGTTTGTTGGCACTTCCGGGTTCGTGTTTGTTTCTGATTTGCCTTTTTTGGCGACGCTTCAGGAGCACGCCAAACATATATGATATATTATGCATTTAGTTCCAAAGAATTCCGTATATCCCAGCTATGCCGGGTTAATATTTCTGGAATGTTACTCGCACGCGCAGTAGTAACAAGCCTAAGATTCCATGGGAGGTCAGATAAGATCTCCCGGGAGGACCACCTTCCTGCCCTCTCCTCCGCTGTGGTTGGGACTCCCGCAGGGTTTGGCAAATTGCCTCCGGCTGCGCCGTGACGAGAAATTCCAAAGTTTTTACTATTCGCCAGAAACTGTTGTCTACCCGTCATTGTATAAGGATCTTATAGATCTTGACTGGTTATTAGCTAAGAACTCTTTTTTTTCTTTTTCGGGATTTAGGGAAAGTCATGATCATGCCTATTGCACTGTGGGGAAAGTATTCCGTGTGCGAGGCAGACAGTTTCCTAGACCGCTCATCTGGCTCTGTTTAGAAATTACCGTCACCGATGTGTTACTTCTCGGGACCAACCACTAATTCTGTCTCACTGCTAGAGCAGCTCTCATAATGGAACTCCGGGCGATAAGCCTGTCTGAAGGATTGTTTGAATCAAGGATTCGAATTCATCAATAAATTAGTGGAAAAGTCAAAATGTCTCATGGCTGTCCAACAATAAGTAGGCACATTTCAATCATTGGCCACGCGGCCTGGCACCTTAGCTGCAACGTGTCAAAACATAGCTTTAAAATGTTAATCATAAACACTACTGACATATAGCCACTCAATCGTCGCCATGGCAATACGTTTTATTGCCTTTCTTGTTTTTGTTGATGATAAGTATATTGAAATTGCAATTGACTATATCTATTAATCCTGGATATTGGATATCAACAGCAATACAAAGATACATATTCTTTGTTTGTATCTTAAAATTTATTCAAGATTTTTACACACTGTGTAACAGTGGGGTTCAAGCGCCACTAAAATGACACAAGAGGCGAGTAGAAACACTGCTAATGGCTCCCGGGGATCGAACCCGGGCCCGCCAGTCCAAAGGCCGCATGCCATAACCGCTTGGCTAAAAGGTGCGGTCCAGTTAGACCAGTCAGTTAGTGGCACTTGAACCCCACTGCCAACTGATTCCCTACCGGTGTCACTTATGTTATAGCTGTAAACTTTATAAAGATGCCTATCAAATCAACTACCGTAGTAGCATATCAGCGGCATAGACGCGCTTAGAACACGTCTCGTCTGTACCAGTACACGATACCTTCCTTATCCAAACTATCCCACAGCCTGATCTCCCGCTTGTGATCATGACTTAGTTTCACATTTCTGAACTTCTTGTACTTCCGATCGAAGTAGTGGTTGCTGTATTTGGTGTTGTAGCCCAGTCCGTACAGGCTCAGCTTGTCGCAGGTATGGAGGGCCGTCATGGTCATGATAGCGCCGGTGGTGGGGCGGAACGACTTCACTCTCATCCACCTGTAGGATTCATCAGGAAAGCCGTCATGTGCAACCGTCATGTATATTCCAATCTCCAAACAGATGTGGGAGAGGCTAAAGTCGTTAGTTTTCCTATCCGGCCCATTTCGTCGGGAGGCGGTTTGACACAGAGCCAGACAGATAGGTTAACGTAACGATTTAGTCTGGCAACATCTGCTTGGAGATTAATTAGGTTACGTTATATTTAGCCTGACTAAATCGCGCTCATAGGTCACCCTCTGACTAACCGGCGGTAAAGGAACCGTTCTGGCCCTGACTATGGACAGCAAGGGTTTGTACATGTGTCATATAGACTAGGGGTATATGCTACATTTATAGCGTATACGTAATCGAATACGGAGCAACTACTTCTTCTTTGTCAGTCTATCAGTAAGAAAGTGTTCTATCTTTATCATTTAGGGTGATAACGCTTATCATCATCGATTGATCAATGATATAATGCATTTCTGTATCGGCGATCTTGCTTTGATCAAATCAAGACTTACACAAAGTGTATGTATCTCATGAAGTCGGGATGAATGATTCGAATGTGTTCAGGTGGTACTTCGAACTCGCCCCTACGTTCTCCTATAGGCTTCAGGTATAAGAAGTCATCTTTTCTGCACGGCACATAGATGTACGTGATGTTCTGAAAGATAAAAATTAGAATATATAGAATCACATAGTAGCAGCTATTTTCAGTGTCTCACAATCTTACAACAACGACAGAGTGTACTTCTACATATTTAATATAAGTAAATGGCCGCAATACAGGGCGCAACACTACAGCCAGACTAACCGGGCTAACGGGGTAGTCCTCTGGCTTCACGTATCGGAGAGAGCGGTCGAAGAACACGTAGTGGGTTGTCCTACTGCCGACGTCTTTCTCGTAGCCTTTCGTATAGGCTTCATTCACCCTGGGTAAGGAGCATTATAGCATTATGTATCAATTTTCCAAAGGAATTTTTGTGGACAATCTACTGCTTTCATTATCACAGATTTATGGATTGTATCCATCAAACTTTGCAGACTGAAGTTTAAGATGAGATGGGGACAGGAAAATTTCTCTGTTTGGTCAGCTTCTCGATTAAAAGCCAGATATACACATATGATATGGTGAAATTATGATGATACATAAAAAATCAGTTATGATTTTACCTAAAAACGTAGTCATGCTTGTCGATCTCCACGCCCATACTGGAGCCGTTCAACATCCCACCATTGCCAACCACGGCACAGGTTATACACTGGGGCCTGCTCCTCCCCGTAAAGTTGGAGATGGTATCGTCCACTGGAAACATCTTCAGCACATCTCGGACCTCTAATGACGGAAAAAAGGACGGTCTAATATAGATATGGCGTTTTCGCATTTTATTGCGATGAATTACTGAATGGGACAGAATTGAATTTTTAAGAATCTGTACTCTACTCTATTTGTCTTCCAAACATGCTAATAGTGATATTATTTCTGGTGGAATAGTGTTATTTACCTACCCTCGTAAGTAATATTTTCCATGTAGTAGTTGTATCCGAATGGTATTTCCCACTTTTTCATCCTCCAGTATTCTCCTACATCAAGCCAGTTGCAGTTGATCAGCATCTGTATGTCAGGGCGAAAGATCGGGCCAAACTCTTCTGACTCGGAGGCTGTCGTCTGTAGACTTTCAGAGCACGTCTAGAAGTCCGTATCAAAAGATATGAACAATTATATTACCGTTGTTGCTCTGTAAGTAGAAAAATGATTACATGTATGTCACCCCCTGCAAATTTGGTGATCATACATCATACCGTTTGGACGTTATGGGGGGGGGGGGGGGGTTCTCCAACTAAAAAAAAAATTCACTCACCGGAGTTTGAGAACAGTTGATTCCTCATTATGTAAGTTTACCAACTCAGATGAACTTTCATGCTAAGACATGTACTTCATTACAATATATGGGTAAGTACCATAGTCTTACGGCATTCGAAAAAAAAGGATAACTAAAGGTCAATAACAAATACAGGTATCTTATTGAGTGCCGCATGCAAAAAGGTGTATTGATATTTAAGAAGTGTCGGATCATTTCCTTTTCAAAGACTTACCGACTTGTTCCATTTGTAGTTTCGTCTGAAATAGAACTTGGCGTCGCTGTTGTTTGTTAAGTGGAAAAGTGGACCCAACTGCGACGTCGACGTTGTCGGGATGCAGACCTGGTCCATCGTGGCGTCACTGTCATCTGGTGCAGGCTGATGACCGTCGGCGTTCCTGTTTGCTATCATGCTGCAATGAATTTTGACAACATGTTTGTCATTACAGTACGTTTGCAGGTAACCAGGAATAATACTAAAAGGAGTTTCAGAAAAGGACGTAATGGCACATGGCTGGTCATATAAAGCAAGAAGCATCGGGTGTCGGATAGGATAACGGTATGTAAAACGAAGATGTATAATACCTTTAAAATCCCACCCTTACTCAAACGACTTTTAAGACATTTTTGCCGTGTATGCGTGTACCTAGTCATCTTCCTTTCCTGGTATAATGGATTCCCGAAGAAGTCGTCAAGGATTTCATTGATCTAAGTCAAGAATCATTATACAAACTACCAATTATTTGGTGTATACATCATATGCATAATAACGACATTTTTTTTCAACCTTTATCTAACCTTGACAGTATGTATATATATTGGTAAATGTCTAAGAAGTCAATGTGTGTTCATACCCAATGATCGGGATGTTCAATTCTAGTTTTATGTCTTTGCGCGGGTTCCTGTCCTGCCCACTACGCAGGACGTCGCGGCCGATCTGAAGAACACCTATCAGCAACAGGCCTCCGGCTAACAGAGACTTCCACCGTCGTCTCAGCAGCCCGTGCAGCATATCTGCCGATTCTGAGACAATGTGTCAACAGAAAAAAGAAAACACTATTGCATCTGGGTCCTGTCCCGACTTTGTTAGACTACGCATGCTCTATGAAAAACGTTTTTTTTTTCGGATCTAAACAGGTGCTGTTTCCTAGTTTCACAGCTTTCCGGGTTGAAGACCTTTGGTTGGCTTCTTACAAACAACACATTTCTGCCACCCAAAAAAATGAAAGATGAGAAAATGTTCAAGTAATAATACCGTACCATGTAGTTACAGTAAGGGCAATGAAAATAAAACGTATTGGCAAACTTTGAAAAGAAATTTTTAACGTTAACGTTAATTATTCATTTAACAGAAAAGTTATCGAAACAGAAAAGTTAATGAAATTGAAGGATGGCTGTATGGTTAAGAAATGACTTTCCTCATGTAATGTCTCAATACGTAAATCAGAGATGTGGATCTGAAAATGTTGTATTCATGTGCTTCGTTCTTTACTAGTATTTGCTCCTAGCCTTCTACTAGCCTAGCACCCCTTAGGATATTGGAACAGTCCCACTCATGATTGAACTTTGACCCACATCAGTGTTCCAAGATGGCGGAAAATGGTGCATCTGTTTCGCAACCTGCTGAAAATCCTGTTCCCGACCCAGAATTAGACGATTTGTTAGACAGTGCTCTATCAGATTTTGACAAGACTAAAACCCAGGATGCGGGGAAGGCGGCGGAAGGCCAGGCGGCGGGCGCTGACGGGGGGAAACCCGCGGGAGGGGGGGCGGGTGAGCCGCAGTCGGGAGGCGACTCCTTCCCAACTGACGAGGAAGCTCTTTTCAGCGAGGTGTTTGAACAGGAGCTGGCCGGGCAGATCGCAGATGAGTTCGAGAAGGCCATGAAGACTCTGGAGGAAGAAAACCCACAGCTGATGGCCCAGTTCTCCAAGTTGGCCGAGGCTGCGGCGAAGGCTTCAGATGGAGAACAGGTCGGTGTGTTTGACGAGAATTATGGGCGTGACCTTTGGCGCAAAAAATCATAGCCATAGATACTGATCTTATCTTTTCTTATATACAATACTAGGCAAAACCCATTTGAAGGTATCACGCCCGCGTGATTAAGAAACGGGTAAAAGAAATATGTAATTGCCTGAAGCTTGCTCGCGAATACCCAGTGACGATAGAAAGTGATTGGAATGGCCAAGTATGATAACACCTTTATATGAATAACAGTTACTGATGTAAAAAGATCAGTTATGATGTTTGTGTCTTCTCAGGGCTCGAAATTCATTTTTGGAAATACATGTAGGTGCACTGGTGCACCCAACCCAAAAAATTAGGTGCACAGAAAAAAAAATGGATGTACCACATAGAATAAACTTATTATAAAGTTGAATGTCAGCAAAACTTAAGTTTGAACTTCAATCTGTAATTCTATCCAGCTTTCAAATTTCAACCAAGCAATTATACATGAAATAAAGTACAACAAAAGGTAATATTGCTTTATCTGATACTTTCATGTCAAAAATATTCTGTATGCTAGTGTACAAGAGAACCGTTACCCTATAGAGTACAAAAATATCTAGGTGCACCAGCGCACCCACAGTCAAAAATTAGGTGCACAGCTCCAATTTTGGGTGCACACAGGTGCACATGCACCCACTATTTCGTGCCCTGCCTCTCGTGATCAAATTCTAGATATCTTCTGTTTATGAAGATGTATTCCAGTTAAAAACTAAAGAAGTAATCAGTGATGATTTAACTACTGTGCTGCTCTTTTTTAAAAGAAAGGCTACTGTATAATATGTCTAACCTTCATCAACGTACTGTATAATATCATGAAAGTTTTAAAGAAGAAAACAAGTCCTAAGTCCTGACAATGTATTTGTCATTCTGATAGGGACCAGAAGCCAGTCCTGAAGGTGGGACCACTGAGCTGGCCAGCTCTCTGTCCCAGACCCTCCAGAGCATGGCACAGAATGCAGAAGAGCTCCAGAACAACCCCCTCACAGAGGATGACCTTCTCAAGGCCATGTCTGACCTTGGGCTGGGGTCAGAAGGCGCAACAGAGGGTGCGGGTGGCACCGACCTCCTTCCCATGATGCAAACCATGATGAAAAACCTCCTCTCCAAGGAAGTGTTGTACCCCTCCCTGAAGGACATCTGTCAGAAATACCCGGACTGGCTGGAACAGAACAAGTCCAAACTGTCCCAGGAAGACAACCAGAAATATTCCCAGCAGTTTGAACTCATGAAGCAGATCTGCGGCGAGTTCGAGTCAGAAGCAGAGACGGACACAGAAGAGGTCAAGGCCAAGAGGTTTGAGAAGACGTTGGACTTGATGCAGAAGATGCAAGATTTAGGTCAGCCACCAAAGGAGTTGGTAGGAGAAATGGCACCTGGGATTGAGTTTGACGAACATGGCGTTCCTAAACTTCCAGGTGGCAAGGAAGGAGAGGCATGTTCTGTCATGTAGCTAGGTTGAAAACATGTATGTCAGCAAGGTAGCAAAAACAACCATTATCTGCTAGGCTGTATCAAGTTTGAATGAAGTTTTAACACCTGATTTAAAGCACTGAGCAAGGAAGACCTGTAGCCAAACTAATGTCAAATTTCTGAAGTGAAATATGAGTGAGGAATCATCACAAAAGATGATGTTAGGTAAAGTGAATAAAGCTTAAAGTAATAGATGTATGATTAGGACCACAGTGTAGTCAAATTGAGGTTAGGTCATGTACTGTTAAAAGTTGTTCTGGTCACTGCTCAGCTTGTGCCATTATCTTGTGAGCAATGTACATGTGTAATGAAAAGTGCAATTGGTTTATAAAAGCTGTCTCTCCCAGAAGTTGTACTAGTAATGACCATCTTTGTATGGAGTAGAAATAGCAATCATTCACAATATTCAACACATGCTTGAATGTATTTTCAAAGAATTGTTGTTGATTGTATCTTAGAGCCTAATAGTAATACATGATACAGTCATGAAGGCCTATAGTTCATTCCATGGAGTAAGATCATATTAGTCTAATGATTGTTGAATTGTAAGTGCATATTGGCACTGTTATGGCCAATGAGTGTCTTTCATGTTCACAGAGTGCTGGTAACAACAAAGATTGGCAAGTTTTTTTTTTAATTGCTGCTATGCAAATGTAGCACTCACTTTCTGTGCAAGACTGAGCATCTGTGTGTGGTTGTAAAAAAACTTACCTCACACCGTTCCTTTATTGTATAAGATACTTGATGCACTATATTCCAGAGTGTGTTTATTGAATGGCTATGAAATTGGGCAAAACAGTTAAGCAGAATGCTGTTAAGTTCTAGCTTTTCCTAATGATGACAATAAGTTGGTGACCCAAACATCAGCATCTTATCAAAGATAGCCTTTGTATAATTATTGTATGATTCCATCGGTGATAAATTCAACTTCTACTTTCTTGTGTTTAACCTGAATTTAGCCAAATTGTGGCGTGGAAATAAAGTAAACCACACAAAAAATACTAGTAAAGACAATGTTCCTCGGCCTCAAGATATCACTTCTCAAGGCAGAAAAGGAACGAATATTAGATCCTGTTACCCGTTGTATATGATAGCTGTTGTAACAAGCAACACTGTAGTTACATGATATTACCGTAGATAACCTTTCTGTGTGATTTCAACAATTGTCAAAAAATTGCTCTTGCCGAGGAGTTCGCTTATGTGATTATCACTACTGAATGAACAGAAATACAAAGGGGAAATGCTGGTCTTATTTTTGAGTGATGAGATTGTCTGAGGATATTATTCTTCAATCATTGATGGTTGGATCATTGTCAGTCCTCAAGCCTGTTCCAAGTTTGTCATGAAAACGGGAATCTGTTGAACAAATCATTAGATTTCTATGGCCTCGTAATAATGTATATCCTTGCAAAAGTCATGTTTCTCTTATGTTCTCAAAGACCTAAATCAACATGCAAGGCAAAATCTAGACGTCCCCCGTCGCTGTATAACGCCCAACGTGGTATACAAACATTTCTTAAGACACACTATCACATGTAATTGACAACTATCAGGGTATTTGTCAGGAGCTGGGCTCACACGTTTGGAATATTGCATTCAAAAGTCGTTATGGACGTTTGCGGTCAAAGCAAGCCATGCCAATAATGCACACACTACATCTAAACAAGGAGGAGGTTTCATTGAAACATCCTTGATAGTCAAATACCTGCGATGTTTGGAGTAAGGTGCCCTTGAGCAGGCCAGGTGGGGCTACCAATGTGCGAGTATCGACGCTCACCTAGAAATGCTCCCTCCGCCGTGGAACATCCGGGTTGATGTTGAGACATCGTGTTTTTCTCAGAGTCGGGCGAAGAAGGATCCCAGATTTACACAGTTGGTGGTCCTGTTTGAGTTTCGTTGTTGTGCACTTGACGAAGTCGGCTTGACCTCTTTCGGACTGCTTACGCACGTCACTCCAAGTTTTGTTGAACTAGATTCGGACATCTGCTTCACTCAGAATACTCCATGTTCCAGTAAGGGGGCGACTTTGATTTCAAGCAGTCTTCTTCAATCGTTTTTGTTCTGCTTTTCAAATTTCTGTCGTCCTCTGGCGCTGTTTTTTAATGTCAGCATCATGTGTAAAACATGAACTTCCGCGCCGCAAAAATGACAATACCAAAACCTAAAAGTACTGACAGAAGAAGATCGATCGGTTGCCAGGGAATTATGTGACGCCTGTACGGAGCCAAGAGCCATTACGTAGAGGATGACTATGTCAACTTCTACCAAAGTGTAATCCTCAACTTCCATAGAAAATACTTAAAAACATAATGGACCAAAGATATTCCTCCCTAGTGTCTTTGTTCAAAGGAAATAATATTCAAGTCTGTACCAGTTGTAATATATACTCGTACATGTAGACTACAAAACGCGTATTTGTACAGACGAAGCCACTTAATTGCACCTCGGATAAACGCACCTTCCATTTAATTGCACCGAATCCCAAAATCCCAAACCGATTCCCATTCACTGCATTGTTAGTGACTCCGCATATCTGCACCGCGCATGGTCACCAATGCCGGATAACTGCACCATTTTTTTTTCAAAAATCCTCGACAAGTTAACTGAAAAGGTGCGCTAAAATCGGCAAACGCGGTACAAATGAGCCGATACCTGCCGGTGTAAAGGCGCAATACCGCCAATATGTTTATAAAACTGTTTTGAGTAACAAAAGAAGGCGGTCTCCATTGACAGTTACGTTGATAGGAATCGTATGGGTAGTCCCGGGCGGGTCACCCATAATCAGTAACCAAGTTTTGGTTTAAATTCCTAGTTTCATGGCGGTACATGATTTACGTAAATCGACAACTGCACCCTACGTAATGTAACACAGAAACTGTTATCCCATGAGTGGCATGTTTCAGAATGCCTCCCCTGTAACATTACGTGTGTTGTAATGCGGTAGATCGCATGGAAAAATGAAAGAATGCAAAATCTTTTAAAACAGGTTCGTAGTCATTTCCTTATTTTCAGCAAAGGGTCAATAAATAAAGTTAATAACTGAATGATGTCGTCTGTTTCCTTTGTGCTAGTGTTTCTAACTAACAATACACCCCCTTGCCCATGGTGGTGCGGTCCAGCTGGGCATTTCGCATAATTGCACCAGCCGGATAATTGCACCAAAAACGCTGACAAATGGGTGGTGCAGTTAAGCGGATTCTACTGTATTTGAAACAAGGGGCTCTAGGTGGAATGACCTCGTTACCACTTGTTTAAAGCTCCGCTGAAAAACGGACATACTAACACTATCTTAATCCCTATTCTCGTAAGGGAAGCTTGTTTAAAGGCTAACAGTTGATTATTTGAGCTCACCAAGGCTTTTACCTGACGTCAAAACTGAAGAACAGTTGAGAACAATTGTGTCCCGTTAAGTAGGCTAAACAGCTTTCAAAATCAATACGAAAGTCAACAGCGGACAAAGCTTCCATAGGTGAGATTCTGTTTTGTCTTTGTTTGCTTGCTTGCTTGAACTTTATATATTCATGAAAAGCTCAAATCTGCATGCAGATCGCTTTTCATTTGGATCATAAGGGAGGCAGTAAGGGTCAACCAAATATAACAGAGATACATGATTGAAGTCCTCATAGATTCATCACCATATAGGAATCTTTACACATACATGGCGTTACAAAAACACATGACAAAAGGAAATTGGCATATGGTCAGTGTATGTCCATGTCTTTATCTGATTGTTTTCCTTATTGTAATTGCAATTGGCTCATGTAAGTGGATGAATAGGGTTTCCTTTATTTCAGTTATAAGATGAAATTATACAAATGTTTGTAAACCGTTACCTATAACATGATATCTGTCAGCCGCTGCAATGATTGTTATGGATGGATGATAGATATGGGCAACACGTTTTTCATTCGAACAAGGGACAGAGAGTTAGCTCCGAACCGTGCTTACGATGCCTACGATGGACTTTAGCATGTGCCCATGCAGGAGGCCACAAGTGTATAGCGTGATATGTTACCGATTTTATATCCCCAAACCGCTCTAGCCTGTAATTTCATGGCTTCCAGCAGTCACAATTACCGGGAACGGTAATGTCAGTTGAAATCTACATGTACTCGTAAATTGGTAGGTAGGTCCTCTTGATGTATTTCCCTAACTCCTCCGTGACTGGACTGTCAAAGAAGTGGATTACACGCTGCCGGTCAGCTCTTTCCGTTTGCCTTACTTTGCAATTTGATGCCAAACCGACCCAAAAAAACAGAAGTTAGGACAAACACCCAAGCAGAGCCTCATCTGCAGTACAACTTCGGACCGCCGCGAGAAGATTTTAAAAAGACCGTCAAAATCTGGGTCTTTTTGGGAATGAAGAAATCACCAAAGGATCATAAAGGGGGTTGGAATACTTTTAACAAAGCTTTGCAATATGATATTCATAATTTCTTCTATTCGTTACTAATCAATTATCTGGAAGAATAGACATCACGGCTTATCATCTTTATTCTCTTATTGTTTAATAAACGTTAAATAAACAATTGATAAAGAAATTAACAATATGAAGATGGGCTTCTTTATCATCACAAGACACTTCAAGAATAGTTACAAACTTTCAATCTATATTACAAATCACTGATCAAGAGCAAAAATGTATGTTCCGGTAGAAACGCCCTCCTTTATCAGCGCTGAAACCCGCTCGGGAAATGTTCGGGTCTGCTGGGAGGATGGGTAGAAAGTGCATATGTATATAGGAAACTTAGCCACAATGTAAGACTTAGCGATAGTACGGCCGAAAGAGTGTCCGGTGTCACACCTGTCGGGAACACGTGGCGGGTCGAACCGACAATAAACCATATAAACCACCTGTTTCACTGGCCTGTTTCAAAGTTTCTTATCAAATTGCTTGTATGAAGAAAAAAAGAAGAAAAACACTTTCGTTCTCAATGCGAATCAACGAATTGCAAAAATGTGTATTCATCTTGTCACTAGTAATTAGTGTAAATCTTTCTCTTACCCTTTCTTTTATTTAACGGGGTTATCTATTTACTTGTATTCAAGGACATCTCATTCATTGTGTCGCGTTATAGTCAAAAGAATAGGTTAGTTAGCACCATTTGGTATCTCCAAGCAGATCTTTCGTGAATCGGATGGCGTTTATGTCCATGGATACTGTCTTGCCAACCGCAAGATCTGCATGCTTCGAGATTACCCAATTTGGTAAACTGATACCACATGTCCCGACAGGCCTAGGGGGAAAGTTGAAAGGTCATCGGTCATGTTAACTCTATCTGGAGAAATACAATCAATTGCCCAGCAGTTACGGTGCGGACAGGCCAGAGATGTTGAACTGTTGAAACAAGGATGACGGAACACAGTTGTGACGTTGTCGTGGTTGGGGCTGGACTGAGCGGTGAGAGATTAGATAGCGACCCAGGCCATGGCCTCCAACAACACGGTCTCGCACACATGGGGGAGGGGAGATCTTTTGGGGGTTGGGGATGGAGGAAATTATCGGAAGGCGACGCTTCAGATACACTTGAATCTTTCATTTGTTGTGGGACAGAGCGTGATTGGATATCAAAACGTCCTCCATCCTTGATTTTACCAGTATGTTAAAGTTAACGTCACATGTGATTTCGCTGTTTTGGTAATAAAAGAAAATTTATAAAAGTTTATATCCTTGTAACGTTATATTATATGAATGTGAATGAATGTTGTGTTGTGTTTTGATGATGTTTGTCATCTCAGGTTTAACAGCTGCCAGACTGCTCCATAAACATGACTTAGACGTGGCTGTTGTGGAGGCCTCAGGTCGGGTCGGGGGCAGGGCTTTCACCTTAGAGGTGCAACTTTTCATTTCATTACTTTTCATTTCATACATTTTTCTAAGACTCAGTAACAACAACTATAACATGCATGTCATGAGGCGACCCCTCAGCAAGTGTGAACGTAGAACTTATTATATTAATAACTTATATACAATAGCTGAGATTTTGTTGTATCTGCAATCTTGAACTGTTTGTGGTGGTTTTATTGTCCTGGTTTCCGATATGACATGAAATCATAACACTAGTGGTGCGGATCGGTCCGGCCGGACCGGTTCCGGACTTGTAAAACGTTTAGGTTCAAGTCCAAAAAAACCTAAACGTCTGGAAACAAGTCCGGACTTGAAAAAAATTCTCTCACTCATACATTCCTTTTTGTTTTAAACCATCTTAAACCTTCCTTAAATCGTGAAATTTGCACTAGAAAAATATTACCGTAAAATCCCTATTTACGTACGCACTTTTAAAACTTTTCAAGTTGCAAGCAGCTGCTCCAGGCCGACAGCAAAGTCGGGGTGCGTACGTTCGGAGGGGTTCTTCCTTGGAAAAATCGCATATCAGCATGAGAGTATGGTACATCTTCATGCAATTGAAGGGTGGAATGCTACCACAAAATCAATCAGTAATAAAGAATAAATAATACATATATTTAAATTGTTTGATATTTTCTACCCAGAAACATTTTCTCAGTAACCCTTTTAAGTCGGTGAACATCATCGGAAGCATGATCATTCATGTCAACCTCTTAACTATCCACCGAAATGCTGGAGAGGGGGTGCGTACGTTAGGAGGGGTTTTCCCCTGAACATTTCAACTCACTGAGTCAGGCCTGCAATCGTCCCCTAATCGGGGGTGCGTACGTTAGGAGGGGTGCGTACGTAAATAGGAATTTTACGGTAAAACATTGCTGTTTTTGTGTTTATAACTGAACTTTTGTGTTAATTACTGACTGTATATAATTCCGTATATATAGTTTTCAAATTATGTGTAAAATATCTGCCAATATGCAATTTTACATGTAACACGAAAAAATATTCCAAAATTATTGTTCAGGTCCGGACTTTCAAGTCCGGACCTGAACCTAAACCTCTGGACTCGAGTCCGAACCTAAACCTAAACTCGGGTTTAGATCCACACCACTACATAACACTGTTTTTTTTTTAAAATTCTACTGTAATGTTACCACCACAGCCTTTCTCTCTTTCTCTTATCTTTATTTCTACTGTGAAATAAAACCAGTGTGAAAGTAAATGGATTTACAGTAGTTGCAGCATGGAAGGTACGAGAAGGTCCAAACATAATCATCTTAACTAAACTATTGTGCTCCCTATCCATACAAGATAATTTCCTCATATCTTTGTGCATCAGAACCGAGAGTTGGGCATGGTATCAGACCAGGGTGCATCCCTCTGTGTCCCGGCCCAGTCCACGTTATGGCAGCTGATAAAGGATGTTGGAGTGAAGGTCTGGCAACAGCCTCCTGCTGAAACCGTGTATGTCACAGAGGCAAGTATCAAAACATTCAAGGCAAGGTTTGTGTGCGATAGGCAAATCATTCATTTCACTGTGTTGAGATTTTCACAAAATTTAACTACACTGGGTGCTGTGTTGGTAGTATGGTACTGTTAACACAAGGAGGTTAAACTATTTCAACCTCCTTGGTTAACATCACTGGTGTTTAATGTTACAGGACGGTGTGTCAAGGTTCACCCCCACATCTCTTCCCACATGGAACCCCCTGGTTAGACTGGACCATTATAACGTCTTCAGTACCATGGACAGGCTGGCTAACCAGGTTAGTCAGGGGCAGTCGCTCAGGGGTCTACAGTATCTGTTATTACATCATTATAGCATCTTCAGTTCCATGCACAGGCTGGCTAGCCTGGTTAGTCAGGGGTTTACAGTATCTGTTATAACATCATTATAGCATCTTCAGTGCCATGGACAGGCTAGCTAACCAGGTAAGTCAGGGGTCTGCAGTATCTGTTATAACATCATTATAGCATCTTCAGTGCCATGGACAGGCTAGCTAACCAGGTAAGTCAGGGGTCTACAGTATCTGTTATTACATCATTATAGCATCTTCAGTTCCATGCACAGGCTGGCTAGCCTGGTTAGTCAGGGGTCTGCAGTATCTGTTATAACATCATTATAGCATCTTCAGTGCCATGGACAGGCTAGCTAACCAGGTTAGTCAGGGCTCTACAGTATCTGTTATAACATCATTATAGCATCTTCAGTACCATGGACAGGCTGGCTAACCAGGTTAGTCAGGGCTCTACAGTATCTGTTATAACATCATTATAGCATCTTCAGTACCATGGACAGGCTGGCTAACCAGGTTTAATAGTCAGAGGTCTGCACGAATCTGCAATATCTCTTATAACATCATCATAGCATCTCCATGGACATGGACAGGCTGGCTAGCTATGCAACAGCCATATATCATTATAAGTTTGAGTCTTTGTTTGTTTAGCAAAGCTGAGCATAGTATTTTACATTCTAACTTCTTTGTTGCTCAGATCCCACCTGAAGAACCCTGGGAGGCTGCGTCAGCTCAGGAATGGGACTCCTGCACCATGAAGGACTTCTTTGACAGGACTGTGTGGTTCAAGTGAGTTGAAACAGTCCTCTGTTACTTTCACAGAGTACATGTATTACCCATGGCCAGTTGAAACTGTCTAGGTGTCTAGGTGAAAAACATCTAGGTATTATAATGGTTAATGTTTGAAAATGTTGCAATGTACAAATATCACTGTTTCTACTTGGAAATAGTCATAACTTTTGTACCATGTCAATTCATTCATATATATTTATCTGGAAATGATAATGATTCTTCTATAACCAGTAACAGTATGACTCTCTGTGTCATTACATCAAGAAATGAAGACATCACAGGCAACCTCTACACATCATGTGTTTTCCCTCGCTGTACATGTCTAGGTCTGTTCGGAGGATCACAGATGCGTTTTCACGTGTGTTAGCGTGTGCAGAGCCTGAGGAGGTGTCCATGTTGTGGTTCCTGTGGCTGATAGGTCAGACAGGAGGGGGGAGGTGGGCCACACTGGTCAACCCTGCAGCTGCTATTGCTGGGGAGGTAATAGAGACCAAAATTTAACCAAATAGTATTTTAATTGATATATTAAAGTAGATAATGAAAACACTGGGTTAATCGGCTTTTAGAACCAGATGCTATTTTAAATGTTGACCTGAACATTTGCAAAGAATATTTGAGGCAGCCTGTCAGTCATGTTTGTAGGTAGCAATTTGTTGTTGTAGACAGGAATGCTACAGTTAGCGTTATTGTTACAAAGTTTAGATACAGTGGATAAGTACATGTCTTATGATACTCTTATGATCACATACTTAATTTTTTTAATGTAATTCCCCTCCCAGTACAGGGTAAGCGGAGGTATGCAGCATCTTTGTAAGGTGCTGGTAGAACAGCTGGGAGACAAGGTGACCTTGAACTGTCCCATCACCAAGGTCAAGAATGTAGAGGATGGAGTTCTGGTCACAGGCAACGGAGCTACTTGGAAGGTCAGCAAGTTGCAATTTGTCTCCCTAACTCCCAAAAAAGATGATCTGCCTAAAATGGAAGATTTGACATTGGAGGCATATAAGCCTAATTTTGAAGCTTATGTCCCAAATGACTGATAGAATAGTCTATATTTCATCTGAGACAGCTTAACAGTCAGCTTGACTCATCCCTGATAATGTTTCCCCAGGCTAAAGCTGTAGTCCTGGCTGTCCCTCCTCCATGTTACAGTAAGATTAGCCTCTCCCCAGCCCTCCCTGACTCCTGATAATGTTTCCCTAGGCTAAAGCTGTGATCCTTGCTGTCCCTCCTCCATGTTACAGTAAGATTAGCCTCTCCCCAGCCCTCCCTGACTCCTGATAATGTTTCCCCAGGCTAAAGCTGTGATCCTGGCTGTGCCACCTCCATGTTACAATAAGATTAGCCTCTCCCCAGCCTTGCCTGAGGCCTTCCACCACATCACCATGGGCCATGTCTACAAATGCACTCTGTACTACAAGACTAACTTCTGGGGAAATGGAAGTAGGTGAACTTTAAGTTTGGATTAGAAACAAGCACTGTACAAGAGTGTGCATTTTCCTTCCTTATACTAAATACAAAATGCATGAATACAGCCTCAAATGGTCAGTAATCAAAAGTTGGGTCACTTTTCACACTTATGAACGTTTAATGTCAGAAGCTGTTAATGCATACTTTTGATCTTATTTTCCCCCCCTTTATCTTAAAATCATGAACTTCAAAGTTGATTTTGATGGACTTTTAGGGTTAAAAGATAAGAGTTTTTTCTGTGGAAGTCCATTTTGTTAATTGTTAATCTATGAAATAAGATCTAACGTTAATGCTCAATCGATGATCAGATAATTGAAGTCACTAATTTTTCCTGCCGTTTTGTTTTGTCTTGCGGAGGAGTGCAGCTCTTTACAGATTATCCTGGATGCCCATTTGTATACGGCTTTGACGACACTATTCCTGGGAACAAGTTCCCTGCTTTCACAGCGTAGGCTGACTTGTTTTGATTTTGTGGGCTATCATTGATTTGGCTGATTTTGGATGATACCTGGAGGATCTGATGATTGTTGTGTGATTAATAGTTCCAAATGTTTGTTTTTTCAATATTTCTGTCTGGAATGATTGTTGAAAACATTATAATGACCATTGTAATGTTGTTACAGTCTTTGAGATGTTTTGTGCCATCTATAGGTTCATAACAGGTAAAAAGGCTACTGAAGCAAAAGAGATGAGTAAGGAACAAAGGTGAGAAGAGTGTAACAATAATTAAGAATAACCAAGTCAGTATTGAGATTAAAGTGTAGGTAAAAACAAATTGAATGCATGTGAATGAGACTTCTTGAGATTTGTCAATTAATTTATAAGTTGTATGCAATCTTACCTTCCACACCATTCCAAGCCATTTCCTTTGCCTGGAAAAAAATGTTTGTGCTGCTGAACATTACAAGATTTTTTGTCTTTGCAGGATAATCTGTCTCTGTATCGTTATAATAGTTGTTAACTCTATACAGGAAAGATGCCTTCTGCCAGTGCTTGGCTAGAGCTTTCACTTCTGAATCAGAAGCCATGCAGGTATGCTGTCCAACAAAAAATAAATTTGACCTCATGGTACTATATTGTACTAAAAGATAATCTGACATTTCACAACGGTAGAAAAAAATGATCATAGCCATAGAAAAGCTACAGTAGAAGTATCAATGATTAGGCTTCATTCATTTGCAATTCTGAGCTTGGAAAATGAAAACTGTAGTATGAACTACATTCATGAGTATTTTGCTAATAGCAGGCCTGGGGTGAACATGTTTGGACGACTAGAGCAAACATGTTCATTTATCAACTCTAATTTGTCGTTTTGTATTTTTTTCTTTTTCTTACAGCCTTTAGAGTATGTGGAGAAGAACTGGAATGAGGAGGAGTACATTGGAGGTGGTTTTGGTGCTTATTTCCCACCTGGTGTCCTCACTAGTGAGAGAATATTTGGAAGGTAACTTCCATTTACATGTACGTCTTACAGTAGGATTCAGCATGAGTGTGCTGCCTTAGTGTTCCAAGATGAGGATTGACAGAGTGATGGTCTATATTTGTACCAAGGTCTAATTCTCGTTTTATCCTGTAATCTGGTGTTGAAGACAACCAAGGTTTCATTTTTGCAAAGTCTGATCACCATTTCACACATGATATGACTATCAGAATAAAATGTAGATCAAATGTATTTCTGTTTGACTTACATAATAAGCCCTTTACTGGTCCTACTTGAATAGTGTTGTTTGCTACAGGTGTATGATGTAGTGCATGTCTTTGATCTGTGAGATAATACATTGATAGGCCATATTGTGGTCTAACCTACATTGTAGGTGTAGGTATGACCCTACAGGCAGAGTGTTTCTAGCTGGGGTGGAGTCAGCCACATGTGGATATGGCGGCCTGGAAGGTGCAGTCTGGGCTGGCAAGAGAGCAGCTGAGCAGGTACAGGTGCATTATTCTTACAGACACAAATTAAAGTTTGTTTTTTCAGGCGTAGCTGTAACAGAACTAGTGTTTTGAAAGAGAGCAAATATGACTTCTATATGAATACAAAACTAAAGGCATGGGGATGTGCTTATATTGCTCTCAGAGAGACCCAAACCAAGCTTTGAAAGCATCCTTTTAAACATAGTGTTGTCATTGTTATGATTTGGGGACTAGAATTCCTACTGTCTCATGTGAGCTGTAGTTGGCCCTGGACTTATTGCTGCTATGTTAACGTTGAAAGTTTGCACCTTAACTCTACTCCTTGCAGGTGATTGCAGTTGTTTCACGTCAAGTTGCTGATGGCAGCCATCCTGAAGAGATGCAGAATTAAAGAGAGGAAGGGAAAGAGTAAGGGGATTCCAAACTTTATCATAATTCTGTCAAATTGTTTTCACCATCAAGCATGTCAGACTTGTTATAGATACTGACAAAAAAGGTAAATGTTAGATAGCATCATTTTGAGGCTACAGTGAGTGCACTGTTGCTTATTCATTGAAATACAAAATAATTGTTGTAATTCTGATAGCTGTAAACCCCAAGATCAACTATTTTGAAATTCATGCTTTCACTGCAGGAAGAAAGTAACATTCATTTTATACCAGTAGTATATTATTTTGTAATCATGGAAATGCCAGAACAAGGTAATATGGATTTTGCTGAGTTATATGATATAGAAAGGCATGATGTGATGTCTGTGGTTGCTCAGGATTTGTCTTTCAAACTGCAACAAAAAGACTTTTATTTTCTTGAATGGCAATACCTTTTTTTGGTAATGTACAGTAATGTACAGTAGATCTGTCTTACCAAAAGCTAAAGTACACAATCATTCATTATCAAATGTTACTTAATAGTCAATAGATATGTTGTGTTGCTACCAGTTGCTTGCTCAAAAAGAAATACCCCAAAAAGTTGTTGTCCTGCCATTATTTGCAAAAACTAGTTGGGTTATCAATAGGTCACAGCAACTGCAACTTTGTAACATCATATTTTATAGTTATGATAAAACATTTGATGATTTGAAATTTTTCACCAATCATTTACTAATTAAATATTATTTACAAGTTTCAAATGCACATACAGCAGCTGTAATTTACAATGCTACAGAAAAAGCTTTCATTATTTGTTTACATTATTGACAATTATTGACATATTACATGTAGATGAATATACAGTAGTATGATATAATTACAGTTTATCACATATTACTGTAACAGTGGTTCTATGTTGAGGGAGTAATTCAAAGTAACATTGGTAGCATAATTGCAAATCAATTCTACCAAAACTCCAATCAATAAATTATTAACATTTATTAAGTCAGTTTAAAATCTATAAACTGCATACTTTGATACATGACAGCTGAGATAAAATGCAAACATGGATGGCAAAAAATGGCTTAAAAACAGAACTGCTCCATATTCATAATGCTTCTCCATAAAAACTTGCATTTTTGTAACTCTCTGAATTACTAAACCAATTGCTGCCTTGCCCTGACCTTCTGAAATAACCATAGCCAGTTAAGAATAAGTAATGACATTACTTAATATTATCTAATAGAAAAATTGCACATTTATTCAAAATTGTACACTTGACCAAAGAGTAGCAATTTCATGTAAAAGGTCAAATTACTGCATGTTGGAAGAATAATTTATTAATAGTATGAAAATCTGTTTGCTGCATCAATATAAAAACGTCACACTTTCTGTCTCCAACTGTCCACGTTAAAAATCATGTCCATAATTGATAAGTTTTATTTAACACATACTATTAGACACATGTATGCCTAGATGCTGAAAAATTGAGAGAAGCTTCAGAACTGATTTACAGATTCTGAAAGACACAAAAAAGTCTAAACTTTCCTTAACTGGATAATGTCAAGTTCGTTACATCATCACTTTCTCCCATCTTTTTTAAACAGATGACAGGGGGACAATAAAGGGGTTCAGGAGTGCCTTGATGGAAGTTAGAAGCTGATGACACTCGGCCTCGTTTTCCATCTCGTGGGAGGGAATCCCATCATGCAGCAGCTGCTGGACTGCCTGGTGGATGTTGTGCAACGTTGTCCAGCACACCTGTCGCGCCTCTGCATCACGTAACGGTACCTCACCTGGACAATGGCAGGAGTGGATGTTAAACTGTGACTTTGTAACTCTCACCACCCCAACAAAAGGCAGAACTCATTTGACCAGGAATTGTGTTGAGGATTGCTGAAGTGATTGGCCTCCCTGCTGAGCTGAGGTTTAGAGGTCGTAGGCACATCTGATTAACCGATTTGATCTCTCGTTCCCATTGACATTCAGACTGAACAAATTGTACATGGATATTGAGGAAATAAGTTAAACAAAATTTACACTTTGTATACTTTTCTGAAAAACATCACAATGCATATTTTTCTATCAACTGTAATAAAGCATTCTGGAAAATGATACTGTAGATGAAATCAAACATATGTGATTTACCGTTTTTCTCTGGATGCATCTCTGTACCTAGCCGATCCAGGACCAGCACCAGCACACGCTGCACAGTCTGCAAAGCACTGTACAAAATAGATTAGATATTATGATGTGTAATGGTGTACTAGTTTGTAGGTAGTAATCATGAGCACAATTGTGAAATAGTGAGTACAGAGTTAAAAACCATGAGTTAAAAAGTAATTGAATTCAACACTTTCAATTTCAAAAGGGCATGTTGAAAATCCTATATTTCAATTTGTCACTGGATGTGCATAGTGAATAAAACGTTTTCATTTGTGTCAAAAATTACTGTTGTAACTTTGAACTTTGATTCTAAATTGCTTTTAATATACGGTAACTAGTGTTGCATTATTGTTTTCATTATGTATATGAGATAGGTTATCAAACTTTATAGAGGGGTGCAGAGGGTTTCTAGACAAGCCCTTGAGTTATGACAATGATCCTCCAGAAGAGGAAGGTCCCGTTACCTTTCAGCCAGTCGTGTTGAAGACTGCTGCTTCAGAACTGCCTCCACCTGGGGAAGAAGTCTTGAGGCCACGCCCAGAGACCAGTGGGACCTGAGCAGTAGAGGGGAGGTACAATGGTTTATGCACAGGACAAAAGGACAGACTAGGAACCTTTTATAAAATTGGTCAGCAGCATTTGGATATGAACACATAATCATTGAAATATGCACTCTGGTACACTGTATAACTGTTATGCACTGACACTCAAAATAATAATTAAGGTTACATATCTTTGAAATTTTTGCTGCTGATATCCTTGTCAACAAACCATCATATCCTCAAGATAAAGATATTCTTTCATGACAATTGTCTAATCATGAGTGTTACATGAGGGCTCTAGCCTGCACCCATTATTGGATGCCAGATTTTGCTTCAAATGACAAAAAAAAATTAAGACCACTTCATCAACCTTCACGGACAAAAATCAGTGGGTAAGGATACAGAAATGGTTAAATTTGAATAAATGATGGAAATTTGTACATGATGACAGAAAAAAATGATCCTTTGCAGGATCTTTCCATCAATGGGAATAGGGCTGACAGAAAAAAATTCAAGCTGGGTAGAGCCTTGTACATTGTTCCGATCCTGACCTGTTGGCACACAGTGTGTCCAGCACATTGCAGCAGGCCGCGGCGTCCCACACCACTAGTGGACTGTTCCTCTCATCCTCCGGCAGCGACGACACCTCCTCCTCGTCGTACCCGGCCTCCGTCAGCAGCTGCAGCGCCGGCTTGGCCAGGCTGTCCGCAGCCTGCAGACGCCTCTTACGTTTGGTCCACAGGTCAAGGATAAAGTTCACCAACTGATCAAGTGGAGTGAAATTAATTATTATATATCTGGAGGTTCAGATAGAGGTTGGATGGCTAACCATCAGATCAAACACACTATCCGTGAGATGATTTCCTTCTATAAACTCTGGTAACCGACTAAATCTACATAATTCCATCTGTTTTAAATGTCTTAGAATGATTATGATATAGATGCATGAAACAGCTACACATGTTTCCTCCTACATTAAAGTTGGCTGAAGCTTATGGCAAAACATAATCAAAGATAATCTTACCCTTGTTCTTCTTGCCAAGGTGTCACAAAAGTCATTGTGCCCATTATGGACTTTCTCTACACAGGTTTCCTGTGGTGTACAAACACTTATGATCAGCAATGAACAACCTCGAAAAGACAGTCAAGAGACTTGACAATACCAAAACAAAGACAATGCAAGGTCATATCAATTGATCATCAGTCTTTACGCTGTTTGAGTGGATTAAGCAGTCGCAATGTGGGAATATTGAAAATAATGGAAAATTTGAAAAAATAATGGAAAATGTTTATATGACACACCTCTGAAACCTCTTCTTTAGGGGTGATGCTCCCATTCATCTCTGGACTCTCTGACTCTAGCATTGGAGGCTGGGGCACCTGAAAATTCATTCTTCCTATGATTTACATCACATGAAACCTACATGTACAGTAATAGTACAACCATGTACATTCAATTTGACTATAGTGCATAATGTCTATAATGTAGATGTCACACTCAACTTCAGGTCAAGATATTGCAATTAGCTTATTTTAATAATTAGTCTTGAATCATTACTGTAAGTAAGAGTAACTAACTTTGATCTGGACCTCAAACCAGTGAAAATGCTATCAATGATTAGTGCTGGTAAAATCTGATGAATTGCAAATTAGTAGACCAGCACATACCTTAATACTTCCCCATTTTCTCCTTGCTGGCCTCTCCAGTATGACTTCACCATTCTCTAAGGGCTCCTCAGAGTCAGTTGCCATCGTTCCAACATCCTCAAGTTCAACATAGTTGCCTCCCAGACTGCTCTCCTCTATGTCCAGATCTAGTGGAGGGTTCTTCACAGTCCCCCACTTCCTCCGTCCCTGCCCCATGGGGGAGATCACTGTCCCATTCTCATTCCAGTGCTCTGTCTCTTCTGAAAATACTACTTCTTCTAGAGGCAAGGAGGTTGGCCTAATTTCATTCAAACTGATGCAGTTCTTAGTTCCTTGTAACAAAATAGTGGCATCTTTTTTTGTTTCAAGAGATGTTTCAGATTGAGTGTCCTCATGACCATTGTACTGTTCTTCAGGAAGATGCTCTGGCTTTGGCTTCACATAAAATTGCACAGGAATGTCTTTGTTGGATTTACCCACAGTCTTTTTCCTTCCATGGTCTTTAACTGCTTTCTTCTTATTGTGTTTGGGTGGTGAAGACTGAGGAGAGGACTTCTTTACCATCTTTGCATCAACATGAGTAGCTTCTACCTTTGTATGCACAGGGTTGTCACCAGGTTGCTTTTGGGAAGCCTGGGAGTTTGCTGTTGCTGTTTCAGAAATAGATTCGCCTTCCAATTCAACGATCTTGTCTGTAGACTCCAGCTTTTCATCTTCAGTTTCTTTCAGAGCCACTACAGAATCTTTGTCTGATTCTTCTTCACTATCAGAAGAAGACTCACTAGTTGCCGACTTAGTGTCTTCAGCAAAGCTCACCCTCTTCTCGGACTTTGAATTTGACCTTGACCTTGTCTTGAGAATAGGCTTGTTTGACTGAGTTTCCTCCCCTTCAGAAGTATTTACCTCTTGCTCTGTGTCATGGCACTCTCTGAAAAATGGAAAGTAAACAATGTAAGCAAATACACAGTAATATAAATATTGAGATTTAACATAATTTCTTAAGGCATAAAGATTAGGAATACTCAAAGTGACCATTAATCTACATGAAGTATGATTTTGCCACATGTCAATGGCTAATGTTTAGCATGATACACATGATGTACATGCACAGACCTGGTGATTTTAGGGTAGTCAAACTAATACAGTTTAGGATGGAAAGTAAAGGGAATCTGTCTTATTAAGTGCAACCCTCTATAATCTAAACAATAGTTTGTTACATTGTGATTTGTGAAATATAAGTGTGCATTATACAATCCACTAACAGAGAATGGTGAACCAGGATTTACAGTACTACATGACATAGTTTTAGATTGAGTTAGATTGTGTCATCTCACACCTATGGGCTGGGTACACAGTCACTGTGATGCAATATGCTTGACCAGTATTAAAGAGCCAATCCCCAATTAGTCACAATGCCTGTAGAACTGGGCACTTTGTGTGTGAGGAACAGGTGAGCAAATGTCCTGAATAGGACCTATGGAGTCACAGGAAAACCACTTAAGAACCGTCAATAAGCTTGTTTGCATGATTCTCTACCAAATCTGTGACGGATCAATAGGTTTTAACATTTCACAGTTACTTAAGTTAACATTAGGGATTTTAAACTAAAATTCAGGCACTATAGATTTGAATATAACTCATTAATCTTTTGTCAGGAAAACAGATCAAAGGAGATGAAATTGTGTTAATCTACATCAGAATGCACAGAAAATGCAGTCATTTATTGAGGGATTTACAATTTGTAATCGCTGTTTGTTTTAATGTGTTAAGTGTGGTACTCATGTCCTTAAGAAAAGAAACAGACTTCCCTAACATTTACAGATGAGTGACATAACAGAGGCAAACAAGGTGGGTTAGAAAGCAAGCTGAACTGCATATATATATTTGTATTGATCGAATAGATTTAAAGATCATCATAATTGTTAACTCTAAATCTAATCAAATCTAAGAGTCGTATGTTTTGGAAATTGAAGACTAATGTGGAAGCCATCTTTAGCAAGGCTTTGTCTGTTACACAGACTTGTGGTTATAGACAGGAAAGGTCAAGTTTCTCAAGGGCAAGTGAGCAAGACTGATGGAGGGTCACTTTTCCCTGTGCAGAGGAAGCACCTTCTATGCACTCAGACATTTCTGCTTGGTGGTGTAGTGATAAAGGGTTCAGCCTTGGTTAGAGCAGACCTGTTTCCTCACCTGTCCCCAGTGTGTGGACAACAACAGTACGGAAGGCTGCACACTGAAGTGGTACCCATGGACTATGCTACACAGTTACCCTAAGCCAACGGTGGGAATGTTTTCTGGAAGGTCTAATCCTATTCTGTCCTCACTGCCGTAATTCATGTTAAGCTGATTGGCTACATCATGTAGAAGGCTTTGAAACACCTCTCTTGTGAAAAAAGGGGTACACAGGACAGGAGTTTCACAACAAGGATCTGCTACGTTTTGGAAGATGGGTAAGTACACCTGCAGTTTTCAAATCTTTAAGGTTATTTTTCCGAAACGGTCCCTCTCCAACCATAATTTTTTATTTCTCTGAGATGAAATACATGTAGATGACTTGACTTAGAAGTAAAATGGGAAGTTGAATTAACAAACTTCCATGTACATGTAGATCTAAGCAGCATAAGAATTGAATGTATTTTGGGAGATCAACTAAGAATGAGAAAAGTTTCTTGGAAAGAAATAATAAGCAAATCCTGCTTAGTAAACGTAGATGCTGTCTTCAAGCGCGTATTAGCAACCAAATAAAGATATGCTATATGAAAACTGCCTCAACGTACCAATTAAAAAATGTATTTTTTGGTCTCTTAAAAAGCCTGTTGTAATAGGTTCCTATATACTAGTTACCAGTTTCAAAGAAGAAAATTTGATAATACTGTAACACTACATCTACAGGTGCAGGTGGGTCAGTCGCTGGTAGAGGAAAGCTGGGGGCTGTTAATTTCATCTCCAAGACAAGAGCACGACTAAGCAAAAGGAGGAAAGGGCTTCAGGCTGCATCAGCAAGCAAGGAATCTACCACTTCAATGCCAGGGGTGGGCGAGGAGGAGGGGATTTATTCTTTCCGCAACCATGGACAGGCAATACAGGTAGGCCCGCAAAATGGTACAGCCCCAAAACAAAATGCCCTGGTTATTGTCCAAAAAGTTACCAGACTTAATCTATGGTTTAAGCACTGTATTCCTAACATTATTTACATGTACATGTATCTACCAAAGACCTCTTATCAGCACTCAAAATAATGTACTCTAGATACCAGCAATAACTACTTATCAATTGATACTTTTCCTTTTAACCTTCAACACTCAGTCACCAGGATATATCCTGAGTTTACCACTTGAGTTGCAGTGGGCTGCAATGGGTAATGCCTCCCCACATAAATGTGGTGTTTGCTAACTTAGTCTAAACAAATCTGTAGTGAGCTGGACACAGTGAGTAAGTGAGCGAGCGAGCTATCCTGACCTTGCATCTGGTGAATGGATCCATGTGCTACAAATTCAAATTAATGTATACTTGTGTTAATAAAAGTATAAGTCAAGACAATCATGGAACAGGTATTCATGTGATATATCTTTAAAAGTACTCTTGTTGAAAGCAAGCATAAAAACATCCTGATTTTCTTGCAGATCATGGAGAAAATGAATGAATTGAGAAAGAAGGGAGAGTTCACAGACATCACGTTGGTGCAGTGTAAGGACAGTGACTTCCCCTGCCATCGGGCGGTCCTGATGTCTGCACAGTACTTCCGCCTCATGCTGGAGGACCTGGAGGCATGTTTCTACTTTTTCTTTGCATCATATTAGTCTTTGTCTATTAGTCTAATATTTGTATTAAGGCGTGTCATTGTACAATTGTTTTCCAATGTTTGTCTGTTGCCAACAGCTGTGACCCTCCTATCCTTAAAACCGATAAATCTTTGTACTCTAGATCTTGCTATACTGTCCTCCTCCATTCATATATTTCACAAGTACAATTTAAGAATATCTTCAGGTTAATTGGTAATCGAAATGTATTTTCTTTTCTATTTACTTCGATCAATCAAGAATCATAGTGGCATGTTGCCAAAATGCCATTTTGACTTTATGTCGACCGCCTTATTTGTTCTCTATACTCCAGCTTGGGAAGGCTGGAGCCAACCTGTCCATCCTGCACATGCACACCGAGGTGCTAGAGGATCTGCTCAGCTTCATCTACACTGGGAACATCCTGGTCACACCTACCAACGCCAGGCACCTGCTGGAGGCTGCACACAGGTGAGGTCACCATGATAGCACCTTTACATCTGAGACAAACTAGGACAGACCTGTGGTATACCGGTAGTTAGATTTTTGTGCATTCATAGGATATTCTTCACTTCATGTAAGGAAGGAGGTTTAAATCAATCTACAATGTACATTTGTAAGCTACATGTTGGAATTCGAAAGACCAACTAAAGACCAAAAATGAAAAAGTCATTGATTTTCCTTCACCACTAAAAAAAGTGGTCATGAAAGGTCATTAAAAGGTCACAATTTATAACTTTTTTGTAGTTACACACTGACAGTAAACCAACAAACCAACTGACCTACTGCCCCAAAACAAAGAAATATACTGCCAAATCCCTGCTTGACTCGTTACAAGAAATTTCAGTTCTGTTACTGATAGATGTAAAGTTAGACTCCTTCTTGTTTTTCCAATGGCACAGATTCCAGATGCAGGATGTGGCGGAGAAGTGCTGTTACCTGCTGGAGGCCATGCTGACACCAGCCAACTGTCTGGGCCTGTGGCAGCTGGCCGACACCCTTGACCAGGGAAGTTTCCTCCTCAGGGCACAGCAGTATGCACTGCACAACTTTCAACAGGTCCCAGATTTACACTCTTTTTATCTATTCTACATACATTACTACCTACAATGCTATATACTGGGATATAAGTGCATGCTCAATGATCAGACAGACATGGAAGGGGTATATGAAATATGTATGTTACTGGTACTAATTGCCCTTTGGTTGCAAGTTTTTTTGATTGAGGTCATGAGGAAGGAGGTAAGGGTTGGACATAATGTAACAGGTGTCAGACTTCTTTTTCTATCATTCTTTGTTCTGAAGATCCAGAGTCCTGTAGAGGTAATTATATATCAAGAGCCGATACTCCATTTGAAGCCAACTCTAACTGACTTGATTTAATTGGAAGTATGACCTGATAAAACGATTAAGTCCGAAGTGTCCATTATTTTAGTAACAGTCCCCCTTTATTTAGGTTATGCAGCATGAGGAGATGCTTCAACTGTCCAGCCAACAGATTGTACAGTATCTGAGCCATGATGACCTTTGTACCCCAGATGAGCACACAGTGTTCACTGCTGCCATGAAGTGGCTGGACACTGACACTCACAGGTAAACTTACACTTGAAAACCTGGTGATGTTAATACTGGTGACTTTGAACTGGGAAAGACATAGTCTGGGAAACAGGAAAATCTGACGACTTTCGGGATTGTCTTTGGCCTTGGTACTTAATATATAGTCAAACCTGTACAAGTGACCACCTCCACATAAAGACAGCCTAATCAATGTGACCATTTTCTGGTGGTCCCTTAGATGATTCTTCCCATTGATACAACCATTAAGAATCCTGTCTATATTGATCACCTGTCCACAGTGAATTCATCATATGATACAGGCAAAGTGGCACGGGAAACATGTCTGTGATAATCTTGTTTGGTGAAAACATCTGTCGCTAAAAAGCTTTAACTAATAATCCATTCACAGGAAGGCCTGCATAACCAAACTCGTCCACAGTGTCCGCCTGGAACACGTCACCCCAGAGTTCTTGGTGAACTCCATCGAGACTGTGCCGTCTATCATGGACAACCCAGAGTGTGCTCAGTACATCAGCGATGCCAAGAACTACCACCTCATCAGGGTTGTAGAGAAGGTGGAGCCTAAGTACAAACCCAGGAAGAGCTACACCACAGGTCCATCAGGGAAGGGGATCAGAGGAAAACAGCTGTGGGCCCAGGTTAAGAAGATGGGAGGTCCCAAAAATAACCAAAGCAAGGGCAACACGGGCAGTACATGTAAGTGTATGCACACTTCATTCTGTTTGAGATTGAATTTTCAGTAATACTTAGGCTGCTCTCAACATTACCAATTAAGACATTTTGAAGACTTATAAGTTAGTTTACAAATTTAATGTATGTTATGTACATAGACTGGTAGGTCCCCCTTTAAATTCAGTTCAATGATACCATGACACTAAGTGCAATAAAGAACTTAAAGTTTGCATTGTAATTAGCCTGAGAGGGTTGCTTTGTATCCAGTTTGGTCCGGAAGAGTTCAGATACATCTAGAGGTCTGTCAATATTCTTAGATATCATACATGTACATGTTCTTGACTGCTCCAACATTACTTTGTACTTCAGTGTATTCCCCAGTGACCTTTAAGCAAATCTAAGGCAGTCAATTGTTTTTACATTCATTTGCTAATCCTTTATCTACATCCAGCCACAGCGCGCCAGTCAGTGGCAGAGGCAGGGTACCAGCTGTGTAAGCCTGAACAGCCCAGTAATGTACTGAAACTGCTATGTCAGCAACGAAAGGACGCAGAGCTGACAGACATCAGTGTCTGCTGTGAGGACAGCAACTTCTCCTGCCACAAGTAAGGAAGTTTTGTCTTTACAGCACACTCACCTCACCTCACCCCTCATCAGTCCAATAAATATTCAGTAGCCGTAGAGACAGCATAACATTCAACTTAAGTCTTCTATTCCTGGCAATGTACATGTATGGCCAATCTTAAGTCCTTGCATTACATGTACCTACACTGTATCTTAACATGGAATGCATTATGATAATCCTTAAACATGACCTGGCTGACTGCTCTAAGTCTAAATAGAGTCTGACACATTAGTATCAGTTTCAATAATCCCCATTCTCACCTCCTAGGGCAGTGTTGGCTACCAATGCCTACTTCATGGCCATGTTCTCAGCTGACATGAGAGAAAACCAGAATTCTGAGGCCATCCTTAAAGGTGTTTCCCCTGATATTGTCAGCAGACTGATCAACTACATCTACACAGGCAAGTACCACTGCTGTTATTTTGCCCTGAGCTTTATTGTAGAGTTATATACAATGTATATGAAACATATGCCTTGGAGATTTATAAATCAGCAACAGCTATAGCATCAAAGTTATTGGAGAAAGAGGAATAACTCATCAATTCAGTGAGTGACACTCATAAATACTTAATGTTAGCTTTGTTTCAGAGGTAGCAGTCATTATCTTTATCTAACATCAAAAATACCTTCAATATGTCATAGTCATACACAAGGACAAAAGAATATCTAAGTTCATTATCTATATTTTACTTGGAATGTTCAATAAGAGTTTTGATTGATTCAACTAGTAGAGCATGTTGACACCTGGTTGTAATAATATTCATCATGTTGCATTTTCATAAAAAAACAGGTTTCTTACTGCGAAATAACTTACTGATCATGATGAACAGCCTTAACAGATACCTTAACACTACTACAGAAAAATTATGACAACTGATATCATTTGTAACTTCCCCAGGAGAGATCACCATGACTACAGCCAATGCCCAGGACCTACTGGAGGCCTCCTGCCACTACCAGTTCCAGGACGTCCGAGAAGCCTGCTGCACCTTCCTGCAGGACAACCTGCACCCTGCCAACTGTATCGGCATGTGGCAGTTTGCTGAGGCTCTGGCCTGCGACCGGCTACAGGAGGCAGCCAAGCAGTACGCCCTGCGGAACTTCCCTGACGTCTGTGTGGAGAGCGAAATCCTCGACCTGCCGCTAGATCACATGTTAGAGTACCTGTCCAGTGACAAGTTGTTCGTGATGGAGGAAGGGACGGTATTTGACACGGCCATGCGGTGGTTGAACTACGACCTTGCCAATCGACGAGACGCCGTGAGGGACATGCTGGGTACGGTCAGGCTGATATCCGTACATCCGAGCTACCTGCAGAACGTCGTGTCAAAGAACGCTCTGATCAAGCAGTGCCCTGACTGCATGCAGCTTGTGGAGCAAGCAAAGAAGCATGTCCTCCTGCAGGACTGTGACTCAGAATGGGTTGGTCGAATACAGATGAGCAAGCCTCGTGACTGTGTGGGCAGGAGCGTCCTGGTGATTGTTGGAGGGATGGTGAAGGTGGATCGCAAGGAAGTCAGCACTGACAAGCTGATCTACTATGACCCACAGGACCCAAAGTGGAGACTCCTGGGTAAGCTACCTGTTCCCCTCCTCAGCCCTGGAGTGGCGGCCACCAGAAACAGCATCTACATCACTGGGGGGAAGGCCATGCTGTCCAGAACAGGGGAAGAGGACGACACTGTCACCAACAAGGCCAGCATGTACAGTCTGGCCATTGAGAGGTGGCTGGACCTTGCTGACATGCTGGATGCGCGGCGGAGCCACGGTTGCATTCTCCTGAACGGGAAAGTGTACGTGGTCGGGGGACTGGACCAATATGATGTCGTCATGGACAGCGCCGAGGTCTACGATCCGGAGATCAACCAATGGGAGAGCATCATGCCCCTCTCCAGGGCAGTGTGTGCAGCAGCAACTGCAGCGTGCCAGGGTCAGCTGTACGTGATTGGGGGGAGCACCATGTTCAACCCTATTGTTCCCATCAACCTGATCCAGTGCTTCAGTCCTGAAACTGGCAGGTAAGTTTTCACTGTCCACTCAATCGTGTCCTATTTCGACACAGAGGGTGTTGGTCTTACTTGTGCAAGTTTTCAGATGTACATTGTATGTATTGGACTGCACATACTTGCTATGCTTGTGACATCAAGAACTGTTAAATTGGTGACAATGTCAGGAACTTCAACACTGTAACAGTTGTAATTCTCAGTTCTACCATCAATGAGACAGCACAGAATCTTTATGACTGCTTTCCTGCATCCTTCTAAAGGAAGGTCAGAAGCAGATTAATGCTGACTGTTTCTCACAGCACTATATCACCTGCTACACCTCTTGTTCTACTGTAGATGGAAGTATGTGGAATCTTCCCTGATAAACCACATCGGAAGCCCTGCTGTGACCATGGATGGAAAGATCTATGCCATAGCAGGAGCATTCCACAACCACGTCATCGTCTTCGACCCCAACACCAACCAGGTGACCAGGGTCGCCAACATCAGCATTGTGCGGGCGCTGCACTCGGCGGCCATGTTGGACGGGAAGATTTACTGTACCGGCGGGATACGGGACGTGCCGGAGGTCGCCGACCCCTACAACAGCATGGAGTGTTATGACCCTGAGACTGACACATGGACTGCAGCAGGTATATTTCTGCACCTTCTTCCATAACTTCATCTGTTGTGTTGTACAAATGTTTATGCCATGAAACAACAATCAGAAATAGAAATAACAGGTATTCCAATCCAGGTAAGCTTATGCAGAGATTATTCCTCCATTGCTTTTGAGAAGAACAACAGATAAAGTATATGTTATACAAGTTTCATGTTCGGAGGACATTCCCTTAACTTCTGATGAGTATGCAGTGTGTGTGTGATCAAACAAACATGATCAACAGACAGATGCATTATGGTATGGATGATCTGATGGATAGATGCAACCACAGGTGATTGGATGATCAAACAAACAGACAGACGTGATGGACAAGACAGGGGATGATTTCATGCGTTTAGTGAATTTTTCTGGGCCATCATTGCCAGTCATCAAAGAGAGCAGGTCCTCCTACAGAAACAACAACAGATGATGTCATGTCAGTAATCCTACACTTACATTTAGATGCCATAAAATGTGTGTTGCTACATTTTCCCTGGTTTATCAATGTCTGCCGTTGTTTTTGTGGACCATCTGCCACATTCCCCAGGACAATACTGACTGTTCATCAACATTTTGGCAGGTGAAATACATTGCTTATGTGTAAAAAACTAATCAGTTAATATTTACCAACTGATGAAACTATTTATGATCACAAACATCTGTCTTCAATCATAGACAGTACTGCAGTTTTACTGACAACTCTGTTGTTACCTAACAGGAAAACTGCCCCAGGCCTTATTTGGACACAGGTGCGTCACAGTCTTCAAGCGGACAAAGAACGAGCCAAGAAAGAAGAAGAAGCCAGCAGGGAAGTCAGAACAGGTACAACTGTCCAGCAACCATCCTGCACGCCAGTTCTTACAGCGAAGAGGAACAACCATCTTGGGATAGGCTGCATGTCATGTACTGTTGTAAATATGATTACCACTGTAATTGTAATATTCATCTTATAATATCCACCTGGTTCAATAACCCATGGTAGGTGCTTAGCTTAGGGACGACTTATTTATATGTCTTATGGCAGAGAACGCCAGTGTATAACATATCTTTCTGTCTGAACGTAAAGAAAGGCTGTTTGATGGTTTCATAATTATCATAAGATGTGAAGTACATGACAGTTGAAGCACTAGGTAAGACATCAACTATTTTGTGCATATTCCACACCAGTGATGTAAAATGTAAGTTTATGAGGTGTAAAAGTTTGTTTTATGTTATGATACATCTGTAATATAATGTACATGTACCTAAATCTTTGTCTAATAGGGACTTTTTAAAGTTGATCTCCACATTGACAGGTCTTTGACTTGGGACTGCTTGGTGACTTTTACCTCCATTATTTTTCAATATGTACTTGATTAGCAGACTTGATGCATGTCTTATACATGTATCTGTAGATTTGTCTAACTTTTGTCTGAATTTGTCTGAGTTTGATTAGATTAGTACACGCTACTTGCTTATCCTGAAGTTAATGATATTGTGTACATTTATTTCTAGTTACTCAACCTTGTCTGCAAAACCTCCTGCTTATAATGTGTTTTGGTTATTACAGCAAGTGATTTGCATTGTATCTATGGTAAGGCCCTTTTTTTCTGTCCACAATTTGGTTGACGATAAAAAAATACAATGCTATCAATTGTGTGGCTGATCTGTAAAAGTTTCTGTAGCAGTCTAGTATGAATTCACTTGGTTGATCCCACTACATTCACTTGACTGTCTGATTTTCCACTGAATTTGAACAGGCATGCAATGTTGATGTTATGTCGAATAATCTCTCATGTCTAATAGCCCTACACACTGTCAACTAACTACAAGTGTGATGAATTTTGTTATCATAATGATTATACAAGCTTTGTGATAGACAAGTACTGTACAGACTGAGACTCACGTTACTGGTGTGAAGTATGTGGTGATACACATGCCATCCTGCTGTACGGACGTGTTGTGTGGGTACAGTGACATCACATCCTTCACCGTAATCATGGCAACCTGCTGTACAAAGTCCAGCACAGCCAGCCCCGTCTCCACAAATGCCTCTGTCCTAGACAGGCTACCATCTGGGAAAGGTACAAGATACAATAACTACCAGAAATTCAATAGGTTGCAGTAACAGCATGTCAGACATTAGGCCACTGCCAAAAGTCAAACTGTAAGTGATCTCAAGACCCTGGGCAGTAAGAACAAGATTGAGGGTACATTTTGCATTCCTCATGCAACAGGTATATGTGGTGCTTATGCATGTATGACACTCTTGTGTTTTATAACTATTACTTAAGATGTAAACTTTTGCAGTTCTTCCATTTTCTTATTTCATATATCATATATAATATTATATGGTGTACTTAAACATCTAATGTAAATGGAACAAATAGTTGCAGCAACTCCTCTTTGATGTTCACATTGTTATAGAAAAAATGTTCCATTGTTCATGGTAAGTGTTTTTGAGACCAATCCTTCAATTACCCAAGAAGTGCTGATTGCTCATTCTACATTAACTGTACCCTGCATAACATGAACTAATGTGTGAAAATACAACTTGTTAAATCTCATGAATCAAACTAGAATAATTACACTTGCACACAACTAAGCATGCCCTGATAATCTCTGACCTACTGTATTATAATAACGTGATCTTTGATATTACTTATTCTTTGTGCACTCTAATCTCAACCATGCACACACAGAGACAGTGTAGCAGGCTAGCAGAAAACATTGTCACACCAATAGACATGTACATTTTACCTTCCTCTGGGTATTCCAGTCCTGATAAGATAGAGGACAGAAGGGAGGAGAGATAGTTAAGATGAGAGAATGATGCTCATCAGAAAGGTAAATGAGAGAGCAAACATCATATCAATATAAAGAGAAATTCAAAGCCCTCATTTGTAATATCATCTCAGATTATACATTCAAGTACATTTAGTCTTATATCAACATTGTTCTCTATACTTTTTTTTTCTCCGAAAGTGATCATTTAAAAAAAAGTTAAAGTCCTTCCCGCACCGAAAGGTGCATAAGGCGGCGCCCATCTCCGGTTCCAAAGCCCTTAGGCCACACAACTTTGTGCAAGTCACTACAGCAGGGGGTTAGTCCACTGGTAATGGTGTGTGTTTAACTGCCATACTCTTTCCCAAATGCTGAGTGCTAAGCAGATAAAGCAGTATGTACCAATTTTAGAGTCTTTGGTATGACCCAGCCGGGGTTCGAACCCACGACCTACCGTATGCACGGCGAACACTCTACCCACTTGGCCATTGCACTGGTTAAGGGAATTAAAATTTGAAAGAATTGTGATGAGAATTGAGTGTACATGGCATGTGGGTTTAGTACAGCCAATGTTTTGCATCTAGTTCTTTAAAACATTACCTGCCAGCACCACAAAGTTGATGGTTGATGACATGGTCTGCACCAGGGCTGCCAGCACCCTGCACCCAGCCTGTACCACTCTCTCCTCACCCTTGTGTTCATCCACGGCACGGACCACCAGTTCCACTACAGACTGACGCACAGGGGCCTGGAGGGGACAGTCATGTTATAGCAACCTTAATATCAATAGGAAGTGTATGGTATGCTTATCTAAATGTACATGACGTTGGTTAATGCTGGCATGCATATGGAGGAAACAACATTGACAATGTACAAAATGTGCAAGACAAGTACACACCAGCTTTGACAAACATAACAATTGACACTTCAGTATTTTGCACATTTCGAACCTGTGGTCTGTTTGTGCCAGTGTTTCATGCTGCAACAAGCAATGACATTGTTTTCCAACTTTGAAAAAGGAGCCCTTGCATGGTCATGATCTTTCTTTTTTTTACATGTCATAGCAAAGATATCAGGTTTCTGCTACATGCATATCTTCTAAAATGATCAGAATGATGCCATGGCCCCCTGCACAGCTCGAGAGGCCCTTAACTTAAACAGCCTAAGTGCCCTTTCAACATACCTTCTCTCCAGGAAGTGGTCTGTACGTTGCCAGCTGCCCGAGCACCTGACAGCTGTACAGCTGAAGCTCTGCGCTGCAGTGGTGGGCTGCCATGGCCCCCTGCACAGCTGGAGAAGCCTTGCACTCCACCAGGGCCTGCAGGTTGGCTGTGAAGGTGCTGAGTCCTGCCAGCAGACGCAGCCACAGAATGTTGTGCTGAATGGGGTCCTGGGAATACAGAAATGGGATTCTTCAGAGCTGAGCAATGGACTGATAGCATTTAAACCTGATTTTATGGATTACATCAATGAATGCATTGATTTTGGACAATGACACATTGTAATAGCAAAAACAAGGTGCCAACAAGACAAACATCCCACCCCTTCTTACACTAAGGTCTTGTTCAACACTGCTGCCATGCAGTACATTATAAAATCATGATAGAATTTGCAGGCATGGAGTGTACCACTGGCTAGAGGCCAAGCTATCATCTAGGGCTTTACTTGTAGGCTAGACAAATGGTTCTGTCTGGTATTTGCTTTTTAAATGATTGTACCTTGTACCTGAGATGTATAATTATGAAGGAAAACTCTAAGAAAACCAAGATCATAGATAGTCCATCTTTGCGCAGAAATCCACTTACCAGGGAGAACCTGAGCAGCTGAACCAGCAGCTGGATGATGCAGGTGTGACCTGGGACCCGGCCCGCAGGTGTCTCGCCCCTCCCATCACTGCTCTCCTGTCCCATCTCCTGGTAGAACTCCCGCACAAAATCCACCAGTACCTGCTGGTCCACCTCAGATACCTCCTGGACACAATCATATCAACAACTAATCATTGGTGATAAATTGATGAAGGTTAGATATCCAGGTAATAAGATATAACAAATGACAGTTACTCAAGCTACTGGATAAAATTTGGAGACAGGCAGACGTTTCAGATAGCATCTGCTGTCTTCAGAGTTTTAGGTTTAAAACCTGGTTACTCCAGTTATTCCCTTTAGTCACTAACAAAAGACAGTGGAAGCTGTCTGAAATGTTGGACTGTTTCCAAATTTTATCTCCTAATGAGTAACTGTCATTTGGTGAAATCAACGGTGATGTTACAAATAGCCATCAGTTTATATTAGTCAACGAGAACATTTCTGTAAATTCTTGGATGTCCATCCTGGAGCGATAATGATGTCCATATATTGCATTGTAGAGGTGCTCGCAGCATACGGGCATACGACAGACTCGGACAGAAGTACTGGGGTGAGGTCTCAGTAAGCTATTACTGATTAAAAGCACACCCCATTCCCACCCCAAGGACACCCTAAAAAAAGTTAGGCGAGCATTCATGCTTTAAACTTATCTGGCTTTCCTGATATCACCACATTGCAAATACAGGCTTTCAGACACAATTTGAAATTCATTTAATCCATAGTGATGTTAACTTTATTTTCTGCTTTTTGGGTAATGATGCCCCCGGATAGACCAAGTAACCAATTTCAAACCATTTCATGTGACACAACACACTGTCCAAATGCCTGGTTGCATTGTAAGGCATCATGATGATACTGATTGATATCCCTAGGCAGCATGACATATGACCAACCACCAACTGATCCAATCAGGTTTCAGCACCAGGGACAGCCCTGCCTGATGTAAGTACAGAAGAATCTGTGTTAATCCTACATTAAAGCCAAATTAGACTAAGTGCAATACATCATCCTTTTGGAGGGATATATCTGCGACCTAGAAATAGCACAGGAAAGATTATCATTAACAAAAGACCATTACCAATGACGTAGCAACTTCCTTATCTGACTTGTCATGATTCAATTACTGAGGAGCTGATTTGATTACAGCCTGGAAAGCTTCAGCTTGTAATGTACCTGTTACGTTTCCTACAACCACTTAAAAAGGCTGGAGTAGAAAATATGCCCGATAATGTTAGACAAGTATAGACCTGTGTTTTATCAGGTGTCAAGCTAGTAACAGTCAAACACTAATCTGGAAGTTGCTGAGACATTGTAAGACTCTCAGAAGGGAAAATTTCATTTATCTTTCGAACCTTAAGCTCTTAAAATGTACTGTTGACATTGGGATAAAGGAAGCAGCTCATTCATCAATGTTGTGGATTGCGTGCCACTGAATAATTGAATTATAAGGCCAGGTGATCTATCTATATGTAGGTCAGGAAGGAAGGCAACTAGTTGTAGTCTAAACCAGTAGATGAACTAGCTTATTTCATATAAACAGAAGAAAATTGCAATCATCAAATAACTGTGCTACCTTAATATAGAAACATTAAAAAAAACTATAAGAAATGGAACCTTTTTTAAATACAATACTGGTAACCAAGAATACTGGTATGCAACATTTCCACTAACACCATTATACACAAACACATAATGGATATTGTGACATTGGGACATGTATTTTCCTTTGATGCATGGTTTTAGATAGAATCTAGTGCCTGAATGTTTATGGATATTGCACAAATCCTAGGACATCATGAAACCACTTCACTGTTTCTAAAATCTTTATGATATCTCTCTAAAAACAATTTTTGCTTGTTTCTTTGTTTGCAGGTTTTTTTTACCGGTACCTGTAAGGCCTTAAACAGTGTATCCACCAGCTGTGGGGTAGGCTGGAGGTCAGGTAAGGACAGCAGCTGTCGGCTCAGGATGGAGGATGCCAGGTTAGCCACCTGGTCAGGTGTGGTCAGGTGTTCCAGCAGGTCAGAGTCTAGGTTGGGCTGCACCACCACACACCAGTCAGGGGACAGAGGGGAGGAGACAGTACTGGTAGGCCTCCTCTCCTCCCTGTAGGTGAGCAAATATAAGTTATCATATTGTACACTTCAACTAAGTTCAAGCTGATATGATGTTGTTCTGTGCTGCTTGGTGAAGTTTATAATTATAGAATGTGAAAGTGAGTGTGTGTGTGTGTGTGCAAGGTGGGTGTGTGTATTTGTACATGTGTGAGTAAGACAGACAGATGCTGTACATGTATGACAATACTGTGGTGCTGCTGATTTCTATCAGCTTCAATGAGTGGTTCATTTGAAGGTCTATTACTGGCCTATATGGCCTTTGTGTAATATGATAATTTGTTGCCAAGATGTAACCAGAAGTGATGCAATCAGAATGCACTCTCTACCTAATACCTAAAGAGCAATGCAATCGGTTATGTACAATGGATTTATACAATCATGTAGTACTAAGTATAGTAAGTGCCTATTAGTAATACCGTTAGAAACACTGTAACAAAGAAAGCTTGGTGCTGACCATGTAGAGATATAATGTATCCATGATTACAGCTTCTCATGACATGCATGTGGTGATTTATTACTGTTTCCTGTGATATGACCACGATACCCTATCAGTATCATTTATTGTTTTCACATCGAGAAACTTGATAACGATAAACATTGTAAGGATTTGGTTACGATGATCATGCGTATGTCCCAAATAAATCATGCGTATGTCCCAAATAAATAGTCATTGGTGATGCAATGCCAGTGACCATGGCTTGGTGGCAATGACTATTTTCTACTGCAATTTTAGTGACGAAAATATATCTCACATATACTATGATATAGTGATTTCAAAACTGGAAGACTTTTGGGATGATAAAATCTACATTACATTAGGACAAATTGTAGACAGCCAACAATGATGGACCTCAACAGATTTCTAGAAACTAATTGAATTACCTCCTCAAGGCATCCCTTGATAAGTACACTGCACATTGGCCCATTTCGGTCCTCCAGCAATACAGCTGTTGCCTGTCATTTTAGCATATATTTGTCCATTGTGCAGACAACCTATGCCGTGGGGCTGACTTCAAATATCAAATGAAAGCTTTTTTTTCCGCATGACATAAAGCTAATAAATAGATCTGTTGGGATTCTGAAAGTCCTACAAAAAGACATGTGTCAAGTCCTTTCCATATTTCAAGTTAATATAAAGAGGAAAAATATGTATTGTCAACCTGCTGGACTCCCTTAAGTATTAAATGGGATGGACCAGTGTGCCGTTATGGAATAGGTCTTGAGGGATCGTGTTACAGAAAGTATGATGACAGATTCGGATCAGGTTTGGGCAGCTTAGAACATCGGATGACATACATGGCATCATCTGTTGGTGACCTTTGGCCTAATCAACTGTGTGAGCAACGGTAAATAGGTCTTCAATCATCTTCGTAGTTATCCATTTCAGCCACTGTTAATGGCTGAACTTGACAACTTGATGACTTGTATGAGCCAGTAACTTACAGTAACATGCTGCCTACTTTGTTTGGCCTTGATGTTATTTATTGCCACAAATGCACTCCTGGCCTTGACCTCTGTGAGAGAGTCAATAACATGTTTTTGTCATTAAATGACACAATGCAGGGTGCAAAATACTTTTTTGAGCCAGGTTGCCCATGTTGCAACCTAGGGCAAATGCTAGGTTGCACATCCAAATTTCAGGTTGCTCCAGCAACATTCAGCGATTTCATCAAATTAAGCTCGTATGTAGCATATAATACTACTAACATTTCAAAATATAAATTATATAGTTTTGTGTTCCCATTGACCTAACAACATCTTGTTTAGCCAAGGGCAGTGTGTTTTCGTCTTTTTCAGCTCAAATTCCACGACCTATGAAGGGTTTTGGATGGTTTAAAATGAAAAAGTGTTGATTTCTTTGTTTCAATTGAAGATTTACCGAATTTTATGAAAGTGACACTGTGTTTTTGTGAGCTTCCAGGGCTCCGATTGAGATCTTTGGCTCAAAATATAAGGTTGCACACTGCGCTATCTGGGTTTGGAATTAACTTGCACCATCCGAAATATTGTTGCACTGTGCAACGTGCAACCAGGTATTTTGCACCCTGCAATGTAATGTCTGAAAGAAAACAGGTGTCTACTTTCACTGGGTATGTTTTTCCTTCACCTCAATGATCATTGAAATTTGTAGCTACAAGGAGGAGAAGTAAAACATCCTTTTGTTTCTTACCTTTTTCTCTCAAACCTGAAGAGACCATGTCTCCCCACCCTGACAAGGCATCCTGTAGCAGACAATTAAAGTCAGTTCAGTTCAAAGTACTTTGAGGCGGGTATATCTAGGTTTTGACTTGTTTTACTTTTTACTTTAACTGCCAGGGGTTCTGAGTAAGTTTATGGAAATATATTTTTTTTTACAACTTTCCGAATTGGATTTATCAAGAGGACAGTCTGGCGCAGATTCTCAAAATTTATGAAGGAACTGAGGGTGCAACGGATATCATTATAGCTTAGTACAATGAAAATGTAGTAATGATCATCATCATCTGGTCGAGCTCAGATGTTCTTGACTCATTCCCCCATCTCACTGGTCATGCAAAGCTATTAGTTATGTTATAGACATGAACTCAGTTAGGATAAACAACTTTGCATCACTGCATCCAAGGAGATTTATCTTGCTATACCCAAGGAGGATTAAAACATTGTTTAAGCCTCTTGGTGTAATCTCGTGTTAAATGGAATATCCCTTGTTGCCACTGAGCCTGACCTACCCTGGCTCAGCTGTGTCGGTTCCCCCAGTTCCACATCGTTGATGGAGCAGGTCAGACTTCCCTGTTGGGCGGCAGACAGAAGAAAGCCCCCATCTCTAGCCTGTACCACACAGAACACTCCTGCCACACTTTCACCTTTTATGGCTATGTCAACATCCTTATTGGATCCTGAAAATCAGATAAAAAGCAGAAGTTGCGGTAAAATATTAATGATGAAATGCAAATGCATGGAAAAGAATGCAGAACATGTAAGTTTCTGCTTAATTATGCCAATAAACTTGAGTTATAATGTATTACTAGTTGACATGCGACATACAGCAATAAATGTTCAGGAATATTAATGGTTTCACATTATGCCAATGATCTTTACTAGTATATTTCTGCCCCAAATGACCAAATGCAATAAATTGTGAACTAAATGCAGTTTTTAAAATGGCAGGGGTGCCAAATTGTTTGCGATGTCATGTACAACGGCCTACGCCCTGACCCTACCAAGGTCCATTATGATTGTACATGGAGCGAAAGTCACCCTAAATGCATTGTTCTGGACAATGCACTTTGTAACGTGAGCACAATTCGAAGGACCACGAACCATAAACGTTATTGTGTCACAATTGTTACAACGTTATCCCTGCATTGATTCAGAGCTGGTAATCTGTGACATTTTGGTGTGCTTGTACGCTCTAGATTCCATGATAACAAACCTACCTATAGTGACATCTCGCCCGGTGCTAAGTTCATGTCTCTGTCCGGTGTTCAGGTCCAGGAGGAAGGCGGTGTTTACAAGACCACCACTTCCCCCTGGCCCTGCTGCCGCCATGTCTCGCCGAGAACCCTGATTTGCACGTTGCCCGATAACGGGTTTGCCGCTCACAGGGGCCCAGAAAGGGCCCCGCACTCTACAGTCATGTCTCTGAACTACCAGCCAACGTCTGTGCAGTTATTGGCAATAAAGACGCCCCTAAAACGGACAGAAATCTACATGTTCTGGGGAGGGAGCGCAAGATCGTGCGCCGCTATCAGCTGCAAGCTGCCTGCCATACAATATCGACCTTTGACCCCCAGGGGTGGCAGACGCCCCTGATTATCAGTTATTGTAGTCAACTATTCACTGATCGATCGACCGTATCTGCAGCCGTTTGGACACATGTACAGTAAAGAGCAAAACGTTTCACGTTGCTGCTGAAAATCAGGATCATTATGTCGTTATCAAACTCCACTCGAACATTATGGCGTCGCGAAATTGAATGGATTGAAGTCATTATCTATAACTTACATTTTATATTTTAATAGTGTGGTCTTTTCACCACTGTTCCGTTGTGTTTAATACCCCGGCCTTTCTTCTTGTCTACTTCTCATGAAGATATAACGTAATATTAAAGGTGTCGCATGAGGTCAGTCGCTGAAAACGCTGAAAAGGTCACATTGATTATCGGATTGAAACCCAATCAGCACCATGGACAGAGCGCCTGCAGTCTGTGCTGTTGAAAGCCACACAACGTTCTTTTCCTTCGTCCTCCGGAAAGCTTTAGATGTGAAATGTCCACACCGATTAGCTCAAAAAGCTTTAAGGTAGGATTTGTCAAACTCAGAGGAAGGCTGGCGGCATCAGTGCACTTAGTCACGTCTGCAGACCCCAGCTTTTAACTCAATTTGTTGCGAAGTGGAAGTCGGACTGTCCATACTAAGCTGAATGTGTGGATATCATTTCAGTACAGCCTCCAGGAAAATGATAGGCTTCAGACGCCAGTATTGCACAACTGGTCTTTCTTAATTTCACAGACTCTAAAACACAATGTACATGTCTATTATACTATGTGGATACATCCATTAAGGACTAGAAAATGGACATGTCAACAAGGAACGAATTCAAGAAAAGGTTGTTCAACACGCTTTTGATATTTACAAAGTGGACCTAATCTTGACAACCATATGGCGACGTGAACTATACGTATCACTTATATGTGCTTACTCGCCATTGAAAACAGTACACTTACTTCATACGAATCATTGTATAAAACGGAGCAGGAAATCATTTAACGTTATACGATGAACGCATCTGGCAACAAGCAAAGGAAGCATTCAATCACTTGAATAATTTCTAATTCAACTAACACTTATGTCCCCCACTAAAACGAACCATCTGACAGCATTTGATAATTATGAATAGCCCTATATCAGGCTGAGTTGTACATTGTGTTGTACTATCTTTTTTCACTTACGTGGTATTAATTTCACCACGCGTACGTCCACATTAAGTATTTTAGTTTTATAATCAATATAGTGTTCACAATCACAAGAGCTAACGGAGGGCCTATGTACGTCTACATTTACGTTTCACACATAGCTCATCCAGAAGTACATAAGGTTACTTAGAACTACAAGACTATGTAAACATTTACAACGTGAACTTTGCAATGTAGACCATAATCACGTAAAAGACTTCAGAGTAAACAACTTGGCGTTGATGACCATGTATAAGTACAGTACAAAAACCCCTAAGTAGTAGCCTCCATAGTCGGTTCAGTATGAGAGCAGCGTATTAATGATATCACGGCACAGTTTTTAATCAGACGTACTGTGTTCTGACTGCAGTGTTGTGATGGATGCTTTTTTCTCAACTGTTTCCTTCCTGCTCGAAAATCCTTACACGGGTACCGCCTGTATGCGAGTGCTTCGCCTCTTTCTGAAACACAGGATGGCGCGGAAGGCTCTTCTATAGTCCCTGTTTTTCCACGTGTGAATGATGGGGTTCAGAGAACTGTTGCAGGCGTAAATAATCGCGGCAACGACGAACGCGGTGGGCGGGATGTCGTCCATGCCATTGTCCGCTGCGTAAAACATGGAGTACGGGGCTGTTGTGGACAGGAACGTGATGTAAATGATGAACATTTGTTTGGTTTCCTTCACGATTTTGATGGGGACGATTGGGGCGTGTTTTAGCTGTTGGTTCGGTTTGGATCTTTTGGCGCTCTTTCGTACAGTCAGAAAGATCCGAAAGTAGCAGGTGATGCAAACGAAGTTCGAGACGGCCACTGTGGCTCCCGGGAAAGAGAAAAAGTACAGATATGTGCTCGGATTGGAGACCACGAAGTCGCAAGTGTAGGTGGCGTGGTTGTATCCGAACTCACCGAACCCGAAAAATGCAGCTGGGGTGACCATCAGAAACGATACTGTCCACGCCATCGCTATCATTGTACTTGTCTTAACAGGGGAGAAGAACATCTTGTAGACTGAAGGCTTCTTGGTGACCAAAATGTAACGATTTAAGGCGATGAGGGCCGATGAGATGAGTGAGTGACATCCGCTGAGGACCGTGATAACCCCGAGACCCGTGCAGAGTTCGGGCTGAAACACCCAGCCGCCAGTGCTTTGCTCGTGAGCCGAGAGCGAGTCGTAAAGTGCCGCGAAGATGAGATCGCTGACTGCCATGCTGGTGATGAACGCGTTCAGAGAACACCGCAGCTTCTTGGTCAACACGAAAGACAAGATGAGCAACAGGTTGCCGAACGTCCCAACTATAGAGATCACGAGGAAGAAGAAAGATGCCACGGGGTTGGGAGTGAATTCTAACCCCCTGATCATAGAGGGGGTCGTGGTGAGGGGCTGGGTGAGGTTCGCCAGGTAGACAGTCTCGTTTGAAAATAAAAAGTCCACCGTGACTGCAGGTGTGAATGATGCAACAGTCTTGTTTTCTGCCATGTTTTTCGGCTGTCAACGGCTTGTTGAAGACGCTTGACCGGAATACGACAACACGCTTGTTCACCTCACTGACCTGATAGCATGGATTAGAAGAAATACGTGAGAAGATTTATCAGATTCATCATGGTATGTTATTCTGATCAAAATCCCCAAAGGATCATGACAGGGATGCACGGACATGTTAAGTTACGTTCCAAAAGATAAACAACAGAGTGTGTGTATGTGCATATTCAAAATTGAATTTTTCTGCGGGACCTGGTGAAAATGCTAGTAACAATGCACCTAATGTAGAGAGTAGTTAATAATTTCCAAATGTTCAGGATTTGTTTTTATTGCTAATCTTAGCCACATGTTCCATCTAATGCTTGGGTCACATTTCCCAGCCGGGACCCGGCCGGGCTGTTTGTGGAAACGAAAAATCTAAATGTATATCAATAAATATGCACAAGCTATGCTCTTTAATTAATGTTGGTACGTTTTGTGTTTTTGTTGTCTTTTATATCATACTTTTCGTTCCCAAAGACTGCCCTGCCGGGCCCCGGATTGGAAATGTGACCCAAGCATAAAATGGAGTTTTGTTTCCTGACAAATATTGAAATTCGTTTACAGAGCACAATCTATAGCAGTTAATCAAGTTAGATATTCACCAACTGCCATTGTTTTTGATTTCCACACATTACACAGTACATTGATTTTATCTATCAGAAAATCCAACCACAACAAGTGTACTCCCAAACTACTTTGATAATTCCCGTGACTAATAAGCTGCGTAGTTAGATGATATCGCTCTAGTGATTAATAGGATCATTGGTGTACTCTACGATTATCGCATCGATTAACACTACTTACGCAGATACTTAGATGTTATCACGATACGACCATGGGATTGTTGTAATCTTTGTTTCTTTTTTTTATTCTTTAAATGTACGCTTTATTAGAGAACGTTAATTCATAAATCTCATGACTTTCCGTGAAAACAACTAAGAAATCGCTATCCGTCTATGTTGTGACGGCATTGCCATGGTAAACATGCAAATTTTTAACAGTGGTTGTGTTTTTCTCGGGATCATAGCAAGTGCGAAACCATGATTGTCTGGCAGTAAATCTTCGAAAACGTGTGAAACACTGGCGACGGCAATCGAACGAAAGTAATAATGGTGGTGCATGGTGGTGCGTCAATTGAAGTGTCGTGTGGACAAGCAAGGCTTGGAAAACATGATCTCAATGAAAGCAGACTCTGCAGTGCCCAATCTTCACAAGTGAGAACGAATTGAACCTAACAATTTTTCAAGATCTTAATATTTCGTATCTTTAAAAAAATAGTTTCAAGAACTATATCGTATATTCAAAAGCATGTATACGACACGACATAAGAAAAGTGCGGGGGCGTTGACACGCGCTTGTCACTGACTAAGACTTACTCTATAAAGCCATATCGCATTTCTAGGTTAAACACATACCATCTTCTATCCACTTACAAGGGTTACACTGCCAATAGTCCATAATCTATATGCATAACAGTACTAAACCTGTAGCTTGATATCCCCAAAGGCTTACCTAGGCGTCTCACCTCTACCTTAAGTAGATTGTCTGGAGCAGCATGTTGCGCACCCTTTCCGCTAGACGGTCATGGATTTGTGTGACCTTGGTTTTATGATTTGGGTATGATGACGATGTAAAAGCATGACTTAAAAGACAGCAAAACACACAAGACGTAAAAAAAATCACTCTTTGTCTACGAAATTCGTTGAGCGGTCTGTCAAATATGTGTTTGCTCATCGGCATTAGCCTCTAGTCGAAACAGGGTGTCAAATGGAAAACAATGCACTTACCATGCACCAATCTGTGCCGAAACGCAGGTAGACGAACCAACGAGGCTATTGGCACGGACGAAGCTTCGACAAACACATTGCTCACAGGTCTCCTTAAGTCTGAGCTAGCACATCAGAGGGTCGACTCTTTATAAGCACCGGTGTGTTTAATATGCAATTCACCGCGCACTCGCAGTTACTTGGGACTGCGCATGCATGCACTCACGTCGACTCTATGTTAATTGAAACGAAGCAGATGTAGTGGCATCTGTTCGGTTGTGCTCTTCAACGACTTATATTTCTATCGACGGTAAGAGTCTAAGACAAATGTCGGGGTTTGTTGCCGTATGTCACATATGTCACATATCCACGTTAGCTTAATGCGATTTTAAGTGTCGTATTAAGTCCTAGAATTAAACTAGATACAAGTCTGGTCGAAATTTATGAGTACGTGCCTGAAACATAGAGAGTACTGGTAAGATGTTGTTGATTCCATATTCCGTCAAATAGTGATTTTTCAGACATGTAGGATTTGTTTTGTGAATAGGTGGAAATCTGTGTATCTAGATCTGTTTGTTAACCGATTTAAAATCAAGAATGGGGAAGGGCCGGTATAAAGTTGCTTTAAACGGTATGTTAGCAATGCCACTGGTAAGCTAAAATCATTCATGCAGATTTTTTAATGCACTCATAGCTATTTCTTATTGCTTAAGACAATGTGGAGTTTTGAGGCATCAAATTTTGTGACTTCAAAGACAGTTCCACGATCAAATTGCCATATACAGGCGCAAAAATGTGAGCTGCTTTTTGGGACAAACACACAGAAAACAATCAAGAAGCCAATCTTGCAAGCGTGCATTTGATACGAAAACGTCAGCATCTAATTTTGGTAATGTTTAGGTCCCGTTTGGAAAATGGGGCCCTGTCGGGTAGTTCACGGGCCGGCTGTTTTTCGGCACTTTCGGGCTGACCCCTATGTGGTCCCGTCGGACACCCTGCGACTTCAAGGCTATTTTTTGTACGTCCGGGACCCGCAGTGACTTTAACTCGAATTTGAATTCAACCCGGGACCCTGTAACAAAAAGACGCCGTGAGGTAAACATGGGAAAACCAAAAGGTACCCCCACGGTACCCGACAGTCCACCACCACAAATTTGTGGCTTCGGGGCCCGGCCGGGGCTACATCCCCGACGGGCACCGGCGCAATATTGGGACCTAAGCATAAGAGCTTGTTATTCTACTGTGACCTAACTTTCAGGACAAACACGTTCATACCAACGAAAAGTCACCCAAAGTTTGCCAAGATTTTCTTAACTCTGTCACCATTACAGGCATTTGCTCTTCAAAGCCTGCCTTCCAAGTGGAAACCACTCTGGAGAGTGAACACCATTTGCACGCAATTACGTTCTAGGCACTTCAATAAGGTGCATCTAAAACGTTAACTACTGCCGGTGGAGAACAAAGAACTTCCGACAGAAGAAAATTAAAGACTGGACTAACAGAATGTAGTCATTTTAATGGCAGGTCGTTGTTCTACTGATAAGTACCAATGGGATCCTTTTCGGTTCTATCAACATGAGCTTTAGGAGACTTTGTTCACAAGGGAGCTCGATAGGAGACACAAACTCTACAACGCACCCGAATTTCAAACGGCTGTTTTAAGGTCGTCAGTGTCCGACGCCGACAGTAATGACAGTGCGTTAAAAGCAGCTGTTTTCCGCTTCAAGGCCACCCTGGCAAAGTAAAGTAATTTGTACGCAAAAATTATGCATTAGACGCTCCATGAAGGTGCGCTTTATGGCCAAACACTACTGGAAAAGCATTTAGAAGTCTAAGAAAACGATCAGTCTGAGAAAACAATGATTAAGGATAGATCCAGAAGGACCTTGCGCAGCTTTTATAATGCTCAGTCTGTTGCTTCCTGTTTCACCAAAGCTCATGGGAGCTACGGATGTTCAAGGTTAAACCCTTGGAATCCGCTAGCTCCTACGAGCGATAAATGACCCCATCTAAAGCGGCTGAAGTTTCCTAAACGTATTTAGCAGATATACACGGAGTAGACTAGCCAGCCGACATGGAGTGGCACACTGAATTTGCTGCCAGGTGCTCTACATTGTACAGGTATTGTGTTGTTGCAGTTCTAATAAAGACTAAATAAGGCTTCCACACAGAAACTGACAGTGTGCAACTCCAGCTTTGTCACTAGTGATGGGTTATTGAGGTACGAAGAATATTGTTTGCCTTATGGTCCAATCCGCAACATCTATCTCCTAATATATCTTGTATTTGGTCGAGTTATTGCCTTTCAAATTCAATAAAATCAACACACAGGTGCAAGTAGTATTCATGGCACCAGTATTGAGCACAAGCATCACTGGTAAATCAGACATGATGAATTCATCATTTCCCACTGGACTTTGAAGAGTCGTATCTAATATAAATGCACTCCTTCAAACAGAAATCAGAATAATGATAAGTCACACACTAGAATCGTCATTATTTGGGTTTTAATTGCTTGTTATTAGTTCATTATGATGGCAACTCTACTGAGGATGCCTATTGTCGTCATCATTTTAACGACCTTTAAAACACAAGTCAACCATCTTTGAACTGCACTTCCTCAATTATGCCCAGGAAATTGGAATTTAGTTGTGACACTTTGTTGTTCAACCATGTACTCAAAGTTGGTTAAGTCCTGATAATTGCACAGACACAAGGGAGCACATCTGCACCACCTGAGGTTTGAGTTTAAACAAGCTGAGACGTCCAGACAGGGTTGCATAGATAGAACATCAGTCAAAGAGACAGTACTGCATTTTCCAAGGAAATGGATTGCCACATTACTGATGAAGAGATGACTGCATTTTCACAAATAATGTCCAAAGACTTAACACAGCGTCTTATCTTTGCAGCACAATTTGTATGATAAATTCTATTGGCTTCAGCTCAGTTCTTCTTTTAGATTGATGTATATGAAGTTCCAGTTACGGAAAAGTCTCAACTTATTTGCACCCTCCTTGGAATGGACTTGGTAGGAAAATCTAATACTCACAAAGACAGACTGTGACAAGAATACATTGAAAACAACATGGAAACCTAGTAAACTGTTCTACACATGATGTGATACAGTACTTTCACCTTATAGATCAGTATTTTCTTCACAATATTTAGTTCACCTGCTTCTATAAAGAATAAAATATGGGTTAGATATACAAGAGGATCTGAAAAGCAAAACATCCATGATGCATGAAGTAAAAGGTACCGTAATAGAGTCCTCGCACTTCTTCAAGTTTGTGCCAGCAAGCATTCATATAGCCTGGGTGCTATCCTATTTAGTTAACTGGGGATTCCATGTAGGGAGCAACTATAGGATCACTGGTTAGCTAACTAGATTGGATGGCACCCAGGCTAGCTAATCACAATGAACGGGGGAAGATATCATTCCTATGACCAGTGTGAAGTAAAGGTAATCATATTCATTCTTTTCAAATCTACAAAAACCCAAACTTTTATAGCTTAACTGCTTAGCATAGATCTATCATAAAGAGTAACTTGATAATTCAAATTAAGTTGAATAGAACATCAAACATGCAGAAGCAGCTAATAACCGCATGCAATAGTAACCACAGTCTAGAATGCAAATCAATTATAATTGATACAACTTTTCTCAACATGATAGTTTCACATTAGATATTGCTAAATGCATAGATCATATTGGGTCACCATTGCCAAATGTGTTCCTATATCAGCAGGACACATTTAATTCTCTATTTTCTCAGGATGGCCGTCATCAGCACCTTGTGAAATAACTGCAATCACCTACAAGACAAAGAACTTAGTTGAACACAGACACTAAACAACTTAGTCATCATCAGCCCCACGGCCTGTTTAACATGATGATCCATAAGATAGTCAGACCCTAACATAATAACAGCTATAAAAAGCACCTGGGGTTTCAGATATTCACCATATTTGTCTTCTTCTCTTTCAAAAAACTTAATGTGCAATGGCATCTCATTACCGGGACTAAGATTAACTGTCTCATTCTACCAATTACTAGTCTGAGGAACCTGGGATGGAATCCCTAACTTCATGCATACTGTCATGTTAGTGTATATTTCTCATCAATCATATTTTTTTTCAAAATTGTGGGCCATTCTTGGTAATGTGTAAGTCTTCAATACCAAAGTCTTGGACCTAAAACAAAGATGTTGCTGGAAGAGTCATTACAAGCTAGAATCTGATTGACCTTACCTGCTCAGCTGCTCTCTTACCGGCCCAGACAGCTCCTTCCAAGCTGCCATATCCCCGTGTGGATGATTCTGTCCCAGCTAGGAACACTCTGCCTGTAGGGTTGCACCTCCACCTAACACCCAGAATGCCAGAGAGAGAGAAAGAAATTTAAAGTAGGATCATATTGAAACTGTTACTACCACATGATAAGTCACAAAGGCTGTCATTTTCACTTCCTGGTCATTAAGTTAAACAGCTTAAGAAATAATTCGAGCCATCAAATGTCACTACAAGCCAACTTCAGAATGTTGCAAGTGATAACTGTTAAGGAAAAACTTAACCATCCAATGGTCTTATTGCAGGTGAGGACACCAGGTGGGAAATATGCGGAGAAACCACCTCCGATGTACTGACCTCCTCATTCCAGTTCTTCTCCAGGTAATCCAAGGGCTGTCCAGAAGAGAATGTCTTACTTACTTTCATGTCACATGACATGAAACATAGAATGTGTGAATATTCATCTGAGGACGTTGATGAAGGTTAGACATCCAGGAAATAAGATACGCCAAAAATAATTACTCAAGCAGCTGGATAAGATTTTGAAACAATTCATCTGAGGTGTTAATACTATAGTACTAGTGTCACAGTATTCTATCATACAAAATCTTGAGCTCTGCTAAGTAGCCAATAGAAAAAAAGGAAGCGAAAAAAACACACAACAACTTTGAATGCATCATTCCAGCTACATGTAGTCCACCATAGTCTGTTCCCGACAGCTGAACAGTCTCTACTGTATGGTAATTACTGTAACCCACACCTGCATGGCTTCTTCTGAAGAAAAAGCTTTGGCCAAACATTGGCAGAAGGCATCTTTCCTGGAGGAAAGAAACAGACTGAGTGCTGGTTCATATGTATATAATTATATTAATCAGAGGAATGCATTTTTGCATTGTTCCACACTTGTTTCCAACAAGCAATCCTAAGAGATAATGGTGACCAACATAGTGAAATAAGTTGAGACTGAATTGACTGTTAATTCAGCTAGCATAGGTATCAGGTATGCTCAGATATCATTATACAATGTGTTGTTGAAGTTGACAAAGTACATTGAAAGGGTCAATCTAATTGGCATTTAAGTGTCATTTGAGAACATGGTCTTCAGCCAATTAGATTGACCTGTCACACTTTTAGAGTTTCTAAAATACTTAAAAGTGGTTGTTGACTCTCGTCACCTTTGTTCTTTAGTCATCTCCCTTGCTTTGATGGCCTTTTTACCTGTTATTGTCCTGTACGTAGAACAAAATAACCAAGAAGTATCATGAAATCATGTAAACTTTCAAATATATGACATACATGCAGCCAGGGTGTGGGTTGGGGGATGAAGACGTTATAACATAAGCCATAGAGGAAATAGAAAACCAGAATCCCCTTATATGTACATCTGCCACAATAGCAACGAGTCAGCAAGTTTGAAGATTTACCTTTGCAGGAATTATTCTGGGTACTGCATGGTGCAAGATTTTAGATTAGTGAACGTACTCAGAATCAGGTGCGTATATGAAAAACTTAAGGGAGTCTCAATGACTTACATTGTATTCTGTATGTGAAGCTCACAAAAGATATCAATAATGCTGTTACAAATAAATGATGGCCTTTAAGTCAAAATAGAAGTGTGTGAGCCTACGCAGTGAATGCCGGGTACTTGTTGCCAGGAACAGTGTCGTCAAAGGCATTCACAACGAGACAACCAGGATAGTCCGCAAACAGCTGCACTGAGCTATCTGCAAGATGCAAGCAGCAAAACTTCCCTCACAATAAGTCTCAAATTACCTGACCATTGATAATATGATTAATAGATAACTGACAGACACTAATAAATATCAGAATTAAATATTTGAAGGGAAAAATCACAATCCTTTTAATTCATTACCAGGAAAGGCAATCAAATGAAGTATTGAAGCACGAAAAAGGGAAGGATACATACGTCAAACAGATTTCAGTCTAGACAGACGAATTATGTAACAGAGTGTTACGTAGTCAAGAGTCATTCAACTTTTGGATACTCCAAGTTAAGCCTGATAGTTTGCCAGTTAAAACACAATTCCTGGGCAAGAAATTGCACAGTACCAGATTTTAATTTCCACTAGACCTTTTTCTCATCCAACATGTATTCCGTATCTTAACTTTGAAGTTTGACTAACCTCCATTTCCCCAGAAGTTAGTCTTGTAGTACAGAGTGCATCTGTAGACATGACCCATGGTGATGTGGTGGTAGGCCTTGGGCAAGGCTGGGGAGAGGCTAATCTTACTGTAACATGGAGGAGGGATAGCCAGGATCACAGCTTTAGCCTGGGGGAAACATTATCAGGAGTCAGGGATGGCTGGGGAGAGGCTAATCTTACTGTAACATGGAGGAGGGTCAGCCAGGATCACAGCTTTTAAAGCCTGGGGGAAACATTATCAGGGGTTAGGTAGGGTCAGAGGTGGAATAACAGCAAAAGTGTAATTTTTTTGTTTCACTGTGATTGGATTTTGTACCTCAAATCCTCTTAATTGTACTAATATTCCCAAGGGTTGATCATCTTTTTAAACCACAGTTCAAATTCTGTACAGTATGAATAAGCAGAATTGGCAGATTAATCAGATAGTTATATAAGCTGCCTAAAATCAGCTAATTACTCAACTGAAAGCATTATTGTTCTTCATGAAAAAAGGTGATCCTAAAACCAGTTAACAGTCAGAGGTACATGCACATGTAACTTGCTGACCTCCCAAGTAGATCCATTGCCTGTGACCAGAACTCCATCCTCTACATTCTCGACCTTGGTAATGGGACAGTTCAAGGTCACCTTGTCTCCCAGCTGTTCTACCAGGACCTTACAAAGATGCCGCATACCTCCGCTTACCCTGTGCTGGGAATGAGATCATACCAGAAAAATAAAGCATACTTTAGACATGCATTTAATCGACTGCATACATGACTACTTTGTAACAATATCAGCATCAAATACATAGCATTTTTGTCTATAGCAACCATACAAAGATCATAGGCCTACAAAATGTTAGGACCTTATCACACTTTTGCATATATCGTAGTGCGTATGAGTTGCACATTAACATTTTTTTGTTTAAGTAAAGTTAGCAGGGAAGAAGTTGTTTCTACTTTGACCCACCGTTGTGCAGCCTATAGTTTATCAAACCAAAGAAATAACTTCTTCAGCTGCAAACTTAACCTAAACCAAAAACCAAACTAATGCAAATTTGTATACATGCATATGTGCGAAGGGGGCTTATATCAGAGCAGCTGTCTCAAATATACTTGAAGTTAAAATGTCACGTGTTATCCTTGAAGATGCTCGGCAGAGATACTGTGACCCTGAACTGGAAAGAAGAATAATTGAGCAACAAAATTTCCTTTGAACCATGTGGATTTCATCTTTTAAACCTTCTCCCTGCTGCTTAATCCCATGACCAGAAAAAATTTGGTGCCAGATGGCCCAGTAACCTTAGCAGTCTGAACATTAATGCAGTTCTTCTAATTTGAAGGTGTATGAGTCAGACGTATTGATAGTAACTCAATACATCAGCATCAAATAATCTAACCTACAGGTTGGAAACACTTCCTTGACCTACTTATATAACAAATTCTATTTTATCAAGGAGAAGAACTAATTAGGAACATAATACAGTGGTGCATTATTCCATGTAACATCTATATGACAAAAACCATTAGTGGTGCATATATCATGAAGGTTATTGATGACATGTAAACATACCAGTGTCTATAACAGTTTGCCTCGATCCAACTTAGGTAGAAAGATAATCATTGTTGAATTTTGGTAATCATTTATGCATGCCATGATAAATGTATATTACAACTGATCTTTCGACTCTATGCTTTTAGAGTGAGCACATCTTAAACTATAACTCCTAAATGTCTTCATGGATGCTGAATGTTGATTCTAAATGTTGCATTTCTAGGTCATCTCACACAAAAAGATTAATGACAGTGCCATTGGAAATATATTTTGAGTTATAGCATGGTGGTGTAATTTTCATACTGTGTATTGGTAGATGGAGTTTACTGTCAGCTACAATTGACGTTGCCAGAGGCCATGAGGTGTCAATGGTGGAAACTACAAAGAAGGTAATCCTACAGTAATTAAAAGGTAAAGGTAAAGATATTCCCATGACCTTTTTTTAAGTCTGTAGAGGCAGTGGCTTGTTATGCACTGTGTCTAGGGCATGGCATTGGAAGGTACAGAGCCCATCCTTCTCCTTCCACCTTTCAAACTGAAGTCAGGTACCAATTGGTGCAACGGGGTGGAGTGAGGAAAGTCATGTTAAGTGCCTTTCCAAAGGGCACAACACGACATCAGTGGCATGTCAGGGGACTCGAACCCAGGACCTCCCACCCTAACCGTTATGCTGACACGACGCCACGATACAGTAATTATGTTGAATAGAAAAGAAGACTGAGACCTGTACCTGAGGCGGTTTTGGGTTGACCAGTGTGGCCCACCTCCCCCCTCCATACTGACCCATCAGCCACAGGAACCACAACATGGACACCTCCTCAGGCTCTGCACACGCTAACAAACTTACAAACGCATCCGTAATCCTCCACACAGACCTAAACAATCACAGCAAGAAAATCACATGATTGGCTAAATTTTCTGAATGATGACTCGACAGTGATGCTGAATGATAAATACATTAATTTGAAGCTGGTTAGGAATAATTCTACATTTTTTACATTTCCTTGATACTATGGTAAAGTTAACTTCACAGTGACATCAGCTACTCAATGGGGAAAACGGGAGGCAACTTGCATATATCCATATTTTCTGTTGGTCAGTTCAGATTGTGAAGTATTTTCTGTCAGTTGAAATATAGGTGTCTGATGATTTGCTGCTCCTTAAGCTTGAATCATAAAAAGTAATTCTTTTACAAGATTCTGGCATACCAGAACCACACAGTCCTGTCAAAGAAGTCCTTCATGGTGCAGGAGTCCCATTCCTGAGCTGACGCAGCCTCCCAGGGTTCTTCAGGTGGGATCTGAGCAACAAATGTGTTAGAATATAAAATATTATGCTCAGCTTTGCTTAACAAAGAAAGAAGAATCATTAAAATTATGGCTGTTGCATAACTAACCTGGTTAGCCAGCCTGTCCATGGTACTGAAGACGCTATAATGATGTTATAACAGATACTGCAGACCCCTGACTAACCTGGTTAGTTAACCTGTCCATGGTACTGAAGATGCTATAATGATGTTATAATAGATACTGCAGACCCCTGACTAACCTGGTTAGCTAGCCTGTCCATGGTACTGAAGATGCTATAATGATGTTATAACAGATCTGTAGACCCCTGACTAACCTGGTTAGCCAGCCTGTCCATGGTACTGAAGATGCTATAATGATGAAATAACAGATACTGTAGACCCCTGACTAACCTGGTTAGCTAGCCAGTCCATGGTACTGAACACATTATAATGGTCCAGTCTAACCAGAGGGTTCCATGTGGGAAGAGACATGGGGGTGAACCTCGAGACACTGTCCTGTAAGAAGTCATTTTTGGTAAAAACAAAGAAACAATTCCATCTTTTGATAGTGCAGGTTGGACACCAATGCTGACTGTTTGAGACTCAGAAAGAGGCCAGATGAGGTTATTCCAACATTGTCATAGCCATAAAGAGTGTTTCATTTTTCATCCCTCTCTAAAGGTAGCAGCTGTTGTAGAGTACTACAGTAACGCAAAGTAAAGAACTCTGTGCAGCACCCCACCAGAATGTAAGTCCTGATCTAACCCTGGTACACTAGAAAATTTGCTTGTTGGGACAGAAAATCTGAACTTAATGACATGAAGTTGATAAAGATTTATTTTTGTAAGCTTAAAATGACAGATTTAACAACGAAAATTTGCCCCAAACAGCAAGTGGGATGGAAAAAACTTAAAGCTAGAGACAACCCTGCACTAGTGCATTGACATTTACCTCTCTGACATACACCATTTGCGTAGGAGGCTGTTGCCAGACCTTCACTCCAACATCCTTTATGAGCTGCCATAATGTGGACATGGCTGGGCCACAGCGGGTGGCACCTTGGTCTGATACCATGCCCATTTCTGGGTTCTAGAGCATAGACAAAATAGGTCATTCCCTTGTATATGCATATGCATGCAGGGAATACAATTCTTTTACTTTTATCACTGTATAGGAATTGATTTTGAAGGTTTGGCTCTTCAGAGGGCAACTGTCTTTACCTCTTTTCCTATGCCGAATTTTCCTTCCAGCAGCCTGTATCGGGGAATACTGAGTTTTCCCACAGTGGCTATACAAAACCTTTCTTTGAATACTCTACTAGTCAAACAGCCTTCACAGACCTTCTTTTAGGGGTTCGGCCCAAAACCATCTGTACTGTCAGTCGATCAGAGAATTGCCTGAATGTTTTCTTTAGGTAAAGCTGATTGGCTTCTGAACACCACACTGCACGCTGTCGTATTTCTGCCATATTGGAAATTTTCAATCTGGGTGCTGATTGTCTTGTCAATAGAAGGCAGGCTCAACAACATCCATAGCCAATGGGCCCAAAGAGCATTTTAACAAAGTATTACTGGTGGTGGTAGGTACACCAAAAATAGCTACTCAAAAAAAAATTTCAAAATCTTATCCAGTTGCCTGAGTCGCTATTTTTGGCGTATAACGTTATATGTCTAACCTTCATCAACATATTACTGGTAGGATTTGTATAGTATAAAGTTCTGCATTGGAGAATGTCTTTACTACAACTTTCAATTCTATAGCCTTAAATGTTATTTTCTTACTTTTGGGTATGAAATAGAATGGAGAAAAAAAGAATGAACCTCCAAAGTGAAAGCCCTGCCCCCGACCCGACCTGAAGCCTCCACAACAGCCACGTCTAAGTCATGTTTATGGAGCAGTCTGGCAGCTGTTAAACCTAAAGGATGAGCAAAAACAATTTTTCTCAACATGATACCAAGGTACATGTATCAGGACATTACGCTTCCTGGCAGTTTCAATATAAGTTAACGTTAACGCACATGTCGAAAATTTTTACACTTGAGCTTCAAAATGATCCATTTTCCTCATTATAATATGCAAATGTGTGCACCCCATAGCGTTAGTACCAATAGTAATCAAATGGTAAGAAAAAATTTACTAGACTACACTCATTCAAATCCCCCCCCCCCTCTCCAACGATTCCATTAGAAATGTTTTTGTCTCAGGTTCGCGACCTAAGCAACTGTCCAGAAAAGTTGTTCCTCACAGACACGCCTCCTCCCCCTTCAGAAACGGGCAACACAAGTTGACGTCAGTGTTTCCTCACCGCTCAGCCCAGCTCCAACCACGACCACATCACAAGAGTGTTTCCTCATCGCTTCTTGTTCAACAACTACAAAAGTTCAAAGGTCAAGGTCACGTAACTATCTCATACCTGAGCTTATTTAGACAGTCTGGACGGAAACGACCTAAAATAACCCCTTGTTTATCAACCATGTTGTATGAAACGGCCCACGTGACAGTGAGGACACCTGGCGGTTTGAGCAATTAGTGCAGCATTACGATCAGTCTTGACTGCAATAATATTTTTGGTCGTTAGGTTCGTAATCGCAGCCTATGCGAGTTGTTTAGGCACTTGATAACTGGCAAATGGATTTTCAGGGTTCTAACAGGCTGTATTTGTGTAACATTATAGATTATTGATATCAGCAAGATAATTTGAGCTTAGAGAACGTGAATAAAAAGAGCCATGTGTCATTCCCACTTGACCCTTCATGGCCATATAGTATGATGATAAACCCAGATCATTCCGAGGTGACCCGTCATGCTTTGTAATTATCTAGAGCGCTTTTTGAGAGTATATTGATAGATTCTACTATAAACCTGGAGACCAGACGAAATGACACCTTTTACCATTAGATTCATGGTTTAATAGTAAGATCCGGATGGTGTTATCAGAACCAAGGCTATGTTCGATTTGTTGTGGCTATGACTCTAGAATGAATATTCATTGATATGCTGGTGAACCTTATACGAGGCAATTGTTTTGAGTATATTCAAGTTTAAAAAATGTAGTGACCTGCCATAAATATTTGTAACATTTACAAACTTCATATGGGACAAAGGTTTCAAAGTAACAAAACTTTTTACAAGTTAACTTAGAACACCATGGAGAAACAGATTTCATCAAACTCAGACAAACACAGTTTCATCACTTTTATTTTGAAATAAAAAAACACTTTTGTAGAGAAAAAAAATCAACAATTCATAAAAAAACTTAATATATACAAAATATGATAACAGTACTTCCACTTCATAGATCAGTATTTTCTTCACAATGTTTAAGTTCACCTGTTCCCATACATAATAAAATATGGGTTAAGTGTATAAGTGGATCTGAACAGCAAAACATTCATGATGCATCAAGTAAAAGATGGCATACGTAGTACACCCCCCAGACTACTTCAAATTTGTGCCAGCAGGCAATAACATTGCATGGGTGCCATATGCATCCTATTTAGTTTACTGGGGAATCCATGAAGGGAGCAAGTATCGGAGCACTGGTAACTAGATTGGATGGCACCCAGGCTAGCAATCACAGTGAATTGGGTATATCATTCCTATAACCTGTTTAGTAAAGGAAAGTATATCTATTCTTTTCAAATCCAGAAAAAACTCAAACTGTGATTATAATAGCTATTGCTAATAGCATAGATCTATCATAATGCAGTGTTAAAGCACAATATCAGATATGCAAAAACAGTAATAACCACATGCAATAATAACACAGTATATTTGTACATTTATTTAAAGAATACAAAGCAATTACAAGAGATAAAACCTTTCTCAACAAATTAGAGATTGCTTGATACACATCATAGATAAGACCACCAGAGCTCATCAAATGTGTACTTCATTTCAGCAGATTTTAACAGCAGGATACATCTAGTTATCTACTTTCTCATTATGGCTGTCATCAGCACCTTGTGAAACAACTGCAATCACCTGCAAGATACAAAGCTTAGATGAACACATAAACTAAGCAACTTAGTCATCATCAGCCCCATAGCCTGTTCAACAATCCATAAGTAAGACAGACTTAGTCCCTATTGCATAACAATGGCTACAAAAAGCACCTGGGGTTTGACAAAGTCACCATTATATTTATCTTCTTCTCTTTCAGCAAGCTTTATGTGCAATGGCATCTCATTACCGGGACTAAGATAACTGGCTCATTCTACCAAAAAGGCAATTACTCGTCTGAGTAAGCTGGGATGGAATCCCTAACTTCATACATACTGTCATGTTAGTGTACATTGCTCATCAATCATATCTTTTTCAAAACTGTGTGCCATCATTGGTAATGTGTAGGTCTTCAGTACCAAAGTCTTTGACCTAAAACAAACTGTTGCTGGAAGACTCATTACAAGTTAGAAATTGATTGACCTTACCTGCTCAGCTGCTCTCTTACCGGCCCAGACAGCTCCTTCCAAGCTGCCATATCCCCGTGTGGCTGATTCTGTCCCAGCTAGGAACACTCTGCCTGTAGGGTTATACCTGCACCTATAACCCAGAATTCCAGAGAGAGAGAGAGAGAGAGAGAGAGAGAGAGAGAGAGAGAGAAAGAAAGAAATTTAAAGCAGGACCATACTTTTAAAAGTTTAATACAACTTGATAAGTAACAAAGACTGTCATGGTCATAGTTTTCAAACAATCTAAAAAAATCATTCAAACCATCAAATGTCACTACAAGCCGAGGGACACATCACAAGTGATAAATGATTAAGAAGGTGAATGGTACTTAACCGTCCAAAGGTCTTATTGCTGGTAAGGACACCAGGTGGGAAATATGCCCAGAAACCACCTCCGATGTACTCCTCCTCGTTCCAGTTCTTCTCCAGGTAATCCAAGGGCTGTCCAGGAGAGAATGTCTTACTTATTTACAGAGAATGTCAAAAAGCATTGAAAATGTGAATACTTAGATTTGGAGTTGATACTACTACTACTAATATTGTGATTGTCCCCTATCATCCTATTTCTGGAGCTCTAAGTAGCCAATAGAGAAACAAGAGCTTTTCAAAAAAGCTGGCGTTTCGGCTACGTTTATGAGTGTGAATTGTCTTTTCCCTTTACTTGAAGTAAAATCTGCCAGAGAAAGTCACTCAAGGGCTGTTCAGTCTATAAGAAAAATTGTCATTTTGGGAAATGAGTACTGTTTTAATACAGAAAGGCAGATTGGGGAAAGCAATTTTGAAGTTACGTCACTTAACTTAAGTGCTTTTGAAAAAGCTGGTCTTGGCCTACAACTTGTACTTATTTGTAAAATGTACAATAGGCTCATTATAAAAGCTATCAATGTAATTATGTACATGGCACGCAATAAAACATAAAATTTGAAAAAGCACCATTGAATCATCAGCACTATGGTAATTAAGTGAAATAGAAGTTCATAACAGCTAAGGTTCTATCTAAAATGACTACCAAATGTCAAACAAATCAACAGCTACCTCATCCGTATTATTCTGGTTTCCACATTTACAACATTTCTTCCTTATTTTCCTGGGTAATTTTGCTAAAATTCATGAAAATTCCCATAGTTTTGTGCCGAGCGGCGCCACTTTCCACGTCCGTGTTGTCTGAATGAAGTCGATACTGAACAATGGAGCATTTGCTACTGTAACAAAGGATCGCTGTTTTGCAAACAACATCAAGAGCCACTGTTTATATCGGGGATAGAAGTTTAGTGGCGAGTGTTTTGCAAGAATCATCTTACCGCGCATAGGAGCCGCTGCACGGTATTTTCCATTACAATGAACAGAAAAATTCGAATGCCGGGTTTGGAATCTATGAAGTCCTGTTCATAAGACAAAGGCCTTGTATATATTAAATGAATATCTAAAAATAACAAATATAAAATATTTCTTTATTTATTAATGAAAAAAAAATGAAAAAATGATATTCATAAATATGATATTGATAGATTAATATAATATCAATATATATTTTTGATATTCAATATCTAAAAAGAAAAAAAATCCATGCACGGACACGAACCCGGAACTTCTGGGTCCGAAGTGCTTCGCGTTGCCAGATGGGCCAAGCTGCGGTACGTAACCCGTCTCTCTGTACATAATGCTATAACCTCACTATATGGTATCATTTATGTCGATTTTTGGTCGTTTTCTTGACGAAATCATTTTTTTTTTTCTTCTGCAATCTTGTGGAATAGATGTAATATGGTCATTTTTCAGGATATCAAAGTCCGAAACCACAATGCAATGATATTTCCGAACAGTTGTAGCAGTTACATGCGGTCGCCCGCCTGTGTGTCATGCAAATCTAGCCTGCCTGCCTTTTCGTGCTCCCTTGCCATATAAGGCAACGGCTATACAAGGATTTGGGAACGTATTGCCATATAAGGTCTTCTGGTGTGCGACACAGTGTTGAACCAAACAGCATGCCAGCATGCATCGAAGGTAAAAGCCAGGACATTGCGTTCCGGCGCGAAGGCGCCGAAACGCAAAAAAACATCATTCCAGCTACATGTAGTCCACCATAGTCTGTTCCCGTCTGATTATAACAGTCTCTACTGTATGTGATTCACTAATTACAGTTAGTATTCACCCACACACCTGCAGGGCTTCTTCTGAAGAAAAAGCTTTGGCCAAACATCGGCAGAAGGCATCTTTTCTGAGGAAGAAAGAAACAGACTGAGTACTGAATCATATCAATCAGATAGTAACATTTTGCATTGTTCCATACTTGTTTCCAATTACAGGCAATCCTGAGAGATAATGGGGACCAACATAAGGAAAGAAGTTGAGACTTGATTTACTTCAACTAGCATAGATGACATCATCATATCATGGAATCATGATCAGATATCATTATACAATCATTATGTGTATATTGGAAGTTGACAAAGTACATTGAAAGGGCCAATCTGAAGCTAAGTAAATGGTCTTCAGCCAATTAGATTGACCTGTCACACTTTTAAAGTTTCTAAAATACTTAAAAGTCTAGTCACCTTTGTTCCTTTGTCATCTCCCTTGCTTTGATGGCCTTTTTACCGGTTATTGACCTGTACATGGAACAAAATAACCAAGAAGATTAAGAATTATCATAAATCATATAGATTTTCAAATATATGATATACATGCAGCCAGGGGGTGGGTTGTGGGATGAAGACAATGTAACATAAGCCATGGAGGAAATAGAAAACCAGAATCCCCTTACATGTACATCTGCTACAATTACGAGTCAGCAAGTTTGAAGATTTAACTTTGCATTATTCATAATCTCATGCTAAGGTACATGAAGACTTAGGGAAGTCTCAACACCTTATTTTATACATGACTTAACTTGTAGCTCACAAAAGATATCAATGATGGCCTTTAAGTCAAGACAGAAGTGTCTGAGCCTACGCAGTGAATGCCGGGTACTTGTTGCCAGGAACAGTGTCGTCAAAGGCATTCACAACGAGACAACCAGGATAGTCCGCAAACAGCTGCACTGAGCTATCTGCAAGATACAAGCAGCATAGATGCACTTATTGTAAGACTGAAATTATTTGACCATTTATAATATAATTTAGAATAACTTTCAAATACTCCAAATTGAGCCTATAGCTTGTCAATTAAAGCAGGTGCTTCAACTGACAAGCTATAGGCTCAATTTGAAGTACCCGACAGTTGAATGACTCTAACATTCTGTTACATAATTAATCTGTCTAGACTAAAATCACACATCACTACCAGCGGACCAGCCCCCTGCTGTAGTGACTTGCACAAATGTGTGTGGCCCAAGGGCTATAGAAATGGAGATGGGCGCCACCCCTATGCGTCTTTTCAAGACGCCCGGGTCACTTTAAGACTAAAATCTATTTGTATCCTTCCCCTTTATGTGCTTCAATGCTTCATCTGGTTGCCTTTCCCAGTAATAAATTAAAAGGATTATGATTTTTCCCTCCAGGCAAGAAATTGCAATTTACCTGATTTTGCACTAGACCTTTTTCTAATCCAACACATATTCCTTTGTATCCCTCAATTTTCCAAAGGTGCCCAACATATCTAAACTTTGACTTACCTCCATTTCCCCAGAAGTTAGTCTTGTAGTACAGAGTGCATCTGTAGACATGGCCCATGGTGATGTGGTGGAAGGCCTCAGGCAAGGCTGGGGAGAGGCTAATCTTACTGTAACATGGAGGAGGGACAGCCAGGATCACAGCTTTAGCCTGGGGGAAACATTATATATAGGAGTCAGGGAGGGCTGGGGAGAGGCTCATGTAACAGGGTGCACTAGCACTGTATTGTAATATAGCTGACTGCTGAGTTTCTTGTTCATTTCAGGATGACGTTCTATTTATTGAAAAATAAGGTGATCCTAAAACCAGTCAACAATCTGTGGTACAATGTAACTTGCTGACCTCCCAGGTAGCTTCGTTGCCTGTGACCAGAACTCCATCCTCTTCATTCTCGACCTTGGTGATGGGACAGTTCAAGGTCACCTTGTCTCCCAGCTGTTCTACCAGGACCTTACAAAGATGCTGCATGCCTCCGCTTACCCTGAACTGGGAAGGAGATTATACACAGAAAAATAAAGCATGTGATAATCAAGACATGCTTATCGACTGCATACATGACTACTTTGTAACAATATAAGCATCAAATATATATATTTAGCATTCTTGTCCATAGCAACTATTCCAAGATAGCATACATAATCATAATATATCACTGAGCGGCTGCCTCAAATATAACTTGAAGTCAAAATTGGCCATCCTTGTAGATCATGTTTGGCAGAGATATACCCTGAACTGGAAAGAAGAATCATAACCGAGCTACAAAATATCGTTTGAACAACATTGATAACCTTGTCCTTGCTGCCTAACCTCATGACCAATACAAAACTGGTGCCATATGGCTCAGTAACCTGTTAGCAGTCTTAAGGTTAAAGGAATTCTTATAGTTTATCCTAATATTAACTCAATGCATCAGCATCAAACGAGACTCAATCTAACCTACAGGTTGGAAACACTTCCTTGACCTACTTAATATATAACAAGTTCTGTCGTATCAAGGAGAAGAACTAAAATGTAAAATGGTATATTCAATATCACAAAAATCATCAGTGATGCATCTATCATACCAAGGTGTTTGATGACATGTAAACATACCAGTGAAAGATGTTGAATTTTGGTTATCCTTTATGCATGCCATGATAAATGTATAATACAAATGATCTTCTGACTGTACTATTTTAGAGGTAGCAAATCTTAAACTCCTAGTAAGTGTTTTCAGGGATTATAAATGTTGCATTTCTAGGTCATCTCACACAAAAAGATTAATGACAGTGTCATTTGAAAAATATTTTGGGTTATAGCATGCTGGTGTAATTTTCATACTGTGTATCGGTACATGGACCTTAATGTCAGCTAAAATTAACGTTGCCTGAGGCCATGAGGTGTCAATTGTGGAAACTACAAAGAAGGCAACCATACACTGATTATGTTAGATTTAAAAAGATTGAGACCTGTACCTGAGTTGATTTGTTTGGGTTGACCAGTGTGGCCCACCTCCCCCCTCCATACTGACCCATCAGCCACAGGAACCACAACATGGACACCTCCTCAGGCTCGGCACACGCTAACACACGTACAAACGCATCCGTAATCCTCCGAACAGACCTAAATAATCACAGCAAGGGAAAACATATGACTGGCTGCAATCCATGATTTTCTGAATGTTGCCAGTGACACTGAATAATGAACATTCATTTCAAGCTGGTTAGGAATTATCTTAGATTTTGAACTTTTTCGTAGCTGATGATGAAGTTTCTTCTATAGTGACATCTGTTACTCAATTGGGGGAAACTGGACACAATTTGAATACCAGTATCTCTTTTCCCTCTTGATCACATTGTCAAGTGTTTTCTGTCTGTTGAAGAATATCTGTCTGATGCTTGTCCTTTAGCTAAAATCATAAAAAATGATTACTTTACAGGAAACTGTCAGTAGTAGATGCTTCTTGAAAATAGAGAAATGGATTGGTAAAATATTTGACCTACAAGACATTAATGAAAATGCAGGTTTAGAAATGTGCACTGTGGCAGATTCTGGCATACTTGAACCACACGGTCCTGTCAAAGAAGTCCTTCATGGTGCAGGAGTCCCATTCCTGAGCTGACGGAGCCTCCCAGGGTTCTTCTGGTGGGATCTGAGTTGTAACAACAAAAGTCGGATACACCAAGATTCATATAAAAGTCTCACTAGGATGTAGCTTTTTATTGCATTAAAAGGGAAGGTCTTAAAAATAGGGAAACCAAAGGCATTTGATTTCAGGACCTCTTCTTGTGATCACAAGAACATAAAACCTATGAAAATAGTATCCACATTGCTGTGTTCAGGAGACTTTCTAGCTTTTTAATTTCCTAAATGATGTTATAACAGAAACTGTAGACCCCTGACTAACCTGGTTAGCCAGCCTGTCCATGGTACTGAAGATGCTATAATGATGCTATAACAGGGGTCCCCCGAAAGTACGAAATGGAACGAAATGGAACGAAATGGAACGAAATGGAACGAAATGGAACGAAATGGAACGAAATGGAACGAAATGGAACGAAATGGAACGAAATGGAACGAAATGGAACGAAATGGAACGAAATGGAACGAAATGGAACGAAATGGAACGAAATGGAACGAAATGGAACGAAATGGAACGAAATGGAACGAAATGGAACGAACTAAAACATGTGTTACATTATGAAATGTAATACAAGTAGATAGCGAAATATAAGGAACGTTGTAACATTCACAGTAGACGGGAACAGGAAGCAAATACATAATAAAACGTGTTTTATTTCTTGAATCTGTTTGATGATGTTAAATACAACGTTTTTGCCGCGTTTGTGTGGCTAGATTCTTCCCTGAAAATGGGAGCGCCGCGTGTAAAGAGATCCACCGCTCTTCCTTTGTGTTTACCAACGATCTGCAAATGAACTGCTGAAAATAGCAGGGAAAACAAGTAAACGGAACTGAGTATCAAAGTAAGGACTAGATTATACAGAAGTTGGTGGTAACATTGCATCTCATAATTCAACAAGAGGGCATGAGGCAAGCGTAATTTTTTTATTTATAAAGTGTGTTTGCGTGTTGCAAATGGAGCCCCGCATGCAAATGACCGCCAATGTTGCCAGCGCATCGGAACTGTGTACGTGGGTGTGCTACCGACAGGTTGAATCAAACTCCGACTTCCAAGTTTTATTTACATACGGTTTTAGTCCATAACTAGTACGTATCATATGCATATCTCCGCAACAACGATTTTTATACAACCAATTGTTCGGCTGGTCGGCTGTCGGAGAATGGACCCCTCCGCTAATGATATGCAAATGCAGCTCTGCGCTGCGTCACCAAAGTAAAATTTCACACTCCATTCAACCACGGACGTGGACTGAGAACTACCTCTGGAGACATTTCTGCTTACTTGTTCACGACAAAACAAAGGGAGGGTGTGAACGAGCAGGATGTGTATTTCACAGTTCACACAACACGCAAACACGCTACGAATAATGAAATTACGCTTGCCTCATGCCCTCTTGGTGAATTATGAGATGCAATGTTACCACCAACTTATGTATAATCTAGTCCTTACTTCGATACTCAGTTCCATTTGCTGGTTTTCGCTGCTATTTTCAGCAGTTCATTTGCAGATCGTTGGTAAACACAAAGGAAGAGCGTTGGATCTCTTTGCACGCGGCGCTCCCATTTTCAGGGAAGAATCTAGCCACACAAACGCGGCAAAAACGTTGTATTTAATATTACCAAATAGATTCAAGAAATAATACACGTTATATTATGTATTTGCTTCCTGTTCCCGTCTACTGTGAATGTTACAATGTTCCTTATATTTCGCTATCTACTGGTATTACATTTCATAATGTTACATATGTTTATTTCGTTCCATTTCGTTCCATTTCGTTCCATTTCGTTCCATTTCGTTCCATTTCGCACTTTCGGGGGATCGCTATAACAGATACTGTAGACTCTTGACTAACCTGATTAGTTAGCCTGTCCATGGTACTGAAAACATTATAATGGTCCAGTCTAACCAGAGGGTTCCATGTGGGAAGAGATGTGGAGGTGAACCTCGATACACCATCCTGCAATAAGACATGTCAATAAACAAAGCAACAATTCCATCGTTTATAAATATGGTAGTGCAGGAATCGTTTTGTACAGGCAGAATGGCTTAATAGCCAAACTTTTATCCAGTTGCTTGAGTAACTTTTTTGGCATATCTTACCACCTGGATGTCTAACCTTCATCAACGTGATAAAGATACATTTTCCTAAGCTAAAAGGGACAGGAAAAAATTTAGAAGCTGGAGACAGCCCTACACTAGTGCATTGACACTAACCTCTGTGACATACACCTTTTGGGTAGGAGGCTGTTGCCAGACCTTCACTCCAACATCCTTTATGAGCTGCCATGCCGTAGACTGTCCTGGACCACAGCGTGGGGCACCTTGGTCTGTCACCATGCCCGTTTCTGGGTTCTAAAGCATAGATAAGATAGGTTATCTGTTTGTATATATGTGTGTGTGTGTATGAATGAATGGGGGGGGGGGGGGGGGGGATACAATTCTTTTACTTTTATCACTGTTATTATGAAAATGATTTTGAACGTTTGACCCATCAGCCATCAGATGGCAACTGTCTTCACCCATTCTCCCACACAGAGTTTTCCCACAGCAGCTATACGAAGCCTACAGGAGAATACTGTAAAAGCAGACATGTTCTCTGTGGTTTTATGTTCACGGTTTTCGCGGAGAACTCTTCAGTGTGAACTTCAAACCACATCTTTGATGGAGTATGTCAGGAAGGACAATTTAAGGTGTGCAGCCTAACCAGCATAACCCCCCTGGAATAGAGCTGCCTGGAAGAGTGGTGTGAAGACTAGCCGACTGCTACCCACCTCTGTGTCAGGGACCCCAGCAGCAGTATAATCAAATACTGGATACTACTACTTAACTACTACTATTTGTATAGCCTCCACCGAAAAGTTCTGCAGAGGGGAATGCCTTTACCACAACGTTCAATTCTATAACGGTAACATTATTTTTTTTACATTCGGGAATAAAATAACGTTAGAATGGGGGGCAAAAAAAGAATAAACCTCCAAAGTGAAAGCCCTGCCCCCGACCCGACCTGAGGCCTCCACAACAGCCACGTCTAAGTCATGTTTATGGAGCAGTCTGGCAGCTGTTAAACCTAAAGGATGAGCAAAAAAAAAGTAACGTAATAATTATCTCAACATGATACAAAGTTAATGGACATTATGCTGCCTGGCTTGACTTACTTGACTATCAAGTTTCAATATAACATTTATAACAAGTTAACGTTATCGCACATGTCGAAAAGTTTTACACTTGTCAATGAGTAATAGCTGCGCTACAAAATAATCCATTTCCCTCATTATGATATGCAAATGTATGCACCATATAGCGCAACAGTAATCAAATGGTAAGAATGTTACTAGACAAATTCCCCTCCCCCTCCCCAACGATTCCCGTATAAACGTTGTTGTCTCAAGCTATCGAGAAAAAAAACGTCAACAGGGACGTTTGTTGTTCCTCCCAGACACGCCCCTCCCCCTTCAGAAACGGACAACAGAAGTTTAACGTCAGTGTTTCCTCACCGCTCAGCCCAGCTCCAACCACGACCACATCACAAGTGTGTTTCCTCATCGCTTCTTGCTTCTTTGTACAAAAGTACAAAGCTCAACGTCACGCAGTAACGATCGCATACGTACCGGAACTTATTTTGACAGACTGCTGGTCAACGGAAACGACCTGAGGTAACCCTTCGTTTACCAACCATGTTGTATAAAATGGCCCCCTGACCCTGAGGTCACCTAGCGGTTTGAGCAATTAGTGCAGCATTCTGATCTGTATTGGCTGCAATAATATTTTTGGTCGTTAAGCAGCGCCTTTGAGTATATTGGCGCACTCAAATAGTCACAGCCACCAAGAGTTAAACACCTAGAGAGACATCAGCCTCGTATGAACCAAGCGTAACACAGCACCAAGAGACCACGTCTAGCGATATAATAGACGTTAAACAAGGACAACAACAACAACAACAACAACATTGCCGATGTAAGTTGTTTAGGAACTCGATGGCTTTAAACTGGCAAATAGATTTTTTGGGTGGGATGTAGGAGGTTGTATTAGTAATGAACAAGTTAGTTTGAGATTCGAGGACAGGAGACAAAGAGCCATGCATCATTCCCACATGACCGGTCATGGCCATATACCCAGGTCACCGCTCACGGTCATTCCGAGGTGACCCGTCATGCTGCTTTGTACTTATCTAGAGCCATTTTGCGGGTATTTTGATTCTACGATAAACCTGGAGACCAGATGTATTGCCATCTTTTATCATTGAATTCATGTTTACTTAGAAAGATCCGGATTGTGTGATCAGCACCAAGGCCATGCTCCATTTGACTCTAGAATGAATATTCATTGATTTGCTGGTGATACCTTATAAGAGGCAATTATTTTGTGTATACTTAAGTATAGCATTACAAACTTTGGTAGAAACTTCATACGGGACAAAAGTTTCAAAGTAACAAAACTTTTTACAAGTACATGTAACTTAGAACACCATCATCAAACTCAGACAAACACAGTTTCATCACTTTTATTTTGAAAAAAAAACAACACTTTTGTAGAGAAAAAGTTTCAACAATTCATTAAACAACATCATAGTTTCGTCAGTATAATAATCGTGGAGAAATATACAGTAACATTGTCATGATTCTGATCGGTCATAACGTTTCTATAACACACAGGTATCAAGGATTCTTAGGTATGTAAGCTCAGTACTTTGCAATACTTTAACTTTTAGAGTGTCTTTGATTGAAGACAAATTTGGTTTGTCCAGAATTATCATTCCACTTAAAAATAAATGACAGCATTGAATTAACAACAAACAAAGGAATCAAACATGCTTTGGTTTCCTTTTTCCTAAAACCACATACTATTTGGTATACTTAAACATTGAGGTGGTTCGTTAAAAACTTCTACTGCATTTCACCAATGAGCTTGGCAAGTTGGTAGTGTAGAGGTGGGTTTGAACAATACTGACATGCTGTATTTACAGAATTTAGAATAAACCTGTGGAAAGAAGCTCTTGCAGTTATTTTTGTGTTGTTCAAAAGAAGCTCAACTCTTCATCATACATGTAACAACACATGTAAAGCTCATAAAGTGCAGAAAACTCGCCTTTAATCTGTAATAGAAATTAGCTTTCAACAAAAATTACTTTCTTGGAAGTGTTTAATAGTTTAAGATTTTCTTATGTCGAAACTGCACAATCTTGAACTGTAGAATTTTATGTTACCTGCAATAATCACAGCAATCACTATAGTAGTATTAAAATGAAAGAACTTTCCAGTTAAAATTGGACTTTATAACTGACAGATTAGCACCACAAATCATTCAAGGGACCAACTGTGCCTTTTTATCCATTGATGATGAGAAATTCTCTACACTAGACCCAGCCAAAAAAAATAGGTAACAATCATTTCAGTTGTAATTTAAATCTGTACTGTACTGGACATGCAAGTCCAATTTGGTAATTCCAATATCAAGTGCAAAATGTAGACAGACACTATTTAAGGCAAAAGTCCACGTACAGTCATTCAAAATTCATATAAGAGTAACTCCCAAAATGATGATTGGCATGCTACATACTCTTTCATGTAATGCTACCTTTTGGGTGCAGAAAACAAAAACAATTTTGCATTTACCCCCATTTTAGGCAAAATGTTAGGGATATATGAAACACTAAAGCTTGGAACAAGTTGACCAAAATATCACTTTTCATTCCTCATGCAAAACTGTTAGATGCAGCTGTCCAAATAAGTGCTAAAGCATGGAAAAACTGTATTCAGGCTGCCTTTGAAAATGACTTTGAGTTCATCCTGACACATGTATCATACATACTGGAGTCTGTGCAGTTGTGATTGTCAGTGGCATGAAATGGTAAGCAACAACAACAACAAGCTTATGAAACTTTCCAAAATGGAGAACATGCACATGTAGAGGCTGTACATAGAAGTTGTTGAAGACTTAAGTAATATGTAGTCCTCTAAACAAGGAGGTTATATATAACCTCCTTGCTCTAAATAACATCAACCACTACCTGTCCGTGTGTCAATACATAACATAGCACATCTAGAGTGGCACTTGTTCTGGAGCCACGTACCAGACACTGTGATCACAAAATTCTTATAATACATGTTTACAAAAGTTGTAGCCATTATTACAAGGGGATTTTACAAGGTACAAACAGTCTGTTGGTCAGATGACTTTATGGGCCAGGACATCTCAAGATACAAGATATAGACAAGCTTTGAATCAGTCAAACATTTACATGTACATGTACATGAGTATGTAGGTCTTCAGTTACCACGCAACAAGACTTTTAAGCAATTATCTGAAAATGAGCTGTTGATATACAGTCTGTTATGTAAGATTACCATCTGATGGGAAAAATTTTCATGTAGCAACGTCCAAGCCAGTCAGGCCCTACCCTGAAGTGAAAGTGTGTAGTGACAGGTGTTGTAAAGCTTCAACCTGCACTTCTCATCACTACTGCTAGATGGCATGACTGTGGTAGCTCTGTCACACACAAACTTTGGTACCAGGCTATATGTAGTAGAGACAGTTGTCTTGAAACGAAAACACTTCTTCTATAGGAAAGTTTTGATTTTGGTACATCATCTATTGTACGTACATGTATGAATGTATATGTGGAATTTAAAATTTGTAACAACTTCAAACAAGTGGCATTTTATAATCATTTTGGTAACATCTATGATGACATTAAAAAACTATACCCTGTTAAGTGGAGTACAACCATGCAAGTTTCTTTAATTGATGTCTTAACCACTTTGTCTTTTCTTGTTTTACTTGAAAATCCATCATTATTGATTAGTGTGTGAAACAATAGAATTTCTAATGCCAGTTATAACATCAAATGTGAAAGACACCATCATTAAAACCAAACAAATATTTACAGAAAATTCAAGATCTAACATTTGAGTCTTAAAATTGTCCTAAATTAGGGATGGATCATTCAATTTCCATGGAAATGGAGAACAATACCTCCATTTGCCTATCACATGGGCAGTCCCTTTTCACTGTTCCAATCTTTTATCAAGTACCCTTTCCCCGAATCTATATCTAGGATAGTTAAAAAATACACATAAAGTAGCACTTATCACAAAAATTACTCTGCAGCATTGATTGTCACAACTTCTTTTGATTACCAACAAGAACGATTATTTTGGCCTGAACAGAATTTAATCTAACTTTAAGCAGCACTAAAAAGAAGATTGTGAAAGCTTTGGACCACAATTTCTTGAATCAAAATTACTTCTGGAAATTAAATTTTTGTACTTCTGGAATCAGCTCTTTAAACATTGATTACAACCATGCAACACTACATGGCCCATGATTGAGTGAAGAAGAACACTTTCTTGTGAATCTGTGTTTCATCAGCCTTTTGGTGAACGTGTTCATCACAAAAATCCCTAAATGTATGAATGGAGAGATGAATGAAAATTGGCGAGTTAAGGCATGTTGTGATACTGAAGGCATTGACACCCATACCAGTGCATTTTTCTGGGCCTGTTTTCTGAACTTAGATGGACTGATCTGGTAAAATAGCATTGAACATAAATACTTTGAAAAGTCACCTGCTATACATGTGACAATTCAGTAGGCTTTACCAGTTAACGTGCTCAATTGTTAAAATCTACAAAAGGAATTTAAAAAATTTGAAATGGTGGGGGCTGCAAGAAATTGGAAGAAAAATAAAATGATATTCAAGTCAACATACCATGGGATTATATATTTTAAATTCATTCAAGACGTTTAAAGAAAGAAAAGAGGACCGTTTGTCAAATAAAAGTTACCCTAACTGGAATGTGGGTATGAAAGGTTTGGTCCACCCCGCCTGTGTTCTCTACATGGAAGAGTCCTACTGAAGGGAAGGTGACATTGTACGTGTCTAACACCTGCAGAGTTGTCCATGTTAGCTAGGGGGCAGCGGGCTGGCCCTCCTGCGTCTCCGCCGCCTGCCCTGCCGCCGCCCTGCTCTCCTGGGAACTCAACTGTAGCTTCCTCATGTGTCTCACCACGGCGGTGGCATTGAACGCTTGCTGCAACAACAAAACATAGAAAACATTCAACACATTGTCAAATAAAAAAGACACACATAATCTTTTCTGATCTAAACATTGTGTCTCACCACGGCGGTGGCATTGAACGCTTGCTATAACAACAAAACATAGAAAACATTCAATGTATTGTCAAATAAAATATAAACTAAAATTTTTTTTATCTTAACATTGTGTCTCACCACTGCTGTTGCTTGCTGCAACAAAAGATACAAAATATTTCAACACATTGTCAAATAAACTTATATACAAGCATTGGATACTTTCCGTAATATTGAAGATACAGAAATGATGAAACCATCATACAAAGGGAAGTATGCTCTTTCAAATGATGTGTGAAACTCAATGTATGTTCAGCAATTCAGCAACAAGTTGAAGTTTAATGCTTAAAGTTGATACAATTTTCTAGTATGACTAAATCTTTCTACTTTTCAAGTAACCAGAGTTGATCAGTGAAAGTGCAGGCAGTGTTTACAGAATGATATATGATTCTAACATGTTTCAATATACACTGAGAAAGTCACTTTGCTACTAAGGTGGATGTAAGTCAATCCTGAATACAATATGATGATGATGATTTGCACACTCAGTATTCTTTTCAGCTCATTTTGACATCTCATCTGAGCATGCAGCTGGGAGTTTGTGAAAGCCCGAAGCCAGCCAATATCAAGGCTGCAGCAGACAAGGACATGAGGTGAACATGCCTACGAAGCACGTTATCCCTTTATCATTGCAGGGATCACCTTGACTGTACCAAACTTAAGACACCAACCCTTAAGCATGTTAATGGCAATGACACTGTTGTGCATGAAAAATGTTATCGTTGATACTGTGAAACATACCAAAGGCTTAATGGTTACGGCTTCATTTAAATTCACGACTACGGGGGCTGGAGGTAATGACAAGTTTCAGTAGACACTTGATACCACTCTCCCGTGTAGCATGATAAATACCCAGTCCACGACTCATCCCAGCCCACAATGTTCTTATATCAGCTGTAACTGTTCTCTACATCCATATGCAACGTTACATTAACTTCAAAGGGATGGCATCAGTCTCTTGGAGAGGCTGACCTTCAGTATGTGACGAACTTGACACCAGAAGAGCCAGGGGGAACGCTTGTTCTAGACACTTACACACATTTACAAGCCAGATTACTCCCCGCAGATTCCACACTTGGGTGCTTCCAGTCTCACTTGCAAATATACAGCTAAAATAGCTTCCATCTAGCACTGCATAATGTACCATCATTACAATGAGGGCCTGAGTTATCAACCTTATGCATTTCAATTCCTGAAATGTTGTGCTGTCAGTATGTTAATCTCACTGCACCCGGAACCTTGCAACTCCTACCATAATGATTACTGTAAATGAAGAAATGTTTGCGGGGATTTGATTTTGCAGTAGAGAGAAAATGGAGTGTTCGCGGTAGTTTTGAGTTCGCGTTTGAAAAAATTATAGTTGTAGCGCTACAGTCACACAGTGGAATGGCTTTTTGCTGTGGTTTTAAGTTTGCGGTAGATAGTTCACCGTGAAAATCGCAAAGTTAACATAAAACGGCCACAGCGAACATTTCTGCATTTACAGTATAGGCTATGATTTGGATCAGTAACCCTCTGCTCCAGACTTAAGCTTTCGAGACTAATGTGCTTGAAATTTCCTCTGAATTCACTCTCCTGTCCTCACCAGGAAAACAGCCAGTCTAAACTAAACTATGATCTTCTTGTGGTTTCTGAAAGCATGAATTATTTGGTTTCCCACAGGTAGGTACTAGATGTCATGTTAAGACTCAGGCTAGTACTTAATGGCCCAACTACTAACCATCGCATTACTTTCTGCAGCCATCACACATCAACTGTTGATAATTCATTTTTGCCAAAAATAATTACTCAAGCAACTGTATAATATCTTTAAACAGTCTAACCTCCATCAACGTATCAACTTTTGAGTTTACATGATTGTCTGCATTGTGGGATTTCATTGACTCTAAATGGGAATTTACTGCTCAGTGCTCAACACATATTCACAAACTTTGAAAACATAAGACACTGTAATCACACAGTCCACTTAACACTTACAGTTATCACAAGGTGCCCTGAATACAATGACTGCGGGCGGTGTGTGCTAGGAAAATCATTCTTCAATTATGGCTGCTACCTGGTACTGAATACTGAAGCCCACTGAATGACAACCAAGCCACTAGTCTCCCACACACCACCAAACCTGTACTTTTGATGACTACTGGGCATTACAGGTGTCTCCACACAAGACCAACTCGTCTGTTACTGTCACTGTACAAACAATGTACATCAAGGGACTATCACAGGTTCTTCTGCTCGGACACCACTAACTGTGTCTGTCTGTTACTGTACATCAAGCAACGATCACAGGTTCTTCTGCACACTACCAACTCTGTTACTGTACATCAAGCTACTATCACAGTTTCCTCCAGACACTACCAACTCTGTTACTGTACATCAAGTGGCTATCACAGTTTCCTCCACACACTACCAACTTTGTTACTGTACATCAAGTGACTATCACTGTGACAGTTTCCTCCACACACCACTAACTCTGTCTGCCACCTGTACATTGGGAACACCACTTTTCCAGCAGCCGTTATATCAGTGTTGTGTTGGGTGTATCCTCCCACCTCAGAACCATAAATCTCACAGAATACTGCCATTTCCCCACAGGCTACATCATCATTTGTTTGCCAACTTCAAGGGTGGAAGAAAGTTGATGTAACAGCGACTGACTGAGACTTGTAAATGGATTTCTGCCTGTGGCCATAGTTTATCTAAAGAGCTCTTGTCTTCTTTTCCCTGTCTATGAACATTTGTACTGTGATGAATTGAGGCGTAGAGTAAAAAGGTAGTAGAGCCTGGGTTCGAGCCAACACGGCATGCAAGATTTACCGGGTAGTAATGCAATAATATTACATGTCTTTCTCCTATTGTTGAATGATGTGTTATGCTTGCCAAAAGTTTTGTTAAACTTCTCATGTGAAATCTTTAGTACTCTTTATAAATGACATAACTCATGATATATTCATTCCATCAATATCCCATATCATCCCAGAATATGAAGCTTTTTGAGTGGATTGGAACTAGCCTGTATTAGGTACCCTTTGCCACCTGTGAAATTAAGCAGACCTCCTGGAGACTTCCATACGATCAAACACCACAGGTGATATCAACAAGTACAGACTGTCTCAGGGTGCTTTTCTACTGATTATGGGGATTGTGATATCTGCAAACAGCATTCAGGGTGTGCTGCAGTACAGAAAATCTAGGTCTGAATGAATATCAACAAAACCTATGACTAATAAATGGCTTTTATTTGCAGTAGAATCAAATTTAATGAAACAAGGTGCAGAATGCATCAAGAATGATTTATCTTCTGATAACAAAGTGAGATTGAGTGGAGATAAATGACACAACTGAATGCAGGTTTCTTTTACACTTCTTCACACTGTGTAAAAAGACAATTTTCTTCATCCTTTTGATTGTTTTTACAAAGTCAAATCAGCATCAGTCCTGTTGATCCTTCAGTTTGGAATAACTCCCTTCAGTTCTAAGCACATGCATTGTAATATTTGTCATGTTTAATTTAATAAAAGAATATTCCCATGTATGATCAGGTATGGAATTCCATGACTCCATTGAAATTCCACAACCTTGATGATAACGACACTCATAGCAATTTCCCCCCAAGCATTTCCAAACCAACATACCGAAATTTGAAACAGTTCAAAATGTTTTTAAAAAACAGTTCAATGTTCAAGAAGAGGTTCAGAGTTAATTTTGGGGGGCCATTTGACTGTATGTTGGCAGAATGTCAGCGGCATCTTCGTTCATTTTTCTGGTTATCTTTCCACACTAATAACCATACCCTTTATGGAACAGAAATAATCCCCCAAACCTTTCTCCGATTAAGGGCTGCTTTCAGGACTGTTAAAGAAGCAGACAGTGGAACATACCCAATTTCCTCTTTACTTGGAACTCTTGATCCCAGGGTAATACCAAGAATCTAGAATATTTGCATTTTTCTCCTCATCATTTCCTGTTCTTGATTGTGCAGATCCCAATGTATCCTGGAACTCTGAACACTATATGTGAACCAGCTTTTGGAGATAACTCAGAGACAAACCATTAGAAGGACTGGGATGGGCGGTGTTGGGGCTATGTGGATGTTAGTTCAACTGTTTTTCTTTGAGATTAACAATTGAAATATGCTGTTCTGCCTTTCCTTAACCAACATTGCAAACACTTTTCCACCTTCGCCTTCCCCTTTGCATGCGTATGATTGTTTCAGGCCTGTCCCTTTCCCCTACATAGATTTAGGATATGCTGTTTCAGGGTCAAGAATATGAATACAAATTATTTCAAAGAATTTTTTCAGAATGTTGCTACTCCAAAAAGAAAAGCCGTTGAACAAAACTTGATGACCATGAATGGTTATTCAACTCCACTGTACTCATTGACATTCAGAAGTAGGACCATAAGAAAGGATAAGTTGCAAAAGAGTGATAAAGGTATTTCCATGCTGCAGCTTACCCATAATATTCCATGTTGTGGATAATGTGACAAAGCTGTTGCTTGGGGACCCCTCTGCCCCACATGAATCACATGCAAAGCACACCCCAATGGCCGGACGGGTAGCTGGAGTGGCACGGAGATAAAGCCATTTTCCCCCACTAACGTCATGAATACGAGCAGAAGGCACCCCGGCCCTGACGATAAAGCCGACATGAATAAGCACTGTGAAGATAGTATCACAAGACTAGGAACCGTCCACTGGGCCAATCATGCAGAACTTTCTATCTGCATCACTCAATGGCCATTAAGGAAAAGAAGTTTGATCTCTTTTACCCCACGACTTATCCCTGTGGTTGATTGCCGGGATTGAGGCTGCATGTTGGGTTAGTGCCAGGACATTTGTTGCAGATATTGGTTGTTCCCTTACCCAGCAGAGATTTGCTGAGCTTTATTTCCTTCATAAAATGTGCATCATGGATAAAGCATGAGATTCACAACGGGTACAAGCCGTAATACCATTGCTTCATAACAAAACTGCCAATGGAAAAAGTAAACCCAAACAAAATATCCCCTCTAGCAATGCAGACACCAAGGCACAACGGAGCTTCATGATACTGAGGGTTATAATGTGGATGGGGGCTATTACTAGTACATTTCAATGTGTCCTACAATATCCTAGAAACTCTTTGTGACTGCTTTGACTAAAAAGCAGATTAAAGACAAAAAAAGTTGTCCTCTTGTCAAAGTTATCACTCATCACTGTCTGCAATGATAAAATGAGATAACTTGGGAATGCAATTACATATTGTACTGCCCTGTCTAGCCAATTTCAGCAGAGGGGATGTGATACTCCTGTAAGGTCAGTGTGTTCATATAGATGATTCCATGATTGTAGCTGATTTGTATGCACCCCAATATCAATAGTGGAACATTTAATAACACGGTCCATCTACAGTACCCTCAAGACTGTCTGGTTGGCAAGTTTTGAGCCAGATCACACCTTTTGAATCCGTCAAAATTCTCATAAGCTCCTTATTTCCCATGAGGTTTAGTATCATAATGTTTCATTTCTTGGATATGCACCACCTCAGTTTTTATGACTTTCTCAGCAGGTTGTCCCTTGAGTTTGATCTTTCTTAAGACAAAATATTACTTTTATACCCACAATCCCAATCACAAATGTAGCCATCTGGAAATTCATAATCTACTTTTAGATCCTTGCAAAAGTTTATGTTCCATAGATTGATAACTTTTGATTGATGTTTCCTTGCCTATCTACAGCTAGCATTTGTAATCAGTTGGTTCTACTTAGCCAGCTTTGGCAAAGATTTAATAATGTTTCCATAAATCTTTTGAGTCGCACATTGATTCAGAATGACTATTTTCTCTACGAAGAAAAAAACAACACTTTTAGGTAAGTTTCAGTGCAGCTGACTTTGAACTTGCTTTTGGCAAATCAAACATCTTTTGTCATTCACACATGACACTAACAACACCCAGAACATCCATCACTTGTACAATTGTAGAAATCTAGGGAAACTTACCCTCCACTTCTTCTTGGCAAAGTTTTTCTTCATCTGTGCGCTGACAGACTGGTGGATGTTCTTGTCTCGAGCGGTGTTACCTGAGATCCTGGGAAAAAGAGAAGGATTGGGGCTACAGTGAGATTCACACACGAATGTACAAGCACACATCCCAACTATCACCAATCAACATTTAACATTCTGGGAGAGCAATGTTCCCATTTTCCAAAATGGATACAATTTTGAATAGCTCCCTACTCTTTTCCTAGTTTCATCAATTACAGAGAACTTTGAACAATTCTCTTATCCTGAGTGTGCTCCAGTGATCTATTCCCACCAGAGCTTGTAGTTTTCCTTACTTTTCCAATGTAATTTGACATCATCAGACTGACATGACAAGCTATGCATACACAGATAGCACACTACTCAGACAGTACTAAAACACAACTTGTGAAGTCTTTACTCCAATCTTCTTGTTCTCTTCCAACAGACAAAACTCAGCTTTTTCACACTTGGGATTCAGTCTGGCCCACAGGTACGTACAATGTGTAGCCCTACAATGTATTTTCTTAGAGGACCCTCAAAGCCATCTCTCAGCTATTGCAGGTATCATGTAGAGGAGTTTAAATCCTAGCATGCTGAATTACTATTATGTACCAGAACCAATGTGTAGTTAAGGGGACACCGAGCACAGTGTTAATGAGAGTTCCATCTGTAAATACTGTACTGAGCATGATTCCCACCAATTTCTGTCCAAATGTTTTGCTATTCACACATGATTACCCCTTCCCCACACCATTTTGCCGGAGTTTATGCACATATCTGTGACTGTGGTGCTTTTATGCAGAGCAAATGGTCCCATTTCACCACTCCCCGTCCCATCCATTACCCACATAAGCCACATCCTTTATCCCTGCCTTATTAGAAATTCCTGGTTTCAATTTCAAGGCAGCCTGCAACTTTATGATAACCCTGGTGTCATGTCAACAGTCCATCAAACTATGATGCTTTGGAACATTACAAAGCTACCTGAAGAATGACTGCTAGCTCTAGGGCTGTCACAAATATTCATGAAAAAAAGAGAGATTCAAATATGTTTTATCTATATCACAGCTGAGTAACTGAATTCCCCTAAAACCTTGGTAAATAAATTCATCAGTTCAGAAGATGCTCATTATTTTTCGACACTTTCAGAGCTGTTATGACGAAGAGGCTATGGTATGGCAGCAAATCTCAAGATATTTCTAGCAGTAAGTGTTAAATAGTGCTTTCACTTTTCTCATGCATGCCATTTGTTATTGTTTTTGCCTTTGTTCTCAGGGGAAACTGTTACTGCTTTCTCTACAGTTAGTAGACTTTAAGTTAACAGCAAAAGACAATGTTTGGCAACAACATGCAACCTTTCAGCACCAGGGACAGACATAGATTTGCTGTTACTTTAGATTTAAGTTTGCAGGGTTTTAATTTCGCGGTAGGGAGAAAATGGAGTGTTGGCCATGGTTTTAAGTTCGCGTTTGAGACAATGGTAGACAAGGGGGTAGGAGGGAAAAAAATGTTTGCGGTGGTTTTCAGTTTGCGGCGAAGAGCTTACCGCCAAAAGCGCAAACATAAAACAACCGCGAACATTTCTGCATTTACAGTACCTGAACTCTTTATGGTTGCTGCATTTTGAAACATTCACCATTTCCTTCCTCAACGTAATGAGTAGCAGACAATCTTCATCACAACAAATAGAACTTATTTTCACGTACGACTCTACTTCAATTGTAAGCATCATACTGACTATATTCATACACAGTAACGGTTGTGTTGTTGTTCAAGTCAGTCTTACCAGGGGTGTGATATGGCTTGGCTGCAGTTGTACCTCTTCTTTACATCGATTTCTAGCAGGTTGTTGATGAAGTCTTTGGCTGTTGGGAGGAAGGGCAAAGAAATATGCATTAGATTAGTAAATACAGACTGTAGAAGTTACAAACATGTAACAGAAATACATTTTATCAAACTGATTTCTTCCTAGGTTTGGTGTCATGTTTTTATGTTGAACTTGACCTTTGCAGTGCAGTATAGCCCTAGTATACAGGAAGTCAGATTTGACTCCCAATCATCATACCAAGCATCTTAATACCCCATCTGTGGGGTTTTCCCAGTAGGAACCTGATATTTTGCTGCTTATCCTAATGGCAGATGGTAGAATCCTCCCAACATTCCATAACAAAATATAAATGAAAAAAACAAGACAACTCCTTATTGAGGAAAACAAATTTTACATTATACAGTTAAAGATAATTAGTATTTGCCGGAAATCTGACCATTTAAAAGGAAGAATAATGGACAAAACTGCGAAGATCCATGTAATAAAAGCGACATTGCAAGTCCATTATAGGCTTGGCCAGCCCTGTTATTCACACTGTACGGAAAAAGGTGAAGTCGTAGAATTGCAATTTCCATTCTCCACCGAGGTAACCTTTGACCTTTGCCCCCACTTCCTGCCCTCCTAACAAACAGTGCTGCCCAAATATGGAAAATTGATTGTCAAGTGCAGAGGGGTGATGACCTCTGGCCCCCAGGGTTCCGCCATCACCTCCATTACAGGTAACGATGATGCTCCCCGCAGGAGGGCAGGCGAGTGAAAAGATGCATACCGGCTGGGATAACAACTAATCAATAACATTTCCGGCAAAACAGCAGAGAGGAAGATTCCATCCATGGCATTTTCCAATAAAGTACTTCACTTGCAATTTTCTTTCCCTTTGACCTTGGACAGCAACACTGCAGAGTCCAGTATTTCAACATCTAAATTTCAAAGAAATACTGGGTTTCAAAGAAAGACATGCAATTTCTTTCTTATTCCAGCAACAAGTACTGTATCATTTAGTTGGCTGAATTTTTTTACTGAAAATCACCAAAACATTCTACGGTATTTGGAAACCTTCCACAGACTGACTATATATATACACATAAGACCTACAGGTGGCCTTCTCTTCCATATCTCACTTCACAGCAAGACTTTGATATCATAGAAGAAGTGGTAACCTCTGTGGCTGCCATACAGTCATTAAAGTGTTATTGGGACTAAAGGTTAGAAGCCAAACTTTTTGAAGGTCTCTGTGGGGGAAGTATTGATGTATGGGGAAACAACTTCCTTGCATAATTCTACATGCCATGTCATCCACGGAGCCTAATCTATATGCAAACACTGGGTTCAATCCATACCGATGTAATCTTTCATCAAGGCCCCATGGTTTCTTAATGGAAGCCAAAATGGAGAGTCTCAAAATAGACATTCTTTTTATTTTTTCACTGGATGTAAGAGATAAAAGTTGACATTTTTATGTAATACTGGTCACTATACTGGAAAACACTACTGTAACTTACAGAAACTAGAATTTTCAAAAATCCAGTGGATTGTCCAAATTCCTAGAAACTTTCCAAATTCAGAGGGACCTGACCCTGTGTAACTGAACAAAAACATAACTAGAGAAGGTACCTACCAGAATCTGAGATGTCATCCCAGTAGGGAGCATCATACTCAAACTCTCCTTTAATGATCTGTTTGAAGAGCTGTGTGTCGTCCTCATCATAGAAGGGAGGGTACCCGCACAACCTGCACCAACAGAAAAATCAACACAATGATTCTTGTTAATGATCAAAGCACTACGAATATAGGTGGTGTTACTCAAGGTGATATTATCCAACTCAATTTTGGGAGCGTATTTATGTTACTGAATCTTACTACTTACATTCTACTAAGTTAAACATAATAGAATATGAAATCATCATTATTAGTGCATCTTCCATTTCAAGTATAGGATAGAAGATGTACATTGTATACTTTTTGTTTATTGTATATCAAAGGCTATTCTGAAATGCAATAAATGTTCTTTTTCCAGAATCTAGCGTTTCTGCAATAACACTATTCCTTACCATAGGAGAACCCACAGCACATATAAATGACTACTAGTAATTTGCTGCTGTAAGGCCTGACAACCGTGTAATGAGTGATGATAAGGTTTCATAATTGAACAGATTCATGCTAATTAAAGACTTAACATGTATTTTCCATTGGGAGCACACTGTGCTAAGCCTATCTGAATATATAATCCACAGTAAACAAGTATTAGTATTTCTCTGATACAGTCTTAACTGAGTGTGTGTGAAGTCTGTGCTTTGAATAAGATGTACATTATGATTTAGATTCTCCTGAACAAAGACAGTACTAGTGACATACTAGCAGACAAGTCACCTCTAACATCAAATTTGAGATAGATAGAGCAAAAACATTGCAGGTATAAATTTCATTAAGAAAGATAAGCTTGTATGTATCATTAGGATAAGCCCCTGGGAGCTAAGTTAATGAAAAAGAGACATGATTTGTGGTCTTGAGTAACGGCATCACGCTGACAGGAATGATTGGTTACAAGAGTTGTAAATTTTGTCCTCTTGACAATGCTATCTGCACAGGCATGCAATTATATAAGGGACGGAATAGATGGTCTGTGCTCGATATATAAGAATTCAGAAGGGCAGGACAATTTTTCAATGGCATAATTCACAGTATATCTGGAACATTTGTCAGAAATTTTCCGTGTAATTTTTGTATGAAGCTCCAAGCCATGATTTGAGTAGTATATATAGTATGTCTACAGGCATACCCGTATGCTGTCCAGTTTCCGTATTATTAAGATTTATGTAGTTATCATATTCCACAGTGTATCAACACGGTTCACAGTCGTCTGGTCTCTTCAGCTGAACACAGAAGTAGGCTGAATGTATCCAGTGTTAGATCATATCATTCTTTTCCAGCCATCTACATCAGGTTGATATGTATGGGATGGAGGCTGCAATATGTGAGCAGTGTTACCTCCCCTTTAGAAACAGAACAAGATTGATATGCACAGGTCTAACCAGAAGCTGGGAGGTATCCAGGAATCTCAGCCATGATTCTTTATGTCTAATCTCCTAATTCATCATGGTTATTACAACTATGTCATCAGGACTTTGCTGAGCAGATAATGATGGTTTAGACTTTATCAGCAGATGTTTGATACATGTATATATGTACATGTATATCAAAGCCAGCACAGTAATCTTGAAAGCTGAGTAAATCTATTTTCGGTGGAATATTATTAATGTTATGATCCCAGAAAATGCTAATGAAAAATATTCCAATAAATGAAGTAAAAATGTTAAAACTATTCATTTGCAAAACATACATTGCCCATAATTTTGGTTAGTCATTGTTTTGGTTAGTTATGCAAGGAAGCATTTTACCTCACCAACATTTTAAAGAAATCTGTCATGCCACCACTCAAAAATAGTTTTCTTCTCAATAGTTGAAATGATGGGGGAAATAGGTATTAGCACCTTAGCTTCAAAATTAAAAGCCGTGTAAATACAGCTGAATGGATAAAAAGGTCTAAATGCCATTGTATGCTGAGATACTTTCCATTTAAAGTATAATTCTAATTATTAATCTTGTTAGTCGCATGACCTTGCAAGACAATAGTATGTAAATGGTGGAGGAAAAATAAAGTTTCCCTATCAAATGTACACCTCGTGGTCAGACACCCACCAATTGCTCTTATCAATCAATACAATGTTAATAATTCATCTATCCCAGGGCAATGCAGAACAAGCAATACAAGGCCTTCAACAAAGGTTTCTTGTTTAAAGGAGTTCATGCACATGTACATGGTCATAGCAACATATCGACGAGGTGAGGTACTTACAAAATGTAGGATATGACACCGATTGACCAACAATCCACTTCCTTCCCATAAGGCCTTTGTGCTAACACTTCCGGAGCTGTGAAAGAAATGAAAGACACAAAATGTAACTTGTAAGACATGCATATGATGCAAGCTGATCCACACTTTGATACATGAATAATCTCATTGGATTGAAACCATGCCTGCGGAGTGTGAATAGTTGTTGCTATATATTGTACCATGTACAATCATCATGCAATAAAGTTCTTCTTCTTTATAATGGCAGCATTGGTAGACATATATACTTTAAAAGCAAAGAGAATCAAGGAAAGGCTGAGATAAAATGGTAAAAAAAGACCAAATACAGGAAAACAAAATAAATCATGGAGCAAAGACAAACTTAGGCTTTTTTAAAACCACAGAAAAGTGTTCCAACATGTATCATAATGCAACTGGCAACCATCACCATGTTATGGAGGCTGTGTTATGTACTTGCCAACCTCTACATTACTTGTTGACATGACAAACTGGGGTTCGATCCTGTACAAGGTTCATAGTGCCACTGCTGCATTAGATGGTTCCAAATGCAGTCATCTGTTTTCTGGCATCCCAACAGAGACAGAACCCGCTCGCCATGCTGCTACCGAGATAAACTGGAGTGCTCTCAAGCTATTACGCTGAAAGTACTTTTGACCTACAGGGTTGACATTTAACGTCCTTCAGTGGGTCCCCAAAGTGGGCCCTTTTCTGTGGCAAAATGTCAAATGAGCGGAAGAGAGACAGTTAGCTGTTACACGCCTTTTGACTTACATTCCACTCCTGGAATTGCTGTGAAGAGATAAACCACACAGAAAAACAATTGCTGGTGTGTAAGTTTTGTTTATGTCATACCTGCCGCGAAAACGTTCGATGCGGGTGTTCCGAAACGTGTGATAATTTTCCGTATCACACAGGGTTCTACTTGTATCACACGGGCTTCCATAGAATATTTAGAATGCACTTCGAGTGCGCCAGTTGCGCCGCTGTCAAAAATTTGAATACCGGATTCAGAGGTTGGAATCAATGTTGTCACGATCTTTTTTGCTCGAGGACCCAAAACTCTCTCAACTTCAGGCGCATTTTGCATTGAAAGGTGTTTTTTTTTCGGGTGGGTATGACATAAATAGAATACCAGAAATAGGTGGCAGATGTTATAATTGACATGGTGGAATGTCAGATGAAGTGGACCTACCGACATATCCTGGTGTTCCACAGGCAGTAGACATGACTCCCTCTTGCTCCATCTTAGACAGACCAAAGTCACTGATCATGATCTTGGACTCCTCATCCGGGGAATAGTACAGGAGGTTCTCTGGCTGCAGGTGAAATGAAAAACATGATAGATTAGTCAAAATGTACCCTTTATGCTACTTGAAATATGTAAAGTGAATGCACTGTAAGGTAAAGATTAAAGTGAAATCTATGCAATTTCCTTAACCTTGAGGTCCCTGTGCACCACTCCTTGGTCATGTAGATAGGCTATGGCATCTAGGATTTGTCTGACTAGACTACTGGCATCCTTCTCAGAGTAGCTGCCTTTCTCCACTATCCTGTCAAACAGCTCTCCCCCTGTGACTCTGTAACACAAGAGGAAACACAAACTGAATCCATATCTGTATTGATTATAACAATTACTGTCATTTCATTTGCAAAACACTCTGCCATTGCAGTTACATGTATGAGTGCATAACATTGAAATGAATAATATCACAAAGATGTACAACCCTGTCATTTTTCATCATCGTTATGAATATGTATTAATCTAAGCTATTGATTTATGACATGACTGAAATAGCAACCTCACTGGGGTACTATTAGTTTGAATATATCATGTTGTTCATTTGAGAAGATACCAAATTGTGAGTGACTAAACAAAACTGTGACATCATGTGCATAACAGCAATAATTTCAGTACCTTGGATCCATCCATTTACTATGTAACAAGGATATCTAGGTCAACAATCTAACATAATTAGCACAGAGTGATGAATCAAACCAAGTGTCACAGAGTTAATTTCAAAATAAGAGTTCCTTAATTTCAATCACCAAAATGTTTACAATCACAGGAGAACGCAGAAACTGGTAAATCACATTTCTGTAAATGTTGAAATTTTCAGTGGTTTAATGTTTGTGTTTTTTTTTTGTGATGGCTTCTTCACTGTTAACTAAGAACCATAGTGAAAATGCTTGTTCTGTCTACCCTTTTGTTTTAACCGTGAATTTAAAACCACTGCGAACATTCCATTTTTTCCCTACAGTGAAATTAATCCCAAACTTAAAGGCATTTACAGTAAATGAATGAAATATGACCATCTTTCTCTATCAGATGAATCTTCTAATACACTCATGAGTTATCACTACCTACTTACATTCAAACACAATGTTCAACAAAAGCAACCATCTTCATTCAAAAGGGAGAAAGACAGCCCCATAGTACTCCACTCTTGTAATGTTTCCTCCTACATACAGGTGCTGAAGGCCAAGGATTTAGCTTGGATTTCGTCGTAAATGTTGCCCTCATTCTAAGAAACCCCCACACTAAATCATATACATCCTTCCTCATGCTGAACAACACTGTTGCCTCAAGCAGCAAAGGAGTTACATTTGTCATCGTTTCTATCAAAGCCTGAGACCGTGACGGCCCACATACACCCACGTTACACATACAACCACATCTAAGGAAGATATGTTACCTGTTACTCTTAACATACAACTGCAGTATTATCAAGTACAGTATTTTCAACTGCAAGTCTTTTCCACCTACTCACACCCCCACAATGGCATTTTCCCTGAACACTGCTGAGGCAAAATTCCAATCTACAGTCAGTACTTTCTCAACATTTTGACAAGAAAAGTTGCTGTAAGATTGAGTGGGTGACTGGTGCACTGCCAGGCATCTTTACTGTTTGCCTTTTATTTTGCCATAAACTTCCTACACCATCAGCGGCACAAGCGACATGTACTGAAGCGCTCCAGATGAAAATATGCAGGAGGTAATAAAGCTTTAGAGTTGCCATGTGCATGGCAGTCATCAATATCCACTACTATATGAACAATTACTAGCAGTATTTCTCCTGTGGACAAGTACTTAAGTGGGATTTCCCATGGGCTTCCAGTCATGTACATCTTATGCATGGCAACACAGCAACTGTGGTGAATACAAATGTCAAATATATTCAGTCCTGGAAACTTGATATTTTCAGAAGATAGCCAATTATTTCCAGATCTAATTTGGACGTTTTGATAAAGGTTTAAGAAAGACTTTTGAAAACTATAGTTGAAAATTCAGATGATTTTGTTGGTCACTACTAGGAATACAAGATATGTAAATAATTTGACTTCAACGTTAACTCTTCCTCATCTTGTTGTAAAGATTATAACCAAGCAAAGTTAAAATCACTTGCACACACGTCTCTAGTAAGACCAGCGTGCCTACATATTTTCCTACATACCAAAATGACCTTCCAAGTTATGAGATTTAGGGCTCTGAAAGGCTTATGGCATTTGGGTGGCAAATATATGCCTTACATCTGACCTTTACTTTATTGAGTTTGACCTTACCAAAGCACAATACACTGTAGTCTATCATCATAGTTATTGGCCATTAAAATGCATAATGACGTGGTTTAGATGCAAGCACTGGCTCTTAACTTATCTTAAAGGTTTATTTTAATGCGACACATGACTGGTTTGGCCCCTCCAGTTTGTTGCACATTAGTTATTTCCGATGGGAGGCTCACAGTATGCATATGGTTGACAGTCGATGCTGGCACAACAGTGACATTGATTTGACAGGCATTTCATCTTCCAACAGGCCTGCCTGGGCCTGAAATGGCAGGAAGTGTGCAATTTACTGGAATTGAATTCACAATGAGCTACTGGGGATAACTGAAGGGTCAATTTCAATGACTTTCTGCACTCCCGGCAATTTTCTCGGGCAGCCAATTTCCTTCCTTGTCTCCACAAGGCCAAGACAGTGAAAGTTGTAGCTGCCATTCTTGATGTCAGAAACTTTAGCTGAGAACAAAATAGCCAGCAGGCATCTTTACCATACAAAGTATGAAACCTATCATATCAGTCATTCCTATCATATCAGTCATTCCCTTTAAAGTGTTTATAGCGCCTAAAAAACTGCTGAAAAACAAAATTATGAATGTAAAACTTTACAGTTATACAACAGTATCATATAGTCATACATCAGTAGTTTGAAGTTATTTTTGAGAAATAAAGTTTGTACGGCTTTTCAAAGTGTGTTTTTCCAGACACTATGCCAGCTTACCAGAAATCTGTCACATGACCCTGTGAAGTCAGTAACATGCAACTCATTCACACACAAGGCAAACAACAGCAATAGCCTCACTGCAGTGATGTATGGGAAGAAACCATAACCTAGGTGCGCCGTCTGATCACTACCCCCTTCCCTGAAAAAACTTGCCACCCAAATACCAGAAGCCTTTTAGAACCCTAAATCTCATAACTTCGGGACATGAATTTTGTATGTAGGGAAATATACCATCTTTAGGAGGAGGAATTCAAGTCAACTTGTTTGCATATCTCGTATTCCTAGTGACCAACAAGACGTTTTTTTTTCAGAGAAGCGAGTATACAAATGTAGGAGCCCCTGTATAATCGGACAGCACCTAACGTAAGGTGACCAGTTAACGTCCAATTTATTCAAAACGTATTTATCTTAAAACCGCGCGGACAGAGCCAAATTTCAAACCCATGGGCAGAAATATCAGCTCTTCTAAAAAGAAAATGCATGGTCTGTAAGTTTTTCTCCGCCTGTTTAACGCTGTGCGAGCATGTATCTATACTGAGGTATATGATGAAGAATTGTGCTAGGGTAACCCATTATCGTCCACTTCTGAATCTTTTCCCTTCTAGCGCTATGCTTGAAGAACATAGACCAGAAAAAAATGCACAGTAACTGTCCAAAGTAGTCTGCAGACAAATGATAGTAAAATCACTATGTCTGTCCGGCCACTTGCTTAAGGCGATGGAAAAAAAACAATGTTTATCTGTAAATTTCCCCACATGCTCGGCACGTGGCGTTCACGTGGTAAACGCATGGCCATTATGTTTTGCTGTGCAAAAAGTAAAGAGATGGCTAAGGATTATACTTATGATGTTCTTTATTGCTCATGAGAACAGGCTTTGGCATAATACACCGCGACATGTGGACATGAGCCAAACCTGACGTAATTATAAATAGGTTCTGCACGTAAATAGGTCATGTTACGTTAGGCTAAAGTAACCAAGCAACACCAGAGACATTGCCATTCGCCACGCGTACCACCTAATCTGGCTTAAGATCACTGATTGAAAATGATTGTGAGCACATTGCATCGGACACCCACTCTTTCCTGTAACTTGGTTTTCTATTGGTGCAGGTGGTGGGGGGATGAGGCTTAATGCCGTCCACGGGTATTCCTTCAGCACCTTCAGGGATTTTCCGCAGTGTTGCAGATGTCATTTTCATCCCCCGCATCTGTCAGAAGACCCATTCCAAGACCAGCAGTCGGGGTTTATGTGCTCTGCCCAAAGGACAAGTTGAGCCAAACTACACCTTAAACTGTGGGATATCTATATGTGAAAACCATATGTGAAAAAAAGAGCTATAAAACTTTTTCATACCCATCAATATTTGTTGCATGCAGAGGTTTAGGCCTCTAGCAATGTACTTTCTGTAATGCCCAACATGTCTATTATACAAGGCTTTACTGCATTCAAAACAAGAACATCTAGATATACGTCACTGAGGACTTCAATAGACTATAATGTATCAAAAACACAGGAGGTCCCATGTCTTTAATACCTCTACAGAAGGTTATGTTTTTTGGTTTGGGTTGATTTGTACTTTGGTGTCTGTAATGCATAACTCAAGAATGTGTAGGTGCTGTTTTCGATATTTGGTATGTAGTTAGGTCTTGATGAGACCTCAAAATGATTTACGGTCCCCTGGCAGCTTGTTATGGTACTGTAGTTTTCATACTGATATTTCTGAGAATGACTTCAATATCACAATATTACCGAGAAAGTATGCTAAGTCTTCAAATGCTAGTGATAGTAAATCCAACAATAAATACACCTGAGCAGGCACACTATATGTGCCATATACATGTAAATGGCAGCATAGTTTGCCATTAAATGTGTACGTCTTTAGCGCTTAGAACCATGAAGAATGATGCTGCAGGAATGGATATTGGAGTTTTTATTGATCTGTTCTTAAATACAGGCAAGCCACGAGAACGCCAGACTGAGCATGAAACAGGAACTGTTTAAATCTCATTAGGGAAGGGTCACATCTATCCGCGATCTATGCTTTCAAGGGTCTAGTTGTAGAGACTAATTTTTCACAGAAACTAATGGGAGATGTGTAATCAGGAGTAAAATTCCTTTTCCTGTCTTATCTCTAATTGATTGATTGATTTGGTACCCGGGGTTCGTTTAGAGCTAAGGATAGTCAAACTAATGATGAGGTCACGGGCAAGTGCGGATGGCTCAGGTGTTTCCAAATGAGCCGCAGGTGGCATTGGCATTACAGTTCTTTAAACAAGACATTGACTTGGATGGTATCCAATTGACTAGAGAGCTGAGTGCGGAGGGACAATTTCTGCTATATACAATAGACTTTTCAGTGCAATGAACCATAGTCATTTGCAACACGGATGAAATGCATAATATTTTCAGACCAGAATTTCCTCCTCTAGATATGCTCAAAAACGAACATTACCATTAGATGTGGCCCTCAGCAACATAAGTGTCCTTGTTTTAACAGGCAACATAAAAATGACGCATAGATTTGCCTGCTATTGTTAAACAATGATGGGCCTTTTACGGTCTATCGCAAATCAAACACTGCAGACTTGTCCCCCAACCATGACTGATAGGGACCATTGTCCACTTCTCAATGTCACACGGTCCTTCCCACATCCCCACTAATGGAGGACATGGCTGACCTTTGCCCCCTTGTCAGCTGGAGGTTAAACCTTGCTGATACTTTAAGTGAATTACCGGTCAGGTCTTCCTGTGCTTTCATTAAGATGACGTCCTAACTTACGTCAATGAGACACCATGGCAAATTTCCCTTTTGCACTACAGGAAGTGCCGGGACGGTAAAGGAATTAAAAGATATCTGATTAGGCAGCTAAGATTGAAAAACCAAGCTTGAGCTATCACCCGCACATCCATACTGTAAACCAGGTACAGTTTGAACAGCAATGATTGCAAATACTGTACTTAGGGAATATGATTACTGAATGTTATTGGGGAGGTCCTCAATATTGTCTGAAGAATGTGCACTCACATGCTATATATTACATGGGAAAATCCTGTGATATAACAAATCCCAGTGCTATTCGCTGGACTGAAATAAAGAAAGAACTTGCATGCAACCTCAAAATCTTGGCAAAGAATGATCAGTTCAATATTACTTCAAGCAACCTTTCCAAAGCTTACTGCTCATCAAGATTCTAAACCACACCTGCTAGATCCGTTAAATTACATTCATATCCCAAGAGGGATTTCCCTTCCAAATGTAACAGAGACGTGTTGCCTGTGAATAAAGTTGTTGTGCCATACAGTCTACATGAAGTTGTAATTGCAGAAGTAACAAAGCCATTTGACAGTTGAAGGGATGTGTTTTGATGGCACATAAGCTGATGAAGGCCTTGGGTGCAATCAATTACTTCCCAAGTACACATTTGCTTGCCAGCCACCAGTGATCCCTACGGAGAAGAACTTTCATGATTCTTGGGGAGCTGTTTTTCCCCTGGGAACAAGGACCATGATTCGGCTACCACAAGAAGCTGAATATGATTCAAACTGCCTTTGTACATTTGTCTGGGGCCATTGATGACAATCTAAAGGGATTGGAGTAAGAAAGGGAATTACTAAAAATTGGTTACTTTGCTATTGAAAAAATAAGAATATACAATGTATTTTTCCAGTCATTGATGTGGAACATTTTTGCCCCTCTCGAAACGCTTGGATAATCTATTATATGACTGTTTTCCAGTCACACTTCTAGCACTAAAAAGAGTAAGCCACAACAATTTCATCATAGTATTTTGAACTTTAGAATATTGAAGTAGATTTATGAGAAGCTGTGCTGTCCTTGGTGCTGAATATAGGGATATTCTTCATAGATGGTTTTTCCAACACTTAAAGCTTTATCTGACTCTTATGATTTATATGCCACAAATACATTAACAATAATGAACGCAGCTGATATTTTCTCAGTTCCTTTTGTTGCCTGGAGAATAAGCATCAGTTTAAATCTCATAAAATGTTAACATGTTACTGTATGTTTAGCCACAACATCAAAACCTTGCTATCCTTTTCATAAAACCCATATGCACAGCTTCCTCTAGCTCACACAGCTCAGAGCCAATCAAAAGAATTTGCTTCACTCAACATAACAAAGCCTTTGACTAACTGGATACTTTGAAGCTTTTAAAAAGGATCCTGTGTGTTGAAAATAAAAACGTGTCGAGACCAGATGACGTCAAAGCTGGGATAACTTTCCGCAGCAACAGGCATCACAATAATAACTACCCACATGTGGTTTGCATTCATGGTTGGCTTGGGTGGATCATTTCTGATATGTAAATAATCTTTCCTCCATCAATCATGTTACACTCTGTGGAGTTAATAATTCAGATCCATCGAGGGAAATATAGGCTGCTATTGACCTTGGCGGGCCAACCAGGCATAATAGGAGGCATCCAGAAAAACGGAGCTCTGTTCGTGATACCGTGACCAACCTGGTATACCAAGACTGAGGCATCCAATCTTTGTTCGCATACATTCTGATTGCGTGTGGCAATAACTTCAGCGAATTGCAAATGGGAATGGACCAATTGCTTTATAAGTATGAAGCAAGTGCAGCCATATTATAAATTATGCAACTGTATAATAGCATTGGTTTTGAGAGTGACTTTGACTCTCCTATAGGCTTAGAGGTATTGAATGCAGATCCACACACACATACACACAACACCACTATTATACTTAGAAGTCTTAACTACTACAATCGCCACAAGGATTCGCCACAAGGATTCGCCACAGGATTTCTCAAGTCTGTTTTACCTAGCATTGGGCAGTAAAAGCAACAACATGCAATGCAGTTTTGTTTTAGAAACACAGGAATAGATGACTAGCACCCACATGGTCATGCCAAAACAGTTCTTATGTCTAAGTGGATATCATCCCACATAAGGACAAAATACACAAAAAGAAACTAAATATATAATATATATATCTAATCTGTGCATACCTGTGGGTGCTACTCTCAAGATCTCTCAAACCCACTGTTTTTCAAAGTGGTGAATTCATGTAACCCAGCGGATTAATGTTAATGGAGGTTACATTTAGTCGGGCAATGACATTTGAGTCGAAAGCTAAATAACTTTCTGTCAATGATCAATTAGTGAGAGCAGAAATATACAAATCTGAACAGTAGACAATTTTGCACGTATAATTCACAGAAAGTAACATGATATTGCATAAATTTCTAGTAAATGCACACGCATACATAAAACTCTCCAGTCATTCTTTGAACTTCAGATGTAATTTGTCTTCCTATTGGAGAATAAGACGTGATGTTGTGTGTTATAATTAATCTGCGATGTCACCACCAGAATAAGCACAACCAACAAAGGGAAATGAATACGCAAAGGGCAAGGTCTTTCGGTTTGGATGATTTCAACACTTAAACCCATTATCAGCCACGTTTGGGGTTCTGCAGAGGAGCCCGATGTCAAATGTTTGTGGCACACACAGAATAAGCCACCTCCTGTCCCCGATAACCCATGGTTTGGGGAGCCTCACTATGTATCAGCAATCCCCGGTAAACTTGGGAACACCAGTGTACAGGGCAGATATTTAAGTTTAGAGATACTTTTAAGTGATCTGGACACTGATGATCGATATTTTATTGACTTTTTGGAGTAAAAATTTTCAGATAACGCCCAAACATATGACGTTTTTTTACGCGCTTGAACTCACGGCACTCCATTGCTGGTTGCCAGAGAGTGGTCATGTTTTAATGAATGAATTTTGAACACATTCATCTAAAGACCATACTTGGACAAGAAATGTATTCATACTGTTCATGGGCCCTTCACGCTCCGCGTTACATGTGGAAGACGCTGTGAGACATTTTCACAAATGTACCTTCTGATTTAGTGCTACGCCAGATAGTGTGCCTAACTTATTACGCTTTGGTAATTTTGCTCTCTTCGGAAGTTGGTGATGAAGTTAGGGAAATGTAAATAAGGCTTGAAGTCTGCTATATTACAGCTTTCTTTTGACCGGAAAATTCTGACTGTGTGCACTTCTAACGTCATGTGAGAAGGGCTATATCTAGCGCATCCCAGCTCATGTTTTCACGGGAAATAGGCTACTACGTACTTTGCACACGGCCCGACGTACGTCTTGCATGCGACCCGACTTACAATTTTAATCATTACGAAAAAACCACACCACTTACATCAACAAGCACTCCATCTACTTATTGGGAAATATCTTCGCCATCTCTGTATTCAGTTTCCTTTTCATAGACGGTACCGATCACATGTTAGAGCGTTACAAAGCTGTGCGTTGAATTGCCGTCCGCCACCATCGCGGCCCAAAAAAATGGTGGGAAAACAATGTCGCCAGACGGCAGCGATGTTTACGTTATATTCTTTGGTCGGTTTCCTTCTCAACAAACACTTAGAGACCCAATTTTTTGTGTTTTATGAAGTTATATTTCTTATGTGTATGATGGTTGTATATCTGCTTGGCACAGGTCGTATATTTAGGTGCCGGGCCGTCTAGCTACGCAGTGACCCTCTACTCAGCGTTGCCATCATTATTGTCAAAATACTATTCTCGACAAAACAAGAAATGAATATGTAGACATATGTTTTGAATGCAAATAACAATTATGTGCATGAACTTGGTTTATTTACCTTCCTTATGAGCATAGTCAGTGGACACAAACATGGTGTACTTATGCATAATAAGATCAGTAAAAAATCCGTCATATGTTAGGGCGCGCCATAAGTTAGAGCAACCCCCGTATCCATTGATGAAAAATCTCCTATAGAGCTGGTATAATCTTATCTTTTATTTGCCTTCCACACCATCTCAACATTCCAAAAATGTATAGTTTTACCCATTTAGCATTACAGTAAAGAAACTTGTTTGTTTGTTTGTTTGTTTGAACCTTTGAACTACAAGTCCCAAAACAGTAAGGAGGTTGTTGTGGCTAATTTCCACATTTTACCTAGTAGACAGTTCCTGAATGCGGGTGAAATTTTAGCCTATGCTGTAAGGGTTCATCCATCGCAGCCCACAAAGCATCCCTCTGTGTCCCATGTTCTACTTTATTCGTTTGGTAACTGGAGATCTGAAACTGTAAACTGACCCTTTATCTTTCTTCAAGAACTTAAAAGCTGCCACCTAGGACCATAGAGGCCATACAGCCTGCATGCACATGCAACAAGATATTGGTCTTCTGAGAATTGATATCAAAAAGTACAAGTCAATGGCGGTGTTACAAATATGGCTTCAGATAATTGTCAGTTCCCCCATCATAGAACATCATAACATAAGCTAATGAGCATAGAGAGGGCACAAATTGATGGTCAGCATGGGAGAGTGGTCCCAGTACAGCCAATTATGCCACTTCTTAGGATTCCTAGTTTGCAGGCCAATAGGTATTCATGTAAAAGACGCTTTGAAGATGCAGACAAGTCAAGAGTGAATAGGCAAGGACTTTGCAACAACAATCGCTATTGATTGCTCTCCTTGGTAATGAGCATGTACTAATTACTTGTGTACTCATTAAAAGTTTTCCTAATGGCCTACCTCCATCTTAAAACAAGAATATGTGCTGATCTGTCCTTGGACCTGGAGACTCAGAGCAATCTCGTCCAACTAAGATACAATTTTAGTATCATTCTCAATGTATGAATGATTAAAAACATCTTCTAGCATCTTGTAGTAATTCCAGAATACTCTACAGTCGTCCAAGGTAATATTGAAATTGTGAAAATTGGCCACACAACTGTATTCACTTTTCTGAAATTACTGCAACAACTGAAGTATCAAATTTGCATAATCTCCTGGATTTTGTGTTACTGACAGATGATGAAGAGGTTGTTGGGAGTGATGTGATTAACTGTGGATGATAATAACCAACTAGAACTGATTATAGGCAGATTATCTCACAAACTGAATATCACTCACAGCTCAAGGTGTAAACATTATCTAGAAGGTTACAACAAAGTGAGAGAAGAAAGAGAAGAATGAACCCCAACACAATTAAGGATATTCTCAAGCTAATTTAGCGCAGTAAAGAAGAATGAACAGCAAAGCATCAAATCAACCAAAGAATTAGAGAGGGTGACACTGTGGTGAAATTTCTGCTTGCAAGCTCTCAAGTAGATGTCAAGAAATTCACAGCATTAACAAAATATGTTGGCACTTTTTAGATGAAGTCACAGGTCAAGAAACTTCAAACGATAAAGTCTCCCAACTATGATGAAAATAATCCCAGGTCTCATTTGAAGTGACAAGTTAGACATTTGCGAAAGCAGATTTAAGTGGCAACCTTAACATATACTGACCAACCTTCACATTGGGTTATGTTTTGAGACCAGGGATGACGGTTTTGTTACTTTGCTACAGCCAAGCATCCATCAACGCTAGGAAAGATTGCAGTCTGGGGATAAGACCTATCAACCACTGATGCTTGTAAGCTCATCAGGCTTATTTCTATTCACCCCTCATATATCATAGTTGCCATCATAAGCTGTCAACACACATGAAGAGGTAATTCCTTAAGCTCTGTACCATTTTGCATCTGGTTTCTGCAGTAGGTAAACGTTTTGTAACCTTTAGTGGAGGCATCATTAGGATACACACAGTGTTCTTTCTATTGAATATCATAACCGGTCATAATTTCTCCGCGTGGGAGTCAAATTACACTCGCTGGCAGTGATCCAAGACTCAGAAGGGCTCATGTCAACAGGATAATGTCAGAGCTGACACTAATATTGGGAGCAAGCAGTCCTGAAAAGCACACTGGGAAAATCATAAGCTCAACTGACATGCCAAAGCCGTGAAGTAAAGTAGAGGGTGGAAAGTTTGGAAATGGCAAAGGTCTTCGAGGGATGAGTGAGTGACTTCAAAGTAATTTCACAGAGCAGACTACTCCTCAAGCCAACCGACATGTTTCGGGGAATTCTACCACTGAACCACTGATGCCTCCATGAAAGATTTCAGTCAGCTACAGGATTGTCCACTCTACATATTTACTGGCTTAGAAAATAACTGCTACACTTAATTACAGACCCAAGAAATATTCAGACAGTTTACAGGGCCATTATTGTATTATAGACCCTAGATAAGAGCAATTGAACAAGCTAAATAGCTGATGAATGATAAGCGCCTGAGGCAATGTCAGGCATTGGAAGATTCAAAGCAATGTGCACGGAATATGAATATCTGTTCATCTGAATGGAATTCTATCTTATCAGATTCAGAATCTACTCTTGCCTGGCTCTTTTTGAACGAGACTCAATAGAGCACCTTACCCTGGGTGATATTTAGTTTTAGATCATTATCATTTTATTGGTGCATTGAATAAAAAACCATGCTGTAAGGCCTGCACTTTTGTTGCTCCTTTGGTATTAGTCTTCTACATATCAGTTTTCTCCTGACTGTACCACTTAATGAGGGCTCTAAAGATAACACCACAAAATTGCACATCAATTTGTCTGCATTACTCTGACAATTTTTGTGAGTTTACCTTGATACCATTATTTATCTAAATTATCCTTTTATCTATTTATTGGTTTAGCGGCAAGGATTCAAACTCTGGACCTCTGGGTTTAAGTGTTGCTGATTACTAGAAAACACACAAACTTAAGCGGCCAAACCTCAGACTGAGGACGAAGCATGACACTTTTTCGTTAGCTAGTAGTGCAATGCAGCTTTGCTACAGCTCTCGATAGCACACAAACGCTACAGACTGAGATGTGAGGACTGTATGTCGAAAAAAACTTGTGGATAAGGTCACATGTGACGTCAGTACATTTGCACCTGGTTTTAAATCTATTGTAGCCATAAGACATGAAATCCTTGCTTAAATACTAAGTCAAAGGAGTACCACAAAGAAACACTGTGACAGTGCCTGTTCTATTGTTCTAGGCACACCAAACAGCAAATAACAAAGGGCTGAAAGATCTCTGTGGGATGCACAGTACAAAGCCACCAAATCCCAAGACTGACTTTAAAGTTAAAGGCTGACTCTTTGATACAAGATCTTGGTTGTGTACGTATACTTCCTTATCCATGTTGTTCAGGTTTGTAAGACAGCTTGAAACAAGTTTTCCATTCTAGTGATGTAACTTTCATGTCTTAGTTGTACAAAAGTCATTTCTCAAAGTACATGTATGAATGTCCTTGCTGGAAGAACCTTTGAACATTTCATTGTTACTCTAAGTTAACAGCATCTTGTTTAAGTTGTTATATATGGAAAAGAACCAATAAATTGAATAATGACAATGGTATCCATGGCCATCACATACAAAATTTATAATCTTTACAACTTGTACAATTTAGAATTAGTGATATCCACATGAAATATGGGATAGCATTGGTTTGTTGGCCAAATGCCACAAAATTTGGGACAGTTGATATCAATATAAATCCCTGCAATTACCCTACTTTCTCTATTTTCTGGGGAAACTATTTGTCTTTTAATTATCATCTACAGCTCATGCTTCATTGAATCTTGGCTGTTAAGTGCCACTTTGCTCAGTTGTGTCCTGAATAAATCATTACTTACACAATCATTCATCACAAAGGGGGAATTGAATTCCCTGTATATGATTTCTTACCAAATAGCCACAATTACCAAATCCCCTGCCACCTGAAAAGTTATAAATGGCACAAACAATCCATTATGTGCTATTTGTTTCATTATTTATTGATGGCCAAATGTTTGATGCTTTAGCAACACAGTTCTGGGTTGGTACCACTGCCTCCTATTCCCCGAGTCTGACTACAGCAACCCTGTGGTTTTACGGCAGAGTATCTGATGCATTTATGAATGTTAGACCTCTAGGTTACCATTTTCTAAAGTCAATTCAATCTCAGAAACTGGATAAGACTCAGAGATTACTTCAGGACGAAACGTCACCCAAAACCTGGTCCAAAAGTGATGTCCAAACCTTATCCAGTGGTAGAGATTGATCATGAATTGCCTTAAAATAAAGAAAGAGCAGATAGTTTTCCAGGCAAAAACAATATGGTAGCTTTATCTCACATTCCATATTTTTCTACCTGAAACAACAGTTAAGTGAAGTATAAACGCTGACAAATAATTTACAAATCATTAACCACACCTGTTTTGCTGGCAGGGGAAAGACACACATAGTAATTACACCTCGTTTTGGAGCTAACCACTCACACTGGACGTTTCTGCCGGCAGCATTTCTAATCTATATGACTTATGAATGGATGGCTAAATTTCAGTACCAAGGACAGGATGGTATGCAGAATGTCATTGCCAAGTTGTGTTTATTCCAACTAGAAACAGGACATGGTATAACAGTTCTACACATGGCTGAGGCAACAAATTGACAGAAAATCTAGCTTTGTGTTAACCTATTAAATCCTTTATCATCATTAATGTCTCCGATAAAAAGCCATGCTACTACATGTACATGTAACTTAAGCTTGTAGAGCTAAGGGTTAACAGTGATGAGTGTCTGACTTCATCCTGATGGAAACCTTAAGCAAACGGCACATTGTACAGCTGGCAATGACAAATTGGAGATTTCATGATCTTACTATGCTCCTTTTCACAGGCGTTTCTTTGACTTCAACACTTATAAAAGAGATAATCACACAATTAGTCCTCATAGAGTATCTGCTTTTTACTTTCATTCCTAAATGGACATCTGTAAATGTTATAAATATGTGTAACTACAAACAGTGAAAGCACAGATAAAGTGCCCATGGCAACAGAGCTAAAGCTTTGTTCAAAGCAGCCAGAGGGCTGATAATCATATCCACAGTGTAAATTTGAAGAGTAGAAAATTGCTTACTAATCTATTGCTTGTCTGGCAACATACCGTACTTAAGATGTGATCACTTGATTAATGGCTATCACATCATCATCATCATCAGTCGACGTGCTTTTGCTACGACGGGGTTATACTGCCTTTTTACGGGGTGACATACCCTTTCGTTGACTGTCATACAAGACGGGGATGTGCCAGCTATCGCATACATGTAAAAAAGGACTTTAAAAATATCTGAGCACATTCAAAAGCTAATGGGTTTGAGCTTGGCTGGCTACCAGAATATGTCAGCAGATTTATATTTGATATGACGATCATTATGTATATCACAATGGCGGACATTCAGACTACAACATAAATTGCAAGCTAAGACAGTTCTGTGATATAAAACCTACCATTCACACAGCAAGGGATGAATTCTCTGTGTACATCTAAATGGCCAGTCTTTGTCAAATAGATCTACTCATGATTACAATGTGTGGCTTGCAGGAAAACAAGATGTGTCCTTTTCCACAATCTACATTGTACTCCCAGACTACATTGTAACATTGTAATAAGCCACTATGACAGTCCTTGGAGGGGTAACCTATTTCATAGCACAAACACTGAGGAAAACACATTAAGATGATTGAAACAGAATGATCCTCATGTGTTTGTGCCAGCTATCAGGATATTTGGCAAGGATTTTTTCTTCCATTCAACTCCATAATCCAGGCTTCCAAATCTGATCCCAGCAATGGTGGGAGATTTCCCTTGTGATTAAAAATGCATATTACTTAGTAATACTTAAAAAGTTTAATGTGCCTGGTAGCTCCAATTTTCAGGTAAATGTCTTATAATTCCATCAAACCAGCTGCTTAATAAATAGAATTTACATCAATGGCATGGATGAATGCCACTAAAGGAAGTACAAAGATGTGTACACATGTATGTGACTTCCCTTAAGACTATTTTTTTCCTTTGCTCAAGTTTAAGAATTAAAGCCTGAAAAGAAAGAAGCAAAGCATCTAAGCCAGGTAACTCAGCTAACACTCTAACTGAAACTTGATCCATCCGTCCATGAATACTGCACATTGTGTGTAGCTTGGATACAGCAAGGAAATCTTCTGAGAACTTTTAAGGACATCTTTTGTTGTTGTAAGAACCTGACAAAAGAGTGGATAGCCCAAAATAGCAGTTCGTGTTTGTCTGTCATGCTTCCCTGTCACTGGAATGGACACCTCTTAGGCTTTCCGAATAATCTCTAACTTTTACTGTCAACTTTTTTGTTCTCATTAAGTTACTAAGTTGAACCTGATCATGACTTCATACAAGATGAAGCTAAAACTGATAGATTACAAAGTTTTATATATCTTATAGTACAAATATATGAAGCAACAGTTGTTGTGTTTAAGGATACATTCCGGACACCATTGTACATGTATGAGTCATGTATTTAGTCATGTATCTACCACATAAGCTATTTCACAAAACAAACCGTAAATATTGATTTTCTTTCTTTCGTTGTTTACATCAATGTACATTTACATTGCAGAGTTTAGCAGTCCTGAATATGGAGTTCCCCAAAAAATGTCACGGGGGCCACCATCTAACGCTAGGTCACTAACATGACCTGCATACTGCCAAACTGTTGACAAAATCTATTTTTGGAACATGCAGGTTTAACCTTACTTGTCCTTATTGACATCTAAAGCCATACATAAACCAAACATAGGATTACCATTGAGAACTGCAGTACCTGAGACCTCTATTCTAGATGTACTTTAGCTAGAGGTTACTTCCGGACTTCCTGTTACTTCAGCTTGATGCACAACAAGTGCACGTCTGTACAAACATTAGACAACAAAAGAACCCTCGCTGGCATTCTTTGACAGATGACTGGCTGGTAACCCACATTAGGCCTTGACACCATATACAAGAAAAATGAGGACCCATCAAGGTCAGGTTGCGATGCCTGTATATATTTCCTGCATTATGGCTGCTTTGTCAGAACAGGTAGGACCATTCTTTGGAAGCAATCCGATGCTACATGTATCCATTTCAATCATGAATGCCACAGACATATTGGTTTGCCAGGCGACATAATGTACAGAGAAAAGGGCCTACCAGCACCATTGAGAAGGGCCGGTGCAGGATCACAAGATCTTTTGTTTTCATGTCCACACAAACTGTTACCGGCTGTTCCTGTGCAAAGAGTGGAGACAGAAAAAACACTCGGCGAAGAAAGGGAGCAAGCAAACATCAAACTTGCTCAACAAGTGACACAGAAACACCCTGAATTCAAACCTATTTCTTCACCACCATTCCACAACACACAGGCCTGTGCTAATACGTGCACGTTGCCACAATAACAATGCTTGCTTTTCCACTGGAGGCCTACTATCCTAAAGTTAATTTAGTGTTGCTAGGTTGGACATAATAGACTTCATCACTGAACAATCGATCAGCCTTTTGAATAAGATAGAGTGCACTGGTGCAGACGCAGGTCCTGTTTCATGGAGAAAATTGAATGATTGATACAATTCTGGGAACATAAATGGTACAATTGGGGATTACGGGCCATTTTCACCTTTTCTTACAGCCTAAAAGGTTTCAACCCCTTAAGCACAATAACTCACTGTTGTTGATCTTTTGCTCAGTTATTTTTACACGTGAATGGTGCTTTCCTTTTCACAAACCTCTCAACATGAAAACAAATCCATTCAAAGTACAGCGGCTATGGGTTTTCAAAAACTATGTTTGCCTTCTGAAAGAGTACTTCTCAACACTACTGGCTGTACATTATATGAGTGACCAAAAAGCAATTAGACATTTCTAATTAAGCATACATCTAATTCAAATGTCTTTATTAGATATGCTATCTACTTGTACTTAATATGTTACAGCACATGATATAATGAAGAGCTAACACGCCCCCACCAAATTGCAATCTTTGCACATATCTGGAGTTTCAACGCATTCTCTCTCTACAATTATATAAAACATGCAAATATACATGTCCTGGAGTTCAAATATTTCATACCAATAAGTTCCAACAAGTTTTCCATAAAAAAGGTCAGCAAGTTTTGTTCACCATTCAGTCATATAACCTGACTCCAAATGGACAAAAGAATACCCGTGGGTGTCCATTAACAGCTTTATAGCAAGCCTGATAAAAAAGATCAGTGATATATTACGTAACAAGAGATCACAGTAGAATGGTTCGCCATTAAAGTAAAATATCGGCCTCCACAATAAAGTGTTATTTCCAGCCTGAGCCACACGAGGCTCATGAGGTTGCGTCTGTACATGTTATCAGGCGCTGTCCATCTCCCAGGCTCACTCTCAGCCCATAATGGGACGAGTGCAGAATTAAATCACTCTGGACTAAGTAATCAGATAATGCCTGCTACCATTCCATCCATCTCTTTTTAGCATGCAGTCCAGGAATAGTAAGCATTAACTTTAAGGACAGACCATGAGGGTCTAACAATAGAACATTATGTAGTTACTTAGCCTGGAAAATACATTGAGTCCTGGCCTCTCCATCAGTTCCAAAAGCGTTCTGGCAGATACATGCATTAAGATTAAGGGAAAAATGCTTCATTCTGAAAAACGTAATAGCCATTATATCTACATAGCCATGTAGGGAGGCCAGTTTTCCAAATGATCACCCGCACTGAGTATTCACATATTTTTACCTATTCTTTCCTATTGAAAAGATGAAAAGGCTTTGAGAATGCATAACAACCTCCATGAAAATTTTTAAAAGGAGATTTACTTGATGCATTTTTCTAAAATTTTTTAAAGAAAGAAACTTGAAGAAATGTTAAGAGCTACGAATAGACCCAGAAAACATTAAAATTTTTAAATACAACATATTTTCCTTCCCTTCATATGTAAAGATGGAAAGATTTAAAAAAAAATGAAAACTGAGCTGTTCTATGTGCTGAAATTGCAGTTGTTGGAAAGCTCTTTCCCCTTCCAATATTCACTAGCCACAAACGACCAACCATGCAAGTTCCAAGGATAAATGACTAGTAAAAGCTGGTCAGAATGTCAAAAGTGCCAATCAAAGTATTGACTGATTTCCAAGATTGTAGCAAAACAACAGCAATGCAAGAGGGTGAACAAAGTAAGCGGCTTCAAGTCAGTTGATATATATAATGTCCTTGGTTGATCCTACGATCTCCAAAGTTAGGTTGCAATTTGCACAAGACATTGCAAACTTCCTTCTCTTTCCACTGCCTTTAGGGACAGGGCTGTCTCCTGATTAAATTTTTTCCATCCCACTCATTTTTTTGGAGCCCACGTTGTTAAATCTGTCATTTTAAGCTTGTAAGAATACCTTTTTATCAAGTTCATGCCATGAAGTTCCGATTTTTGGATGGATGGGGTGAAATCTGTATCCATCCCAATAAGCAAATTTCTGTCTGGAGACAGAGGGACAGGTCCTGGAGACAGCCCTGCTCGGGCATAAGAACTGAGACCATCAAAGCTGACACCCCTCATGTGTCAGTCGGCACATAGAGGAAGCACTCTTCCCCCTGACTCCTAATGGGATGCAGCAGATCCCTGGATAGTGTCACTTGGATCACCACACAAACACCAACTCACCCTATAATGTGTGGGGACGGATATAAAGGCTGTAAAGGAAAAGTCACTTAATTCTTTCTGGGCATGAAATCATTTTTTTCAGTCTCTTGCAATATTGTAGGCTTACAAATTACAATGTGGTAGAACAGCTAGTATCACATTACATAGTACAAAAAATATGTACACCTCTTGGAAATGCTACATGTATGTTGCTAGAAATTTGGATGATTTATTTCAGATCTGTCAAATCTCTCCATAAGTGACCACTCAAGGGACTTGGTCAAAATGGTCACAAAAATAACCTTATAAAGATGTGCATGCAGTCCTACAGCCTGCCAAACAACAATGGACTGACTTCATACATTGTACTCTTCTTCAACCTGAGCTATAGTCTTACACAGAAACAGCCAATGCAATGTTGGTGGTACAAGACTGCCATGCTTACATGCATGGTGTGCTCTTGTCAGCAAACAGTTTGAAAAAAAAGGTTCCCTATTTAGAAAACCTAGTGTAACATGTGGGAAGGTGCCAATCCCAGATTGAATTTCAAGGTAATTATTACCTGTTCCATTAACAGTCATTATTCTCAAACCATTTTGTGTTCGTTCCCCCCCCGCAAGCATGCATTCCAATAGGTACATTGCCAGTGGGGGTTGGTTAAAAAATGTCGTCTTTTGTACTGCCAATGTCTTGGCAACATTTCTGGGATGTTTGACCAATTAAAATACTTAACATGTTTGAGGCAAAGCAAACTGGCAAACTCAACGTCCTCTGCCATGTGTTTTAGTGACAATAGAAAATGTAAACAAACACTAAAAACCTTTAAGTAAAGTATTATTACTTTAATCCTAATCCATTCTGTGAGAGTAGAGACACTGACAAACTACATTTCATACTACGAAGATAGAAAGAAAATGGAGAAAAGACCACATGCCAGGTTTACAGTTATGACCTTTCTACTGGAGAACCACCTGTCGAGTTCAATTGAAAGATCTGGGTCTGTCAATAGCATGTTCACAATAGAGAATCTACGATGTGCTCTCAAAATAGAGTCGCAATAATTGCCTCATTTTTCTGAGTCAACATCTATCAACAGGGGGGTTCCCCAACCAATTACTGTGCTGGCAGGTGCGCCCTACAATACTTGTTAATTGTGTCAAGCCAGGCACAGTAAATCTATTCTGGTTCTGCTTGGAAATACCAGTAGGGGCCCTTTGGGAAAGTCTCATTTAGAAGATCTGAACCAATTTCATGAGCAAGTGCAGTAATCTGATGTCTGCCAAATACAATCAGCAGTAATGTTTCAGTACTATGAAATTGCAGACTGCATAATTTTATGACATTTGTCATCATAACAGCGTGCCATTACACGTATTCATGGGACACTTGTAGCTGTGATTGTATCCCATTTATTACTATTAGCAATATATACAAACATTTAAAAAACCCAGCCTGTGTACCATCCTCTGTCGTAACCCCTGGCTCATTCTTTTCACTTGCTCACCATGGATGAGGGTGGTACCCAGGTAATATGGAGGATTGCACCCAGGCTCACTCAACCAGGACAATTACATGTTTGTTCTGACCTGAACCAATGGTATTCAATACCTCTTTCCAATAGATCAAATGATGTGATACTGGCTAGTGGTTATTTATAGATATAGTTGCAGGGCGATTTAGTTATAAAATGCATGGCAACAGGTGCTTTGTTTGTATAAACATGGTATGTTGTATCAGGAGCTTGCTTGCAAAAATTAAGCAATCTTTGCATTACAATGTCTCTTTGTTTCTATAGCAATGGTCTACATTAGGGTAGATAAGATAAGGTAGAACTGCCAATTTAAATGCACTGTGACTCTCTTTGCCAACCACAATATACTGAAGATGCGAAATTATTATTCAATCCACTGTATGAAGATGAAAATCATTGACTGTGTGAATCCTTTTAGTATGGAGTTCCACAAAGTGGTACATCTTTGTCTATCTAAAAGATATAAATTACTCAACAAATTGTCCATATGTTCCTGATAGGAAAAGATTAGTTTCCAGTGATTATTTGAATGCAATCATGTCTATTTTTCTTCAGATCCACAAGAGCAACCAGTGCTGACCTTTAACAAGATCTCTTCAAAGCAAAAAAAAAGTAAAAAGGAGCATTGATTTCTTGCTAAGCGCCTGGTTCCATTTGAAATTCTGAAAGGGGAATTAGTGATGTCCAGCCCATCCAATCTATCACAGACTACAGGGGGTATCAAAACTCTCTGGGGAAATTTCCAAGGTATTGTAGATGAGTTCCACAGCCAAATTAGGGTTTGTCCAGGAAATATAAAACATGGAGGATGAATGTGTCATAAAAAAACGATTGAGGGAGTAAAAGGGTTTCTTCATTCTACTGCATGCATTATTCATTGCAATTAAGTCCATGTTTTTTTCCACATTGTTAACCTTGCCCCTCCCACCCCTTTTATCTCCTGAATCAGACAAGAACACATGTTCTCTGATCCTTGATCTGCAGGTAGAAGGGTCAAGGCAGCTACATGTATCCCTGGATGTCCTGACTAGTTCCACCCTTTACTAACTGGGCCCATGGCTGAAATCAGGCCCAACACCCTAACCCTATTCCAAACCCTAACCCTGGCCAAGTTGACCAGGGTGTTGGGCCGAGTTGACTTAGGGCCGAGTTGGTAAAGGGCCGAATCGTCCTGATCCCGCTATCCCCTAGGCTGTAGTTTCACCATCACTTACAGTTTCAGGCTGGCACAAATAAATCATGTCCCTTCAAAAATTCATCTGAAAATGTATGACAGCAAGAAGCTGAGGAGAAATTAAAAAACAGCCTTCTGCGTCAATGTAAAAGTGTTTATGTATAAAATCAGAAGAGAAAATGCGACTTTCTACAAGTGGCAAAATATAACAACCATAGGCTGGGGTTGTTCCAAGGAATGTCTGACCCCTTCCATGTCTTTATATAGTTTCACCACAAAAAAAGGAAAATATCATTTGGCCTTAAAAAGTTTTACCCTATCTGGAGAGTTGGCTTGTTGCATCTTGCAGAAGAAAAGATTATAAGATATTCTAAAAAGATGAGTATTTTGCTTTTACCTTAGCAAATATAGCAAGCACATAGCAGAACCTGAGGCCAGAAAAGGGACATGAAGAACAACTGCTGGCAATGTGGAAATTATCAGCTCAATTGGCCAACTGAATCTGACATGTCTATTGACTTGGGTTGTAGCTGCTGTCTCCCACAGACCTTACAAACAGTGGTGGATTAGGTTTACTGACAATCAATAATGAATGAAAAACTGTCCCCATTTTTGTAACCTAATCATCCTGTCAATAACACAATTAGAGTCTGGGACAATGCATTTTTCATGCAATAATTGCAAACAGATTCATACCCTCATTTCTTATATTATCTCCTGTGATATTCACTTAATTGGCATGGATCAGGTTGTCATCACCCCACTTAACCCTCCATTAGAAAACAAACACCAAAGGACTCATAAGTCTTGCACCCCTGCAGAGCTCAAATTTATGTTTGGCAACTGCACTCCTAACTAAATTTGGACCTAACATCTACAAAAAAGACAGGCCTCTATCTGTTTACTTCCTCATTACCAACAAATTTTCCGAGGAAAAACCTGAAGTGTATTAAGTAATGTATACAAAGTATATAAAGATATATATAATGCATTTAAAATCTTTCAATCTGACATGTTCAAACATCACAAAAATAAAACATTCAGCCCAATGACCTTCCTCCATATTCCTTGGGATAAACATGACCTTCCTTCATCTTCCTTCTGATAGAAATAATGACCTAAAAATAAAATATGTGATACTGGAACCTATTAGGGGGTCCCCCGAAAGTGCAAAATGGAACGAAATGGAACGAAATGGAACGAAATGGAACGAAATGGAACGAAATGGAACGAAATGGAACGAAATGGAACGAAATGGAACGAAATGGAACGAAATGGAACGAAATGGAACGAAATGGAACGAAATGGAACGAGCTAAAACATATGTAACATTATGAAATGAAATACCAGGAGATAGCGAAATATAAGGAACGTTGTAACATTCACAGTAGATGGGAACAGGGAGCAAATACATAATATAACGTGTTTTATTTTTGAATCCGTCTGATAATAGTAAATACAACGTTTTTGCCGCGTTTGGATGACTAGATTTTCCCTGAAAATGGGGGGGGCCACGTGCAAGGAGCTCGGCCGCTCTTCATTGATTTCACCAACGATCTACAAATGAACTGCTGAAAATAGCAGGGAAAACAAGCAAACGGAACTGAGTATCGAAGTAAGGTCTAGATTATACAGAAGTTGGTGGTAACATTGCATTTCATAATTCACAAAGAGGGCATGAGGCTAGGCAATCAACGCAAGCGTAATTTCATTATTCATACAGCGTGTTTGCGTGTTGCAAATGGAGCCCCGCATGCAAATGAACCGCACCGGAACTGTGCACGTGGTCGAGCTACCGACAGGTTGAATCAAACTCCGACTTCCCAGTTTTATTTACAAACGGTTTTAGTCCATAACTAGTACGTAGCATATGCATATATGCGCAACAACGATTTTTATACAGCCAATTGTTCGGCTGGTCGGCTGTCGGAGAATGGACCCTTCCGTTAAAGATATGCAAATACAGCTCTGCGCTGCGTCACCAATGTGACATTTCACACTCCATTCAATCACGGACGTGGACTGGGAACTACCTATGGAGAAATTTCTGCTTCCTTGTTCACGACAAAACAAAGGGAGGGTGTGAACGAGCAGGAAATGTATTTCACGGTTCACACAACACGTAAACACGCTGTGTAAATAATGAAATTACGCTTGCCTCATGCCCTCTTGGTCTATTATGAGATGCCATGTTACCACCAACTTCTGTATAATCTAGACCTTACTTCGATACTCACTTCCGTTAGCTTGTCTTCCCTGCTATTCTCAGCAGTTCATTTGCAGGTAGTTGGTAAAGTCAATGAAGAGCGGCCGAGCTCTTTGCACGCGGCGCCCCCATTTTCAGGGAAGAATCTAGCCACAAAAACGCGGCAAAAACGTTGTATTTAATATTATCAAATAGATTCAAGAAATAAAACACGTTATATTATGTATTTACTTCCTGTTCCCGTCTACTGTGAATGTTACAACGTTCCTTATATTTCGCTATCTCCTGGTATTTCATTTCATAATGTTACAAATGTTTTAGTTCATTCCATTTCGTTCCATTTCGTTCCATTTCGTTCCATTTCGTTCCATTTCGTTCCATTTCGTTCCATTTTGCACTTTCGGGGGACCGCTATTAGGTGGCTTACTAAAATCTATGATAAAAGAAATTGGTGTTGTACATGCAGTTTGATTCTCATCTTCATGTTGTACCACTGATACAGTCATGTTTTAGCAGTTCTTTATGTTCAACCTGGCTGCTCAGCTTTCATGTGTGACAGGTGATCTCTCCAAACCCATAACCTTTGTACCCAGTTTCCTGTGCTGGTCCCAGGTGGTAAATTAGCAGTATGAAGGAGCAGGAAAAGGTAACAAGAGGAGATCATGCAGAATAGGCTGGCAGAGAAAGCTCCGTTGTGATGGAAAAAAGTCCTCATAGTTGCTCCTCGACTTTCAAGCCTGTATCTGTCTAAAACCTAGCAAGTAGAAGTTGGCAATGTCTTAGTTCAGTATTTACAAACTTTTGGAATATAATTTACATTTTGAATGACCAGGTGACCTGGAAAAAAACTGTCATGATGACCAAGGACATTATGGAGTGTCCTTAAAAGTCATGATATTTCATCATCATTTCAGCAAACCAACTTCTGCATTTTGTAAGATTCTTTCAAGACTGACCAGACATTAATGCATGAAAATACATGTACAAGAAAGAATAATAATAATAATAATTATCTCAATGATAATTATTATGATCATAATGACACTAATAATTAGAATGATAACAATAATGATGATGTCAGAATGGATTTTCAAAAGGAACTCTAACAAAAGTCTAACAATATGGAAACCTCACTTGTCCTCTTTTCTTTCTTTCCTTTTTTGAAGGTTATCAAAGACAAGTTACTGATGCTACATTGGTGAGAAAGATGTTAATGTATATATAATTATACAAATGCAATGCTTTACTAAAACTTAAAGTAGTAAAAGGCTACATGGCTTGGATGCATTGCCATTTGCTCTTACCATTTTGATTTCTGAAAACATATCTATCAAGTTTCAATTTACTTCTCCATGTACATCATATGTCATAGTCATAAAAGTCAAATGCCTATAAAGAAATTGACACACATTTATGACGTGTTTAAACAATGCATCTCTACTGAAGCTGAGCAGAATAAATATCTGGAAAAAGATCAAACTGCTTTTAGTTAATTTTGCACTCAAAGTGTAATGCTTGAGACAAAGCAATGCCTTTTTGATAACTGACAGCGCAATGCGGCTTTGCTATATGGCTTATTTCTATTACCAAGCGGCGTCGTGTGGCGCAAGTGCAGAGCGCACGGCTGTCAAGCAATGGGACCCGGGATCGAATCCCAGGGTTGTGCCCAGAGACATGTCCGAACTTGCGCCCAGACGTTGTGCCCTTGGGAAAGGCACTTTACACGCATTCCCCCCTTAGTTAGAGGGACAAGTCTCCAACGGCAGCTGTCTTCAACTGGCGGACGAGAGCAGCGCCAGGCGGGCTGGCGTTATCAAGGCGGACCTCGAGTGTAAGAGTCATCCGGCAGCTCGCTGCAAGCATCCCAACCAGAACCAGCACGTCTCCCTCGAATTGGTGCCGCTGGAGATGGCGGATGCCCAAAGTGTGTGGGTCCCAGATTCGCAACCTGTCATCCACCTTAAACAAATTCACGTGAAGGCTACCGTGTCAATTGACACGGTCACCATACTCGATCTGTATTTGTATCTGTACTATGTATCTGTACTATGTATCTGTACTATGTATCTGAATACGAATAAAGATAATACGAGTGGTTGCCATCATTACCAAGCACACCAGGTCACACCAGGCCTATTCTTCTCAATAAGTGTGTTCACTTGGGTTCTATTAAATGCAGAGGTTTGACACCTGAAGTTCACCCATAACTACAATTATAGGAAAGGGTTAGTCCCTAAAAAACTAGCAATTTTCTAAAGGCACAGTCAATAAAACTGGGAAAATGTTCCACAATCTCAATCCCTTAGATTACTTAGTAGCATTGCCATGAGATAATTTCCTCCAAAGTTTATACATAACATTGTATTTCAATTTACCCTGTACACTGACCTTGCTACTGTAGTGTTTGTCACACACAAAAAACATTCAACATTTTAGGCTATAGTCAGCTATACCTACAATGTATACAAAAAGCTTCTACACTGAGTCTGTTCAAACATTTGCAGGGAAAATAGTTTAAATTGGTTCCACAAACACAAGTACGTGACCTTTACATTAGTAAATACATGTGAGTTAGATTTCTTTCAGTGTGTGAATGGAACAGGGATACATGCATCCCTGTCAATAGTTAGTAAACAGCCTTTGGACACGTGTTTGTACATCCACAGGTCAAAAGTGTAGCAACCAAAAACCTGTTAACATAAGTCAACATTTGCCTTTCAGTCTTTCAAACATGCTTAACTGCCACCCTCCACAGGTGTAACTTCTGATAAGTATGAATTTAAGATTGTCTCAGAGAGTGTCTCAGAGTCTTGAAATTGCTTTGCAAAATACCTTTTGCAAAAAGATCTGTTTTTGTCAAAGTTTTGAGATTCCTGGAGTTTTCAAAACATTAAGACATCTTAATCTTATCTGCACCAGCTGGCACTGTAACCAATACACATTAGGTGCATTACATGACATAGATTGCTGGACAAAGATTTAGAATATATTACTGACCTACAAATAGAACAGCCAGTAATTAGATAATTAGCACAAACATGGTCAGTTAATCGTACCACGTAAAACTTATTTTTCTTACAATAAGTCAGCTTTCTGCTTTGAAAGCAAAAATCAAACATCTTCAAGGATATCAAGTCACTGACAGACGACTAAGCCTTGTAAGTTGTAAGGAATTTCTTCCCAAGATGATTCAATTGTAGGATGTTGTGAGACTAAAGAGCAGAAACATCTAACGTTGGGTAACATAAATTCGCGGGGTACTTAAATTCGGGATTTTTCGAAAACGGGGTGTTCAGGGATATGTGCTAGATGCAACATCAGTAATACCGCTAGAAATGTAAACTTGACAGACTAACGCATTCAGAACACTGTCTGAAAAGCTTCGATAACCATGCATTAGAAGTTGGCGACGTCAAAAACTCTCCGTCCCTTATTGTCACAGTCTGAAGGCTTCGTGGGAGAATTATATGTACATAGTTGTTCGCTGGTTTATAAGACAAATGTCACATCCGCTTCCTGCTAAACACAATAATTTACAATACAACTTATTAGAATCTCTTTTGATAACCTACAACTGGACTCTAAGTGTGATTAATCATCAAAACGCCTCTTTGTTGCTACAACCAATGGCTACGGCACTACGGTGAATTTTCCCGCCGCCATATTCGTTACCCAGAATCCTGCTATTCGGCAGACGACAAACGTTTGCGAGGAACACTTTTTTGTCTAAATGTTGTGTGTGATAGTGGACTGATGGCGATATTTTCCTCAAAGTTTGCTCTTAGCACAAGCAGAAACACATGGACACAGTAGTATTACCATTTCTACGGCATCCATCTAACGCCCCGATGAATAATGTACAAATTTCCATGACGGTGGGGGTGAACTTTGAGTAGCGTTCTACCGACTCAACACACGGGTTGTTCCCGAAGGCCTGATGCGTGCGGTACGGCCGTTTTTTCGTGTATTTTTTTTACTTGGACACGTCTATATCCATAGCACTCTCCTCAAGCCAAGGATGGAACGAATAGCTGCTGTATAAAATGTGATTAGCGGTAAGATATTCAAGACGAATCTTCTCTCCCGAATTAATGTGCCCCCCTGTCCGACAGCACCGTCATTGTGCGTGCGGCGGACGGTAGTTTCAAGTTGAAATATTATGGTGTCAGCACGACTAGAGACAAAATCTACCATATATATGATTAGTGCAAAGATAGTACATAATACTGACAGAATAATAGAAAAAAAGGATGGTTTATTGTTCTGCAAGATTGATTTCAGTCAACCATTATCGGAAAAATCCCGAATTTATGTTACCCAACGTTATAATTCATAGCTCTTTTCACAAGACTCATTCATTAGGAATGACAGGATCCCTGCTGGAACATCGTCAATCACCACCCTTAACAAGGCTGACCTTTGACCCCAAATCTGTGCTATGCACTGTGGAATGACTGGCATTGTTGTATCAACACACCACCTGTTTGGGGCTGTTCTATGCCAGCTTTTAGTAACCCCTGTATTCTGATAAACTTAACAGGTATTATGTTAGGACTTTGACCTGTCTTCAACATGTTTGCCAAAATGTGACTGGACAACCCTTCCACATGGGTAGCTACAAACATGAAAAAAGTCAACTTAAGACTATAAATCTGCCAACTTATGTTATCATATGTGTTCGGACGTCTTGTTTTCACAACAAATGTTCTTGCTACATAAAAAACACTTCCTCTTTTCATCCCAATTTCCTCTTCTTATCATATTTGATTTATTGTAAGAACCCTAGAAATATTGATATTATACATAGCTCACATGTTTGCAATAAACAGGCAATGGGGCAGCTTTTACAAACCAATTATATAGAGAACATGTAAGACAGTGACCTTCAAGTTCACTAAACCCAATGGTGCTGTAAAAGCTGTAGCAGTGACGTTAATCCAAAAAGGTCCTTACTTACATTTAAGACATCCTAATTTCCACCAATACTTACCAATAAAATGTCCCTGCAACTCATAATCACAAATATTTTGTTGCTATGCTAGACATCCATTTGGCAACAAGCCATTAGATTGGTGAGCAGTTACCCATGACTATAGTCAAACACTTAACAGTCTTCTGGGACCAGTTTGGTAATTTCATTAGCATGTCACGGACAAATCCAGGTAATCTTGGTCTTTTGAATTTCAAGATGCTATAAATGTGGAAGTAAAACACTGACTAGCTCCTTTTATGGTCTACTCGACTCTTATGTCTAATGCCTTTCAATTGAAAGAAAACTAAATATCAAATTTCTTAGTTGTAAACGTTCAACATATCCTTTGGAATTCTTTACTACAACAGAACTTTTTTCAGTTCCTGTACGCCTGCATAAATGCATTTACAGTACCTTTGCCAGCACCTTGATGTCTATGCAATACTAGATCAAATACACATATGTAACCAAGGCTACATACAACCCTAGCCAAAACATTTACACCAACCCGACTGTCTAATGCATGCTGTCTTACATCTTCTCAAGTTTGGCTTGGAGGCAAGTCAGTTAAGAGCATTCTGTTATGAGCTACCAGCGGGATGGAAGACCGATAATGCTTGATGCGATTCATCACTAATCTAAGTCGAACAGGTGTGCTTATGTAGGAAAACATTCTGGTTCTGATAGCATACACAGCAGAGGTTTGATTGGATTGTGGTGGTGTTAAGTGGATTCAACTTAAAGTACTGTGTAAATGTCACCTGGTGTCCTACATAGATTGATATAGAGCTCCATAGGGCTCGGTTGTAACACATTGATCTCCTCAGTGGACTGCAACTTACATTTCCTGGAGGCAGTTTACTGTAAATTCACTTAAGTTTGCTGACAGATGAAAATCAAGATTTCCCTGTATCTTTGTGTTCGCGTCTGAAATAGTCTTAATATTTCAAAGGAAGACAGAGCATATGTTTGCTGTGTGATGAGTTTGTAATAAAAGGTCACCGGGAAAACTGCAAACTTAAAAAAAGGCTGCAAAATTCTAAACTTTACAGTATCTAGCTTTCCAATTCAGAAATAGCATCCATTTCTCCCAAGTGAACCAGTTGGGAAAGGCAAGCACCTCCACAGAAAAGCACTAATCATAAGTGCTTTCAACAGAGCCTGTACTCATGTATGGTATGCAGAAGCCTGAGTCCTGAGAATATTTCAAAGCTTTCGGCTCAACGGGTCTACCAGAATACCAAGGGTTTGGTTGTGGCTTATGTAATAAGTGGTGTCTTAGCAGGTCTAATGGTGTTGCATTACCTGGGAAATTACCAGAGGCAGGTCATGGCCAGATGGTGCCCCTAGGTGGGCATGGAAATTGATATGTGCCTAAAGCTAAGGGTCACATTTCCAAACCAGGGCCCAGCCGGGCTCTATGCGGGAACGAAAAATAAACCTGTAAGCACCTGTAGTCTTACAGAGTGAGTTAAATAAAATTCTCCAACTGTCTGTGCCAGTGAGAGTGTTATCGGTAACATTGGGCAATGATTTTTGTGCATAAATTCACTGAGAAAAAAATACGCAAATTCACTCAGAAAAAAATAATGAACATTCAACATAAGTTTTAGTCAATGCCAATTTGGAGGTTTACAGTTACCGGATGCTTGCCACATTGTCTAGTTATTTGCTGAATGCTTGGACAGATGTTATTGTCATTATGTAATTGAAGTAAAAAAGGAACTACATTTGTCTTCTCAATATAATGTCTTTTTCTTCCATTTACTTCACCCTTCTTTCTCATTATGTACTCTTTCATTGGCTCCAACTTTATCCATAAGTGCCTTATTTGCATGAGACCAATTGGCATTACTTTCTCTGTTCATGATATCATATCGTACAATGTGGACTAAAGTAACCTGTGAGATGAAAATAGAAACAGTCTAATCATGGGCTTGATTCAGTTGAAATTCACTTCACAAGAGGTGTCAACAAATGTATAAATACCACATCACTCAGTCTACCATGTATATGATATTCTATCAGTTTCAGTATAAATACTATAATAATGGTAAAATAAAGGCACTAATGATTGAAATATGGCAGACATAAATAACCTGTCCATGAATCTGTTAAAGAATTACAAACAGTAGGGGGCCTACATGTAATTAACACTTACCACAGCCACTGCCTCCTCAATACTTTGTAAAACCTTAGGAGTTCCTAATTTACAATTTGACCTGTGGCGTCACACTTAATGAAACCGTAATTGTGCCCAGGTAAATAGATAATAATTGGGCCGTAGAATGTGGGACAATTATAGGCCTGGACTTTGGCTACGCCTTGTTAGGTACCATAATGCTTGTTTTCCTTTTCTGCTAGAATAACACTTGTTACAATGATGATGTGAATGAGGAAGTACCAAATATAACTGTCTTGAAATAAGAAATAAAACTAGACAAAACTAAAGCTAAAACTGTAGATTGGGCTATTTTTAATCAGCCACACCGTCATGTAAAATCATTGACCTGATTTCAACGCAATGTTTGACACCATTCATCACCAGGTGTATCCAGGGGTCAAAGACCACATAATGGTCAAAGGTCAGCCACACACCTAGACCCACCACAGAAGGATCAAAGAAACACAATACTTACAGCTCCATTACCAAGTAAAGATGGGACTTGCTGTCGATAATCTCGTGCAAATGGACGATGTTTGGATGCTTCACCCTGGAAATAAAGAAGATATATTTACTGGAAGCAATTGAAGGTGGTGGTTAATTGTTATGAGGCCCTTCTTGGCGATTTAAGAGATAACGGTTGCTGATAGATGCTTCTGAGGTTGGGTTCACCCATTTGTATTGCATTATTTAGTCACCTGGTCTCCAGAGAACGGTAGACATGTAGGGAAATCTTTCCCTGCATCTGTTTCAATAACAGTTATAGTGATTCAACATGCAGGAATACAACCATGTTTGAATGGCTACAATATATGTACAGTATATGGCCTTCCTTTTTTGTATGCCACCGAAAATGGTTCTGTGATTGATTAATTGATTAAGAATAGTAGCAGAAATCATTCTATTTTCTCTCTCTTTTATTCTGAGGGGCTAAGGTTGATGCAAATTTCATCATGCTGTTCAAAAACATTTACAGAATATAACATCAAAAGGTACACCAAACTGCCTTCATCTGGAAAAAATTCTAACCTCGTGGTAAAAATATTTCTGCCTCTGTCCTTACCAGGAAATAACACACAGATGATGAATCAAACAATGACAGGTGGTCAAAAGCCAAACAGGCAGCATAGTTACAGGTGTCAGTCAAGCTCTGCAACAGGTTCAGTGTGATTTGTACCCGATACCCCCATTATATTCCTGACCACTTGTTGGCTTCGGAATGTAGCACATATCGGGAAAGAAGTCAGATCAGGGCCATTCTAGCCTGGATGCCAGTCTGTTTCCAGGGCCTACAGAGGCCAGCTCCTTGGCTTGAGGGCCAACATGCTCCCAAGAATATTCTACAACTGAGTTAGACCTCCACAGGATAGATATTATAGAGGGCTTGCATGCCCCTTTTACGTAGAGCGTAATCAGCCGTTTTAATTTTACGTAGAGCATTGCCGACCACTCCATAATTTAGCGTAGAGCGTAGGGTGGGCTTTCTGAATTTAGCGTAGAGCGTAGGGAGGCTTTCTGAATTTAGCGTATTACGTAGCCGGCCCTCCGAATTTAGCGTAGAGCGTTGTCGGGACTCCCCCATGCAGGCCCTCACTGTAGAGATTGGGGGTCTGGCATCCAGGTTAGTGGCGTTAACTTTCAATGTACAGTCAAAACTGCCCAAGAAGACCACTTGGGGGATCAACAAAATCTGTTCTACATGTTGACAGGCGGTCACTCTGGACAGAACTCTTAATGATTGTGTGAATGGGAAACATTATCGGAGGGACCACCAAAAAGTGGCCACTTTGGCCAGGTGATCCTCATACAGAGGTAGTCACTTTAACAGGCTTGACTGTACTTAATCACTAGGTGTGGGTAAGCTCCAAGCAGATGTTAGGGTGAATGTGAAGTCCCTCACCCTGATCTTTAACCCGACATCTGATTTAGATTAGTAGGTAGGATCAGAAACTTGCAGATAATTACAAAATAATTACAACCACTTGTTGGGAGGGAGGATAAATTCCATTCTGCAACATTAGGGAGCAATTAATATTGGTCCGCCCTACCTTCTCAAGATTTGTATCTCATTCTCTAAGGTTTCCTCCTTGCCCTTCAGGGCTTTCTTGTCGATGCATTTCACCGCGACCATGGCGTGAGTCTCTCGGTCCTCGGCAAGCAGTACCTCCGAGAAGGCTCCCCTGGAGAAGCACGGTAAAATACCACAGGAATGAAAATCACAGGGACTCAAAACAGTGAAAACAGACAGATAGAATTACAAGGAATTTCACCGTGTCCGCTGTATACTTTGGAACACTTTCCTTTCTCTCCGATCCTTGTCTACCTCTACAAACAAGACTACGGAATTGTCTGGACACGCCACTTTGTTTTTGGATGGCAAATATCTTCTGTTGTTGTAATATACACCCCCCACCCACCCAATCACCAGCCAAAGAAACCCCTTTTCTGCAGATGACCTGTCAATTGTATAGACCCAAACCGGGATTGTCTTTTTCAACACGAACGGAATACTCAACAGTAGGCAGCTGAAGCATTTTTGATCACGGGTTTATAGTAACAAGAGACCCGGTTTCTTATTGCGAACGCACCGCCAACTTGTGTAGCAGCAACCGCAGGGTATTCCTTACGTTACTCCTTAGGTATGAAAGTTTATACACCGATACAGGAGGCACACAGGGCGACAAGAATGTTGTTGAACTCACGTTCCAAGTGTCTCTTTAACCATGAACCTTCTTGTCATCTCACTGGAGCGTTCGTCGAACTTCTTCTTCCCGAAGAGAGGCATGTTTGCTGTTGGGAGGTCTTCGGGTCAAACTGCTCTTTCCACCGAAGGCAACTGGTGCACGGCGCGGTCCCTTCAACGTCGGGGCTTGCTAGGGGCGTAGCTGGATCTCTTACTCAAAAACACCGCGGCGAACGGCTAGCGCATGGAATCAATGATCAACAGATTGTGTGCGACCCTCGCTACCATTTCTCCGCGCCGATTGTAGACTTTCTGAGTGGGTAGAGTAGAGTAGACAACAGGCTCGGCGACACCGACAACATGTACCACCGGTGCACAAGTCAACACTGCAGCGGTCTCCACACTGCCGCGCTGTCACGTGACAACAGACCACGCCCATCTCCTGCCTCTTAAGGCGCGGGAAAGTCAAAATAAGGAACCTCCAAGGACAGACGCTATGTAGAGTTTAGGTCAGTATACGCAGGAGAACGGACGAGAGAAAGTCAATTTCCCAAACGCTTAAGAGCGAGCTACGGATAACGTCGTCTTTATACAAATTTTAGAGACTTGCAGAAGGCGCAAACTTTCGACGGCTGAGAGACAACAACCTGGATTCTATTAAAACTCTCGACCCACTAGTTTAGAAGCAGCTTTCTAACCACTGGACCACACACACTATATTAGTAATAAGAAAATACGTATGGCGGAGGAGGGGGTAGTCAGACTTTATTCTCCGCCCAATTCTACACAGCACCCCCCCATCCCCATGAGTCCGCCTCAGGCCAAAGTACAGCAAAACAGGACGCGTCGCGCCATGTAATCTAACGTAACATTATCATCAATGTGTACTCAGCCCAGTTTTTTTCTACCAAATGACGCAGATCGGATCAAATCAGATTACAACACGCCCCTTGCTACCGGCGGAGACGCAGAATAGAACCACATATGCGTTGGCTGTCGGTACATCCGGTAACGTCATATTTAACATGTAATATGTCATATAATATAGTTTATTTGTGAATGCCGTAAATGAACTGTTTATATCACATCAACGAATTCCACTTCATATAGATTATGATTATGACCGACAAAAATTGTTACAATCTATTGTATTATGTATAGTCCGATACAATATTACCTCATACCAAGACAGATATATTCAATATGATATTATCATGCCCTGTTCATATATCTACCTATGTGTGCCAATGTATATACAACTCTGTGCTAAAACGAGACAATATCTGAAGCAGCATACTGTTATCAACATACTGTTCTAGAGCTTTAGCATGTATACTATTAAAAAGATTGTCTCTACTTTTATTCATAATTTGTTAGATATTAGCAATAGTTCAATTGTCATGTATGTAAGTTGTCATGCATTGTACCAGTTATGGTATTGGCCCAATAAAGTTTTTCATCAGCGAATGAATTGGACAATATCGAAGAAATCGTGATCCTGTCTACAATGATTGATTAAGGCGCAAGATCATGTATTGTCATAATTCGTGGCGTGTGTTCGACGGTAGTTAGATAAACTGTTCCCTTGTGGATCGGCTTATGTCCTAAAAACGAAAGAAAAGCCATCGTTACTTGATAATAGAACATCTATACAATGAAAAACGTATTCAAAGAAGACATGTACAAATTGGGTCATTCTAAAGGAAGGCTGTATGATGCAAAGACGTTACAAAACGCAACTTTCCGGGCCTTTTCGTATATGTTCTTATCATGTAAATTTTTAAAAGTTTACTTTGGATTTCTTGCTGATGACTTTCATTTCTTTGATACATATGCAAACATAATAAAAAAAATTGGAGGCTCTTGCCAAAACGCCTGAAACGGAGATGAGTTTGGCAGACGGGTGTAAATCTGATCGGCTAGTTATAATTCCTGTGTCAAAATTGCTATAATTTCTAGCTGCTATGTACTTGCCGTCATTAAAATCGTCCAGATTGGCTGTGAATGGGCTCAAGGGCATGTCGTGTGGCGCCATGATTTACCTCGAGGTCACGCCGAGAGTACATCTATCATCAATTATGGGGGGATCACGCTTCATATTGACTCAACGGGCGACGGAAATTGAGTGCGCGACATTTCTGTATGAAACAGGCGGACCGACGTTGACATGTTATGACGCATACCCACGTTCATTTGGTTACCTTGTGTGTGATAATTATTGGACTTGTATGATCTGGGTTGACGCCGATGCATAAATCTCAGCGGCTTGACACAAAGCGATGCGCGCCGACACTACTGAGATCGGACACATGGACGGGAAATGAATTATTTCTCGCAAATGCCAGATGGTGCCAATAGATGGTGCCGACGATTGTAGACTCTTGATACAGCGAGCATGGAATAGCCTGTTTGCGGGGTAGCGACGTTGGGAGCGGACCAAAGCTAACAAGGCTGGACTACAGGCTAGTCATGGAATGGCCTTATTGGCAGCTTACATTTTAGATTGCATCTATTGCATTATTTTTGTATGAAATGTGACAGTGTATGTTTTATAATGTGATCTGTATGTGATGTGCTATCCGCTTGTGCTGTGGCAATCCAAATCAAATCAAATCAAATCAAATCGAAACTACAATTGAACGCTAAGGGTTACTTGGGGGTGATGTTTTATCAACTTTACTTTATACAGTTTATAAAACAACGTAAAAACTTAATACACATTATCTTAGTTTCATTACTAGAATGGCAACATTTTCAGGAAAATGCAGGATATTCCCCTCCCATTACCATGAAGTCTCTGCATAAATTATGCAAAGGAGGTCGGCATTAGCATAATTTATATACAGGTGTGTTCACCTCTCCGAAAGGTACCTACATCTGAAATATGACAATCGTAGCCTTTACGGTGAGGGATATGCATAAATTATGCAAACGAGGCCCTCATTAGCATAATTTATGGCCAGGCTTTATGACCCTTCCTAATGGTACCTACATCTGAAATATGACATCCGTAGCTTCCACGGTAAGGGAAATACAAGTTTATGCCTAAATTATGCAAATGAGGTCCACATTAGCATAATTTATGGCCAGGTGTAGTCGCCTTTCCTAAAGGTACCTACATCTCATATATGACATCCGTAGCTTTTACGGTAAGGAATATACAAGTTTATGCATTAATTATGCAAATGAGGTCCGCATTAGCATAATTTTTGGCCAGGTGTGTTCACCTTTCCTAAAGGTACCTACATCTCAAATATGACATCTGCAGCTTTTACGGTAACGGAAGTACACGTTTATGCATAAATTATGCAAATTAGGTCCTCATTAGCATAATTTATGTCCAGATGCATTCACCTTTCCTAAAGGTACCTACATCTTAAAGATGACATCCGCAGCTTTTACGGTAAGGTAAATATAAGTTTATGCATAAATTATGCAAATGAGGTCCTCATTAGCATAATTCATGGCCAGGTGTGTTCACCTTTCCTGAAGGTACCTACATCTCAAATATGACATCTGCAGCTTTTACGGTAACGGAAGTACACGTTTCTGCATAAATTATGCAAATGAGGTCCTCATTACCATAATTTATGTCCAGGTGCATTCACCTTTCCTAAAGGTACCTACATTTCAAAGATGACATCCACAGCTTTTATGGTAAGGGAAATACAAGTTTATGCATAGATTATGCAAATAAGGTACTCATTAGCATAATTTATTGTCAGGTGTATTCACCTTTCCTACAGGTACCTACATCTCAAATATAACATCCGTACATTGTAACATAAGGTACATATAACTTTCTGCAATACCATTAGTAGAGCTACCACCGCGCATCTACTTGGTTTTTGGCAGAAGAAGAAAGAAGAAGAAGAAGAAGAAGAAGAACAGGCAAGCAAAAACAATATATCCCCCTTCCCACTGGAAGGGGAATATAATTAGACGCAAACAGACATTTGGAGCTTCCTGGATGCAAGATGGTCTCCGACGTGCTATATGCTTCCAGTAAAGAAAATTGACAACTACACTACTCGCTATAGAAAAAGACCTACGCATGTCATGAATGTATTACACTTGTGATAGCTCTGAGCTGAGCATTGATGTATGGGGTTTTATATATAGATCTAGCAGCATAACGAATTGTCGATACCATCGTTAAAAGAAATGATGTTTCTATTGCTGAAATGCGGCGTCCTTCCGAACCTTCAGGCTTTCAAAAGTCAAGGTTCCTGCACACTAATGGTTCTTTTGAAAGTATATCCAAAAGGAGATCAAACCTACAGAGCTGGCGGGGGCCGGCGAGAATGATTATGGCATCTTTTGAGGCGACTGTATGATGCCTATCTATTTATATCGCCTTAACACTTATCTCATTGTAGAGCCATTACATTTGTATTCACACACTGTCCGTTACAATACCGAAAGCTTTTAACGCCTACATTCTTTGACAGACCAATCATTCAGAAAAGAATGGACTTCAATACGCAGGCTGAGCCCCATTCACAGTACCAGTACCGATGGGTAGATTGAGATATGGCCGGTGAATCTTATTGAGCTGGGAGTAGTAGAGACAGACACATATTCATGATAGAGCGTTAAAGGCATACACGGGCGTTTATTCTGCGGGATTTGCGTTTCACACGAGGTGCGCTTGTAAGTGTGTATCCTGAGTTGGCCATCATCGGTTTGTAGTATTTTATTTATCTTCATGCCCTTTATTTCATCCCCCCTTCTTTTCCTGTTTCTTTATTGACTGGTCGCGGTGTTGGATCTTCACAATGTAAAAGTGATATCATTGCGTGTGTTGTGACGCCACCTGATCGAATCCCTGTAAACTGCACATGAGGAGGTGAGACCTACTCTCCAATCAGGTTGGGAAGATATTGTGACCTTCTTATCATATGCCCCATTTTCCGTCCGCAGGCTCCATCAAACGACATACGGAAATGGAGCATATAATGGATGGTTAAAAAGGTCCTAATCTTCACCCAACAACCTATGTTTGGTGAGAGCCTTTTCACAGCAAACGTAGCCATCTTGGTCTTTGAAAACCATATGGTAATTCCATCTACTCAACTGGTTTAAGGACCATCTCCGTTTTGTCAAAAAATCGATTCTTCCCCAGAACAACAATAGTCTGGTACATGTATCTATCCTTTTCTGACTGGATCCGTTGAAAGCAACAGCAGTTATTCTAAGAATAGGATCCGGATGGATATCAGGCTATATGCACAGATATTAAAAGTAAGAGAAACTAGCATTGGATGTAGTTGTAGATTGTAGGCAATTTATTGCTGGATAGCTGTGTGATCTGCAGCGTGCTTGTACACGACTTTGCTGAAGTCGTCTCCTCAGCATCCTGAGACGGAGGTGGAGTTAGACATCAGGACAGTCGGCTCAGGGAGAGGGTTCCACACCTGTCCAGTGATGCCAGCCTAGTGATACACACACAATTTGTTTGTTTGTATGTTTGTTTGTTTATTTATTTATTCAACCAAGGGGATGCATATCGCCTAAATGGCGTTTTAATGTGTCCTGGGCTTTATGATTCTATATCAACTCAAAGTTACAACAAAAGTAACGGAAAAGTTCCTAATTGATAAATACTAATTACTAAATGATACAAAACCAAAATAACATATACTGCACATGAAATCACACTAGTTACAAATGTTAACGTTAGAAGTCTTCACCATTTTGCCGATGAATATCATACGAACTGTTGTTGTATAACCGATGTAAACTACTGACAAACGTTGTTTGGAGAGCATCACTGCTGTAGACTGTGTCCTGAATGCTTACCAGGTTGTTGAATCCAGGCAGTCCCTTACACTTCACGACGACCGGACCGCTGCGAACGTGCTGGTCAAACCTCTCCGCTTCCTCCTTAGTCCACGGGTGCTGGTTCAGGACGGCACCGATGAGCCTTCCCGCCATGCTGTCTGGTTTGACTACCTGAAGATTATTGCTGTGAAGGACAAATTTGATAAGCATCTTTGACATATCAGGAAGTAGCTATATATATATATGTAGTCTACACTTACGGCAAACTTCTCAATATTGTGTATTGTGAAATGCCTTAGGCTATTGTCAGGATGATCCTGTCAACAATGGAAAGATGTCCACTGCAAACAGGATCATCCTGTCAACAGAAGAATAATTGCACTGTTATATATTATCCTATCAACAGTACAAATTTTCCACTATTGACAGGGTGATCCTGTCAATAGCCACTTTCTTACTTCTGTGCAGCGCCAAGGACGTGTGTTTCTGCGCTAGGAAATGGTTACTGTGCTGAAGTTTATTTTTAAGTTTACTCGTACATAATGAACCATCATGAACTTCATCATGAACCCATTATCATGACTAAACTGTCCCATTAAAACAGACAAACAAGCAAACAAGTGTATAGGTGCAGAATGGCCATTCCATGCACTCACTTGATCTGCGTAATTCCGAAGTAGCTCAGACCATGCATGATTTCGGGGAGGCTGTCGCAATGGTCCAGTTTGAACCGCGGGTAGTACTGCAGGTAGTTCTGACACATCTCTTCGGATGAGGCCTCACCACCCTGCGTGATCATGAGGAAAAGTGTCACTGTTCAGATTTGCATTGTACGATCTTATCGGTGATTTTTCACACCGCATGGAAATGTTGCAAAAGCAAGCATATTCAATTAAAGGTGATGTCATGGGGTGGTCCGTGTCCGTATACACAGACTAGTAGTGTGTACGGTAACGTAGGGGGTGTATGGTAACTTCTTTCGGGATGTTCACATGGACATCTTGATGTTAGCAATACATTTTACTTACGAAAGTAAATCCGGTCTTGTCGGTTGTGCGATAGCTGCATTCGGTGATGAGCTCGTCTCCCTAAAGTAAGTGGAAGGAAGAAACAATTAGAAAAATAGAAATAAACTTAACTAGACATCATATATATAGTACTGTGGTGAAAACATACACTTGGACATGCACACATATGATAAGAACTCATCAAATTCACTACCTAGCAACAGCTTGCAGCGGCTAATCGAAGAACATGCATTGATAAAGCGACGCCCAATTAACTGAAGTTATAAGTTGATCAGCATAGTCACTTACATAGAACAAAAATATACACGTTGATTATTTTGTGTTCGGGGAAAACGTTACAAGCTACAGATCTAGAGTGGACAAAAAAACAACAGCAACAAGGCAGAGGTGTGGTTCCAAACCTCCTGCACAGTGATCTCCGGATCCAGAAAGCGGGTCTCCTGCAGGTTGAAGTCGTAGCTCTCGTCCCGGCCGAGGTAAGTCTCCACGACTCCGTTCCTCACCAGCTTGGTCTTGACCCCCACTCCGACCTGATGGGCGTGCAGCATGGAGGCGAACACGTGGATGGGCTCACCCAGCTCCTGTAGGAACTACGGGGGACAACGGAGCCACGCATTGTTAGAACAGCGTGGTCATTACATCGATGGAGGTTAGACATCCAGGTACTATGATAAGATACGCGAGGTAACGTTTACAGTTACTCAAGCAGCTGGATGGATTTAGGAAACGGTCAGACACTTCAGGTAGCATACATTCTGTTGCTTGAGTTGCTGTTACCTTGCGTACAGTCAATATTGATTAGAACTTTCTTGTTCAGACCACACACACACACACACACACACACACACACACACACACACACACACACACACTCACATACATACATACATATATACATATATACATACATTCATACATACATACATGCACTCGTACATTATGAAAATGAGGAAATGAGGACAATAGAACAAAGAGGGATTTTCTCCCAAATACGATGGCAGAATCCTTTACAAAAGTTTGACATTTGTAAGTACGTACCGGGTCGAGGCACTCCTTGTAACAGAAGGCAGTGCTGTCGAAGGTGTCGGCCTGAGGCGGGATGGCGTGGTTTTGGCTCACCTGTATCCCAACCTCCAAAATCCCAGCGTCGTACTGTCGCACTTCGGGCGTGTAGTAGAACCTTATTCCGGAATTGTCGTAAATATCTGTAGAAGAAATCGCCACATTCTCATACAAGTAGGGCGCATTGAATTCACATTCTCTCTCTCTCTCTCTCTCTCTCTCTCTCTCTCTCTCTCCCTCTCTCTCTCTCTCTCTCTCTCTCCAATACCAAGGGAACGAAGTTGCATTAAAGGTATCATTATCATTTGATGGCTGTCACATGTCATGCGTAACTAACCGTTCAGACGTTGTGGATTGTCGTAATGTGTCTGCATGACGACGTAGCTCGGATCATCGGCCGTTCCCAGGGAGAAACCGACGTGGTCGGGATAGGTGTAGCCCTGTAGAACAACAACGAGAAGAAGAAACATCCTCAATCGTACAACAGCAATGCTTTCTGTCAGCAAGAGTTTTCAAGGAGTATTAACTGGCACATCCTGTCCACAGTTGTCAAGGCGTTTATGTATAGAAAACCCTGCGTGGTGTCTGCATTTGAAGAAGAGGAGCATCATATCGACAGCAAAGAAGGTACTAGGTAAAGCCTAGGTTACACATAGCCGAACATGACTCCCGAACGCTAGCGGACTCAGGTCGGCGGTAGTTCGGGAGCATTCTGACCAGTTTTGGGGCCACACCTATCTTTGGCGCCGAACATGCGCCGAAGATGCGCCGATCATCTCCTAACCAGTACACGAATTACTCCCGAATGGGCCCCGAATGCTTTCTAGCTTACTCCCAACCATCCCGATCTCTAGCCGCAGACTGCCGAATCTCTCCTGACTAAACCCCGACCGATTGCAGACCCTCTCACGAATTTAAATGGACATATTCAGCGACTTTCAAAAGAGGGGTCATTTTCGGTTTTAATCAAAATAATCCATTCTATTATGTTGTTAACATCACCGAGAGATCGAATTCGGATCATGGCTATCTTTAATACTGCTTTTAGTGTTCTTCTTTGTTTTTGGTCGCTTGAAGGTCGGGGGTGATTCGCCCACGTTCCGATTGTAGTCACTTGGTTGAGAATTAGTTAGCAGAGATTTGTCTACGGCCTTGGGGTGAGTTATGGGTAGGTTGGAAACTAGTTGGGAGTAAGTCAGTAGTGTTTCTGGCGTGGTTTAGGTTCTAATTTTACTACTTACTCAATCCCGAATACCAGCCGAGCACTAGCCGACCGCGCCGAACACCAGCCGAACACCAGCCGACCCATTTCAGACCCTCCGTCCAGAGCGCGCCGAACACCAGCCGACTCAGCAGAACGCCAGCCGACTCGGCCGAACGCCAACCGAGCAAGCTCCCGAATCACTCCCGAATCACTCCAACCATGGTCGGGGGAGAGTCGGGAGGCCATGTTCGGCTATGTGTAACCTAGGCTTTAGAGGCCGCATACGTAGGGGCAGTTAAACCACTATATCGAAAAGCTGGGTGAGGAATGCCGTGTAAAGTACCTTTCCCAAGACGCATTGTGTAAAGTGCACTACGCCTAGCCAGGAATAGTAGGAATCGATCCCGTGACCTTTTGATCCCGTACCCGCTAACCATATCTTCCTAACTCTACTAAAATATTGTTTTCCGCTGCAAAGGCTATAGTTCTTCGCCCGAACTCAAACAAACTTTGGTCTATATTTGTTTGTTCTTTTTTGTTTGTTTGTTTGTTTTCTTAAGATCTCCATTAGTGTTCAAATCTAACAAAATTCACATATTCCACCTATATACTAATGTAAAAAAGAAACATTATTCAACCGGTGGACAGAAAATTTGTGATTCTTACCGATCCCCCTACAGCCCAAGCCGCCATGACGGCCCGACAGTTCCCCCACGGCATGGTATGGCACTCCTGATTGCCGCTGGGCGGGTTGGACCCCGCGGTACACTGGTGCACCAGTATGTGATGCACCACACCTTCGTTACCGGGCTGGAGGATTGGTTCCACCTGATCACATGCAAGAAAATACAATACTTGGAAAAAATTCAATGAAAAGGAGGACAAAATAGTAATATGACATGTGGGGCACACTCGTGACCATTTGTACCGTAATAACCGTAGTACTTTTTTAAACTGTAAAAAACACCATAAAACATACGATAAAACCACAATTCAGCCGTTGTCCTGAGTTTTTTAAAGATAAATGAACCATTTCTCTCTCTCTCTCTCTCGACAAATTCGAATTCGAAGGACAGTCATTCGTATTACATCGCGATGGATAAGACCTATGGCGCATAGTATAGAAAAGTCAGAGATTTTCATCTAGTACTTTCTACACCAATGATTTTCTGGTCATCTACAGAGCAACCATAAAGGAAATGTAGAATCCAATCAGGATTGTTGTAAGCAGACGGGTGTGCATAGCCTTACCTTGACCAGATGGTGTTTTTTGTCCAATACCGGCAGCTGGAAGGTTGAACACCAGTAAGTTGTCTCCTTGGATGGAACTTTCACCTGAGGAGGAAACAGTCATATTGACATATGCGTATACATTTGTAGGTGTGGTAACAACATGATGAGCATGAGGAAACCAGTGGACCAAAAACGTTAACAGTTTATATCCAGGAGACCGTGGATTGATGAGTTCCACGGCCGTGAAGTTCATCACTTTTGCTAATGAATTCCACGGCAGTGGAGGAACTTATGAATACAAGTCTAATTCTGAAGGCTGGAAGTTGTGTAAGTGTAAGGTACAGAGGTGCATAGACTAACATTTGGGTTGATCATGTCAAAGGTGATGACATTTCCATCCTGCAGATCGAGGTCTGGTGGGTTCTTCTGCAGCAGGATGATGCTCTTACTGCCGCGGTTACTGCCGTGGTACTGCGGCCCGTCAGGCCCGTCCAGACCCACCGGGTCGTTGTCGTTGAACGACCAGATGATTCGCTGAGTGTCCTCCTGTCCGGACAAAAGTGTAAAACATGTGAGGGGAACAGCCATACACAGCAACAAGTATTCAAAATACATTGTGGTAAACCCATCTGCGGTTGTAAAAAAACGTCCATATCAGATTAAGTCTTGGTTTATGGTTCTGAACATACAAAAAAGAACCCCTTTCGGCCTTGACCTTACTCTGTATTATCATGTAAAAGGATTGTTGTTTCTTTCCCTAAGTAAAGCGACTCCTAGTGATCCGTTGGTAAACTGAACACGCCTCATGTTTCCAAATCGTGCCCTACTGAGTTATGTTTGATACCAAAGTTCACCACTTCGATTGTAAAGGTTGGCTGGATTGGACGAAAACATCCCAAGGCCGTCAACGGACTCTGACAAAGATCCTTAAGTTGATCGCTGATTTTGTAAAATCCGCTATTGTACAATTATATATCATTTCGGTTACACAGCTCGTCATATTTGTTTGAAAATGAGAGTCTCTGTAATACTAATAACTAATGTTTAGAAAGGTTGCATACAAATATTACGCACTATACAAAGTGCTTGTGTGTTTTCTGTCAAAGTGCAAAGAATAAAAACAAAATGGCGTGGTGGCCGGGCTTGGTGTCGCTGTTGCTCTTTCTGGCGGGTTCAAACCCGTTGGTATTCGGTGACAACACCGAATTTTCACCCGAAAAAGTCAGATGGGTCAAGTTCATTGTCACCGTGAATGATACATGGGACCCCGACGGGTAAGGAGCTTAGCCTAAGGTTTACAAAAGAGTGGGTGCAAATGGCCCTGGGGGTAAAGGTTGTATGAAGCACCCATGGTTCCCGACAGTATTGTTCCATGGATGTCTGCTATGATGTATAAAACTGGTAAATTTAACATACGATGGTCCATTCTTAGCACTTAAAACATGCAAGTAGTACCAATTTGCATTTTAACAGAACAGCTGAAATTTATTGTAAGTGTCTTTGCCTACCGTCGTGTTTAGACTTATTACAAGGGAAGCAAACAGATAAAACCATGGTAATTGTGATGTTCTGGGCTGTCTTTTGTTGAACATTTCAAGTGTCCATTAAGACATGTAGTTGTTACAAAATGTTTCGCGGTGTGTTTTGAACCACATACATGTACTATCTCAGAATATCCGCTGTATCTATGGTATGTTTTCAATTGCTTGTCAATAACTGTCAATTTCTTGTATTTGCTGCCAGGTGCATTGCTACCATAGCAACGGGCAAATTAATCCCAAACAAGAAGTACAACGAAACGGAGCAGATAACTGTCGGGTCATGTGACCACGGGCCGCTGGTTTACACGGTCGCACCCGGGCAGGCGCCCAATAAGATGGTGAGTGTGTGTGTGAGTGTGTGAGTGAGTGAGTGAGTGTGAGTGTGTGAGTGAGTGAGTGAGAGAGAGAGAGAGAGAGAGAGAGAGAGTGAGTGAGTGAGTGTGTGTGAGCGAGTGAGTGGGTGAGTGAGCGAGCGTACGCGTTTACCTTGGATGTCAAATGAAATAAGTACAAATTTGTTATCATGAGGAAATACGCAAATGTCCTGATATTAAGGTTTCTGACATATATAAGCATCACGGTGTTTTTTTTCTAGTCGGTGGATTTGACGTTCCATTCCTCCGTGGTCCTGGACGCCTCACCGCCGACCTGTCGCATCCCGTGGAACGGGACGTACGTGACCCCCCGCCCCAACACCGACCCCCTGAGGAACTCCCCCCTCCCTGGCTGCTTCACTATGGACTCACGGGAAGGCTATCACATGACTGCGTACTGGTTCTACCTCCTGGACTGGGGTGGGGCCGGAGACGGGCGTTAGGACAGGGTAATTAAGGTTATGGGAAGAGCACGTTTTGTGTAAGCAAAAACTATGAAATATTGTCCCAAATGATCAACTGACACCATACGAAGGTCACTGTACTTTTTGTTCTGTCAATAAAGCTTCCATCTATTCTTCTTTTTTTCTGACACTGCAAGTCCATTGTAAATTCAGAATTCTTCTAAATCCGTCTTTCTATACATGTATTACATATGACTGAATTTTATGATGTTTAAACACATTTTGATACAAACAAGCTAGAGGGCTAGTTTTACCGTCGAAAACGTCTTGTCGAATTGAATCTGTGGCGATGTTCGAATCGGAAGGAAGGAAGGAGGGAATGAAAGTTACAATTACGTAATCAAGTCAATACGATACGAGCTAGCCCGGAAAGACTTGTTTTGGATGTAAATATTCACGGAATGAACAGAGATAAGTTTTACCGCTATGCCCTTTAACCCAGTTGAGGTCAGACTACTGTTTCAATGCACAAGAGAGCGAAGCACGGGAGAGCAACGGAAGAAAGGAAAGTCATAATCTACCAAGTCAATAGAAATAAGAGTTTGTTAGGAAAACCTTGTTTGATATATGTAAATACATGTATATGTAACAATTGAGTAAATGAAGATTGTACAAGCTTATGAATGATAATCTGTACATGTGCACGTGTGTAATACTTTATGGGCCGAAACAATAACGTTACATTTCTGGTTGAAAACACCCAAGAACCCCAGGCCTTTTTAAGTTTTAATTTGCACTTGAAACGGCCTTCATTCGAAGTGAAAAAAAGAACAGTCTTGATGTTTTCACTGAGTTACAATCTTGGAAAGCTCCAATTTCGTAAAGTTTCCAGTAAACCAGATGGTCCTGATCAATCAGAGATATACCTACATGTACAGGCACCTCCTCGAACACAGGACTCCCATTTTACGCCCCTTCCAAAAGACGGTGTAGTCTCAGCCGAGATGTTCTGACGCCGGGACTTGAACTGACGTCTCCCAGTTACGAACTAATTGGAACCAGGGGCTCAACTGTGATACTGCTACCAGTTGAGCCACAGGGACATCCCTACAGTAAAATAGTAAAGGATGATAAATAGTTTACCGTGATCTCCCTGTCGTCCGCGGTGTCGCACGGGCTGAGCCTCCTGCGGAACCTGAGGACGGTGTGGGTGCCGTTCTCGTACCCGGACAACAGCTCCACGTCCTGGCTGGCGTCCAGGCGGGGCAGGAAGTACCCCTCGGCGTAACGGTCCTGCCACAATATGTCACAAGGTCGCTCAGCTCAATAGCTTCTAGCTCTTTTTGTTTAGATACTCTATTGCATTTTCATAAACAATAGGACAACATGACGTGAGAAATATAAAACATTGCAAAAGAAAAGCATATACCACCGAACTGAATAATACAGAGACATATATGAACGGAAAAAGAAACTGAATACGATTTACATGATGGTACATGGATGGCACGTGGATACCTTTTCATTGACATATTATAAGTAGCCCCACTCCCTGACTGGAACTCAGTCGCAACTGGAAATACTACTGCTCCGCGTAACGGTACTCCAAAAAATTAGTAATTTTGCTGAAAAGGGCGCTATCAATGGTCTTCTGAACATACTTTGGACCTATGTACCATTGCCCGGCTGTGTCATAGCCCTTTCTTTATATGGTGAGAAGGAGTACCTTCCTAGCCTTAGTACTGAAAAGGCTACTTTCCGAGAACCTTCCTCTACCGCTTCTCAAAGGATTGCTTTGGTAGGCTGACTGAACTACTCGTCCATAGATTGTAACATATACTAAGTAAAAGCAAAAATTTAATTTACAACAGAAAAATCAAAATCATTTTGGGAAAATAAGTCTAGTTGGTTTACCGTCAGGTATGCCTGGCCGTCCTTGACCCATCCGATGATGACGTCAGATCCGGTCATGCCACCATTGGGTGAGAAGCCGAGTCCGATGAACCCCGTGGTCTGCACCTGCGCCTCGAACGTGATTGTGTCGCTGTCGAACTTCCACAGCAGGATGAAGCGTTCGGACTCATCTAGCGCGGCCTGGTGGGTGAAATCTCCGCTGTCTGCGTGATAAAATTATGGAACAGAGTTTTCTTTCACTATCATACAGATCGAATAATGAAGGTCCGACAGTGACCACTTGAGTGATGTGTTCTGTCGCATAAGCAATTGCTGCACAGTGAAAGAATGACAAGAAAAAAACATTCCCGGTAAATTGCACATACGAGGCTTAGAACACAAACATTTTAAGTTGCTATTTTCTTCCACTCTAATCCGTTGGAGACATTTTGAATTCTGTGTTCTTACCAGACGGTACGAGCAATCCTGATGGTGGGACTTCCCCGCCTCCTGACGTTGTGCCGGTGTTACCTCCCGAAGTGGTGGCATCGTTACCTATGGTGCACAACATGGAACAGATAGTTTCACACATTATTGCATCTGATTGCAAAAAAGAATAAATACGAATTAAAATAGACACTTCAATTGGAAGTTCCCAGCTGAGCTGACTTGTCGAAAAGCACAAACGTAACGCTGCACTGAACTTAACCAATACGCGTATAACGAGATAACAATATTATCAGAAAATTTGCAAATTGTTGTCAAAGGACACTGACTCAAACATTCTCCTTATTGAATTATCATTCCTGAATTATAAAATGTTTGAAAATGTTTCCTCACTCACCCACTGTACAGCCGCCCTGTAGAGCGGCTTTGATGTCCTGAACGTCCGCCTTCAGATCTTGAAGAGTAGCGTCCATGGAAGTCACGAGCTGCTGAAGGTCACTCAATGCAGTCAGGTACTGCAAGAGAACATACATGATGATCATCAGGATGTTCGCCAGATCTAAGTCTACTCTACTTCTCCAAGAGTATCTTTCATAGTGTTCTATGAGTCTTGGACCTGAACCCTGACAAATTGATCCTCATATGTTTGTCGATGTACAGTGCCATACTGTCTTGATCAATGTTGGTACAGTCCCTGGTTACCTGCACTACTTTTAAACACAAAACATACCCAGGCCTCATTGTAATCTGTGGCCATTGCTTTAACAAGTCGACAGTGTTTCCAGTTAAACTTCCTGTGTTAGGCAAAAACCTACCTGGTCTTGGGCCCCCACGTTAACGAAGAGGAACCCGATACTAGCAGATACCAGTAGGAAGGCAGCGAAGCTTGTCATCTTGACGATTACTTTCACGCGTTTTCCCCTCCCGACTAACGCCCGACCTAGTGTTCTGAAGTCAGAGAAACTGTTATATATATACAACACCAGCTTCCTGTCACGGGCGCGGTTTACAAAAATAGCTGGATGAGAATACAGCAGATGGACAGTTTACATATGCAACGTCATTCACGTGTATTTACTCGCTTGTATATGGCTGATGAAAAAAGCAAACAAACTGGTATTGTCTCCAGACGTCTATAATATCCCCACCTTTTCCCTGTATATGTACACCTATTTGGTCTGTAATATTGACAAGACAAGATGTCCATCTTAATGACCGGATGAAGCTACTATAGAAGCATATAGGGCGGTATTGTCTCCAGACGTCTGTACTATCCCCACCTTTTCCCTGTATATGTACACCTATTTGGTCTGTAATATTGACAAGACAAGATGTCCATCTTAATGACCGGATGAAGCTACTATAGAAGCATATAGGGCGGTATTGTCTCCAGACGTCTGTACTATCCCCACCTTTTCCCTGTATATGTACACCTATTTGGTCTGTAATATTGACAAGACAAGATGTCCATCTTAATGACCGGATGAAGCTACTATAGAAGCATATAGGGCGGTATTGTCTCCAGACGTCTGTACTATCCCCACCTTTTCCCTGTTTATGCACACCTATTCGGTCTGTAATATTGACAAGACAAGATGTCCATCTTAATGACCGGATGAAGCTACTATAGAAGCATATAGAGCGCCACAGCCCATACAGGTCCAGGTGATGTCATCGACCCGCACGGTCACTGAACCATGAGGATATGTCCAACTGTCTTGATTTCATATGCGTAAAGCGCAAACAAAAATGGTGCCAACGGCAACTCCTGATAATATCAGATCCGGGCCCTTGAAGTCAGACTAAAATGTACCAAGGACATTATATAATGTCCTTGAATGTACCAAGGCTGATTGAAAATAAAGATAAACGACTTTTAAAGACTAATACTATTAGACTTGCCATTTCCTGAAAATGGCGCTTTTGAACGTTACTGGGTTGCAGCCGTTCTGAGCAGGCGTAAGGGCCCTGTCACACTTGTGCGTATAAAGTCCGCATGAGTTGCGTATCAACATGTTTTTGGTTTAGGTTAAGTTTGCAGCCGAATAAGTGATTTCTTAGGTTCGATCACTAGGCTGCACAACGGTGGGTCACAAAGTAGAAAACAACTTTTTCCCCACAAACCTTACTTAACCAAAAAAATGTTAAAGCGCAACTCACGCGCACTTGAATATACGCACAAGTGTGACAGGGCCCTTAAGCCGGAGGTCCCGTGTTTGAGAAGCTTAAGAGCAACTCCGAGAGCAAGTTTAAGAACACATCAAACCAATCAGTCCCTACCCGTGGCATGTACGTATAGTAAGTACAGACGGATGGGTGTTCCCCATTTACACGCGGTTTGTGGCTTATGCGATGTAAACAAACTAAACAAACAAACAAACGGAAGTGTGCATTGGCGGATGGTGAACTTTGTGCTAGTTGAAAGTTATTCCTGCACCTGGAGGATTTCTCATCGGCGTCATTTTGGTGCTAACCGGTGATAGTCTCCCTAAGACCTGACCGGAAGCCTGTGTTGAGCAATTGGGCATGGGCGTGGTGTAGATTGTTGTAACATATTACATAAGCAAAGAGTAGTTTTCACCTGAAAACTTAATTCTAATCAATTATTCTATCCGTAACCTTGGATATCCATGTAAGAAAAATATAATGAATACCAGTAATTTACCGTACGCAAGACGTGCCCTGTCAATTTCAATTATTATAACAGCGCATTTTTTAAATATTTGAAGACTTTTATCGCTATAACACTTACATAATGCTAATTGGGGAAGTATGGTTGTTGGGTTTTATTTTCTATCTGGCGCGTGCACATTACTCACCTCTTAGAAGATCACAACTTTTTGCCCGTGAGAGAAAATCAGGACAGTCAGTATTTAAAAAACGTAACGACATTCCTTTCCAACATCTGCTTGGAGATCAGGGGGGCCTTCTGGTGATCATAACAGCGCCATTTGTGGTCGGGGTGTAACAGCCATGTGTGTGTTCTCCATCACTGGGCATGCGTCGGCGGTTTTTTTGAACATCCAGTTAAGTAATATGGACACCTAAACCTCCTCTCCGTTTCTACTGTGAGGGAAGGTCCACGTACCGTGTACGTTGGAGTTTTCCAGCTACAGAAAACTGGAAAACAGACCAAGTCGCCATGCCAGAGGGCCCGACCGTGAAGAAATGGGGGACCATGGCGGGGCAGTTCTTGGGAAGGTCGGTAGTGACGACAGGAGGAAACACCAAGAAAGTTGACCTACAGGTTTGTCTCCGTGTGGCTTTGAAATAAAAGATGAGGAATTTGTACTTCGAGAGCAGTGTGATAGACAGGGAAGGACTTGACAGCTAGATAAAACACTATCAGACCCTTTGATACCCCACGATGATTAACGATTACCAAGCAGCAATGTTTCTTTAGTTATAACTGTTTAGATTCTGTACTTTAAACACTTCAACAGCTCAAAGTTACATCACTTACTCTGAAATCTATAACATTAATGTATGCATGCATGACTCTAATAACTGAATGAGCAGCTGCTACATGATGCACACATTTGGTCAATCTTCAACAGATACAATTATGATGTCCACATGACTCACTTGACTTATGTCAGGTGCCAGTCCTATCTGCCAGCCCAGAAGCTTCTGTCCTGCATAGCCTTCCCTATGCTGTCAGCTTGTAGACCAGTGTCTCTTTTCCACAAAGGTGGTCTCCCAAGCCGCCTTCGCCCATGTGCTGGAGTCAACTGTAATCCAAGTTCGTCACTACTTCCTTGTAACTAGTACATTGTATATAACATACTATATAACATCTGCTAACATAATTCCACCAGGGTACATGATTCCGCCACCCTAAAAGATATGTCCAAACAGATCTTCAACTCAACATCCCCCAGTTTAATGCACTCCCGTATATCCAAACTCTGCATACCTGGGGGTGTTGCACTAAAGATCTCTCAAACCCACTGTTTTCAAAGTTATGGATTTATGTAACCCGGTGGATAAATGTTAATAGAGGTTGTGTACACTGCACACAACAGACAACATGTATCCCATCTCTTCAATACTTACAATATGTTCTTATTGTATTCCTCCACAGATGCTACAGGGTTTGTGTTTCATCGATATCCAGGTTCATGGCAAGCAGATGTTCATGAAGTTTACAACAGATCCATCTGCACAGTCGTCTATCCAAGTCTGGCTGAGGTATCACTTCGGGATGTGGGGAACGCTACGAGTCAATGAGCTGAAGTCTCTCTCTAACTCTGCTCTGTACAGGGCCAGGTATATCCAGGACCCCAAACCTCGCATGGTGCTGTATTTTGGTGACAAAGAATTTCTGGCTTTCTATGGGTGCAGTGTCCAGCAGATAGAGGCACCACTGATAGATGAAGAGACTGACGTCCTGCTAGACTCCTTCAACGTTGAGAAATCCACCAGTTTTCTGAGACAGGAGAAACCAGTGTGTCATCTGCTGCTGGACCAGAGACAGTTTGCAGGTGTGGGAAACATTGTGAAGAATGAGGCCCTGTATTCCGCTCGGCTCCACCCCATGCAGCTGGGAAGCACATTGTCATCTGAAAAGGCACTTGAGCTCGTGGAGGCTGTGGGTGACTTTGCAAAGAAGTGGGTCAAAGATGGCACCCCCTACTCACCAATGAGAGATCTGAGCATCTACTGTAAGAAGGCATGTCCTCTTGGGCACAAGGTGGTAAGGGATATGCTTGGCCATGGAGAGTTTGCAAGGATCACTTATTGGTGTGCATGGTGTCAGCCTATGCAGCCAACAGCTCTCTCTACTGAGTTTGCAGAGGAAGTGCAGGCGGAGACATCTGGAGCCGGAGAGAAGAGTCCTGATACATTGCTTGCAGAAGGCTCACCAAAATGGCCCATTGTCATGCTGAAGGAAACAAGCCCTGGGTCTCATTTATATGCATAGATAATAACCGTATACGTGTCATACTGTTGCACCTTATCCTCCAAGCAGAGGTTTTAGGTGGTGTGGTGTGTATGAGTGGCCGCGATTTCTAACGAGGGAAACGTTGCAAATCGCTGCCACTCCTAGCCCCCAGACCGAAACTTCTCATTGGACATATAGTTGCACCTCACTTTATGGACAGATACAACAATGGGTGCCACCTGTTATCATAGCCTGGCTGAATGTATATTGTATTACTATACAGCTGTGTTCTACTAGGCTCTATCACATGCAGCTGGAAACCACATTGTCATCCAAAATGTGACACAGTGAGAGAACTGAACATCAACTGTAAGAAGATGAGTCCACTAGGACACAATACAATGTGCAAAGAGATATGCTTAGCTATGGAGAGTTCACAAGGATCATTCATGGTTTGATTCCTGGTACTTTCATAATGTTACTGTTGTAAGTTAACAAATGAAAGCAAGCAAATCAGACTAGTTGAAAAATTCATTAAAAAACTTTATTTCTTCAATTCTACCCCCACTCTTCTTTCATGGCCTATGGATATTTTAAAAGCTTACACAATGTACTACTACTTACACAATGTAAACCACCCTTCTAATCTAATCTGAAACTAATAGAATGTACATGAAAGTAGAAACCTCATCAACAAGAACATGAGATGCATTTGCTTTAGTAAACTTCCTGTAACTGCCTGTATAAGATAAGCCACTGGAGGTATTTCAATAAGATAAACATAATTCTTAGTATGAGTTCATAATAATAAAGCAATGATCAATTTCAGAACAATCCAAAGGGACAAGGGAACAAACTTGTAATAAACTGACTAGTTTTGCACTTTCTATTTTGGAATGTGAGATATAGGACAGAGAGTTTCTGACAAGCCTGGTTCCAGACACTGATTTGGATGTACCGCCTATCGCTTTAGTTTAATTCACACAGGACAGCATGAAAGGACATCTATAACACAGCTATTCTACGTATTTTAGGCCAAACATCTTTTGCCCTTTCGTTTCCTTCTTGTCAACAGTGGTGAGACTACCATGGTATGCCTGCTGTCACAGGAAGGGATTTCATTAAGTGCTAAACCAATAGAAAAACATAAGTTTTTATGTCAGTGTTAGTTGTAAAGATCAGGAGGGTACAAAGTCTTCATCAGATATACACTCAGAAACATCCTATGATGAGCACTGCAATAGTACCATACCACACCTTGCAATATTAGCTGACATCTTAATCATATAAAAGATGTGGTAAGTACTCTATAGTATGAAGATACCATTATCAAAGTTATAGTTCAAAAGTCAGTATATGTGTGGACTAGTAGCTGCTGACATTCTCTTAACAAGAAGTCCTTGACACAAAATAGTATAAAGAGTGCATGTACAGTTCAGTTAACATCCACGCAGAAGTTGGGATGGGTGGTTGTAGCATTTTCTGACTGCCCAGTTTTATAACAGAATCATCTCAACAAATATGGGGCAGTGGGAAAATATCTTCCCTTCCAACATCTGCTTGAAGATAATAGTGCACTGTGCAGGCTCCTGAATGTCAGTGTACTACTGGGTTGAGCGGTTCTGCCTTGATGTTGATCATGTCTAATCTGGTGTCAATGTCGTCGTCTATTTCTCCTACAACAGCTCTGCGGAAACAAACAGAATTTACATTTATAGTAACTACAATATATTTATATACTTCCAGTCTTCCAAAGGTTGTCAACCCTCCTTGAGTAACTAGACTTTTGTTGAATCAAGGAGTTTACAGATATTGGCTGCCTTGTAAGCCAGCAAAGACTCTCTCCAATTTCAGAACACAATCAGGACTGTTAGAAACATTTTGGATGCACATTTCAAAATCTGTCACACAACAAAAAAGTCAAATAATGCATACACATACACTGTTATAAATACAATGTAGACATGATCACACATGTAAGGTGAAATGATATGAAACATTTTGTGTGTTGAATCTTCAATGACTGCAAGTGGGAGACTACAACCTAATTTGTCCCTGCTTAAAGATCTGTATTCCAAATTAGAACATAGGACAATGTCGGGTAAAAACTCTGATGTACTTACATGTTGTCCCCCCTGATAATGTACAGTCCCAGCACCACCTGCTCCACACCCTGTCCCGAACTGAAGACTCGTTCATGGCTCTCATCCAAGATGAGGTTTGTTGTCTGGTCAAACCCTTTCAGTGTCCCCTGTATGGACCAAAGTCAAATACATAAACACATGTACATTTATACCATGATATCAAAGGGAGATAAAGGTCGATGTTTTGTTCTTGTTATAATACATGTATGCTGTGATATTAGCGTGGTACTTACGACTATCATCCGACCATCTGCAGTGATGACTGAAACGGTTTCTACAACAAAAGGTCAAGGAAGATATACAGTCTTGTAAACAATGCAAATCAATGGCAGTGATGCCAAATATGACTGATATGAACTGCAAGGGAAAATTATACTTGTGGAGATAATTCAACGTTATAATAGTGTCAAAGCTACTTCTAGTACATCATGCACATTATGATGAGATGTCCCAGGGCTCCTCAAAACATGCATCTTCTAAAAGAATATCTTCAGACATAGATATGCGACCTTCATGAAACGTCATCAAAAATCATATACAATTGTCATTATTGTGTATGCTGATGACAACATGGGCCCCATGAGAAATTTGCCCCCTCCTAGCCGCGGCGACTGTTGTAGGGCTTCTTTTACTTGCAGTCTTATGGTGGTCCCGTGTTCGAGGAGGTGCCTCGAGCGCGTTACAACAGCCTCATTACTCATATGGGTACCTACTGGCTGTAATATAATACAACCTGGTGAATAAGACTGGCTACCCCCCTCCCACCTTCGGAACAAATACATGTACATGCAATTGCATCGAATAAACAAGGATACTGTTGACGTAGTCCTCAAGAGCATTCGCCATCTGGAGTCTTCAATCCCTCTATCGTCTCGTTGAAACAAAGAACGGCTCTGTTGGAGTACAATTTGTCCCAGAAATGTTGTAAAAGTGTGGAAGGTTTTTCGTTCCAGTAGGCAGTAGCGTCGCTATCCCACCATGCTTCGTGAGGGGAAAGGTCAAAGTAAGATGGACTGTCTCACGATTTAGTAGGTATGATGTCAATTGAACTGATAAAATCTAACGCACCTTCAGTAAAAGGGTGCGGTTTTAGTTTCGTTTTATTGTAAAATACTGACATATATATCATGAATATCTTACGTCATGTCGAAGAAATTAAATGTTAGTAGACAAAATAAGTTGGCACCTAAGACTAAATGAAATCGTCCAAAATGGTTGCCCCCGAGAAGAAAAGGTCACGCACATGAGAGGTAACGTATTATTTTGTAAAACGTGGCTCAAAATCATTAAAAACAGTCGTTAAACGTAATTTTTTGGGTATTAAAAGATGCTTTTTAATCTATAGAATCATTTAAACTCTGATAACGTAATGAATTGGTTCTGTAACGTTGATATAGCTGTTTCAAACGCATGTCAGTACAGTAGCACTAGTACTAGTAGTAGAGCACCTTCAACTTACTCAGCTGTTTTTGTCTTCTCTTTGCTTGTCCATCAAGTGTAGATAAAAGATAACTACACGTTTAAAGACAGCGAGAACGATGTTTTTTGCCGTGTTTTTTTTTAGTAAACAAGACTGTTTAGAATTTTGAAAATTTCCTGATTTGAGTCTTTTGTGAATTGTGAATGAATATTGATTGATTGATTGCTTAGTCACTGGTAGTAACAAACTTGCAATGTTTATTACTTTAACAGGTTTCCTTCACCTCCACTGGGTCATACCTGCGAAAGTAATATGTCACAATAGTCCCTGACAGAGAACAACAACATGTCACAGAGCATTGTCAACTTGTCACGGACCTTGGCCAGATTGAGCCTCAAATGTTCTTCCTACACATTAGTACAATGTACCAGAGCTTTGAACTGTAGCAGTCTTCAACACTTACTTGAACCCCAATGCAGTGAGAGGGCAAGATCAAGAAAATATCCTACTAGCTTTACTGTGGACATTTCACAGCATATGATATGCACCCCTCCTGGAGCAAGACTAGTGGTACAGAAATCAGGACTGCACACAACTGGCACAGCACTTCATGACAACAGGTTTAAGGATGGGTTCACCAAGTTTAAGGACCATCCCATCTACAAGAAGGGCGTCTACACACTTAAGCCTATCCCATTCCCAAAGAGTGGCGGAAGGGACCCCAAGACAGGTCTGTCAAATTTCAATACCGTATTTTTCATAAACAAAAGCTTGAAAACTTCAAGAAGAGTTCATAATCAGACACTAGATTGATGTGCAGCGCAGAAGAAAAGTGGATCCAGAGAAACAGACTTACAGAGTCAGCTTACAGAGTCAGCTTACAGATGTAACTTATGAGTTATGTGGCAGAGACTGTCATTCTCAGATAGGACTGTTTAGCCATAGCCGATGCTGTAAGGCTGATTTGAATTAGGATTTGACCATGGTCAGTGTTGACTGATGGAGGCCATGTACATAGATTCATATTCAGAACAAACAAACACACTGATGATATAATGTTGAGCATTATGAATGTTGAATTTGTTTTTCCAGGAAGAATTGCCATCCACGGCATCGGGGGCGGACACAAGCGCCGTTACAGGATGGTGGATTTCAAGCGTATTGGTCCAGAGAAAGGCCCTCCTAAAACTGAAAAGGTAATTTTTACAAGTTTCCTAGAATTACACTATAGTCCCATGTAGAGGACCATTCAGCTAGCTGCAACAAAAGATTAAGGTACTAGTAGTAAGTTTATCTTTGGTTTGATAAGCTTCTACTCTCTTTTTAGCTTCAAATCTATGTGCACTGGAAAAAAGTTAGTCTGTTGAAGGTCAAGCATGGAAGCTGCATATCTTGTCCATGGAATCATCCTCTTTCTTGTTACAGTACAGTAATACTAATAGTAACAGTTTTAGACAAATCATGCTGTTGATTACTGGCCTACTTTTCATTGAAAACTCCCTACATTCCCAGGATGCAATGTCATTTCCAAGATGGTAGCTTTACACAGCATTAATGACAGTTGTTTCTTGTGTCTCGGTTAAATCAAAATCCTTAGACCAACTCTATCCACATTCCCACAGGTGGTGTCTATTAAGTACGATCCCAACCGTTCGGCCAGACTCGCGATCTTGGCAGGAGGGACTCACAAGCGCTACATCCTGGCTACCAGGAACATGCAGGCTGGCAACCTGGTCAGGACGTACGGAGAGATTCCCAGAATGCCTGGTCAGTCTGTCTGTCTGTTTGTTTTATGAACTTCTCCACTGCTGGCTTTACAAATACTCTTCTTCTTGTAGTCATTGCACCATCAAATGACACCAGGTAATGCCAAACTAGAGGAAGATCTTATATAGACCAGATTGGTCTCTGTCTTACCCCATCACATTCCATCTACATTTCCTGAAATTGTACATTGTGATTTTATCTTGTGTGAAATACAAATACTCCCCAAAAATGTAAATGCAATAGACCTAAATTTAGTTATTTCTTTTCAAGGAAAATGAACAAATAGCTCTGGAGGAATATAGATTGTATATGCTTTCATGCAGGAAAAAGTGTTTCAGAGATTCTAGTAGTTTGTATGACACAGTGTTCCCATGTTTCTGTTTGTGCAGTGTTGGCAGAAGAGGGAGATGCCCACCCTGTAGGTGCCCTTCCCACAGGAACCCTGGTACATAACGTGGAGCTGCAGCCCCACCTGGGAGGTACACTCGTACGTGCAGCTGGTACAACAGCTCAGGTGCTCAGGAAGGCTGCAGGACAGGTCAGCTGATATAACTTTACACCTTCTTCACAGTATCCTAAAATAGTCTATATATAGATGGAAAAGTGAGAGGATTGTTGAGCCAGGCTTACTTGGCTTTGTCATTAGATGCATATTCTGGATACATATTTTGGACACATATTTTTGTTGTGAAGGGGACATGAAAAAGAAATATGATTTTCCAACAAAAATGCATTGTATGTGTGCTGATACAAGGAATCTTTTTCTTACATATGACTTACTATAGATTTGCCTTCAGACTTAAACAAATAGACTTCAATTTTTAATATAATCTGTGCAGTCCAAGTTTTCTTTACAACATACACTCTTTCAACTTGATAAGCAGAGTTAGGTAAAATTCTTTGGTACCAGACCAGGTACCAACATCAGCACAACAGTAGACATGTTGTATAGTTAGGCAAAAATGTCCTGTAAGGTTCAGTGAAAGATGGCTCCAGAAACATGAAATTCGACATAGTGCATATGTTGGAATGTTGGAAAGCAAACACCAAGAAAGCGTACTTGAAGGGAAAACCATCCAAGTATTGTTAATATTTGTATAGAATACTGTAAATGTTGACATTTTTGCGATGGGGTTTAATGTTAACGGTATTCATGGTAGCCACTTCACCTCAAACTTAAGTACTGCGAAAATGTTTGTTCTATCTAAAAATAACCAGGAACACTCCATTTTCTCCCAACCATGTAAGTAAATAGCGGTGAAGTCATTTACACTATATGTAACTTTGATATTCTTTCTCTCATTATTACAGGTAATTCTGCAGCTGCCGTCTAAGCATCAGATCTCCATTGATGAGCGCTGTATGGTGACAGTTGGTCAGGTGTCGAACCACGAACACAACCAGCGCATCATCGGTAAAGCCGGGCGCAACCGCTGGCTCGGCAAACGTCCCAGCAGCGGTCTGTGGAAGAGGAAGGGAGGCTGGGCGGGACGGAAGATCAGGCCGTTACCTCCCATCAAAGTGTACCTGGCTTCTGACAAGGTCGAGGAAAAGGAAAGCTAGCTTGACAAGATAAATGAAACTGAACAAAAGTAGTATTGCAAACGAGTCAACCAAAATGTCATTATTAGTAATTCACAACAGTCATTTTTCTGTGAGAAAATCTGATTTTTATACATACATACAGTTACAAGATGTATACTAGATATACTATTTAGTATCTTGATCCTGTAAAATTCCTTGTCGTATTAACTGCTTGCTGTACACCCTTAGGGAAACATTTTTGCATTGAGCCCAGTAATAAAAACAGATACTGAAAAAAATTGCTTTTTCAATTCTTTTCTTCATTTGTGTCAGCAGTTTATAATGACGTGCCCTGCCGCATGTCAAACAACACTCTTGTATCACAGCCTTACTGTGGTGTGTTTGTCTTTACCCCGGCTGTATCTATGTCTGCTGGCCTTGTGGTCATCTGGCAAGGCAAACATGTTTTCTGTAGATAAGACATGTAGTTGGCAGTAATCACTTTAGCTTACATGTAGGTTACAGCAAGGAGGTTTGTTACAGTATTTTGGCACCCCATAGCGGTAGGATTTGATACAAAGAATTTGTCAGTGGCTGGATCTATATATTGTCGACAACAATTATAGAGATTTAAACTGTACTAATTCATATAGGACATAGGACATTTTATTAGTTTTACATAAACTTGAAGGATAGTACCATATGCCATGATATACAACTAGGGAACTGACAAGATTAAATGAAGACTTTTGATGGGACAGAAAATTGTGTCAGGTCATGTTGAACAACCTTAGTAGCTGTTTGTGGGCCCAAAGTTTGTTGCTGGTAAGTAAGTACAGAGTGTGGTATAAGATGATCATGGCATAAAGTTGCACATTAATGTTACATTCAATCTTTATACATGACAGTGCAACTAGTTTTATCTACATTTCATGTACATGTAATAGAATGACGTATAACATAGACTGTTAAAGCATCGGGTATCCAACATGGGAGGGGGGAGGCAAACTTAGTATGGCACGGGTATGTAAAGGACTTATGTATGTAACTGTCTGGTATGCAGAAAATCTGGAATCTTGACAACTCGGTAGAATAGTACTAGTAGAGCAGAAGGCCATCGTGCTTGTGGAGGGGAAGTGGTTTCCACTCAACGTATTCCCTCTGTATGCTACTGCCCCCTCACAGTGGAAAAGCTTTTGTCTCCAGTCTGCAATTTGAAAGGTCGTCGATTGCTCAAGGACACTGAATTATTCAATACGACAATATTAGGTTTTAACTCATATATTCAATGAAAACTGATGATCTATTCTTTGGAAACAGCATGAAAAACTCTAGAAAACGATCTTAACAACTGGGATGAATAAGTACGTATACTGAAGAAAGTTGTTTAGTCAAAATCTTTTGTTGTCCGTCTCAAAGGACGGAATATTGATAATCAGCTGCTTTTGAAAGCCGAAGCATGTCTTGTTAGCCAGCTGAGACCGGATCTGGAAAGTCTCTCCTCGAACAAAAACATCTTTCTTATCCCCCGAACAGCAGCGATTTCGTTCTTCCTTTCATCGGGAAGTTCAAGTTAAAGGAAAGTCGGAAGTGGTGAGGTGGACAGGGGTCACGGGCAGTCCCCTCTGTGCACCCAACGAACCATGCCGTCTACCTAAGCGTTCCTTCCGATCCTTCTACCGCAAGGAACTTCCCGCCACGGGAAATCAGCAACTGTGAAATTTAGAAGACGGATCATGTCGACCGTTTCCCTCAAGATCGTTTGATAGACAGAATACATATTGTACCCTTCTTCAACATGTTCCACCAAAATGCCTTTTTGGACGGAAATGTATATACGCCAATGGCATCACATGGTGATCACTAGATAAACATTGGGGCCTTTTAAATTTGAGTTTAGCAGCGACCAAGACGTCACTGCATTCCTATAAAAAGCCATACTGTGCTGATGTCAATCTCGATCTAATACAACGAAATCCTTGTTACTGTAGACTATTGGAAGGTTGAAAGGAGCTCCAATTTTCCATCCAGTCAGCCAGTACAAAAAAGCTTATGTCACCCGTCGAGTGTTAAGGGTTAAACCGCGACTTTTGAGTTAGACATTACCTCATATTTGATGATGAAACTCAGGAAACGAGGCCTACTTTCTTCGTGGGAAGGCATGAGATAACCTTCTATTCCCATAGATGTTTGTTTGAACTTTTCTCTGAACGGGTGCTTGGCAGTACAAGATACGTGCTATCATTATCAACATACATATGAGAGCCAAATGGTCACTAGGGTCGGAAATTCCAAGCAATTGTCTTATCTAGCTCTTCTACGTTTGTCTTGATTACAAACCACATATACAAACCGCACACATTTCAGTCGGTATGCTTTGATTTGGAAATTATTCCATAGCCCGAAGCATGTTGCTGGTTGCTACTCTAGCCTCCTCCCACCACGATAGTACCACCACCCATGATCACACATCTGCAGAGACACTTCAATTCCCGTACTCCAGGTGGTGCGTTAGGAGAAAGCCTCTCTGTTCTTCCCCATGTAGCACATATTGAACTCAGATGGCTACAGCCAACCCAGCACTTTGCCAAAGGGCCACAACAGAGTGGCGGGGCTTTCCTCAAACACACGACCACATCTCTAGGGTTGGGTTTCCTCTTCCAACTTGGCGGATGATACTGCTTTAACTAGGTTATAGGTTCGGTAGCGTCACAGATGGACAGATGAAAGCCAGACTTCTAAAACTAAAAAAGACAAGAAAATATGCGTACCCTTTATGGGTACATTTTTTTCTTTATCTTTCTTTTTCTTATTTTCCACACTTCTTTCCTTTCCCTTCTTCTCTCTGCTTGAAACTTTCTTTCGTCCTTTTATTTCGAATTCTCCTTTCCTTTGCATCTTCCCTAAATCAGCTGCTTTAACATTTGCGGAATTCAACATACCCTGAAGCACACGGGGAAAGTTCATTACGTTAAATTCCATAAACAATGAAATAAAGAGCCAACACAGTGCATTGAGAATGAGATATAATAGAATATCTTACAGCTCTTCACTTAAAAGCATATCATACAACTTTTGCTGTTAGTGTAATATAATACTTTATATGATGGGCCTAGTATGGCAATCTCTGTCAAAATATAGACTTGCGATACATCTGACGAAATCCAATCTGTTAGGAGGAATATCCTCATTTACAAATCAACAAACACAATATTGAACAGCGACATTTTATGAAGCTAGCGTGCTTTTTCAGCAGGACTCTGTCATTCTAAACATGATGATCTTTAAATAAGCCAAAAATATAACTCAGCATGTGTTGTACATCATGTTGTCACACCTGCCAAAATAAATACATACATTCGGTACCTCCCCAGCTCCCGTATGTGAAAATGTAGGGAAAAGCCAGCCAGAAGCAAAATACTTGTGGAGCACACTACTTCGAATTCCGTGGACGAATGGCTTTAACGTATCTTTAGTCAAACAACACATGTGTTATACAAAAATAATTCATATAAACAGCATGGCTCTATGGTGATCTATGGTGCTGTGTGTAAACTATGGTTCCTGTCCGAATTTGCGTTTGTAGGGTATGAAGCGGTAGTTGTATCTTGAGTTACAGTCGAACAGACACATCTCGACCCCCGGGCACGGGTCGTTTATACAGATCCCCTCCCTCAGCAGAGCGGGGCACGGCTCACCGCCATTCTCCGGAGCCTGGAAACGACATATCACGGTTAAATCATCACTGTGAAAACGTTCATCGGGAGATGACTTGGGTGAACACAATATCACATTTCAGGGAGAATTCTTTCTGCAAACTTTGTAAGTGCAGACAATGGTAGTACTAGTGGTTTACTGAAGTTTGATGATCTGACATTGATATTACTCGCGTATCCGGTAAAACGGCCAAATGATTAAATTTTCTAGCTCAATACTTAGCTATAGGTTTGGAAAAGTTTTCTCCAAGGCACACCATGGTGCACACCATGGCGTACCCTAGCCTAGGGACTAGCAGTGTATTCAAGATGTCACTTGCTTGAACATGGAATTGAATGTGTGCGCTCCCTACCAGAAATACTTTAAAACTTAGGATAGCTTGTGACCTAGAAGCGGGGACATGTACATCCTTTTCATTGTATGGTGAATGAAGTCACAAGAATTGCAGCTACTAGACACACGACTTTTTCTTCCATGCGTGTTCCTGTGGCACCTGCGTGTGGTACATGTCGTGCAGGACGTGTGGTACTGACCTGTGTGACCCAGCGTGTCGCCCGTTTGATGCCCAGTCCGCAGGTGGTGGAACACTGGCCCCACGGAGACCAGGCAGACACCGCGCAGTTCACCGGCACTGCGGCGGGACAACAGAAGACGTGTTCAAGTTTAATCAAAAACAGCCTGAAAATCTTGACCAGCACCAATCTTCAAGAAAAAAGAAAATCTGTATCTCATTAACCTTTGTCTTAATTACTTCTTACAACAAAATCTATACGATGGATCATTCGTAGTGGAATTTAATCAAGTTTTATCCTTCATTTCTCTAAGGTGTAACGTTATCATATCTACAGAGATACTATGCAAATGTTTCCCTGCGAACTTTCAACACCTACAAATCATGTACGGTCCTTATGGGGCAAAAATATGCCTGTCACGTATAAGGTACGAATTTTGCGATAAACATACATCGTAGTATCCAACAGAATATTCTTTCAGTGCAGTCCACTTCAATCTGGACGATTCGAACTTGACCTTGAATCATAGCTAGACTTCCCTTCAGTAAGTAGCCTAAAGTATCGTTCTTTTCAGCGTCCTTGGAGTTTCTGACATTTTCCGTTTCCCGCTGACTGAGCATTGGAATGGCGGCCCGGAGTTTGACATGGCCTCCATTGATCCCCATGGGTAACAGCACGTAAAGGCGAACCACGCACCTCTCTCTGCGTGTTAACGTTAACCCTGAGCCTTTCCGCGCAGATTCTTGTGTTTCACTTTTTTTTTTGGGGCCCTGTTGCTTTCACGGTGTTCGTCGTCGTGGTTGTGGAGAAACGGCTGAAGATGAAGGGCCATGACGACGGACAACAATTCGGAATTCTTGGGATAACCCAGAATTTAGGTGCGAGGTGAATAACCTTGACGTCATTTCTACTCTATGCCAAACATGAGTCAAAGTTGGAGTTTGATCACAACAACAGTTGAAGTTTGATTATCACAACGGACGAAAACTTCTTGGCTCGAGATTAACAGAAACCATTCCATTCAAAGGCTCGCAACATATTGAATCAAAATAGACCTAAATCAAGTTCAGATGTTCGTGCATCATGGATATTAACATATCAAATATAGGCTGCTGCTAACTAGCAGAAAAGGCCTTTTCAAAGATTTTCGTTGGCAATGACAATAACTGTCGACAGGGAATTGTTTCAACAGGGAACAGTGAAAGTGTCATCTACGATGTATGGTTCATTTCCGAACTAAGTGTGACGCACTGTTTTGGCCTTGAACATGTTTCCTACGGGGTCTACTTGGGCCCGAGATTGGCACTTTGCGTGGGTGTTTTCTATTCATTATAAGATGCAATGAAAGCAAGCAAAAAAACCTGATAGTCACGCCTGTGGGGTCGTTATTGTTGCGGAGGTCGGAGGGTGCTGGGCGAGACGAAACGATTTACGACATTAGGATCCTGCAATGTCACATTGGTGAAATATGTGCAACGACGCCTTAGGGGAACCTAAACTCACGCTCTCTGTTTTGTAGTTTAAAACTGAAAATAAAATTTATAATCACTTTAATCTTAGATAACACTACATGTGGTATAATCTCTGTGTCAATCCGGTCATTCGAGTGGCTAGGTGCATCATGAGCGAAGCTGACATTCACATTCTACCACATCTAGCCTCGATCGAAATGTAAGCCTGAATCTGTTCAATCAAGAAGGTGATAGTTATAGTTATGTAAATATCAGTGTATTATTTTCTATATGTGTACCTAGGGCCTCCCAGGACCCTGAAAATCAGTGCCAAGCCACTGAGGGAGCTACCTAGTAAAAGAATACAGAAATAGATAAAAATAAATAAATAGTTTGGCAATTCTCTTATTCTACTGACAGATACTGTACAAGAAGTAATCCTTACTGTCTGATCTTTCCACCTTGTCTCCTAACGCACCGTCTCCTGACTTTAATATGAAGGGTGGATACAGTTCCTCCTCAAGACTGGAGAACTTGGGAACGTTCTCCTTGCCCTTGGACCCCACGTGGAAGTCTCCTTTCTTGTCTGCGGAGGGATGTCCGGAGGGAAGGCGGACAGGGAGAGGAATGGGCCGGTTGTCGGGCGCGGCGTCCCTCTGTCCGTCCGCCTGGGGGGTCAACCCTGACCCGGTATCAGCTGGGTGATCAGGAAGGACACAGACAAATTACAACTTGAACTTAACATCTACAACTTCAGACAAGATTTCACACTGTCTGTGGGTCTCTGTGCCACAATGAAATCACTGTTTCAATTCTCGACCAAGTTTGGGTAACACAAGCTTCCTTGTGTAGAAAAAGTACCTGCCAGACCATGCACATTTCATAATCAGTTGGTTCAGGTTTGGTGGTGGCTTTGGTGTGGTTGTGGTATTAAGTGTAAAAATGACATTTAATGTTGCATGCACGTATCTGTGGGAAAACGCCTTATGCATAACAGCAATTTCTTGCCTATTACATATAGTTTTCCTCGTCATTTTCCTTCTTTACATTTCTTAATGTATCTTCGTTCCTATATCTCCGTCCTTCATTCCTTTCTTTCGACTAAAATAAGACAGAAGAAACATGAAAGCCCACTCACTGACTTCGACGCTATTGTGTTTCGGTTCCAGAATAAAATCATCACCGTCAAATCCTGTTCTGTGCCTGTGTCTGTCCTCTGCCTGTTCCTCTGCAGACGAGATGAAGGCGTATTTAGGATCCTCGTCATCCTTCTTCGTCGGGATGAGATCCTCTTTCGTCAACTCTGAAGATATCGTGTGTTTTGTTGTTTCTTCTTCCTGGGTAAGTGAACGTTTAAGGGTAAGCAATGAAAAGTGATAGTGAAATTCAGACGCAGAGCAAAGAATTAATTCATTATCATTAAATCAATACAAAACGGGACCCCTAATAAGAAGGTTGACATTTTTACTGACATCTGAATGAGATGTTAAAATGGAAACGATAGCATAGCATACCTTTATTTCACCTCGCCACGTTCTCATATCAACACCCACATCAACAACCATGGGGTAGTACTCGTCTTCCGGTGTTGTCGTTGTTGTCATTGGTGCAGCTGTTGTTAATGGTTCCTTAAACAATAGATTAGGTTGAAATGCCATAGATTGAACACATTATATTGACATCTAAGCTAAATGTCTCTTCTACATTATTATGGAACGTTAAAAATTGCCTATTTCTACTGTACAGTCGGCAAAGTGTTACAATGTTTCTCTTTTGTTTAATACAGTAATTTCTCGTGTTCAAAACTTACCAATGTGGTTGTGGGACCCCATGTCGTTTCGAGCTCCGTTGTTTCCACTATAGTGGTCATCTGCGTGGTCGTAGTGACTTCTCCTGTGGTCATATCTGGTGTCGTTAGTTCAAGCGTCGTCATTTCCTGCGTTGTCGTCACTTCCGGCGTTGTGGTAATCTCCGGAGTGGTCCTTTCTGTCGTTGTAGTCGGTGGCAACGTAGTTGTTGCCATGGTGGTTGTGGTTGGTGGGAGGGTGGTTGTGGTTGGTGGAAGAGTGGTTGTGGTTGGCGGAATGGTGGTCGTGGTTGGTGGGAGTGTGGTTGTGGTTGGCGGGAGTGTTGTAGTGGTTGGCGGCAGTGTTGTCGTTGCCATGGTAGTGGTGGTTGTAGGCGGGAGAGTGGTTGGTTCAGGAGTGGTGGGGTCGGGGGTTAACTTGATGAAAACGGCTTCCCCGATGCGAGGAAGACGCGGTCTTCTCCGGTAGTAGAAGGAGGAGGCAGGGTGGTTGGGAAACTTGGACGTGATCATGGAAATCCTGTGCTGGCGTTTCTCGGCGAAGCTCGGGGAGCTGAATGTGAGCCCGCCGTCTGTCCCCGCGTCCCAGGGGTCCAGGTCCACGTGAACCTCGTCCTTCCAACGGCCGTCCTCGCACAGGTTTAAACTGCTCACCCCTGTGAACCAATCAGGACTCGGCACCAGCCGCACCATAAAGGACACCTGCAGGAAGAAAAAAATACCGAAACTAATTATTAAACCAACTCGATTATAACTGTTACGCTATATCAAAATGTATGCTAGCCCTTATTGTATTGTATCATTAATTAGGATGTTAAGTTTTAATCTATACTTCTACTTTGTATTATGTTTACGAATTCTTGCCATACTTTATACCATGTACAATTGTCGTGCAATAAAGTTCTTCTATAACGTTACGTCATACGAAAATGAGAGAATTACTGAAGCTTGTACAACGGAATGTGGGACTTGGGACTTCAACGACCTAGAGGGTTGATTTCTGACTTTGTGGGCTACGAATATAAATGATGTTAGTCGAAGAAACCTATCACCAGCTGATAAAGATATTGATGCTGCAGACAGGTCACGACATATCTATGTGTTAGATTCAACCCTACATCTTTTTATCAGCAGTCCAGACAGGTTAATTGCCAAACATTATAGAATATCTGACAATCGTAGACAGTGTTGGATACTTGAATCCCTACATTCCCCTTACTCTGAGCACGAGCGACAACTGGATTGCTGAGTCGGCATGCATATAAGAGGGTTATGTGTTCCCATTTGTTACTTGATACCCGAGCGGAAGCACCAGGCAATGTTGATAGACTGTTGGGTTCGCTGGCCGCTAATCTTTATGCTAGCTACGACAACACTTCCTCGATTCCGTGAATTTCCGTCCCACTGTTTACTGACGCTACAAACACGTACATGTGTTTCCGCGGCACGACACGTGAACCGAGCAATGATAGAGTGTGTCGGAGTGTGTCACAGACTAAAGATGTACACGGACTAAAGATGTACAAGAACGGAGATGTGCATTTCTGATAAGCACTCCCCCATGCCTCATTTCTAGCGCCCAACCTCTTTACGGACCGTTTCTTGCATCATATCATCATCATAAGGCTTTGGGGAGGGGGAGTGGTGGTAGTTCCGATCCTGCGGCGTAATGCCAGGCTCCTTTTGTAATACTGGTATACGAATCTGTATCTGTATAATGTACTAGTATTGTATCTATATCTACATAGCCAGTATAAGATATAACAGCCCTTCGGCGCAGCTGGTTATGAACGACCCGTCACACCTAACCTTTGCACATCTAACGTTAACTGTAGGCGCTGGTTAAAGCTATCTAATGCGGATACGCCAAGGATAATGAGGATGCGCCTAGGGCCCTTTGGCAGTAAAGACTCTTAGGACGTCAGCAAACCCTGCTGCTGACAGGCAGGTGCAAGCTGGGGTGATTTCTAAAGATATCTCTGGACTTCCTTATTTCATCCCAGAAACACCGAGGAAGACGTTCACGTCAGCAAGATCGAGAGTGTTTGTCCGTCACCGATCCCTCCTTAGTGTTTACAAGCCCCTATCCGTACCAATACACCATATGGCGCTTCGGGAGTACGACAAGTGTTGAACAAACACGCTGTACACAAATACTGGCAACAGTCCTAATAGTTTATACAAGTTTACCCATGCTAACAATGGGCCAGGCGCCAGCAGCAGGGCATAGCTCAACGGTTTTCTTTCACCCTGCCATTACAAGATAACACAGCATTTCCTGCAAACATCATATTTCGCAGACCTTAGCAAGAAGAGTCCACAACCAAACATTAGTCTAGACGATGACGGTGCAAAGTACGGTAAATAATAACATTCCAAGTTTCTAGCTCTGTTATAGGTGCCAAACGTATAGATAACAGATTCTACCAGGCCAGATAGTGTAAAACTATGGGCTGTTTTTGGGCTTGGTTGAAGTCATACATGATGAATAATGTATCTTATCAAGATTGCCGAGGGCTTTAACCAAACTATGCTCTCCTGAAAATTATAACTTTTCACTTTCACGCCCTCCTAAGCGAACATGCTTCATTTTGCTACTTCAGTAAGCTCCGTCGGTCAGATTTTGTCTACTTACCATTGGGTAATTGCCATTCACTGTGATGTTGGCCGCCGTGCTGCCCACCCCCCTCCCCACTGCTGCTGCCAGGAACTGAGACTGCACGTCGTCTATGAACTTCCCTTCGTTCAGGATCCACACCGTCTTGCCTTCCTCTGCGAACAGACGGACCCCAGGTGTGGCGAGTTGTCCCTTGGACCACATGGTGTGCACGCCATTGTGAACCCGACCTAGTAAAACAAAAGGTAACGTTACATATTTGAAAGGAGGAGTGGTCCGATCGCTGACATTCTTGATAAAGACGAATAAAGTCGAAACCGGTCGAATTCCGTCTCAGCGCTGTCATTATCCCAGAGCTACGAATGATGTTACATCTTAAATAGTAGTATCATGTTCGTCATCTCTTTTCTATTTCTGCAGCGAATACTGGATCTTTGACCCATGGATGATGGAGAGAAGTACATGTAATGAAAGGGGCAATTAAAAAGAATCTTTCTCACAAAACTTTGTTGACAACTTAACATGTAGTATATGTTCTACATGCTATGCGTGATTTGTCCTGATAAAAATTTGTAGTTCGATTAACAAAACTAGGCCCATAGGCGTGACAACTCATTATGAAAAGAAATAAACCATGTCGACCACACAGCCCTATTTCTGTAATGTCTAGACCTCAAACCGTTCTCATCCTGCCCCTTGTTACAATCTAGCCCAGGGTCTCAGAGCCTTTCATTACAAATTTCGCACACCAGACAACCCTATGGTTTAGACTTTACTCAAAATACCTTTGTATTTCCTTTTCATTTCCATTACACGTACTCCACATAACTCTTAATCTTTTAATCTCTTTGACAGCCCCCTCAATTAAAGCGTTTTGCGGTCTTCCGCTTCCTTCAACCCCGCTCTGCTTCAGACCTATCAATCAAAATACTTCTTTTCTTCAATTCTAGAAATGTATTCCGTGGGTACACGTACAAAACCATAGATTACAACAACACATTTTCATGGTGTACCCCGGTGAAAGTTACACTAAACGGAAACTAAACCGATTTCAGTTTGGTTGGACCAAGGAGGTCTTATTTTAACCTCCTTGCTTGGACATTGATCAGTGGGTTACCAGAAACTGTCGGTATGAATTACAAATCTAGTTGTCGCACTTACGATAAACTGTCCGAAAAAGACAGACGAAAGACACAACTGCAAGTATATATAACCCTCCTTCCAAATAACGTCGGACAGAATTTTCCTTAATCTTTAAGAATGCCAGTAGTTTTTTTAAACCTACGCCCATCTGTATCATCATTCCTACAGGCGCAGGCAAACCTTCTTCTCATCATCTGTTCGTCGCGTGCAGAGTAAAAACAACAAAGCTTGGCCTTGTTTTCCACAATGGGGCCTGCTCCGATTCTGCTGCCAACCTTTTCCCCGGGCGACCGTTCCTTCTGGGCCACGGTCACGGGGTCGGGTCGGTGACCCCGAATCCGCGGCTTCTGGGTGACTAATACTGGTAATCTCTTGTCTAAGGTAATCGGTGCGAACGGAGAGGGGTGAAGCTACGACCTGTGCTCTGTACGCTTTTGTACACGTGCCAGGCACTGTGGAGACCTGGCAGACTATTCTTGCAGTTCTATGTGGGACACGCCAAATCGGATCAAGGTTTTTCTTGGCACGAATATGTAATAAGTGGATACAGAGTATGGTTAACATTACAGTGGAATCGAAAACATTGTGGTTACACAATCCAACCCCTTCACCCCAAAGTCCCACATGGAATTGTGAAGAGGGTCTCGTTTACTGAACTGAAGACCAAACAGATTGCATTGGACGCTAATGTCCGTTTTACGCGTGTCAAACGTCTGTATTTGGCGATTAAAACGCGTTTCAAAAAACTTTCCAAAGGAGTTGGGAAAGATAACTATACTTTCACATTTGCAAGTTTCTTCTAACATCAAATATGTCAAGAAGAGACGGATTTAAAGGTCGCTTTTGTTATAGATCTAATCGTGGCAACGGATGAATCACAATTACAGCTAGCTTTGAGTCCGGGCAATGAGGTATAACACGTTACATACAAAGTACATGTACAAGTAGGAAATATTGCCATTGATAAACTGATATCAATTGAATGTCTTTTGGATTTGGTCATAACTATGTGTCAAGTCCGTGGACTCTTTTTATTCAGCAAACAGTAAATTCACTGCCTTTGAACTTGTCGCTCAACAAACCACTTTTATGAGGGCAGTGAAGGGTAGCATTAAGTAAGTAAATTTGGCCACAAACTACAGTACACGCAACTTTCAGAGCTGGGCTACTTCTCTTTACCTTCTTAGATCCTGTAATCTGTGAATGGTTTATATCTCTTCTGTCATCGGTGTGGCACTTACTAGTAGGACAACAATGAGTAGAACACAAATACGACAAGATGACGTAATCCTTTAAACGCAAGTCTACCAACAAAAGATGAATCCAAAGAAAACAGAGTCAAGTAGTGCTCAATCTGTCAATACCGGCGTGTCATTAGATAATGAGTCCTTCTGGTGCTCATGGCTTGCGGATCTAACAAGAGCGGAAGCAGTGTTTATCTGAAGAGCAAATCTTTGTTTTTGCAATTAGCGATCTCCGCGAGCGCCCCGAGGGACCGGACGGTATTCGCGCCACGTGCCGAGCCGGTGGGAACTTCCGATCCTCCAGGAGATTAGCTGGAAGGAAGCAAGGAGGTTCTTGCATCAACTTCTGACAGGTGAGTAACTTCAGTAAGCATGAAATGAAAAGTTTAAAGTCTAATCCTCGTAAAAACATGAGTTTTCTGGCGTAGTTAAGCCGCTAATCAGTTAAAATAAATGAGGGAGTCAGGACCTCTTTCGCCGTCCCTCCTTTCTCGTCGCACTATCCTTTTCACCTGACCCGGGCTAGCCTCTACCAGGCTACACAGGTCGCTGGACAAATAGTAGAAATTATAGGTCGCAAACTGTAACTTCTTTAGAGGACCAACTCCTCTGGTATGTTATCCGCCTATTTGGCCAATTTCTACTATTTTTCCGGCGACCTGTGGAGCCTGGTAGAGGCTAGACCCGGGCACCATATGACGCGGTGCACCACGATGGCCATGGTAAACCACATAAAGATAATGACTTTTCAATCAATTTTTACCTGCAAGCTGCTCTGCCTTGTCCAGATTATTTCTTTACCGAAACCTGAACTAGCAGTGTGGACGAGGAGTGGCATACCCCCCCCCCCCCCTTAGCACACCTACATACACAAAATGGAAGAGATAGATCCAATATCACTGTTAGATGGATCCCTACAGACTAATCAATCTCTTCTCACGGTACTCCCGTATCCCACTGTGCCCCTATCCCGTGTCATGTACTGTAATGAACTGGACAGGCGCTTCGACCTTTACTAACAACTACATCTGCACAGCCACCGACCCCGACCTCTCAAATTTGTCTGCTTCGTGACTCTAACGGCCATGCAGATGGAATAAGAGAGAAAGTCTCGCACCAGGGAGGGCTGAGGTGTGGGGTCGGCGGCCGGCTAAACATCGAGGGGCACTTCTACAGGCGGTGTGAGATGACATACGGTGAGCTTCTTCTAAAGGTTAACCAATTAGACACAGAATGAAGCGAGAAGTTATCATCTTGATATATCTGTACTAATTGCGCCATTTAGCTAAGTTGTCACGTTTAGAATACATTTCTCTTCTCTACAGCTGTGCTACTGTGCGTGTTCTTTGTAAACTATTTCTTACTTTATCATTTATCTACTCACAGTGATCATCGGGATATATGTGTCTTAAGCTGCGCTGCAAGGCTAAGTTGTCACGTTTTGTAAACAAATCCTCTTCTTTGTAGCTGTTTTATAGTGCGTGCTCTTTGCACACTTGACAATCGTCGTCAGCGGTTTCAGTGCTTTATCTTGACGAGAGGGATTATAAACGAGAGATAAGGTAGGTGTTAGATGGAAAATTCGAACAGCTGAACTTGGCAGTGAGCCCTGTACAAACGACGTACACATTGAGGAAGCCGTAAGTTTTGGTTTCAACCTTGGGGTTATTTACTCGACTGTGCGTAATCCACATATTTGTAGTCCCTAGGATAGCGTATGTCATAGCAAAGCGCCCCCTCAGTGTACGCTACCTAACCCCAAGCAATTGGTGATGGAATATCTCAGCTACCATCACAAATGATAGGGGGAACTTCTTTCGACGTTTGACGGATAGCTGAGACAGTGTAGGATATAGTTAGCATGCAAACCAACCGCTGTGCCAGAGACAACAAACAAAAAGATTGTTTGAAACAGCGACTGTTGACCGTCGCCGTTTTCACTCCAGTGGTACGTTTGTTTTGGTCGGTCCGCACGGAAGTTCAAACAAATACACCCCCCGCAAAATTATTCACGAGTTGTGCGAAAAAGATATCGGCAACATCAGAACAAAGAGGTGAACAATAAATTAAGTCTTCACACTTCTTATTTAAAGCACCCATTGTTTCTTGTTGTATTTGCCGCACTTGTGCGTTGTATCTACGATGGTAAAAGTTTAGTTTGGCATCTTGATCGCATTAAACCAGTGTACAAACACGGCTTTCTGTTATCTCCAGACACCGCTACCAGAATGCCCGTCACCAATACCGTAAGAGGACATGTGTGAGTGAGAGAGTGTGTGTGTGCGGCTTTGGGAGACTTACCGACCAGAGTGGACCACTGTGCTGGCGGCCTGCGCCGCGGGTACTGCTTGGGGAACTGAGCCTTGGTCCATTCGCCCTTGAACACCACGGAATATACGGGATTCCCCCGGGCCGCGCATCCCGCCGAGTCCTGTCGGATCGTAGCCGCTTCAACCCCGCAGTCCAACAAAGCACACAGCGCTAGAACCAACGTCCCCAGTCTCCACATCATCACAGCTGAGGCCGTGTCTTGTGATATTCTTGTCAGCCACATGCCGAAAACGTCCTAGTTACAGCAGTAGAGCCAGCTACCGGAAAGAACCTGGCGCATCTGGGCGCGCTGAAGAGACGTCTGTGGAACCTACCATCCATGGCATGATGAAGGGGTGTGACGATTTATAGGACAATGATGTATTTTCAAAGGTTGTACCCCAGGGCTTCTTCAAATATTCCGAATAACTTTTTATTTCCTAACCAGATGAACATAATCTATTACGTAAATAATTTGATAATGGTTTCTAACCTAAGGTCAATTCGACAGTGACATTTATCAAGGAGGTCTTATCTTAACCTCGAGCTCTTTGCATTTATCAATGGCGGAGAACATGTTTTGTAGTTATTTCATTTCTAGTTATTCAAGTAAGTGAACTGCGACGAAATAATGTAGTCTTTCACCAAAACATGGAACATATCTTATTTCACAAACCCCGTACGCCCCTATTAGATAGATAGTTTCTTCCGCAGCATGAATAGGCCACCTGCCTGACATTGCAGATTTGGCAGTTCCAAAGTACAGAAACTGTGGGGGGCTCTGATTGGCACGCATTTTGCTCTGTGTGAAGTCCTAGTGAACTTCTACAAGGGACAACATTCTGGCACGCAACCAACTTCTTAAAGACCAAGGCCTCGCCAAGAGAGAGGCTGCAACCGCAAATGAGGGGAACATGGTGTCAACAGCCGGGCTGTGAAAGACGTTCTGTTTGTCTTGTTGGCTCAATCGTCCTTCACAACAATGCTGATAATACAAACACTTAAAAGGTGACAATGACAAACATGTAACATAAACAATAGACGCTCTTCCTTTGTTGTTATTAGTGTTAGGACCGGGATGTGTATTGGGTCTACAGTTTCCAGTCAAATCGTCCAAATTTCTGGACTGGCAAACTGACCTTTAAAATCACTCAAAGCACTGTTAAACCATTTTACTCGGCAGTTTTTCCGACACACATCGACCTTGGTTGGAATCGAAGATATTCTTGCCCTTCGCGTTCTCTTCAAGCGCGATGACAAGTTCAGAGTTACATTTTAAGTCGTACCTGTTCGTGATTGTCACCTTAATCATGAGAAAGTCCCTACCTTGAACTTGACAGCCGCATGCTACCTTAGTCAGCTAAACTCAAGTCAGAAATGTTCTCTCATGGCTAGACCAGTGCTCTTCAATGTTAAGTACATGATAGTTGGATAGTTGACGTCCGTTTTTATTGGAATGACGTTGGAGTTACGTGGGAGAGCGGGCGAGTTCGCCATTGCTACTTACTCAGAATCTCGACTGTGACTTTCCTTTATCTCAAGTACGCTTGCCTGCTTTTGAACCGAATAAAATGACATGTCAATTGCAAACTTTCCCATAAACTTACCCCTTTCAATGCCAATACGGGATTGCATTCGTCATTCGGATGGTGACGTAAAGCCGGCGACCTCGCGTATGAGAGAGATTAGGGCATAAGCCTCAAGCGTCCAACCTCTGCACGTAAAAGAACCCAACACACTCTTATCGAGAAGAGTAGGGGTAACCCGGTGTGCTTTGCCAAAAACTCAAGCCGTGGCGAGGCCGCATTGCACTAGTACCACTAGCTACTTGAAAAAGCATTATGCTTCTCCTCAATTGAGGATGACTGCTTTATCTGCTATGTGCCATGATGAGTTTGACCTAAGAAAATCATTTTTGTGTTGAAAATCTGCGCTGAGTTGGCCGTAAAATTCGGTCATAAGGGAAGGACGTGATTTGTAAGCCTTGAGGTTTATCATAAAATGTGCGGTATGATTTGAAACCTCATTGCCATGACGTGAATGGACGAAACGTGCGTCAGACGGACAGGTGACAGATAGCACAAGCACTGACGTCACGCTTTCACAAACTACTCCTAGCGGGAAAATCTCCAAGTACATCGGTTTAAAGGTTACTTTCCCTAGTCGGTCACGCCGACCAGTCGATCGCTTTGAAACTCAGATTCGAATCAGCCATGACCCGACAGATTGCTTCCTAGTTTGCTTTAGTGACTAAATCTGGCAAAACAAACTCGTCAGTGAGATGCTGGAAGGTGTCAGCTTTTAAAAGATGTTTTCAGATTGACAATTTTGGCACTTTGGAGGTGATAGAAAGTGGCCGCGATTTAACGTTTAAAGAAAAGTTGTAGAAACTATTTTTAAAACGTTAAGTCGTTAAGGCAGCTTAGAAAGCGATTTGTCGCTGATTCGAATCTGAGTTTCAAAGCGATCGATTGGTCGGGATGATGGTATGGAAACATTGACGTCGGAAACCACAACTGGGATTATTATTTGCTTTATCGGATATGAAGTGACTGATAAAGAAAAATCGAATCGGTAGAATTTGATATACGTAATAATCTGAACCCGTAGGGAACACATACAAGACATGGGCAATCTGATAAAAGATACAGATACAAGATGACGTGTATCAGTTTATGAGTAACTCGAACTTGAAAGCGAACGGCCTTGCGTAGGTTTAGACATCACGATCAATTTTATAACGACACACGGTGGAGAAATATCTTGAGTAGTATGGGCACAAATACGCCATGCATCGTGTCCAGTGATTTCATAAATGGGGGTCTAGTGTTCGAGGAGGTGCCTCGAGCAGATTACAACAGCCTTATTACTCATATGGGTAACGTTACCTACTTGCTGTAATAATACAACATGGTGAACAGGGCGAATAAAGAATTTCACTATGAAACAACAGCGCCCTCTGCCAAACTATCCGTTCACTGCATGCTGTGCAGGCCTATTGCCCTCCGATTGACACCAACTAGGTTGACTCTGCGTTAATGATTGACGCGATAGTTGAGGCCTTGGGCCAGCAACAGTGGTATGACAGGAGAGTGATCCCATAACGACCATGGTCCACTAACTGTACCGCCAGCCAGAGATTTGAGCTGAAACAGTAATCTTCGTCCAACCGATGAATTAGTCTGGGTTGTAGATTCTCGCCACTGCTGGATCGTGGAATGATTGACACCCTTGAATAAATGTATTCGGCACATAGGATCAAATAGAGCAATCTCTGTGGCTGTGTGTACGTGTGTATGTTCCTGTGTCTGAGTATTGCGTTGGCGGGAATTACGTCTCAGACCAAAGTTTTGCCTTGAGGAAGTTGGTATGATGTTTAGTTTGCTAAGGTTGGCACACCTGTCTAGCATATGTCCTTCTACCCCCTTACATCGCGAATTTCATGAGAATTTTGCTCCTTTCACCACATTCATACCGCTACAGGCTGCATAGTCTGTAACAAAACAATTCTTTACGTCATTCTTCATGCATCGCAGCGTTACTCAACATGGTGAATACTACATGTAACGTTACATTTATTTATGTAATCTAAAAAAAAGAAGATTACAAGCTAAATTGTCTACCGAAAGGCTGTTCTTATCCATTTAAATACACGATGATTTTCAGGTCTCACACCTGTTCGGTCATAAAAGTAAGGGCGAGTGCGTGCATTTTAGTACGATGACTTCATAAGATCATTTCTTGTTGTTTATGGTGGAATGTGGATTGGTGCAGTTTTGAACGCCTACGTCCACAACCCTCACTGACTCATCGTCCGTCGTGTGCAAAGGTCGCGTGACTCTCGAGCTGTCAGCCAATCATCGTCAAGGACCCAGGTATTTTGTGGTTTGATTGGACCGTACCTGAGTGACGTAGGCAATCAGTTGAAGGAGAACAGTTACATTTAGGGCGCGAGCGACGACTAGCCGTTACAGACTACAGGTGTTTTTCGAAGCTTCAACATGGAGATGGTCAAAGTTGTCGGTGTTTTTGTCGTTTTCCTGAGCTACTACAGTGTAGAGTCGCTACAGCCTGATGGCAAGCATGTGTGCAGCCACGTGAGGTAAGCGGTACAAAAGAACTATGCATGTACATATAACAGCATGTGATTTAGTATTATGTACATGTGTATAATAACGTTATGTGTGTACAGGGATAGCACAACTTTGTATATTCTAGTAAAGTCTGATATTGGTATGAGGCTTGGCATTCATCGGGTTGGTCTACAGTTGAACTGAAGTCGACGCATATGGGTTTAGTGACTGCGTTGAAACTGTGTTATGTTGTGACTATGACGGTATGCAAGTTTGAAATCAGACAACGATTGTTTTTCTCAAGTAGCAAACGGTCCTAGATTTGATACTAGACTTGTCTAGTAGTTGTGTATAAAAAAATCTAACCACAAAATGTATTAGTCAGTGCGTCGCCCACGACTTTTATCGCCCACTGCTATGATCCGCTGGATGACTGTGTCGCACAGCTGAGTAGATCTAGCGAAGCGAGTGGAATTCCACGTATACCGTGTGTCGTCATAAAATACTACCTTCAATTGTTGGAAAGTCGAGTCTAAATTCCATTCCACTTGCGGGACAGGAAAATTAACGTTACAAGGCGATATCGCAATGTCGCACCACAGTCGTTTTGAACGTTTATAAGTTACACATAAGAGCAAACATCAGGGATCGGCGAAGGTGAGGTCATCTATTTATTGCCGGGCGAACATAGACTCTTATTGAACTACCTGCGACGTTGGTTTAGGATTCTCTGAATGTTGATCTTCCATAGATTGTTCTGGATTTGTTTTGTTTTGTAAAGCACAGCGAGTAATGCCCTCTCCTCTCGATTAGTGTGTTGGGTTTGTTCTTTAACGTTATTTCCCACCATTTGAAACAACAAGCTTACACAAATGAAAACAGCGCCCTTTTCGACGATCCCTAAAAAGGAATTATTGTTATAAAATGATATCTGCATGTGAGTCGTCAAAATGCCACGACAATGCGTGCCCATACTCTAGACCGTACCCACTCATAGTATACACACCTACGCCCGGACTGTATTTACACAGGAGTTCAGCGGCTTTTATGACTCATGATGTATGTTTATATGATGGCTGCTTCCTCTCGAGTTGAAAGTGGAGTCAGAAGGACGCTATTTCCTCCAGAACCTGCCAAAAGGAAGTGACTTTACCGACAAATTAAAAGTAGCAAAATTTACCAGAAACGATCATTGCGTAAGCTCTCAATTTTTGGTACGTAAATCTGGTGGTGGTAAATCTAGTCAACATTGGTCAACATTGTACGTTTGACTCTGCTTTTAAACTTAGTGTGGGAAAATGAACTCTGTGTGGGAGTTAACAGAAAGAGAAACAGCCGGCTATCAGTAATTGACCATCAGAAAAGGCTGTCTGTCAGAAAGGGACGACAGCACTTCCATTGGTCTACGAATCATATGCATAGAATGTGTAACCAGAAGACCGAAAGAATATATGACATCCCCCAAGGGCCGGAAGTGTATCTCCTGAATGTTGCAAATAAGCACGACCAAACCGTACACAGCCTGTCAAACGTGTTTAGGCAAGTCAGATTGTGTAGATATTGTTACAGCTATAGGCTATATATGACACGGTCTCTTCAACGTTTCCTGCATACACCTTGTGTAAACTCCTGCGGTCAAGTAGAAGGCTACACGGCGCCAACCTGTCCCAACAACGCCACAAAAATGACCGTTTTCAAAGTGGTTTCCCAGTAACTAGTACCCCCCTTTGGCTTTCCTTTGAGCGCGCGTCAGGCTAGATGCATTGATGACCTTTTGATTGATTACAAATTATAGGAACATGGCCTTTAGAACTTCACCAGGTACATGTGTGCAGTGGTCAGACCTCACCCCGGTGACAGAATGAGTGAAGTGATTTGTTCCTTTGTTACTCCTTGCTACTTAAGTCCAGGACGAATCAATAGATTGTTAGGTCAAGGTAGGTGTGTAGCGTGGGGTTGGGTTTTTGTTTAACTACTATTGCCTGCGATATTGTAGGAATACATAAGAACAAGCAATCGAGAAGACTAAAACATTTTTAGTCTTTGCTAGAATACAACTATCAGCTTAAGACCAATTGACTGTGCATCGACACAGGTTTACGTTAAACTTGGGACCTGTATATACACGTAATGTTGAAACATGAAACTTATAATGTCTACTCTTGCCCACGAGTGACAGCTATGACGTAGCTACGTGGGTTGCTTACTGCATATATGCAAGATTGCAGCATATCTTCAAGATTATTGTGTGCATCTATCTTCAGGATTTGTTCTTTCCCACAGAACTACAGAAACAGGCCTGGAGGAGGACCTGGTGTGTTGTCGTGGTTTCGTCACTACCTTGGTGGGAGACAGGGAGGAATGTGTGAGAGGTATGATTCAACAGGGTTATTTGAGCTTGATGGTGTCGTTGATTTTATTTCAAAAGCATACTACTAAGCCACGGCCAGATTTGCTTGAAAATTCCTCTTCTATCCCATTGCAGACGAAGGGAGGAAAAACGTTGTTCTTTCCTCGTAAATGTGGCTCAAATGGACGAGTAGAGCTAGAGAAACACAGACTTTTATCATAAGATATCAGTTTAGTTTTCATTAGATTTCAATGGAGTTTCCTCCAGTACGAAAGACATGTTTTGAGCGTGAGGTTTCCTGCATACTTACCAGCCTACTCGTATTGTTTCAGACGACAGTGTGCGCGCTGCTGCCTGTGGCTTGCCGGCGGACGCAGGGCCGTGTGAAGGAAGCCACCGGCGCTGGCACTTCGACACCGGCAGCGGGGAGTGTCAGCAGTTCGCGTACGGCGGGTGTGGGGGGAACAGCAACCGCTTCCACAGCAGGAAGAGGTGCCAGAGGACGTGCGAGGGGAAAACCGAATCGCATCGTAAGTCACGATGGCATCTCAGGATAGTCTGACCTAATCCTACCTACCGTACCATCTAGTCTATTCTACATTCTCCTACTGCAGCCACTATCCATATATTCAAAGCTGCCCCTTTCCCCAAAGAAAATTAGATATGTATATCACTACATCTAGCTACATCAGAGCAATGCATGCTTTTGAATAATGATGGCATTACCAATGTCTTAAGAAAAGGGTATGATTTGCGTTGACGGAAAGAAATGCGCGGCAGGCAAACGTTGTCAGTTTGACGGAACGTACCTACGCACTCTCCCCAGTATCGCTTGACAGCGGACCACGTTTGATGTGATGGCATTAAGTAGTAAGTCTATTGTCCACAGCCCACGACAGAGGCTCCACTTTGTAATGTGCAAAATGTATAGATCACGATTACACCGCTTTTTGGCGACGCCTCAGGGGCGGAGCCGTTTGTATAGTACTGCGATTGACATTGCAAATATTCTAGGAATTCCACGAATGCAGTCCCTAGGGGATTCGTTTTTGGTCCTATCTGTTCCCTGTTTAGCATTTCTCTTATTGCCTCTGCAGGGAGAATCGTGACAGACGTGGGAGCGGACGAGGATGACGTGTGTTCGCAGCCCATGAAGGTGGGCATCTGTAAGGCCGCCGTGCAGCGCTTCTACTTCGACTCTGTGGAGAAGAAGTGCGCGTCGTTCATCTACGGAGGCTGCAGGGGCAACAGGAACAACTTCGCCACCATGGACGAGTGCCAGGCCACCTGCGCACGCGCGGCAGAGAAACCCGATGTCAACGGTAAGTGTTAGAGGGAGAGAGACAGAGAGAAGGAATGGAAAGGAAGGGGAAGAAAGAAAGAAATTAAGGGAGGGAGGAAGGAAGAAAGGAAGGAAGGAGGAAAGAAAAGAAAGAAGGAAAGAAAGAAATTAAGGGAAGAGGGAAGAAAGACAGAAGTGGAGAAGAAAGGTAGAAAAAGAGAGAGAAAATGCTTTGTAACTCTATCATGCCATTTAACGTTCAATTGAAGAAGTACTAGTGGTTTATGTCAAAGTACATCTGGAGCTCCGGAGTTCCGGATCCCTTTGATGTAATCGCAAATCTCATGAAAGTCATGAGGGACTTGTGTTAGAATACAAAATTTGTCATGAAAAGGACGGATAGATTTTTAATTTCATTCTTTGTCTTTAGTGGCTAAGCGAGTTCATGTTTTTTATTTGAAGCTCCAGTTCTGGAGTCGAGATTCCGAAGCGCCAATAGCAAGGATAACCCGTCCCCCAAGCCAGACCGGCCGGCCCCGACCCGCTTCCCGGTCGCCGAGTCGGGAGATGCCTGCCTGATGCCCCCGCATAAGGGCCCGTGCAAGTCCATGGTGAACCGCTTCTTCTTCGACCAGAAGCTGGGCCGGTGTGACGAGTTCGTGTACGGCGGCTGCAAAGGGAACAGAAACAACTTCTTGACAATGGCGGACTGCCACGAAGTCTGTGAAGGTGGGTTTCTTAACATACATATCATGATAGCATTGGCCATGCCGGAGAGCAGGAAGGACAATTAGTGAAGCACACTGAACTATTTCATATCAAGTCCAAAAATTTCAACAACGCCTTAGGGCTTTACCGCATGTGAACGTAAATGCACTTCAGTAAATTCATGATCTTGAACATACACAACCATAACTTTTCTCAGTGTATGTTATACCAACGGAAAGACAACTCTTCCTCTCAGCTAGACCTTCATCTAGCTTAAAAGCGAATTATTTTAAACCATAGAGGTAACAAAAAGTGCCAAATGCGAAAATGTGCATGAATGTTGTTCATGAAGTCATTTTTGCCGCATCTGTCCCTAGACCATATCCACGCCACGTGTTCCATGCCGACGGAGAAGGGGAACTGCCGGGGGTCCTTCCAGCGCTACTACTTCGACCCCGCCACCTCCAAGTGCGCCGTGTTCACCTACACGGGCTGCGGCGGCAACAGGAACAACTTCGTGTCCATGTACGACTGCGAGAGCGCATGCATGTTCGAGACCATCGACAAAACAAGGATGAACCTGGTAGGCACCTTCAGTTGGGGATTTGGCCATCTTTGCGCCAAATATTGCACATAGACGTTGTGTTTGTGTTGGGATGATCATTCGTTATCAGTTCAAACGTACAGAGTGCGGGTGGTGAGAGGTTCGATGTTGACTTGTAGTATGATCATGAAAATGTTTTATACCAAAAATCTAAAACAAAGCTTTTCAGTGACATATTTCCTTTTTTACCCTTTCCACATATATTGACGTTATAAACATATTTTTATATTCTGACACCCAATAAGTCCAACAAGGGTCTTATTGGGTATCAGAATATGCTGCTTCGTAAATGAAAAAAAATCCCCTCTTATGCTTCGATCCCAATTGGAAAAAGGGGCCTCGCCGGGTAGTTCACTGGCTTTTTTTTGTACTTTCGGGCGTGACCCCTACGTGGCCCGTCGGACACCCTGCGGTTGCCGGGCTATTTTGGGGCCCGGCCGGCCGGGACCCCGAATCATTTTAGCTTGCCGTACCGAATCTAAATCCCCCAAATGTCTCATAAATCTCGTTCTGTTCTACGATACAGTGTGATGATACATAGTCAGGAACTGCTCATAATTCTGCGGTTTGTTTCTCTGTCCAGTTCCGTGTGGATCAGCAGGACCAGGAGGATGACCCGACTCTGCCGGGCAGGAAGGTTGGTTGGTGGCCGGCCATCCTGGTGGCGGGGCTGGTGCTGGTGGCGGCCGTCATCGTCGGTGCCGTTCTGTGGCGCCGGAAGTCACGCGCCGCTTACATCAACAGGTACGGGAGGGGTACATAGGTACTCTCCGAGCAGGTGTTCGGCTCCGACGGGACTTTGACGTATTTTTAGGCCTTCTAGTCGAACTTTTTATTTTGCCCTGTTTTCTTTATGTCGCTAAAAATAGAGCCGGATGAAATAGAGCCCGACAAAGACGCATAAAGCACATCAAAAACCAGCCGGAGTCGAACGTCTGTTTGGAGAGTAATGCTTAGGCTCCCATTCAACTAGACGGCGATCGCCTTGCGACCTCGATACGACCAAACTTGGATTTGTCTAATCCTCGACTACATAATTGGAATATCAAGCAGAATGTAAAGGTATGACAGAAAAGACAACAAAACACACAAAGCGTAAAAAGATTCGCTTTTCATCTATGAATTTCGTTCAGCGCTCTGTCGCAGCGAGGTCACCGCCCTAGTGGAAAGGGAGTGCTGCCGTATATCTGTATCGCATGCACTCACTTAATGTTTTATTAACGTAATGCCATGGACCAAGCGTGCCTGGAATGATGTCCAGCTAAGTATTCAAGGGGATCAGGGTTGAAAACAGTTTTAGAGCTATCTGGCGTTACGCCAAAAATAGTTACTCAAGCAACTGGATAAAATTTAAGTAGATCATTAAGTGTTTGTTTGTTTCTTTGTTTGTCTGCTTGTTTCGTTTTGTTTTCATTTCGTTTGTCTTTCTGCTTGTTTGTTTGTTTGTTTGTTATTTTGGTAACACAATGTGAAGAAGTCCCCACTTTTGTTTGCCAGGACTCCAAAAGGCGTAAGACTGGAGGACATGCCAGGAGCAGGTACATATTCCCGCAGCGAGTAGATACCAAGTGGCTGCTTTGCAAAAATACGGATGAATTGCGTTAAAAATTGACCAATCACGCTTCTCTCCAGATTATCTACACTATCAATAGTGCTAATCATTGTGACCCTAAATTAACATGCATTAGTCTAGATCGTTCTATTGTGTCCACTCGATGGCAAATGAAATGAACTCGTAATTCGTTTGTCAGCTTTTAAGCGAAACTACGCAAAGCTTGGAAATGCATATGAGTCTACACTCTGTCTAACATGTACAGAGAGCGCAGCGACGCGCTGCCTTTCAAACTACACCGGATCAAAATTAAGCACTGCTTATCCCTCGCTCTAAAGTTGGTTTAACAAGAACAGCCAACGATATTCTAAGCGGCCTTCTCTACTTTGAGACGGGCGAAAGTACCGAAAAACGAGGCGGCAGGAATGTAATTATTATTCTATTTCAAAAAGATGATTACTTTGTGCAAGGATCAAAAGCTGAAAAAATAACCGACAATTGATTTGCTACTGAAAGAATATATGAATTGTTCATGTATTGAGGCCACAGACAGGTCCAGTCAGTAACAACAAAAAATTAGTCTCTGGTGAAACTCATTTGTCTCATGAATTGCGTCTGAGGCACAAACCAGACATTATGGATTCCAACCCAGACTACCGACCCTATTACTGACTGCTCTTCCTTTTAGAGTTTGACCAAGAATGCTGAATTACAAATTACAAATTGTTCAAAACCGGGTCAGCATCAATACGAATAAAATGTTCATAACTGAAATTTTCTCAACTTGTTGCATGCGTGCTTGTAATAGCCAGAGTAAATATATCAGGCTAGAATATGTACTGCGATGCACTTCTTTGTTTCTTTTGCACGCATGCTCTGTATCTTAAGTACAATAAGGTGTTAATATTCAGTGTTCACGTTTTGAATGAGTACAGAATTTGTTGTAAGGTCGTAAAATGATGGTGATGATTTCAGAATGCCGAGTGTTAATTGTTGCATTTCTACACGATATTTTAGACGTTACCATGTTGTCCTGCATTACTTGTGTACAGCCATAACGAACACGAAGTGTAAGCTATCAATTTGTAGAACCAAAATCCTGGCTGTATGTGTAAACCACTACATCACGTGATATCAAGACGCTTTGGAGCTTATATTGCAATCTAAAATCGTTGTTTAACCAACGTCTACCTAGATCCTTTGTCAGCAAGTGTGCCCACCATTTCTGTCAGTGACTATTTACTACTTTGATGTGGATTCTCTCCACACGCATTTTCTGTCCAACACGCTGTCTGTTGTCTCTACACAACCCCTCAAAGCACGTTATACATACTCAGTTCTTGCAAAGAACAACATGTCCATACTGAAAAGATTCAAAGATTACACATCATGTATGTTGCATTGGAGTTCTCTGTTGCATTTTGATAGTTGTGGAAACTGTTTAAGGCGTTTTGAATGTATGTTTCCTGCTCCGGTTGGGTTTGCTGCCATGTTTCTACTCGTGGGATGAATAAATGTACAAAATACATGACGAAGGTCTAGTCTTTCATTCTGATGTTCATGGATTGCTATTGCATAAGTTAGCAACCAGTGTAAAGGCACCCAGAGCATTTAATGAGGCTTGAAAACTGAAAATATCCTAGTTGCTGTAATGCTTATAAAATTAACATTGCACATGTGTGCAACATTTGCAAGCGGCTTTCTTATCAAAAATGCGGCACAAATATAAGCTACATGGTGATCTTTAGTTTCACGCGCCTAGTGTAAATAGACCGATACCATAGCCCCGTCCACCTCCGTCAAAACGTAGAAATTCAAAATTGATACATAAAAATGCAAATATTTGACGAACATGCAGTAACTCTCTCATTGGTCGAACCGCTAAAAACATGTGATTGACAGTCAGGATCAGTCTATTAGGGCTTGGATTTTCTATCAGTTCTCACCACACAATGACATCGTATCTTTGCTCCTTTAATGTCGATATGTAATGGTATAGTGTTATTGAAACTTACTATGTGTAGGAATGAATAGAAATTGGAGTTTTTTTATTCAAGTTTTAAGCCTCATAAAATGCTCTGGATGCCTTTAAAATACTATAGACCGGCTGTTGTATATGTGCATATGTATCCTCACATGTGGTTGGTGGTGGTGCGAATTGGCAAACTCCTGGGTTTTCATAACAAATCTATTTGGTCAATATGCAGCTGATTTTGTCACCCATCAATGATGGTTGATCAGCAATACAAAATTGCTTTTGATGATTTCACAAATCAATAACACTTCAAATACTACTTTCAAATATAAATTCTCAATTGAATACATCTACGTTTCGGCGAACCCGAGGTCAGTCATAATTTCTAGTACTACAGAAATTGCTTTTTTGCACTGATTGAATTTTTAAATTAAAGCGTCTACTTACAAAACTTGTCATCCGACGGAGGGGAGATTTTAATTGGAACTATACATATATATCAGAGTCAATAGGGAGTAATCTAGACTCCCGACTCAGAAGGCGCGACAAGTAATCCACTGCGTCTGAGTTATAGCCATCCCAGCTGTCTATCAGTGTGTACAAACGTCCAACCGTGGCAGAGGTACGATTCCGATTCTTCCATTTCAGAAACATGTGGAAAACCCTTGCCCTATGTGACTGGTGATCTGATTTTATCTGAGACAGATCAACATACCGTAATCCCAACTTTATACCTAGTGATTCCCAATCCGAGCCTAAGCGAGTAGACAATTCATCCAGTTGTTCTTCTGTCACGGTTCTCGACACGGAGGTTGGAGTTCGAGGTTCCCGGTTAGAGCGTGCTGGTCTCTGTGCCAAGCCTGTACGTAGAGAAGGAAGAACGTAAAATAATACGGATCCATACGTTTGACACTATGCTTGAATACTGTTTGTACCTACTCAACGACGAAGGGAAATGTGTCATATTCACATATTAAAGCTGCTTTCCCACTTTTCTATGGTACCTGAATTAGATCATGACTTTGCTTTACTTTTCTGCATATTTGTTGCCATACTAATCTGACAGTCACGAAATTTTCATAACGCCGACAATGAAATCCAAACAATGAAAATGATGCCAACAGAGTTTAGAGGCTTCTTTTACACAAAAAGAAGAATATCATGGATAATCATAATTACCTGCAAAGATATACTGATTTTGTGGAAAGCATGTCATCGGCAGGTAAAACAAAAGGTAATAGCGTACGTTACACGTCCTGATAACTTACCTGGTACTATATTCACAGCTTTATCAAGTATAATAATGGATATATTTTGGTATTAATAGCTTACCTGTTTCGTGCTCCTGCACGTGAGGGAAGAATTTGCCGATCTGGAAAAAGTGAAAAATTATGACGTTTGTACGCGGATTTCAAAAGATAGTTGCTGTTATTTCTGCCTGCTACATGAATTCATAGTCTGATGGCTTTAACCAGTAGGTTGGACAATATACTAAGGCTCAAATAAGTCAGTGTCTTGTACTGAACAACTCTAACTCTCTCTAAGCACAGGAATCATGCCTCGTGTCCTGTGGTGATATAACGGTATTGCAGATACAGAATATTAGCAGAGGAGGATACTTAAAAAAAACTATTTACCTTCTCAATAAGTGCCTCAAGCTTGTCTACTTTATCCTCCAGTTTCCTGATGACATGCCCTTCATGGCAAGTACTTTGATCCACGGCTGCTTCCTGGGCTCGGTTTGCCCGGGCCCTACCCTTTTTCTGCGACGGGGCTTCCACTGAGATGCCACCTGTCTTTTCCCTGTGGTATTACAAGTTTAGCAGTGTTATAGTCAACAACTGTAGCAAAAGATACAGAGAAATATTTCTTGTATAACCGTGTAAAGACAGTCTGATATCAGCTCATACAGTGACTGTCGGAACAAAAATTTACTTTGACGTCCGGTCTCTTCCTCTATCTCGGTTGTTGTTCTTGTTGCCGAGCGGTTCCCCCAGAACCACAGCCCTTTGCTCCCGACCTCTCGCGCCGTCCTGGAGACTATTTCTTCGTACCCGTGTTGCTATGTGGGCACTTTTCTGTCCTATATTGCTACCTCTTCTTTGAGAGTTGGTGCTGACTTGATGTAATGTTGATGCTGGCTTCGGGGATGACCTGCCCCCCTGCTTTATTCCGAAGCTGCCTCCAATGCACTCTTCAATTTCCTCCTCAGAGTCACTGTCTACCTCTTTGCCAGATGACGTCACTGACCTAGACATCTGCTGCACCTGTTTGCTTTTCATGACCCCACCGATAGATTCTTCGATTTCCTCTTCAGATTCACTGTCAACATCTTTGCCACATAAGGTCGCCGAGCTAGACTTCTGTTGCAGTGATTTCCTTTTCTTGTCGCTGCCAATGCATTCCTCGATTTCCTCTTCAGATTCGCTGACGCCCTTCTCGGTTTGGACTGGTTTGTTTGTCTTATTCTCCTCAAAGCATTCCTCGATGTCTCCCTCAGATCCACTGTCGTCAGATTCAAAGTCCGAAAAGTACGACTCTTCGTCGAAGCCATCATCGTCACTGTCAGAATGGTCTTCAAAATCGTCATCATAGCTGAAATCTTCATCATCATCATTTGTTTGTTCGTCAGCGTTTCCACTGTCCTTCCACTCGTCAATCTGCGTCCGCAACGCTTCTAAGATAGAACAAATTTAAAGGACAGTCAATTCTATTCTATTCTTCCCGAATTCTGGGAAAGCTTAATCCGTTAGTCAAGATACCGATTTCATGCAAACGAACTAAACTTTGAAATTCACATAGAGTGTATGAACGTCATATACTGTATTGCTAGCGACATGGGCAAGCTGAGGTGCAGTAACTGCGGTTACTGTAAAATAGGGGTAACACAAACATGGACGAGTGATTTGAAATGATATGGGAAAGAAGGCCACGAACAGATCGCCCCATTACACAAAAGTCATCAAATATCACTTCCCCTAATGTAATGACAAGTAAAGTCACGCCACCTCTATTCCATTGCGAATTCAATTTCTAATTGTCCATCTTTTACATTCGCATACGAAATTCGCCATTCGACTGACCAAGTAGACCAAGAAGAGTTGACTTCCCTTCCCGCTTCTCTCTCAAAGTTGTGTAGACAAGTCCGAGGACTTCTTGAGCAAGTGAAGTTGTGCATCCAAGTTGCTGCAGACCATAGAACAGGATGGCCCTGACCTTATCCAATGGCTGTCGGTTTTGCCGCTTACATCGCTCTATGACATCGTTTTCCAGGTGCAGGCACTTCCCGAGTTGTTGTAAGACAGCTTTCAGGGACGCTATCTGCGACAGGAGGTCCAGCAGATTCCATTGGCCTGTAGAGAGCAGAGAGTGGATTTCTATCGTTATTTTGATCACATATCTTGATTAAGTTATGCAAGGTTAATGAACAGGAAATGGAATGCTTAATGTCGATGACGACAACGACATGCTTACACAATTAAATCATACACTTGTATTGTAAGACCCTTGGTAAGATGATATCCCAGGTCTTACACATTTTTCTACCACATATTCGTATCTATGTGCATCGTAACTTATCTTCACAGATTTCGAAACTTGCACACAAAAATCTAGATGCCTTTCATGCGCAAAAGCTATGTGATAGGATGACTCACCCCTGTACATACGTAACCGCGGGTAACTTTCGATCAGATCTGCCAGTATGCCAAGTCCAAGTTGGTGACGGAGTGTTTGACAGAAGCTGGCAATCTTCCTTTCGTCTTCTTCCTCGTATCCAGCGACTATGTGTCTAACCACGGCCGTAGAGTTTAATGCTCCTTTCTTACGCTTCAAGTCATCCAAAAAGCTGTCACCAAGGATCCCTGCTACTTTTGCCAATACGTCTACATTTGTATGCTGACTAGCAAATGTTAGACGTCTGATGATCATCTGTTTGTAGAACCTTATTACCCTTTTCAAATTATCTGTTTGCTCCATGACTTTGACTCCTCGAGACCGCGTATATCTGGAAAGATTAACCAATTTTAGGCATCACTAAAATGTACACGGTGAAAGTTCGTTATAAAGTTACCGAAAGTCGTGTCTGCAAATAGGTCTATCGACGAGACAATGTCCTTTTCAGAATGCCTGGGGTGTGACACGTTGGCATAACCAGCCGATGCCGCGACCGTGCGTGCGATACTGGATGTGGCGAATGGCGGTTACGTCTGTTGAATAATGCAAATACCGATGTAAATGCAGCTATATGCACAACACAACACAACGTAACACAACACAACAGAATTAACAACATCAGTTATGTGGATTGATAAACGTAATTGGCTGGAAAAATGTATTATGCAATTGTGTAGTTTTGCGGTGGCAGTAATCGATTGAACTGTGACCACGTCCTTGGTGACATTAGGTAAATAATACTTGTTTCCTTTTGTACTTTTAATAAGTGTCTATGTTTTCCAGGGCTCTGGTATAGGACAGCAATTAATTTGTTTAAAAACATCACCAAATCATGGTTCAACAAAGAGAGATGCTTTGATAACTTTTGTAAGTCAGAAATACACTGGTCTAGACTCTTTCACCACCCCAGGTACATTGATAACCCTCATGACACGGCAAACTTGTTTGTGAAACACCGGTCGAGGTTCACCAACAATTCTCGCGTTGTTCAGACAGGCGGCCAGCACATGTATGATTACTAAGTCGTCATTGTGCCAGCTTGCAATGCCACTGATGATGGCAAAATAGCCTTTACTTACGTATAATAAGCTACGCAATCGATCATAACTTTTGTTTTGACTTAAAGCATGGGCACCCCCATATCAGCTACTTCCGTATCACGTTCTCTACCACTGCTCTACTTTATCCTGCAGCTTATTTTCGGCAGAGCGTCACCGGGGGTGGAGTGGGCGGTTTACCGTCAGGCGTGTCACCACTATTCTAATTTTGAAAAAAGAGGCTTGGATATTTCGAAATGCGTGAGTGAAAAGCTTAAAGATCGAAACAGCTTGTTTTTACGGCTTAGCGTTAGCTGCATACATATTGATCTTACCAGGTGTCCGATGAAAGAAGGGCTATAAGAACTGCACCAAAGGCGGAACTAACGTGAGGTCGCGAGGTATCTTCAATCACGAGTTTAGGGGAGACGTCACCAGGAGCATGCGCACTATGTCACACAGCTCAAGCCCCTGTTAGTTTTTTTAAAGACTTTACCTTTTGCTGTGACACTTTTGAATCTGTGGAGCATTTTTGTGTGTATGTAGAATACGTAGAATGTAAAGCTGTGTGGTCTAGCCAGAGTTCTGGGGTTTAATAATTTTGACATTTGGAAGGAAACAATTAGTTGAGTCAGTCTATGTAATAACGTACATGGTGAAATAGTCTATAGCTAAAATAAAAAGGTCTGTGTCGTGATTTTGCGGTAGCTCGAGAAAATGACGTTGACATTTGTACGGCAGGATGAGTAGGTCACCAATGTAATAGGAGACTGTTTTTGTAATATAACGTTAGATCTCATATATCTGAATGTCATTTCCGTAGAAACGACTGTCAGTGAGATCTGCTATGTTTATACCAGTTCCGAAGGTCGGCATGAGTGGCTTAATCAAGGATACAATAGCTTTGTAACTAGCATCGGGTTTGCACATGTTAGCACAGTAGAGTCTGCAAAGTGTAATACCCTACCTCCTTGGTAGTATATATCTTCATAAGTAATTTTGTGTATGCACCAACTATTCAGATATTGATTTACGTTGAATGGTGTATTTGCTAGCCACATTCCACTCAAATATAGTGGGAAATGCCCGCACATGCTACGCTTCACTACATTAGACTACTATATGGCGGCGAAGAACAGTAAATGAGTCATAAACGTTTACTTTACAATCACATAACATACTTGCTGTAAAGTGTATCGTCTATCACAATGCATATAGCTTTGGCCCACAAAGCTCGAGTTGTCCGGAGCAAAGTTACGGCGAAAGCTTGGAATTTTCACAGCAACAACACAGTCTAGGATTAACATGTGTCAATATTGACTAACAGGAGCCCTAACAGTCTATAGCAACGAACATACCTACACCCTCCAACATTGTCATTGTCGCCGAAAGCAAATTTACTCCTCAGACAGGTAGGCACCAAGATCCCTGTGGGAATGAGACTTGCAACGTACAGCATAGCGGGTTCCTTTATGGAATATCTCTACGAAGAACCGAAGAAGGTTCTTTGTGTAATGATTCTGATTCTGTTTATGGCCTGCCGATAAGAGAGGCGGGGTATTTTATTGCAGCAGTTACAGGACCACTTGATTACCATGCGGAAGTGGAGAGTTCGGCACCTAAACAGCCTAATTACCTTTGCCAAGAAGGTCATGTTTTCGGGTGTCTGTGTGTGTACACGGCAACTCAAGAATGCCTGGATGCACTATCATGATATTTGGTATGTAGGTAGATCTCGAGGAGACGTCGATATGATTAGGGACCCCTTGCAGCTTGATATATGTTATGCAGGTGAGGACCTTACTTTCATAATCAGTGAGAAAAAATTATCATACATCACACGAAACAGACAATTTTTGAGCATTCGTTTCCTGCTCATTTGTTTTTAAGAGTAGAACATCTTTTAGACTTGCACAGCATAGTTTGCCATCTTTTTCAATGTCATGCAATAAAGTTTGACATAATGATTTATTAAATCACGGACCATATCATTAAAAACAAACGTCTTATTTACTCACAACATCCATCCATGCATCTTAGCATCTTAAAGTTGCTGTCGTCTGGCAACCCCAGTACACGAATGACCTTGCCATACATGTAGTTACCGCTGGAAGGCGCTCTCTGTTCAGGTTCAATGGCGCAGGTTTGCACACGTTTGGGGAATTTCGAAGTGGAAACAGGGCGCTGGGGTTGGGTGGAGGCTAATATTTAAAAGTGTACCTTTTTAAAATCGTTGATATCTCAGACAACATAACGTAATATATAAATAACTAACTCTTGATAGGATCAGAGTAGTTAGCTATACTAGTGAGTTTCTGCACACGCCTTTTCTTCTGCAAATGCTCATTGGTAATAACACTCAAGCAGCAACATATTGTTAATGTTTTACTTGTATTATGGGGTGTCCCTGTGGTGTAGTGGTCTGCGCCTTCTGCCTCTCACCACATCTGGTTCAAATTACTTGGACCAGAAGGACTGGGGTTCAAGCCCCAGGCAGGACACCTCTGGACAAGAGGCGCATTGAGTCATACCAAAGACTTTATAAAAATGGTACATACTTCTGAGACAGTATGGAAGTTAAACACACTTCACTGCCAGTGGACCGCTACAGTGATTGCACCACAGTGTGGCCCAGGGCTATGAAACGGAGATGGGCACCGCCCTATACATCAATAATGGTGTGGGAGGATTTTAACTTAACTAACTTAACTTTACTTGTATTGTAACACTATTTGATCTATTTGATCTGCAACGTCATGAAAAAATATGATTTAATGACTGTTCATTTTTTCCTTCTGCGTTCATTTCAAGACTTCCCTTAATTCTCAGTCACTCATCTCAAGGATGTTGACGTCACATGAAGAATTATCACATTAAAGACCCAAAGGGGCTGAAATAATTAGATTAGTCCTCAAACGGAGTGAAGATGATGTTGTTGTCTAACGATAATCATATTACATGGACATCCAGCAGACTAGTTGACTCCGCTATGGTGTTTATTTGAGTAAGGTCAAGGTTTCATGGTTGACGTCTTGGGACTATCGATATGTGAACATAAAGCTTGATACTCGTACATATAAGTCAAACAAAGAGAAACATATGAATTTATAACGTAATATCGACGCAAAACGAAAAAAAAAACGAAAAAGGAAGATTCACATTTCATGAGATATATTTATGAGGCCATCGGAGGTCAGACAAAAGTATTCAAGCAGATGTTGGGGTGAAAGATCGTAATGTTTTCTGATTGGCGGTTGGGTTTCTCTGGCAGTCCCTCACACCATTTACATGTATAATTAAGTGGGAAAACAGTATTCAGTACAGGGCCAAAGTTGCCTAGGAAAAATAGATGATGTCGACATATATATCCTCAACTTACTCATTGCGAAAAAGGTGCGATGTATACATGAATATAGGTTGCGCTTCTAGGGTCGGACATAGTGTTACATGGGCTCCTCGCGCGGTGCCTAAAAATGATCTTTTCGAGTGTCTTAACGGTCATTCGAGCTGTATGTAAAGATGTTTGGACCTATCTGTCATATTTTCACTCCCATTTAGCCTACTCTCTTGTATAGTTTCCACATTTTACAAGTCGGGACAGCATACCCCATCATAGCCTAATCTGCAGTACCGCTCCCGACCGCCCCCAGAAAAGTGGCTAAAAAAGACCATCAAATTGCCAAATTTTGGTCTTTTTGGGAATGGTGAAATCGTGGAAGGCTCACAAAGGGTTTTGACTTCATGAACCTTATATGACCTTGATTTCGAACATTAACATTGATTAAGTGTTTATAATACCATGTTCTATGTATGAAGTAGTTCCATAATCTTCGTTGTCTTTTTTTTTTGGCGCGCGTTCGAATAAGTTTCGGGGGTGTCCAGAGGATATCATCCATTAAACCAAGTCAGTTGTGGCCTTCAGTGCTTCTAAATTTGCAATGATGAAGGTAGAATAAAAGACTTGAATATCTGGCGACCTTTTGCCAAAATATGAGCATCAAGGCTGGATGTACCAATGAACGGTAATGGTAAACGTTCTCCCCAATAAACGTGCTCAACCAAGGAGATTGACGACTCACACGGCACGTGTAACTACATTTCCAGACAAATAGAATAATTTATTAAGAAACATTTTAGTTTGACATAATGTACAAATTGACATGGCAACATCGTTCAAAAAACAGATACATTCTCAGTAGCCAGAGTCCGAAATAAACTCGACACCAAGTTATAAGTTATAAGAATACATAGTGTACCTGTGACATCAGACTGCAACCCATGCATGCATGCATCTCTTTTTCCTATCGCATATAGTGCTATGTTGAAATTGCACAGGCTTGTCAATCTGAAATAGAAGCTTCATTGGAGTAAGACACAAGAAATCAATTTTCTTTCAAACAGTCACACACAGATTTGTTAATATGTGCGCACTACAAAGTAAGCCTGTTAACACTGACATATCGACAGCTTTCAATCAATCAACTTAAGTTATGCTAAAATCTCTGTTTTTGTTCTTTACAGATTATTGTACAAGGCTTTCCGCCAAATTTGTTACCGTAAATCGTGGTTGTCAGATCAGATATCAATCTATTCATAATTGTGAACCACAAATATTCCTTTATTGTAACGTCTACGTTCCTTTTTCGCGTAAATTAATGTCCCCCCCTCAGTATCATGACTTTTGTTTTCAAACACATTCAATCAATGTTAGCAAAACTAAGCCATGTAGAAAATAAGACATTTCTCTTTCACCTGTACATTTCGAGCATTGTCTCCAAACGTTTGCAATCGTAATCTAACACAAATCGTGAAATAATCGGATCACACAACTCAATTCCACAGCGGCGTTAATGGTGACCATTGGAAAATTAGATCTTCGACATGTATGTGTACAGACTCCTAAATGTATCATGATCAGGTTATCATTTTTGTAAAACAGTCCTTTTCAAAAGCTTCTCCGATCGCTAGCCTGAAACCAAGCCCTGTTTAGCTTTAGACCGCGCCAATCGTGGCTACTCAGTCAAACACAGATGACTGTGTAACTACGGCGAACCAAGCTCGTTCTCAGGCTAGTAATCACAGTATATAAGGCAACAGTACGTTTCTAAAAGATCAACGTTGTCCTGGTTAATATGAGTTATCATTTCCACAACAATGTTACATGTTCTGCTATATGTTTATCAATGAAAAGAATCTACCCTATAGTCTTGCGATCATTGTGAGATTCAGTAGCTGCAGCATCCTTTGATTATTTACATAGCCATCAGCCACATTTCTTTTTTTGTGTCGAAAAAATAACGTTAGGCTAACACACGATGTATATCTAACATGGTTGACGTGCTCTAATGGATAAACTACAACTATACATACTGTGTACTGTTCAAAATGGTCAGATGGCTTTGAAGGAAAAAAAAGCAGTCACAGAGGCTCATTCTTTCGTAAATTGGCTGGGTGATTTTTGTGATGTTGAAAATCTGATCATGAACACACCTATCCTTTTACACGAAGGACGCGACATTTTCTGAAATGTATCCGCAAGTCTTTTCCCCCAGCTATTTCTATTCACCTCCTTATTCTACTGCGCGAAAGGTATAAAAAATAAAATATCTGTTTTAGTTGATGTAGACGAACAGTTACGCATACGCTAACTAAACCAGAGACACGATATGTAGGTAACAAGAGATGACAAACAAAGCTAATTAGAAAACTAAACTAACCATAACTCGATGTTTAGAGACCCCAGTCGTGATAATAAAAAGTAGGAGGTCAGGTAATACAGACTTTGTAACATTGGTAAAAAACAACAGTTGTCCTAATTGTTCTTCCCTTTGCTACTTATAGAATAAACTTTCTTTTCTTTCTGACAAAACTCTTGTAAAACCCACATAACTCGCTCTGTGCCGCGTCCGAACAGAACTGAATGACAATGATGCATCTTTCCTTGTCAAACCCATGTATCAAATAATACATTGAAAGGACTTCTGTAGCTATATCAGCACTTGCTAAATATCATCGATGACTTGTGAAACATGATATCCATTGAATGGTCACAGAAACCTTGCAACGTTGACTTGATCGAGGGCAACGGGTTGGAAAATTGACAACACTAAATCGGGTGTACGATCTTCAAAAATAGAAGACAAACGGAACGCGAGCGCACCTGTATAAGTCACGAGAAGTCACGGGTAACTATAAGATTAGCGGTTGTCAGATACATCATATAAAGAGTAAAATATTTCCTCTTTGTTTGGACACTTGACTATCATCATGCACGGCATTGCACTCGGAGTTATCGGAGCATGAAGTGTTGTCTGTGACGCCACCGTGCGATCCTCACGTGCGCGGCAGGAAGGCTTCTTTGGCCGTGAAGAGAAGGGTGAGGAGAAGTAGCAGCGGAGACACCACCAGGGAACTGGCTCGTCCGCACTTCTTCGGATCTTCCTGTAGACACAAAGATGAATGAATTGGTAAGAATCGTTTTTGCAAAAGTTACAACAAGCTAGAACCATTTGACAGGTTATTGTTACCTTTGCCAAGAAGGTTATGGTTTTTTTTCGTAGCGTTTGCTTGCTTGTTTATATATGTATGCAATACTATGTGGTTGAAATGAACAGCATAATACAGGAGGCTATGGATGGATGGATTGTCATGAAATTTAGCATGCAATTAGGCCTTACTCTTTCAAAGAACCTATCACATTTTAGGGCCTCCAAGTGGCGGCTGTCGTAGGTACTGCAGCGGAACTTCCAGTTTTTGTATCTTGTTGCAGAATTTGAAGAAAGGAGGACCTCACCTTGGGATGGTAGTTGTAGCATTTATCTGGACGGCGGCGTTCTTTCTGCGACAACCGTCTCTCACAGAGCAGGGTATCATTGGAGCCATGTGCACAGCAGTAAAGGAATACATGCTAGATACGGAGTAGGAGTTTCTACCATTTCTAGGTGTCGAAGGATTACGTAGAACGTCATCGTAAAAATGCAAAAGCAATCGTGACTGCTGTTGTCTTATAAGCATAGCTCGATAACGGCAAGATCACAATTTTCCATTTGGTAAGAAGCAGTTGAAAGAATTTTGTGAACGAGGAAAACCTTTCAAAAAGACGAATGTTAGCTACAGCGAGAGAAGAGAGTCTGAAGACGCCGCCACTGTTGCCCAAAGCCTGCAGCGCAGATACGCCAGAGCTTCCTACGACGCCAGCGCCAGAGACAGCCGTTGCAAAGGCAGAGACAGGCTAGAAGCTACACGGACTCTATTCTTTGTTTACATGTATTGACCTTTGTGACAATTGTAATTGTTCTAGAACAATAGATGAAGTCACGCCAAAAATAATTACTCAAGCAACTGGATAAGATTTTGACTGTTTCAAAATCTTATCCAGTTGCTTGAGTAATTATTTTTGGCGTATCTTATTACCTGGATGTCTAACCTTCATCAACGTAATAGATGAAGTCATACTGATAGAGGTCAAGTGAGGTCATGTAGTCAGTGCAATTAGAACTGTAGAAAAACAGAGTGCACTACCAAGATATTTGCTGTAATGTGATTGGTTAAGCCACCTAGGGCATCTTGCACTAATGGCCTGTAAAAGCCAGAACACACTGTACTTGTGCTCATTCGAGCCTTGATCCTTGAGAAAGCCCCACACAGGCGAAACATGTCGGTGTGGGCTCGAATAAAGTTCTAAACGGGAACTATACGCGGCTACAGCCTCTTTTCTGAAGATGTGGTGTGAGTGTGTACGGTTGGTTTGAGGTTGCCCACTACTACTGCCTAGTTAAAATTAAATGTTACTCAATTCAACCAATGGCAAGCAACGTCTCACAATATTGGAGCGGACGACTCGTACATTATACAAGATCTGAGAGTGAAACAACAAATAGCACAAGATTAGAACACTACTAAAGTTATTCGAAATGGGCAATTGTAGGCGCTCCGAACTGGATAAAATTCGACTAGACCAGGAGCATGTTGAGCCTATCAAACGATTATGAGGTTGTTGACCTTATGACGTCACGGATAAGTGACGATGTAGTGACGCAATGATCGGAAGGATATAGCTGACTTCCCGCGGGTTCAGGTTGAAGTTCGGGACCAGGTTACAGGAACAGCTGCTGTCCACGACCAACAGGATCAGATTGCTGTTCGGCACCAGTTTGATGTTGAAGCTCCTGGAAAATTTTTTTATGTCATAATGGTTCATTAAATGTATCATACGCAGAAACATATAACGAACAAATACGCTTTATCCTCTGTTCCTATTGTTTAAGGAATTTGCGCCATTAGTAGAAAGAACACTTAGCCCGTTCAACCCATTCAAAATGTTGTGAATTTACAATTCACAAGTGTTATTTACAAACCTTTATTACTTGAATAGTACTATATGAAATTATTTTAATGTAGGTGATATTGACTACGAGTAAAGTACCCACTTTTGGCAGTCGTTACAGTCAATGTAACCGTCAAACACGATGTTTCCTTTGTTGAGAGAGAAGTTGGCCTTGTACAAGGTGACGGCCTTGTCACATGGTGCATAGTCTGGCTGTGAGCCTGCAACAGAGAAGGATGAGCACACAATGTTGGCACTGCGTGGAGAGAATCTTACACTTGTACCTATATACTTCAATGCTATCTATGAATATGTGTAGTTTTTAAGGCACAATCTATGTAAACGGCATAACAATTCAGGGCTACTATTGAACCTTGTCACTCTGTACCGGACAGTGCCCGATTGCGATGAATAAACCATTATTATTACATTATATTGACTCTGACTCATATGAAGGCTGTGTTCCTTCTGCACTCAGTCTGGTGGAATATGCTGAGGGCATTTTGGATAATCATCAACAGAAGAATATAGAATTCAGTACATACCTGCTGACGTGTACTCAAACTGTCCCGACAGCAAATTGTACAAGCTGAATTGTGCCAGAAGTCTGTAAAAGAAGTAATTCGTACATTATACAAAGCTGTCTTTCATATATCTCACGGAAAGTCAAACATACCAAAAGTATCTACATACAGAAGATAAACCTCCAGCTAAGTTGTTTTCTTAAAGTTGATTATAGCGAAAGTACTTAAACGTGATACTTACACTGCCAATTCCTTCGACCACCACAAGATGTAGCCTATCAGGTTAATAATCGGCTGAAATACAAATTCATATCCAAAGTTGATTGAAAATCATACCGATAATATTTGATATCAGTATTCCGAATAATATACTAAGATGAATTGTTACTTGTATTCTTGAATTTGGATAAAATTTGGGAATCGTAATGCTATACTACGTTTTTACATGTAAGCATTAGAGAGAGCATTACATTTAGTATATAGCTGTACGGACGTTAAGTCAGAAACAGCAATACTATGATCATACAGTTGTACATGTACGCACAAAAAGTTATAAACAGCAATACTATGATCGTATAGTTTTACTGACATTCAGTTAGAAACAGTTATACTATGATCGTATAGTTTTACTTACTTTAAGTTAGAAACAGCAATACTATGATGACATGGTTGTACATTACTCACATTAAGTAAACGTGTTGCCGCAGCAGTGGAGTCTGCAGAAGTCGTTCTACACATGCCCTGGTAGTCGGTGAAGTCAATCCTTGAGAAAGAAAGCCAAACAAACAGGGTCAAGTAACGCTTCTCTCTATCAAAGGGAGGCATTCTATCCAATATGTTCCTTTGCTCTATCAGTGAGATGAGTACATGTACTAGTATTGAGCTGCACAGAAAGGTTATAACAAAATCCACTGAACATGAAAGTTCACCTGACTTGAAAAAATATATCATGAAGAAATAAATGTTCCCTAAACAACAGATGCCAAGAACATCACAGACGACCCGGCTCTGCGTCATCAGAAGTTTCACAACATATCAGTATTGAGTCCCGGGGGGCACACAGTTTCGCTGGAGAATATTTTAAATAAAATATTCTGGATACCTAACAGGACTACTTTTTGAGAAGAGTAGAGGAGGTCATCTACATCAGGGCACAGCAACCTTCTCTCAACCGGCACGGGGAGGGGGTGGCATCGACTTCCAACAACATTTGACCAATTGCTGACTTGTCCATAGCAATTGGGTCAGACAGCTGAAGAAGACTGAGCGAGTCAGTAGAAAATTCCGGTGAGTTCAGTTTTTGAGTTGGCGAATAGTTTATTTTTTTATAATACAAAATCCACTTACTTGTCATAGAGGTTGAGTTCTACCATCTCTGACATCATGGTCCCATCGATTTCACCATAGAATCTCCCGATCTGAAGATGGTAGAAAAATAAAAAATTAACGTTTGTTGCATTAGTTCTCATCTCAGTCAATACCACATGAACAACTATTGTTCAAAACAGTTTCTTCATAAGTCTCTTGTAAAGATAGTTTGATTTATCTCTCATCATAGCTGTCTCAAATAGATACAACGGTTTATTTTTCAAAGATTTTCAAAGTTTATTTTTCAAAGATTGAATTCAAAAACTTTATGTTACCACCACATTGTTTGGTCATGTCAAATACACCGAAGTATTTCTTACGTCCTCCGACTGTTCTGAAACAACGATGTATCCTCCGTCGTCCAGCAGATAGCAGTCGAGATCCTGGGGATGGGAAACATGTACAAGGTACGTGAGGGAAGATTGCATAAACAATCAACCAAACATTCTACCGTTACTATCATTTTACGGATACTAGCAACTCAAGTCAATACTTGATGGGAATGATGTGCATGGATATACTTGTATCTACATATCTAATATTACAATGTATATATACTAAATTCTTTTGTACTGCGATACGATTGTGAAACGTTGTAATGTCCAGGCAACAATTCCACCAATTGACTGCCACTGTGGGGCACGTTTTACATCGGATCAAATAAACCATTGACATACTAGTAATCGTAATCATATAGAATAGCCATGCAACCGTCTTCTCAGAGACATGTCGCCATGTAGTCGCAAAAGTCGTATCAACAATGTGAATATGTGAAATATGATTAAACTCACATCGTTTTCCTCGCAGCCCATACAGTTCTCAGGACTGGTGCTGTCAGCACACTATGTCATAAAATACCACACAGTGAGTCACAAAGCTCATTCAGGTATGTTAGGAGACGCAAACATATGAGTCTGCCTATTCCAATTGCTGGATTACAATTGATACTCAAGATATTGTAGTGGGAAGGTCAAATGTAGACATACGTATCCTAGATAAATTACACCACTGTACCAGTTCTAAAATGCGTCTCTAAAGAATGGGCAAGAATTTCGACGTTGGTTCCCCTGGTGGTATGCTGTATCGACTACCCCAAGGGAAATCATACAATCAACGGTTCATTGTTGTGGTAATTCTACTAACAATATGGTTTTATGGGAAGCAAAGCAAAAGGAAGTGAAGTACTTTTGTATCATCGATACAATGTGACTCTTTGAAATAGGAAAGTATTACAGCTTTAGATTACCTACTGTTATCCTCTATCTGCTATCCCTTGGGAAATCAGTAGATTTCGATACTGCATAACGAAGCTACACATAAAGATTTGCTTCATGACAGAGCCAAGGTAAAACAGAACATCTACCTGAGCCGTTGCAGCAAAGAATAGATTACTGAACGATTCGTGGTTCATCTGGAGTCCAGCCACTGATGAGCAAAGAAGAATAGATGTCATCATGGGAATGATTCGGACTGTCTTAATGATGAACAGTTTCATCAAATTTGTGTTGTTCCCTCTAAGTTTTTGATCCCAACAAATGTACCCTCTTAACTAAAACAACAGTGCAATCTACTCATTACATGTGTCCGGTATACAGGAATTAATTACTTCACACAGAACTTGGAAAAATACAGGGAAGGCAACCGTCGTTGAATAAACCAGAGTAATAATCAACATTCCACGATTAGATTAGACGAGACCACAGACTATTAAACTAACGTGTCCAGACGAACATACGAGGTCATGCATCATTACGAACAAGCGTCTCCAGTAACCACTTTGGAATACTACATCTCTTCAGCGATCAGCGTTAAGATTTGTTACCTGCAGCGACTGCCCTTGGTCCACTACCCTTTTGCAAGAAGATTGCGGTTGATGCGGTCACCACGAAGTTCGTATCATTGGACAGGCCTGAAAAAGTTAACAATTTGAATTTCAATGCCAATACTTTAAGAGCTAATAGGAACGTTTTATGATTAACGTTAGCACCGGCATTCGATTCTTGAACCAGCAAAGCTTCAATGAAGATTTTAATATAGGTGCCAATAGTGACAACAACAAAAAACAACGTCAAAGTATAGAATAGTATCCACATGTTAATTCAAATAACCCAACATGACTTCTTACCCTGATCGAACGGTACGGAGTAAACAAAGTAGTCCGGCCCCAGCTCAGCTGCACGCTTGTAGTAAGTCGCCTGGATTGTGTTCTTGGTTTTATTGATAAAGTCCCTGTAGACATCGTCGAAAGGGTTAACACCGTGGGTGGACCGTGAATGGATTTCAGGCTAGTAATGTACGAGCGCTATAAGGGGATGCCATTTTTTCTCGATGAATTGAACTAACGTTTCGTATAGCAATCCGGCACATCCAACCATTATCATTGCTTCATAACATTCAGATTTCCCTGTACAAAAATCTAAAACCGGTAGAGAGTACTATTAGATCGCACTAGGTGAAGCCACTTAGCTATTTTTGCAGTATCTATTTGATTTCTGTAGTTGCAGATCACATGATTCTGAATGTGACATTTGATGAAATATACCTAATTTCTTTTACAGTGTACTCACCGCTCTGTCATCTCATCAGGATGTTCCAGGTACGAGTAGAAGCGGGTCACTCCTCCCTTGGTTCCTACGAAAACCTGCTGAATACCATACCTTGGAGGCAAGGGCACAGTGTCACCGATTGCATCGATGCACAACGAGTTGGACAAAAGCTGTGTCTATAACTATCTGTCTACAATAGATATTCAAGCTGTCTACCAGATTGAGAGGAGCACCTTGTTATGTGAATCATATTCACATATCAAGCACATGAACAACTATACTGTAAAAGGTACAGCTGTTTTTACGCATAACATAAGAAGTCAACAATATACCACACCTAATGGACACTCAATGCTACTTTCCTTCTTTTTTCTCTTTTGTTGTCCTGGTATGTTTTATTACTTTCTAAAAGAGGAACTACATGACCTTGTGTCTACCTCCTAGATGACACTATTTTGGTAGATTAAAGTGGGGATGATGTCAGAGTTGCACGATGTCAATCACAATTATGCAAGACAGTTTATCTAAGGATTACCTAGATAACATCTAGAAGGTGCCTCTACACCGTGTTGTGAATCACCATGACGAGTGAACGAGCCCGTGCTATCACCAGCACCGTGCGTTATTAGTACCATGTTATTTCACCCGAGATAGGAAGAATAGGAAAGAGAGAGATTTGCCAAGTGGCGACAGACGGTGCGGCGGTGAGTTACTCACTTGGTGCTATTCCCCTTTACGGCAATCCAGAAGGAATCCAGCACCTCCGTGATAGCAGCGTCGAACATCACGTGATCCACAAGCTCTCTGTTGCCTGAAGAAAAGGTGCATGACGTAAAGAACACCCAAAGCTAGATACAAGTCACTCACTTGTTACCTCTCCGCATCTGCGCCTTGTCGGTCCACACGCCCTCCAAAAACCATGTTTGTAGGGCATCGAAAACCACCTGATCTATCATGTCTTTGTTGCCTGTGGTGCGATTCGTTAACAGGAATGTAAAAAGATTACAACAACAAGAGGACTACTGCGAATCCAACAGCAACGAAATATCTTCCTAAAATTGAACATGGAAGCATTTTTCGCTATTGATGAAGCGATGGCCAGCTGTAGTGATGACAGTGAATGTGAAGTAAACGTGCAATTTTGTGGTCCTATCATTGTTGAAAGGGCATTTTGCAATGTAACACTGCCTTCTGCCTGTGTACTTGTTTTTGTTAAAAGTTAAACACGGAGGGCGTCGTGAATAAAAATAATGTGCATTTATGAAATTCAAATCAAAATGTTTACCTCATCACCTCTGAAATAAAACCCATATGATATAAAAGTCTTATAAATACTGCTCCAATATTGCAATCTGCAAAGCACAATGCCACCATGCCTATATGAAGGGATTTCCTTTCGTGGCATGATAACCGAATTGAAAATAAAAGAAAGTCGACTACTCCAAACTGAACAGAGTGAGTGGTTACATTCTTAGCGGCCCAGGAAAAACTCACATTGTTTCGCAATGGTCGGGCTCTTCCCGGTGATCTTATTGTCGTTCTCCAGGTACCTGACGATGGCGTCCAGCTGGGTCATGTTGTTCGCCTCAGCAGTGGTGAGCTGGCAATACTTCCTGTACGGGACAGAAAATACGGCTCCTTAAGCCCCTGTCACACTTTTGCGTAAAAACAAGTCCGCATGAGTTGCGTATTAAGATGTTTTTGGTTTAGGTTACGTTTACGTTAAGATGTTTCTGGTTTAGGCCGAATTGATTTCTTAGGTTCGATCACTAGGCTGTACAACGGTAGGTCAAAGTAAAAAAAAAACTTTTCCCCCGCAAACCTTACTTAAACAAAAAAAAATGTTAATGTGCAACTCACTCGCACTTGAATATACGCACAAGTGTGACAGGGCCTTTAGGTAGCTAAATCTGCATTTCGTTCTTTGTTTACTTTCATGTCATCGTTGCTATTTTGTTGATTTTATGTGCATACGTATGTAAGAGGAGGGGCCCTCGACAAGCAATGTTGCTTTTGCCCAATGCTCGGAAAATGGATATGAATAAAATTCGAGTATTACTTAACTTGGTTGCAAAAAGGGATAAACATAAAGAGTATTGTGTTGAGAATGGCTTCTTCTTGCCTAGGGAGCACAACGAAACGATGCTTCTAATCAGATCAGACTAAGTCACTGTGTATGGTGCATATCAATACAAGACAAGTACCATTTAGCCAGTACCGGTCCCGTGGCCCCTTTCCGAAGTGGATCAAGACCTGTGGGGAAATGTGAATGTAGAATGGTAACATAATTTCCTCGACCAAATACCACGAAGTTATTAATGACTTCATCGGCTAGTAACTATGCAATGTGGCAAAGGTTCATCATAACGTACACAGTATGGAGGCTACATAATTTCTGGTGGTACATAGAGTACCATTTGACAGAAAAACAGGCGCCAAGTGGTAGTTCCATCCTACTAAGATTGCATGTACAACATTATAAAAAATAAAAGGGTTTGGTCCTCTTTCAATTGATGAAAAAAAGAGTACCGGACGAACCGACTAGACGGAATCAAGAAGCTTTTAAACAGGTAACGTTATGGGTAATGCTTGTAGCTTGAGTTTGTCTTTGCACAAAAATGGCACGGTGGCTACACGTGTACGTGGATTGGTTCGCAAACCAAGAATGCAAAGCTGACTTTAAGATCTAACAACCAGAGAAGACGCTTATAAAGCAGGCAATCAGGATGTATGTGTTGTTAGCTCGTGCAGTGGCTCTTTATTCAGTCCGCACGCAAGCCTTTTTACAGGCAGTGCAGTCGGGCGCTAGTTTCTGCCGGCCGCGGCAAGCTAAGCATCTAACAACATATTTCGTTTACAAATACTGAAAGAAAAGTTTCCAACATTCGAGGATGGACCAGTATTCATGTAACTTCTTAAACGTAAAACAAAAGATTATGTTTAAAAAAATGCAGAACTTAGGGTGGTCTTGTACTTCCGCCAGTTTCTGAATAAAGACATTTCACTTATTCATTTTTAAAAACACAAATTATTACAAATATCAGATAGAAGCAATGCATTCAATGTGCTGTAATCTAAGACACCACGTCATGGCTAATAGAACCTATGTCGCCACGTACCATTTCTTCTCAGCATTCCTGTACATGACGTGAGTGAAGGTGAGGAGAGCGGTCAACAATAGCACAGTGCTAAAACGGATCATCACCAATCTAACAAACGCCCAATGTGTAGAAAGTTTGCAATTTAACTTTGTGGTCATTTTATCAGAGAAGACAAAAATCCCGATGGCCTGCTTTTCTTAAGTTCAATGATTAGATGATAATAAATGACAATCAAAAAATACATCTTACCCTTGCTCCTATCTTTTACCGAGCCTTCGACGAAGTATTTTCCATAAGGACTGGGAATCGCAATTCCCAAGCTTTGGGATAAAAGCAACACATTAAGTCAGTTTTGATACACAAAATGAGATACGCGAAACAAATTGATAAAGCGTTAAGCTGCATGAACCCCATAATGTGACCAAAATAAAGACTCACAAATTTTACACCCGTCAACAGGAGGAAAGTCATGAAAAAACGTTTGACATTGTTCGGAGAAAGTGTAACAAAGCACCAATGAAGTACCAGCAAAATTGGCAACTACAAATGGTACGAGGGGAAGTCATAAAGCAATGCCATTAGTATCAGAACAGGTTCATTTTTTGTATGAAATAACTTACAATTTGGCACAAATGTAAATGCACATCTCTTCTTGAGACTGAAATATATGTCATTCAAATTTTTATTTCATACAAAAATGAACCTGCTATGATACTGATGGCATTACTTTATGACCTCCCTTCGTACATAAAACCTACCTGAAGGGGGTTTCGTCTATTTGTGTAAAGTAGTATGAATTTTCGTGGACCATTATTCTTTTCTGTAATAAAGATGAAGACACAGATTAAGGGAGGTACGGTCTAGGAGTCACTTTTCCATGTAATCTGCCTGGCTTTCATCAGATCATTATGACGACGATTAGTCATCAAATAAAGATACAAGTTCAAAGACGTATCTTGTATGACTTAAAAGTACAGGAATTTGTATGGGGAACGTGCTTTATGTGCAGCAAACCATATGCTCACCATGTTGTCCAGGTGTTCTTGAACCTTAAACTTGAGTGATCCCGTCTCACGTTTCACCATGCTGGTACGTAACTGGAAGTCAAAACGCACACATGTAGCATTGTTACACCACATGTAGCATGTTACACCACATGTAGCATTGTTACACCACATGTAGCATTGTTACACCACATGTAGCATTGTTACACCACATGTAGCATTGTTACATCACATGTAGCATTGTTACATCACATGTAGCATTGTTACACCACATGTAGCATTATTACACCGCATGTAGTATTTTTACACCACATGTAGCATTGTTACACCACATGTAGCATTGTTACACCACATGTAGCATTGTTACACCACATACATCCTAGAACACGATGCCCAGGAAATGATATCTGTACTTTTATGCACAAAGCATGGCATGGTATTGGTGTCAAAATGAAAGGAAATGTGTAAAATCATGTGGTCCTTTTAGTATCCACGCGAAACGCTTTTGAAGTTCCTATCAAAAGTCTTTTAGAGTCGTATTGTTTTTGTTTTTTTTTTCTTTTTCTGGACGTGTGTTGTGTCTGCGATGATGATGATGGATCACGAAAGGTACAGCAAGCAGTATTATCATATTGCCAAAAGATTCGTCCTCAATGTTTCTTTTAAATTATTTGTAGTGACACGAGGACAAAGAGTGAGGAAAGTCATGTAAAGTGCCTTTCCCAGGGGCACACAAGTGGCATGTCAGGGGATTTGAACCCAGGACCTCTTGGTTCTGGGCCAAACATCCAACCGTTACGCTCACATTACATCACGAAACAAAACATACTTATAAAAGACCATGGAATGCTCCTCACCTTCTCTTCCGTGTCAGAAATTTCCACTTCACCTAAATCCACGCTGTTGTAGTTGGGTTTGGTGATTGGGTCTCCGCCCGGCTCCATGACAACCTTGGATAGAACACGTGAAAATAAGATTTCACACACATGAAATTTAAACTTAAGATATCACAACTTAACATCACAAGTTCAAGCCACACATAACACTACACAGAATGGAGAAAAGAGATTCCTATGGGAGCAGCAATGGAAGGTGTTACTGATAATCTGACCCAATTTTTTCATTCCATTTTCATAAGTTGCATCATTCAATACTACACACCAATGTCTTTGTAGCAACTTGATTGCTTGAAATATATTACCGTGCTGTCTTAGTGTATGCATAATCACTGATGCTTTGAATAGATCATTATCATATACAGAACGGGAACTCTTTATTATATCAATGAAACATGGACGACTTTGTACGAAATAAACGAAGACGATCCAACTACTATAATCAACAACAAGTAAACAAACATCTGTACCGTTGGTCGAAGGTCTGGGTGGGTCAGGATGTATCCGTTGTTCGTGATGATAAAGGCGTAGCCATTCACACCCATCTACGTAACAGTGGTTAAACACAAGAGCGGTCTACAGGACTGTACTTACAGTACATGACTACGACAGTCGGCATCAACGATTTACAAACAAATCATTACAAAATTTCAGAATTATTCAGAACGAAGACAAGAACACGGCTGTTAATGATGAACAATAAACTCTGTAACACAATAAAACTCACACGATCTCTGAAGACATCACATAACACATAGTACATGGTACTAAATAACTATTCCTTCTGGTAGACATTGTACATCTTACATCAATAATGAACAATAACAGTTCCATTGACGACGGATTCAACGACAAAGAGCAAATACTGTATACGTGATAGGGTCCTTTCTACCTGGTTTGAGCTTCATACAAATGCAAATGGCTGTTGTCTCCACCACAACATTCCAAGATCCATACGTTCAAAATTAGGTAGCTTTTCATTAGTACATACATTGTAACAAATGCAAAATAGGAATGAACATGGAATCATCAGAGAGTGCTCGTCTGACCTTCAGTGGCGGGGCAAGCTTCATCAGCTCGCTCACGGGGACGTCAATCCCCACAACTCCGAGGAGGTTTCCTTCTAAGCTCTGTCAAACGTTTTAAAAGAAAAGATAAACAAAGGATAGATATTAGAAGATACTACGAGATACAGAATCTTTAAACTACTTCTACGTGTATTTGCTTGCACATTGCTAGTGACGTTCCGTTTATCCAACTACCTTTTTTCGAGTGGTTTTACTTTGCGCTCAATCAAAAGTCAAGGAGATTTTTCCACACATTTCTATTGAATAAGTCACAAAGCTGTGAACAAAAGCGTTTGACAGGTTAGATATGTGAAGCATACAACAACTCTCAGACAATAAGACTCTGAGATGATTCTCATAACATTGCAGTGTGTTGGGAAAGGAAAGATTTGTTGTGTGATCAGAAATATTATCTGTTTGTCTGTCTGTCTGTCTGTTTGTTTGTTTGTTTGTTTGTTACCTTTCCGCACCCTGAAAATGAGATGTTAGTAGGAATGTGGGTGTTGTGATTCGCTTCATCCATCCCATTGACAAAACCATGAGTCTATATTATGTTTCAATCAGTTTATGACTTACACGAGGCCTAAAAAATCTATTCCAATGCATGTGATTGTTACGATGTGTCTGTTAATCTTCTATTAATCTACACTTTCCCTTCGAAGGATCTATTCTTACTGCCGGGAAAACGTATACATCTGTTTTGGAACAATTATGTCATTATATCGTATGTTTTGTTTTTACCAGCAAAGCATTACTGTATCAACTTATTATGTCATTGTGGTGAAAATGAGAAACTGCTAGACACTAGCAAAGTTCAGACTTACTTAATCTTCGTATGAGCACAGCTCTTAGTTGTAAGTAAAGGAAAATCACGGGATGGTATTTTGAGGCCGTCGATCTGAACGTACACGGTGACCGTACATACATTTGAATGAATCCCTTTGCGCTAATTGCGCGAAAAGAATCTTACGGAGTCGGTCACGGTTCAAGGTCATTAAGATTATACAACGACGTGTACAGGTCCATACAAATCAAGGGAGTGCAACAATACATCACATGACAAAAAATCAGCACAAATCGTTAAGTGTAGATAGTATATAATATATAAGCATGTCACTTTTGAGCGTTTATCAGTAATTTGAAAGGCCAATGCCGGTTAATCTATGACGCAGACCCCGCCCCCCCCCAAAAATAGAAAAACGGGGGTCTGTGCCATTTTGTAAATGATCACATTTCATAAATGATACTTTTCTTCCATTTCTAGAATCTGCAATGGATATTTAGAGGGGATCATAAAACGGATAGATAATAATTTTGTTTTTTGTTTTGGTAAGACAAAGTGTATTTGAAGGACAGACTAGCTGATGGGAAAAATATGTGGTGGGTTACGTGATAATATATAGTGATTGGACATCTATAGGCACTATAACTAACTAACACTAACTTAAAGTTGTTCTTACCTGTCAGCTTTGACGCAATAGAAAAAATCATTTCAACATGACAGACACACAAAAACTTCGGTCTGTGCACATGTAGCAAAATACGTAGATAACAATCTAAAATGTAAATCTGTGTGAAACTTACCGTTTTATTCCTCATGTCAAACACGGGTCGTGCAACGGTCGTCATCAAGGCTAGACCCTATGGGAAAGCGTGAAGTAAATTGGGAAGAGGAAGAGAAATATGTTAGTGAGGAGTCACAACAAGACGTATATCATCTCCTGGGTGATACTCACATGCTGTCTACAGTAGCATACTGTCCAACCATCACCCAAACATCAGTCACTACCCTTTCCAAACTTTCCATGCAGTTACGGGTCATATCTATGGTGATAGGCATGCTATGATGCAACATCTTTAGCGCAAACAGCCTGAACATTTGTTAGTGCGTAGCTTTACCTGCCATTGCCTCCCTCTGGTCTCCAGACTACAGTTAGTTCAAGCAAATACCTTCACTACTCGACAATAAAAACTGAGGCACCCTAAGATGTGCATAACTTTGTATCCCTATCACTTGGTTTACATCATCAGTATCCTTAGATACTGAATGCAAAAAAAAACGTAGGTATGAAATTATGATAGTTTGCCAACAGAACAATGTCGTTCATGTATAACAAACGATCAGAAATGATTTCTTGACGAGAAACTCAATTTCTCACACAAACAAAAGGTACAATATTCAGGAAATAAATTGAGTAAAACCAAAAGTCCGTACCACTCGGTACATTTTACAACTTTCAAAAAACTAAGAATAAAGTTCCAACAAAAGATGAAATTGTACATCATTTCAGAAATAAGATCTGATAGTCAACATTTTATACGATTTGGCAATGAAGCCAGACGTTCTCATGTCTAAACTAAAAGATAAACTCAATAAATGAACGAAATGAATGTTATAAGTACTCTCCCCAACAACAGGTTATCTTTTTCTTTAAGTTAATATGATGTAAATTGATAATATCGTAGGAACATAAAGGAACAACAGAAAGTAACTTTGATTTTCGACTATCGAAAAGAAAGGTATAAGTCTCATAGAAAGATATCGAATTTGGATAATGAAAAGTGACAAGGGGCGAAACGTTGGAAAAGAGCAGAGTAAAAGATAAGAATTAAAGTATTACCTCTCCGGTGTTCTTCAGTTATATGGATCGCATTTTTCAAAATGGTAGCAAGAGAGAAGAGTGATTCATATCTGGTCTAGATGACGTAATATGGGTTAGTAGGAAGACAAGAGACCGAACAGCTCCGCTGGGTCGGGCTGTCCCGCACGCCAACTGCGCATGCTCCACAATTCCATCCCAGTATTCCATGCTGCGATGCTTATGAGACAACATTGACAGCCACGCTTTTAGTACAGGACAGGACGACACACAGACACACACGAAGACATTCACATGTATACGAGTATACGTCATGGATGCACTCGTGTGCAATTATACAAGTGTGCATCACAATAAAGCCGGGGGGAGTTAGTTGGTCGACCGTCAGGGGAAACCATTAGGGTCATTACCAACATTGGGGCGAGCTTGGAAGGGTCAATTAGGTCGTACATTCAACGTGAACAGACTTGTCAGAAAACAGTTGTTAGTCACAAGAGACATCATTCTGCGGTGTTAGGTTGTTGCAGTGTTAGTTGTTCACATGCGTCTATCAAATCTTGCAATGGCATTTGATCAGAAGGATACAGAATGTAGAGAGAGCAGAGAAGGGACAGAGACGGACAGGACATTTCATAGAGAAGGCATGCTACTGTGATGAGTGAGCTAAAATGACATTTTCAAACAAGGCATCACTTTGTACAATTCTATACCGTTTTGCATCTCGGGCCGTGCGATAGGTTTGTCAAGCATTGTTAAGTCAGCACAGTTTCAAAAAGTAGATTGAGGGATTTTACAAATGTTTTGAGCTGCATCTTTGATGAGCTGATGGAGGTTTTATGTGGCCAGAGGCCTACATTGTCATGGCATGTTTATGACTGTTGCTTGGCGACATCGTGAAGGAAAGTGGTCGTAAAGGTTTCCTGTCGTGCGGTGAAGGCAAAGACGTCTACATCTATTTAACATGTAAGCCTATAGCCTGTGTTATTGTCTTACCAGAGGGCACGTAACTGGATGATTTAGTAAGAGCACACTCCGTCCAATTCTTTGACGTGTCTTGGACTCTAGGATTTTTAGTTTCTACTAAGGAGGTTCAATTCATACCTCCTCGGTTTCATGCTTTGAGCTTCCTATTTCATGAACCAAAACTCTTAAGCTTTGTAATCATGAACATGAACACTACTCCTCTACTGGGTCAGGCTACGTTTTTGTATTGAGATTGTTGTTATCTCAGGATCACCATGCTTCCGTGCACGGATGCATGAAAGGTCTAGCCTGTTCCTGACACCTTACCTCTGGATCATACTTTCGTAACGCATCCTTGTATCTTCCCTGGCAGAAACAAACAAGCATCGAATGGTAGAATGTATGATTCCCTAGTATCTAAGGTAGGATTTGCTGAGTGTACGCTAACCATCTTATCTAAAACAGAACAACAAAATAACGTCATAGTCTTTGCTTGAGTATATGTCAATTATTACATCGTTTCAATTGGCGGCAGCAGTTTACAAGTGCCGCCTCACACATAGCAAAGCCAGCCCCTGGCCAATTGCAAGCGGAGGACGAAAAGCACATTTTAGCTCACATCACAGCCACATGGGTCACAATCAATGCTGAAATAGAAGTCATGATGACGCAATACAATAGACGAGAGTGACAGAGATCACACAGAGTCGAATAGAAGAAGGAAGAAGAGAATTTGTTGTACATCATCGACTGCCATAGTGTGATGCACAATGTATAACCGTCCCACTGTGAAGTTAACAAACCTCACTAACCGAGCTGTCCATGTAGACGTTGGTCCAGATTGTGCCATGGGCTCTTCTGATAACCATGGGGCGGCTAAGCACGTGGATGTATTTCTACAGGAAGAGGCAAGGCATGGTAATGATAGTATCACGGCAGTAGACATGTGGGGTACATACCGGGAGAACGCAAAAATCTTGTAGAAAGGTCTTCTCGTAATGTTGATGTTTTGTTGGAACTTTTTAAGAGAGTTGAATTTTTGGCATCTTTATACACCAACACAGTTGAGATTTTATGTACAATGTCAAATATGCCAATCAGAGTATAGATATAGATGTGGTGGTTAGGTGAACTTTCGGTTATCCATAGGATGTAACCCCGCAACACATACAAGAAAGAAAATAAACATGTACATGCAGTTCCAAATGTACAGAATGATTGAACACAATCTCGTAACATATCACAATATTTCACTTCCTCACAAAAAACGCATGAAGTTGCACAATAAGAAATAGAAATACCAGAATCTTGTCTTGTCAGACTTACCATGACGTTCTCTTGTACATCAGCCAGTGTGGCAATCTGGGTGTAGTAACCTGACAAGTTGCATAATAGCCATACACAAAGTAATCAATGGTATGTTTTGATATAGGATCCAGTTAACTGAGGTCATCAGGTAATCTAAACATGTGCCCCATGGAAAGTGTAAAGACGATGAAGTATCGACCAATGTAGAAGAAGCCAATGTATATACATGATGTCAACAACTTGAAGCAACTCTAGTCAACGTCTAATCTGAAAATGTAGGCAACACGTGGTCCAATGATTTTGTAAAATACAGTAAAAACTAAAACACGTCATAAATGGTTCAAAAGGATCTTGACAAACAATGAGATAGACTTGCATCTATAAGAACTTCTTCATTCTTAAGAGTGTCCTCATTATGATTTCTAAAAAATGTGAAAACGTGAACATCCGTTGAATCTCATTCTGAAAGAACTCTTACCCTTGTTAGCGCAGGCCATCCACTTCACCGGCGCAGACTCACCAACTTCGCGACCAATCAGATAGCTGAATACACGAACCTATTGGAACGGACCCATGGAATTCACACAGAACAGTCAGCTGTCATACCCAACTACACACAGTACAGTCTCCTCCTCCCACAAAAACGACTAGGGATTGTGCAAAATCTACGTAAGACAGGTGTGTTGAAACATAGGTATGGAGTTCTCTATTCTACTTAACCAACTGCCCAAACTACATAAACGAGGAAGAAATGGAATAAAACAAGGACAGGAAAAACAAAAGTCTTTCAAAAATATTGGACACATAAAAACTTACTACTAGAAATGCGAGTGTTATCGTGAAGCTACACTAGTGTTACCAGGAGCCTACCCTTCTGTCGGGGTGGTTATAACGGCGAAATATCTGCTCGTAGTTTCGCGGAGCTCCGTCCGTGATCACCATAATGGCCTGGTTACACCACGACCCCTGGCCTGTGGTGTTGAACTGCAGGGATAAAAGAAAGGTAGAGCGTTATATGAACATGTTCTGCTGTCGTTGAGTGCATTGATAAGTAGTTAATTGAGGACCTAGACTATTGTACAGAAGTATAAATGTGTTGCAGGCATACAAATATCATGGCATTGGAACAAACAGAATGTCTCTACATTTGATTTACATTTGAAATCAATACTACAAGCTGGATTTTTATGACCCTCAATTTCATGATTGAAATTTGATGCAAGAAGCTTTATTGGAATCATATTTTTACATCATATTGGAATATGATGTAAAACGTTTTATCTGAAACACAACAAGACAACACACAAAACCTAACAAAACCAATTCTTCATCTATAAGATTTGTTGAGCGATCTGTCAAATCTTTGGTCTCTCAGTGACCGCAGCCTCTATTGGAACGAGGGTGTAAAGGTTTGATGATAATCATGTTTGAATCAATCAATCAATCAATCAATCAATCAACCAATCAATCAACCACTCAATCAATCAATCAATCAATCAATCAAAGAAATACTTACGTCCCGGAGCATTTGGAAGGCCGTGTCCAGGGAAGTCTCAAAGTTCGCCATTCCGTCTGCCTCAAGCTGCTGAACTCCATTTTTCAATAACTCCTTGTTGTCTGATGTTGCTTGCACCAGAGTGTTGGCAAAGCATTTCTCGATGTAGCTCACATCTTTGTTAAACTAATGCCAACAAATACACAACATTGACATTTCAAGCACATTGCGACGAAGATACACAACAACGGCGGGGGTACACAAGTTTGAACTTATCTACCTGTGATCAAGTGATACTTTAGTCCAAACATTCCTCTCACTCGCTCACCAGGAAGAGGTTAACTAAGTAGATTTTCCCCAAATGTCTTCAAGACATAATTGGGTTTTAAAAAGCCACTCTTCCTGGTCATCATCATCATCTTCTTCTTGGTCATATATAGCTATTTCATAGTTATTTCTAAATTTTACGTTAATCAATAGTTTCGCGGGAGGGGCTCTTAGGCGATCGAGCTACGTCTGCATTCTGACTTGAATCCCTTGAAGATTACGTTGGATTCACACCATGGGAAAACAACAGCTGCCAAAGTGACGTACCGCTATAACGTTGAAGAAGTCGTTGTCTGCAAGTGTATCGATAATGGTGTCGACAGTTTGCTTGGCAATTTCTAACCGGAGCCCCTTCATGCTCCCGCTCCTGTCCACCACGATGACTATGTCTTTAGGGGACGTGGCGGCCTGGATGTACCTAGGAGGGATGAATGGTCAATGTTAAGGCACCCATTCCACAAGAGGTTGCGACCGTGCTACGACAGAGCTGCGACCGCGGTGCGACCTAAACTTTGCGTGATAGAGTGCTCAACAAATTACATAGCTTTTTTATGCTTCGTTATCTTTTCAGTCATACTTTTACATTTTGCATGATATTCGAATTATGAAGTCAAGGATTACACAAATCCAACTTCGGTCGCAGCAAGGTCGCAACGCGATCGCCATCGAACAGAGATACATGATAACTGTGTGGTTATTCATTTTCTATTCATCTATTTATTTGGATCAGTCGCATATCATCAAATACTTTAATACGTAACGTTAGATAACAGTATACCAGGAAAAAGCCTATCTAATATACGACCTTGTAAAACTGAGTCCACGTACTGCTTCCAGAATGACAATACGCATCTGAGTGGACAAGTAGACGGATGATGCCATTATTAGAAAAATATCCTAAGTCATTTGGGCATAATGGTGTTACTAACATATATCCACCATCAATTGTCCAATAAACTATCGATGAACAGTTGGTGAATTCTAACCATCACAGCAACCAACATTCAATAAAAGTGGAAAAGAGTGCCAGTACCCACCATCCTCTATTTCTACAGTCGTATTCATCAATGTCGTTCGCTCCAGGCTCCCATTCAATGCCTATTGTAAAAGAGCAAAGATACAAATACATCTTATATACACGTATGTAGACACTTAGAGTTGACAACTTATCTGGCCAGTAACTGTCCATTGGTAACCAATCATTGGAGAGATTTCCCCGTTTTGTATACATATACCAGAAATCATACCAGTAGTCACAACCATCAGGTAAAAGCTTTAACTGTTATTCCCGTTACTGCTAGCACAACGACATATTGTATAAGAATGATGCAAATTCTCCCGATTAGTGAAAGAAACCTTTGGCAGTTTCACCCTTGTAACGAATTAAACATTGTACGTGAAAATATACAACCGCACAGCTTTTGTTTCTTAAAGGTAAATCTGACGAAAATACAAGAGGGAAAGGGTTCCCACCTGGATACTGGCGGAAGAACCCCGTTGAACTGCCGAAGTATTGCCATGTTAACGTAGGGTCCTTTTTACCGTTCTCTATGAAGACCGAGTCAAGTTTCTTTGACCACTTGACGGCGTTCAGCACGTCTGGCGCTGTGAAGGCATAGAAACGTTACGTCATGTGGGTAAGGGGTCGGTCACATACGTCGTGCGATTGTCGCACGATCGCAAACTGAGTGCAATCGTGAGGATAGTCGTGCGTATGTCCTTCAAAATTTAACAGCCTTGATACGAAAAAAAATTGTGTAATGCTGCGGTCCCATTTCCAAAGCAGGGCCACTTTGGAAATGGGACCGTAGCATTAGATGTCAATGGTTCGTTCTGTCACAGCCTGCTTGAAAATTTTACGGCATCAAAATCGCACGACGACCTACGACGAATGTGACCGCGTCGTAACGAACAATTACCCCTGACTCACGTATTACTCTTCCCTGATTGGAAAGAAGAATCGCATTGCTGTCAGTTAGACCGATGATGGAGCATTCCAGACAGAAAGTCCAGAAGAAGGCCCAAAGAATAGCCAGAGGACTCCTGGCCTAGCAAAGAGATTTATGTCTTTTCGTGGTTTGAATTACTTGCAGCAGCGATGATGCATTCTATACCACTTAAAATATTCAATAGGTGGATCAGTAATACAAATCGACACGTTTTAGGTGCTAACTTGTCATGTGCAAAAAAAATTAGACAAAACTCGACGCAGAGAAACATTTGATTGGCCAACTTCTGGAACACTTCATCATCTTAAACTCTGAGAGCATCGAAAAGGGCACAACGTATGTTGAAGTACGATGCAAAGTAACGAAAATGCAAGATTATCTGTACTATGTACGCCTGTATTCCTATTTCCTAACAGTAACATTTCATAGGTCAATAAATCAATATCATAAGATCTTGATATTATGACCGACCTTCATTGTACACGTTGACTGGCACCTGCACATCGCTCCTTTCCATATTGACAGGGATGTCGTTGAAATGCTCGTTCTCCTTCAGCATAAAGTCCTGAGCCAGTCGCGGGTGTATGGGATTACCATCACCATCCTTCTTGTTGATGAGCATGGCGTTAGGATACTCGTACTGAGGGAAGAGAGAAAGATGGACAATGGTTTTCTGTCGCACGTTAACGTTGTTGTATAGGTTGCCTGTGGTAAGATCGTTGTGTCTATCGCACACTTTGCACACATCAGAGAAAAGAAGCTGTGTTAGTTTGCAGAGTGGCAATGGCTTATGTTACTTACCATTGCCAGAGAGAAATACCATTAGATCAGTACAAAAGTCACACCTTTCACGAAAATCGACAGCATGTTACCTTGACTTAAACTAGAAGTGAACTAAAGACTAGAGGGGCAGATACACATGAAAAGATTAGGAGACTACCGCAAATACAAACGTAACAAGAATGTAAAGTTAGTTACTTTATGGTACTCACTTCTCCTGTATTTACTAATATCTACATATAGTGCTAGTTCATAACATTGCTTACTTTTAGTCCTTTATCTCCGTGAGTTATGTTAGTATCAACGCACACAATGTAAGTACAGTAGAGCAGAGGACATCATGGGTGTACTTTTTAAAAAGAAGTACACAGAAGTATCCAAGGAAGTTGAAGACAAACAAAACAATGCTGAAACGTGCTTCATGTGCAGGGTATTAACCAAAGCAGCTGTTATTGGATACAGAAGAATAAGGCGAGAATTACTTTTACTATGCACTGTGACCTGGGGATTTGAGGAGAACTGCATCACACGAAAGCCTTGCATTTCATCGAATCAGATTGTAAAATTTAACAGTAGATATAGCCAGCTACATGTATATAGTTTGCCTTATTTTATCATTTTGTTCGTGAGAGACTCCCCAATCTCTAACATGTTTTGGTTCAATTCCATAACCTTAAACAATCGCAGCTATGCAATTTTGAACAGGACCTGAACAGATTAATTAAATTTGAGTAAGGAAAGCGAGGCAGTCTTAATAGGCCAAGGAGTTTCGCAGAGTTTCTGAGAGACAGAGCAAGTCCTGAGTGTTTTTTTCGTGGCCCAAACCAGGCTTTCCATACTCACAGGAGTTGTTGCCGTGGACGGGACTAACGATGTTGTATTTGTGGTAATGTTGTATGTAGTCCTTTCTTCGCAACGAAAGGCTCGTTTTGCTGAAATTTTTTCCTTGGGGCGTAACATTGCATCGATTCTGGCAAACAGTGGTCGTCTGACTACTTTCACAGTTTGCTGTTAATAAGAGGGCGTCAAAATTATGGTGACAACAAATGAAAACAGGCAATATAAAAGAAACGAAATATGAGGAATACATATACATGCATGGTGCATTCGTGCTGAATTAGGTTAGATATGAAATGATTGGTTGATTTCACACAAACACAAAAGCTTTTCAAATATAGTAAGTACGTGCAAAACTCTAGACTGTTTTAGTACAGCCCAATGTTTGTTACAACAACCAAGAAATCAAACAAACAAACAAGCAAACAAACAAACAAACATCTAAATGACCAAACCTCAAGTAAAATGATAAGCAAATAACCATCAGATATTTCACATTCTAACCAAAGCCTTGGCTTCGAGAATCATTTGCACACACACCTCTACCACCAAAAACACTTACCACTATTTCCGGATCGTACTCGTGCTTCATGTTTGCTAGTTCTGCCTGGTTTGACAGACTCTGGAACAAAGGAAAGAAACTGTTAGTGACTAAGGAAACAACTTTTGTCGTATCTGAAGCAAACGTTACCATTGAACGAAACCTAATGGACTTCATAAACAGTAATCTGACCAATGCCAAACCACCTTTACCTTCAGCATCAATGCCAACACAACATACATATGTCATATTCCCTCTATCACCAGGTGTCCAATTTCACACTGATAGGCGTCAATAGATATTGTCAGTCCACATTTCCAACATAACTGCATCTAAATCTACGAGGACTACATATTGAGGAAATGAATTTCACATTGGCAGTGCAGTTATAAAGCCCCATCGTACAAGGTGAAGCACATTCATCAAGTTTACGACTTCAGATTGTGGTTACCCATGCCCCAATGTTATCATATTGGAAAACAGTGTAACTCCTCCATTAAACTATAGAAATCACGATAGAAGGAAGATGCGCAGTTTGGAGATTGACTGAACCGGATCATGGAGTAAGTTCTCATTATTTGTTATGCAATAAAAATGCCATAGCTACACTGGCATCTACATACTGGTACCGTTTTACCGTTTTTACGTATGCCATAACAGGTCATATAGTGGATTATGATTACTCATCAAATAGTTTTAGATGTTAAAAAAACTGGCCATATTTTACGGGTTTCCCTGCATCGATATCATTATCCTGACATTAACTCCTGACCCCGCGGGATGTGTAAGTTAGTAATGATCACAGGTCGAAGATTCCCGCAAATCTGATCGATCATTCAATTTGAGTCCAAACCAGAACCAACCGGTTGCATCCTGATATCTCACCGTCAACGGTCAGAATCTTAAAAGGACAGACAGGAAATAGATTGAATTGAAGTAATGCCTTATTGCTTTACCATGAAATGAAAAAAGGTAACATATTAATACCCCGTTTTATCGTGTTTAAGTACAAGTCAGGTCAGTAATTACTCATCACAGAGAATTTTCAACTTCTCTTAGATGTTTACAAACATACCAAATTTTACGGGTCTCATTGCATCGATATCATTATCCTCACATTCAATATTGACCCTGAAGTAAGTACGAGATAGTAATGATCACAGGTCAAAGATACCCGCAAATCTGGTAGACCATTCAATTTCAGTCGAAATCGAAACAAACTGGTTGCATCCGGAAATTCCTGATATCTCAACGTTGAGTCAACAGCTAAGATTCAAAAAGTACAAACAGGAATTGAATGCTCCGTGTAGTGACGGACTGACATATTTGCATGTATCATAAACATCATCTTCAGTCCACTCAATGTTCCTCAGTAAATCTCAGCACGTACAGCTTCACGAAAGGCCGCACACAAGAGCTTGATGAATCACCCACTTCGCCCTTCTTATACGCCCTGCTTGATTCTCATTTCGAGTCGGACATTGACGACTCGGTTCAGACTTTCCAATGGAAGGAGTCTAATGAAATCCTTGGAAATTAGAGCATTGCTCTTCATTTAGGCCTGCGGTAATCTATGTAGAGCGAGAATATGTCACACTTTACGCAGATTAAGAATCTGAATGGGGTTGAAATTGCACTAGGGCACTGTTTGGCTGACTAGCTGAGGTTGTGTTGGTGATTGTTGCTGTGACCTGTAGGCGGCTGTCATTTGTCGTTATGCGTTGTATCAGGGCGTGGTGGTAATCTTCAGAGTTCAGACACACGACTATATGTCGCAATCTCCGTGCATGATGGGACGAAATGTGGGAACAGAAGTGGTTTATGTGTGAGTCCACATTGCATGGCTCTCTCTCAGACGTTTGGCGACATTGGCAGGCAGGAGATACAATCAGGGTGACTTATCGCATGAGCCGGTGCTTTTCGGGTCACCGCTTCAATTTCCGCACAGATCCGCTGAGTCAGGCAGCAAAGAAACGTTGCTTCTAAGTCGGGCCAGGGGTTAAAAGTCTATTCTCAACTTCCAAACAGATCTTAGCGGTAATTGAGAAGCAATAAGCATTACAATTATCGATCTCGTGCAATTTTCTTCTGCAATGCCGCAATATCGAATTTAACGCACGTTCAGCATGCAAAAACATGCTTCCATCACTAGAAGACAATCAAGCTAGTACTTTTTTCTACGCCGGAGCGGTTAAAGAGTCCCCCTCTAACCCGACTGTCCCCACCCTCCCTACACATATTGAGCTGATTATCTGATTTGTTAAACATCTCGTTGCTGACAAGATGTCAATATATCAGGACGACGTCCCACCGTGACGTGACGAAGATTAAATTCAATATTTGTCACAACAGAATCGACTAACCACATTCTATCAACTAACGACAATCACCTAAGCTTCGGCCAAATCATACACATTCGAATGCTTCAGTAACCAAAGTCAGGTACACAAAATATTCTTAACAGAAAATGATAATCTCAATTTTGTTGGTAACATCAAGGACATTTCTTGATAACATAAATATAAGCTTTTGGAATGAAATGACTATGAAGTGAAATGGTTCCGTGATTTGAAGATAAAATACGCGGAAGACCACAACGTCTGGAGTTGTGGACCTCTGCGTATTTTATCTGTCACAGACCCTAACGATGTAGCTTCATCGCATCTTATCTTGATACGATACATTTGGGCACCCCAGAAGACAGCAATGACCTTTCATCTGTTTGTCGCACGCTCAATTTAATTACGGTCAACACCCCACAAAGAATAGAGCCCGGATGAATAAATCATTGAGGCCACACACAAGGGTGAAATGGCACGCACTGCACAGGGCACGTCTTTTGGCACGCAGAAAATAAATTCCCGCATCAAGGGGTCCACAATGCCTAGTCCCCACCAGGCCTTTCTACAGGAGCGTAGAACTCAGCAAAAAAGGGGAATGATTGGCCAGGAGAGTCAGACCGCGGGAAGGTGAACATTTCCCACTGCTATGGTGGGCAAACTCCCCTGGCAAATTATTCACCCTACAGTCTGGTAGAGACTATACAATGCCACTGGAGGAGTCAATGGAAGAAAGGCGGCGTTGCCTTCCAATTACCTCATGATTAAGTTGCATATTAGTGTACTAATCTGATATACACAATAATATCGACTCTGAATGGCGTAAGGAAGAATCTGTGTGAAAAACCTCACGAGACTGATAATTAGAAGAAATTGAAATTGGAAGAAGAGATAGCCCCTGTATTTAGCAACGTACTATAGAAAGTTACCCTGTGAATTTGAAGTTCCTGTTATCTTTATATCTAAACCCTTGTCGCCACCACGGAAAAAGCTGACTCTGTCTTCAATGCCGCCCCTTGAATGAGCTGTATTGCAACCCGATCCCCCATTTCATGGCTGCATAGGCTGTTCCTTCGCAGAATTACCATGTCTAAGTGTATCGTTGCCGCAGGTAGACATTTTCGAGAGACTTTTCATAGCCTAGTGCCACTTATAACGGTAAAAGCAATTGTAAATCTCCATAAGTATTCTTAATCATTAACCTTGTGTATAGTTCTCGCGATAGTTTCTGAATCTAATGCGTTTTGCTATTATCATGAATCACAATCAATTGTAAATTTCCAGAAGTGTTCTTTATATCATTGACCTTGTGTACAGTTCTCGCGATTGTTTCTGAATCTAATTCTTTTTACTATTATAATGAAACAACAAGAGATGCAGTGAAGTATCACAGGAGCGGCCTTTGATTGTGAAACCATCAGATAGAGGAGATTTAGCGAGCCCCAGATGGCATATGTAAAAGGGCTTTCAATCGATACCATTGCTTCTAATTTAAACGGACGGGAAGATGCATCAGGCCGACAGTTTTACTGCGCGGCCTCCCTGTGGAAGCACATCCCATCTCCTAAGTATCGAGATCGTTTAAAAGGCGGAACAATCGATAAGCGATCCCGGAGGAAAAGTCAGCCATGATCATAACATTGGGCTTGGCTGGCAAATAAAACCGTCCCTAACTGTTGAGCGTTAGCCTACCGGAGAATACAATTTCTGTAGCGGAAAAGATGAAAGATTTTCTTCTAGAAATAGCGCTGCTGGTGAATTTGAAGGAAAGAATACTTCTTCAAGTTAACATTTTCTATTGTCGTTGTGGGAGCATGATGTCTAACATGCGTAACAATGGAAAGCCACATGCAAAAGACATAAACGACATTGCACTGGTGTAGACCGGTTTGGAGAGAAGATTGAACAATTTGGTATCTTTATCAAACCTAAATCCAGGGAGAAAGAGTGTCTTGTCTGAGATTTCTGGAACAGTCTGTGTGAGAAAATCGATTTTTCGGGTCAGGAATGAATAATAGCGGTGCCAGTGCGCATAACCTGCCGGTGGGATCCCGGGAAGGAAGTGGGACATACTTTGAATCACAGCGATTTGTGCCGCCTTATCGTCTGATTCAAGATGGCGGCGGAGACTCGATATTCACAGAACATGCACGGGAAGCACTCCGGAAGTGATCAGGTCAAGCATTAGGGATGAAAGGAAACTGAGACAACTGACGGTGTTGACAACATTTTCAATTGTAAGCGACACATGTATACCTCTTCTGAATCCTTTTTCGACATTAGAGGAAAGACATCTCTGAGAGAGTTTTTTTCTTCATTTTTCACAATCAATCATCATCTAACTAGGCTTGTTTATTTTCAAGGTAGCGACTTTTTTTATCTGCATTTAATGTCAAACTTAACATCGATTTGATCTGAATGTTAAACCTGTTTTGTTGGCAATTACTTAAACCCCGGTACTCAACATAATGTAATTAGCAAAAGATTTTGTGGAATGCCCATGGAAATAAAATGACTCCACCAGTGATAACGGCAATATTTCAAACATATAGACTGACTAATGTTAACCTGAGAGACGCTTCTCCTGCGCCTCAGCACCACGAAATCGCTCCATACTTTCCAACAGACGTTACCAGTATTCAAAACATTACATCTGGCTTACGGTAATGGGCTTCGGAATTGGAAAATAGATTGTAACCGTGCAGTGCATAGAAAGATGGAACTAACCCTTCATGTTGTATTCATATGGCATTCTGTCAAGAAGACAATTCTGTTTGTCTCTTCCCCTTGGTGGGATATTTCATAAACTACGGATTCGATTCTCCACCAGATTCATCACATTGCCAGTGTACACATGTTCATGTATTCCAGGCCTGTAAACCCTTCACTGATTTTCGATATTTCCTAGATACAAAAACGGACCATGGCAATAGAAGAAATTGTATTGTCAGTATCATTTAAAGTATAATTGCCCGGTACCTGAAAGAAGTAACGCTCTTGGAAATGTATCGCCAGACAATGAAGGAGTCAGACATCATTCTCAGCGACTTAATCAATTGTTATTATAGAAGTAGATAATCGAGGAGGTGATGGGTATCTGGAAACTTCTTATTGACAACCTTGGATGTCCTTAATAAATGATATTGTAGCCTTTTTATGCTTTACTCCAACTGGTCTGGTCATTTTCAAAAGCATAGCAGATAGCTATAGGTGTTCTCTTACCAACAAGTGTGACCACATCAGTACCGTGTATCAAACATGCACATCAGGTTGTAGGACGAAAAATATTGCAGCAATTCTATTGTGCAACAGCAAGATGTTTCTGGAATGTGTCATAAGTGCTTTGGTGTCGTCCTACCACACAGCGTGGAAGAGATGGCATAAACTGCCTTCTGGAGGAAATGCTTACGCTATACCAAACCCTTCCCGTCATGCTGTTTCAGCTACATTTTATCGCATTGCAAGGAAGTCTCTGGACTCGACACTGTACACCAGTATGCGACACTAGCCAGCGGTGGTCATGGCATCCGGAAATGACGTATTCTTTCCTAACTGTTACAGCTGCCCCAGAGGTCGATACAATTTCTGCATGGACATAAAACCTATAAAACCTTCCCCGTCCGCAAGCCACCGGCAGGGTTATGTTCGTGGTTCACAGAGCGCTTCGTGAATCTTTTATGGGGAACAATTGGAAATGAAAACAAGTCCATTGTTGCGCAATAGCTTTCCTGCGGTGTAGTACAATTGACAATAACGTGGATTGATAGACATTGCGTGATGCACTGAAAAGCAGCCGCAATGAGAAATTTTTCACTTGCTCCAGGAAAGATAAAAAACATTTGGTAGAAAGAAATTTCTCCGTACTTTCCAAACAACATTTCAGGACCACATTTTTTGATGAACCTTTGACGAACGCGCAATGTATACACTTAGCTCGGGTCAACTACCGACTTGAAAGGCGAACTGTCTGTAATGTGTCTTGTTTGTCTAACCCCTCGGGACAGGAATAGATTGGTGCCCGGCTGAAAATGCACATAGGGGGCGCAGAGGTGTGAGCAAGCATCTCCGACAGATCAAGGCGTGAGGTCATGGATGGAAACGGGGTTCGTAGATACCCGTCCCACCATCGCTTGAGATAGAATATCAGAGCACGTCCAATCAACCGATATGATATCCTCTTTGGGCAGAGGCAAATAGACGAATTACTTTGTATGCAGCAGTGCGCATCCACGTGGATGCACCATGATGAGCTTTATAACAGGATTCTGGTCATCTGAATTCTGAGGGTTAAACCATGTTGCTTTGATGATGGTCCAGAAAAAAAGGCAACTCATTGCCTTGTCAATCGCCTGTAATTCTACAGAGCACCTATTTCATCTTCACAGTCAGAGTCAGAGTAAAAACACATCTCAAGAACATGCGCATTGACAAGTGGAGATGAGACAACGCCGCTTCTCTCAAATTCCCGACAGAGTCAATTCTGAATAGCTGCTATTTCATGCTCATAGTTAGAGTCAAACTCATTTCCGGAAAACTCCCATATGCAATTTTAGATAACGGCGGTTCTTTCAAAATGCCGATGTTGACGATTACCTTTGAATACGTATGCTACTGACTCTCTTCAAAGGATTACTAATTACAGTGACGTTGCAAATTCAGACCTGTAGTCGAAATCCAAACATTTAAACATCTACTTCGCTGATATTATTTTACTAATGGTCTTTCGGAATATATGACAAAGCTATTTTGGTTCAAATTGGACAGTATTATCCCCCGATGGTAATGCTCCTTTCTGCATGAGTTGTCCTGAAGCTGATATGAAGGGGCAGCGTGGGTTGAGCTGCTCTGTATTTGATGAGTTGCCTAGCGATCCGTGACGACTCGGAAATCCCGTTAACTTCAAAGTCATCCCCGCACATTCAAAGGAAAGTTATGAAGATCAGATGGCAACAAAAATCCAAAGAAGCTTTCTTCCTTTCTTTCTTAGACGAATGGGTGATGTCTTTGGATTAGCCAGCAATAGAAGACGTTTAATATTTCATCTTGTTGTCCACCTTCTCCTCTCCTCCCTTTTCCTCCGTAGCTCCTTTCCAAGAAACCCAAATGATGAATGATTCACGCCACGTACGTACAATGATGTCATCATAAGGAATGAACTGCTTTTAAACGTGACCATGTGGATGTTAAACACCATTTTTTAAAGAACGCGTTAGTATAAGGCCTTAATACAGAATCGTGTGTCATCTTGTCCGTTATTGAACGAGAATTAAAATCTTTCGCCACAAAATGTGAGTATATCCTCCCACTTGATGAGAACAGTCGATAAAGCGCAGAAAGTCGGAGTGCTGCGAGATATTCAACATCGATTCAATTACATATTATCCCCGTGTGCATCGATTTTTAAAGACACATACAAATAGTTGCAGTACCTTTACCGATGGGGCCGCTTGCGAGGTTGGATGTCAGATAATATCAGACAGTGGAATCTCACAGTTGTCTTCTAATATAGCACTAAAACTCGAGACAATCAGATAAAATCAGCTCTAACCTTTTTACCTTTTCTTCAGGCACAATGGCCCCCACTAGCTTCTCGGCTACGTTGATGCAATACAGCTACAGAAAATTACAGCATATTCCAGAGCTACCCTAGACAGGAAAATTGCTTTATAAAAAACAGCCTACTGGTTTTCAGTTGGAGAACAGTTTAACTTTTCCATAGTCTAATTTACCAACTCAGATAAACTTTCATGCTAAATTAAGCCAGCCTACTATGTATGTCAAAGACATTATTATAATAACCATTTCATTTCACCACGTTTAAGTCATGAACTCAGATCATATCAAAACTATCAATAATATAAGGTACACGTTCAACATACCATTCAGTTATAATACGCTGTAAAATAAATACAAATCAAAACCTTTGATGAAAATTGTTGTGGGTAGAAACAGTAATGTGGCAATTTAGATACAATAAAATGCAAATGATGCTTTTATTCCAGTCTGTGATTGATTCCATTGGAACTATCCACATTATGTAATAATATGCTCTATTTGATGGAAACCCCGAGGCTATTGTCTTTTTCGGCCTTTAATCAGACCGGGCTGTTTTAGCCGCTGGCGAGTCAAACAGACCGCGAAGCATCTTTAGCCTGTCTGTATTCCTCGGCATTTGCTGTTCAGCATGATGTAGAAAACTCAAATGCAGAAACAATGCTTTAAAGACGACTTTCTTATTGTGCAAAGACCCCGACACTGTATACTATAGGTCGTCAAATAGTGCACCTACGCACACAAGCATAACATCTAAGTGAGGCCTAGGAAAAAGCCCATCATTATTCTTTCTTGTTCTAAGATGACAGGTTTTTAAGATAAACCTTTACATGTACGAAAGGCTGGAACCCCTTTGTCATCACCCTGACATAGTTGTTTTAGCTGGACAGATCGCATGCCGTGTAGCCAACATCTTCGGCGCATCAGACATTTTGCAACCATGATTGTATCGCAACCTTATCCTCCTTGGATATCACGGCGTCCCAATGGCTCAGACGTAGGTACTTAAGTCTTTTACGTCACTACCCCTCAAGGCATTTAGGATATATACCCCAGCGCATTTCAGTGACGAGAGAACAGACCTTTCCTGTGTATTACATTGCTCGTTCTGTACTGGTTTACACAGCTATGCTTCACCCATGTCGTGAGTCTTACAGGACGACATTCCGACTGCTCAGCTCCATGCCTCTTGGTAAACAGGACACGGACTACTGAGATGTCAGCAGCTTCATGATAATGAGCACACATTATCCTTTCCAGTGACCTACTTCGCAGGCAGAGCATGATAGACCTTGCTGAAGAGGAACGTGTCATTAAAGGCAGTAAAAGTAAGAGCAGCAGGGATTTCCATATTCGCCTCTGATGCGCTGTATGATGGCCCACCTGGACGGCTCTGGTCTCACTCGCCTTTTAATGGTTATAACCTTGTGCATTCTGAATCGCCTGAGTATTAAGGGCCCAAACAAACAGTGTGCAGTTTATGAAACCTTATTCTGCATCGTTGATGAAGGTTAGACATCCAGGTGGAGAATATCTGAAGACAATTCAATCTCTATATCTAGCAAAGATTGGATATTATGCATCATACTAATTCTCTTTTTTTCTTCAACCTATGATCCTATATATAATATCAAGGTAGTTCTTACTGCTATTGAAACGACGATGAGAAAGAAAGATAACAAGACGGACCTATTCTCTAAGAATTGCTCGCCTTCGAGATAAAGCTCTGTGGCTCTCAACTGCTTATCAGCAATTTCATTAGAATTCAGATGAGGTGCCCCGCCCTAAGTGCCCCACGATAAGTAAATGATCCGTCCTGAGACGTACGAAGCAATTGAAACCCCTCGCGAGCAAAGTAGAGCTTCGATGGCCAAAATATTCCATTCAGTTTTTTTCTGCACTGTTTCAAGTAAGCCGTTTCATTCTCAGAAGAAAAGCGAAATACGTATGGTTGGTACTTATGGGAGTGTAAAAAAACCCCACAATACCTTCAGATTTATTAGATTATTTGGATTAAGATATGACAAATCTTATTTTTATAACAAGAGCATCCTGATAGTATATTTCATTCGTTCGCAATGATGACATTGCAATAATCAGCCTGATTCAGTTGGCCCTATGGAATTCTGTACCGATTGTCTATTTCGAATTCTGTAAGCTCCACAGGGGATGACGGATAACTGATAATCCTGCTGCCGGTAGTCTTTGTGTTTTTCTTTGATTCTCCATTTCTGTAGGCGGTGTATATATTTGTGAAAGGACTATACATTTAGGAAGTTATTGTTTTTGCATACGTATAAGAAGGTAAACCGTTGTTGATGTGTTACAGCGGTCAGCAAAGTCTATCTCAAGAATATCAATATTTGAGGATCGGTGTGTCACCTATGTAAGGAGGGTCATTTGCCGTGGATGAAAAAGAGTGTTAAAACCTCATTAAACCTCAACGAGACGAGATCACATCGAGAAAGGGCGTCCCAGTGTCCCCTGGGATCCACTGCATTAATAATGTATGGCGTGCGCCATAACATAACGCTACATCAAGCAGCAGACCATGTAGCAAGCTTGTCAGGACGCCCTGGCATTGTCTGCCGCGGCCGCCAGCTACAGCTGCCCCAGAAAGGTTAATAATAATGAATCTCCGCGATGAATGACGAGCTTCTACAGAAAAAATAATGCAGTGTCCATACGGCACACACGGCACTCAATATATGACGGATTCTCCCCGCCATTATTAATTGATGACTTTAATTAAAACATACAGGGGCATGTGGGTATGATGAAGTCCTCTGTACAATACGAGTGCCTGCAGTTGAAGAATGGGCGTTATGAATGCATGCGATAGTTTGGTGCCATTCATTAGATACTATCAACACCAAAATCCCTGTGATGATGAGGGATACAACAATCTACCTCAGTTCGGGATTTATTACAAACAGGACGTGATAGTGGTGCTGAGAAAGCGCCCACCCTCCGCCACAGAACGGGGCTGATATTCGTATTGTCTCTTTCGTGAAAGAGACGAGTTTGTCATCCGGACCTGTCACGCTTCACATAGCGGCGCGCCCCGTGACATGAAACATGCTGCCAATCTCTGGGGAATACCACAGGAAAATTAACGTGCGGGAGGCCTTAATAATCCAGTAACATTCACCGGACATTCAAAAACACACTTACTGATAACACATAGACTTCAACAGTTGATACGAACTGGTCATTCGTAAGAGTGGTTCTAGAAATTTACCAAAGCCAGCGGACATTCGGGGCCATGAAAATATCCCTATCATCTATTATACATCAATGTGTATTGGGTTACATCCGGTATCGATGGTTGCAACCAGCCTCTGCAAGGTTTACCCTCTTGCCAGTCTATGAATCAATGTCACGATGTTTTGGATATATCGTTTTTTCATCCAGTCGCGACGTCTCTGTGTTCTAATTTTCGGTTTGTAGATTATTCTTCATATGGTGTGATGAAATCACAATTAGGTTCTTGTTCCGCTGACGACTACATTGATTGAATTCGTCGGAGGTACACCTTGATCCAAAGAATATTTTTGGATATATACTTATAGCACACATCTTGAATATGTAAAAGAAGGTTGACATATTCATATACCACGCTCAGGAAACATTGTGATCGTCAAATATGACCTCTGACCTATGACGTCATTGCCAGAACGGAAACCTTTGATAATCAACTAATCATCGATCACGGTAAGAACTCAATCAAAAACGAGTTACATCGTAGGCGCATCAGTTTCAGGGTGTTGTGTACAGTATGTTTTTATACTGAACATCTGCATATTCTGTACTGTCAGTGACCAATTGTCGGTGATACGGTTACAACATGCGGTGCCGGCTGGTGTATTAGCAGTTGTTGGTAACTGTCCTACAACGATCTAACGTTCCGTTATGCTTGAAAATGTAACAGCCAGTGAGTCCACAATCTGGATTCTTAATCATGTAAATATGTGGAACTTGAAAGAAATCTCATTGAGAAGAATGATACCAAAATTATGGGATCCATTTTCTTTACTTTCATGCCACACACGGAATAAATCTTGCAGCTTTACGTTTTTCTGTCATTAATTTGATTTGCTAAATTTCATTGGGACCCTTGAAATGAAATATGTATTGAACGCCATGCGGTATAGTAGGCAATGTTGTTGTGATGTCACAGGGGAATATCGTTCAGGTCAACAAAATACTAATGACATAATATATATGCGTACAACGCATACCGCATTGTCGGTAATACTTGCTCCAATGTAATGTATAATATATGCGTCATTTCCAATGTTCCCGTCTCTTTAAATCATCATCCAGGTGACTGGTCATCTATTTTCCCGACACACTGAAGCGTCATCAGTCATTGTAAAATTTTAACATTGAAATCTCCACTTCATTCAGCCGATACTGTTCATTGCGTTTTTTCTTCAATTTTCATTTTCTGTTTTTCACACGTCATGACGTTCAGAGATAGTAGTAGTTAATACCTGTGTGGATACCCTCATTTTCTTACAGAAGTATATTGCATGTTGGGTAGTGGATTTGGTAGGATAAACATTTGTACTAATTTACTAGTACCTTCAATATGTTAAGGTTGTACTTACATGTACATGTCATGTGCGATTCAACTTAGCACCTGTGGCATAATTACCTGTCTGTGAACAGGCCATCCTCAATAAAGGCATAGTTTTACTATGTGGGGTTACGTATCAAAACATCAATACAACAATGAAAAACGATAAAATCACATTCATCATCTTACCTCCACCGCAGACCTTTTGGAGTCCAGGTTGTTGAACATGTCACGTGCGAATTTTTTAACCATCTCACTTCCGTTCATCTCCACAATCTTCCAGTTGTTGTTCAGTTTATATTCCTGAAAGGAAAATAGATGGAATCATGTAACAGCGTCCAGTCAAGCTGTTTTAGAGTTATGGAATTATTTCACAGAGTCCAGTCAAGTTATTCTAAAGCTGTCACTCACAGGAGTTCATCCTTTCTATTGAAATTATTCCATTTTTTTAACGAGTTTACCCAGTGGAAGGCCACGGAGACTACATCTTGGCACTAGTGAACTAACCCTCACTGAAGCAGCACCTCTTCTGTCTAAGTCAGCAACATCAAGATTTAGAGAAGCTCGACTAAGTGACCCAATAGCAGGGAGAAGCAGGGGTTGTAGCAAATTATTGCCTAAATTACTTCCATATTACGAGCGAACTCCACTTTATCTAATAGTAATATACAAACTACACTTTATCTAATAGTAATATAATCATGTTACAAAGCCATACAAATCACACACAAAGGGAATTATACCGGCATTGAGCAATGCTCTTCATTGGCTTCCGCTCTTAGCTTGTTTGTGTATCGTTGTTGTTTTCTGGTGCTACGATACGTCCATCTAGCTAACCGGGAAGCTTAGAACATGGACTTAACATGCTGAAACATCCCTAGTCGTAGAGTGCAGAGAGGATCGGTCTGAGCATATTTCCATCCGTCCCTATGACGTCATGTCCTCAGGGATGGGTTTACGTTTGAGCGCAAATATCGGTCATCATGGACAGTCCCTGTCCCAAGAACATGGTCTCCCGTCACAGTGGGAAAAGCAATTTGATCGGCTAAATGAAGGCCATTTATTCGCTTGCGGCATTAATTTCTGTTGCGTTAATTTGACGAAATACTCCCATACAATACAGAAGAATGAATGGTGAAATTAGCGTGGGATGATCAACCAAATACAATTGTAATTTATTCGCATGTGGCGTTCGTTTCTGTTAAGCTAATTTGCCAATTTGTCTACCGTAAAAACAAACATTGTGACAACAGAAAAAATAATTGTACCAACACAATTTTATTAGAGTATTGAATATCATTGTGGCATCCATTTTTGTTACTTGCAAAATCTACTATAAGATATTCGACATCGTAGACTTACTGTAGGAACATTGAATGAATAAATGTTACCATAGAACGGATATGAAACAACCACCATCACAATCTAAGGGTCGGGTCATTACTCATATAGTAATTATCTAATAGCCTTTCTCTTTAGAAATATGCTGATGAATCGCCGATTGTTTTAGTATTTTACATCTCTTAAGATGAGATATTAGATGCTTGCGAAGCATGTATGATAACGGTACTGATAATGGCATAGGTAAAATATCTGTATGTATATAGGTTAGTCAGTGTATTTGCATTTTGAATAACCGGCATTGATGTACCGGATAATTTGATACTCCTCTAGCATGGGGGAGGGTGATCTGTGTGAGTATAAATAGAACCAGAGTAAAATGGACACGGGGGACGATAGTGCCATGCAGGAAACCTCTCGACTTCATTCGAAGCCGGGTCGCCGTTATATGAGGTCGTATCAGAATACCGAAAAAAAATGCTGGCGTCGAATTTTATGAAGTGACCACTGGCAGATATTTTGTTTTATTGTGAAATGTGGATCGATTTCGGTCGTTAGATGATTTCATGGTTTACACAAATCTGTTTATTCTGTAAGAGCTATATGTGTCCCCCGTATTGAATTTCGGACATCGAAGGAATGAAGGTAGCGCGGGTAGCCCGGCATGCCGTTCCCTGCCTGGCACAGATCCTGTGCAGGAATATTGTAGCGAGACTCCAGATTCTATAAAAATCGATCGCTGCCGTCCATAGTAAGCCGGCCAAATTTTCCTCAGCCCGATGCGTTCGGGTGAAGCTCGGCGCGAATACCGTCTGCGCCTTTTTAATTGCTAGCGTGTGGGTGCCAGAATGAATGTCTGTTGATTCAGGGGATGAACGCCGTTTGGTGAGAGCCCTGTATCAGGCGGGCCCGGGAAGTATTTCACCGGTAGCGGTGATATATGCAGGCAGATGACACGATATCTTTATGATGTATGTCCATGTAGAATTATTGTATATGCTTACATTTCGGAGGAGGTCTGCTCCGCTGAAGTACGTGCTCAGTCGGTACAGATTCGCTCCAAAATTCTCCGCCCATTTTCTGACGCTGTAGGAAAAGATACAGAAGACAGCTCAGGATATATTTAGCATCTCGCATAACTAGAGAACGGGCTAGAACATGTCCATGTACAAGCGTAGGGAGAAGACAAAATAAAGCGGAGGGCTTACTCTAAGTCGTTGATCTGCTGTTCTGAGCCAGAGGGTGTTATCTGTGCGAGGAACAGGCCGAAGCCGAGCCCGAACAACATCACCGACCACCGCATGTTGAATCCTCGGGGTCGACTGCTTGTCCCTGCCGATGGCACGCGCGCTACTCTACGGACGGCCCTAGCCGAGTGGGCACTACCTCATCTGCTCCGTACACACGGGGTGCTGTTTGTGGTGAAACAGGGTGGGCAAACAGCGGTGTAAGACGAAGCTAGCGGTGACAACAGTGCGGACGGACGGCTGTCTGAATATCGGCGCTGCTCCGCTGTCCTGGCTGCAGGGGATGCAGGGTAAAACAGGTGCATGGAAAGGTGGCGCGTACCACTTCGCCGGGGTACATGGGGAGGGGAAGCATCTCTCCGCGCCCGCTTACACCAACACAGGGCTGCTTGAATGGAATTATCGTAACCTCCACGGCAAATCTATTGTTTTACAGCAACATTGTCTTACTACACCAGTTTTCGTCCTGCAAAATATAAATTATAGGAGAGGCTAAAATTCCGCGGCTAACGTAGGTCACCGTTATAAAGCGTATTGGTAGCTGATAACGTTCTACTGGGGAAGCATCCTGTTAAAATATTCTACTACTACACAAGGAGTCGTCTTGGTGTATTTTCGGTATATTTCATGTCGGCATACCTCCGTTATTCGGGACAGACGACTGGCCCTGTAGGAGGAAATCATTTGGAACATTCCACTTCGTGATAGGGAGGGGCCCATGAGAGATCACGAATTCCCCACCGTATCGACTGTGATCGATAAGATAAGACTAGCCGGGAAGTAACCAGGTAATACATCAGCTCGGCACACAGAGGAGGCGCTGTGACGACTGCTGCGGGCGGGTCTCTTCTCTTTACATTCACAAGCAATCTTTTTATGCAAAGCTTTTCAGTAGGACTGCGGTAACGTCAAGCTAAACGTTTGACGCGACGGGGCAGTTTCGACATATCTGAACATTAAAAATCGAAAATCGATGAATGAAAAATGAGAATGTTTTATTGACACTTCAGTGACTCACCAGGCATAGTCACGGTTGGCACAAAACAAGTATGGGCGCCTACGGTAATCGATTTAATCAAAGTATCGTGATATAAACAAACAAACAGACGGTATTAGTCGCTTTTCGGGTGGAGAACACAGCCCAGGATCTCTTTGCTTGGATGTGATTATTCCGTATTTACTTGTCGCATTTAATCGTAATTACTATTCCAAATTTAATATTGTAATGTCGTTTATTCTGATTTCACCTAACTAAATCAGATGTCACATGCGTTCTGAACTTCTGATCACTGAAAAGGAGTACGTTCTCATCAAATGAACACGATGGTTTTCTTCTTTTTAGATACCTGGATTTTACAGGAACCTTTTCAGCTGCATTACATATATTTGTAATATGTATATATTTGTTATCGTATTACATCATACTGCCATGTTGTTCACATTAGTGTTTGGCACATTTTCCTGAAAGCAAATACAAAATTTCTCGCCTCTTTTGTGTCCTTTGTCATTGTGTGTCCCAGTCCGTGGTTTAGCTACTTTTAGATGAACCTATGAAAAATAAACAACTGGGCTCATACTGCCTTCTTTTCGAAATATTCTTCATTGTTGTTGCTGCTGCTGTTGTTGTTGTACGCTAGAAAGAAAACATTTGTTCATTTTTGCCACCGATAGCTAGGATAGGGACAACAGTCTAAGAAAGATTACATTCTAGGAGATGGGGCGGTGGCGAGCTGAGAGATCTGTTGGTCCGGAAGCAACATCTCATGGGTTTTCAAACGTTCCAATTACACGGAAGACATACATAATTTGTAACTGTCTGTCAATTACCATTACAAAACTCGTGTCTCAAGAATGCATAAAACAGGTAGCTCCTATACTAGCAAAAATATACATAGATGCGCATATAAGTTCGCGGCGGCTCAATACTCGCGGTTTTCGCGGTGGCGTCTTCACCGCGAAAATGCTCGTTCTGTCTTCTGTCCGCCCACTACCTTATTTTAACCGTGACCTAAAAACACCGCTAACACTGCATTTTCTTCCTGCCGCGAAATTATATGGCCGCGAACTTAGATGAATTTACGTTCAGTCGGTGTATATGTATGGGGATCGTTTGCATTTTCTCCGCTTATGCCTCAGTGTCACACTGCACACTTTAAAGCTCAATACGTCCATTCTATATTATCAGCTTTTGTCACCAAAATGACAGCCACATTCACCTGAAGCGACGGCCCAGGAATTGGGTCTGCCAAGATAAATACCGGCACGCTGGCCTTGGCCGCCGGCAGTCAAGCGTGCATCGAAAATGAATTCGGCCATTACTATTTCATCTTGGCTCTCTTCCTCCAATTCTCCAAATGCATTTCCGTCGCCGAGGCTTGTTATATCGGGACGGTGATGGAGGGTCCCACGGTGCGATTTGTGGGCGGAGAGTGGGAGTTAAAGCTCCGCCAGGTGTTTTACGGTGTCCCCGATGTCACGCGACAGCCAAGGTGAAGGCTACGGGAGGCTAGGCCACGGGTCAAGATAACGCCTGGGCTAAAACACGGCCTCCATTCTTACCATTCTCATCACGAAAGGGGTAGAGGATAGTAATCGAGAGTAAGATTGGGCAACATGAAAATCGGTGAAGAAGGAAATGATGAAGAACCACGCATCTAGAAGTTACCCGCCTGTTTCTCGGCGCGATGCCAGAAGCCCAATCTATACGTGTCTTGAATCAGCTCCTGTAGTAATATGTCATCGGAAAACTCTTAAGCTTAGGAATCCTTCAAAACATATAATACCAATAATACATCGTTTGTGTGGGAAACTCTCTATGGCTTTGAGACTTAACAGTTGGGAAACGACACGTTGGGTTGATTGTGAAAATTGTTGTAGGAAAGTTGAGACGAGTGGAGGAAGTTTAATGACTTGTGGTAGTGCAGATCACATCTCAGTTCGCTAGGGAAATTAGCTAACTCAACAGTCCCATGGCCCAGAAGACTTCAAACGACCACCGCTCTTCTGAGAAGCACGAATCGGAGAGAAGAAAACGTGTTATCTATATTCAAAGAGCAAGTGTATTTTATACCAAAGCCAAACAAAACTATTCGTACATTTTTCGACTCGTTAGAGTACTGGCATCGCTGCGATGTTCAGCAATCAGATCAAAGGCTACGTGAATTCGATTCCGGTTGTTGTGCATATTCGTCACCAGAGAACGAACGAATCCTTGCTCCTCTAACGTCGATGAAGGTTAGACATCCAGGTATATGATGCAAACACGCGTTATACAAAGTAGGTTGAACAACTGAATAAAGTCTCTAACATTAGTCTTCAGCAACTCTAACAAACGGACATATTAAATCTTACTGAAAATAGTGGCGGTATATACTGGTAGTACACTTGCTGTGATGTTAGTACTCTCATGGCGGTTGTTATTCGGCCTACGCAAGTCTTTGATCATGTAGCAAGTACATTACACCACAAGATTTGCCTTGTAATCTCGAAGGTTTTACCGGAAAACGTGACTAGAATGGGGGTACCTTTGTCCTTGGGAAAGAGGGTGATTGCTGGCGGAATCTTGCTTTAGGCAAGCATTTCTGCAGATTCTTTCAGGAAAACATTTCTTCGATGGAAATTGTATATTTCTTCACAGAATGGCCGAATATCACAGATCATCATTCACAGATAGAGATGGGGAAATCGTTGGACTTTCTTCTTAGTCAGCCAATTTTGGGTGTAACTAATCACTACCCGTTGGCATTCTAGGGAAACTCGCTCCGAATGGCTGGCGTTCAGATGAGATGCGTCACGACGGATAGCTGTAAAAAGCAGCAATGTTTAGTGAGCACACCTAGCGATTAGAGTGTGAACTGCAAGTCTTGCTGTTTGACGTTTAAGTGACGATGCTGCTGTTTACCATAATACAAGGACGTCTTCCAAAAGTTGCTTTTTCCAATTGATGCAGGTGTCAAAAACTATGCATATCTGAGAGCTAGCTAATGTGATACGAATGCTATATATCATCAGCATTGCGTGAACATTGATTCTGCAGGTGTACCAGGTAAAATACCACCTGAGGTCTTGGTACAGTTCAAGGATATCAATGAAAGAGACCCAGACATTCAATGTGCATGAAGACCATTGTAGATTGAAATGCAGTAAAGACCGGTTTTCAGGGGGCCTTATACATTAGGATACAAAGGGTTGCAGTCTGTTTGTGAGGCTGTGTGACAATGGAAAAAATGGCACAAGGTTTTGAAAGTCAACATATTTTATGTGCATATCCCTATATGTCTGCTGTCAAAAAGGATATCTTGATTGTATTTGAATTATAGAAGAGCATCAGAATCTTTCACAAAATGAAGACATTTACATTATGGAAAGGACAGGGAGGAATGAGTATTGCTGCTTGATCAGTAATTGTTTCTTAGTTTGACACGTATTTCAAGTCGTATCACTTGATTCAAAGTCTCAATTAACATTGGACCTTTACCTAACCGTATCTATCTAACCTTCTTCCTCTTAAGTTTGCCTTCTGGCACCATCTTTCTATTGGTCACAAGATTAGGCAGAAGAGAGAGGGTTAAGTAGTACACGTCCAATACCTTTATAGTATCATACTCACTCTAGCAATTATTATGTCATTTCCCTGAGACAGAAAACAATTCATACTAACCTAGTATTCTGCTACCTTACTTGACCTATATAAAATGTTTTACAGAAACTTTATTCACATCACTTTAATTTTTTTGTAGTTATTATACCTTCGCATATATTGTCACTGACTCATTCAGTTGATATCTGTATGCACAACTTACTTTCACACACTGATTATTCTAAGTTAGGAAAATTGTTAAAGATTATACAAGCATGCAGTAGCTCTGAGGGTAAAAGAGACCTTGCTATTAGTTCATCTCTGCCTGTAAATTCTTAACTAGTCGTGACTTGATGTCAGGTAGAAGACTAAGGTGTGTGTCCGCACACCTGCCGATGCACTGTTCCATCATAGCTGTCAGCTCCACCTGGTTTGTGTTCCCTGCCTTCATCTTGTCTTGCACCTGTGGACAGGTAAACATCACGTCTTACAGGTGTTTATAAACAAATGAAGCAGTAAATATCACATCATATTGGTGTTTCTGATCATATCTATAGTCTTATGCATATCTTTACTAAGTAAAGGTTAAGCGGTTAAACTGAGAACAAAGCATTACTTTCTTTCGTTAGCTAGTAGTGCAATGCGGCTTCACTACGACCTTGCGTATTGAGCCAGGTAGACCGGGTCACCCCTACTCTTCTCGATAAGTTGGGTTCTTTTACGTGCAGAGGTTCGACACTTGATGCTTATGCCTGAAGCTCCCTCATTCACGGGGCTGCTGGCTTTACATCACCATCAGAAATGATGGTAACAGATTTTAAAGTTTAACTACAACTGGTTTCCAACATCCCATGGAAGGCAGGGGTATCTGTCAGTTACATGTTGTCATTTATAATCATGGCTACATAAACATTGCTATCTTGAACAAACAAAAAACACTCAAACATGTAATCTAATACTCTTCCTCCCATATTTGGTCAGATATGAAGCCACAAACTCTACAAGGCCTCTATTTTGATTATGGTGTTAGTCAGGAGTTAACTGACTAAAGAAGATCTTATTGGGCCTAATGCAATTAATGCAAAGAGTGCATGCCATTTTAGTTAGTTACGGATGTCCTTGTAGGTCAACATATTTCCATGCACTCATATTTCCCCAGTACCATTCCCCAGTGGAATGCCCTGCCTGGCACGGTTGTGATGGCTCCCACCGTTAATTTCTTACATAACAGGCTGAAGGCCTCCCCGCCCTAGCCTGGGACCTCAACTCCCCCCTACTTTGCCCCTGATGGGGTTATTTGGGGGTATTGATGATGATGATAAGTAACACGAGTCTGATAGAAACAGTCTGCCCCACCTCATCCTGACACGTCCTGGCACAGCGCTGCAGGCGGCTCTGGAACTCGTTCAGTTCGTTGGTGACCAGCTGTTGGGACCGGCTCAGGGGCTGGCTACATCTGTCTATACACCTACAGTCAGGAGAGTAGAACATTTAACTGTAAGGCTCGGGCTGGCTAAACCTGTCTATAGTACTATACACCTACAGTCTCTTGGCTCCCGGGAATCGAACCCGGGCCCGCCAGTACATGAACCCACGAACCACTAGGCTAAAAGGTCCGGACCAGTTAGACTGGTCAGGAAGTGGCGCTTGAACCACACTGTTACAGGCAACTTACAGCAGTATCCAACAGGCTCCGGTGGCCTATTCGATACTGTTTGGCCCTTCGGATACTGCCTTGCCACAGGTAGATCTGCTTGGAGATGATGGAACTGTTAGATACTACTGTCATGACTGTGGCAAAGTTTTCCTCGCTGTTTGCTTTGTCATCCACCCTCGACCCACTGAAACTAAAATTATGTCATAATCACAACTTCACACACCCCATTTTCCCGGCCAAGTTTTTGTTATCTTACGTTATGAAAATGAGAAAAGCTATATGCAGCACATGTTAAGACTAATTCTTCCTGATCCCGATAGTTAAAGTTTAGAAAAACCAAGGAGGTTGGAAAAACGTTTTTAGGTAACATGCATTCATATGCAAGATGGATTCTGATCTGGCGCCCCCCTCCCAATCCGATATTGGTTCAGCTTTTTCACGAGATCACACCTTCCCACATCGTCCATACTTGCACTGCTATCATTGCAGCATGTTGCACTGCACGTGAACATCTTAGCCTGCATCTTTCGGATGTAGTCTCGCTCGATATCTGTCACCAAAGTTTTGACCGACTGTTCCACACGTGCCTGAGCGTCCGCCATCTTGATGACCTCCGGAGAATGACCTCTGAAGACCGCGTAGGCGAGGGATTGATACCATGATGAAACAAGACCACATAGGTAACATAGATGATTCACCGTGCATGCATGCCACCTACCGGGCATCGGTGTCACTGCAGTTCCTGCAGTCAAGTTGTACTACAGTTGTACCAAGGAGGTTTTGTATATCTATAAAAAAAACCTCCTTGGTTGTACCAAAACAGATTTTGCAATATTGCTTAGTTAACGTTACCACCAGACACCTTTGGTTACTGAAGAAAATAAAGGAACTTGGCCATAAGTTGCCAGAGTAGGCCAACTAACATTATAAATACGTTGATGAAGGTTAGACATCCAGGTAATAAGATACACCAAAAAAAGTTAACGTTATTCAAGCAACAGGATAAAATTTTTTTGGAAAAAGTCACAATATCTCCACAACAATGATTCTCAAAACCTTACCAGACTATGGACCTTATGGGACTTTGGACCGTCCCCGTTATGTCCCAGATTTTGCTGTCTGAAGCAAACCAATTTGTTATAAAATCTACATTACTTCTTCCCCCTTGTAAAAAGGCAATTCTTAACTTTCTATCAACATGTAACATTACTTAGTACTATATAAAGCTACAAAGTAACGAACACAGACCCACATATTTGTACTACACCTTTTACTTCTGAACAGACCAGTCACATACCAATCCATGGACAAAACCATCTAAATAAGTCTGATCTCCACGAACTTACAAACCAAAGGTTTCACAAAATAACAAGCATAAAATATTTTTTCCTAACCAGTAAACCACCTCACGGCGAGGTGATATGACCTTTAAACTTAGATAAATGAGGTATTTTAGTCATCTGATTGTGCTCTGAAATACATATATGAAAATGCAATATGACTTTATACATTGCAAACAAAACAATAGATGTACATTAAGGTGCCCAGCACCACTGGCAAGTTGTAATACAAATTTACACAAACTTTGTTGCAAAAATATGCAGCCCTTTCAGTTGGTAAATGTAACCCTCCCTGTTTCCAGGTCTCAGGCTTTGTACATATTGTAATTGACCTTTGACACAGAGAGGGCTAACGTTACAAACATAGCACCACATTTGGCGCTCATGCTCCTTCCATGCATTTCTATCTCAATAGACAATAGATATCCAGCATGGGCCCCAAATCTTTTCAGTTTCTTGTAAAACTACAATACTATAAATTAAATCAAAATAGAATCTAAAACTGGCAAAGAAAAACCTGACAGGTAAAAAATCACTTGTGAATTGTTTTCCAAGGACTAAATCTTGACATCTTTTTCTACTTCATAAAAACATAAGAGCAAGTAACAACGCACCTCATTTTACAATATTTTACATTCACGTTGATCCAAGTTTGGGAGTCCTGAATCCACTACTGGCCAATCTAAATCAAAAACATAAAATCACCATTCTACTTGATCTCTGTATCTTTTCAATAATAGTACATCATCTTAAAGGTAATGAATATACAAGATCTTTACACGTATCAGCCAGAAAACCTGACTTTAAACTGCAGGTGGATGTACAGAATATACTGTGCAGCACTTCAAGGATCTATCCAAGGACCAGCAACTGCAAGACGGCATCACAGCCTTTGTTTGATGCTTTTCTTATTGCTTAGATATGCAAAACAACTTATTACAGATCTTTACAAATGTCAGAAAAATACTTTCTTGCTTGACTCACTTTGTTCCTCAGTGGGCAACTGCTAACTGAGGAACTAACAGATTTACAGATTTTTAGCAGCTTGCATGTCATATCAATGATTATTCATTCCAGTCTAACGCTTAACTCTTCAACCAGAACAAGTTTTTATAAGCTGTATCTTAGATCAGGGCTATCTCCTGGACCCGTCCTGAGACGGTAATTTGCTTGTTGGGACTAAAAATTTCACCCTATCCGTCCAGTAAATCTGAACTTCATGACCAGAAATTGCAGAAATGGTATTTTTGTAAGCTCTAAATGACAGATTTAGCAACAGAAATGAAGAACATGGGCTCTTAAACAATGAGTGGGATGTAAAAAAGTCTAAAGCCCTGATCTAGACACTAAAAGTGTGTTGATTAGACTGGAATATGTTGCGGTACTATAGGGAATACAAATGAAGTTCTTAAATAAATACTTCAAGCATTCAGACACCAAGCCTTTGTCAATGAGCACTTTCTATCTTGAAGATCATGTCTATTGCAACATCTACATCCTCTGCTTCATACGCTGGCTTCTTCAGCTCGGGATCGAGCTTAAAGTCTCTGTGCACATGTCCGTTGTGATTGGCTCGGTAAGCGTTCCGTTCCTGGGTCTCTTCCATGTTGGGTCGGTACACGCCCGTGTGTACCAGGATGGATTCGCAGGCCTCGCAGCCCAGCACGTCCGGAACGTCCTCGCCAACTTCCTCCACGACCGCGGTGACCGTTCCCTCCAGCTCAACCTGTCGCAGCGCCTTCTGTGCGGCCTTCTTTGCCCGAGCCTTCGCGACCTTCTTCTGCAGGTACTTGTTGAAGAGGTTGGCACCATAGATGTCTGCCTCGGGATTGTCACTGTTTGAGAGAAGAGAAAAAAATGCAATCTCTATCTCTCATGTACTAGAGCTAAGGACTTCATAGATAAACTGATTATTTCAATCACCTTCCATTCTCAAAAGTTAAGCTTAAGAACAAGCAAAAAACTAACTCTTTCAAAGTTACAGAGAGTACCACTAATATTCCAAAAAAAAGTTGATCCTATTATCCTTTCTAGTTTGTTTTATTAACAATTTTCTTCAATAAAAGTAAGTGTACTCTTATCAAGTGACCATGTAACAAAGAATAGGCCCAGAGAGTCGGAACAACAATCTTAGTCTAACAGACCACACAGTGACCACCCACCATAGTTACTAAACCCATGAACACTTACCCGATGGCATAGATGGTCCTGACTTGTTTGAGGCCCAGTTGTTGCGCCTGGGTTTCCACCACATGCTCGGCATGGTGGTACGTGAGGTCGCTAGGCTTCCCAATCAACCCTGTGTACTTCAGTTCGCTTCCCGTCACCTTGTTGTACACCGACTCAAGGCACTGGAGGAACATGCCATGGCCAAACCTGCAAGGGTAGAAGCAGTTTCATGTTAGACTATTGTGAGTGAGACAATAGTGTGCAATGTAAATAAAAAGATAGAGTGTCTATTGTGAAAGGAAAGTAGACTTTATGATCTGATGTTGACAATTTGCAAGCTTTAAACACTACAAGATACATGTGTAAGAGCATTTTCTTTTTTTCATCAGAAAAAACAATGACTTTTCTCAAAGAAGTTAACAGTAGAAAGTCTTTGAGATTAGTTATTGAACCTGACCTTGGCATGGGTGCTTCTGCCATCCACATCAGGTCCATATTGCAGGCCAGGAGTGGCATGTGGGGGTCTGGCACCTCCTTGGGAAGGTAACATGGCCGCCCGTCCGTCAGCAGCACGTCCAGTATCAGCTGTAGGTGTGTCTCCCACCTCACCGGCTCGCCAAACAACACTACTGCCTCGATTCTGTGGAACAGAGGAAGGTGTTAGATACTTACCAACATACTGATTAGTTAACAACAACACTGACTGTTTCGAAATTTTATCCAGTTGCTTGAGTAACTATTTTTAGCATATCTTACTACCTGGATGTCTAACCTTCATCAACGTACTGCCTTGATTGGCTTGGTAAGGTGTTGGGCACAGCGAGTACCAAATCACGAAACAACACCAGTACCACTGCCTTGATTCTTTGGAAGACAAGTGTATGAAAAAAGGATCTTTGAGTTTGACTGTAGTCTCCAACACAAAGGATAGGATGTTGTCATTGACATTTCAGCAATGATACAGATGACAATAACAACATTTTGGGTACAACTTTAACCAATGAATAATAATTCACCTAATTAACAGTGTTAATGAGGGAAGTCTAATATGTCATATTTCACATTCTCCAGTCAGTAAATTCTTCAACTCTCAAATCAGCACCGTTCAAATCAGGCAGATGGCTGTCCCTGTAAGAACGTTGCAAAATATTGACCATTCAGCTCTTTCAGGGGTCACTTAGTGGACTTTGTACACTCACTGAGGGGTCAATAATAGACCAAGTATTTACCAAAATCACAAGATGCACAAAGCACTGTGACAAAAGGGCAAAAGGGGTGGCCATCTTGATCTAGTACATTCACACCCTCTAAATCCCTGATGTGAAACGACCTAAATACCACAGGAGTCAGAACCTGAGGTTAGGATAACAAACAATCGGGGGTCACCTAGTTCTGTACCCCCATACCAAAATTCTCTCCAAAAAACTGCTGAACTGTGTTTATATAAGATGAGTTCTCTATGTAATTTGAACTACATTTAGTTACCAATAGAGAAATGTCTTTTTTATCTTACAGTTCAAAACATAAATGCATCATGGTAGCAGAAACTATGGTTCTTTAGTTTAGTGCCCCTATGTTTTCAATCACCAAACTTAGCCTTGACCCTTTTTTTCAACATGTTTGCTCATTATAGGTCAGGAGACCACTTCCAGGCACTGAACTACCTACTATGTGGTTACCATGAAACAAGAACTGAAGGCTACTTAAAGGTTACAGGTTACATGAGTAGGACTGGGACAGCATCTCTTCTCCCTTAGTCAGACATATCATTATTGAGGCAAGCTCAACTCACTGAGAGTGAGGTCTAAGTCTAAACTGACCCAATAGGATAGGCAGGGGTTATGAAGGCTGCTCCAGAAATTCTCAACCCTGTATTAGACTGGAATAATTTTGATCCACTTACACGGCCACACCATCACGGCGACTCTTAAATAAAAGTCAGACACTTGAGCAACTCACCTTGGGAAGTACTGCTCGAACGCACAAGGTGCGTGTTTACGCCGCTTGTGGTCAACCATGTCCAACAGAGGGAATCTGTTCCGTAGGGTGTCCACATCTGTAACCTTCGTAAAACCGAGGCTGAGAGACAGGTTAAGGAGACAACAGAACCCAAATGAAAACATAAATCACAATTCTGACATAACATTGAAATCAAGTGGCTCAGTCTATCAGCTTTTGATGTTACTGCATGTGTTCAACTTTTGATGTTATCAGTTTCCAAATCACAAAATGACAAGAAAAGTTTTGCAACAAACAAGATTTATGATTGAATATGAACCCTGCAGTGAAAGACGCAATTACTAGAGTATTAATAATACATATTTTACTGTACTTCCTTCTAATCAAGTTAGTCTCTGGGAGTAACATCCTGTACATAAATGAAGACTGAAGGTAAGAATACGGTAAGTGATAATTCTTCATGAAAGGATACTTTTTGGCAATTTCAATGATAGGTCCCTGCCCGGACACCAGGACATGTTTGTCATGGAACTGCCTGAACATCTTGAGTGGACTGTGGGACAGGACCACCTGCTCTGGGTCCACCTGGGGGAAGAGACATGAATAATACAAGCATGTTAAAACCACAGGTAGAATGCTAACAGTAACTTGCATTTCATGATAGTGATGATACCCAGGTAGTTGTGACCCTGGATAGAGGATTTAAGATTTTGCAGCCCATGTTGCAATGCTGCTTATCTTCACATTCCAGACTTTAATAGGACTTTTTGAAATTTCTCAGCAAGCGTACATAGCTTTGTTTCAAAATTACAAGGTTATCACATCACATTGGTATGATAAGACTATGGTTATCATGATGTACAATCAGCTACATTATAATTAAAAACAGATGAAATTCCAGAAGATTTTAACCTAGCAGCTACTAGCTTGAAGTTCTCCCTGCTGCCTACCTCTGTAACCAAAAGGGAATTTGGTGCTACTGCAGTGTACTAAGATTCTTTTCTCACCTGTACTTCAAGAAGTTCGGACAGTTGTCGCGCCTTGTTCTGACGTAAGGTGTTCCCGGCGTTGGTTACAAAGACGACCGGCAGTTTGAAATGTCCTCGACTGTCCACAAGTTTGGAGAAGGCTTCTTTAGCAGCAGGGATGGGCGTTCTTCCACGAGTGAGGACGCCATCAATGTCAAATAGGAGCCCAAAACGGGGGTCCTGGAGAGAAAAAACAATGCAATTTAGACAAAGAGTTCTAACATGAAACTGTTGGATGGAGTCCTTACGACTGAATAAAATGACGAGGTTTGAATCTCACTATGAATCTGTTTTGCTTGATCATATTTAATTGGCTAGACCTGTTGTAACTCTACCAACTGACACAAATACTAGTAAACTACATGTACATTTGAATATGGAGTTGAGTGCCTTATCTACAATGTGTGGTTATTATCATCATTTTCATCACCCAGAGTCTTAAGTCACTGCTTTCAATGAAGCCCTGGATGTAACTGGCAACCACTTCTAAATGCTTTCATTTTCATAATAGTTATTGTGATTTTCAAACAACATCTAAATAATTTTTGCAGTGATATATTACTAGAGTATGTCACTGGATTACAAGCTGTAAATGTCAGTAAAATCTATTGGGAGATATAGACAGGTGACAAGGGCACACACAGGGCGAACAATCTTATAACACGTCAGGGCAGTGTGCCCTCGCAGTCATACCAACATTCCAATGCAGAGAATATAGCCTCCCTGACAGCACCATGTACTGACCTTTGTGTACATAATGTGCACCATCAGATGTACTAACCACAAATACCAGTAGTGACATATGGCCTCTGACTGAGTCTCAACTCCCTGTCCTCTGACTGAGTCTCAACTCCCTGTCCTCTGACTGAGTCTCAGTCAGAGGCGACATGTCACTACTGGTGTGACTTTCTTTTGCAATAGTTTTTCAGCCAGAAAGTTTCATTGCTATCATGGTACTCAACCGAGTGTGATGTTTAAACTTTTTTGGCATTCAACATTTTCCATACTGATTGATGTTGATGGTTGTATGTTAATTTCAGGCTTGGTGATTACTTTTCTTGGCACAGCCAACCACCAGAGACCTTGTAACCGAGCTGAAGTCGGCACTGTAAAGTGTAATGGGTCAGGGTACTACTGGTAATCACAGGTCATTGACCCAAGTGGAATTTTCCACTAAATAATACCCAGCTGAACTGGTTTACTAGTCTACCTATAGACTGCTGTTGTTTATCCCCAGAACATACTGACATATACAGTGATGGTGATATAGTAGTACAGCCTATTTCATCCCCTCAAACATCTAGCTTTCTGTGTTAAGTACCTAGCTTCAAATTTCTTATTATTACAAACTGTAAATGTTTGTTGGGATTTAATTTTGTGGTAGGGACAAATTTCACAAAATGGAGTGTTTGCAGTGGTTTTTAGTTTGGGGGTAGGCAGGCAGAAGACAAAACAAGTATTTTTGAGGTGGTTAACTTCACGATGAAGAGGTTCCCACAAAAAACGCTTTTTGACAATACTATATTTCACTGAAGCAGTCCCACTTTAAGATGATTACCTTTGATAACAATGTCTTAACGTATCCAAGGAAATCTACTGAAGGGGACAAGAAACAATGCAACAGTCTTTAGACGTCATTTGCATCATAATGTAAAAATGCTCACTAGTGCTGTGGTTTGGATTTGTTTTAATATGCAAGACAACTCCCCACCAGGTAGCACAGAAGGAACATAATGGCATGTTGGCAAGGATACAAAACACACAGTCCCTGCATCTAGTTCAAACACCAGGGAGGTTAACCTACTTGCACACACATACATTGTATTTCCGTCTTTGCAAACCTGCTACATAGAAACAGTTGTTAAACATAACTACATAAGTAGACTTCTTCAAACACTTGCTAGGGAATGATATACAACTGCATATGTTAAGGTCACATACGTAGTTCCTTCCAACAATGCACCCTGCTCAGACATTTAACACCTTTACTCCTTTGTACCTTTCCGACCTCTCTATTTGGGTTCCCCCACCCCTTTCAGGGACCTACTATATACAGGGCTACTCAGGTGTCCAGAAGCTAGGAATAGCTTGACCACCTGACCAACCTTTCTTCTCTGGCGTAAAAATATTCCAGCACACAGCAACCAGGAAAATGAGAATCAGAATGAACCCCAGTGAACTTTGTCCATGGAAACAGTGCTACGTGCAACTCAGCACATACAGTTTCAAGCGCCATTGCCTCAGTGCCACTTAAAATGCAATCCCCTGGCAGTGGTGCCAACTTGTAAATTAAGAATCAGAAATCAACAATTGAGCCATTACTTCATCAGGCTCACTGTGTGCTGTAAATAGGAGAAATTATAAATTTGCAAAACTATGTTGCCTTTGAATTATCTAGCTCAGCTTTTATTTTTAACTTGGAGAAAACTGGTTTGCTCTTGATCCTATTTGGAATGCATAGAGGGGATAACTTGTGCAGTGAACAGTCTCAGACTTCAATTTCAAAGGAAATGAGTTAGCTATGAACATTCTGGCAGATAGCAGTGAGTGTACATTGCGTGTAAAACAGGGTTTCTCAGAAATTGGCAGTTTGCCCTCTCCTTTATGAGCTATGCCTCAGACCAGCGCATGTGCAGGGACAGACACAGATCACACCGGAGAAGTATAAATGTGTGGGTCGCTAGTAATCAATACCACATAAAACCAGCCATGGTGGCCAGTATCTGTAGAAATGACAACACATACATGTATATACAGTATAAAGAAATAGCATTTCCTTGATGGCCTAAATATGATATGAATTCATCATATCAAAACACCAATGGCAACATACAGACGTATAATGATTTGGAACAAGTATATGAACTACAAATGATAATGATAATTATCATAATCATTTGCTGGTGTGTTATGCAGAAGGCGGGTTATATCAACAAATTTACAAATACAGATCTGGTACATGCTCCTTTGGTCAATAATGTTTTGGCTTGGAACAACTTCCCTGTTAATAGTGTTACGTACGTTTCACTTTCAAAATGTCATCATCAAGGTGAAGTTTGTACTACAGTTACCTACCTTGGTAAAAGTAGAACTACTGTGTGACCTTGGGATTTAAACATCAACTTACTACACCTTTACCTTAAAACTAACTGATGCCAGAAACATAATTCTCATATGAATTTTCGTAAGAATCTGTCCCAAATGCATGTGATGCTATGAATTATTAGCCACTTGCCGAACTGTTGCATCAACACGGAATACATGTTCCGATCATATTGAAGGCACGTGAACAGGTGAGAGAAAACGCCTTAAAATCATTAACATAATTATTGTAATTTGTACAAATTATGTACGGCACCAATTTATTCTTTCGATGTAATTTACATGAGAAATGGCGTCACCATTCCGGAGAAGCCTGACAAAATTCACCCGGAAAAAACATAATCATCTTCCAGGAAACTGCTGATTGCTTCCGCAATCTACAAGGACCAATGTATGGATACAATACTGCACTAGTAAAAACAGTCTGCTGATCATTTTTGAGTGCTTTGGTAAGCATTTGAACGATCTCTAGACTGCTAGCTAGTGGCGCCAGAAAAAAATTACGCGCGGAGCTCAGTTCCCGCTGTCAGACCAGTTGGGCCCAGTTCAACCGCTTTCCTCTGATCTAGGGAAAATAACGACAGCGCTTCTTTCTGCGATCGTTTTTACTGAATGATCCGAAGATTCGATATCACAAAAACCATACAGTTGTCGACGACAAGACTCTGTATAGACATTTTGTGCCTGTCTATACAAAGTTAGGAAGAAAACCTGGAAATGATTTGACAAAAATATTTGTGTGCCCTCTCACGACACAACAAACGATCGCCCTTCATCTAGAGAAAAAACACTCACCTGTGGTATATGATGAGTAAATCTTTTACTATTTCTGTTCCTACTCCTTTCGCAGCGTAGAAGCCTCACTCCGTCTTGTAAAAGACGAGGAAATTGGGTTCTTGTTGCCATTTTTTCCGCCGGCGAGGATGTGATCAACTCTGGACTAGAGCCGGACGCCCGAGTTTGCGAAAGACGAGTCGCAGGTTGATCTGCCCGCAGCTCTCGAATTTAAACCAATCATGGAGCAGAAGCTATATTTGTTCTTAAATTTGATTGGTTACTTACTGCAAAATACTTACTGATGGTTGGTTGTATATTTTAATCTGCGGGACAAGGTAAATTAGTAGTTCGACGAAAAATTGACCAATCAGAATGTTCAAAGATGGGGGTGTGCGCGGCAGATTGACCAATCAGAGCGTGAGTACGTGGACTACGCCCATGCAGGACGTGACGCACGGATCTTGTGAGTGCGATCGGGGGCATCCTGCCTTAGCCTTGGCACCAGACGCCTTTTTGGGGCTAATGGGATCTCGTATAACATTTTTCTTCTTGATCTTGTAATAATTTCCGCTTGATACGGCATTTCAAGTAGCCCCTATTTTTCAGATTACCGAACTACCACAAGGACAAGCAACAATGCGTTACACAAAAAGACAAATTAAAATATCCATCGAGGAGTCTGCTATTGAGGCTAACTCAGCAAGACCCCCGGGGCTGTTTTGTCCAGCTATGGCTTGATACATAGCCGCTGTAATTATCCAGTATGACGTAGGTGACAAGGGAACTGACGTTAGCATGATGGCCTGTTTTGATCACATATAAATGTGGCTTCACGTAATTGTGACGTGACTGCAGTCCTAGTTAAATCCAAGATGGGCCTCACTGTCTCAGAATAAGATATGGGAATTTTATAGATTAGATATGCCCTCATCATGCTCAACATGTAGTTCTTGGTGGCCAAACCACAAAGGCCAAGGCTATTGACATTCTATCCAACAGGGCAACCATGCTTGGATTATGTGCCTACATAGTTCCATGGGATTTCTGTTCCTTTGGCAACCACAATCAGGATGAAACGGCACTGTCCAGTAGTACTAGTAATCTTTGCCAACTGAATACATGTATACGCACAAGCAAACTTTCAATTGTAATCACACTCGCAAATTAAAGTGCATTTTAAATTGCATAGCTCTGTCAGTAAAGGTCATCGTTACAAGTGACCTTCACCCATTCCTTGGAGGTCATCACATGTCAAGGTGCATCATTGATTTTCCCGTAAATGTCATTAACATTTAGTATGTTAAATCAAATGATGTGCATAAAAAGTATAATTTCAAGCTCATAATCATATGCAACCTAAGAACAAAATTCTTAAGTCATTTTCATGATCTCTCAGCAAGATTCTTCTGAACTCAGCAGGACACAGTCAAGGCTACACATTTGGGTGTCCTTTTATGAGAGCCACAGTATGTAATAGACTACTTCCCTATTTGTATCTCTCTCTATACGTTTATTACATGTACAAAACAAGAGACCAACCTTTAGCTGTACCCTTTTATTGGTTCTCCCTAATTTACAGGCTATTATAATTGGAATAATTTGGCTGTTGGGAGTATTTAGTAACAGTTGTATTGTACTTGGAAAACATGTATGTGCAGTAATTGAAGTGAGTAAAAAAATGAGTAGCCTGGTTAAGGCCAGATTCTGTATACTTTGGACTCTGCTATATGTAACAAGTAGCCTGTCTGTTTTGAAAGAGAATCAAAAACAAGAAAGGCAATAAATCTTAGGTGAAGGAAAAGATTGATCAAACAATTTTTCATTCACATGAAAAGAGCTTTCTACATGTGTAGTTGAGTAAAGTCTGGTGCAGTTATTGTTAAGTTATGCACATGGTACAACTGGGGCATTTCATACCATTTGTTTTCCCTTGCATGGGCACTCTCCAACACTGATATTCAGAATAAACCACTACTATTGCTGCTACAAAAATGCTAATTCTACTATGGAATGTTGGAGATAGATGAGTACATCTAGATCTTTTGTCACATACATTTCTTGACAAGTGTCACATGCATACACTGGCATTTCACGGATGCTGACCACAGCACATTATACACTGGTGTTTTTCAACATCAAAACACTCAAAATACGTCATACATACTTTGCTGGTCAGTTACAAAGGTCTTACTTGTTTGCTTTCTTGCCCATACATGCAAAGGTATTATTGATACACAAAGTCTTCTTGCTCTATGACCTTTGTGTATTTATCCTTACTTCATCATGGGTGCATTATAAAAATACTATTTACAAAATAATCTGTCCCAGACATATAAGCTACCCATACATATTGTGAGAAACAAGATACATCCTAGCCTATAGCTTTTATAGTCCCATAAGAGTTTTTGCTTCCTTGCTTTGCTCTAAGAGTGAATCGCTGGCATATTTCTGAAGGAGTTCCATCTTCTTTCTTCTAAGGAGAGCTTCCTCCACTTCCTTCTGGGAGGGAACTGGTACATGGGCAATGAACTGCTGCTGACCTTCCTCTGTCTCCCTGTGAAGCGACAGTGGTTCAAATTTGTTATGAAAAACTCTAAGGAGCATACTGGAATTGATTGAAACAAAATATATGTTTAAATAGGTGTGACAGGTCGTTCAGTGTAATATATCCAGCTGCTGATGGGCAGTGTGCCTGCAAAGCTGGTGTGTTTCGCGGAAGGGCGGTTATACAGACACAGAAATATACTGTAAATTCATTTACTTTTGTGGTGATTTTATTTCATTGTGGGAGGGAAAAGGAGGGTTTTGCAGTATTTCAAAATTGCAGTTAGAACAATTCTGTTGTACAGCAGTAATACATTGGAAACACTTATTTGTGGTGCCACGAATTTGTGGTTAAGAGGTCACCACCAAAACTGCGAAAATAGAAATGCAAAAGTTTCAAAATTTACAGTAGAGTCTAAATATTCAAAAATTATCTGAGATCTTAGATTCTTAGGAAACATTGTGTCGCTTGAGTGCTCTTTTGAGAAAGTATCATGAGGATGCATGCAACTATTTACCACCAAAAATATTGGTAATATGGTACAAACAAAGTCTGTTTCATACATTTTACTCTCCCCTGTCTCCTCCTCATCTGACTCCTCCTCTACAGCATAGATGTCCTCCTCCTCCTCAACATCCTTCAGGAGCCCTGCCTCCTTCTGGGACTTCCACTCAGCCACGGTCTCAGCTACAACTGGACTCACAAATACAGACCACAGTTAAGGTCTGGATGCTATATTTCACTGACATACAGGGGGGCCTGCATGCCCTTTTACATAGAGCGTAATCGGCCTTTTTAATTTTACGTAAAGCGTTGCTGACCTCTTCAATTCAACGTAGAGCATAATTGGTGTATTTTGCGTAGAGCTTTATAGGTCACTTTAATTCTACGTAATGCGTAGTAGCTACCCGGAATTTAGCGTAAAACATAGTTGATGAATTGTGCGTAAAGCGCTGTCAAACTTTTCCAACCTTGCTCTAAGTCACAAACGAGTGTCATGTCCGCAGTCTGCTTTGTTTTGCAATCCTCCCCTTCTACACAATGGAACAATCCACCTAACACCCAAAATCTTGTGCAATATCAAGGCACATACAAGGGAATGATCCCACAGTGTGCTGGACACGAGATTGTCATTAATTTACGAGCAGATGTAGTAGTCAGGCTTGTTTCGAGCGAAGTTGCTGATGTTTTCACGGTACATTGTGTGCGCTTTTAGTTTTACAGATGATGACCGGTACCCGACTTGCGAGACGGGTATCTGCTGCACTTCCTAGTCAGATTGTCTTACAATCAATAAAGTTAAGGATGGTCACTGGCCGTCTTGGACCACAGATGGCCATAGATTGAGATTTTAAACCTGGTACCTTATGACCTGCAAGGTACTATCAGGCCTTACGAGGCTTTTCTTGGCGGGAACATAAGTGACCATCCTGCTCTCCACTTAACGCGTTTTCTACGCTGCCACATACGAGAACGACTATAGACCTTGCGTGGTAAGGTATACGGCCCTTTTCCGTTCTGCCAGCTACATGTAGTAATGTTACCTTTATCAAACAAAATGTTAGAATTTCTCTAAGTAACAAGTCCGTAGGCCGCTGCAGAAACACACTCAGGTGGCCGAAAAAAAATAATTAATGCATTCTCACTTGTCTGAGTGAACTTGTCAGCGCTGTCAGTGTTATCACAGCCTTTGATTCTTAATTTGAAATCCTCAAAATATAGGAACTGTCATCTCAGAGGGTTGAATTTTGAAAATTTCGAACTGAATTTCGAACTGAATTACAAAGAAGGTATACCATTAAAATTTGCTGTGTTGCATAAGTTGTAATTGTGTGTTGCACAAGTTGTCATGAGTTGTAATTTGCCAACTGATGACAGTCCAAGAGACTCATCCTGTAGGTCGTTGACCTAATTTAAAATGTCACGCATGAAGTAATCAATGGATTGTGATCTCAAAGGTTGGCAATTGCGCAAACAAAGCTTGCAACGCAACAGCCAGGGTCTATATAAAGCTCCCATTGTGACTTTAAGATTACTTATTATTTATACGTCGCTATTTCTGGCTAAAGTCACACCATTTGCCAGATGAGACCTACCCGGTAAGGGGTTTCTGTTAGAAACGTCATTTAATGCATTCTCACTTGTCTAAGTGAACTTGTCAGCGCTGTTATCGACAGCCTTCGATTCTTACTTTGAAATCCTCAAAATGTAGGAACTATCATCTCAGGCGCTCGCTTGTGCCATAATCTACCCCCCAAAACCGAACAAAATCCTGGCTACGAGCATGGGTAGAGCAGACATGTGCAGGTTCAGCTTTACGACATCACAGTCTCCCGAATGATCCCTCCGCAATTATTTATCTATAGTAAACCGTGCAGGGCTCAAAATAAATTTTTGGAAATAGGTGCACTGGTGCACCCAACCCAAAAAATTAGGTGCACAGAAAAATTTTTGGGTGCACCAACTAGAATAAATCAGCTCTTTCTTAATCAGCTCTGTTGCCTAGAAAGTTTGTCTGAGCCTTTATTCATTCAGAAAATGTCTGTTTGGAAAACACTATGACATATTCCTGACAAGATACTTGAATAAAACACTTCTTCCAATCCTGGTATCTCACCTTCTTTCTCATGATCTTGTTCCAGTGGGACCAGCACACCATCATCTTCATCACGGTACCCATAATAGTCTGCATCCACCTCCTTGTACAGCTCTGCTCTTGTTCTTCTTGGAGGGGCGGGGGCTAAAGGGGATGGTTTGGCAACATGTCAGATGTGCCATCTAACTACAGTAGAGATACAGTAACAAGTAATTAACAGCTTAACAATTGACAGAAAAGTGGTTTGTCTACTTTCTTTGAGATCTAAGCAGATCATAGCCTCATGCTTTACCGTGGGCATTGACATTCAGAGGTAGACTTTAATAGAACACTATTTAAAAAAGATTCCGTAACTTGCTAACCACAGTTATCAATCCTGCAATGGCAATGTTACAATCATGGCATGGATGACTTACGTTCTTGTTCAAACAGTTCTCTTACTCCTGGAAGGTCCTTTGCTGCTCCAAAGTACCTGAAGCAAAAAGGGGAGCAGAGTTTTTAAAGGAAAACAGTATCTGATTGTGCAAGAAGTTATTCAGCCTGGAGGTAAGAACACTGTGGATTATGAAGCAATCATGATACAAATTAGCACAAGTTTGTATCTTGCAATCATTTACAATTAGACTGTACTGGTACGATAAATGCAACAGACAAAACAAACTGTTAAGATTATTCTTTTATCACTGGGACTATTTCAGTAGAAACATATCAACTTTCACATACTTGTATCCTCTATTACCAGGGACTTCTTTTCCCTCCTGGTCCAACATCTTTGGTCCAACTCTCTGAAAACAAGAGAAATAACAGATATTAACCAAAAAGGACATTTCAAAGTTTTAACTATTAGAAACTCATGCTGTAACACATGTATTTACAACTAGCACTGCACTATCATTTGGATAGGTTATTTCCCATATCATTCTTCTGAGGTGCAGTACTTATCACATTAGACAGGCGGCCCTTTTCTCCGTATGTTGTAAGGCAGATCCAGGCAATACAAAACAACACATTGAACTTTTGTTCATATCCGAGAAGTGAAATTTAACTTAGGAGACAGATAGATCATGAAAATCATATGAACAAGAGATGCCACAAATTCCTTACTTCATAGTCAGGCCCCCCTAGCTCTCTTATTCTTTCCTCCCAGTGTTTCTTCTCTCTTAGTAGCTTGTTGATCTCATCATTCAAGTCTCGTATCCGAAATTCACCCAGACCCGCTGAAAACACAATAAAAATTCAACTATTACAAGACATTGCAGTGCTTTAGGCACCTTAAAGTTTACAGGACTTTCAAGGATCAAAGCAACTTTGCTTGATAAAATTATTTTTTTCAAATTACATTCAAGGCCCTACAAGACAGTGTAAAACTTACTATAATAATAATCATGTTAATTTCACCTAGCTTAATATGACTTATATGGAAAAAAATTCTTGAAATACTGTACACAAAATTTTCATAGAACTATCTACCCCCACCGACTGTTTATCGATTTTTCCCTTACCATTCTGGATCTGTGACACTTTCTTAGCTACCTCTCTGATGATCTGCTGTCTCCATTTTTCTGCCTTCCCCAAATCATTCTCCTCTGAAGCAAGGAAGGGTCTTCTCTCCTGTTGGGCAACATCAGCATCTTATAATAGGGTACTTATTTTTACCTGTGGTCACATTCAAGTTTGCAGTTATTAACCTTCAGTTGAACCTTTGGTAATTGAGTGTGGTACATGTGTATTCATAGTAAGTAACATCATCATATTGGTTCTTATCACTACAAAACAGTCAACATAAACCAGTTATTGTGAAAACTAGATCCTAGTAATGTTAGGTGTCAAGTTTCACCTTGACTTTTCCCTGGTCCATCTGCATGTTGCGCCATCTGGCCAGAGTTGTCCTGGAACATACATTTGCAACAAGGGTCAACACATTACATCACTTGGGCTGATAAAGACTTAAGCGTTAAGTCTGTAAGTGTAACGTTAACTGTAAGTAAAGAGTATATCACAAAAAAGTGAAGTGAGACTGATAGTGCAGACATAAAATAGTCCTTGAGTACTAGTACCTTGAGTACCATACAAACTACATTACATGTGAATTATGGAACTTGCTGACTTACATGGCCTTTTCCGCATTTCTTGCCTGTGAAGAAGAGAAAGAAAAGGAAAGTTTAGCAAATTAACATGATTTTTGTGAACAGTGAAGTGTGATGTTCAAAATTCAACGAATATAAATAAAGGTACATAGTCTTGGACAAAATTAACATAAGGACATCTGCTTCTAAAATATGTGTAGCGCTTTTTATGACAACAAAATTGCAAAATACCCTAGGCCTTTCACAGTTTCGAACTCATGGCCATGGGCATCAATCATGTAGTGCACTGCATGATGTAGTGCAAGAAATTATTCGCCCCCCTCCCCCCTTCATTGTTTCCACAGTTGACAAAACATAATAGCGCGAAGAATTGGCCAGGTTTCTACATAGGAAGTTAATACATCCTATAGTTATCTTCACACTCACCATGTTGTTGGTCTTGGGTCAGACACTGCCGATAATATCAAATATTTTCTGTTCGTTCCGAGATCGATCGCGCTTCGCAAGCCAAGCGTTTAGTCAAAACAACCGCTGTAAAGCAAGTTGAATATTTTGGCCGACGGATTCGATGTACAGATAAACATTTCAGCAGCTAATACTCGCAAATTTACAACCTAAAAAAATGGATTGGTGCAAGATGATAAAAATATTGCAATATAATTTGATGTATGTGAATGAATTCTGCTCTGATTTATTTCATTGATGAAAGTAAAAAACCGTAATTCGTCAATACGAATTCAAGGCTATGTTTCTGTGACACACATGGTGCAGTGTGCGAACAGTAGGAAGCATTTTCCAGTAGAAAGTTTTCGCTGTTGATCAGAATCATGGTGAGTGTTATGACAACTTGAACTTTATTTTTATAATGTCTACTGATATTTTATCCAGTATTCGTGTTCTTATGGCACGTGCTTCTCAAATTCCACTTCATTAGCTTGGATATTAGGGATCATGTGGGGAGGGGGGCACAGTTCAGTCTAATCTTGGCTACTTGGAAGATTTAGTTAGCCTTGAAAACACAAAGCCATGGCAAGTCAGGGACACTTCGAACTACAGGACAACCTATAACGTTACATATCTACTCTAACTAAGGTCCTGTCTGAGCAGTTCACACACATAATTCATGCATATTTTTCATCAATTAATTAATTATGGCATTTAAACTACCAATATTTGTACCCAAGGAATCATGTTACTTCTTGCTATTTGTAGTAGTGTGTTCCCCGAAGCTCAAACTGAAGTGTTGGTATATCATTATTCTCTCGTTACAGTTACGACGCCAGGCCCGTCTACGCCGTGAGTACCTGTACAGGAAGTCCATCGAAGACAAGGAGAAAACTATACAGGAGAGGAAACAACGGCTCAAGAGAGCGCTCGACGGTCAGTAAAGAATTAATGTTTCCGCCATTGCACTATTCAAGGAAACTATCAACAGTGTGTGAACTTCTATGTTAACCAGGCTGATATGTATAATGGGTATTATATCAGCCTCCTACTGTGAGAGTTTCAACCTTTGTTCGTCAGTAATGTTGTATTCTTTTTCAACCATCGGACAGAGAACAAGCCCATCCCAACAGAGCTGAGGAAGGATGTAAAGGAACTAGAGAAAGCTCTTCAGTATGATGACCTGGGAGCAGAAGGTACGTGTACAGGACACTAAATGAGATGTGTTTTTAACTTTTGGTTTAAGAAACAGGTATGTTTGATACTTGATGTCAGCTTAATGCTATGATGAAGTAGAATGAGTTGCATCTTCAAGAAACACTCTCTAGTGACACGAGTTGTTTGTTTAAGTCTTTTTGAGGTATACTCGTTTGACTACACTAAAGATGTCGGTAGTACATGTACATACAGTCATCTGTAGATGTTGGTACAGAAATGTTGAAGTTCTAACTTACACCTGTTGCACCTGCCTCCCCCAGCTGAGCAGGACCACATGGATGATGAGTACAGGTGGGCAGGTGTGGAGGATCCCAAAGTCATGTTGACCACCTCCAGGGACCCCAGCTCCAGGCTCAAACAGTTTGCAAAGGTGAGCAACAACACAAGCCAGGTGTTTATCAGTTTAGCTTTCAGCTTGTATTGAAGTTATGCAGACTAAGTCTACTCTGAGGCACCTTCCCTCATACTGTAACTATCATTTGTTTGTATTGCATACCTGATAAACTGACTCATGGCATAACACAGGTTTGTATTGAAGAGTGCAAGCTGCATATTTGATCCACTCACTCCAGGAAGGTTCCCTACTCTTTTTTAAAAGTGCACGAGGTATGGCTCTCCTCAAACATGAAACCACCATTAAACGACCTATTCAAGGGACGTCCCTAACCTAACCGAAGCTAGGTACTCATTTTCACCTGAATGAAGTGAGGAAAGTCGTGAAGAAATTATTTGTTATGACACAGTAATTTAAAGTTTGTCTTCCCCTAAAATGCAGGTGATGTTTCACAATTCAGCCTATTATATCTTGTTTATTGTTATTCCACACAGGAAATGAGACTAGTCTTCCCCAATGCGCAGAGGTTGAACAGAGGTCATTATGAACTGGAGCAGCTGGTGGAGGCCTGCAGAGCTAATGATGTCACAGACTTTATCATCCTCACAGAGCACAGGGGAGAGCCAGGTAAAAACTATTTGTACCATTCTTACTTTTCTTTCTGATCTATGCGAAGGTCCAGAACAGATATGGCTGTAGGTCTGGATGTGTTCAGGTATCAACAGCTTGATGATAGTACATATAAAACCTGTAAAATGTAAAGAAAAATCATCCACTGTGCTGATATTCTCAATCTGGATACTTTAAAAAGGGGAATGTTTGCAATGGTTTTATGTTCACATTTTTTTTGGTAACTCTTCTCGTGATTTTAACACCTTTACTCCTTCCCCCTTGTTTTAACCACAAACCTAAAACAGCCCCGAACACTACATTTTCTCATTGAATCATTGGATGTTTTCACTCTCCAGTTGTAGATGTATGAGCCTACCCCGTTACGTGGATGTTTCTACATGGGGTTCTTTTGTTTTCTTACAGATGGGATCATCATCTCTCACCTGCCCCATGGGCCCACGGCGTACTTCACCCTGATGAACACCGTTATGAGACACGACATCCCCAACATCGGCACCATGTCAGAACAGTACCCGCACCTCATCTTCAGCAACTTCTCATCCAAACTGGGGGAAAGGGTGAGCAGTTATAGTCCATTTTCACCCAACAAGACTGTCTGTCCCAATGGGTAGCAAGATTGTATGTACATGTAGTGTTGTTTGAGTGATAATATGTCACTTGATGAAATTGTCAAGTGATGGTCATGCTCGCAAAAGATCCATATGATATAATACATACAGTCTGCCAGATTTGATATTATGCCATATTTTGATATTATGAGATATGCTAATGATTGTCTCACTGAGATTAAGAATGTGGACTGATATTTACAATGTAATTAAGACATCATGTTCAAATTCCATAACATGCCACTGATGTGTGTGCTCTTTTCCCTTGGGAAAGGTACTTAACACAACTTTCCTCACTTCACTCTGATGTAAAAATGGGTTCCTGTCTTCAGTTGGGGAGGTAAAAGGTGGTGGAAGGAGATAGTCGGGCCTTTCCTTCCAATACCCTGCGCTAGACACGGTGGATAACAACCTACTGCCCCTACAACGAAAGTCACTGACGAAAGACAGCGGATGCTGTCTGAAACGTCTGTTTCGAAATTTTATCCAGTTGCTTGCGTAACTATTTTTGGCGTATCTTACTACCTGGATGTCTAACCTTAATCAACGTATACGGCCTGGAAAAAAGGATATGGGACTACCTTTACCTTTAATTAATGTAGGTATACATATTTCGTTTTCAGGTGAAGAGCATCTTGAAGTACTTGTTCCCAGTGCCCAAGGAGGACAGTCGAAGGGTCATGACCTTTGCTAACCAGGAGGATTTCATCTCCTTCAGGTGAGTGAAAAGTCAAAGGGAGTCTTATGTAAATTCAAGAACTGATAAAACTAATTACTGACGAAAGGTAATGGATGATACCTGAAACGTCTGGCCGTTTCCAAAATCTATCCGGTTGCTTGAGTAACTGTTACCTTGCGTGATGAAACTACATTGTACATGTACATTTATGAATGCACAGGGACTTAGAGAACCTAACTGTATGTCTATTTCATGTTTTCTGTTGTTATATATGCCTAACCTCCACCTTCTGCAACCCAGACATCATGTGTACAAGAAGACAGACCACAAGAACATTGAGCTGCAAGAAGTAGGACCAAGGTTTGAAATGAGATGTAAGTACTGATGTTACTTTTAGCATGGTCAGACAATCATCATAATGTGTAGTTCTAATATCATCATATTCTAATTTTTCACACAATGTCTCAGAAATGTTTTGTAAAAGGTTTATGCTTATATATTTTATTTTGAAAATGTGTATTCAACTAATACATTTTAGATTTAGATAATATCATTGAAAATTCAGAAGGGAAAAAAAATAAATAAACGACAATGTTCCATTACAATGTTGTAAATTTTGTTGTTCTCCCCCACCAGTGTACTCCATCAAGCTGGGTACACTAGACCAGGTAGCAGCAGCTGACACTGAGTGGCAACTACGGCCTTACATGAACACAGCCAAGAAGAGGAAATTCCTAAGTGATTAATGATATCTACAAACACTGATTGTTTTAAAATCACTAGAAGTTTCCAGACCCCAGTGTCTTAGTGTTTGGACTTGTATTTCTGATTCTAAGATTCATAGAATAAATGTCTTAACATTGTCAAGTAACTTGTACATTTTATTTCTTTGTTCAAGACAATACATCTTCATATACAAACAAACTTCTTCCTGTATTTTCTGTATAATATATTCTATTATCTATTTGAAAATAGAGATTACTGAAGTACAAGAACTTCCAGATTTTTGACAACAATGATGTACATTTACAAAAATCGAGAAAAGTTGCATCAATAAAAACTATTTGGAAAGACACAACTATCACAGACACATTACTAGAATTTTCAGACAAAAGGAATGGAGAAAAATCACTAGAATTCTGGAGATAACAATATAACTGTCAGAAGAATTACTCCTAATATGTACATGTTTTACTTTCAATACAGATGTGCAATTTTCTATAGATTTTTAATATTTAGTTGCACGACAAACACATGTATGATATTTTTCAAACACATACAGCACCTCAGATCAAGAGCTACTTTCAATTTTGCTATAAACATTAAAACAATAAGAAAGCTACAAATGACAACACTTAATTAAGAATACAAAGCATTTCATGAAGACTATCATGATAATATTAATTCAGTTCATTGCACATTGCAGCCAGATGAGGCTTTGTTCAGGTATAAAATCAATTTCTTAAATATTGCAGACAAATTCAAAAACAAATTTTCTGACTCCAACAGAGACCTACTACATGTAGTATGTACATACAGCATAGAGACTGACCGTTACATAAGCCCATGCAGTTGGCAGTCATGAATTTGTAGCCTTTTTCTGTTATAGGTAACAAGTACATTGAATGGTTCTGTATAAAATGGGACCAACAGACAAACAAAAACACAAAGTTGCAAACTTAGTCCCAACTAATGTTGCTTAAACATTTTATATCTAAAGCTATATTTGTCGATCTCACTACATCCCTGAAATGATGAGCTAGATTTGGACCCACTTTATGATTCATGGTGCTTTGTATTACTTCCATTGCAGGGGTTAATTAACCCTGATGTACATGTAGTGAGAAGCACTTCAGAAGGCACTAAATGAAACAAAAAACAAACTCTGCAACTCTTAACAACTGAAATCTCAGACAGGAATGGTACTAGGAGGATGTGTTGGCTCTATTGTGACCTCTCCGTCTAGGGTAGAACTCCGGTTCAGAGTCCAGGTACGGTCCTGCACTGCCCTGTCTGGTGCCAGGCTCCTGTCCCAGCAGTTTACGCAGGCGCACTATCTCCTGCTTGTACCTGTATAATCAAGCAAGGACAAGGTTTGCCTTAAAAGACTAGATTCAATGTGAAGATATTACACTTTTACTCTCATAAAGAAAAGTAAAAGTCTTCAGGCAAAATTTTGTTACTATTCTTATGCTCTTAATGATAAGTCAGAGTTTCCTGTGAAACATAAAAAGCAAAATAAACCTAAAAAGACATAGAAAGGTTTTTAAAGAATGTAAAGCACATTATCTAATTCTATGGTGTAACATAAGGGTGCCCTCACCTGACCAGGTGTTTGTCTATGTAGTCCTGTGCTTCTGACAACTGAGACTCCAACACAGACACCTACAGGGAAACAGTCATCATTAAACACATTGTATTGAGTCACACAACATATTCTTGGCTGGACCAGATAAAGATATACAATACTACTACATGTACATTTACAAAGAAGTTTTGGTACATGTATAGTGTAACGTAAGAGTTACAGTTGATAAGTTATTTTTCATGTCCTGTCCTGACCTTAGTTTTCATCCTGGCGTTGTCTGTCTCCAGTTCCTGCTGGGTGTTCAGGGCAAACTCACGGAGCTGTTTCCTCACTGATGACCAGTCTGTGGGGCCTACAAGGGGACAACTCACTTTACAACAAACTGCATAAACAGTCTATCTTTTTGTCTATCTTTGAACACTGTCAGTCAGAATGTTGTTCCATGAATACTGTGCATGCCATATAAGGAATGGTTACTTATCTGAAAATGTAACTTAAAACCTGCAGGCAGCCGTTTTGGAACAGGTAAAGGTGGCAAACACCCTACAAACATGTTTCTGGGTCACGATCTTACTGGATTTACGTTCCCCAAGTCATAAATGACAACTTATACATCACAAGGGTGGTGGAGACAGACGGCTGCACTGCCGGCCTTTCCAGTTGTAAAATATATGGTTAAACATTTCAGATACCTGCTTCAGAAGTACAAACATGTTTACCCATGCAATAAACGTTTAAGTAGTTGGTGCCTTATAAAGTTGACATTGCATTGGCACCCAGGCCACAAGACAGGGACTGCCTCTCTACATCATGCCAACGTTACAATGTTTGTTCATACCTTTCCGTGGAGGCTCCTGTATGGTGACATTTTTAGGTCTAGCTGCCGCCCTTTCTGCCTCAGCTCGAGCGTCCTGTAGGGCGCGGCGCAGACGGTTCAACTCCACGGTCTGTGCTGCATGCAGCTCTCTCTCACCATCTGACAGCTGGAGATCTACATCTGAAATCAAAGTGGGTAAACACAAGAACAATTACAAATAGGAGTCAGAGCCTTAGTCTTTAGTGTAAGACTATAACACTACATGTTTTATCTCATGATATTTAGATGTTTTGTTACATAACCAACTGGCTTTCTTACAGAAAATTGTTGAGAATGCCTTGTCTGGAGTAATCTGGCAAAGCAATTTTGAAAAGTTATGAAATCACAGGGGGACCTACAAGACCCCTACCAACACTTGCATCCTGATGTGACCAAGCCACATTGTGAAACTACTTCTATACCACCAAATAAGTAGAATTTCGAGGTTTTGAATTTCAAGGTTTTGTCTCTCACCTGCCAGCCCCAGGTCGATGTCCAGGCTCCTGCCACCTGCCAGCACCTGTTCCCGCAGCTGGCTGTAGGCGATCAGCAGCTGCTCGTGCTTGTTGGCCATCTGTTTGGCCTGCTTCTTGTACGTCTTGGCTGCCTGGCTCAGCTGCTCCTCACGGGCCTTGGAACAAGAGAAATGGATGAGATGTGATAGAACTGGCACAGTACTGTCCTTGGTGCTATACAGCTATCACACATACAGTTCTGGCTACCTACATCAAGGCAAGTTGGCTAACATGTTAGATTGTTGAAAGAAGTGTATGTTTGTTGATTTGCTGGTTTGTGAAAAAGACTATCTAAGAGGTGTAATGTTAAATGCATTGTTATGATAATAGTTTTCCCCAATGGATAGACCTAGATCTACATGTACTAAGATAATAATTTCACCAGAGCACATAATCCCAACACCCTCAAAAAGATACATCCAAAGAGATCTCCAACCCAACATCCCCCATTATAATGCACTCCTATAGCCTGTGTAACTAAACTGTGCATACCTATATGGCTGCTGCACTAGAGATCTCTTGAACCCACTGTTTTTCAAAGTGACGGATATATGCAACACAGCAGACTAATGTTAATGGAGGTTATGTGTCAATCTTGAATTTTAGAAGAACTGATGTATCATTAGTTATGATTACATTCTTATATTCTAAAAGTCTGACTAGTATAAGTCTCCTACCTTGTAAGCCTGTTTAGTGTCAGCTATCATGGCATCGATGTACCGCCTCATGTCCTTCAGCTGTTGTTGGTTGGGCGGGGCAGTCCCAGCAGACGTGTCAATGTACTCCCCAATGTCCTGCACATACCTGACAATGCACACAAGCCGGTGAGAAAGAGACCCAGACAATACGTGGGAGAGCAACTGTGTCTCTTGGACATGCAGTATATTTTGAAAGAATACAAACAAAAAATCTATCTGTCAAATTGCAAATGTTTGGATATAAAAATTTGGCCATCCAATTTCAGATGGAACAAGTCTGAATGCTCCCTGCAAGATTGAAAATAGCTAAAGACTGATACTATTGAAACAGTTTCCGTCTTGTCCTGTCTCACTAAATAAATGATTCTTAAACTTTCCCAAAGCACATTAAAATACACCTTGATGCATCAAGATAGGAGGTCTCTATCATTACGACAAAGCCTTTTTCCTTACCTGATCAGTCTTGTCCTGTATTCAGAGTTCATGTCCTTGAACTGCTGCTGGGCCTTGCTGTGTTCAATCTCCAGCTGTCTCTGCTTCCCTTCTGCCATGATCAGTTTAGCTGCAGTCTCTCCTGCCTTCCGCTGGGCCTCACGTGCCTGGGCCTGGGCTTCTTGTAACTGTAGGGGAGATAGGTACCATTACCAATTTATGAATCAACCTGTGACATGCTGAATTAGCTGAGAACCAGTGCTGGCTTGGAGGTGTGAAATGAATGGTAGGATGGTAAAGGTTACACAATCATCAGGCACATATGATGACGGTCGCCGCATCATATGACGGAATTGTCACATGAGAACTGGGCGAGATCCCGCGAGAGCACACGAGAGCGGCGAGAGTAACTGTATCCGGGCCTCAGAGCTTGACACGATCTGGTTCGAGTCGGACTACATCGATATCAGTCAGCGATATTTCCCCTTTTGCGCGCCAGTTTTTTCCACCGACGCCCGTACTACCTGTTCGACTTTCGCCCAGACCTTCTCCCCGAGACCAGCAACCTCCACAAACGACGTTCCTCCACCTTTCAAGTATGTACGGAGCAGGTAAACGGAAAACGAGGCCCCCGGCGCGGTTCGCACTTTCCCCCACCGAAGAGCCTGACGAGCACGGATGGCACTCCACGCCGGCCGCCAGGTTGACGGAGCAGCTGCACAACGAACTCTTGGACGTTAGCAAGCAGATAGAACAGATGAAAACCGACTTGGGCATTCAGGAGGCAGAACTTGAGACGGCGAAGACCCCCCTCCACATTTCTCCGCGGCCACGAGAAGATGACGTCACGGATCACAGGGCCATCTTCCCAGGGGGCTTAGCGGCGCCCAGCTCCCAACAAGATGGCCACCGCCAGCAGAGTGTTCCTGTCGGCGTGCAGAGGCATTTCGCGCCATCCCACAACAGCGTGCCCACCCTGCGGGAGGTGCGGGCCTTCCATGCCTTGCACAGTAACCCGCCACCACTCGCTCCAAGACTTTCAACCGGGCAGCAGGCCGAGAAACGCCCTCCCCCCGAAAACCTGCAGTCTTCCCCGGACGGCGATCCACTGTTCTCAGGTAAAAAACTTTCCAGTGGCTTATCAAGGAAGGCATACGATAGAGTGGTTAGGGAAGTCAATTGGCCTCATGAGTTCGTTTTTTCGGCCTCCAAACCAGTCACCCACGACTCCCTAACGTGGGATCAATTAGTTGCAGGCGAAATGGCAATTATCTTGAGCCCAAACACAAATCCCATGGAGAGCCGGAACCGGGGCCATATACTGAGGGGTCTGATGCTCGACATCCCCACATATTCTTTCATCGGTATCAGAAACTTTTACAAGATTTTGTGGATCCATGTCGAACACGGACTCGTCACCATTGACTCTGAGACCACCACAGCAGAAGTGCATAAACTCAAAGAAGACCATCTACGGAAACCCTCAGCTGACTTTGGTAGTGCAAGCAGTGTGCAAGCCAGTCATGGCCAAACAGCCTACAGGGATAGAGCTGCCGGGCCAAGAACCACGTACTGTTACAAATACCAAGGCAACACATGCTCCTTCGCCACGGACCATATAGCTGCCTCAGGCGTGTTGCACGTCCATGCATGCAGGTACTGCTCCAGACATAGACCAGGAGTGGATGCCGGGCACCCGGCCAGGTACTGCCCACACAACAAGGACAGGGGTGCCCAAGGTAACTATGCAGCGGCACGGGACAATTTCTGACTAGGCCCTGCTCACAACACTGAACTGCCCAATCTGGGAAAAATACGGACCGGACCCACAACTTCTAGCCCCATCACACAATCATCATGTTTGCAATATCATAGCTGCTGTCTAACATCTTGAAGTCTAAAAGAGGCAGCATCTTCATTTGACTGGCATTAATTGATTTATGTCAATAATATTGTTTATCCATCAGAATTTCAAACATATAAGCTACAACCTTGTTGAAAAGTGTCTGTGTGGGCCAAACAAGCATTTTGAAGGAAAATAAAAGCCATGACTTGACTTGACTGACTACCATACAACTATTTAAGAGAGAGTCAACTTCTGAAGTGTAAAGGTCTACCGGTATTGATGTGAGGAAATCTTTTCAAATGCAGAAAATGGAAAAATGGAAAAATCAATCTGCGTGTAATTACCTCTCTCCTGAGTTTCTTGAGATTGCCCTCCAGTTTGTCCTGGTCCTCCTCATACTGAGCCTTCATCCTCCTGCGATCCTCCTCCATCCTCTCCCGCTCTCCAAACAGGTTCTTCTCCATCTGCTGTCTATCCTCCTCAGCACCCAGGTAGATATCTACAAATCACATTGGCATGTTTTCCAATTATGTAGCTACTGTGAATCTTTGAATAGTGGCAGTGCTTTTTTCCCAGTTTTTGCAATTATCTAGCAATTGCGAAATTATGGCATAGTGAATATGCATTCCCAATGTTTAACTACTGTACAATAGAATTGTTAAAACTGCAAACTCAAAACTGCGAAAACCTCCTATCGTGAAATGAAGCCCCCATGAAAATAGATGAATATACAGCATCTGGAAATAATTCAGGATCTTGGTGTTTGGTAGTTACAAGGCTGAGTACCTGTGAGTGAAATTTCTAGACACAGAAGTTACAAAAAGTTTAGAGCAATGGGCTACACAACAAGACTGATGATCCATGATCCAAGATCCAATACTTTTGTTGTCAGGGACAGCAATAGCTAAAAATGATGATTATCATTTCAGATTCTTAAAAATTGAGCCAAAAGGTATCAGGATTGTCTTTGCCTTGTTAACAACAGACTATATATATGTAAATTGTAAGGCAAATGTTACAAAAGACATGTAATGTAAGAAGCCCTAGATATGACAGTGGTTCCCCCACCTTGTGGCTTGTGCGTGGACAGACGAGACACGACATGCCGCAGCCTGTCTATCTCCGCCGTCAGCTCCCCCTGCACAGGCCGACCGTGGGACGTGGCGTTTACCAGGTTCAGCAGCTCAATCCCCAACTCCTCATTCCTGGCCTTCTCTCTGTCATGTTCCTGTGAAGGACAAACATGTAATGGTGAGATTTTGAAGAGGCAAACTTTATGTGGCTGGTACACACATCCATTGTTACAAATCTCTTATGTCGGATCAAGATTTTATAGGGATTTTCAGCTCTCCTACCAATACTTTCCCAATGATCTTCAGAAGGGAAGAACCACCCATCATCATCAGTGATATAATACAAATTAGTTTTAAAAAAGGCACTTCAAACCTATATCTGAATTGGATGGGGCAGTAAATACATGTCAGTGACAGCATACTTCATCAATTATCTGCAACAAAGAAAAATGGCAGAATTTCCATTTTTGTATCACAGTGTTACTGACCTTAGTTAAGGCCAGGTAGTTAGTCTTGAGGATAATGTACTCATCAGCTAGCTCCTTATGATCCTTCTCTGATGTACGCAGGCGGTCATGAGTACTCCTCAGGTCCCGGGACAGCTTGTCCTTCTGTAGGGTCACCTAAGAAAAAATCAAACAGCTTTTAAATAAGAAAGATTTTACAGGAAATTTTGTTTGCAAGAAGTGTCAGCTAAGCCAGATCAGTCCTACTGATACATGATTTCATGTGCAAATGCAAATTTACATGCAAATTTGTTCGACACTTCCAGGTTTTAATCTTTAACAAAAAAAGACAAACAAAGCTTGATGAGAATGGTCTAAAAATTGAACTCTTGGGCTCACCTCCATCAGCTCATTCTCCAGCGTGAGGACCTTGTTCTTCAGCTCAAAGTTTGCAGCTTCATAGTCCTCCTGGATACGGTTATTCTCTATCTGCAGGTCCACCAATGCCTTGGACACCTGGAGTAATCAAGAAATCTCACCATCAATATCTTAGCACAAACAGACTGGAGTGTATGCTGTGATCTTGTACTAGTCATATTTTCAAAGGGAGAGTCCATGACATAAGGAAAAGGTAAGAACATTTTTTCAGACTTACATGTACGTAAATAAGAAAGACCATTATAGACTGACTCAGCAAAAAGGTTTGGATTAAAAAATCTTTATGTAACTCAAAGTTTTGAGTTAAATCATCGTACTTGGGAATAAAAGATAAATATTGGCATATTTTTCATAGAAATCAGTACAGTTTAATGTTGAATCAAGTGGATATAGAACCCACCTGTAGTTTCTCCTCCTCACTGAAGATGAGTTTGGAGGACAGGTCAGTACGTGATCCAGCCATTTGATTCAACTTTGACTGCAGCTGCTCCACCTAGCAACAAATGATATCATTGCAGTACAAAATGTTAATAAGACAATGTACTAAATGCATTCAAGTTTGAGGCGATTTAACTTCACAGAAGGAAGGAAAATGGAGTGTTCACGGTAGTTTTTAGTTAGCGGGTGAATCAAGGTGGTACTAGTAGGCAGGCGGAACAGGCATTTTTGCGGTGATGTTAAGTTCGAAATGAAGAGGTTACCTTTATAACTGCGAACATTAAACCATCGTGAACTTAAATGCATTTACAGTATTTTCCACAAAACCAGAGTGTATGATTTCAGGTAAAATCCTATTAACACCACATGTAATACTTAGCAATAACATAACATCAACTATAAATCAGTCCATGCTTTCGTAAAACAAAGAGTAGTATTTTATTCTGAACAAAAAACTGTCTTCATTACTTATCAAGGAAACAATTTAAACTTGGCTAGTCAAATTAACAGTTCTTAGTCCACCTGATTAACAATTGTCCTTATTACATTTTGGCTCTTCAGTGCAAGACTCAGACAGAATACCCCCCAGTGCTCACCACTGCTAATGAGGTCAACAAATACCTTGTATCCATTTACAATACCTTTAGCCAGCTTGCAAGATAACAAGAATCCTCACAAAACATTGTGATGATAAACACAGATATGCATACATCTAAATCAAGCAGAAGTCTGTGATAATTCTCACAATCTTACATGTGGATGTGAAAGTTTAAACTCTTGCCCATGATCCAATTTATAACTACCTGCTTTGTCAACAGCCATGTACGTAATCACAGGGGACATCAGAATTTTTGACCCCCTTATTCAAACATTTCTTTGTTCTCAGAACACATATTACTAGACAAGCATTATTCAGAGTGGATCAAGTACTACCTTGTTGTGATATTCTCCCATGTCTTTTCCCTCCAGCCGTCCCCTCATGGCTACTGTGTGGCTCCCAACTCGTTTAGTGAGTTGCCATGCCACTAAACAAACTAGCTGTGTCTCTAAAACCACCTGGCGATGCAGCAATTTGCTTGTGTGTTCTCCGGTAACACACCTCATTAAGGGCTGTATTGTTATCAGGTCCTTGACAGGTATATATGCAGTTCAGTTGCTGTAGCTACTCTCTTGGGAAACGGTCATACTTTTCAAGCCTGCGGGTAAGTACTGTACATTTCACTCTCTTTGTGGGAATGCATGGGATTGTGGCACGTGGCGAGTACTTGGTAACAATTGAAATGGATCAGTTGACTTTACTTTGATTTAAAAATCAGATGTGCAGTAACAAAATCCTTGTTGTACATTACCATTCTTTGCACTTGAACCATGCAGCCATGGTTACAGAGTAAAAGCATGACCATGAGTTGTTTTTCAAGTCCCTGGAGTGGTCACTATAGGCTCGTTCTCGGTGAAAATTTTGTGCAACATACGTATTTTCAAGTTCGAAAAATTGATCAGCTCATATGCATTCTTCAGAAACACCATCTGATAACACCATAGAGATTTATTTTCAGTTAAAAACATACTTTTCTACTCCACTTCTAATGCTTATGTTTGATGGTGCACAATAACAAGAAGTTTGATGCCTTGTTAGTGTTGTCTTTTCTGCAACAGACATAACTTCCATTACCGGTTTAGGGGGAGGGATCCCACTCGTGGTTACAATATGTTAGAAGCCATCAACCAATACTAATGTTGTAATGCGTGTTGTGGGAAAATGAAGAAAGCAAGCTTAAGGATGCTACCCATGCATGATTCGGCTCATATCAAGTGGTCAAGACCAGCGACAGCATTGTGCACATTTCAATGAGAAGGAGCCTATTCTACATGTATTGACATGTATGATTTGTACAGTGTACATCGACTAACCTTCTGATACAGCCTCTCGTTCTTGTCTCTCAGCTGCAGGTTGTCCGTGGTGAGTTTCTTCAGCTCATCTCTCATCTCGTGCAGCTGTAGCGCCCTCCCGTGACCCTCCTCGTACCCGAGCTGCTCCTGTAGGCTCAGGATACGTGCACGGAACTGACACACCAGTCCCTGCAATGGACAGCTTAGTCAGTCAAACACATTTTGTCTCTTGTCTTAGAAATACACTTTTGAAATCCTTTATTTTTCCAACCATTCCTAACCTCAGTAATAATCAGTTGAATAACAGGGCCTTAGGGAAAAAAAACTTGATCAAAGAACCTTAACATTTAAACATGGTAGCAGAGAGTGTTACAAAAACAAGATAAATGACAGAATTCAATACTACAACAGCACTTCAAAAGCCTTGTCATTGTCAAAGTGAATAATAGAATTACAATACGCTACATAAGTTCAGAGACTTTATCCATAAATTATGTATGTAATTTTGTCAGGGAGTAATAAGCTTGGATCTGAGAACAAGCAGCTTTATTGTTCAGTACCTGTGCAAGGTGGTCGTTCAGGATGGGGAAGTTCTTGACTTGTGACAGTTGTGCACATGACCGCAGCATGACCGAGAGGCGGTACTGGTCGCAGTGCGGAGGCAGATGACACAGCACACGAGTTTTCGCGTTGGTCCCGAGTGCGTCCATCATCAGGTGGGTGAGTTTTGAATCAGTGTAGTTGATGACCCTGTCTGCATGCCGGGTGTTGGCCAACTCTGTAACTAGCTGACCAAAGGCTGTGAGAGACTTGTTGAGACTCGGACCCTCTCTCATGCGCAGCTTGGTAGGATCCTCGGCGAGTTTCTCTGCTCCGGGAAGCCTTACCACCTGCAGGATGGAGCGATTGGGAAGGGGACTTCCACCCGTAACCATGGACAGCTCCAGCTGGAACACAGCTGCACTGTACCCCAGGGCTGGTCCAAAATCTGTCACCACATCCGTTCTCCTCCCCCAGCCTTGTCTGAAATAGTTGGTGGCCTCCGCTGCGTTGAAAACCTGGATCTGGTTCAAGCCAGGCAGATGTGGGCCGAGTTGTGCCGTTTCCTTTATAGGAAGACTTCCTCGCTGCTGATTCTCTGTCAGCAGGTCTTTGATAATCTCGTTGTAGATCTCGTACATGGACATCTTGAGTTCCAGGTCGTCCTTGCCTCTCCGATGGGCGTCCCGGAGCCCTCCCTCCTCCCTGGGTTTGTCCTGCAGGTCCAGGAGTTTGTTGAAACAGCCGTCGATGGCCAGGGGAACGATCCCGGCCTTGTTGAGGCTGTCTCCTGCCATGGTGTAGGACTTACCTGACTCTGTTTCTCCAAACAGCAACAACGACACATTGAATCCTGTAAAAACGGGGGGAAAATTCATATAGCAAACAGCAACATATATATCAGTCAATTACTTCAAAGACAAATGATATGTGTAGATCACAATATCAAAAACTTAAATTTTCACAACTCAACACCAATTTCAGGTTCCTTTATGTGTTACTAATGTTTTTTTCATGTCTGGCAGTGTAAAAATTAAAAACTTTAAGGAGGAAATTCAAGGTGAGCAACATTTGCTTGTATTGAATGAAAGTATCAAACTTCATCATGGAATGTACCAACACAGATGAGCTTCATGCTAATACTTTGGGCAAAACCATTTTTGCTCCATATAGCCATCACTGCACTACTCTCCAAGCCACACTGCCCACCTGCTAGGAACAGGTCCAGCAGTGGTTCCAACACCTTAGCATAGACATCATAGTTTGTGGCGTCCTGTCTGAAGAGAGGTTGGAAGCTGTAGGACTGGCCGTCGCTGCTGGTGATGCGATGGTTTCCCGAGATGTTGAGAGAGTGGTGCCCCTCCCCTCGCGCTGACGCCTGGATACGGCCTATCACCTCTATGTCCATACTGCAGGTGGGCGTTCTCTCTACTGAAGAAAATGCAAAGTGAGTCAAAGTGAGTCACGAAAAACAGTATGTGACAACTATCTGTACTAGTAATGCTACATGCGTATTCAGAACTCTTATACATGTACCCATGATACCTAAAAGCCATTAGCTTAAGTTATAATTGGGCCTTTCTTTGTATAAGATCCGTGTAAAGGCCACAAATAGCCATTGAAGAATCACTGCTAAGAGTCGTTCGGAAGTTCTTCTTCCATGTCAGGCTACTAGTACAACTTATCATCAATATCATAATGGTTATATCTTTGTATACAGTCTTCTTTTCTCCAAATCAAAGTCATCACTAAGTGTATTACATGAACACATGAAGGGGTTAAGTTGGTTGTATATTGTAGTAAAACTGTATGTACCATATTGTCCGGGTTAATTATATAGATCTCTCTCTCTCTCTTATACAATATGTATGAATAAACCTACAGTACTAGTGAAAGGCTAGAGTCTTGGAATCCACCACAAAAAAGGCAAGATTCCAAATTGTTGATTGATCTGACCATGGACATTATAACATAACATGATATGTATCCGACATAAAATATGAACTTCAGTAATTGTTGATTCATGGAATCTCATTCTCTCACAGGAAAACTAAAATCTCACATTGTCTCATACAAGTGAACGGGACCTTAAAACTAATAAAACAATGTAAACACCAGCCTTAGTTAATAGCCCTAGATTGCCTTGTTTGTGCACTCACTTGCTAATCATTTACCTGCACGGTTTAATGTGTAATCCACCTGTTATTCATTATTAGTCTATATGCAAATTAAGAATCTACATGCATCTTGAACCTGAACTCATGGTTCAACTAGTACAAGCATGGCATGGTGAAAACACTAAGTATTGGTCAGGACTACGTTATCTTTATTCCACGATGTTAATTACTTTGATGGTACAGTACTATGATTTGTATAAAATGATTTTAATAACATTAACATCTGCTTGAGAATAAAGAGCATCAAAGATACATGTTATCGATTGTTCTGCTTCCCTAGAAATGCTTATAACTGTAATGAACATGTCTGACTAAGCATCTATCACATCACATTTCAGAAAGATCAATATATACAGCAAAGACGTGCTTCTTTTTTTGCTGAAAAAATTGTGCAGTGCATTATGGCCATCAAAACAGACTTGTGTTTGTGCAATTTTACACGTTTCTCACTCACTTGAACATAACTAAACCCTTTAGAATGTTAGTTTACCTTACGTAGTTACGTCTTGACCCAGAAATCGTCACAGATCACCGATAGCTTGTCAGAAAGAGAACCATTTCTACTGAAAATCCTCCTGTCAAAAATGTAAACGTTTCCATCCCGACGGCAAATATGTCGTGACCTTTCACCTATAAATCTCGTTCCCAGAGCATTCATGGGTACGAGATCAGATCATTGCGACTGCGCAATGAACTTTGACCGTTTTCAACGGTTTTGAAAAAAAAATCTTTTGGTTCGGAAAGGTCATGTTTTCTTGCTGTACCGACGATTTGGAGGCTATAAGGAGACCCTGTAACAAGCCATGGGTGTCCTAAGTGTTGTACAGAGTATTTGGAGCACTCTGTGTTGTTTTACGTTGGAGTTAGCGGTGTTTGTGGTCGTTGATACGTTTACAAAGCACCAACTCAGGAACGCCAGGTGAGTCCATACATGCCAACGGCTACTAGTACTGTTGCTACAGGTGTATCAAGAAGTATATATAAGGAACATTTAACGCTCTGTAGATTTTTCTGAGTTCTGTACTGCTAGACCCGGAAAGATAAAAGTGAATTTAGTAAAGGTAGCAGGGCAATCTCAGTTTGTGCCTGAATACCAAACCTTGCTGAATAATGACATTGACCGATCCCATAATTTGCCCCGCCCACCTTGGTAAAAAGGTAGACAAAAGAATAAGAAAATGATGAAGAAAAATGATTAAAAAAACTGACATGCTGCCACTTGTCTCCCTCATTGGTGGAACTGCTAGTTTTGATTGACAGCAAGGATCAGTGACAGGCTTTTGATAAAATAACACATCCAAACATGTGATAGCCATTAGATGTACTCGCTAAATTTTCCATAAAAAAATTTTGTTTAAATTTTCTTTGTACCATTCGTGCAGCACCGAGGAGGAGAAGTCCCGGATCTGGGCGGTCGAGGGCGGCCTGCTGACGGTGATCACCCTCCTGTTGCTCCTCTGGTCACACGTCCCCTACACCCTCCTCCTCCTGACCGGCTCCATCCTCGTCTTCATCCTCTTCCCTCATCATTGGCTCCATATGGCCAAACAGTCCCTACAGGAAGGCACTGACAGAGTACAGCACGTTCTCAGGGGTTTCACACAAACTACAGGAGCGCCATCTACCAGGAGAACATCCATTTCATCATCTATCAGTAATGGAGAAGATATGTCCATCATGTCTTCTCTGTATGCTCCAACCAGGACCAAAAGTTCATTGTCAAATACAAGACTGTTGCACCCTACCAAATCTCTGACCAGTGCCAATGTGCGACAATCAAGTTCAGATTCCCTGATACAGAATGACAAGATGCTTATTAGGAAGCCAAAGAAGCTTGATACAGTTCCACCTGTTGGTCTGAGTCCAGCCAGAACCCCAAGTTCAGGGTTAGGAGTTCTCCCTAGGACAAACAGAATATCATCGAGTGATACAGGTCTGAATATTGCCACAAATTTCAGAAATCCTGTTACCTACTCTCCATCAAAATATGGGCTTAGAGCAAGGCCCTCTCCTGTGAAAAAGACAGTTTTGGACTTACAGTTACCTCCAGGACTCCAAAATAGTGGCCAAAACATATGCTTCATGAACTCTATCTTGCAGTGTTTGGCACACAATCCTGTATTGGTTCAAGGCCTACAAATGGCAGTGGAGCAACCCAAAGTCAACAAACCAGGAGGCACCTTACTGCTGACGTTTGTGGAGCTTGCGGCAGACTGTCAGAGGCACAGAGACAAGGAGGGTTTGGTTATCGACCCCACAGCCTTCAGAAGTGTTGTTGCTGAGAGGAAGCCTGAGTTGATTGTGAGGCCAGAGTGGAGCCACATCCAACCTCAGCAGGATGCCGCTGAGTTTCTGACGTGGCTGCTTGATGCGTTAAGTGCAGAGGTTAGACAGGGATGGACTAGCTTCCCCTTAACACCACCTTACTCCCCAATAGGGAGTCCAAAGGAGAGAGTTGGCATCAGAACTAGCAGCCCTCGAGCTGATGAATCTCTGCATCTGAAGTACGGAAAGTTAACCAGCAGAAAATTGTACAATCTGGAAGATGAGTGTGTCACCCTCATCAACCATGCAAATTCACTGAAGCCAGAAACGTATGCAGAGCCACTGAAAACATTGTCTGAAGTTGCCTGGTACAAACACTGCCATCAGAACAACACCGTTGTGGATACATCGTTCACTGGTCAGTTGGTAGAAGCCAGACACTGTCTCCTGTGTGGCAAGCTGTCCCTAAGTATGGAGGTGTTCAGTGTGCTGCCTGTGCACATTCCAGAACAGAACTCGATGGCCATCGACTTGGAGACTTGCATAGGGAACCTTGCTAATGTTGAAAACTTGCAGAAAGAGAGTGGCTTCCGCTGCACATGTGTGGGTGTAGGGGATTCAGAAGAAGACCTACAGACTACAGCTCAGCGTAGGTGTCTCCTGCGCTACTATCCAGAGTGCCTGATCATCCAGCTACAGAGGTTCAACTATGCCACCAAGACACAAGTGCCTGTGAATATCCCTCTTCACAATCTGAATCTGAACAGTCTACATGTGGACAACTTGTTACCAGATCCAGACCAGGGCCCGCCCGATGACTGTGTGTACAGTTTATATGCAGTCTGTATGCATCTTGGCACCACTCGGGACTGTGGACATTATGTAGCATACGCACTGTTGGATGATGGACTGTGGTACAAATTTGATGATGAAGTCGTTAGGGTTGTGAACAGCATGCAGAGTGAGCTAAGGTCTGCCATTGTGAAAAGAAATGCTTACATTTTGTTCTATAGGAAGTCTAATAAACGTTGACCTGTGTAGTGCAGCTTGTTTGTATTGTTGAAGGTTACGAACAAATGTTTGTTGCTAGTTAAGCATTAGGTCAAACATGAACCTTTGTTGGAATGTCTGTGTGACAAGGCAGAAGTACACAATCAAAATGATTATGAATTGCTATAAAGTGCCATCATTCTAGGCTAGGATGCAAACGTTTAAAGCAATGTTGATGAATTTCAAACTTGTTTAATTCTTGCAATGTCTGACTATGTTATTGAAAGAAGCCAAAGAGTTTAGATTGTTAATTCTTAGACTTAGCTGTTATACCTACTCACGATAAAAGATATTTATTGTTGGTCAAAACTGAAAATTCTCTTTAGGAGTGTGCTTTATTTGGGGGGCTGGCATGGCCATTTTCAAGAAGATGAGCACTTAGATAGCCTGGCATCTACCTGGTCACAATAAAACTGTCATGCAAAATTGACCAAATCTTGTGTGTGACTAATAGGCTAAATTTTGCTCTGGTGTAGAATTTTGTGAATGAACTCTTGACTGAAAATGTTTTCTTGTTGTAATGTCATTCATTCTTCAAGACCTAAAAATTTATTGTGTTTGAAAGTACAATTACATGATGCTCACACAAATACTACATCCTTTGAAGATATCATACTTTAATATACACTTTTATATCAACTTCATGTCATGTTTATTACATTCATATACATTCTATTTGTATTCCATACATGGCTCTGGAGTGTTGATACAATAAATATTGCCAGACTGAGTGGATTTATCCTTTTTGCAGATGGAAGAAGAAAAACAAAATGCTTTCAGTAAAGAGACATTTGCATATAAGGTACTTACCCAAGTAAATGCCCAAAAACTGGCACTATTATAATATGACTTTGAGTGCACTTCTTTTGTCTGTCTCAAATTCATCTCTTTTGTGACATTACATCTACTTCTCAACAAAAACATATGAAGTAACTTTTACATTTTGAAACTACAAGCAAAATTAGTTGCATCAAGGTTGGTGCAATAATTCAAATATTTATCACTTTTTTTGTCAAGATTATGTCATGTGCTCATACTCAATTACATTTGACATACAAACAACAAACTGAGTAGCTGTACTTCCGTGTTAATACAAGACACATACATTGTACAATATATGTATGTACATTGGGTAGGCAAGATATAGGAATCACCATGAAGTCACAAGTATTCAGGCAACCACCTTGCCACCAAAATAAAGCTACTTGAAATAAGAATCATTGCACTCATTGCTCACATCTAATCATTGGATTACAATACAATTTCAAGGGGCTATACTCATAGGTATTATATGGCTAATCTAATAGTATATTAATATGCAATTTGCATAATATGTAATTATACATAAAAAAGATTTTGGAGGGTTGTGGGAGTAAGGTATCAGATCTAGAGCTTTGACAAAGTTTGTTTTGAATTTTAGGTGACAGCTGTCTCCCCATCTATGTAGCTACTTGCCCACTCCTTATAATAGAAATTTCAATTTAACATTAAATTTTAGATTTAGAAAATGGTTTTTGCAGCTACACACTACTGGCATAATTCAAGCGAACTTGCAAGCAGCATCTACAATTCAATACTTTCTTGGCACATTTTGGATATTACATCATACTGACCCACAGATGAGTAATTCTTACACCAAAAGTGTATTCTGGACTACATAAATATGTGTATCTGGAGTTGCAACAGAGCATCCCATTTGTAAGTTTTAGTGAGGGATGGCCATGTTCACTGCAATAAAAGGACATTGAAAGCAATAAAATAAGCAGTGTGCATTAAAATAGATATGTGATGACAAGCGGTACTAGTGACTTACGGCCCCCCAAAAAACACATCGTAAATAAAATAAAACAAAACGTCAAGAGCAATTCCTTTCCTTCACCCCCAAAACAGTGTTCATCTTTCTTCAACAGAATTGGACTGATAAAGTCAAATACCTTGTAATGTAAAAAGGAAAGGTAAGGTCAAGACCATCCCTCCTGAACTTTTCAAATGGAGCAGCACAAAGTTGCAGTTAAATCCAAAATACTTTAGATACTTCTGGCTGCTACCCTGTTGCCGCCTACACCTCTGACACCACAGCTATGCCGACGTCACATCTCTGTGTGGCCATGTTGGAGACCACCTCCCAGCTGTCTGTGATGGTGTCATACGCCTCGATGCTGCTCTGTAGGGACTGGCCGTCATATCTGTGGGGAAAATGTACAGAGTTTACATCTACCATCATCAAGAAGTCAAGGTAGGGGGAGAGCGTTCTAGAAAGGCTACATGGCTAAGACTTTGGTCTTGAATTGTGTGCCAGTTTTGGGCCTGTGCGGTCACTTTTACATGTATCTGTGGAGAACTATGGAGGGTTCTTGTGTCACTAGACTAATGGATGTTCTCATGTTAGATAATATCATATGGCTTGCTTTTGTCTTGTTAAGGAGGGTTGAATGAATACAATCACAGCACTGAGGCCATTTACAATGTACAAATGTATATCCTAATGATACAAAATCAACAAGTCACTACTAACCCCGCTATAGCATACAGTCTCCCCTGCAGCACAGTGGCTCCCACATAGCAGCGCGCTGACACCATGTTGGCTGCCCGTGTCCACTGGTTGGTCCGCACATTAAAACACTCCACAGAGTTCAGATGGGTGCTGCCATCAAACCCTCCCACCACGTAGATGGTGTCGTTTATCAACCCAACTCCTGCACCTGGATGTGGTACAATAGAGCACTTCAAGATTCGTACAAGAGTGAGAAATCTTACAAAATGCAGCTGAAAAGTTGTAGCAGCAAACTACAGAATCATTCAACATACATGTATGCTACCTCTAAAGTTTTGGATGCTACATGTACTACTTGTTATGTGATAAACAGTAATAGTATTGCAGAGATAAACCTGGCATCAGGGGTAATGTCTCCTTATTCTCTTCAATCAAATATTGCATTTCAGCAGCAAAATGTACATAATGTTTAGAATGCTTATTAAAAAAAACATGTACAATGTATAAGCATTTTATTACAGAAAAGTCTTTCTAAAGCAGTTGTACATGAACATATGATCAAAGATGGAACCATTACCTGATCTTTTAGTGACCATGGAGGGTAGTGTTGTCCACTGTCCGCTGTTGGGGTCGTATCTCTCCACTGACCGAAGAATGTGCAGCCCATCGTACCCCCCTATGCAGTAGATGGACCCATTGGCTGCTATAAGACCCGCTCCCTCACGTCCTATATATGGTCAACAAGTTGTTTCTGTTAGACTCTGCTTGGGCACTTAGCAAAAGGAGTATTCCTTAATTATCTTAGTACTATGTTCTCATTACAAAAGATAGTTATACAATAATCTTGTACACATTTGTATACATTGAACATTGGACCAGCACTATGGCCAATTCATGAGATTCTACATCTTACAGAGTAAAACAAATACAAGTAAAATGAAATGAAATGTGTCCAACTTATTGTTATACAAAATGTTGAACTGATGTTCAATTCACCAAATACTTTTTGTTCAACTGCAATTCCTGCAATGCTAGTGAATAACAGAATGATCAATCTACAAAATCAATTAGTAATGATCGACTTACTATTGTTTGTATGAAAATGAGAAGATAGTACTAGCTAGTGATGTTGGAATGCTCTCAGTCCTCACCATTCTCCATGTCTCCTAACACTGTCCATCTGTCTATCTGAGGATCATATCTCTCCATACTGCTGTGTCGATATGAACCATCGAACCCTCCTGCCACATAGATATGATCTGAAGAAAAAAACATAAACATATTCTTGTATTCACAGTCAGATTCAGCAGCAACTTTCTTAAAATAATGATCATAAACACAGGTTTTTGGAAGATTCTGGTTTCATTTGAGACATTATTGAAAATTATGTAATGTGAATAGCAGTTTTCAAAAGAATTCAGCATAAAACATTAAAAAGACATTTTATGAAAGTAACAAGGATATTCACATTGTTTTCTTACAAGGCATAACTGTGTTTTAATTTTCTCCATTATGACTATTCTAATAGACTTGTCTCTGACATAATCTAATGATTGATAAACTAGAAAATGATACTATAATACACAATCCTTTACATGTACTTGTTAAAGTTAACAGTTGAACTTACCCCCCATCACGCAGGCTGAGGCCAGCCCCCTCCTGTGTGTCATAGAAGAGATGTTCCTCCACGTCTCGTTCTTGTGCCGACTGAACATGTGGTAGTCTAGACACTCCACCGTGCTGAGTCTGGAGCGCCCGTCGTAACCCCCAATCACGTACACACGGTCGTTCAGAGAACAGGACGCAACGTACCGTCTCTTCTTGGTTATGGCCTGATCAGAAGAATAGATTGTTGTTACATTACATAAGTTCACTGGGACATTTGGGATTTTACCTCTACTTAAGAAATTATTCAGGATAGGAAAGCTTGAATCAAACCACACAGTAAACATGTAAGCTATTCATGTACACATAAAGATCGAACTACATGTATGTTAATAGTTAGAAAATGGTCCTGACAAACATCAATATAATGAGGATAATGTTGTTTTCTTTCCAATTTCCAAATATTACCTTAATGATAAAATGGCTCCTTGTCGTTACTTATCAACATTGCAACACCATATTTAGATATGAATAGGGTAAGCACAATGTGTTTACACGAATGTGTTGTTAGGGAAAATGTACCAAAAGACTATAAGTTGTACTGACAGGAAGAAACTCCCACTCCTCAGTTTTGGGGTTGTATTTTTCCACTGTGTCCACAGGAGACTGTTGGCTGCCAAAGCCTCCAATCACCAACATCACTTCACTGGCACCTGCAGAGAAAATTTGTATCATCAAGATAAGTGTATCACTTATGAATAATTAGGGGATTACAAACAATTGTTTGTTACAATTTTTACCATAATGCTGTATATGGATTTCATATATGCGACTATCTGTAGACAACTGCTGTGATTTGTATGTTCTTTTTAATGTTATGATATGGGCCACGTGCCTGAAATAAAGTAATGAAACAAACACATGGTTACTGGCAATGACAGCCTGTTTGACTTTCACATGCACTCTGACCTGTTCTAGGTTTGGTCTGTGGTCCCTGCATCTCTGCTCGCAGCTCTGGTCTCAGGTGGAATCTCTTGGCAACGTCGACCAGATCTCGACATTCCAGGCTTCTTCTGATCAGCATCTAAACACCAACAATGTTTTGTCAATCTTAAAGCTAACAACGTGTCATTTCTAAAGCAAAATTAATTAGCCAAGCTTATAACTATTAACAGTAACTTGACTCAAGCATACCTGAAGGTTCAGTTCACCCACTCTGTAGACAAGTCCCCATTTTTGTCAAAGGCATGGTATATTATCATAACATTCATATGGTGTGTCTCTCTTGCACACAAGCAAAAATGTACCTCTTTGTCCACCATATCAGTGATATATCTGGGTGTGAGAAGGGGCAGTCTGACAGATTCTAACAGCTCTGGGAGGTATGGCTTCCTGCCCTCCAGTCTGTGTTTCACCCACTGCATCAGGGCCTCAAACACTGGCTCTTCTGACGGCACCTATTAGAAGGGTGAGAAAGAGAATCTCTGTGGTAGTGCTTCACAGTACAATTGTGCAATGTAATGAAAGATTGGTTGCTTTGCTTTCTTGATTCATATCTATCATGTGAAGAACTAATCACCTATAAGTGGCCTACTGATCCACAGTCCTTCAAGCTGTGAGGGAGATCTAAATATTTCCAAACCATACAGTGAGGTTTTTTGTATCAAGTTCCACTGAGGTGAAAGGTATATCCCAGTTAAACTCTGCGTTTGTATAGAACAGTGTACAGCAGAAGAGCTTTGATGAATAGCAATTGGAGTCCTCACATATATACCAATTGCAAGAATGACCTTGTACCTGAATCTCATCACATTTGAGTAGTTTTTCCACATCATCCTTCTCCAGCAGGAGAAACTCTTCGTGCTGTACCACGTCAGAAAAGTGCCGGTGGGTGTGCACCTCTGCCGCTCGTCTCAGGGACTGACAGGTATGTGCATCAGCGAAGCTCATGATGCCCAGGGAGTTGGAGGGATCTAACTGGCTCTCCAAGAAGTCGCAGCAAGCCTCCTTCACACCTGGGGAAGAGATGGAGGAAACACAACCATTTTCAAATCCACTCAATTTGAAAATGGCTGCTGCTGGGCCGGCTGCCGCAGTCAATCAAACTATTTTGGTTGTTGAATGGGGTGTGAATGCCCCCTGGGGACTACAAAAAAGTGGTTGCTGGTTGAATAAGACAGTTGGTGGCTTAGCAGAGGGTCTTAACTATGTAAAATTGGATGGGACTGTTTGAATGTGGCTTGTGACTGCAGGTGGTTGCCTGTGCCAGGTGGTTGCCCGGCCAGGTTTGACTGTATATATATCTTTTATAGGAGGGACTCCGCTGTTGGCCTATCAATCTCTAGTTCTGCTGATCAACCTCTAGACTTACAAGTTACATGTATTTCTGACTGTTCAAATCCTAAGAATAGAACACATACATTTTGTAAACTGTCACGCCACTGGAAAGGGACTGTTTTTATATCAAGCTATTCCACAGCTTGCTACTTCATTCATTTCATAACCAGACATGTATGGATACTGTTGCATCATGAACTATAAAGCTGCACTTTTGTACCTTTCAGCTGTAAGAGACAGGCAGCAGGCAGAAGGTCCTGTACATTCTCGACCGTCACGTTGACAGTCTCTGTGTACACAAAGTCCAGCAGGATCTCCATCACATGGGGAGACAGGCCCTGGAGCTCCACAGACGACTGGCTCTTTTCTGACATCTGGGGAGGAAGCAGAATGCAAAATCAATCTCTCATGTAGAATAGCCTCCTGTGCAGGCCTCCTATAACGCGTGACAGATAACGCGCGGACCCCTCGGCTATACAACTCCCTCGGCTGCACAACTCCCTTGCCGGCATAAGAGCTCCCCCCTCCCCCAATATATATGTCGCGCGTTATAGGAGGCCTGCACAGGAGGCTACATAAGTTTCCTTTTTTTTGTAATATTTTGTTTTGTTTGTTTGTTTATTAATATCTCCATCAGCGTGAGTCTGAGATCAAAGCTGACTGGTGATCATGAAATCAATCAATCTGCAGTTTCAGACCACTCCATGTCCTCCATAAACTATTATTCAATCCTTTTGTGTCTTTGACATGTTTGCTGCATTTGCTTGAACAGTGGAAGATAAGCACCTTAAGAGCTGAAGGGAATAAAGAGATATGACACGCTCTTAAATGCACAATTAATTTCCAACTAAATCACTAGGTAGATAGTCTTGTTACAATTATGTGACTACCATTTCTTCACATGTTACTTGTGACACTTGCTAGCTACATATATATAGTCATCTTAAGCAACAAAGGACAACCAACGTACTTGTGAACCTTTACATACTAATATTCCTTATCCTGCCTTGACATGCGTCAAAAGAAGCAAGTACCTCATTTGTAAACATGGCACAGAAATAATCGCTGGCGGCTGCCAGGACGATCCGATGTGCAGGGAACTCCTGTCCCTTCACGACCAACATGACGTCACACAAGGTCTCCTTCTTCCGCAGGGAGTTCATCTGTACCAGGAGGGACTTGGCGTAGCTCTCGCTGGGCAGGATGTTCTTGATGTCCACCACGGTGGTGGAGTCGGGGGCTGGGTTTTCTTCCGTTGTTGACGTGGTATCTGCAGCTGCTGCCATGGTGGCGGATGTTTTGATCGCTGCCTATTCTAAATGTTACGCCAATTAGCGGATTCTAGTGGAAATAATGGTTCTGAAAATAAGAGAATTTTTCAATTTCCTGTGAAAGATAGGTTTCATACCATATATATTTATCAGACAGATATCATATGGATACACAATCTAATTCATCATATTGACAAAATCCTTGTCCACGATGACCCTTTTCACTGCTGTTGAAATGATAACGTCTGCATTCTAACGTCATAAATGCTAGCACTCCAGTGTTACCTTCATGGGCAATCCAGCATTTTTCGTTTTATCAGAATAAATATTATATTTGCTAACGACAAGTGCACTTGTAAACGCACAAACGTAAACACTATAATTATCAAGAGGGTATACAAAAACTAGAAATATCACAATAATATTACAGCTACCGCTTCATCAAATATCGATCATTCCGAAAAACGGTGGAACTCATCAGTTGTGGCATGAGCCGATTCTCTGGAGATTCCCCCGATCATGAACATGACATCATATCAACACGCCCCTCTTTCGAAACTTTGATTGGAGACAGAAGATCAACCGATGTTGAAGAGGCATTCTTTTCGAAATAACGTCTTACACAGGCCATGTTCTGTAACAAACGTCACCTTGGTGTATTCATGGAATAAATGATTACCTTAAAGAGCCTTCAGAGGGAAAACTTTGCGACGTACGGGAAAAAATACTGCATTATTTACCTGACGTCAATATCCGCAAGATGGCGTCAGCTGGGGGTCAGAGGTTAGTGTACTCGATATGGAACCGTCCATAGTAGGGGGTTGAATCAATGTAAAAGGTTTCAAATTTTAAAGTAAAAAAAAGATTGTTGTTACATATAACTTAATAATGTATTTTTGTAACATTTGGTGTATATCGTTTAGAGCCAAAAGTTTGCTACAATCTCAAACATTCAAAACTTTAAACAGTACTTTATTTCCTATGGTTTCACCCAAACTGTCAACTTTAATCTTTGGCCTCTGACCTACAGCGAACACAACAGATCGGCTGAGTTTCCCACGTTTTGATCAATGTATTTAGTTTGTAATAACCTTAGGATTTCTGGTTGACACCATGTTGAATTGTCTGTGACATACCTGAGCCGAAAGATCCCTTAAGAACTGTAAGACGTTTCCAATTTTACGTGAATTCGAAAATTACTGAGATTGAAGTTAGTAGTCCTTGACCTCATCACCAAAATGCAGGCTGCCCGAAGGTATTTCAAGTCGTTTGCCAGCGGGTTTGTCGTGGCTGTGCCTGTCACCGTCACCTTTCTGGACTATGTAGGATACGTGGCCAGGGTGGAGGGAGCCTCTATGCAAGTAAGTTATTGAAAACATCGTAATTAGTTCTGTCTATCATGGCTACACCGTTATAGAACTTGATCATGGAGTAGAGAAGATTGTGATAGTGATGATAGTGTAACGTTACCGTGACGTCAAAACATGCAAATTGTGTACCTGATAACGTTTAATCTCTCTTGGTGGTATAGTTATTTCATACTCAAACATATAGATTTAGATGAAATTGGGATTTCTTGTACTGTGAGTGACTTATGAAAATTGTAATAAACCTAAAGTAAAGTTAACATCATAATCTTATTTTTTGTAATGTAATTTCTGGCCAGCCTTTCCTGAACCCAGAAGACAGAAGTTTCAATGATGTCGTGCTGCTCAACCGATGGAGTGTTCGGAACTTCAAGGTCAACAGAGGAGACGTTGTGTCATTAGCGTAAGTATTTTGACATGTAATAATGAGATTATAGAGAATCCTTTCTCTGTAAAAAAGGGCTCTAAGAATAATTGCTTTTCGTGCTGCAATGTTAGAAGGAAGGGCCCAAAGTTGAAATATGTAAACAATTTTCTATTGGTTTTATTGGTTATATGCTATTGTTCTGTTATGCTGTACTGTTTGCTTATTGATCTAGCTTTTGAAAAATATTATAAATTGAGGAGGAGCTTGAATGAGCAAAAACAAAAGCTACATGGGGGATTGTATCATTTAACAGGGGGTTCAGATGTTCTGCTCTGAAGGAAGATGCAGTTTGCTGTGATATTGATAGGTGGTGTCCTTGTGCCATATCTGCTCCTCACTCTAGCATGTCTAGTAGGATAAGTAAGAGTCAATTTGAATATTTATGTAGAATTTTCATCACCTTCATTTGCAGTACGTTTGGTGAATAAATAGGTATTGATTATGAGTTTTCACTGTTGCAACTTGCTGCTGTGAAGATATCTTTTTTCAATACTGCAGTGCAGTCCACTTGTCAGTCTGTCCTTTCTACTTCATCAGCAACATCATGCCATGTGCCATAACTGGTGTCAATAGAAATGTTGAGCCTAGATAAGAAATGATACATGGTACTTGCAAGTTAATGCACACATCGTCAATACCTGTGACTGGTGTTGTCCCTGGTGCTGAAAGGTTATCAGTCGCTGTCAGTTTGATCTGCAAGCTGATGGATGTCCAGGAATATTTGCCCTTTCTTCTTTATTTCTGTCTGTGGCTCAGTACCTATAGCTGGTATTGTCCCTGGTGCTGAATAGCTACCCTTTGTTGGAATTTGAGCCAGTAACTTGTGACTGGAAAGTGTTCCTATTTTCATGTGACTCCTCATAAGGGAGCTTAAAAGTTCTGCTAGCAAGGAAGATACAGTTTGCTGTGATGTTGATAGGTGGTGTTCTTGTGCCATATCATCAGCCCTGTTCTTAACTAGTACTAGTAGTAGAAGATTAAGTGAATTTAACTATTTGTAAAGTAGTGTCAATTTTAATTATCTACATTTGCAGTCCGTTTTGTGAAGAAACACGACTGGTATTGAGCTCTCATGGTTGCCAGTTTCTGCTGTGAAAGCATTTTTTTCCAATATTGCAGTCAGAAGAACAAACATTTATCTTTTAGCTTGTCCTTTCTACTTCATCAGCAATATTATCTTCCATATGCCATAACTGGTGTCAATAGAAAAGTTGAGCCTGGATACAAAATGATATGGTAAACCTTTGAACTTTCAAGTTAACGCACACATCGTCAATACATGTGACTGGTGTTGTCCCTGGTGCTGAAAGGTTATTAGTCGCTGTCTATTTGATCTGCAAGCTGATGGATGTCAAGGAATATTTGCCTTTTCTTCTCTATATCTATCTGTGGCTCAATACCTATGGCAGGTATTGTCCCTGGTGCTGAATAGCTACCCTTTGTTGGAATTTGACCTTGTGAAGTTGTGAATGTCAGGGGAAATGTTTTCATGTGGTTTCATGTAACCTTTCTCAGTTCCTTGCTGTCTAATTATGTCTGATTAAGTAACTTCCATCCCCCTGTACCACCTGGTGCCTGGTAGCTGTTTACATGTCTTCTGGTGTTACAGAAGGTCCTGAATGATTTCTCAGGCCTTTTGCAGTTTAACAGACCAACTTACAACGTCTCTAGAATATTCAACTAATTGTTGTAACTCTTCCAAGACTAACTTTTATTCCTGATATAGTGTTCAATTTTTGAGAGTAAAAACCCACTGCGTCAAGAGATGGCTGCTCATGAGCTTTTCTTTAATACATATCAAGGCCTTTGAGAGCGAGTATAACACAAAAAGTACTTGTCTATATAATACATAAGATGTGTTTCAAAATGTATTTATTTGTCAGAGTTAAAGATGAATCTATAAACTAAAATGTCAGTACGCCTTCCTTAACATTAATCCGCCGGGTTGCATAAATCCGCCACTTTGAAAAATATTAGGTTTGAGATCTAGAGATCTCTAGTGCACTAGTGTAGCACCTCCAGTTATTCACAGTTTAGATATATGGGAGTGCATTATAGTTATACTGGGGGACGTTGGATTGGAGATCTGTTTGGACGTATCCTATCACAATTCATGGTGGCGGAATTATGTATACTGGTGGAATTATGTTAGTAGATGTTACATGTAGATGTCTTTGATAATTAGACGGGTTCCTGTCACAATAACATATTCAAAGTTATATATCTGTACAATATGCCATGTATTTCTCTGGAGTCCATTCATTCTGACAAGAAACATGTATGGTATACAATGTGACTGTCACCAAAACCTGATTTATGTTATAGAAGGACATTAAGGTTTTCTTCTAAAAATAGCCATTCTTTTTCTATTCAAAATTACTGTTGTAGACAGACTGAGTGTAGCTTTCGTCTAAATTCATTATATAACAGTCTGCTTTCATCCATCTAAAAGTGTTGTTAACAGACCTTGATACAGCTAACATTAAGAATTGACACTGAAACATATCATACTTTACAGTCCTCTATCTTAACAATTGTCAAAACAAAAATGATACACCATCATTCTCATCACTGGCTTATGCTTACTTGATAGTACCAATCTATGCAAACATACAATTTCATATACTTTATATGCACAAATACACATTGAATATAACATACATCCATAATCGCTCTAGTCAATACAACATTACCTTACAGAATAAGCCAAATCTTACATAACAAAGGCACCAACATAGCTACCACACCCATCTAACAACATGAGCTGTACCAATATCATTCTAATGTCTATGAGCACTATTCAAAGCTGTTTGATTGTACTGTGTCATAGAAATTCCATGACCATGACATTTTGTGCTGCTTTGAAATTATATTAAATTTACAGTAATGAAAATATCGATAGGATGTGTGCATAAAGAAAAATAATCAAGGGGTAAGGGAAAGCAACTTTTTTCACCTACCACTCTTAGATCCTACTGGAATTTTTGGAACTATAGGGTCTTGTCCTCCTTTTCCATACCAAATTTTATTGAAGGTTGTAGGCTCTGTTCTTTGCAAATCTTTTGGTATGGCTGAAGAATGTTTGAATATTCCACCCCTTTTCTTACAGGGCTGTCACTTCTATATCCCTCTTTGCCGAACATTAGTCATGGTGTGCATACAAACACTTAACACGCCACGAAAGATACAGACTCATTTTTCAGGACTGTACGTTATCTGGACAATTTTTCAATGTAGACAAGTGCATGATACAAGGTGCCTGTCATGGCCTGATGACAGGGTGCTTTATTAGCATTCAGTTAGCAATAACTTGTAGGTGTGGGGCACATTTAAAACCTGCATACTACATCGATTTTGAACAAAAGGAGATAAAGAACATCATCAAATATTAAACAGCCATCTGTGCTGGTGTCAAAACTACTTCAGTACTTTTCAATGCAAAAGGAAAACTAGTCAATGACATACATACAGGATAATCCATACATTTAGATACAGACAATTTTCAAAATTATTCAACGTTCAAAACTTTCGGTCATAAATTCTGCTTTTCAGTTAAACTTTGAAATTTTTCCATTAAATTTTGTACATCAAGATTTTCCACAAAGTGTGGAGAAAACAGTTGAAACTGTTGATTCTTGATGGCTTTATGACAAAATATGGATAATTATACATACGTCAAGGGAATGCGTGCGATGACAAAATTTTGTTTAGTTGACCCACTAGTAAGTTCAATTTCCAACAATTCTAAGGCCTCATCATTTACATGGTGATTGCATGAGTTATAGCAATCACCATTTTTGTCCTCTCAGAAACATGTAGAGTGGTGGTAGGGATTCATGAATAGGAAATAATGCTATTGGGCCATGTATTCCATTTAACTTAAAGATAGTATAGCTGACCTTGTATCTTCATTCAGGGGTTACGAATGTTCCAAAAGGAATCAAGGGTGGCTGTTGGCAGAGTGGGTTTTTTCCATCAACAGTATCATACTACATTTGTATCAGCATAATTCTCCATCTGTTGCACACAGCAGTCTATGTTCTCTCTAGAGTGAATCTTACATGTATTTCAAACATCTGGTGCAAATATTCTCTATTTCCATTTTCAGACAGACGTCCCTATGACTCATCAAGGTCTTTCCCGACAGGACCTCGACTTTGTAGAAAAGCCTCTAAATGCATATGCTGTACTATTTTTCAAAAGAATAAGCTGTAATATACATGTTCTCTCGTCACTCCCGCTATCATGCGTCCACGCTGTTGTCCCTCCCCCATAACGATGTGGTTATAGGGCTGTACAGGTCTGTCAGGGGTATGGAGGTGATGTCGTGGATGTAGTGGTGCATCTCCGCTCGGTGGTAGTGTCGCACGCGGTACTTTCTCATCCCGTACGACACCAGCGCCAGCAGCAGCCCCACCGTCACCATGCCGCCCATCACCATGGCGATGATGAGGCCGACCTGGTTGGGTGGCGACGCCGCCATCTTGGTCGTGGCCGTGATGCAGGTGCCCTGGTGGTGCGTGTGGAAGTCGGCCACGGTCAGACACACCTTGTAGTTGGTGGACGGGACCAGGTTGGTCAGGTTGTAGTGCTGCACCTCGGGCGGGATCAGGGCGCGGTAGGTGACGTGCACGCCGCCGACCATCATCATGGCGGTATACTGCAGCAGGTAGGCCTGCACGCGCTGCACGTAGGGCGTCTGCCAGCTCAGGTGGATGGAGTGGGTGGTGATGTTGGAGGCTGACAGCTGGAACAGCGTCTGCGCGCTGGCGCTCACGTTCAGCAGCATCGTACGGCTGTCCCCGTATCCATCGTCGATCGCTACGCAGGTGTAGTGGCCAGTGTCATGAACCTGCAAGTACATACAATAATGATAAAGCGGATGTTTACTTATAATTCATTGACATTTGAAGTGTACAAATTACCAGAGAACTGTGCTAACTTCAAAGTTGTACAGTGATGGCCAGTCCTATGATGGTGTGTCCTCTGGACTTACAGCATAGAATTTAATTTCGGCCTCACCTGAATTTTTGACATCTCGAGTGTTCCTTCCTGTGTGAGCTTGATCCTTGGTGAGGTGTTCCTGCTTGTGAAGCGGTCGCCGTTAGGGAGTACCCAGTAGATGTTAGGCTGGGGTTCCCCCGTGGCCCTACAGTCCAGGGTGAGGTGTGCGTTTTCCTTCACAGTGAGGTATGAAGGGAAGGTGGGCTGGATGATTGGCATGCATTTTCTCATCATCAGGTCTGGAATCAAGCTTCCCAAGTCCATTCCATGGTACTCAGGTGGCGAGTTGCAGATCAGGGCTTTTCTGTCCAGGTAGTTGATTTCGGTGACGTTGACGCCAACCCAGCGCATGAGGCAGTCACAGCGGAGGGGATTGCCCTCTAACCTGACTTGTTTCAGGTTGGGTAGGCTGTGCACGATGTCTTCGTATAGCACTGTCAGGGCGTTGTTGTTCAGTAGAAGGATTTCCAGGTTGGGGAGACCTCTGAAGGAGTCCTGATGCAGGTATGCTAACGCTGGGTTGTGTGAGAGCTCTAAACGCCGGAGGTTGGGCAGATTTTGGAAGGCTCCACTGTCGATAATGGTCAGCTTGGGCATGTGGTTTAGCTGTAGCTGTACCAGCTGGGGCAGCTTGATGATCTGGTGTGAGGTGATCTTGACGATGGGGTTGTAGTCCAGTTCCAGATACTGTAGGCTCGGAACTTTTTGCAGAGCTGCTGATGGAATCTGGAAATGATACCAAACTGATTGAGGTGGCATCATGGTGAAAATAATAATACTCCATCAGCCACACCTAATACTTAATACCTAAATTTCCTCCTAACAGAAGGTTTAGTTACTAATCACATCCTGTTGAAAATTTCAAAGCCCAAAGCTTCTCATAAACTGTAGTTGTGATTTTCCGTTGTGAATTTTGGTCACATAAATGTAAAGTGAGTAACATGCAATGAAGTCAAATGTAGTATTTAAGTTTCTTCACGTGTGAGAATAATTTCTTTAGAACCTGACCTTCATGAATCTGTTGTTCTGCAAGTGAAGACTGCGCAGGTTCTGTAGTCCATGGAACACGCCAGGTAACAGGTCGACCATCCCTGCACCTGACAGGATCAGGTGCTCCAGGTTGTAGAGCGGCTGGAAGTTGCCGTCCTCCAGCATCGTGACGGGGTTGTCGCCGACATGGAGGATCTTCAGCCGCGGGACCTCCTCCAGCCAGCCCCTGCCTACAGACGTCAGGTTGTTGCCGTTGAGGTTCAGCTGCTGCAGCACCTGCAGACCCATGAAGGCCAGGTCGTCCAGCGACGTGATCTGGTTGTAGTCCAGGTGCAGTTCCCTCAGGTTGCTCAGCGGGAGGAAGTCCTGACTCTTGACGGTAGAGATCCAGTTCTGTTGGAGCTGTAGTTTCCCCAGCTGCTTCAGGCCGATGAACCAGCTCTGGTCGATGTTGGAGATGTCGTTCTGAGACAGGTCCAGCTCTGTAAGGTTCTCCAGAGGGCGGAGGCTGTCCCCCAGGCTGGCTATGTTGTTGACCTGGAGCAGGAGGACCTCGGTGTCCAGAGGCAAGCCTGGTGGGATGGTCGTGAGCTTTTGGTTGCTGCAGTCCACGGTCTTGGCATCGATGTAGTGAGAGGAGTCGGTGAGCCTTTCTCGCAGTTCACATGCACAGGACGGCAGAGGACAGGTGGTGTTCCAAGGCTTGCCAGAAATATGGTGTAGAGAGCAAAGCAGGAGGAGGACAGCAAGGTGTAATGTCAGGATAGTCCTCATCTTCGTCATTGTCTGTCTGGCGGTTGATCAAGCCTTACCTGGATAAACAGAAGAATGCTTTACATTAAAACTACAAATAAAAGGTTACCAAATCAGATGTCAAAATTTGTGTGGTTTCAATTGATCAAGCATACCAACCTGAACCAGTTGCTAAAAATAAAAGAAACATATGGCAGAATTTGGTTCAGTTGTTCATATTAATTAGTGGAGACTTGATGGTATGGAACAGTTTCACTTCACTTGCACTGCAATAGAGGGACAGTTGGATAATGGCTTAATAAGTACACTAAGTAGCTCCTCTGGGCATTGCTGTAGGCGTGCTTTATCCCCCTGACATTCTATGTGCTTTTTGTGTGTTTAATTAACGTGTGCTTAATTAACCACAGAAATGTGCAAATCAATGCACATGTAGTTTGTAATCTCAAGTTTTCTTCTCATGGACAGCTTCAGATTTGTATCTTGGGTCGAAAAACATCCATTTTTATACCCATCGAGGTCTACATTACTTGCTGTTTAAGCATTCACCTTAGGCCTTTGCATGGTCCACATTCACCTCCTCCTTAACCATACCCCATGCAGGCATAGTAAATGATACCAATATTACATGCTGAGCTAGCCTAATGAGAACATCAGAGGGGACCTGGCTAACCCGGGGCCTCAGACAGAGGCATGCCCTGCCCTGTTGTCAACTCCCAGGGAAACCAATCAGACACAAATGGTAATGGAGGCGGCAGCCCCAACCAGCCTACAGCATCATTACTGCCTGTACTGCATAGAATCAATAACTTAGGGTACCTAGATATTGACGACACAGTTACATTGATTTTGGAGCCCTACGAGCATGCGGGGCAGTAAATATGATCAGAGTTGATTGTGTCGTTAGAATTGCTTTATGTACATTTCCTGATATCTCCGGTGAGCTGACCGATAGTTCAGACCCTGGAGGTATCAAATAACTTATATAACACTTTGCACCCCAGTCATTTTACTTGGACAAGTTTCAATACATTGTAGCCCTAGACATTAAGTTGCACATATATGGAAGACATCTTGCTTCCTATAGAATCAGAAATGTCATACCCAGGTACTAGTTTTTGCCTTATACATGTACTCCTATGGAAGGAGAAGTAATTGCAACTGTAAGCCAACTTATTAACAAGTGAAGGTCAGATCTGTTTGGTTCAAGGGCAAAGTAACAAGTTGTCAGTAGACCTAGGCATGCAGACGACGTACATCAATAAGCGCCGCAGGCTAAAGGTTATTGTGGCAGATATCATTGCCAGTCCGTGTGATTGGAGGGAAAGACCTGAACCTGGCCACCTTCAAATTAAAGTTTAAAGATTGGCTGCTGGAAGAGCAGCAGATTGCCACAGGTTCGTAAGATCAGAGATCTGTGTCTTGTTACAATGTACATGGAGGACACCAGCTGTATGGTAACCCAGCATGTCTCCAGATTTTGTTCAGCATTCTTGGTAAAACATTTTACTCCAAAAGGTTGTGGCAAAATGTCTCGTACTTGATAATAGGCAATTTCCAACAATAACGAGAAAATTTAGATAGCAAATTTAAATAGCTGCAGCTACAAAAAAGCACCCACCTACTGTGTCTGTTCTTAAGGTTTGAACAACTTATTTAGTAACCTGAATGAAAGTATTTTTTTAGAAAAGCCTTACAGTCTCACAAGCTCTCCCCGTAAAGTTGAACCCTTCTCCCAAAATAACATGTCATTCCCCTTGATCCCAATTCAAGTTGACAAAAATAGTCTGAAGGCTTATCTATCATTTAAGCTGGCATTTAAGTGGTCCAACTTAACACATAGACAAATATGGCATCATGTTTTAATCACAGAACATTTTGATCAATGACTTACTTGACTCTTGGTGACACCTTTTTCATCTCATCAGAATGATAGGGTAACGGTCTTTGAATGCTGATGGTCAGTTGGACAAGCTTGGTAAATCAATCCTCAGTTTTTATAATCCATGTAAAGCAGGACTTAGTCTTTTAAGTCCATGAGGTTTACACAAGAAACGTTTGGAACCCGAAGTGCAATTACAACTGAGGTACTCCGGTAGATTTATGGTAGAGAGTGGAGAGTTTGCCGAGTGCACAAGCCGCACCAGACTGTGTGCCAGCAACACCATTAGCTCACTGTAAATGCTTGGCTTATCAAGATGGGCAGTCCAATTTCTCCCACTGAACTTGGTAATCTGTGTGTGTCATCTCCGTCGGGCTGATTCCATTTTGGTGAATGGTAGAGAAACGACATGTTACTCTGATGAATTATGGGCCTGCCACATTTAATCGCTTCAGATAGCATCGCAGAATGGTTTATTCTTGGCTCGGAAAGAGATGTTTGTCTTTTCCATTAAAAGTGTGGAGTGCTTGTTGACTTATAAGGGTGTAATGGTTGAAAATCTCCTTAGTTTACATGTTGACGCTGTGAATGACACAACCGCATAATTATGTGGTGAACAACTTAACTTCCTGCCCTGTATGTTGAGTTGCCATGCCATGAATTATACAAGGATGTAGGACTGCTAGGGCCATACCAATTTGATTACTATTAGGTACTGGTGTTTTCCAACCTTACTGCTTTGCTAATAGTTACTAGATAAGTATGCTTTATGTTGGACAGAAGAAGATTTCCTTATTACTAGTACTATCCCCTTTGCAACTATTGAAGAAATCTATTCCAAACCTTTCCTGTTCACAAATTATTGTGGAAACTTGACCAAATTGCAAAGGCCATATGCTATAGTAGAGATAATTGTATGGTAACCTTTTGACAAGGTGTACTCGGCTTGCATGTAGATAACAGACCTTTCACTTGCCTGTATGACAACATGGTATGGAGTACATACATGTGGTGACAGGATCAATAGAATGAAATATACTCTTACCAGTTGAAAGTCATGTTGGGAGTTTTACCCTCTATGTGTATTGTCATTTGAATCTATGAATAATTCGTCAGGTTGCTCTGAAATGCAAAAGCAAGACAACTGCAAAGGTATCCAGTTTCATGTACAACTGTATCATAAATTTTCGAATTACAAACCAGAAAGGAACGTTGTTAAAATCATTATTTTGAGTTGCCTTCATTAGTGCAATCCTTTCACAACATAATTATGACAAGTGTATTTTCCAGCACCGTTACCTTCTTTAATGCCACTTTCCAATTTTCCTAGGACCATTTGCTTTATTCCAAATCGATATGATGGGTTCCAAGCGAGTTTTCTTATGACAAGCCAATCTCTGCTGATGGATTGCTAGATCCTCTATCTCTTTACAATATCTTAACCTACAAACCAGATACTAAGAGGATTCAACATAGAACCAGTAACAACTAGTGACCTATGACAAATAGGAGATGACTGTAATGTTCTGGGTTTTGAAGAATTACTCTTGAGTGATACCTATCTTTGTAGCCAGCCCTAATCTTTGCAGAACAGCAGCACACATGGCTACAAGGTCATTACCACACATTTGAGCATGGAGGGATGGTCTCAAAAGTTCGTTGTTTCCAAAAGTACTACATTTTCAACAATACAGATCACTTCTCAATAATACTAGTACTAAGTAGATCAGTCAATTCAATTAGTTTTATCTATGTTACCAGAAGATCACACTCATGATTAGGTGGATCACCTGTTGTTCATTGACACAATATAGAACACTGAGAAATATAACAAGTTATGTAACAGTTCAACATGTTTACACAAACTAATAGTCAAGATAACTAACCCTAAGTAAAAAGTCCTAGTAAAGTCCATTTTAAAAGCTAACTGTGGTACTGAGCTGTCTGTGTTCTATGGAGAGTTTGTTCCATCACAGTGGACATGGGTCCCTGAATAATACTTCAGATTGCCCTTGAAAGATTGCATAGATATTATAATATCATATAGTCTGAAAATAAAGTCCTAAGTCACATGTCTTCATTTTCAATTTGTCAATCTCAGGTTTTGAGATGATTGACATCTTCTTTCATCAGGATTGCTGGTTCTCAATAATATAAAACTTTATCCCTGCTGACTGTGTGTAAAAGACTGTGTGATTGATTTTATGTGACCTAGATTGTTGATGAAGGTTTATCTGAGAATCAATTTGATTCATAAAGTCATTCCTAATGCTATTTTTGGCTCTAATGTATTTCTATGCAAGGCTGGAGACTGTCTTCATTGATTTTCTGATCACTAAAATTATGATAAATGTGAAAAAAGTGAAAGTGATCTGGAACCAGTTTAACTCACTGAAGAGCTATGATATTCTTCCACTGGTCGTGACAGAGAAGACGCTATGTACAATATTTACAGGACCAATTGCACTGGGGAAATTACCCTAGCTCTTTTCGACAATTACAATGAACAGTGGACCATGGTTTAACATCCCGTCTGGCAGACTGCAACCCTTTCCAGTAGCGTGCAAGTCAGGTGAGCAACAACAGCCAGGATTTGAACTCACAACCTGTTGGTCGAGTGTCTGGGCCACTAACCACTGGACTACGCACGCTTCTACATGTAACAACCTTCAAAATGATGCATTTATTTAATTTAGTTGGTATTTTCTCCGCGGCCAAGACTATGATACATGAAAGTTTGATTTCTTACAACAGTCATGTTAAAAGATAGACAGGTTCTAAGTGAAGCTTATGTGTAGAGCTGTTATGTAGAGTGACGTATTGATATGTTTGTACCTGGCATTTCTGTTGTCTACTGATAAGGCCCATACAGAGTAATTTAGAGTAAATAGAGGATTCCGGTTGTTTCTGTGATGACATGCCAGCTCAACCAGAAATTCAAGGGCAGTCCCAACATCCTAATGACCTGAAAGTTGTACTAAGTGAATACAAATTATACAACTCTCAATTGTTTTCTTTTTAACATTGAATATGCTGTTTGTTATGCAAAGTGAGGCCATTGATTTGATTATTTGGATGACATTCTCGGGGAACCCCAAAACTGATGCAAGCATGCAAACAAATAAAGGTTTGGCAAACAAAAGTTGCCAGAATAATCATGGAATCTATGTGGTCAAGAAGATGAAAACACACAATAGATCTTTCATTTTTGTTTTTAACATCTTATTCTTTTGGAATTTACATTCTATGACATTCTGTTTTCCAATATTTCTTGGCAATTTACAGCATACATTTGCTTCTTTTTGTATGATTATACTGTATTGGTCAAAATCTTTTTTGGGGTGCATGTGTATGTCATCAATAAAATAATCAAATCAACATATGGCCTAACTTGTCAACCCAATGATTAGAGAGATGAAACTGTGGTTTCAAAGAAGGCCTGACATTCTCAAAACATCTACTAGTACCAGTAAGAACTTCTCAAAGCTGTATTCTGGAAATATCTAAAACTCTAAAATACTTGGGTTTCGTCACCACATAGGAGGAATTCTAAAAACGTTTCCTTAATCATCCAGGGCTGATTAAGACGCCTAGTACCAATCAGCCCTGACATGGGAGCGTTAATGGATTTAGTTAGGGCACTCGCCCAGGAGAGAGCCTCCAACTTAAGGCAAACAACGCACAGAAACCGGCAATAAATCAATGCTGCTAATTCAATCTTTTTAGCACTGACAGTCAAGTCGCCCAAACAAAAGTCTCTTGCCCCTCTGAGAATTCCTAACTTTGGCAGAGTAAGTGAATTTCCAATCTAATCCTACCAGAGCAACACAGGGTGGTTACAGATCCTTCATTCCCCTGGCCGTCCTAATGGAGAACAGGTGAACATCAATCCGGGGGAAGAAATCAATGATTGCGTCAAGCTTGGGGTGTTAATATATGTGTGTTGAACTTGGAGACGGAAGAGAGGAGAGCGACGTATTGGTAGTACATAGCATGCTCCAGGGGAACTGAAAACACTAATAGCTGTCATAAAAAGAAAAGGATGATTTATACAGACATTAGGCATGCATTTGGCATGCAGCATGAATGGGGCCAAGGGATTCCAATGTGTCAACTCGGATACACACGGATATCACACTTTGGATAAGATACGGAAGCTATTGAAAAAGTTAAAGCCTCAAAGTAATTTGTTTCTCTTGATAGATGTAGGCATTGAGAGGTAATTCAATGTAATGTTTTGCCTTCATGCCTGTTGAGGACATCATGGGGCCGATTACTGCTATATGAGTCTGATAATGTTTTTGGGCAGAAAATGGGAAGCAATTTACCGTGTCCCAAAAGGTGCAAAGCGTCTAGTCAGCTCTGTGTGCCTAATACCTGTCTTAATATTTAATGGCAGAGCTACTGTGAGAAATAATAGCCTACACTGGGAAGTATTTGCTTTATTCCAGCTCCTGCTGTGACGTCTGTGGTTATGGCAGACTAAGAGTGGACCGGTCCCATGTAATAGGCAATATCAGTTGTGCTACTGTTAGGTGATTTAGGCCTACCGTTTTATTTAGTGCACATCTATCTAGGCCATGCCGTTTTTATCTACTTGACATATGTATCTGATCAGATACTTTGTGCTTTTCCAAATTGCATACCAGTGAAGATATCCATCTATCCACGAAGATAAGCATATCTACAATTGCTACTTGCATACTTCACACATGTAAGTGCTTGAATAGTTGACATGGCAGGTTTATTCAAGGACATGTATGGAAACATGATCATAATGCATTAAAAGTTCTGAGACAAAATTTGATTGAAGTTCAAATGCCCAAAGGTGCCTTTCATGTTTTGCATTTTGTCTGCTGCAAAACATGTTAAGAGTTGAATTGTTGTCCCTGGCAAAAACGTAAAACAGTTGGTATTTACAATGTAGTAGGTGTATAGTAGACCCTTCATACAAATTTATCTCTGTCTGATCCCTCTGAGGCTAAATCTGGATGAAATACAAGTTTCAGTAACACTATGAAATACTGTTTATAAAAGGAAACCAGAAAGAAACTAGAAAGGCAACATTTGCGAGAGCAAATACAACATGTTTCGCCCATTTCCCTCCCCATGCAAAAAGCGACTGTGGCATAGAGGCTAACGTTTGTTGTATGTCTGCAATGTTGGTATTTGAAATCGTTTACGTCATTTTTAGCCAAAAACTTTAAACAATTACTCAAAGCAAGGGCCTCCTTGCTCAAGGTAAATTTTAACGCATTTCACAACTCTCTATTGTTATTGTTAATGTTATTGTCAACGTCCCGACACGGGATGTTTCCTAGGTGGGAAACTTTGGACACTTCCTGTTCACTATTGTGTGCACTGGTGTCCAATCTTGGTGACACAGGGGTAGAAAATTCGTGTACATAGCGAGGAAATGTCAGGTTTCACCATGATAGTGTCCAAGCTTGCAAACTTGTGGAAATCTTCGTTTCCATGCAGTGTAAAAAACACCGTGTGTGTCGAAAAATACCACCAGAAAAGTTTTGAACCTTCTCAATTGCACTTAACTTCAGTAGGACACAACAATAACAGCGCAAGGATGGGAGCCAGGGAGTAGTGAAGTTGTGTCTGTACCTGTCAGAGTATGCCCCTAATTAAATTGACTATTTTAACCAATCAGGTTGAGCTTGATAAATCCGTGTTACAACGCGCTCTCTCATTGGCTGACCGAATTAGTCCACCTGGCCAGATGAATAAAGGTGTGACCTAAAGGTCAGTGACCCCATATGAGGAAAATAGCCAATGTTCTCCCCAAAATACCCTCTAAAATCGTATTTTGAAGTGTTGTATGCCAAAAGTGCGAATGGGATTCTTTGAATATTTGTTCAATGTACCCCCATAGTAAATTTCAGGTCATTTGGATGTATTTCCAGAGCACAGGAGGCCAAAATGTACATTTTTGGTCAGAAAAACCTCAATAAAATCACTTTCAAGGTCAGTATCGAAAAAAAGAAAAAAATGTCCCAGGGTATTTACCCACTCTACCTATATACCAAATTTAAGCTCAGTTGGTACAGGGATGACCGAGCTGCGTCGATTACAAGATTTGACAGGAGAAAGAAACCTTACAAACACAATCTGTTGCGCCCAACAGTATGTTGGGCTCAACATAATGAGTAAATGGGTAGGAAGGTATTTTGAACATCAACTTTCTATTTGCCTCGTATGTTCCATACATACTAAAGCCCACAATAACCTTGAAAGGTTAATTTTCATACTGTTTGTTTTAGAAGTAATCCGCTTGTTTCCTTTACTCCACCTTGAGATAATAAAACTGCCTTATGATACACATGGGTGAGATTAGATTTGATTAGCAAAAGACATTCGACTGAGGTATGCAATTGTTTGATTGATATTAGAGGTACCGGGTCCCGGATGGGGACGTAACTTATCGGATTCTCCGACACCAGGGAGGGATAAAGTCTAATAAAACTGCCACTGAACTTTTCACAAGGACTTCAGATGAAGCCCCCTAAAGTTCATTACAGGCTGTCGGTACATTTTGTGTACATATGATAACATCTGGTGTCAGCTTCCATACATGAGTGACTGTTTTGATGTCACTGATTACATGTGAAGTGACTTCCTTTCAAAATGCAGTGACTATGCAGAATTAGGTGGAAGTGTTACATGAAGGTCACATGAGGAGCTGAAAGCCAGGCTTACTATAGTTGTTATTTTACATCCTTAACCTTATACCTCGGTGGAGTTATCATCCTAACATAGTATTCAGCACCAAGGACAGAACTGCTATTTGGCATTTGTTGATAAGGGTATGTAATGCATAAGGATAAGAGTAATGCAATTTTGGACATCTGTAGCACTAGCAGGTTCAAGGACAGCGTTTATTTTCTGGTGAATGCCAGGATTTTTTTTACAGTCTTCCTTTATATTACTTCTGCATGATGATGATGATGATGATTCTGTACTTCTATTTTGACTGTGGTATACATATTTAGCAATTTAATACTATGAATAATCATGTTTATTCAGATTGTTTCGGGTAGAATGCCATGTTAACAGTTGGTGCTGCTGGAATCAAGAATCAAGGCTGTGAGAAGTACATATTTTGTGCAACCCTTCCTCGGTTGTTGTGTTACTTGATAACGTATTCAGCACCAAGGACAGAGTCAAAATACATTGAAATATAAAATCAACAATCCATGCCTGCCTTTCTGTGATAACTACATATTTCATGCAGCTCTCCCTTGGTTGTTATGTTACTTGATAACATATTCAGCACCAAGGACAGAGCTGACAAAGCTTAAGCTGAATTGTTGCAACCAGAAGTTGACTTAACAGTCTTTTTCCAAAGTATGCTTATAAACATGTATACACTACTATGACATGCCAACTCAGCATCTTATACCGTATGTCTAATTGCAGAAATGGCATGATGCAAAAAGCAGCTCTTCAGTGAAATGCATTGTAGCAAGAAGAGACAATTTCATGCCATGAGTAGAGAATGAATGGTTTACAGCGTGTATAAAAGAGTTAGGAGAGTTGGCTTGGGGCCTGCTTTTGGCAGAGATATCTAGTGTGGTCCAGATTTATCTGAAAAAGCACCTTGTTTCCTAATGATCTACCATATGGCTTACACGAGGTAGAACAAAAATATGATAAATTGAAAATTTTCTACATGTTACTTTAAACTTTGACCACTTTCCTGGACTTTTCTTTATGTTTTTTTTTATATTTGCAGTTTCCCCATACTGTGGAACTATAAAAGAGATAGGAAACGTCTAAATCCAAAATCACATCGAAAGAAATCTCAAAGTGCTTTCAGCCTGCTGAAAAACTCTGTTTGACACAAAGATGTTGATAAGAAAAGTACAAACCCACAATACCTGCTATTCAAGAACTGATGGACTATTTGCTACCATGGATGAGCAAAGGCGCTTTGTTGCTGCTGTTGAAATAGGTGACCAGATTCTGTTATATTTGAGCCAATGGCTATGTTATACCATGGAATTGCAATGGGAAAAGTACTTATCATGGTGACGAAGCTTATTCTATGATATCTTTCTTCTGGTCACCACGTTTGGAGCTGAAAAGCTATGACCAGTGCTATGTACCATGATGGGCAGTTTCCTTTCATTGGGGAACTTAAAGGACTGATGGCTCACCAAATCATGTGTGCAAGCCGATCACACCACAAAGCTAATAGCTTGTGCATTGAGGTCCCACAGTTTGAATGCCTGCAGGCAATCAATAGAGATAAACACATACCTGTCAAACAATCAGAGAGTGTGATCCCAGGCATCCAGTCTTCACTTAACAGTTATCAACAGGGAAAAAATCAGAGAGAGCTGAAGAGACAAAAAATGATCGATGTTACACAATCGCCCCAGCCGGCACTTCTGCTAACCTCATCAGGTCTGACCTGTCACTTACGACTCCCCCCGGAGGTCCTGCTCCCGTCGTAAGTGCTTCTTCTCACGAGCAGAAAAGAACATCCTGGGAGGCAATCAGACAAAAGTCGTAGCAAATCAGTCAAGGGGAAGGAGTCTGTACAAAGGTAGGAGACTTTAAGAGGCTGAAATAGCCTGTGGACCTGGCAGGGCACTGGAGACCTGTGGGCTTTTAGTGTTTCAGACGCAGACTGATTAATGCATTCTGTCAGCAATGGATGTCTGTAGACCTCTCTGGTTGGATAGGGTCATGAGGAGGACCTGTATATGCATTGGGGCTCAGGAATACGTAAACAGGCTCTTGTGACCTCAGGGCATAGCCTTAAGTTAAGGTACGAACACAGTTCTTCAATAAATGTCCTCATTGTAGGGATTGAGACATTAGACTTATCTTTGCTCTAGGGGTTTCTAGACAAAATGCAAGCTGACATATTGTATCTGTGCACATTACTATAGTGGTAATTGTACTCCCAATCAATTTCTGAAAGTTTGGAGAAAAATGTAGACTAACTTAAAGCTTATTGAAGAAGAAAATTGGATCAAGGCATTGATATGAGACAGCTTAACTCAGCTAGCGCTGTATGTGTCATGATTATCAATCTTGGCAAAACTTTTATGTCATTGACAGACCTTTATTGTCTTTATTGTCTTTATTGTCTTTATTGAAGAAAATCAAGTATACTCAAGTATACCTGTTGAGTATACAGTATATCATGATAATATGCAGCTATCAGAAAACATGAGTTTCCTTTGGCAATTAGGTCTCTTACATATCCTTGATTTCATATGGCTCTCATGCTTTGTTTATTCTGACTAACTGCCCTTGTTTCCTTTGAAAATGCCCCAGTATTTTCTTAATTGCAGATGCTATGTAAACTGCCAGGATCAGCATATTGAATGGTATCTGTCTTGCTCTGAAGCTTGTGTGCTGTACAATCCATTTATATATAAGTAATGAAGACTTAATGTACTTCACACAAATGCTTTTGGCGCAGTGTCTGTGATGGATCTTTTGTATCAAGCACACCATCAGTCTTTCTTCAAAAACAAATTACCGAGATAACTTGGTGGGAGAAAAGGGATGGAGGGGAGGGACGGAGCAGCACTGGAGAGTGATGTTTCATTAAGATTTAATAATACGTTGAGGTGTAATGATTTCCAGAGCGCTTTATCATTTACAGCTTGTTGCATCAGCACTGTGGTGTGCTATATGTTTCTGCTACAGGTCAGGGTTACCCTCACTGGAGATATTGAGGATCAGAGTTCAGTGTCAGTGTGTAATTAACAACCTAGCGGAATCAATATCTGGGACTGGCGTACTGCAGTGCTGACTCAATTTCATCATTTTCGGATTCCATGTGTAACTTGCGACAGACTTCTTGTCCCCATATTCCATCCGGTCTACATTAAGCTGAGTCTTGGTGATAAAAATGGCAGTCAAGATTGCTGTTTCAATCATCGACGATGGATGGAATGTTAAATCTTGTGGTCAGATCTTCCTGGTATATACATGTACATCATATCTGCTAGTAGAAAGTTTAAAAGGAGCCCATTTCATATGTTATTTATATAGTTTTTCTATCAATATCTGTAGAATACAAGACAGTATACATGTATCTGATGCTCAAACTTTGTATCACAGAGCAGTTACAACAGATTCAGCACAAATTAAAGGACAAACCTGAATAGTAAGACAAAGAAACAAGATTTACATAATCATTAAATCTCTTATTTCTATCCTCATTTACTATCATTAAATCTACCTATTGTGGATGTTGCCATTATGTCTGTCTCTTACACTACAGGAGCAAACACACAAGTTTGGGAATATGTCTTTTAACTTTCATGACAGTTTCATCTAATGCAGCAGCTAGTCATTATGTAGCTTCAGACACCACTTTAACAGCATCACCCATCACCCGTCTTCTGCAGATAAAGGTTTACTCCACTGCATCAGTCTTGTGTTTGCAGACCATTATTCCTCTCCAGCTAACTACCCTGGTCTGCAGTGTTGGTTGGATTGTTAATGTAATGTGTGATAGGAAATCCATTGTAGACTGTGGTGACAAACTTTCTGTACAAGTTACTGTGTACTTACCATAAGCCATGATTCACACTTAGTGGATATAATTATGTATGTTCACATCAATTACCCGTAGTTCTTTACTTAAGCACATTTGACTGTTTTGGATTAGAAGTAGCGCTAGTTGATTACTTTCATTTCACTTTTGTTTATTTCATTATGATTGTATACTATACCTTATTGTTATAATTATCCCCTTTCTTTGCATACTTGCAATTAGCCTTCAGGCATGAATTTGCAATAAAGTAATTATTCATTTATCTATAAGTCTTTGCATACTGGGATTTGATAATTCTCAGTGGTCTATACTTTATTTTTTCAAGGATTTGCAGTGCATTTTGATTGTTTATGTAATTATTTCCATGCTGGAAATGGCAATTCTCAGTATTGTTTATTTTTCAGGGTTTTCAGCCTCATATTAATCAAATTGTCTGCTCTGTGTGCATGCCAACACCACTCCCATCCCTGCTGGTAGGCACCATGATATATGTTATAAACTGTCTTAAACAGCCCAGAACTGATGGATGCACGCTTGAGTTGCACACGTACGGAGACCGGAACAAATGGCAGGAATAATTCAGCTTTTGAATTTACCCACTATTGAACCCCTGTGGAGCTAAGTCTCTCCATGGATGATCGTCACTTCAAATTGTCCGACTCTCGCCAATGATCATCAGCTCAACCACATCAGCTGAACGACTTCATATGGGGGCAGAGGGATAATAGAGGTTACTGCAAGGGGCAGTGTGTTATATGGTGCAAGAAGCCAGTCTCTATTAGTAATACTCTGGTACCTTCAAGATGACCAAAGAAGCAAAATCAACCCGGTGGTTATTTGCATTGTTAGGTCACGAAAACCCTTAAATGTGTTTAATAATTGATGCAAAAGAAATGCCATTTTGATGGGGGTCATTTGATACAGCCCAATGCTCTTTATCTGGCACTTAGCTATAGTCATAATCATGAAATGGCTTAGTCTTCAAAAAGGTCTGGACATCTTCCTTGTAATGAGGGCATATTTCCTGATGCCTTCAATCCTCTGATATAAAAGTCTAGGCAGGGCTCGCAATACCCAATAACTGTATGAGCAGGCAAATATTTTCATGTATTTCCCTGCTTGGGCAATCATCTACCATACATATGCACCAAGAATGATCTGGAAACAATTTTGCTGCAATGAAGTCCCTGCCAATTTACTGGCTGCTTCAAAAAGTCACTAAGGTTTACCAGTTTGCTCTTGTGACCCTCTGGTATTTGTGCCAAATCACAGGTAGAGGCGTTATCAATCTTCAAATTTACAGGTGACAGGGATTAGGAAGTTTGTGCCCTTCTTGCTGACTCATCCTCAACTTGGGGCACATTATCTTACTCAGGTCATCGAAAAAACTGGATGATTACTCCAGGCGCCTACTAGATAAAGCTCTTCAAGATGGTGCATTGTACTCCAGTGAAAATAAAGAGATTTGTCATTGCAAAACCAGATATCAGATGTGGCTTTTCTCCAAGATTTCACAAAGGATACTGTCAGTATATATTCGAAAGGACTCTGCACTGTATGCATCAAAAGGTCTTAAAATGACCTGATCCCAAATTGGAGATTACAGGGAAGCAGATGGTGCCTTTATCTTACACTCATGATTACGCACACTTATGCTGCCTTACCTTCCTCTGCTTGTAAAAAACACCCTTTAGCATTATAAGTTCCACCATCGTCAATCATTACCCGACATCTACAGCCCATGAGACCTTCCCACGAGCCCAGCCAATCCGCAATATGCTGTCCTCTTTGTTATTGCTCGTAACCTTCTGCGGAGAAGGGTTAAGCTTGATACCAATAAAGATGATATTGCTGCAATATTCTATTACAGATGTCATATGGCTGCTACGTGGGGAGATTGATAGTTCAGCGTCAGTATGTAGGATGGAGACTTAGTCTACATTTAATGGTTTGTGATCTCCACAAATTTAAATCTTATCGTGTTAGTGTGAAAAACAAACAAGCAAAGTAACCTTTTCTGAAAACAAATATTCCTTTACAGCCTCACATATCATATACTCTATCATGCTTGTTGTTTTTCAGTTAAATTAAAAGATTACTGATTTTGAATTACTGGTATACCCATCAGATTCAAATAGGGATCAGAATCATGTAATGCTGATAATGTTACGGGAATATTGATTATAATAATGGGTTTTTATTCAGAGAAAAGTAAACATTGTTTCAGGTCAGCTTTTTCTTCTTCTTCTGCTTCCATTCCAAAAAATGAAAGAGCATCAATATTTACACAACTAGAGCTTGGAATTAAAAAAAAACCTTGACATTCAGCAAGCTTGTAGGTCACTGCACCAGTATCATTTTGTCCCATATAGATATACAAAAATGATGCATGTTGTTGTTTTTTTTTTTCCAGATCAATTAAAAGATTAACAATTTTGAATAACTGGTATACATCAGGCTCAAACGGAGATCAGGATCAGTAAAGCTATTGATAATATTACAGTAATATGTATTTCTGTATAATGTTGTACTTTGTAGCCATGGCCCACAATATCAATGCCTGTTTTTTCCTCCTGAACTTTTTTGAAACAGTCATGTACTGTCATGTAACATGCATTGATTTGACTTTGCAACTAATCTTTACTCCACTGGAAACTGCATCAACTTCAAACCAACCTTTCACAACTTCTGCAACGGCACATAGCTCATCTCAGTCTTTTCAATCCCCAGTCACTGTGTGTTGGACTGAGAGAGTATGCACTCACCCTGCAAGGTCCAAAGGGATCAAGTTCAGATCAGCCTGTGATAATGGGTCACCCAGAGCAAATAGGATGAGCCCTAGGAGTCATAGAGCAGTAGCCGCCGTGCCTGTAAACCCGCAGACGCCAGGCCGGCTAGTAACCTCCGCTGTTGACTCTTTGCCAGCTACTCTCACGTACACGGAAATCAGATTCACTTTGATCCCATCAACGAGGGAAAATGAAATAAATCTTGGGCCAGCGTGTCTGGTTTATGACGTTGGTCATGATCATTGCGGTGTATTCACACGTTTAGGCATTCAAGTCAAACAGAGAAGACGTTATATGTAGTTGGAGTAGGTGAGGTGGAAAAAAAGCTCTTTTCATGCTGGCTAGTTCTCTCTTTTATCATTCTTGATGTAGTCAGGCCTGCACATGGGCATCCTGACACAAGGGTGGTAAACTATAAGTATAACTTTGTAAAGATTGAGAATCTTAATGATAAGCAGTGTGTAGTACTATTACATCACTTTTGTCCTTCAATCGATACATGAATACCTGTGCTTGCAATGTTAAATCTACATCGATGGCACATGACTATAGATTATCTTACTTACTTCGTTTAAACATTCTTGTGCCAATAATTTTTGTCTTCGTGCTATGAATCAAATCACATTGATATTCAAGTCTAGCAAACTTTCTGAAGCTTTGTATGGCCGCAGTAGGTGATGAGATGGAAAAGGACAGTTTTCATGCAGGTTTAACTGGATAATAAACTGGCAAAATACGTAATCCTCGCTTGTCGGCATGTATCTTTGGGTACAATCATGCTTACATATTCTCAGTACCTGGCCTTCCATGGTACCTGGCATTTATTTAGTTACATTTATTGAAGCTAAAGGTTTCTTGATAGGTTCTTTTTCTGTCTTTTAAGCAGATTTTTTCAATTTTTAGGAAAGTTCAAATTTTCTATAAGAAAATAAAGTATTGAAGCCACAAATGTAAAGTTGTCTCCAACAAAAGTGAACCTGCTCTATTCTTACTACGGGCTGATTGGGGAGGGATATTAACTCTTGCTGTGCATCATACTTGGCAATGTTTTATCATCTCGGAGGAGCTGGAAGCCAGACAGCCAGTGACAGACAGGTCAGAGCTAAGACTCTAGATGAGAGGAGAAACTTGAGAAAGTGCCAGTCATGGTAGACAGGGGGGCTTTTAAGACACTTTATATTCAGACTGCAGACAGTATTTGATGAGACTAGGTCCTCAATGTTTCATGCATTTATAATAGGACTGCTTTCAAGAGCCAGGAGACAACCTTTATTTACATGCATTCGCTTCACAAGTCTTCACATTATGAATAGTGCTTCAGGCTTTGTAGATCTTGTTAACACCCTAAGGATGAAAAGAGAGTAGACAGTCCTACAAAAAAGCTACAAACCTTCAAAGTTACCTTTATGTGTATATATAGAGCTACATGACTGTAATGTAACATAATCTTATATATGAGTGTGAAACACTACACATTAGGCCAGTAAAATTCAAATTTCACCTGTTTAGAATATGGAGTCTTTAAAAGAAAAACGCCTGACATATGATGGTGGGGTGCTAAAAAGATGTCATTGAAATTCAAAGCTTCCTCTGTATAAGTACAATATATGGAGCCATTCAAACATTCCTGTTAATATATCATGATAGATTAGTTTCTGTACAAAAAATCCCAGGCAAACTCAAAGTTTACTTGGTGATAATGTGGAGCCAGTAACACTAATCTTCCTTTTGTCATGGTTGTGTTGCTAGCCATGGCATTAAATCCATACTAGTATACACATTGATATTCTGGTCCAGTATACAAGCTGTTATATGACCGGAGTACGTGAGTTGGAAGAGAACTGTTTTTATTCAGGCTTTACCTATAGTAATCTTCTCTGGGACTCCTGGCAGTCGTGGCATATTTGCACTTATCCTTGGCTTTGGGTCAGGCAAGTGCTGACATTTTGCAAGATGAAAAATACCTGGAATTCAAGCTTAAGTGATCTTGGCACAGATTTTGAAAGGGATGTTTGCAACATTTTTTTTGCTGTATTTCTGCTTTTTATAGGATATACAAATACATCTGGTACTTTTTAGTGTGTATTTGTGATGCAGTTATAAAATCCCTTTTTTTCTGCCTCTCTATTATAATAACTAACGGAGCTTCAAATAAGAAAAATCCTTTTAAATACCACAGGATGTTTGCATCTTGACCTCTCATAGTCAATTTCAACCGAAAGGCTATTCCATCTAACTTCTTGCCTCCCTTTGCGGAGGGTAGGCCAGTGTCATTCTGTATCGATTTTGCATCAGCTGTGGGAATGGGCAGAGGTATGAATGTTATTGATTCGATCCTTAGTGTAATCTATTTTTCATCATAGTTGGAGGCAACCGACAGACACATAATTGCTTATCCTGGGGTTCCATCTGGGTCCAGTTTTTTTCTTCGACTTTGAGTACCCTTGAAAGAAGACAAGAAATTGATTATATCATAATTATGAAGGGTAGAGCTTTGAAAAAATTCTAAAATGACTTCCTCAAACTTCTAGTAAATTCAAGATTAAATAACCTAAAAGTTTGCAGCAATTTTTCACTTAAAGATCTTTGATTTGTAAATATGTTTTTAACTTGTATTGTTGGAAAACATACTCTGCCATTCTGTTTAGACTGCATCTATCAGCAAAAACCCGTTTCTAAAGCCAATGTCTTGGCTAAAATAGAAAAGTTAGAATGTTTGCAAAAGTTTGAAAAGTTATTATCATTGGTTAATCAGAAGAAGCTGCAGTGCTTCCGTCACTCAAGGCACGTAAGGGCGGGCGTAAGTCACCAAGGACACCATTGTATCTGGTGCATTTGTCATTGTGGAGACTTCTCAGCATATGCAGGTCATGATTCATGAACTTCCACCAGCTTAAAAGCATATCCCTTATAGAGGTTGTCTTGACTGACCCATCCAGACTCCATCTCGTCTGAATCACCCTATGGGGGATTGTGCCACATCTAGGGCTGTATGAGTCCTACACAGCAGAGGTAATAACTTTGGAAAGGCCATTTCCTGATGAAAAATGTCTATACACGTGTGAGACGCATTTCCAGCTTGGTGTCTCGTTGCATTTTGCCACACAGGATTCCTGCGTAACACTGCCCATACGTGTAGAGAAATGGATACTATCTGGTGTTATATAAAGTACCGTAGCTTACTTTCAATAGAAATTGCAAGTACAGACATGAACTATAGAAATGTGGGTTACTACTTCTTGAAAGACATGATGAAATCAGAGGTGCATCATGCCAGTCTGACAGATGTGTTCCTCACAGCATTTAAAAATGAGATCGGAAAAAATCAATAGGTGTTTGGCACCCTTGGCCTATCTTTATGAGATAACTTATCATCAAATCTTTTATTAACTGAAGAAGTACCAAAGTGCCAGAAGGTCTTGTGGTTATGAATTATGTTGCCAGCTCTCTTTATTATTGGACGGGAAGCCCTTAATTGATTCTCTGAGGGTATATGGAGATGTCGGCAGATCTTTTCACTAGTTATCTTTTCCTGTTGGAAAACTTTTTGTCACTGCCAGACAACTTTATTTTAGACTCAAGGTTAACAGAAGTTATGTTTTTGTCAGCAAAATTTTTGAGTGTTGCAATGTGGTTTATGGTTTCCTTCAAACTTTGCTGCTCCAAAGAAATATACTAGAACCAATATAGGAGCTATAGGATATGTATTTAGTTAAAGTTTAAGTCCTCCCTGCACCAGACGGTGCATAAGGCGGCGCCCATCTCAGTTTCAGCAGCTCTGGGCCACACAACTTTGTGCAAGTCACTACAGCAAGGGGCTAGTCCACTGATAGCGGTGTGTGTTTAACTACCATACTCTTTCCCAAATGCTGAGTGCTAAGCAGAGAAAGCAGTATGTACCATTTTTAGAGTCTTTGGTATGAACCGGCCGGGGTTTGAACACACGACCTATCGTATGCAAGGCGAACACTCTACCCACTAGGCCATTGCACTGGCATAGGATATGTATTACCTTTTTAAATATTTTACCTGCTAGTTTAACCTCTGGGCACCGAACGTTTCCAGGTATTTGGGAGAAGGAAGGTAAGATTGCTAGGTATTTGAGGTAAGTGCAGTGCAGATTTGAAAAATCTGTGAAAGATTCACACTAAAACTATTTGCATGGAAACCTTTTAACTACAGTCACAATTTACTCTGGCTGCAGGCTTCCAAATCGTTACTCGCACTGTGCCAGATCAACCGGCTACAGCGTGATGACTTTTACAATCTGATAAGGGCTTTGACATAGCTGTGTGGCTACAGGACATAGCCATGCACACCGGTCACTGTTTCTTAAAGTAACGAGATACAAAGGAAACACTTCAGTTTTACTTCCTTCTCAGACATGGTCGATCATGGTGCAGACTCTCTGTCACCAAACTTAGCCCACCTAAGAATGGACAAAGTGACAAGCACTTATTACATATCTCCTGGCTTATCTTTACACACAAGGCAGGGTACGGTAAGACTATCGACTTACCCAAGTGATTGATGAAGGTGGAAAATTACAATTTCACTTTCTCAGTTTTAGCCATTGGCTTTACTGGGAGTGAATCAGATAACAGCTCTCCTGCAGTTTACAATCGTGTTTTTTCATCGCAACGCATCCACCAGAACTGGCACATTGTTATTCATAGAAGCAGTTAAGCTCTAGCATGTATTTGTTGTTCTGGAAAATGATATACACATGTATCACATGCTCAGCACAAAACCAGATGCTCTCCACTGTCCGTGGTGCTGATATCAAGGCTGTGTTTACCTGACTCAGTAAGTTCAATGAAGACTGCACATTTCCATCAAAGTTGCGTTTCTCTCAAATAGGAACAGTATTTTCAATACATTCTAACTCATTTCGTATCAGAAATCAATTTAATTCAAACTTGTAGACATGTAGATTGTTCTACAGCCTTGTATAAATCTATCTCATTTGTTAGCTCTAACAAGAAACACTATGTCTTGACTTCGTTGTTTGGGCGCTTTCATGAACTTTATGATGTTAGGATGGAAGAATTTTCTCTATCAACACTCTTGATTGCATTTCACGGATGCGGCAATATGATTTATCCCTAGCCAAAGGCTATTGTTCAGGATGAGCCAATGATTTTGAAACTGACAGATTTTAGACATCTTTCAAGCTTAAGCTTTCCTTGAATATAACATGTTATAAGATTAAGACTTTTGACTTAGGCCCCTACCAAAGGACTGCAACATACTCTAACTCAGGAGTGAACCCAAAGAAATTTGTCATATTTCAGTACAGTAAACCAAAGGCTAGGATAGAACCACCAGCCACAAGATGATAATACTGAGAGCTTGAGGGCAAAGTTTGGGTTCTCGCCAAGTCTGGGTTCTCGCCAAGTCAAGAAACACAGGCTGTATCATGTTTGACTGCCATGTTTATTCATGCCTAATCCAGTAAACCAGTCAGATTACTGTTTGTCAGTGTATGAAAAATGTTCGGATCACTGTTATGAATACACATTACTGCAACTTCATTTTGCTTGACTCTGCAATGTTATGATAGCCTCAGGAAGTTTGCACCAATAACATATGAGGGGATCCCTGTAGATTTACAAAGCTTTGTTTCATTGGGCAACGGGATAGATGTGGTGGCTACCATGGGTACTGCAGACATTTTAATTCTATGCAAAAACTCCTCAGGCAATGTGCATAATGATTTGTACCCACTTGCTTTATACATTATTTCGTTGCCAAATGTTTATTCAGATATAACATCTACTAGTACTAAGTACATAATTCCACCAGGATACATAATTCCGCTACCCTGAAAAGATACGTCCAAACAGATCTCCAACCCAACGTCCGCCAGTATAATGCACTGTCTCCTGTATATCTAAAATGTGCATACCTGGGGGATGCTGCACTAAAGATCGCTAAAACCCACTGTTTTTCAAAGTGGCGGATTTATGTAACACAACGGATTAATGTTAATGGAGGTTACATACTGTATCTTTGCTGAAAGCACATAGATTTTGTTGATTTCCTTTGTGTACGTGTATGTCCCCAAAAGTGATTTCTTTCATTTCCAGTTTCCCTCTCAAGTATCATTAATACATAATCATTATGATTATTCATATTTTCATCATATGCTGAATACTATAGAGAAATACATCCAGGCTTACCCCATGTCTGTTCCAGATAGATGTCTGGGGAAGTACAATGTATGTTCGCTATGTGAAAAACTATCACTTGGCACAAGGTTACTGCTTTTTGAGAGATCAGTATATTTGTCCTTGATTACCAGATAGTGAGTGAGTGTGCAGGAAGTAAGTAAAAGGGTTACCGTAACTTAATCACAATAAGACGTCATGTAGTGATGTACAGAAATTGATATTTTGTAGAAAATATTTCAGTTGATACATTTGATAACTTTTATGTATAATCTAATCTATAATGCCGCCTTTTGTATTTCTCAAAGAAGAAATCACATTTGGTGTATGTACCTTATGTAAGATATATGGCTTCAAGTTGTTATATCCTCATAGAAGATGAAACAGAAGCTCAAAGGAAGATGACATGCGTATATTTACATTTTCTTTATCAGTTCACAAGACTTTGATATCCTTAATGCACCTTGGATCAAACACTGTCGTAGATAGCCTCCTTCTGACATCAGTCAAGCAATATCTAACGTTTTAATATTTGAGAAGCAGAAACCAACTTTGCATGTAACACGGAGTAAATTATGCATTGGGTTTCTTTGATCTTGTATTGCCCAAGGAAACTTTCTTTCCTCAAGACAGGATCGTGACTTGTGTAAATTAGATTTTGAAGTCACAACTCTTTCTAGTGCAAATGCATGTGGCTGGTGAAAAGTTTTAGACAAAATGGGAAGAGTGAGTTTCTCCTCACATATAATATATCATTTGTCAATGATTGAGAAGCCCAGGCCAGTCAGCATGGCTGATACAAAACTGAACCATATAAGATTTCTCTGACACTTTGTTGCCATCACACTCAATTTATGTCCTTAACAACTGATGAATCAAATACAGCACATGTAATAGTGGCGTTGGATTGGTGTAACAGTTAACGGTTGGGGTGGTCAACCCAGAGGTCTTGGGTTTGAATCGCCTGACATGCCACCGATGTTGTGTCCTTGGGAAAGGCACTTCACAAGACTTTCCTCACTCCACCTAGGTGCAAAAATGGGTAGCTTATTTTGGTTGGGGAGGTAAAAGGAAAGGGTTGGGCTTCGCCTTCCAGTAATGTGCCCTAGGCACAGTGGATAACAACCCACTGCCCCTACAGCCTCAAAAAGGCTATGGGCCTAACTTTACCTTTAATTGTGTGGGTACTACCCAGGTATGAGAACCAGACTACTGGTATGAGGCACATTAAAATGCTCACTGACTTTGCTATCTGCACTATGTTGTCAATTTGAAAGTTTCACATTTGGTGAACATAAACTTGACGTTACCTTCTCAGGCAGTGCATTTGCTGTGCCTTTAATCTTACTCGTCCTGTCAAACCCACCGCCATTTACACCATTATGTGTTTCCTTGCATATTTTACTGACTCCTGCTAAAACTTGCCCATGCCTTTTATGTGAACCATAAACAAGGGAAGTACATGCATTATTGCAAACTGTGTGAAATGGACGAGTTTCTGGGGCAAGGAAGAAACTTTTGTCATTCAGAACTTTAAAGTGTCTTTTAGGTTGTTGTCTTCTGTGCAGGTCTCTGTTGTTAAATTTATTGTGAATCTTAATTCTAAAGTGTTAGGTTATGTTGATACCTGTGATTGTCCATGAGTTGTAAAAGGTAAAGGTAAACTTAAGGTAGTCCCATAGCTTTTTTGAGGCCGTAGCTATAGGGGCAGTGGGTTGTTATGTTTCGCCAACGAAACATATTGTTTTTGTCAGGTTTCTTCTTCTTCTCCTTCTTCTTCTCCTTCTTCTTCTTCTCCTGTCAAATCTTCAAATCGCTTCTTCTCGGTCGTCCGTCGACCAAATTAGCTGAAATTTGGTATGGAGGTAGAGTTTGTGTATACCCCTAGACCCTTTTAAAATTTTTTTCATATAAGTTTTTAAAATGATTTTATCGAGGTTTTTTGGTCATTTTCCGACAAAAGTCGCACATTATGGCCTCCAGTGCCGTGGTGTTTAAACCTAAGGACCTGAAATTTGGTTTAGTTGTGCATTGGATATTTACCCAAAGGACCCCATAATTTTTTTTGGTATACACTTCTTCAAAATGATTTATTTTGAAGGAATTTTTGGGTATTTTCTCACAACTAGGTCATCTTGTAACATAAGCCCTCCTACTGTCTGGGAGTTAAAACCAAGCAGATGTCAGGGGGTACCTCTACTATAAAAATGGTATTACAGAAAGTTATATGTACCTTATGTTACATGGTACGGATGTTATATTTGAGATGTAGGTACCTATAGGACAGGTGAATACACCTGACAATTAATTATGATAATGAGGACCAAATTTGCATAATGTATGCATAAAGTTGTATGTCCCTTACCGTAAAAGCTGCGGATGTCATCTTTGAGATGTAGGTACCTTTAGGAAAGGCGAACACACCTGGCCATAAATTATGCTAATGAGGACCTCATTTGCATGATTTATGCGTAAACTTGTAATTCCCTTACCGGAAAAGCTGCAGATGTCAGATTTGAGATGTACGTACCGTTAGCAAAGGTGATCACACCTGGCCATGAATTATGCTAATGAGGACCTCATTTGCATAATTCATGCATAAACTTGTATTTCCCTTACCGTGAAAGCTGCGGATGTCATCTTTAAGATGTAGGTACCATTAGGAAAGGTGAATGCACCTGGCCAAAAATTATGCTAATGAGGACCTCCTTTGCATAATTCATGCAGAAACTTGTATTTCCCTTACCGTACAAGCTGCAGATGTCATATTTGAGATGTAGGTAGCTTTAGGAAAGGTGCACACGCCTGGCCATGACATATGCTAATGAGGACCTCACTTGCATAATTTATGCATGATGTTGTATTCCCCTTACTGTAAAAGCTGCGGATGTCATCTTGAACATGTAGGTACATGTAGGAAAGGTGAAAGCACCTGGACATAACTTATGCTCATGAGGACCTCATTTGCATAAATTATGCAGAAACTTGGATTTGCCCAGGAGTTATTTTGGGACAACCCACTTCTTGCATGAGGAGTATGGGCGAAACATCCTGAATTTGCTCTTAAAGCAAATGACGGCCAGTCTAGTTATCGACTGTGTCTATAGGGCACAGTATTGGAAGGCGGACCCTCTCCTTCCACAATATGTTGTATTTCCTTACAATCTTTCAGCCTGTGTGAAAGGTAGGAATTCTCTTCTTCACAAGCTCTGAAGAGAAGTATGTTTTCTATCTCTTTCTCAAACATACACAAAATTAGTGTAGCACAAGCATAGCTCACAATCATAATTGGAATGATTACTGGGTCAGTGCCCTGTGGTCCATTATGTTTTGTCTGATCAGCCGATAGAAAAGAAGTCTTTTTTTAGACTCATCTTCTTTTCATGTATACACCTGTCCCCATTGCAGCCTCATGTGATATGGTACTCTATTAGAGATTGTATTCCATTTGAAAAAAGCAAAGCTCACAGAGATAGCAATCAGAAAATGAAACTTTTGTGTTATGCATATAGGTCAGACCTGGCTCTACTTCCCAACATCATGTCAAGAGACCGAGAAATTATCAGGGAATGGCTGATACTCAACCGGTGTGGTCACTTTGAAAACAAGTTTTGACGAGAAAGATTATGCGACCTAACGTGTCAGACCCGAGAAAATTGTTCTTCATGCAGAAAGAAGAGTGATAAAAGTTGTGGTAATGCAGTTTTATTGCCTTTCATCATTTGGAAAGACATTAACTTTTACTGCATGATCGATGGGGCCATCAGTGCCACCGTCAAATTCTATCTCTTGGAGCTTTGGGTGCTCAGAGTGAAGCCTTAATGGTGATGCATGGGAAAGAGTTATACCCGCTAAAAGAAACCCCATAATTTGAAAATGTCGATAAGAGCATTTGAGGCTAAATCAGGTTTTATTGCTCCCAAACAGCTGTGTTATTCCAGGGAAGGAAACTTCCGCAATGATCAATCAAGAAGATCCTCGGCTTTTGTTTTAAAGCCAAGAAATCCGTTTCCCCCAAAGGCATGGCTTGTGGATATCTTAAGTGTATTTTCAATGTGAAGCTGCATCACTGAACAAAGATCAACATAAACTCAATTGAACCATAACGTGAAGTAGGCTATTCTGCATCTATTCTTTGTCAGACCATTCGTATGCATTGTCTGAGTCTTGCAGCAAAACCTACATTCAGTACCAAATGCTTAGTAACACTGCGTACTATAGAAATTGCAAAGCAGTACTCGGGTTGTAGTACATGTCGTGTACTACTAAGTGTGGATCTGACTAGAAAACTGCGTCTTGTTTTAAGTGTCATGGTTCTATATTGCTTAATATAAGTTTGGAGAAAATTGCAGTAGAGGCAGATTCTGTAACTGTTACACTCATCTGTCAGTTATATTTTCCCCTTAGCTAATTATAAGCCCAGGGCAAACACACTCTCATTACTTCTAAAAGCCCTGGACTGAGATCTGATATATTCATCAGAATCTGTATATGAAAACTATGAATAATTTATCAGTCATACTTATTTATAGTACTTAGCATAAGTGGTAGGTTAACTCCTGTATGAAATATATACCGTGCCTATTGTACTCTGCCCCAAGGAACCACGTACTTAACTTAATACATTCCTTAGAGTCTAGATCTGTTGTGTAGCAAGTCAGTATAACTTGGATGATGAAATAATATATACGAAGGCCAGGCCTACCCAAGCTGCCATCCTCATACTTGTGTAGTGACAATTCAGCTTGTGATTTGTGTTGTCCTTTACTGAAAACAGGCATTTCTAGGGACCTTGTGGGAATATGATGAAATATGTGGTGATTTGCTTCATGTTTTATTCATAGCAAGGTCTAAAATTGGTCTGGAAAGCACACAGAGGAGAACCCAAGGACACGACAAAATATGACACGCAAAAGCACAAATCAACAGAAGTAAAGACAATCACACCAATATGACAGACCAATTTTTCAGCAACCATGTACTGGCCTCTAAGATACTTATAGTCAAACCTTTCCTCAACCACCACTCAAGGGACTGGAAAAAAACGGTTGCTCCAGACAAATGGGGTGCTTGACTGGAAAAAAATACATTTGCACATTATGCATTTTTTGTTTCCAGTAAACATATCTGATGACCACAATTTACAAACTCCATCTTGTTCTGTAATGAATTTCAATAAGTCCATTGTATAATCATCAGCCATGTATATCTGACAAATGCCTTGGTGGGTAGCTGTTGTCTGCTCCTAAAGCAGCCAAAAAGTGCTTCCTGGTTTTCTTTGTCAAAATGCCCAATGGTTCAAAATCAAAATGTACTGATCACTGATTTTGCCTTGTGTTTGGAACAATCATCAACAACTGAGATTGTTTGTTTGTTTGAACCTTTGTTTATTCATGAGAAGCTCCAATCGACGCGCAGGCCGCTTTTCATTGAGGTCATGAGGGAAGAGGTAAGGGTCAGAAACTATATAACAGAGAGACACAGTCATTTGAGTCCTAACTCTATCAACATATATCATTACATATATATGGTACAACATATACAATCGGTACAACATACAACATATAGTAGGGCGAAAGCTGGTTCATGGTCCGTTTCCGTTCGACTTACATGCATGTATTGTTAATTGGGACACAAATGCCCCATGGGGACTTCAAGAAAGTGGTTGCTGGTTTAGCAAGACAGTTGATTAGCAGAGAGTCTTAACCATGCATTGGACATGACTCATTTGTCGAGTATTATGGAATCCGAGGTGGTTGGCTGGCTATGTTTGATATTAGAATATTGGGTGAATGAGCCTTTTCTGTAACTTACAGTAGGAAATTTCTATATCACACAAAAACCAACTTCTCACTTTGCATGAATAGTACCCTAATTGATTCGCTTCAACTAGTCATTTAGATTCAAATCATATCCCAAATGGAAGCTTCAGATGAGGATAATGCGGTACCTAGTATTAGCTCAAGTACCACTTTTACTGCGTCTCAGGGACTTCCTCGTGTTGATGAGTTGATGGTGCTTATCTTGTCAATTTTTAGAGTCAACACTAGTCTACTCTGTGGCTGTTCTGATTTTATGCGTACATCCTTCATCGCTGACACAGTAAGGCCCAGGGAAAGGTCAACTTTATTTTTGAAACAGTTATGCTTGTGAAATATCGATCAATCAAAACGTTGACAGTGCAATGTTGCATTTGCACAGCATCATGACTGCTGAAGCTGAAATCATTAGCTCACTCATATGCCCAAATGTCCACATGATGAATGACATGAATAATTGAGAGTATACAACATGACAGGTTTGTTTTCAAAAGTCTTTCAAAAACTTTGTACAATAATCTTTTAATAGGTTTGTGGACTTCCACGGTTACAGATAACTCCAGGTAGTTATAGATTATTTTAGGAGGTACAAATGTATGGACAACCTGTGCCAGGATGTTGGAAAATTAGACAGCAAAACTATGTTTGTTTCACTCATTTAGTTATTCACTCACTCAATATTCACTCACTCACTCACTCACTCATTAATTAAGTCAGTCATTCATTTTGGCATTTCTACATCCTTTCAACTCACATATTCTTTTTAACTCGCACATTCTCAGTTACTTCTGAGACTTCATTCCTTTCTTCCCAGAATTGGTTGTATCATGTATCAAAATGTATGAGAGGTAAGGTGTCCAAATAGGTTCTGTAACCTTTCTGATAAATCATTCAAAATGCACTGTGATTATGTAGGCAAAATATGTATGGAGGACAAATTGTGATTGATATAGATGAATTTTTGAACATATTTTTGCATAGCAAAATGTAATAGACCAATCCCATAGCCACGCTTTTGTTACCTCTGTCAAAACTTAGTTAGAAACGTACAAATGCAGAAATTTGATGGATCTGCATTCACTCTCCTCTAACAGCAGGTATCAGTCTTTTATTGTAGTAAGTGTACTAATCATGAAGTTTGATAAGACCATTGTAAGGTCATGACATTGTAGGACAGGCTATGATTGATACAGTGCCACTCTCCTTTGGGAAAGTTAAGAGCTTGGTTGCAAATCCTGTTGTATGTAGTTCCCATCTCAAGTGTCTAATAGCCCAGGGAGACAGATCTTGCTGTGCAAAATGATTGGCTTAAATCACAATTAAGGCTCCATTATCGATGGTGGCTGCCACATCTACATCACAGAAATGCTGATGAACAGTAGGTTAAATGATCCATAGCTCATACACAATGTATGAAGTAGGCTGCATTGAAAGAATATTTAATGACAGTAATTAAAGCAACTGTTGCCACTCTGATGTGAATATATTCAAACATTCTATACATTTAGTTAAATGCCAGTTGGACCACTGACAAATTGTCATGATAGTGAAAGAGTTTGGTTGTCTTCCTCTGGAGAGGCAGAATCCGTGCAAATGAGATTTTTCTACATTTTATTTCTTGCACCTCACCCATTATTCCTGTATCATTGTAGCTTTGTATTTTGCCCATTAGATCATCTTTGAAAGGAGATCCCTCTTCTTTGAAAAGTAATTGGGTGTAGGGTTGCAATTTAGGAAAGATAATCGAGTTGCAAAATGATTAGTCATAGGATCAAATTATCTTAGGTAACAGGACCGGTGACCCTTAAGTTAGAATTTGATATTAGTGAATAAAAAAGATACGAGGAAAAACCTGTTTATATCTGAATCAAATCACATTAAATTTTGTTTCAAAATCTCAGTTTGTATAAGTTGTCATTAGTGTCAACCTGTCTGCATATATATGTACGTCATATTCTTTTGTCTAAGATATTGGCTTTCTGCATACAATATTAATGTGCAATATTACATTTCCCACAAACTAGAATTCTTAAGGGTGGCATCATTGCTTAACCTCGGTGTAAACATTATTTCCAGTACATTTACTGTTACCATGGTTCTGTCAAATCAGCTTACCGTGATGTACGTGTATGGACAGACTGTCCTTGGGTTCTCCCCCATCATACAACCTACTCCTTTTACCGAAATGGGAGTTCCTTTGAAAGGTAAATTGGCCTGAAAATTGCTTTTTGGTCAACAAGGAAGCTGAGGAAAATGGATGTTCCAATATAGAGTGCCATTGCAGTTCTTTTTGCTCTGCTGGTAGCCACAGAGGTCTAATTATGAGTAGGTAGGGATTGGACTTTGGAGAAGTGGATAGGACTACATTGTACTGTAGGGTACAGCAAAGACGACATGTAGATTGTTTTCAAAACAAGGAAGGAAATCGTCTTTCGTCTTTGTCTAAGAAACATTCCATCATTTTGACAGGAATGTTTTACCTCTAGTCTTTCAGTTTCAAAATCTGCTTTTAGTCATAACGCTTCATCCAGCAAATGCTCAGGTCTAGCGTAAATTTTCTCTCATCGGTTCCGATAGTCAAATACTTTTTTGTAGCTAATGCTGGTGCATTTTCCCATGAAAATTATGTCACCAAAGTTTGTGTAGTACAGTTATGAAGACCAATGATCTGACATTGCCAGCTGCAGGCCACTTGCTTTCACCATGGGATTAAATACTCCAGCTTTCTTGTAGCGCCAGTAGTCCAATTGGGGCCTGCCCGGCTTGACCTGGTCATCTGACCCATTTACGCAGAAAAAGCTCTGTAATCTCGTATGATCATGTATCATATGAGACCTGCATACGGTATCAACACTAAGAGCATCAACAAGGGCAAGACCGGAGGAGTATACTACTTTTATGGTCCAGTTGAACACAACTATCCATATGAAAGTAATATTTCTTGCATCAAGGAGAAAGTCACATTCATGTGTGTCTTTTAGATACAAGATTCCTAGAAATATTTTGTATCATTTTCATTTTCAGGGTGACCTGTTTTAGAATATGTCACTGGTTAATTGGGCAGCCATGGCTGTATAACATATTATGATACATGTAGCAGAAAAAACAAACTAAAACAGACTTGAAGTCTTCTTCACAATAAGAGTCCTGGTCATCACAATATTCCAATTAAGATACCAGCATTTGATTTTGTTATTTATTGTAGCTATAGATTACATTTGAAGGCAAGCCTAAGGCAATTATGTTGTCATCTAAGACTGAGTAAGACATCTTGTCTTAAGTTGTACTTGATCAAGGCTGAGCCAAGTCCCTGCTTTGATGACTTGAGATGTGTCCAAAGTCAAGTGCAAGTCCTCATTCACAACGCAACAGGCTGATTATCCAGGATGATAATGACCTCCTCGGATGTCTCGAGACCCAACGACGAGAGTCATGATTAAAGGCCTGATTTAAGTCACAACTAATGGACTTGGATCTAGTCTGGTAGGGACTGATGTGATAATGTTTCAGATTGTGTTTGCCTACTAGGGATGTTTTCTCCTTCCTGTATCATTAGGCATGGATAGAAAATTATCTATGAGAGACAGACTCAGGTTTGCTTGTTCTGCAAAACTCGTCTGGTAAACCACCTTTGGGCGTAACACACCAGTTTTGTACATTAGGTACAAGCTATGTAAGACAGGACTGTAGAACCCATACTCTATTTGACCTTCTGCCTCCCGCCTAATTCTGTAGCCAATCAGTGTGCTAAAGGTTAATAAGTGCGGTGGGACCTTCCAGCTTCCAGCTTTATATCCCATCAGCGGATCTCTTAAACCAAAGCTACAGTCAGTACGCATCTTTACCTGAATCAAGTAAGGAGTTAGGTTCCTGGTGTATCTAGCATCTTTTCCCACAGGGCACAACATTGGGGCCTGCTAGGGATTCAAACTCAGCACCTTCGAATTCAGAATACAGTTTATGTAAACAACCCTAACCACAATACCACCTTGCCACCTTTTTAGGTGCACTGGTAGCATGATAGTTGAAAAATGATTCACAAAAGAAAGCACTGCTAAAGAGAATACTGAAAAACAACACCATCGAAAAAGGAATTGGCAGTCAAGCTGTCCACCTGAGTGTGAATAAATTGTATCCTGGATGATTTAACGTTAGACCCTTACATCCCTCAATTAATCAGTCCTAACTCATTACATACCATTTTCTATGCCACTGCAAGAAATGCAGTAACGCACACTTACAAATTTTGTACTTTGCACAACATTTGTCCATATCAAAACCATGCATCTAAAAAGGATTTCCTGGTGCATATTTTTGTATTCATTTCGTGTCTGAAAGGAGCCTCCAAATAAATAAAGGCTAATGTTAGGAGCAAAACACCTGGTAGCTGTTATTATGTGTCATAAAGCACAGCACTTTAAATCCTAAACATTAGTTCTGAAGATATAAAGATGACCATAACGTTGGTAGTTTCCTTCAGTTAGGGTGGCAATTCCGCTCTGTAATAGCACATGGTAAATGCATAACTGGTTATACAGCCCCTCGGCTTGGAGCCAGTTCCATGCATGAAATATCAATTTCATGTTTGAGAACTTCTTAGTCTAATGTCATGTTGGAATTGACAAAATCGGCATGTATCCAAGAACCGAAGGTTGGTTTGGTTTGTGCTATATGTTCATTTACAGCCAAACCAAATGCCTTTGGCACAATATATGGTCAGATGTTCCATTCCGTGAAATAACTCTAAATTAGCCCTAACTATAAATGCACAACAACGCCTCAAAAATGGCCAGCAAAATTTATTGTTGGGTACATTGTATATTTCACTCAACCAATCAGTTGTGCAGGCAGTTACTTTTTATGTTTATTGTCTTTCCCAAATGTCTAGTAGTTTAAGGGAACAATTAAGAACAATATAGAGCATGATCTATGTTGGAGTTTCACGTGGAGTAATTTACTATGCCATTGAATAATGTCAAAATGGATGAGCAGTTTCCCTTGGTGTAATTTACACATACAGAATGTGTGATAAGCACGAGAGTAGTGTTCTATATGCACAGGAGATAAATCAGTATAATAACGGGTAGTATGCTTCCAAAACAGGGAAGTTATGGGGAGAACCACGTTGCCCCAAAAGACAACATTGACGATGTCTTGTCATAAATGTTTCTCGAATCTAAGAAGCCTGCCTTCTATTGAGAACTTTTTGTGTAATAATCTAATTGAGATAAGATAAAAATCCAGCTTGACTAAATTGGAAAGCAATGGAATGTGACCAATGTTATGATGATGTTTCAGTGCATGTGCAGAGTCTTTGTTTTTAGTGTGTCTGTTTGTGTTGTGTTGGTGTGTATCTGTAGTTATTTGAAAACTGTGTCAGAAGAGTGGCAGGACGTCAGTGAGTGAGAGCATTAATAACTATTATGTATCACTGGAAATGGTTTTTTGTATGAGGTACGAAGGTATGAGGTTCTGGAGCTCTACATCTAGTTGTGTGTCCTCGCTCCACAGGCACACCATCTGCATTGTACAGGGCAATTGTATATTGTAACTGTGACTAGCTTGACAGATTTTAGGTACAACTACACGTAGAACGACAGTGATGTTGATCAATGAAGGGATTACATTTAGGAACTAACAGGGTGTAAAGTATTGTTCACAATTGCATGACTGTACTATTTGCATATTGGGTCACCACTTGGGCAGAAGCGGTGTGCGTGACATTCTGTGACATTCATCGACAAGGACAGACAGGATAGGAGACTTCATTTACAAACCCCAGAGTGCTGATTGAACAGGACGGGTCAGACTGCAGCGGTTCTGAAATGTCCTCAGAGGTAATGGAAGAAGATGCTTCAAGCTGTGATTTCAGACTCACCTGAATTGTGTGAGATGAGATTTTTTATCTTAATGTCAAATCCATCCCTAAGGATTTTGACAGCTGTAACAGAGTCATGCTAACCCCAAAGTTGTTCTTCAACTGTTTTACTGTGAGTAAATAAATCCTATAAGTTAGTTCAATTCTCAAGAACCGCATTTTTCATTATGCAAATCAACCTTGAGATTGGTTGTCAAGGCAAGACTTACCGTGATGGACAAAAGCATGTATTCTAGACTGCTGCATACTGAACAGCTAAAACAGCTACAGCTGAAAGTGTACAGGGCAAGTAAGTTCATGCATATACAGTCAAACCTGTCTATAGCGGTCACTCAAGGGACTGGCCAAAACTGGCCGCTAAGAACAGGTGGCCGCTATGGAGAAAATGTCGATTAATTGACCACGAGTGACACATATTTTCAGTACCCACTGAGCTCGAGATACATTTATTCACCGTACAGTACACATGTAAACAGGTAAGGCACATTTTAGAAGTTCGATTGTTGTTCTTTTACTCCTAGTTAGTTAAGAACAAAATACATGTTGCTCAGTTGTCACTTACTGTTCGTTTTCGACCGTTTTCAAACATAAAATCGTGGCGACAATTTTCCTCAGTCTCTTGTTGTGGCTTGTGTTGATCAGCATCTACCATTATGCTAATAGGGTACTCAGAAGAAGGTCGCTCTTTTGAGGGCTTTTTGTCTTTTCAGAAAATTGCAACAGCCCAAATTTTACATCATAGTAGTATTATCCACATTCATTTTGATGCTTTTGGTTTAGTAATGATCCTCAGTGATACTTTGCAGCAAAATAAATTTAGTATATTATACCTCCGTAACAGTGGTGTCTTCCTTTGACCTTTATGCTGCTACCTATCCAGTTTGTATCAGCGCCATTTTGAAAATTGCGCGAAACACGTTTTGAGCACAATTTGAATGAATTCCCGGTGAAAACGGAAATTGGGCCGGCATTCAAACATTTCACGAACTTACCGCATCAGGTACATGTGTGGGTTGTATTTTCCAAAAGGCTGCCGTAATATTTGTCCAGTCGAAATGCACAGAAATTGTCAATTTTACCACGATGTACAAACGCAAGCCATGTGAAGAAAACTATACTTGACTTCGCGTCAAACCATGGATTTTCTAACAAAGATAAAACATTCTGGTTTTCTTTATTATGATCCTATCCAGTTGAGGCCGCATAAATTTGATAACTGCGTGAAAAAATGAAGATTTTGAACCCGGCGTGCGGTGGCGATGCGGCTTCTACCGGCGCTCCGTGACCGTTATCGGCAGTGTTACTGTACTCGCGGGACCGAAAATCGTCTGGCCGCGACCGCGTTGGACAGGTGGCCGCTATAGCCTAATTCTTAATGCTTATGTCAATGGGAAAAATCCAAGGGACCGACAAAAAGTGACCACTATGGGCAGGTGGCCGCTATGCAAAGGTGACCGCTAATACAGGTTTGACTGTAATTTTGTACATGACAGTGTAATCTTTGCTTTCTGTATTGTATCCAAGTGTACATTGATTTTGGCTGGTTTCCCAAGGAAACAAAATCTGGCTTCTTTAGACAGATGGGCAGTATTATGCAACAGTGCTCGTACCCCAATAAAGTTTCTCCAAAATATTGATGATAATAATGCCATCATTTTCATTTTAATAATTCAGTACGTCATAAAACCTATTATTCCAAAAGAAGTTCATTTTGTAAAGTATGGACCGGTCCGAACACCTGTATCGAAGGTTATCACAGCCCGGCTATGATATAAAGGTATATCCTAAATGATGATGACGCTACGGTAAATGTAAAATTCATGAATAGCTTCTTCAGGTTGGTATATGTAGGTCATTGCAGACTAGCATCATGTAAACGCTATTCTCCAACTACGTCGTGTAGACTTCGTAAACTTTGAAAGCCTGTGTCACCCAAAAATCAAACATCAACTTAAGCATATGGAAAATTATAGTTACTGTGAAAACACATTGTCAAGCAAATGGACAGACCATATTAACAGTACCTCCTCATGAAGCTTCTTCCATTGACTCCCTGTCATGTCTGATTTATTAGAATAAGTTAACTTCTACCAACTTTGACCCACCTTACGGTTAGTGTCGAAGTGCCTAGCATCTAAATGCCAATACTGGAAGTGTGGACGCCACATCAACTCACCCTGAAAAGCACCCAATGACTACAAAACCTCTCTTTCACGGAGGCAATGGTCTTGGACAGCCCTTGACCCAATCAGATCCAAGTTAAATCCCTCTCAGAAAGGAGTTACGTGTGGAAATTAGCCAAAGCTCATGGTATTCTATGTGAGTTTCATCATTTATCCATGCCTTAAGCCCTCAGGCTTACTTTCCTCAAGGGTTATCATCTGTAATAATGACTTTATGACCTTTGTCTCTTCTAGGAAACTGGGGTGATTCAAATTAACTACCTTTGGCCCTGGAATCATTAATCCCAGTTGGTGCATCGATCCGTCCTGTCATCTTCTTTGTGTGGTGTAATTTCTGTTCAAGTGGATTGGGCATTAGGTCCTGGCCCTTGAGTTTGGCATTAGCCTTAGGCCCTTAACCTGCGCCGGTCTTTAATGGCACATTTTGTGCACAGTGCTCTTAGATGATTAATTAAGAGGGTGTAAAATGGTCCTTGCTTGTTAGATTTGCTCATGAGCGTAACCACAGGTGACAGTAAACAGGACTGGTGCTCTACTTTCATTGCAGGCCATCTGCAATTATGGACATGGGACCTCATCTCTGCCAATGGATAATTGAAGGATAAGTCAAAGACTTAAGCCAGCTCCCAGCTGACCTATATACATATTGCATGTGCTGTAAATGATGCAGACTTGATAATTGTATAGATAAGCCTTCTTCCTTGTGCTCATCTATAGTATGTGCTAATTGGTGACACATAATTGTAAGTCAGCAAAAAAAAAAATCAATTTTGAGCTGTACTCAGTAACAGTTGTATGTAGATATTGATGAAGCTGATGTCACCTATTCATTGAATTAGTGGATTGTGTTGCTTCAATTTCAATGTTGCACAGCCAGGCATATACATGTACATGACGTATACATTTTATAGTTAAGTGAACCACATGTATGTGCTAATCGAAACCAACCTTATAGTAAAGCTCCTAAGCCCCATAGCGGGATTTGTATCTCAGCACCTCCCCAACCTTACCACAGCACTGAGCCAGGCAGTTGGTGGGACTGCCTGACACCTTTTAGCTGTAATCTCTGCAGACATCTTTGCCCTAATACTGAACCCATACAGGGAGCTGCAGTATATTCAGAGTATGTTTGCTGATTGACCCCAGAAAAGTACTTCGCATTAACAAGAACCACTTATAGAGAGCACTAAGTAATCAGATGATGTTTGACCATCTACGTTTTCAGTCTTAACACTTTTGCACCATGTGTAAAGAAATAGTGTGAGTTGAATTGAATTACCCTCATAAAAACAGACATACAGTTCTCATTGAAGAATGGATGAAAAAAGGATAAGACAAGATAAAACGCAGTTTGTATAGCCAACAACCCAGTTATTTAATGAACCATCTTGCTGGTGTCGTATCAATGCTTTTGCTGACCCTCATGCAGAAGATGTGTCCAATTCCAGCAGAATGAATTGTACCAAATGAATGCCCAGTGGTATTTCAAGACTCATCTTTATCGAAAACCTACTGTTCACCCATCGATGAAGGTACTTTACAGACACCATTGGTGACAGCTGGATCTAAGGACCAGTTCTATGATGGGTAGAGGGTCAGAGATTTCTAACCCTGCCCGTTAGGATGGATGGTTAGAGCTTTTATCTGTCTTTACTCTCAGAAACCGTCTATCAGGCCATGGCCACTTGTAGTAACTGTCACTTCGGTTCGGTATCTTTTCATTGTTGTGTTGTGATATATGAAATCGAAGAAAACTCCCAATTACATTCAATGTTTTGCTGTATTGAGAATGGCTTTGAAATGTCAGAGTATTTTCATGTCTGTAGTAACTGTTGTATCTAATGAATTGCTTGTTGTGTAATACATCATGCCTTTGTTTGAGCATATTCTACAGTTGAATCTATCTTCCCTCATTATCACTACAAATTTGTGGGGAAAAAAAATGATGCATCTGTTCAGGTTAAAAAACCATACAGATAAGAGGAACATGATTATGTCCCTATGGAAAATGAATTGATGCATAATTGGTAAATGATTACAGCCACCTTACAACAAATGCCCATAGTTAAATTCTTACATTTACAGCTGCTTTGTTACATGTACCTATTGTGAACCAGTATGCCATCCTTGAATGCTATTGTCATGGTTGAACAACACCTAAAGCATTGTAAGCATGTAAGAATCAAGGCTAAAACGTTAAATACAAAATTACACTTACCAGTCTCTGAAACCAAATCAGCACAACATGCTTTTACATGCTGTCATACGCGGGCATGACCGCAGCATCGTCTTGTCCCAGCAGGAATCCGCACGCAAATAGTAGGGTTGTCACAGACGCCAGGCAGCGATCTCCCACGTTGTGCCGGCTTACGAGGTTTACTGTGAGTGTGGAGGTGGTAGCGTTTCACGTCATTACATATTTATGAAGTGCTATGTATTATTTACTGGGAGAGTCCATTACATCATTTGTTTGGGGAAAAGGGTGAGGAGAATGCATATTGATCAGTTAAGCTGTGTTTTCAATAGGAATATCTTAAGAACATCACCTGATCAGTTTTCTTGACTTTAACATTTTATGTATTAGAAATCAACATGGCATTTGGAAAACATTGCTTTCACACTTTCACCTATATGATACCAAGTTTAACCGTTTGTATTCTTCTTGTTTTTCATGTATCAAAGAAAATGCAAATGGCGAAGCATTGGGGACAGAATTTTTGATGTGCTAGCAAGTTTCTTGGTCCTAGTGTCAATAACATGCATACTCAGTCGAAGCTCATTTTCTCAATTGATTTTGTTAAGAACGTGTGACTTTAGAGACCTTATTCTGCATAGTCCAGGCAAAAATAGTCATGACTTGGTTATCAACATCAGTCAGTTGTGTGAGGATTTTGCATTAGACAAAAATCATTTCGATATTAGAAGATTTCAAATCAATACACTTGCGTTATCATAATCTTTTGATTAATCTATTGAACTAGGTCCAAGTGATACCTTTAGCTACATTAAAAATTCTATCAGTTAAGGGTACTATCATTATATTTCTATGTCATCTTATAAATTGAACTTAGCACTGAAAAAGTCTTGAAACCAAGAAATAGAATCAATATGGCCTCAAAATCACCTTCGCATAGCTATTCAATATGAATTATGGTATCATTAAACATGGTGTAAAAATATCATATAATCAAATAGGTACGACAACTTTGTGCCTTAATGTTTGCTGATTGAACATTGCAATGAATCTCAGGTTCATGCCTTTTTTCCCATAACATTCTGTAAGACTGCATGGTTGTGGTGTTAAAATGTGAAATGCTTGGGAAAATTCTGTATACATGTCATGTAATTTGTCAGAAACAAAAATATTAACTGAAGCCTGTATTTTCCCCCCATAGGATGAAAGGACAAATAAACAGAGCAAATTTTAAAGTGCTGTACATACAAAACATATAGGGCAGATCCTAAAAAGCTCATACACTGTGCATCTTGTTGACAGAAATTTAACAAAATAGATCAAAACAAAACAAAAACAAGGTATAAGTTAGAATATATAGTAGTGGGCTGTCCCCTACATGTGTGTCAACAACAGCCCATTATGTGAAATTTGGAAAGGTGGCTCCTTCTGTCTGCAATCAAATTAAGCACCCATTGCTCTGATTGGATGCTGCTGTCCCTGGGGCAGCATTTGCCCCCCAAAACATGCAGATTACAAGGAAAGGGGATTTAGCTGTGATAGACTGATTAGGTATTGACAGACTGAGAGAAAACATGGCCAAGTGATGGAGCTGCCCTAGCAGGCTGGGACTTCCACTCTAAGCCTGTGTTTGTCTTGTTGTCAGGTGGATCGATACAGGGCTGACAAATAGCTAAGAGGAAATGACTACGGCAGCCCCATTGCTCAGAGGTACAGTTGAGAGACTGCCATTGAACAGCCGTAACCGCCTTGCATTCTCTCTCTGACAGAAAAGGTACTGGCAGCTTTGTCCCCTCAGGACGGTATCTCCCTAAGATCTCGTTTTCCGCGGTACTGTGTCATTAATTTAACACTGCCAGGTCTCCAGTCAGCTCAGGTTCAGTCGGCGCTGTCTTTACCGTGTACTTTGAGTGAGAGCTCTCTTAATCATATGATGATACGGGGTCCAGGTCTAATAGGAAACCAGATTTAAACAGCTCTTTGATATGTCTACAGGCGGAAATCAAGATTCCAGCCGGCTTTCAGAAAGGCTTTCATCTCGGAAGCGGGGATAGAGAGGCGTTACGGAAATGTGCTCTAGACAGACATTAACCCTAACCTTATCTGCCATTCCAGTATTGGACAGAAGTATTGATGGAAGGAGCTTATGTGCCAAAATGGAACTTCAGTGACATCTCATAGATATACAGTCTTTCCATCTGCTGGGGAGAAACCAACTGTTGCACATCGCCAAAAATCTCTCAGTGCACTTTTGGAGCTTTGCAAAACTCATTGTGCCTACTGCAGTTACAATCTCTTTTACTCAGAACTGAACAATTATATCTATAAATGTCACCATGTTTTAGGCAATCAAACTTATAGAAAGAAATCAATGCTCTACAAAAATGTATATCAACTTCCCTCTGCAAATATTTGCAGAATATAGAGGATAGGGCCAACAGACACAAGCTAAGTCATGGAAATGAGCAGCCAAAGCCAAAGTAACACATTAGATACATGTTTACATAAGATACATGATTGTACAGTTTGCACAAGCTAAGATACAATGTACACTAGATAAGATACAGGGTTGTACAGTTTGCATAAGATACATGATTGTATAGATTACGTAAGATACAGGATTGTACAGTTAATGGTCCCCTTGCCCTCTAAACTAACATGTTGTTTGAAGTGATAGTGGCAGCTTTACTCTCCCGTCTGAGTGGAGCCAGATACAACATTTCCACGTAATCAGTGCCCATAAATCTCAGAGTTACTCTGGAGAACTCAATCAGATGCAAAAATAGATGTGTGGCAATAAATTCCATGTCAGAAAAGTACTGTACAATTTGTAAAAGGTGTTGTTAACTTGATATAGGCTCTTAGGTTTACTAGCATGGAAATGGAAATGAAAGTCAGAGAAGTTGACAGCATAATATAGTCTTATCGCACATTACAACAAGAGATGAACTTTTTGCTAGTGCACATGTTTTGTTTAGCCTATTTCAGGTTTCTGATTCACATTAAAAGTAAAAGACAGTGATATAAGGGCATTAAGAAGGCACAATATTGAGCACACTTGAAATATAAGTTATTTCCACAGTCGCAGGTTTCCTTACAACCATGGACTTTCAAGATCACACATGTTGTTTGATTACCAGTAGCAGTGTGTAACTTATCTAGGGGGAATCAAGATGGAAGTGAAAACAGAATCATAGGGCACCTTCCTTTTCTGACCTCTGATACCAAGGGTCAAGATATGTACTGTAGCCCGCCAGTGCAATAAGCCGTTATGCGAATGCAATGGCTCTCTGCCATAAAGTACAGGATGGGTAGGATTTTGGTTGTAGCTGTCTGACAAACAGTACAGATTATAGGAAATGTATTATTTTGTGTGGCTGTGACGTATTTTAGGTCAGTAGTTCATAGAATATGTTCTAAAGTACCAGACTTGATAAACAACGAATTAAAGCTAATAAGCTCCCACAGCAGGAAGCTTGTAGAATATTCATGGGTGTTTCTCAAAGTACTGTGTGACTCTACATGAATGTAACTAACCTCTCTGTCATTCTTACCTTAGTGTATTCAAAACCATGTGTTACAGGTTTACCTTCAGGTTTACCTTCTCTATGAGCTGACGAGTATTTTTCCTTTTTGCTTGGCTTCACATCAATTGTACACGCAGGTTTTTAAAAAAAAATAACATAAGAGCTTTTGTGGAGCAAGCTCAAATGGTGACTTATAGGAAGCTGGTGGTAGTAGATGCACAAACGTGCAGAGAATAGCAAACAGGCTTGTACTTTCAGCAACTTTCAATCATGCATAACATGTGTTGCCTTTGAGTTATTATCAGCCATGCAGATCCTAATGTTACATATTTTATTACCCATTCATACTACCCATTCCCTCATTGTTGGTTGACACATATATTTTGGTACGGCAGCTCACATCTCCTGTAGTCCCTGCTCATCTTTTTCTGGTTTTACTGCAACAAGTTAGTCACTTTTCTGCCTTTTACATGTTCTTTGCTTACCTGCAAAAATCTGTCGCAGGATCTAACTGAAAGTGACTGTGAGCACCATGGCTGCGTGGATGATGCATGATTGCTGTGTGAGGATTTAAGTGATTTGCTTGTTCAGCAAGAGTGCTGATCCCTCGGTGGGTTCAACCACGCTGCCAGCTGGAGGGGAAACATTCTTCTGCACAGCGCATTACTTGCACACTTAGGTCACTGCACATCCGTTACAGGCGGACATTGATTAAGTGGTTACCTTTGGGGAGGGGAGAATTTTATTGGGTCAGCAGAACCATGCAGCAATGTGAAATGTGGAAAGGTTACCAGGATACGCTCACAAAAGCATGAAGAAAGCACAGCTGGGCTATAACTAAGTATAAGGCCACGCCAATTTGATTTGTTGCTTCACGGAATAGCCTGTCCAGTTTTTTCCATTTTGAAAAAAAAAATTGGGTCACTTTTCCCATTTACAAATTTTAACTCCCAATTTTACTATCTGTTCATTTGGGTCACTATTCCCATTTACAAATTTTAACCCCCAATTTTACTATCTGTTCATTTGGGTCACTATTCCCATTTACAAATTTTAACTCCCAATTTTACTATCTGTTCAGATGTAAAACTCAATAGCCACCAAGATAGATCATAAAGGCCTGCACATACCTAAAAAGTGTGGTCACATTGATCATAAGTTATAATTTTTCATTTATCAAAACTATTTCTCAATATGAATCCATATATTACATGGCAAAAGGTAATTTTGTTACTGAAATCAAAGTACTCGATCAAAGAAAGGGGTGCATTTGCATAATATGAGCCATACAAAGCTGAAACTTGAATAATCCTCTTATTCTTTATGTTATGTAAACCCTTATCTTCACCCCAGACTATTTGCAAAAAATTTCATTTTTATTTTTTTTCGCCCTGTCACTCCAACTTTTTTCTGAAAAAATCCGAGAAGCAACAAATTAAGCTGGTGTTGCCTAAGCAATGTTATTGTGATTTTAATATTCATCTCAAATATTGATTTTGATGAAATGTGTAGCGTTAATTAGTGGTGTATTAATCCTATAGCTCAGTCTGTCCTGTTGTAGAATGTTCACTTCTATTCCTTTTTCTCCTGATTGCCTCTTTTCACTCCCTGCATGAACCCTGCAGGCAGGATTCATATGTGGGAGCAATAGACTTTGACAAGGGATTGAATCAGACCTGACTACAGCTGTCTGTTGTTATTTGCAGCCTCCAAGATTACTGGAATGATCAATGTCACTTTTCATTCTGTATGAAAGCTGTCTCCTCTCCCATTCTACTTCCTTTATGTGTTGGAATAGCCGTACTGGATCTACTGGGATTAGAGATGTGAGTGATGTATGGTAATGAGGTGTAACTCCAGACAGACAATAAGCCTCTAACATACACCATAACGTCCACTATCTGGTCTGTAATCCCCGCAGTCATTGTCTCCTCCCGTCCAAATTTCCCCCCGGATGTTGCGGATTTGTAGAACTCAATCATACGGCAGCAGATGTAATGTTCCTGTCCATGTCGGAGGCAGGGCATTAGTAAATTGGAGGCTTTGTGGTGCTATTCCACCCCAATCTGTTCAATTGTTCAGTCTAGAAGAAGTCTGTTAATCCTGTTACACATACAATATGTTTGTCTTCATGGTTGGTGACACTGATTGGCTCATATATACAAACATTGTTACCAGCAATACAACATAATGGGTTTTCCTACCTGCCCTGTAATTTTCTATGTATGTCCATTAACTCAGATTCTCTTTTTCCGTGATACATGTTGCAATTAGTCATCAGAAAGTCTCAAAATGAGATGACATTTTGCATTTGCAGCTCTCAGAAAAGGGTCTGTCCAGAGTGCTGATATGATTGTTGTTCTAACTTGTCACTGTCCTTGGTGCTGATTCACGTTTGTAGGCAGTGTTCTCCATAATATGAAATCTATACTACTGGAGAATGTAATCTTACATACTGTGGCTTTTGTACAATGATTCCGATCGATATTTCTTGCCCCTTCCATGATTGACTGACATGTTGATAACAAGCTAATTTCAGGGATATAGATTTTCATTATTGATTCTTAGTTTGATAGCTACTTGGAAAAGATGGTATTATGCTCTTCTAAAAGCAAGGTACCATTATATCACATATAAGTTTCATATGGATGGGAGGAATGATTGGCCATCACAGAGTGCACAACTAAAGATACTGTTAAACAAAGATTTAGACTTTAACAGGTGACAACTTTGAACACAACTTGCTTGTATGCACTTGTATCCTATCACATGTTCTGCCCTGCAGCCCTGTACACTGTACATATTGTCTGACCCACTTCCATATGTTTAATGTATGAAAAAATGATTGATGGAGTTATGAAAGTCCTGACTTGACACTACAACAAACAACAACAAAAGATACTTATCATGAAAGCTCCTTATTGATCCTGAAGAAGGCGACAGTGGTCGATGATAATTTGATCCATTTATACCTTAGTGTTGGAAGAAAGTTAAGCACCGTACTAACAAAAGACACTGTTTAACACCTGCTTGTATGCACTTGTATCCAATCATGTGTTCCTTACCACAGCCCCACACACTTAACATATTGTCTGACCCACTTCCATATGTTAAATGTATGAAAAGATGATTGATGAAGTTATGAAAGTCCTGATATGATGTTTTCCCCCCGTAGATCACCCCGCGACCCCGAACAGCGGATCATCAAGCGAGTGATAGCCCTGGAGGGGGACACAGTCAGGTAAGCTGGGCCTCACTTAGCCTCAGATTTATTGAAGTGAGCTGTATGATTATAAACTTATTGGCAGAAAATGTGGACCACTGCAATAACTGTAGCATGTTATGGATGGCATTTGCCACCAATGTGAAGTGTATAAGCAGTGACATTAGGATAGGCAAAATGCCTGAGGAACAAAAAGGTCTTTATTAGAAAAGGGGCTGCAATGTGCTTTTCATTTTAAGCTCTTATACATATATGAGTTGAGTGTTAAAGTTAGATTCCCCAAATTCTATACCAAAGGTGAGAATTAAGTAAAGTTATAGTCCCCAAATTGTATACCAAAGGAGATATTATTATTATCAAGAATTAAGCCAGAAAGGTTTACATAAATCAGTATTCGTGACACCACCGAACTATCTTTGACCAATTGTTTGATTGAGTGCTTCTCGTGTTGTGGATTAACATGAGTCCATTATTGCACCACGATGAAGCCGTGACTGCAGGCACTCCCTGATCTTTAGCTATTAGATTTCCAATCAGAAAATGCAGTGTTTACATAAATCAGGGGAGTAGTCCTGCTGTGTCCACAAATTAGGTGGCAGGAGCTTTTGACATATGCCACAAAAGCCTCTGATATCTGGCACAAATGTTTAAGAAATCCTTAATTTTAACTGACATAACTATGTATTTAATGTCACTGTTTCTATGCCATTCTGTATGAACTCCACCATATCTAACTTTGATTACCTTGACAACATTTCAAAGATCACAAAAATTTAGAGATACCAAAGTATCGCAATACCCTTACACTTTGCATTCCCATTTTGATCTGTGCTAGATTTGAGCAGTGCTTTTGATCTTTTGGCCTTTGCCCTGACTTTAAATCTCTAAAACAACAAACCATAAGTGATGTGGACAAATGTCTGACAGAACTGGGGCTTCCTAGTGTCAGTTGTTCACATCTACTTAACCTTCCCAGCTAACCCCCAGCAAATCACTTATACCGAATATTGATGATCAATATTTCCACATTCAAATGCATCAGTGCTAGTCTCAGACCCAATCTGGTGTGTTTCTGAAGAAGAAAAAAACACTCTCTTATGTTCAGCTATACATGTAGGTGGATACTTTTACATAACTATTGAGAATATTTAGGTCATCTTGTTTTGATTCAATCATGTGATCTTTTCATATACAAAGCTTGAGTTACTGTGTTCCTGTATCATATCAGAGAAAACCCTGATATATACAGTGTCATGTAATTACCAATTTAATGGGTGGGTGTGAATTTCATGTATGCATCAAATTTAATCACTTTTGTACGTAGTATACATGAAAATTCAGGCCAATCATTTTAGGCTTGATTTCATTGTCCTGAAATGAGTAACTGACTGAACTGTTGCTAGTGTCATTGACCTGAATGCAAAGGCAGCCATAAAGAGTAAAACAAGAAACTCTTGTAAAACAAGAAACCGTTGTACAGTTTTCCTGTTTAAATTCAATGGTACATGATTTATACAAGAAAAAGAGAAAGCTGTCATCAACAGACATCAAACAGCATGATAAGTAGCTTCTGTTAGCCAAGGCTTTGTAATATCCATCTAAAACTCTTGGTCTAAAGGTCAGAAGCATACAAAGTGGCACAAAATTGATGTTCCAACATTTTAAAAGACAGGACAAAATTTCGGCACTTTTATCTTGCAACATTTGTGTCAATCTGACGGACTAAAAGAAGGGCAAGGTCTCTGCATGGCAACTGATGTTCCATTTGTCACTGTCGTAGTTTGATCCCGCATGAAGCAACATTAAGCCTACACATTAGTATACAGTGTGCTTATGCAAGCAAAGAGTGACGCTTGTGCCTTAATTTGGGATTTCATTTTGGTACAAAAGTGATTCTTGTCGAGTCAGTTAAACAGGGTTTAGGCCCTGACGTCACTGTTTCTATGGTGTCATGTCATCTGCTGATTTAGTGGCTTAGGTTACAGGATGTGCTTGAGATGAAAGGCATGGAGACAGCCTCTAAGTAAGCAGACGTCATATCTTTACACAATCAGGAAAAAAAACTATATGGTTAGACCCATATGATAATATCGAATCATATTAGAAATTAAACAGTGTAGTTACATTAGATATTTGATGCAGCAGAGTTTTTTTTTTTAATGAGACACTAGTTTTCCAGTAGCAGATGAAATTTATTTTGTTTTTTCTTTTGTCCTTGCATCAAGACACACATTCAAAATGCCAGGGTAAGTTGTGAACACAATCATGTATTATTTTGATGGATGGAAGTGGGAAAAATTGATAGAAAAAAAGATATTCTGTAATTGCAAATGCAGATGTATTCTTCAGAGGTAGAGAGAGGTTTCTTTATTGTCTAAAATTTTCTGACTTGTTTATCTCTGTTATTCTGCTAGAGGCAATTTCAGAGATAAAAGTAATTACCAGCGCCCTACCTTCCCCTTTTAGTTTGACGTTACATCCCCATACTATATTATATGCCATTTACCCTACTTTTAAATAACATTCCTGAATGTTCCCTTTAAGATTTTGAAAGGAAAAGTGAAACTGACTCATCATGAAACTTGTGATAAGACTTCTTTTTGTTGTGAGCTTAGCTAGAGCTGTGATGACAATGTTTAGTACTTTTTTGTCTGAATTACAGCAACACTCTTAAGCTTGCTGATACCATCATCATGGCAACTTTGCTCTTTCCCCCCCACAGAACCCGTACATACAAGAACCGGTATGTCCGGGTGCCATCCGGTCACTTTTGGGTGGAAGGAGACAACTTCGGACATAGTCTGGACAGCAATTTCTTCGGACCGGTAAGTTAAGTTCGGCTTTGACTGAGTTGCTGCAATTTGTAATGAAAGTGGGCAAACAAATACATTAGAAGATTGACCTGGTTTTGCAAAATGTAGGTTAAATGCAAATCAAACATTCAACATTGAATGTAGGTCAAATATAAATCAGATCAAAAGTCTACTCTTGTCAATCTTAGAACATAATTGTAAAGCTTTAGCAAAGTTGACATTGCTGCCATACAAAACATGTAGTTTTCAATCTACAATTAAATTCAATTAGACTATCTATTTGCCAGCCCTCGAACATGATTGTTATGCTTTAACAAAGTTGTCATAGCTGTTATACAGAACACGTAGTTTGCAGTCTACAATTAAATTCACACAAAAGAAAAACTGTCATACAAACTTGGTTTAGTTCTAAAGCTTAATTGGAAGCAAAAATAATCCTTGTGCTGTGAATGCCCAATAAGTACAAGAATAACTGGGGCAGGCAATTGGTATGGTTGATACCAGAGGAAAAATTGTGAGTTTGAGAACTCAACACAGGTCTAGTAACAAAAGTACATGTGTACAGTGCTTTTAAAAAGAAAAGCTATTCAGCAATCTTTCAATAAAGAAATTAGAAGTAATTTCACATTCAACTTCAAATTCCTTTCGAGCCATGTGGTCTTTCGTGTAAAGGATACAGGAAGGAACAATATGGATGCAGTTGTGTAGTGGATTAGACAACTCATGGGCAAATTGGGATTTCTAATCCCAGCACCTGCTTGTTGTGTGAGATTACCTGACAGTCTGGATTAGAGAAGTCTTCTGTGACTGCCGCTTCCTTTTACTTAGCTTTGTTTGTAGAAAGGATTTGAAATGACACTGGGACTTTGACCCAATTGTGTATTTGCACGATGATAATTACGTTTAAAACTTCAATCAGTCGAGAAAATTAGTTTTGTATATATTACATAGTCTATACATTACAGAAAGGTGTCTTGGCAGTCAAGACAGAGAGTTCTACTCAGAATTGAGAATTTATGAGTCTTTCATTTGAAACTTGTTTATTATAAGATGTTCCTTAAGATGCTACTGATCCCATTACATGTCTCTCATCGACCAGATGATGTTAAAGCAGGACACTATCTGTATACTAGTAACAATCATTCTTGTGATACAGTTGAAATATCATTGTTTTTTCCTGCTTCTGTTCTTCATCCAAATGTGCAAACATAGGATATTGTAAACAAGAGTGGTGTTTAAAAAACACACCGGCGACGTGAGGATTATGCAAAGTAGGTCCTCATTTGCATGATTTATATCTTACTATGTTAACCTTCACGAAACATTCAAGTGCCACAAATATAAAGTTTCCGTTAATTAGAAATATGGAACAATAGTATTTTCAACTTAATTATGCCAATTAAGTCTCCAATGTGATAATTTTGCATCTAAACATGTCCCTATCTTTTTCAGTAACATATCACATGTTTGGATAGTCCAATCATTGAACGCAGCGGGTTTGTAAAGTTTCTCAGTAATCATGCAAATTATTCATGGAGATAATATATCTCCATTTTTCATGGAGATAATAATCATGTGCATGTCTCATCAAGACCCACCCCGTACCAATTATCAATCCAATCCATCTCAGCCTTTTCGAGTTATGCTGTTCATCAACACACGCACACACACACACACGTACACACAGACTTGCCAACGCTATCGATCAGAAACATAATCATTTTGGCAAAGGTAAAACACATGCATATCATCTTCCTGATACTGTCCCTGCTTCGTACGCAACCATGTAGCACTGCAAACGTACGGAGACCTCCTTAACACAGTGAAGGTCAATAAAGAAAAGGAAACTGAAGTGGTACGGCCACGTGTCACAGTTATCGGGAGTATCCATGAGCTATAAATGCAAGAAATCGTCCAGTGAGGAAGAACGGAGAGTAGACAACGGAAAAGATGGGAGGATGGTATCGGAGAAAATCGAGAAGGGTGAAGAAAACTAGTTGCCAGATCTTGTGTGGTGCCCCAACGTTCAAATATCAGTAGACTAAGAGATAAAAGACGAAGGAGATATATATATATATATGTACGTATATACTCTTGGCCTTTGTCCGACGAGGACGAGGCGGCCAAAAACACGCCTTGCCCGTTTGGAACGACTTGGGACGCGCAGGGACGGCGTCCCAAACGCTTAGACGCTTACATTTTCACATAGGTCAGGTCTTGAAGTTACGTCCACTCAGAACATTTTAGCATGCATACTCCAAGCTCAAATAAAGTAGCCAGCCCACCCTGATGCCACCGGGAGCGACACAGAAGCCAGCGCGGGATGCAGTCAACTCGAGCCCGATGGCGTCGATCTCATAGATCTGCCCCCTCGTGGTAAGTTCCTTGAAAAATTACTGTTTCCTTTTACAGAATTGAATCGCTTGCCAAACAGGTAATAAAAAAAAAGCAAAGGCTCAACTTTGGCATCAGTTTGTGACATTTTAATCGGCTGGTAACACAACTTTGTCATAATCTATCGTGTTGTAACGTTATATACTCATACTGAGATCGATGACTTAGTCTTCAAGACCTGCATGTTTACATCGGTGACCGCCCTATGTTCCGAAATTACTATGCTCCGAAATCTCTATGTTTCGAAATCCCAACGTTCCGTAAGCCCTATGTTCCAGTTCACTCAAATAACAGAACTTGTCCCAAGTATGCTGTTCACACACACACATACACACATACACACATACATACATACATACATACATACGTATAAAGGCTACCCAAAGCATAACATTCTCAGTAGTTAAAACACTTTGCAGTTAAAACACTTGTTTTTTTAAATCCAACGATGACAATTCATTACTGACGAAAGTAATTTGCTGTATGTATAAGACCATGTTGATTTGATTATATGAATGACATCCTCTGGGGAACCCAGCTAATGGGAGCGTGCTATTGAAAAAAAAATGCCAAAAAAAGTTGCTTTTATCATGAAATCTATGTGGTCAGAGCACAGAGTATGGTATGCAGAAATATAGGTTCTTCATTTTGTTATTTCAAAACATATACAGTCTTTTTCAAGTCTGGGCTTGACTTTGGCATTTGCGACGTTGGTATCTGTTTTCTGAAATATACATTTTTATAATTGATAGCATGAATTCTGTCATCTGAGACTTTGGCGCTACTATTGTTTCAAACGCGAACTTAAAATCACCGCGAACACGTCTACTATTTCCCCTACTGCGATATAAATAACTACGCAAACTTAAATGCATTTACAGTATTCAAATCAGAATTTAACTTCCAAAGAATTGGATAAAAAAAAGGTACATACATCTTGTTTTGATCCCAATCGGTTTCACAACAACTGATGTCGATCCTACAGGAAAGGGTTAGTGAACAGTTAGTGAACTGTCCCCTGTCTGACCATACACTATACACGTAGATAGAAGGGGGAGTAGGGTATTAAAGTTTGTCCCTATAATGCATGCATTCCTATGGAGAAGTTGACAGACACTAGGTGTCATTATCTCAGCAACCTCCTTGATCTCAGGATTCTGACCAAGAGAACTTTCTCTCAAATTCTAACCTGACCTGTCGACTGTTATCTAACAGAATTACGAGAAGTTCTATACAGCTATTCCAAGGAAACACCCCCGAGCCAGAGCTCTTGAATCATTCCATTATTTGCCTGCTCGCGACCATTTCACTATCTCCCGGGGATCCAGAAGACAAAAAGATGGAGAAAGGTAGTTTTTGTCAACAAATTCTACAAGTATGAAGTCTAACCTGTCATAGCCACCCCAGAATTGCCAATATTTCACACACAAAAAACGACCAAGAAAGGCTTTCAATGTTTTAATGCCCTCTTTAATTCTGAGTTGGGGTCCAGGCGCCTGCCCTAAAACCCTAATTCACTTTATCTTCACGGTAGTAAAGATTTGATGGTGTAAGAAAAATTGACATTTTCACTCAACTTTAAGTTCATGGTGGCGGCAAGTGATTTACAGAACGGATGTGTGAAGGAATCATAAATAATAACAACATATCTATCACTGTGATGATAAGTTTACGGTACAGAGGTGACCGTGAAAACAGCTGTGAACAAAAAGTTACAGTAAAAGAAACAAGAATTACAGTACCTTGTCCCCACGGGAACCAGACCGAATATCCTCTTGAACAGATTGTACACAGACGCTGCCAGAAAGAAGTGCAAGACATATTCAAAGCTTATTGGATATTGATTTTGTATTCGTTTTCAAACTAATAAGATGATTCCCAGATTGCAATATGATTTTTCGGTAATTACCAGGGTAACGTTTATTTTTCTGTCATTTATTTAATGGTATACTAATAGCACTGCATTACAGCTGACTCCAGCGGCGGAGGGATATGTACAAACTTTCGCGTACAAGCACATGTGCGCACTCAACTTTAGTTCCATAGGAGAATAAAATGTTTTCTATATTTGCTATCTATTCACTACATGTGCGTTTTTAAGTCCAACTCTCATTACGGAAACCAATTCTGACATTGCCCTCTTAAAAGTTCTTGGTTACAGAACTTGTCTTTCAAAACATGCACAGTGCTCTGTAGTAAAGAACTTTTCTGTGCCTCTGCTATGAACGAATGCCATAACACTTTTCTGAAGCTTTACTGTTTCCGCACCAGAATATCTTTTGGCTATTGCGGTCTGAAATCCTCCGTGTGCTACCTGTTTGTTAGACCACATACCAACAGAACGCAATAAAAGAAGCAGAAACGTTCACGGAAGAAATAACGCGGGATGAATTTGGCGAAATTTTCGGAGAGAAGAGCTTATCATCAGGGTCAACTGCTGACACGTCGCACAGTTAGTGTTTCAAAGTTGTTTTACCGGTCAGACATTCTGAATAGTGAACCTGATAAATTATAAATCGTGATTAATAATAATAATAATGATAATAATAATCAGTTTATTGCAAATTCATGCCTGGAGGCTAATTGCAAGAATACGTTGAAATGAGATGAAGGTAATAATAAGAACACAGTAATGAAATAAACACAAAGTAAAAGTCGTCAACTAGAGCTACTTCTAATCTAAACGGTTGCTATTGGGTTTGATTTATTTTTTATGTGCAGTGGAATATGAAATTTCCTACGTTTTGGGAGATATATGCATTGGCCGGTGTTAACAGAAAGGCAGTTTTGTGTAGGTCTGTGCGATATTGAAAGCTGAGAACAATTTTGCTGACTAGGTTAAATAGTTTGTCTCTTTCGGTGCTGTAATGTGGGCAATGGCAAATAAAGTGCATTTCATCTTCCAACGCTTTTCCTGTGCATTGTTCACATATTCTCTCGTTAACAGGTAACCGTCTGTATCTACCTCTTTCTACTTCTAATGTATGTGCGCTTACTCTGCGTTTATATATAGCTGATTTTATGTCTAAATCTTTGCTTTGTAGATAATTCTCCATGGCGTACACAGATTTGAGATGTCTATATAATCTTAGCTTACCAACATCAACAGAGAGATTGTGGAGAAAGGTTAATAATTTCAACGTGCTTTATCCGTAGCTTCTTGCATGTCATGATCGAGTTATGGTAACGTTTGCCAGAATATGTACTAGTATGTGGAAGAACACAGACACACACTTACTAGACACACGGCATTAGAAACACAACAAAAACCGGTTAGGGTATGCAAAAAGAAAGCATTCCTATATAGCCTGGATGCCAGAATTCTTTCAGGACCTGAACAGGCCAGCTACTGAGCTAGCTCCAGGACATGACAACATGTCAGCGAATTGCAATGATTTTTTATTACAAATCCCCTCAGTTAGACCTTTGGTTTGAAAGCGGAACACGAGTTTCTCTCTCGGTCTTTGTGTGTTTTACCATCTGGCATCCAGGTGGGATACTAGTTTTAGGGTGGGACTTTCTGGACCGCCCACAGCAGGGCGCAACCAATCGGCCACAGCGGGGCGTAACTCACAGCAGGGCGCAACCAATCGCCGGCAGCGGGGCGTAACTCACAGCAGGGCGCAACCAATCGCCGGCAGCGGGGCGTAACTCACAGCAGGGCGCAACCAACCGCCGACAGCGGGGCGTAACTCACAGCAGGGCGCAACCAACCGCTGACCAGCAGCACGCAACAGGGCAGAGCCGACGGCGGTTGACCAATTAATCAAGCTTTTAGGATGCCATGTGGCCATCGTGAAGTTTGATCCATTGTTCAAAATCCATCGTCACTCTGGGTTTGATTCCGAAAACCAGGCCACCAAGAACAAAAGGGGAAGGCCTAGTGGCTCGGCACTTCTCAAGATAGCAAAGATGAGAAAAGGCGGGCACCTGCGGCATCCATGGACTTGATATCGACCTCCATCCGTATGAAGCCGAGGAAAAGGCCAGTAAACGGCCCACACCTTTTGACAAAGAGCTGGACAGACCGACAGCGAAGACAACGGTCTAAAGGTCAGTAAAATTTCAGGTCTCAACCTTTTGCATGGCGCATATGTTTCTGTACACATAGACTCTGCCGTTTCTGTGTTTGATCACCCCGTTATTTCGTGGAGTAATAATTATAACAGTCTACATTAATTCTATTTTCGAACACAGTGGTTACAAACGACAGGCCTTCTAAATGCCTTGCACACTGCGTAGTGGAAAACTGATTTGGTAGCACCCTTTGTCCACCATATACCTGATTATAATTCGTTTAAATTTTACCGTGTAAGACTTTACCTGCCAAGAAATGGTTTCTTCGCCTGTCGTTTAATTTGTGCAAACTTCTAATACGATTTAAAAGAGAGGTGATGACTGTCTTGATTTTTTCGACATTGAGATATTTCTTGCAAACTTACAGATTCATAGATATCCTGTTTATATCTCAGCCGAAACAAATATCCCAATATGGCAACAGTTCAGTAACCCATGGATAGTGCGTGTGCATTGATTTTTCGAAGTTGCAGAAATTTTGTTTATTTATTTGTGTAAGTGGCTAAGATCACGTATAACGAGAAACTTCTAGCAGACAAATCAATTTTAACATGTCCAATATAAAGGACGTGTCTAGCCTTTGTATTGGAGATGCTTTCAAGTGTAGAGTTCAACAACGCAACGTAGAAATTTTATCTAGATAAAACTGATAGACGATGGAAGACTGATGGAAGAATATTTCTAGGAACTGGTTGGTTACACGGTGTTCTACAGTGTTTTCTGGTTGGTATGTATAGGCAATAAAGAAAAAAGAAGAGTATTACAATATTAATCTTTGTTCGTTGTGTTTTTTCCTACGGCAGCTCCCGAATGTAAGATTCTGCAACGTAAATGCTGTGACGACCATCTAAATGGCGACTTAGTTCACGTAGAACACATGCAGCCGAACAACGACGATGAAAATTTATTTGGGTAATTTTGGAATAGTCCATTATTGTGATTTCATAAGCATATAAGTGCCGATAGAGTTTTAAAGATTTCATAATTTGACGGTTTCACACAATGGACTATTTGTAGGGATACTAAGGATGGCTGCCATAGCTTCTTTTAAACAGTTTGTTAACTGATTTTGGTAGCTAGAAATCAGATCAAACCGCTGTGGTCGCCAGCTCCACCGACTGTTTCCGTCTTTATACCTGCACAGGCCGACCTTACGGGACGAGAGCGATGACGACGAGATGTTCCTGCCACATTCTACACAGAGATACCTATGTAGGGGAGGTCGGCAGATCGAGACCTTCTACTGGATGTCGGTGAGACGAGCTGCATCCCTAGGGGAATCCGTAACAGACATCCGTGCGTCCGTAACGTCGGGACCGATCGCGAGGGGAGCCACACAACAAGCGTCGTCGACAAAAAGAAGGGAACCAGAAAGAACCAGATCTGTAGCAGAGCCACGATGTGAAGCCAATAGATTGCGTTGCTACAACCGTTGCTACAGCGAGACAAAACCTGACGCCAGTTAGAAATAAATATTACGGACTGACTTGAACATGTTTATACCACGGATATACTAATATATTGTCTATTTCATTACCTTCGCGACGAATGGTTTCGTCGAGAAGGTTATTCGACGGTGCTTGTCTGTGTGTCTGTTAGTGAACAGAATAAGTCGAGAACGCCTGGATGGTTTGTTGTCGTAGTTGGTGTGTCGGTGTGTATGTGGGACATCTCAAGATGATTAGATTTTGGGCGAAGTGTTTTGCATAATTAACGAGAAAAGTGTAAAAATGTGTTCAATTGTATGCTTTACTATGCGTTCTGGTTGCGACGTGTGGGCTGTATTGTTTCAGCTGCAGGGGATATTGATACGGGTACATGGGGGGCAAAGTTGGTCATGAGGGGTCATGAGGGGTCATGAGGCAGGCAGGAAACGTCAGTCACATGTACTGCCAGGGACAAATTGGCTATCAGCCAGCTGTAGGGCAGATACAAGAGATAGGCTTGCCCATATAGGCAGTAATGCTTTAAAGCACTAAAACAAGGGCTCAGAAAAGGATTCACCTTAATTGCAAGCCCCAAAAATTCTTATGCACCAGAAAGCCACATCTGTCTACTTTAGAATCATGTAAAGAAAATAGACAGTTGACCAGCTCGTTCTCTCGTAACAGCTGACAGACGAAAACAATCGTCAACTTTGACCTACTCCCAGCCTGGAAGAGTCCACTCGGAGCATGTGAAACCAAACCACAAAGATATCTCCTTACACCAATTAAAAGACTGAAACATACAAATTTTGACCAAAGTTGGATATACACGGCCTTATATGAGTAAGAACAGTCATTAATGCAGTGCCACAGCATGGGAATACCGAGCATGTCTGTGTGTCTGTTAGTGAACACGATAAGTCGAGAATTCTTGGAAGGATTGTCTTGGTATTTGGTATGTTGGTAGGTCTCGATGAAACCTGAAAATGATTAGATTTTGGGCCCCCTATCGGCTTGTTACGGTACTGCAGCGGAACTTCCTGTTATGATATCTCGTGTTGTGGACAAGCTATGGAACTGATTTTTGAGTGGTAGATAGCTCGTTGGGCAGAGAGTAAGTGGTATAGGTTTGGGCCCCCTAGCAACTTTTTTGGAACTGCAGGGGTAGGTTTTGCTTCAGACTTTGAAAGGGAATAACTCAAGAAGGGCTTGATGGAAGGTCATGATTTTTTGCATGTACATAGCTTGAGCGATGATGTACATGATTGGATACTTGTTATGCAAATCAGTAACTAATTTGCATAATTAATGAGGAAAGTTTATACATTCATCAATTTCCATGATAGGACTCGCAAACATGTGACATATGTAACTGAGGAAGAGAGAAATATTAATAGATATCAGCTATGCAAATGAGAACCTCATTTACATAATTAATGAGAAAATAATATAACTCGAGATGGGCTTGATGGATGGTCATGATTTTTGGTATGTAGATAGCTTATGTGATGCTTTGTATGATTGGATGATAATTATGCAAATCAGATAATAATTAATGAGGCAATTTTAAAAACCTGCTGTGTTCCATGATATGACTATTCAAATATGTGACATTTGTCACTGAGGAAGAGAGGAATGTCAATAGATAGAAATTATGCAAATGTAGGCCTAATTTGCATAATTCATGAGAAACTACTATCATTCCATACTAGTAAATAACGGCAATTTCATACTTGTTGCATTTAGAAGTTGTGTGAATGTGAACACCATTGAATCAAATTATGCTAATAAGGAGCTTATTTGCATTATTGATGAAAAATGTTAGCATAACCTTCTTTGTTAAGCTCATAATCATAACAAGGAGGTTTGGACAACTTATGTTATTTGGGTGAGGAGGATCAACTGGTATGATTTTTGATTGATGAAAAACACTCCTAATACGTCAGTCATAAAGGTCAAAATCATTTTGCGAAGGTATGAGGTCGTAGAACTCTTGTTATGTTTATTGTGTGTATATAGTAGTAATCTATTGTATATGCATATCAAAAGCGTACACAAGGTTATTAACCTGGCCGATGACGGTTCTAAACAAACCTGGGGTGAATGTAGCCTGACTACTTCGCGCTCCTAGCGGCCGGCCCGACGATACCGCTCCCAAGAGGGGGTCATTAACCTCCGCCAGGGAGAGCTTCTGTAAACACAGGCTAGGGGTGGATGTACAAAAATTAAATTGAAAACCCCAAACGAATATTGTAATAACCAGTGTGTACGAAAGCTGTGATACGATTGCACGCTCTCACCAACTTGCAAGAAGATACGAGTACTAGTGCAACACCTGATCAACTCGGAACACTTAATCTTGTAATTACTGACACAGTTTTCTGTTATTGTTGTGCCATGATTCCCGAAATGTGTTTCCCTTTGTGACATTCTTTACTGAAGTGGACTACAAAGGCATTCACAGAAGGATGCAGTAAGCAATGTTCTGTGGATCTAGCAGGTAATTTTTAGCCTCTACCAGGCTCCGCGCGATCTACGGAGATCTGTCTGTTGAGGTCTGTCTGTTAAGACAGAATATAAAAATATGTTAACATGCTAACGGCAATGTTAACATGTTCAGTCAGAGAAGCAGCAGGGAACCTCAGTTAAGACTGATGTCAGCATAGCCAGTATCACGTAGTCATAGTCAGTCCGTCTTTAAAGTCTCCCGTGCCCAGTGTACGGAAATCCTTGTCTCTGTGTCCTTTCTTTATCCTTACTATGTAAGTCTTTCGAAGCTTTAAAGGTGCAGCTAAAATAACTCGAATTATGCGTTGGTATCATGTCAAGCATTTAATTTTTTATTGAATGAAGCAAAGCTTCTAAGAAAAATCAATCAAAAGCAGTGACATATTGTTGTTGCTGCTTTTTGCAAAAATCCGGACATCTTCTTTGAAGCTGTGACTTATTTACCTTTCAAAATCAAACTTTCTCATGACAATAAAAGAAGAGCCTGTCCAAGCATGTTATTCATGATAACAAAAACCAAAAACGTTTAAGACATTGAGAAACAGCTGTGATGGATGGGTATATATTGCAACATCCAGAAAGTTTATTTCAAACATCGATAAACAGCTGTAAAAGTGTATACAAACTAGCGCCTTTTCTATACCGTATGTAGTGGCATTCGTCCTTGCTATAGAAAAGGCCATACCTGCAAGGCGTTGCCAAAAACTAATTCCCTAGGGAATGCGTTCGCGGAAATCCTAGAATATTTGGCAAACCGAAAGCAGTACTATACAATAGGCTCCGCCCCTGAGGCGTCGCCAAAAAGTTAATTGTTAATTGGTGTGAACCATGTTTGATAAAGATATTGTTGTCATGACTACGTGTATTTCTGCCCGTCTCCAAGGTGTCGGTAGGTCTGGTGCACGCCCGAGCGTCACACATCCTCTGGCCCCCGCAGCGATGGCAGCGGATCGAACCATCTCTCCCCACGGACAGGCGGCCGCTAGATCAGCAGACCATCGACCACCTGGAGGAGCAGGGCGCCGTCACTGTTCCTAAGACATAACGGCTGGCAGTGTTGTAGATGCCAATTACCTTTTATTAGCTGTAAGATTGACCGTTACTTTTTATCAGGGATTTACACAATGTGGTTTATGGAACCAAATTGATTGAAATGATAAATGTATAATATGTACATGCAATTCAAGTCTTAGGAAAAGGGACATTTTGCAACACACCATAGGTGACAAAGCCAAATTTATCCACAGGTGAATACTGGCCAGTAGGGATAAGAAGCATCATTACAACAGATCTCAGCACAAATAGTTTTGTCTTAGTTCATAGTCTGAATCAGACTCTCAGACTTAGTCATGTCAATAGCAGTCAAGTTGAATTGAATACACTCTATAATTATATATAAATATACAGGTATGCAGTGAATGTGGAAGGCCATATTGAAACAGTATGATAACAATATGCCATTGTTACACCCTCTGGAAAGTTTGAAAGCATATTAGATTCTTTTACTTCTTTAAGTTGCCAGCAACATCTCAGGACAGTTCCACAGGCTAGAAGACAGCTACACAGAAGGCAGGTATACAAATGTATGTATTCACAACATTTCAGGAACCGTCAAGTTTGTTGCATACACAATCTATGTGTGCTCTTACCTTATCTAACTAGCTTTGTTATTTGTATCTTTGCTTCAAGTACAAATTACCGTCATATACAATTTCAAGCTATTACATATTAACAGCATTCTCCTTTGGGGCCTAAATTAGGGATTGCATTCTTGATTGATCAAGTTGGATACTAGAAACGGCTTTTCGTTAGTTCACTAATTAGAAGAAAGCAGTAATTAGTCCCAGCAGTATACTGATTAGGTATTTGGAGATTGAGGAAACAAATGTGGAACATAAGCAAGACTTCCCTGGTGATTTTTCTTCCGGTGTAAGATAATTATAACGGTTATGTAAGTGATACATGTTCTCAAACTGATGAAACTTTTGAAATGTTTTCCTAGTTTCTGCCAACTTAAGTATAGACTAGAGTTCTAAGCATTTTGAGGAGACCTACCTACCTAGTATCAAGACAATCCATCCAGGCATTCTTGAGTTACCTCGTTTACAGACGGAAGGACACACACACACACACAAACACTGACCAAAACATAACCTTCTAATAATTGGACTAGTCGAGAAGACACAACACACTCCCCCAGATATGTGTCCTGTTTGTCTCTAGCTAGTAAACACTGGCAGAGAGTCCATGAATGGATAGGTAGTTTAGCACAGTATGAGCCTGAAATGAACACATCAGAAACATTACTGTAACAGTGCATAGAAATGATGAGGCTGTGGAAACTTGCTTTCATTGAATCTCGGGATGATTTGTTGCAACCAGTCATCTTGCAAAATATTACTACTTGCATAATTGACTGTGCACTCAAATGAAGCCGCACGTATCCAGAGTTTCTGAGTTTAACCAAATCATCAGCAGAATCATTTCAACAATGAGGGACAATGGTTGGGCATACAAAAATGTATATTATATACTAGACTAATTTCAAAAAGGTTTTGCCTGGCACTTCGTAATCAAGATAAATTCTGTCTCATCATAGAACTTGGTTTTAAAAACTTGCTGTTGCTCGAAATATTTCTTGAGCACATACATTTTGCATGAATACAACTGCCAGGTGAAAGATTAATTTTGACTACACATTTGCTTGATTTTCCCTTGAAGTCTACAATGCAAAATATTTGGTGCTTGATGCAAATTAGAGAGTCTAAAGTATCTGCATCACAAGAGTGATTCCTCCAAGGCAGACAGGCAATCCCAGGTTGAGCTTCGACTGACGCAAAGCAACACAGAGGTCATTACTTCTACACTGTTGACTGAGCAGGAGTATTTGTACTTCGTTATTCCACTGAACCGGGGGCATCAGGGAGAGATGGAATAAGCCGTGCAACTACCCAGCAACAATTGGCAGTCACCTCTAATCCTTGACCTTCTGGTTGGAAGTCTAGAGTAAAGCTTACTGAGGCATGATGGAGGTTGAGGCTGATGCCAGCTGTGGTGAGGAAAGGTTAACAAGCACATTGTCATGTCTAACATTGGGGAATATTTGTACCACATGAACTAGTGTTATGATGATGGTAAGAGATGCACAAGGAGTGAATTTGATTGCCTTTTAGACATCGAAAATTAGTACATGTATGTTTGTAACTTTTCTCTTTGTTGTTCTAAAAAAACACTATTTAGTTGTTAATGAGTAAGAAAGATGTGTACGAAAGAGTCAAAAAAGAATTTGAAGTTGAAAATCTAAAAAGAGTATTACGCATACATACATTGCCAAAATGAACCCGAAGTAAAGGTTGCTCCAACAGTTTTTTCATGTTCATCCCCACATGTTATTCTCCTGACACAGGGCAGATCACAGTTACCAGGTACCACATCCCGCGTTTCGTGGAGAGTGGCTCAAGTGGAGCACAAACAGAATCAACTGTGTAAGTGACAGAAAGCCTGGCTTTCTTCCAAACCCAGTCCTTTTCTCCTGGATTTAATGAAAAGCAAACTACGTCAGCAGTGCAAGTGACAGAAAGGCTGGCTTTCTTCCAGAGCCAGTTCTTTTCGCCTGGATTTTAACAAAAGTATTGAATCTGCTAACTAGTGCTAAGAATAACTCAACTGGAGGATGGCATCCACAAATGATGCCGGCTTTCATTCCCGCTGAGGAAAAGTTGTAGCTCTCAGAGTACATCACATCAAATAACGCTCTGTCTGAATGCACTTTGAATGTCTAGCTCTTAACAACTTTCCTATCAGTTTATTTGTTCAACCAATCAGAGGAAAGCCATTGAGTTGGACGAGAGTTTACAGTTAGGTGTGGCTGGAACTACAGGACTTGACTAACTGTTCTGTATAGATATTGCTCCAACATTTCCAACCTGTATTAACCAGGTGGCTTCTCTCTTTGGGCCAATTCACTCTATTTTCTTTGTCTTTCTCATGCACCCGAAAAACTAATAACTATCATCAAGAAATTAGTTTTCTGGCACAACAAATGTGAACCAAGTACAACACGATGGATTACAAGTTAGAATGTTATAAATGATAATTCAACCGCTTTCAAAAAGACATCAGCTGCTGCTTCACATGGGCAAGTGAGAGAGAGAATTGGGGCATGATGGGTAACGCTAGGAAGACATGTCATCAACAAAGTTGCTATCAAAATATTGTGTCCTAAAAAAGACAAACACAAATATTTGTATGGATAATTTGTTGCTTTAGTCACGTCAACGATGATTTTCCACTCCTTGCCGTGTCACAATGACACGGCAGATTTGTTATAATCTGGCCACATTCCTTTGGGTGAACCTGCACAGCTGTATGAGCTTGGGTAAACCCCCGCTCCATTTCCTGTACATTACTGACCAAGCAGGATGTTTTCCCTCCCTTAGTTAATGTTAAGAAAGGTTATCGTGTGCAAGAGGGGGCCCCGTGTGCAGGAGGGGGTATAGAGAAGGGCAAAAACTAGAATGACGTACCAATTGAGAAGAAGATAAAAACGCGAGGCATTAACCGTTAAAATATACAGATATACGGCACGCGGTGTACCGCATCAGTATCTGATGGACAAAACACTCATCAATGATTAAATTGCCGACCAGAACGAAGCCATTTGTAGGGATAAGTAGTTGCAGAAGCTGACACAGACGAAGTTCATTTGAGTCATTTCCTGGTGTTTTGCTAGCCCTTCACTCCAGCCCAGGCAGTATTATCACGGTGGATAAAGTTGGAAGCCCGCCATGCTCGGCCCACGCTTGCCTTGACTAACCAGGAAATCACGACATGTCTGCCGATCCTATTTCCGATCAATCTCTGAGTAACTCGAGTAGATGTTATATAAACCCCTTAATTAAAGATCCTAGTCTCCAAAGGTTCACGACTAGAGAGGTCGTACTACAGAAGTTCATAAGGTTTCGGAACCATGGCTTTCCTCCAACGGTCTGTGTTACTCGTGGTCGTGGCGATGTTGTTGACCGTGAACTTGGCCGACAGCAAGTGGTTCCGTTTTCGCACCCGCAGGAGGAGCGAAGAGAGCCGCGGAGCCTCCAGAGAAGACCAGCCCGATCAAGACGACAGTCGGCTGGACACGCTGGAGGAAATGTGAGCGTTGTTTTCCTGGCCTGGAGTGCAGCCTTTGTAGCTTTGGTCCGCTTCCAGTGGTCGCTTGTCACGAACAGTAGAAGCTAACACGCCTGGACTCCAGGCTATGGTTTCCCTACTTCATATAGATGATATAGTGATAACACCGATGTCCTCGTTCAAGGTTCAAGTGATAACACATGGTGATACATGTATATGTTTGTCGGCTTGTAAGATGTTGATCTTTCCACGGAATGTACCTTTTCTGTCTATAAGGTCACTTTGATAGCGTAAAACAAAAACAGTAAAAAGCACAGTGAACATTGAAACTTAACACGTATTGGCTATTATACGAAGTAGAGACAGGGAACCCCAGAAGAGAGAGTCATGTACAAATATCCCCGAATTTAGTCTTCGGTCAGAACTTGTTGCTTACTGTTTCTTTCTGCATTCCCTGAAGGATTGAGAAGCAACAGAAGCAGATTAACGAACTGGAGACCGGAAACAAACTTCTCGAAGTACGAGTGGACCTGCAGGCAGACAAGATCAAGAACCTGGAGAAAGATCGGGGTAGGTTTGACCTCTAGAACAGTAGCACAGGCTGAGATTATATTGTGACACTAAGTACGTGCATAAAGTGAACGTCAGCTGCATGTACACACGTATGCCATCGCTAACAAGTGACAAAGGGGTACATTACGCCAAATAGTAGTTACTCGAGCAACTGGATATGATTTTGGAAACGGTCAGACGTTTCAAGTAGCATCCACTAGTACTACTTTTCGTCACTGTGACAAGACAAGTTATCTATGAACCTCGTTAGACACTTGTGAGATTTTAGGTCGCAGCTCTAGCGGAATGGTGTGAAGCACACAAAAACATGCAAAACATTTTCTGAGTTCTTCACAGTTAAAGGTGTCAAATATGAAGTCATATGATCAAGTCGAGCACGCGGGAACCATTTCAAAACCATTCATAAAATACATTTTTGGGGGAGATCTGTTGTTTCACAGCTCTCTTCTTTTTAGATTTTCTACAAGACGTCAAAGATGAGATCATGGACCTGGCACAAGATGTGGGAGATCTTAAAAAGGACAACGACAACTTGAAGAACACAGTAGACAGTCAGAATGAAGACATCGTGACCTTGCAGAAGGAGTTGGCGGGGCTGGCGGACTGCTGCTCGGGTGGGTCCGGGGATGACGTCTCCTTTCTTCCGCTGGTGAATTCGAAGAGATTCATCGGTGACAGGCGGGGAGTTGTACCGAAGTAAACAATTAAAGAAAACATGTAGTACAGACCTACGAAAGAAGGACGATAGATCGATATATAAGACATTCCACATCGTTTTGAGATTTAAGTTTTCGTTAGCCTCCATAGCAGGCCTAGGCTCTCTGTACCTTTTTGGGGGCTTATAATACACTTTTTGTATGGACTTCTTTTTGTACTGGGTCGTTTGTGCAGCCAGTCCGTAACCATTACCAGAGAGCTTGCTATGGAGACTACTTCCACTGAACCTTCAGTGGTTACTGGGGATATTAATTAACGCGAGGAACCGCCACTAATTAGAAACGGATCAGTAGTGACTGCAAGGAAAAGGGCATATATTCATATAGTAAACCTAATCCTAATTTATTGTACACAAATTATGAGGCAATAAGACAACACTGTCTTCTTTTGGCAATACAGGTGTCATATTCATCATTGTAATTTTTCTTTATTACAGCAATAATAAAAGTCATAAAACATGTTCTGATAACCTTTGCATTACTTGAAGCAATAGCCATTCACAATCATACACAATCATCTTAGTCTTCAACATGACATAAGTAGCTGGAGATGAGTGCTATACTCATCCTCACATAATTGACAAAAAATTGTCTGTTTCTCCAGCAAAATGTATCCTCTGCAAAATAGTGTCAAGCAAGAATACATGGAACTCAATCATATTCATTTCACCTAGTCCAATTCTAGGGTAAAAGTTTATTTCTATTAAGGGTTTGAACAGGTATTTGTTTCCAGTCATTACCATTGGTCTTTCCTTCTACTGCAATCTCCAGACTTAACACCAGGACTGGTGTACTTGTATTCCAGTTACCATTCCTGACAATGTTTATATACATGTGGAAGTACATCTATGTAATTGTTTTCTGGCAAAACATAACTAAAGATTTAACAAATAGGATCATTGATCATATTTCTTTCAGAGCATGTGTAGAGTTACATTTACAGGTGCAACAATTAAGCAAATAACATGGAATCACATTTAAGAACTTATTCTTACAGAACGTAGCAGAAATACCAGCTTAGCATCATCTGTTCAATTATGATAACTGAAATATCAGAACATATCGTCTGAAGCGACTTGCAGATATGTTTGTATCTGCTGGAGATATGCTCTATGGAAAGTTTCTTCCAAGGCCAAGTAGTGCAAATTTAACGAAATAAACTAAAAATAATCTTCTGACAGAAGGTAGAAAATTGATGAACAAGCAACACATGGCTGCATATTGGACCATCTCGACGGGTTTGGACAAGATAAAGTTCAGTAACTGTTGCACATCATTCAAAATTACCAAATAGCTGTAGAGTTACTTTGGCTGGAATACAAGACATTTTTCAAAAGCCTCAAAGCTTGATTGTACTGAATCAAGAATGATTTCCACCCGTGAATGCGGTAGTTCCATCAGGTTAGTAAGTCACTGGATTACAAAGTACTTATGACAAGTGTTTTTACCTTGCCACCACATCGATGGCCATCTGTCACCTTCTTCACAGCAAGCAGTCCGGGGTAAAACCAGTCATAATTGCAGAGGGAGGTGACAGACGGTGACCGAAATGCTTGGTTGTGTAAAAAGAACTTTGTGATCCAATAATAATTTTTAATCTAGATACCTCGCAATATACAATTTCAAACATTCAAGAAATCCTCTTCTTCTATTGTCTTTTCCAAAGCATCCATCTTTTGGATTGCCAATTTGGGTATAAGTTTGTGCTTTTATTCTGAGATTTCAAAGCCATGCCAGCTTAGCTTCATTGTAGAGTCAACATCATCATCATCATCATCATCAAGAATACATAGATGTCCATAATTTGAACACTTAGCTATCACGTTTTTACAAAGCATCAATCTAACAACAGTTAGCACATACCATAAGGAATGCATTCACAAAGGGCTTTAAGACGAAAGAAACTGGCGGCCAATACGATATTTTAGCACAAAGATTTCAACAGCTGCCATTCCAGCCATTCTATCCATATATATCAAATGTCTTCAATGATTGCACCTTTTCTTTAACTACATTCTGGCTCAGACTTAAACTTTCACTGATAAGTGGTCTTCTGAACTTGTTTTTCTCGCGACAGAGCACACTATGTACACTACAGGTACATGTACAAGTATTTTCAATAATTGTTAAGTTTTGACATCATCATGGTAGATTTGTTCTCACGGGTGATCAGACATGAAAATTACTTGTTTGTACAAGGACCTCCACATGCTACAGTGCAAAGCCTATGAATGAGCTCAAGAATTTGCAGCTAAAAGTAGCTTACTCTGGAATCATTCAGCTATACAGAAGTCTTCATTAAACAATCTGCACAATACTTCTCAATCTCAAGTAGGAATCATTTCATGTGGATGTTAGAATTTGATTCCCTATCGATGTGTTTTGCTACTGTGTTGTTGTCTTTCTGAGCTCAGCTCTTATGACAAAACTAAGAACCTGAAGGCACTACATGCAAACATACTCCTTGGCAAAAAAAGCTTGGACATTTCCCCTTATTCAGAACAAATGAGCATATATATCAATGGTAATGCTAGAGCACTTGAGAATTCTGTTCAAGAAGCAGTTCTAGTAACACTTGATGGATACAGACTTCTCTGTACCCTTCATTATGTCTACATACTAAATCTGTGATGTTCAGTGTTCAGTGCACACTAATGCTGCATTGTACAACGTCTGGCACCCACATCATTGTCAAACCACAATCCCCTTCTACTGTATAGAAAACAGCACTGGTGACATTTCAGTGCAATCATACGGGATGGTCAATCCAATTATCAGGCATCATCTATTCTTAGTTTTGTTTTCAATGTTTTTCTATTACACATTTTGGCTAGAAGTTGACTGCATAGGGGTGAGCTGTATTTTGCTACTAAGGAGTTCCCTATTTAAGCCTTAAAGCGGTTTAAAGTTGGTGTCCAGCGTTTTGAGTGCTGTGACACACTTGGTGAGAAGCGCGTACGTGTCCCTGGCAGCCTTGATCTTGGCGTCGGCGTGTCGGACCAAACTGTCCTGGAATGTCAGAACCCGCTGATGGTGGAAGTTCTTCAACTGGAAGGGAAGGAAATACTGTACCTATGAGGAGAGCCACATCTTGAGCACGTAAAATAACCCACCTCAATTAATCGAAAAGAGTAGGCCTGGGGTCTTTCCCAGCACAATAAGAACCGTTTCAAGTTCATCATAGAAAAACATTTCAAAATATTCAGAAACGGTTTGCAACTTCAGAGAGCAGTCTAATGACTTACTTCTTTCTCTGCCGCCTTCGAGATGTCTTCAAACTCCTTCTCAGCTTTGTCCCTTGCTGCCTCTGCCTACAGACACAGACATAAGGTACACTTTTCTTAAAACAGCTCATGCACATGTACAGAACATCACATATTCTGATTCCCCTCATATTCATTTCTAGATACTGAGACTTCTTTGTCACAATTCATCTGTTAGCCTTTGAAAACATTTCCTACAAAGACTGCCAAGGCCTAATGATATCCCACATTTCCAATGAAAATATTGTATGAGTACAAGCTGACTTTGTTCCACATGTAGAAGCTACAAGTACTACCTGCATATAATGGTTGAAATACTGTACTTACAATACATTACCAAACTTCCTACAGATCTTTCATTTTAAATCAGGATCATTCAGCAAACGTTTTTCCAAACAAACAATATTGCTTAATGTGAACATTTGTACAAAATGTACATGTATGTATTATCCTAATGAAGTACAAAATGTAGTGCACTCACCATTTGTCTCTTCTGTGGCTTGGCCTTCTCTACAGCTTTTGTGGCTGCCTCAAATTCCATCATCTTACACGTTCTCCTGTACAGCATTTCCTGTCGCATCAGGGGCAAAACAGTTCAATAACTTAGTCTAACTCTACATGTACATGTAAACTGTCATTCACTTCAGGATCACAAGATGGCACTTCTGACAACTATCTGATACATCTGCATCAACAATAATCAATGGAAATTATCTGAAATTTAGGTTACAAAGAGAAAGTGGAGGGATTGTAAGTCTTTAAGGGAACTCTGTCCTAAAGGAAATACACTTACAAATAAAACTACAAACTCTGTTCTTGAAAATATTTCCCCCAACAATGGCACACAAACAGTAACAAGATAGAACAAATTTTTTCCTACAGTGAAAGCTACATGTATATCTACCGTTCCAAAATTTATCCAGTTGCTTGAGCAACTGCTACCTTGCGTATCTTATTTCCTGGATGTCTAAACTTCATTGAAGTAACAAGTTATATCTACAAATGTATTTGACTAAGGAAGATGGCCACACACCTTTTCTGCTTCCAGGTATCGTGAGTAAAGATCTAAGGAGAAGCCTAAGGTGTTCTCATCATTAACTGCCATCACCTCCAGGCCTTGCTGCAAAGAGAGGGAAGAAGGTGTAAGTCATGATCCTCAACCATCTATAAATATGTAATCCTTAAAATCGGCTATTCACGATCACGGTCAAATTTACACATATGGAATGGTGCATACCTTTGCATCTTCTAATCCTTCTGAAAACTGTGTGAAAAGTCTGTAAAACAAGAAATTTGCAGTTATTGAAAATGCATCCTTTCAGAGTACATAATGGAAAGCAAAGCATTCCAATGAAATGATTCAACACACTCATGATCATACACAGCCCTTACTTGTTGACTACTACATCAGCGCCCTCTTGTAGTTGTCCTCCTAAGTGCAGGGCTGTAGACAGATGGGACAACCCAACAGCTACCCCTGCAGGGACAGTTTAAATTTTGCTGTCAGTTGTATTTTATACACGTAAAACATATTTACTATTAGCTGAGAGCACAATAAAGAGTTGAATCCTAAACACAACAAAACTCTTGTATTAGGATTCTCTTTACATTCATGATCATTCAAAAGCACTAATCACACAAAAAATTGGAGAGAAATATTTACTCACTCTGTTCTCCATAGACAATCTTCATATAATTCTGAAAATAAGAAGAGAAGATGTTAACAATCCTTCATCACAGCACCATTGTCTGCTATGTATGGTATAAAAGTCTTCTTCTGATACTACATGATTTACATGTTTCAAAGCTGCAAGTTGCTATATTGATTGCAACAAAGACAAGACTTCCCAATACTAACCAGTTCTTCTGTTATGTTAGCTTCTGTTATGTTATGAATAACACCCACCTCTTTTGCTTCCTTCATTTGTAGAGAAACCTCGTTAACCGTGTCTCTTTCCTTCTGGAAAAACTCATTGACATCCTGAAACAGACAGACGACAGATGAATGACCCAACAATTCAAGGCGGACTTAAAACCAAAAACGCTCCTTCTGTCTTCTATACCCCTACCACCTTGTTTCAACCGCGAACTAAAAACTATAGCAAACACTCTATTTTCTTCCTAATTCGCAATCAAATCACTACAAACTTTAATTCATTTATAGTAATAGTATATGTATAATACATATAACGCAATAGTAATTTCTTTTCTTTGAACTTTTCTTTCAAATGTATTATATATAATATCTTTTCACTCTGTGGGATTTTTTTCTACACATCAAGAAACATTTTTATTTGCATTAACCAAAGCAGAGGAAAACTACTATCCAGCAGATACATTTCAAGTTGTGCAGGCAATTTTTACCACCGACAACAATAGTTACATGGGTACACAAACAATGATTTACGTCAAAGTCTCATCTACATAAAGTCTTTAAAAAAAACTTATCTACTATACAACGTCTACAGTCTTAAGTTACCGGCATGTTTTTAGGGACCATCTACACATAGGCAGCAGGAAAGGGAAAAGAAGCAGGAAGCAGTTAGCACTGAAGAACAACACCAAATCACAGACACATGATCATCATTGTACAAGTAGTGAATGTGCAGTTACTAAGCATTGAGACAGGGTGCAAGTGCCTAACTAACAGAGAGGTACCATTCTTCCTCCAATATACAAAATGTATAACCCATGGAAGGAAATACAAACTAGTGAACAGTCTGCAATGTTTGTGGATGATAATTGGTATTGCACAATTTCTGATACCACTACATTACTTAACTTTGTTCTGAGACCAGAAAGGGCAACTGTTAACAATATTACTGTGTTGACAGTTAACAATCAGTGCTATCTGAAAATGTTACCCCTTGGAAACAATGTTCACTATAGAGCACTATCAGTAAAAGGTAGGAAAGACAGAATCACACACAACACATGAACATGATGCTCTAATGAATGCACAGAATCAGTCTGCAACTGTTTGCCATGCCGTCCAACCATCTTCCCCCTAACTTTGAAGTGAACCTTTAGCAGTTAAGTGCCATATCTCACCTTGTGTCCCCCTTTTCTTGCCTCGCCCAAAGACTTGGATAGATTACTGAAGATGCTCTTCTTCAACTTGGCTCTTGTGGGTGCCTAGCAGAAGGTAAAGATATATAAATAAACTCATATACATGTACAATGGAGTCCACTACAAATTAATTGGTCAAAAACGAGAAAACAATCATTTCAATACTAAAGTGTAAAACAGCAAAACAGAAACGCTCCCCATGGCAACTCTTGCATGGGGAGCATATTTTGCCTTATACAGTATAGCCCCCACAATATCTTTCCACGATAATGTACAGCCTATTAAAGGTTACATGGAAAATATGGCCTCAAAGAGTGACCACTCATGACTGGTTGAAAGTTTGGTAAGTCAACCTCTTGTGTTTGGAACACATCAACGTTACAACAAGAGAATCAATATAATTACAATATATGTATGTACGATTTAAAGAAATCAGTCCTCACCTCCCTCACTGTCAAGAACTTAGTAATGGATTCATCCTGACCCAGTATGGGGTGGGTGACTACCAGCTGTAAGTACCTGCAATACAACAGCAAGAATGTGAGCACTGTTTGTAGTACAATGTACAAATGTAGAAGACTCACCAGGGTGGACCCACTACACAGAGCCGCTTAAAACATGGTGTGAAGACTACTGCCCACCCCCAAGTCACAGTAGCAGTACACACAAATGTACATGAATCAGATATACTCACTTCTCCAGACTTCTGCAGTCCTTCTCAAACTCATCCCCAACCACCAACTTAATGTCATTACCTGTACAGAACAGAACAGAACAAACATTGAAGATATTTGTTTGTATCAGAAATCTATGAAATAGTAACTGTAAATAATATCCCATGATTTACCAAGAAAGGATGTACAGTAGAAAGACAAATGCTTCGATTCTTCATGTTGTTCAATGGAGTTTTGAATGTACCATAGGATCAAGAACCAGTAACATATGCATGTATAGTACAATGTACATGTAACAGAAGCAAGGTGTGTGCTATTTGGAGTAAAAACGTTCAATGCATCACTGCACATCTTTTGCAGGTAAATCTCTCTGTCAACCTGACCTTAACATCAGATGTGACTAAGGCCAGACCCATGTATTTATTCAGCATTAACATGATTGCTGAACCTGCTAGACTCCAGGGTGCAAGTCTAACAACAGCGCCATCAATTAGCAGACATCAAAGGCAGATTTTACCCCCTTCAATGACTGATCACTTCTGTCATTATTCATGACATAAGTACTGCTTTCTCCCTTACTGATGATTGAAGACTGCTGTTTGGGAAGGAATGTGGAACTCAAACAGCAGGAATCTCAATTACTGAATTCTCTGTGTTCCAATCTGTAGATGGCAATGGCAGCACTTTATGTTTGAATGTCTCAATATTATCAATACAAATTAACTTATTATCAAGTGACATTACAAATAAAAACAATTTGATCATGCTGTGAAGGTCTATACAAGCTTATTACTTGAAATATTATCATATAACTTGTATTATTCAACAGAAGAATCAATTTATCATAACTTTTCACTGAAAGGGACAAACATTTTAGCTTTTGTTACATCGAACATCATCATCATCCTCTGCTAAGTTTAATTCAAACATGTACTTCACCCGTTGTTATTAGTAGAATTTTCATAAATAAGAGGGTATAAATAAAAAAATCAAATTTTACATGTATCAAAGTAACTATCAAAATTTTTACAAGTTTTGGAAACAACAAGCACATTTAGCAAGTGGAGTCTGATTTCATCTTTCCTGTTGGAAAGATGCCATCAAGTTCATTAGAGCTTTTCTGCCGTGACAATATCCAAGTTTGTGTTTAACCAGACCGGTCCTTTGTAGGTGTGTGTGTTCTCCATAGGTGGTTCAGCAAACCTAACCAGCATTCTTCTCAACCGGCGCAGAAACACCGCCACAATCCCCCTCCGTTTATGCTTCCCATTAAGCGACAACAAGCATACGTTCAGAGCTATTGAGCGTCACTTGACCGGGACGGAACAGCCCGGTTCACGTACAGGGCAGAATGACAGCAAACTGTCTTTACACACCGCTGTCAAACATAAACAGTTTTGACTAGGATCAAACAAGAGTAAACAAACCACTTTGTACCTCAGCCAACAGTTCTATTGCTTTCACCTTGACACAAACCGGGTAGAAAACAAAGTCTTTGCAGCTTAACTCCTGAACATGATAAATCTTTATAGGAACTTACCAAACACGCAACAGGTGTTGGGACTCTTTAATCATATTTGACATACATCATAGAATAACTTATGCCTATTTGCATACCATGTAAAGGTAATAGGTGAACGTGTAAAGAGGAGTGTTCATGCGAGCCAACATTGATCAAAGCTCGAGTGACCACAAAAGAAATTGTTAACTAACAACATCACCTCACAGGGATGGCATGCTGGCAAATATAGAATATGGCAAGACAGAATGCACACACAGACAACCAAGGGACCCAAAACAACATGCAACGAAAACAACAACTTTGGGGATGAATGAGAAACAAGAAAGGGGGGAAAAAGCACTGAAGACATCAAAAAGACAAAAATATTTTGTCCACGATAACAGAATACAAAAGAAGAAAATATAGTAAAAATGAGTAATAGAAAAAGAATTCTTAAATGGCAAAAGGCACTTAGCAAAGAAAAATAGCAAGAGAGCAAGTTGGTACTACAATGTTGTTAAACTCTCATCATGATGATTTACACAATTGAAGAAATATCAAATAAATTTTGTGAAGCTTGCATTTATAACAGTCTCTGGAAAGTAAAAAGAAATTGAGAAGTTTACATGTACATTGAACAAGTTGCTGTTTAGTTAAAAAATTATAACTCCTCTCCTTTTTAAGTCTCAATTCAAGAGGAAGTCATGAACAATAAAACATTTCTGGTGGAGCAAAGACAATCTTAACCCGGTGATTGTAATACAAAGGGGGTCCAAAATCTATTTAAATGTTTCCTGAACTTTTAAATGGCCTAAATCTTTGCCTGTATACAAAGAACATTTTCTGCACCAATCAACACAGCCAGTCAAGGTCATGGTGTAAACCTGATATGAACAATACATGTAACTTCAAGGTTAGGGAGTGTGCAAGATGGGAACGCTGATAATACAGGTCTGTAAGAGGAAGAGGAGAAAGAAGAAGAGAAACAATACAGAGATGGTAGAAGAGCAATCATAACACATCAAACCCAAGCAAAATCACCCTCTTATCAAGATACAACTGTTATTACCTTCTTCATCATCAGATCCATGTCTTTTCTTGTTGCCTTAGGAGGAATGTGAGAGGCTGGGATTAGACAGGGATGATTCAGAGCTTATTCCCAAGATTTCTGTGTGAAGATCTGAAATCATTTACTACGATAACAGAGTCAGCATTCTGATTTTGCAATCAATTTAAGAATAGATGAAAAAAGTCATCTATGTCATAGTGCATTTCTAACAGTTGGAACACAACAGTCAAGCACACAGTCACACAGTCTCACACTGCAATCCTGAACAGGCACAATAAAACAGCAACAAACACAGAGAGGACAAGTCAAACATCATATTAGAAAGAGAACACAAAACACACAGCAGACTTGACAGACACTTGGTTAGTGTGTGAGACACAAAGGTTTGTCACCTATTTTGTTATCAGACAATGTCCGGTAAAAAACAAGGCCTTGATTGAAACTTGAATGGAAGGTTGTGTAATCCAAACCATTACTACGGAATTAAAACTACCAAATTTGAAGAAGGTGCAATTAAATTTCTCTATGATTAATACTATTGTTTTGAAACATGTAGTTAGGGGAGGGGGTAAAGACTACGGAAACATATCAAGTGTTCTTACCCAGTTGCTTTTTTGACCTTGCCTCTGCACTCTGGGCAGTTGTGGAGGGTTTGGGAGGCAGCGGAGGTACCTGCAGGACAATGTACACATGTCAGAAGTGGTCATTAGGACTAACTATACATGTTGTACACAACAAGTGAAACACCATGCCCTTTCTAACTACACAAGTTGAGGGGTGTGTCTGGATATCAAGTATGAGGAATCTTTCGTCAACATTATGAAGAGTCCCTAATACTTTTCCTTGAGTGAGATGCCTAAGCTAAGCAATGGGGAAGGTCTTGGCTTCGCTTCACAAGGAAAGATATAACTTTTAAATTTAAGGGCGTTGTCCACATCTGGCACAGGCTCGCTGGCTGACAAAGCAAATAGGATGACACCAAAACACATTTGGAAGTGTTTTTTTCTTTGATATCAATGTCACTTCGGAAAGTATCCATCAAAAGGGAACTGCATTTTGCTCCGCATTACCAAACAAACATGATTTTACAGGGAAATGTAGAACTGACCTTAAAAACACAAAAGACCTACAGGTACAAATAACTTAGGTAACCAGGCATTTCTGTTTACGGCAAGCTTTAGAACACCTGTCAGTTACAGACTGTTGTCTACAGTCTGTTGTATATCATAGAGGCTACATGTAAGTGTTTGTGTACGCAGCTTCAGTCGGTAACAAACATCAACCATCATGCATCTTCAGACATACCGCCTGTTTTTTTGCAGTGTACACCTTTGCAATCCGACAAGGGAGAGCACTATATTCCTACACCACTATGTTCCAAAGCTCCAATGTTCCAACACCCCTACCCCTACAATGTTAGGGTCAGAGTTAGGGGGTGTCGGAACATCACCACTCAAAACAGAACAACATCTTGAAATCCTTTCATCCTTAGTCTTTGTCTTCCTGTGCTGTGTACATGTATATTTCTTTTATTGTTCATTCGGTTTTTAGATATCGGCCACTGAAATGGAACTCAGAACCATTTTGGGACCCCCTTGGCTGTGAGACTTACAATGATTCCTCCGATGTCGTTCTGTGTGATGAGACAGTGCTCCAGCCACTCGAAGTCCTCGTACTGTCGCACCACCTTGTACTCTTCACTCTCTGACTTGATCTGCACAAAAACAGGGCAACACAAATGTGTCAATCAGAATAGTAAAGCTGCAGAAAACAGGGAAACAGAAATATGTCAATTAGGGGGGGACATTAACCTCTGTGAGATTTAATCTTCTTTTGGCACCCTAATTTTAAAAAAAAACTGTCTACAGATAGGATCAAATTCACATGAACTGATAAGGAATTATGCAAATGTATGGTAAGTAAAAATGGATCTGTAATTTTTTTAATGCATTAAGCTTCAACTGGATGAACATGGAGATATTTTTCCATCTGACTGCTCTGCTTCTTAACAAATAGTATTATCTTAAGGTACATTAGAATATGTACATGCATGTGTATACACATTGTGAGTCTTGTTTGTTACTTTACTGGGTGTTTTGGTTGTCAACCTTTTAAACTGTAACCATACAACAGCACTGCATACTGTAAATAGTCTAGTTCCTACAAAACAGTCCCCTTGGGTGGTCAACTTCCAACCAACTCAATCTTTCAAATGTACCTTTAAGGGGACAGATCTTAAACAATTACAGCTTTCATGGAGTAACTGGCACAGGCATCTTATTACCTCAGCAAACTGCCTTGTCTTATTCTCCCTCCTTCAGGTGAGGTTAAACAGGCACAGACAAGATTGGTATTGGGTAATGTTACTAGAAAGACAACCTGACATGTTTTTTCTTGTGGTGTTTGAGTGCATATAGGGTTAGTGCTCCCTTAGGGCCTATAACAATCATTCAGTCACTCTCATCTGTTCTACAATTACAACAAATTTGTAGGTACAATTTTATAACGATGTTGTTAGTGTCTGATAAATCCACCTAATCTGTATTGAATGTGTTTATGACTAATGCTTAAATAACATCCACATATAGATATAGCAGTAATGACTTAATCATGTCAGAGTTGATAATAACCTGATTTCTCTAAAATTAGTAAAAACCTTAGGAAAATGGGTTGAAAACAACATCTCCAAACTGATGTCAGAGAACTATGGGTCAGGTCTTGGTGTGTGGACATCATCCCACTATTTACACACACATGACATGTATGCATACATACTGTACAAAGGCATAGTGTTACACACAATAAGAAACAGAGCAATGACGTTTTAAAAAATGGGCAAACCAACATTTTAGTTGACACTTGCAAATGTTCTGTCCTAGACTGTTCAATATCATCATGACATGTTGGTTTAGTTAGCACTTACCACAAATAATCAGTGCCAAACAAGTTATAACAATGTAGAAATGATACTTCACTTCCAAAAGCTCATTTCAAGGGACAAATCTTAAGACATTTACTTTGTGCCCACTTTGAACATGTCCGTAAACCACACAACCCATACTTTTCTTACATTTAGCAAGCAGTCACATTGGCTATTTTATGTTTACATGTGGCATCTTGGAATTCAGGTCACTGTTTACAAACAGTTCATTCGGACTCATCATAGAAACATACTCCAGAAGAATTGAGGTATCAATACCAAGAAAAAAAAAGTTGTCCTAAAAAGAATGGTTTCTTCCCACGCTCAAACAGACCCCCTTGGGTTCATGTTGACAAGTGTAAGCATATAAATAGCATCAACTTTAGACTACGAGTTACTTTTGCACCAGTGGCTGCTACACTGAGTAGGTGGTCTGTTTGCTTCATCATTGTTACACTGCAGGCAAACGTAAGTACATGTACATCTTAAGTTTTACTATTGGGTGCAAAAGGTAGGGTAATATTATGTATCTTATGCATGTAGTTTTCATCCTTGCTCTCCAATGCTACCATAACTGACCCCATTTGTTTTCAAACTTGGTTAAACTGTCACAGAGAAAAGTCTGTAAATGATAAGAGATTCAAAGAATTAGAATTTGTCTCAAAGAGTCCCAAATTTTATTTTCATCTTGTACATCATACTACATGTATGCTTTAAAACCCTTCATTGTGTTTTTTACTCCAACAAGTGGTCAGGATCAATCAAGAAGTATTCATGATCAATTGCAACAGAAAACAGTGCTGGTCAGTGTACGCCGACTCATTATGTTTTTGTATTGGGCCAACTAAGATTCAAAGAAATCATTTCCTTTGAACCTCAAGCGTACCACTGCGTTTGCCTGTTTCTCTTAAACATGTCAACACCAAAATACTATGGCAGACGGCGTCCTTGTTTTTAGCATCACTACAAAGTCATAGAATACTGGCCGGGCGGCTATGGGCGTGTTCTTTGATATGCATGTAAAGAGTTTGTACAAACACCGCCGACCTGTTATGTATCCAAACATAAAGGGGAGCGGCCAAACAGTTTACATGTTGCTGGTCTACAAGACGTTTTCAATGGACCATTACTTTTACCGTAGAAATTCAATTGAAGAAGGGGAAACCACGTCACATTCAGCAGGGGTTACCACATGTATCCTTGGACACTGTTCCCACCGAACATTCCAAATTGGAAAACCAAGTCTCTGTAACCCCCCTCCAATCCTTCCAACAACTTGGGTGAACACACACAAAGCCAGACAATGTAGCTGTTTTAGTTGGCCAGCTGTACATTTTAAGGTCCGCTGGTTAGTGACAATGATACCACAAGGCCTCGGGATTTCCATTTTGAAGAGGATTCAGAGATCCATTGCCCTGCTATGTAAACTGTAGAAGCCTTCCATTAAAATCATCAGACAGATAAAGTCAACTTTCAAATTGTTTCCTTTTAAATAACCTTGGATACAGACATCATTGTAACATTTAATCATACTTTAAAAAAGGGACATTGTTAATTTACATTAAAAAGACTAAGCCTAGAGAATTTTGAGAGGATGTGATCATGAATGAACATGTCGTACATAATTCATGATGCTCTGGAGAGGAACATCTCTACTTACAGGGTTGAGTTCAAATGTAGGTCCCTTCCTACAAATTTGCATTACCTACCACATGCATAGCCTGGGGGCAGAACTGATATGTGTACTGGAAAATAGAAGTCTATGCAAAGAGTCAGCCCTTTCTTACCTATAAATAGCTGTATTTTTCTAGGACAAGACTAACGGGATTCATCCCTTTATGGACTGCAGCATCCCTAAAAATAAATTTTGAATATTTACTTTGTAAACCTTCAATGTCATGATGGTTGTAGTTACTTAAGTGTAAAAATTGTTTCCTAGATTCTAAACGCTACCCTGAGGTGACAGGTATCATTTAAAAAGAAGTGATGTGTGCACCTAAATCACAGGCTCTCATCAAACCATTCCTCACCAGTGATGTAACAAAGGCGTTCTGTGGGTGGTTTTTCCCACAGGAGGTCGGCCAAGTGTAAAAGGGAAACCCGCCCAAGAGGAGGAAGTAACGTATCGAGTAACGCCCCACACTCTGAATCTGGGACCTAGGGTTCAAGGTGAGGAAGTGTCAGACTGGAGTTGAACCAATAGCATGTAAAACAGCCCTTTGTGGGGGGATTAAACCTGACAGGAAAGAAGTGAGCTAGTCAGGATATTGGACATGGGCAATACATCCAGAGCAGACAGATGGTTTCCATCAACTGGGCCAAACTATCAGCAATGAAAGGCTATTTGTCCTGCAATAGGGAGGGTTCCCAACACTGTTGGATAACAAGAATCTAGATTGGAACACATCAAGAGCAGATAGAGTATCCCTCTTTTCATTGTGTTATCAATCTTATTGGTCAGGTTGCTTCATGGGCAAAGCATGAAAAGCCACGAAAAGCCATCATGAGCAACCTTTGAGGGACCAAAATTGATTTTGTATGACCCTTGATCTTATAATTGGAATATGATACAAGATACAAAAATATGATTTAAAAGATGTTCTTTGTCTATGAATATTTGGTTGTTCTGCAGTGGCTCAGCAATTGTAGTCTCTAGTAGCAAGGGGATGTAACCAAATCTAAGCCTGCTATTGCACACCATAGAATGATGCGACGTTGATGAGATCTTGACATCTGCAGCTTCATCCTACAATGTTTAATCAATAAAACAAGATCATAAAAACAGTCTGGGGTCTCGGGGCAATCTGGCAGTCTTTGACGTAGCCCCTGTTTGGGGCCCAGTCAGCAGCATCTTCAATGATAAAGTGTGATGTTCATAGTTGATGAGGACCTTGACTGCAGATGATGATTACTATTGTTACATATAAAACACACATACAATATTGCAGTCTTCATAACATTGCACATTGTGTGCTGAGAAACAGTTGACACACACTCAAGATGGTTCTAACTTCATGTTGAATACTGCATTATCAAGTTGAAGTTGTTTTGATGATGTTTAGTCTAGAGTCTGCAAAACGCTGATGAAGGTTAGACATCCAGGTAATAAGATATGCAAGGTAACAGTTACTCAAGAAACTGGATAAAATTTGGAAATGGTCAGACGTTTCAGACAGCATCTGCTGTCTTTCGTCAGTGACTAAACGAGTACCTGGGGAGTCTACAGACTTTATGATCTCAGACTCACACTAGTGACAGAGCTTCTAAATGGTAGTCATTTTGCTTTATTGCTGAGAGAAACATGGCCAGGGGAATAAATCTCTATTTGTGCCTCACAGACACATCCCCCATCCCAGAAATCACTTGCCATTTCTTCTAATCCTTTAACGGCTTGAAGCCTTCTGCTAACACTCATCTCAAACGGAACATTGTGTTGAGTTGGGTTAGATTTCTCCATTCCAGCAGAGTTCTCCATTTGAGCCAAACAGTAATGGTGCCATGTTGCTTTGATGTGGGGGTGATCTATGTTGTGTTACTTTCTGCATGTAGGTCAGTATAGATACTATCTGTCCTTGAGCTCTCAGTTACAGTCTGCAGTATACAGATGGAAATCTACCTTCCTCTTCTAGACTAGGGATTAACCATGTAAATTTGATATCATTGCATTATTCAAACCTGACCAGCACTGTCCATGGCATTACATCATGATCATGTACGTGCCTTTAGGTTCCAGACTGGACATTACAGATGTCCTCCTGGACGACCCATTGTGGTAAAAATAATTTAACTCCTGAGATCTAGGTAAATGTATATATACTCAAGGGGCTTGGGGACAAAATATACAAGAAAAAGTCAACTAATAAAAATTTTTAAAAATAACTACCTCTTCAATAAAGTATGAGACCTTGGAGCATTAGCTTTGCATACATGTGGAAATTTACAGCAGTAATTACTGAACCTCAGGAAATCCTCTGGAGCTCTATACCTTCAAGTGCTGCAGGAGAGATTACTACAGTCAGAGGGATGACCTGGTGGGATTAACATGATATTGGCAGAGGTCGTTTCTGAGATTTGACCTTTGTACAGATGGATGATGTACATGTAGAATTGTGGGTCCCGGGATTCTGAGTTATGTACAATGTCATGTTCCACATATGTGATACAAAAGCAAACCAACAAGAAGAAAAGTCAAATCATGTACTCTAAAATCTATTCAAAGTGTAATTTCATGATATTATCAAAGTGTTATTTGATGATATTTGATCTTTGATAGTCTTTCATAATTGTTTATACTGCATGTTAAACAGTGTTCCAGGACGGCTTGATGTGAATGTCATTAGGAGAGGTAGGAGGTATTCTTCTGAATAACAGGTGGTAATAGGTACCTAAATCTCTATACTGATTACAGACATACATCTAGCACACATTCTTTAATTACACCAATGAGATGATATTCCTTGATGACCTGCAGGTCAGCCAAGTTTTTGTCTATCAGGCCTATCAACATTCAGCTTTCTGGTCTGCTGTACAAGTAGGCTGCTTGTCCTTATAAGGACCTAGGGACATCACCTGTTTGTTTTTGGAGTGTCACACTCTAAGCTGGGGGACATCCAAAGGGATTGAACATAAACAAATATGTATTCATGAAAGGTACCCTAGCCTAGGGCCCTACAGTTCTAATCCTTATGGAGAAAAGTTGATGGTATGCTGACACTTTGTAAATCAAACCTGCCATTGTTTGACTAGCATAAAAATCTTTGACACAAACATAAAGAGTAACTTAACCCTCTGGACATGAATCTGTATGATTATTCATTCAGTGACAAAATGTCTTCGACCAATTTCTTCTCACCACCCAGGTATAAAAATGGTTACCTGACTTTGGCAGGAGAAAGGTGATGGAAGGAGAGGGGTGGGCTCTGCCTTCCAACAATGTGCTCTAGACACAGTCACAGTGGATAACAACCCACTGCCCCTACGGCCTCAAAAAGGCTATGGGACTACTGTACCTTTACCTTTTACACACAAGAACATTGTAGTTGGCACATTTGGCACCTGTCCTGTGTCTTGTATAAGTCGTGTGAGGTCCAGCTTGATCTAATATTCTGTGGTGCACTGAGGAGTTAGGGGCTCAGCCTAGCTTCTAACAGTAATAGGTACACATCAGTCTTTCCTGGTACAGATTACCTTTCAGAAGAACTGGATACCCTGGAGTTAGGGAGCTGGACTGACAAGATATAAATAGCACAGATATCTTCTGGCTGCCTTCCAACCTGGGGTTTAAAAAGTCTCTTTTTATCCTACTTGTTTCAGGGCTGCTTCAGCATACGCTAAACACTGGAGTTAACTTTAACTTTCAGTCTGCTAAGTGTAACAACTGGTTCAGCTTGCTACCTTCATCTTCACAAGAGGATAACATGTTAAACATACAGACTGTGCAAAATGAATGCAAACAGTATGAAAAGAACGCAAAAAAGTTCTGACCAATGCAAATAAAGTTCTGACCAATCAAGCTGTCAGATAAAGAGGAAGAAGGTATACGTAAAAGCTCACCTTTGTGGTCTTCAAGCTGTACTTCACCACCTCCCCATCCTTGGCTGCATCCGTCACCTTAACTGTGAAGACGGGTTCAAACGGTTTGGGTGGAAGGGTGGGTTCTGGCAGTCCGCTGGATTCTGGCGTGTCTTGGTCGGCCTCTGGAGAGTCCGAGACATCAGCTGTTCCATTGGTGTTGGTTTCGTCTGTGGCATTGTCCTGAAAAGAAAACATATGTTTCAGCGAGAAATTCAATATGCTGTGCTGTTAGAATACTGGTTTTGATACACCTTTCTTATGCTTTATACAATACATCATAATTTGCAATACATAAAACCATAAATACATGTTATTTCTGGTAAGCTAACACCGATATATGACAGAAGCAACATCCCTACCATAATACTAGAAGTGTATCAAGGTTTCTCAGAGGCTTATGTCTCTGTCATAATCACAAATCACACAGGCACAGACCTGCTGGAGGTCTACAAATGTAACTTAGAACAATATTTTTACTTTATCTGATCAACAATTTTTCTTCTTATAACTTAATGTCTTTCTGCTTATTATCATGTCAACTTCCTTGCAGAAAATATAATTTTCCCATTTTCAGAGACAACATAATTATTAGGACTGTAGAGTAAATGTGCCTCTAGGGCTCCATTTATTAGAATGAACAATGTAGATGACCTTAATAGTACATACAGACTTGGATAAGATGCAATAGAAGTCAGCACAAATAACTGTCAGTAGAATATAAGCCACTCCAAATACAGGTGTTTTACAAAGATAAGGCATCACCACTTTGTACATACTTCCATTTTATCACTTACATGTAAGTGCTGCCCTCAACATCCAGTGAAGGATTCGTGTACAAATCACAATATTGAAGCATCTTATCAGGGCCTGAAGGTTTAACTAATCTAAAGAAACATGCTCCTGAAGATACTCAAATTACAATTTCAGAAATGTCACATTCGCCCTGAAGAATTTCCTGCACTCTCTTTGTACCAAAAGCAATCAATAGACACAAGTTACGTGTGGTACCAGGCAATGCTAACGGCAACTTTTATTCGCAACTTTTATCATCTAGCTGTCATATTTTCTAGTTTCTGTTTTTCTCATTTGCTCCGATCAATGAGAATGTGTGAGATCTTGGCACTGGCGAGTGACATTTGCTCTCTCAGAGATAAACAACTGGTAATGATTATGCAATAATGCCTCCTTCATCCCCAAATCTCTGGAGACAGTGAAATCAATGACACTACAGTCTACTGGAGACACTCATTGCCATTGTATGCAAGAGACACTGATGTCAAATTTCAAAGGTAATGGGACTGAAAATACATGTACATCAGTCTTAGGCTAATTCCACTGTCTCGTGTGATATCTGACCTAGCCACTGGCTTGTCTGTCTTAATGCACATTACCTTAAATCTTCTACTTCACAATCAGAAGGGGTCATGACTTGCCTTGTAGGTAGTTTTTGTTCTTGACAGATAAAGATGATGCCCTATGAGTATGATCATGAGGCCTTATAATAGACAGCATAGAGGGAAATTATACACTAAAAATTGAGATCAGTAGTTTTTTTCATATTAAAAAGTCAGACGATAAACATATTTCAAAGGAGATCACAAACTTTTGTTTCTCCCACCAACATATTCTAAACCAATTGTTGGGAGAGACATGAAATGATTCCTCCTTTTTGACATGAATTCTATAACGTGAATCTAACCTCAAGGTTATATGTCACGGGCCATTCAGTGTAATACTAATAGAAACAGCTGCTGCAGTTGCACATTCTATACATATGTAAAGATACAAATAGTCAAAACAGCATTTAAGTTGAAATCATCATTTAGTAAACTATGTCTCTCCTTTCACTATACTTGAGAAGGAGATTTTTTTACAGTTTGACAAGATGTACATTTACATCTGTATCTGACAACTAACAGTCTCATCCTTATTAGTAGTCAGAGGACAGCCTAGTCTGTGTTTTATCTGCAGTTCTCAGGTGGCAGTGCTGCCATGGGGGATTACCTGTCTAGTGAAACCCTGATATCCATAAGCACCAAACCTCCAGGCTCACTTCTGGGACCACTGCTGATCAATTCTATAGGACACTTCCATCCATCAAAACTCTCAAAGTTCCTTAACACCTAAAGCCAGGGGTACATATGATACCTGAGTAGCTTCTGCGCATTGACTAAATTCTTTTTTTACAACATACATGTTACTTGTATGTACTTAGCTGTGAAACTGAGATACCAGTGATAGATCATTTGAGATGTTGTCTTTCCTGAAAAAAAGAGGAAATTTGTCAACTGCTCAAGAAGCCTTGCCAGCCACTGATTATGGCATTATTTTTGTGCTTCTTTACACTCAATAATTAATGCGACTAATATCAAAATATTAATAGTAATTTTTTCAATCATTACTTACCTTGCTTTTTAAAAATCATGTTCTGTCACACTAGAAAAGAAGCAAGCATCGTTACCCTGCCACATGCACGAAAATGTCTTGCTTATCTCTTGTGAGTATGATTCTAGCACTACCAGGCACTATGTTGTGTTCTGTGATGCAGTGTTATTCATAAGTGTCTGGGTCTATCACATCCCTCGCAGTTTGAAGTCTGGAATGAGCCTGTAATGCACAGCCCTGCCATATAAAAAGGACATTGTCATAAATCGTCTTTTGAAGCCTCATATCCTGTGTGTGTGTCTGTGACCTGACGGGGACAGTACATTGTGTATTTAATATGCAAATTTCAAGGCTGCAAGTCAAAGTTTCACCTTACTAATGCCGATAATGTATATACATTTGTACCTTACAACAAAAGCTACAGATACAATGTATGTGACTGCAGATATCACGAGGAAATAAAAATAGATCATCAAGAATGATACAATTATCTACCAACGTGCCATTTGCTCTTCTGATGGTTATGAAATCAAGAGAACATCTGGACATACACAGAAGAAGTAAAATCTAGAAGAGGATATGATCATAACATAACATCTGAATTTGATGACTGTGATACTGATAGGAATCATTACATAAATCCTCTTGATGGTATATGTAAATATATATACATACACAAATAAATAAACATAAATATGTAGTGATGTGAGTTAGAGCATTTGAGAAAGAGGAGTATCACTTGAACTGAAGAAAACATTTGTATCCTTGTATGTCACTAGCAAGTTCAATAAGACACATTCCGACAATGAAGGGTGATACATCAAATCTAGAATTAATTTAAAGCTGTATCATTGATCATAAATAATCCCTCCAAGATAGAAATTGACTGAATTGAAATTACTATGCTCAAGGTTATCTACAGAAGGTACTGCAGCAGCTACAATGTGAATATCGGATGTGATCTGCAGAGACTTGATAAAGCCCAATATGGCCTTGAGCTTCATCTTTCTTCTATCTGTAGACGACAAATGACTGTTATCAGATATGGGGCTTGGGGATAATGACTACAAATAATGGCTTCAGGCTCTGCAGGCATGTCATATTTATCTAACTGCTTCACTACTATTGTACAATATTTATGTGACTGAGTGCAAGTCAGATATATAATGATTGTGGAAGTACAATTTCACAGGGACAGGAAATTGGTTCAAAATCAAACCAATGATATTGAAATCTGTGAAAAGAACAGTACATCATAGTATATATTGCTTATCATTTTATGCATAAACAACAAATTGAGTCCTTTAGTAGGGCAGCAAAATGACCTTTCCTCAGTTATAAAGCTAATATTATTGAACATTTTGTTGATACTAGATAGTAAACTATATAAAATATCCATCTGCAAATACACTATAATCAAATGTGAATGATTATGCATCACCTCTAGAGGCCCCACCCCATAAGCTTGTTAGACTATCCTAATGAGGATTAATAATCTGAATGCTATAGTATTATATGTTGCATGATGTTAACATTTTATTGATATTTTTAAGTATTCAAAATCAAGATTTCATATACTTGCATTGTTAAATTTCTTGAAAGACCCTGAGTTGAAAAGTGTCAGATGAAGGACACCTCAAGTTGAACTGATACCGTTATATTGAAAAATCTTTCACACTTGATTTGAAGGCAATTATGTTCATGTTAACTTCTTCTATTCACTATATCATTTGGCATACACACAGGTTAGAAACTAGGACTTGCAGTTTATAAACTGGTAATCTTACGATTGTATTTCGTGTACTGGATTGGGCTTGTCAACCAAATGTCCACGTAGTGTAAAATATATAGGAAGTTGGTCAGCAGGAAGGGTGGGAGGGGGGCGGTCACGAGACGCGAAAGGAAACTGCAAACAAACAATCAAGAAACCATTCTACCACACCTCCAGGCTGGTCTAGACATGGTAATGAGGAGGTTGCTGTGGAAACGTTAGTTTGACACAGTCTCTGGTCTCCAGAAGCGAGAATAATAGAGATAATCTTGATGTAAATCTTACCATTTTGCTGGATGTCAGTCGGCTGGGTACGTCCTGATCCTCCCCTTCCTGCGCAATGACCGAGCGATAAAGGACAACACTGCGCATGGGACTGTACCATTTGGGAAACTTCAAGCAGATGTGGGGATGGGACGGTGGCGAGTCACGGAAAATGTTTCGATTTTTCATCCCAGCATTTGCTTGGTGGGATTTTAGGGAAGTATTAGTAAGACACTTTCAATCTGTTTTTTTTCCAGGCTCAACATAATTTTGCGAGTTATATCTAAGGTCATGTTGATTTGATTATATGGTTGATTTGATTACATTCTTTAGGGACCCCTAAACTGATGCGAGCGTGCGAATAAAATAAAAAGTTTGGCAAAAAAAGCTGCCTTCCTTATGAAATCTACTTGGTCAGGCACGATAAACAAAACTAAACACGTAGAATATGGTATACAGAAATTTACTTTTGCATCGGGCTACGACATTACACATTCTACGACACTGCTTTTTACAGTATGGCCGAAAACTTTGGGGGGGAGGGCAAAAATTGATGCGCGCGCGAATGTCATCCTTATAATCAAATGAACATGGCCTAAGGTGGAGTTTCGACGAGGAATTCTGAACTTTTAGTACATTTCTACCATTCATCCCACACATAATAGTCCTCAAGGAGGTGTTCGCAAAAGTCCGTCTAACATAGAATCAATAGTTTTCACGCAGAACTAGATAGTTGAATCTTGCGTCAAGCTTTGAAACTGGTTATGAAGCCTCGTGATTTAACTTAATTCGTAAGCAGCTCTTTAACAAGACGGAAAAGTTGAAACGGGCATTTCAATTATCAGTTCTAACGCGGTTCAACAGAAAGGTGACTTGAAGCTAGGAAGAGATCCAACCAGCAACATCTAACGTTTAAGTCAACATGATTCGGTGATACATTTTACTGCAAAGTTGATTTTATATAATGATTGATAGGTCGGTTGAAAGCTTTTCTAAATGATTGGTGGAAATGGTGACTATGGGTAGAGGTGAGACGAACACATTGACGACATATGCCACAAGGTCACGACTTCTAGTATCCCGAAGGAATAAAGGCCAGTGAGATACCCCGCTGTCTGTCTGATGAGGATCTTACTACCGTGAAATGGTGTCCCAATGACACAGAGACAGGTGTTTGACACCTTGATTGACGGGCCTATGATTATCCTACAGCAGGAGGTCTATTAAAGTGAACTCCAGTGGTGACATCTCAGTCGGACAACACAATCTGACAGGGACACTGGCCGGTCGTCACTTGTGGAAGTGTGTGCACACTGAGGGGCAGAAAAACGTCCAGGTAAGTGAACTTCTTCAATATCCTGCTGCACGTTGATACTGATGTTGGTTTTCTGGTTAAGTCGATCGTTAGATTTCTGTAAGGAGTCTAACCGAGGGGGTTTAGAATCAAATTTTAAACCTCCTTGGTCTAACGATTTGAAAAGACCATAAATCATGCATCTTTGTTCAACAAAAATTCCAGTAATAGTCACCTGATCAACGAAGCAGGTAAGGTAAGATTCCTCAAACTTTTTCCGGAAAAGAAACCAGATTTTTTGACGTTGTTCTATGGTCGGAAAGAGAAAACTTCAGTATTACTGCCTGCATGACTGTACATGAGTTACCGGGACATTTACAACTTCTGTGTCGTTTCAAACTGCAGAGTAGGGTTTCAGACAGAGGAATAAAGTTGTTTGAAGGCAGTGTAGCATACGAACATCAACTTCGTCAGGTCTTGGAGTTCCGACACAAGTTGCTTTGCCTGTACTGTTAGCAGCAGACGACATTTTCGTCTGCTACCAAAGAGGTTATATAACCTCCTTGCCAGTGCTACAAAAACCTGAAAACAGTGTGGGTCTTGGCTCCTTTGTTGCGAACAATTGTCCTGCCTATTAGCAGTTCTACACCCCCCTCAGAGGACCACTCATGCCCCATAATCACCACTGATAAGCCCGAGTCTTTCGCGTTCTTTTGTCTGCCAGTCGGTCTAATTAAAGTCATCGCAACTGAGAAACTACCGGCGCGGCTAGTGCGAACATCAGTGTGTAAAGCAAGTATTTCCTTTTGTTTTGAGAAGAATTCTACGTAGATTATTTTCCTCGACGATTATGCATGTTAAACTATCAAGGCAGTTTTTATTTGCTGTTTGCAACCCAGACTTTGCTGGTATTGACATCATGGATCCGTGTTGTTTATTAATCAAAGCCGGGAATGGGTCGTTTACAAAATAATTGTTCAACTAGATCAACAAACTCGTTGTTACAATTATGTCAGTTAATGAGGTCGTTATGGGTCACTGAGCTCAAAAGGGAAAAGGCTTAGCACCCACTCCCCAACAATTATAGAGCGGTATCAAAAGTATTTTGGTTTGTGAGGCAGTCAATGATATGGGGATATAACCTAATACAAACATTAACATGTGAAGTCAATGGAAGTAAACTTATTCAGCATTCACAAAAAATACAATTACGATTTCCGTCTTTATTTCTAAAAGCTCTAAATGTAATTAGATTATACTGATGCTTTCTGTCCCTATGACACCATACTATATCAATATATAATAAAACCTACTAAATTTGATTAGTTTGGACGAACTTTTGCTAATATTAAAATGCATGTCGAATCATATTTGAAATATATATATATATATATATCGAAACATACTATATCGAGCTATGTATATCAAAATGTCTATCGCACATGAATAGTAACATTTTCTTGCCAACCCCTATAATTTTTCTTCAGTGGAATAGTCCATCGTCACAATTTTCGTTGTGCGAGACTCGGCAGGCGGTCATGTACGGTACACCCAACAAACTGTGATCAAAAACAACACTGGCAATCCTCAAGATTATTCCCACTGTTTGTGGAATGAATCAATGGAATAACAAAAGCTTTGGAAAACTTGATCCTCTGATTACAGTCTGTGTTCATTACGTTACAACAGGAAGTGACTTTGATAAGGTGGTGCTGTGAATCGAATTGGAATGAACGTGGGTTTTATGACTGTGAATATCAAAGTGCGCCGTAGATGGTTAATGGGAATGTGTACACGATTGTAGTAGATGCGAGTAATGGAGCGTTAATCATGTTGTAAATATTTTGCAGTGTGTTGATGATTGATTAGGTGATCGTGACGGGAGATAATGATTTATCACAAGGTCAAATGGAGAATGACTGACGTCACAATGACAAATTATTTCTAGTTTTCAGTATTAAGCTAGAGATTGGTGCAATTTTGTGGGTAGCAGTCGTCTATATTTGCTGATTATTAGCGACATACCATCTAGTCTTGGGTCGGCGTTGCTAGCCTATGGTAAATGTGTGTTGAGAAAAGAACTGTAAAAGATCTTTCACTGTTCTTTTCGCAACGTTAACACACATTCACATCAACGCCGATCCTACCGTGCGTTTCATAGATATGCAATATTTCAATTATGAGGATATTACCTAGTAAATAAAATATCAAGTCAACCACATGTATGTTGGGGATCTAGGGGGGCGTGTCCAAAATTCCAGCAATATATTATGATTTCAATTGCAATTCCTTTGGCTAAATCTGTCCGTTGAAAACTTTTATTAGATGAGTTTATAAAACCAGGTCAACTTATGAACAATAATGATTAATTGCTTTACTTTATGAATACATGTATGATATATGAAGTAGGTTAATACAATAAGAATTGACGTGGTAAATGTAGGCCAATATCACTCATTCTATGCACGAAACTGAAATCAATGCTAAGTTCTTTTTTCTTCATCCCATCGACATCGTGAGGATTAATATGTAATCTGCCCGTCGGATCAGCTCCGAGTAGAACCATCTCTGCCGGCGGCTGCACGCCAAACATAGCCGGCCCGACGTGACCGGAAACTCAATGTCCTCAACCGGCAGACTTGTTTTCAGTGGAAGTCGACTCAATTCGCGGAATGTCACCAATGGCGGTCCGTGTTTTCATAGAAAGTGAAAAGGAAATCGGCACCAAACGTCTTGACTGACTTCCATATAAAATGTGTGTACCTAAGAGGCTAAGACATCAAGCGTTATGAAGGGGATTTAGGTTGGCCGGTTGGGTTACTAGTATTTGGTTGGCTGGCTGTTATGAATGAATACTTAATTGCTCAACAATCGTACATGGTGCAATGTATGGCATTAAATCAACGATACTACAAGGCTAATCTATCGTGCAATTCTAACTACAAAATATCGTCGATAAAAGTATATAGGTTACAATATAGTCATGTATGGGTAATCCTGTCTCGCATTTGGAATGATTTATATGGAAATTGACCTATGTATGTGATATAGGATGAGTTTCTTCTTGCTCGCTTAAGCTTCTGTTGGTCAAGCATGAGCCGTTTAACTGATTTTGTGGTATCTTCAAGATTTGTGGGTTGTATGTCGCATGGCTCGTGACCTTTTCAGCAAGACGTGGTAAATGTTTCTCGTTTCAAAAGGACCTAAGGCCAGTAAGTGAGAATCATGTTCTTGTCTATTCAGTACAGACAAACACACATACACAGACATAGAACAGAGACACGGTACGGAACGGACGCACACACACCTCTGTATGGAAGCCTGAAACCATCCTCTTTGCCCAAATGCAAGTACTACCTCTGGTACTACACACGATTTCACCACGATGAAAAATCATGACATTTGAAACAACTTTCACCCGATCACTTTCACCTAATAGCCCTGCAGGATTCCTGTAGCCCGTTAGAAGTCACGAGTTTCCACCACAATATCCCCTCCCTTATCAATCAAGCTACATCCACTCCGTGTTTAATCCTTACGGCACTGAAGCCTCAGAATAGACGACTTTCCTGGCCAGATTTACTGGCTTTACGCCAGCCTTTGAAAAGACTTACCTTCGGTAAACAACCCGATATGTACTCGCCACCCATGCGGAAAGCGGCTACTGTGAAAACGAGAAACCGCCTTTGCGTAATGAGGGTCTAGGGAGAGTTTCTACACTTATAATTATATGTACATCCAAAATTGGAGCAAGATTTGCTGACGAAAGTACATTCATCGTTTCACATTTTCCATCCACAGGACTAGAAGTACACTTAGTTCGTGAAAACATTTTCATTGGCTCTAATCCACCTTGAACGAAGTTAATCATAGCGTGTGATAAACATCTCTGAAAGCAACGGAGCGGTGTTACTTGTTAGGTATTATACATACTAGTACTTAAGGGACAGGGTGGGAAGAGAAGACAACGAGGTTGACAACTGAAAGTAGGGGGCGATGACAGGAACATTTGTGGTAAGAATGATTTAAGGAGAGAGAGAAGGAGAGAGAAAGAGGAGGATGGCGTAGCTATAGGCATGGTAGCACGAAATGAAACAAGACGGATGGAAGACAAAAACAGAAGTTCTGCTGCAGTACCAAGGTCACACACCGGGGATAAAATCGAACTTGGCCTTCGTCTTCTCAACACCTACACGCATACCATATACTATTACAATTCATCCAGCGGTTCTTAGTTGTGCTGACCACAAATATCGGGAAACGCAAACACACACGGACACACCCAAAACAATACCTTCGTTTTTAATTTAATGAAATAGACAATGAGACAGGAAAGAGATCTACTTGGACGGAAACACAAAGAAGTCAAAGAAGTCTGATGCATCTTACTGACGTCAAACTTATCAAGTATTTTTGTTTTATTTCTGCGTATGTCACTGAGGTGGTTGTGAAAATTACAAAGTCCACTTACTTAGTTCGTCAAAATGCAGTATATTCTGACATACTTTCTGTTATCTAATTTATGGGATAGCACTACGAATCCTCAAAGGTACTAGGACCGAGTATCGTAGCGAGTGGCCTAGTTGTGAGCGTCGGGGAAAAGCCGAGTTCCGGTGTCGCGTTAACCCCTATCCCAGCCTCCGCTTTTCGAAGTACTTGGGCAGCAGGAGAACGTTGTGGCCACAGATCGTCAACAAAAGAAGACGGGAAGCAGATACCTTTCCCCGCCCTGCTCTCGCTTCAAGTTGCGCACGGGCTATAATGTGTTTCACCCCGCTGTTATGACCCAGTGAACCCTGAAGACAGCGCGCGAGTGCTCCGTTGGAAGGCGACAGGGACAAGACGGTGGACTAAGACGCGAGAGACGTCTTCTGGCACGCTCACGCCCGAAGAGAAGCTTTGAACTCCCGACCCTTGGTACGGCAAGGTCTGAAGTCCGTCACAACGCCGCCCTTTCTGTGTTTGCTTTTGCTGCGAATTAACTGAAGTCTCGAGATTTGTTTTTGGTCATTTTCACGAGGAGGAAGTGAAGTGAGAGCCCGCACGGCACGCGTTAAGTGAAACGGGGACCTGGGGACTTCTGCAGTTTCAAGGACAGGACTTGTCGGCTGTGCTCTGCACAAGACGATTCGGAGAAGTACTCCACAGCGTGGTTTTCTTGTTTGTGTACTCTTCAGGGCAGATTGTCCTGGCGGACCGCGCTAAACCCCTGTGCATACTGTGCGGCAAATAGGTTACTAACCCGAGCCCCTAGCGTTCCCCTTACCGTGTTCTACCTCCCAGGGCATTGCTCTGCTTTGAAGTATAGACCGAGTGGACAACACCGCTGAGTTCTGGTTTGTATTTGTTTGCAGAACTCTGGCTTTCAGCATGGAGTACATGTGGAAGACGTCGTTTGTGAGCGCCACGCTGTTAGTCCTGGCACTGCTGACCGCCGACGTCGCACGGGGAGAGGGCGACTTCATCATCGTCAAGAGGTTCCACAAAAAGGTGCGTAAGCTTGCTTTTGTTTGCCGGACACGATAGTTAGTGTGAAACACGCGTTGTCGTTGTGTGTGTGTGTGTTACATGGAGTCAGGTGGGACAACGAGCGCTGTCCGCCGACTTTGTGAGCTGATTGACGTTGCCCAGGCGGCGCGCTATACTTGACCTTGAACTAGCTGACCGGCCTGTATGGCTGACGCTAGCGGGCAGGGTAAGGGAGGGGATCTAGTTCTGGCAGCGCCTAACCGGTTTTCCTTCCGAAATTTAGAGAACATAATCTACTTAAGACTAGTACAGTCATGTAATTGTGCGTGTGCAAAAACGGTAAGACCACAGAGAACACTATTGTGTCATAATTATCTTCTTTCTACCGAAGCTCAACAATAACACCATTATAGGACTGAATTACTGGGGAAAATTGTCTAAGCTTTTGTGAGGTACACTCAGGAGGCTTGGTTCAAGATGCAGGGTCCTTTTTTCGCATGAGCTCAGCAGTCGAAATGGTTGTAGCATATGGTACAGGCGCTGCGATCATGTAGTGCCCACGTTAAAACAAACGCAGCGGTTCTACCATAGGGTATACTATAATCACCGATGGGTCGCGACGCTGCCTTTATATGGTCAATCATCAGCACCAATTCAACTGGACAGCACAAGTGGTCAGCAAACTGAGCGCGTATTTGATGTGCGGACGCGAGCTGCAGGTGTGCGAGGGTTGTTGACAGCCACTAAAAACGTGCTCGGGTCGTAGTTACACGTAAGTCGGGAGTCGCTCGTGTCTTCACGGAGCGCCACACGGGCCAGGCAGGACTAGCCTGGAGTCCAGCCTTCTTAGTTTTGGCCCGCTTGTAGCTAACGACGTTGGGAGTGGGCTAAAGCTAACAAGGCTGGACTCCAGGCTAAGGCAGAATGTCTGCGATTCGTGCAGACAGGAGTAAACCTCGCATGTAAGTGGATTCTGACAAAGCGCGACATCAAAGAGATCGGCAGGTAGTGATTAGATATCTCGGTGGTGGAGAACTCGTACAACCTTGACACAGGGATTAATACGACCGAAGCATTTCAAGCTCGGGTTTGCTACTGGGGAAAGTTGGCCAGCCGCCTTGGAAGATACGGAGTATTAGTGTCAGGTTGAGATGAACTCAGCTCAGGTTTGCACAGAATGAAACATGGCGTTAAGTTCATGTATCACATCAAAGCAGGTGGTCTAAGAAAAAAAAATCCAATGACGTTACATTGTTTAACCTACTGACCCATTTGCTATTCATGTTTTTGCCCTGATTTTTTTTCCTCACAAAATCGATCAGAAAAACAAGTTTTGTGATGTATCTGATCGTGTTGAAAATATGCAAATACGAAAGCCCACAGGACCATAACAGAATATACAGAAGGTTTTAAATACCACGATCTCCCGTGTTAACGTCGTGCGCAGGGATACTGCCTCCAGTGACAAGTATGTCCGCGTTACTTACCGATAGCTTTCATTGATCGTTCTGACTGGATGACCTTTATGTGGCCTCTGGTGCTCTCCATCTTTCATGGCGCGGTTTTGATTTTGATACCATCTGACCTCTCCCAGACCTGACGGCTGAGGTGTGCCTCGGTGCGTGGCCGTGGGGAGAGGAAAGTAAAAATGCTTTTTCGATGAGCTAATGAATTGGGCGCTGAAAAAACAATTGAATGGTTTTTATCACGTACTTAGGCGTGTTTTGTGTCGAGTGGACACTGAGGAAAATGTTCACATGAAGATATATATACAGTAACCCCGAATGATGTCTCGCAATACTAGCAACGTTCTGTTATCTGATTTCGATATATCATCATATACAGTTGACAAATATACTTGTAGCAAAGAAACGTTTCGGCGATAGAACAGTGAGACAACACTCTCGCAAAAACGGTAAAATGCATTAACCGACTATCTTCAATATTACATTCAGCTTGATTCATTTTCAGAATTTGATTATGGAGCTGTTCAATACGAAAACATATCTATTCAAAGTATCCACCTAACAGAACAAGAGAACAGGTATTTTCCAAGGTCACCGGTGCTCATGTTTACACTACTCGTTAACGCTATCGTCCACTTGAACTAAGAATACCACACTCTTACTCAACCGGCGGTAAAACCAAGGACGTCCTTGTAACCGAGCACTTCGGCTGCCACCATGAACTGTGACCAATTTGTCCAATTACTTCTATTTCGATTCTACGTTTTGTCAACTTCTCTTCTTCCCATCACGCCCTTATTGACGCAAGCAGAGAAACCATGGACTCTTAAGCATTCCCCCCCCCCCCCCGAGGTAATTACGTGCAATCCCTTTTATTGTACCATCCTATACTGATATAAAGTGATTTTTCCCCTGATTGCTGGTACTGTTGATGCCTGTGTTCAATCAAGCTGTCGCGCCTCGACAGAACCCGAGGGAGAAGTGGCTGTTAACGGGGTTTGTGAGCTAGCCACTAGAGCCGTTGAACTGACAGTCAAATACCGCAAGTAAGGCCAATACATTGACACCGATAGTGCGTCCTTGCTGTTGAAAGAAGGAATGATTATATATTGAGGTCTATATTGGTCACAGTGGTGGTTAAGCTGTAAGCAAAGGCGCGATCGTGTAGCGTCTTGACGAGGAGAGTGACGAAAGATAGATGTCAGGAGATTGACATGTTCAAAGTACACGGTCGATGGTGCGGAGAAACCGGGTTGTAAGCGACCTACTGAAAACAATGGAGCCCGATTCTCGGTCTTTACATGGGAAACGACAATGTACGCACTCGTGTTTCGGCGTGCACAATGTTAACTCGCTATTTATCGCTACGCCTCCGTGTCTTCAACGGAAATTACCGAAGTTTCACCTGTTTGTGCAACTGTAGGCCATTCTTTGGAAAGAGCGCAGGAGAAGAAACACGGTATAGAGTTGCAGGGCGTTGAAAGAGCGTAAAGGAGAGGACTTACAATTGAATGGACACTCCTGTTGTCGGTGGGACTTTCGACAACAACTTTACATTGAAAGGCGTGTGCGCCGTGCTATTGAATAAATCTCTCATCCCCTCGCAGTGCTTTACTTGGATTTCCACAGGCGCCTTCGGGGTGGATGCAAACAAAGCACGGACACTGTAACCACCGACGATTTCATGTGGCCAAATTACGGGCACTAAGACTTTGAGAAGTAGGCCATGTTGTGTCTGCCACGTTTCTTTTAACCGTTTTGCCTTGTATAACTTCCCTGTGACGTAAATGATATGCTCACAGGGAATCCACAGTATGATAAAAACGGAAAAGGTGTGGGAACCGAAATGAGAAAAAGAGGTACAGTTTTATAGTCGATCAACATTACATCATATACTTGTGTTTTTTCCATCTCATTTTGTTTGTTTGTTTGTTTGTTTGTTTGTTTGTTTGTTCGTTTGTCAACGGCATTCCATTTCAAACGTTGTTGAAAGGGTGGAAAGAACACGATAACTGGGTTCCTCCATCCTGGCACTTAAACTTTGCCATACCTATATGACTTCATGACCTCCTCCTCCGTTTGTGCTCTAAGGTGATATTCGTGTAACTAGTTTATTCAGAATCTTGTATGCCTTGTCACTTTGGTCTCAATGGCTGTACAAAATTGAACACCCTTCCCACAAAACTTAACGTTACTTCCTTAATGTAGGAGGTGAAACGTTCACCAACGCTTAAGTATTTCAGTCTTACCTCTCTTGTGTGAAAGCTTAGCTTACGGCGCCGCTACTGAGTCGCTTGTCCCCCAGCTACAGAACTAATGGGTACAGTAATCCTGATAGTCCCTGCCCCCAACTCCTGGAGGGGACGTTTGATTACCAGAAGATCGGCTCTTCAATGGATCACTGGATTGTTATAGATTTGATTATTCCGGATGGGAGAATCCTTAGTAACCAATAGTTATGTAGATTTGACAATAATGTGGTTGTGACCTATCCGTCGACGCCATGTGGTCATTTGGGAACGTTTCTGTCTTCCCCCCCAAATTGCTATGCTACTTTCTCAGTCATCACATAAACGTAAAACTTGTTGGATTAGTGGTCTAAGTTTTAGTACTTCGTAGATGGTCATCAAGCAGATGCCACAGAGAATACTTTCTCTTGGCTTCTTAACACGGGTAGTTGTCACCTGGACAACTAATTCAACGATCCATACAATCGTGCTATACTTGTCTTAAAAAGTTACACCCGAACAGAGCGAGCGTCAACTTTTAAAAGAAAGTAAGATGTTGCTTCCAAAGTAACAGCCACAAGTCGGTGCTTTCGTGGCTTTTAACAAATGGTGTCTGTCCGGGGTTTGTGTACACCTCCTGGTTAAACATTGTGATGTTTTATACCGCATTGAGATTCCCCAAACCCAGCGGGCCCGCCCTCCCCTCGCCCCACACCCGGCCACCTGTCCGCACTGATCGGTATGATAAGAGGTTTGGCGGCAAAACAAACCTCACGAGGGTGTGGACTTTGGCCTCATTTCTCGTGGGCTGTTCCACATGTTTTCCCTGGGTGGGGCAGAGAAAGCGTGGAATTAGTAGGGCTTTTGAACTTAACTTTTATCGATGTTTTTATGAACTGGCACGAGTGTTACGAGGGCAGTGTACACTTAACCCCAAAAATCAGTCCAAAATAAGCACACAAAAAATATATCACACTGAAAAGCACAATTGTCATCGTTCCAAACCATCAATATCATCAATTCCACCTGTTCGAAGTCTTTTCTGCTAACGGTAGATAATCGTCTTCCTGTAGACCTTAGCTTGGCACTGAGGAGACCTATTCCAAACATTGGGTAAGAAACATGAAAACGAAGTGGTATGATAAGGCGTATGTAGACTGAAGATATGCACAAATTGATGGCCGCATTGCCAGACTATCGGGCGCCTGTTGTTGGCGTCATTTCCAAACGATTTTTGTTCATCTGTCGCCATCTTGTTTCTCGACGCCTGATACTGTACGTATTGATTGCATGTTGGGAGTACATTGGAACATAATGTGATTTTGCTCCTAGCAACTTTAAAATCGGGCCATTACACCGATTGCATTGTTGCCCTACATCTAGATGGATGTGTGGTGTAAGAGAGAAGTAGGGCACGTGCGTTCTGTAGGATTTACCCTCAACTGAAGCTGACTCGTTCACTAAAGCCCCTGTCACACATAGCCGACCATGGCTTCCCGACCTTCTCCAGACCATTGTTGGGAGGTAGTCGCGAGTAACGTCATCTGTGGTTGGGAGTTGGTCGGCGAGGTTGCTTTCTAGTCTTTGAAAGTCTTCTGCACCAGCCAACTATCAATTTTGAAAAACTAAAGTCGGGAATATTTAGCTTAGATGCGACCATACGTAGGCGCAAACTGGAGCTAGAATAGAATGGATTCCAGGCTACTCCCAAACCTGGGCCGACATTAGTTGGGGAGTAGTCGGGAGTAAAGTCGTGGGGTAACATAACAATGTGTGACAGCGGCTTACATGTAGCAGCATGTGTATCCTGCAGATAAAGTCTTTCACTTGTTTAGCGAAACTTACACTTGGCACACAGCCGCACACTACTGTAGCTACTCTTCCGTTTGATTACGCGTCACTACAACTTGGATATCTTTTACGCGAGGTAACTGTCACTAAAGCTGTGACACTTACTGGATACATTTTGGAAACGCTCAGACGTTTCAGGTAGCATCCATTACCTTTCCTCAGTGACTGAGGAAAGATAGTTGATGCTAAACGATTGACTACCTTGCGTCAGTCCAAAAAAAAGGTGGACGCTACCTGAAACGTCTGACCATTTCCAAAATATATCCAGTTGCTTGAGTAACTGTTACCATGTGGATATTATTACCTGGATGTCTAGCTTTCATTGACGTTGTCTATCTTTTGTTTATTTCAGCGTGTTCCCAGACAGGCTGTGGCGGGTCCGGTGGCCCAGCAGATAGGATCACAGGTGAGCTATGATACTGGTTAGGTCACATGTCTCAACAATTTTCTATTCAGTACTTATGTTGCAGTTTTGTCATAAGTTTATTTTCTTTGTTATATACATGATTTTACTATGTTGTAGACTGGGCCCCATTGAAAATCAATTTGCCAAAATTGAATGGGCTACCCAGCCGTCTGAAAATTCAATAAATAAATAAATAGGTATGAAACATGAACATCCCAATGGTCATCCAAAGGCTCGTCACATTTCAGTCAAGTCGTCTCAACTCAGACCACTAAACACTGTAAGAGATTGTAATATACAACTTTGTTGTAAAAACTTGGTTGTAATAGCTTTGACCGATCACCAGCTTTTTGGTCAAATTAACTTAAGGTGACGGACATTAAGTAAGGACAATGTTGAGAATCTTGAATCGGTTTTTTTTGTAACTTATCAACTTTATCTGACGTGTCTGTCAGGTACTTGTCATTGTACGTGTGGTGTAGTGTTGTTTTGATTCCTACTAGTTTTTCCTCTAACTTAGTGAACCAATTGTATCCGCCATGCATGTTCCAGAGCTTATCCCTTTTTATTACCTTTCCATATCGTCCTTGGTGTTATGTTATTTAAATCCATCATGTCATATTTTTGTTCTTACCGTCACAATCATTAGATGCTTACAAGGCATAATCTCCAAGCAGATCTCCGGTGGTAAAACAGTATCCATGGGCCGAAGCAGTATCCGGTGGTCCATGGGTACTGTCCTGCCATCGGAGGTCTGTTTGAAGATTATACAAGAATATGGCTAAAACGGAATATTCTGTCCTATTCAATGACTACATCTCACCACCCCCAGCTGAGCGACAGTAGTGACTGTGAATGCAGGACAGGCGTATACATAATAATCGCAGCAAGTAGATCGTCCACTAAAATCTGCGACTGCGCTGCAAACGTTTAGACTCGCCGCCTAACGATGAAAGTATTTTTTCTCCATGGAATACCAGCAGCCAGACAGATTTGTTCCAGTCTAGATAGCACGTTGCTTAGCTGAACTCCCCATGGCAGGACGTTCATCGTCATCAAACGCATTTAACTGGCTTACCTGACATAAAAGGCGAACCAACTGCAACAAAAACACCGCTTCGTCTTGCACGTGAGAAACACGGAGGTCTCACCTTAATGTTCCTTCACAGTGGGGGAATCTCTGGGGTGCATTTTCCGATGACGAGGACTATCAGGCAGACAGTCAGGCGCAGGTAAAGCCTACTCGCGGGCGAACATCTGAGTACAAAAGCGCTTAAATGGCTATTTAAGAAGCTCAATCCCAAACCCCTCACAGGCAGTCCTACTGCGCTAGGTACGTGTAATAGTCGCCTGTGAGGTGGACTGTGTCTGACTGTCTGTACGTGATAAGACATGCGTCATGATGTGTGTGCGAGTCTCTTGTTTGTACTGAACGAACTCGTGTGTAACAACTTTTTATACGTTTACATAAGTGACTCAGTATTTCCGTCTGTCTTCATTTCGCATGCCAGTTGAGCCTTGTTTTGATCTTATTTTCACATTTTTCTTTCTGTTCTTTGAACCCTTCCTATATATCTATATCTCGTAACATGAACGCAGTGGGGTAGTGGTGGTGGCTCTGGTTCTGGTGCAGGTGGTGTTCCGTACGGTGGTTCGGTCGGACCCACGGTGTTAACAGTCCCCGTCGTAACAACCCCGCCGCCAATCGTCAAACCCCCGGAACAGGTGAGAGCGTCTGTCACGACTCACTCACGGTCGGCTCATGATCAGCATGACGACATGTCGCTCCGGAGTATTGTGCTCCGGAGAAAGAAATATGTCACAATTTTCTGTGATAACCGTAACACAGCTCGCGCATGCGCGGACGTAAAGGAAACTGGGACCCGCACGGGAACAGAATGCATGCTTTTGTTCTCACGTGACTTTTGCCAACTGTTTAGAAGAAACGACCCTCACGATAACTAACCTATAACCAAGACATAACCTGCTTTCACCAGATCTGTTTGAAGACCAGCTGCACTCTTACGTACACGTACCATGTACGTAGCTTAGAAATGCACATAACTAACCCGAAGCAGCACCCGCAGTGCACATAGCTCACATTGAATGGACGGCCTGCATCACCGCGTACATTATGATCCCAGGGTTTGACCCCTAACTTCGCCGCTGTTGATTCACTACCGTACCAGTTTTATCTCAACTAAGGGACAAGTTCCGGTGGTGATCCTACAAATTTGTTGGTTGATCTTTTCTGAGAAATATATATAGATAAACCGTCGATGGAAGAGCTCATAGGTAGTCAAATTGTTGGAAATATCAGTTTATCTCGCACACCTTCTGGTGGAGACACCGGATGACTAAAACTTTTTATCACCTTAGATAACCTGCACGTGGTGCCTTCGTGAGTTCTTGATAAGGCGGTACCCTTCCCACCGGGCTGGGTTGTGAATGAGGGGTGTATTGAGTACCTGTCAGGTTTACGGGCAGGAGACGAATGACTTCCCCCCAACCCCGGGTCCTGAGAGGCCTGCGCGGCTAGCTCGGCCCACGGGTCTGCATGGAGATGGATTTTTACCTCGGAGCTGCGGTATAAAGTAAAGGTTCATTCACCGATGACAGTTTAGCATCGGAACAGAAAAGCTTTGAACTTAAACTCGCGAGCTGTTTCAACATTTCTTAACTGCACAACCATGTAATATTGGACTGTCATATTCAGCACGTTGTTAAATGAAAACCGTGGTTATTCATTTCGTACTGTATATTTTTGCATAGGCAAAGTGAACAGGTCGTTTCAACAGTTGGCAATCTTGGTGCCCTTTTGTACATGGAAGGTCTTTGATACCTTTTCGTAAACGTTTCAAGTACGATTTTCAAATATAACTCACTATGTCAGTGGACAATCATGCCTATCATCTATTTGTGCCCCATTGAATTGCTACAATCAAGAAGTTGATTACTGAATCATCTCAGCTCGTCTCTGACTCAACAGTTGTGTTCCTTCTCTCCTCGTGTTTAGTTAGAACTAGTCGGCTTTTACCAGAGGCGTAGCAAGAAAAATAAACTACATCTAAACACAGTGATGTGGCGGATCCAAGTAAAGCCTTAGCGGATACCGCTCAACATTGTCGGGAGGGATTGCAATGATCCACCGGGGATTTAAACTTGTTACATCCTAGGGAGTCTCCGATTTGATCTAGAAATGATAAGAAACGTACAAGTAAAACTGTTTACGTTACTTGCAACGACTCTCTACGACTTGACGTACACGCTAGCTTGCCCTTTCCCTGTAGGTCTTGTATGGTTACCTGTGTCGTTTGAGACATTTTCCGGTGGTGAGGCGTTCTTGATTATACAATGCTTCCCAACATGACCTTTAAGTTAAGTGGCATTTCCTGAACCTACTCACCTGGTACAAAAGACCACACTTGCACTCTTGACATCATCCCTTTCCGGTCCTGGTGTTAGATAGATTACGGCCATTGTGAGGGAGATAAGAAGTGGTGTTCACTCGATTCTGTTGATGTCTTTCTACTTGACTTTGCGTTTTCGGAATTTCGTGTAAAAACAAAGGCTCTCTGCTCGAACGCAACGCATCACAATGGAGTTACTTACAACTTTGGAAAGTCTTTCTCAATGCGGTGATTGGAGAACATTCACGACCTCTGCCACACAACTCCTATCCTAGATATGGAAAGGCCGATAGAATGTATTGTCTCAATGGGAAGATGTATGTTAAAAGTTGGAAGATACAGGTAGATCGACTAGTGAACATACAAACAGTGGGACGATTCGGATATTTACATTTGTACTGAAAAAACAATTAGCCACCGAACCATGACCTTTCGGTCCCAGTCCCCCGGAAACAACGAGATGTCGCTCCAGCGAGCGAGATGGCTTCATGTAGGTTATCAATCTCCCGGATTGATTCTCCCCTTATCGTCATTTCCCTGCCAAAATCATACATCTGCTTGGAGATTACCACCCCCAAACATAGACGAACGACATCTAGACTAAAAGCTCTTTTCTCTCAACACTCGCCTCGCATCGCCAGTTGACTTTCCTGACCGGAGCTCCCCGAACACAGCTGGCACACGTTGGACCCGTCGTTTGTCATCATCCTCCGTTTAGAGGAAGTTGAGTGACTACGCGTTCTGCTAGCTGTTAAACATACACCACACACGGGCTTTAGGAAGAGTCAGTCTGCAGCTATCAATGTTAATCGACAGTCCGAATATAGACGAGGGGGTTCACTGTGTGTTAAGGTACTTTCTGTCTGTATTGACTCTACGCTACTTCACTTTTACCACCTATAACCACATGTGACTAGACCACGAAGAGTAAACTTGATTTAAAAAAACAACAACTCTGAGAAATTTTGTAACTGCCTCAAACAAACCTTGCCCATAAGATTAAAGGCTAGGGGTATCTTGAACCTTGTTTTCGCGGCGAATCAAAGAATCGAATTCAGAAGCCGTTGTTTGTTTGTGGAAACTTTTCTTTTCTCTCCAATGGAAACACTTGGCATCTGCGCTTTAGTGTTGAAAGTACCTTCCGACAGGAAATGTGGCAAAGGTCCAGAAAGTCCGACCAAGATTACATGTGGAGTGCATTTCCGCGACGGACGAACTCTAAACCTTAAGATATAAACAGTCTGAAGACAAAGGTCCCTGTTGGATGCTGACTTGGCCCTTTTCTGAGACTTAATACCTTAAAGGACATTGACCTAGGGAAGACAGTCGAGCTACAAGCCTACGATTATTTCTGGGTTGGTTTCATTTACTACTGGACGACAGTAATCAGAAAGGCCGGCGAAAAGATAGGGGGTTAGAAAAAGGCATATGCTTTCAGCAGGATTGAGGTCGGTAGAACACTGCTAAACCGGCCCGTGGTGAATGGTTACCAGGTTGCTGATGTGCAGAAACGTCCCGGGTGGACTCGGTCAGCATCTGTTCTGAGTCATCACGCCCAGCGCTGTCTCCGCCGAGAAAACTCTGGACATGATCTAAAACACAAATCTGTAAACGTGCCAATCTTGTCACGTACTTTGGCAGCTAGTAAAGAAAAGGGATCAAATTGTGTGAGATTTAAGGCGCTTTAGCCGTGCAGCGGGAAGATAGATTGGTATAAAGTTAGATAAACAACACCGCAACAGAAAAGACGTGATAATATCTTGACAATTCATTCTTGTTAGGTTAGGTTATCCGGTACACGGCAATCTCCGGATGTGCCTGGGGGTTTTGAGGCTTCCTGTGTTTTCAACCTGACAATTATCCTGTAAACCCTCGACCCGATTTTAGATGTACTCTTGAGCTTAAGTTACAGGTTTTGTGAGACAACCGTTTTCCCTGTCAAGCTGTGGTGCCAGGGATTAAGAGTGGCGTGTGTGTTTATAGATTGCGGTATGATGTTGTGTTATGCAGGTGTGTGTAAGAGCAGAGTAAGGATATATCTGTCAGTCAGCACAGCTTGTGGCCTGCCTACAAGTTAGAAACAGCACAGACCCCATAATCAACAGTATGTCTTGTACAATTCGAACAAGTTGTCAACGCTTTCGACCGGAATAAGGAAAATTTTCTAAGTGCTTGTTGCGCCTTCAACCGAAAAATGTACACGTATATCTATAGATTTATAAGCCATGTGTTAGGTGTTACAATACATTGTGATAGGGAGGGGAAGGGAAGTAAAAGATACCGCGGCATGTTCAGGCTTGGGTTTGTAAGGTAGGTAGCGATACGATCGGGCACTTGATCATCTAGTACTGCTCTTTACCAAAAACCTTACTAAAGCGCCTTAAGATTTATTTGTGGACCCTTTCTCTTCAGAAGATTTTACCTACCTTAAGTTGAGCGCGGCATTGAAGATTGTTCAGGTGTGTAATCATCTGCCCGTCCGTCCGGCGGTGGAGGGGGCGAGCTTTGTTACCGGCAAAATGAGGAAAGTTTTAGGAACAACTCCAGATGCCTGGAGCATTTCCTACGACAAACCCGCGACGCTTCCAGAAAGGCCACTAGTAGGCACAAAGCGCTTCGAGTGTTGCCGCTAGTGGTTAAAGCAACGTCTTGAGCACCGTTCAAGTGCTTGCCAGTTGCAGTGGCGTCTACAAGAGGGCCCGCGGCACGAGCCAGTGAAAGCATGAGCAACTTGAAGGATCCCCTCTACGAGCAATTGAGGGTACTTTAATCTAAAGTGAGTGCGTCAGGCCTTCAACAGACGGTTGTGTTTGGTTTGCCGTCCACTCCAGCGCTCAACGTGCCTTATGTGAAGGAATTCTAGACCCATGCTGAGGTGAAGTGCGAGAAAAATAGGCGGAGCTGTATATCTACAAGTCGTCTGCATTCACAACTATTTTGTTTCTGTGAAGGGCTTTAGCAGATTGCACCATCACGACATTAGAGATCTTTAAACTTAGTATGGCGTAGATATCATGAACGCCCTGCCCGTACCAACCAAAGACTCCAAGAAAGATCCTAGACAAACGCACCTTTCGGAAGGCCACACACGGACGCGATCTAATTGAGACTTAATCTTACTGTGTTAAGGGTCATGTTAATAGGTTTGATACGAGATTTCAAACGGAGATGAATTGAATGCCAAGCCCTCTCGTTGTGACGTAAAATATGCGCGTGCTCCATTGAAGAAATTCGTCGTTAGCGGTTAGGCATTTGAATACACCAGACTTGTATATTTTTTCATAACAGCCATATTACTTCAATGGCTGGTACAATAGTCAAGTTATACATTAACAGGTATTTTCTTTGACGCCACCCTCGCGAGACAATACTTTAACAGTTCTTGACCAACAACAGCCTACCACTGTTCCTCTCTTATAATGGTACAAGTTTCAAATTGTTGTGTCAGATAAAACCTAACAAAGGATAAATGTCGCACGAAATCATATCGTAACATTATCATTCATTTCCTCCTTTGGATAGAAAAAGCCCGAGATCTACGCACTGGATATCAAGTCGACTGTGACGTCACGATATGCCAAGACGGTGGTCACCAGTCGGCTGGCCAACAAGGCTAACGAGGCCCGGGAGGCTGTGTTCGACGTCAGCCTGCCCAAAACGGCCTTCATCTCCAACTTCTCCATGTAAGTGTGCAAGGAGCGTGTGTGTGTGTATATTTCACTCGCATGTATGGAGTCCATGTCTGTTCGTTTGGGTTGTATATGTTCGTAGTTATTCTAATGCATTGTCAGTAGAGTGACATGAAGTGAGATGGAAAATGACCGCAAATGTCGGATTTGCAGCAGTGGCAGGAAGTACAAGTCAGAGGTAGTAGAACTAATATCAATCATACTTGACAGTCCAGGTCATGGGGTCAATGGAAGAGGCTACTAATTTCCGTGAAGGTATCGTTTTTGGTTTGTCCAAGGAGGTTAAATATACAACATTGGACAATATGTATATTTAACCTCCTTGGTTTGTCTATCATTTCATTACAAAGCATCGTTAGCAAGGCAGGTTGCAAGAGTCATCAAAAGATTTTTATCTCCATGAAAAATGGAGATATAGTTTTGGGTGTGTCTGTGTGTGTGTTTGTCTGTGTGTTTGTTTGTCTGTTTGTGTTTCCGCACTTTTCTAGTCAGCATAACTCAAGAACCTCTTGATGGATTACGATGATATTTGGTATGTGGGCAGGTGTTGTGAAGCCGAAGTTCAAGGTAGATTTTGGGCCCCCTGGTATGTGACCTTGGTACTGCAGCAGAACTTCAATTTTTCTATCTTTTGACCTGGACGTGCTATGGTCTTGATTTTTGAGTGGCAGATAGCTTGTGATGTAATAAAGAAGTGGTGTTGGTTTAGGCACCCTAGCAGCTTCCTCTGGAACTGCAGGGGCGTTTTTGTGAAAATCTTCTAAGGAGAATAACTGAACAAAGGAACAATGGATTTCCATGATATTAAGTATGCAGGTAGCTTAGACAGAGATATACATAATGTAGTGCAAATTATGCTAATTGTGACTGAATTTGCATAGCTAATGAGGAAAATCTATATTTGCAGTGTTTTTCATTATCAGACTCAAATACATGTAACATATGCAGTTTATGGAAAGTGGAGCATCAACAGATACCAATTATACAAATGAATTCCTAATTTGCATAATTAATGCAAAAACTCCATAATTCATCTAATTGGAAAATTATAGGACTGTCAATATTGCAATATGTGTAAGTTAGATAGGTATTTATGACCAAGCATATATTATGCAAATGTGTAAGTCATTTGCATGAATAGAATTGTTCATGGAGATATGAGGTCGCGGAACTCTTGTTTAGAATCTGTTTTAGAAACGGATGAACGAAACGTTCTTTTCCTACTCCGTGAATGTCTGATGTTGATTTTGGGCTTTTTTTCCCAGGACCATTGATAACGTCACGTACTTCGGGGAAGTGAAGGAGAAGGAGAAGGCGGAGAAGGAGTACAAGAAGGCCGTCAGCAAGGGACAAAGCGCCGGCAAAGTCAGCGCAGCGTGAGTACATGTCACGTCTCGCTTTCACTACATTCCAGCAAAGATTTAACAAATCTTTTGAGCTCATCTGACTACAAATAAATAGTTGTACTTGCTAAAGAACTTCCCTCTCTCTTATTTCACTATTTTATACGTATTTTATTTCAGATAATTTTCTTGTATGTATGTATACTATAGAATTATATTGATGAATGAAATTGTCACTGTGTGTATGAAAGATCAGTTCCCTTTTCGCGAAGTCGGAACCGGGAAACGAATAAATAAAGCCGCTTATTGGACTCACATAGAATCCGCTTACCGTTCCGAGCAAACGCTTTGGCACAGTCGGCTTGATCCGAGTGAAAACAAAGGCTTAAAAGACATTGGCTAATCGCTAAAACAAATTTGTTGACGGAATTCAGACCACATGGAGCTTATCGCGTGCGGTTTATAACATGGGCTGGAAGGACTGGGCTGTTCCGAGAAAGGATAACCACGTTCTCACGGAGAAACTTGGCTGCTTGGGTTTTATAAAGTTTGGCCTGGTTTGGCTTAGGGAATTAAAACAAGGTGGAGATTTTTGCTTATAGTATTGTTGGGAAGTATTTTTGAAGTATTTAGGACATACCTTTAGCACGGCACCTGCGCTGACGAAATTACCCGTTTTGGAAATGATTTGGAAAATTCTATTTTGTGTGTTGTGTGTTGCACATTAAAGCAATATGCAGCATATTGATTTTGTTAACAACGTTGTTGATAGGAATTAAGATGAAACTTTTAAGAATTTTAGGTTCAGGCATTGCAGCGCTTTTAATGAAAATACAATCTCCCGACTAATGAAAGTAACGTTTATAACCATCATTTCAAATCGATAGCTTCATTGTCACTTTTTTTTACATACCTGTTGGTTGTTGAGGTCTAGGGTTTGATGATTTCTCATCACTTTCCTTCATTTCAGGCCAAAGAGAGAGAACAAGTTCAAAGTGTCTGTCAACGTGGCCGCCCAAAGTAAGGTGACCTTTAACCTGACCTACGAGGAGCTGCTGCAAAGGCGTCTGGGAAGTTACGAGCTGGTGCTGAGCATCCGTCCGCAGCAGGTGGTCAGACACCTGAAGATAGACGTGCGCATCATCGAGACCAGGGACATCGTCCTGCTAGGTAAAATGTCTATCATAACAACATAATAATCCTTCGGAAAGCAATCAACATTCACACAAATAACGGATAAAAATTTCAACAATATCCACTGCAAAAATTATTTCTGGTGAAAATATGCAACGGCTATCTACGTATTACCATTAGAGGGAAACAGCATGATTATCCTTTTATTTTTATTTTTTATTAAACAACAGAAGAATATACAGGACACAGAGGTGATGTACTCTAGCTGAAGCTAATATTAAGCATCACCTCTGGAAAAAAATACAAGTTAAATAGACAAGTACAATAGCAATGAGAAACAGCAATTGGGTCGTCCAATACAAACAAGCTAGCAAACAAACAAACAATGAATATATCAATATACCTGAACTAAGTTTTAAAACGTCTGCTTGTCAAAATATAGTGCTGAGTCAAGCCTAAAATGTTACAGTTGAAATCATACGAAACAAAGGATGAACCTCTTAATAATAAATAAATGAAGGCTTGATCAGACAAAGTATCAATATCAAGAATAGGGGCTAAAAGGTTCCGTAGGTTGCCCAGAAGGTTGAGTCTTTGCTGATTGTATATAGGGCAGTACAAAAGATAATGAGCAACGCTTTCGCTTCGACATCCGCAAGTGCAGGCTGGACTTGTTGCTAAGTTGCGTGTAAATAAACTTAGGTTAAGACTGCACGTGCCGGTGCGAAGGCGTGTGAGGAGGGCGCAAGTGTACCGGGGGCCATGACTAAAATGTGAATAGAAAGAAGGACGTACTAATTTCACTAGATGTTTTTTAAACAACGAAAGATTTAAGGATCGAACAGCTATACCAAGACCGTTCCAATGATGCGTTGCATAAGGAATAAAAGACTTTTGATATCGAGTTGTAGAGCAGAGCGGTATCCTTAGATTAAGTTTGTTGCGAAGATTATAAGAAGTAGAAATGGAGACTTCAGGAGGGATCAAATCCGAAAGATACTGGCGAGTATGGCCATGGACAATTTTGTAGAACATGATCAGAGAGTGAACGTGACGACGATCCGAAAGTTTTTCCCAACCTAATTCAGAAAGTAGCGAAGAATACGAAGACCCTCTTACAGCCCCTGAGACTGCAAGCGCGCATTCGTATTGGACACGTTCTAATCGCTGGGAATCATATAAAGTACATCCATGCCAAATAATGTCAGCATATTCAAGGAGAGGACGAATAAAGGATTTATAAATAACATCAAGTACTGTTCGTGATAATCTGAATTTCAATTTGTTAAGAGTGGACACTCGTTTGGACGCCTTGCCAATCATATGAGAAATTTGTGTTTCCCATAACAAGGTGGACGTAAGAAAAGTCCCTATATGCTTGTGGGTTTTGACTGATTTGATAACACAGTTATCAAGAAGAAGAGGGGGGTGGTCGGGAGGATTTGATTTCCTAGAAAAACACATTTCTTCAGTCTTTAAAGGGTTTAGGTTCATAAGCCATGTTGAAGACCAAAATGATATCTTCCTAAGATCAGTATTGAGTCGATCAGCTGTAACGTTAGGATCTTCCACAATGTCCAATAATGAACTATCGTCAGCAAATAAAAAAGGGCATGTTACTAGACCGTCCACCATGTCATTAATGAAGACAAGAAATAAGAGAGGCCCTAAAACTGAACCCTGAGGTACACCTGCGCCAACATAACTCCAATCCGAACATTGACCATCAATAACAACTCTTTGCTCTCTGTCAGAGAGGTAGCTATGGAACCAATTTAAGATTGGGCCGTCGACCCCGTTTCTCTGCAGCTTGAAAATAAGTCCTTTATGCCAGACTTTGTCAAATGCTCTAGAAAAGTCTAAGTAAACCGCTCTGACTTCTTTGTTGGAATCTAGAGCATTAAAGATTTTATCAGTAATACAAATAAGTTGATTTACTGTCGAATCTCCGCGGATGAAGCCCGACTGGAGGGAATATAGTAAATTTTGAGACATCAAATGGTTATACAAGTGTTTGGATACAATTTTTTCTAAAATTGTATCCGATTATCCTTTGGAAAACAATCAAGATTTACACAGATAACGGATACAAATTTTAAAAGTATTCACTGCAAAAATGATTTCTGGTGAAAATATGTAACGGCTATCTACGTATTACCATAAGAGGGAAAGGAGTGCTAAAACAACATGTTTGTACTAACGGCAAATACCATGGCGGTACGTTGCTGGGTTGGTTAGAAATTACTCGTAAAAAACGATGGCTAATCCCCGTCAAACGCATAAGAAACGGTTATGGCTCTAGGGCGATCTTCACTTCACCATAGATGTCCAATTACAGGAGTGTCGTGTACCATTACTTCCTGTGTTGCTTGCGGCAAGGCTTATAGTCAGACGGCTATAAGGTGTGTTGTTAAGTGGTCTTAATAATAATAAAAATAACTTTATTCCTAACCGAACCTCGTTATCTCCAGACGTGCCGAACATCAGACGGAGCATCACAGACAACACGTACGGCAGCGGTGAGCTGGAGGGAGCGGAGATCGCCCGGCCGTCGCCTAACCGCGCCCACATCCAGTACCGCCCCACGGACATCGAGCAGATGCGCATGTCTCCCAACGGCATCAGCGGAGACTTTCTCGTGAGATATGACGTGAAACGAGACTTGAGTGTCGGGGACATTCAGGTGAAGAACTCTGCAGTAAAGAATAAAAATTACGCCTTCAGCACCCTTTCCCCGAAACTGACCCGAACAAAGTTATTGAGATGTCATTAACTCCTAGGTATTAGTGAAATCAGATATACCTGGAGGAAATATTACTCACAAGATTTAAAAAGATTATTATGTTCCTTTTTTTAGAAATTGTCCTGGCTGTTGAGCTTCCTCAAACTTAGTTAACTCCGGATGCTCTGAAGAAGGACAAGCCCTCTTGAACCAATGTCATGTTACCCATAGATTGAGCTGTGATATTTGAAGTTATTTGTCGTTCCTACCAGATTGTGAATGGTTACTTCGTGCACTACTTCGCTCCGTCTGGCCTGCCCATTGTACCGAAGAACATCGTGTTCATCATCGACAAGAGCGGTTCTATGTCAGGCACCAAGATGCGGCAGACCAAGCAGGCGATGAACACAATTCTTAAGGTAAGAAGGTCTATCTGTATCTGTATCTGTTAAGGTAAGAAAATCTATGTGTATTGTGATCTTGGGGAAATCCTATATCTTTTATTTGATTGATAGTTAAAGTCTTGTCCGTTAAATTTTGCCCACAATGACAGGAATTTAGTTTTTTAGTTTTTCTGATATATTTGCAACGTTTCGAATGACTTGGACCATGGACGAAGAGTTTTATCTCATAAATTAAAATAAAAAACCTCCGTGTGGCGTCATCTTTTCTTTCATTCTTTACCTCCCTGTTTAGTCAAAACTTTATAATTGTGCACGCGCTATGAAGAGACTTGTATAGGAAAACAACGACGTCTCGAACAATTGTGTGATTCTTAACATATAGTTCCCCCCCCCCCCCTTCACTTGTAGGATCTTCGCGACCACGACCGGTTCAACGTGATGCCGTTCTCGTACAGCAGCACGATGTGGCGCCCGGACGAGATGGTCCTGGCCACCCGGGAGAACATCGAGTCTGCCAGAACGTACGTCCGGAGGAGCATCAGTCCAGGCGGCGGTTGGTGATTTTTCTTCAACTTAAACATATACTCATCCATACACACACACATGCACACACACACACACACACACACACACACACACACACACACACACGCACTCACTCACCGAAACACTGTACAAAAGAACGTATATAAAAGGGACAATATATAATCTCCATACGTCGATGAAGTTTAAACATCCAGGTAATAAGACAGTAAAACGTGTCTTGTGTCTTATCTATTGAACCATTTATTACCATCAGGGGTTCAGTATATTGGGACATTTCAATGAAAGTATGAAGTTGTGATAAACAGACGCTGGAATCTTAACGTGTACAGGAACAAACATCAACCAGGCTATCATAGACGCTGCGGACCTGCTGAGGAGGGTGACGGACGACCAGCCCAACTCGCCGCGGTCTGCCTCCCTCATCATCTTCCTCACGGATGGGCTTCCGTCTGTGGGCGAGACTAAACCCAGAAACATCATGGTATAGTGGATTAACTCATCTGTCTACTGCCCACGTCTGCTGCTGTGTGTTATACCCCCATTCCACTAGGACGGCGCTGTCGCCGCGCGCTCTCTGCGACCTAAAATGTAACAGAGCTCTCAACGAATTTCATAGATGAAAAAAACCGAATCTTTTCACGTTTTGTGTTTTGTTGTCTTTTCAATAACACTTTTACATTTTTGCATGAGGAATTTAGAGTATGACGGTGCTATAGGAGAGTGCGTTAACGTTAATCTGCATGTACCCGTTTCCCTCCCCGTAACGCTGCAGGTGAACGTGAAGAACGCCATCCGCGAACAGGTGTCCCTCTTCTGTCTCGGGTTCGGCAATGACGTAGACTTCTCGTTCCTTGAGAAGATGTCGCTGGAAAACCGCGGGCTGGCGCGGAGAATCTACGAAGACTCGGATGCCGCGCTTCAGCTTAAGGTGCATCACGACTTCTACAAGTCGTTAGATAGAAAAAAAGTAGAAAGGGCACGATTATAATGCCCGATAAAGGCCGGGGAGACAGTCAAGTCTTTCTCAGCTCCAAACGTTTTTCCGTTGGACATAAGTTCACTTTCATTCACATGTATCATGGAAAGACCTTAGCTTGGAGACTTTCACTTCATCCAATATATACTTAGTGAAACGTAGATGAAGCACATATGAATTAGCCTGGGTCATTCTAACTCATGTATACCTCTCAGGGCTTCTATGACGAGGTGGCCACGCCCCTGCTGTTTGACGTACAGATGAGATATCCGGACAACCTGGTGACTGACTTGACACCTGTAGACTTCAACACCTACTTTGATGGGTAAGAAAGTGTATTTTCGTAGAGTATCTCCTTCCAATGTCTCTAATGTATCGATATTTATGTATTCCATCCTTTCTATCATTGTATTTGTGTATATTTTATGTCTATGCCTATGTCTATGTACGTAACGACCTTTGGAAGAGTAGCTTTAAATTGCTGATTGTTGATCGACAAAGGCATATACGGTTAGCTTCTGACAAGCTACAGAGGCGGCAGGAAAAGGCCAACTGAACTGCGGCTAACTCCTCTGGCATGTTATCTGTCTATTTGGCCAATGTCTACTCTTCCTAGCTACCTCTGGAGTCTGGTAGAGGCTAATATACTGTTATACATAACTAAGTTCCTTTCACCTGTCTACCGTTTCTTCCCTGCGCGATCGGACCCTAAGTGGATAGTATAAACCACTGTTGCGCAAACAGTCTTGTTACCTGGATGTCTAACCTTCATCAACGTAAACCACTGTTCGTCAGCTGAACAGTTGAAGGCACCAACGAAGCGTTCGTTTGTCGCCCGCAGGTCGGAGCTGGTGGTGGCCGGCAGGTTGTCTAACGAGGTGGGCAGGACGCTGGACGTGTCCGTGGTGGGGAACACGGTGGACAGCCAGCTCACCCTGGAGAAGGAAGTCAACGTCACCGCACCGCACAAAGCACTTCTCAAGTATGCCATTCTAAAGTAGTGGTTAGTTCAAAGATGGTCTGCTGTTGGCTGTGCATGGTATCCTGATAAAGCTGGGAGATGTCAGTTGTGCTAAATATCTATCAATGTTTTCCGGGTTACATCCTTCATATTTGTACCCTTGGCTGTACAGTTTCACGGTACACATCCCAAAAGACCGCGTGAAATTCCTTTTCACAATCAAGGATTACGTATTTCCCAAACCTGTTAACTGCTCACTCCGCTTAAGTCAGTGTCCCACCGCCTGTACGTCTACCAGATCGTCAAAGACACAGGAGTCTACGGACCCGGACCGTGCAACATGGGGGAACCTATACGGAGGGGTCAAGGGGCCAATTCCTAGCCTAGGCACATAGGGAGATAGGCATGCACACGTCTATACTACTAATCTAAGACTAATGTTAGACTAAATCGATGCCTATCCCTACCAGTCGCCAGGCGGTTGGAGACTTCACCCAGCGCCTCTGGGCCTACCTGACCATCAAACACTACCTGAAGCAGCGGCTGATCGCCACGCCTGAAGAGAAGACCAACCTGACAGCCAAGGCGCTGGAGCTGTCACTCAAGTACAACTTCGTCACGCCCCTTACGTCTATGATTGGTGAGGGGTGTTCAGTTTTTTTTTAAAGACGTTATTTCATAGGGGGGGGGGTGGAGTGGCATCGAGTAGAGCCAAGAGTTCCCGGGTTCTATCCTCTGACATGCCCTTGGGACTTTCCTCACTTGTACTTGACGGTGGAGTGACGCTTACCAGGCCTTCTCGGCTAATCCATTGTCTAAAGTGTATCCTAACACTGATGAGGACACGCAAGGATTTGCCAAGAACTGCACATTTGCCACATAAAACTGTAACTTGTATAGGGGGTTACACAGAGTTCATTTTTCAATGAAATGTTAAAGGTTTCTAATGAAATAGTTCCCGTACGTTCAGAGCAAGCTCACCAACAATAAAACCTGTTATGGTCAGATGTAAATACGTATCATTGAAGCAAGTCCGACTAAAAGCAAGGAAAGGTATGCTGTGCAGTGTCCTTTGATGGTGCAAATCTTGCCAATCATAACAGGGGGCGCTGTTGTTATTCAGCAGTTGAAGTTGGAAAAACAAATTTGAATTCATCTTATCTTTTGAAAAGGATTGTTCAGCAACTCTCATGTACATAGCGGTATTAATGAGTCTTTAGATGTAGTTAGATATCAAATCTCTGTTACCACTGGAACTATTCTTCTGCTTGTCACCATGACCTGTACTTAGCTCATCAGAGCATAAACGTGCCATAAAGGTCTTTCATTCATTCATTACTCAGTAAATATTCAATAAATATATGTGAATATGTCAATCATTGTTCCTATGTACGAAAATGTGTCATATGACATCATCTTCTTCGTTTATGTTGAAACGTTCGGTTCTCTGTTTACGTAAAGATGATCTAATCGCATTGAGTTTGAAGAAAGTCAGTTCCACCTAGGGGTCCCGATGCAGGTGGTTCAATTCAGCCTGGTCTCCGCGTTGATATCTTGTGATAAAATGTGATTTTAACCTGTAGCAACAAGAGCAACAGAATCTATAACTCAAATTTAAAAATCACGAGATATCAAAACCGCAAGTTACGCTTCAGTACCGTTACAAGTCGCTAAGTGGCCCAAAATCTAATCATTTCCAGGTCTCAAGGCAATCCATCCAGGGCTTCTCGACTACTGTTTATCCCCAAACGCTACCGTAAACATGATCTTCGTGGCAAAGGCAATAAGTAGATGTCTCTTCCCATCACACAACAGTTTGTTCTATGCCGTATTTCTGCCTCCATGAACGAAGTTGTTTTTCTGTGCGAACAGTGGTGAAGCCCGAGGAGAAGGAGGTTGCCGAGGAGGAGGAGAAGGAGACGGACGAGGCAGCAGACGTCCCCGGCGGGTCGTTCTCAGGAGGCTTGGCGGGGGGCCGAGGGTCGTCCCCAGGCTCGGCGGGGGGTGCTGGTGGAATAGCAGGAAAATTGAGTCCAGTGGTGGCACCCAGCGGGCGACCTAAAGGTGCGTTTCCGTGGCTGGGGCTGATGCCAAAAGGGCCGTCTGGCCAGAGTGGGGTAACACCATTGCAAGATCCATGGCGGTCGGTCACGGGATTCCGACCAAACATGGGAACAGCAGATTTGGTGGGACCACGGACAACGCAGTTTCTCATGGGGACGGGGTTGCCTTCAATATGGCAAGGTACGGTGGTATAGAATAAACGGGAGGAACGCTAAAGAAAAAGTGCGGTGGTCAATGGGCTAAGTTAGTGTCAGCAACAGAGAAACAGTCTCGGCATGTCCATCTTCTTTCTCTTCTAGGCCAATCAAAAAGTCGACCGATAATGGCTTCAGCGTCAAGACCACCTAGTCGGGGAGGTGGCGGAGGCGGTCATTCAGGTAAGAATGCATTGTTTCTCATGTACTAGTATGTATGTGCGTGTGCGTGTATTTTGAGGCGGCGAGGGGCGTCACAGTGTTCAATGTACATACATGTATGCATTGAGTATTTCAACCTTGAATATAGATACTTTATCTAATACACTACTAGTGCATTAGATAAAGTATTTATATTCAAGGTTGAAATACTCAATGCATAGGCTACTAAAGTTCATTTCCTACTACAGTAATAGGACCGCCTTTACTCTTATAACTTTTAGTAGAAACCAAACGTTTTCTAATTAATCGTCATTGTATAATTTTTGTTATCATCACTTTCACATGTTAATTAAAGATATCTCTCTTAATAAAATCATTGACCTTTATTAGTATACTTTCTTCATGATTACTTTCAATCCCTCGGTTAGACGATCCCGTCTATATGTACATGTATGATATGATTGTATATTTGTCTTGTGGTGCAGCCAACATAATCAGTAAGTTTGAGCACGGCACCGCTGTGTATTACACGTATAATGTCTTTATATGCTGCATCAAATTAATAAAAGATTGAAAAAAAAAAAAAAATGGAAACATGCAAAATTTCTTCGCCATTAAATTTTCGCTACAGCGACAAATTTTATCATAAGGTTTAGTATACGTTTAAACTTTACAACATGCCAGTCAAAGACATCGGAGCAGTTTAAAAATGGCATTTTTGAATTTCTCTTTTTGTGAGCTGGAGTTTGTAAGTAACAGTTGCCCTGTGTTCGTTGTACAGTTGACGGTGATCCACACTTCATAGTGGACATGCCTGGGCTGAACGCCACGCTGTGTTTCGACATAAACGGAGAGGCAGGGGACGTCTTGAACCTCCTACGGGATCACGGCTTGGGTGAGGGCTAGTACTAGTTCCTCTGAGGTTAATTTCGCCATGACATCTAATTAAGCGTTACAAGAGCGTACTTCTAGTTCTCCTACGGGCACTACGATGCATTCGACTGTGTGTGCGATAGTCAGTTGTGACTGCATAAACTCGAACAGATAACATATACTATAGACTGATGTGTCTCATACATGTATATGCATGATATTTCAGGATGGATGCACTCACCGCTTCTGCATTGCTTTCAAGTGTGGGGTTTTGGTGTAGGGTTTCCTAATAGCAATTGTTTCCAATTAATTAACACCCCCATTCCACTTGGACGGCGCTCTGGTCGCGCTCTCACGGCGACGTCGACCTCAATTTGGCCAAATCATAGTTTTGCTCACGGGCAATACAAATTGGCGAATAACTACTCGCTTCCAATTTAAATTGAACTCCTTCCAATTCTTATTGTCAGTGGTTCGAAAAGCGTTTCAAAATCCTGTGATTTACGTTTCTGTTATAACGAAGAATGATAAAATATATTTATTGCAAACAGTTGCAAGAGGTGAAGGTATGATTGAGAAGACAACAAAGCACATAAAACATTAAAAAAAAATTCGTTCTTTATCTCTGAAATTCGTTGAGTGATTGGTTAAATCGGTCGCTCATAAAAAGTTGCTGACATTTGAGATTTTGGTCGCGCAGAGAGCGCGCAAGGGTCGCCGTAGAGATTCCACTTGAGCACGTTTTCCAGGAGTTCGGCGCTCTTACGGCGATCTGGCCAATTTTAGGTCGCCGTGAGAGCGCCGTCCAAATGGAATGGGGGTCTAACGTACTATTGACGAGTACTATTGTCAGCCCCACCAAGGAGCACACAGAAGACCATTGATTTAAAGATTACGTTTAAGTTTTTAGAAAATACCAATTTTTTACGTCAACGATAAAGGAAATTTACTTTCTCTGGCACTTTAAGACTGACGGACTGTTTCCAGAAAAGACCAACTTTCTACGTGAAGAATACAGGAAATTTAATTTCACTGGCGCTTTAACATCCTGGTGTCAACCCACAGGTACGGTGGTAAACGCTCGCGTGGTGGCCGCGAAGAGGATTCCTGACGGGAAACAGAAGCTCCCCACGTACTTCGGAGAGCTGTCCATCGTTGTTGGATCCACCAAAATCTACGTCACTCCGTACAAGATCATCATCCTCGGGCGTGACCCCGCCCACGACCTGGTCATCCCCTGGGGAAAACGGTCCAAGCTCATCCGGGGACCTGTGGACATCGACGTGCGCAGGCGCAGGATGTCCATCCGTCACGTGGGGTCAGGTGTGGAGTTCATGGTGCTGCAACATCCGGTGCGGGCGGACCACCCCATCAAGCCCGACTACCTGGGATTCTACGTACAGAACGGCAAGGGGCTATCAAGGGATGTTCACGGTCTCATCGGTAAGTATCATATCATATTTTTCAAGCCTGTTTTTGTTAAGCGCAATGAACCAACTCCCGGAACAACTTAGTTGTCTCCTTAATTTGATACCTAAACGTTTCTTTCCTGAACCGTCCAGGTCAATTTCACTATGGCACTGCAACCTTGCACATCGATGACGACCCGCAAGAGGGCGGTGTTAGAAAGGCAAGAATTTACATCAAGGACAGAAAGGTGGAAGTTCACGAGAAGGAGCGGAGGAACCACCTGATCAACAGAAGAGTTCAGTGCTGGCTGGCCCCCAACAACGCCGACCAGCTGATTGACGGCCACTGGAGAGACTACTTGGTCCCGGAGATGTTTACCATCAACAACTCACAGCTCGCGGGAACCGCCATCTTGTAGGCTTAGGGGATCATGGGAAGGGTCTTGTACATACTGTACTTTGACTACAATGATTGGTTACATTGATCACACTGTCTGTGTGTGTTGGGCTTGACGTACTTGGCCTTTGACACAGACTTGTTTAACGACTGACTTCACGTCAACGATAATCAGAACAACTGTAGCTGCAGCTGATTTGGATTTGTCATGTTCATGTTAAGACCGTTGCTTCCATTTGTTTTCATACATTTTCATTTAGTCACGAAAAAGCTGATTGTACTTGTGTTAATTCGCTTTGTAAAATGTATAAAAACACACTTGAGGGGTGAAGAGATCGTTAAGTTGTATGACGTTGTCTATTCTTACGACAGACCATTGATCGGTAACACTGGCGTTGTCAATCATGTGACATAGAAGAATTCCAATATATACTCTGTATAGCTTTTCAGATGTTCTATTATAGTACAATTAAGGAAATATGATATTTTTTTCGGCAAGACAAGAAGGCCTTCAGTCAATGTACTCTATTACGTGCTATGTACTTAGTTGTATTATATATCAAATTGTTTCCGAGAGATAAGATGGATTTTTGCGGTGTGTGGATATGTAGACCTTAATGAAAAGATAGAGGGATAATATATGAGCGTCGACTGTGTTGTTGGAGATACATGATGTGGACCTGACGACTAGCTTTAATAGTGAGAAATGTGATGCTACTGTCTCCCATATTTGTTCCCGCTGATATATGTTTTGTATTACCTGTTCCAAGGTACCTGTACCTCAGCTCAGCCACAATTTTCTGGACCATTTTGTTTTTCATTTTGGTCGCTTTTGCACTGTACAATATAACCAAAACGTGAGGTGGATTATTTTTTATATGATTTTACACTTTTTCCAACAGTTTAATACACAAGACAAAATGAACGGATCTTCACCCATTTTCCAAAGAATAGAAAATGTGCTTAATTAAGGACCATGTTGTATATTACTTAGTGACAGTGATCAGAGATGAAGATGACAGAACTATTAAGTATAGATCTGTGTGCGTACTTTGATGTACTGTTTCTCTACAATAGACTGTTGTTCTGTCTCCACCTAGCAACAATTGATTTCGACTACGTCTAGGAATTGTTTTGGTTTTGGAGTTATTTGGCCCTCGCAATCTTAAATCCTTATGAAGGCCGATTGATGATAGCTATATCTGCTAGCTTGCATGATATCACTTAATGAATATCATTATGTACAAATTAATGAACATATGAAAGGAGGGTTATTTTCATTTCATGTTGTCTTACCCAATGGTTGAAAAAAAGAGGATTCTTCACTTTTTCCTGACATCCCCAAAGGGGACGAGTCGTAGAGTTGTAAAATTGTACAATCTTCCCTCCAAACACGAAGATTAGGGGCCAACATTTTTGCAACAGTCACAAAACAAATACAGATTTCAACACACTGACATACAAAAGATCCTTTTCTGGTACAAATGGGTAACAAAAATTCAATATAGAATATTTTCAAGGGAAGATGTCACAAAAAGTAGAGACTGAGGTTCTAGAAACGGAGGAATTCATGTTGTATCCACCCAAAAATGTAGGCTTCTTTGACCCACTCTGCATCAGCTATAGATCTGCTTGGCATTAACGTTATCTACACCATTTGTAACTTGACACTGCAAAGACTCGGGAAGGGCGTAACAAATGAAGTGAACCAGTAATCATGGCTTCTATCAGTGAGAAAAGGGAGAGGGGGTGTCCAGAGTACCAGGGTCATGCAATATATAGCTGAACAGTAGTAGTCACATGGTAGGCACAATGAAAATGATAGTAAAACTACCTCAGTGTTGTACAGTCGTTGATACCCGCCAACACCAGGCTCACTCTATTTGACTCCTATTTGCCAGCAGAAATAGTTCTTTGAAAAAGCAAGGCCATCTATATCTAGCGGGCGCAGAAACGATAGTAAGGCCGTGAGGAGGCTACACACGCGCGGGGCATGTCTGCATGTTGCTGTTGGCATCCTTTGACTCCCACCTGAAACGCAATACTCGCTCCCATTCCTAAAGATGGCTGTCGCGCTGCCATCTCGCTGCGACCTAAATCGGATTTGCGTAACCCTCGTGATTGGAATATCATGAAAAATGTAATCGTATGACTGAAAAGGCATCAAAACGCAAACAGCGTAAAAATACTTTCTTTTTATCTATGAAAGTCGTTGAGTACTTTCAAAATTTAGGCCGCAGCGATGTCGCCGCCCTAGTGGAATGGGGGTGAACAGTAATGTTCTCGACATCTCCACGAAGTCCCGTGGCGCCAAACAGTTTTGTCGGAAATCATATTTCTGAGGATCCAGCCGAGTTGTGGGCGTACAGAGGAGAGCCGGCCATGAAATCACGGGAGATTAGCTGGAGATAGATGTGCCCAAACCCTCCCCTGGTCCCGCCTTATCTCTTCCTCGCACGACGTTCTAATCCCGGCAGCTGAAGCTCTCGGGTGATTATCACCACAGTAGTCAACGGGATTAAAGATGTACTCAGCAATTAGGAGGAAGGGAGTGGGGTGGCAATATAGCTCAATTTGCTGTTTTTGTATACAATAGGGAATGGTTTGCATTTCAGGACAGGCAGTTTGAACTTTGTAGCAGTTGCATAGTTCTTGATACAAATGCATATTGCATAAATGCATAAATGTACATCACATCACATCACACCAACTAATGCTAAGGTCACAATTGGAAAAAGGGGCCCTGCCGGGCAGTTCCCGGGCTAGCTGTTGGTTTGGCACTTTCGGGCGTTACCCCTACGTGGCCCCGTGGGGCACCCTGCGGCTACCGGTCTATTTTGGGGGCACGGCCGGGGGCCTAGAAGTTTTAAACACGGAGTTAAAATCAACGCGGGGCCGGGTGACCTAATCGTGAGAACACCGAGAGGTACCTTCTGGTGTCCGGCAGTCCACGGGGACAAATTTGTGTATTCGGGGCCCGGCCGGGACTACTCTCCCTACGGGCAGCGGTGCAAATGTGACCGTAGCATAACTAAACTACATCTACGGTATGGATGACATGTATACGTATGACTGGCGAAATTTGTCCTACGGGATTCTGTCACATATAACGCAATTGCGGGAAGACTTGTGACATTCTCAAACGATACAATATTGGAATGACGTATCAACGTACCCCACAAGACTCTAGTCACTTTGATAATCAATTGTGGGCAAGAAGTCTATAATCATAGCAAAACTATCGGTAGATTACTGTTTTCAGACGCAGCGCTGTAAATTTGCAACCTTTTATATCCCTGAACTACAGTTATGTACGTTTTATGGTCTGTTCAGACAGTCTTTCGAGGGCTGTTTACAAAGAATTACTCCCTTTATTTCAATATTAATATAATCAATATTTTAGCATCCCCCCAATTCCATTTTGATTGCTTTTTACCAATAAACCGTGATTCATGCCACCTTCCCACTTTACGTTCCTTCCCACTCCAGCGCTCCCGTTTTTAATTTACCTTCTTCATCACAAAAATTGGTCTCCTGCCCGTTTGTTGAACTTTCCAAATAAGGTAACCATTACAGTACGTCATATAGATAAAGTTTACTTAACGACACACGCCCCCATGTGCCCGTTTTACGGCATGTTGTGACACATGCATCCGACAACACAAAAGAAGCAGCACGAAAACGAGCTTTTCATGTCGAGTCACAAGGTACTCATTGCCCCGGCAATAATCTCTCACACCCCCTAATCAGCACCGGATCAGCACAGGGTGGCGTGCTCCACATTAATCAATGACTGGGCCGCTTTATAACACACTTCTCTAACATACCATCAAAATAATCTGTTCGGTTTGATGATGTATACCAAACGTGGTACGAAATCTGAGGGGAAAAAAGAGCTGAATCATTGTATCCAGTCAGTGAATCGTTGTACGTATCTACCAGTCTCTGACGAAGGACGCTATCTGAAACGTCTGTCCGTTTACACAATCCGTCCAGTTGCTTGTGAAAGGGACAAAGGCCACAACAAGTGTAAAGTTAATGCAAAAGGGTGAAAAAACAAGATGGTTAAATTTCTAAAGTAGACACCATAAACGTTGCAACAAGCATTGAAGCGACAAAACATGGTATCACAGCCAACAAGTATTTCATTCCAGTATTCAAGACAGTGACACTGGACCGTTCCAGTCGAACAACATAAGCCACGCCCCTGTTCTACACTCATGGCTACCACATTGGTGCCACTTTTACAATTATCGAACTAAGATAGTTTAACTTCTACAACTACAGTCATGGCTAGTGTCACATCTACATTAAAGTCCAATCAAGGCTACAACAAGACATGTTTTCATATTTTGGCACTTTCTTGTCATGTTGACCATCTCCTAATTTTTGAAAATTAAAGAGCGCTGGAGTCATTCATATCTACTTGCTGTTGCCTAACTTTTGTATTGTGTAAGTCATTACCTGGAAGTCTAACCTTCATAGACGCATTTTATCTATTTTTCTGTACACAGATAATCTGAGGGTATATCACATGGGTTGGATATCCAGATGTGTTGTATATGTTCTGATGATAATGTATTGTGCTTCCATGTGTGTAATTGCTTCATTGACCGGCATTACAGGAGTAATGCTTGTAGCCTGGTATCCAAACCTATTACACCTGCAAAGGCTCTTTCGTCTTAAAAAACGAAAGAGACTTGGCAGCTACAATATGAGGTTTGGATACCAGGCTGTAATTCTTACGGTTCCGTTAAGTCACTTTTAGTGTGAGCTTGAAAGTCTGCACATATATCTATGAAGCTACATGTATTCCAACTTCTTTGGCTCTTGGCCGACTGTACCAAGGGGCACTTGGCTTGGAGGTATAAATTCCAATTTTCCCATCTTGTCGAGAAGTAAGTACGGATCAGGTAAGGTCGATCACCAAGCACAGCCGGCTAGCCAGACAGCTGCCAAGAAGCTAAGGTCCGCACGGGGTGTTTCTGCAGGTCGAACAGGGCTGCACGTCGCAGGTTTGTTGAGCGTGAGAGTCAGAGAGCAGATTCATGATGACTAATAAGCTAAAGCTGCGCAAAGCAGTAGCTGGGTGAAGAAACTTATCTCGGAAGATGATGTATGAATTTTTAGCATGAAAGTTCATCTGAATTGGTAAATGAGATTAAGGAAAATAATTTGGAAAGGTTCCAATTATTTCAGTGATCGTGATGTAACGTTTAGCCTTTTTCATAATGTGTAATTTATGTTTTCTCACTTATTTTGGCAAGTTGCATCGAGCTGTTGTGAAATCATCTAAGCTGTGACTCACTCCTGCGGATTTCAGTGTGAGGGGTGGGGGTGTGCTAAAGAATGCAGGATGCTAGCGATGGATTCTACACCGCCCCCCCCCCCCCTTTCTCCTCCCCATGCATCCTCCAGAATGACACCAAAAGACGCCCTCCGAGATCGTTCCAGAATGAACCGCCCCCTGGCACCGGGAAATGAACTGTTTCCCTCCCCAAGATTGCCTTCTGCACTCGCTTAAATGACCGTTTAACGAATGACCAACACGCGCGAGTGGACAGCTCTCAGCCTCGGTATGGCCGTGTTTTGTGGTCCAGTGCCACGACATTGGCATTTATGAGCACTTGTTGTCCAAACGCAATCAAACCAAGGAAGCTGTGGACCTCACGCAATCATTGTGTTATCCTAGATCAACGTCGGCGCCGGAAATTGCGAGTTTCTCTTTTCTGCTTGCTTGGCTTCGTATGCTCGGATACGTGCATACGTGTTCACATGGGCTACTGGGGTAGCATATATGCATTTTACGATGGACTGCTTTAAATTTCAATTTGCCGTAAACTGATATCATTCAGCGCAAGACTGATTTACAAACAGGTATCTCATCTTTATGGTAGAACAAGAACAAAATTGGAAACAGGGAGAAGAAATAAACTGTAACGATATTACACTGTCTACAGATTAAACACCTGTCGTACCCGCCATGCATACGCACTATTAATGTGTAGAGTGCTATCAGCCTAGTATCACATACCTCATGGCTCCATGCTTTATGGTGCTGTAGGCTTCAATGACTCAGCAGCTCCAAGTCGACCAGTGAGAGCGCAGAGAAGAAGGTAGTCTGGGTACCATCCTAGTTACGTTGATGAAGGTTTGACATCCAGGTAATGAGATACGCCAAAGATGATTACTCAAGCAACTGGATAAGATTTTGAAACAGTCAGACGTTTCAGACAGTATCCACAGTCTTTCGTCAGTGACTAACGATAGGACTCAACTCTCAGGCAGAAACTCTCAACTCTCAGGCAGAAACTCTCAACTCTCAGGCAGAAACTGGTCCATCCAAAAGACAGGCCTGAAAAAGGCATCAAAGCCAATGTCATCTACAAACTGCAATGTGAGGAACCGAACTGCAACAACACGTACATTGGGGAGACAAGTCGACCACTAAAAGAAAGGTACAGTGAACATTGCAGAAAGAGCGCTAACCGATACTCCTCTGCCATTTTCCACCATCTAAAACACAACCACTCATTCAATCTCGAATCCACGGACATCCTAGGTCGTGAAGCCCGCTGGTTCGAACGGGGAGTCAGAGAAGCAATATATGAGAGGATGTACAACCCCGCCCTCAACAGGAAAGGGGGTCTACGCGTTCAACTGTCAGGCACCTGGGATAATGCACTGCCCACCACCCCCCACCCCCGGACAAGCAACATTTAGTTACTGTTTTACTGTACTAAAACAACAGTAGCTAATTGAACTATTGGCATAAAACTTTGTCTTGAATTAACCTTTTTTTAAAGACTACTTCAAGACATCCCAAAATAGTCTTAACCTCATTAACATATCTATTCAGAGTTTTGGTATAAAACCTGGTGTTCTCAGTCCTATCGTTAGTCACTGACGAAAGATAGTGGATACTGTCTGAAACGTCTGACTGTTTCAAAATCGATCCAGTTGCTTGAGTAATTATTTTTGGACCATCCTAGTTAGTTTATACTAAGGTCACATTTCCTAACGGGGGCCCGGCCGGGCTGTTGGCGTGAACGAAAACTAAACAGTTCATATCAAGAATATACGCAAATGGTGCTCATGATTCTTTCAACTTTGTTGTGTTTTTTTAATTTTTTTTATATCATACTTTTCGTTCCCGCAAACTGCCTGGCCGGGCCCCGGTTTGGGATTTGTGACCTTAGCATAACCGGGGCCCTATACTCTCTCCTAACCTCCTAGTTAGTGTGTCGTGGCTCCCGTACTCTCCCCTATGTTAAGGAAGAGTATGGGATCCCGGTAAACTAACTAGGTTGGTACCCAGGCTATAGGAAAGAGGCTCGACAACATGTCTGCATGGACATCACGAGCGTCCAGTTCTCGAGGCAGTCCTGCTGGAATCCCACGAAACCACAGGCGGTGACCTGTACATAATACAAAAGGACAACGGGCTGTACCAACCGCACCGGATCCAATCTTTGACTATGTATCATTGGTAGGGCAAGGAGAGTAGAAAAGTATGCCAACATATGGAAATACCGATAATCAGTAAGCAGGCCTCGAATGATGTTTGATCTCAATCTAATTCATTTACTTATCACAGTAGAAATTCAACCATTTAAAATATCAATAATCGGTTGATAAAGTACTGTGAACTCGCCCCTCCGTATGGCCTCACAAAACCCCGTCAGTGTAGCGGATACGGTTTGTGTATTCAGATATCAGACTCAGTTGGGTTGGCAGGATATTGGGGAGGGACATGAAATATGGCCAGGATAGGTGAGCAAACCAGACATTGGGGGTTATCTCAACAGAAAATCATAAAACATTTCTTAGATCAGGGCTCAATTCTTTCCAGGTTTACAGATTTTGTACCTCAGATGTGCTAGTGGAGACTGTGATATGTGGTAATAAAAAAATGCAAATTAGGATGGACACAACTTGTCAGTCTGAGAACAGTCTGAGCCAGCATACGATCGAGCATATCAATTTATCAAATGTCACATCAAGGTCGGTGGCGATAGCGATGGTCTAGTTAAAGACGGCGCCAATGCACACTCCAACGCATGGTGTGCTCGTATTATGCACGTACATTTACATGCTACAGGGATTGGGTGCCAACATTTTTGGCCTACAACCTCGACCTCTTGTACCGACTTTGTATCAACTTAGCTAATGCGGCATCCGTGAGATGAATGTATTCCTGTCAGAATGTGACAGTTATAACACATCACTGACCTTTACCCCACGACGTGTTTCCCTTAAAACTGGGGACGACATACCTCATTCTAGAGTAGAAAAGCTACGCCATTACCAGAAAAGTGCAAATAAAATACATATGAACACACGTCTTTATGTTTGTCTGGACAGTTGTCTAAGGCCACCAGACGGCGATCGCACTGCGACCTAAATTGGACGTGTGTATCCCTTGATTTCATAATTGAAATATCATGCAAAATGTTTAAGTATGGCGAAAAAGACACATAATACACAAATCGTAAAAAAATTCGTTTTTTACACATAAAATTCGTCGAGCGATCTGTCAAATTTTAGGTCACAGCGAGATCGCCGCCCTGGTGGAATGTAAGCAAGTTGTGCAAGGAGACCTGAAGTATGGGCGTTAGGTCCAGACAGAGACGAGACAGTTCGTGAGGGAGCTTTCATTTTCTACAACTCACGCGGACGTTGGAATTACTGAAAGCAATAACAAAGGGTCATAACTAAGCCAGTCGGTGGCCGGGCGGCGCCGGAGTTTGGTGTGTAAATCATTGCTGTAGCACGGAAAGAAAGTACGTTCTTATGAACCTTTTATCATTTTATGACTACAATGCAGAAGCATCCAGGGAGGCCTGGTAGGGAATAGCTTTGCTTCGTACCTGTATAGACTGGAAAACAAGGAAACGATTAGTCCCGAATGACCTTTTTAGACTATACCCATTTGTCAGTCTAAAATCAGTTAAAAGACGACATGAAAACAAAGAAGTCTACAATGACAAATAGGGCCGACAGCTATGTTAGAGCTTGATGCATAAACAATGCATAAACTCTGTTCAGATATCGTTATAGCAAACCTGTCTCAGTGGAACGTTGTGTTGATGCATGGCGGACCATGATGTGCGCATCTAGTCAACTAGAAACCATTTTTACCTCGTCCTGTACAATCTTAATGGAGATCCGTCACTAGCGTGACAGTTCGACATCTCGCCTAATGGTTTTCAGCAGGACGAATTTAGATAAGCTGATTTTATTTTCGTGAACAGCACGACACCGTGTCATAGTGACTTGATGGGTCTACTTTGAACTCTATTATCGGTGGCACAAGTACGGCACACCCGTGTGCAAAACACAATCATAAAAGGATATAATACATCAAAAGCAGTGTAGGAACAAAATTAGGTAATGTAATTATCAAAAGAAAAACATAAATAACCTAACCTACAAAACAATGAGGAAAACGGATGGGGTGTTACTTAAAATAAGTTAATGTAACGCCAAACCCAATTAACATACAGCAATAACATACAAACTACAGGGACCGAGTTAGCCAATTACAGCCCAGGTCAGAAGTTAAGGCCGCTTGGAATGAGTTGCGAGAGTATGGCGTCTCAGTAATGGGTCACTCCGAGTGTCGCGGGTGTCAGGGATTCTTGTACCGCAGTATAACCGCCAATCAAACACCATTCTGGTGTAAAACGGTAGCTGCGATGCCGACATGACCTGTCTGATACCGGGGCCAGACTGGAATAACAAACGTGTGCGTCATAGCGATGCAATATTCGCATGATGTTGTTAGGCCATGCAAAATAACATCAACTATAATATAGATGCACTTAACTCCAACCCAAATAATCTCAAAGGAAAAGTATCGAAAAGGCCTAAATCACATACAATATATTGTATGGAAACATTCTGGGATCTTCTTATTCAATGCATAACATTGTTTTCTAGCGTTTATCATGGAATTGTAATGATGTGTTTGAACAAAGCCGCTTTTACTAGTGATCCAACACCGCAAATTTATCATTATGTCAATTACCGTCACCGATGAACCTTCGTGCGAATACAACAAGGCACTAGCTACAAACTCCCGAGCTCCAAACACAAAAATCACCTCAATACTACCTGACGCGTGAAGTGAAGGCATCTAATGTTACGGTCCCATTTGCACCGGTGGCCGTAGGGGGTGTAGTCCCCTAAGACACAAATTTGTTCCGATGGACTGCCGACTACCTCCCGGTATCATTCGCACGATTAGCTCACGGCGTCTATTTGTTACCGGCTTCCGCGTTGATTTTAAGTCCGGTCTAAAATGATTCGGTGTCCAAAAGGAGCCCTGCAGCCGCAGGGTGTCCCACGCGGCCACGTAGGGGTCACGCATGAAAGTGCAAAAAAAAACCCCAACCCAGCCCGTCAACTACCTGACGGGGCCCTTTTTTTTCAATCGGGACCTACGCATAACCAAACTGTGTTTGACAAGGTCACTGGTAGCCTTTTGGAATTCTCTGACCTTTTTGACATTTACATTTAAAGGCTTCGAATACTTAAACATGTTTGGGTCCCATGTTTTCATACATGGTGCAGAAATGCACGGCAACAGTCTTCGATATTCTACGTCTGTGCTGTGTCGTCAGTGGTAATCAACAGCGGTGATGCGTGATATGCAAACTGTAATATGCCAAGAGATTGTTTTCGAAAAAAAGAAAGATGTTTTCGTGATGTTTCGATAACAAAGCATCACGATTTGAGTATTCCATCTTCAATTGCCATACCAATGACTTACAAATATACATGGATTGGTATGTACACATACGCCAGCTTCAGATCTGTGGTCATATTCTTTTTTTGTAGTGAGAACGTTTCCCCTTGCAATTGTGATCGGTCTACCATATGCAGTATGTTCTCTGATGAATGCTTCACGTTTCTCCCCTCAGTTGAAAAATCGGGTAATCGACAAAATCCGATTAGATTCTGTAATACAAAATTGTCTACATTTTGACGCCTCCATCTTCCCGAAAACACTTACAATATCCATGTTGGCTCCACGCTTGAGGACGTCATGCATACTAAACGGAACATTAATGTCTAAAATGTGCAAAACCGATGAAGGCTTACCATCCATTAACCAGTTGAATTACAATGAAATTCGGTTACAAAGGCGTGAAACCGCAATTCCAGTCTTACCTTATTGTAAGTTCACACTTAAAAACTAACGTCCTGATTTTGACAACACAAAGTAGTATCTCGCTATAAAAAAACATCACCGCTCACAATTTCATCAGGGTCGCTTTGAACACACAGTGACATAACAGTCTGAAACTTTGTTCGACATGGGATCAACCTGCACAAAATAATCATCAATTTGCTGCACCAGTCAATCGGAGTGCATCAGTCGAAATCTGTGTCATTCGGTATGATTGCATTGCGTACCGACCGCTCACATCCACACCCATCAACGACTTGATGAGAATTGTGGCATGGGAAGATGTACAAAATTTGATTTTGTGCACTTGCGGTCATATTCTGTCACATATTCTGTCACCTGCATGATTTGGCACAATTCCTAAAAGTTCAGTACTTTGAGGCAGGATCTTCCGAAAGTTCAGAACATTCCGTTTTCTAGGAAACTTGCTGTGCATGTCAATGTGTTTTCTTTTGAAATTTTGTTCAAGCAATTTTTGTTAAGTTCACACAGGACACATGATTTTGATAAAAGAATATTACGTAGTATATCAAACCCCATCTAAAACTTCCTTCACGCAAATCTCGGGTCTCGCGGTTGATTGATTGATTGAGAAGATGACTTGACTGAAAACGTAGGATGGATTTATGCGTATCGGCAGCACGGAGAAAGCGATGTAATTTCTTGTATCAGAGTTTTCCAGCTTGTGGCAAAGGAAATGGGTGGTCGGCTTCTTTTGAGTCAGGCTTTCAACAACATGGTCTGAAATCATAGAAGACGTTCATTCGCAACCTACGATAACATCTATAAGCGGTGAGATTAAGTGGCTAAGGCTGAAAGTTGATGAACAGCTATTCACACACACGTGCACTATGAACATCATTTTCAAGATCAGCTCTAGATTTCCCATTTTATTAGATCTTAAGTATGGGATTCAACGGGATGATGGCCAGAGACCAAAGTCTGAAAAGAAAAGAAAGTTACTAAGGCTATAAGTAGACACACAAGTATCCAGAAACAAAGGTAATGTTTAAGCTCAACACAAAATTTCTTAACATCGCCCCTGTTGAATTTTGACCAATGGTTGTTCGCCATATAATATGTTACACCTAGCTGGAATTTATCCGAAGGGCAGTTGGGGGGTTATCAAAATATTGATGCTGTATAATGCGACGGTTGACTATCAAGGTCAATATCAAGGTACCATTACAATTATGCTTTTGGATGCAGAAAAATATTATCTGCAGAACCAGAACACTCTCCTCTGGAGTTGAGTCTCCCTTGCGGCCTGTGATAGCAATAGAAGCATGTGTAGATTGTTGCATTGTTAGATTTATTACATACAGTGTGTGTGTGTGTGTGTGTGTGTGTGTGTGTGTGTGTGTGTGTGTGTGTGTGTGTGTGTGTGACAATGCCTGAGGTATATCAACACTGACACAGTTGTGCGCCCTGATGACGACGTTTCAACATTAGCATACAGTACGTTCACGTGTCTCCAACAGGATGACGTCACACAACCATAACAATGAGTACCGACCGTCCATGGCAATGCCGTCTCGCTGCTAAACGAGATACGTCCTGTTATCACTGCCCCTGTCTCAGGTCTACGGCAAACCGAACAGTTATCACAGAATTTCCAATGTTGAATATTATTCCCACTAACAGTACATGTTTTTACATCGCGTGAGTGACGGTCACACTCTCATGCCCGTCCTTTATGATTGAATAGTTAAAAATTTCCGCTGTCAATACTATTCCATGTAGTCGTGCCTAAGGACCTTCACACTGACGCCACTGTGCCGTCTAGCGCTGCGGGGCGTCTGTTAGGACTGTTTTGTCTTCATCTTTGATGACGAATGATATTCCGCCAGCCCGGGTTATCCCTGTCCCTGGTGCTGAATACATTACACAACAACATCGCTTTCAGTATTGTACACTTTACATTGCCGTTTCTGTCTCCCAATTCAATTCGGGCAATTCGCACTCTAATAAGCTGATACCACTGATGCTGGAAGACTATGGCGTTCGTTAACGCTACCAGCCTGGTATAACATCGATATCACTAGAAAACGAGTGTGTCTACGGTTGTGATGATCATACAGTTGAGGTGGCATTCTTTAAAGTCTCAGTCTCATTAACTCGGTTCAGTTGGTTCTATCGACAAAAGCAGCAAACCTGTTATAGAGCTAGTTTCCACGATATAGAACGCAGTAATCAGAGATAACAGACTTCACCCCCTTACCCATACGCCTCATCCTGTCGCACAGACCACAATAGCAGCACTGATGATGTATGACGGTGACACACACATTCATACATACATACATACACTGACATGAAAACACACATATAAACAAACGCACACATACACTCACACATAAAAACGCACACATACAATCACACACACACACACTGACATACATACACACCAACATACTGACATAAAAACGCACAAATACAAACACACACACACACACACACACACACACACACACACACACTCACTCACATACATACACACCCACATACTGACATAAAAACACACACATACAAACTCACATGCACACAAACACATGCACATACATACCCATGCACACTAACACGCGCTGGCGCACAGGCAGACAGACAAGCCAAGAAAAGACTTTAGTCCCTTTGGATGAAGTAGAAACAACGCAGTCTTCCTATTTATCAGTTACACGGCGTACAGACACAAGAGAGAAGTAATTAAACAATTGGGAATGTAAAGAACCGGATATAATGAATGGAATGCGACAGACAGTCTGACAATGAAGTCATATATTCGTGCCAGTGAAATATAGATGTCGGGCATCAACTAGTGCCAATATTCTACTGAGAATCAAATGAAGGATGTTACTATCAGATAAAGTCAGTATTTCTCATGACAACGGTCCTTGTGAGAAGTTCCAAAGAACTACAACTGACGTGATTACTATATTGTACGAAACAATCACACACACACACACGCTCACATGCAGAGTGAAAGAAATGTTGGTCAATCTAAAGTCGTTGTTACGCCGTATGTAGAGTATTTAGTATTCCAAATGTGTAGCTTACAGTTCTATACAGAACCGGACGCTACACAAAATGGCTCGGGGCAGTTAATCAAAATCAATGAATATCCGAGGACGTGTAAAAGAAAGAGAGGAAAGAGAGGTTTAGCTAAGTGTTACATTACAGCCGGCAACATCAGTAGATCGTGTTAAAAAGAAAAGAAAGCGAAGTTGTTGTCAGCACTAGAAATGAACCAGCCCTGCCACTAACACTCCTGGGTAGGCATACATGCAGACCACACGATCTAATCACCCGGGTACACGCAAGTCAATTGGCCACATGGTGCATTGGGTTTAGGCATAAATTGTGCTTTTACACTCTAGACTTCGAACATAACGTTTTCGGAAAGCGCGAACAGACAAAATATGAATATATATTTTCAGGTTTGTGAAAAAAATTCACAGTGATATTTGCTGCTCATTTGAACGAAGGTATTGTACGAATCTTTCCAATTCTTCAATAGAAACGAGCCAACTGAAAACAAAACACAAACAATGAAATGCATGTTTGTATAATTACGTACAGAATTCATCCCGTTGGATTGGGAATATTTTCATTTCGTGCCGTCGCTTCCATACTACTGTATGTGATGCGCATCATAGAATAATAATTACAAGACAGCGCGTACCATTTTACGTTCACCTATGGCCTAGTACAAGTATTAGAACCTAGTAGTGGATTCAGACATGCAATGTGATGTTTTGATTCGGCACTTTGTTGCCCGATGCACCGCTACCCTGAGGCGGGGTTTTCCGCCAACACGACGCGCCGTCACCAAACAGAACCGCACGTCAACTGCGCGCGGCATGGACGTGTTTCCGCCTCCATTCTTCGCTTTTCAATACCGCAGCGATTCCAACTGAAAGATTTATGAAGCTGGTCAACAGAAAACCATCTGATACACGCGGCGGCCTTGGACAGGGGACAGTGTCGACAGTAGAATGTGATTTCTCGTCTGATTGTTTAGGGTGTTTGACATCCACAAACTCCAGAAAGATGAAGTAGAATGTCTGAATGATGGAATTATTAGCTACTATTATTAGTAAATAAATAAATGTGTCCACCCAGCAGGTATAACGAGCGGCGATGATGGCTCCAGGGAATGAAGGTTGAGGAAATGAAAATGGATTATTTCAGGCGGAGCTTTTTATTCTAACGGCCGCGGGAAGCCAAGAGACGAAATACGGTGATTTTTGAAATCCCTTTGTTACCGCCCGTTAATCCGGACAATCGTGGCGCCCATTCACGTCGGGTTTGTAAGAATTGATAAAAACATCCCGCATTCATATCGGCACGTGGCGCTCCCAGCAGGGCTCTAGTAACGCCGGGAAGATTACAGGGCGGCCTGCGCATGCGCGGGGAGACGTCATAACCTAGGGGATCGACCGCATAGTGAGTGAACCCTACAGCGCATACATTATCAATATAATGGACTGGTCGGTGTCAAGAACTCGCTCGCAGCCACCGGTGCCGGGGACCGGGGAAGCTGGGGTGGTGCACACCAGACGCTGATGGCGTTACACGCCGCCAGTAATCCCAGGATTTTCGGCACGGATCTCTCTCTCTCGCCGTCGCGTCTTACACGATGAGCTCGGAAAGCCCCGCGTCTCCGTTTGAGGGATCAAGTCTTCATGATAGCGTTATGCGTGCTGCCTCTCATCCCGTCATTCCATTACCACTGTTGTTGGGCGCTTAACGACCTGTCCGGGGTTTGGTGCAAAATATGTGGCTACGGAAAGCTCGAGACTACCTCATGGGGAGCGACACGGAGGACGAGGCGACAACACCCCCTCCCCAGCCCCCCAAAAGGGAGGTGACCACGCCTCAGAGCGGGGGGAAGGTGTCGCCTGGGTCCATGAAGGCGTTCCCCTTCCCTCCCACCCCCATAGCCGAGCCCCCGGAAGCGGACCTCAGCCACCTGACCGAGGAGGAGCGTGCACAGATAGAAGCAGTGTTAGCACGGGCTAAAGAACTACAAGACAAGGAAGAGCAACGAGTCCGGTCAGTAATCATTGCCCTCCCTTTCATGCCATACAGATTTACCTCTCCTCCGTGATCCCTACATAGACATAATTCGTTTACTTTTGCCAATAACAATCGGAAATATTTGATTTGGGAGTGGGTCGGTTATGTTAAGGCGCATGACCTGCAATAAAGGTAGATACTTAATGTAATATTTACTCACGACCGGAAGGCATATATCATTAATCTACTTCAGTTGTTGTCGTCTTACTTTACAGAGAATTGGAAGAGGACTTTACAACGCTAGCGGAAACCGTGGTACAACAAGCGGCGACTAAAGCGCCCACCCCTGAAACAGCCCAGAAGTTGTGTCCCATATGCCATACCACCGAGCTGCCAGCAGAGTCCGGGTCGGAGAGAGGTGCTAGCGGCGCCGAGGGGAGAGTGTGCTATGATTGTGAACGTGTCGTCTGTGTAGCGTGCGGGTCTATGTCACCATTGTCTGTCAAAAAGGTATGTATCAGTCCGTCCTGTTTGTCAGCAGACTCCACACCTCATCTATGTACATGATAAGGGACGCATTACCATGTAAGTAGCGGTACCGGGTAGGCGTGAGTAGGTGTCCTTCATCCAGACTTATCGTGACAACTCTTAAGTGCATCCCTGTGCTGCCCCCTCCGTAATGGCCCCCGCTTCTGCCCCAACGCGTGGATCAATATCGTGCCTCATGAAAAGCTGGAGCCGGTTAAAAAATTCATCTGCCGCAGCATGCGACCGCCGGTTCCAGTAGCGTTACTGCTGCCGGTAATACATCACACAGCCGATTGGTACATTGAAACACATCTGCGTTCATCCGTTCCCTGTCTGTTCTGCCGTTGTCGTTCTACTTTAACCAGAAATAGGTATGATCTGCAGCTACAGTACAGGTCAAAATAGTGCAAACACGTACCTCTTGCTACTACACAATATATTACACAACTACAGAAATATCAGAGGGGTAGATCCATTGACCTTGTGTAGAAAAAACACAATCCACAACTTGCGACAAATACAGTCAAAAGTGTTGAAAGCTGCAGCATTCTTGTCTGCGAGCTGCAGACGACAAGAATACCCATGATGCCTTTTCCAAAATGGAGGCGCGCACAGTAGCAGGTGCATCATTCAGCGCCAGAGTTTCGGAAGTTAAAAGGACATAATCTTCACCCTACGTCTTGGAACTAGGGTTGCTTTTTTGTAGCTTTAGATAAAATATTTAGATCATGCTTTTATCTTTTTTACTCTCAGAACAACACCTTTGGCTACGATATCCTGACATCGACGTACATAAAAAATATATTTATCTTGTTTAAGAAAATGACATTTTTAATCGTTAGATAAGCTGTCCCAAATCCTGACTTCCATACAGCCAGGGTGATCTACACAAAAGGACCTTTCGTTTCCTAATGCCGTCGGCACCTCAGAACCTTTATCATATAAAACGATTCACACAGGGATCCGACGTTGCATCAAAGTACCTCATATATTCATCTTCCTGACAGCAAAGCCTGGCGGAATGCGAAAGTTTTAATGAAAATATGATCTCGTGTTAGATTGCAACATTTGATACATCCTAATAAGAAACGCATCCTGGTGGAGCTGTATACATCATTCTGGGGGAATGTTTTTAATGGTTGGCGGTGCGAGAGGTGTTTATGTTGACGCACGTATCAAACTTCCGTCTGAACGTGGTTCAATAGTCAAACGTATCGTAGAGCTGCGTCCTACCGTGTTATCATCAGCGAGCTTGAAATGCGCATGTTTATCTGCCATGCTGCACAATCCTGGCGAAGTGTGGCTAGAGAGATACCAGTCCTGTTTTGACATTTACGCACCGAAAGTTGAAAAGCCTTTTACGGTGGCGCATTCATGTCCTATCAGCGGCACATGGACTGGGAAATACATGGCATAACACACATTATAACATTTGGCAGTTGATTTGATTTATTTAATTGGCTGTAAAAAGAGTACAGCCAGGGCTGTCCAACTCGAACCGAAGGCTATTAGAAAGCGTTAGCCCTGGTAACAATATACAACATTTGGCAGTTAATCAACACAGCACTCGCAAATACTACAAAAGGACGTAGAATTTACCTAGCTTTAATGCAAATAGTGGAGAGCGAGTTTCATCCACGGATGCCATATGGTTAAAAGTTTCCAAACATTGTGGGGGTAAACGCGGGGGACCCTGAGGTCAAGTGACTGGGCAAACAGACCCCAGCGGTACGCGTATCGTTCAGTTTGGGCCAGATGGTCCCCGATATGGCCCAATTACTGCGTCGTAGCTGGGGCATTTCACGTGACGCCCCAACGTTATATCATTCAATATCTATGACGTTGTCATGGAGATCCACAAATCGTTATCTTCATAACATAAACACGGACAACCCCTACACAAACATCTCACCAGGTCCTTAATAAAGTAGATAGTATCGCTGGAATAGGTGTTATATACAGGACCTGTGATCCAGTGATGTAGATGTTTTTCAGGCTTTTGTTGTTGCATTTCTGCTTGAATAGCCATGAGCTGAGCAAGCAGACAGCAGCTACTGTTTGTAAACATTGCATGTAGCACTGGAGAGGGGTTTCTGAATTCTGCCACATGTTCTACTAGATGTCTATTACATTCATAACCATAGCTACAGTTACACTATTATGCATATTCTGTTAATGACAACGCCTGATTGCTGTATCAAAGGTGAAATATACCTTTCACAAATACTGTATACCATAATAAAGCAATCAAGCAACACAGTAGCCCTAAAAACACTGAATAACGTTTACCTATCTCAGATACAACGTATAAAGCGGTACGTTTGAGAAACAGTCAGACACGACAGGCCTACACGTATGTTTAGCCCCTCTATTTGTTCGTATAGTGTACAAAGAGAAAGATTGCTCCACCAGCACGTATAATAGTGATATACAGAAGAGGTTGTATGGGTCAGGTCCTTAATCTAGTTACATAAATCACCGTTCGTTTCAGTGTGATTTTGAGGTCCATCAGGGTGGATGGAGTACCAATCCGCCATGAAAGACAACAACCCGTATCATGTACCGGACACAATAAGGTTATGCTCCACCCGTCAGTCGGAATTTGGATGTTTGAAGGATGTGAAAAGGTGCAAGGATTAGGATATCAATAATAAATGACGTAACATCGTCTGTGGACGCCATTTTGCTGCTTTTACGGTAGCAGTGCGCACGCTATGGCATCGTCGCTAATGTAAACATGCACGCTTCAAAGAGAACTAATTCTTTGAAGTCAGACCGTGAACATTACTCCGAGCGAGAGCACACCAATATATCATAGTCGTGCCACCACTGTCCCGGGCACAGGGGGAGCAATAAATATAGGATAAAGGGCAACTTCCGGTAGGCCTGTCATCAGTTATGACCCAGCACACCCTGCGCGCGCTGGGTCAAATGCCCCTTGGTCAACACGAACGATGCTTTCTAATTTCACCAGGTTAAATGAATCGTACAGTACATCCAGACGCAATAAACATCAACAAAGAAGAAATTGAAGAATTATAACATTACAAGGCATTTTGAATTGTTAAAAAACTGTAACTTGTAAACAAAGTGAGATGTTTGGACAGCAGGTCTGTGTGTGTGAGTGACAGAAGTGAGGCTTAGTTCACTGCACACGTCAATGGCAAAACAATGCATATGTTTCATGACGATGATGGGTACGCTAACAGTAGAGATTAAAGTAAGCGAACATTTGTCATCGTTTTGAAATATTGAAGAGGTTGGGGCACGGCTGCGGGTGAAATGGTCCGAAACCAAACCGACCATTTCTAATCTCGACTGCTTCCTGCCAGACTGATATGATGTTTGTCATTTGCCAGAGATATTGTAACGACGATGGAGAAATAAGTGCGCTGATGTACGGGTCCAGATGGCGGGGAGGAAATTGCATCGAGAATAGTCAACCAATCAGCCCGCGCAACTGAGAGGGTCTATCATTAAACCTGGTGGGAAATCTGTAATCCCTGTTAGGATTTCCTCCCGACGAATTACCTGTAGTCTGAACAGTCCTGATTAGCATATTCATGCATGGAATATCTAGCCGTCAGCTATGATCCTAATAACAGAATGCCTACATAGTGTACACCGGGGGAGCCTTGATTTTATAGTAGGCATGGGGCTATACAAATTGTAGTTGAATGGCTAAAGGGAGATGGGTTAGGACCATGACTCTTTATTAATCATTAATGACCCATATCTAGAGTGAATACGAGCAATGCACCCACATCTACGGTCAGATTACTATAAGTTTACGAAGAAGAGCCCTAAACTTGAAGTTTGACCTTTCAAAATGGCGGCCCTCGTTTACGCCGTCTATGGGGTCACCGGGAAAACAAAGCAAACACAAAATCACAAATTGTGTTTATTTTCCGGTGTCTGTTGTGTTTTTTTGTATTGATGTCAATTATGTTTGATATCTTGATGGGGGTTATGCCACTTTGGGGTTTACACCTGGGGCGATGATCACTGCTACAAGGACACGGGAGGTTAAAGGTCAAAGTAGAATGAGTCCATAATATAATGATATGGACTCGGACTCCCTCGTATATTGTAAAACTGGACACTTGTGCACATTGTGAATAATTGACTCACTCGACTGGTTTGATAAACTGGATTTATGATAAGTTGACCCTGTTCAAAATACTGATTTCTAAGCATTCTAAAGGTTGGGTACTGAAGATGTTATTGCAAGGATTGCGTGACACGTCTGATTGCTGCACAATGAAATATTATGGCAGCCATAACGTCAACAGGCATCACATAGCCATAGCTCCCCCAAATTGAATTACATTTACGATAATGCGATTTCCGCTGTTCCTAGCCGCCTTTTACTAGATTACCTGCACAAGGGAGGAGAAAGATCTGTCCGGAGTAGCGGATAATTCCTCTGGATTTATCATCCTTTCATCAACCTAATCATGTAGCAGCATATGGTCTCTGTAGACAATCTGCTTTTACGGGCAATTATCCTGTCCTAAAACTCTAACGTAATCTATAAGATATTTCATACATATTCCATGAAAAAATACATAGTCCTTTTATCACACCCTTTAAATGCAGCCACGGCTAGCTCTGACTACAAAAATAGACGTCCATACTGTGGTGTGTTTGTACAATAACACCAATCAATTCTCTGGTGACCTCCCTGTGAAAAGCCCAGCTCTGACGGCCAGTAGTGATAAAATAGAGCCGACCTTGTATCGTACGTGGTAATCCTCGCTGCATGAAATGTGTATCCCCCGGATTCAGCTGGACATGTATGATGTGCTCATCACTAAGTGAAAATGACGTAAAACGTAAACCCTCGATTGCAGTTGTCACTGCAGGTATTACACCGTGGAGGAATATAAGTGCAAAATGTGCAAAAATCGTTTCCAGTGTCAAAGCAATGACGTTGGAAGAAAGGCGAAGAAAGCAGTCGACTGTAGAGTTCAATACTCCATTGTAAGAACTAATACTATGATATCAACGACATGGCTTGTATGCTTCTATGGAATGTTGCATAATCAGGGTAAAGAATGACTGGATATGCGTTAAAAAATGTAAAAAGAGCTTGATAATGTATGTTCTGTCTCGGAAATTTCAAGCAACGGGGTCCTCCTAGTAAGAGAAAAATGTCATTTCCACGGATCATCAGATTTCAAATATGAAACATATATAAACATCTGTCCCGATGATAAACTAAAGTGTCATGTAATTAGTCACTCATCATTACATATTTATAGATGTGTGGAGATTGTCTCGTGCCAGATTTTACTCACGTTTTTCTTCGGGTCTGTTTACACTACACTTTGTGTCTGGATCAACAAGGCTTACTTTTGTCAATAGACGTTTGAATCACTGTATCATGCTGTAGTGAATATTGACATCTACATTTTCGACACGCAACATCTAATGTCTTCACTTGAAAGTGCATCTGTGTTGGTAGCAGTCATTCTGAATCAAAGTTGAACTGCAATTGCCAACACAAAAATTGGACGTACCAAATTTTCGACTGATCAGCTCCAGTCCTTGTCAAGGAATCCTTAAAAAAGACCGGAGCTGATCAGTCCAATTTTTGTGTTGGCAATTCACATTTCAACTATGATTCAGAACATCTGATGTCCTTCTTAGCTGTTTGAATCTTACAATTACGCGTAGACATGGAATCACGCTTGATGCTGTTTCACAAATATCGGCTTATTTTCTATTCGGCCTTTTCTTTAGAGACACTACTGTGATCAAACACGCCAGTGGTCTCCGGTATTTTGAGTAGAACCTCTATTAACTGACTCTCCTCCTTTTCATTTCCAACCGGCCATATAGAAGCCCATTATCAAATGCAGAGCCTTCAATTTTAGACGCCTCTTTGAAGATAATTGACTCTTAGATATCTTCACTTTTTGCTCCGATAGGTAAGACAAAAGTCCCAGTGGTCGACGTGACCGGGAGGCTTTCACAACCGTCTTAGCATCATTCCGCCGGTGTATTGTTGAGTAATTGCTGTAAAATTGGAAGAAGATTTCTGCCGTTGTCCGAAGCAAAGCATCGTGGGCCACAAAGTCACGGAATTGCTTCACGGAACCAAGGCAAGAAAACTGATTTGAGTGACGCCCAACATGCGTCAATTCGTGTATGCCTGGTTGTAATGGTATATGAAGGATTGGACCGGGAGACTTAAGTTTCAGATCAATATGTAATCGGCGTCATTCGTCCATCAATGTCTAGACATGTCGCCCACTCTCCATATTACCGTACGTCATCGGCAGAAAGTCCGGCACTGGAGGTCTTTGCATACGTGTCCGACGTTTTTCTCGAAATATGAGATTGAAGGCTATCAGACAATTCTGTAACATCGACGCTTAGCTGAAGTTGTGTAAAGATTGGGTATCGTCTCATGGCGTACCTTGTTCGTGGGACCTTCATGTTAAGTTAACGTTTCAACAAAAATACTGAATAAACTACCTACTTTTTCCGCGTGCAATCACCCAAGTCATCGGAAAGCTATATGTATCGTTAACTAATGATAACCGTTGACCGGCAAAACAAATGATGAGAAAAACTCGTTGAAAATGCAATAATCCCCGTCTAATTTCAACCTTGAGATATAATTCACTATGGTCATGTCTTACCGAATAGTTTGTAAATTGTTTTATTGCAGGGAGTCGCAGGGCCAGGTAATGAGTCCTCAGTTCTGTTCCGCCTCGCCAGTATACCAAACATTACACTCTAGTCTGTTGCTATGCTAAACACGTTCTACAATCGGCACATCCCGATACCCAGCACACTGCCTGCCCGTGCGGCTCAGTACGAGCAGAATTTATCACTGCACCACTTCCCCAATCCGTTCAGCTGTAACCTTCGGTAATTACGGCTGCTAAATTTTGCAGCAGGGTATTAGATTATTGAACTTGAACTGCTTCAGGAGTTCGACACGGACGTGACTGGTGCTAGGTTCATCATGTGGTCGCCTTTCAATTGCAGAGACTGGGACATCCGCCGTCTGCATACAATATGTTTTCACACTCTCATTATCAGAATTTGAAGGATATCTTTTTAGAAATACAGGTTGACATTCAAACCATATCACAATTCTTAAGTGCTTCGTTGCTTTTAATGCAATCGCGCAATCTTTTCACACAAATTGACAACGCACTGTTAAGAATACCATGTGCTGCCATGTGTATCAGTACGAATTACTGTCAAAGAAAGGTAGGCTTTTGAAATTTAGTCCAACGAGCTTCGGGGACCCACTTAATGATTAATGTACCTAGAATATCCAGTTGATTCAATTATGCCATGAAGGTCACGGAACCAGATTACGGCACGACATTTCAAGGGGTAAATCGGAAAGTCTACTCTACTTGTGATGAAGACCATGTGTGTCGGCAGTTGCCTCTAAGTTTTAGCATATTTTGTCCCGGTGGAGTAAGGGCACGGTCACTTAAGTCGAAAGACATCGTACGATTTTTATGCCTTTTAACTTTCAAGCAGGCCGTGACAGAAGCAACAACCAACAAGGATCTAAGACAGCATTTTCCCTGTCAAGACAGCTAAAAATTGCAGGACACATGTACGACTATCCCAATAATGCCCCCAGTTTGCGATCGTAGGATTTATGTGATCAGGCCCTAAACTTCCATTCAACTTCAAAGATAGCATATGTAGCTTTGACTATGCATAGCGTTTGTCTACTCTTGATAAACTACATTTGACGCAGCTCATACCCTTACGTGACCCAAGCCTCATCAAGTTCAAGTCGCAGTCTCAGATAAGTGAAGGGTACAATGTGTATCAGATGGAGACAGGGCGCCATGCAAGTCGTAGCCCCACCTCGTAACGGTTTTACGCACATGCATAGGGAAATTGCTTCCATCAGTTTTCCCATAGATAAGCTGGTGGGCGAGATTAGAATGAATTTCCCGGTTCACCTCCGTGTGACGGTGTGTCTCATGATCAGTTATTCATTTCAGATGATCACGCATGGACCCAGAGTTGTAAAAACGAAGTATTTGCTTTACCAAATTAAGCCTGTTAAGCGTCGTATGCAATGAAAGCAAATGGATTTGTTCACGGAAACTTATAAGATCTAATGTAGATCAAGATGTGTTCAAATCTTGAAAGTTTTTAACATCATTGCTGAACGTAAATGCATTCTAAAGGAATTCTAAAAGACCACGCTTTCTTTTATTGCATCAGCAAATACTTCAGTACCACGGACAGCGCCTAGGAGTAGCATAGGTTCTTGGGCGGCTCCTGATACCTCTCTTAGCCAACTACGATTATCTGGGGGAGATTGAAAGACGTAAAAAGCTGTAAGGCGATCACAGAAGAGGCCATATTCGACCTTCTGACGAATCTAATTTTCCGCAAGGTGAAGATTGGGAGAGAAAAGTTGAGGAGTCTGTTAGGACGGTGGTGGGCGGTGATTGACACCACAAAGCCGTGCAAAAGTATCGACCTTTTTTGGTAGAATTCTGTTCTACGCACAGTTTGCATTAAATCAAGTCAATGAAATTACGCCGAGGAGCCCCTCATTGTGCTGTGGTGACCCGTACCTACTTTAGATTCACGCCAACGTCAGCCCGCATGTGCAATGCATATCGACTTCCGCATATGACTTTCACCCTGGTTTACGATTGTTTCTCAAGGACGATAAAAGTGAGTTAGTGTTCATCTGGAGGGCAATAATTCACTCATGACCACCCTGACCATCCAATCATATCGATATTGTGACGTTTGTTCTCTTTAAAATCTCGTGATTACTACGAAATGATAAACAATGAAATTCCAGCTTGGGTCTCTCCTGGGGTTGGTGCCAGTGCGGGTGGTAAAGCTGATGTTCAGTAGGGCAGTCAATAGTTTAAGGACAGGGTGATCAACTTCATCCAATAATCCAGACAGATGAGGCAGGGTAATGCCTGGGCATTAGTCTAGGTGCGGAGGGCATCTGCCGTGCGGATATTTTGCCGTGCAAGTTGTAAAATCCGAGACGGGGGCTATAAACCATGTAGGAGTATGACTACCACGATTTATACCATAATGCCCAATGACTTTTGCAGTAAACTTTGAAAGTCAAAAGGTCTTAAAATGAACTACAAACTCTCTCTAATCAGTGGTATACGATTAACCAATGATCATGAAATACTGCTATATGCCTACTAGTAGATTGGAACGGTGTATATTACACATAGCTAATACATAACCATGCCGTATTGTAGCAACAAGGTAGTGCGTACGAAAACAGTGTACAATACGATGAATATACCCTAAAAATAGAATAGAGGATTTTACGTTACGACAAGGATTTTTCATATTCCACATCCACGTTTGCGATATTAAACTTCAGCACCGTGTTTTATCCCTACGAGTTGCTGAAAAGATAACAAAACTTTTTCATTTCAAAGAATAATGTGGAAGCTCGTTTGCAACTGTCGATAATGTAATTATAAGAAAACTTGTCTTCATCTGAGCGCTAATCATGGCTTTCCATTCATTCCAGTGATGTGGGTGTGGTGGCACACATTATTCTGAAGTCCTTTGTCGTTACTTGATTATCACGGTCCCTGGCGGTATAATAGAGACTGCTGCACTGCAATATGACCAGCCCACCTGCGTTTATAACGAAGCTCTTTGTTACTTCAAAGGATGTCCCGACATATGATTAACACGCTCCAAGAGCCCTTAAACTAGTAACACTGGTCTGGATCCGTCCTTATGATGCTGTATGAAAGGGATCTTTATTGATTTTCCTCTGATGAAGCTTATCGCCTGGCATGTCGTTATAGGATGAGAGAGATCTAAGATGAATTGCCCCTCTTTAAAAGTGTTTCGCAGTATATTAAGGTTGAACATTGCACGGTGTTATACATCATGGTCTACTAAATTATTGACATTAAAGCGGAAAAATCGATAGTAATAACACGTTGTCAACAAGACGCCCATATAAGCAAAACCTTATCATAAACCAATCAACGGCAGGTTTTTGACATAGTAAATCTATCATATGAGTTCATAAACCTACGTAACCAGAGATTTCAACATTGTTCACGGGGATATTCATCTGAAGTTGCTGTAGTGACAACTTAGTTTCGTGATGAATGAGTATGATCAACTTAATTTGTCCGCCTCTTAGTTTTGAGGTTCTTAGTTTAAATGTAATCAGGTCAGGCTGTAAGGATGCTAACAACTCCGTGCAGCAGATTACTCTCGCACAATCACCACTAATGTGGCTAAATCAGTTCAAACGAACAGTGATGGAACACTGACTCTCATTCATCTCAATCAAACGTTTGCCATCACATTCTATTCATGTCTCGATCTATTCATGAATTTCGTAAGTGCTTGTTTTCATCAACAGAGTAGTGATATTAATTGCATATTCTGCATTAAACTTGTCATGATGATTATGTTTTGGAGAATATCGCCCACAGTTGAGTATTGTGAAGTGCTGAATGCGAAGCGCGAACTGGAATATTTTAGTAATTATTCTGCTTAATACGACAACGGTTAGTTACAGTAATGGCGCAAAGTAGCTACTTCGGATATATAGCTGTCGTTGCAAGCACATTACACATGTTTTGGATATCCAGATGAAAAGAGAGTCTATATAGCGTTAATCATAGTTTGCACTTGATAACGTTAAGAAATAGCTTACCGATGCCTAAATAGATCTAGAGTCTAACATTCGTGTCATGAGTAGATGTTTCCTCATTAATAGCGGGTTTGTTGTAGGATAGGACACCATAGGATGATTTATGGAGTGTAACAGATTTATTTTTCTCTGTAACATCTCTTTAACATTGTATCTTAACGTTCTAATATGTGTTTCATTGTGACTTTATTTAGGTCCCCGTTTCACTACACGGTGAATGCTACCGTACAGCGACCAAACTTGTATCTCTGTGACTCTTAGTTTCATAATTGGAATATGACGCAAGATGTAAAAGTATGATTTAAAAGACAACAAAATACACAAAACGTGAAATAATTCGTTCTCTATCTATGAAATCTGTTGAGCGTTATGTCCAATATTTGGTCGCTCATCGGCGTCTATAGCTAGTTGAAAGGGGGTGCGATGGATGTTTTTTCTCTGTTGCCCTGGCAACGTTTCAGTAGGCTGTTTGTCAAAAAGTTTCAAGGCGGCGTCAAATCACTCGGGGGCCGGTGTTCGTCATTGTATGACGTCGTGCGTGATGTTCTCTTTTAAAACAGATTTGCGATAACAGCCATGTCTATCATTTTGCCACATGAAGAGACGTAGATAAGGGAACCGAGGACATGTATATTCTGCTAAATCATATTAAGGATCTATACAATATTCAATATATCTGGCATTTGACGAGACAATACCTCGCTTATTTTAATTGAAAAGAACTTCCCCGTGGTATCACAGAGAAGCTGGGGATTTTCACTATCTTGTGGTGATATTGCCGGCTGTATTTTCTGTAATACCTGGGGGCATCTGAGGATGTCCTATTTGAGGATGTCCTATTTCCTATGTTTTCAAAGATGCGATGAGAATTTCACGTCTTCTTCGCCCACCTGCATCCGCCTTGTGCGATGGTAATTTGTACGGGTCGGTTGGCACAGCGCATGCCTAGTATCTGCTGAGGGCAATCGTGGATCATCCATAAGTTGTAAGTTTTTTTCCACAACGGAATGTTTCAGCACCTGACTTTGTATCATGGTTTAAGCGTTATTATTTTGTCGAACCATTTTAGTCAAAGGGGTAATCTTATTACTTGCTGTTTCAAGCCAGTCTCTCTCAATGATCAGATAGAATGTGAAACATCTTTACACAGGTTCTTCAATTATGCACGAAAAAGAGGGAATTTACAGACTTTGCGTGTTGGGTTCTATGATATTCAGGGCATGAGCTTGCATATCACTGTCACTCTAATCCTTTACAAGTATTATACCATTACCAACAGTGTTGAACTAACATTTTCACAACATAGATACCGCATATTACTGGACAAAATCGTGAGCGTGTCAACAAATATTTCGACAGAATTAAATGAACTTATATAATGGATGTTGAAAAGAAATATACATCAGTATCTACCTACATCGATGCATCTTCATGTGTGTGTACCGTCTACATCGCCATCGATGACGAGTTGCTAACATTAGCTGGAGTAAAGACATTAAGATGTAACGTATTTGCTTACTTTGTACCGTATGTCCTTCGGGATATGCATGAACTCTGATGTTTATAACATGAGCTGTGCGTTGCTTGTTTAAGCTATTTCCTACCGGCATAGCGTCTCGCGCAGAATGATAAACAGCGCAGCAGCTGGTGTGTTACTATCCTGCGGCAGATGATGATCACCCGGTGCATTTATAACCGCCGGGGTACCTCAAATCCCCCGGACGACGATGACGATACGGTAGATAAAAGTGGGGTGTGTGGTACGGCTCAAAACACGACTTGTGGCGGTCTCAATTCATCAATGGACGTACAACTATCATATTCCACGATCTGACAGAATGTCACCTGAAGGGATGTAATATTCAGTCACACGGAGAGCATATTCATGAGTTCAACCCTATAGATCGACAGTGGTAATTGTACAGAGTGTGGGGTCGTTCTTTATCTTGTTTTTTTTTGCAACATTATATCACGCCGTCTGAGATTCATGATGATGGCAAGGAAGCTAGAAGTAGATACTTGTCTCAATAGGGCTTTATAACAACGTATGTTCAATCGTGTCCTTTGGCAACTTAGAGACTACATTGTACTTTCATAATGAAAGTGTATTTGCAAGTTCTTGCCCGTGGGCTAATTGTAACATGAAACAATGTATAGAAAAAGGATACAGACAGTGCATGTTATATTCAGGGGTATTTCATTCTAAATGTGGGGGGAGGGATAAGTATTCAGTATGTATTGCCTAAATATGTCTTTCTCGGATATACATTATTTGGAGTTCATATTTAACACAAGGCTCGAGTCAGCTATTGATTCTAATGATGTCGACCCCTTTGCTTGAATACCCCTGGAAGCAATCCTATTTACACACGAGAACCTAAAGACATTCATAAAAGAACACACGAAATCTTGAAGAACAGAGCAGGCCTGATTTGCATACTTCAACTGTTGTGTGGCCTTTCATTAATCACCCTGTCGGGGTCGGAAGCATGGCGCGGGTGATAGTGATTTACTGTGTTTAATGTTGAAAAAGGATCGTCACCTGTGACCTGTGACCTACAACCTCAAGAAGTAAGTATACTAAACACACGTAGTAGGGACGATCAATATCCCCTTACGCATCGGAGTGATACATCAACCACAGGGTCGGTCAATACAGATCAAAGATTGACATCGCGTATGTGCCCATTAACAACTTTACAAAGGGAGTCTGTTGCTTGTTTCAGCTAAGGCCGATTGTACTTTGGTCTCATTACGAGCTGACTGACCCCATTGGTTCGTTCTGTCGAACTGTCAGCTAGTATGGCTCCGACCTTTCATGGCCCGACCACTAGTAACACACACTTGCGTATGAACCTCCGCGTCGTGTGAAAGACTCTTCGAACCTTTCAGCCTACAGGGCAGCTGTAACTTTTTTGCTAAGGCTTAGTATTCTATATATGTATCTATATAGCCGGTATAACCACCCTTCGTCGTAACACACCAGTTTCGCAGGCACTAGGTTGGTACTTGAAGGCATGACTATTTGTTGTTCTTTTCTGAGCTGGTATCAGATACGTTTATTAGATTGTAGATGTCACACCATTCCACGGGATACATTCCCTGCGCAATAGTGGAGGTAAGGGCGTATTTTCACATATGGCGGTCTCAAGAATATCCTTGCAAGCACGCAGCGAAACACTTTAGGCCTTACCTAGATTCGATTGGAACAGTTCCGTCACTCAAGTATGTGTACTGATATAGCAATACCAGGGTCATTGAATGATATTTTCTGTAGCTAGTTAATGGCTTCTATAACAGGCTCCCTACCCCATGAATGGCTATATTTAGTGCTGCCTTGTCGAGAGGTAAGTATTTGCATGAGTTAAGAGTGAAGATGTGTTAGCTATCGCGACTGCAACATCGGGTGGAATATTGATGGTTATCGCGACGGCTTTGTTCGGCCGTAATAGAGTTCATATCGCTTCCGAGGAGCCAGGACGTGTGATCTGAGGATCTGTCAATGTGATAGATGGTCTGGCCGTGTAGATAAACCATGTATAGAATCAGAATAGATAACAGGGAAACAGGATTGGGGTATGCGCAAGCCTCTACAAAGCTTAAAGAACTCCCAACATTATGGTCATTGCTGCAACTAACATGTTGCTGACAATGATGCCGAGATGACAAACGTTTTCATGGCAAATGTATATTGACAACACATTTAGTATTTCGGCTGTTTTATTGGTAAGCCCTCATGATCATCTGAAGGAATTGCTTTCAATGACGTATTTTTTAAAACTCAGAACGTTGATGCCCAAACGAAATTCACGAGCGCACACGATAAAGCCTTTACTGATGAACTAACATTGAACGTCGCGCATCTTCTGATGATTGCCGCCCAAGTAATCATCAAAGTCAGGGTTGTAGAAATCGTTCACTTACCAAAATGTCAGATTTTGGCACACAGCCTGTTCATGGCATTAGTGATGTATGCATTTCAAAGGGGTTATCGGTGGTCATAACGACCACAACCAACCGCAAAATCAACGGAAATGAACTGAAACTCAGTCAATACCCTATCTTTCAATGTCACACAATATTCTTCATTACTGTGGTGAAAATGGACACTTTTTGTCATTCACAGAGCTATGACGGGTCACAAAAGTCATGTGATTGATTGTAGCTGTCTCGTTACTGATTCAATATCGCCCACATGGAAATGTTGAAATTTAGCACCAATAGAAAATGCTCTATCCGTAACGGTTATGACATTCGCTCACTTACTCTCATCCCGAGGGATCTTGTTATTACTATTGGGATTTTGGCTCCATACCAAGGAAACAAGAAATGGAAAATGCTGTCGTCAAAGCGCCTCTGAAGATCACACAGTTGTAGACTTCGGATAGAGTGAGAACCACTAATCACTTAAGTATTCTGTACTTTAATCTGACACTTATGCTCCAGTGTAGGATTTCGTCACACTGTGTAAGGGAATGTTACGTTTGTGAAGTCAATAGGATGGGTTTGTTAAGACTGTTAAGTTCCCAGTTCCAGACTTCAATTCGAAGTCATGTATGGAATAAGCGCTGATATGTTTCATAATGACTGTTGTAGAAAAATTGAAGTGGCATATAGTAATCGTAAATCTTAAGTGCATTTATGTATAGAAATGTTTTCATATTGCATCCGTTTCCAGCGTTAATTATTTGGTCTGGTAGTACCATATTTCAAGTTCACACTTTAATGAAAACCATCACTCTCTTGTAACGCTAGTATTACAATTAGACAACACTACTGTAGGTGATATTGAAAGTTCTTGCCCGAGGGCTAATTGCAACATGAAAGTATAGAAAAAGGATACAGACAGTGCAAGTTAACAATGGTGACAGGGGGAACAAATGCCTATTCTAAAAACTGCTGCGGAATACAATCTACGCTTTGGGGGTTTGACTTCTTTTTTGGAAGCAGAGGAAACACTTTCTCTGCGATGAGTTTGGTATCAAACCACAGTATGGACATTTGTCGTCAACTCATTTTCAAAATCTCTGCGCCTTATTTTCTTGTTATCTTTTTTTTCGACATCTCATCAAATTTGGATCTGGAGAGGATGACATCCATACAATCAAACTTGCACATCCATAGGAGCAATATGAAACAAACGACCACCATACGAGTTTGAAATATTCTTGCCCCCAAGCATTTCTGCCATGAACACCTTCAGCGAAAGTTCCAAGCAGGGCAGGGGAATGGAATATGACGCGACGCTGCGACCTTTTAAGCGTCAGTTATCTGTCTGGGAAATACATTTTCGTTAAGATTGGTCTCAGAGGAACGTCTGCGGTGGCTTGCCAAGCACCTTTACGATGCCGCCAAGGAAACATCACAAGAGGGGCCAAAGCAAATCGATTAAAAGCCGGCCGCGGAAGGATTGTTATCGACAAAGAGGTGCGAATGTTCCATAGTCAAATGAAAGTGAGGGTTCCCTATGGCCAAAAGTACCACCTTTAATGGTAAATGCTGCCTTAACGTTACAATAGAACATTGGTTTCCAATATTTCAACATCCACGATGCCACAAAAGGTTCAAATAAAAGCTCACAGGTATGTACCTTTAGCACTGATTGGCACTTAAAAGCATGGTGATTAAACTTTTAAAACAGTAACCTATTTCACGATGTACAGAGGGAAACCACATTCGAAACCAAACGTTACATAGCGACAGAGGTTGTGTTCCCAGTCAGTTTTGACTAGCAGTCCGAACTTTACGACTACATTCCACAGGAGAGACCATCCATGCAGCAATGTTGGCTACTTAGTCATGTTGATTCGTTAATATGGATGACATCCGCTGGGAACCCCATGCTAGCGTGTGTAAAACGGTTTAGCAAAAAGAAGTTCCTTCATTTTGAAATCTAAGTGGTCAGGAAGGTTCAACAAATGACTCAACACACAAAGTATGGAATACCAAACAATAAGTTCTTTATTTTTGTTCTTTTACATCTTCTTCTTTGACATTTTGACTTTGGAATTGACTTTGGTATAGTTCTATTTGTTTTCCGATAGTTCTTTGCAATTTGCGGCACATATTTGCCAATTTTGCAGCAACTTTGTACTATTTACAATATGGTCAAAAACTTCTTTTTTTGGAAACGAACGAAAATTAATGCAGGCGTGGACGTTATCCATATAATCGAATCAACTTGGCCTAATTGTGTGATACCGGAACGGGCGATAATTTTGTGTCACTCGTCACTGCACAATCTCCGACGGGAATGCCGTGAATAGTAATAATAACCTTTACCTGAATGTTCGGCCGTAAGAGGATGTGAAGTGCACGACGCCCTGAAGCTCCTTTCAAGGCGGCGGCTCCAAATCAGTTTTCTTGACCGTGTATTAAAAAGGTAATGCCAACGGTTGTATGCAATCAGCGTTGTTGAATCCATTTTGGCTTCTTTTGTGTCTAGGTCCCGGGGGTGGTATAAGTTATATATGTAGACATGGAAATCTCCTCAACCATGAGCTAATGTTGCTAACATCACATTTTTCCACAAAAAAATGTGGTAAAGTAAAGGCAAAGCACTAAATCGAAATTGGATTCACGTAGCATCTTCTGGAGAAGAGTTTTCAGTGCTACATACACTTGAACATTGCTGGAGTGAATGTCTTAGAATAGCATTTGTGAATTTTTTCAACAGAAAACTGGTCGGGATTTGCAACAGTTACAATACACAGAAATTCGCATCGTCCTTCCAGATCTCGGAGAAAACTAATTACGAGTACGCAATTCCATCAAAACTTACTTCGATTACTTAACGACCCAAGGAATCCTGCTGGTACCTACATAAGAAGGTAGGCGATTCTCTTAGGTTTAGCCGTCTAATAGAATTACAACATGGGGTAGAAGGGATTAGACGGCACTTACGCTGTTTCTATCGTCCCATCGTTAGCCGTTAAGTATCGATAAAACGATCAAAACGCACAAGACGCCGTTAAACGACTTCTTGAAATTACAGTTTTGGTCTAGTTTTCAGGAAGGGCAGGTGATTTGAGAAGCGTATGCGTATAGGGAGATTCTCATCTAGCAACAGAAACTCTTCCTCACTTAATCTAGTTTGATTAAATCCAAATTAACAAAATAACCCAATTGATCAAAATAAAGCTATAGAAAGAATATACATTTCATACCACCCAAGCAATAGAGAAACAAAACTTCCAACAGATTTCGAACTGGCGTGCCTCTATTGCAACCGCAACAGCCTCAATACCCAATTCCTACTTCAACACGCGCCGATGAATAAAGTGGTGATGTATGTATCCACCGGCCCGCATGGCTCAACACGGAACGTGCGACCCTGGCGTACTAGTAATTCTTTTTGTCCCAATAACTGTGTTACAGAATACACTTGAGACGCAGGGAGACGGTAAAGTACTGCAAAGCCAGCTGGCACTTGACTATTCCTGTCCTGCCTCGCCAGCTTTATTGGCAGGAATGCAATCCCTGGCTTCATTCCCCGTAGAAACGAATGGGTGCACAAAAGACGTTATGATTGATGGCACGAAGCCCGTGATGCTCACCTAGGCAATTGTAGATAGTGGCCATTGAATCATCACCTCTCGGGGCATCCATCAGACCGCGCTGATTTGCCCGGAGGGTAGAAACGGGCCGTGCTGGCCGGGTGAGATGGCCCCAGGTTTCATCAGGACACGTTAGGAGGTAGTGGACCATGAACGGCTGCCACGTCTGCCCATCCTTCGCAATAAACGGTCAAAGCTGGCATCATCCACCCCTGCTGGATTCAAAATAAGAAAAATTGAAATTTTTAGGAAGCCTCATTCTTAACACTTTATCTTTTTTACTCGTGAAAGAAATTCCATGCTATCGTGACGTGGAAGAAATTCATGCATTGATAAGCTTTGTACATGTAAATCTCAAGGGAATGTATCAATTACCTGACCGGTCGACCGAAAAGAATCAGAATACTGTCTGCACCATAACGTCCACGCCTGCTAAATCAATCGCACACCACAACGTTGCAACAAATGATAACGATACCGTTTGGAAGAAAAAGAAATAGTCGCTATAGCTTATACTTTGTTGATCAAAATGTATTATGTTGGTTACTTCTAGCTGTGGGGGCGAATTAGGGAACACTCTGATCAGAATGAAGACCGCTCGTCATAGCGAGTGGCAATCAGATACTATTGTACTGGTAATTTCGACTATACAGAAATACCCCCGAATATTTTGAGACGTTGCTAATGCTGAATGGCCAAAGAGGACCCGGATGGTTGTTAGTAAGAGTCTCATGGGCGGCAACAATTAGCACTTAAGAGCTGTAGTATTTCAGAAATATTACATGGGCTTCATGTGAAGTGTTGTCGGCAAAGAGCTTTAGTGTAATTTTGACGTACGATATGTCACCGTCTTGAACATGAAGCTGTGTATGGCCCAGCGTAGCGTATTGAAAATATATGCTTCTAGCCGCTGTGACAAGAAGGAGAAATATATGTTACATATGGCCATATGCAAGCCACGCGAATCTAACTGCATCAAAACTCACACATGTATGACGTATCAGGCCTGAAACGAACTCTGTCCAAGGACTTCAAGATAAGGAGTATTACGAGTTCTTAGAAATCTTTAACTATGAAAATCCCTGTGGGTGGTTCCGTAGACGCGGAAATTACCTTCTGTTTCTCCCCATGTTGTAGAGTATTATTATCTTATCGCTCGTGTGCAAGCGTTCGCGCTCATTAGCGTCTCAGACAGACGTTTTATTGATATGAACTCTTTTTGATGTTTTAATGTAAATCTGTCCAGAAAATTGGCCGGTAAAGTTCCCTAAAGACAAGCAAAGATATCAATGCAGCGCTATCAAACTTTTATGAGCGAAAATCCTTTTTGCTTATCATGTTTTAACAGCCGTTTCTAAGATAAGCTGTTAAACGATGTAAAATCATGCAGACTGTAGGTCTAAAGTAATTTTTGAAAATGGACCAGTAAAGTGCCCTAGAGACAAGCAAAGATGCAAAGTCATCAACCTTTTATGAGCGAAAATCCTTTTCTACTAATCATGTTTTAACAGCCGTTTCTAAGATAAGCTGTTAAACGATGTAAAACCTTGAAGAATGTAGGAGCCCTGTAGGTCTACACTCAACGGTAATTTTTGGAAGTGGATTAAGTTGTGCCCAGACCCGCAACGTTTTCTCGATCGCCAGCGACATTGATGAAAAGGTTTTTAAATTGTTCAGCACTTTCAGCATACCTCCGGGGGCACTGCAACATCCGACTACGACTTTCGCTTCAATTGATAGATTAGTTCATTTACCTTAATGTCTTCGCCTATCAATATTAAATGCGGATGAGTCTGGTGTGTAAGAAATTTGTCCCGCAACTTCAACCGTTAAAATTAAGTCAGTTCATCAAATACAAATTACCATAGCAGAGTCTTTATTTTTTACAGTACCATGAACCGATACATCTCCATGAAAGATAAATGCACATTATACGTTAGGAGAAAGAGCGATATGAAGGGATATTTACATGAAAGATTTGTCTTTCATGAGGTGGAAACAGTTGACCCAGATAACAGCAACAAATCACCATTACGTGGATAATAAATGAGCAATGATGTGACCCATGGGACAACACCCTACCTTCGATGTCTCAAACAAAAATGTAGATACAACAATACAGCTCGTCTAAGTCGATTTTGTCCTTAGCGAGTGCAGTACGATAGGCACTAATGGGATTTATTTATGAAAATCCAGCTTTTCCTTCTAGAGTTTCACTCATGAAAAATTGATTTGCCGTACTAACTAATCACTATGAACATCGTTACATAACCGAATTCCGCAATCGTTTACATAACATTAACCGCAAATGTACTACCACAGTACACCCCTATGTGTTCTAGCTGTACTTATGTTGCATTGAACAGAATTCCAAGAAACACTCTTGATCTTAGAACCCGGCACAGTCGGCTGATCCCTTGATACAGGGGAGATGTGCATTCCATATGGAATGTCAGTGCGCATCGTATTTTACTGTTGAAGGCCTAATCCAGTAAACTTTGGACGTATTCTCCACCGATTCTCTCGTGGCAGAGACAAAGTTTCTCTCGCCTGGGGTTTAAGCATGTCGTTATTAATCAGGCAGGAGGTGAAGAGGGCACCTTCTGCTGAGGGTAGATAAGACACGCTGTAAGACGAGGGTGGGACAAGTCGCAGTAGGCAGTACTGCGAGGGCGAGAATTGACGTTCCTCACAGGACCGCTCCTGTTGTCGCTTCATCCCACAACACACACACATTATCGCCTCAGAAAAGAACCGTGCTGACAGGAAAATGGGATGTGTGACACGGCCTATCCAAACGCTGTTTCTGTTAGCAGGACTAATTCAACTTTGGTATAGAATTTCACAGTTTGTCTCAGGGGAGATTCTAACAAAATGAGTCGGGTTGCTAAATACCGTAACTTCCCATAGGAATGTTATCACTATATAGTGTGCACGCCCGCACATAAAAGCCTTGCACAGCTTTTCTCTGCGACAACTCGGGCCAATACTGCATCATGGTGTTTCCCACCTGCTTGGAAGTAATGTGCCGATAGCTCCCCCTATCTCTTCAGAGCATAAGCCCACCAAGAAAACTCGTGGCAAGATAAAGCATCACTTAGTATGCCGCTGGCATCCGAGTAGATCATTGATCCATCCTCCTCCTGAACAGGAAATGAAGACCGAAGGCAGGCAGACTGTATTAGAATTCTAATTCTCGTTATTCTGAAGCTAATCATAAACTTCCTGTCATCTATCTACAGAGTAATAGATCATACATCATGATGTTTGTCTCTACTGGTTTCATATGTATAATTGCACGAATGACTAAAGTCAAATCATTTTACAATGTAGAGCTATAGTACGTGAAGAAAAAAATCCTTACAGTATTCAAGCGCAAATTAAAGTATGCTCAATTATTTACTGTCATTGATAATACACTATTCACCCCTATCTGCAAACAAGTACACAGAGTACATTATATCACCAGATAGGTTCGAAACTGTCGTAAAATATCGTGCCGCAGAATGGGCGGTCAATGGTTCATACCGCTCCAAGCTTGAGACCGTCTGGGCCAGGTGTTTGCTTATTACCATAAAAGGAAAGAAACTTAAATTTTGCAGTTATATGACCCAGAGACGGTCCATTGGTATTTCCGTTGAGCAGCGGTATTGACAAAACAATAAAACCGGCCTATCAATTATTGCCAAGCTGTCAGCTTTAATGCTGCTTTGCAGACATAAGTGTTATTTGTGACGTTGGCTAGACCGACAATTCATTTTTGTAATACAACTTTGATCGAACGCATTTACAGAAGTACACTTCCTCTGGACCTACTGGTCGTCCGTTATATAACCATGCCCAATTATAGCCAGTTGGCAATGCATTTGATTCATTGTTTATTCATTTTTAATGCTGCCGCAGGGCAAAAATGGGCACGCATGACTTTTAGACCGTAAACGGCCGGTGTTGGTCTATAATTGGCCTCCGATGTGCTGTTCGAGAATTTATAAAATGGCCAATAAAACAAGCGACACTTAAAATCTTGACACGGCTTGTATAGATTTGCATGTTTTTGGTAGGATAAATGTTGAATCTCTCACAATTGCATGCTTTGGACTCAATCTATCAATCTAGGCGCCAGAAAGAGGTCAATGTTTGATGTAGTAAACTGGCAACACCTTTTTTAAAAGATCAAACATTACAGTTGACTCCCGGAGATCAAAAAGGCGCTTGGGTCGCGGTAACATTAAAGTTTTAAATTTGGACTGAAGATGCTTTGTGCCGATAGTCCTGTCGCTCTCTTGAGCCAGGTGCTCATGTGATCAGCCAGGGTAGTACATGGCTGCCGTGTTCACTACATCGTCGGAGTCAAAGCAAGGTCAACCTTTGACGCCTGGTGGCGCTATCGTAACGCTTTCAGGGCTAGTGCTTTGAATGCTTGCCTTTGATCTGCATAAAGACTGTGATCTTAATACTGTAGGCGCCGCCATTGATCTTATGTAGGTTTAAGGGACATATAGCGCAGATATGATCATGATACCCAGTGCGAGTACTGTTTGAAGTTGAATCATATGCAATAAATCAAAGTGCAAACTATATATAGCGACATGTACATCTATTCCTGCCATAGTTCAACATCACCGCTTATCAAATATCATCTCCTTTTATTTGCCTATCAAATTGTTTCCATGCAATACGTAAAATTGCCCTTCTGAGGTTTTGAAATGAGGCAAGCTGGTGACCGCTAAATCCCATGCTCAATCAGTACGCCCTCGGTGCCCTTGCGGGGAAACATGATTTATGTATCTCTCTCTTTAACGTTGTAGTAGCTTATCATATTGTTACCATTTCTGTAAACAAACTCCCATGTTGACACGTTTACATACTTGACACTTCTATTTCACCTGCTAGGCAAATTTAATCTAAGCCCAAGCGACAATGTTTGTGCGTACACCGCAGGTAGAAAATACACCCAGTGTCATTAATACGGTCCCCAATGACTCTGTCGCGTGGTGCGCTGTGAGAATACTGCCACCTGCCTCGCTGTTTGCCTCTTTTATCAGCTACATTATTCTGTGTAACGAAAATTAAGGGCCCTTACAAATGTGTAAACAAATCACTCCGAGCTACTCCACTACTACACGATGAGTTTGTTTACATCGAACAACCATTGTTAACAACCATTCAAGAGTTTAGAAAGGGGAGTTGTATGTATGGTTGAGGCTATAAAAGGCAATGATGTGGTCGATCGATGGGTGGTCTGCAAGGCCCCGGGGATTAAGCGGAAACGCACGTGTTTTTCTACGTTTCATATGGACTCGTGTGGATACATCCTCTATACATTAGGTACGTGATTTTTGTTCTGTAGATCCATTAGTGGAGTCATATGCCCGGCATCTTAACCAGATTGTAGTTGATGATGTCCCAAAGTCAAGTCGGCAATGAACGGAAGCTATTGATAGTACCATAATGGCGCTCTTGGGACAACGAAAGTGAGCAATGTGATTTACGTTTGAATGAATTTCAATCCAATTTTAGCTCGGGTCTCATTCCGGTGTTTGCCATGTGTATGTTGTTCCCTCGCATAGCACAAAAATGAGACATAAATCCGCCATATTTCTTTGCTGGTCCAACGGTTATGTGGACGACCCAGTCAGATTGTTCTCTACGTACGTCACATTTCTGAAGCCCCATCATAACCTTCCTTTAGGCTCTCCAGCAGGTTCTTAGACACCATCAGCCTCATCAAGTCATGTAGCTGTTTCAGATCGTCACATCCACAGACAGGACAACTGTGTACACCGTATAATGTCTATTGAATATTGTAGAATATTGCTGTCTATACTAATGCAAGTAGGTTTTGTACCAGAACAGCCAGATTTTAAAATCTGGAATTTACGTTGAATACGATTAGTATTGTCCTTTAGTTGATCTTAATTTTTATATATTTTGACGCTAACCGACCGGCGATGGCCCGTTCCCCGATGTAGTACATTATTCCGGCCCGTAAATAGGTCGTTGGCAATGTCGGAAACGCAGCTGCAAAATTGCCACATTAATTTCATCCCGCTGATTCTATCGTCCTGGTTTGGTATTAGAATAAATGACTCGACACAAACATTTGAGGGAATCCTTATTCCCCGAGCAGAGTTCGCGCACCCTGTCAGAAAAAGTCATTCCGTTTGATTTCCCTTGGACCTGGAAAACTGCTACAACCACCCCGTTAGCATGCGCACAGATTTCTGTGACGTAGCGTAATCCGGTGCACATGTTTATGTAGGACAAGATACAAGATTGGTGTCATCTAGTATTGTAAATGATGTGCGGGGATGAAGGTTACCTTTCAGTTATTTAAATAGCTAATTTTGCACGTCATTTGTTGTGCCTGTAGGGTGAGGAATGGCTGTGTCAGATGTGCCAGAAGCGCCGCCATCTTGTCCTGAGTTCGGGAGCCTGGTACCAGAGCCACAAGCCGACCTCGCCCAGCCATAGCGGGGTCAACTTTACCCGCAGCAGCAGCATCGAGGCGGACCCCAGCGCCACGCAGCTAGCAGCCGTGAGTAGACATCTTCTCTGCTTCAGTTCTCACAACCCTCGCTGTACCTCATTGCTGGATACAGTACGCGTGTGTGTTGACCTGGGTGATAATTGCCATTGACAAGCCATAATGGTGATAAATAAAACGCATCAATACAGTTGTGCTCCCGCAATTCAATTTTACCCGAACCTCGACATCTATATGGTCAAAGGGTACGTTTTGTGCGGAGAAAAATTAATTACACATTCGGTTTTACCTAAGGCGAATTCTGTTTAGTGGGCGGAGTGGACTATATAATATCTAGGTTGTATACCTCGCAAGAAACATAATTTCTGGAAATATTTTATGACAGGTGGACTAGATGCACGTTTGGCATGATTGGCATAATTGGCACAAACCCAAATGTGTAAATAACCTAAACATTGTCAGTGGCTAAATATCACATGATTGTGTTTAGTGCAAGCTTAATAATTTCTTTTTAGCAAACGTACGCTTTTATTAGCCTATTATAGACATAGCATCCGGATACGAGAAACGCATAACATTAACGCCCGTCCTCTTCATTCACCGCGTGATCTAAACGAGATATAAACGTAAAATCTGACGTTCCTACAGATGGAATTGAAAAAGACAGAAGATGCAGGTATCAGTGCACGTTAGACGCCGTGTGTTGAGTTCATTTGTAGCCGATAAATTCTGGTATCACTCTGTAGTTCGTGCATAAATGCGTTGACCTTCATAATGCCATCGGGTGCTTTGCCTCATTATAATAAGCGCTTAGGCGTTAGTCAGCAAAGTCCCTAGAGGGTCTATTGGAGTATTCCTAGAGGGTCTAGCGGGATTGGTACCGCAAGGGAAGTTTGGCCTATGGCATGACGAGAGGTCTTCGTCAATTACGGAACATTTGCAACAAAACCTTGAATGGTATTGTTGTAGTCTCTTTGGAATTGTGTTCCACGGTACCTATATGGAATTTTGAAGAGAATAATTTTTTCAGTCCCAGTCTGCTAGCCTCTCATGTATAAGAATCACAAATCTTAGCAAAGGGCATAGCCTTTCGGAAGGTCAAACTATATGAGTACATAGCTGCATCTTTGACAGGTAAAATTGACACAGTGGCGGATACGTTTGAACAGTAATATACCTTACGATGGTACAGAAACGTAGAATACCTAGATAGCAGGGAGGGCGTTAGTTTCCACGGCTTTGTTGTAACGAGTGACTTTAGTAAGACACATTTGCTCATTAAAGTGGCCTTTGCTGTCTTTTCTGTCTCGTCTTCTATCCGATTGATTTGGCTCACACTAAACCTTCCCGGCGCAACTTTCTAGCTGATTAACTTACAAAATACCACGGTTCTGCCGTATAGAATACCGATGGCCCTTTTCATTATCTTAACAACACCAACGTCAATAGCCATCCCGGCCGCTCATCTGAGGGATTCTGGCTGGCATTACTATCGAAAAGGAATTCGAAAACACTTGGAAAATGAATAATTCAATATTTCCCGCAGCATCGAGATGACTTCCCCAAATTGCGCGTCACTGTCCCGTTAGTGAAGCATCACGGGTGATTATAAGGTCCAGAGGTTTCAAATTGCAGCGATTTATAACGTCACGTCATTGGTTCATCAAACCTTACGTAAGGTCGCACCACGGATGATTGGGGGCGACAGAAGTCTCACAAGCTTCCTGTAACTAAGATAATAATTTACTCAACAGTTAACACAGAAAGAGGTAACAAGGGCGTAAAAATTCGTTAAAAAATCATAAAAGAGTGATATTTATTCTTCGTTCCATAGTTTATTTATACATACAAAAATTAATTATCACGTTTATTTATGGGTAGATTCTTAGAGAGAGGACGACTGATTATGAATATTGCCTCAAAGCTAAAGAGGTATGATTTTAATTTACAAAATGTGTAAAAATTCCCCACAAGTATAACAGAGAGATGTGCAAACGCAGTAAATGAGTGACTATGACATTAATGATTTTTGACGAACATAAATTAAAGATTTGTATCAATTTCAGATCCACCATTCTAAAGGCAACTTATTCAAAGCAGGAAACACAATATTCCGAAAGAAAATATGATGATTTCTTACTGCAATTGGTAAGACATTCAGAGGCATTACAAAATAAAGAAACGATCCATCAGAACGATTTTAGTGGATCACTTTTGGCATTTCAAACACTTCATCCTCGACTATACCCTTGTCATAATAATTAAGTATCCCCTTAATGTGCCATTTCTTCAGTCACACCGTGGATGAGCTGATTAACCACAGTCCCAAGCGGAGTAACCCAAAGCAAGAACAGAATCCTAGTAGACGAGACCAAGGACAACATTAGCATTCCACTGAGGACCAGCCGCTAATCTGTAAAATAAACTATAAAAGGTTGGCGACCCAAGAATCCACCCCTCTTATTCTCCATCCATTATAGCATTACAGTATTGGCAAGGTATGATTCAAGGTGGGGCGTGTGGTCTCTTGGCAACGCATAACACGAATGAATAATGAATTGTTAGAGTAATGTCGTGTCCAGATTCCCTAGTGGGGACAGGTAGGCCATTGTGTTGGATTGAAATGTTATCGATCGGTACTGAGGGGAAGAGGTCATTAGCGGATTGGCTTTCCAACATGGCACCTCGGGAAGAGGTCACCAAAATCAGCTTGTAAACTGTTAATCTAGTCGAGTCCGCATGGCGAGTTGAAGAGGCAACAATCTAGTGGAACGTTTCACAAAACGTAACCAGTACGGCATAACGTTATCCGAGAAGTCGGTGCATCAGAGAGAAAAGCTATTAAGATCGATCTTGTGGTCTGCCTGCACACAGTGACCTTATAATGGGATGTCACCTCATCAGTCAAGGATGACCCCAAAGGGTCATGTGCCAATATTGTATAATGTGTAACGGGAATATGTTAAGGCTGATACGCCCCTTACTAATATTCGCTGTAGGTCTGATATTTCATTGTTACGAGAACATGCTCTTATGCATAACTATTTGAGATAGTGTCGGTTTACGTTTTTTAGGAGGGTGGGAAAAAATCCAGTTAGGACTTGGCTAGTAAAAAGAAAAAGATATGAGATACTGTAAAAAGAAGGCAACTCAAGGCGGAGTACTATCACCTTCTTTACCACAAAGTAGATCTTTATTTGACAACACGATGGTCCATTTGGCGATACGATGTAAGAAGTAAACTTAGACAGTTCAGGACAATACATTTCATATATCCCCACGTTTACAACACTGCTCAGTTACTGATACCGTATAAACGTTCCAGTGTGGTGTATTATCTTCCTGTGAGTAAGGTTCGCTTGTACCTGTCATAGAGCACTGGATAAATGGATGATATGGTACTTATCACACTCTCGATCTTTGTAAGAACATGTTGTGTTGCATGTACATACTACTTTGTAAGGTTGATGTACTGTGGAATATCACAGTAATAGCAACTGCGCCCCAAGGACATTTTGCGTGAATTATTTGGGCGCTGGCCAAGACTGTATTGAAATCTTAGCCACAGAAACATGGCAGAGATATCCCTGTACATATTCCTTCCACAGCCCTGCGGTTATGACTGGTTTAACCCAATATACCATGAACATGATAACGTTTGCCATCAACGTGTAGCTCCTCGACCTTATGACCCTACTGAGAAAGAAATAAGCGGAATTACAAAGGCGATGTGTCGGAAAGAACACGCATGTCGTTTCTTTGACCTACATGTGCATTTTGCACATCTGTAAGTACATGTACACCCATCTAACCTAATAACCTGCTCAATTTGCCAACAGCTTCATTGAAAATATCGGTAATTGCACTGGATTTTCATTTTCATGACGATGATTTAGACTATGTGCATTTCTTACATCATACTTGATTGAGTAGTACGATTTAAACTTTACATCTGGATAAAATTTCGATAAAAATCGGACGTTTCGGGCGTCCATCCGACTGCCCTTTTTCAACGAGAAGTTTACTTACGGATGCGTAAAGAATGTTAATTCCTAAGTTCTAAATAAACAAAATTTTGTTTATTTAGAACTTAGGAATTAACATTCTTTACGCATCCGTAAATAAACTTCTCGTTGAAAAAGGGCAGTCGGATGGACGCCCGAAACATCCGATTTTTATCGAAATTTTATCCAGATGTAAAGTTTAAATCGTACTACTCTATTTGCTTACCTGGATGTTTAACATTCATAAACGTATCATACTTGATTGTATAACCTGAACACGGAAGTGCCAAAAAAGAAATATGAGGTAGCATGTTATGATCGATGGTTCAGATGAAACTCTCATCCAGGCACTTCGATATTTTAGAGAGACGGATGATTTGGGTCTTGAACTTTTCTTTTACCGTGGAGACAGGTACAAATAGAATCTTCCTGCACAAGTAGGGATAAAGCTAGAGGCATTGCACGGGGGCTGTGATCTGACAGATTTTGAGTCCAGAATTCAAACTATACGCTAACGATATTTTACAATAATGCATGCAACAGACAGACCACTAGGGTCTCAAAGACAACTATCTACCTTCTTAATATGTACATTTCATTCAGTTTCTCCGAAGCTCTCTTGCAAGTGTTACTAAGTTATCATTTAGTCTGGGAAGAACGTAACAGAAATAGAAAAGTCAGTCTGAAACTTAGGAGCTAGTAAAAACGTGAAAATTGAGTGAGACATCGATATCGTTATGAATGAAGAAATGATGTTGCTAAGCGACGGCCAGGTTTCGGCACACATAAATGTTTTTTTTATGATCTGGATTACGTACATGTGAGGTTCTTCGTTGGAGGGCCTATTGAAATAGATGAGGTCCTTATTTGTTTTTATTTGTCCTTTAAGGAGTGTTTTTAAGTATTCAAAATCATTTCGAAAGTATTTTGTTAAGCCTTAACGTTGTGTTTTAGACTGAACGATATGCAAATGTAGATCATGGTACTCACTGCACTACGCTACGTTCGCATTTGGCATGAAATGCGTATTGTTTCACTAATTTGCATTTACAACTATGTTCATGATGGCTGCATTATATTTTCAGACTCGAAAGAAGACTGCCAAGTCGTTAATCTATTACCTTTAGGTCCACTTTTCTAATATCGAGTAAGCACATTAATCTTTATAACCATATCATACAACATTAACGATGCAAAACATGAAAGCAGCAATATCAGGTTATGTAGGTGACCGTAAATACCCTGCGGTTTATGTTCATTTGCTTAAAAGTCGCCTGCTGTCGTAAACGTGCATTAAAGGCACGGAAATCGAATGTTTAAAGACGTCGTAAAGGCGTCCCCGAAATCATAAACGAAAAAAGTATTGGTTTTCATATGCATGCATACGAAATCATCACCTTGCTGTACGCTTCAGACAGAATGATGATAAAATGCTTGAGCTGTTACACAGAATGATTGCCTTACCAACGTGGCTATTGTGATGGGACGTTGTCTTAGGATGTGGAAAAACTCCATGGTTGCATATCACGTTCCTGCTAATTTGGTTCTACACAACCGGTCAAATGATAGCACGCGGCAATTGTTCATCAGTTAGGATTAAGTTGATTTAATCAAAACGCCTAATTTGCATACATTATACATATACATGTGCTTGTGGGGTGTAGAAATCTATTTCCGCTTCACTAAAAGATGTTGACCAATAGAAGTTCAACGATGTGTGTATTAAGTTTATGACATCAAGCTTCTACTGGATAAATCAATTATTCATAGACTTCCGAGATAGAGTTTATTCGGACAGTAAATTTATAAGCAATCCTGATCGAAGAGGCGGGAAGAACGCCACCGCGCGGCAGGGTATATCATTGCAGCAATATGCTCAATTATTTCTCAAAGTTTTTAAAAAAGGCCCCATGTCTTAGCTATACTGTATACACGGAGCAAAAAACAAAATGACATTTACAACTGTCAACCCGCTACAAGGCATAATTTCTGGTATAACGCCGACAATATATTGGTTGCATAGTATGCATGGCAATACAAGAAGTAAGATGAATGCATTTTCGATTTTAGTTAGATAATGCTTTATTCATCAGTGCGTTACTAAAAACTAAGCAGAGTTCTGACTCTACCATCAAACGTGTGTTATCAAGTTCTAGGTATATATACAATTAAGGGCACATCACTAGATTGTAACTGATATCAAATTGACAGAAATATATCAATGTAAGTAATTTGGCCCAATTATGGCAGCAAAAAAGATATTAAACAAAAGGCGTTAGCGAATTCTATTTAGGATGTAGGGCATTGATAAGAAGGAAAGAGACCAAGAGAATACAGCGGATCTAATAAAATCTCTATAATCGAGTAAAGAAAGGAGGATGGTGGAAGTAAAGGTGCACGTCCTAATCTGATGTACAGAAATAGATAGGGCTTCTTCTCGGGGCATTTACAGTATCAAAGAGCTGACGAAAATCCAAGGTGCGGCTGGGCGAGCTATCTTCATGAACGCCGGCAAGCGTACCGTCATGTTTAATTCATGAAAATAATGTATTGCTTTAGGTTACGTTTGATGCCATCACTAGCATACATAGCGGCCCGAAAGGAATAGGAAGATAAAAGATCTGACTAAATTATAGCTCCTTGACAATAACTAATGCACTTGAATATATAATGGAGATGGTAAGAATACTAGAACCTCTTAAAGGTCGTTTTGACCATCTGCTGTACAGGGCGGTTCGAGATTATACTACAGCATTCGGACTAGGTCTATATTTATGAGGCGGAACCATACTTGGGAGAGCTGGGCATATTGAATCTGTGACCTCACCCTCGGAATGTGCAATGAAAGATCGTAGTCTAAATTGCCTTCCAAAATCCCACCGGACGGTTCACAATGTTTCAAAGGTTTTGAAGAGTTCGGAGCTGTTCATGGCAAAGCTTTCCGTTTTTGCAGACCAAGGAAAAAATTACCGCGGAAGTTGGTTAGGAACATACAGGTCAGCTATGATAACTACAAAGGGCGCTGACCCAGATATTTAGATGGCAATTCGCTACGTGAGGTGCATTCAAAGGCGAAGAATATGCTGGTAAAACTCTCCACTCCTGTTCCCGAATCCTGCCGAACGGAAAGTATTAGCTACATCGCATTTCCAGAACGCTTTCCCTGTCCGCGGTGCTGAAACCTGAAATGTTATATCATGGTTTTGATTATGGCTGAACTTACACACTGCCCATATGTGGCGACCAACCGTACTTGTGTTGTCAACACAATTAGGCAATTTGTTTAGGGCATCCTATAAATATGAATTATTATAGATCGACGATATCAATAGCTAACACAGTGGCACGGTAAGAAAATACTGCTTGGACAGCATTTAGGTTATTTTGTTAAATCATTTGTTTTCAATGTGTAGTAATCAGAATAATAAAACCATATCTTGTAACATGTCTATCTACATCAGAGAATAACGGCCTAGATAAATGTACAAATGTAGCTAAAAACAAAATGAATATATAAACAAATCATTTCATCAGTTCGCGTCAATTTGATAATGCAACTTGTGTTCAATATTTGCAGTCGTCCATAAACAGATGATCCTCATTTTCTTACCAGCAATCAAAGCTGCAAAAAACAAGACCCTTGAACTTACACCGGTCCTTTTCCCATGGGAGTTATAGAAAATGCATGAACAAAAATCGATAAAACCCGGTAGTATCTAAGGACAGTAGAAGAGTGGATTTACTTCAAGGGCAGACCTAATCATCCGTCGTGGTCTGCAAGGTTTGGGGCAGAGAGATACGTTTCAGTTGAATTTGTGAACTGCAAATTAGGCCAAATTCCAATTTCTACTGGTATCAGAAGACGCCATGCTGATTTAATTTCAAGGTCATTAACTTTGCTCCTAGTGGTTTCAGTGTCTGTGATGTTATCGGTAACACTCGTGGAATACAGATTAACGTCCCGGGAGGGACGTGCTAAGTTGTAAAAGGTCTTCAGAAAGGTCATCAAATGAGGTACAGAAGGGACTTTTGAGAGCTGATCATGCTCTTCGCGATCAGTGGTAAAACAAAACACTGGGTTTTAAACTGTTCGACACTGAAGTCGGGAGTGATTCGGATCGTGCTGAAGGAAATGTAAGAGAAGTTATAAGGGAAAGGATACCAAAGTAGATCATCGTTTTTTCTAGGAACTACAGTCATTTGGTTGGATTACGCGTTCGCAGCAGTATCGCAGTAAGCATAGTTGGTAGCCGTTAACCTAGTGCAATATATCTCTGACAAGAAAAGGGAAAACACCGATGATGAAATAAAAGTTCGGACAAAGTCAGTCAAATATCACACACAAATGTGAAAGACAAATGGAACTTTAACAAAATGTCTCATAGCTATCTTCTGCCTTATGCATGTAGGTGTAGCTAGTCAGGCAACGTGGTAGTACTTTATCTTATTTAATTTCACAGAGGTAGGTTTTGTACTGCTGGGTCTGTGTTTAGATGTCTGAGAACAAAGAGCAACATGACTACACCTTCAGATGTCTGTAATCGTTATCCGACAGCAGGGTGACGACGAGAAAGGGCCCAAACTGGAGCGGAACTGGTCCCTGACAGAAGATATCCTCCAGGGGTTTAGGGACCTGTTGGGCACCGGAGACATTTTCCCGGAGCTCGACGAACCGGAGAGCTTACAGGCAAATCAGCCGCAGTCACACGAAGAATTAGGTATGTTACAAAGTTCATGTGGCTGAGAAGGAATGTTTTCAAAGGAATACTCACAGAGAAGGAATGTTTTCAAAGGGATACTCGCAGAGAAGGAATGTTTTCAAAGGAATACTCTTAGAGAAGGAATGTTTTCAAAGGAATACTCATAGAGAAGGAATGTTTTCAAAGGAATACTCACAAAAGTTACTATGTAATAGCGGTATACCAAACATTGTTACTAAAACTGAAATTCATTTCATATATGGTCTTTGAACATGTTTTTTTATGGACATGACTACGTAACACAATCTCACGTTCTGTTACAGTGAAAGCGGACGAAGAAGCTCAACACTACCTTCCACCTGTTCTCTTTGACAAACCCAAAACACCCACAGTGCAGAAACCTCCGCTTTCTGAACAAACACAGGATGCAAAGGCAACTTCCAATACTGTTCCGACGTCCAGTGAAAAGTCTAACAATTCTTCCACTACCAAGGCTGATAAGACCACTGGTGGAAAAATAGCCATAATCTTGGGTGATGAAACTGTCAACACCTCCGCGAACAAAGACAATAGCGTAGCTTGTACAGAAACACCTACTGTCACGTCAGAAGAAAAGACTACGCTCGTGGACGAAGCTGTTGAAACCAATGCTGCTCATCAACTAAAGCAATCTGAACACATCCATGAGAGGCCAACCTCTCTGATACTACAAAAGGAGGTAACTAATTCTTCTGAGTACAGAGGCGGGCAGGCCAAGGTTATGGAGATGGATCAGGACGACCAGGAACAAGGTGCCAAAAAGGAACATGCCAAGGCAGACAGAATGAGAAGTCCTCTCGGAGCCGGTGTTATTCACGGTGCAGTGGGCCCGGGCCAAAAAGGACTTTCTAAAGAACAGCGCCAGGAACTGATTCATAAACACACGGTGGAAAGGGTTGCGCCTGGTGGAAAGCATCAGAAAACAACGAAAACCCGAACGCAAGGCAGCAATGTCCAAGAGCTTAAGGAGTACCTCTCTGGGTCACCAAAGCCGACAAAAAAGGCGGCTCAAAGGCAAGAACGAAAAGAAAAGGTGGTTAAATCCCTTAAGGACCCAAAGTCTCTCACTTTGGACCTTTCTCAGGCAAAAAAGACCAAAGACAGTGCTGCCACTGCCACTGCTCCTGCTCCCGCCCCTGCTCCTGCACCCCAACAGGAACCGCCGCCAGAACAACCAAGCCAGCCTCAGCGTGTGGCTATTGGTGTCTCACCTACTGAAGCTACAGAGACTTCCAAGACTGAGGAAGATCAAACGAAGGAGAAGCAATGGTACGAAGCAGACGAGTACGTAAAATCAGCGAAAGCGCAGGAAGACTTGAGAAAAGAGCTGCAGTCTCTCCGGAGAGAACCGGCGGCCAGCCTAGCGCTCGCTATTGTAGAGAAGAAGGACATGGCCTCTCAGGAGAAGATGCCGGATGGTGTCGAGGAGGACATAGACGAGAGAGATACACCTTCTTCTGCCGACAGCGACAGTGACGACTCGAAGACTTCGTTGAAAAAATCGAAAGCTAGATCAAATCTTAGTGCCATTCTGTCTCCCATCGACGACAAAGATGCTCCCCCTGAAGATGACCTCGAGGAAGACGACGACAGGCCAAAGTCAAAGGCGGAACAACAGGCAGAATTACGCGCCATCCGCCGGCAACGCCCGCGAACCCCACCTGGAAGCTGTCTCTCCCCTATAGAGGACTTTTCTCCTCCGTATGAGCACGCAAAACCTATCCTCTCTGTTTCAACAACGCCACCTTACCATTCTAGGCTTCCACAGGAAATACCAAAAATAATCGTTACCCAAAGGGTCAGTCCCGAGCAAAGCCCACCCGAGAAGCTACAAGAAGAATTCAGGGAAGACAAAAACACTTCCACTTCATCTACTGTTGTAACCGCATCCCCCGTACCGACAACACAGACAGAAAAGTCGAAGAAATCCGAAAACAACAATGCAAAAAAGGTCCTTAAGTCAAAGAAAACTGAGAGCACAGAGAAAGAAAAACAGCCGTCACACTATGTATTCGATAGACCCGAGCGTGACAGTCAAAGAACTATCATGGTGAAATCAAAATCAGGTGATTTCCCCAGATCGACGGTTGAAATGTCGAGCACGCAATCTCGCACGGAGAGCCAATCAGCTAAGCCAGACACATCCGGAGCATCTGAGCCATCTTCAGTATGCATTACGTCTCCCACACAGATGTCGTCTGCGGCTCATGCAAAGGTAAGGGAAGCTTACCAGATTCCTGTGGTTTGTCATGTGTCATGCGTTTTATGCCAGAATGAGGTAGGAAGCTTACTGGTGATGGCTGTTTTGTGTAATATCAATGTCGGGTTACTTGTAATTTAGTAGTTTATGTATAAGTGAAATATCCTGTTTCAAGGAGTAATGGTTTTAAAGCGTCATCTCTATGGCATTTGGAGTCAAAACAAATCAGTGCTAATTAGCAATGTTGATGAGATAGAAGTATGTGGCTACCAATGACAGATCGTTAGCCATGACTTCCAGGTTCGCAAGCGTGCGGCCGTACAATATTGTGAACGCCAGGGTTAGCCTGTGCTGCAGGCAATACACAGGCGTTACATGATGTTCAACATTTGTCTTGGCCACGCCGCTTCGGTCCGGCAAAGAGTAACCCGTGTTTTTAGAGATAACGTTAACAACCTCTCCAGGACGCGCCATCAATTCTCCAGTATCAAACAGAAGAGTCAGTCACGTTGAGGGTCTGATATAGCATATCTAATTTAGTTTGGAGTTCTTTCCGATGTCAGCTGTCACACCGCAGGCTGGGCTCGATACATCACTGCGGAGCGGGCGTGTGTGATCTGCGGGCAGCAGAAGATTTAAGGGCCGACAAGACTGATATTGACTCTCACAATCTGCCACTTGCAGCCGGGATGTTAGAACTCCCAGGGTACCGCGGGCGGTTTATATTTGGGTGTGGCTTTTTTTGCATAGCAAAAAGAACATGCTGGAGGGATTGATTGACAAAAAACTATAATGTGGAAATTAGACGGCTTGAATAAGGTAACGTGACACTGATACAAACATATGGAAACATGTCCAAACTTTTTTTCTGGATAACCATTTGTTTTGGATATTCATAGCTTGCAGTCTGTTTTATACATGGAAAATCGATGGCAACTTATTCAGTATATCGTACCTATTAATATTGTCTGATGAATTGCGAAACACAGTGTCCAAAGGGTTCCTCATCAAAGCGTTGCTTCTTTCTATTTTTGGAAGACTACCAATAATCCTTTACTTTCATACTAAAAGGACACTTTCGTTGTGAAGTGAAAGATCTCAATTGGAATATCATCGCCGAGAACATCTGCGTCAATATAATCTACGATGATAAATTATGCGCTAAGCAGGCTATTTGAAAATCAGAAGAAAGTTGGTACTTAAAGTACAATATAGAAGACAAGAACAGAGTAGAATGTACAAAGAAGAAAACAGAAATAAAATCTATCGTTTGAAGGCTGTTGTAATTAAAATTGGACGGAGCCACACCGCATATTCCAGCTTGTCAGATGAAATTTGATATGGAGGGAAACCTTCTCCTTTTGATGTACTCGTAGTCAAATATGCAGTGTTAGCAGCATTTAGACATAATCGAATCAACTCCAAATTAAGTCCACGCAAAATAAAAGCATGACGGTGACCGTGACATACCCGAACCGCAAGGTTTAGAAATCTCCCCGATGTTTTATGCAAAGGGATTTAGCGATCGATCGATCGACTCCTCCATCGACCTGTCTTATCATGTCTCCGTGCCTGGTGGGTAGTTACAGTCCTTTAAGCACTGCATCCTTACCGGTCAATATATGCAAACATTGTGACAGGAGGAGGCTCGTGGTTAGGTATTTTTAGATAGTCATCCTACTTTTAGGTAAAACAGGGAAGACTTTGTGAAGCAATGCTGGTTGATACAATTGAGAAAATAGCCACAGTTAATGAGGTCTCTGTATCACATAGGTACATAACTTGTAGAAGTAACAGAATGTTATATCACCAAGTTTCAGTATGCGTTCCGCTTTCAGAGCCCGAACACAACCATGCACATCCTGGCTAGCTGTAGTCTTTAAAAGTATAAGTTTCGTAAAAGGCAAATATAGCATCCCAGCAATCATGTGTATATGTTTCTGTCAAGGCAGCTAGACACACTCAATTCCGCGTGAATCTTAGACAGTCTATGTGAATGTAATAGAATATAAAAAGGTTTCTTTATATATATATATATATATATATATATATATATATATATATATATATATATATATATATATATATATATATATGTAGTATCTGATACAAATGGGTGAAGGGTTCGGTGGATCTAATTTTGGAGTATACATTGTCTCGTTCATTCCCATGTGGTGTATCCATAGCATCGAGAAATTAGACGGCTGAGCCCAAAACGTGCGTTGATTGATTCACGGTAGAAGCTTTTAGGGTAATAGACAGCATGGGTGGTCAGTCCTAATCCTACCTCCTTCAATGGCTACGTCATCTGCAGCCAGCAGTCAAGCGTAGAATATCAAACAGATTGGAAAAACTCACACGTTGATCACAAGCGCCCCCTGGTCAGTTTATCTGATGTAGACGTGCATGAAGAAGTGGACTCCCAGTTTTGATCGATCAGATCATTGTCCCTGTCCGTTATGGATATCATTACTACATCCTATATTCTTTAAAACAAGATTATATCTTTCTGAAGTCTGTCTGGACATTTTGATCGACAGCTGTCTTAGGTGGGGTACGTTGCTCATGACACATTATGTACGCAGGCGCTTGTTACGCGTATCGGAGTCCAGTGGAGAGGAGCACTTAATCCACTGGCCACTCCATTTGTAGCACAGTTAATTAGGTACATGATACACGGTCGTACAATTCTTTCCTGTCGCTTCACGGGGAAATGTTATTAAAGACCCTGGTGGATTAAAACCCCCGACTAAATCGGGGACTCTGCGGTGGTGAACAGACGTACGTGCTGACGTCGCCGCGCCATCTCTCTTGGAGGATGAAATCTTTGACGCCGCTCTGATTTAGATCCTTAAAACCGCCCAGACTGACACAAAGTAGCTTGTGGTGACACGTTGTTTGACATCATGCCTGTTAGACGAACACAATGGACACTGCGGGTGAGTACGTGATCCCGTGTATGTACATTAGGTATCGACAGTGCTTCAAAAACTCTCTAGCTCTAAAGGAGACTTCCACCGACCATTGCAGCGGTGGAGACGCGTGCATCAATGTACCCAAGGGTAAATGTACGCGTACTGCATGTGATGAAGTCTATAATTAGGACACATATCGTGGATCAAAGCAGCATGAAGAATGAGACATATGGATGTAAAACACAAACGTCTGAATACTTGTTCTCTGTGGTAAGCGGCTGATTGGCACAGAAAATAGGATTTCATATTCATAAACTTTAAAGTCTGGCTTTTACAGACAGAGGATGTCTAGCTCGGCAGCGTGATTCCACTTCAGACCAGACAGTTCATTACGCTTCTCCAGTACGCGGCGTGGTTGAGCTGAAGTGGTGAGTGAACATGGGCTCACCATCAGCAGGCCAGAGTACCAGGCCTATATAATTTGATAACGTGTGAATTGGAGAAAATTGAAACAATAATGGAATTGGCTAGGATTGGAAGCCCTGCGGCACCCTGGGCCTGTCACGTACCTAATTGGAACCGATGAAAAATACACCCAGACCACAAGGGGAACAGTGGACAGAATCTGTAATTCGATAACAATGATTTCCGAAATAATGACAGAAACTTTCACGTAGAAACCCATCTGGGAAATCAGACACATTTAATAATTTGGATTGAGCGTCCCTCCGGTGCTTCACGTAACGACATTGATGTTGGATCGAAATGGACATAACCGCAGAGGATGTGCTCTTCATGCCGGCACTGATCGGGTGGGTAGATTACTGAGACATGCACCAGGTTGAAACACGGCGATTGTTTACTTTCCTGGCCTGCATCCAGTATCATGACATATACATTTAGCTAGCTAAAAAGTACCATGATTTAGTTTATGGGTTTTTGTTCAGGATAATTTAGAAATCGTTACATTGGTTTCTCTGCCAACGTTACGTCTGCAGATATAAACTTTTCAACGACAGGCTCCACTCAATTTCATAAGAATCTGACGTCGACGTCAAGGGGATTATTTTCGATATTAGGTTTGTACAAAGGTGGGGATATTGCATGTAGTTTGGACGTACTCCAGGTCTTCGAATTAGATGAGTATCTATGCTGCCTATTCATTGGAACTGGGATGTAAGGACTGCATCGTAAGTAGAAGTTTCGGCTACTTTGTCCCTCATATTGTCTCCCAAAATAAGCAAGGCTCTCCGTTTCACCATCTTGATTTGTCAGTGCAGATTGACCATCTTTATTACACTTTTGCTGTCCTAAATGTGCCCTTGATATTAATTTCGAAGTATATTTCAGTGACATGCAACTGAACAATAATGCAAGGCCATTCTTTACGAGGAATTTGCTTAACAACGCTCTTCAAGTCTTTCTTGTTTAACATCGGCGCTGCCCCAACCTGAGCGTCGCATATTAGGACCATTATTCATCCTTACTTCGATGGCGTTACACATGGGAGTCAAAAGTACACGAGGAGATGCCCTGCTGGTAATGAATGGAGTTCTGGTTCAATTGATTAATTCTCCAAACGCTCTATTGCTGCGCGCGTGCGTCGTCGCTCTGAAATGAAATTTACCCAAGAGCCCTAGACTGCACTCAGAATTAATAACTGTGTTCCTTACGTTCTTAGTTCGGTCCATTAAAGGCAAAAGCTCATCATGTTATATTTCTCTTGCTGCCTGATTCATCTAGATCCACAAATAACGGCAGCATATGTGCAGCATCGATCATTCGTCCATCAATGGTATGGTGATTCATGCTAGTTATGTCATAGGAGCGGGTCAAGATGGTCCGTGAAGGTGGGGTTGTGTGAAAATGGTCGATGCATTTGTCAACCCGAAAGGCATATGTTTTCTTTTGTCGATTATGCAAATCAGTTGTGAATCATTTTCGTCATCTTCATGGGCCACGCCTTACAAGAGATTCGTCTTGTTGATGGAAGCCTTAATAATGGTATCATTTGACGATGTCTTTCTAGTCTGCTGAGAAGTCTTGGGGCAGTCCGTCTTCAGGACTGGCACCATCAAGAAGAAGATGCCAATATCGTTCTTCTCTGAACTCTATCGTTCTTTCTAGACAGTTAAGCAGGCTCATTGCCTTGGGCTGGGAAGATTTACGGAGCAGGCGTACTTTGAAATGTTCTGCCAGAAAAGAAACTCTAGCATGTCATTGACGTACGTACACGACGAGGACACACATATATCAAGTACAGTGGTAAGACAAAAGCAATACCATGAAATGGCTGCTGTGACTTTCTTCTGGGAAAATTAGAAGTAGTCACACAGTTTTCGCTCTTGCAGCTTCTTTAGCTAAACCAGTGGAACAATTCAAAACTTTGGCAACACACTCATCATACAATTTTGTCCAGTGTAACCCTAAATATCCATAGAAAATCTTCGCCATAAAACTGCGACAGCTCATCCATTTGGTGGTTGACACTGAATGATTGATAATTACCACGCCCTAGCCCAGGTCCTGTTACCGCCATAATACGCCCGGGTGCGAAACGGGACGACTCCAAAATCATCTTATAAATGTCGTCTTGCACAAGGTCGATAAAGGTCATAATTCGTCATTTTTGGTATTCAACCGACGACTTGAAGTAACGGATTATTGGGCTGGGAAAGGCACTCAAGTGGAAACAGAAATGAGATTATTTATTATGCGTGTCACAATTCGTTGTATCAATGAGGGAAAGCTTGTTGCCCAGGAAGTGACAAAAACTGTATAAGTTCATGGTGTCCCCACCGCATGACGACTGATGATGATGATGTCCTTACCGCACAGTCTCTAAAAAGCGCCACCTATGTTAAACTACATGTAGTGAGTACGACAACTTGAGCCAAACAAGCTTAGAAGTTGATCGGTAGTTCATGAGATATATTTTTACGTAGCAACTGCAACTCAAAGGGGAAAATCAATATGAACTTAAGATTAGAAATGAAATTCATAACTTGACGTTATCAGTTTCCTTTTCAAAAGTTTGACGACGAAATGCATCTTCAATATCCCTTTGACGGATTGCTCTCAGGAACTGGTCGTTAGAAATTTCTCATGTTGTTTTCATGAGACTGCAGTTGAGTTCAGACTTCCAAAGGTCTCCAATAAGTCATGGCTTTTTTCCTCATCCCGTGGTCGACCACGGTAATTGAGATGGTATGATGACTGGCATAGACACGCCTTTGTGCAATTTTGCTCGACTTATCGTGGCATTGATCTGGCTCTAGCTCCAAGAGGTAGTGCCATGCAGCTTATCGGAGGTACCGAGGTCGGGAAACTATTGATGTTAACTCTGGCTGTGATGATCTAGATGATATGACAAAATAATCGAAGCAGTAGATTAAACCAGCAACAGATCATGCTACCATAAATACAAAAAGGGGGAGAGAGTTTTAGGCATATGTGTAATGAATGACATTATCTCCAATAAATTATTTACCCGGATTCTCACAAGTTCGCTTCAGATACAACCATAAAGGACACTTATAAGTTGCATTTATTGGTTTTTATGCCACAGTCGTACAAAAGGCTAAAACGAATTGGGGGACAAGAATGCCCCGCGGCATCCATAAATAATTTGGCGCTATGACAGAGCGGCGTGGAAAATGGCTGCGATCGGTCGACACGGCCCAGTGACAAATGGCGAAACAAATTTTCCCCTGACGTCCATCTCCCAAAAAATTGGGAATATCGACAGTGTTACAAATTAACAAAGTAGTGAAATTATATTGAATAAAATCCCATTTCGTCCCAGCAGACAGAACATAACAAAGCTTTAATGATTAGTCCAAAGTATTGATCAATAAAGAATTGCACATCGCTCGGGGACTGTAGGCCGTCTGTGAATGCTGAAGCGCACGCAGATTACGTCTAGGTCGCGCTAAATAAATTGATTTCATTTTCGGAATATATCGTCTTGTTGAAACTGTCCCAGTGGGTTTGCATCGGAAAATATTGAGTGCCGTGACGAAAGATTCAAGCTCGTATTCCTTTAATTCAGGAGAAGCAACGGCGGCAGCAACCATGATCAACGGCGCCGCTATGTAAATATTCGGGGAGGGAGGGAATCAATTCATGCCCGAACTGGAAGTTGGATGTTGTACGCTTGCCAGGGACCGGGCCTTGGAAGAGATGTGTTCCTGGACCGGGTCATCCCCCGCGGCCTAATTATAGCCGAGGGGAGACACCTTGCCTGTCAGTGGGTATCCCACCTTTACCGTGATGTTTCTGTGGGTGGAGTTCGCCCGTGTGCGTCACGTTTGCTACAGTAATTGGATGACTAATCGTGCAATTATCGTCCATCACATGCGATTGGACGTTGCCCCCCATGGATCACGATGTAGGATGTAATATCCGTGGTAAGCCGCCTTTCACTTCTCCTTTTGACCGTTTCCGTAGGGTTACAGCAGCGACAGCGATGCGAGCAGGCCGCACAGAGTGCGCAGAAGGCTCCCAGATCTCCCTCCAGGAGCCACACCCAGCCTGCCGAAGACCGGGCCCGAGAAGCAGCGAGAGCGCCAAGCGGCCATTGAGAGCCTGCAACAGAAGTGGAAGCAGGAGCGGATCAAAATGGAAACTACGGACTCTACGAAAGCCGGTGAGTGAACCTATCCTTGTACAGCTCTTAATGTACCCACATGCTCCCTACGCAAAATCTATGGCTGGATATTCTGTGGCCGTTCCAAGCCGTCCGCCCTGTGAAGCCAACATTGTGCATACACATCTTTAGCCATCGATTGAAAGATCTTTACTGCGGTGGTGAGTAAATAGCTGGATGATCCACCGACTGGATTCACATTGCTAACCTTAGCGACTACAGGGCATGAGTGTGCATATTATTTTTTAAGGTTGACTGCTAAACCCGGACATCAGTTACTTAGCAACTGGATGGTTGACAGGCTAGGAGAATTAGGCTAATCAAATTGAATGACCTCATCTGTTTAATCTTTGCTCGGCAGACCACTACTAGTGAGATGTAAATTGATGATATTTGCTTGACTTGGGCCGTTGGATTTGCATGCAACCTGGAGAGGTTGGGTTGCGCGGAAGAAGAACGTCACAGAAATAAGCACCACGGACAGATTAAGTGTGTCCTGACGGCAACGGAAGTTGCGTGGATAGAGGTGCGCTGCGATAAGTGTGTATCGTGAAATTGTAACTGGGCAGGTAATGGAAAGAGTGGAGAATGATGGCAAGGCAAGAGTCTTATGATAACGATATGACGCCAGCGCTTCCCTTCGCAGGCGTTTAACCATAGACTTTAAAGTCAACAAACGGGCGGTGTGTTTAGCCACTTCAAGGCCTAATGGCGGGATATGTGAATATAATACCAGAGTTATCCATAGCAGAGTGAACGAAGAGAGTAGCTAACTATTTGATAACGTCAAATGTATGTGATTAAATGGAGAGTAAATGTGAGCACTTCCATGATTCAATCGCATCTCTGGGATAACTACTATTTTTCGACAATTGGGCGCTGTTTGCCGCTCTCTTACGACGTAGGCCATAAAAGGGGTTAACAGCAACCAAGTCAGTCGGCCATGTTGAAACGTGGTACTCAGGATTACTCTTACTCATAACGTAGTAACCGTCGAGGACAAAATGACTCATGTGGGTTAAACATGGATCTGTTCAGACTGATTTATGTGACTACCCTCAACAATCCAGTTAGACTGTTTAAATAATAGATAAAGCTGTCTTCTGAACCGTATCAAAATCACACGGGTGCTCTGCCCCCTCCTATATTTTCCGAAAACGCTCTCGCACATTTACACATAAAACATCCATTACTACGTTGTTTCATGATGCGTGCAAATACACGATGCCATTCAGACAGGGTACGGGCACGAATATGGTATGTTGTGTAGCGATAGCCCTCTGGCAGCATCAGGGAAATGGGCCATACTTCTTCGTCGCCTTTCCCCCGTAACGTTTCTGGAGGCGATTATCTAAAGAAGCTAATTTTGACTTGTAGTGATCATACTCTTGGGGGATAGACCTATCTATTGAGGATGTGTTAAAGGTTTGAGGGGAGGTCTGAATACGAGCAGGATTTTTTGACTGAGATGTAGAGGAAATATCGTTATCATCAATGAGCTAAAGGAATATTTGTAGCCAACTAGGTTTTAGAAACATGGAAGCACTGTAACAATGTTTACAGATCGTCTCCATGACTTGCCATAATATTGGGAGAATATGGCGGGTAAACCAATATGCCTTTAACAAAGGTGCCCTGTACAAACATTTGGACAGGACCTGAGGTATGAAGAGTGCAAGCGACGCGGGCCAATCGTCACACAATACTGTCCACAGCTGTGGTAACGTTAGAGTATAGCAAGGACCTGTAAATCCATTCCATTTCGACAACTTTCAAGATGCATTGAACGTACCAATCATATTAAGCCATATATCAGAAATGTGTACGTGTGCTTTGCTTTTTTCAGAAAATTATCCATTGGATGTTTTATTCATTTCGTATATGTATATAGACCACTGATTTTTATATTGGTCGATTTATATGATCTTTCTGATTCATATGCTTTACGTTACGATTTGCAAGGCTTCTAACTCAAACATGTACATAGAGAATTATATTGGTTATATTACGCCCAATCAAAACGGGATGTTGTAATTCATTTTACCGTTTACTTTGGACCTATGATTGAATAGAAACACCTAATGTCAATATTGTATGAACAGCATTAGTCTCCACTCGTTCTAAATTTGGCAGCGGCGGTAGGATGAATTTATTTTTACCCCATTTTATGGCTACGCACTGTAAATCACTTGTTCATTTCGTTGATACATTTTCATCTTTGTGGATCAGACCCTGGCGCAGCAGGGTGTACTAGATTTTATTTTATAAGACCACCCATGGCCGTCACCGGAAATCACTAGTGGGTAGTACGTCGCAGGCGTTGACTAATGTGGGCTCAACTCAATGTTTCTTTTAGAACAAAATGGCCCCCACGGAGAGATTTTCCTTTTATAAACACTACCTATGTACATGTACTCAACTATATTACAATCGTACTCGATCAATATGAGAAAGGATGTTTTCATTAACATACTAGCTGATATTCTGTACGGCAAATAGGCCAGTTTTTGTACACTCTATTATTCAAAAAGTGCAATTGCGTGGAAGATTTGCGTGGTTACTTTAGAAACCAGCATGCTTTTTCGCTGTCATCCCTTTGAACATATCCTGATTGCTTTTGACTAGTGCTCTGGTTTTGTCCGCCCACAAAAGAAATCGCATGAGCTCTCACACATGGGAATTCCTGAAGGACGCCGCATGTGCACTGGCTAAGCTAATTACCCGCAGGCTAGGGTGTACACATTTATTCATAAAAAATGAAGGAACGATTTTACTATTTTAGGACGCCAATCTAAGAATTTTGACCCACCGAATGATCGGCCGGGGGAATTGAGATTCGTACTAGACCAATTACTAGTTTGTGTTGTATAGGGCCTATATGCCCGAGGGAGCCTCTACAACTCTTTAACGAATAATTCGAACATGTGACTTTGTGGCACGCCCTTCTTGTAGACAAACAGCAGTTGCAATTTGAATTGTATGCGTGTGATACATTTAACATGGGGGTGAGTTTAGGACATTCTAAAATACGGCACGACGAATGTGTAATGCAGCGATACGACTATATACTGATGTGCCGGAACTTTCATTTCCACTTTAACGCACCGGCCTCTAATAGGGGAACGATAGTGCTTTTGTTCCTGTGCCACCAAATTATATTATGCTCAGGCTTCCCCATGCAGTGTCCCGCCATCTCAAGAGTCGGATTCTCCCTACATACAAAACCACTTAGGGCAGTTAGGTGACACTTGGAGAATAGTAATGCGTCAACTGCCACTCGTTACTCAAAAACGTTAAGTGGTGTAGGTGGGGTGATACCTGCAGCACTAGTACGGCTGTTGAGGTAAGTAGTTATTGGATAGCTAAAATCTCGTTTTCTCTTTGCTCAATCATTGACGTCTTTTCTTCCATTTCAATTGATACGCACTGATACAAAAAGAAAGAATAACTACGTTAAAACAAGGACTGCTGCTGCAAAAGACCTTTACTTAGATATATCTAGATGTCCTTTGCAACTTACTGAAAAGCATGACTACAGATCTGACCGGTTTACGAGGTTCTATCGGTCTAATCTGCGGGACACATTTTAAAAGATGGCGATAAGAAAAATGTAGAAATATACTGCAGTCAAGATTGATGAGATGAGCGTGGGCTTGCAGCCTTATCACGCACATGTGCGGAACGTGAAACAGGCACTAGGTACATACGTAAGTGGCTGATATAAACTAATCCACGTGATGACGTTTGTCATTTACCTGGACGGCGTTGTTAGCGGTCTCTACAATCCTTCTAAAGCTATCTAATCGCAACGTCCGACAGAATATACCTACGAAACGGTTTTTTAGTAGACATTTGACGAGTAACGTGCCAGATGTTCGTCAGAGCAGCGAATCATCGACGTACACGTTGCCAACGGCTGCCGGAGTAGTTCAAACCTAACTACCTACGCAAATATAACGTCTGGCATCTGCTGATGGAGCAGATAGTGGTTGCAGCAGCATTCTGAGCAATTCCCCGTTGGAAGAAATACTGTTATTGTGCATTTTCTGTAATGGATGGTAGGTTACAGACAATCTTGGTCTTAAAAGCAACGCTGAAATATTCATAAAGAATTCAAGGTATGTCTCATTTGCCCTATTGTGTCTCAGAGAATAAGGATATTCTCATACAAAAGTACGTCAGTAGCTTGTGAGTGACGTGTTTTCAGGAAACAGTTATCAAAATCGTCTCACTTAATTTTTCTCCGACCTTTAATGCCTTCTTTTTTTCTACAGCTGAGCGATCAACTGATAGAATGACCGAGCGATCGACAGAGCAGCCAGTTGAGCGGACAGCCGAGCGGCCAGTTGAGCGGACAGCTGAGCGGACAGTCGAGCGGACAGCTGAGCGGACAGTCGAGCGGACAGCTGAACGGACAGTCGAGCGGACAGCAGACAGAACAACTGACCGTTCAACTGAGCGCAAAAAGATGATGGACTTAGAGATGGCGCGGAAACAGGTAGAGAAGGCCCGGCTCAGAGCCAAGCTGCGGGCCGAGGGGAAGCTGCATCTGGACTCCATCCTCTCCCCTCCCGATGACAGGGGATTCTACTCGGACAGCGAAGTCAGCCGCACCCGAGCCCTCTCTGCCGAAAGAGACGCAGCCGCCGCTACATCTGACCAGGAAAAATCAGGGATCAAAGACAAAACACCCAAACAGGCCGACAGCTACTCTTTAAAGAGTGGGTGGACGTACCAGCCAGCAAGCGCGAAAGCGGAAAACAAATCATCTTTGCGAGATTCCGAGGCAACAAGAGAGGTCAGCGCAGCACGGTTGGAGGACGTCGCGGCTGAGAATGCAGCCGTCCCCAGCAGGGGTAGGAGAGAGAGAAGAGAAATGCGTGACGACGTGACGCACGACAGTAGGCGATCCAGTCGCAGCAGCAGTCCAGAGCTTCCAGAGGATGAGTCATACGAAGCCATGATGGAGAAGCGAATAAACTACGAAACCGTGACGGACATTTCTGAAATTATAAAAGAGATAGAGACCGATGCAAATCGCTTGTTTGGGCTGGACGAGTTGGACTCGGCAGAGCCTTCCAGCACACAAAGTCGAAAGGGAACTTCTTTCCCAGCCCAAAGAAGAGTACCATCTCTTCACGATCTCCTTGATGATAGTTCTTTTCCGGACGAAAAGCAAGAGAAGACCTCCTCAGCAAAGGACTTGGCGGACGAGTTAGAGCAGAGCGAAGAATTCAAGACCCTCCGTAAACAGTTAAGTGAAAGTGGATCGAAAATTACTTCCCCTCCAGTAGATTCCCCTAGGCAAGCAGCAAGTGTAGAGTCCTTACGACGAGAAGAGAAGAAACAGAAACCAGCCGTCACAGACGCCGGAGGATTGAAACATACTATCGCACCGCCATCCACCACACCATCAATGCCTAAGAAGAAACATAGGCGACAGGGCTCGGACCCATTGAGCAGATTCTCTCCAATCAGGGAGACTCCTGGAAACGCAGAGCTCCACTCGAGCAACTCCCACGATGGGTTTGGAAGGGTCTACTCACTTGACCCACTTGGTGAGTCCGCCAGAACTATTGCCGAGGCGGGCAGCTCCATGACCCTGCCGAGAACCCGGGAGGCGTCTCAATCATCGTTGGCGCAGTCGAGGTCTCCCAGCCAGAGGAGCATCATCGGGAACGAGACGATGTCACAAATAGAGAAGGCCATGCACAGACGGGGCTCGACGTCTGGTGACGACGATGGCAAGAAGTCTAGAATTAGGTACGAAATTCTACTGGAAGGGAAGTACAAGCAGGTGGAATCTGTAGATAAGGAAAGACTTGTACAAGCCAGCACGTCTCTAGATAGAGGCGTGTCGAAGTCGGCCTGGCACGTAGGATCATTAGAAAGTATCCCCGGAAGAAATTCGTCAGGACATATGCGCAGAGGCCCGCGACAGATGTACGCGTCTACAAGCAGACTGTACTCCACGGTGCGAAAGCCCACAGACTTAAACATTCGTGCGGACAGTTTACCGAGACGCAGCCGAAGCAGGGACTACAAGGACGACAGTCCGGTGAGTCCAGTAGGGCCGCCGGGATCAGCACCAATCTCCATACCGCCTCGAAGGAGCCGCAGAGGGGACCTCCCCGTGGGAAGCGCGGCCATGGCACACTCGTTTCCCGACCATGAGATGTTCGGCAGAGGAAGGGGCTATGATGACAGGCAGCCATTTTCAGATGATGAAAGTAAGTAGATTCGTCTCTAAATGGCATGAAATACATCTTACGTTAGATTGATATATTTACAAATATGCTGAACCTTTTTAATTGAAAATCATACCGTTTCTTCTTCTTCTTCCTGACCACGTATATCAATCTGCCGTCAAACCGGCAATTATTGTATCGGGTCAATCCAGGTTGTACACCCTTGTACCCGTATACTACTATACTTACGGAATTATTCAATCTCCTACAATCTCATTGGTGCAAAAGAGTACTCCGGTGAGAAAACCGGGAAAGGTCGGCTTCATATCTTCCGGATATGATAGTTGAACTTGAAACGGAATTCGTCTTGTCTATTTCAAAGGTTAATAGTTTGACAAAGGGCAACATCCCTGGGCAAAGACCAAAATGAAAATCAAGACCCTTGAGCCGCATGAGAGGCAGATATCTTATTTCGTTGGAACTGCCGTACATTCCCACGCACTTCAGGTGCGACTAGAGCACGACCCCAATTTTGCTTCAGGTTCGTGTCGGAATAAGAGTTGCGGTGCAAATGGCTCGGCGCCTTCCACCTCAGCTAGAGTTACATCTATTCTACGACACAGCTCAGATTAAGGAGACAGTTCCAGCTACCCACGTTCACGTCAATGGGCTATACCTCAAAGCAAAAATGAAAAGCAAAACATTACAATGTGTGAATTGAAAGACATCTTGAAGAAGTCTTTGTCCTGTTGTTAAATTTGAAGCCAATTATAATTCCTGTTTTCCTTAACATAAAACATTCGTTCAGAATACAACAGTAAAGATCATGGTCTTATTGGGGTTGCTTTATATTAGGGTACTTAGTAATCTAGAGCATAATACGTACACTAACACCAAAATTTTTTGTTTTGTGAACAGCGCGCTACATGCACTACTAGGCCTTCGCGGCACTTCATAAATGCGGTAATCACCAACTCAGAACAACCGCCGCACATGATGGGGCGAGAGAGAGATAATGTTACTGTTATCTTCATGATTTATTCTTAGTTATTCGTTAGAAGAACGCGGCCTCTCCGTGCGGTCTAAATTGAGGGACGGTGCCCATCAAGTTTATCTAGGAGTGATAAATGCTGATCGTCGTTTGGCGCAATGTCGGTGCTCCGGGAAAAAGTACAGGCTTGTCAGCAACAAATTACCTCAAAGTACAACGTTCAATGCAATTTCAAGTAGTTCTAGAGTTACAAATGGATCTCTGGTCAGTCAGAGTCCACTTGGAATATATGAAATGAACTCATGTAGGCGGTATAAGCTTAATTGCAGTAACAGAGGAAGTGAAGAAATTCATCATTTTTAAAAACTGAGCGCTTTCAATCCATTTACCTTTTTTTTAACCCAAAGAATACGAAAATCAAGAACACATGTACTATCCGAACATTTCGTTGATACAGACAAAGGTAGGGGAAACCCTTACAAGTTAAAGAAGATACTGCGATATTATCTGAGTCATCTTACTTTTGCACGACCTCTGACCCTTTGAGGCGCCATATTGAAATCTCGAATGTGTGTGCAACCGTGGTGAAACTCTCTAAAAACGCCGACCATGACATTCCATCGTCCTACCATATGGTGAGAATGTTGTTATCGTTTTTGTGTACGTAAAAAACTAGTCTTGCGTTACCAGATCGGTGTTAAAAATATCTCTTCAGCCTCCTGGCTTTGATGGCGATTTCAAGAGCTCCCAGTGCCGAATCAGGGAACTAAAATAGCAACTGGAGTCTACTGCATTACCTATTAAAAACGTTAAAGAAGCGAAAAGAAAACTACTTATAGACTGTTTTCATGTACCTGATCTGTTCTTGGTTCCAGCCTACACAGGGACGTTCCGCCTGCACGACTCTGTGGCGCAGCTCTCGCGGGACGTGTGGAACGAAATGGACGAGGACGACCAACCCTTCATGGAACGGCTGGAGGAGGGGGGTGTCACCATCCTGGAACAGCACAGAAAGAGAAAAGTGGGTTCTTAGTTCTTACCAGTGCTTTAAACGCTTTCTCGTCGTACTGGGAGGTCCATTTGGGTTTAGAATAATTTTGTGCGAACTTTGTTTAAAATATTCTGCATCCCAAGAAATGGACAACACATCAGCTGCCTTGTATCTTGTACCTGACTTCTGATTGGTTGTTATGAGAATGGTTAGAAGCATCCCGATTGGCTGATTGTTGTAACATCACGATTGGTTGAAAGTATGCACATTCCTATTAAGATGAAATATCACTTAGTTTTGATGTTCGACCTTCCATATTGGCATGTAGATAGCTTGTACAAAGTTAGGGGCATAAATTAGAATGTAAGATTGTCACAGTGACACCATTTATAAAAGTGATACAATTGTTTGGTGAATTTTTAATTTGATGCTTTACTAAACCATATTTAAGAAGTGAAGGTGAAGCCCATGGAAATAACTTGAGGTCAATTACTAGTAAGGGTTCCGATATTTTAGATGTAACAGTCACCATTACATGTATGTATCTTCCTTTTTTTACATTCAAAGGCCCAACGGCCAACATCCATGTACGAGTTCCCAACAAGAAAGTACTACCTCAGCAGGGACCCAAAGGACAGGTCTGTTCAAGGTAAGGGAAAGTACCTGACTGTAGGAAACTCATTTTGGTCTGCATGATTGTATAATTGCATTTGGTAAATTTGTTAATAAACCGTTATTATTTTGGACCTGGTTTTGGAAAAACTGTTTGCATGTTAATTACTGTGGGAATGGCACCAAATAGTATGGCTATAGTTACTCAAGCATGGCATACTTTTTTTCTGATGAAACTTAACCTACAGATCACAAGTTATAGAAAAAACTCATTGAATCACGGTCATTGTGCTGTTCAAAGTTGAGGATCTTTTGTGGACCAATTAGGTCTGTCAATCATGCCCTGACTTGACCTTCAAGATGATGATGATGATGATTTTTTTCAATTCTAAGCTTGCACTGCATCATCCTGAAGCACTTTGGACCTTTTGACATAAAACCAACTTCAAAACACACAAGCTCGTGAAATGAGTGTTTGGAGCCTAATGTTACCCCTAATGGTTGAAGGGCCATTTACCATGAGCAAGGAGCCTGGCAGACTTTCCTTCATCCGCCCTCCTTAAGTGTTTGGCAGGATTCAGAATGACCCTAAATTATCCCGGCTACACAGGTAATGGCCTGGGCCTGCGAGTGGTCGGTGGTAAGGAGATACCGGGTGGCCGCGGAGAAATCGGGGCGTACGTGGCCAGAATATATCCAGGTGGTGTCGCCGAACAAGTTGAAGGGCTGTTTGAGGGTAAGGCTTGTAATAAGTCACCTTCTGCTGCTCATCATTCTTTGTAGATTATTAGTAGATTCTATACCACAGATGGGAATGCAATAAGCCAATAGTACTCATACAAGTGAGCAATGAATACTTGTACATGTATGTGAAAGCATGCAACCGTTTGTTACATTTACTTCAGCACTAATCAGCTCATGAAGCAGATGATATAACATGACGTTGTATCTTTTCTGCATGAATGAAATGCGTCTCAAAAGTAAGAGAAGAGCAGTCTTACAACGTTTATATAATCTCTGGTAAATGCCACAGGTGCACAGGTGCTGGAGTGGAATGGAGCAAAGCTAACAGGCAAGACATATGAGGAAGTTCTGAAGATTGTCAGTGTGTCCAATGGAGAAATAGAAATCGTCATCAGAAGGTAGGTCCAAATCAAGCTGTTAGTTTGAGTGCCTTCATCATGAATATCTCTTGAATCCATCTGCATTGATAATCACAGGACAATTCTTATTACTCTGGTGTATGTCTTAGACATTCTAGTTTATTTTATTACATTATAAATTATAACTATATAATTATAATATAAACTAGCATACTTCAGCAAAATGCACATTTGCCTGCAATGTGTGTATCTCATACTCATAACTTCATTTCTAGTACTCAGGTAAGAATTCAATGCATTTGGTCAGTTTGATGTAGATATTCAAGTTATAGCCACATCATATTTTAGGTGTCTGTCACTTTTGTTTCACTATACTTACATACAGTTGGTTTTAAAGGTAAATGACATCTGCCACTTTTGTTCCCAGCGATTTTAACATGCTGTCGGACACACAACATCAATCAGCAGCTGACAGGAAAAGATCTGGCTTTGGTAAGGCCTTTGACTTCTTTCAGTATTCCTGGTTTTTACATTTCAAAGCTTTAATTGCATTATAGCTGTATCATATGAACAGCAAAGTGTAACATTAAAAGTTTAACTTGTATAGATTGTTGCTCAAATTCTAAGGTTCTAAAATTGTATATCAAAGATTCCTACCAAGGGGTCCTTAGTTAAATGGCAGAATAAACTTTCATTGATGTATTTTCCCTATGTGTGTGGTGTACCTTTTTGTTTGTTTGGTAAAAGCATGACTGTCATACATGTATACAGAGACTGTAAGATGAAAGTGTTGAAAGTGTTATTCCTTGTTGTGTATTTCCTTTAAGTCTACTTCTCTACTCCCCTTTAAAACAGATACTGCTGTGCTGATGTTTCTATCAAAGGCCGGGGTCCTTACTAAAGAGAACATTTTAACTAACACTTTCAGAGGTCTCAACAACAACAGAAACTGATAAGCACAAATTTTGCTGTGTGAGTGTAGATTCTCTTTCATTGATTAGAATCAACTCCAAATCAACAGTGAAAATGAAGGTTTCCAAATTACAGTGAATACACATGTACTTCCACAGCTATTCTGGCATTAAAACATAAAAATTCAACTGATTCTTATGTATGCAAATTACAAATTCATACAAATATCACACAAGGATTATGTCACATATCTTTAAGTTGAGTTCTTCAGGCTCTTATATATTTACAAGACTAGTCTACACCCTTTAAATTCTGTTGCATTAAACATGTTTCTTTTCAAAGCTAAGTGAAGAGTGAAATTTTAACATTTTCCCCACCTCACTTGTCATGGCAACATGTTTCTCTCCTGTGTATATAATGGTTTGTGGTACATGTACACTGTTATCTATAATGTACAGTGTGTGTCACCTGTTCTACTTGTTGGTCACTGTTTGCTTGCTGCTCTACTGTTACCCCTAATCTCTGCACCTGCTTCTTTCTCTCAAGGCTCGAACTACCCTTTCCAGGTAAGGGACCATTCATTATCTATGGCCAGGCCTAGGGGAATGGAGACCCGTGACCCAACCCAAGACTTAACACACTACCCCCCTCATAACCAGTTTTCTTTTGCCAAGCATATATATACAATGTATGCACTGACATTCTAACAACAGTTGGAAATGAAGATCTAAAGTATGCACAGTCTTATACATGTTCCTGATGCTTTGATTGATTTATGACATTACACTATGTCATAACCATAGCCTGACCATACAATTTACAGGATTAATCTGTTAATGTGTGTCGATTGTATTGAATCTGAAACCTTTAAGAACAAAATTCAATAAAGATTGCCAGAGTGTAAGGCAGCAACCATTGGGCAAAAGCAAAGAATTCCTGATAAATTTGTAATGTCATAAGACATCTAAGCTTCCAGGAAAATAACTATTTCGATCCGTGTTTTTGTTAACTTATTAACATGTTGCTAACCAGGGCATCCCACAACCACTCACTAACTAATTTCCCCTTCTGTCTTTTCTTGTAGATGAGAATTGTAGCATTTTGTAGCTGATTGTAATTGTAATTATGTAGAGTTTAATTAGAGATCTGCATGCATCGTAAATGCCTTAACACTGAGAATAAGAGATTCTCTGTTAGAATATTTTTTACATAATGCTCTTAATAGAGATGGGAGGGAGCAAATCTTGGGAATTATCATTCGTATAAGGAAGTTATAAAATTCTGTAGGATCAGTGAAAATCGTAGTGAAAACCGCATTTTATGCTAGTGCAGGTGTTAACATTTTGTTCTGAAAACAAGCGCACAATCATTACACTTTGCAATCATTAAAATTCTGCTCTTATATTCAGTAAAAGTATTGCATGGGCTAAAGTTGCGTATCAGCTGTTTTCGTTCTCAACAAATTATGGTCCAACCAGGCTGCACTGTACGCAGCGTTCAGATCACTATGCACTGGCAGTTAGTCCATACAGGTGTCCATAATTGCACCATGTGTCTGCCCCCCTCCCACCCTAAATTGTACCCCTCCCGAAGCCAGTGTTGCCCAACAGGCACCCAATTAGCTCCAGACACCGAGCTGGTGCTGGGTCCAGGAGGCCGAGTCGGCGACTTTGCTGCTGACAGAATTTTTGGTACTTTCGGCTTTTTCAACTTCCTTTTCAATTTTCCTTTCAACAACTTCGAGAAAGAAAAAGCTCAACAGAGTTACTAGATAAACTTACTTGCAATGGTGAACTTCTGTTCTCAAGATACCATCATTGAAGTTAGTTCATCTATATCTCATCAGACTGTAGTTATTGGATGTTACTTTTTTTTAAATTTACGTCATACAATGTAGGTAGTCAACAGTATGTAGTTTTCATTAGATTTGCATGGAAGAATTTGGCCCCCTACACTATCAGGATGAAACATTCTAACTTCCTTTCAGAACTTGTAGGATAAAAAAAAGTGATGACTGATCATTTTTCTTGTTGAACCTACTGTGTGTAGCTTACATCTGTGCAGTTGTAGTTGTTACTTGTTGTTCCTGTCAGTGTAACTTTTTCTTTACCTACACGTATGTCTTTGTGTAGAAACTATCTCTTCTTCAAACATTTCTCTCTCGAATAAGAGCTGTGCCTCTTTTGCATGTTTTTAGTCTTCCACATGCAATCGTAAGCCACTTTTATACATGTACAGGTAATCTGGATTTAAACGTCAAGAAATGCAAAGTTGTAGATATCAACATGTTTCATTTAAAATATATTAAGTCTAGACTCTAGATGTACTATTATCCAGTGTGTTGCCTGTACATGTACTTTGTAAATATTTGAATTTTAAGAAATATCAAAAGTTGCTCTACACAAAGGATGATACTGTATTGCTTTAATGCTATTTCCAACTTATGAGAACATCATCATTGTTGTTTTCACCACTAGATGTCACCTCAGAAGAAAATCTTGTATTGACTTGGGACGTGCTCCTTTTATTTCTCAAGGTCCTTGCAGGCAGTATTCCAAGGAGTCGGCCGTGGACCCCGACCAGCTCGCAGCACAACTGGCCACCATGAGAGAAGAGAAGCAACCCAACTCCGACATTTCCTCCTGGTCCCAACATGGGCACACTGCCTCCCCCAGTAACATTGCCTCACCTAGTCTTTCCACTGCTTCCAGTACAGCTCCTAGTCCAATCCTGCCAGCGTCACCTGCCATGGCGAGACAAGCCCCACGCAAGGTACATGTACAATAGTGCACAAAAATAGACACACAGTCCAACCAAGTAGGTAGTCGTCAAACGTTGTTTAAGACTTCAAACTTGTACTCCAAAATCCTGACAGATCTGTTTTACTAACAATAAGTCTACCAATCATTTTAGTCAATTATACACATAAGCAGCGATTTTGATAAGCTGTGGTCATTACATTTTACATTTTAAATTACTTGATAAGCTGTGATTACATTTGACATTTTGCAAAACAACATTAACTGCAGATTGGTAGCAAATGTGTCCATCTTAAAACACATTTAGGGTAATTATGCCCACTATGATGCTCACTAGTAAAATGTACCTGTAAGTACTAGTGTAGCTGGGTAAAGCCACTTTATGTGTTTGTAGATGACAGCTAGCTATCATTTAATGTAGAGAGATAGTTCCTGCTCATGATCAGTATCAATCCCTCAGGCTTACTGGATGCCTTTTTTCATTATAGCTGTCAGAAAAACAGCATCATTGTACCTTTCTATCATCCTCCTTCCTGCTATCTATTCGCCCATTCTGACACAGTACCAGCAACAATACACACATTTCCCAGTGAAGCAAGCTGTGCACTGTAAGATAAGGCAGGGAATGTTGAAGTGATTCATGTTGATGTGAAAGACAAAGCCTGCAGCTACAAAATGAAAGGAGATCATTCCCATAGATAGCGGCATGTGATCTTATTCTTCAAGGTATTTCCAACTGTCACATGTTTGAACCATAGTCTAAAAAGAATGGCATATTGGTTGGGTGCTTGGGTGGGTGAAATAAGAGGTAATTTTGCGGCAGTTTGAATTGCCAAGCACAAAAAGTTTCTATATGCAACTGAATCAGTCACATCCGGATCTTTCAAAGAAATTTGATTTTAGTGTGCACTTTTAGTGAATTTGGGGGGAAATTGAGTGTCAAAAGAAATAGTATAAACAGTTGTAACCATGCCAAATCATCAAATTCTAGGCATGTACAGACATATAGGATCACCAGGGTTTGAAATTACACACTTTCTTAGCACTATCCAGTTCAAGTGATTCATTGAAGAGGTATTTCAGATATTCCGCAAAGGTCAAACCAAAATGTTGGATGTGTATTTGCCAGACTAGAATTTACATATTCCAGCAGACACTTATGTGACCCAGACACACTTATCTTCATTCGTCCACATTAAAAGAGGCTCTACCTGACAGGGCAGGCTTGTTGACCTTGAGGCATTGTTCCACAAGGTAGAGCGGTTGATGCTGTGGGAATTATAGGAGAGACAAGCAATTTCTGAGTGATCAATACCTCAAATGCATCAGTGGCCTTTTCTAGTTACTGTGGTCCATTTGCCTGATGATCTGGAACAAACATCAGCAAGAAAGCCAGAACAAGAGGGAAATTGATGGCTTAGGGAAGACTTAGAGGATTCCTCAGAATGACTGCAGTACTGGCAGTGCATAATGTTATGTTATTGGAATGGAGAGAAATCAGCTATTTGATAAACTTGTGGTCTGGTATTCGCTAAATTGGTACATGTTTTAATCAAGATGGTTGTGATATTCTCCATTTCTAGCTCTCCTATGAAGATTATAATCAACCCATAAATTTTTACAGTACACCCAAAGGACTTTTGCTTCCAAAAATAGATTTTGATTTTATCACTGTCCTTGGTGCTGAAACAGCGGCCACTGCGGCTTTTTGTGTTTTTCTGTCAGATATTCTTATACATGTAACGTCATGTGCTTTGAATGAAGTATCACAAATTTCAAAGGGAGTCTTATTTGTCCCCAGTTTGTTTGAAATACTTTTGATTAGTTGAAATAATGAGAATTTCAAAAGCAGTATAATTTGTCAACATATAAAAAACAGATTTGTTTGAAATACATGTACTTGACTGATAACTTATACATTGATACCAAAGAAGATATAGATATATGAAGATTATAATCAACCCATAATTTTTTACAGTACACCCAAAGGACTTTCGCTTCCAAAAATAGATTTTGATTTTATCACTGTCCTTGGTGCTGAAACAGCGGCCACTGCGGCTTTTTGTGTTTTTCTGTCAGATATTCTTATACATGTAACGTCATGTGCTTTGAATGAAGTATCACAAATTTCAAAAGGAGTCTTATTTGTCCCCAGTTTGTTTGAAATACTTTTGATTAGTTGAAATAATGAGAATTTCAAAAGCAGTATAATTTGTCAGCATATTAAACAGATTTGTTTGAAATACATGTACTTGACTAATAACTTATGTATTGATACCAAAGGAGATATAGGCAGCTTGGAATGAAATCAATACAAAATTATTAGACGAAACAATGTGATGGTTAATCAAGGAGGTATATAGTTGATGGAAATATGTCATGATCTTGCATGTCAGTTTAGTTTCCACAGTATCTGGACTGGATTTGTCATCTCTTCTCTTTTCTCTTCTGACAAGCTACCATCAAAGGAGGCGTCTAAAGAAACTGATATAACTGGTGAAATTGAGGTAAGAATACCTATTTCAATATTTTGTCAAGTACATATGATCAGCTAATCTTTTTACAGAAAAAATATTAATTTCAAATATTTGTTCCCATTGTACAATTAAGGCAAATGGTCCTTCCATTTCTGGGTAAAAGTGAATAATGTTATATTTCACTAAAATCTTGAAATCTTTGAAATGATTCTAGGCTTTCTATCGTATTGAAATGCACTTAATTTATCATTGCCCACATTACAGCACCAAAAGAGATAAACTATTGAAAGTAGTCAACAAAATTTTCCCCAGCTTTGTACATCTCACCAACCTACAAAAACTGTCTTTCTGCTAACACCACCCAATGCATATACATGTATCTCCCAAAACATCTGGAATCTTATATTCCACTGCATACAGAAAAGAAATCAAACCTGATAACGAATGTTTTAGATTAGAAGTAGCGCTAGTTGACAACTTTCTTTTCACTTTATGTTTATTTCATTATTGTATACTATACCTTATTATTATCATTATATCCTTTCTGTGTATACTTGCAATCAGCGTTCAACCATGAATTTGCAATAAAGTTCTTAGTTTTATCATTAATTTTCTTCTATTGCACCCTGACTTGTAGCTTCAGATGCGATATGACGAGACCACGAAAGACTTGATCATCAACATCAACAGGGCACGCAACTTGGCCGCTAAGGACATCAATGGTTTCTCTGACCCCTTTGTCAAGGTCTACCTGCTCCCTGGAAGGAAGTAAGAGACTCTTAAGATTTTTTTGATTTGTGTAGTTAAACACTATTCATGCCAGGATTCACAAATCGGGATTCAACCAGGCACAAGGTTGATCTTGATTCGATCTTCCAAATCCACCTCTTGAGGTATATTTGGCTAATTGATATTAACTCCCTTCCGGAGCCAGACCATTCATACCAGGAATCGTGGATTGTGATCTATCCTACTGCCTAGGATAATCCCGATTTGTGAATCCTGGCATTACCAGTATATGTATGTGTGTGCAATATGGTATGTTTCACATGCAGTGTTTTTTTCTTGCTTTGACTCAGTGCTGAGAATAAGAGAAGGACAAAGTACATTCCAAAAACCCTCAACCCAGAATGGAATCAGACTGTCATATACAAGGGAATCACCAAAGAGCAGGTAAGAACGGAAGAGCTGACTTTTTATTTGTTTTGTGAGCCTGAGCTCAATCAATGTTTCAGATTCTATTCTTTATGATCTTTAGATTGAAGCTGCATCATGTTACATAATCTCTGATGATGACAGGGAAACTTAATTATTTTAGGCACATGAATTGGCAAATATTTGTTTAGTGATGAAGGATAGATTTTATCATGATATTATATGTAAAATAAATACCCTTTGATTGAACATTACAGAATACATGTATCATAACGTTTTTGATTAACGATGTTTGCCAATCAATAATGTCAGCCTCATGAATGATCAGACATGCTTTCAACATTTAGGCATCATTTAGTTTAATAGTACCTGAAATCCCTCTTTCCATCAAGGATCTAAATTGACTAGGTTAACTGTAGAACCAGATTGATTGCATACATTTCAAGCTACAGTCTACACGTAAATGACTGATTGCTGTGGTGCAAATTGAAAAAATACAAAAATTGATTGAGATTTGTTTAGATATCATTAGATTATTCATGGTGCCATGTAATGGAGCTGTTCACAGGCTGTTGCAACTAATATTCACTAAAGACGTGGACTGTTCTGGTGGTCCCCAAATGCTAAATGCAGTTGTTATTTTTTGCCTGGAAGAAATGATCTGCTTGCATTTCTAGGCCACAGATATCTGAATGTGTGAAGGCTTAGTCTGACTATTCTTAGAAACATTAAATCATTACAAAATTGCATTTCTTACAATGCGACTGAATAGATGTATGCTGATATTTCCACAGCTGAAGTCTAAGACAGTGGAGTTCACTGTGTGGGACTATGACAGATTCACCCCGAACGACTTCCTTGGTGAGGTAAGAAAGCTGTTTTTTTTATAAATCTGGCTAGCCTTTGATTTTGGAATAAGTGTTATTTCATACTATTCGAATTCTGACTATTTGAAGTCTCTGTAGCTCAATTGGGAACAGCTTCACAGTGAAGCTCCTAGTTTGCCTAGCTGGTTGGTAACTGGGAGAACCCAGTTTGAATCCCGGAAGAGCATCCTGGTTTGTCTGCGTTTGTCTTTTTGAAGGGACGTAAAATGGGGATCCCGTGATCTAGGAGGTGCCTCAAGTACGTTAAAAGGCACTACAACAGTCTCAGTATGCAGATGGGTACCCACTTGATGGACTTCAGATGAATACCTTCCTCCACAGGTGTTGATAGATCTCTCAGATGCCAGTTTCTTGGACAATCAGCCCCACTGGTTCACTCTGTACGAGCATGATGAGAACAACAGCGCTGAGCTGCCCAAGCCCAAGACTCTGTCTCCCCTCACCCCGAGTAAGGCCTTCCACACGCACCAAGGCAAGCAGGTGGACCTACAGAAGAGTAGGAGCCATCAGAGTCTCATCACAGCTGCAGGTGGGTGGCAGGTGTAGGCAGTAGATATGGCTTCATGTCAGCATCAATGATTTGTAGACAGAATGGGAGTTGTCCTTTGATGGCGTTCAGAAAACCATGAATGTTGGCCTTTTTTTACACTCTAACTGTCATTGTCAATGATCATACTCATTTTCAGAAGTCAACAGGCTACACTAAGTGTGCAACTTTATGATATTATAGCCCAGAGGTTGGACAGTCAGGGCTATGCCCCGAAAAGATTTCATTGAAATTGGAAGTATCAAAAAAATTGAAATCAATATTTCTGATAGACATTAGCACAGAAAGACGTTTCTTTTCTGACTTCATGACTCTGAACAGATTGAAATGTACATGTCATCTTTCATATATCAGTTAGAATGCTCAAAGCTCACCCTACAATTAGGTGTGTCCAAGTACCACATACTCAAAAGGATTGTTGTCTGTAATTATATGATCATGGTAGAGTGGCGCTAGAGGGTACCGGTTTCTTTAGTATCATTGATGTCATAGGGCAGATATCTAAAGCATGGAAAAGAGAATGCATATGGTCAGGCATGCAACCCTGTTATGTGTATCCCTTTCCCGTCCTCTGCATGTAACTTCTTCCTCTCTTGGCTGACCCTTGACCCCTCGGCAGATGAAGAAGAGTATGAGAAAGGTAACTGGTTTCTCCCCTCTTTCTGTCTCTCCTGTGTTTTTCATTCTCTTTGTTTTTTTCTTGCTTCTCCCAGCACCAAGATTTGTAGAACTAGTACTGGTACACATGAATTTAGTCATTTTTGAGTTTCTTTCTGCTGTTGGGAAAACAATTGGTGGTCCTATATTTGTGACTTGATCATAGGTTTTCTTTGCATGGGGGTTTATTCTTTTGGGAAGCTGAAGCACATTCTTTTGCTTTAATAGGTATCTAATTTGTCTCCTGCCACTATCATGTAGTGTAGTGGGACATCATGGACAAAACCTTTTTTAACCTGTGTTATTCCTTGAACTCCCCTGAAAGACAATTATAACCCTGGCATGGTTTACTTTTGATTATTTTGTGGTCAAATCTGTTATAGACTTTCCCTTATTTGTTTCCCGCCCATCTCTACTTCTGCTTAAGAAACAAGGCAGCTCTGGTGCATTAGTTTTCTTCTTTTGTGTTTTTTACTCTTTTGTTTTTTAAAATCATCATTCTTACCATTTACTCTGTCTTTTCTCTTTACTTTTACACCCCTCAACATTTCTCCTTGTATGATTCTGATACAAAGATCATACAGAGTTTCATTCATGATGTGCTGAAGAACCTATTCTTTCTTCACCAGCACGGAGGAGATACTACAAGGCCCAGAGCCTGACCAATATCCACCAAGACGAGGCTACATACAGATACAGGAGAACAAGGAGTTCACTTGGAGAAGAGCTAACTTGTAAGTCTGCTTTTACCTCATGTCATTACGTACAAGTACAGGTTTCCTATCATTGATGTCATATGACAGATAGAAAACCATCTCATCACTTATAAAATTTAGAAACAATTTTTTGTATGCAGCAATATGGAGCAATGGTGAAAATTTTGCCTGTCTGCATTTTTCAATTCCCTGTTAATGAATGAATGAATGGATGAAGACCTTTATTGTTCATATGTACCCACTTGGTTAAGTACAGGTCACAACAAAAGAATAAAATTACAAATATATGTATGTCAAGTTTCTACAAGAATTATAATTTAAGTGAATGCGACTCCTCACTTCTTTGTAAGGTGGAAATGAATACGTAAGAGCAAATATGTTTCATAATCAAAGGTTTAATGTTCGCTACAGGTATAGGTATGATCTCATTTAAATATCTACCTAAGGCTGCTACTGAACTTTTGTCTTCATGGTTTGCATCATACAATGTTATCTGCTTTATTTGCACATGTAGCTGATAGAAGACTAAGTCTCCAGCATGGCTACGGAGTCAGTCTGCCGTTCCGAGAGGTCTCACCCAGCCGCAGATTGATTCAACAACATCATCAACAACAACAACAACAACAAGCTGAGCGCAGAAGAGGTGTGCCAACACTTGTATTAACCTTCTTCCAGCTGCCTAATTCTGTAACTAACAAGGAATTGGGTGCCAAACGGCTACTTCAGAGTGCTAAAGGTTAAAGATATTGAGTTTGGAGATGAAGATGTTTTTGACAAGTAAAGTATGTCCAGGCAAAAGATAGCATGCAGTCAAAAGTATTTTTTCCTTCCTTTTATATTAACTTATTTTATCATTATTGCATCCATTGAAAGCAAAGTATTGTCTTTAAGCTTGCAGTAAACACAGCCAATAGTACACTTTGAAAGCTTGGGTGATATCCAAAATTGTTACATAATCTCTATAATCATAACTTTTGTTAATAATTTAGTATGTTTGTCTAATTATGTATATGTACTGTATTTGTCTGATATCTCCAGCACCCGTTGGTGCCCACAGTACACAGGGACCACCCCCTGGAGCTCGCACAAGGTCACGGTCAAGGTCACCCGCCAATCATCAAGGTCAACAGCCACCACCACCAGGTACTCACATGCTGAAATTTACAGGAATATTCATCTGTGTCAGCTTTTGTAGCTTATGCAGTGGTTTGATTGAAGTAGCATATTAAGTATTATTGTTCAATTTTGAGATTTGCTCTTATACTGTAATCACCGCTATTGTTGTCCTTATTTTTTCAACAGTGTTTGAGTTTAATCCATCCCAAACGTACTTGCAGTTTGAAACTTTGAATCCTTATGTTTCAGGTAATCAGATGTCCTCCGTGATGTCTGACAGCCCGCTGACTTATCGGAAGAGATTTGTGAACGAACGACATCAACCGTCATCCCTGGCGCGCAACCACGTGTCATCTTCCGATACCTCTATCGTGCAGATGAGGGAATCCCCCCAAATGGTATGTAAAATGTGCATCCAATGTTGCAACATTGTATTCATGACATTAAGTTATACAGGGACACTCCACAGTATTGGACAGTTTATACTGCTTCTTCTTCAACCATTTGTTAAATGGATTGCATTATCTTATCAATCCTATGTACAGAAACATTGGTGCTGTTGAAGTATCAGAAGCTATATTCATGCTCATTAGAAAGTCAACCAAAGGACAATTTAGGCATCCATGATTAGAGCTACAAAGTAGTTTAGTGTGTAGAAGGTCTGACAGAAAAGTGTCTTTACAGTTCATTATGTAGAAATAGTAGCATACAGTTGTAGCTTAACACTGCACCGTTAGTATCTGCCTGATAGTGTCACTGTGTGCTTTGAACATATTTTGCAGTAACTGCCCAAATATGAGGAAAATTCTTCTTTTGTTAGAAAAATACAAACGTATAGTGCATTGTAGATGTCTTTGTAAACTTAGTGAGAGAAGCACAATTTGCAGCACCAAAATACTGTTTATGTAACTGTGTATTTACAATTTCCTGGACTATTCATATACGACAAAAAAATAACTGAGGCTGGACATGGCTCCGGCTGTCTCTCAACAATGTTGTTGAAAAATAACATTCTCAAAGGATACTTCCTCAACGTATCCCCAAAGGAGCTGGAAATAAAAATCGACCTGCAATCAAAAATTTAGACACGTCCTTTCGTACTTGGCACATCCAATCATTTCCATGCCGTTACCTTCCGCTCGGGAGGTCTGTCGTTGGCAGTGTTGAAAGGCTCTCTCCTGCATTTTTAATGGTATCCTGTGATATCCCCAGAACATTCAGAACTGCTCTCCTGAAAATCAGCCAGGAATAAACAGTGTCTGCTGCATGCAACTGTGCAACATTTATAAGGTAAAGCCAATACAATTACTTGGTTTTCCACTGGCAAAAAACATAAGTGGCTGGGCAAAAACAAGTCAAAGTATCATGGTTACTTGGAACAATGAGTGAGTATTGTGACGCTTACAAAATGTATATATGTAGGAATGGCATTTCCACTGTATGAATTTGGAATCATATATTCTGATGTCATGACATGGCTCCAAATTATATGAATGAGAGCAATGTATACTATGAACTTTGCCTCACATGGGAAGTAGAAAACAAAGTAGAATGAGTGCAGACCATACCAATACTATTAGCAGAATATTCAACTGTTAATCGATGATTGAGTGTAAATGAACAATCTCAGAGAGTGCTCATCATTGTTTGGATGTTGACAATGCTGGTATTGTTTGGACTTTAATCAACAAAGAGATGGTGATGATAAATAGATATGCAGATAGCCAGCAGGGCATAAGATAGTACAGTAAAGTGAAATGTCTTGCAGAAATAGATTGTTGCAGGAACACAGCTCAGATTCTGTTAGAAAAAGACACAATCACACAATTTTGAGAGAGAAAAGCAGACATAACTTAATGTGTTACACTGGAATAACTTGATATATTTATTGGTGTTTTATGGTTGATAGGAAAATGTGGAGCCTGAAGTTGTCTTTTTTATAGTTATAGCTATTGTTAAGTAGATGAAATCATAGCTATCCAATTTTAGAGCTATCCAATTGCCATAAAGCTATGAATACTGATAGTAGTTGGCAGTTAAGGGTGATGCAATTCTACACAGTACAGTTTGACAATACTAGCAGTAAAATTTTACAATGTATGAGGAACCAGGATATTGCAAATTCAAAGGAAAGGGCATCCCTTAGCAGAGATAAAGTGTATGTTGGTTTGCTATTAACATATTATAGACCTTTTCCTAGAACCGAAAAAGCAGTTACAAATTTTAAAACAGATTCAATCAACGCAGGAGTGTAGCAGGCCAGGCAGTGTAACATGATCCAAATGAAATGGAGGATTGAGATGGAAAGTTACATGTATGAAAAATACAGAAAATAGACCCAAATCATACACATGATGCCAAGTGAGCAGCAAGTGATTACTTACTGAATTTTAGGTAGTGAAATTTGTCATTTGAAATTTGTTCCCTTAAACAGCTTGATGCACACATCACATGTTGTAACCTGGGCAGTTGTGGTTCCTTTCTTTCAGAACCTTCTAGGCGAGGACGAGTCTTCCCACAGTGAACCCGCCACACCTCGGTCCGCCGCAGAGCGCGACAGGAAGGTCCCCAGTTTTCACGGTATGTTTACAAAGTGCTACTGTACACAGGATGATTTTTTTCTAGGGCATTTTCTTCAACATATTGTACTCTATCATGTACAAGGTGCTCTACCATATTTGTGTAAAATTGGTTCTATGTATTCAATCATTTTACACAGAAAGCTTCCTATCATTCCTTCATGTTGAAGCTACATTGCTTTCTAGCCTCTAAAAAGATTGAAAAACATCCTCCACAATATTCAGCTACAAAAGCAGGCAGTGTTGTGTTCTGCTGAAATTTGTTCTGCTGCTGGGAGTGTCATACTGTTTTCTTATGCCTGATCTCTTACATTTACATTTATTACCTTTCCTACATTTTTACAACATATAAGCCACACACACAATGCTTAATGATATATAAGACTACAGCATGTCCAGGACAAAAGATACAAGAAAGGATGTTCTGCTGCAGTACCAAGGTCGGCCACCAGGAGGCTCAAAAGTGACCTTGACTGTTTGGTCAACAACACCTACCCACACAGCAAATATCCTCACAATCCATCCTAAATATATTGCGCTGGATATGAATTCACACGCGCTCGCATGCACACAAACAGAGTAAAAACCATACCTCCATTTTTCATGGAGGTAACAACAGCACAACCTACAGCACAGTTACAGCAGACCCTTACCTGAACGTCCTATTGTTTTCCAAGGGAAGCATGACAGAGACGACCTACGCAAGCAGGTTGCCAGAAAGAAGCTGGATTCGCTGGGATCGAGTGCCTCGTCCAATGGGAGCCTAAGTAGTTTACAGAGTGGGGAGAGCAGCAGCACGGGGTACAGCGGGGGTGCACCTCCCTCGGGGTGGCCAGGAAGGTATGGAACAGCTCTTTATACATGCTTTTCTTATGCCGCTGTCCCTTACAGTTGACAAAATTCAGCTGACAGTTGTGACCATCAAAGGTTTGAATTGTAGAAGCTGATCAATCATAACATTACAACAAAGTCACTGTTTTGGGTCATTTCTATACATCATGAGATGAATTTCCCTTATTACACTGGACAGCGATATTCACAGCGTATGAATGTGACGTTGTTGTGCCATGAAAATGTCTTGGAGTATGTGTACTTTCCACCGCCAGTTTGTCTTGCTTGGAAGGTTTTGCGTTGTTCACCAATGCTGCTAATTTTTAATGATGAAGCGAAAATGTTGAAAATAAGTTGCAAGTGTAAATCTGAATGGAGCTTTTGAATTCAGAACGTATTTGCAGTTTTGATTCCAAAATTCTACATCATCAGCTCCTTTACATCCTGCCGGACGATCAGTTACATACCTTTAAAGAGGGACGATCAGGCACATACCTTTAAAGAGGGCTGTCCTTGGTGCTGAAGTACATATCACATACCATCGCTCAACTTCTCTCTGGTTTCTTATTATCTAAACTGATCTGTCCAACAGTACAGATATGTACATAACTGTCCTTGGTGCTGAATGACATTCCTATGCTATCAGGCATTCTTTCTTTGATACTGACTGACATTAACTGAAGCCGTATCCGTCCTGCTACTGCACTGGTGCTGAGTTTTAGTCCACCTGTAGTCACAATGTTTACAATGCTTATATTGATAGTGAACACTGACTATACCGTTTTTTCATCATTTTTACAGACAAAATTTAAGTGGAATGGGGAGACATCCTCCTCAGGAGGACATGCAACGTCACCATATCAACAACCAGAGAAGGGAAGTGTCGCCGACAACAGAGGAAGGTAAGTCAGAGTACATGACAGCTGGCCTTTAGTTTCCCACCACTTTTACTATTGTTGCTACAGTCATGTTTAATAGATCTATGCTGATTGGATGGAAGAGCATTTTGGGAAGCATGGAAGCAAGCTGTACATACTACCCCACCTATCAGATTCATTACAAATTGCAAGCCCTGCTGCATTGAAGGAAACACATTTAGATATCAGGGACTAGAGCTTTTGAATAGATTGAGGCTTGTTCTAATTTACATGTATAACTTCTGATGGTATTTGTTGATGACATGTTCAGAAGATTTAGGTAGAAACAAATTCATTTAATCACTATTTGCACAGTGGATGAGATGTTTAACAGCACCACCCGACTGGAGAGAATGCCCTCCCCCAGGCCTACTGAACAGGAGGGCAGGAAAAGGTAGGTCACTCAACAACGTGACAGAGATGACAATAGTATTTTCTTTCCCCAAAGTGTTTACTGAAGCATGTGGCTAATGTGTTTGATATCGAATGACAAAAGACATTTCATACTTGTGAAAAAAGGTTTTAAAGAAGAATCTGTGGTGTTTGGTTCCTTTGTCTTTCGAGAGAATCATGGAGAGAAGGAGTGCAGGACTTAGTTGGGGCAAGCTGTCCAATGTGATGATAGAATTGTCAACCACTATATCTATAACTGCAGCTGCATGGCTAAACATCCACAACTTTTCACCCAACTGTATGATGCATGTATGTATGATACTAGGAATTGTAAACAAAGACAAGCAATCCATACATTTGTACAATAAGGGTTTCTCATGTTTTTCCCTACAGTCCGCAGTATCAGACATGGGACACCATAGAACAACAGGTGGACAGCGAGGGCAACAGGATGATGTCCAGTCCTAAACACACCATGTACTCACAGATGGCTGTGGGGGAGCTGGGGCCTGGGCAGCTCATGGATCCTGGCTCGATGGGTGAGAACTTGTCCAAATAACACTTGGTTAATGATATGTATGAGTAGTATTTTACATATACAGTAGAGGAACAACTTATATGAAACTCATATTTAGCAGGGAGATTATCATGCAGATTGATGTTTTTGTCCTCAGTCCTGGTGCTTTTGAAATTCACTAACTTCACTGTTCAATAAGATATCTGATTGTGTTTGATTCTTCTTCCATATAGAAAATTAAAAGAAGATACATTTCATGGGCTCATGAGGAATACTTTTGTTTTTCAAAACCACTTTAATGAATCATCAATAGATGGATTTGAACGACGCATATACGACTTCTTGATCATTCAGGTAACCCAGAGGTGACTGCTGAGGTGCGTCTGAATCTGCGTACAGAGATCAATGAACAGGGGGAGATGCTGATGGTGCACATCGTCAATGTGCAGAACATCACCTACAGGTTCAAGTCTGATGACTACTTACCTGGTGGGTGTCATTTCGTAACAGCCAGAGAACTGTTGATATGTTGATAAATGCGCAAGAACTAGTCATGCTTCCAGATTACCTCCAATTTTATAATTGACTGTTGCCCTTGCTGTAATACTAGCTTTTCCCTGTTCAACAAGATTCTATAATGAACTCTCAGGTATCTGATTGTAGTAATGATGTTTTAAAAGTCACTTCCTTTGAAATTTCTTTTCATGGGAGAAATGGTCCAATTTTATTATTGATCTTCCTGCTCAACCAAATTCCTGCTCAACCAAATTCTACGATGGACGTGTTGGTCTTATTTACTTTATTGTAGTGAGGACTTTTTAAAAGTTGAAGTGGATACTTGGAAATGATCTGATTTCTTGACGTCAAATGTGTTACAGATCTGTATGTAAAGTGTTACCTGGTGGTGGGAAACAGGAAGGTGGCTAAAAAGAAGACAAGGACCTGCAAGTCTGACCGTGAGCCGGAGTTCAACGAGATGCTCAAGTTTGACTTGGAGTTTGGGAAATCAATTCTACAGGTACGGAGTCCAAACCCTTTCACAATGGATAAAGTTTATTTATTCATTCATTGGTTCAGCATGTACATGCCAGGGTTGCCCTATAACTAAGGGCGAACCCATGTGAGGTTTTGAACTACTCACACCGGGAAGGACACCTACTCCTTTCGATAAGTGTGATGGGTTCTTTAACGTGATCTAGGTGTGGCTCTCCTCAAACACGGGACCTCCATTTAACGACCTATCCGAGGGATGTCCCTAACCAAAGCTAGGTACTCATTTACACCTGAATGAAGTGAGAAAAGTCGTGTAAAGTGCCTTTCCCAAGGGCACAACCTCTCGGTTGTGGGCGAAACACTCAACCGATTGCGCCACACAATGCCACAATGGCAAAAGTTTATGACTATAGGCTTCTATTCAACGTTCTGCAGGTGGTTGTCATTATGTCATTCTTGATACATGATTTCCCAACCTGTGTGATGTTGGTGAATGATTTGTGCCCAATAGGTGAATCTCTTGGAAGACGGTGGCAAGTTTGGTCGCAACACGCTGATTGGAGAAACCCTGATCTGGCTAGACAACGTAAACCTACAACACGGGGTGAAGGCCTGGTACAAGCTCATGCTTCAACCCATGCCCAGAGTCAGCCCTGATAGACTGAGAGCATCCGAGCGATGAGGGATGGTCTCATCCTCACACTGTTGATGCAAGAATGTCAATGATCCGTGACAACATGGTCGAGGGACATTTTGATGTGTGCAATAAGGTCTACATAGGGTCACGATCACAAGTCAGAACAGAAAAAACTGACTTTGGTGTTTAACGGTCGTACCATCTATCAGCTTGTGATGTCTTGTGCGACATGCTCTCCAGCATGATGTGTCCATGGGTGTGGTCAGATGGATAAATGTACAGTATTAGATTACAACGATGTCTCTACAACGAACGGTGGTGTACATCAAAGAAATCTTGTCAGAGAGTATTCCATGACTGGTGTAAAAGGTTGTTGATGTGTCAATAAAGATATGTGGAAAGAAATTTGCTCAAGCTTCACTGAGGCAGTTCTGTAATTCTAAGTCGTGTTCTGCGTGATTTGTCCTACCATTGCAGCGACATATGGCGCTGGTACTGTGCTGGCTATCGATACTTTCCTTCCTTCTAAGGAATGAAGAGAATGAGTGAAGCGCTGCCAGAAGCAGCATGCTTGAATATTGAAGTATGCTTCCACAGTCTTTGCAGCCTTCCAAGAAACAAGGTGCCAATGGCAGAGTGGTAAAAGAATATTCTTAGTGTCCTTAATGTGTACATATATTTGAATGTGACATAAATTTTCGTTTTGTACATGTGTGTACCAAAGACAATATTGCAACTTAATCATAGTAGAGCAGATTGTTGTACTTATTGCTTTTTTATTGAAAGAACAGGCAGTTAGAGATTGGTAAGAAGGAAAGGAATTCATCGTATGAGGATTGTAAATCTTGTTTTTCATGACTTGTACAAAATCAATTCTGGTAATGTTGGATGTCAAACTAGGTTAATTTGAGAACTTGCTGATATCACTTTAATGTGAATTTCTTTTTTATATGTACAAATCAATGTTCGAACTCGGTAGCAACCTGAGAAAGTGAAACAAGTTGTTTCTGCATCATAATAGATAAGCTATCCTCCGGATACCGTCAAGTTGATGGAATGTCATAGGATACTTACAACGTCAGTGTTCCTGTGTGTGTATGTGGAAATTTTTATACTTTTTTACATCCCATGTCCAGTGTGAACAATTTGTGAAAAAAAGTCTTTCCATTTAACGTGCTTAGATTGTCAAGTTGAATGTCTTAATTTAAGACTAAGTGTGAACAGTGCTATTTCATGGCTGAAGGTCGGCCAATCAAAAGTGCATGAAAGGACTTTTACAGGGTAGCTAATCGTTCTTCCGTGGTACACACTGATGTGCCCTTCTGTGCTTGTTGTTGAACATGGCGGTCTGACACTGTCCACCATAGTACGCACCAACTGAGTGAACTTTAGAGCCGTGTCCATAGAATTTGATGTATTAGACAATTGACTATAGGTACAAAAAACTCTACTGCATTGCAAATTTATACTTCTAACCTTGACTTCCGAACTACATTCTAGTATGGTTGAAAGTGAAAAGATAATACTAGTATGGTTGAACATTTCTCTTGAGCATAATCAAAATGGAAGTTTTCTTTTATGGCTACACTGCAAACATATCTACTACCATGTAAAGTGCGATATCAAAGTACAGATATCAAATCCATAGCTACTAATAGTCTCTTGAAGTGCTTTTGAGAGATATCTGGGCCTTTAAAGTAGACTTTGTAGCACAGATCTTGAAGTTATGGATGGACACTTCAGCCCACTTTCGTGGCTATCTTGGATATCAGGCGCTCTAAACCTATACCAATCATTGCACCTTTTTACTTGAATTTTAAAAGGTTCCACCTGTGAACAATATGACCAATATGGAGATCTTACAGTAGCTGTACAGATTGTCACGTGTGAGCATGCAAATGTGCAATACCGTTCTGTTGATCGGCAGATGTAAATTGATAGATTGATGTTGTGGTAGGTCAATTGAAAGTAGATAGAGGATTGTCTTAAAGAAAGTACGTGTACATCCCCGGCACTCTTCCCTGTGACTGTTTCCTTCTCAGCAGAAACTTGCTCATGTAAATTGAAATAAAGAGACCATGCAACCATCGCAGCTACTTCCGTTCATCTGTCTGCATATCTACTAAATCCGATGTGCCCACATTCTGCTATACACTAGTGGGGAAATGGTCTTCGAAAATTTGAATTATGTTATGAAAGCGTCAATCTCTTGCTGTTTATGGAACGTACACTAAAGTGATAAAAAGGAAATGTCGGTAGAAATACGCATAGTAGAAATGGAAACATTGCTACATAACCTACGTTTGGAATCACATCTCCACCTTATCCCCATTGGTTGTCCTGTGGATAATTGATACATTTAGCTATGATGTTTTGTCATCTGAAACCTGAACAGCAACAACACAACGTGGGCCAAACGATTGACATTTGATTTTTTTTAAGATTTATTATTAGGAACATATCGAAACAAATACTAAATCATACACCATGATCTGTGGTGGGGTCTATTCTTACACTGTGCTCATCAGACGTAACGATCCTTTGACAATCATAACCTAATTTTATCGTACTGGACAGTGGTAGATATGAGTTGCGGGAACTGCAATTGCAACATTTTTATTGGAGTGTTCATTTTAGTACATGTACTGACATGGTAAGGACAATAGTTAAACATTTACGTAATTGGATATATTGCCGACTGTACATATCTTCAAAAACGTCCAATTGCAAAATCGTTGAATAAAAGATAATTTGTTGGAGATTGGCAACAACATGTCTTAAAATCATTGATATGTCGTGTTTTGTCGCAGATCATCGAGGAGACGACTCGATGTCGGTTAAGTTGTTCTTCATGATATTCGTGATATTCGGCGGAGGAAGAGCGATCTAGTGACGTATTCGGTCGTCAAATTCTCACTGAATATACCAGTCTTGCAATTAGATATGCCAACCTAGTGCCATAGTAGTGTACTACGGGGTTTCTCTCCTCTTTGTACATGGACCGACTTGCATCTTCAGCACACCCTGCTTATGTAGATCCCTAAAGAAGTCGTATTCTCGCGCCATGTGGTGATGGCCGCCGGCATTCTGTTCAATAGGTTTGATATAGTCTCCCGGGTAGTAGTGATAGGGGATAGGTGTGTTGTTTGCATCTTTTTGGAATGGGAAGAAGCCGTACAAGTAAGGGTGGTCACAGAACGTTGTCATCATCAGAACGGTCACCAGGCCTGTGGTAGGATTTCCACCGAATTTCTTGTTCCCTAAGGTTGACGCAAGTCTAGGTGGTGAAAAAAAACACATATCAAATCGATATCTTTTCTAGTATATTGCATAAAAAGACCAAGTGTTAATGACAATGTACGATGCTCTCGATTGCCGAAATTTCTACGTTGATTATGACTTCCAAATGTAGTATATAATTGCTAAACGTTTTTTGAGTATTCTAAATGAAATGTATAAATAGGAAAATCACTTACTTATTGAGTCCCGATTTTTGGCTTGATCTGGATGAAAGTAGTAAGAAAGAAAGTTTGTATAATTTCACTGCCTCCATAATTTTGCTTTTTGAATTTTTACCTCCCACGAGCACAGTGCCGTCGATAGCCCTAAGGCGACGCTCGTACACGTCTTTGGTTCTGTTTTTCAAATGAGAAGACTTCTTGATTCGTTTCGGTGTGCTGGAGTTCAGCATAGTCATATTAGTCCTTCTGCCCACGTCTTTTTCGAACCCTCTTATCAAAGGCAAATCAATTCGTATGACGTAATCCTTGGAGTCAATCTCGGTACCACAGCGACTTCCGAGAAGGATGCCGCTATTGGCCACGACGGCACACGTGTTGTAGTGACCGAATTCACCTGTTGCCTGTTTCGACAGTTTTCCTAACTTCAGTTTCACTGTATGAGTGTCCGGATGTAGTCTCATTGTAGCATTTCTGCAAATTGTATGAAAAGTATGATATCGTGTCTTGATCTAAAAAATCATGACAAATACAGGCTTCACGAGGCAGTATATATGTACATGTCATCACGTTATACGTGGCTGTTCACTCACTAAGCTGAATATCGACGCAAGAAAGAGTGGGACGCAAAGAATCAGGTACAAAGTACCCTAAGCATTTATGGTTGCATGCCTGTTTCTTAACTCTTGAGCAGCACTACGGCAATCAATATTGCTATATTCTTTCATGCGTTTCATGCGTGGCGTTGTCAATGATGCACTCGATATCAATTCAGTTTCAGGTTACGTGGAAGATAAGAAGGTGTACATGATCATGCGTTAATGAGATTTGTAAAGTTTTTCTATCAGAGATACTGTAAGATAAGTGTGGGTGAAAGTACTGACCTAACTTTTGTAAAGGCTTCAGCGCTGTATTTCCAATTAGAAGCTGGTGCCAAGTTTCCAAAGTCCAGGGTGGGCCTGAAAAGTCTCGCAACAGAATGGATCGCACCGGAATGGACCGCACCGAAATGGATCGCACCGGAATGGAGGTCAGTTTTGTTCCGCATCACATATGGTAGAAATTGTGGTACACCCTCCAACGTTGCTCTGATTGAAAGAAAATGTACCATATAAGCATTGAATAGCTTGCTAGTTTAGATTTTTGACAAATAGAAGAACTATGCAACTCAAAAATCAATTATGGGTTTCTAGTAGATTACACTCTATGATGAAGATACTAGCTAATCAAACATGTATATCAAATAGTGCAGTACTATACTCATATCTACAAACAACACATATGGACCGAAAAATTAAAACTGATGAAACAATCTACATAGTATTGCCACTTTACAAATATATATGATGATTATTTACCCCCAGAACATCGACAGCGAAAAGCATGTTGCTGTAAGCAATGTTGTGCAAATAAAGAAAGGAGACGGCCATCTGCCTGCTCCTCTCGAGGAAGAAGCCAGGTCCCTATCATCTTGACTCCAGCTCACGACCTCGGTTCCCACACTAGTCACCATTATAGTACCTTAGGTATGAAATGTTATTATCAGTGACAAAGAATCAATGAAAACACTGTCTTCAAAGTTAAGCCATAGCCGTAGTAATTTCCAGTCATGCCCTGGCCTGTACGTATAGGTAACGTGTAATTTCTTACATTGTCCACTATTTCTTTGACGTGTAGCTTAGAGTGATTTTAGCTTGCCGTTGCTTTTAAGGCGGTGCATATAAACAGCAATGGTCTTTCATTCGAAGAAATAGGTCAGAGCCATATGCATGTCCACATAAGAAAACATGGAGAAAGTAGTACTTACATGTACGTGGACCGATTTAACACTTTGGATTACCTTAAACTTTGACCTTTCGCTGACAGGAGAGACACTTGAACGATCTACAACACAACGAGTCTTATCATTTACATGTATCATATTCAGCTAGGCCAGTCAGTATATCCTCAGGCGGGCATGGGTGATGTCATACCAAAACAAAATGGCCGAAGCTGTGTACAGAACGTGACGAGTAAAAACCGGCTCGGTTAGTTCGGCGGTGCACACCTATTATTAAGTCGCATTATGTATATATCAGCATGTCAAGGCCGCTCCTGACGATCGGTAACAAAAATCCTTAGTTAGGCTAAGACCACATCAAATTCACCCTGTTATGTGCTTTTGTGAAACCATTTATGTGTAAAATATCAATCCATGGTTGATTTATGAGGACTTTTTTTGAGATCATGTAATTTGTATCTTTGTTATATCTTGTCCGACACTTACCACCCTCCACCGCCCACCCCCATGACCTCAATCAAAAGCGGCCTGCCGGCCGATATGGTCCTCTCATGAATAAACAAAGGTTTAAACAAGGAGAAATCGTAACACTCTGGTATGCCGTATTGTTTCTTGTCAGATTCCAAGGACTTTGAGACATGTGTAATTATGTTATTGCCAGTACACAATGTTTGAAGTGATTGAAGAATCCTTTATTTGGACTGTGCAGCAGTTGTTGACACGTACGTCACCAGTTTACACCGATCAAGCCTGCGTCACGTTGTCGACGACCTTCGATTTAATTTGTCGATCGCCTGGAGCCCGCCAATTTCAAAATTTCCAATTTCAATGGTGGACGCCACCCTATCACATTGGATAAAGCTCGGTGACCTACGAATATCGACCGATCTTTAAAAATGGCACGGGGATCAAGTGGACACATGACCATATTCTGCTTCCGAAAATGTCCTCTAGAGTTCGTCAGGCGAGCTATTTTCCTGCTGTGTTACGCCGTCTTTAGTTGAAAGATTACCTCGAAAGCAAACGCTTCTACAATACAGCCATCGACATACCCTGGAGTTCAGCTTCTGACGTCATAGGACAAGGTAACTGTATTTTATTACGACTTTTATGTTTGCATGCCTGTACGCCTGTACATAAATAAGGGTTATCGATCGATTAATAACTTAGGTGTCAACATCGATGGTTCAAGACGGTGTTCATAAATTTCATGAACTTTTCTGATCTTCAAAAAAGAGAAGCGACGAAAGTTTGTTACACAAATCTAGCTGTTGATTTTGATATAAGCATGTATGGAACACACTTATGTGAGGTGCCAAAGGCCAGTTCATTATAACAGATAAACGTGTTTACTTTCCCTCGCATGGACCGACTTGTAGTTTCAACACACCCTGCTTATGGAGATTCCTAATAAAGTTATATTCTCTCGTCATGTGGTGATGGCCGCCGGCATTCTGCTCAATAGGTTTGATAAAGTCTCCCGGGTAGTAGTGATAGGGGATAGGTATATTATTTGCATCTTTTTGGAATGGGAAGAAGCCGTACAAGTAAGGGTGGTCACAGAACGTTGTAATCATCAGAACGGTCACCAGTCCCGTGGTAAGACTTGCACCCATTTTCCTGCCCGCTAATCTGGACGCAAGGCTGGCGGTGAAAGAGACAAAAAAGAGATGAGGACAAGTTTGAATATGTTGTATGACTTATGTTACATCAAAACGGGAATGGTGAAATGGTGACTGGAGAATGATGTTTGTAAAGGTCGCGACATATACAATATTTCCTAGCCATATCCAGTGTTTAATACGTTAGGTTTTACACTTGATTTATAGATATTACAAGATACAGTTATACAAAGCGGCAACCGGTATCACATGCAGTATGTATAACAATTTCCCAAATTAGTAGAATACTGGAACACTGGCCATTTCAAAAAGCTGATTGACATATTTCATTTTATACATCTTTAGGAGAAGTACTTACGGACTGATTCCTCGTCTTAAGCTTCCCTTGACAGTGTATAAGGAAAAGGGGAGATGAAACTTTCTTGACACACTTGTGATTTTGTGTCTTGCCTTTTTATCCGCTACAAGGGTAGTGCCACCAATGTTTCTGAGGCGACTTTCGTACACATCATGGGTTCTATTTTTCAAACGTGAAGACTTCTGTAACCGTTTGGGCGTGTTGAGATTAAAGATCGTCATACTGGTTCGTCGACCAACGTCCTTTTCGTATCCTCTAACGACGGGGATATCAATCCTTATGACGTAATCCTTGGAGTCGATCTCGGCACCACAGCGACTGCCCAGAAGAATGCCGCTATTGCCAACGACAGCACACGTGTTGTAGTGACCAATGCTGGTGCTGTGGTCTGTCCGGCAGTGGGCGTTGGAAACGTTCTCTGTACATGTAACTGTTTTGTCTTGTACCGCCAACTTACGTTTCATGAGATGAACGCTAGGATGCAGTTTCATTGACGCATTCCTGAAAGATATATAAAAAGACGTGATAATCTGGTATAGTTTCAACTTGAATGTGGTTTACGTTGTTTACTAATCATCATCGCTGATTATAACTGAGTTTCATCGTATGACTAAGATCAACTTCTCATATTTTATATCCATGTTCGAGATACCTAGAACAGAAAATGTCGAATTGTCTCACAGACTGATCTTTTGGTGAAAAAGACCGCAAATGAAAAATAAGAGGAAAACTGTACGAACCTCACTTTTGCCATGGCTTCAGGTCTATATTGCCATGCTGCATCCGGTGCCATGGGTCCAAAGTGTAGGGTTGGCCGATGGGGTGTAGCAGCACCGGTTATCCTGCTCACTAACGAAGCTGGGGCTGGCCTAGGGAGTGTTTCAGCGGGCTGTGTCCGGAGAGCGGTCGTGTTCCACGGTAGGTTCAGCGGGACGTGTGGCATAGCCCGGAACGGGCCCCTGATTGTAGGGATAAAGCATTGGCCAAGTTTTTGCACGAAAAGTCTTGTGCACTATTAGTGAATAACAATCTAACTGTTTGCTCGAATACAATTAAACCCGCATTCACCCATGGCTGAGCCGAAAATTGAATCTGTGTTGCATTGTGTTGTGCTGTGTTGTATTTCGACATTTTCTGTTCCAGGTAGATCCATCTCGAACATGGATAATCATCTTTCTATGAAATATAGTGATCACTTATCTATTCTAGTTTCATTCAAAGCCTTCAAATCCCTATATATATAACATACTATCCAAAGGCTGTTACAATTGCCAGGTGGTCTTAATGCATGCAAAGATGGTCACAAATACGGATTTCTTCACGTCGACTTATAATCAAAACGCTGCAATACACGGCTCAAAATTTTATGATAAATCATAATGTTCTCGTTTACACCCTGCCATCCTGGTGAAATTCACAACAAAATTTATTATGATGATAACACGATAGTTTTTGTACTAGAATTCGTACATCAAGACTAGACGTCCAAACGATCCTACAAATGTATGTTGTTACCTCCACAACTGTGCTTGCAGAAAATACACCGCTGTAAACACTATCGTACAGACAATGAACTTGATCAGTCCTCTGTTCGTCTCGGTTGAAACGTCCTTGTCGTCTTGACGCCAGCTCACAACTTCCGTTTCCGCCATGGCCACAATTGTGGTACCTAATAAATGTGAGTTATCATCGTTAAGAAAACACCAACATGATTTTTTGACAAGCTATTTTCAAGCTTCACCATTTCTTGTCATCCAGCTTTCATTTGTTAAAGAAAGCTCTTAAGTCTAATGTTTTCTTCACAGGTTGTGTTCTCTATGGCGTGGGTTCGGTGCGCTTGTATGTTTTTGGGAAAAGTATACCTTTCCCGAATATGCAGTGAATTCTGCAGAGACAAAGAGTTTAGATAGGGCATGACCAGAGGGCGTGTCTGTCTGAGAGCATGTATATTTGGCGGAGCTTCCACACCTTTCCGTAATTGAGAGGGCAAAGGACACATGACGTAATTGTCTATAATCATGCCATCGAAGTGTCCCACCCAGGTTTAATAGTGTACTATAGTCTGCTACCATTTTGCTTTGTCGTCTTATGATGAATTCATGTAAATGTACAGTTATTTCATGTAGGTCTGTATAAAGTCGGACTTGTCATATTTGTAAGCACACGTTGATGAACTATATGATAAATGATATACCGACGTGTGATATATCGACGTGTATTCTACTTTTTGATATCGGATATTTATATAGATTCGTGTCATAGGTATCTTTTTTCTCATGAGCTCATACTCTACGTCCAGAATTAAACTTCACAATGGTGTTACGTTGATGAAGGTTAGGCATCCAGGACCTGAATATATAAAGACAATTCAAACTCTCCAACTGGATGAAATTATGAGATTTAAGAATGTTGTGTTTACGGAAAACAATGTCGAAACTACTCACGTTTTAAAGCCTAAGACTCAAACGACTTGAATAATGTGGCTGTAGCAATTCAGCTTAGTCTAAGCTCTGAACACCTTGGACTGAAAGCGCCAGGTTCATGTTTTGTTTAACGTGTCAGTGGGACCACGGTAAAGGCAAAACCGGCTTGATGTGTTTCTGTGTCTAATGAGTCGGCATGGAAGAAACCATCACAAACACGGGGGTGCACGTGATATGCAGTTATTTTGCTGTTAACCGGACCGTGGACGACACATTACGACCCACACAGAAATCTTGCAGTGATGAGAGGACACCGGGACTGTTTTGCTGTCGAACCTGATCTTTAGAGCTTGCACAGACTCGTCGGGCGAGCGATTTTCCTTCTGTGTGGCACTGGCTTTACATGACCGATAACATCGTCACGCTTCCTAGGTGCACCCGCATGCACATGCCCTGTGGCTCTGCTTCTGGTGTCAGAGGACAAGCTAAATGTACATGTGCCCCAATTCCACTAGGGCGGCGACCTCGCTGCGACTACGTTTCGACTTTTGAAAGATTTTGACAGAGTGCACAACGAAGTTCATAGATAAAAATCGAATGCTTTAACCCTTTGTGTGCATTGTTGGCTTTTCAGGCATACTTTTACATTTTGCATAATATTATGATCACGAAGTAAAGGATTATACAAATCCAATTTAGGTTCAGTGAGCTCGCAGGGCAATCACCGTCAAGCAGAATGGGGCTTTAGTAACTGTTTGATTCTATAGTTGATTTGTCGATTACTTTTCACATTAATGAACAATCCTGCGACGACGTTTTCATGATTTACATGCAGGTTTTCATTCACAGTGATGTAAGGTCATACGGACCTATCGTCGAGTTGTTTCATATGTTTAACAGATAACTTACAGACGATGACGTCGCTTGGCAGATATAACGTTATACCGTGATGTAATTTAGTAATTAATATCTCTAGTATTGTCATCAATATAGAATTTTCTGTGACATTGATAATTCAATCTGATCTTCACAATTCTTTCTATAATTTCATTGAATCTACTTCCCCTCAAAAGAAAGAGAAGAGACGTCTAGACGAAACTTTATCAGATAGATTTAGCTGTAAAGCAAATACGGAGCACATTGGCTAGATATACACGTACATGATGTGACCAAATCAGTGCGCAATTAAAGTGTTTATTTTCCCTCGCATGGACCGACTTGCATCTTCAGCACACCCTGCTTATGTAGATCCCTAAAGAAGTCGTATTCTCGCGCCATGTGGTGATGGCCGCCGGCATTCTGCTCAATAGGTTTGATAAAGTCTCCCGGGTAGTAGTGATAGGGGATAGGTGTGTTGTTTGCATCTTTCTGGAATGGGAAGAAGCCGTACAAGTAAGGGTGGTCACAGAACGTAGTAATCATCAGAACGGTCACCAGGCCCGTGGTAGCACTCCCTCCTCCCATTTTCTTGCCCGCTAATCTCGACGCAAGGCTGGCGGTGAGAGAGATAGAAAAGGGATGAGGACAAGTTTTGCCTATCTGTATCTGAATCTATATATAGCCGGTATAACCGCCCTTCGGCGCAACACACCAGCTTCGCAGGCACGCGGCGCGACAGCAGCTGGCTATATTACACCGAACGACCTGTCACACCTAACCTTTGCACATCTAACGTTAGCTTATGCTACATCAGGCGGGCATGCAGAACTGGTGACTGGAGAATGATGTTAGTGATAGTCGCGGCTTATATTCCGTATTTCCTAGTCATGTGGAGTATATCATATCTTATGCTACTAGTGTTATACGGTAAAGAGTGGCAACCGGTATCACATGCAGTATGCATATCAACTACTGGCAAACTAGCAAGTAGTAGAATACTGGAGTTGGCCATTTCAAAACGTTCATTGACATATTTTATTGTTAAGCAGTGCATTCAGTTAAACATCTTCAAAAACCAACACTTACGGATTGATGCCTCCGTTCAAAATTCCCCTGGCAGAGTACAAGTTGAAATAGAGATGATACTTTTTCCCCACTCTTTTGATTCCAGGTCTTGATACTTTATCCGTTACCAGGGTAGTGCCACCAATGTCCCTCAGGCGACTCTCGTACACATCCTGGGTTCTATTTTTCAAACGTGAAGACCTCTTAATCCGTTTGGGCGTGCTGAGATTGAAGATCGTCATACTGGTTCGTCGACCAACGTCTTTTTCGTATCCTCTAACGACGGGTACATCAATCCTTATGACGTAATCCTTGGAGTCGATCTCGACACCACAGTGACTTCCGAGAAGAATGCCGCTATTGCCGACGACAGCACACGTGTTGTAGTGACCAATGCTGGTGTGGTGGTCTGTCTGGCAGTGAACGTTGGAAACGCTTGTTTCGTTTCCTTCGCATCTGATTTTTTTGTGTCGGGCCAAGTTTTTCATCTTAGCCTTCACGAGATGAATATCAGGATGCAGCTTCTTTGTAGTATTTCTGAAAGATATATAAAAAAGATCTGAAAAAATATGGGACATGCATTGTGACAGGTATAGTTGCAACTTTAATGTATTTCAATTTATTCACACGTTAAACTAATAATTTGACTCCGATCAACTGTTCATGTATTACGTCCATCCATTTTCGAAGGTATCTAGGACAGAAATGGCTACGGACTGCATGATCTTAAAACACCGCCAATGGCAGTAATGCAAAATACGATGAAAACTGTGCTAACCTCACTTTCGCCATGGCTTCAGGTCTAAATTGCCATGCTGCATCTGGTGCCAATGATCCAAGGTGTAGGGTTGGCCGTGAAGGTGTTTCATCGGGCTGCACCCTGAGTGCGCCTCTGTTGTCCACCCGGTTGAGCGGGGCTTGTGGCATAGGTTGTAAAGAGTCCCTGACCGTATGGATAAAGCATGGGCCTTTTATGCATCTTTGTGCACGAAAAGTCTTTCGTATCAGCGGATAACAATCTAAACGTTTTCTCGAATACAATGAAACCCGGTTTAGCCTAAGGCCGGCTGAACCAAACATCGAGTGAAACGTTGTGTTGCATTGTGTTGGAGGAAAGGATAGATTCCTATCACAATAGATAATTATCGTGACGTACTTAGCCACCCACTTTTCTTACAATGCCTCTACAACCAGACATGTCTTAAGTGACTGTAAGGGATTTGAAGGAAATGTTCACAGTAGATAAGCGATCACTACAGACAGGATTTATAAAACTTTACATTAGACTAGAGGGACAAATAATCTAAGGGCCTACCACCAAGTGGGCACACTTTCTAGTCGAAACTTCCAGGTGGTCTTAATGTACAAATTTCAGCGTATTCACCCACTTTGTGTTGGTGTTACATTTCATCATAGTGAGTTATGGTAAAAGGCTACAATTTATGCCTCGACACTTCACATTATTTTGTAGTTTATACCCTGCCATCCTGGTGACATTCTCAACTATTAAAGTAAATAATTTGGTAGCCTTTGTAAACTTAAGATCAGGCATCTAAACGAAAACGAATGTATGTTGTTACCTCCAGAACTGTGCCTGCAGAAAATACACCGCTGTAAACATTATCGTACAGACAATGAACTTGATCAGTCCTCTGCTCGTCTCGGTTGAAACGTCCTTGTCGTTTTGGCGCCAGCTCACAACTTCCGTTTCCGCCATGGCCACACTTGCAGTACCTAACAGGCGTGATCGTTAAAACGCCTAGTACATGACTTTCTCGACAAGCCTATAACAGAGACATAGTCGTTGAAGCACCAACATGCATATGATTGTCTGACAAGCTTATAACGGACATTTTAGCAAAGACATGTATCATAAACGACGTGTATAAAGTCGCATTTGTCAACACAAAACTATATGTGATATACACAATGTACCGTTATATTTTTAAGACATCCAGTTTGATACATGGATTGTCTACAAAAGTAAAAACAACCCGTTCTAAATAAAATAAAGAGATCTCGTCGCTCTCACAAGTTCACAATCTACTTCCTTAATCAAACATGACGATGTTATGTTTATGTAAGATAATGTAGAAACTACTCACGTTTTAATGCTTGATACGCAAAGGACCGCAAGATTGTCGTTGTTGTTCTCTTAATATTATATACCAGCAATTCGGTTACCATAAGTTCTGAAAACCTTATATTGAAAACCGTTTTGTAAACAAAATTTTTATGTCAACAATACATTTGACTATGAGGGTCAGAACAGTAGAGTGCATAAAACCGGTTTGAGTTGTTGTGAGTGGACATGGAAGAAACCATCGAAAAGGTGGGAGCCCATGTAGTCATTTTGCTGTTAACCGAATCGTGGACGTGTGGCACACCTGTCCCACATTTACCGTATGATTGAGACTGACTGTCTGTAGTTAATGATATTTTCTTGAATTTCCTTATCGTGACACTCAAACAAGAGGCCAAACTTTGGCGGGGTAACTTACACTGTAGAACAGCGACCCCTGTCGGAATTGCTGGGTTCAAGACGCCATGGAGCGAACACCTGGTTAATCATTAACGTATGCTGATTAACGTTACTGGGTTAGTACTGCGCTACGTGGCAATCCACAGCTACCACGCTCAGCGTGCGTGGTATGACAGCCTTGCAATGTACAAGATAGGTTTTGATCTCATTCTGTTTAACAACACTGGAGGATAGTTAACTCCTAATAGTTAACTCCAAACTTTAATTTTCTGTGGTCTGAATGTCCTCATTCAATATATATGACTATGAATTTGTTAAATGCTGCAAAGTGGTTCAATTCCCACACATTCTTTTTGGTAGGCACATTATTATTATATTCCCCTTCCAGTGGGAAGGGGGATATATTGTTTTTGCTTGCCTGTTCTTCTTCTTCTTCTTCTTCTTTCTTCTTCTTCTGCCAAAAACCAAGTAGATGTGCGGTGGCAGCTCTACTAATGGTATTGCAGAAAGTTATATGTACCTTATGTTACAATGTACGGATGTTATATTTGAGATGTAGGTACCTATAGGAAAGGTGAATACACCTGACAATAAATTATGCTAATGAGTACCTTATTTGCATAATCTATGCATAAACTTGTATTTCCCTTACCGTAAAAGCTGCGGATGTCATCTTTGAAATGAAGGTACCTTTAGGAAAGGTGAATGCACCTGGACATAAATTATGGTAATGAGGACCTCATTTGCATAATGTATGGAAAACATGTATTTCCCTTACCGTAAAAGGTGCAGATGTCATAATTGAGATGTAGGTACCTTCAGGAAAGGTGAACACACCTGGCCATGAATTATGCTAATGAGGACCTCATTTGCATAATTTATGCATAAACTTATATTTCCCTTCCCGTAAAAGCTGCGGATGTCATCTTTAAGATGTAGGTACCTTTGGGAAAGGTGAATGCACCTGGACATAGATTATGATAATAAGGACCTAATTTGCATAATTTATGCATAAACTTCTATTTCCCTTACCGTAAAAGCTGCAGATGTCATATTTGAGATGTTGGTACCATTAGGAAAGGTCAGGAAATCTGGCCATAAATTATGTTAATGAGGACCTCATTTGCATAATTTATGCATAAACTTGAATTTTCCTTACCGTAAAAGCTATGGATGTCATATTTGAGTTGTAGGTACCTTTAGGAAAGGCGAATACACCTGGCCATAAATTATGCTAATGTGGACCTCATTTGCATAATTTAGGCATAAACTTGTATTTCCCTTACCGTGAAAGCTACGGATGTCATATTTGAGATGTAGGTACCATTAATAAAACCTGGCCATAAATTATGCTAATGAGGGCCTCGTTTGCATAATTTATGCATGTCCCTCACCGTAAAGGCTACGATTGTCATATTTCAGATGTAGGTACCTTTAGGAGAGGTGAACACACCTGACCATAAATAATGCTAATGGCGACCTCATTTGCATAATTTATGCAGAAACTTCATAATACCCTTACAGCCGATGCTAAGGATGTCATATTTGAGGTAATGGAAGGGGAATATCCTGCATTTTCCCGAAAATGTTGCCATTCTAGTTTTGAATTAAGTTTGCAAGGGGAGTTATTGACATAACTCAATGACGAAATGTTATAGTTCAAACATGCATCATGCATTAGTACTAGATGCATGAGGCTAGTACTTCTTAGTAAATAAAAGACACACAAGGCTATACACTCAATCCAAGACTGTGTCTAGTTTATTTTATCATCACAAGCTTAAGCCAACCACAGGTAATTTCAAGAATGGTTATTACTTACAAACTCTGCTATAACCATATTCATGGCAACACTGTGGTCAAATGAAACTTATGTTGTTGTTGTCTTAACAGGGAAAATACATGATTGTCTCTAAACAGTTATCATAGACATACAGAAAACTCTATTGGCAGATTTGACAGCTAGGAGAATTCTTTGTATTCCTTCAATTACATTTTTCATCTAATACACTGTTTGATAGAGACAATTTCTTTGGTCTCCTTACTTTAGGCACATTTATCAGTGATAAATGTCATAGGTGATAGCTGAGATAGAACAAACACACTTCTTTAGGAGCAAGTTACCCAGGATGTAATTGTATTACTTCAGCTATCTGTGAACTCAGCTTTCCTTTTCTCTACAAAAGCTGCCATGCCTTCCTTCCTGTCATCAGTGGCGAAGGTAGCGTGGAACAGCCTCTTCTCAAAGCGAACCCCCTCCCTCAGGGTCATCTCTTGCGAGGCGTTGACCGCCTCCTTAGCCATGGCCACGACGAGCTTGGAATGACTGGCAATCTTCTCGGCCGTCTTCACGGCCTCGCTGACCAGTTGGTCAGGAGGGAGGACCTTGCTGACCAGTCCGGCCGCCTGTGCCTCCTGTGCTGTGATGGGGTCACCGGTCAGCACCATCTCCATGGCCAGGGACTTCCCCACCGCCCGGGTCAGCCTCTGCGTGCCCCCCGCCCCTGGGATGGTTCCCAGGGCGATCTCGGGCTGCCCGAACCTTGCCTTCTCGCTAGCATAGATGATGTCGCACATCATGGCGATCTCGCAGCCTCCTCCGAGGGCGTAGCCGTTCACAGCTGCGATGACGGGCTTGGTGGTGTCGGCCAGATGCGACCAATGGGAAAGGAAGTTCCCGCCGAAGACCTCCTGGAACTGGCGGACTGACATCTCCTTGATGTCGGCACCTGCTGCGAAGGCCTTCTGACCTGATCCGGTCAGGACGATACAGCCGACTTCCTTATCAGCTTCAAAGTCTATCAGGGCATTCTTGACCTGGACAGGGAAAGTCAACACTGTGCTTGTAGAACTTATAACGTTATATTCCAGCAGAAGTGCATACCAAATATTTGATTATGTTGATATTGATTTTGATACCATATAGTACTAAAGTAATTGTATTGTAATCAGATTGGGATTTCATTCATGGGGACCTGCGGTTTTATTCACAGGTACACTAGAAAACTTGCTTTATCACGCAGGTCAATAGTTTACTAGGTCAAAAGGTGACACGTCCCCTAGCTTTGTCACTTTACTTATCCGAATTTTCGGACTACTGGACAGCCCCTTCAGCTCGAGAACTTCCATCCCTATAATGTCTTTGATATCATGTTATGAATATCGTAGTCGTGAAATGCATTGGAAAATCCATTCGCACAAACTATTATAGCGTCCACACCAGGTCAAAAGGTGACACGGCCCCTATCCGATCCGCAGACTGACATAACGCACTTACCTCCTCCATCAAGCCGTCGCACAGCGCGTTCAGCGCCTTCGGGCGGTTCAACTCGATCATTCCGACGTTCTGTTTCTCACCCGCCTTGCTGACATTAATGTACTCAAAGTGATGGCCATGATGACAGGCTCTTGACAACGCTGGCACGGCGAGGAGGGGAGAAACTGCTGATCTGACCTGCAGGAGTTTTTGTACGGTGACTCGTAACGCCGCCATCTTGAGAAAGGGACGAACCAGGTATATTTAGAAAGGGGGGTAATTTTGTAGAGATTTTGGCCAAATGTTGTTTTAGTTCATCATTCCTAAATTTAGTCATGAAACTCTATTGTAGTTTTATGAAATCTATTCTGCAAGTGTTTGTTTGTCAAAACATCGCGTGCAAATTAAATTTTACGCCGGCCCGAAGAGTGTTATTGGTTTATCCCTAGTGACCTTTGTACCCTCTTTCTCGTGCCCAGGCCATGTGCTATGCATCTCATCAGAAAAGTTTCACAGAACCATAGATCTACGCACTAGCGGTATATAATCTTTACAGTTAATCTGAATTTTGCAACGAGATGGAGAAAACAGAGGGTTCAGAATCCGCAACTGCTACAGGATGCCCGTCCGAGACCGTAAGTTTATAATTTATAGCTGAGTGGATATCAGTGGTATAAAGGCCACCTTCTACTTTGTTTTCAGAAGTTCATTAGGCATTTCTTGTGCATACAGGCAGTATTCAAACCCTTTGGCTCTAATTATTGCGATTATTTTGTGAACAGACGTCGTTTGAGCTGCAAAACTCAAAACACATGTTAGTCACAATAGAAAACTGACACCACTCACGAGCGCCACTCAGCGGATTATTGCATCATGACAAGAAACTAGTACCACTCACGACCGCCATCTAGCGGCACATTCTAACAGTAGTTAAGTTAGTTGACAATAAAGGACTACTGTATCAAGTATTTTCTTGATTTGAAAAACTTGGAAGGAGGAGTTGAAACGGTAGGAAACTAAAGATTATATTGATGTTCTGTTTGAATGAAGGGATTACAAGTGCAATGAAATTTAATTTGTGGGAAGCAGATAGAAAGTAAGAGCTGTGAATTAGATTTTATAAGGAACAGGCATTTGTTGATACCTGTCTTCTTATTATTACTACCAGTCAACCATATGACAGATTACTAGCAGGTGTGCCTGATGACCAGACAGTGTTATACTTGATACTTTTTTATATAAAATGAAACTCTGAAGCGAAATGCTCTCCATCTTTTGATAGTCTTTTGATGGGTTGATGTCTGGTTTGCAACCTAAGAACACCTGCAACTCTCTCTGCTGTTCATTGTTCCTATAGGAGTTGGCAGGGAAGGCTAGAATGTGTGAGGGTTGCCCAGGACAGGCACTCTGCAGGCAGCAAGGTGAGTACATGTACATGTACTGGTGATGTAAGGAAATTCTGTTATCAACCATTAAAGATACACATCGAATAATAGGGGAAAGTTTGATTAAGTCTGCTGCATTCTATAGATGCCTTTCCACATGGTATGTGTGCATTTCATGTACATTTGTACATCTGCTACAAATTTGAGGTAGGAGGACATCCAATATGGCTTTGCACACCATCTTAGCCTTGAGCTGTATACGTTGTATTAAACGTTACAGCTGCTAGACTTACCTGTTTATGATTACCACACCTGATGTGTTTCCAGGTGGGCGGGATCCAGACCAGGAAGTCCTGGACACCAGGATGAAAGCCATCAAACACAAGATTCTTATTCTCTCAGGGAAAGGAGGTAATGATGTACAGACTTGATCTTGAGATCCTTAGATTTGTAAAGCTATAGTCACTGCTATTGTAGCCCTGTGATTGTTGGACTGATGTGTCAATGGTCATAAGATATTTTTTCACCAAAATTGCAATGATATGGTATCATAGTTTACTAAAAAGTTACAAATTAGTGTGAAAGTTTCACTCATTGAATTTTCACATACATGTATCCACACAGGTGTTGGGAAGTCCAGTGTGGCAGCCTGTTTAAGTATAGCACTGGCAGAATTGTCGCAAAAGGTAAGTTGAACTGCACTGGTAGTGGTAGATGTGCATTTGTACCTGTACAGTGTAGGTATACACACTCACAATAGCAGGCATGGAGGAATTAGATATTTCTTAACCTCTGGTATTTTTCTACTGCATATAAACAGCTAATACATGATAAAGGTAGCAGAACTTTGACTACCAAAACATTGGCAGATCAGAAAAGGTACTGGAGAAAAGCTGCAATTGTCTTCTGTACATTTAGTCCAAATGGTCTCAATGTATTGTAAAGATCAGACATAACTTTCAATATGCGCAACTTTTATGTGGCACTTTGCTTGCAGTGTGGTGTGCCTAGTCCGGGTATGTGTATACTGTAATAAGTCCCGTACTACTGAGATTAGTCTGAGAATCAGGTCAACTAACTACAGATGTGTAACAATTACTCCATAATGTTACCCACTGGCCTCCTCTCTCTGTCATCATGTTTAAACTATGGAAACAAAAACTGGAATATATGAAGAAAATCCTGACCTTCTTAACGTCTCAGACTCTCTTGGTCAACAACTGACTTGTTGAGAGAAAGAACTGTGCCAGGGCCCAGGAGACGGGAGTGTTTTGGATTAGAGGATGTTTTGTTTAGTTTGGATACAAGAAAGTTGAACATGCTGACATGGTGCTGCTGAAAAGGTTCCATAAACGCTTGAACTACTAAGTGATGGCAAAAAAAGACAAGAAAATGGATTAAGAATTATCATCTTTTCATACCATAAGTCAGTAGTGTGTTGAAATATAATCATGGTTTATTTCATGAAGTTTTCTTCATTCTCAAACCACAACTTCTTTTGTGTTGGAATCATCAGAGTCTATTTGACCATCAAAGTTTTCTATCATCAGATTTGTAAAACTGTTGTCAGTGGTTTTGTGTTAGATGAAGGTCACAAAAGGGATTGCGACAGGTTTGAGCTACTTCATGGTGAATTAAGCTGTTCAGGTTTGATAATTCCATGATAGAATTTCTCCCTGAGTAAACTTACTTGTAGCTGTTAACAGTTAATAAACAGCTGAGAAAGTTGGACCTGAGGAAAGTGTTCCGCAGACCTGGAGCTGTACTCCACATGTACAGCTGTGTTTCAGTTTCAACTACAGTCAAACCTGTCTATAGCGGTCACTCAAGGGACTGGCCAAAACTGGCCGCTAAGAACAGGTGGCCGCTATGGAGAAAATGTCGATTAATTGACCACGAGTGACACATATTTTCAGTACCCACTGAGCTCGAGATACATTTATTCACCGTACAGTACACATGTAAACAGGTAAGGCACATTTTAGAAGTTCGATTGTTGTTCTTTTACTCCTAGTTAGTTAAGAACAAAATACATGTTGCTCAGTTGTCACTTACTGTTCGTTTTCGACCGTTTTCAAACATAAAATCGTGGCGACAATTTTCCTCAGTCTCTTGTTGTGGCTTGTGTTGATCAGCATCTACCATTATGCTAATAGGGTACTCAGAAGAAGGTCGCTCTTTTGAGGGCTTTTTGTCTTTTCAGAAAATTGCAACAGCCCAAATTTTACATCATAGTAGTATTATCCACATTCATTTTGATGCTTTTGGTTTAGTAATGATCCTCAGTGATACTTTGCAGCAAAATAAATTTAGTATATTATACCTCCGTAACAGTGGTGTCTTCCTTTGACCTTTATGCTGCTACCTATCCAGTTTGTATCAGCGCCATTTTGAAAATTGCGCGAAACACGTTTTGAGCACAATTTGAATGAATTCCCGGTGAAAACGGAAATTGGGCCGGCATTCAAACATTTCACGAACTTACCGCATCAGGTACATGTGTGGGTTGTATTTTCCAAAAGGCTGCCGTAATATTTGTCCAGTCGAAATGCACAGAAATTGTCAATTTTACCACGATGTACAAACGCAAGCCATGTGAAGAAAACTATACTTGACTTCGCGTCAAACCATGGATTTTCTAACAAAGATAAAACATTCTGGTTTTCTTTATTATGATCCTATCCAGTTGAGGCCGCATAAATTTGATAACTGCGTGAAAAAATGAAGATTTTGAACCCGGCGTGCGGTGGCGATGCGGCTTCTACCGGCGCTCCGTGACCGTTATCGGCAGTGTTACTGTACTCGCGGGACCGAAAATCGTCTGGCCGCGACCGCGTTGGACAGGTGGCCGCTATAGCCTAATTCTTAATGCTTATGTCAATGGGAAAAATCCAAGGGACCGACAAAAAGTGACCACTATGGGCAGGTGGCCGCTATGCAAAGGTGACCGCTAATACAGGTTTGACTGTATAACCTAAGATGATACACTACTGCTGGTGACCCAATTTACTTAAAGGGGGTAAATTAGGTGATGCCTCCTACATCTTAGGCTCCTATGTTGCATTTTTCCTATCAAAAGACCTACAGAGGCTGTCAAAATTTTTTTCCTTATTCCTCACTTATGTTGAACATATATTGAATCATCATCGCTGATTAGATAGATCCTGACAAATGTTTCTCCATTGTTGTGCAGGTAGGAGTGGTGGACCTCGATATCTGTGGACCCAGCATCCCCAAACTGCTGGCAGTGGAGGGGAGGGAGGTCATCAACTCACAGTGGGGGTGGAAACCTCTGATGTAAGAGCCTGGACACTTACTGTCATTTTACATTACTGTAACTGATTGGCTGCTCTCCCACTCTTCTAACTGTTTAAACATTTTCCTGTTATGGCAGCCCTTTGGCACCAAATTTGTATTGATTATTGGAATAAGCAGCAAGGAGAGGGTTAATCATGTAGGTTGCACCAAGGACATTATATTTTAGGCCCATCAAAGACAAACATCTAGGATCAGCCAATGGTCTGAATCTTGTGAGAAAAGTATTTAATCAAAACTTCAGAAGTGCCACAGATCCTCAAGTCCAGACCTGCCATGAATTCTCATGGGTGCTGATAACTGAAGGTCAGAAAGCCAAGTTCACTCAAAACATCTACATACATTGTATTACATATTAAGTTTCCAGACTCTCCACAGATCCTGGATACCTCCAGGACTAACCTTAGTAACTCCACGGATCCCCTGCTGGTGCTACAGGATGTTAGGGTCTCCCCTACTGGACTCTGTCCAACAGTCACTGGTTCTCCTGGTCTAAACATTGGCTCTACCTGAAGTCTGCAGATTCAATAGATTAGCAGTATAGAGAACACTTGCCAAGCCTGCCAGAAACTCTGCTACAGTAGAGCCTCAAATTTCTTCTCTCCAGAATTGAACCTGACTCCCTTGCAGTTAGTTATCTTAATGCATAGAAGTTGCCCCTCTCATTCATGCATCAACGTTTGTATGTTTTATAATGTTAACTGTTGTGTTTTACGCTGAGTATATGTAGTAAGTAACCTCTGATCCAGAATGCATTTTAGGGATTGAAAATAACAGTTTGATGGAGACAGTGATTACTGTCAGATTTAAAGCTGTACATTTTGTGGTTTCCGGTACTGAGAGTGCCGTAGCCACGGAGTCCAAAAACAGTCCTAATACTTAAAAACAAACCTTGATCCCCAGAATGTACATGTACTGTGGAAGTCCTTAGAGGGGTTTAGTTGGTAAGCAGGCCAGGGGATTCAGATAAGATAATTAAAGGTAGAAGTCTGTGTTAGTCATGACTTAAGAAGCGCAAAGAAGTGTGATTAAAGATAATGTTAAACCACTTTCTAATTGAGTGTTTTGATAAACTTAAAATTTGGGACCACATACATGTAATCATGCCCTGTTAGGAGTATTGCATACATCTCCTTGATCAAACTCTATATTATAAAAGTTGATTCAACTTTGTACCAAATTAGTACATGTTAAGCAGTTCTGTTTTGCCTGACAAGTCTTTCTCTCCCCTTCGCTCCCTTCTTGTGTGTTCACAGTCCTAATGACAATCACACAGACACGCATTCAGCTATTCCCGAAGTGCACCAGCCCTGCAAGCACTAGACAGAGGGCTTAAAGCATAAAATATCCCGACATGAGGAATATCCTGACCTCACGAGGTCAACACCCTTGGCTTTGAGCTTGTTCATTACAGTAACATCTGTTTTAAATCATATGAATACATAGTGCAGGTTATTACATATGACAGGACCGGTCAAATCATGACATGTTGTTTATATGCCTCCCAACTCCAGGAAGGTGGGAGTGCAAAGGGTAGGGAAGAATCGAAGGGAGGAAAGAGACTTTGATGAACAAGTATAGAACTATGATTAGTATGAATATAGATATTATGTTATATTCAATCCAATACATGACATGTTAAATATGAATACTACTAGTTAGGTGCAATGTATGTGTGTATAAATGCTATCAAAAATAACATCTGCTACTTATTTTCTTCAGAATGTTTTTTTCTCTTGGAAGTGTGCTATTTATTCACATATATGCATTGTTTTTTCTTCTCTCCTTTCCAATGACTACCCTGTGCACACTTTCTGTTTCTTGTCTTAAATACCATGCCTAATCCCTTGGATTATCTTACACAAGGGCTTTGATAAGTAATCTTCACATGTGGTGGGCTCAGATACTGCCTGTGATTAGTTTAAGACAGGTGGTTACTGTAGCTCTTCTAAGTAGGGACAGGCTCTTGAAGGGTCTTGGATATGCCTCAGCTGTGAAGGAAAATATTATTTGGTGCTGACAAGAAAATTTGATGTTTCAGGTATGGACTAGAAGAATGCCTGTTAAGCAGAATGTTGACATTTGATGTCAAAGGTTATCTACTCATTGCTTAATATGTTTGCATCATTCCAAAGGTCAGCCCTGAAAAAATTCAACAGTGTTGGAAATTATTGAAATTGTTTGAAATGTAAGATCAATTTCTTTTTTGAATGAGATATTGTTTTTATTACAGATCCCCCCATCATGATGTCAAGGTCATGTCCGTAGGGTCACTGTTGGAACAGTCTGACAATGCAGTCATATGGAGAGGACCCAGGAAAACAGGTCTGTACTTTATAGTTTCTTCAATTGTGATTATGATAGATACTGCTCAGCAGAAATATTTAAGCTAGGGATTTATGAACTTTATTCAGGTTATTCAGGTTTCTGGAAGATATCTGCAGTGGAATTCTTTCAGAAATATCTCCCATTCCAGATGCCACATGTTGGGACGTCGGAAGCTTTGTTACTGCACAGATGTCTGCAGATGGTCCCTCATAATCTCCAAGCAGATGCTGGGTGGAAACTATGAAGTTTTATGACGGACCAGGTTTTCTCACAGTCATGGTAAAGGACTGCCAAAAAACGGACCAATCAGATAACTTCAGGATTTCCCTCCTAACATCTGCTTGGAGATTATGAGGTCAAGATTTTTTTACTTAGAAAATATATATTAGCATGAAAGTTCATCTGTGTACTTGGTAAAAAAAATTGGTAAGTCCCAATTTCTTCTCAATCTTATGTTGGTCATATTAAGTTTAGTCTTAGTTCATAAAGTATTTGTTTCACATTTATTGTTATTACTCAGGAACATACTTTGTTATATTGACAATGTGCAAATTTTCATGTACTTGTGTCTACTGTAACATTTACAATACCCCTGTTTTCCTCACTTCCAGCCCTGATCAAAAGATTTCTCAAAGACACGTACTGGGGACGTCTGGACGTTCTCATCTGTGGTGAGATACAATTTTTTTTACCTTCTTCCCATTCAATCAAATTGCATTTGGATTCTGTTTACCAAACAGGCAAAACAACAACAACCATATCCATACAGTCTATCTGTCTAAGTATAAACAAACTTAAGGTAGACAATTTGAAAACCTCTGTGTCATGTTATACCTAACCCTTCATGGCCCCTTCATCTGTAACACAGCACAGTTTTCTCACAAGTGAACTGTGAAAAAGTGCTGACTTGGTATGTTAGGATTCCAGTTGAGATTTCTATCAAACATACCTTTGTCTTCCAAAAAGTGTACCCAACAGTTTAGATGTCATCCTACACAACCCTCACTATGCATATAACAGTCATTGTTTTTGCAACAACAGTATTTCTGTATACCTGCCAGTGCTGCTTTATAATCTATATGTACATGATTCAGCAAAAGAAAATGTTCAGATTAAGATTTACTGTTTATTACAAAACAGTGGAAACTGAAACAGACCTAATGGCTGTCTGTGTACTCTGATGGTTCAGAAAAAGTAATTAGTTTGAAAAGACTTCTGCATTGCATTACATTTCATGTTTACATCCAACACTAGGACTCCATCATTGTCACTTGGTATTACTTAGGCAGGAGTGTATGTTTATTTGATAGTAATCTAATCCTTAAGTAACCAAATATAACCTTGGATTTTCGGACATAGCCTATCTTTTTGGGGCAATCCTGGATAAGAGTTTTGGATAGTGGGGCAACCCAGATTTAGTGCCAGGTCAATGTTTGGTATATCTGCAATGTAAACACACTCAGTCTGACATATCATTGGGAATCCTATCTTCTCACTGCTAATTTAAAGCATTCAGGACAAACAGGTGTTTCACAGGCATTCTTTCTAAGTTAAAAGTCATGCTTAATTGCCTTATCCAGTTTGCTTCGTTGAAGTAAAAACAAATCTATTTTCAAGACAGACTGTCTTTTTGTGATACCACTCAGATGCACAAAGACCAACTTTGACCAACTTTGATGCACACAGCACAAACACTGGGTTACTTGCATCAGTGTAACTAATGTTTTACCCCTAGCAACTTCATTTCAAATTACAGCATCCTTTTGCTTTGAAACCTTACCACTTTGAGTATTGAGTAACTACATGTATTTTTATTTCGCAGTAAGGATAGGCATGGCACTAAGTAAAACACTAAGAAAAACAGAAAACCGAAAATGGTGGAAAAAAACTGGTTGCCAGGTCGACTGTGGTGCCCCTATAGTGAAAAGTTAGACTAAGGGATAGATGAGATAAAATGAGAGATCAGAGGTATATTTTATTTTTTTATGAATGATGGTCTGAAACTTTTACCCTCTCTCCCTCAGACACTCCACCTGGGACAAGTGATGAACACCTGACCGTCGTCAAGGCGATGAAAAGCACCAACCCTGATGGAGCCGTCATCGTGACCACGCCCCAGGAGGTTGCCATAGCAACCATCAGGAAGGAGCTGAACTTCTGCAGGAAGATGGGTGTGCGTGTGATCGGCATTGTGGAGAACATGAGTGGCTATGTGTGTCCATGTTGTCAGGTAACAGTAAATCCATTTGAAATTGCAGTCGGTGATTTTAGTGGTTTGGGGAAACGGCATTTAATTCTAATGGTGGGAACAAAGTTCTAGTCTCAGCAGGTGTGAGTGATCAAATATTTACGATTATGAAATTCTAATGGTTAAATAGTGACCATGAAAGTTGCTAAAATTAAGGTTCTGTTAACAAATCTAGAATTACCGTAAATATATGTTAATAATATGGACTGTACACTTGTTTTGAAATAAAGTTGATTGGTTAGGCTGTTGTTCAACCTTTCTTAACGGCCATATTTATCTTTATTTGTCAAGCACGGAGGCCAGCGTACTAACACCAATTGATAGTTGCAGTGGCCTTTGGTATTTGCAAGACTTAATTGTCTTCACTTTTTACTGATATTGTAACATTCAACTTGTCAGTTGAAAGGGCAAGCTTCCCACTTTAGCACGATGTTATCTGGATTTCAATCTTAACATTCATATTAACTGTTATAGTCTTAGATATGTGACAGTAGATTTAATTGGATTTTCTAGATTCCTTGTGTCTTTTCGAGTCAAAGGTGACTGGAGATAGTTGTAAAATGCCATTGGTTTTGGAGTCTCACCCTTCAGTTTCCATTATGTAAAATCATTCTGTGTACCGATTGTCGAAGATCAAGGACATCATGGACATCTAACTCAATTTTACATATCGTGTTGTTATTTTGCAGGAAAGGACGGACATCTTTTCCTCTGGTGCTGGTGAGAGGCTAGCTAGAGAGTACAGTGTCCCGTTTCTGGGTAGAATACCCATCGACCAGGTATGTATGTGTGAAAGATCACATGATTTGAGACCACTGGTAGTACTTCTACATGAGAATATATGTTGAATTGTGGTTAACGGTATGTACTGGCTTTAAAATGCCATCCTATAGAAAAGAAATCTACAACATTTGTACTATTGGTGTGGCAGTACAATGTGAATGAAATAGACTGTTCAAATGCAATTCTGAAACTATGGCATCTTATAGGATCTTCTCTATTCACTTTGGCTGGTACTGACTTGTACATCCTCCCATACCGATCATTTCTGGTTATCCCTGGATTGTGTCCTGTGCCGTCCACCTGTCTCCTCCAACTGTTCTTATCTCCTGTCAATCATCAGCTTGTCCAGCTAATCTCATGACACCTGCAGGGGATTAACAGCCTCTCCTGTCAGTCTCCATTAAGCCCATCTCTTCTGACCTTTGTAACCTCAGAGATCAACTAATTTTTTTTACCATACCAGACAGTAAAAGACTTGAATAGTCATTATGTTTATAATTAATTTTTCCTCTGAATCCAATCACAAAATAAGAATGGCAGGGGAAGATTTGCCTGGTTGCTTCCAGAGTGATTAATGTAGTATGTGTATGCCCAATACATATCTTTCCTCTGGTTGAGGAGTGACTTTAGTAATTAAGAATTTGATGTATAGTATTGTTTCCAATCAGAATTTAGTCTTTTAAACAATCTATGCATATGATCAAATTTGTGAGTAATTTCATCATCCAAGCTCAAAAAATTTTGCCAAGCACAAAGAGAGATAATCTGTGGCTATTTAATTAGGCTTATCTCAAAGACTTTATCGTAATGGGAAAAAGGATTTCACTGTGATGACTCTCAGATTCCAGGCATCTCTCTTGGATGGTACGTTATAGTTTCCACCTGGAGAAGGCCTGCCCCAGGTGACACCTCTTCCCTCTCCTAACTAGCCACATCTATCTTGGTTATCTGTGGAGTCACAGTCTGCTGATGTACATACATGTACATGTCAGCATTGTAGATTCCTTAGTTTGTTCTCACACATCTTCTTCTTTGTCTTTGGAAAACTTTGCTCATTAGTATGTACTTTCTGATATTCTTTTATAAGATATGGCATACCTACAGTCCTATGGCCTCACATGGGGCAATTGTCGTACTGAGGTCACCTGAGTTAGCGCCGAATGGCAGCCACTCCGGACACTTGTGATCTAGCCTTGCCAATTGTGCGCTCCTCACAATTCAGCCCCTGGCTGTGAAGAGAGAGTAAACGGCCTACCCAATAATAATTTGCTCATTTTGCAGCTTTGTACCATTTACAGTTATGTATCGTTGCAATCTTTTCTTTGTTGGAAACTACAAAAGTTGATGTGTGTGCAGATGTCATCCATATAATGAAGTCAGTATGGCCTCCTGTCAGGGCGTACTGATGTACAGGTTTCCCTTCAACTGGTGACCAGGAGGTAATGCTCAACACTGAGCCGGATAGATCCAGATTTGTCAGACAAATTTGAGGGATTAAGAGAGCCCGCTGGGATGTGCTATGCATGTTGTGTAAGGGTTGGGGGATCCATCATCAACATGCTGTAGATGATTTGTACATGCTGTAAGGGTATTAGGAGTTATAAGAAGTTATAGGACAACTTTGTGCAGTCATCATAAAGCTTGCTTGATGTTGTGGTAACATGCTCACAACTTTTGATCATCCAAGGAGGAGGTTAAAATAAGATGGTTCATCTATAGATATTGTCAAATTGCTGGAAATTGGGGCTTGATTAAAGTCACATTTCCTCATCAGTAAACAGGTGATGAAAATCATTTTTTCACTCATTCCACCACTTGGCAAGCAGTGATGTTGTATGTTGTAGTATCCAGTATCCTTTCTGTAGTCCTGCGCAACAGTTAATGACAACCAAAAGTCTAAGTGAGGTATTTCTAACCAAGGCCAAATCCCAATCTAAATAAAATGGTCCTTGTTTGTGCAGACAGAAGGCACATTTGTACAGGGGCTGATGATTAGCGTCTGCTAGTCTGGCTGGCCTTACATGCATTTATGCATGTAGAACCACTTGTACATGCTTACATGTGGTTAACCGGTATGTGAGAAATTATGACTGCAAGTTTCTGTCTTAATGAAGACACAACAGTTATTAACTTTTTATGATACAAAAATAGTAAACTAAGTATAGATAAAAGATAATTCTTAATTGATAATTGATAATCACCTACTGAAAATACCGTCTATAATGATGAGACAAAAGTTGTAATGTCACTATTGTGACCCTGTCTTGTTATATTTACAGTACCTGGTACAGTGTTCTTACATGTGTTGTCTTATTACAGCACCTGGTACAGTGTTGTGAGGAAGGCAGCAGCATCTTCCAGTCTCATCCCCAGTCTCCTGCCGCATCAGCCCTTCTGCAGGTGACACAGGCAGTCATGCAGGAAATCACAAGATAACAGGCAGATGTGCAGAACATTCTTATAGTTTCATAACACATATTAGCTGTATTTTTGTCACTTAAGCTTACTTAATGTATTATAAGATGCACTTTATCTAAATGAACAAGCTATGATTAATTGATACTTGACCTGTACTAAAGATAAGACATTTCTTGTGCAATGTTATTATCAAGGTAATTCCTGAAATTTGTTTCTTAAAACAAAATTGACATCCTTTGATACCACCAGTAGATATTGATCAGCACATTGTCGGATTGTCAGAAATACATTATATTTTTTACTGTATCAAAGTAATACTATAAAGTATATCAATTGTCCTTTTAGACTAAAGCCCCGGTCACACTAAACCCACGTCGTACCTACGATGCACGTACGATGCATTTCCCGTACAACGCAGGTAAATCGCAGGTAAATCGCAGGTAAATCGTAGGTAAAATCAGGTATCGCAGAGCGTCGGGTGATGTTCAACATTTTCCGGCGTCGTGCGATTTGTCACGTGTCACTCATCTCATATGTGTGCACGTGTGGTGGAAAACGCCTTCGGTATACTGGCAAACCTCTGGAGATGTTTGCTGTCCACCATGCAGCAGAAACCCAAAGCAGTCGAGTGCATAGTGAGCGCTGCTATGTGTTTGCATAATCTCATGAGAGAAAGGTACCCAGGCTTACAAAACAGAGACTTGGGTGAAGAGGGGCGAGAGGAGCAAGTTGTCCCCGGGGCATGGAGGCAGGCCGGGATGTTGGATGAGATGCGAAATGTGCGGGGGGGGGGGGGGATGTGGCAAATACAGAGGCAAAACAGCTAAGAGTCTATCTGAAACAGTACTACAATAGCCCTGTGGGTTCGTTGCCATGGCAGCACAATATGATATAGGCCAATTTGCATGTATAGATATGTGCGGTGAGGATGGCTTCAGTTGTTTTAAGTTTATGACAACAGAGACGCAAAAGCATAAAGATATGTCTTCTGGTAACTTTATTTTTCATCCCTTCATATCAAGATATGTTAATGAAATAATTTTTACAAATCACCCTTTAACATCCGGGGAAAACTGCATCGCATCCTTATTCTTTTCATGTATTAGAACGCCTCCTTATTCAGTTTTGTTTTCGAATGTATAAAAAATGTTACAGTAATTTGCCTTAAGCAAACAATCAGAAATAAAGAAATAAAACGAAGGTGAAACGACAACATTCCAACTGATCATGGAGCACAACATTTCTTTATGGTTTGATACACATCTTTAGTGGGATGTACGGATATATGGAGTTCTCTGAAAGTGAAGTGCATGTGACAGCAATAAACTGCAAAATGAAAGTTTCAGTCTTTTTACTATCTTTCTTTCGTTAAGAAATACAGGATAATATGTTAACAACATAAAGCAATCGTTAATATCAATGAAAAACTCAGTTCTAGTCGTCCTACTGGTTGTGCTGCTGTTCCCGGGCGTCTGCCAGCTTCAGATAGCGTGAGACCAGAGTATAGTCCTCCTCACAGAAGTCACGCCATAAGGCCTTGGGTAGGTTTTTCAAGGAATGGGGTCGGATCTGATTATGAACCCACGTGTGTATAGCCATGAAACAATCGTATGCATCACCTGTGCGCGATACTCGATCTGACACGTGGAAAATCATAGCCTTGAAAGCAGGCTCTTCAGCGGGCTCGCCGTACACCAGTTGCCACTGTGCTCTGGTGGCTGCACTTTTCAACAACATCGACAATATCAGGGAAAACTGAAACCATCAAAACACGGTCGAAATGTATACATTTTTCACCTCATTGGTATAAAAAGAAGGCCGTAATGAAGTCTGTATTGGAGGCAATGAAAATCGTACGGCGACGGAAGCAACATTTTGAACATGTTCAAAATCATCTTTAGCTGTATTTTCCGGCGTAGGACACTTGGCGATGGCTACTTTTACGTGCGATTTACCTGAGATTTACCTGCGATTGACCTAGGTACACTCAAAAACCCATCGTACGATGTACCTACGTTTAATGTGACCACTACTTTGTATGTGTTAACTATTACACCCGGTTTTTCCCAAACGTACGACGTACGGCGCTGTCATGACGGAAGAAACCCCATCGTAGGTACGACGTGAGTTTAGTGTGACCATAGCTTAACAAATAGATTAAAATGAAACATCACAGACATTATGAGCCTGCCCTTTCCAACATTATTGTTGTTACCAATGACATGTAGATTGTGATGCTCCAAGAAGAATGAAACTGACAGTCAATTTGCTGAGTGTTTCACTCCTTTTTTGAGACATTTCCAAGAGTTATAGCATACATGGAAGATCACCATGTACAGGTTTTGGTGCCTGGCCAAGATGTCCCCAAAATAGTCAAACAAGTTAGAGGTGCAATCACTCGAGTTCACAGTGGTAGGTGACACTATTTATATGATGCCATGATGTGGTTTTTAGCACATGCTAAATACTGCTTAACACATGTAGACAGAAACAAATCTAAAAGAGTGTTTGGACAAGCAAGAATACTGTGAATTCTTGCATCTTAGAAGACCTTACTTTCTCTGATGCACTCTGACAAAATGTTGGCTTTTGTTTCTTCAAATGGAATTGTTTGGGAGTTGTAGCTGTTTACATATCCAGGTGAATGGGGTTAATAAGAAATGTGCACTTCTGGCCTTTAGAGATGTTCACTGTCTTGCCTTCACCACCCAAGCCTTCCCCGAGGATCTTGTGGTTGTTAGTGGTCAGATTCCTGGTAATGGGCCAAGGTCCTCATACTTCCAGGTGCATTAGGGCAGAGACTGTATGCAGACTGAACCTGGGCAGACTCCATGAACTCCTACAGTACAAGGTATGGTCATAACATTTCATTCAGAAATCATTGTCCATACTCATTGATACAACTTTCGATAACTGATGTTATATGTAGATGCTGGGATTCTATCATAGGGCTGCACCCAGCCTGCTTTAAGTGCTGTAAGCATGTCATACTCGGGACTCGGGAGCACTCCTTTCCAGCATTCCTGGTTGGATTTAGGTTACTAGTTGTGTGACTAGAAATAATTTTTTTTATGTCAAGAGGAGATAAGCCACCAGTGTGTGTTGACAAAGTGCCAAGATGATGAGGGTGTGTATTCTGGTAAAGGTGGAAGCGGAGTGCAGGTGATGTTGGTAGGACACCAGGATCTTACTCAGGTTTGTACAAACATAGTTTCATGCATCGTTTTCAATAACGTGGAATGGGACTAGCCAGGGTGCCAGTCCGTTGCTTCCGCATGTTACCGAAGCGACCGAGAGGGCGAACTAACGCTAAAGAAACTGGCAAACAAACAAACAAACAGGTTCTGGAATATATGTTTTATATTGCTGACGTCTAGGTACTGGAATATTTTGGTGATTGAGGTTGATCTCAGTTGTTTGTAGCACGTGACCATCAACTTTGGTCAAAGGCATGTGAGTGCTTGTTTACGTTTTAACTAACGCGTGCTTGACAGAAATGAAATTACAAGCAAGGTGGAAGGGTCAAAAGGGGGAGGCACTGTTCAGAAAACTCCAATATCACGGCTGGGTGAAATTACCATTCCCAAACATCTGTATCTCATAAACCTTCAACACGCCCATCAACACTACCGGAACCAGCAAAACAATTCTTGGGAAATGTCCTTGTATGTAGATCTCAAGTCATAAATCTTAAGAAGATCATAGGTGTTACTTTATTTAATCACAGCAGGGCAGAATAAACTATCAGAGGCTTATGTATTTGATCCGTAGTCCAGTTGAATACACGTCTTAAAGTTTATTTATCAGCTTTGTAATGTGTATCATTCCTCCGCTCCCATAACGGAAGATACATGATCCAGTTCAAAGGTACTATGACTAGGATGGATGCATTTCGCTGTTGTACAGATGATAAACTATCCATTTCTCCAAACTAACATCCCCTTCACTTGCAGTCAAAACAAACCGTTTCTCTACGGAAACAGGTCGAAATATGTGCTCACATAGCAGTTTTCAAGTCATCCGCTTCACAGATAAGTAGAAACATAGTTACATATTAGGCGTATGCCGTAAGGCACAGGATGATTTGAAACCTCCACCATCGATAACAATCATGTTTTGAACATTGCAACGTCCATCCAGTGTAGCCGTGTGTATTTATTTGACATTTCAAATTGAAAGGGATCTGCCCCTCCAATGTTTGAGGGTGAAACGAAGTTCACTGTTTGGTCGCATTTTTATCCAGTCCAATGAAAACGCACGACTGAGTCAAGTTGCCCTCCTATTCATCCGTGAATTGCCAGTACTACCGGTTGACATTTCAAGGCATATGTTAATTTTATCAATCAGAAGGCTTTGACCCCTTACCGTTTAATTTTGTCAATCAAAAAGCTGTGATTCGGTACGCTTTACAAATTTACTTGCGAGAGGTCTCAGAATAAGACAGAACGTTACCCCAGTCACATTAAACATACAGTATATTCTTAATACGTTGATCCCACCCACCGACCTTTCCATGGTGCATAGCCACAGCACTGTCCACCTTTGTCACCTGTAATTGTAACCAAGTGTACAAATGGGCTCGTAGCTGCGATTCCACTAATTAGTTCATCCATCTTCCTCTGCTAAATGGTGAACCTCTGCGCCCCTTTGCTATAACTTTAATCCTACATAACCCCCTGGTCTTTGCCGCAAGATATTTGTACTGATCTATTGGGCCACATCACTGGCCCGACAGGTGTTTCGAATCTTCCACAATCATGACTATCGCGACTTTGTCCTCTATGCACTTGACGTCGACCGTAAGTGTTGTAATAAGTCAACTTAATTAAGGACCTTGGTATATCCCTCTTGCTACCGTTGTACGTGTTGTAGTTTGTGGAGAAAAAGGTTAGAGTAGCTGCGTCAAAATCTTCAAAACGCCAAACCAATGAAAACACGCGGACTGAGACTGTGAGAGAAAGACATGGCCCGAGCAAATAAGACTTATGAGTAGGCCATTTCGTTATGCGATCCCTTCGCCTTACGTGGTGAAACAAGACGTTTTCTCTAACGGTTTTGAAGTATTTATGACCGTTCCGTCAGGTAGGATGACTAGCCCCATGTCCCAGAACCCCAATCCTCCGTGTCTGCAATGCATTATCTCTAATGACCAGGTTTCGTGCCGAAAAGAAACTTCTCAACCATCCTGGGGTCCCCATCGCGACTTGCCCGCAGACAACCTTTTTACCCTCCTGACTTTAGACTATTGCCACGTCTGCAGACACTTCATATATTTCCTTCCCACTTCTGGTCCTAATTTCCCAAGGTCAAGTTCAAGGGTCGATCCAACCGTTAACAGAATGTGGGTCATTAGTAGGCGACTCTGTCAGCCCGGGTAGACTCTTTTCCATTGGTATTACTGGATGGTACGTTGTTGTTAAGATTTTAAGTACATTCAGAATGACATGGTCCAATCAGTATAGATTCAGAGGGAAAAGCATCGAGTGGGAACTTGAAGAACGCCTCAGGTACAATCAAAGTCCCACTTTATTATCTACGTTTACATTCCTTGTGAGGGGTGTGTCATTACTTTGTCCTCCGTTGTCTTTCGTTACTAAACAGTGTCAACAGTTAATCACAACTCTCAGCAACGCAAGACTTACTTTTTCAACACTTTCTTGAGACGATACTTTAGACTCCTGTGAGCTAATTACTACATAATAGCTTCATGTAACAAGACCCAAAAGTAAATGTTTGAAAGTGTCCATCTTTGGGGCGGAGGCGCTGTTCGGTACGGAGCAGATGATTCTCGACATTTTTGCTGGTCACAGTTTTGTTGACACTCGCCGGTAAATCTGCGGATAGGACAGCCTTCTCTCGTTATGTTTGCAGGGTTGCGACCTCTCCTTTTGATCCCTCACTGGACACAGAAAAAAGACCCAGAGCCAACAAAAGGAACTGTCCATCCAAGGGTGGAAGGTTGAGCGAAGGTCATGTTTTGGTCGCATTTTACTCCGGTTCAATGGAAACTTATAATTACGAACTGGTCTTGCCCTCCTATTCGTCATTTCATCCTAGCCTCTACCAGGCTCCACAGGTCTCTAGAAAGAGTAGAAATTGGCAAAATAGACAGATAACATGGTAGAGGAGTTAGCTGGCCGAAGAGTTCAGTTTGCGACCTAGGGACTGAACTCCCGGTCAGCTAACTCCCCTGGCTCTGTTTATCTTGCCAATTTCTTCTCTTTCCTGCGACCTGTGGAGCCTGGTAGAGGCTAGTTTCTTCCCACGTAACGTACTATTCTCACATCCGAGTGAATATACGCTACCACCATTATTCCTTTCTCTTGTGATATTTCTTTGTGATCGATTCGCACTTTACACACACACAAAAGAATAACCGTCGTACGATAGTTGTCGACCGATACACATGTCGGTTTTTCAGTACACTATATGTGAGACCCATCTAACCCACAGGGTCGCCAAGGCAGAATAGAACCGACCGCATCGCAGATGGCGAGGAAGGAAGAAGAAGAAAAAAACTATCATAAATCAATGTCAATCTGAAAAGCCCGGCATGTGTTCTTGCTTCTTACATTTCGGTGACCAGGATGCAGGTATTGACTATAGCAAGTCCGGCTCGGTTTGTGCATGTTTGAACGGGGTCAGGGGGCGAAAGCCATAAGAATAGGAATGTGACGCAAGTAAACATGTATCTGTCAGCACTTACAACTGACAAATAAAGGACTGTACCAATTATGTTAACAGTACATCGTTCTTTAAATTATATCCTTGAAAAAATATAGAACTTTGATTTAGGAGTTTGTAGACCAGAAGAAAGAATCCATCCCCTCTAAAGGAAAGACAGGCATGTCCGAACATTTTCCGGTAAACTATTCAAATACTATGAAACTTCTTGAAATGCAATTGCATACTGTACCTCGCTTGATTTTTGCCATACCTCTATGGCACCGTCCTTTCACTATTCGCGGCCCACATCATTCTTGGCATCTTAAATGTACCTAGTAGTAGAAGACATTTATTTCAAGGTCGGCTATAAAAGCTGTGAAAACGTTTGGACATTTATTGGCTTGTTGTTGTACTGCATAACGCGGGTCAACTCAATGCAGGCCTCCCATCGTACAGACCCAGTGCAACATACGTCCATCGCATGCTGCTGCGAGTCGCCACCACTGTACTACAAGTAAATAGTCATCTCCAAGCAGATGTGGGGAGTGAAGGTTGGAACATATTTCACCTATCCTATTTCTGCAAACACCCTGTCCTCCTAACAGTAGGATGGTGCAGTCGGTGTAAAAATCACTACTTTACCTTACAAAATCGAAGATCATCAAAAGTAGCTATGGTGATCTCATGACCTTATGCTATGTATAATAAAGCCTCGAATGTGACTGGACATCGACTCAACAGTACCCACATACATACAAGGTCAACGATTACAGCATTGGCTCCCCTGTTTGCTTCGGGCAACAGGCTTTTAATCAAAAGGAAGGGCTTAGATCTGGGATTGCACATCTCTTTGATTTGTAGAACAAATAGTTTCCTCTCTGAGGACACCTGGCCTTGACGAAGATTTAAGCTTTGCCAAGTTGGTTGAAGTGACCCACATCTTCAGTGAACTGCCAAGCCTAGAAGAGGGCCTGCAAGAACAGAAGGTGCTAGAGAAATAGTGCAATCGGAGAGTTGTGGTGCTGATACACGTGTAGGCGTGATGTTTTCTTCGTTGAGCTGATAGCGCAATGATGCTTCGCTACGGCTCGCGTATTTAGCCAGGCACACCGGGTCACCCCTACTCTTCTCGATAAGTGTGTTGGGTTCTTTTACGTGCAGAGGTTTGGCGCTTGAGGCTTACGCCTGAAGCTCCCTCATACACGGGGCCGCTAGCTTTACGTCACCATCCTTTCAACATCTCCGAGCTTAGGCCGTCCCTAGGATCAAACTCCGGCCCACGTAATTTGATCCATATGACCAAGCAGCAGGGTTGATTCTTATAGTTTTGTCGATCGCTTTACCTGCGGGTGTTTTGAAATAACCGAGTGAAAGGGACACGCCGTTCACAAGTGCCATTATGATATCCATCCGCTGCTCAGTGATGAAGCAGGTGGACTAAATCGGTCCAGATGTTGTCTATCTAGAAGGGAAGTTAATACTTAGTAAGCCGTATTTCCTCTATCGAATGGGCTGACAGTTCTAGCCATATCGCAGTATTTGTTTACAAACATCATAATCTCTACCAAAAGTAAAAGCACCTAATTATCTCTTCCGGACCAGGATCTCTCGAGTGAGTGAAAGGGAAGTGCATAAATGATAGAGCAGATGATACTTGTCTCATTTTTTTGGCTATAAACTAAAGCCTAGCACAAGTTCATGCACATAGGCCACTGACGAGCTCTGTCAGCTGTCTGCCTGGTTATATATCATAGGGAATATGTCAGTTCGTATTAGGATATACTTGAATATATAACAAATGGGGCGATCATCTCTGCTAAAAACAAATGCAGGCATAGTACTGGTTCATGGACCTCTATTCCATTAGCCAATCTAGAACAAGGACATACTACTGGTGGAGTCTACTACTCGTCCAAAGGTTATGATAAATTGTCGAATCTTTAAAAGGAGTAATTTTAAAAAAAATGCCAAGATGTCTGATTGATATGCTGTCTTGAATCTCGCAGCCCAGATTTGTATCAAACAGGTTAAACATTGAATACCCATTACGTGTATCATCGTCCGCTAATTGCATTGATGATTTAATAGCTGTCTGCGCGTTGACCTAGAATGTAGAAACTCTATCTCCAAGAACCCACCAAGACGCCGTGGAAGAGTCTGCGGCATGTCGAGAGTCTTAGAAGACGTTGTGGGGAATGCTCAGATCCCCCTCTATTGGTAAACACAGTCGGCTCGTAATTGCCGCTATAATGTCGACCTAATTGGAGAAGGAGGGCAGGGTTCGACTGAGGTGGGCCCACAGGGATCACGGAGGGATGCGCGGCATATCCGCCCAGCTTTAATAACCACGGGCTGCGTCTTTTAAGAACCCAGCCTACCGAACACTGGAGACAAAATCCTCCAGGTGGTATATGGGCCGTCTCAGCGTCTTGGAACGGCTCCAAGACTCGCAGACATGTGGTGGAGCTCAAGACAATTTTGCCAGGGTCACTGACATATTGATAAATGAAATCGCGAGTCGTCCTCGGTACTTTCACGGCTACCCGACACTTTTAGGCCCCCAGTCCACTAGACGGCGATCGCGCTGCGACATAAGTTGGATTTGTGTAACCCTTAACTTCATAACTAGTGGAATATCTTGTAAAATGTAAAAGTATGACTGAAAAGACAACAAAACACACAAAGCGTAAAAGGCTCGTCTTTTTATCTATGAGATTCGTTCAGAGCTCTGCCAAATCGCTCAGTCGCAGCGAGGTCGCCTAGTGGAATGGGGGTGTTACGATGAACTGTGGCCAGCGGTTTCGACAATCGATAATGGACTTTGTAGTGAAGTTTCCTTAGTTCATGTCTAAGGTTGGTATAATTATTCTACTCATACGTCTCATAACGGTTGGTATTAGTATATAGAAAAAGGCACTACGAAGATTCAAAATCAAGTCGTTCTTAATACCTTTTCATTAGGAACAAGAGTTCTACGACCTCATACCTTCGCGAAATGATTTTGACCTTTATGACTGACGTATTAGGAGTGTTTTTCATCAATCAAAAATCATACCAGTTGATCCTCCTCACCCAAATAACATAAGTTGTCCAAACCTCCTTGTTATGATTATGAGCTTAACAAAGAAGGTTATGCTAACATTTTTCATCAATAATGCAAATAAGCTCCTTATTAGCATAATTTGATTCAATGGTGTTCACATTCACACAACTTCTAAATGCAACAAGTATGAAATTGCCGTTATTTACTAGTATGGAATGATAGTAGTTTCTCATGAATTATGCAAATTAGGCCTACATTTGCATAATTTCTATCTATTGACATTCCTCTCTTCCTCAGTTACAAATGTCACATATTTGAATAGTCATATCATGGAACACAGCAGGTTTTTAAAATTGCCTCATTAATTATAATCTGATTTGCATAATTATCATCCAATCATACAAAGCATCACATAAGCTATCTACATACCAAAAATCATGACCATCCATCAAGCCCATCTCGAGTTATATTATTTTCTCATTGATTATGTAAATGAGGTTCTCATTTGCATAGCTGATATCTATTAATATTTCTCTCTTCCTCAGTTACATATGTCACATGTTTGCGAGTCCTATCATGGAAATTGATGAATGTATAAACTTTCCTCATTAATTATGCAAATTAGTTACTGATTTGCATAATAAGTATCCAATCATGTACATCATCGCTCAAGCTATGTACATGCAAAAAATCATGACCTTCCATCAAGCCCTTCTTGAGTTATTCCCTTTCAAAGTCTGAAGCAAAACCTACCCCTGCAGTTCCAAAAAAGTTGCTAGGGGGCCCAAGCCTATACCACTTACTCTCTGCCCAACGAGCTATCTACCACTTAAAAATCAGTTCCATAGCATGTCCACAACACGAGATATCATAACATGAAGTTCCGCTGCAGTACCGTAACAAGCCGATAGGGGGCCCAAAATCTAATCATTTTCAGGTTTCATCGAGACCTACCAACATACCAAATACCAAGACAATCCTTCCAAGAATTCTCGACTTATCGTGTTCACTAACAGACACACAGATATGCTCGGTATTCCCATGCTGTGGCACTGCATTAATGACTGTTCTTACTCATATAAGGCCGTGTATATCCAACTTTGGTCAAAATTTGTATGTTTCAGTCTTTTAATTGGTGTAAGGAGATATCTTTGTGGTTTGGTTTCACATGCTCCGAGTGGACTCTTCCAGGCTGGGAGTAGGTCAAAGTTGACGATTGTTTTCGTCTGTCAGCTGTTACGAGAGAACGAGCTGGTCAACTGTCTATTTTCTTTGCATGATTCTAAAGTAGACAGATGTGGCTTTCTGGTGCATAAGAATTTTTGGGGCTTGCAATTAAGGTGAATCCTTTTCTGAGCCCTTGTTTTAGTGCTTTAAAGCATTACTGCATGGGCAAGCCTATCTCTTGTATCTGCCCTACAGCTGGCTGATAGCCAATTTGTCCCTGGCAGCTGCAGTACATGTAACTGACTGCCTCATGACCCCTCATGACCCCTCATGACCAACTTTGCCCCCAATCTACCCGTATCAATATCCCCGTCGCAACCAGAACGCATAGTAAAGCATACAATTGAACACATTCTTACACTTTTCTCGTTAATTATGCAAAACACTTCGCCCAAAATCTAATCATCTTGAGATTTGCCACATACACACCGACACACCAACTACGACAACAAACCATCCAGGCGTTCTCGACTTATTCTGTTCACTAACAGACACACAGACAAGCACCGTCGCATAACCTTCTCGACGAAACCATTCGTCGCGAAGGTAATAAAAAGCTTTCTTCTTTCGTTCAAAGCCTTACTGGTTTTACTTGTTCGTTCAACACTGACATCAATATTTTGAAACCAGATTCCCGGTTGCAGGCCTACCGTTCCACAGCCTTGCACACGTCACCTTTCATCACACATGACTCGCGTGGTGGGACGCACTGACCTGGCCTTCACGCAGTAGTGGGAGACTCTGCCCACGTACTGCTAATCTAACCCTTCAGTTTTTCACGGAGACACCTGCTACGACCTCGACCCAAAAATTCACCTTTTGATTGAGATACTTTTCAATTAAGACCCCCTCGCCCCGTGTCGTGTACCATTTACTCTACAGTCTCTACATTCTATTCACGAACCATTGTTATCCACAAGGGGTGGGGACACGCAACGTTTTCTCCGGATGAAAGTGACCCAAATTATCAATTGCATCGTTTTCGAGATAGAGAGTGTGCGTTCTTATCTAAAATCGAAGTTTGGGAAATGTTCCTTTTAGTGCTTAAGGGGAACGCATGCCTTTGGCATTTCACATTACAAGTGACGACAAACCGCTGTCTGTCTTTGCTGCAAACTTCCATCTGGACTTGAAAGTGTTAAAAGCACTGATGAGTGTTTCAAGCACTTTCCTTGCGGCTAGGATTAACCCATACCGCCCTTTTCCGGCTGCCATGGTAACGGCTTGAGGGAGGGGACTCCCCGCCCAGACTTAAATCATAACTTTCTGCTAGAAGCGCCGATCTACCTTACAGACCTTTCCGCCCATATGACGGCTGTTCCACTCTACAGTCTCTTTCAAACCCTTTTTCTACATCTTTCTGAACAACAATAGAATCTAATTGCCTGAGCGTGGCCCCAGAACTGGGCCAGGGCAGCAACTTAGCGTAGAAAATTACGACGCGTTTGAAGTTTCGCGCTGTGGGTACTAATGACTGGTATCACAAAACAGGAAGAAAAGGTCTCCATCCACCGCCCGTGGGCTTCGATTATCATTCCCAGCATCTCTGTGCAATACTTCTCGAGATTTGTGGAAATTAAACAACCATTCGTCTTCTTCTGTCCCGTTTTGTTGGCCCCGCCGCAGACGCGGAGCTAAACTGAGGCCTTCGCACGTTGCTGTGGAACATGCCACGCGTGGTGGGTCGGGTTTGCATAGCCGAGGGGTCCGACAGAAGCTGAAGAATCCACTGCCCTGACCGTGTAATCCGGACATCGTCCTGTCCGCACTCCTGGGACGACCCGAGGGGTTAGTCGGTCGCGTGTGCGAAAGGCCCCAGATTCTGAGAGACGGCGCTACTTGTAGCTAGGTTCACATCAATCAGAAGCTGTGTGAGTACGCAGGGTGCGGGACCGATCCTGACAAACGGTCCGCGCAGAGGGTCATTCCGGAAAGCATCTGTCACGCTCCTGACCACGCAAGTCCCAAAGTCGTCAGCGGCGATTTCCGATCTTAATAAGACGAAGATTTAGACCTGTTCTATTCTGCAGAAGCCAGAGCTCAGTGTGCGTATTCCAGGGCTGTGGGCTAGGAAAGTTCAGGCGCGGAGCTGCCTACCACCTGGATTAGTCCTTGAGGCTACAAGGGATATATCAAGCAACAACGTTCCAGGGATTTGGAGTGTGCTTAGTCTATCGCCAGAGGACCGAGTGACGACTTCTTATAAGATCACACTTGCGGCTTCTTCTGCCAAAAAAGTAGGGAGATTTTCCGTTTGTCCAGGTGTGGGTCGGATATTGGATGGAGAGAAACAGACCTGTACAACTACACAGAACAGTGATTTTGAAAAACATCAGAATCCCTGTAAAATCTGGGAGCACCTCAGTGCAGTAGGCGTGGTCGTTAGCCCCAGCGGTTTTCAGTTGTGTGCACGGAGACACCGATATCTTCCCATACTTGGTGCGACTGACCCCCCGGAAAATTTGCCAGGCAACTTCGTACGGAATTCCGTCGCCGTCAGGACATCGTCAGAGCCCCGGCTGCGCTGTGCGGTTGACGGTGTCGACTGGGCCGGTCTGTTGCTCTGAAGGAAACGGTGAGTGAAACCGGAGTGTTTTATAATCATGAATCAATTAGGAACGAAGGAAAGAACGGGGGCTATTCAGAGGTGATTAATGTTGATAAGATTGAGAGCATGTAGCTACGGGCCTGCGCGTCCCACGGAGACCTTGGCGGTTACCTTTGCTAGGTAGTCGGTAATATGAGCCGTTTGGGCTTTTTGTACCACAAGATATCACTGTCATTTCCAATCTTGGTGCTACAGTGTATCAAAATTGACATACATACAAGTAGTATTTATAAATGCTAGTGTTTTCTTGTGTTTGATAGCTACGTTTGTAGTGTCTAGACAGCAGAAAAGGGTAGTTAGAGTTTCTTCCACATCGGGATCTTCTCCAAGTTAAGAATTGGGCAAGAAGCCCAGAAATTACACTTTAAAGGTTTGTAATTCACTCCAGATTGGAGTCTCGATAGCTGTATATTCGTGTTGTGCGAAAGGGAACTAGCACAGCATAAGATTGAAACCAAACAGGACGGCCTATACCGTTTCAAAATTGTGTTAACCCGAGTGTCCAGTTTATTTTTACATCACTGTTGAGATTCAAGTTAGCTGTACCTCAAGGATGCAATGCTTTTGTTTCATTTGTCAACTTGAAAAACGGCAACATTAAGTCACGGCCACAACTTTTCATATGGCTCAACGCAACCTTTACGCCTTTGTCCATCGGAGCAAATAGCCACACTTTTCCTAACGTCAAGCCAGCGCAAGAAAACGTTAGCTTAAACATTCGTACACAAATGCGACTTTTGGAGGTGAACCTTGCGCATTTAACATCCCGCGGCCTGCGTTCATGACATGGGAGATGGTTTGAGGTTAGATCACCGAGGGTAGGACGTGTGATTGATTAGCTGAATGTGTACCGATATATTTTTGCTGCGACCGGAGCAAATTCTTGGTCGAGTCGAGGTCGTACTGTCGCAAGTGGCATGGAGACCTACAGACAAATATAAACCGCACATCCTCCTCCCCGGAGAGTCAAACGGACCTGAAAACGTTTAAGTCGCGTTCCAAGGTGAGATAGAGTTCACAAGTTTAAGGTGAAGGGAATGAGGTTTTAGCGGCGGGACAGGTTTGAGTGGGTCTGTGCACTTGGCCGAGCAGAGGGGAGTCGGCGGGAAAGGGCGGAATTGTCGATCCGTGTGTATCAACGAGGGTGGGTCAGGGGGCCAAGGGTTCAAGTATGTTCCAATTGGGGCTAGTGGAGGGGGTTGCTAGTGGCCTAGAAATATCCTCTTGGTGGAAGCGGGGGGTTGTGAGCAAATATGATATCTGTAGACTATTTAGTGGGTGTTCTATCGTACATCTACAAAGTGTATGGTAAGGCTTTTTTTCGGAAACTGTAAGAGCAAAGTGATGGGGTTCTTTTTTTAAATATAGGATATATAGCTATATCATTTCTTGCGAAGGGCTTATCCACATGTAATACATATCGCTGAGATTGAGTTTGTTGCCAAATGAATGTTTATTTTCCTTACCTCCTGTGCGTAGCAACTGTTGTTATTTGTGTTTTCTTTACCCGGAGTTCTGTGTCCATCTTACTTTGAAGGATTACACTATTCGAATAAATAATGCGTAGAGCGGGGCGAAATGTTTGGTTTTAAAAACAGATATACACCAATACACCGTGATGAATGGTGATTCAGAATGTTATGAAACTCGTGAAACGGAAGAATTATCTGTTTGTTTTTGTAGTTAACGTATAACATTTGCTCATGTACATGGAGACCTAATGTTCTTGTCATATACGACAGGCACGACAGCTAACTCGTCCACAAAAACAAACAACGGGAAAAGGTTGGCAGGTATTCCGCACTGGCGTCCACTGCTTTGGTTTGGGTCGGGTTTCCTTTCTTCTGCAATGACAGGGGATGTAATTATAGGTGGCGTACTCTCCTGTGGTGGCGACAGGGAGAGAAAGTATGCAAAAGGTAAATCAAAGTAGTGGAACCAAATGAAATGGATCGCCGGAGTCTGCGACAGCGCCAGGCGAATTGTTTTCTTTTAGCTTGAAAGAATCTTTAGACAGGATCGCACATTGTGGTGCTTTAATTATATGTTCGTGCCAGTCCAATTGTCACGCTGGCTTCTGTAGGATCTGAAAAGAGGTAGAAAAGATCTGGAGATGATTCGGAAAGTATAACCTCTTATACAAGACTGAGTTACTCTCTATGACTAGGAGACGGTACACGGAACAGAACTATTTCAGCTATTCTGAAGAATTCAGCTCATGCGTCTCGTGAACAGGGCGAAGGAAACTATAGCCTAGAAAGCAACAATAACATTAACAGAACGAGTGACCAATAACATTCTCAAGTCGCTTTGATTTAAATAATCAAACAGGTTTGCCCACACGGCTTTCAGCGATTTCCTAATATGAGCTCGACTCGTGGTACAAATCGAAGAATTTCACTTGAGCGCTTCACTCATAAAGATTGGGTCAATTTAGAGTTGCGTCCAAACATGTCAGGCACGCACAGCATTGCGGTGGGCTGTTTACGTCCAGTCTAATTTGCGGACCATACCGATGCCATGACGGACGTGTTTGTGGCGGTTATGTCGCGGGACGGTGCTAGTCCTTGCTGGGCTGGCCGTACAGAGGCTCGGCGTGACCCAGGTCAGCCGCACGCCAATCTGAGCTGGACATGTTTATTGTTCGACTACGGGAGGCGACAGCTTCCTTTTCTTGTCAACTACAGTAGCAGGACCCTAAATCCAAGAAACAGGAGGCGCGAGTTCAACTATTTTACAACAGGGGCGATTACGTACACGTATAAAACTTACATCTACAGCTTTTGGGTGATGGTTGCTGGATACATACCGCAAGTCAAATACACATAACTCGAGATTCATCACATATTCAATTTTCGGAATTATGTAGCCATTGAAATAGTCGATATTGAAAAAAATTCTTGTGCTTCCCACATTTCCTTGTCCAGTAGTCCAGTGCAGCACTTACTGACAAAAATAGTCTGCAAAAAGAATCAGTCCGCCATGCCTATAAATTACATGTATAATTTTGTGGAGGGCTTGATTGTTCCAGAAGCTCTTCACGCCCTGTCGGAAGTCCTTGACTAATCGATTATTTCTCCCTCACAAGTCCTGTCCATCACCTTTCAACGCCAACCCCTCCCTATAGAGGGACAGGTCGCACGGCCTGGCCCCCTTTCAGCATCCGCCCAGCGGCATGGAATATTCATTGTTTGTTGTCAAACCTGCAGGAGAGGACAGACCGACGAATGTTTACATTTTTGTGCTCACCGTTCAAACGCCTGACCGGACAACTTAGTTACTCGATGGAGTTTGCAATAGTCAAAATGATTATAATATTATGCCGTTAAATCTGAGGTACATCTGCTCTTACATTTCCACCATTGATACAAAGGAGCCAGAAGACAGACGAATGTTTACATTTTGTGCCAACCGTTCAAACGCCTGACCATTCTACTTAGTTACTTGATGAGTTTGCAATAACCAAATTGATTATAATATATACTATCAACCCATTGGCCCTTATATCTGAGACACATCTGCTGTTACATTTTCACCATCACAAAGAAGCAAATTCATCTAGTAGATTATGATTCTAGTACTAGATTGCCAATGTATACATGTATTTGTAAACTATTCCTTTTGTTGTGACCTTTACTTAATATACATATATACATATATGTACAATGAAGGTCGTCATTCATTAATCATAATCGTTATTATCACTGCCGCTTTTGAGCGACGTGCATCTCCACTTGCCATCTTATCAACATCCGCTAACTCAACCACGTCGAAGGGCACCCTTTGAAAAGTGCTTCTATCAAACCATAAATCGCTCAGTTTAGCGAATCGTGCAGGATATTTGCTTCTCGACGAGACAGGGGATTAACGTGTTTTGTGTAAGGGAACCTCAGAGTATAATACCTGCAGAACTCGTTAACCTAAGGTCTCGCTGGACGTGCCCCTCGTGTTGAACCCAATTACCATACGGCGTACAGGGGGAATAATGGCAGTGGCACGGCCGTGTGTGTGGGAGAGCGCAGAAAAGGACGCTGATGGCATGGCTGAAGCCAAATGTACAAATTGAGACAAGACGCACAGTCTAGAAATGACTAAGATGATTAAGTACTCACATTTAGAATAAAGACTCTGCTTGACCAAATTCAAAGTCACAATGCAAGTGTACAAGACAATACCTGATGTAGAATGTCTAAGCAGGTGTCTCACTGGACTCCATTTACGGCACGTTGGCGGCCTCGCTGCGACCTAAATTGGATTTGTGTTACTAGTACCCTTGGCTTTATAATGGGAATATTATGCAAAATGTACACGTATGACTAAGAAGACTATAGACTCAAATTTAGAATAAAGACTTTGCTTGACCAAATTCATTAAGTCACAATGCAACAGTGTACAAGACGATACCTGACAGTTGATTTCCCTGCCATTAGGACCCAGTGAACATAATGGGCCACTGTTGCACAGAAGTTAATTTAAGACCGGTGGATTTTACGCAGGCTAATAGATCCAGGACCCCGTGAAACAACAGAAATGACTCTAGTTCCAGTTGATACAGATGGGAATGATTTAACGTCCATTTCCCATGAAGTGAAAGATTTAACCCTCTACTAGTCCATTCGACCGGTTTGACGGTTATATATAGTACAGCTGTAGACATTAGCCATGATGTAACTTTTCCTGTTTTAAATTAGACATTTGTGGCTGCAATTTTAGAATACAGTGTAGACCAATTTCTGTTTCCGTTTCTTAACATTAAGGATGTTAGTTGTGCAACAGACACACAAACTAAAGCGTGTGTGGTCTCATTATTACTTCCTGAAATCAAGTTCAGACCGTGTGAACCTCGCCAGTCCTTATTTCCAGTTGCCCAGTCTAGGTCAGGGTCACTTCCACGGTGAACTACTTAACCTATACTTACCTCTGATCAATCAAATATGTTCCTTCCTTGACATTTTTTCTCGTTTATGACGCGTAACAAAATGTTTTTCACTTGATCAAATAGACCGAAGCACGGCAATCATTGGAAATATCCGTTGCTATAAATTATCATCTGTCATTGGCTTTGAAAATGCGCACATATCATTTCAATAGCTTTGTACTTCATCCGCATTTTATAATATAACGTAGGAAAAACCAGGGTGGCGTTGATATAAAGTTACGTTTTTAGCGGTGCTTGAAAACCTCATTTGTTTCACTTTTGGTTCCTTTGGTGAAGTATTTAAATGGCTACTAACCCCAGCAGGCCACATGATACGTAAGCTAATGCCAAAATACACCAAACGACGGAAGTCCCTTTACCCTGCCTACCCAACTGCAAGTGCATCATGCTGGAAATGAACTTGAACGGTCATGCCCTGTCAGATGGCAATTTTCCAGTCGAGGGCACGTTATGTTGTAATAGCTGCTACTTACATTTGACTACTCTACAAGGGGCTTCCCCGCTGGTGTGGGATCAACCAAGAAGTGATTCTGGGTGGCTTAACTTTTCTCTTGTGACTCTAAGGGCTATGAAAACGTTGTATGTTATTTAAGAGAATCCATGTCTTTTGGGTCACTAAACTTAGTTTATTCTTTAGTGCCTCAAAGGCTAGTGCTTCATAGACAAATATATCGCATCTTTAAGTAAAAAGCCTTGTATTTCTCTTGATCCCTCAGCAGGGATGTCCGTAGCTTCTGTGCAGTCTTGTTCCCATGTTGTTGTGATCTATGGTTTTGATGACGTATGAGGTGACCCAGACAGATATCAGGTTATATTGTTCCACAGCTGTCGTCTGACTATGCGCTGCGCCATCTGCTGGGGGTGGACTTCACACCATCTCGTTGTATCTCCCGTTAGAACTCAACCGTCTTTCCTTAGCCAATCAGGAGCAGTGATTTCTTGTGACTAAATCCAGTTTGAGCGTTTGCACATACAGAGCGTTTCCATTGGTTACCATTGGCATTTGCTATGGTTCCAGGCTAACTTCTAGCTACAGCTAGTGGTGACAGATTTCGTGGCAGGCGGGCAAGTCGATCGACTGATGGTTCTCATGGCACTTACAGTATTTTCAATGATAAGTCGCCCGCGAGCTTCAATCCTACGACAAAACAAGGAGAGTCATCACGGAAGGCCAAAGTAATTTTGAGTCTGAAAGTTAATATAATGCCTTATAGGGCTCTACCTAAAAATGAAATAGATGCACTTTTCGTCATTAAATGCTCATCACAACGTTCGATCAAGTCGTCACCACAACCAGTGAATATTGATTTACACGGTTTAAACGGCTTCTTGTTGTTTTTGATGATTATCAAGCACTGGAGAGTTTTTCTAGTAACAGGACTTGTGTTTTGTTTGTTTAAATCCCAATAAATCAGGGCACTTTGCCGAGCTTCCATGGAGTCAAACATAGAGTACAAAGGTGACAAAATTTGATTTGCGACCTTGACACCAGGCGGTTTCAGGAACGTTACGGTATCGAATAGCACGTTGTAGACGTAAAACGGTTTGAATTCATGCCACTGGCACGTATTTACAGCCATACAGGGTCCTTGGGGTCAACTTTCTGTTTCCTTTGAAAATCAGGTACAAGGAAAACAAGGACGACAAATACATTGATAATTTCAGTCAGTTTGTGGACAGCAGTCCTCTCTTCACGGCGAAGTCACTATGGATACAAGCTTGATGGCGATTGTCTACAAGGTTACGAAAAAAACTGCTGAGCTTGCCAACTTGGCAAGAAACAAACTCTCAAGAGAAGAAGAGACACTGTCAATGTGGCGTGGTCTTTGACAGCTTTGTTTGCTGTGATTAGCACTGCCACCAATCATGGCAGTTTCCCCTAATGCAGCCTTCCAGTATAAGCGACTCCCAAGGGATTTGCAGACAGCTCCTACAGCGACACCGTCGGCCAACTGGCGTCATGCCACCGGAGCTGTCATGCCGATGTACTCGTGTCATTTGTATCATCCGTGTAAAAAGCTTCCAGACGTTCCGTTTATGGAAGACAACGAAAGCATGCTATAGCTAGTTTTCCGATGGAAAGAATGCTTTGTCATTGTTGTTGTGGTAAATGTCGTGCACTTGAGACAAATTATCGATACATTTTAAGACACATGCACATCTGAAAATGTACATTGGATTTAACCACAAACGCGTACTACAAGACACAGATTCAAGGTTAGATTTGTAAAACAAGCTATCATCCATATGAAGTATATCTAGCTGGGGCGGGGACTGGTCGTCGTGACGACGACGTGCACTAAATGTTTCCAAGGTCTCATAGGTGCCATTGGAAGCTTGAACCAATCACGAGTAAAGCACAGGTTCAAAGTATCACGTTTGACCTTCTCTTTAGCCCTGGCTTGAATGGGGTTACCTGACAAGTACAAATACGTGCCTCTCATTCAAGTTACATGTGGCGGGAAACATGGCCAGGGTGTCACGTACTGTCCAAGGCTTCACTCGATCTTTCTGTCAGTTCGGGTTCACGGGCAGGGCGTCCTCCTGTGCGCGATGTGGACACAGCAGGAAGTGGTCCAACTGAACAGTCCTCTAAACCCAGATGTTTATGAACTGGAAATGGAACAATCGCAGCGCAAGCCTCAGTAATCATCTAAACAAAAAGACACCTGGGCGATTGACCTGTAGGGTAATACCAGGCGCTATGGTCTTTCTTTGGAGCAGTTCTGGTATTGAACTCCACAGCTATCATCAGTTGAGGCTGTATTGTTCTAGAAGATCACCAGAGGGCGGGCAGTGTTGATTTGAAGCTTTCACATGTATATGACTGGCGGTGAACCACAAGTATGTTGTATAAACGCTCGCCAGAAGGGCTTTGACCTTGCCGGTAATCACAGTGCTTAGCGCCTGAAGGGAAACAGACTATTGGCAAGGACTCCGTCTGTGGCTGCTCGACATTGCCCCCTGTACTTATACCACAGCCTTGGCACATCTGTATAGAGTCACCTCCCTTGACTCTATCTAAAGCCTTGCATCGGGCAGTGGATCTAGAAGGGCAGCTGTGGAGCAAAGTATTCTAGTGTCAAGTACATGGTTGCACGTTTTGACATGTCATTCTTAGCTTGATCTCGCTATCAGTAAGGGATGTACACAGTTGAATCCAGAGTGGAGAGAGGGGATAAGAGGTTTATCGACTCCATACTGTACTGCCCTGTTGGGGCAGGCATAATACAATGTAGCCTCGGAAGGAAGGAGGGAACGACAGGTGTGTCAACACGTCTCATATTGATGTAGTTGCTATGTAGCATGTGTTAGATTCAGTGAGTTTTAAAGACTTTGCATCAATCAATGAAGTGTCCAGAGACAATGACCTAAAGGGGTGGTACATTTGAACTGACTTTGAGTCAACAGGGTCAACCAAACTGATCACAGCTATGCGTTTATTCATTCATTCATTTATAAGTCGAAGTTTTTTTTTTGCTCGTTCGACATAAACAACAATATAATCTATAATCTAAGTTGTGCCCATGAAAGACGGGATTATATATTTGTATCATGTCAATATTCCATATTGATACAGATTCATCACAACAATGGATGGACGGAAAAGCATCATGACGTCATGGCTGATGCTGGCCTCTCTGTGCCTCATGTTAGCGGTGACCTCTGCCCAGTCCTGCTCACCTGGCTGCACGTGCTTGGGACCGATGATGATCTGCAACAGCGCTGGTCTCAGGAACGTACCGCAGAACATCCCCTCAACAACAACACATCTCTATCTCAAAAACAACCGAATTACCATCATTTACAGAGAGGCGTTTGCAGACGCACCGAATCTTTCCGTTCTCCATCTTGGCAGCAACTTCTTGAGCAACCCGTTCATCCAAGAGGGCAGCTTCGACAATCTTGTTAATCTTGAGACCATCGTTCTTTCCGACAACAGGTTGTCGTCCTTTCCCTATCGGAAGTTGCGAGGACTGCAGGCTAATCTCCAAAACCTGGACCTCTCAGACAACCTCATCAGACAGATTGAGCCAGGAGTGTTGTCCCAGTTCAAAAATCTCCAGGAACTTCTCCTAGCGAGAACAGGTCTGAGCTACATCTCGCCTGATACATTCATGGGACCAGCGCTCCTGCAGACATTGAACTTGGACTTCAATAACCTGTCAGTCATTCCAACAGAAGCTATACAACAGCTAGCTGAACTGAAAAAGCTCAGTCTGCGAGGTAACCCTATATCTAAGGTAGCTCTAGAGGGCCTTTCTGTTCTGAAATATCTAGATCTCGGCGAGATGAAGTTAACTGAGCTAGGCGAAGACGTCTTCCAGTCGATGCCGTATCTGGTTATTCTACTCCTAGATGGGAACAAATTGTTGAGCCAGGTGGGACCAAGTGCCTTTTTGTCATTAACAAGGCTTAAGTATCTGACTCTGCACAACTGCGGACTAGTTTCTCTCCCACCAACCACGCTGGACGCGATGTGGTCGCTGCAATCTGTTTCACTCAATCAGAACCCATTCCGCTGCGACCAGGACATCTGCGGCATGGTCTGGTGGCTGCAAGAAACAGAAGTGGAGCTTATAAACGGGGACAACATCACCTGCAACCAGCCTAGTGGTTTGGAAGGCATGCATGTAAATGTCACCATCGCGGAGGGAGTTTGCCTGCCCGAACCAGAAATCCTACTTCCGGAAGAACAGGCACCAGAGGCAACGGACAACGGAAGCGAACTGATTGAAGAAACGTTTGATCCACCTCCAGTTGAAGTAGAAACCGAGAAAGGTGATGCCGTAGATGATAGAGATGATGATGATGGTACAAATGAAGAGCAAGAGACAGGGCATACCTTGACGGAAAATGGCGAGGTAGATAACGGAAAAGAGGAAACGGAGAAGGTAGTTACCGATGCTCCGATCAGCAGTCCAGAAGAGCAACATAATGTAGAAGACGAAAATAAAGCAAAAGGAACGACAAATTCAGTTGTAGATCGTACGGATCCGTTTATCATCACTCCAGAGGAGAAACCTACAGAGGAAGATATCGATCGCACAAAGACAACAACAGAACCAAGAACGAACGTTGATGATCCAAATGGAGAAGAGTTGGAAACTTCCAAGTCCACGGAGATAGTAGACAATAATACCGAAAAGCCACTTCCACAGCCATCGATCAACCTGACAGAAAGGCAAGAATTGAAAGCCCCAGATTCGGAAGACAGAAAGGTGGAGTCAGAAACAGAGGCACCAACTGATCCTGCCAGAACTCCTCGGAGGAAAAAGACCAAGGCCAAGCCCACGACAGCTTATGAAGTGGAAGGAACAGATCTGCCAGACGAGCGGAGGATATATAATGAATGTCCCCAAGGCTGCAGATGTAGACGGTGGTACGTTAACTGTAGCGACAGTGACCTTACTGCTGTTCCACGTAGTCTCCCCGCGTCTACACGTTACCTATACCTATATCGCAACAAAATAACATCTCTACCGTCTGGGGTGTTGAGCTATCTGTCAGAACTAAGGTTGTTGGATCTCACAAGCAATTTGATCACGAACGACGGCTTAAAGTCTGGCTCATTCAAGATGCTCACCAAGCTCGACGCCCTTTATCTCTCGACCAATCGGCTCAGGAGCTTTCCAAAGGAAGAATTAGCACCTATTGCCGACCAGCTAGAGTACTTAGCTATTGCCGGGAACTTCTTCCAAAACATACCGTCGCTCGCCTTCGAGAGATTTAGGAGACTACAGCAGTTATTCATGGGCAATATGCGACTTACTTCCCTTGAACTCAACAGTCTTCGAGGTCTGGAGAATCTGCAAATACTTCATCTTGAGTACAACAAGATGTCGGCTGTGCCAACACGGGAGCTCATGAACAAACCGTATCTAAAACATCTGAGTCTGAGAGGAAACCCGATCAGAATGGTGAAAGAAGGTTCTTTTCCTCATCTGCAAAGCTTGGAATTGCTTGATCTTGGGGGCACCTCAATAAGAAATATCGGGCAGCCGGCGTTTCGTCCTCTTACAAACCTGAGAACACTTCTGTTGTCTGGTAGCTCCAGGTTGGTTCGACTGAAGAAGAAGTCACTGCTAGGTCTGACAAACTTGCGTTACTTGGACGTGACAAACTGTGCCCTTAGGGACATCCATCCGGACGTATTCCGGGACACGAAGAGCATCTACCGGGTGGCTCTCGCGGACAACCCGTTCATCTGCAGCGCCGCTATTTGCCCCATGGTCGACTGGATCAATGAGAAGTTACCCAACACAGACTTCATGAACATAGAGAGAGCGACGTGCGCTGAACCAGACTTTTTGCGTGGAAGGTCGTTACTGACTTTACAGGGAGCTCTGGGACTGCCATGTCGTAGCAGGCCTGCGAATATCGAAGAGTCTCGAAGCATTGCAATCAATCTGGTCGAATGTCCAATCAGCTGCGCCTGTCAGGGACAGTCTGTCGACTGCAAGAACAGAGGGCTGCGCGAAATTCTGACGACGTTTCCGTACCAGACAAAGAGTCTGGATTTGGGAAATAACATGATTGGATCCATCCCACCCGGCACGTTTGTAAACCTGCCTAACTTAGAGCGGTTGAACCTTGAAAACAACGACCTCCGCGATGACAGCCTTGTGTCGGGATCCTTCTACGGACTGGGACAACTGAAACATCTGAACCTATCCAACAACCAATTCTCTGTATTTCCTGAAGAGACTCAGTCTCTCGGAGAGACACTTGAAGTGCTGGATATATCAGGGAACAAGATTTCACGGATAGGACCAGAAACGTTCGCAGACTTCGAGAACCTGCAGGCTCTACACATGAAGAGTATGAGCCTGAGGAGGCTGGAGAGGGCATCGCTGACGGGTATGAAGAACCTCACCACGCTTCATCTGGATAGCAACAGGTTGACCATCATGCCTAACAAGGAGATCCAGTCCCTCCGCTCGCTGAAAAACCTGACGATGAGGGGAAACCCAGTCAAACACATCTCCAAGAAGTCCTTGTATCATTTCCCAGCGGTTGAACAGCTCGACATACGAGACATGAGGTTGAAGAAACTGGGGAAAAGGATCTTCAATCAGATCCCTTCTCTTAAAACTCTAAAGCTCTCCGGGAACGTTCAACTGTCGTCGGTACACAGGACCTCTCTCGCCGCGCTGAAGAATCTGCAACATTTGGAAATGGATAACTGTAACCTGACAACACTGCCACGGGAGACATTAGAAGATCTAACCTCTCTGTCGTATTGCACACTTCAGTCGAATCCGTGGAAATGCAAGGGGTTGAAGTTCTGCGGATTATACGAATGGTTGGTGCGTGGCACAGTCGAAGTTCCCTTCCAGGACGAAATACAGTGTGGGTCCCCATCTTCAGAACGGTGGAGACCGTTGAGAAGTGTGTCTATCAATAAGATTTGTCCTACCACTGACACAAAGCCAACCCAGGTTAGTGGGATCTAAACAAGAAATAATTTGTAAGATGTAGCAGTTTTTGCATGCTTAGATCAATAACTATACGGACGCGTAAATGATCTAGATAGTTGCATATTTCGTTAACCTATGATTGATTTGCATGTAATGGAATCAAAACCGAAACTGTGTGGTGTGACGAAAAAACGTAACAGACGTTAATGAGGTATGATAGATGCAAACATGTTCTTTTCTTCATGAGAACATGTTAAAACGACTAATAAAGATAATCGCTTTCACCCTGACAGGTTCCTGACATTCGGACCACCACTCCTCTAGTGAACGACACTGTGTGCCCGTCCAACTGCAGTTGTAGGGTCGATAACTCCGTGTACTGTAGTCACGCTGGCCTTAACGCCATCCCAACCCCTCTAGCAGAAACCACGGCCAGCCTTTTCTTGGACCATAACAACATTTCTGAACTCAACCCCTCAGAGTTTGAAGGGCTACCAAACTTGCAAGTACTAGACTTGACTACCAATTTGCTAACCTTCGACAGTATTGATGATACGACGTTTGCCTCCCTTACGAAGCTGAGGTACCTGTATCTGAGTAAGAACAAATTTACCAGTATCCCTATGTACGTGCCTTCGTCGACATACTATCTAGACGTACAAGGGAACCAGATAACTGGAGTAAGAGAAGATGTTCTCTCAGAACTTTTACGGAACGTCCCGTCGCTGAACTGGATCGCATTGGAAGACAACCCATGGCATTGTGACCCCGACGTCTGCACGTTGAGAAGGTTGTTCGACGCGGGAGCCATACGGCTGCCGTACCCAGAAAAGATGCTGTGCAGCACACCGCCGAACCTGAAGAACCTGGCGGTGATGGGGCCTTACATCCAGCAGTTTTGTGAGACTGAAGGTTTCCCGTCCCCAGTCTCTGTGGAGGCAAATGTTACCACAACTTCAGCCACCACGGCAGAGCCAACAGCAGTGACTACGACTCCCAGGACGAAGGACTGTCCCTCGATGTGCACATGTACAACCGAAGGTTACGTCAACTGTGCGAACGCAGATCTGACCAGTCCTCCTTCCAAGCTGCCGGTGAGAACCAGACACCTCAACCTTGCCCAGAACCTCATCCGGTACATCGGGCAGGATGACCTTAGGGATCTCCCCAACCTCAAGGTGCTCGAACTACAAGGCAACGGCATGACGAACACCGGCATTGAAGATGGATTCTTCGAGAGACTTTCTTCACTAGAATACCTCTTTCTGTCAGACAATGAGCTTACATCCGTGCCTGAAAAGCTACCGCCAAAACTCTACTACCTGGAGTTACATGCGAATCGCATCAAGGCCCTCCCGAGTCGTATTCTGTCACGGATCTTCGAAAACCCCGCCAAGCTGCCGACACTGACCCTTCACGAGAACCCGTGGACCTGTGACAGAGATCTGTGCAGACTGATACAGTGGATACACAGCGGGGCGGTACATGTGCCATACAGAGGACGGATCGTGTGCGACTCTCCCGAAGAGTTCCGCAGGACAAGACTGCTCAGGTAAGTCACTTTGATGGAAGCCTAACTTGGCCATGATCATCCAAGAATTAAGTATTACTACGGATAGGGAATAATCTAGAAAACAACCAAATATGTGAGATTCATCGCCTTGCAAGGTAATAATTACTCAAGCAACTGGATACAATTTGGAAACGATTAGACATCGACGTTTCAGACAGTCCCTACCGAAAGACAATGGGTGCTGTCTATAACGTCTGACCGTTTACAAATTGCCTGCATCTTATTACCTATATAGATGTATAACCTTCATCAACGGATCACTGTTGTATTTTGCATCTTAGGTGGGGAATGACGACCAACTGCAACGACGAGCCCCCGGAAACTACAACTGTCACACTTACGACGACAGATGTAGATGAAGAGATAACACCTAGTTGTCCAACTGGTTGCCTATGCAATGTCGCAGATGGCTTCGTGGACTGTAGCGGCATCGGGCTGAGGGAGTTTCCGGGCAACATCCCACCCGGTACAAGGCACCTCTCCCTCGCGGACAATTACGTAGAGGAAATTTCTGCACAATCAGTTGCCCATCTACAAGGAGTCGAGGTCTTGGACATAAAGAACAATAAGATCACCCTTAACGGGTTGTCTGAAGCACCTTTCTCTGAACTCATTGGCTTAAAATTTTTGGTCCTCACAGACAACAAACTGACACAAATTCCGTCACCAGACACTTTACCCGATAGTCTGAAAGTGCTTCACCTCGACAATAATTACATCATAAGCATACCACCGGAGCGATTCCGAGCCTTGTCCAGGGGACTCCCCTCCCTGGGAACCCTGTCCTTGCGCGGTAACCCATACCGATGTAACCGGCAGTTCTGTGAGTTGTACACCGCCCTGTTAGCCAGTCGCACCATCACCATCCCGTTCACCGACCGCATCTCATGTTACGAATCCCGTGGTCAAGAAGAGCCTTTCATTGCAGAAGCATTCTGCAGCACGCTTGATAAAGACGAAAGCGACGAAAACCCAACCACTCCGACAATAGCGTTTCAGCCGTACCCGACATACCCCGCCATGGTCGACAACGCCGACGCCGGCATAGAGCAGCCAGGACGGACTGTGCCCGCATGCCCAGACGCGTACCCAGCCTCAAAAACAGCCTGTCCAAAGCGCTGTAGGTGCACGCATCAAGTCATAGACTGTATTAGAACAGACATGGAGAAAATCCCGGTGAACCTATTTGGGGACACCAGAAATCTCTTTCTTGAAGCTAACCGGATTCAGGCGGTTCCCTCCTGTACCTTCTGGGGGTTACCACATCTGCAGTTGCTCGATCTACACGGCAATACTCTGAAAAACGAAGGTCTCGATCAAGGATCTTTCCTAGGGATACAAAATCTGACATACATTTATTTGTCAAACAACCTGATCTCAAGTGTGCCAGCCCACCTTCCAACCACATTGCTCTATTTGTATCTTAACCATAATCATATTTCAATGATACCGACAGGCATATTTGATAGGCATGGCAAACTACGGCGACTGTACATCGAGCATAATTTACTCAGAGACAGCGGTATCGAAACGAACTCCTTCCAAGGACTTCGCTCACTCCGTTTTCTCAGCCTCGCTGCCAACCAACTTCTATTCGTACCCAAAAACATGCCACAAAGCCTCACACACCTTGTATTGGATGATAATAAGATAGACTTCCTGCCTCCAAAGTGTTTCCAGGGCCTACACAAACTACAACTGCTGTCTCTCAACAACAACAGCCTTCCAGATCACGGAATCCACTCGGGATCGTTTGCTGGTTTGCACAAACTGACTCGGCTGTATTTATCCACAAACAAACTCAAATCCGTGCCATATGGTCTCCCGAAGACACTTGAAGATCTCAATCTCGACAGAAATCAAATCCCAATTCTAGACCGATCGAAGTTAAAGAGTTTAGAAAACTTGATGAAGTTGTCTGTTGCGTGGAACAACGTGACTCTACCCGGCATCCCTCCGAAGATATTCGATGACCTTCAAGAAATAACCCACTTGGACCTGGATGGGAACAACATCGAGAGTGTACCTGAATATCTCCCACGAAAGTTGGAAATCTTGAAACTTTCCAATAATCTCATCTCCATGATTCCCAACAACGTTTTCCACATTACGCCTAAGATCACCGAGATCCACCTGGCCAACAACAGTCTCAGCAACTTCGCAGTTCCGCAGCAGGTCTTCTACAACCTGGACGATCTCACCACTTTGGACTTATCTGGGAATTACCTGAACACCGTGCCAAGCGAGCTGCCAGGGAACTTACGGTACCTTTTCCTCCAACAAAACTACATCACAGACATGAAGGCAGACATGTCTCACATGGGCAAGCTGCAATGGCTCGTCCTCGGCAATAACAGATTGACAAGCAGGTACTTCCCACATCAGATATTCGGCCATCTTGGCGAATTAAAACACCTAGATCTTTCGCACAATTATCTGGAAGAGGTGCCCCCTAATCTACCGAGAAGTTTGGAGTTTCTGTATCTGAACAATAACGGCATTGAAACTATTCAGGAGGACACGTTCATGGGGCTACCCTTTCTAAAGGCTCTGGACCTAAGTAACAACTACCTGGCAGAAAGCAGAATAGCGTCAGGGTCACTAAGACGGTTGTCTGCGCTCAGATCACTAAATCTCTCCGATAATGACTTCAGGAAGCCGCTGGCTAAAACTGAGTTGCCCTATAATTTACAGGAGTATAACCCTTAGATCCAAAACGACTTCAATAAAATCTATCGGCTACGATTCTATTGAAATCTTTTGCATCTAAGGATATTGCTCCAAGGTGGTCATCAATAAATGGAGTTTGACAAGGCTTTTAGATTCTTATTAGGAAATATAACTAGGTCTTCACTAAGTGTTGTACTCAATGGATGCAGGTTCTCTTAGAGGCGGACCACACGAAATCTTAAGTTTTTAATCCATTATATTGATGACCATTATTGAAAAAAATTAAAACATAAAGTCTGCAGTATGAAACGTAAGATATCTCACTTGGTCGTTCTATTCTCAGCATCCCCCAATTTTCCATTGGGGAAAGACATTATTGTACTCAAAACTTATCTGGACCTAAGGGCTGGTACTTTGGCCAACTGTGTCCATACCTCGTGTGTTCTCCAATTGCCTAACAACTCGACAAATTTGTAAACATGGCCTTTTCACACCCTTCATGTGTATCATCAAATTTACATTAACACTGATATGTATGCAAGTGCATTTATAAGGCCAACAAAAAGGTACAGAAACTACAGAAAAGAGTCTAACTTCGAGTTCGCGCCATGGTTATTTGGAGATCTAAAGACAGCATGGATTGCATGGACCTCCAAGACTTTTTCACACCTCTGTCAAGACACATACCTTTCCTCGGGTGGGTAAAAGCAATTTAAACTTCTTTTAAGAGGCTATTTTTACCCACCTCAACACATAAAGGAAACAAAGACGTCAAATATAAACGAAATCGATAACCAGTGGCAAAAAGCTGACAACTTCTGCACATGATTTCCAAGACGCCTTCATCAAAAATATATGAAGAGCTTTCACACAGTCTACCAATTCCACTGCATACTCGCTCCCCAAATCTGTTGTTTGGTTTCTTGTGCTTGTTGGTCGGCTGCGTTGTTGACTCGGGGGTACTTGTAAACAAACAGATGAAACACGAGATAACAGCAACAGAATGTTTCCAGTTAAAATGTTCCGTTCTTAATTGAAGGCTCATACAGAAGCGTCTGTTAACATGCTGCGCATGCATTACTTGTGTATCAGTGCCAATTTGGTGTGGAATTTTACTTCAGCAACATATATATATACTATGAAATATCATAACATAATACAAACTTGACAAGTTTTTAAAAATCTGCCAAGATACAAAGCATAAATTTCTCCTTCAATAGTATATTTCCTTAGGAGTAGAGATGTACATATGTCTGCTTTGACAATATAAAAGAGCAGAGAAATAGTATAAGTATGGTCTATGTTGTCATACCATTATATTCAATTACAGTACTAAATGTTTATGGCTTACACTGTATGTGATGTACTAGCTATATTTATGTTCACTTGTGTGAGAATTGTACATAATGTTTTGATACAGATGATTGAGTGTAGGCTGTCAACTGTTCACAGTTGGTTCAGAATAAATGGTCAAATCTAATTTGGGTGGTTGTTTGATGCCATGGGGTCACTGCACTTGCAAATTTTTACCCTTGTCTGAAGTACTTTGAAACGTTTATTCATCCCATGAGATAGATATGAGCCTACAATAGATATCACAGTTACAGAGATTTACATATTAACTATATCTTCTGGTGCTAGATGCCTGGGATATTCCATTGAATTCTAACCGCTAGCATCTCGACTACCTTGGGGCCCATGGTCTGCTTGATTACGCCAAGCAATGGCATGACATTGTCTATTTACCAAATCACACACAGAGCCAATATAAGTCATTTTCATTCCAGTTTTATGAATCTGTTTCCCTTTCACAAAAGTCCAGCACCCAAGCTTATTACCTATCGCAACCCCCCACCACTTTGTTTTAAAATCAAAACTCACTTTAAACAAACTACTCTTTACCTTCAATTCACTCAACATAGCCATACCCATTACAAACCTCTGTACAATGCAAACTTATCAAAACTCCTTCGATTTATCTCTCACACACATCATAATTATAACTCACTCAGCATATCATACAAATAGTTGGCCTTGCTTTTAACAGCTTTTCCTAGCTGATCCTGTCCACAATCTTGTACATATCTCTTGAGCTGCTCATCACTGCCCCATGCATGCTGCTCCGCAGTCTTATCAACAAAACTCTGTAATTCTACCTTAAAGGTGGCAATTTTGATAAAGCCTTATCTTATTTCAAAGTTAAGGGTACACCATATTCAAACATCTACATGATGAATGTAGTCTCAAAAACAAGCGTCACCATGATTGAAATATACAATTTTTCAGTAACTAGTTCAAATTCCTATGTTTATCACCTACTCATGAGTTCAAGCTCAAGAGGATAAAGTATTTATACATTATGTAGACATTAGTATTACTTTGTAACTTTCTGTACTGAGCACACAAACACCCCCTCCACCTTCGAGCAATTATCAATACACCATTTTTCATACTCTCTCATGTATCTTTAGAATACATCACATGATTTATTCTTGGCTATAATACAGCAACTTTCTGGAAAAGACAGGTAAAAGTTTGGCTTCCCCTATAGATTTGTACATCATCATGAGTTCACCACACAATGTTTGTCAACGCAACTGATGCAAACACTACACTTGATCTTATTGCTACACTATCCCTCCTTTATATCTAAACTTGGAATCTAAATCTTTTTCTTGTGTGTAGAAACACTATCACTAAGACACAGAAGATATAGTTAAAAAAATTGATAAAGTTGAACTCATTTAACTAAGACAACCCAATGACTAAAGACTTGACACACATATATTACATATATATTGTGTAAGAAACTTGCACAGACAAGGGACTTACAATGTACTTCCATTATGCAAGTACACATGTATACAATCATAACTTATTTCTTCACCAAGTCTCCTGCTTACAGGTATTTTTGCAATGTTCTTATGGCTTTTAAAACATGCAACTACAAGCAAACATTTAATTTCCCTTCTTCATAATACCACCAGCCCTGAACAATCTGTCTCCGAAACCCAAAAAATGTACATATACTGTATGCCATGACACTTTACACGGTTGTACATATATGAATAATAGGCAAATCAACAGAACACCAAATACATCTAGCTACATAGATTTTTGTACATTTCTCTACATCAATCAAGTTTTGAGTAACTGTAACGTCCTACTGATTCAGCCACACCACCTATATACACATGATGGTACTGCAACAAGCACTCCTGGTAAAACCTAGATGCAACTTTTGGTTTCAATTGCATGGTTAGCAAAGGACTACAAAGGATTATCTGAAAATCACACATCTTTATGCACAGCATCAACGTTGCCCCCGAGCTTGGCAAATATTAAGCATCTGTGTCATTACCTATATTATATTTAGATAACACAGTAATGCATGAAATTCATGATCGTAAGAATCTTTAAAAAATGTTGGAAAAAATGCAGCATGCACATTCTTCAGAATGAGGCAGCCCACATGCCCCGCCAAGCTATGCTTCCGACTCCTGATCATGATGGTCCAAATCCAACTTCCTGAAAAACGGAAATTGGAGGTTTGGTAACACTTTCTACCCCCCAAGACAGATGTGGCATAAGCTGAGATCCATGAATCATGTTAGTTTGTTAGTCTCATGCTGATATTTGTCATGTTAGTTGTTGTGATCATGGTAGTTGGATGTTATGGTGAAGATTACAAAGCAAATATTTTGTGATGGTTAATGGCAAGAATGTGATCTCTGCAATTAACAGTTGTGTAATGCAGTTAAACAAGCATGCTGCAATTTAACTGGATAGTGATCATAAATGATGATGTAGGTGATCATACGTTTACTAAGTAGATGTGATTTAGTGTCATGAAGGAGGTTAAATTATGGTTACAGCTTATGCCACATATATGTTGGGGGGTACATACTAGTACTAGCATTGTTTGCAAATAATATGTAAAAAATGGTGGGCAACACCAGGCCAAAGTTGTGCAGTAGCAGCAGAAGCAAAAAAGTCAAACACATGTAGTAGCATATTACGTCATTCTGCTGTTCTGATTTGGCACTACTAAAGAGCATCTTTAGAAAGCGCCCATTACCTAATGATTTGTGTAAAAGACACCCCAAAAAATGGAATTATACATTATACTCGAGTTGGACATGAACCATAGTCCCCAGCAATCCAAAGTAGGAAACTGGTAATGCCTTACAAATCCCCCTCTCCGAAAAGTATGTCCCACCTTGCAGCAGTATAAAACAAATAGATACAGTTTCTACACAGTCAGACTCACCCCAACGACCTGAGCTAGCAACTGCAAACCTGCCCTACAAACTACCGGCCACCCAAACATGCAGCACTCAGCAGCAGTCCTGAAGGGCTTGTAGCATCATCTGAACACGACAAAGTTCCAGTTGAAATAAAACAAAAATCACCTGAAACCAACATCCTTTCCTGCAGTAATAACTCAAAAGTGAGATATCCCAACTGAACAGAAAAACGACACAAACGCAATCGCACATCCAGGTCAGCATGGTAGAGACCTTTGCAGAATATCCCGACCAGTTTGCCTGCAGTCTGAAAGCGGTGAGGAGGATAGTGCGGAGGTCCTGAGACGTGGTGTTGGTACCTACATGAGACTGCTGGTGGAGGTGGTGCCGGTACCATTGGTCAGCTGGGAGGAACTACTCGACGGGGAGGAGGGAGGGCTCGCTGAGGTGGCCATCATGTTCTCCAGGATGCTCTACATGAAGAGAAGATGAAACGATGCACCTTAGGTCATCATTTGAGTCTTTGAATTGTAGTATAGTTTTACAATGGTTTTATACTATGAATGATTAGGACTAGGAAAAAAGGTGTCTTCGTTTCCCGACCGTCCCTAGCAAAAACCTGCTGACCCTTGCCGATCGCTGGCAGGGGACGAAAAAGTTTTGATCTGAAATGTTAATGATGAAAATGTTGTAGAATTGTAAAGGCCAAGGACCATAATTGTAAACACAACATCAATTTCCTAGCCCTTAGAAAGGAATGGTCCCGGAGCAAAGCTGTTACTGAAGAATCGCACTGAATTGAGATGGCAAAAAATTATTCTTTCAATAAGGAAAGTAGAAAACTACAGCATGCTTATGTCCACCAACCTTTACAGTCTAGTACAACCCTTAAAAGAAATCTACAACCCAACATTTAACTGCTCCATACAGCCACAAACAAAAGAAAAACAAAAGCACCACAACACTTACATTTTCTATTTCCTTTTGCCTCTCAGCAGAGTCTTCCTCCTATAGAAGAGGGAATGACCACTAAATAGATGCCTGTGCTACACCATGCATTAGTTCCCAAAAGGTGCAGCAAGCCGCATCCCAACCTTTAATACAGTTCTATTGCCATGCTCTTAGAATTGCTATCCTCTATAAGGCTGTTTCAATTAGAATCATAATAGCAATCTAGCAGTATCTCTAGTAAACCAGGAAAGATCACCAGCATAAGTTTCATGCAGTGCTACAGGCATTGAAAACAAAAATTGACAAACAAGAAGTCACAGGAATGGCACAATACCTGCTTCTGCTTCAGAACATTCTGTGTAGCATCAGCCACAGCCTGGCAGATCTGGATTGGAAGATAGAAAGATCAATATTGATTGTTGCTTCAATGTGGTACATATTCAAGTACACATGAACAGAAAGAGAAACATTTTAACAGAACACAGTACATCACACTAGGCACGTCAAACCTATCTCCTTCCAGCATTAGAAAAGCTTCTTCTGATAAAATGCCCAACTTCGAAACTTTGAAACAATTCTAAAAAAATTCAACTTTGTCCAATTTGGACACGAAACATTCAATTTGTAGTCGGAAGAATCTTATATCTTATCCAAAATTTTGGTGTGACATGCCTAATCACATGATGGTCTCTCACCTCTGTTCCTGGGGAATTTGCTTCAAATACATGGCAGGTGAACTTTGACCTTTCCCCGTCCACCTTGGGACCTCTTGCAATGAACCCAAATAGTCTGAAAACAGAAAAGAAGGTAAATAATGGCACAAAACATGTGACAGATAGTAGTTAACCAATGTAGTATGTAGAACAAGATGAAAAACAGGTCGTTCGGCGTAATAAAACCAGCTGCTGCTGCGCCGCGTGCCTGCAAATCTGGTGTGTTACGCCGAATGGCGGTTATACAGGCTATATAGATACAGATACAGAAAATGTCTATATTGTAAAGTCGATGATGCCTCCCAGTTCGAATTTGAAAGGAAAAAAAAATATAAAGAACAAATCAATAAAACCATTTTACCATAAGAACAATTCATGTAGCGAGTAATATGACAAGATTAAAAGTGAAAACCGCACAGCTGATCATAATGACATTATCTGGTCCTACCTTGTATTCTCTTTATGTGCTGCACACACAGAAATGTTTTCCAGACCAAACTGAAAAATCAATCAAGAAGAATCTTTTCAATGAATAGTCCCTATGTGTGGTAAGGGTAGGGGTTCTCCTATTATTATGAGAAATCTGTATAATCTATCATAATCTTTGTGCTTAATTTATGAAATAATCCATTAAAACCTCACCATTAAAAACTGTTTATCTATGAATCTACATAATAATCATGTCCTGTCCAAGCAGCAATATAGGCCTGATTTACACACACATTTTTGAGCAAGGAGACACTAGGCCACTCAAGTAGCATTTTCTAGTAGGAGAACTGCACTTGGGTAGCCCAAAGCTAATCACACACAGCCCCGAGTCTTCGAAAACTTGTGTGTAAATTGAGCCTTAGTCTCTAAATGATCGGATGAATTTTCCCATGACTCAACAGCATATACAAGCAGTCCTTACCTCCATCATCACCACATTGTTGGCCTGCTCCACCAATCTGGAAACAATATGCAGAAACTCATTAAACTCAGATGAGAAGAACAGATTCAATCCAATCCAATGTAGCTGCAGTATGTAAACCATAAAATAATCACATATCAAAAAGGAAATAACTTGAATAGGAATCAATACCCTTCAAATGATCAATATCTATTCTACTCTCTATATACTGCAATATCTATGCAGATATGAACAACTTGTGTCATAAGTTAAAAGCCAGAACTACCAATAACTTCAATAGCAGATGATAACAAGTTCACCAACCTGAGTGAGTCATTATTGATGATGATTTGCAGCTCCTGTGTTCTGAAGATACTGTGTATGGCCCGAGCCGCCATGATCTGACGCATGGCTGCAAAAATCAGCTCAGAACCTGGCGTGAAGAACATCAAGGGGCATCAAATAAGGCAGTTGTCAAAGGGCAAGACATATTACTTAAGATTATGCTAAGCACATAAAAAGAAGGCTGGATCAAACTTCTATCCTGCCAAAATCTAACAAAAGATAATTCAAGTTTTATAATTTGGACATGTCCTTGGTGCTGATCTGTCTTCAAGTGTGTTATTCTGTTTTTCCAGCCCTCAAATTCTTCCATGAACGTTTATTCGATCAATAAACATATTCCAGCACATACATGTATCTGTAACTACAACACTGTGTACTACCATTCCTGTCCTTGGTGCTGAAACGACTACATTATACTTTACAGACACTTTTGGTATCTGACAAGGGCAACACTAACAATACATTGTATTTGGAATTGCAATGTATTTTTGTACCTCTGTCTGCACCGACTTCCATGGATCCCAAAAATCTTGCAGCAAAGGTTCTAGTGAAAGCAGGTCCTGGAACAGAAAGATGTGTCAAACTGATTGTGTTAGCACTACCATATGACTGAGAGGAGTGTCAAGACTCAATGGTAGTATCAACATGCTTCATAAACAACATATCAGTGACATTATCAACCACTGCATCCTCCTTGCCTATGTTAGGAATAGAAAATACTACTGGATTGTAAGTAAGATGATGAAGATACATGCATGTTAACAAGATGGATATGACAAGTAGATTTCTAACAAGAAAGAAGAGCCTGTTGAATTGTCAGTTCTTTAATAATATCTTCAACAAAGCTGTAGAGTGGGCACAGACAAATTTAATATCAATTCCATAATTGAGTTGTGAGATTTTTGATTCTCTTGAGCAGTAGAATAGTCCTGATGTGAAAATGATATTATGATCATGTTCCATTCTAAAACAATGACTGTACATTGTAAAATGATTACTAGGCACCCTGCTTGAAGCAATGATGACAACTGCACTGAACCATCAGCATGCTAGATTATACACAATCCAGCACCAGCTCAGAGCTTTCTCTAGCAAGCTGAAGGTCAACTTGACTCTCATAACCCTTTAGAAGCTGTCCACTGAACATGTGATCCCCATACATGTACACGGACACGAAACACAACCGTCCCACTCACCAAGGTCAGTATATAATTCAGACGAGGACTGGTCAAACGGGTTGAACCTCCTGCAAACGACACCAATTAAACAGAAACGATCATTGAAGCAGGAGGAAGAGGCACACATGCACACACTAGACAGGCTGGTGGACGGACTACTCACCCGACGGCACAGAGGCAAACCTGACAAAGGGCGTGACATGCCTACAGAGGAGAGGGAGAATTAGAGAGGCATCAATCAGAGAGGTTTCATTGTTTGTTGATACGACACCTTAAAGCAGCAACAGGGAAACTGGCACAAAGTACACAATACAATGGGAGAGACTAGTAGTGCAAAGGCTGATGCAACTAGCAGTGCTGTTCCATGGCATTACTGATACGATTATGTCTGCATCAAGGCAAATTTAGATATATGAAAATCCACACAACTATGAATTATATTGTCTCTACTTACTGTCATTAAAGAAAAAAAGGGTGTAATCTACAACAAACTTATTCTAATACAGTTCTCAGAACTTCACATGCATTTCATCTTAAATTTCAGGTTACATCCTTGACATGTCTGTCTCAAATCCAAGTTAATCATTAATATCAAGTCAAAGATCGATTTCCAAACTCTACTAAAGATACTACTTGAGGAAAGGAGCAGACAGTCAGACTTCCTGAATGACACAGAACAACACGTTTGTTAGCACAGAGCAGTCAGTCTCAACATCACATTAGAGACAGGCAAGTTCAGGTTCACAGTCACACCATGTTAAAACAAGGAGATCGGGCCACATACCGTGAACACAATACAGGAGAGAAAGTGGACAGAACCAGCCATTGAACACCAGCAATAGGAAAGTATAGTGTCCCCATGTAAAGCAGAAGGTACATCACAGAAGATATAACACCATTAGTCACATTACATCTTTTTTTCATTGAAGACAGCAAAGATACATTCAGAAAAACATGAACAAGCACATTGTATAGAAATGTATCATTGGGTATGAGGGGAACATACACTTAACTGAATAACTTCAACAAGTAAGAGAAGTTCAGGAGTCTGTTTTCAGGATCCCGCCTAAACTTGTTGCTTTTGTTTTACAACACACATTTCATAATAGTATTTGGGATTTTAATAGAGACAACTTTTTTTGTTCAAAGAGTCAGATTTGCCTCTATGCCAAACTTAGAATTAGGGGTCCAAAATTAATACTTCAACGAGCAATACTGGCCAAAATAAGCTACATTCATGTATTTCCACTGATTTGTAAAGCTACTCTGTTTGCAAAGGCATATAACTTTCATGTAACTATCGCTTTGTCAAGACAAAAACTACTCAATTCATTCCATACTGATAAACATGTACCTGCTTGTATCATAATAGATTCAATATCATCATAAATTAAGTACTAGTATGTAGTAAGGTCACATTGCCAGAAAACAAACAAGACAATAACTCCTGAAGAACAGTTGATAATAATACAGCACCTTGGAGGTCCATCTTTTGGCCGATCATCCTGGTGTTCCTCCCCCATGGGGATGATCTCAAACTGTATTGGAGTGGCTGCAATCATGTCCAGAGGGGAGGGGTTGGGTCCAGGGGACGGATCCTTCCCCCCACCACCACTCCCTCCCCCACCCCCTCCACCTCCACTGCTGCTGCTGCTGCTCCCGCTGGTTTTCCTGGATCTGCCCCTGTTGGTGGAGTCAAGTGTGAATCTTGATTTGTAGCAAATGAAGTACAGTAACTACTACTGTCAGTTAGTCTATACAGACAAAAATAAATACTGCACAAACAAAAGATACAGTACAAAATGTTAAGAAAATGGACCATTAGGTGGCAGAATCAGAATACAGTCAAAACTGCCCATGAAGACCACTCAGCAGACTCTGATCTATGTGGAAAGGTGGTCATTTGAGAAAGGAGTCTTAATGCTTGTGTCAATGGGAAAAAATAATCTAGGAGACCACCAAAAAGTGGTCATATTGGCCAGGTGGTCCCTTTATAGAGGTGGTCACTTGTAGAGGTTGACTGTACCTCTGTAGTCCATGAGCCAGGACCCCAAATTTCACATCCAGGTATACCATCTGGGGTGGCAGCAAGTATAAAGCTACCATACCAGAATGGCTATCATGACATTGTCAAAATATATACCACAGACCTTCTATTATTCAAAAATCACTTTGAGAATTTGGCATCTCAGATGGTACCAATATTATACCCTCTGGCTAAAGGACTACTTCAGAAGATGGGTTAAATCAGTAAAAAGAATCTTACATCAAATTGATCCCAAATCCTTTCTTCTCCTTTGTCTCCTTTGTCTTGACTGCAGGAACTGCAGGAGCTTCAGTCTTCGCAGCTGCTGCTGCTGCTGCGGCTGAAGCTGCGGCTGCTGCGGCTGCTGCGGCCTCCACCTTAGCCTCCTCCTCCGGTGACTTGGCCTCTGCCAGGTCCCCCATGCCTGTGAAGGCCTGCTCCTCAGCTACTTCTATGGACTTGTCCACACCCAGCATCTGTTTCATGGCCTCCTGTATGGGGACATGAAATAGCTCGGTTTAGAATATTCTATCATGGTACTTATGTGCAGGATGGCCAAGGTAATGGACATGCAATTTTGCCATGCCAGCAATGAATAAAACTGATTTGTACTCACTCTGGAGTATTTATGGTTACATGTACAAAAATGTATTTGTACCTCGTATTTCATCACATCATTTTATGTACATGTACAGTACTGGCCGTCAGAAATTTGAATACATCATAATGATTGCAATTACACTACTGTTTAAGCCATAGAAAGTAAACCATTCTACTTAAGCACTGAAGACATTATCCAGTGCTAAAGATGAAAGACTTTATTCAGTAAAAGTTCCTTAGACAAGTGTTGATGTAGGTAAAACAAGTTGTTTACCTGTGGGTTGTCCTTGAGGTACAGTCCTTGTGAGATGTTATGTAGTGTTGAAACCCACTAAAGGAAAAAGACATACGTACAAACTATTTCAATATCTGCATACAGATCAAATAATTCTTGTCTCAAAATAAACTAAATCTTAGACAATCTAATTGGTTCCTTCAAAAGTCTTGTATATTGATTACACATATACATTACAGCTATAAAAGCTTGCATATCTTTTGGGCAGCAATTTTCCCCATTGTAATTTTAAATACGTTGATTTAAAAGTATGGTCTTCTCCAACAATCTTACCTCCTCCTGCTCTGCTTCACTGTCAGCTTGGAGAACATATTTGGGTCTAGCAGGAGGGAATGTAGTAGTCATTAGAAAGAAGGTATTTCTCCATCTCTAAATACATTCTTAATTACTGTCAGAGCTTTCTCACAAACATTCATGATCTCTTTCTTATACAGGTGCTATCTGTCACATACAAATAGATAAATAAGAAATAGCAAAGTTGCAACCTGTCTTAGCATTACACATTATAAAAAAAAAAGATGAGCATGTCCTTACCCTTTTTTCTCGGGCGACTTGATCTGAAAGACGAACCTCCTGTCGTCCACGTCTGTAGGTTCTACTATTGTGTTGTCTAGATCCATCACAAGACTGCCTGCAAACTGCAAATGTGGGATATAGAAAATATCAGTAACAGTGTACTTATCAATATGTTACGCATGTCTATGCCTGACATGACTATCTATAGAGAGATGCTTTGTTTGTTTCCCTAACTGATAAACCACCTTAAGGTGTAACACACCAGTTGACAATGTTAAGTACCAGCTGTGTAAGGCAAGACTGATGTATGTGCTGGCCTAATACAGATATTGGTATCAAAGATATAATTATATTCTGGAGTGAGCATACCTGGTTCCTTGCCTGGCTCATGAGGTTCCCTCCCTGTGTGAAGAAGTACATCCTGTCCCATTGGTGCATTAGTCCATGGCGACTGGAAAACAATCAACACAATATACATGCTGGTAAAGAGATCTCTAACTTGCTCCATTCTTCATTCAATTGCACAGACATACATACAGAGGCAGTGTTTTAGCCAGCATCCGTCATTCTATTCTGTCATTCTACTGAGTTACCACCATGACAGATATCAGTGCGCTGAGACAGAAATTTTATGTCAAACATGCTTTCTTTAGATGACGGAGGAAAATTCAAGCTGTACAAAGGGATAGAAAAAGCAGTGCTTCAAATAGTAGGTACAATCTTTGCTTCTGAACTGGTAGTAGTACAGGATGTGCTTCTCACCTCCTAATGTTGAGGTATCCTGCCTTTTGGGTGAGAGTTTTGTTGGCTGATCTGACCACCTCCACTGCCTGCTGGGCTTTTTCCACTTCCTCACCCTCACTCTTCTCTACAAATATAAATAAAATTCATTTTAGTCGCTTTTAAAAAAAAATTAACATCCACATGCATTAGTTATACATGGCTGCAAGCAAAAATTCACAAACATGTTTCTTCTCACAAATTGAAAATGACATCTATAGCAGGTTGCTTCAAAACCTCTGATAACAAGTTCTTTGTCAATGGTTATGAGATACACAGTTGCCATCTTTACCATCCTATTCGGGCTGACTGAACCGACTGACATCTATAAAAAACTAGAAGCAGAAAGGTCTAAGGAGCACCCCTGTTGTTGATTGAGACTGACCTTTTCCCTCCTTGTCAGGCTCCTCCTGTGTTAGAGGCTCAGGTGAGTAGATGTTGGACACCTGTGCCTCAGCCAGAATGGTGTTGATCAGGAGCTCCTGTCTCTGGGCTTCGTCAGACAACTCTGCCTTAACACTGGGGCAACAAAGAAACCACTAGTTACACATTACTTCATCAATGGAGGCATACTAAAAGGTCACTGACACTGCAAGAGAGGCCACATTTTTATCATGCTTTATGTTTGGTGGCTAGGCATGCTTTCCTTAAAAGAAATAACTTTAGAAGTTATTCACTATTACATTTTGTGAAATATCTTGTTCTAGATCCTGAGCAAGGAATGCTTCTTGATTTTTCATCAATTTCAAACAGCAAACTAAAAGATGACATGAGGGTATGCAGATGGCAGGCCTACATTTTGTATACTAAATTGCCAAAGGTTTGTATTCTATAAGTTCTGTTTAGCTGTTTTGTTCACATATAAGGAAGTAGGATGTCTTGGTCTTCATTGAAGACTTACTTGCCCACTGAGGTGGAGATGTTCTTGAGGAAATCCTCCAGCTGTTGGTTCATGATATCCTGCCCCATTCTGAAGAAACTCACCTGAACATAGAGGACAAGAAAGCAGCTTAATGGGTCACCAGTGTAATGCGATTTGAAACTGCTTAGATTGGAGCCTTGTAAGTTGTAGTCGAATGCAGTTAAGTGCATTGGTCCTACATCAAACTAAAGCTATGTGTTGCTGCTGCAGTGTTAACAATGTGGCCCCAAACATTATGAGGAAGGTGACAGACGGTCACCAAAACGTTGGCAGTAGTAAATCTCTGTTGTAACTAAAAAACTTTGTCATTCAGTCATCATCAACCTGATTAAGTTATTCACAGATATATGACTCCTTGCAGGCTTTTACAATGTGTATATACCCTCATATTCTTTTCATACAGCAGGAAACCCAAATGGAAGACCAGTTTTATCACCATTGGTGTGACTCATTCTTTCATCAATAATTCAAGTCTGAACATTTCTAATGCACTGCATGGGACTAATCAGTAATTACTGGTGGTAATTGAAGGAGAGAGCTGGATGTCACACAATTACTGTCCGACAATCCCCCTAATTGTGCCTTAAGTTGCTACATTTGACTTGATTAGCCCCCAGTTGCCCACTTGACATGTGCTGGTTATATGTGCACATGGGCTGGAGCAACCAGAAAGAAATATTTTCTTACTTGTGTGTTTTCCATTTTCCTGTCTACAAATTGATAGGCACAGGGCAACAATCTTAAATCCTTTGCTGAAATGTTTTACATTGTCATTTGCAACATATGGGTCAGTCTTTGGAACTCAATGCCAATGCAAAAATGAAGTAGATTTTGAAAACACACACACACACAAAATATGGGCTATCTTAGTACCTGTGCCTGGATGTAGCCTACAAAAGGTTCTAACATGGCACATCTTCTCTTGTACTGCAGTGAGTTCAGAGCTGCATAGTACTGCATGGCTATCTGCAGGGGGGTGGGTGGAGGTTTAGGTCGGATATGAAATATGCAATATCACTTAGTTAGAAAGTATCTGGCATGCAACAGAGTCAGTTATAGTCATAGTTTTAAGAACAACTTAATTTGGTAATCAATAACCTAAATTCAAAAATTGGACAGGTCTCTTTTGTAGTACACTTAGTCTTTTTACATGTATATGCATTCACATGAAAAAGATTTTACTCAAGAATGTTGTGTTTGTTGCTTTCTTGATATATATATTGTATCACTTAGAAAGACTTGGTGAACAATATCACCTGATGGAACCTCCTCCTTGCCATATGCAGCTCATCATTGGCCTCTTGCCTTTCCAGTTTAGCCTGCAAAGAACAAATACACATTCACAAGTAAGACAAAGAGGCTAAGTCTTAAGTGAATGTTTATGACATATATTCTTACACACAACATACAACATTGACATGTATATTAAAACCAATACAGAGAATTGCATGTAGCTTTCTAAAGATATGGTTACTGTTACCTTTTCACTATCTCTTTTCTTAGATAGCCTGCTGTGTCTGGTAATGGCAGCATCATGTTCTGAAAATAACAATAAGTTTTTTTAGTGTTCTGTCAATTTTTGCATTAGTTCAACATACAAGCAACATTTCAAACATGTATAAACCCTAAGGTAATAAGGATGGCTATCATTAGTCAGTAGTTTGAGGAACATACCTTCACTTGCTTGTCTGAAGCTCTCTCGCAATGTGATTGCCTCTGTATCATAGAAAAAGAAGATACAACACCAGTTACAAACATATCATATCTCATAAAACAAGTGTCTACACAATATTACAACCTACAAGAAAAAATTAATTAACACTGTAACATACAAACAAGACAGATTCAAATGGGGAAACACAGCTAAATACATGGTGTAAAGTACTGAATCTGATCAAAATTTATTGCTAAAAATTCATATTTTGGTATACTCATACACTTAGTCTTATCTGTGCCACAAGATGTGTATTTTAAGATGTAAAATCATAGATACCTGTGACATCATTCTCCATGAACTTATTGAGAGGGAACATGAGCCCATCGACCAGCTGGGTGGCCAGCACAGCGTGCCAGGAGCTGATCTGTCAATGTCAATGTTGAGATGTAATATTTGCAGCATTTATCACAGAAATGAAAGACCACAAGTTTGATTCTAAAGGGAAGAAATCTACCTTTCTTTTGGGTCAAATCAAATCAAAGTGAATGCAACTTGTTCAGCATCTCAAGAAGACACCATATTAGCTTGGAAAAACCTTATGTGTCCCTAGCTTTTTTTGTCCCTTTTTTTACTAGAATACATATGAACTGTAGTCCTTTTTGCAACACTTAAAACACATGTTAAATGTGTGTGAATATTCTGACTATCTTTAGACTTATTACCTCATCGACAGTCTTGGCAAACTGCTGGATTGTTGAGTTGATGATGGTGTCCTCACCAGCAAGGGGAAACCGCTATAAAAATGACAGATCCTTATATGATTTTCAATGCAAAAAATAAGTATTCTCAAAAAAAAAAATGTTTGCTTGATGCGGTAACTTTCTTGGCTTTAAAACCATATAGTATAAACCATGTAGTGAGCAATTTGTTTTGCAAAGCAAATACTTTCACAGGCTTTGCACCTATAACATAAGCACTGCTTATATACAGTGCTTATGTTGCAATATCGATTTACAATATCTATTTACAAAGTGTTATAAAGCATGTGTCAGAGCTGCTATCCTCTCACATCAATCTTTTAGGTTTATATGAGCAGGCTGTCATTCAACGGAACCAATATGCACCAATAAGCTTGTCTACTGGGAAACATTCGGTTCATATACCTTATGTGTGCCTCTGCTAGTAGCGGTGAGATAATGAGCATGCATGGTGCAGTAAATTGCTCCACTGCAGAAGACTTACCAGTTTTTCATACTGCAGTAATTGCTTGGACAGTTCCTGGGTCGCTGACCCCAAATTATGCTGGAATAAAAGTAAATAAAAGAATGTATGATTTATCTACTTCTTTCTGTTACATGTTCCAGTTATATGTAACGACACAAACAGCTTAGGCACTTTGTAAGTATTGTTCAGCAACATTGTACATTCAGACCACATGCAAACACTATATATCTTCATCAGTTTCTTGACAGCCAATTCGGAATCAAAATGGCACTGAAAGACACAGAATCATTCAGTGCTCTATTGCATGTTGATGTGGAAACAGTTGAGCACAAATCCTGTAATATACAAAAAAAGACACTATATTTTTAATCTTACTGTCATTTGTAGTAACATGATATCATGAAAAGACCAAGAATATAGCAAAAAATACTAATAAATCCTGATGAAGTATGAAATTGTATGAAATTATTCTTAGTATATATCAATGGTCTCCGATGACAATCATGAATGCTAGACCAAAGTGTGGATCATACCATGTACTACGAAGGGGGTGACAGTGAATCCCACCTGTGTGTTGACGAGCCTACGACAGGCCGTCAGCAGCTCTGAAGTGTACAGGTTCAAAATGTCCACATCCTGCTCAAACACTCCCAACAGAGAACGGGTCTGAAACAAAACAAAACATCGGTAAAATCATGAAACATGCTTTCTAAAGACATGACCAATAATGATGCTTTACATTACACTGTAATTTACAGGTTCGTGTCTTCACTTTTGTCGTCTGTTTGGCTCTCTCTTCAGTACTGGTAAAGTAATGCAATTAACAATGAAACCTTTCTCATTTTTAATTCTTACTTAGTAATGGAAACAGTGATTCTTGAACTTGAAGGTTATGTCTTTGCTTTTGTTTTGTCTTATGTTTTGTTTTCTTGTCAACACTAGTTTGAACTATACAGAAGTTAAGTAGTCTAAACCACAAATATTATGTACATGTACCCAACCTCCAAATCAGTTGTAAGCAGGTACATACATACATACATTGTAGAAACTCTTACTAAACCATGTTAAAATGTACACACTGCATACGCAGCATGGGTATTTCAAATATTGACTCACCGGTAGCTCTGAGACTTGACCTACCACTCCTATCTAGCCTAACCAGATGTGTGCTGCCAAAAGTAAACCTGAATTCCTGTCATCCCTGTTCTTTACATGCATGTGTCCCATAGTCCTTCAGTCCCCCTGGCAACACGTTTAGGATGCACTTATCAGGCCGGTACCAAATTTGGGCATCCTGTTCACACCCAGACCCATGATGTCATTCCCAGATGAGAAGATTTACAGAAATGTAAATGTTTTCAGGGTTACCACATTGAATGCTGCACAGTTGTAGGGATCGGTAACGTCTGTCACATTTTCCAGTGCTGTAATCTTATAGAATTTAATCCTAAAATAATATGGCAGTAGGACAGTCATGACTGGCATATAAACAGTCACTGGCACATAAACATATGTTTATAATAAATAATTACTTGGATTTCATGATACAGCACAGCAACGTACATTCTACCAATTTACTTATTCATTCATATCTGTAACATTTGATTTTAATGACTGCATATGCAATTTCATCAATCTTAAGTTGGATCGCTTGAAATATGTCAATCACTCAATGAATCTCAAACCAACCAACCAACCAACCAACCAACCAATTTGTTACATAGCCAGGAGGTGTTGATGTCCTATATTTTTCCTCCCCTAGCAGTATGCCACTTACTGTCAATAATAGTCCCAACAATAAGAAAGTGGAACCTCGGCATGGGGTATACATAAACATTGCCCCATAAGGTTTGAACAATCAATGACAGAGTAACATACAATTGTTGCACACACCCATATGTGCACACACCCATCATTGGAATTCACCATCACACATTGTAATTCTGCTTCACCTACTAAGTAAAAAAATGTTTTTTGGCTTGTCTGTTTGTGTGTATGTATGTTTGTGTGAGTGTTTCCACACTGCAGTTTCTCCATACTCTGCCAGAGGGATCAGTGCAGTTCTGTATGTTTTGCCAGAGGGGGCAAAGTCTGCTATCTCAGATTGCCTTGCTAATTTGATCACAACTTTAGAACAGTAACGTTACATGTGTATGTTCCCAATGTGGTCAGCCTCTTATGCTCTTGCTGCCTTGCATGGATCAGCCCTTAAATCTTAACACAAACACACCCTGTCACCATTTACATGCAGTTAGGGACCATTATGACAATTTAGAGGGAGGGGAAAACTGGTTGGACCCATATCTTAAAATTATCAAGACAGACCTGGTTCTGCCAGTCTTTTCACTCAAACCCTAACCTAAATCAAGGAACTCTATAGTCTATCTGTCTCTAGATGATTGCAATATAACTTACAGACTAAAAAAAAAAACTGTTCGATCAGAGGGTTAGGAGGAAGACAGTTAAATGTGTCAGTGATAAGGCTAAGTCATCTACAGGATCATGTGGTGTAACAGTTACTGCCGATGTACTATAGTATATAAACAAAGCCCAAGAAACCACAAGTCATGTTATTCCGTCTTGTAGTGACATGCTCTATGCTATTGTAGGGAGCTCAAAGTTAGATATCATGCAAATAGAATACTGCACAGCCTGTTATATCTACCTGAGTAGTTTCATTGGGGATTGCAATACTGGTACCCCACCAGTTTTTACCGTAAATGTGCTTTAAGGTGAAGAGGCGTCTTCAGAAGACATTTGTTCGACCAGCTGGATCCCGTCTGCTGGGCACGCCCCCCTCCCACCCCGATTTCGCCAAACCCTACAACACGGCTACCTTACAAAACATCGATACACTGTCCCGCCCTACCTGAGGAGCGTCTTCTAGAGCTTCTTCGAGGAGAAGTTTGTCCACCCCAGGCATGTTGGAAGACTTCTATACAGAGACAATCGCAGGGACAGAATATAATTTTGCTGCACCCTCCTCCGGTCGACCCAGTCCTGTGTTATGCGCAGTAGAGCGGCGCAGTAGTCAGCTGGGTAAACGTGCTCTCGTTCTCAGGGTCGTCCGTCCGTCTTGATGACAGCCACACCTTCCTTGAGGACCTCAAACATTAACATTTGTCGAAAGGACAAAGGATTGGCCCAGGCGTTTTGTATTGCACAAGGCAGCAAAGCTTTTAGTTTCTTGCTTCTCATCAGCTCTAAGTGGAGATCGTGGGTGTTTTGAAACTTGGGCCACACTCAGTTTACCTCCTTGGTTTACATTATGCCCCAAATTCAGAAACAGGACGGGGCACTTCGAGAAAGGCACAACATACCCTTCTTACTTTTTTTGGAAATGAGTGGTAATTACCAAATAACATATTTGCTGGGAACAAACAGATGAACATCTCCCAAATGCCCTTCCTGTCCATGGAGGTGCGTCCATAATGCACCTGTGCCGGCGCACCACGGCTTTAAAACTCGCGGGACATTGCCCAATTCTATAGCATTTTTTCTCTCAAGTTTATCAAACTAACGTTAATACAAGTAGTCTGAATGGTCGTGTAAAATTAAAAGTCTGCGGATAAGCTCGCACTGTGAGCGGCCTTGGAGCCAATCAAGTCTTCAGCGCGCTAGCGACATCTGTCGCGATGATGACGAACTGCACCATATGCATTTCGGTTGGATTTGGGCCCCAGCATTCTGGCAACGTATCCCTCTTCGAATTCTAGGCTTCCATTTTGACGCTGTCGCGGTAAGGTAAGCATTGTCATCAAATGGCTGTCAGGTAGGAAATTGGACTGGAAATGTGTTCCCATGATTAATGTAGTTAGCTTCGACGCGTTATAAAAGAAACGATAGTTCATTTTTACAGGGAGATCATTGAAAATGCCAATATCCCTTTCTGTTGATTTGTGAATCATATTTGTTCATTATTTCTCAACTTTGACGCAATAAACCTAAACAAATTGTTGTTTTTTAGTAGAAATAGTATCAAAAATATATGGAACAAGTAACTTAGGTGTCACCTAAGGTGACGAAACAATACCGTTCTAGAACGAGGTTCGGCAGGTAGTCGTTGCCAAGGAACTCGACTTGTAAAGAACAACAGTCAGTTTATTCCAATAGAACGTACCGTAGAATGTAGGCAAGTTCAAACTTGGCAAAGTGCCGGCTCCTGCACTTCAGCAGGTGGTCCGATGGAGGGAGCAGGGCGTGACCAGGTATCTCAGGTGAGAACAGGTGGGCGGGTAAAACAGGACGTATAATCATATCGCCATGCATAAGATCTGCTCGCTGTAACGATAGTCCATTAGGGTACATTAGGGTAGACTTCTCTTCAGTGACTTGCCGTGTTGACTCAAAAACATTTTTTTGTCAATTTGTAGTCTTTTCCCTCTCTGCCCTCTTTGCTACTCTACTGAGATGATAGTTTATCGATAGCATAATGATTTGCCTTTTTTGTGAACCAGGGAGACAGGAATAACACCTCTAGTCCACCCGAAGAGTCATCAAAGGACAGCGATGCGGTACCTCCGGAGAACGGTCCAGCCGGAGATAGCAGCGCACCTCTAAGTCCCCCGGCAGGCACTGACACCCTTAAACCTTCAGAACCGCCAGAAAACAGTCAGGAGCTTCCCCCATCCTCCTCAATTGCAAGCAAGGGCACGGGCAACAACAGTCCTAGACAAGAGCCAACATTACAAGACACAAGTGATGGCGAATGTGCCGCCACTGTTACTGCAAAATGTAAGGATACACGCCCCAGATGTGACGCCCTCAAAACTTCAAAAACAAAAACCAACCTGGAGCTTTCCCCAACCTCTCCAAGCCAGGATGCGGACAACAACGAGCGTCTTAGACAAGAACCAACAATGCAAGAAACAAGCGACACTGAATGTACAGCCATTGTCACTGCAAACAGTCAGGACACTCGCCCCAAATACTTACGCATAGCAGACAGCGAAAGTCAACGCTCTGGAAGCCTGAGATCACAAACAAGATGTAATGGAACTCATGACAGAAATGGAAAGCCCAATGTTAGAGGTTCGGGTTGGAAAAACACCATGTCGGATAAAACTTCGACAGGTGACAGCACCTTCTTTTCGCCGTCCAAAGCGTACTGCTGGATCTGTCTGGAGTCGTGTAAGATTGTGACGGGAAACAGGGCCAAACGTACGGGCCGATGTCTGTGTTGCTCCTGTTGTCCAGGTACGTACACGGAGCCGGACCTGTCCTCGCCCTGTGGCTGCACCGGAAGTTTGCAGTACGTGCACCGGACGTGTCTGCGGAGATGGGTCCGGGAGCAGGGGTCTCACAGCTGTAGGATCTGTAACGAGTTTTACCACATCCCACCGGCACAGTCGCTCTGTCAGGTTAGCTCCGGGCCTTATAAACATACTTTTCAAAGGAAATCAAAGCTAACGTTATATCAACAATGTGCAATTCTTATGTTTCATGATCCTAAATGATGTTATGAATCTATTATTTTATTTAAGTTTCTCTTCTTTTTCCTGTTTCAGTTGTATGTTTTAAAGCCACATGAGGGCATAAGGTCCTCAGTTCAATAATAAATGACATACACCGTGCTTGATAAATTTCATACAATTCTGTTATCTAATCTGTTTTGCAGCGGCTGAGTGAAGAGGGTGTAGTGGGCACGTGCTGTCCATCTCTCCGTTCCCATGCCAACACAGTTGTGTTTGTGACACTATTCGTGCTTTTTCTGGGCGTCGTCTCCACACTCGGTACGTTGTTACAGCTTCATCTTGTGACTTCTTGTTGAGAGAAACGTCAGCTCTATGTGCAGTCATTGGAATGGAATGGCATAGATCCATTTCCTTGGCTTTGCTGCTTATGACCCGTGTGATATCACGATCTGCTCTCTTCTGAAACACTAACGACGGTATGACCAGTTCCTACTCTGCTACTGAATGGCGTTCTGTTGCTACGTGTTTAGCTCTCCTTGGAACTGAATGGCGCTCTGTTATTATATGTGAGTCTCTCCTTGGTACTGAATGGCGTTCTGTTGCTATCCGCCTACCACTCCTTGGTACTGCACGGCGTTCTGTTGCTATGTGTTTAACTCTACTTGGTACTTCATGGCGTTCTGTTGCTATGTGTATACCTCTCCTTGGTACTACTGAATGGCGTTCTGTTGCCATGTGTTTACCTCTCCTTGGTACTGCATGGCGTTCTCTTGCTATACGTTTCCTTCCGTTGGTCCTGAATGACGTTCTGTTCCTATTTGTTTAGATTTAGATTTATTGGAATTGCAACAGTGCAATACACGTGGGACACAGGCACCTATTGCTGATGTTGTGACCCCCACACATAATGTACCCGATTTCTACACTTGGTTGGAGTGGGGAAAATCGTGTTAAGTGCCTTTTATTCCCAAAGGCACAAGATCGGTGGCAGCAGGGGATTCGAACCCGGAACACCTTGGTTCTGAGTCGGAAATCCTGCCGTTACGCCACACGACCCCACTAGGATTTGGTTACCTCTATTTGTTTACCTCTCCTTGGTACTGAATGGCGTTTTGTTGTTATGTGTTTACCTCTCCTTGGTACAGAATAATGTTTTGTTGCTATGTGTTTACCGCTCTTAGGGAATGATTGGCGCTTTGTTATGTTGTAGTGTTTGTAATTTGCTTCTAAATCTTTAGCATGTTTTTGCAGCAAAACAGTGATACACATGTAATTTCATCTGTCTATAGGGTACAGTACGGCCAACACTTACATGGAGCTCAAGAAGCAGTCCAGGCAAAATCCGGAAGGTGGCGCTAGTACGATGATCATCCTGGTGTTTGGCCTGTCCTTGAGCCTGTTGATCGTGCTGTCGGTCCTGATGTGCGTGTACGTGACGTGTGTGACCAAGATCTACTACCGGAACAGGCGCGGGTCGTACGACGTGCCCTCGGGAGACCAGGCGGAAGAGATCCCCCTGGACGACATCCTGCAGGCGTCAGAGCTGGAGTACCAGGAGCTTCAGGACTTTTGGAACTCGCTTCCCCCCGAAGTGCGTGAGATCGCCGCACGGGAGGGCTTCGTGCTCCCCGCGGTAACCCCCCAGGAAGAGGCGTTACCTCATGAGGAGGGCACACCCCCGGGAGAGGCCCAACAAGAGGAGGGCACACCCCCGGGAGAGGCCCAACAAGAGGAGGGCACACCCCTGGGAAACGCCGATGGTAACATAGACCCCACGGGAGTAGCAACACCACCTACAAGGTCTTCTGATAACCACGGGTCTTCTGGTACCCAGAGGACGGAGACCATTACTGTAGAGATTTGAATGACCAAATTGTTTTAGAACAATTTGTAAAATGTATCTGTTTTCAACAGGTTTATTTCATCATAATTCTGTCCATCTGGGCAGGAGTTGTGCAAAGTGCAGCAGTATTTCTGCAACAACATATGCACATGAATCTTATCTTATTCAAAGATTGACCAACTTTTCGGTACGGCATCGATTTTCATACAATGTCAGGTTGTTAAGTTTATTTGCAATTAAATGTACGCAACAATACTTAGATGTCTATTCGTGTCTTACCCTAAATGTTCAAGGTTGTAGCAAACGGAATTGATATCGGCAAACCCGGGGCTAAAAACGCATGCTTTAAGCACTATCGACAGGGGATATCCCACTATGTACATCATAGCTGCCCAGAGGCCTTCCATTGGAAACAGTCGATACGTTACAGCGACGTGTTACCTTTACAGTCCGTTTTCTTTGAATAGGAACAGCATTAACAAACTACATCATGTGTCCAGACGCACAATACATACCTTATAGATTATCTAATTGTTCTGTGTCTGTTCACTTGGGTATAGGTATTCAACAATGATTTGTAAAAGGGTATAAGTTTTCTTCCAATATCATACTGCAACGCGACGGTCGATTAATCTTTTCGAAGATTTTGAGATACGACTGTCAATAGTCTGTAACCTATTACCATGCTATAAATACACTGATATCTTAGCAGTGATCTCCACATGTGTTATGTACATGATATGTAGTCCATGGCGGCGATGGACAGAATTCTATTCCAGGACCTGTTGTCATTAGGCGTAGTTCCATCTTTTTTAATAAGAACAACTGTTGATACAGCGTTATGTCATGCCGGTCACATCGAACAGTCAACGCACGGAACCTTGGGGACGGCGGGACCAGCCTGCGGCTGTCTCGGTATCGATCTAAAGGGAAATCTAAACCCTCTTGACATCCACTGCTGTGCTAGTAACTTGTTACAGCATGTTCGTCTGTCCCTACAGGTGTACACGGCGTACTGAACAGATATGTCAATCAATATGGACATAATGAGGTCCCTTTATGCTTAGGTGACATTTCCAACCCGGGGCCCGGCCGGGCAGCTTGCGGGAACGAAAAATATGATATGAAAGACAACAAAAGACAAAAAACTTTAAAAATCACTCCTAACTACAAATTGTGTATTTTCTTGATATGCATTCATTTTTTATCTTTCGTTTTCGCCGACACCCCGTCCGGGCCCCGGATTGGAAATGTGACCTAAGCATCACAGGGTGAGTGTTTCAAATTAAGGCATGGATGTCATTAGGTCTCTTCGCTTGCTTGCTTGGAACTCTCCTGAATCTTAAATACCTTGATTCAGTACATTCTGGCGTCTATCTGTCAGATAAAAGGCACGTCTTCTGATCCATTCTGTAGCCTTATCTTCCATAAGGCATGCATCCGGCAAGGCATCCGTCCTGTCCACGGGGAGATGGGTTTGCGATGAAATTCTAATCAAGTAGAAAAAAACGCCATCCAGTTTTTCACAGACTTTCCTCATTCGGCATCAGCACTTTGCTTTGAAACCTGAATCCACCCAATTCCCATACATAGTTTGATTCTTTCATAATGCCACTACATGGCATTAGTAACTATAAATTACTGACTTGGTTCTAGTCGCAATTTAAGGGCAAGGGCGATATTTCTGTTCCAATCTCACATCGTCCCAAAACCAAATACTAATGTGATTTTAGAGTACAGAACGGAACGGATTTAACAATTGATAACATAACATTCCAGGCTACGTGACTTGATTAGTTAAAACTGATTGAAGCCTGACAAGTTCCAACCACAAGTGACTCTCCCATCATGTAGGGCGTGAGTACTACTGTACACAACCTTCTCTGTCGGTTCCTCCGAGACATGTGCAACCAAACAGTCTACGTCAGAATCACGTCCTCGTATTTCGGCGGCGGTTCTTGTTCTGTTAACGAGGTTTCCTGGTACCCTACGGGAGAGGGCCTAGCGGACAGCGTTGTTTCTCGGCGAGGTGGTGAGACGTTCTCGACAGCAGCGCCCTCTCGCGGCGATCTGTTCCATGCAGCATGACTGTCCTGTAGGTCGGGCCGAATGGACATGTCCAAGGCGGTGCAGTCCAGTACGGATATGCTAGGCACCCTGCCGAGATACAAGAAAAAAATACCATGTTCAAACGTTATCAAAACACAGAAGAATGTTGATTTGAGTATGCACTTAATAGGTTTGAAGCATATGCATGCTAAGAATGTTTCCCTGGTCGCGATCATTGGTATGTTGCTTACCCGCGGGGCGCGGGGCCTTTCTCTTTTCTACAGTCCAAGTTTCATGCAAACTGCCTAATTCAGCCTTTCTAATCTCTCCTCTGTGACCGTAGCATAAGCTAACTGGTCATTGATTCAGTCCTGATTTAAAACTTGTATTTCGATAAGAGAAGTTCGTCGGCACGCTGCGAAGTTCCTGTCTCTGGCCCCCGCGGCTTTCAGTCCAGCACCTCGTGAATGTCAGCAATACGGGCCTTTCAGCCGTCCTGACATCTCATTAATCACGGCCGATTAACATTCACAGTCGGCTAGCCCCACGTTCAAAGACCCCACATTTGCGCTGCCCAGCAGAATCCTCCGTCTGTCCGCCCAGCTGGGATCAATGCCTTTACAGATGCTGCAGACTGATAACGGGATGGCCCGCACGAATGGCGGTTCAAATCCTTCTCCACGCTCTTTGGTCAGAAAACTTTCCCCCCACATGTGCTCTGCTCGGTTTTATTGCATTTGTTCCCCCGTGTTGTAGTTGTGTGGCTATTTATGTGGCTGCTGATCACCAGGCATGAAGAGAGAGTGCGGTTTGAGAGCTAGATACGCGCCACGTAAAACTTGTTGAGACCAGTTTGGAAAGGTATTCAGTGTTCATTGAGATGTCCATTCACTAGATGGACTGGCCAACGTTACAGCTCTATTCAGAAGATTGAAAGCTTGATGTCGAAATGTCTGAATAATATAACATTGAGTACAAGGAATCAAAACCAACAGGACAGCGTTGTTATTGTACAGCTTGCTTCGCTGTAAATGCAAGTTCACGGTGATTTGACTTCGCGGTAGGGAGAAAATTGAGTATTCGCGGTGTTTTTTGTTCGCACTTTCCGCGAAAACCACGAAAATTAAACCACCGTGAAGTTAAATGTATCTACTGTATCATAATTGGTGCTTTGATGTGGTATTTCTATCAAACTGGATCATCAAGAGTGGTCAAAACGACACTAGATAAAGGTGCGCCATTCGTTTGATGTTATTTCTACTCTCTGCCGTCGAAATTGCTTCGGCAAAACACTGCACTGGATTCACGGATATCGAGTACATCATGACAGATCACTCTTTGACATGGTAATTTAGTTTCAGCGCGTTTGGGGGAATAAGTCGATAGAATCAACCCATTCTAACGATTTTGGATCCGGCGCAAACTGGTAGTACGCCAGGCGTGGTAATAGATAGATAATGGTAATAGGGGAGCTGGGCCTCTCGTGCGGTGATGAGACAGTTTTCTGTCATGTCAACCAGCCTCTCTTCACCAGGGATACTGTGTAGCCATCTTCTATTCAACTAGTACATTTCAGATGGCCACTTCTAGAAAATATCGCAAGTTTGATTTTGTAAATCCAAGGAGTATGCAAGCGTTTCCACGTTTTGAAATCATGTCCAATTCTTAGAAAACCACACACAGTAAACGCAAAACCTTTAGGGAGCGTCGTATGATATTGATATATCTATAATTCTATTTTCAGACGATAAAATGTCTAACAGTGCCTGTGGAATTGTGCCGGTCATTTCCCAGTAATTGGTGATTTAGCCTACATTAACCATTTTACATGAACCGGATATCGGATATGATATTACATGCCTGCCGTTCATGAGAAGGTTAATGGGCCAGTGGAGAGATACGCGGGCATTCTATGCCATAAAAGTCTTCCAAATAACCTTTCTATATATCCTTCTGACGTCATACTTTCCATTTCACCTCAGTGATGTCCCCATTCAGCTAGGGCGGCGACCTTGCTGCGATCGCGCTGCGACCTAGAATTTGAGTGCTCAACGAATACCATAAATAAAAAAAACGAATCTTTTTATGGTTTTTGTTTTTTGTTGTCTTTTCAGTCATATTTCTACAAATTAAGCGATAGTCCAGTCATGAAATCAAGGATTACACAAGTCCAATCTAGGCCGCCGTCTAGCGGAATGGAGGCCCGGTGTCCAGTTCTCGAGCTGGACGCACCAGCTTTAGGAAAATAAGTGTTTTATGTTTCAGCAATGTGCTGCACTAACGAGAACCCATTATAGCTGTCCCATTGTGTCCGGTGGACATAGACCTGCCGGGACCGAGTCTCCGTAATGCTAGCCGATGGTGATGTCTTAACCGGGATGATCCTACCTTCAAGGACGTGTAAGAGTGCCTAAGAAAATCAATCTCGGTAACAGGGCTTCGGGACACAAGCAACGATTTGTCCATTTATCAATTTTAGACCAACATTCCATGTTACTCGGCGTCTATGTCACATACCATACCATCCTCTTTTTTATTTCCTGAATAACTGTCACCAGCATACTGTGATCGGTGAAAGTTGCAAGGTGATAAGCCAAGAAGCCAAGTGCACAGCTTTAGAAGAAATGGAGACGGCAAAAACGATCAAAGACGTCGATCGTCACATCGTGGAAAATCCAAGCGCCAGACAGTGGCTCTAAACCATATATGGAATACGTGTAAATCTATGCCCAGCATCAAACGCAATCGCGACCCCAATCTAACATTTGCAAATGATCATAAAACATGTAAGAAGAAATTGCGAGAAGGGTGATAATAAGCAATGCATGGTTGCCCAATGGCATCTAGATGCAAGATTCAGTACAAATCTTCTCATAAAACTACTAAAAAGTTGTGTAAAATCTCTAGACTGGCCAGTGTCCCGAGTATGACCCTAGCAGTACAATGCGACAGAGCACTATTCACATTGTTATGATAGAGCCATACATCAGGCCGACAGACGGTGTGCGATCGATACAGATATAACCTCCTCTGCCATATTGACTACGTCGCATTGTTACAAGAATACAAATAACCAATATTGTCAAATATCTTTACTATTTCTTTTCTATGCATGTATTTAAGCCGTATGTGTAGGTGTAATAGACACAATTGATTCCCGGTACCTGTAACAGCCTTACTAACGTATTATTATTAATTCAATTTTAGTGTGCTAAAACTTAATCTAATTATCAACACCACCTACGCACATTAGAAACCGCTCCAATTTGCATAAAATGGTAAAATTACATCCATTATTTTGTTTTATGGCCCTCTTGGTCTGTTAATCAAATAAGACACATTTCTTGTGGTCCCAATGGGTTTATATGTTGTTATGTCAGATTTGTTATCAGAATTGTAGTGACAAGCAAACAAAATGTGTTTTGCTATAAACGTAGTTAATTTGATATATTTTCCGGAATTAGATGTCATTTTGTCAATATGAGCAATCGTAGATATTGTCTAATAGACTCCAAAAGAAGGAAATGATGCGTGTTATAGATTTTTGCGATTTCTCAACGACATTTCTCTCTATGTATACCTCCATTTATAAACTGGCGGAATGTGTTTTCAGTGTTGTCTGCGGAAAACGCCAGAGTTATTTATGTAAATTATGAACAGAAATAGCACTCCGCAGCCCCCGGGCCCTCCCATGATTACAGCACATACAAGGCGCTACATCGTCAGGGTCACCTCTGATGACCTTGGCCATAAATTTCCCGCCCTCAGAACTGCCACAGTCTAAGCTCTCAGCAGTGGAAATCCGATAAAACTCATCAAATCTGAGCTTTTCAGCGCGAGAAAAGGACTCAGAATGGAACAACGGCTGGGGTAGACCTCCTTTCTGGAGATATCGATGTAAACACTAATGCTGATGTTTTGCACGTCCAGCAATTAACGAGTATGAGTACTCATGCACAGGTGTTTACAAATGGAATGGATATAGAATTCAAGCAATATACATATCTGCTTTATTACATACGGCAATCTCAAGACCTTTGTAAGAAATCAGGAAAAAATATGTCTAGCTAAATTTACCATCAAAAGTTTTCAATTTTGTAATACATTAAACCATTGCAATAGATTAAAATATCACTAAATGAGGGGTTCCTTGCATAAATGATGCCGTTTATTTGAGCCCATTGCCTGACACATCTTTGCAGTGGAAACGTTTTCACGGCCCTGCACGCTATGTCCGAAACCTTTCCCACTCAACATGAATAACTCATGAGTACATAACACGTCCGGGGGATGATTTAATAATTGAACAGCATAATGACGTTACAGTAAAATGACCTACAACTGTCATAATTGTTCTGTCTTTCCTCCATCTTATCACTTATTTTGTTTGCAGTCTACTTTTATCAATCCCATAAAATCACCAGTTCTGGATACAACTCCTTGATATGAATTATGATGAGGAAGCAAAAACCTTTACGTAGTCACGGCTGTATTATTTGATTTGTCGGCAAAATGGCTTAAATTTCAACGTTCAATTTCATTTTCATCATTATATTCCCAGCACGGGCTGCAGAAAATAAACGACATGCTGTCTGAACATGTGGAGATGCGATAGCCCTAAATATCGGAGTTTGTCTTGTCAAGCTGACTATTCCGCCGTCTGCCGCAAACGATATCTTGGAAAGCAGAGGCCGCACATTATAGATTGGGAGATTTCCAAGTGGCGATGGATTTTCGAGCGAACTCCCCTGACAATTTGTCTTTCCTCCGCCAGGAAAACACGATACTTTAGCCAGCCTAGGCATGCGCAATGTGGCATCGAGACAGCGTGCTTCCAAGTCTTTGACAGTTACAGACGGTGTCGACGACTGCCCGCTGGCGAAAGAAACATACCTACTCATTTGTCAGCCGCGCATACGGAATGAACGGACACCTGGACAGGATAAGATATAACCCCGTGGATTAGATGCAAGATATGATCCCCGGTTATGCTCTCAACTTCTCTTTATATTGCATGCGATAAAAAAATATCAATAAGTTGACATGTCATCTTTCATCCGATAGAACATTGAACTATACAATGGTATATACATCTATACAACAGGTATAACCGCCCTTCGGCGTAACACACGAGCTTCAATGGTACCGGTGTACGGGGATACCTGCAAATCGGATGCTATCACGTTAAATTGCAATGCCAAAAAGATGACTGAAACTTGTTAACTATTGCATTTTTATGATACATTTAATGTCTAAATCTCAGCACAGTAGACTCGAAATATCGATCGTACGATATGCTTGCCTCCCTGTAGCGCACGCTGGGTAAATTCGATGCATGCGGTCCAATAATTGGAACATACTGAACATTGGAACTTGTCTAATTGAAGTGTAACGCCACCCCCTACGGCGTGAGGACGTCGCTAATCCCCCATGCACTCACGGGTCACATTTTACCAACATGGTTTTACTTGGTCATGTGAGTTTGCCCTCACGCCAAGGTGAACAATACCCAAGGGATGGCCAGCTCACTTCATTATTATTCTATTAGATTGTTTTAAATCTTTGGCTTTACACCGAAAGGCACAGCGTATTATGAGACTAGAGACCTGGAAGGTAGCCATTCACTACTGTTGCGTGGGCGCATTTTTTGTAAAATGTTTCGTAAATGCTTTTTTCGTTATTGGCATGCATATACTGGATAGGAAAACGTGTAGGTTTATATACACAGTAAAGTCTATGCAAGGGATTTGATGCCAACTCTCGCATATACGTGATTTTCGAAGCTTTCTAGCTCACTACAATTAGCTTTCTTTCTGACAGTAGCGACCAACGAGAATAACCAGGTGAGATTTGCTAGTTTTAATAATCATAATGATACAGACACCTGTTCCGACTCGATACGGAGAACCACACGTCGTGGTAATGCCGGGGATACTTTGATATCACCACTATGCACCAAGTCTTTCTGATCTTTTCACAGAAGCTATCCGTTATCCAAGACGCAGAGAAGATGTCCCCGGGCTTTTCGTCTGTCGACGTAAGAAAGATTGATGAGTTCTTTCTTGTTTTCCCGTTCACAGATTAGACTACGAGTCTCCCCTTTTCCAACATGATTCTGGGTTTTGTCATTCGTCAACCCAGGACGCTGGAAAGGGGCCCACGTCCATGCAACAGATATAGTGCATACGTTATTGTGCAACTGTTGCAATGCAAAATGCAATGATTTAAAAATGCCGCAGGGTTATCTCATTTTAAAATTGCGGCAGTAAAGACCTAGTCGCATTCGTCGTTCGATCGTCGTACGATCGCTAACTGAGGGCATTCTGAAGATAGTCGTACGCTTGTTGTACAAAATACAGCTTTTTACCGAAAATGTTATCTTAGATCCTAACTGGCGGTTGGCTCTGTCACAGCCTGCTTTACAATCGTACGGCATCAAAATCGTACGACGTCGCAAGACGAATGTGGTCGCTCCGGACAGTTTGCGTGATAAATGGCCTTACCTGTTGCTGGAGAGAGGATAGACGTCCAGACCCATCTGCATCACCTCCTGGTACGAGGGGGGCGGGGCGTAGTTCCGGGTGGGGCTGATGTCACTCAAGGACGGGTACGAGGAGAAGACAAGATCCACCAGCTCCGTGCCGCTCCTCGGGATCCTCCTCCTTCTGGCTGACTTCCTCTTCCTGACGAAATACAGGCAGAGGCCCGGCAGGACGAACCCGCCGCTGATGGTCAGCGAGACCGGTCCGGCGATGGCCAGGGAGTTGGCGTTCTCACTGTCCAGCTGCGCGCTCAGGACGTGTCCGAGAATGACCATCAGAGACCCGGCGGTCAGCAGAGACATCCCCACTACGATCATGCAGATGCTGAAGCGCAGATCCCGGTCAATCCGTTTGCACGGCTCGGCGCAGCCCGTTCCTTCCATCGTACATCACCAGGAGTTCGTGTAGTTACTGCCTACCGAAGATGGTACCGTCTCCCGCACGTAGGAGCTGTCAGAGCGTCTGCCTCCATGTCCATCACCGTCCTAGAGTGGCGTACAGAGCAGATCAATGCTTACGATAAAACAGCTCGATACTGAATTATAAAGCAGCGGAGCCAACCTGTTCCGTGTCCGCCGTCGCACTGTGTCATGTGCAGCAGGGAAAACCGGTTCGATACTGTCATCAGACATTAGCATCTCATGTGTCCCCAGGCAGAGCGCCCACGCACTCTACAGGGTGCTGCGTAGTCGTCTCTACATACATGAGCAGCTAAGAGCGTGAGCTCATGTTCTTGCTGAAATAAAGCCGTTTGGGAAATTATTGGACAGCAATCAGATTATTCTGCAGACGAATTATACAGTCTACAGACTTCAGTGCAATCAGTTTTTGTTAGTTTATTGGGCTGATTTATTATTCACTTGGAAAATTCGAAGCCCTCGAATTCGCGATTGAAACTGCCATGCAGCGTTTTACTGTGAAAGGGAAAATATTCGTTATCGCAAAAATAACGAAAATAAAACCACCGCGAACATACCGCATGTACTCCTCTCTGTTCAGTGTTGTCGTGCATACTCTCAGATATAGACTGGTAGTTCTAAAATCGCTCTCCACTTTTGAAAAAAAAATAACGATGAAGAGTTGAATTAGATCACGGTGACGTAAGTGTTTGGGCTAATTATACAAGCACAGACTGTCAATTTTTTGTAATTCATTACACAGGCTATACTCCTGTCTTACCAGGCATGGACAAACAGTTTATGTACCGTGAAATCTATCAATAGTACCGTAGGCGAGACGACCAGACGACAGGTGGCGTCGAGAGCAGCGGTGCACGGAACTCCTCGGAACGTTAGCGTCGCTATGACGTTCCGTTTACGTCATCTCCCACAAAAATAGGTCATTCCCCGCTACCGTGATATTAGCAATCAGCACGCTCGTGCCATATCATGCGCTCGGTTGTCCTTCACGATGTTCTAGCAGCGCTAGAGGATTTTAACCCCCTAAAACCTGCCGCATGTTATGTCTAACTGATGTCAGAATAGCGTGCACATGAATAGCGAAAACCCCATGGAAACAGATACCTCCGTGCTCCTGTTCAATCTGAGCCAGGTAACTGCTGTATCATTAGTGGTTCATTATCCCAAATCGTTATAACGCACATCAAATTATCACTCTCCCAGGCAGCCATTAGACATTTCTATTTACCAGGCAGATGGTTCGGTCTACACGGTCTCTAACATGCCCCAGGTGCTAGGCTACACGGACGGGGCATTGTTTTACCTGTACTTCTGTGCAGCGGCTAGTCCTCTAAGCCGCGCGGTGCTATATTGTACGGGAAGGTGACGGCACAGAGCAGCTACCAGTCTGTGCAAGCAGGAGGGCCGACAGCAAGGGTTGAAGCAAATAAATGGGTTTCGATCGGTTTGCCCCGAAGAGAAGCTTCCGGTGCTCTACCGTGCATGCACTCTCGCGGGAGATTGCACGGTATTGATTGCACGTGACATTGAAGGCTTGTGTTCCACGCTAATTATTGAAGAGGCACCAGACCTTAGTGCAGGGTGAGATCCAGTGTGGGTTTGCCTCATCCCTCGAGCGCACTGAGGGAATATTGCGAGCGCTGCACACTCATAAAAACCGCGGTCTCCTCCACACGCAGAGCAACCTTACGACTTAATTACGGGCGCAAATATCAAAGCAACGAACTTGGCTTTAGCAAATGAAGCCATCTATATTCCACGGGTCGTTTGAGAGCCGCCGTATAACACATTTGATGGCCCCCAGTCCATCTCAGATGGCTACTTACACAACTTCTTCAAATCAAGGATGCGCTAAGGAACTACACTTGAATAAGTAGAAGATAGTGGTTTGGAAAGATAACGAGGTGTCCTTGACTGTTGGATGTTTGCCGCTGTACACATCGCCATGATGAATGAGTACTTGGTGTGATTCTGACGGCTATGATCTCTCGGGGATAAGATCTATAAGCCACCCTCTAGTCGTACAGAGATGCTGTCGAACGCAAAATGAAGATTGGAAAATGGTACCAAGATTCACTACCTAAATCCATGCCTGTCAGAGAAAAACAATTAGATTGTCATTCAAAATTCTACTGATAATGCAATGATTATCTTTATTCTTGTATACGTATATGTGCTATTCCAACGAGATCGAAAATTAAAGAAAATTACAATAAGTGTGGCAATCAAAAATTATTGCCATAGTCAAGGTGTCTGGGTTGATCTTACTTCACTGTAAAGAAAGTACCAACGTAGCACTCTTTAGTTCTGCCATGATAATATTTGTTAACAAAGCACTAAATCAGTAAGGCGTCTGCCAAGCCAGTCTGAAGATTTGGTGTCCACAGAGGTTTTTTTTAGAGGGGGCATGGTGTTCAACAAGTTCTTGTGATAATAGATCAACTGGGGTGGGTTGAAAACCCTTTTCGAACCAAGAACACTAGATTCCGTGTAGCTCCCTTACACGCTCCCAATAGTACGAAATCGGACACCACTTAAGTAGGTCATCTGTCATCGACCTGCGTGCCTGGAATGCCAGACCTTACTAACAAGGTATATAGTGACAGGCGGGTCCACAGACGGATTCCTGTAAAATTCTGGGAATTCTTGCCGGAATGCCAGACCTTACTAACAAGGTATAGAGTGACAGGCGGCGTCCACGGACGGATTCCTGTAAAATTCTGGGAATTCTTGTGAAACGGGCCTAAAATATACTATTAAGCTCGCTCCTGAAGCTTCGCTAAAATTATGTTCAGAACACATAACGTTAGCACTAAGGCCCCAGAGAATACCTCAGTTGAGAAATCTTGGTTGTGTGGGGCGCAAGTAATATGATATTGTCAAACGTTTTGAGTCGAACTACATATCACTTATGTGGTATATGTTAATACAAAGACCAATGACCTATTTGTGTTAAGAACCATCGTCTCGAGAAAAAAATTCCGAGTCTTTCGCTAAATCAGTCACTTAAACTTTATCATCCACATGAGTTGAAGAAGGTGAACCCATCCTTCATTTTAACAACCCTTCAAGACGGTAGAGTAAATCCTCACGCAGCTAACAAGCAGTTCTGAGTCTTTTGTATACGGCACGACTTACTGCTTGTGCTCTCAAGGTAGCTAATTACACGGAAAGGATGTTGAGTTATATCTTTGCACGGTTGAATGGAATACAAAGTAATCCACAAGCATACCATTTAATATTCTCTGTAAAGACACATTTCTCCAGTAATACAAGAACGTCAAGAATACAGGAATACAAGACCGACATGTAGACGAAAAGAAAATTTTAGGAATCTTAAACATTTTATGAATTTTGAACCTTTTGAAGTTCAATATATCATATGAAAAGGGGAACACTCTACATCCATATTCGACCGCTGTAGGAGGCTGACCGCTGTAATAGGCTATATACGTGTCGAGATACGTACAATACGACTTAATTTTGCATCACCAACATCACAACCCACACAAAACGGCTCTTGTTAAACCTTTTGTTCCCCAGACAGTCTAATATTCATCACTCATATCGACCGGCCATCTATGTGCCGAATACTCAAACTATGTATGAAAAAAGCTTCATAGGAATATTTTCCGGAAGAAGAGATAAAGAAATTATTCATGTCCAATTAGGAAAGCATGTGTTAACCAGGAGGAGTGGGCTGGGTGTTGAGTTGATTGGGAACTGACAGTTTGAGAACACCTGTATATTAAGTAAAGCTTTACTCGTACAGCTTTACAAGTTATTCATTAGCACGGTCGCCAACCTTACTTGGTGTTTTCTCCACTTCACAGAACATCCACCGCGATCCTCGTCGTCCATCTTCGTCTACTGCTGTGTTCACAGAGGATTTTTACAAAGGTACAAATAAATGTGTTGTCAACTTTAACAACAACTGATATTTCAGTACCTTAACAGGGCAGTCACCCCGCGATAGATGTTCAACGGTAGGACTAGACTCTCGGCGCCTCGATTAGATACGTACGATTTATCTTCCCTTTAGACGACGTGGAAACGTAATGGTGATCCAATATAACGCCGTCTGCAACAGCTAACGTCTTAGTACTTGGACAGAATGTTTCATAAATTTCAAACGCAGCTATCGGCAATCTACCAGAAGCCTGCTGGTAGACGTGCCTGTATCAGAGAGATGCCGATATGCTTCATTGAAAAACAACCTTAGGAAATGTGAAGAGCTCGATAAAAACACATTAAACGACATTGGCAGAAGTATGCAGAAATATTCAGAGCACAGGTTTCTGTTTATACACTGCAAGAGAGGGAAGGTGATATGATTGGATCGTAAACCATTACATGATGGTATGAAAACTATTTGTGACTTATCCAATCTGAGTTTTGCTCTGTTAGGGAAATAATCTTTTCACAGAGTACATAAATGGCTGTAAAATGAGATAATACAGCAAAATTCCCAAGCAGATACTCTAGCTCTGCGCAGGCGAAATAGATTAAAAAAACCTTGCAGCCTAGACGCACACATGTTTAAGTCACTCCGTCTTGTGGGGGCTACAGCTGCAGGTTTTCTAAACTAACAATTTTCTGTAAGATAGATGCTGCTCTTTTACTTCAACATGGCAGTGGTCCAACAGACATGTCTGAAGAGAACCACCATCCACAAAGTCTGATACAGATCTCTGTACTTCCAAGTGTGTTAAAGTACTGTGTGGCAACTACATATATATCAGGCTATTGCCGGTCTGTTGCAATATGTCGACAGCCGTATCGAGCAAATGTCTTTTCTGATAACTGTACTCTTGGACGCCATGGCATCGATCCGATACACTAGAGAGAGCGTACATGCACCTACACCACTGTGAAGTAAGTGCCAGTGCGGGCACGTAATAGATAGACATGGCCTTTGTGTCACTTACGTGCGATGCACGTCTTCAGCCAGTCCAGGAGTTCTTGGAAATCGTTTCTAGGTCCTTTTCATCGTGTAGTAGATATCCGTCATCAAGCTGAGGTTCATTCTCATAATATACAGAATTTAGAAAATATCAAATGTTGACAAAGTCTAGAAAACGTACTCAAGAAAACACAGCGAAAGGTTATCAAATAGATGCTTTGATCCATGGAGTTATTGAGATGACAGGAAACATGCATGATAAAGTGTATTGACATTAAGAACGAGAGCAAAGGTCAACGTTGTCCCAATCTGTCAGTAAGTTGTTGGAACGCACTTTCAACATGGGCGGTGAAGCATACACGATCAGGTCATCACAGCATTACTCTGATTCTATTTTTCAATTCATCAAACGTCAATGATGGACCTGTCACTACAGCTAGCCTTTTTCTTTACTTAACTCCATTTTATTGACTATTTCAAACATCGTGACATTAAAGGCATCCAGAGCATTTTATCAGGCTTGAAACTTGAATTAAAAATCCAATTTCTAGTCATTCCTACACATAGTAAGTTTCACTAACACTTTACCATTACATATCAACATTAAAGGAGCAAATATGCGATGTCGTTATGTGGTGAGAACTGATAGAAAATACAAACCCTAATAGACTGATCCTGACTGTCCATCACAATTAGCGGTTCGACCAATGAGAGAGTGACTGCATGTCCGTCAAATATTTGCATTTTTATGTTTGAATTTTGCATTTCTACGTTTAGACGGAGGGTGGGCGGGGCTACGGTATCGGTCTATTTACACTAGGCGCGTGCAACTAAAAGATCACCATGTGTAGCTTATTTTGTGCCGCTTTTGAGCACTTTTGATAAGAAATCTGCACGCAAATGTGGTAAACAGGTATTAAATGTCAATTTTATAAAGATTACAGCTTCTAGAATATTTCCGTTTTCAGGCCTCTTAAAGTGCTCTGGGTGCCTTTAAGAGAAGAGACGAACATATAAGCTCGTGGGGATATTAATATCATAAATGCTGATATGTGTGTACAATGAATTATGGATTTTACTGTACCTATCGCGTGTGTACAATATACCTTTTAGTATCAATTTACGCCCCACATCACTATTTCTACAATGATAGGCTCCTACCGTATGGCTCGTCAAAGCTTTGGCGGTATGCCAATGTCACGTGCCGATCACGTGAGAGAAACATGCCAAGCATAATTAACCTGCTTTATCAGTAAGTCTGCAGCCACTTTTAATACATAGCATACTTTCAACATTTGTCATAAGACATAGCCCATATGCAATCTATCCCGTAGTGATAATTTTCCATTCTGCATGCCTGAATAAACGTAAAACTAGTCACAGCCAGCCATTTGGTTCCATAAGTTAAAGTTGCCATTTACTTGCCAAATAACTGAAAGTTTTACAATGTAAAAACACACTTCGAGTATTTCAAAACGTATGTTTCTGTTTGAAACTGACTTATTCTGTTGTTTTCTGGGTTAATTAATTAACCTTTTTGGGCGAGACACATTCCCCATGCACATCAATTATCGAGACTTCATCTTCACTCTCGGGTTTTGAGTCTCGCTGCTCCGGTTCCTCTTCATCTTCCGCCTCCCTTTTCTGCTCTTCATTCTTTTCCTCTTTCTCCTCTTTCTTACCCTCTTCCTTATCTCCATCCTTCTCCTTTTCTTCCTCCTCCTCTTCCTGCTCTCCACCCTCCTCCTCTTTCTCCTCTTCTTGCTCTCTGTCCGTCTCCTCCTCTTCTTCATCCCCCTCCTCTTCTTGCTCTTCATCCTCCTCGTCTTCATCTTCCTCGTCTTCATCCTCTCCAGAATAGGGTGTCACCACCTTTATCAAAGCCAACAGGGCAAAGCCCGTGATGACCAGAATAGCTACTAAGGCCACAAACAGCACATTTTGCGGCAGGGCGGCCAGGACAACACTTCCTATGAAGGACGCGGTTATAATCATACCAGGAAGTCCAATGTAGGGCAACATACCGCTATACACATTCATCTTGTCTCCTTCTAAACAAATAAACTCAGGATGATTTTCGGACAGTACAGTGTGTTTCCGCTAGGCGTCGTATGTGCACTGGTAGCGGTAATGTTCTAATCCAAAATGAGATTCTGAGCCAACAGGACCGTTGAAATCAGGCAGATAAAATGAGTTATGTTCGTCTTTGCACTTCAGGATCAAAAGGCGTGTCTCTGTAACTTTGACGTATAAGTTACAACCTTGATAATACCATCAATCCACCGTTAGACTGTTCAGTCTCCGACCAGCCAGGCCACTGACGTATGTTACGCAGGCCCGATGAGTTGGTCCTCGGGAAAGTAATGCGTGTCTTCTTCCTCGTCGTCGTTAAGGAATCCTTGGTACAAAATTGTGATCCAGACGGAAACAATAGCGACAAGGATTGCTCCTATGATATACGGGAGCAGGTTCATAGCAAACATCTCAGTTCGCACCAACCCCCAGAGGCCAAAGCACCTATTATGATGACGACATGTCTATCGTAGTTTATAGTCATCCTCTGGTGTGTTTGGTATGGTGTAGGTTGTTGGTATCTTCTTGTGATAGCCTCAATGAAATGGACGCATTTTCATCGCTCTCTGCACTTAATTTGATTGCCTGGGTATACTATTTCGGCATGAATTACTTATGACATCTCTCTCAGGTAACCTCACAAACCCCCCTCCAAGTGTGTCTAATTGTGCATGACTGTTTGTCAATCGTACCACAGAAAAGCAACGAAACAATCTTGAATACAGTTAGAGTAAACGCGAGCGCTGTCTGCAGAGACATAAGTGGTAATTAGGTCTGAAAAATATGGTATAGCAGTCTATTTATAAATAAGAGAGGGCATTTTTCTGGCCTTGTCGACGTCGTAAATAACAAGTAGAATGTATAATGAATGAGATTAATCAGTATGTGCGTCACGAAGGGATGGCGGTAAATGAAATAAGTAATATACCACATCAATCACCATGTGACATCTATCATATGGATTTCACCGTCAACCGCATTGAACAAAAAGGGAATCAAATTTTACTATTCCCCTAGACTTTCATCAAGGCAATTGAAAGCGATCTCGAACCAGTTTAGCTCAAAAGAAATCAATGAACGTTCGGACAGATGGGCTAAACTTTCACTGGTCATGACAGAGAAGACAGACGCTACGTGAAGTATTTACAGGTTCATTGTAATGGGGAACCCCCCCTAGCTCTTTTTCACATGCACAATGGACCACCTCCTATTAAAGGACTGCAACCCTTTGCAGTAGCGTGCATGTCAGGTGAGCGACATAGTTGGGATTCGAACTCACGACTTCTTGGTCCAGAGGCAGGGTCACTAACCTCTGAACTACATACTCTACCTAAGATTTATGGTCTTTCTAAGATGGTCCTCCTAATATCTGCGAACCCATAAAATAAAATAAAATAGCATTTTCCGTTCAGAAACATTACTCTTGAATGTGTATCTATAAAAAAAGAAGCATGTGTGTGAAAAGGTAGTATGAAGGCTCACCCCCTCGCCTTATGCAGTAGTGTCGACCCAAATCATTTATTGATTGAAAGGTTAAAGTTGATATACAACAAAGGCATTTCAATCAACAGTCTATTTCATTAATATACCCGCCTTCCCACAAGGGAAACGTGACACGTCACAGGAGTGAACCTCACGAACCTGCATTATCGACAAGCGTTTAATGAGTCCGGTGTTTTTAAAGAAAAAGACATACAATGCAAATTGTTCAATAACAGTTAAGCTTGATTATACTCCATGTACAACACAAATGATATCCGTTTTCCTACAAGATGCATGATACATGAGTAATGTATGAAATGAAAATTGATATGTAAATATGTAGAATACTCCTCCAAGGTACATATTCTTTGGTCAAAGTGGTCGATGTTGTGCTAAATGTTGACCAACGCTATATGCTAGCGTGTGTTAAAATGGTATCAAGGTAACATACATTGGGTATTCATGGTTATACATTTCTAAGTAGTCATTAAACAAAGAGGTGCACATCTGTGTTTAAATTCGAACTAAAACAGTGACCAGTCTTCAACACTATTCTTCATTCTTCACATTTCTGAAAATAACCACAATATGTCTGAGGTCTGCAGCGTTCATCTTTGTTACGTTTCAAACTGATTTCTCTTGCGTTGTCCTTCCGTCTAATTAACCTTCTTCGGCGGGACAGATACCCCATGCATGTCCATTACCAATGCCGTAACGCCACATTTGGCGTCTGGATCTTGCTGCTCAGCCTCCCCGTTGACCTCCGCTTCATCTTGGTCCTCCTCCTTTGTTCCCTCCGTCTTTTCCTTTGCTTCATCCTCCTTTGAATTTTCTGTCAGCATCATTACCAATGCCGAAATAATTACCAAACCTACAACTATGAGTATGACCAGGCCTACAATAGCCAGGACGATGGTAAGTGCTTGAGTTACCGATTTTCGCGGTAGAGTGGTTAAGAAAAGGCCCATTATAATGGTTGTGGCGGCAACCATGCAGGCAAGTACAGCTGTAGACTTGATTAAAGCCATTTTGTGTTTACTTCGTGTACTATGTTTAATCGGGAACGGCCTTTTATGTACTCTGATATGACCTCGCTATGTGTCGCTTCAACGCACTGCTAGATGTGCTTCTCAAATGCTAGGACAAAAACTCAAATGGAATGGTGGTGAAATCAAAAGAACAGTTCTTGGGCTACTTAGATCATCAATGTGTACTAGTCCCTACTTCTAAGTCTTTAAATGAAGTCACTGTTCGGTACCATTGACCGCTGACTGCTCAGTTCTGTGCCCGGTAGGTGAGGCTTCAATGTTTTCACCGTTGTAAGCGTTTTGCGTGTCCTGTTCCTCGTCGTTGCTGAGGAGACCCTGGTACAGAATTGTCCTCCAGAAGAAGACGATGGCGCCGAGAAGGACCAGTGCAGTTCCTAGGACATACGGGAGCAGGTTTATAGGAAACATCTGAATCATCAAACCAGAGGTCAAAGCGCCAACTATCATGGTGGCATATCTATGGTAGGGTGACGAAAAGTCTTCTTCAAGTGTGTTGGACATGGTGTAGGTTGATTACGGCTAATTAGCTACCCATGGCCTTTCTCCCTCGGCTGTTATGTGCTCAAGTATACAATAAGGTATCCTTGCCGTACACAGTGCAATGCAGCACCTCGGTGACCAAATGATGATCTGCAAACATAAAACACCCGTGTCTACTCCAGATTTTCTATAGATAGGTTTCTGCGCATAATCTTAATAATCCATGTAAACCGATACGCTATTGTGGCCACGGTATCAATGAAAACGAACACGCCTTTCAAATCAGACATACTAGTAGTGCATATGAAAACATTCTTCAAATGCACTATGGACTAGAGGCCATTATAATCGTACCCTTGACATCGCTTCCACCCGAATCATGACAAATCTGTTACGTTAAAATAGCGGTAGACAGACATCACATTAATCAAAGTGCACCGAATCTCTACATTTAAGCATGTCTGTTTTAACTCAAAACCTTTGTAAACATGTGAGTGATGCTTTGTCTAATAATATCTATTTTGACAGATACAATTGCTAGTGCGTGCCTGGTGACAACTCTTTCATCACCTGTACCGTCCCTACAAACAATACGGATAAAAACCAAGCTTACCTACCTAGGGGACAGGCACTACCCACTCCAAAACGCACATAATCATAATGTTCTTTGTGTATGTGTGTCTACACTCTTACCTGGTGTTCAATAGACGAAAACAAGATCAGCAGTCGAACGGCGGCAGTGTTTCGCCTGCCCTATGTTAGATGGTCCACTTTGCTCCTCCGCAAACCGCATGCACCTCACGCAGTGTTATAGCTAGGTGAGGTCTAAACAGTCTACTATGTCTGAGACTAAATCAACGACCACCCACACCTGATGGTACCAATACACTTTATGTGGTATAGAATATCCGGCCTGTTCAAATGAATAATTAATACACGAACTGAGTCACGGATCTATATATAACTTCCTGCCTTCAGCATAATATGATTTCTACATCAAACAGACATTGAGAATACAAAGGGTTTACAAAGCCAACTTTTTATTACTGGTCTATTTCCATTTTCATCACTTTATACAGCCGCTGGTACGTTATTTCTCACCAGGATTTTGCATCCCCACAGAAAAAAAATGTTTGGCATCTGGCGATCTACATAAACACGCAAATAAAACTGCCTTTTCATTCTCTGTTTCTATAGCTGAAGTGATCACAGTCTCATGTTACAGCCATATGCATTGACGAAAAACTGAATTATTTAGCATCATCTGAGTCTCCCCTCTAACAACTTCATCCGGTTACCCATGATGCTGTGTTGCTTCAGGACACAAAAATGCTCCTTAAAGAGACGAACGAACTTGCTGTCCCTTTCCTTGACCCTGATCTGGTACCCAATCAGGATCCGTGTATCTTTGTCACTCAGATATTTGATGGTGGTAATGAGATCTTGGAAAACGTCTTCGATGTACACAACTTCGATCCCGATGACGTAGTCGTAATGGACGCCATGCATCGGAAACGCTGCAAGGTTCTTTCCCCACGTCAGGGGGCGCACCTAAGTTGAGATGAAATATGTTAGAATGTTGAGTCTAGCCACTGTCACACTGTGTCAACTATGAACGTGCAGTCAAACTTCTCTTATCTTCGTCTGCGACTTGGACAAGAAAGGGTTAAATTCTAATGTAATAGATCTTTTACTTAATCTTGTCACGGATTAAGTGACGTTCCACTCGCTATCATTTGTCAACAGATCGCATACTTAACTTGGATGCAGTTGACAACACTATGGTTACCCCAATCCTTGACATCATCTAACAGGATCATAGCACCTATCTATTAGCCTGGAGTCCAGCCTTGTTAGCTTAGGCCCGCCGCTCCCAACGTCCACTAGCCGCCAACTTGTTGGGAGCGGGCCAAAGCTAACAAGGCTGGATTCCAGGCTACCCATCTTTTGTTTTTCCAAACAGAAAATAATCGCTGCATACTTTGGGCTGATATTTGCAGACACAGCTCTGTCCTTCCATCGTGTTGGACGTCACGTTCTCAGCCGTGCAGGGGAGGATGTCGGGAAGGTCAGTGATGGTGACGTCAGCGCCTAAACAAACAGGGTGAAGGTCATGACACAGAAACATGCGCTGGAAAAAACCAACATGCGCCCTAAACAAATGTAGGTGTCTTAAGCTTTATCATCGACACACATTCGCGTCTAGTCTCCCTCAGTCCCTCACATTGTCTGTAATTATATATTTTCGTCGATATGTAAAACGTAGCCTCATACGCATTCAACACTGACTGAGAGTGATGATAATCGTAGGCCTTTACTTGTTTAAACACTGACAGTCAACTCATAGCCACGACGTCGTAGCGTTCAAAAGTATGTTAGCCTTAATACAAAATCAACATGCAACGTTTGAACAGACCTAGGAGACTTGCGACTATTCCAACCAATCCGGTACCAGCTCCCAATTCTATGATCTTCTTGTCCTCCAATGAAAGCTCGCCAGACTCAATGTACTCGGCAAACGCCTCGCCCTGATTCAATTTGAAAACAAAACGTTGACCACTTTGCAGTTGCTTGTGAAGATTATTTCTCAACATAGAATTACATGGGATGTTTTTTTTCCTAATGGTGACGAGAAATTATTAGAAATACTGGAGACATTTTTGCCCAACTAAGACATGTTCACAAACATACGCATGTTGGCCTGAATGTCGGGATGTCTAGCATATGGTAGTCTAGCATATGTAGGCTCGGATTATCCTCGCTTCTTAGTAAAAGTGAATATCTAGGATTGTATGGGTTTATCTATGGTCGCTTTATCAAACCGCATAAGGAATGCATTATTTTCAATCATCTGAAAGATTATTAAGCTAACGTTACATGCAGATAGGCCTGCCACATACCCCTGGCCAGATTCTTTTCCCGATGGCCTCCTCTGTGTTCTCGCCTACATCCCTCTCCCTGATGACGATCTCCCTTCCCACGAAATGATACGGTCTCATCCTGCACCTTTTCCTCATCAACTCCTGCGCCCTATCCTTGTATGTGGATATTTCTGCCATATGCTTTCACCTCCGTCGTGTCAGGACGTCTTCAAAAGGATGAAGTGTTTAAACGTCTGCTATAGGACCACACAGATACGAGAAAGTCACCGGTCTGTACTGGCCAATCCGAAGTATCATATGTGCCAACTGGTAAAGTGACTTCACACGGTGCCTTCGGTCCATATCAAATTACTGTTTACACAATAATCATGGCAATATTCCAACATAATAGAGTGACCTTATATAGCTATGTACACAATCTCTACATTCAGAGACGTTAAAAAACAAACGTGTTCGTCCTTTTTATCACTGAAAAAAATGGGTCTGAAGAAGCTTGTTTTGTATATATTTCGGTTCGCTGTTTTCATTATCCCGTAAACCCTTCCATCATCGCGACATTTGCCAAGTTTTGCTCCACACGATACCACCAGAAACGTCTATAGAAATATATCAATCATACTCAATGAACGCTGACGTGGTCACACCCAACGCCATATATGGGCATTGGTTGAGAAGTGCTGTTGCGGTGGTGGACGATGTTGATTACAGATATGCCGCTATGCGTTTTGTTGGAATGGAGTCACAATTTGTGAAGAGGCCAGGGCGGCTGTTTTATTGCTGTGAACGCTCGCAATAGCACGTCGACCAAGGGCGGCAAGGAAGAAAATATGCAGGACAAAGTTGGGCTGCCTATCGTGATTTGTCTAAACCGGCACGTACTCATGTCGAATGCCAGATGGGTTCAATAGTGCTTTGTCTTCACTCTTTACACACACACTCTCTCTCTCTCTCTCTCTCTCTCTCTCTCTCTCTCTCTCTCTCTCTCTCTCTCTCTCTCTCTCTCTCTCTCTCTCACTCTCTCTCTTACGTGCATACACATGAGTACACACACACACATACACTTGTCATTCAAAGTGAACTTTAGGAAAACAGATCGGGAAAGAAATAAACAATACTCGGTCGATTTTCATCATTATAAGGCATTTATCAGATTCACACAGACCAAACGGTGGGACAACGACAACAGTTGAGTGCTCGAACAACCTGAATTCGACGCACTTGTACATAACTATTATACCGAAACCGTCACATAGAATAACATCACACCACACTGCTCGAAAAACACATCATGAAGGAAAACGAGTACTACAATTTCAAGAAATGTTTTCCGCCGGCAGAAGTTTGGCCATTAAGACTGTGAACGCTCGACCCTTGACAGCCAATTCACTAAGAACATTGAAATTGCCGAAAAACAGTTTCCTGAAGTTTTCCTCCCGTTGCTTGATCCGGACATAATATCCGATAAGAATAACGGTGTTCTCGTCACTCAGGTGTTTGATGGTGGCGATGAGGTCATTAAAAACGGGCTCGATGTACACACATTCCATTCCGATGACGTAGTCATATCGAGGGTTATTCCTAGGGTACTCTGCAAGGTCCCGGCCCCACGTTAGAGGGCGCACCTAGAAAACGATGTACGACAATATTCCTGTAAGTGATTTCCAATGACAAATAGAAACTGCCCTGTGAGTCTATTTAGCAGCATTAAGTGTTAGCGAGCATTTTCTATCGTCTTACATCTTTATCTAGTCTGAAGAGCATTTGAGGGATGTTTTATGTCATACATTATGAGGACAAGTTGTGACTTACTGACTGGGAAGAATATAAATTAAAGAAAAATATGAAGAATGTTAGAGATAATTTCACGGTGTTAGCTGCATACATTCTTGGCTATATGAATGTTATGTTTATAAGGATGAAAAGGAAGGAGACATTTATTTTGTGTCGTCACACCCTGTAGGTCTTTATTAAGAGTAATTAAGACTGGCGTCACCTGTGGACTATATCTACACAATGACGTGTTGTTGTCCATGGTGTTCAGTAAGACGTTCTCTTCCGTGTAGGGAATGATGTCAGGTAGGTCAGTCAGGGTCACGTCAGCCCCTATAGCATTAACAATTACAAGTGACAAAAGAGAAACCGTTATTACTGACCTGTCCCAAGTTCGACACATATCTGCAAGTTCGGCATTTCAAATTAGTATTTTCACAGTCACTAACGTTACCACTACCTGCCTCATACACAGGTGGCAAGAGGGAGATTGGGACACTCGGAGAGAGTGACGCACACCCAGTCACAGAGGGAGAGAGAGAGAGTTTCCAAGACTGAGTAAATAAGACCAGTATGAAGCCTTTGTGAGTATAAATGACCCATGCTTACCCAGAAAACTTAACGCGATCCCGACGAGTCCTGTTCCCGCTCCCAGCTCGATCACTTTCTTGTCTTCAAACGACATGTTGCAATTATCGGACTCCAGAAACTCAGCAAACGCCACGCCCTGCAGGAAAGAACAACACGTCAGAATAGATCAAGACTAACAGTCAGACCTGGAAAGGGCATCATGGAAACTTGGTTTTTAACATCGTAAGACTTAACTAAATTAAATGCATGTGTCAGGAAACTACAAGAATTGACCAATTTCAAGTTTAAGGTGTAAGCTTCGTGTAACCCTTTCTCCCTTTCTTCTACTTATGATTATGGAACTCTAAAACCAAAAAGATGGCAAAAACACATCGGTCCACGATGTTTTCGTGTAGTGTATGTTACCCCAGGCCAGAGCCGCTTCCCTATAGCCAAGTCCGTCTCCTCGCCCACGTCGCTCTCCCAGATGGCGATCTCCCGGCCCAGCAGCTGGAACACCGGCCTCCGCCGCCGAGTCCGCATCATCTCACGAGCTCTCTCCTTCAAGAACGATCGGGACGTATTTTCTCAATAATGTCTCTCATGAATCTGACCTCCATTAACACTATAAGTATTCCGCTTGGTTACATAAATCCGCCACTTGTGAAAAACATTGGGGTTGAGAGATCTCTAGTACAGTACCCTCATGTATGCACAGTTTAGATATACAGGAGTGCATTATACAGGGGGACGTTGGGTTGGAGATCTGTTTGGACGTATATTTTCAGGGTGGCGGAATTATGTATCCTGGTAAACTGCCGTTAATAAATGTTACTTATTTCCGTCTAAATCGTGATTTTGGCAAGAGAAGTACAAAAGCCTGAAAAAAACTTGTTTGATGCACGACCTCTGACCTTTGAACGCTCAACCCACGAATTTCAAAAGTTTTTGATTCACCTGCTCAATATTCAAACGTACACGTGTACACGTGTACACATTGTAGAATGTACACATTGTCTATTCAGTCTTGTAACCTTTTGTGCATTCTGTATACACGGCACCGAAGCTTTAAATTTTGCTATTGCACTTTCGCCAATTCCAGTCTACGCACTGAGCGACTAGCATGGTTTCTTGCTCGTGAAGGCGAGAATAGATTTGGGTCAAGGACCCGACTAATATTTATTTTGGGCTGCGTCTATATGGCTAGCAGATAGTTGAACCTACGTCAGGCACAATGTAACGGATAAGATTCTATACATAACTGAGCGTTTTGTCCCCAGACATTGGTATCTTCATTCTATATCTTATAACGGCGACTGAAGGTTTCCTCCCTGCCTTTTATTTCTATTTTCTGGCAGCTATCTTGTCCGGTGGATCTGTATCCTCCCAGGGACGGCGATATCTGATATAGCAGCTATTTCTTACATACGTGTTGGCACATCAGCGACGCTGACACGATGTAAACAGTGTACTAACCCAGTACAGAACGTACATACTTTATAATCGTCCATTTTTACACGTCTCACTGATCTACTGTTAACATTACATGTTCGGGCTTGTTTGATATTTCTTTTTCACTTTTTTCTGGATCCTCAACGGGCTTTTGAACCGCGGTTACTCTAAGTTTCTAGAGCGTTCACTGATTGCTTTACATGTTCTAGAGTCTTATATATAGATAGTCATATATGAAACGCCTTTACGAGTCAATCAAAACTGCAAAGTTACGCACCAGTCTTTCTGCATAAGGTACCGGTTTAGAATTCCGCTCGAGGATTGTTAGCAGGTCATCCATGTTTGCTGGACTGTCTGATGCAATTTGATCTATCTTGGACGGCCTTGCGTTTCCACAGTACACCGCAGCTTTTAGTGCAGATGGCGTGAACATCTCAGGACGGATGACAAGCGGGTAACATGATCTGCAGCTATATTTTTAACCTGTTACAATAAGCGATAAAATGTTTACTCCAATGCACCAGTCTGTCATGAGTTTGACATGTGTAAGGATATCATTTCTCCACTACCGGAGAATGACGTCTTAGCGCACTGCATGATGGAAAATAGTCCCGAAATATCTTGCAGTGAAGATTCGAGGTGCAACCGGATTTTTCCTGCTCCGATGACGCTTCGTAGTGAAGGGTTTTGAATCACGTCGACTCAAATAGGGGTATTCGAACAACCCGACTTTAACTACACTACCTTTATCTAATCTCAGTTGTTTCTATTTTAAAAGTAACAAAAAGAGGTTTCAAAGGAATGGAGCAGAATATTTAATAGTTGTTTGAATATTACACAACATCAGTTCAAATATCAACTACATGAAATAGATATTTTGCCAAGTGTAACTTTGGCTCGCTTCAATTAAGTACCTTGAATCTATTACATGATGATATATAAATGTATGTATAATAAAAAGTACATGTTTTGTATAAAGTATATGATTGAGGAACCACGATCATGAATATGAAAATAAACCATTGCGACCTTCACATGATTTGACCTACATCCTGGACTAGTTGCCTTGGAACATTCCAGTTGGCTTCAGGTTGTCATGAACTGTTAATCTACCAAATACTGATGTGACGAGGTCAAGGGGGCTGTAGTTCCTTCAACATCCGTCTGGGGGCATAACATGTCATCAAGTGCCACTACCATCTAAGTAAGCATCTACATAGCCTCATGTCCTACATCGCTTAACGGTCAACGGTGCTAAGAACGTATCAATATTTGTGTTTTTTGTAAACTTAATGCTTACATATCAAACATGATCTGCACACTGGCTATATGCATTTGTGAAATGATATTTTTGACATTTTGCGAACTTCCCGCGAAAAACAATCCCAATATGATAGACAATTGTATAAAGATCTTCACGCATGAAAAATATAGAACTCCAGCACCGCTTTTGTTTTGGGAATTGCGCATTAACCGAAAGTTTTCGTGCTCAGGGATTTCAAGCTTGGACATCGATGTCTTCTTAACTTTTCAATCTAGCCTCAAACAACACCTTGTTGACACCCTGTCCGGGGACCTTGTGTTCCTTCACAATTGCAAAGTGCTTCTTAAAGAGTTCAATGAACCTAAGGTCACGACTCTTGACCCGGAAGTGACAACCCAGTAGAAGCGTGGTTTGTGGGTCACAGAAGTGCTTCAATGTCGCGAGTAGGTCATGGAAGGTTTCCTCTATGTAGATGACGTCAGTACCGATGACGTAGTCGTAGTGGATACTCGGTCCATTGACCTTGAATAGGTTCCTTCCCCACACCAGGGGACGCACCTGTACAAAATAAAGAGTTTGATAAAAAAGGATTCATTGATTAATTAATTAATTAATTCACCATAAACAAACACGGATTTAGTGCGCCAATGTGCACATTTGCCAACAAGAACTGAAAAACATTAAATTGTTTGTAATGATATTTGACTGAAATTACCTTTGGTGGATACTTGCATCCTTCCTTTGTGTTAGCACGGACGTTTTCCTCCATATTACCGACAATGTTGGGAAGGTCAGTGAGTGTCACGTCCGCCCCTGTGGCGTGGCGAAAAAATAATATCATTAACTGTAACAATGGCACGATTCACCACAAGAGCCACAATGAAGCTGCTGATGATGAGCAAGATGACGCATATTGAGAGCTATTTGGTACCGGTACGCTTTTCAGGGTTAAAAATAGGTTTTGGGTGTATTCTGCGTATTTTCCCATAATCTTTCTTCCTTCTGTATAGTGTGTATTACAACTGAAATATTTTAACATCTCTTTACGTTTCATTAACATCGTACCAATTTATATCGAGTGATGTGTTGTCTAAGAATGATGAGTTAGAGCCCTGTAGCACCTTTGTTACCGTAGCGTCACAGAATGACGATATAACTGCCAAGAGCACTTTAAATTTGTTCAGTTCTTGCTGTAATCCAGCGGTAACTAGACATTGTTAAAAACATATAATGCCAATATTTGTCATGTATGTATTTCTGTTTTCTTTTTCTTGACATGGCGCTTGACGTGTGCTTTTCTTTCTTTCTTACAGGGTTCAAGTTGCCACAGGGTTCCTCGCATGACCTACAACTTCTGAAACGACGACTTACCTATCCTCCAAGCAGAGATTTCGGTCGAGAGGGCTAGGAGTGGCGCGATTTGTAACGTTTCTCTCAAAATCTAGCCCTCTCGACCGAAACCCCTGCTTGGAGAATAGACTTACCGAGAAGACTGGCCACTATACCGACCAGTCCTATTCCGGCTCCTAATTCTAGTACTTTCTTATCCTGCATAGGAAAGCAGCCGTTCTGCAGGAACTGGCAAAGGTCCACTGCCTACCGTTATGGCCAGTTTCGGATATCATAGAGAGAGGAAATCAATAGAAGAGGAAGACGTTCGGTTAATATAGCACGGTAAAATTTTAAAACAATGTGTCACGGAGTAAAGATGGATATAAATGTTGTTTGATGTAGGTTTGATATACATATCTAACTCTTAACACTGAGGATAAGGTCACTTAACTCCAAGGACATTCAAGGACAAGAGTCATTATTTGCTAAGATCGCACAGAAGATTCATATGCCTAAGGTCATTTAAGGACATACAACTATATACGGCAATAGTCCCCTTTATAGATATCGTTTAGGTAAACAAGTCCTTGACATCACATTCTGGAGAGGGTGGGGTGGGTGGATATGTATCGAATTTCTAACAATCGAGTGGCGGTGGGGAATTTGCATCATTGACTGGCGATGGGGAACAATATGTTTCAGATGTTGCTGCACGTCTTAGTTTTTATATGGATAACCCCATTAAAAATTATATTTTTCTCTCCTACAGCTCACTCGGGTCAAGAGATATTGTCGTTGTCAGGGACGATCTAAATCTGTAACATTCTCGGTATGACGTGCATCACATTAACGTGCTGTGCTGTCCGTACTGTCCATGTGGCCCTATCCGTCAACAAGTCTTACAGCTGAATAGCAAGGTTTTTTTTATTCACAACCAAGTAGTTTACAAGAGCCGACTGTCTGCCATCTTCATCAGGGCAATACTGGCTATTATAGACAGTCGTCAAAACGTCGGCTCTTGAAAAATACTTGGTTGTGAATAAAAGAACCTTGCTATTCAGTCATTCCCCAACCTGATGAAATTATTCACGGCAGTCTTACAGCTGATTTGAATTGGCCTAGTCTGGTTATGATGATAATAGTCATATACAGTGTACTCAATTATACATTCATTGATAGGGAATAATCTTTTGGTGCGTTTTTTTACCAAATATAAGGTATGGCCACTTTTAAAAAGTTTGATTTTTTTTGTACAATGGGTGAATTAAAAACATTTTTTTTACTTACAGTTTATATATATATATATATATATATATATATATATATATATATATATATATATACATAACTGGCACACCTTCATTATGTTTATGATTAGCTCTTGCTTGATTAGACAATGCAACATTTAAGACAAAAATTTGTAGAATGTTAATAATTCTTTTGCCATATAGTAAACATGGTATTGTTTCGTGCATGAAAAGTGTAGAATATACATACAATGTTTGTGCATTCTTTACTTACAAACGTTCTTTATAGTCGACTAGTCGCTTGCAATAACATCTTAACAGATTCTTCGTTGCCGTGCCATTGCAAATAGAATCATACACAGAAATTCTCTAGAAGCATCGGGGAAGGTTGTTGCTGATATTTTTGTCAGCAGCTATACCTCTTTGATAACCCTTTTAAAAGACGTTTTGCTCTGTAAAAGAGCTGTGAACAGTCAGCAATTTGACACATTTCATAAAAGTTGGCACCAGAAGTCGTGAGAAAGTTAGCCTTACTGACCGATGGCCAAACTCTCTTGCCAATCTCATCCCCATCGTCTCCAATGTTCCTCTCCCACAGGATGATGTCCCTACCCACGAAGTTATAGAGCTGCATCCTGTCTCTCTTCGGGAGCTGGTCGTGCATGTTGTGCCTGCTCAACGGCTCTGTCATAGGCATGTTGATGGTTTGGTGTTGACTGATATACAGAGAAAGTTTTCCTTCACTTTAACCGCTGGCAGTAGTTGCTTTCAAAGGCTCGTAATTCTTCTGTTACTACAACTGTGTCGACGTGTTGTCGCTTTTATTGCTGACAAGACTTGGCACTGGCGCCAACATTTCTCTGTGGCCAGTCTCCGCTGTTCTAGGCGGTTCTATGGCAGGATGTGGGGATTTGACGGATGATTGTGGGGTGTTGTTGGAGCACATTCTCTGCGAGGCTGACGTTATTACGTGGGATACGTGATCGTTTAGCCAAGGGCCGTGTACTGGTTAGCGCTTAGTTGGCGGATATCATTTAACGTGTCCGAAGTCATGTCCTGTGAATTCTTGACAATTTGTATTTTAAGCGATGTGAAATACAGTCAGCTACACAAGTGTACGGCTGATGGTACAACGTTTGAGGAATGAGATAACATGATATAATGTGTATCTCTCTTCTGCTAGAAAATCTAAGTTTTCAATCTTAACATTTGTAATTCAACCTTTGTTCAAAAAATAGATTTGAAGTCGCCATCCTTTGTATTTGGTATGTATATATATATATATACATTTGGTTTCGAATTCTAATGGTCTACAAATTCCGTTTGAAAAGTATCCGCTTGTGATATACTTTCATGCCTTCAAAGAGCAGGGTAGTCAAATATGGTGCCAGAAACATTCTATGACAACTCGAGTTTCATATTAAAGTTCTCACTAGCTCTGATTCTCACATGGCCTAAACCAGGCATTTAAAGACTCACCCTTTCCACTATATATAGTAAAGGCAAACCAGGGGCTGAATGGACTAAGGTACAGACAAGAGGTACAAAAAAACATCCATTTATTAGTCGTTATGTGACACATCAATACAGTTATTTCTTGATTCCTTACGGAGGTACACTCGAATTGTAGACACCGCGATCAAACATCCATGTTAAGAATTTGGAAACACCCAATATTATATTCCAATATCTTATTTGTACAAGGAAGGTATGTGCAGTATCCTAGCTGCCCCAACTGTTGTAGGGAGGTTGCCGTATTTACATAGCATATTTGTTTATACCTGACTTCTTTCTAAAATGATTTTGATTATCACTACAACGACCAAAACTCAAGCACGAGTCTAAAATTGTTGAAAATCCATAATGTGTCTATTTACATCACAGGCATTTAACAGAACCACAAGGAGGAGATCATACATGCACTGAAAATTAACGGGGTGAGGATATCCACTATTTCTTATAACTTATTTGCATCCTTCTGTCTGTCCTCAGAGCATTGGCTTCGGGACCCATCTACATTGTCTTACTACATCATAAATGTATGACAAAACTGCATCATCTTCTTCCCTCCCCACTCGACACAACTACCGATGAACTAGGAATGATTCATTATCACTTTCGTGGTTAGGTCTCTTCTCTAAACATTCGTACAATAGACCGACCTTCCAACAGCTAAAACATCGACTATAACATGGGCCATTTTCCACATACATCTTTGAAATCCGTGCTGTTCTCTCTTGGCAACCTCTATTACACTTGTGTATAGCTGTTCAATATTGTTGCAAGCTTGTGATGGAAATATAGATCCTACATATTCTATGGACAACAGTCGATTTTACATTCAAGATACAAGACAGCACTTTCTCGATAAAAACACACGGGCTACAAAACTACATCTGTATTTTTTTTCAAATCGGTACAATATAATCTACATACACAGTCTGTCACATCAAAATAGTATATATAGTTGCACAGTGGTTATAGCCATCATCATGTGCCGTTTGCAGTGGCAGGTTTCGGGGAGACATTATCACAATATAGGGCACGATCAACAACACTTCGACATTGCCATTACAGAATGACTTCAGACGACCAACTCACTGAAAGACAAGATTTTTACACCGCCCATTGTATGTATCACACAATGTTAGCTACATATCTATGACATTTTCCATTGTTGAGGTCTCAGAAATGAGGAATTTCCAACCTTCAGTTCGACGTACATACACAAAGCTGATCACATAGAAGGACATCTGGCGGTCTGTACAGTGTCACAATGAACAGGTTAACACCAGTATTCGTATTGCCTTATAATGTTTTTTGTTATGATCCTATTGTTAAGGTTGCTCCGCTCAAATCAATCAGTTTTGAGTGAGACTCTTGGTCCAAACACCTGTCTGCTTCCATTTTTCTGCTTCCAACTGTCAAATAAAGTTCTCCTGACTCTTGATTACTTTACCGAAGCTTCTCGAATACCTCTCTTCAGAACATTTAATGGTTGGGTTTCTTTCTAGTCCTACCAAAAACATTTGAGTGGAGCAGCCCTGACATCTTTCTATGAAGTCTCCATCCCTTCCAGTGTGTTCCTAATATCCACTGCATGGGGACCAGACTCGCTGTTGTTCAATTGCGAATCGCCAGATGTCGTGTTAACAGGAACACACAGCAGCCACCCTCTGGTATCTCCCTTGCACAGCTTGGTCAGAAATCACATGCTCGAGAGACAACGTCATACTGCACTACAGTGCTCCACCTTGTCATCGGGAAGTCCGGGGTTTGAGGCGGGTTGGACCTTCAGCTTGATGTCGTCCACTCCGGCCTCGTACCGGACCTCGGCCGTGGCGCTCCGCGGGAGAACGCCGTCCAAGTTGGGGCGCACTGTGGCCCAGAAGCGCTGGGGGAAACGGTGAAAAAGACTTTAGTTGATATGTGGCAAACCAACAACACCATCCGGTCACTGACGATGCTGTCTGCAACAAATTATGTCCAGTTGCTTGCCGGTAACTGTTCTTTGGAGCAACAGCACCACCTTTGTAGTATTTGCCCAACCAACCAATTTCAAACGAGGCACGAAAGACATTTCATAGTTGTTTCTGGTTCCTTGAGAGATAGAAAACAACAACGCAGGGAATGTTAAAATCATGAAAGGTTTTGTGGAGGGTCATTTACTTTAACCTTCTCCCTGCTGAAGTGGCCTGCGAGTGGCACCACTTCGGCGAGTTTCGTTACTACGGCGAGTTTCGTTACTACGGCGAGTTTCGTTACTACATAGCGAAGAGAAGGTTGTAACTTTATGCTGTGGACCGAGTCTCACCTCTCTCAGCGTGCCTGGAGTCACGGCGAGCTTGTAGATGGCATAAGCGGGGATGATCAGCATAGAGGACAGTCCCAGGAACCAGCCGATCACCTCCCCCCACACCGGGTACAGGTAGTCCACGTACTTCAGCCGCTTGTACTGGACCAGGCTGAAGAAGAAGGTGAACTGCAGGCGGGAAGAAAAAGACCCACAGTCAAGCTACGCATTTTTCTAAATCAATAGGCAAGGATACGCCGGGCAACAGCTACTCAAGCAATTGTATAGAATTTGAAAACGGTCAGACGTTTAGCATCCAATACATTCCGTCAGCGACACTGGACGAAACAGTAGTGTCAAATGCCTGAAACGTCTGACCGTTTCCGAATTCTATCCAGTACCTTGAGTACCTGTTACCTCACGACGTCACGTATCGTATTGCCTGGATGTCTAACCTTCATCGACGTAGCAGTAGGCAAAGATATTTTGTGCAGATTACCTGCACCCTGAAAGGTAAGAACTGTACAAGATGAATGTTTTGGAACGTACCAGACAGACCGCAGGGGTGAGGAACAGCCAGCAGACCTTCCACCATCGTGTCGGCCGGTAGCCGATCATGTCTTGAATGTTGTCGTAGAAACGATCAACGCCTACAAAAAAAGACGAAGAAATCACTGCAGTTTTTTTGCTCTGTCTCTCTGTCTCTCTCTCTCTATATATTTATGTATCGCTCGTATGTATACACATATTCTAGAAGGTACCAAAAATTAATTCAAATAGGACGATTCATATATGCATAGTAAATAATCATGTATTTGTCACTGTATCTTATCGCTAAGTGTCGGAATGCTTGTGCTCCGTCCGACTCACCATATCCCCAAGAAATCGCGGAAACCTCGAAGAAGATCAGGAACAGCAGACTCATCCCGCTGGCTGAGTAGTAGTTGAAGAGCTCGAAGACGTATATGCCTCCCTGGATGAGATGAAAAACGTCAGGACTTAGCGCATAGCAGCATAAAGTGTTGAACAGAATGCAGTTGCTTTATGTCGGTAGCCAGTTGTACAAAACATGCGATTGAGCGCTAGCCTATGATTTCAGTGCTATTTAAAAGGGGCGATATAGAAAAGATGAGCTATGTTCAAAGACTCGTCGGCATCATGGATACAACAGAGTGTAAGCCTGATGCTGACATGATAATAACTTCTTCACCACGCACCTGAGTGATTTGAGAGAGTCCGATGAGGTAGGAGATGAAGCTGACGCCAGCGATGAACAGTTCCTTCCGTCCGCGAAACAGATGCGGCCACTCGTCAACCACAGCCGTGATGAACCCCTCCAATGTACAGAACTGTAAAACGGGAAGAACAACTCAAGTTTCTGACGTTACTGCCGCATAAAGAAGAGCAGCAAACATACCTGACTGCCCAGCACTAAAATCACTATCTACCGTATTCTGATGAAGGAACAGCACACTAACCTAACTGTCCAGCAACATAGTAGCATCAAGAGGAATCAATAGCACATGTACCTGACTGGACCGTCCAGTCCTAACACTATCACTAACTTTAACATAAACATCAATATCGACATCATTGAGCATAAAAAGAAAGATAATAGAAATAAACAGCTCATATACCTGACTGTTTAGTCCTATCACTAACTTTAACATAAAAATAAACATGAACATTAACATTAACATTGGGCACAGGAAAGTAACAGCACCCGTACCTGGCTGTCCAGTCCTAACATCAACAGCATGAGGAAGAAGCAGATGGACCAGAAAGGAGAGATGGGCAGCTGAATCACCGCGGATGGGTACGCCAGGAAAGCCAAGCCGGGTCCTAGATTTGAAGAAAAAAATATAGCATGATTCTATTGTTACATGCTTTAATGTTAGTCTATCATTGTAAATCTTAAAGAACTAGCTCCCATTTAGTAGATAGATGTATACATACGATATGGTATAAGATTACATGAGGTGTGTTCTGCCTTGACATGAAGATCGTCTCCCTACCCGATGCCGCCACCTCGCTCACATCCTTGCCCTGCACGCTCGCCATGAACCCGACGACAGAGAAGACCACGAAGCCGGAGAACACGGACGTGCAACTGTTGACGGTGCACACGATCAACGCGTCCCTGGTAGCATGTGGGTGACATTAGGAAACAATCTTTAAAACGCTGTACGTTGAACGTTGATTAAAACTCCCTAGCTCTAGGTATAGCTCATGACATGCTCTTCATTATCGTTCGCAAATAGATAGTTAAATCACCTTGGACGTCGACAAACGCAGACTATTTATGATGCGTAGGCGAGCGCCCCCTTCTTTACCATGCGTCATGTCTCATTCAGCATTCCACATTTACCCCCGTACCGTATCAAACTTCTCAACTTCATCCTTTCAGAAGATACGACGCAGATGGATAGCGGTGGAGCCTGCCGCTTTACTCATGTCTAACCCTGTAGGTGATCTGTTCTTTATCTCGCAAGGCCAGCCACAACGGGAGCTACTTGATTGACAGGTTGCCCTTTTGCCTCTATGAATATCAATGTTCCTTTGAATTCGGTTAGGTTAGGAAAAGGGCAGAAGTGCGGCAATATCATGGCCGCAGAAGCGAATTGAAATGCTTTCGGAAGACTCCAGTGTTCACATGCAGAGACCGCATTTCAAATGCTTAAAATACAGGATAGAGTCAAGCAAAACATCCGCGCACGAAGACCTCCTCACCACCATGTGTCACGGCTACCGGGACTAGCCCAAACTATCATGCAATGGTAAAGACGGGAGGATGATAGAGATTGGTCCATTGAATAACACAAAGTCAAATATTAAGAAGAACAGAAAATCGAGAAAGGTGGAGAAAACTTGTTGCCCCCAACGGTCAAACACTTGGACTAACGGCTAGCTGAGAGATGGGATGGGTGACCTACTTGTAGACGTTGTTGTGGTACTGGTTGTAGCTGCCCAGGGCGACCAGGGAGCCCAGACCAATCCCATAGGAGAAGAAGATCTGCGTGCTCGCATCGATCCACACCTGCCGAGGATTACAGGAGGGATTAGTGTAGTACATGTGTTGTGGTGCGATGTATCCCTCAATAGAAGTGTTGGGGAAACCTAATCCGGGTGGATTATGTCAGATGAGGATCATATGACGTGTAGCATAGATGTCTGTTCAAGAATGTTAGAAATGCTTGTGGATAGCAACTGTTTCCTTGCCTGGTGAAACTGCAGTCGTGAGAAAGACGAGAGAATTTTAGATTCCTTGATACTGTTTCTACCCTTAGAAGACAAAAATAGCATGACTAACTGAATCTTCCTGTTTGATTCTAGTTTTTGTCATCTAAATGTCGGTTGTCATCACCCAGGCTTGATGACAGACAAAGCAGTGCAAACTCTGGGAACGAGAAGGATTTATTACAATATGTAAAAGTTCATAATTCCTTAAGAAACGTAGCTTAATCCCTTATCATCGACTGTGTCTCTACTGGATATATTCTGCGCACACGAAGCACTCAGCTCTGAATCGAATCGGTTGGTTACATATCAAAGAAAAGTTGAATAGATCCGAGCTTGGCCTCAGGCAAAAAATGTCATCTTCCCGCCGTCATCTTCAGTTATTAAAGCCCATTATTCAAGTCCTGTCAAGATATTGACGTCACCTCTGCGAAATGTCTTTGGCTCCAGGAACCGTCTGGTTTCGTTCCACATGAATGCAGTAAATGTCACCAGATGAAAAGTAAGATATAAATTTAAAAACTGAAATACTGTCATCGTCTTTGCTAACAAGTCACGTTTGACGAAAGTTCTTACACAACAGGGAATATTGCAAGTGATTTCGCCTCTCTCCGCCTTGTCAGGGGCGAACACGAAACATACAAACGCAAGAAGAATTTCAATGTTTGCAGGCAAAAATCAACATTGCAAGCATGTACAAGCGTCAAGTGGATCACACTGTAAGCAGTGACTTTTCCATGTATTTTGCTTTAATTTCGTATCAATGCATCAGCACAGTTCAAAATAACTTGAGTATAACCTTGGATATGATTAGAAGTTAAGAACTAAACATTTGCGCGCCAACGAGTCCTTTGTCTTCAGTTGAAAGCAAGCTGAGATAATTTCTAACCCTTCTCGGCTTTCTTATCCAGTCATACAGATATAAGCCACAATTGGTGGATCATCTTTTAAATCTATTAAGAGTTCGCGAGGTTGCGATGACACCGAAACGTAGCGCCCGGGGCAATGGTGATACAAAATGGCTGTTGACCCGTACACGTGTTGATGTTATCCTTACCAGATATCTACACATTCCCAGCCAAATTGTGGTCTACAATACAGTCACGCACTAGCAGCTAGAGCCTTTGTCATTGGGATTCAGTCGTGCGAGAATGGCATTGACAGCTAGATGATTCCTAGTCTAACATTTGCTCCAGGACATGTCTCAGTAAAGCCTGTGAAGTGACAGTGGTGTATGAAAGAGTGAGGTGATATGAAAAAAAAAACCTGTCCCGATACACTTCAACGCGTCTAACGGATCTACAGCCCAGGGTTACAGTATATATGTGTATCTGATCAATAAAGGCTAGGTTTATGAACTGATAAACTTACTGACGGGAATCCGAATCCATGTGGTAATGGAGGCATCAAAGCTATGCTGGTGTTAGCTCACGGTTAGACACATTTTGAAAGAAAAAACACTGTCGGCACCGAGGTCTATAGCTATAATCATCTGTAGTAACGGTTTCAGAATTTCTTACCGGGGATTATTGTAAGTAAGTTTTGGGGATTACAGACTTTGAAAAGAAAACTTAAAAGTTCCCAAGCTATTTGTACAGGTGCAAAGAAGCATATAGAATCCATACATTAACAGCCTTAGATATACCGTAGCCCCGAATAGCGCTGCAATCGGAAATGTGCAAGGCAGTGTGGTATGTTGACATTTTACACTTAACTTTCCTTCCAGAGGGAAAGAATAATCTAAAGGCACTGTCTTGCTGCAAACATCAGGAATAGACTGTACGTACCTTAGAGTCCAGAAGCCTCTCGAACTTGGGTGTGATGTAGAACATGATGCCATCGTAAGCCCCGGGGAGGGTGACTCCGCGGATGAGCAGAATGAACAGCACGACGTAAGGGAACAGTGCCGTGAAGTACACAACCTATAGGAGGGCAGAGAGAAAGTATTGCATTCACCGTGTGAATCTTGAAGAAAACTTGACCTATGCAAGGTGTAGAAGATATTTGCAAGCAGCAATTATACTGCAATTATTGTTCCTCGATCTGCTCTGCCTCAGAAAAAAATCAGCAAAACTCCCAGAACCTTTGTCTAGACTAAACTATAACAAAACGAAATATCATGATGTGTTGGTATGAATGTAACTTAAGTCGAGAAACATGTTTTCTGTGAGTTCACACAGGGTCCCCCACCCCCAAGGACAAAAAAGCCAATTCTACGTCTACTTATCAAGTTCTTGAAACACATTAGGACTGCTTGTCTGTTGGGATCATCCGATTGTTTCTGATATCGAAATAAGACGTCACGACAAATTTTGTCCAAAGACAACACACTGAAATTACGCGTGGTTTTCCCCGTACCTTCCCAGTCCAACCCACGCCCTTCCATATGCAGAAGTACACGATGATCCAGGCCAGAAGCAGAGTCAGCGCCAGCTCCCAGCGCACATGTCCGGGCTGGTGGAGACCATCAGTCATCTGGAGTACTCCTCGCCTGGAGAAAAATATAACATGTTTGTGTCATATGTCAGGGAAAGGGGACTTTGTGATACGGTATTACCCCGCACAATAGTGTAATATCTTGTGCTGCTTTTCCCACACAAAAATGAGGGGTCGTCTAAAGATAAGCTGGCAGCAGACGATTGACAGAGATCTCCAGACAGTGAACAGAAGATGGAAGGATGCGATGAGACTGGCTGAAGACAAAACGTGCTGCATTGACTTCTCTAACTGCGACATGCCTCTAGATCTAACTAAGTCTAAGTCTACGTTTTCCCACAAAGAGCACCCCTTTAATTTTAAACGATGAATTGGTATTTAACTAAACTTTATCTTATTTTGGTTCTCTATTGGACTATCTAAAGCCTGGTGAACCACTGATCTTGTTCTGTCACTGATCATAAAAAGGCAGTGGATGCTGCCTAAAACGTCTGACCGTTTCCAAAATCTATCCAGTTGTTTGAGTAACTGTTACCTTGCGGATAGATTGATATGTTTACTACTTTTGCCCGCGTGTCATTATTTTCAAGTAATCAGTCGTGATGCAGGTTTAATTACTCTGCCGTGGATGAGAGGTAGTCCCTGATGCGAATGAAATCCTATTAAGTAAAGTAAAGAAGGACATGGCTGGCTCATCAGAAAGGACGGTTCTGATTGGCTTCACGTTATCTAACGCGACTTTTCATTTACTGAAGGCCAGATACAGAAAATGAATCACGATGTCGCTGTACACTCTACTTACAGGTTATAAAGGGGGGAATCGTAAATTCTCTGAGTCGATTTTTCATCATCGTATAGAGTAAGGAGTTCGCAACCTGTTCGCAGTGTTAGATTTGTGAGAAAATGTGTGGGGATCCCGATGTGCATTACGGTTCCATCAGGATAAGCTTCTGCACAGCATCAGAGGGATGAGTTGTAATACATTGATCTAGCACAGAGTAAGTAATCATCCTGAAACTGCTTCTCACGTCGAACTCATGATCACACATAGGCACGGTAGTCCTGCGACGCGAGCACTAATGTCAGACACGTGTCACCGACAGGTGTTTGAATTGGTTGAAAGTTACTACCCATAACTATATTATGTATGACACATTTCAGAACAAACCAGCAAAGTTCACTGTAAAATTGATTGAATGCTATGAATAATTACTGTCACATGACACAGAGGGGTCTACAGATGTCACAATTTGTATTCAGTGTAATCATTTCCTGCACAGATGCAAAGGGTATGTCATATGCTGCCTTTCTGAAGTGACAAATATGATGTTAAATTGGTTATAACAACATTTCTGTTTGAAAGTTGTTTTGCTTTCTGATGACAAGAATAACAGTCTTGATATCTGGTCTTTTATCTTACTTAATTTCCGGTTTTTATATTGGTGGTATATAATTAATGTAGGTCTAATACTCACTCCCAGAACTCCCTTGTAGAGTCTGTCAAGTTGGCGGTCTCGTTTTTGGTCATGTTACTGAGGATGGTGAAGTTTGTGAAGCAGTTCGGAGTGTTCCATGCGTTTTCACAGTGCTCCCATGGCAGAACAGACTGAAACGAACTGGAAAGACAAATTCATGATGCATGATATAAGATGCACCACTCAGTATTCATAAACCACATAAATATACTACATTCTAAATTGCTGTAGCAACAACAAATATCTTCGTCATATCTCATAGCTTTGCATTAAATGCAAAGCTATGAGATTTAGTTTTATCTGCATTGCTCTGTATAGTCTCTCAAATGATGCATAAGGCAAATACCAGAATTTGTACATAACGTCTAGCTGACGTCAGGCTACATGATTCTGCGTGTCTGACCTGAAGAGGTAGTAGAGAGTCCACGCGATGATGACGATGTAGTAGATGTTGAGCCAGAACGACACCACTGCAGCCGCATAGCCAACACCTTAGGGGACGGACATAAACGTGCTTCACAATTATCGTCGAAACCAAAACATTCTGAATATTGCAACCACATAAACTGTATACATGGTGAACACGTCACAGGAACATAAACATAAAACGTGAACTAACAAACCAAAATCATCTAAATATTGCAATATTCATAAACGTGGTGAACACGTCACAGGTACATAAACATCGAATATGAGCTACCATAACCATAATCGGAACAGACACGATACCAAGTCAAGATTACTGAACAAATGTCTCGTCTGGAACTAGTTTATTATACTTAATATCCCCTAGTATTTATACAGTTGTTAACTTCTCAGCAAACTGCGCCGCCCTTTGACAGTGACAAATTGAGTAAGGAGACTTCGTTTATTTTTCATGACATGAATATTGCCTTTATCAATCACAGACGAGAAGATTTGCAAAGTTGCAATTTCAGGCCCATCCCTCGGCGCCAAACTCTCATCTTGAGTCATTACTGCAGTAACGGGCGTTTATTAGACTGCGCTGTGTAGCTTTTATTGACTAGAATGTAGCTTGACAAAGGATTATGTTTGGGTAAGGATAAATGGCTTGTAATTAGCTAATAAAGCCAATTTCTACTCCTAAATGCATCACGGCTCTCGGAAGAATTTGCTTTTTGATTTCAGACTAGCTCTTGTTATGACTAAGTGAGAAGTATCTGACAGAATCGTTTCATAACAATCATTACAAATTGCTACCTTGTGAAGTACATGTACGACTGCACGAATCATGTGTCAACATCCGGGTACCTCCTGGATTGCATTCTGGGATATCTAACCGAAAGCTGTAGGATATGTTAAGCCCGGGTCATGTTAGCAAATATCTACCGTTAGGCGGATGAATCAACCCCAAAACTATTATTGTCAGTGGAATGAGACTGCGAAGACATTTGGATAATTGGAAATTAGGTTTCCTAATCCTAAAAGAGTTTACGCTGTAGGCCTTATCATCAGTAATGGATCCTTCCAGGACTCATTTTGCAAATACAAAGTTCGTAGATGACCCTATGAAAATGATCTGTCAGTGAAATAAATCAATGCAAAATTCTGAATAACTCTAGTTTAGTATGTATGAATGAGTGCCTTGTCATTGACCTGTAACTGCTCGATGTTGCAAGCAAACAGTGCCCCCCCCCCCCCTCCTCCTGGAGGCGTACACATCTTAACGTTTCACGGCCCATACCCACCAGATGACATATGATGTGAGGGCTGCCTTAACCTTACGTCTGAACAATGTTACGCTTGTAGGATGTATAGAAGAGGTGGCTCAAACGGACTAGCCATGATTCCACTTGATACCCGTTTAACAGGTCGACCTCATTATTGCAGAAGATAAGACAACATCGCCTGCGTCATACGGGACCTTTGGGGTTCGTTTCTGAAGAGAAGCGTGAGTTAGGGGATTACGGCCTGCTTTCCGCGGATTTGGGGAAAGGTTTCTTTCTAATACCCAAACGTATCTAGGTCTAATTCTCACGGTTCTCATCAGTTGTTTTGACGCTGATGGTAGACTATCTCGTACTGGACTAGAACAGAATCACATGACTCACACACTGTAACATATTTCGTTCGTTCGTTCGTTCGTTCGTTCGTTCGTTCGTTCGTTCGTTCGTTCGTTCGTTAAGACCCTTGTAGTGCCGAGTTACTAGTGGCACATAGGTCAGCAATTTTCCTTACTTTTTCAGTATCAGGGCATTTTTTAAAGGGAGGGGTTGCCAGCCCTTCCCCTTTAACGTACTCGAGGCACCTCCGGGGAACACGGGACCCCATTTTACGTCCCTTCCAAAAGACGGGTTCTGCCCCAACCGAGATGCCCTGCCCAGGATTGAACCGGGGTCTCCAAGTTACCAACTAATTGGAACCAGGAGCTTAGCTGTCAGGCTGCTACCAGCTGAGATGCAGGGACATTCCCCGCGACACATCTAGTAAGTGACCTAAAAACATTCCGAAAAAAATTCTGGTAAAACTATCCTTTATATGCTATTCTCACTTGTTTTCTTTAGCTAATGTGGCTTACTCTTTACAAAGGGTTATTGCAATGAGCTGAACATACCTTTGAAGAGCGGGCATATCTTCCAGATGCCTAGCCCACCTATGCTGAGACACTGGCCCAAACTGGTCTCCAGGAAGAAGAGGGGAATCCCCGCCAGGAACAGCGTCAGGAAGTACGGAATGAGGAAGGCGCCTGGAGAGAGGGGCAGGGTTAGAATGCAGTTGTGCGAACTTCTGCAGGTCTACAATGATCACAGTTCCTTATCATCACAAGGCTTCTTTAGTTCGAAATTAGAACACATCACTGAAAGACAAAAATCTTGATACCTTGGAACCTTTTATGATATCAAGTACTAGTAAATGTTTGGATGCTGCAGGCTGTACCGTTAGATAAACACAAAATCATTCTTACTAAGTCTTCGTAATGTTCTCTTATACTAACGTTATGCTGTACCGTATTTTGTAACGAAAGTATTCATGTGATCATACTTTTAAGTGCACGTATTACTATCACATATTTTTATGGTTGAGGGAGAAATCTATTATATGATTTATATGTTGTGTTATTATCTTTTTGGCCAACAGATTTGACTGCATGCATGTTTTTAGCTTGTGCGTCGTCTCTGTTTTGAATACCCTCGTTGTATATCCACGACCTTTCACACATTAGACCATCGTCCCGTCTTGTTCGAAACAAGGCGGAACTCGACAAAAGAAGCATTATTCCCAGCGGTATTCAGGCCGCACCAGTAGATTCCCGACATTTGACCGGGCGCTATTGACTCTTGGCCTTTGCCGCTGTAGCTCCCCTCCCGGGTCAGTGACCTCGATGGAAAGTAGTGAGTTCTAAATGCCAAATGCATGCAAAGGCATGTAGGCGTACTCCAATGTAGTTTTGAAAACATCTGCTAGTTGTTAAAGACATTTACCCCCTAGTATGATTGTCCTTGTTGAGAAACAGGGTTGTCTTTAGCAATGTCTGTCGTTTGCGGTGAAACTTTGCAAACTTACGACACTTGTTTTCCCTGACGTCAGAATATGTTTTCAAAATTGACTGCAAGAGTATTCTTTTCTGTCAAACAAGAACATTGATCAATAATAGTGAATAGAATTTGAAATCCTGGTTCCTCTCCAATTAACCGTAATGTGAATCTTTCGTAAAATTCATAAAACGATGCAGAAATATTGCGACGTTGCATCAAGAGGTTCGTCTGCGATTTTCTCCTCATATAAGCTTAAAATTTGAGCGTGAATTGACAATATAGAATGATATAGATATATTAATGTATTCTCTTTTATATGGCAAATTGAACCTAACTACCGCGGAGTCTGCATTTCTTATTGACTAAGATAGACGATATATCAACGAAGGATGTAATTTCGAAGACAGCTTGATTATATGCTGCGGGAATAACTTTTACATGAAGGATTGCAGTCGTAATAAAACATATGTATTGGCAATAAAGGGAGCTGTGGTGATTTCTAAGAGCTTTTTATGTGACATTTACATGCAGTTGCCAGTGCATTAGCTATAAAAGAAAATAAGTGGTAAAATTGGCATGTGCTTGAGGAATTGGCCTCGGCTTACTAAGTAAATAGTTCAGCTTTATTGGGTTCGCCATACGCGATAGAAAGGAAAACGTGAGTGTGGTTATAGATAGAGAAAGGCATGTTGGAAACATCGCCTCAGCATTAAAAATTTATGATTGTCGTCTCGAACAAAGCTCGCTCAACAATACAGACAAACACCTCAAGCATCCGGAATTCTGCTTTTGTGTTGTTCTAATTTTGGCGAAAAAGTACAATGAGAAGAAAGATAATGATAATATCTTCATATCGTGTTGACATATGCCTTTTTTAAGCTATGAAGACAGAGCAGACAATCTCGTTACTTTTACTGCAAAGTTGACATTCTAAGCAATTTTGAATACGATTTTGATATAGATAAGAATATATATTAGTTAAATGTTGGGTGGAGACATCTCATGAATTCAGTTTCAATGGAAAGAACGGAAACTAAAATCAATATGAATACGTGGCCAGTGTAAGATTCAAATTCTCGCTTTGAAAGAAACAAAGACTTTCGTAATCATCAAGTCCACGATGCTCTTTTTTTTTCGTTTTCAGTCTCCAAAAATCAAACGCCCGTCAAGGTCAATGGAAGTACATTTAGGTCAATGGAAGTACATTTTTGCCATCAGTTAATAGTCAAGGTCAGCACTAGTTCGTCATGACAAAGCTAGTGTTGGGTACGGGAGCAAAGACAAATACAGCTGCAGGAACGCCGTCCTTTGAAGCAGTTTAAGAATTCAGAAATGGTTCGCTAGTCTTAAAAGCGGGACGGACGTTATTATGTGACCTGGCACAGCAGAGTGGAGAGACGGAGCGAGTCGGGTCTGGTTTGAGTCATAAAGACGGGTGGAGGCTAGTGCCGTGTTCACTACATCGTCCGTCCCACAGCATAATGAGAGGCTTTTAACACTGATTGCACCGCAATTTTCACCACTACTGCTAAAGTCAGGGGCACACCCTGAATACAAATGACTCCTGTCCGACCGCCTGCATCCCCGCACCATTTAGAACACGACATAAAGTATTTATACCATCATAAGATACTTCAATACTTTGTTTTCATCTGGAAATCGTTACAAGATGTACAAAATGTGAATGTGAGAAGACGTTTATGAACTCACCTCCGCCATTTTGATAGCACAAGTACGGGAACCTCCACACGTTGCCGAGACCCACGGCGAACCCAACGCAGGACAGGATGAAGTCCAGTTTCCCCGTCCATTCTCCTCTCTCGGGCAGGTCATCCTTTTTCGCCTCGGCTTCTTCGGGGTGGTTCTTCTCCGTGCCGTTCACCGCCGCCGCAGTCCCGTCCTTGTCGACCAGGACGCCGTCTGCAAGTTTGCCGTCCTCTTGGCTGGTCTCCATGTCTGCTGTTAGTGTGGAAATCGCGCGCTCCCCACCCGGCCGCTAGACCACCTCAGCGAAGCTCGTAGTCGCCCTGTCTAACGAAAACAGAAGGCGGTTCTCATTAAACCGGGAGATTACTCGAGTAAACACAAAGCATTAGTAGGTCAGGACTCCATTGCAAGTTTCGGTTTAACAAAGAGAGCGCACAAAAGGCGAAGAAGCCGTCTTTTTTCTCCCGGTGAAAAGAAAAGGTCTCGGAGCGCTTCTCTCTGACGTACAGGAATGCATATGTAGCTGCCCGAAATGACGGATCGACATTTAATGACTTTGAATGAGCTGCGCACGGATGGAATTTGCTGGGGAGTTACTGCGTTTGCATGATGAGAAGGCATACACACAGATATGGCGCACAAAGAACAAAATCAGCCCTGCAGAAACGGCGAACCAGCAAGTAGGAGTATTTGTTCCCTGGAAACGAAGTAGAAAACTGTGCTATTTGCGCTTTTGCTAAGCCATTGCATGCCATTGACTTCACGACTCCCTAGAGCGATTTCTGATAGGGAAACACAAGTATCTGACCCTGCGGACTGACCCACTGGCTTGATCTAGATTATCAGCGACCTGGCGATAACGGGCTCCGAGATATGATAAAAATCCTTGGATGTTTGGAACCAGATTGTTTCCGTACATACGGCACACATATGAGCCTGTATTTGTAGGATGCAGGAGCAGGAAAATAACACGTCCCTCATGCTCAGTGTCCTACATCCGCGCCCGTGCAACGAAAATAGTCGAGCAACACTTAACTGTGGCGACACCATAGTCAGATTGATGCTGTCACCGAACCGTGCATTTTAAGAGACAAAGGTCGTCTTGGGGTTGGAAGGCACGGCGAAACCATTTCGTTCTTAAGATTGCCTTCGTGAGCATTTGCGTTAGTCAACGCAAGTGATTGAAGACGGAAAGATAACATTCCAGGCAGAACACTCCCCTAAGCGGACGTTGATGGAAAAGGGTCCCCAGCTCTTTTGTGTTGACTTTTCACAGATGATGCATCAAACTAAGGAGTCAATGGAGGCCGACATTAGAAGAATGCGCCATGTCGCAAGGCTCATATTTGATCTTGTACACACGGTCTTAATCATAGTCCCCTAAATTTCCTTCTTCGCTTTTTGCAACCATTGAACTTTTTTTGGACAATCAAACATTAACTTTATTTATTTATTTTGATTTATTTATTTTGATTTACCACATTTTGTGGAAGGATTGACATAACAGGTGAACTATCACCTTTTCAAGATGTCATCCCAGACCGGACTGTAAGATTTGGACCATCGCACACCGGGGCATGCCCCTACTCTTTTTCGAAAGGTGTGGTGGGTTCTTTAACGTGCGCGGGGTGTTGCTCTCCCCAAACACGGGACCTCCATTTAACGTCCTATCCTTTAAAACTACTACGTTGGCCAGCTGCAGAGCCAACCATATCCCTCCTTTTTCGGCTGTGATTCTGTTCTGTACATTAGAGATGCTTTTGGGAGGTGTTCTAGCCTTTTAAAAGTTTTCCAATATGTACATCAAAGTTTTCCTGTACCCTGTTGTTACCAGTCATATGCTTTTGTAAGTAATGACGTCACGGTGAAGAAAACCACATAGCTTTTTTTCTGTGCTCAACAGAAAACATGTTATTCCATATTAGTGACTGATCAAACATATCTGATTATGCGTAATCATTCTCAGCCATACATGTGCTGAAGATCTTAACTCTTTTCACAGCAGCACCCCTGTCTTCAGTTATCCTTTCCCGCTATATTGTCATGGTCTCCGCACCATTCTTAAGTTTGTTTTGACTTCTTTCAGAAAACGAAAAGTTGCAGCAAGTCCAATGTTGTCCGCAGCAGGTCTAATGTACTTTATTTTCTTTCGTTTGTTCTGACTTCTTCCAGAAAACGAACGGTCGTAATATCAGACACGACTTTTTGCCTGGGACTACCAAGAAGGACATAGGTGTTTATCGTTAAGTCAGCTGTGACATACATGTACATGCAGAACACATATCCTTATCGGACCTACCCACATCAACTACGCAGTTTCAGTCATCCGGAATCCGAAAATGCATTACGATTTCGCTTACTGACAGCTTTAATTGAACAATTACAGTAAGTCCATTGTTAATAATTTCTTCGGTTGAATACGTTAACGGCGGATTTTGAAATTATTCCATCGATGACTTAACGCTGACAGTTTTAATTACTTTTCAGTTGGCGTCACAACACTAGATGTCATAATAAGAAGTTAATGGTCTGTGAACACTCGATAAACACCAGGAACATCTGTGCCATCATAGTTAAGGCTTTTATAATAACCTCGAGGCACAAATGAGTACTCTAGAGCGATTCAAGATATCCTCATTCGTACTGTACAGCAGGACAAGGGTTGATAGGGTGAAAATTGATCCTAAAGGGGAAGGTTTTGAGATCCATTACATATAAACACATGAAAAACACAGACAAAGATCTATCGAGTTGATGATTCGAGCATATAAAAGTAGAATCCAGGCGTGGATGAAAACGTGCTCTTGGTTGAAGTATCTTCCCAGCTCTTTGCCGTGGCGTGCTCTGCTCACGGACTTCCCGAGCCGCCGCTTCACGGTGCGAATCACGGGAATCACTGACGCACCTGCTAACGTCAGCTGATGCTCTCGATGCTCCGCTTCAATCCCGTTACGCGTTACGCACATTAGGACGAACCGAAACGGTCGCTCAAGGGCATTTCTCCCTCTCTTTGAAGTTCCCCCGCAAAGTTAACATTCAGGCGTGCAGAACTTCAGTTTGTCTCGCAGAGAAAAGTAGAGTAACATTTTGAAGGCGAGTTCAAATATTTCTAGGGATAAGAGGTTGCAAGAAAAAGTCTGTCTTATTCTTCGGCGAGGCCAGAAGGAAATGAAACGTTTTGTCAAGATAAATGTAGATTGCTTTAGTGGAAGGCCTGCAAAAAACACTGAAAGTAATAAAGCTATAGTTCAACAGTTGGCTAGAGAATATGAACATGATACATGAAATATCATGTATCGGTAATTCCGTTTCTCAAATTATCGTATCAATACTTGAATATTGCAAAAAATGTTCCTAAGACAATCTTTTGGAGAGAATAATTAGTTGAAAACTTCTTAATTATCGCTGCTCTTAAAATTCAAGCATACAAAAAAGCACAAAAAAACTATTTGAAGTAATGATGAAAGGCAAGGCGTTACATTTCTGTAATGTTACAGATGATTTGGTACGTACTAGTACTACACAAACCTGTTGATCCTACTTTTTGCACTTACAGACACTCCATCCACCCATAGTATTCAAAAGTTTTCATATTTCTTTCATAGTCCTCCCGCAGAGTGATAAACTCCACATGAGAAATCAATAGCAATGACTGGTAATGTTGCCTGAAATGTTTTCAATAACACTTCAACGTACATCTCGTCTTCCCATCCAAGTCTTTTACATGTGTCAGCCATTCGCATTTCGTTCATTTACTCTTGATTACCTTCATCAAGTATTCATGCAATCTCATAAAATGCATCATGTCCCTAATTACACCCCGCAAATTCGAAGTAGCGATGAAAAGGAGAAGTCCCATGAAAAATTCAGGAGCGCCAAGCTGTCTTGTAGCCGCGGGTATGATCCGAAGTCCGCCTGAAAGTTTTCCCATTACACGCACTGAGTCGTCTCACCCCGGCAAGGTCAGGCCTGACTGTCAAGCGTAACCTTGGATAACTTCTGTGGTCGAAACTAGGATACACAGGCAACTACAACCTCTGGGGTCATGAGAGGTGAAACGTATAGAGAAGAAATGTATTCGTCATATTCTGCTGTTGCGACGATAGACCATCTACTTGTAAAGGGTGTATACAGATGTTTAGCTGTCTAATCCACAAACGTAAACGATACTTATCTATCCTAACAGAAACATCAACATCTTGTGAGAGTCTGACAAGTTCAACTTTACATGCCATATTGCTGGCGTTTAAGCGAACATCAAGAATACCTTTACAAAAACGGTTGTGGAGTATTTCAACTACACAGTAATCAAAATATATGATACTCTGTTCCCATATATTAAGTAGTTTTCTTCAACATGGTGCGTTCATTTATAGGCAGGAATTCATAAAATCATTTATCAATAGCCCTGTCAACTGGGATCACATAAAACCATATCCTCTATATCCTCATCAATCTAGGAATATTGACACTCACGTGGCTGACAAATCTCTCTATTCACCGGAGTAAGTCCAGATATACCTCAACCTTGAGTTAAATGTAGTTGAATCATGACTGGGCGGCTATCACGACATACGGGGTTTGACCAGTCTGCAGGGCATGTCGATAGACCCCTGATTATCTGTGTATAAGTTGCTTCCCGTCAGCCCTAAATCCCATAGACCGGTATCAGCCATGGTCAGAAGAATGATTACAACCATCTGCTTGCATCTGTCCGTGCGACAACGTGGAGGATTGATCGCATTTTAAGCATGAAGAAAGTTTCCCGGTGTATTTCTACCCATTATAGTTGGGGTTGTCATCAATGTATTTTCTATAGTAGTAGTAGGATCATGTATGTTTTCAAAGACCTTTTAAATGTGACAAAGTACTTTTTTAGATTTATTCTACCGGTATCCAAAGGCAAACACAAACATGTCGATCTGTAGACTTTGTGTTGATGATACATTTTGTATTCCTTATGTTAGCTGCGACGTTAAGATGTTAGTCAAAAACACTGTTCAATACAGGTAGCACAGTTTGGGACACTGTTGTAACATGGTTGAACAAATCAATGCAGCTATATACGAATCTCATGACTTCCCGTTGAAGGCAGAAATTTACTGGGCTGCACCTAATCAAAGAACAGCACAGCGCGCTGCCTACATTTTAAGGGATGATCCCCTACACGGCTATCAGATACAAATCGCATTCCACATCGATCAGTTCATCAGAAAAGATTATATCACTAATCCGCACACAACGTGATGTGTTTTCACAGCGAGGAGAGCAAGTCCTGCCGTGCGTTTGCGGTCGTTTTTCAACTCACCGCAGTTCATCTTGGCGTTTTCATAAGACGTTTATAACAAACATGCAGAATTCGTGAGATGCAACAATGCTGTGAATTCGCATATACGTACAATGCCACACACACACTTTGATGAGTAAAAGTATGGAATGACTGCTCATATGGGGGTTTATGATGTTGATAAAATTGAAGCATTTGTCTTTATTTGTCTTTATTAGTGCCAAGATGGGTCATCAGTAAAGCAAGCTTGTAGCTTAAAGGTTCGACGATGTAACGAAAATGATGTAGATAACCTGTTTATGAACTCAGATGCAATTCAAGTGCAATTATGCAACTGAAAGGACTTGAAGGTCCTATTCAACTTCATTCTAAAAGTTTGCGACTCAGGTTTCCCTTTCGTTGAAGTGTAATCACAAGTTATATTATGTCAACCATGTATTTGCATAGATGTGACTATTACATTTTAGCTAGATAAATCCCAAGAACTAGTTTTGTTAGATAGAAAGCTGTCATGTATGTGATGTTCGGATGTTCTGACGTACTTGTCGCGATACCAAATGGAGCGTACAGCATGTGACCAGCATAACGTTAATCCTAAAATATACGTGAGCTTGAGCTTTAACGAGTCATTCATGTTTGTCGAAATCATCTTGAGTTGTTTTTTTATGTTTACACAGTAATAATATTTACACAATAAAGGTACAAGCTTAATACAAGCTGTCCACGGTCATTAAGCTAAGGCATAAAACCTTTCCATCAGATGTTGTCACATTAGATTACGACATTCTTGTAAACTTTTCTTGTAAATAGAAGCTATTCTTCGACCTTTCTTACGAAATATTGAATAACTTTGGCCTTTCTTTTCAAATATATAGGAGAGTGTGTTGTATTCAGACTGTCCTGTGTGAAAGATATTATCACACACAGCACGAATAACCTTGGCGAGTATCTCCGGGAGTCCTGACACTACTTATCTGCGTTTGATGGAAGAGGACATCAAGAGAGGATTCTCTTGTGCTCAAACAAAGTGCCCGAACGACGGCAGTTCCATTTCCCCTTGATGCTAAAATGGGTTTCCTAACCACGAGGTCTTCAATTATTCACAGATCCGTTTTGTGATCTGTCGGCGATCAATGGCAGGAGCGTACGGGGGATCTGCCTACTACCCTGTCTGTAATCATCGGCTCAGCGGGAGTCTATCTCTCATCATTTTGTACTATTAACCCGCGGATATGGAAACATTTATCGACCTTACAGTGCCGAGCTGTGAGATGGGAAGGAGGCGCTAAGTACATCCATCTCCTGCAGGGACGTGGCAGAAAAATAAGTCCCGACTCAAAAGCTGCTTCGTCACGCTGTCGGATCCGAGGAGAGCTATAAAGTTTGCATGAGAGACGGCAGGTGTTTCATAATAAGTTGTTGAAAATATCTTCTATCAAACAGAGGTTATGAAGAATACATAATGCATCAAATTTTGTCTTCGGATTTCTATCAAATTTTAAATACCATTTTAGCACTTACAATGATGCTGCCTATGGAAATCCATGTTCAAAATCAAATCAATCTGTTATCAAATGGTAAAATTAATATGATCAGCCCCTGATTAACTTTATCGACATAAATCAACATCCTCTGCATTGAAATAGATGAAGTACCGCTTAAGCCGATTCCCGTATATCTTGCATCTGTTAGATGTAGATTATAACTCACCGCTATCGAGGTCAAACTATCATACATTAATCTGAGAACAGCAGAGATTTGTCAACGAAAACAAACCGCAGTCGTTCTATCTTATCTCATTGAATTTCCTTTGCTTACAGCGAGAAGTCAGTGCCATGAATTTCTTTCTCTCTAAATGATCGCCCAGAGTTTCTCGTGACGTGAGACATAATGATCGTTTTGCAACCTCTTAGGCTCTGACGTCAATGGCGCTAACATAACTGCAGGACTGAATGTTTTATCAGCCATTCTGTCAGAGTAATGGAGAGCGTTCTGCATTGAGAACCAGGCGTTAAGTATTATCTTCATCAGCAGAGGACAAGAGTACGGGGGCAAATGACTTGATAAATCACTGGTGAAGATGGATTCAACGTAAGACTATGGATAACTATGTAGCTGTCAACGTTTTCGCTTTTAATTAACTATTGCAACCGTGTGAATCTCTAGAAAAAGTTATCTAACTGAAAAGAATGTGCCTGCTACTCCTCTATCTATCAACTTTCCTAGTGCCGATTGGGAAGGCGCAATGGAAAAATGAAATGATCTAAAGCAACAGCTGGTATTTTATCATAATACCTTTCTCCACATATAAGACATAGCACTCAACAAAGCATTAGACTATGAAATGTGCATTTGCTCCTACTTAAAGAAAATCATCATTGACTCGCACCATCGCCCCCCCCGTAAAATACTCCCAACATTTAGTATGCCCCGTACAAACCGCGCCAGCGCCGCTTCAAACGCTTGGCGTCCCTTGAAAGCTTTTATCGAAGACGCAATTTGCAGCGCTAATGTGAGCAGCAACAAACGGCCTCCCACGGGAAGAGTAGATCTTTTGTAGCGAGCGGCATGGAAGTTTGACTTGTAATTAGTGTTACTATAAAGGAAAACACAAACTTTATAACCTTATTACCAAAAGGAATGTACACAAAATATGAACTTCTGGTTACAATGCCAAATTTCCGTTGTATTTGTAGGTTGGTACTCTCGCAATTGATTTTGAGATTTTATGTGAAACTTTGTCAGTAAAGTACTGCACTAATACAGTGCGGCATCTTATTGTTCCTGTGACCGCCAGATGAAAAATGCATACGCAATTTCAGACTCGTTTCACACAGCAAAAACGGAATCAGTCTTTTGTGGTCACTGGTCATGTCTGCCATCACTGAACATGTTGTTGTTCGCCCTGTAGTGTCCAGTGGTACAAAGGTCAGCAAGTTTCCCTGCTGCTTTTGTACCAGGGTATATTCGTACAGGGAAGGGTTGCTAGCCATTCTCCCATAACCTGCTCGAGGCATCTATCTCTCCAACAAGGGACCCCTTTTTTACGTCCCTTCCAAAAGACGGGTGCTGCCCCAACCGAGTTGCCCTTTGTGCGCAAGATTCGCCAGACCGGGGTCTTTCAGTTACTGACTAAGTGTACCCAGGAGTTCAACAGTGAGACTGCAACCAGCTTAGCTACAGGGACAGCCATCTTCACTGAACATACTTACAATATAATTCGGTCGTCCCTGATCGTACGTTTTGAACACGTCACAGGGACCCTTGAAAGTTTCTGTATGACGCACGGCACTGAGTTAAGGTATGCACCCACCCGCCCTACCGGATGGGTTGATGACGTTGTGAATCTATTTTGACCCAGGCATAACAAATTGTGCAATTATGGCAAGTACAAGACGTCATGCTCCGGAAGACAGCATGGTATGGAGAATGGAAAGTACTAATCACTGTTTTCAAACCATCATTAGACGTTCCACGGTTATTTGCACTGTAGGAATTTCTGAATTGATCCTCCGCAACGCTGTGAAATTAAACGTAATTCTGTTTTCCACAGATGTGAGCACGCTTGTTTCTTTACTTGTACTAATGAATTCTATCATGTCTTAGAACGTATATGCAATATATTATCAGACAAAATGCTATCGTCAAACCACGTTCGTACCAGTGACATGTACTGATAAATTTTATCATGTCTAGGAACGCAAATGCAATACACTGACAATATGCTATCGTCAAACTGCGTAACAGCTTACATTATTAGTATGTATGTTTGAGAGGCTTTGAACAATTTCCGATATAATGTATATCCCAATTCTCTTAAGCATTTACAAATGTGAAAGGAATTCCTTATAACTTTCTTTGCAGACAATGCTTTTAGACGACACTATGTACAAAAAGGTGTGTTTTATTCTATTTCTATGTGTGTACATGTATATGCTTTGCACAAAGCGTTTAAAGACCAACATGCCTCGTGCTAAAGAACGAGCTAGCTATAGTCTCTCTGGGCCGAGAGAGCCTGAGTATTAAACTTGAAATTTGACCTAGAATGTTGCATCTGGATTGTACCATACCGTATTTGTGCATTTAAGTCCCAGTCTCTTAGACTGACAGACAGACCATATATGTGCAGTGGCAGCAGCGCTGATATTTTGTCGGACTATAAAGAATATACAAAATATATTTCGTTACGACGCTGGCGCTTCTAACTTCAAAGCTCCCGCGGATCTTTTGGAGTTGATTGATAGCGTGTATGACGTGTGCAACCTGTTCCCCAGTACTCCTGCACCGGGCTCTAATGTGACACCATCCACTGTTCGGTCAGCCATTGACGTGGAGCGCAAATGGGCAAATACGACTACAGCGATGGCAGATGTCCGCTATTATCCCTAGCAGGGAAATGCAATCAATTCAGACCGAGCAAATCGGCCGGTACTTGGGAACAGCATATCAGTCGTGAAAGTCAAACAAGGTCATACGACAAAGTTTAGCGGCGTATTTAGATGCAGCTTTGATACTTTATGGTAGGATTTGTATCTTGCGGGTTGCTAAGCTGCAAGCTTATGCTTCAGTGAAGAGTGAAGAGAATATTTCCGTTATCATTGATTTAGGCAGACTATCATACTATGGGTACCTTAACTACATTTTCTGTGATAACTGAAAAATGCTTTTATACGATCATATAGCAATATATAGCTACACGGAAATAGCAGCTAAAGTGCTTTAGTGATAAAGTTTAGCAAGTTTTGACGTGTATGCATGACGGTGGTAATTAATTGGATATTCTACTGTAGAACCAATTGTACACGTACACAAAAGTAAGCCTAGGAATAATCCCGATGTTTCAACCCTCACCTCATCCTCGATTAGCAAATACCACGAAACATCCCTTCGAGGCTGTCTACACAATATTAACCATGATACCCGTAATTTTTAGGGTATGATCGGCACCAAGATGTCCGGTAAGAAAATCCCATTGCCGCCCTAACTCGATGCGGTTTCCCGCCGCATACAATCTCCTTACGACGCAAATGGGATGTTCTGGTAAACCGAAAGGCACACTGGCTGAGTTTTATCATCAGTAGAATTCAATTTCCATGCAAGGGTATTCCTAATTGTATTACTAATAATCGAATTTAGTCATTCGTTCGCTTTTTTTTCAATTTGTTCTGTTTTGGTGTGCCTGCCAATGGTGCTGGGAGCGAAAGCCTCAAGGAAATTCACCTAATTGCCATTAACTCCTTTTTCTGTATTTGTACACCACGTACGTACCACGATGAGTGATAGAATTGATGATATGATTTAGACAACTCAGTGTCTAAGACGCTTTCCGAACCCCGCACACATTTTGCACAGCCACCACAGATTCAGCACCAAGGAGAAGAGGCATCAAAAGCTCATGGACTTGCTGATGAGCTGCGTCCGTCGCGCCTGGGCTTTACTCTAATCACATCAGCGGAGCATGGCGGCATCCTGTAGAACTCGACAAGGTATTACTCTGCCCTGCATGCGGCCTGCAGATAAAGCTCAGCCGGGTAACGCAGGTCTATCCTTACCGAGGATTTGGGAAGAAGAGGAAATCGTCCTCTATGGGCGGTGCTAAGATAACCGCGCGGCGTTAGTTTGTATGCCGCCGCACGCCAGTGGGAATGTTGACTTACCATAATCATACCTCAGGTGGAAAGTCTTCCGAGGGAAGTTCACAAATTTGCGCCTTGGCTTATCTCCGTGACCTGGGCATGGAAAACATGTTCATCCAGGCGGTACCAAACCACCAGCATCCCGGAAATGAAGTCAAGGTGAACGCAGACGTGCATGGGTGGTATAAACTCTGTTCCCTTCAAAGAGGAAAACTTCAAAACATGACTTTAGAGGGAACAGTGGAAGGGAATGTAAGCCGCTTTGAAAGTAGGCATCTGCAATTCACTCATATTTCAGCATAACATCAGATACCCTAGATGTTCTTTTTTTCTCTAAAATACCACTATAACAGGTGCAGAATCCAGTAGATAATGATGATGATCATCATTGCATCCAACATGTGAACATACAGATATCGTAGATTTCACAGTACAATAAAATCAAAACTTGCTCATTCCGTCGAGTGTACCGCCGGACTTAAGCTAAGTGCGTCGCAAGGTTACAGAAGATCGACCGCTTTCTTGATTGTTTTTTTTTCATACCCTTTCAAAACTTTCATAGCAACAGAGGCGCCGTTTCAAAAGTCTATATGTAAGGTCGACACAGGGTGTTGGAAGTAAGCCTTCGAAAGTTTTGCCAAAAAGCAATTACATATAAAATGTCAGACGGAACGAATTGCCGACGTTAGGCAGTGTTCAAGACTACACCTGTGATCTCAGTAGTATGGCTGCATAGCAACCTGCGTGTTGCCTTGCCATGTGGAGGTGAAGTTGAGTAAAGTCAGCGGCAACCAAGCGGATAATGTTAGTCCTGGCAAGCGCCTGTGAGCTAAAGTGAGTCCGTCAATCATGGCACCCAAGACGCCGACAACTGCGGCGTCGTTTTGGAATACATGGCGGGAATGGCTGGTTGGGGACAGAATACCCACAGAGCTTGTCTGTTCAATTACGAGACCAGCCCATCTTGCCGTCCGAGCCCACCGAACGACTCCCCCGGGCGGCGGATGATGGATCTCCGGCCGGTATCTACACATCGTTATCGCGCTCGCGGAGGATCATCCCAAATAGTGGCAGATCATTTTTTCCACAAGACGAAGATTACACGAGGGTGGCCCTGGAGATATGAACCTTCGTGTCGTCCAATCTGTGCTATTACTTTGTGCTTGATAAACGAAGCATCACCTAAACGTATGGATATGGCGTTCGGTTCGTTCTAAGCTATTACTTTGCGCTTGATGAAACAGGGCATCACATGGACATTTATAGAGAACGTGTACTTTTTCATAAGGGAGTACGTTATAGATACGAAGCGGCATGGCAGCGGGTGATTGTGAACATACTGTTTAATGGTACCCTCCCTGTTTTACGCAACATTAGTCCCCTTAACGAGAGAAACCCCTCGTGTGGAATCTCAGGTTCTATCGCGCAGGATGTAAATTATCAGCAGGCAGTGGTTGTGAAAATTAGTGAAGCAAAACACATTATTCTCCCAAGTACTAAGCAATCATGACACGCACTATCAATTCAAATTTGTTGATGGCCCCTTCCGCACCATTTTACCGCACAAAAGCCAGAAAGTACGCCGGGATTTTAAAAGAAGAATCTACGCTGCAGCCTGTTGATTTCAAGAAGGAAGACATATCTGCAGTGGGAAGACTCAAGAGCTGTTGCTGCATTCTTAACCGACCTACTGATTTCCTTCATGGAACACCAGTGCATATATTGTTTGAACATATATCTTGTATACGCAGACTTCGAAGAGAGGATAAACCAAGACAAGATATAAAACCCAATGGATCCTACCTGTTATCGCTGTTCCCCACAGGCTACGAGTTCATGACCAGCAAGCCGATTCTTGAGCGCGAGCAATGTGACGAAAGTAAAGAGCGAGAGCGTTGCGTCTTCGCTCTCAGCTTGTAGCCCGTCTTTTCCCTCCTTAATTTCAGTCTCTCAACGCGCATGCGTTGTCCAATCAACCCGTGTTTTCGAATGCCATCGCTTCATACTTGAATGTCATCAGAGGCATAACGTGTCCCATCGTCAGGATAGAGTAGCCTCCATCAGGCATTCCTGCGGGGGTATGGATCGTAGAATTCTGCTAAAAGGGGAATATTTGGCCAGGAGAGTCACTCCGTGCGAAGGTTAACATTTCCCCCTCCTGGCCAATGAAACTCTATGGTAGCCAGACTCCCATGCAGCATTACTCCCCTTTCAGCCAGCGTAGTTAGTCTGGTAGAGACTAAGGATAAAGCATACCTGACACAATTTGTAACCATCTGCACTTGTTTTGGGGGCAGATATATATAGCGATACTCAATAAGACATAAGCGCTGCTTGGAATGAGGTGATCAGCAAAAGTAGATGAATAAAATGGCACGAACCAGAAGGCATAGCTATTGACGAATTCGCAGTGAACCGCCTCTGATGATAACCGTAAAAGTGAATTCAAACTATGCCCAAATTTGCAAGACATACCCCAGCCGTTATATCTGATAGTGTAAGATCAAACGCGTCTGAGTAGACATGCACCATGGCAGAGCTGGAGGCAAAAACAACTTAATTAGTAGCAAAGGATTAGAAGCCAAACAACCATTTGAAAAATTTAGCGGGGGATAGAAAGGGCGCTCATGAATATAGAGTCCTTACTCGATCTAAGGTAATTGGAAAGACAATTAAAGTACTGCTAAATTAGTCAAATGTATCTTAAGACCTACCACGATTTTTAAGAAATAGAATAATTTCGGCATACTTACATCATGCTACTATCATATATGGTGTATCTATAACATTGTACATTCTTAAGTCCTTTGTGCTTAGCATCCAGCTTTGGTAACCTTTAACGTTATGAAACGCGGAGGATCAGAGATTCGTCATGTGCTGGTCTCGGGAGACGGTAAACTGTCGGCGACAGAGACGGAGAAACCGTGAAACCGATCTGCGGTGGATTATAGGATAGGCGTGTGAATGACAGTGGCTCGTACATCCCTGCATCTCCCCGAACCAGACGAATCCCCTGCCAACTGGAGATGGATTCGCTTCCCAACATCACAAAAGACAGCTATTGGTACGGCTGATGAGGCGTAAGCTCCCGATCGAAAACGAGCCATACCTCAGATAACGGTAAGATGAGAACCAGGGCTGCCACAGCGGCAACCACAAACTGTAGTCATGTATCCAAGGGCGAAAATGTCATCATGAAAAAAGAGGTGGATCCATTCTGTACGCGTGGAAGGAATGATACAGCTTTCTTAAAGTCCGGTCTTTGGTTCATCAACGACTTTCAAGTATCAAAACCTAGCCGCGAATCTTTGATTTCTACGGCATAAAATCCAAGTTGGCGTGTCCAATCGGCCGAAGATAAGCCGGTTTATTCCCTCAAAAAGGATGAAAAGTTCTGCATGTAATGTACCCTTGCAAATCATAATATTCGCGGCACTCGGTGAAGATGTGCATGTACGTTTGAGGTTCACACAGACATCGGAGCAGTCCTTGGCTACAGGGCGGAAAAATAGATATTCAAACACTGATATTCAACGAAGTGAAAAAGATATCTAGAATCCGCAGGACTGAGGTTTTTAGTATGCTGAAAGCTTCTTCAACGCGCCTTCTCTGTGCATAAACCATCAATCCATGTCTCTAACCCGCTAAGATGGGCCATAATTGAGCTTTCTATCAAGTAATATATATGCTGTTTCTTTCCCTGCATAGGAGTCTTTTCCCGGTTTAGACTATATGTCTGCGATAGTGACTTTCAGTATTATTTCGTAACGTTACCCATTTGTAGATATTACCCTGCTGCTGTCTGTCCTTTGTAAATAAGTAGAAGTGATCTAGGTACATGAGATATTTCACATATCTTTGGAAAAAATGTTTTTTCCCTTAAATGCTGTTGTTGCATATCTACGTACTACCTAATTATAAGGTCTTCAAAATGCATTGCCAGAAAGACAGCACTTATCTAATCAATCAAAGCCTTATCACTCTCTTGTTAGATCTTGTAGTTTTAGTTTTTAGACGGATGATTTCATTTTGGAGCCACATTCATGTATAAGATACACACTCCGCAATAAGCACGATATGAATGAATGAACTCTGTTGCTCGACAGTTGTACACGGCACAATATATGGCAACAACGACTACGCAATCAACACATAAGAAAAAGACTGAAGATAATGAGAACGGATCCACGCACATCAGACATCATGTTGATCCCTGTAGCTGGCGGAGACAGTGTTCCGGGATTATTGTTCAGCTGTCGCCACTCAGTCTGCCTTCATATTGTATCGACAGGATTCCTGTACTACTTTAATAGGCCTTGATAACGTCTTTTAACGATACGCCTGTCGACATATAACGTTAATACCTGATTCTAACAAAGAGCATAGTCGCCAAATTTATAGCTCTATCATCGATCTAGAGCACATGATACTCGCGCTTTAACTTTATAAGATCCTATTGACCTAGAAAAAGAAAGAGAACTTTGCTTATGTTAAAGCTTCTCCGTTGTCAACAGAGAGTGATGAGAGAGGCTTGTATTTCTTCCCTTGAGCCGTGGTGGTTTTAACGATACAGTGAGATACATTGAAGACGGTCTGTTGCCACTGAAAATAAAATGATACTGGCAAATGCCACCGTAACACCGCCTAACCGATTATACATGTTAAGAATGTCATTTGTATGCTTATACAGAGAGATTTCATAAACTGTTAATATATATGATTATGACACAGACTGACAAAGACAGGACTTTTGACGTGCCAATGGTAAAAGACTCAGCATCATGAATCTAGTGAACGGCAATAACTAACAACATGCTTTGTCACTATACAATGCAGAGAGTGTGCTTGCAGTATAGACAATGTTACCATACCTAGAATGTCAAATAACCGTTTGCCACCAGACGAGTACCGGGCTGTTAAGTTGGGTAATCAGGTTACCATTCCCTGGGTCAAAGGTTACAAGCAAAATGGCGGCGCCCTTGGTGAGAAACGCGTTTTTCATGTCCAGAAATCGTTTGGCAAAACCAGCCTTGGTTGCCTCTTCACATGCTCATAAAGGTATGAGATGTTAACTAGAGTTTGTACTTAAAATTATCTTTCAAGTAGAACTGTCATGTATAACCTGTAGACTTCTAGAAGAGCATGGAAATCCTCGAGAAAATTATCACGTCGTACTAGAGCCTGAAGATAATTTGGTTAGGGTACTAACGTTCCTGTCCATATAACGTTCGCGCCGCGTGCCTGCGAAGCTGGTGTGTTACGCCGAATGGCGGTTATACCGGCTATACAGATACAGATATGATTATGAAGGATTCAATCATACATGCTGTAACCCCCCCCCCCCCAAGTGAATTAAGTATGAATGATGTTTTGCTTGTTTGTGTGTCTGTTTGTGTGTGCGCGCGTGCGTGTGTATGTTTCTGACAGCTAGATCTAGTGTGTTACTAGTACTTGCCTTTATACGGCCTATGATACAGATACAGACAGCAAAGCAATAAATAGATAAAGGCTATTAAAGAATCGAGTTTTTAGGTCACATTTAAGCTCTGATGACTGCAATTTATTGCAATAAGAGGGTGATGTCTGCCATCTAACGTTAGATCTCTGACTAACTTGTTGTTGTAGACCATAATTTTAAGAGGTACATAATTTTTGTGTCAAATAACTTTTATTTCCTGTCATCCTTTGCTAGGTCTACTTCAGAATGCAGTGGCCGCCTCAATGAGATGCTGTGTCTGTGGGATCACGACAGGACGTTCAGAAAGTGAAGAAAATAGCTCGCAAGCTGAGTAAGTAGCCTTTATCTGTGTTGGTATAAGTAACCAATACATGTACATATGTCTTTGGTGTCTAAGGAATTATTCAATATCACAAAGATGCACATTGTCCTCAGGCTACCTTCATCACTATATAATTGTAGAGGAGGCACAAATTGTAAGACCACACCATGGCTGTTGACAAGAATACTAGTACCCTGTCAATAATGCAAAAGAAATCTAGATTTTATTGGCAGGAACAATAATGTTTATAACATGGAATAAGATAATTCTAGTACATTACCGGTATGTCCCAGTTATATCACACATGAACATCAGGGGTTCATCTAAATTGGGAAAGAGGGGCGCTGCGCCCTCTTGTTTCAGCCCAGCGCCCCCTTGTCGAATTCAGATATTAGCTTAATCCCCAGCATACAGACTTCCCTCAGCGATTAATTCTTCCATAAATACATAGAATTCGCTCCCTCGCCTGTGTGTGCTCCCTCTAGTTTAATTTTTCTAGAAAAACCCCTGAACATTATATTGACCTCTGACCACTCTTGCATTTATGTGGCTGTAATAGATTTCTGAATGAATTGTTTCTATCATTAGATATTTTATATACATGTAGGTACAAAGGAACTTGCAGCCATTAGACCACGTACCATTGTTTCAAGTCTTTATCATACAAGACATATATGTTTGATACGTCCCATTCAATAGACAAATTCACCTACATTCTAGGGAGAGACTGTGTACAAATAACTAAATTCATCAAAGAATGTCTAGACCTTAGAACCAATTGTGTAAATGATACGTTGGACTCAACATGTTGATTTACTCATATCTATTCATATACATTGATGTATAGGTTACTTCATTTGTATCCACTTGACTGTATGTATAGATGTAGTTGACCTTATATTAAAGGTCGCTATACTTTTGTTGTGCCAGTAAAGATTTCTGTACTAATATGTTGCTGCCTTTTTCGGAGGAATCTCTTATAGTTATAACATGTTGTTCCCCAGACAGTCCCCTTGGACCCTGATGAGTGCCGTGTGCGTGGTTCGGCGTCCGTTGATCGCGGCAGAGTTGTCGGACGTTGAACAGAGATATAAAGCCCACCTGGAGCAGTTATTCCTGGAGACCAGCGTTCTATCAGACCATGAAATACAACTCATGGAGGAAACGTAAGGCACAGATACTGCAAAAATGATAGCACTGGTGTACCTGACCTAAAATTCATTACATTTAAAAATATCTAGAGCACTGGTACACAATGTAAAATGAAATAAAGCAGAATGTCAGCAAAACAAAATTACAAAGCCAATGCCATCCTCCAGAGCTTGAAATCTGAAATTTTATAGCTAACTTCAAAAATTAAATGAAAAAGTTTTTTTTTACATTTTTCAGACACTTAAGATTCTGTATATAAATCATGAAGTGTACAATTGTAACTTTACATAATGTAGGTAACTCTACACAAATATCTAGGTGCACCAGTTATAGTGTATCCATAGTCAAACATACGGTGTGCAGCTCCAATTTTGGGTGTACAAAAAACTTCAAATGCACCCAGTATGTTGAGTCCTGGAATACTAGCCTGGAAAATCTCATCTTATTCACAAAATCAAAGGCGTAGTGTTGTACATATAGCAGAAGTTAGTTATTTTCTTTTCTTGTGTGGCAGCCTGCAAGATACTTATTATCACAGTTATTGTCTTTTGATTAGTGCGTTTCCATCTTCATTTGTGTAGTGTACTTTCAAGGTGTTGTTTAATGCATTGTTATGAGGTCCCTCATGAGAAATATGAGAAATATTTGTTGCAAATGCATTTCCCTTCCTTCATGCTTCACTGTCTGTAGTAAGCACCATGAGATTACCAACTGTCCTCATAATAATATTGTAAATTATGAGATACAAAGTAAAAAACATCACCATCATACAAAAAATACACAATTTTTATTAGTGCACTATTAGATAACAAACAAGTAGATGTATTTGAACTGTTTTGTAACTTTATCTATTAAACCCAGAAGATTTTCTTGTATCATTTCTTGTTTTCTAACTGCGTATTCTCATGAATAGTTGCTTAAGCCTTGCATAAATTTTCCCCGCCATGAATCAGTTACATGTTCAATGATGTCACATTTTCTTTGAGGTTTAGTCCAGATTTACCATGTTCCTGATGTATCATTACAGAGTAAAACTGAAGAAACGTCAGAGAATGGGGTATGATGATGATGAAGATGGTGCGCTGGTCCTGGCTGCAGATAAGGAGGACATGGCAGCTGATAAACTCCAGGAGTTCCAACCTGCTGGTCGCCTTACAGGTAAAGTGTTGTATATAATTTGACTAATATGTGCTTTCTTGCTTTGTTTTCTTGAAATGCGTGTACATCATGTACTTGTGGCATCGGATGGCAAAGTGGCGAGGATAGCTAGGTGACACTGACTTGATTACATGAATGACAATTTTTGTCCATAATTTTCCACAAAGTGACCACACAGCTGTAAATTGTACAAATAAATCAGAAAAAGAAGAATATATGTGTACATTGCAAACAAACTATCAGAAAATGGATACTAATGAGTGAAGTCTTCAAAAATCAAAGATGTGAAAGATGTGCAAGAACAAAAGTTAAGAATTTATTGTTTGGTATACCATGCTCTTTGTGTTCAGTCTTTTTTTTTTTAACCTTCCCGATGACTTAGATTTATTTCATAATGAAGGCAACTTTTTTTCCAACTTTTTTTTTCATGCTGGCATCAGTTTTTGGGTGTCCAGAGGATGTCATGTGTAGAGTCAAATCAGTAAAGGCCTAAGGAGTATAAACTCCATGCTTTAACAGGATAGATTGTCAGCTATGTTGATGTTCCTTACAGAAGCTGACATGACCACCAACAGAAGCAGCCAGCTGAGGAAACTGAACGTCCCACTGTTCCTGCTGGTGAAACAGAAGCTGGGGAACAAGGCTGTGTGGATGATGCCACAGGGCAGCAGACAGGAGGGGGAGACTCTGAGACAGGTATATCATGCTGGAGTAGAAACATAAAGAAATATTTTGCCCAAAAAGCTATATTCACATAACCCACAGTATGATTTTTTTCTTATCAGAAATACTGTAAATGCCTTTAAGTTCATGGAGATTTAATGTCAAGGAAGGGAGAGAATGTAGTGTTCATTGTGGTTTAAAGTTTGCAGTTGAAACAATGGGGTAGGCAGGCAGAGGACAGAACAAGCATTTTTGAGGTGGTTTTAAGTTTGTGGTGAAGAGGTTACAGTGAAAACCGTGAACATTTAACCACCACGAAGATTTCAGAAAAGCATTTTCGGTGTGGTTTTAAGTCGCGATGAAAAGGACCATCGCCGCGAATACCGACATAAAACCGCAAACATTTCAACATTTAAAGTAGTGTTACAAATGTATGTCGGAAGCTGAAAATAAGACAAGAAAGGCATGGTCATATTGTAGTCTGTGAGGCAGACTGTACACATGTAGTTCACCTTTCCTGTGATGTATATCCACCCCTGCAGAGTCTATAACAGACTACAATCATATCATGTCCAACCTGACAGCATCTATCAAAACATGGTCAGAACACAACCAGAGCGCAAAGACCTTTCAATTTCCCAGCGATCGCTCAAGCAGAAATGCCATTATCATCCCCAAATCCCAACCATCGGAATCCAAACTACTCTCGCTACGGAAAACTGATTTCAGCCACCTGTAAATTGGTCCGAGGTGTGTGAAATCGCGATTCAATTTCTCCGGTGATATTCTCATGTATATTTATTGCTTTTTTTATAACCTGCTTAACCCTGTAACATATTGTCCCGGCAATAATTTTCAGGCTGACATGAAAGGCGATGTGCGAGACCCAAATTGTTACTCCATCTCAAACACTTCACTTCCCCTCTGAACTGCCATCTGGTGGGAAAAACAGTTCGTTAAGATGCAAACATAAAATACAGCATAATTGTCTGTCGGTGATAACAGCTGCTATTAGTCAGCAGAAGAAGACTCAGCTTTTTGATTGTTAAAGAATGTACATTTATGTACAATCAATGGAAGTGTCAGGGAAAATTCACGACTCTGCCCAGGCTTCTGTGTAATTTTCCTTTTTATGTATGAGATGGTGACTTCGTATACGGGGTTATGAATGATAAAATGTGCACGCATTTCCAACAAGGAGGGATTGAATTTAGATGTGGTGTTCATACTGAATGTAAGCTGGTTGCGTAGTGTTCAAAGAAGTGAACCGTGCCAATGTGATACAAGCTGAGGTTGTGACATGTGTTTAGTGCTGAATGAATAGATTCATCATACAGTGTAGCTTTCTCTAATACTGCAAATACTGAAGATACATGCATCTGAATGAACAATTTGAATAGCGAGTACAGAAGAGCTTATTATTAGCTACAATGTATTTCGCCACTTGAACATATTTTGAGGACCAACTGTACAGTTGGTTTTATATTGCTTGTACTACACGTATGTATTCACATGAATTTTTTGTGTTGCCAAAGAAATATCTACTAGTAGGAAAGTTTGTTATTGTATTTTTTATCTACTTTCCTCCTACAAACCAGACCTCAAATATGCCATCCAGAAGACTGTAGATGCATACAAGCCTAAATGAAATATTGAGTTTCAACCCATTGCTGAAGTCACAAGTTTTAAGTGATGAGCCATCTAAATGGTAATGTTGCCTTGGTCCCTTATGGATCTAAGGAAAACTGCAGGAGGTCAGCTAAAATTTGGTACACATACTTAATGTATGGAAACATAGCCCAGCTATCTTCCGTGGTAACTGATGTATACAAATGTATATCACTTCATGTAATTTCCCTCTTAGGACCTGTTGTGAACAGGTACTTAGCCTGGCAGGTTATGCCCTTGTTGGTAATTGCAGCAGTAAAACACGGATGCCTCAAAGATACATGGTCCTCTATCTGCACAGCCAAACCACCTACTCACATATGTAAGAGTCCTAGAAAACCATTACGTAGCCCATTCTTGATTTTTCAGGTACACTGCAGGTAGTTGTAGCACTTATCATGACTTGTTAGTGTGTTTTGCATCAAGCTTCAGACTGAAAATCAAGGACATGTACTCTGTGTGCAGAAAATCTCTGATTGTTACCACCAAATTTTCAATGGTTTGAAAATGGTTTGAAAATGGCCCAGAAGTGTGGAAGAATTTCTCACCAATTATCTTCATTACCAAATGTGGACTCCATTTTGAAGTGTTTACTGCTGATGCTGTTGACTTTATGCTTTTTGACTTAAATGCTTTTGATCATTTTGAAACTGTGCTCATGGTACTGATTGGGTAATAGCCAGGGAAAACCCCAAAGCTTCAGCAATGTACATGTACATGCAGCACAGTTACACTAATCACGACTTGTAAGTGTGTGATGCATCAAGCTTGAGATTCAAAATCAAGGACATCTAAATGTACATCTGTGTGTGAAACATCTCTGAATGTTACCATCAATTTTGTAATGGTTTGAAAATGGCCCAGAAGTGTGGAACACTTAACCTGAATTACTTGCTGATTATCTCTATTACCAAACGTGAAGGGGACTCCATTTTTAAGTGCTTATAACTGCTAATGCTTTTGACTTCATGCTTTTTGACTATTTTGAAACTGTCCTTATGGTCCTGGGTGGGTAATTGGTTGGGAAAACCCAAACTTCAGCAATGTAGCTATAGTACTAGTACAGTTACAGAAAATAGCAAGGAAAGCCCTTGTACCTCATCTCAGGTTACAAAATGGTCACATTTTTCTAATTCCTCCTTATCACCCTTTTGCAGACTGCAGAACGAATATTGATGACCTGCTGCGGAACACATCTTCGCACGACCTTCTACGGAAATGCCCCCTGCGGCTTCTACAAGTACAAGTACCCCCGGACCGTGCGATCAGAAAATAACGTTGGAGCCAAGGTGCGTTATATTCATCATCCATGCCTCAAGGCCACACAAATCTAATTTGCTGGTTCTTGAATTTAAAAAGATAATGCTCTACTGGAAAAGTGACATGAAAACTGAGTCTGACTGGAAAGTTTGTACTGTGGAATACATAGTGTCTATGCTCAAGATTCAAGTTTTCCTCGAGCTCCCAGTCCTCTAGATCTGTTTTCGTCTTGTCCTCCAGCTGGATTTTTACACTAACAAAAGTCCATCAGGCCAGGGCTGTCTCAAGGACACATCCCTCCCTCCATGACGGAAATTTGCTCATTGGGACCAAGGAAGTTTGATAAAACCTTCTTGTTGGGACGGACAAAAATGTCACCTAGTCAGTCAAAACAATTTAAACTTCATGATCATGACATGAATATATGTATTTTCGGAAAATTAGATATTACAGATTTAGCAACGAAAATCAACAACATGGGCTCCCAGACCTGTCCTGGTGAACGACTCTCTAACCTCTGTTTTTATCTTGTCATCTAGCTGGATTTTTACACTAACATGTCCATTGGGGCTGTCTTCAGGAACCGTCTGTCTGTGCAGAAATTTCCTTTTTGGGCCAAGGAGGTTTGCCTTGTTGGGGAGGACAAAAATTTCACCTCGGCTGTCAAAATGTCAAAAAAATCTGCACTTCATGACATGAGTATGTATTTTTGGAAGCCTAAAAATGACAAGGAAAATCAACAACTCCCAAACAGTTGTTGGAAAAAAAAATCTAAAGCTTGAGACAGCCCCGATGTCCATAAACCAATGAAATAAAGCGGTGTGGCCGAAGCTGCAGTCAGTCCTGGTGAAGATCTCTCTAATGGGTTCAAACAGAAAATGATATTATGATACAAAAATGTATTGGAAAATCAATGTGAAAACCAAGTCTGACTGGAAAGCTTGTAGTGTAAAATACATAGAATTCCCCAATCAAAAAAACTCCCCAGTTAAAACAACTCCTAAACAATGGGTGGGAGGAAAAAAAATCTAAAGCTGGAGACTGTGGTCCATAAACCGATGAAATAAAGCGGTGTGGCCTAAGCCGTAATCAGTCCTGGTGAAGGACTCCCTAATGGCTTTCCTTTGTTGGCCCATAAAACCTGCATGTGCGGGGTATCATCACGCGGGGACGGTGCATCGCTGAGTATCTGCAAATGGCTCGTTTAAAGCCGGGTCGTTCATCAGCCAATTTGGGGAACAAGTGTTGCCATGAGTGGCCCTTCTGTGGGGAATTTCCATGCATAAACTATGGCCTTCTTATACCATGGAGATCTGAGGAAGGGAAATTCTCCACAAGTAGTTTCCTCATTTGTAGTCAGGGTGCATAATATCCACCTAAAACATGTAATTTGCAACAACAACAAAATTGATGATTGTAAGTTAGAATATGAACGATTTGCAATTTTGAAGGCTGAAAAAAGTTATCAAAAGTTAGCCAAAATGCTATAGACAACTATAATTGCAAATAGTTATATACTAACACTCTTTCCTCTGAATATCTTAGTCTGGCTGTAAATATATATATATGTGTGTGATAGTTTATGTTCCTTTACAACAGTTTCTATAATTTTGATGACTCAAACCTGTTACCGACTCTACATAAGGACAACCTTGCAAACGTGACCACTTTTTGAACCTTAAGAATCCTGTGTGTAGTGACCACCTGTCCACATAGACCAGATTTCATTGGTCCCCTGAGTGGTCTTCTTAGGCAGTCTCGACTGTAATAATTTATATGTTCATCTGATCCTTTGCTAACTTTCCTTCTGCACTTATTTCAGGTCTTCTTCTTCAAGGCAGAGTTGTCCGGAGGAGAGGTTGAGTGTAACGGTGAAGATGTAGAGGAGTTTGCCTGGGTGACCCCGGAAGAAATGAAGGAATATCTGCCACAGAAATACCTGGACAGTGTCTTACCACTTGCTGTCAGCTTATAAAATACAGCTCTGTAATTGTATAGAAAAAACTGTCAAATTGCTAAACTGTTTATACTTTAAGGGATGATATTGTAGTGTTGTTAAACAAGATATTAACTGAAGTTCATTAGCACTGTTTCAAAAAGATGTTGATAAAGTATACAGTGTTTTGCAAGGCCATGCTATTGTTATCTAGTTATGTAATTGCAACCAACCACTATGTATAGCAATGAATAGACAAGTGCAACATCATCTGTGAAGCAAAGTTATTGAATATATTTAGTAGTGCTCATTTCACATGGTACAGGTCTTCATTAGTTATATTTCAGCTAGAATGTGATGTTAGGCACATACAAATTACATTAGTGCCACCAGGTTTTCAATTTACCCCAAACTTCTATGGGCACAACCTTTGCCTTTTGGAAAAGAAAAGGCATCCTTATACAGAGACTGGGGTGCTAGTCCCTACGCCGTTAACTGCCTAACATTAGGGCTGAGGTGCATGAAGAAAAATGGTGCATGACAAGGGGTAGTCACATGATTTACGATGTATAACAGCTTTGCTGAACGGTGGAACGTATACATTAGAAGTCAGCAGGGTGTGGACAACGCGCTGTCCTCAAGTATGTGTGAAGGAACTTAACTCAACCTTACTCCATTTTCAAGGCTTTAGGATGGTCATGTTTTGTACGTAGTGACTGCTGATCATGACATTATCCCAGGCATTTGTTCTGTGCATGTGGTTATTCATGTAACATTTAGAAGTGCAAGAGTGCCATCTGTCATGTTTCACTCGAAAAACAGTCATTGCCAATTCCCAGACTTTGGATTTCAAAGACAAACTTTTTGTTGACAGTTTCCCCATCTCTAGGTTAGCAGAGAGGAATTCATAGGTGAAAAGTTAAAATACCTGAATTGCTGGAACCAGTAAAACATTAATCATTGCATCTCCAGTGTATATCGCATGGGGTCGCTAGAAGCGCTTCACATAGCTGTACATTGTGTATTAATACAGCAATACTGCAAGGAGGTTATAGCCTCCCTTGAATACAGCGAGGTTTTATAAAACCTTGAATACAGTAATGCAGGTCATCACTGATAAGAATCATGGATAACCGACGTTACCATCGACAGTATTACCATTAATACATAACCCCAGATGTAATGTTTCAGTGGGCATCAAGACTCCTATCACAAGCACGTTCTACTGTTTATTTTCGCGTCACAGCTTTCGCACCTATTTCTGCGTATTTGTAATGTTTGGTGTTTACAGCGTTTACGCGTCGTTGTGTTGCGATAGAACTGTCACGTAAACAACATGTGCTTCAGGACGAAGGTGTTATGCTTGTAGTTTCAAGAGGAAGTCTTCCTATACACGTAAACCATGTGGGTTGTTTAAATAGTACCGTGTTACATGTATGTGCCCTGCAGGTGACTTCCCTGTAAATATCACGTCGCCGCCGTTTGTACAAGATAGTTGAAGATTACTAGTATTGCTGAGAAAATTGGGGACAAGACGTGATGACTTCCCTTCCAAACACACACGCTCACTCGCTCACTCACATTCATTCGTTCACTCGTTCCTTTTTTTGTTATTTGCAAATGACCTTACAACCTTGACCACGTGGGCACACAGGTAGGCGTGTACATGTATGTGGGCGTGTGAACGGAGGGGGCCGAGAGCAACAGCTAGCTAGTGTTACGCATGTTGATATTACAGCGACATCAGTCAATGGCAGCTCCAAACGCGGACGTTTCTGTCCGTGATCCTAACGTTACCTGGTATTGCGACGGGATTTCGCGGAACACTTGTACTCCCAAACTCCGATTACGCAGCACGGAACTAGCACCGTGAAACTAGCTAGTCGTCCCTCACTTCCTTTTTCTGCATAGCCGAAGCTGAGGCTCAGACTGTGTCACAGGATCGACACTCCAATGCCTGAAACCTAAAGCTTGTCGTGCGACTTTGCGTATTTACTCAAGCGAAGAGGCCCTTTAATAACTTACACTTATCAACCAATACCTACTGCGTGTTACACTTCTAACATGTGTAACGTTATGGGTTTTCAGTTATAAGGGTGTGCTAGGATATTACCGGTGTTGTTTTTTTTACCCAGAGATTCCAACGCACTCAGTGAAATCAAAAGATTGGTGAGGCGAGCGGACAAAAAAAACGGGGCATATGATAAAACGGTGACGATCTCCCCCCACCAACCTCTGCTTGGGGTGACAGGTTGCCACAGACGGACAATCGTGCTATTCAGTGCTTCAAAACAGGAACAGGTACAGCTACTTCCGTTTTCTTTTGTTCGGTGCTCATGAATATTCACTGAAGGGGGAAGCCCCCTCGGGCCTACCTTCACTTGTTGATTGCCCAAGAGGTTCACACAACCACTTCACTTGCATGGGGGTACCGGTGTGTCAGTTGAGGGCGTGCAAGGATATTCAAGATATTTTTTCACACATGAATTTCGGCTGTAAACGTATCATAACCTATTCTGATTGAAAGAAAATGATTATCTTTAATTGATGAAGGCTGCGTATTATCAAGACTACTTATATTTCTTTCTTTGAATCTGACTTGAGAAGTTGAGAGATAATATTTTACCGGTTCTGGTGTTCAGGAAACCCCTATAAGCGCCCCTGCTGGCATTTAAACAAAATACTGATAAGCATGCTCTGTTAGCACTTAACATGCGCGGAGCACATGTGCAAGGGGACGCCACGCGCCCAGATTTCAGCGTCTCTGTCTTTAGAAATCATGTCTCCTCTCGTCTTAGTTCTGTTCCTCCTCGCTAGAGTGGAAGGACTTGAGACCTCTGCCAGGCCGTCCTGCAAGACGTGCAGTCAGGTGAGAGGGTTCGAGAATATGGGGGAATTTGGGACGGAATTAGGAACTTTCAGTTCTTGGGGAAACTTTCCGCTTGTTTCGCGGTTTTGCTTTGTCGAGGCGCCGAAGACAGGGAAGTTGATACTATATAATGTAGGAGTACCTAGTTTTCATGATACTAGTATGTTCAGTTCTGTCATGGAATTACTTTTGGGTCTGACGGAGTCGTAGTTCCTTTTGGTATCGTATATTGGGTTGTCGTTGGTGGGAATTGACAGTCGGTTGATATATGAGTATTTAAGATAAAGAGACGTACTACAGCTGACAGTTGCTCTCTGCGCCGTGTATATCATGTAAAACATATCCCCAATCATGGGAGCGAGACCATGCCATGGAACGTGGCAAGAGTCTGATAGCTTTGATGCTATACGAAGTAAGGTAGTTTTAGCTGGAAATGAGTTTAGGCAGTTTTTATGTTGACAAAATTGGTCTGAAACACCATGGGCATTGGGTTTCATTTCACACTACCCACGACAATGTGCATAGGTCTTTAGTAACTGGATATATTTTGAGGTTACATTCTTAGCTACAGTGTCCAACGAACCGAATAGATTGTAAATAGGCCAATATACGGGAATATATGCCAGAGTAGTTTTCTTGTCGGACAACTTGCCCTTATATTGTCAGGTGACTCCTCTGGAAAATTACGTAACGTTAACCTACATTTTTCATTCATTCATTCATTCATTCACTCATCCGTGCATTCATTCATTCATTCACTCATTCATTCCGCCCTGAATGGGATACAGTTGGCACACTTTGTTGAACTATAGGAAACGTGACTTCCTTACATTTCATGATTTCGAGGCAATTGCTTTGGTCAGCTTCCCACTGTCGCTCAAAGATCACTGCAGTTGAAACAGGTGTATCCAGGCTATGATTCTTTCACACCTGATGTCTGTAGGCATAACATTATCTGCACTAGTTTACGTTTAAACCCACATGTAGACCGGGTTCAGATATCAAACACCTGTTGTTTGCCTTTTGCCACGCGAAAGCAGAACAAGGAACAATTTGCAGTAGAAAAAACAGAACTCCATACCTGTGCTATTTATGCTTATTTATTTGTGTAAAGCAGGTGCCTGTATAGCTACGCGTCTCTTTGTTGTCCTTTTATTTGTCAGGTTTTAAGTAAATAAACACATGGACGGGCAATTGCTTTGTGTTGTGCGTGACTGGTCACCTTGTTTTCGACTGCATATAAGTTTTCCATATTTCTCACTGCCCTATGGGTATCCCACCTAAGCGTCTCAAAATACGTTTTAAATGCCATTTAATACCAACAAAGACATGAAGGTCGTTTTGTGAGTACTACTGTGTATATATAGCCTTGAAAGGCTGAATGGCTGCCAAACGTGCCCCAGAAAACAATCGATGCCTGGCGCTGTTGCTATTTCTAGCCATTATTGATATGAAATGTTTTAAAATCGACTTAATGGCATGTTTCATGTTTTGCACACAGTAAAAACTTTCGTTTTCGAAAAAAATGCTTCCTCTCAGAGGTTTCGTATATGAATCATACGGACACGCTTTAGATATACAAGGGGCGGAATACGTATTTTGAACAAAATACGGTATAATTTTGGACTCTATCCTAACTTGCAACTTTACCATTGTGACTGTTGGTTTAAGGCTGACCTCCTAGCCTTCCTTCAATAGCCATAATGGAAAAGGAGGAACAAAACAAGTAACAGCGCCGTTGAGTAAATAGTACACGCACTAAATGGCCAGTCGTGTTTTCCCGCCTTTTTTAGGGTGGCTGTTGCTATGCAAGTGAGTAACGTATATGCATGTACTGATTTGATTATAGCATTCTAAGCTGTTTCAAATGGTATCGTGACGACTACGTTAACTTGATGTTTCTTTAGGTTGAGTTTGAATAGATTTCATATTCACGAGAGTTTCGGAAGTCTTGGGAAAAAAGGCAATGGATCGTTCAAATCTAAACCCGCCATTAAATTGCATTTTACCATCTCAGGAAATCAACCCACTATATATTTCGCATATGTTTTTCAGAGTTCCAGTGATCCTGGGAATGTAATAAACTGTATAAAGGGGTGTGCCGCTACTATAAGAGGTAAACATTTTTTCTTTCTTATGCATATATGCATATTGATATTTTTCTCTTCACTTGCCATGGTATTTTGTTGGTTAGATTAGGTAAGGTACCCGACAGTCCAAATCTGTGGCATCTGGGCCGGGTCGGGTCTACACCCCCGACGGGCACTGGTGCATTACATCCTAACTGAGAAATTATCAGGTAATATAATTGTGAAAGATTCTGTGACTCAGCTTAGGATGTGGCGAATTTAATCCACAATTTTTGTCCAAGAAAACTGCCTAGGGTCGTCGTCGTCGGTCGAGAATCACAATGTGCCTCCCCCGAGAGAACTGCGCGTCTCAGCTGTGAACAACAAAAAGGGCCAGGCTAGAGGAGAACAGAACAAAGCCACCCTCAGGATAACATGGCAGCCAAACGCCACCGGTGAGAATTTCACCATAATAACAGGTTTTTAGAATAAATGGTTGGAAGGTCTAAACGATATTGTTACCAGCGTCATACAAAGACAAAATGCAGCTACAAAGACGTATGAGATAATATGGCCTCTGTTTCAAGAATGTATTGAATGCACACTTGCAGGGGAACCTACTACTCCTTCAACAGATATGATTTTGCATTGTTAACACGTCCGTTTGTTTTCTTCAGATATCGAGTTCCTCAGGGGATTTGAGATCAACCTGGATGCCCTGTTCATGCAGGAACACAAGCTGTGTAGACAGGTGATCTTCCCTGAGGGCGTTCGGTTACAACCAGCAGACAGTCAGGTTACTCAGGTATGTGTTTTGATTTATGATAACAAATAGTTCATAACATCATTGAATACATTTCTGCTGTCACATCTTAACATACCAAATTTATCATTGATTATCTTCATATTTGCTTGAACAGTTGATCTTTCAAGACGTGGTGTCTGGTTTGTACTCGGGGGCGGACTATAACGTCATGGTGCAGTCTCTACCGAAAAGCACGGGAAACTTTCTTCAACAAACGTATAGGCCCAGTATGTGATTTCCTTTTTGTTTCGTTTTTCAATTATGTTGAACAGGCAAAGATGTAACATGTATATAGCATTCTCCTTTTGTGTCATGTTTAGAAACTTATTTCGTTTTCCCACTTGTGTTTAGATCCCAAGCGCCATGGCAAGCCAGATCAAGGTAAGACATGGCTGATTATTGTCATATTCTACTGATGACATGGCCAGCATTACAAATCATTCACAACTTGATCGATTGATTGATTGATTGATTGATTGGTTTGTCTCTTGTAATGACAGGTTGTTCCCAAGAAGAAGAAAACAGCGCCAACAACTGGCGTCCTAAGACACCCAACGTTACAACAGTGGGCCGCACAATCTCCATCCAGGCAAAGATTATGAGAGAAGCACGACTACGCTGCATGAACAAGTACGACCTATACTTAGGGAAGCCACAAAGGAACCTGGCATACCCCGACATACAGAAAATGATCGATATAAACTTGGTAAGCAGTTTACTATGTACCACATCGACCTTCTCCTTGCCTTCTATATCCAATTTGACCATTGCTCGTAGTCCTTTTCTACAAAATGTATGATAACTCATTCTTCTTGATCACGAACATCGTCGTCTAACCTTTTTGTCTCATGTCTGAACTGTCCTTTTTTCGAACTCAACATATGCTGCTTTGAGTGACAGCAAACAACTTGTCAAATGTGATGATGACGTGATGAATAATGATGTAGTGCTTAATTGTTTGTTTTTATCGTTTAAGACACCCGATGAGATTATTAGGACGTACTTCAACTACACGTTCTCCAACCTTTCTCCAGGAAACTACACAATACAGGTATGTCCCTGTTTACAGCTTTCACAATCCCCTATCATGCGCGTGGATACAAAAAGAGAGCTTTACGGTGTATCAATTTCTTTCAGGTGGTTCATCGTACAAAAGACAAATTAAAAATAAAAGACAAATTAATTACGTGATAATGATGTGTAATTTACGTTTGACGCTGCTAACTTCGCTTCGCTTTTCGCCCACAGTACGCCATTTCCATGCACGATGCCGTACGAACGCATCCAGTGCAGGTTACAGTGCAGGGTAAGGTTTGCACTATCCTCTGGTACTAAGAAGACTTTCAAAAAATGTAAAAAGTATATTTTTGGTATCATATGTGTCGTGTTCTAGCTATATCAGTTGTAACTAATACTTTTCGATTCTTCATGAATTACATTCTTCCTGGGAGATACATTTCTACCATTTCATACGGCAGCGTCACGCCTTTAGAATTGTTGGTGAAGTTGATTGTCGTTGAAACCATATCTTACTTCAGATTGGGTGCCCAACAACGTCACCATCCAGACAAACGGACGTAACGTCACAGTTCGCTTCGACGCGCCGTCGCAGAAGTACAACATCTCAAAATGCCACGTCAGAATTTTCCTCCATGACGAGGAATGGAACTTCACATCCAAAGAGTTTGTAAGTATTATGAAATGTGTCATAGAATCACGCTGTTGAAAAAATTGTTATAAAGCAATGTGTATCGTTTTGACACCCCGCCGCCAAAGTACACCTAGAAATGCCACGTCAGGCTTTTTCTCCCTGACGACGAGCAAAAATTCATATCTAAAGAGTTTGTAAGTATTGTGAGGTTGCATCATAGACGTTGAAACAACTGTTATAAAGTGATGCAAAAAGGTAAAAATTTTGGACCGCACGTGTAATATAACGCCTGTCTGTTTCTCTCATTTCAGGACCCTAACCAAACGTTGGTAACTGTTAACTTCTGGGACCTTCCGCGGGGCACGTACCGCTTGCAGGTTTGTTTGTATTCTACACCTAAGCACGATTTTGTTTTGTTCACCACTGGTTCAGTTTGCTTCACATCCTTTCTATTTGATGCATATAAACTTTTAACCAAGTTGAGCATTGTAAAGTTGATTTTTTTTTAATATTTTTACAGGTATCTGCACCGTTCGATGACGCCTTTCCCGTGAACGTGAAAGAATTCTATATTACAGGTAAAGTTCACTTCGGAGTACAGGCTTTGATTCATGGACATGTGATAAATGTTCTCATTTAGCCTACAATGACTGACGAGAAAGTCTTGTAACGTTGGTACCCAAAACATTTTAAGTACATGTAACAAATTGCCGTGTCGATTGTTTTTCCAACTAGATTGGGTACCGCATCAAAACGACACGAAACTACACGCGATAGAGGAGACAGCCGACTCCACACGCTTTACTGTCGCCTTCCCCAGACCGCCACCGACCCACGACTACCCCAGCTTCTACGTGTACTATGGGGCTAAGGCAGATCGCGATGAATTGCAGTTCATGGAAATATCGCAGGTAACTACGTAGCAAAAACAGTGCAGCATCAATAGACCTAGGCCTTCACTCCATCCTGGATGCACGGATCCACTTCAGTCTGTCAAAAGTAGTTGTTGTGTTTTATGGAAGAGGATGTTTCCTACCTTTTCGTTGTAAACAAACAAATAACAATGTCTATAGCATCTATGATAAACAAGAAATGATTTTTAATTTTGACAGATTTGATGGATTTAGAATTTTCATATCCATTGCGACTCATATCATATTTTGACTCTCCAGTCTCAGGGTGACGATACGAACAACGTAACAGTGCAGTTGGACGCCATCGAGGGCAGTGACTTATTTTTCCAGGTATCAGTATTACATTTGGTGAAATTATATTGTAGCTATCAGTTAAGACATCGTTTTTCTACATAGCATGAAAATATGGCAAATGTTTTATGAATCTACAGACATGCATGCATACATACATACAGACATACATAAAAACAGTATTGTACAGGTGGCTGCATCTTTAGTCACCCTGAGACTATTCTTATCCCCCAGGTGTCCGCTCCTTATCCGGATGCAGAGCGGAGTGATCTGAAACATTTTCAGATACCAGGTGAGAAAGACAGTTTATTCAGGTTCTCTTACCTGGTATTTTCACGGAACTTTGCTTTCTGTGTTCATCAGTCGTCGATGTTTAGTGTATCATTTGAGAGATAATACATTTTGAAAGTTTTGAGGGGGTTTTCATGGCATTTAACGATCCGAGTGCTCTTTTCGTCCCTGTTCTAGAAGAGGTGGCCAGTCCTCAGACCTGGTTCCTAGGCGTTACCGCGGGAGTTGGTGGCGGAATCCTCCTTGTCCTGATCCTCATCATCGCGTACATCCACCGACTGGCCAAAAAGAAGTCTACATCATTCACTGACCTTGTCAGGGGGTTTATTCCAGGACGAAAGCCCTGTGAAGTACCAGAAATTACAGGTAGGCGGTTTGGTTTTCTTGGGTTCTTTTTTTCCCTTTTGTATTGCTTTTGGAACGGGCTGAAATGATGAATTTGATCAATTTGATATCATACAATCATCAGGTCGCCCCATCGCCTTCGCTCTTTCGTTCCTCTTCTTCTTTGTAGACTGTCTTGCCCTTGGAAGAAAACCTTCATATTTCTGTTTTCCTACACAGTACCCCCCAAAGTCCTTGTGATCTCCACAAAGACTCCCCCCTCTCACGGAGGCCCGGATGGAGCCGCCCATCAGTTGGCGAAGTTCCTGCAGACTGGGCTGTACTGTGACGTCATCACGGAGCTGACCAGTCAGAGGGAGGTGGACCTTGTGGGTGCGGCGGAGTGGTACATTGGCAAGATAGAGGCCGCCGACTACACAGTGGTCGTCTGTCCACCCAATGATACTGGTAAGAAAACATCGATTCATTATACAAGTGTTCTGCAGACAATGGACAACATTCTATTAACCATTTTAATCCAATCACTGAGTATCACTGAGTATCAAAAATTTCTGGTGACTAGATTTATACTCAATGCACACACGACTAACCCCTTTCTTGCATTTTATCACCAGGTGACACCGAGGAGGCACATCCAAACCGGATGTACACGCACTGTGTCCGTTACCTGGGTGAGAAGCTCTCTGCCGACCCCGCCACCCAACACCACAAGTGCATGACTGTCCGCTTCGAGTACAGCGGTAAACACACCATCCCTCAGGTCCTGAGGACCGCAGCGCACTACAAGATCAATGCGCGAGATCCCGACTTTGGGGACACCATCATTGACCTGTTCTGCCACTTCCACAAGTTTGAAAGGTAAAGAATCACAGACAGCGTAGTAAACAGTTGCAGAAATATTTTGATTATTTTCATTCTAATGGTTAATTGACAGATCAATTAATTGTTTACGTGAGAGTCTAGTCGACTTGATGGTCCGTCGGTCCGTTCTTTTTTTATCAGTCGGTCTCTTTATTTCCCTTACCTTCTGCACATTCCCCAAATGATGTTGTACTCGTTTCCTCAAGAAAATAACAATATCATTTCTATTTCTTCTACAGGTACCGACTCCACCCTGAATCCTGGACGATCAGAATCGGTGAGCAGGACAACGCCGCGAAGGCCTGCAGACGCGACCTACAGTCCGTCCTCGCGCAGAACGCTGTCGCCCTGGGCAGTCCTGAGACTAGGGCAGCTGTAGGGGGGATGGGGCAGGGAGGAGGGGTCCTAGCTGGTGATGGGATAGGTTCTAGTGCTCTAAACACACCGGACCAACTACCTCATGGCTCAAGCTTAGAGTCGTTAATGGAGGGGGAGTATGAGCTAGAAGGGGGTAGTGAGGGCACGTCTCTGAATTTGGTCCATCCAACTGAAATATCCGGGTCCCCGTTTAACCATGGCGCGTCACCAACTACCAGTATGTACGACGCCGTTGCCCGTTCAGGTAATGTCTGTATCCTACGAGAGCATGGCGCTGAGTGTGAAACTAGGATAGCCGTTGAAGGGGAGGGAGGGGCTATGGCTGACGCTCCTACAAATGGAGCACCAGCACACGCGCGCCATGTAGTTAACATGTATTCAGCCCATATTGGGAGAGGATATGTGGAGGATAGTCGGGAGGGCACCAAGCACTGTATTGAAGTTTATGATCAGAGCGCTATCAGTGGGCAACAACGTAATGGTAGTGACCATATGGAAGGGCGTACGCGTGGCCAAACTGGGTATAAAACGCCAGACCAGGTCCCCCAAGAACAGAGCCTACAGTATGATATGGCAGGTCACGGAGACGGTCATGTACCTGGGTTCTCAAATCACGACACTGGGTATCACTCCTCTCAAAATAAGAGTGAAGTAGTTCGCCAAAAATCCCCTCCCTACCCGTTCCGACACTACCCGTATGCAGGGCATACCTCCTATTCCAAGAGACACCCCCTCCCAAGTGTAGAAGCAGAGTCATTGCGTCACCAGTGGCAGACAGACACGTTAGATGCTAACAGAGCATATAGAAGCTTGCATTTGGCAGCAGAAGAGCACCATGGAGCCAGTCTGTACTCACCCCTTCAAGCAGCCCCAAAAGTAGAAGCTTCCCCATCCAGCACTGACTTACCATTGTACATGTCTCCCCGCTCCCGTCCGGCCTCCCCATGTCCTCCGACCGTACTGCCTTCGGGTTTACCCGGCCAGGTCCACACGCCTCCCCCTCCGACCTGGAGACTGCTTCAGTCACCTCCTCCTACGCCCGATAATCTTAATGTTGAGGACCTATTATCTCAGTTAAACCGAGATTCACAATTCAGGTATATGGATCGTGGACATTGCCATAGAGAAACCAGATTTTAGGGGAATTAAAGGTAAATGATAGACATAAGAAATATGGTCAGTATGGTACTCCTTATAGCGCAAGCTTGAAAAACTATGCGTCTAACACCACATAATGATTGACAGTTTTGTCGTATTGTTGAATGATGCTTTAAATTTAGCAGCTTGTTCTTGCTTGCGAGATTGCCAAGTTATAGCTTATAGCTGCCACGCAACAACAATCTTTGTACAATTGAATCTTTTTGAAGACGTTTGTTCAAGCATTTTGTAAGCATAGCTAAAGAATTGTGATGATATATTTTAGATGATTCTTGTCTGATTACAAGCAAAAAATATCCGGGCAGCTATCATGACATTCGATTTGATACTTTTCAATTAGATAGTTCAATTTTATCTGTGTTGCCAGTATAAGAAGTGTTTTCTTTTTTCTATACTATTTTGTAGTCAATGCATTGCTGTGCTTTATAAGGTAAATGATATCTGGAAGATTGACGCTTTATTATGAAATTTTCAGTGGTATTTTTGAAAAGATGCTCACTGCCTTTGCCGAAGGGTGCAATAAAACATTAAAAAAGATAACGTGGGCTTCTTATTCTCTTTTGCGGTTATAGGTCAAGATAAGGAGGTTGTTAACTGAAATGTTTGAAATTCAATTTATTTCATAGATCTATCAGGCCAAAGCAATTATTGATGATATTCTCTTCAGATTTCAAATCTACTGCGAGCGTGTGAAAAAAACGATGTGCGAAAAAAACAAGATGCCTTGCAACAAGAATTGAAGGAAACCAAAAACAACAGCAATGCGCATAATCACGGTAAACTTGAGATTTTACGATAGAAATTATAAATGTTTACGATATATTTTTCCAATTTCGACCATCGCCGGAGGGTTTGAAAATTTCTAAAACCTTTCATCTTCAAAATCAGACGAAAATCAATGAGAGCGCTGGTGTCATCCATAAGATTAAACAAAATGTACTTGCTGTGGCCTTGATAAGGATAAGTAACAGCATCATTAAACGATCCGGTTTAGTTCAATATAATTCACTATACAGATCTGAAAGTTGATATAGAAGTCCTACTCCTTACCGATCCTTACCACATCAAGTTCGGATACGCTTCAAATGCAGAAAAACGCAGCTGAAAGGGCATGGAAACCAATACATAGTATTTTGGGCTATCGTTCATATTCATATTTCTGAGAATTACATTACTAGATATCAACAATCATGTGACCGGTAGGGGGTCCAAATTTGAGCACTTCACACCCATTCATGAGCTTCCTCTTCTAAGAAGTCATCACGTTAGTACATTTGTCATGTGATACTTCCTCCTTTCACACTGGGTTAAACATGGGCAGGGCTACTGAGAAGGCATCAATGAGAAGTTCGCCATTACTGAAATTTCACGTCATCATATTGGACATTCATTATGTCATGCTCCGACACCATATCTACGTACTCAGGTCATACATATGTAGCGCTTTACAAAAGAGAGAATGTATTATAACAGACAGAAACGTTGACGTACATCATTTCAGTTCGCCATCTACGTCCATATTCTTGTAGTCATAGATTTTAGAATAGACTGGTATATCATATATTGTATTGATTGCTTTGTCCTTGTTGCCATACAGTGTGCCGTGTACAATTGTCGAGCAATAATATTTATTCATCTAAATTCAGCAAATGCCAAATCTTACGGACCGACACCCAGGTATCTAGAATGGTACAAGAATTCTTCGCCAGTAAAGGTCTACTAAACGGCGTTTCTAAAGAAGCAAGCAAATTGACACGTCATGAAAGTTGGTTTCCTGTCCGTTACCACCCTAGGCAAACTATGTCTTATTCATGGTCATGTAAATGGCAGATGGAAACAGCAAATAGTGATCACAAAAAGCTTAAACTTATCCAAAGGATAAAAGTTAATAAAAATGTCATACTGTAACGTTATATGATTATTGGTTTCCACTTACCGTTAGTATCCAGGGCCATGTGGCGCATGACTGATCGTTGGTAGATACAGTCCCACTTTAATTGGTCACGCTGCATTTCTTATCGAAATTTTGTCTTCCTTACTGGTACTACCCACACACAAGTGATACTTCTGTTTCTGCTTAAAAATGAATCATATAGGTAATACGTGACGGCAAGCACACATGGTACACCCTCAAATTCTACATATTACGTCAATTGTCTTACTCAGGAAATCAACCGTATCATATAAAACTTAATATTTGGACTTATGATCTTAACAATATTGTATCTTTGACACAACGGATTGAAAAATCGCCCAAATCCTTATTGACAGTTTTTAAAAAGGGAACTTATGATTTTCTAGGGATTTTCCCCAAAAAAGACTGCAGTCACATGATATTCGTCATATGCACGAACTGGTTTGTGTTTTGCAGAACTAAACGTGATATAAAAAGCTACAAGCGGTATTCCCCCGGCCTCTTCGTACAACCCAAGATGTTGGTTCTGCTGCTGCTCCTTCTCGGCCCAGCACAAGCTCGGGATTCCCGGCAAGACCTCTGTACTGAGGAGCTCTGCTTGGAGGTGAGTTTTTATCAGCTTCAGTAGCACTTCGTGAGGAAATGCTACTATTAAATTCCTTCGTGTTATTTTTAAACTGCTTCTTCAAGAACTGAAAGCCTCACTTCCCTTAGCAGCTAAAAATTCTGAGAAGTAAGTCTGAAATACCTGGAACTGGTCCTTAGTGACATCATGGGTTGCTGCGGATGAACAAAGACGTTATGACCTTAAAAGTGCTTCAGAAATAAGACGAGCAACGCATCTCTAGTGTCTCAGAACTAAAATGCACGAATAGGTTGAATCTATTAATACAGATTGCTTCAGCCGTATGTACGGCTGTTTTCTACCTTACCCATAAAAAACAGCCACGGATTTAATTGAATAAAGATATTATGGTCCATATTGATGAGTTCCAACTATGTTTCAGGCTAATGTCGGTCACTCATGTTCGAGATTTCATGCAGAATCACCTTTTTTTTCTAATAATATTTGCATCTAAAATTGCGTCCGTCTGTTTCAAAACCCACACATAGGTCTTTCATGAAAGTCACTGTAGATATGAAAGTATTACTGGTTTCGTACTGTAGGTTTAATATACAATATCTTCTTTGGTCCCTTACGAATATCTCTGTGCTCTCATCCATATCCGTGACTCGCTTGGATCTATGTTTTATTTAAAATTCCCGATCATCCAATTTACTTTGAAGCAGGCAAAAACAGATGTTTACCATGCACCTGTCCGTCATGGCCAGAAAACTTTCAGTACAAATACATAACCAGGCATAGTTGCCAGGAATACAGTATTTCATGCCACAGTAAGGGCTTTGAAAATTACATGATCTTCATCGGACCGGGTCTACTCTAGGTTTGAACATATAACAGTTCGTATTCTACGAGGGGCGTTCAATAAGGTCTGGGCCTCACCAAGACACAAAAGACAAAACTTAAATTCCGTCACAGAGTTGTGAAGCATGAAGCCTTTATTGAATTTCCACTAAATTCAACTAATTGTGATGATGACTTTGACGCCCTTTTGAAATTCAGTAAAGTTAACGTTGGTTGAGAGAGAAGGAAAAACCATGATGAAAAACAACTGAGCTGCCACCTAAGAAGTGCGGGTCAGCTTTAGGGCTCCCCTTTCTCTGCTTAAATTCACCTACCATTTCTTTCCGGTAAAGAAAAGAAGGGATTTCTCATCAACCTTTTTTACAATGTCTTCGTAGATTTCCTATGGAACACCGCTCCGATCAATGTTCTAGCTCCTCATACTATCGTATTTTTCTTGCCTCTCACCTGCTGATTAAAAAAAAAGGTGCCTGCAAAGTAATGACCACAGTGATTTGAGTTCTGGTGGATAGTCATAAAATGTTTCATACTTGTTGTTCATGCCCCGCAATTTGAGTTGTGCCCTTGTTTCTGGGTGAGGCTAAGAACTTACTGAGCGCCCCTCTTAGTGGCCATTCTTGGTTAAACTCTCTCATCTCATCATCTATCACTCAGTCTTACTATTTGGTCGTTGGAGACCACAGAAGATCTGGCAACTAGTTTTCTCCATCCTTCTCGGTTTTTCTTAGTGTTTCACTTAGTGCCATGCCTGTCCATTCTCTGATTTCATTTTCTTATCTCTTTTTTAGTAAGACTAAACTCTATCATTCTTTTCCAGCCTGGTAGAATATGTGGTCTGGGGGCGTCTGGCAACTGTACAGAGCTCTGTCTGAGATACCCATCATCAGGAGGTATGACACTATAAACTGTACTTTTTCACGATTATGATGAAATTCTCGGCTCCAGCATTACGAATGTTAGATATAAATCTGATCTAACGCCTATTTGTGTCAAAGTATCATTGCCATATTGCGAGGAACGTGTTGATCGTGTGACACCCTTTCGGGATGACATTGCATTTTCTCTTTCCTCGGGAGAGTCGTTTGAGAACAATAAGCATGTAATCTAATTGTTCTGGTATTAAAAATGGTAACAGGCAGCTGTTGATATGTGATTTTATACACTGTGTGTCCATGACCATGGTAATGAAATTTTCCAGAATGCATGGCCTGGCCGTTTGACATGCTCCCCGAGTACGAGTCTGTGCCCGGGCCGCGTAACCTGGTCGTCACGCCGCTAGACGGCAACACCAACGGGCTGGATGCCATCAACATCACCTGGCAGCCTAGTGGAGACGGTATGTACCGGGGATTTTGAATCCCTAAATCTGTTTCTTTTGATCAGATGCAACAGCCTGTCTAGCATGTGTTTTTTTCAGCCTGTGCAACAATTGACCTGCAGTTATCAACAGTTTTTGAAAACAGCATCGATGGATGTTGAGGTCAACAAAGCAAGCGATAAGATCATTGAACATAGTTGGATGTGTGATTTAACGTGGATCAATCTTGAAATGATTTTTTTCTGTCGCTGTCCTCGATGCGTCGATTAGACATCCAGGTAACGTTAGAACATTTCGTAATAGATTATGAACCAAGCAATTGGATAAATTCAGTCAGATGTTTCACATATCATCCACTATTTTTCATCAGTCACTGATGAAAAACAGTGGATGCTATGTGAAACATATGGCTTTTAAGAAAATTAATCCAGTTGCTTGACTTGTATCATGTCACTTTCATATTTAGCCATCAGGTGTCTGAAAGGCTTCACAGTGCTGGTGGTTGAGATGAGCCCCGCGTCTTCTTCCATCTGTCATCAGATCATCCTGGGCTTCAATGTTACTTTGACACATGAAGATAACCAGGTAAGCGATTTCTTCATTTCACACCGACTGTGATACAACGTTACCCTTTACTTGTGCTACCACTTTAGCCTGCACATAGAAATAACTGAAAACTAACATCTAATGGATTTTCAATGCACGATAATTGTCCATGAAGTATTTAAACAATTACATACATAGCTGCAGGTTAGAAATATTGTGACTGGCAGACCAAATCGTTGTGGGACAAGACATACTTAGAGCAATGCTTAAACTATATATCCAAGCATTGGCTTCATGCAAAGTGTTGTTGGCATGGGAGGAACAAAAAAGGACTTAAACCTCTGAAAAGAAAAGCATTTTACAAGCAATAAACCCATTATGCTGTATCGTGTAGGAAGTCCAACTATATAAGATTTATTGGGGTTGATAAGTCTCTTTATCACGTCCAATCTTTATGAAAAGAGAAGTCATTAACGACTTGTGTGATAAGAAGGCTGAATACTAAAGGGTCAAGTTTATTTGTTTGCAATGCTTGCAAAGTGTACATGTCATGTTTGTCAATTCTACCATAAACCCAACACTACGAACACAGCTTATTTGTGGCAGGTAAAAATGATTAACCTCATGCAGTTAAATTATTTTTCTATAGTTTAAAAGTTGTCGAAACTTAGGAGGTTTGTTGATCAAAATCGCCCGCACACTAAAGAGGTCTATCGGCCGCATGACCTGTAGCCTGGGTGCCATCCTATTTCTACCGGGGCTCCTAAACTCGCTACCCTAAAAAAATTTTTTAGGGTAGCGAGTGTAGGAGCCCCGGTAGAAATAGGATGGCACCCAGGCTACATGACCTGTGCCCTACAAGATCCATGACAGATGTAAAACACATAGCATAGCAACTAGTCTCTGAATAGACTCAACAAAGGACAGGGAAGAGGAACCTCCTTAGGGCATGCCTGTTATGTGTATTGGCTTTCAGGATTCCTGCCGTTCTGCTTCCCCTTCTTATTATACGTGCTGTACTGCGCACATAGTAACAACAAACATTTGTTATTGTGTTAACCAGTACAATGTAAGTATCTGTTCTGCTGTACGTCATCACATTGACGTCTTCTGCAAGTGTGATCCACTCATCCGGACCCGTGTTTGGACGTCACATTGCTGTCATGTGCTGTCATCATCATTAGATCACTAACCTTCGTCATGGCTTGTAAAGGTATTGACACGGGTTTAAAAAATGCCTGGTTTCAAGCATGATGTTATCAGATATGTGATTTTCAGTGACTGTTCAAAGGTATGAAGCCTCCAGTTTGGTGCTGCCATACCAACTGACTTTCAACTTCAACACATCATACGTAAAACATGATTTCTTCATGAGGTTTAGAAACTTGCATTCCCTCTGGTACGAATATAAACCTTGCAGTTGACGAATGAATTTACCCCACAGAAGAAGTGGAGTCACACCGTGCGGGACCTCAGACCGGGCACCAGCTACGGCATCACGGTCCGGTCCCTGCCGTCACGGCGCCCGAGTGATGGTGACGATGACAGTGTGCTCATCCAGAAGTACAGGACAAGACGTGAGTTAGCAGAAACCAGAACAAGCTGCTAGAGACCCCAAACCTACACCACATTTCCCTTACATCAAAAGTTGTCTGCCACAAGATAAATCAAGACCATAGCACGTCCAGAACAAAAGATAAGAAAAAAAGGATTCCTGCTGCAGTACCAATGCTACAATGAGACCCAAAATCGACCTTGACCTTTCTAACACCTACCCATGTACTAGATATCATTGCAATCCATCCAGAGGTTCTTGAGTTATTTTGACCACAAATATCTGGAAACACGAACAGGCAGACAGACACACAAACTATCAATACCTCCATTTTTCATGGAGGTAAAACCTGACATGGAGACTCAACTTTCCCTTGTTCTCAGACAATCTATCCACCGTCCTATTAAGAATGAGAGATGAGATGAACTGGTTTATTTGATCCCACACTTGGAAGCACATCATTATGGTCCAAGGGATCAACTGCAGATGTACAATATATACTAATGTCATATGTAAAACGAAGACTGCTGAATAGCTACAATTACAAATGTTACAATTTGTAGACGAATCATTTCTATATTTCAAGTTATACCCAAACGTTTTGAATTCAGCACTCCTATCTTCAATTATACTAACCTGAAAATCGACATAAAAACAATGACTTTGAACTTCTGTATTGAATGAAAAGCAGCAAACTCGATTTTGCTGGCTGTTCTGCAACTTCGTTGCTATGTTCCAGCTTGTGAGAGTATCCCGGGGTGTAAGACTAAGCCTAGCCCGTCCAGGTGGAACCCGCCACAGCCTACAGTAACGTCTGTCGGCAGGACGGTCACCATCAGAGCCAGGACTGCTCGACAGTTCAACATCCGCACGTACAACCTGTACTTCGGAAAACCGACCGGAAACATACCATATCCGAATATCATCAGCATGACACAGAAAAACCTGGTAGGGGCATCAACCACTATTCATGCAAATTGATAACATCTATACTCCTGTACTCTGCAAAAAGGCTATTTGTACTCAACCAAGTGTTTTGTTTCACCGACATTAGGAGACCGTCTGTCATCTTCCTCAGGACAATGCTGACTGGTTCACTGCATCTATAAGCAGCGACACCTATCTGAGCTGCAGTGCAACGTGAACCAGTCATAATTGCACTGAGGAAGGTGACAGACGGCCACCGAAACATCGGTGAAACAAAACATTTGGTTGTGTATAAATTTCCCTTTTATTCAGTGATTTACCAACCCAATGAAACTATTCACTTACCCCTGTACTCTCTAAACAAACCATTTTAACGATTAACTGACGATGAAATAATGAGTTAGACGTGCTATATCTGCCAACACTGAATACAGTTTTGTGCGCAATTAGATGTGTAGAGACCACCATCGTATTCCCTCGCGGTGATGTTGAAACCTTTGCTTTCCTCCATTTTGCCTAGTCCCTTAAGGACAGCACTAGGAAATACTTCCAGCACACCTTCAGAGACGTCCCACCTGGCCAATACACCTTACAGGTGAGAATAGCCACTTGCATATCTCAAACATGGGAAGGAATTTCTGTCTTGTATTCTGGGAGGAATACTTTGTTGATGTTTCAAGGCAATCTTCGGACCAACCAACTGGAAACATATGTTGTCTAAAGCCACTGTAAGAGGATGTTACTTGGACATTGATCTTTCAATTCTAGACTTTTAACTTTTAACTTGTCTAGTACTAGTTACAAACAGAGTGGGATGTGTGTCTGTGAAAAGTGAAATACGATGTCTCCAACTTACCTTAAAATGAGCTTGTTGAGCAAATGTGACATTTATGTAATGTTATCTCTGGTTCTATTTATTTAGTACAGCGTGGATGCCAGAGATCCATACAGGAGCTACCCGGTACCTTTTATTGTAACAGGTAAGACGATTTCTTCTATTGTACAGGTATTGAGATGTGTGTCACCGGTATGCCTTTACACCCAATATTCAGCTCCAAGCTCCAATAGTTCTCTACATTTGACAATACAAATCAAGGTCCCGTATTTTCAATTTTTTCCCAGACTGGACACCTGATGACATGAGTGTGCAACAGTCCTGCCGTAACGTGACTGTTGGGTTTGAGGGCCCTACACGGGAGTACAACCTGTCTACATGTAACGTCACTCTCACCAGGAAATCTTACCCTGAACGTACATGGACACGGAGCGTAAGCACCGGAATTTTGTAGAGATACCGGGATGGCTTTTTTTGTCAATAAAGGCCTAGGTTTACCATGGTTCAAACTTCATCGTCTGCAAACGTTACATGCATGCATTTGTTCTCAGTGATATTCTATTAGTAGATCGATCCTATCACAGTAAAGTTTGTACTTATATATATATATATATATATATATATATATATATATATATATATATATATATATATATCGAATCCGTTGAAGAAAGTCGAGTCCACTACCTCCATTGTATACAAAAATGTCAACGAACATGATTTCATACACATTTCATAGGTCATCTTGGAGAAAAACGTTTCCGTAGTCTTTGTGAACCTCAATCCAGACATATATGCCGTGAAGGTAGGGATGTGTGCTTATCTATCTATTTTTCAACACGATATCATCCTTTCTTTAATGTTTGTTTCTTAATTTTTATATATGTTCGTCATTGATTTTCCTTTACCAACGGACGGCACATGACGTGACTTTTGGTTCTATTCTACAGATAGCCTCCCCTTTCCCAGACGCATTTCCAGTGAAAGAAAAGATCATCGAAGTAACAGGTTAGTTGCAGACGTTACAAAAAAAGGTCGAAATGCTACTATGATCTAATTGGAAAGACTCATCTAATTGTAAAGAGTGTTAGGTAATTCCGCACTTATGATCAATTCAACATTGTATACACTTCAATACACAACAAAATTCCTATAAAGCCGAAAGAAAACGTTGAAACTGTTGTTTTACAGGAGGAAATACAGTGGGAAAAGACGTTTGATAGTACCGTCAATAAGCAATTTTTAAGTAAATGGGTTTGAAGGCAAAACTCATCACCGCACGAGTGTAACTTTACCGGCTTGTTTATTCAATCTTCAGACTGGGTACCAAGGAAACAGGATATAAATGTCAAAGTTAAGTCCGTCAACGTGAGGGTGGGCCGTGGGCGTTCGGGTGGCCGTTCGAGGAGCCGATCCAGCGACCGTTCTAGCAAACCTCGCCGTAAGAAGCAGGAGACGCGCGTGCGCCTGACATTCCCACGACCGGAGCCTCGCCTGAAGTACGGCTACAGCGGGTTCTACCTGTATTATGGGAAGGACCCGTCAAGTATGGAACGCCAGAAAGTTCCTCGGGTAAGTGTTTTGCCATCTAATAACTAATATCATTGGCATCTTTTCATAAATTCGTCTGTATATATATAAATCATTAAACGACTTTGCAGTCTATTGACTGATATCATTAGCATCTTATGATAACTTCGTCTGAAAAAGTTGCTTCACATTTATGAAATTACTTCGGATTCGAGCTAGATGTACGTAAATATCATCCGTTATCCAAAATCATCAAGTACATGTTCCTAGTCTAAGTTAATTGCACTTTTTACCAACAGCCAGTGGGAGAGAACTGGAACAACGTCACTGCTGTGCTGAAGGACATGCCGGCAGGAATACAGTTCTTCCAGGTGTGGTGTGATGTGATCATTACTGTTTTATCAATATTAACGTTATCGATAACAAAGCCTTCCACCGGGTAATTCTGCTGGTTCTAAATTGATACAAGATGTGGAATGCTATGTGAAGATATTGTTTTAAACCTTTGCCGGATTATGAAGAGGTACAATCAACACTTTTGTACATACAATATAACCTAATTTATTGGTCCAGGGATAAATCTAGGAGCACTGTCTTCAAAACAGAACAAATTTTCACAGCATTCATTTAAACTTGAAGCTTCTGTTACATGAGAATGCCATCGTGCTATATGGTTTCACTGTTTTGTTAGTCTCTACCAGACCCCATTGGTCGCTGGAAAAATAATAATGATTGGCCAAATAGACGGATGCCAGAGGAGGTGGTCGGCCTGGGAGTACAACTTGCGTCCTAGGGAGTCTGCCGTGATCAGAGGTCGCAAGCTTTACTTACTCCCAGGCCGGCTAACTCCTCTGGCATGTTATCCGTCGATTTGGCCAATCTCTACTATTTTCCAGCGACCTATGGGGTCTGATAGAGACTAGAGTTCTCTGAGAACATCACAATTGTGTATGTAGGACTGCCCGGTTACCTTTTACACCGCAATGATATCGATCCTGAAGATCTCTTTATATATCTATTTTCATGTTCTCAAGATCTCAGCAATGATCCTAACTGTATATATACTTTCATGTTCAGGTGTCGGCGCCCTATGACGACGCCCAGCGGAGTGATCTCCTGATATCGCGCGTCCCTCGGCGCTCCCGCGGTAGGAAGAACCGCAATAACCGCAGGCGCAGACGTAAACAGCAACGCAACCGCAGCGAGGGCGGTAACGAAATCGCAGAATAACAGACGTGCAGTTACTGAAGTGTTTGTTCATCGCTTTCTGTGATGCAAATCTTTATATTTTTTACTATTTCACGGTTTGTTGTCCTCTCTGATAGTATTAGGCCAGACCAGAAGAGTGCATAGTCAAGTAAAGAAGTTGACACCTATGTTAGCAACTAATGCACTTGTTGCAAGTGCTAATAGACAGATGTAATGCAAAGGCGCAGAAACTGAACTTTTTTATTTTACCTTTATATACATATGTATACGTATATATCTATACCTCATAAATGAAGAATTGGGGTACATATCTACTTGTCTAAGACATTACAGTTGTCAGGTTTGCACAATATCACTGCGAGAGATTACAGTTTTGAATTACTTGCGAAAGAAATTAAGTAAGGAGCATTCTTGCTTCTCTAATTTTTGCTCTTTAATCATTCTACCGTAGAAATATTACAAAACGGAGTATACATGGCGGTGGAGATAGTATATTTCAAGGTTATTACCCATTTCCAGGGACGTATCTTTCAAATGCTGCAAAGAAAACTAAACTGTAACGTTACATCACTTTGTGGAATGTACCATTTGAAATATGTGTTCCAGTTGCAATTTACATTTTTTTCTTTACAAGCAAATATTTCTGCAGTTTTAACATCGATTTATATATACAGATATACATATAAAGACGACGGTATTTTGTGACTTCTGATGGCGATGCTGACTTAATAAAGATTGGATGTTTCATGATCGGATACTTTCTTTCATTTCTGGACCCTCGCTGACTACTGAGAAAAGTCATTGAATAAAATAGATAATGTGGGCGTCATACTCGCAGGTACAGTAGAGGAGTATGCCAGTCTTATCCTGAAAATGACAACTGCAAGATTGCCAGCCAAAACAATAAATCCTTTTAAGGTTCGACGTGTATTCTTCTGTTAATAAGAGATGTTCGAGTAAACATGAAAATGTTAGGCACACAGTGCAATGGCGTGGGCATGAACATAGGCGGCGCTTCGACGAGGGCCAGTGTCTAACAAGTTCATCTCGATCGGCGCCTAAAAACCAACCATTCCTATGTCAAGTAGTGTTTTGAAATCTCAGTACTATATACCCCAAGAGAGCCTAATCTGCAGTACTGCTCTCGGCCGACACCGAAAAAAAATGGCAACGCGACCGTCAAATTGCCAAATTTCGTATTTAGGGGAATGGGGAAATTGCATAGGGCTCGCAAAGGGGTTTGCACTTTTGTATCTTTTCTTTTTTAGAGGTCGAGACGGACAATGCTTGTGACATTTCACAAACAATAGTATTGAGTCATAAATTCTATGTTTCCTTAAGATCTTGCCAATAGAAGTGGTCGTGTGTACATTTCCTGTGAACTTCTGGAGGGCTGTCATATCCAAATGTCTACTCTGTTTTGTGAAACAAGAGGACGATGAACTAATGCAACGATGTTTTTGTCTGTCCATCAACTTTGCTTTGGGAAACTGCTGTAAGGTGTGCGGAAGATCTAACAGTGCAATATAACACTGGGCGCCAGGGGAGCTATTAAATTGGCTGAGATTTTGTCGGGGTCAAAATCATCCGAGGCAATTCCATTTAATCTTAGCTAATCTTAAATCTAATCTTAAATAATGAATTCCCAAGGTTCAAAATGTTTCAAGTCATAAAGTTTAATTTCCAAGTAGAAATTTGCTATGTACCTAGTGCCTGTCATTGTGTTATTACGTAGAAAGACACTACAACAAACACAATTTTATGTCTTTTGCTTTATTGTAAACATGCTTTCAAATTGTGAATAAGCAAGGTAATTACATTGTACCGATATTATGCTGGAAGAGGCCATGCCTCAATTAATACTGGACTGTATATTATATACTGGTGGTTAGTTACTCCTAAAGATATTAGTACATGGTATCTAATAGTATATTTTAAAATTTTCTTCTTGAATAATGACAGTGTGGCAGTTGGTATATCTAAGCACAGGACACTTTACATTGGTCATGACTAACTTGGTTAGTTATTCAATATACGGATAATAAAGGGTAACTAATGCTCAATAGGAAGCTTCTAGAAATAAATACAAAACTATGTTTGACATAATCTCCATTCTTCATGACCAACATCAATCAATTTTTCCATTACAAAGCCTTTTCGACGGCTCACATATCATATGTACATTGTCCATGTCTTAATTAAGTACAGATGTGCCTTTCATCAAACTATCAAATTTTAAAGGCCTAGCGTATTGTACAAGTGCGCAAAGCACTACAGATAATACAACATACATTTCTTTACTTTGCATCATGAATACATACAGTCCTAGAAGGCCGCTAAGTTCGAACTATATTAAAGCTGTGTTCTAGGATGCGGGTTCGAATCTGTGTAGGAGAATGCATGAGTAAGACTACCATAAGAGTGGCAGATTATAACCTACATGTACACTGGCATGCCAACATTATTGAATAGACCATGCCCTCTCCATTTTTGCCCTCTGTATTCTCACTCTGTATTGCCAACATCCTGGTAGAATTCCCACAAGTCTACCAAATCTGAGACCCTTTCAACTGTACAGAATACTAAGAATCTAAGACATCACATCTTCACCAGGAAGTTATGAATTTTACAACTTACACCACCATTCAAATTCTCAGGAAACCTTTTACGCTTAAAAGTACACTTCTCCCATGCATTTAATACAACATCTTTCAAATCACTCAGAAATATCTTTCTGCTCACACATGCCTGCTCATGTCTGAGACATGAAAATAATGTCTCTAGTTTCCTTAAGTACAACTTCGTCCATCTCTTGAGACAGTTATCTGAAGTCTCCTACCTCATGTACACAGGCACGAGTGTCCATATCCACATCATTTAAATGTACAATTCATTGATGACAAAACACCTGCCATTTCTTAACTTCAACCACAGTGTGCATCCACATGTTCTCCTTCACAAAGTCCTTCTAGTGCTCTTGAAGACAGAGCAGGGCTCTTATGTCCCTTTCTTCTTCCAAATTACTTCAAATTCCTTTTCATTTTGCTTTCTCATTTTCCTCTTTGGCCTTGACCTGCACTTTTCATAAATTCAAGGAGGTCAACTTCCTTGATAAATCTTATGCTCTACTGCAAACAGACTGAAAACAAGTGACTTGGACCCTAAAGCACAGCATCCATTGCTGGTAAAGCCTTGATTATGCCATATTTTTCTTACAGTCTTGTTTTTCTTTTTATAGTAATGGTTGTGATGTTTTCTACAGTAGTTTATCCATACACTGCCAGCAGGTTGTTGGAAGTGTTGTGCTGACAGTCCTGACCAGACAGCAGCAGGTCACAGTGCTTCAGGTTGTCATATAGACCTGACAGGAAGTCCTTCACTCCCTCACCATCTAGGGGAGAGATAACAAAAATGTCAGATATGTAGAATCTTTAGAGAAAATCAGTATCACTGCTCATATTGTTCATAAGGAAGAAATGTATAATTCATCACTAAAAATTTGGTATCATGCCAGCATTATCTGTATCAATGTAGAAATATATTGGATTGAATTCCATCTCTGCGCTGTCATTGTCCCAAAGCTAGGAATGCTGTAAAAGTATATTGGTTTACTTATTTCAAGCGACTTGATAGTACAGGATAGAGATGTTAGATTTTATCCATCAGGCTTTATAACACACTGTCTGTGTCACAAAATATATGTAACGTTAAGCAATGGAATTCACCTTGTTGTGGCTTGTCACTGCTTGTCACACTGTCCAACACAAGTTTTCCCATGGACCGACGAGAAATTTGCTGGAAAGAGAAAGGAATAAAAACAGCTTGTAAAGAACAGCTGTTTGTAGAAACTACAGGTAACAATGTACACATTGAGGATAGACAGAAATCATCCAGTATTGAATACATTGAATTTATATTTTGGCAGTCCTAGTACTGAACTTTATACTTGATCTGCTAGAAGGCGCTTACGTACCATCAAACGTAGTGTTCTCATGACGGCCAGGATGTCAATAAGCTTCTCCTCAATGATTGACAGCCGCACCCTCTCTGTCTCCAGGCAACGCAGCTCCAGCTGCATCTTATCGATGTCCGTGGACTTCTCATGTAGCTCCATCAAAACCTCACTCTTAAACTGATGGGAGAAAAGTTGGGATTGTTCAATATCATGGTACTGTACAATTGTTTGCCATTGTTTACACTGTTCGGAAAGTGTCATATGAGAGCAAAAGAGGTTTCAATATATCTTATCTATTGTCCTGTTTCAGAATATACTGAGGAGATACTGATCAAGCTGTATCGTGAAGAAATGGTTGAATGTGGAAATGTCTCAAGCCAAAATCAGGTCCTGTTTCTTTTTCACAGAGAATCCAATTTACAACCTGAAGAATTCTTCAGGACAAATGTCGGCAAACATTGTAAACATCACCAGGATACATTTTTCCTATTGTTTGAAAGCTGCCTTCAACGAAAACAAACAACGGCAGCAAATCCTGTACTTGTTGTGGCAACAAAAGAAGGCTGGCTGAAGTATTCCGTAACTTTTCACTCCTTCAGACCACCCATGAGTCTTTGTTCAACACTAGTATGTTCTGATCAACTGTTGTGCTCAACTGTTTGCTATTGTAAGTTTCACAGATGTGCAATACTGCTATGGCAAGCTGTAGTAAGAAATACCTTTGTACATACAGCTTTAGGCACATTGATATACATGGTTCTAATTTCTTTTTGATAACATGGTCTGATAGAAAAGTAAAAGTGATGTTTTGGGGACAGATGTCAGTGGGGCTACAGTAGCCTGGGTCCAATTTGCAAAGGGGAAGCTGATAATGTTACCCTCATCAGGTAGTCTTGAACTCAGGCCTGTCAGGATCCAATTGTTTTTCAGTCAATCCATAAGAACACAATTTCAGAGGCCTGGGAAAATTTGGACTATTATGACCTATGGATAAAGGGCTAGATTTTTTGTATCCTCTGAGAGTTGGCAGACAATGGACATTATATTTTCTCATTATCATTTACATACAATTCTTTGTATTAGTTGCCAAGCACTGAGTTTCCAGGAGTGTGAGATTTCGGTTAAACATTTCTATTTTTTAGTAAATTGGTAATTTCTGATTCAAAAGTAGCAGATCCAATAGATTACCTCGTTCAGCTGCTCCTCCACTGTGATCTTCTCCCCTTCAGCATCCTTCAGTTTGTACCTCAGCTGTTCCACACACACCGCTAACTTCTCCATACTCATCTTCTCTACATCCTCCTCCTCCTCTTCTTCCATTCCCTCCATCCCTCGCTTCTCCACCCAGGCATTCCCATCGTCTGAGGCTGGCTCATGGGAAAGAGAGAAAGTGTTTGTTTAGTGATGAACTTCAAATGGTGGTCTGGTATCAGCTGGTACCATTCAAATAAGCAAACAAATTAAAAAGTGTGGTTTCCATGTTTGTTTTTGTTACAAGCTCTATGCCATTTTTTTCTGCAAAATTGAATACTTCCATTGCATAGGAAACACAATGTTTTCCCATGACTTAAGACACATTCATAATGCAAATTATTAAAGTGCCTTCAGAAGATAACTTCATGCAGAATTTATGCTCCGGTCATTCAAACCTCATAAATTAAGAAACATTATAAAGTGTCACTTGTCAGAAAATTGTAGTGTTACTGATCAATTTGACCCATATCCTTAATAATTCTCTTTGTTCTGATGTTTTGATAAACTGCCAAGAATACAAAAAGACAGTCTCACCTGCTCTCCCCTCTACTGCCCTGAACAATTGTTCCTCACCTGGTGAAAAGACAAAAGAAAATGTTGTCATTAATTTGATACACCTTTTATACACAATCACAAAACATTGTACAGTCTTACACAAGCTAAGGGTGGGATGGTTGGAGAAGTTGTTGCTTAACAGTCTAAAAGCGACTGTAAAACTAGTATCTTTTGTACACAGAGGTGCTATTTTTAAGCTGTTTCTAACCAACTTGGAATGTAGGAGGCTTTTAGATGACAGGAAGGTTTTGCTACATTCTTCACTCCTATAAATACTTGAGACTTGGGGATTTCTTCTTCCAGAGGTATGAAAATAAATCCAAGGATAGTATCCTTGTTTGAGGTGGTGCACTGGAATGTGACCAGACAACAGTCATGTGTAAGATGTCAGCTCACAGCTGACCAAGGATAAGCACAAATAAACTGCACAGTTTCCTCAGGTTAAACCAACAAGTTTTCCTGCCAACTACAACATCCCAGGAGTCTAAACCTGGTCAGGGTTTACGGTGTAGATGTTATCAGAAAAAGTTAACAAAACAGGTCATTTTTCTTACAAAATTTATACAGTAACTTCTACATCATTCTTTGCTATTCTCCAAGCAGAGGTCTGGTTCCAGCTGATTTTGATGTGTTTTTAGGCATTTTTCTTGGGCTTTCTATTTTGTACTGTTTTCCGTATGTCCGCTGGCCAAAGCAAGCCCTACAAAAAGACCTGTAAAAACCAGCCAGAGCCAAACCTCTGCTTGGACTTGGAGAGTAATTCTTGGCAGCTTTTTTGACATTAGTGGCATGCTGAATTGCATTTTTCTATAATCACCTAAAGTCATGATTATTAAACTATCTTCCAGTAAGGGAGCTCTATGCATTTATGGTTGATCTACATTTAAGCTTGAATGATACATAACACTGAAAATACACATTTATATCCTCCAGAATTTGCAAACATTATTCTTTTCAATTTCTTTGCACAGAAAAATTGAAGCAAATATTATTGTGGAGAACTGGTGTTTTTCAATCTTCATCCCTTTGTAGTTAGGAGGGATTGATGAATGGATGCTGGGTAACTAGGGAATTGAGTACAATTCAAAAGCACTCACATTTGTATACACTTTTATCAAATATCTTTAATTGCCTTCGTCCAGGCAAATCAAACCTTTATAGCTTGTGGTTTTGGGAAAGGCAACAGATGTTCATGTTTTATGCATTTCTTCCCGACCACCCCGCACAACAAAGACTCCCCACTCTAAGACGGATTGCATGTGTTCAGCACTACTGACCCGCCGGCCCAGAAAAATGACCTGAAATTGACCAAATTTCCCATAAATTTTCCCGCCATTGTTTGAGGCACGTCTGCGACATTACTGGCTGAGCAGTTGCCATGGATACACGGACTCTAAATTGGTCATCAGGGGTCGGAGAGAAAGGCCAAGTAAAATTGATTTTCCAGATTTTGGGTGAAAAATTGGAAGCTGGATTCCCCCATTATACCTGCCTTGTCTCTTGCTGTTTCAAACTACTTACACTGCAGTGTTTTGACCTATTTGATTATTGCATCAAAAATAGAGAGAAATTTGACAGTTGTCAATCCTAGTTACATCAAGGAGCCAGATTAAACCTCCTTGGTTACATTCACATCACAACAGAAGTTGTTAATGGCGATTGTCTTGGAATATTGTAACTGAAATCTAATACACAAGAGGTGCAGAATATAGGATGATATTTATTTTATTCTTACATGGATACAATGTATAAGGGGGAAAATGGTCTTTCGGTCCAGAAAGCAGACAGACTAATCCTATGTTTTATCTTTATGTGGCTCCAGTAAAAGTTTGGAAAACACTAATTTCTGCAGAAATTGTGGCACATCAAAGCAAGTGATGAACAAAGAAGGGTACTCGAGACCTTTCATCAGGGTGTAGTGTGTTATTTGTGCCTTTTGTACAATACTTCTATCAGAACACAACAAAAAGGCTCAAAGGAAACAAAATGCTCATTTCCTATGTCTCCTTTCAGCTTGCAGTGTATTCAACGGAATGAACATAGTCTGACTGACTGGTAACTCAAGATCAGTGACCCTCCACGCAAAAATGTACAAACTATTCCATAGATTCTGTGTCTGGCAAATTAGGTCATTAGGATACATGAAAGTTGTGGTATGGTTTTTTGTGACAGAACTGTTAAATATTCAATTGTTCAGTAACTAATAATAATGGTATCTTTATCTACTTGCAAAGTGATGTGGGAATACAAGTAATGTGTCTAAAATATAACTGTCAAGGGTATGTTATATCACACATGATCTCTTCAAATTACAATCACATGGAAGCTAAATATTTCCTGGAAAAAACATCAGGATGTGCAAGAGCTAAGATCAAATTTGTATCAATAGCAATTGTTGTGTACCTTTTTTGTTGTACCTTTTATGGGAAAGACAATGATAGCTTACAAAAAGTCTATAGGGAAAAAATTACTCCCAAAGGTTCTGATGAAGAATTTGGTTTCCCCTGCCCAGTGGATGGTGACAGTTGACACAGAAGTGTGGTCCTGGTCATTATTCAGCTGTCACCACGGCTGATGCCTGCGGCTTCAGGCTATTGTGTCAGTGTCGGAAGGTTCACTAACTCCTGAACAAGCACAAAGTAAGGGATTACGGAGAGCCACCCTATCTGATTATGTTTCACCTCCCCTCCACAGTCACCTACTTCTGGAAAATTAGATGCTTCACAAGTGGGGCAAAGACAAGTAACATGCAGCAATATCTCAAACACCTTTTGTGATTTAAGATAGATATGAAGTTCTGTATAAATCTCGAAAGTATAAAAAGAATTAAACGTCTGACATCAGTAATTTTATGAGCTTTTTAGATTCCAGGCAACAAGGAAATCTCCATAATACATGTAATGTTAGACCCTCAACAAAAAGAGCTGAAATTTTACTGACTGTAGCTGGCATTGGCTTGTGATACCAACTCCTTGGTCCAAGGTTGCTGTGAATTATATCCTTAAGAAGACCAAATTTGATCCATCTTAGCAGTGACAGATTTAGGTCAGACAAGTAAACTTTGTTTTGCTGTAAAGACGGTAGCGTCCCTGTTTTTAAAAATGTGAGAATTTAGACAATGGGTCGTGCAGCACTATTGTGCTGAGCTCAGTGGTTAGCCCAAAGGGCAGAGTGTCTCGGGAGTTGGACTATTGTCAGGATACTCAAAGCCTGAATTTACTGTGATCGCCGGCTATTGTCTGATGAGGAGAGGGCAGCCAACCTGGACTGGTCATCAGTCATCCAGGACGCTTGAGTGACCATCAGGTTGGTCACTGATTGACAGCCAGGCTATGATAAGTCTTGATAAAACCTCCTTGGACGTTTCTAAATTCTTTTATCTATACATGCACTGCTAAAGGGTGCATAGATTATTGACTCTCAAATAGTTTTAGGACTGCCATTAAAACATCCTGGGCCATGCTTTTTTATTACTCTCTCTGCTGAGAGATTTAGTTCATGGATGAATCTCCAATGAATGATTGAAATTTGTCCAACTAACTCAGCTAGAGCAGGAGATTACTTATGGGTATTGGTGTTTAGACTAAACAGGCCCATGTACTGTAGTTGAAAATATTGAAAATTATATGATCATATGTCTTTAATTGTACATTTGATGTAGCATGGGTGAAAAAAGATTTGTAAGGTTTTCAAGATGTCTTCTACTTACTGCATCCACTTGACACTGATTGGTCAGGAGTTGAGACATCTGAGTGCCCTGCAGGTGATCTGCGCTCTGATTGGTCAGAATGGTACCCCACTTCCAAGGTCAGCTGTTCCTTCATGGCAGCCAGCTCCCCACGACCGGCCCTGAGCAGAACACAGACATTGGTCATAAATCCAGTGCTTTAAGAATTTGTCTACCTAATTGTACTACAGTGTGCTGCTGCAAACTTAAAAGCAGCTGCATCAAAGTTTTCCATACCAATGTTATTGAATGTAGGTAGGAGAGTAGAATGATATCTGTTGGCATAATTGAAAAAACAAAGTTGGCAAAAGGCATTTAAACTTAAAGGCATAACATGAATTGTAAGGCTTCCAGTTTGAACAAACATAGAGCAATGAAGTGGAGAACACATACATTGCCCAGTGCACTTTACTGAACCAGTTCTAAACCAAGGTAATTCAAGATCAGGAATAGATGATTTCCAGATTCATCAATCAGCCTGTGTGCAGAAGCTTCCAAAACAACAGGTGCCAGGCCTCAAAGATTTATTGCTGACTTTCTCCTAGGAGGTATGTGAACTTGGCAGAGAGGAGTAAACATCTATGGGAATCTTCAACTGTCTATTTCCTCTGTCTGGTCTACAGTAAAATGGAAACAGGCTTTGGCAGAGTGCCATGTGTGATGTCACTCTGTTTCTGCTACTGGCCAAGGTACTGAAAGTCAAAGACGTAGCTTCAGATTTCATCTACATAAGCTTCAAATCTTCTGACTTCCATGCGAGATATAAACTTTATCTATGACACACATATAAATCTGTGTCTAAACTATCTAAACTGTTACAACAACTGTTTATATCTGAGACTTCTTCCAAATAAAGTTGGGGACAACTTAGTCTGTTGCACATCTATTTCATAATGTCATGTTTTGACCAACTCTGTCTAGGCACTGTGATGTTTGTTTTTTCATTGGAAATAATACATACTTCAGAACAAGCAACTAGAGGCCAGCAGTTTTTTATTTTCTCGGTATTCTAAAGTAAATGTGGTGGGATTCAGAAAGATACAATACTCTCATATCAAAGCATGGTAGGTTCTTAAAACACTGCCAGAAAAATACATTTAGATTTAGTATCTGTCAGACTACTGTAAGTTTATATCCATCGGTGGGTCAGACATATATTTGCTGTGACCATTGGGAAAGAATGTGCTCTTGGCAGTGCTGCCATTGTTGTTGGAGACCAACTCTGTGGCTGCAAATCTTTCCACATCAGATCAGTAACAGTCTTCAAGTTGTGTAAATCTTTAAAATATAGACAGACAGCCACAGCCTTAGTGAAGATGTTGCAAAATACATCAAGCTGAACTTGTTCGAAGAAAACTCTCTGATATTGAAAAAGTCGATATGAAAAGCCTTGCCAAATAAAAGGCAAGAATTTACTAGAAACAGTTACGATAACAACTTGTAAGAAGAACCACAATGAGTTAACGAGTCAAGCTGTAGGTGAAGTTGATAAGACCTTTGTTAGAGCAAAGAATGTGCCCCTTACACACATGTTGTGGACAGATGTTGGAATTGAAAAGTCTTTCTAAGACTTCAAAGCATAGTTCTGTCAACTAGTAACCTTCTATGTTCAAAACATCCCCTTGTAAATCTCAGCTACCCCCAGTCTGACATTTTGGTGCAACTGTTGTTAATTTTGTACCTGAAAAAAGCATCACGCTTTACCTCAGTTGAGGATGACTGCTTTACCTTCACACCTCTCGTGTTGGATGTTTCAGCTCACTGCTACTGAAGGCAATGAATAACTAGTGGTAAAACTTTTCCGGTTTGTACACAGATGCCCTTCAAGGCTTTGACAACAGAGTGTTGTCTTCTAGCATTATCTTCTTAGATCAGAATGTTTTTCAGTAGTTATAGGATGTTTCTGTCCATGAAAAGTGCTCAGTTATAACGGTAACCCATCAAAAGGTCAGGAAGGCTGACTGCCTAGATGACGCCTCTACTTGATCCAAAGGGATGTATGATATATTGATTGCAGTGATTCGTGCTTTTCTCCCTCCTATTCTCAGAATGAGACTGGTATCAGAGAAATTAAGACTCAGGTTTCAGGATTTGGGGAAAACGTGTCATCCTAACCAGTGTAGGAGAGGACCTGGGATCCTTCTGGCATGGTTAGGGGCTGAGTCATGACAGACTGGTGCTCACTGACGTCAACTGATAACAGGAACTTACAGCTCTGGCCATTGAACCCCAGTTTGTTTTGAGTGTCTTAGAAGTAAGCTGTTACTTCTTTCCTAAAAGACTTTACTATGCAAGAGGCAAATGCTTTCCTCTACTCACTAATCAATGTAAGTATGTACATGCAAAAAACAACATGTCGGTTTGCTCCACTTCTGAGAGGAGTTCTGAGAAATGTGATTATCAGAATAGAGAGCCACAGTCTACAAGAAAAGGCAGCATTAAGATATGGCAGCCTGATAAAAGGCCAAGAATTCATTAGCGAGATGCTGACTATTTTTAGGGGACTGCCAAGAGTTCTAGTTGGATTGGCAGAGTCTAGGCACTCAGCCCAGAGGGAGGAAGTTGTCAATCTTATAGATCACACTGGCTCATGTAGGGATTGGCGCTAAAGCTATTAGGATTCTATTCATGTGTTTATCTGTTTTTTGTTTGTTTTAAGGAGTAGAGCACTCTATAACACCATAATTTGGCGACTACAATGATGATTTCAATGCTAAAGTGATGCAAAAGTGTCTTCAGAAATCTGCTCTACATAAACAAGGAAGGAGCCTTAATTAAGAAGTAGCAATGTACATCTGAATAAAGATGAAAATGTGTACCTCAGAACGCCTATGAAATTAGTACTGTTTGCACATTCATAGACATGGCTGTTGGGCACTGGAGTGAGGTTGAATGTTTTATTCAAAACGGAAAAATAATTCTTTTATGCTGAAAGCTCTCTAGATTACATTACTTAAGAGCATTATCATTCCTCACAATCTTGGTATAGACAACACTAAATTTTATCTCAATATTGTGCCTGCTATGCAGTTAACATAAGGAAAAGTTTTACCAATTCTCACGAAGCTTATCTAAACTATTAAGTTGGGTTATCAACAGCCATTCTCTGTGTAGGTGAACCCTTATCAGCAGTTCTGTGATGACAACAGGAACAAACATTCCTATGGTCCATCCACAGAGCTCTCCAGACCTGCAGATAGCTTAGTAATCAGCTATAGGACAGATGATCCTACCCTGCAATACTTTCTGGGTCATGTGTCTCTGCTAATTAATTACCATAATTGAAAACAGGTGATGTTATCTGGTAAGGACTTCTTAGGTTTCAGGTAAACTTTGGGAGGTAGAACTATTCTTACAAAACACCATAATCATGGATATGCCTCATCTTTCTCTAACTGTGCTTATCAATTATTCTTCTGTGCAGAGCTTTGTGTGATCCTTGACCCACCTCCTGCCTCTGAGGAGAACATCTATTACTGATTCATGATTTTACGCAAACATGCTTTACCACAATAATCCTAGGAAATAACCAGTACCCTCCCTTGCCAAATCATACTCTCTAAAAATATCCATGAAATGTTATTTTGTGTGATGAACTAACATCGTATTTCATAGATTGAAATGTAACGTTAAATGACAAAACCTGTTCATAGTGACTCAAATGATTCTGTGTGAAAGAAACAGCACACCACATGGGAGTTTTGAATGGAAATGTGGTAAAAACAGTACAGTGGGTTGCTGCATGGCTATCCTCTATGCTAAGTGTTCAGTCCTATCTAAGATACAGTTATCAGTTCAAAGGGTGAAAGCTTCTCCGTCAAAAAGGGTTTTTCTTGAATTGGCAACAGGTGTCAATGTTTTGTATCTTCTACACTTCTGCAAAGCAGACAGTCAATTAGTCTTCACTCTGTCCCATGTGGTTCTTCTTAAGATCATGATCTTAATATGTCAAAGTCTGGTACCTGCTCCATATTACTGTCTCACCTGCTATCTATCTGGGTTAGGATCAGACCAGTCCATAAAATCAGCAGTGTCCTGTCAGCAACATTACTCCTCTTTATTTGCTTTCTTTATGACTTTACCAATTTTGTTGATAGTGTGCTTAGTATGCAAAAAAATAAAGTTGGGATGATTTTCTGTATGGATTATCATTTATCATCCCCCTAGCTTTGACAAATAGACTTTGTTAAGGGATGAGAAGTGGATATGAGGAGATGGTCCCGTCTTAAAGATTCTCCTGAAGATTCTCCGAAGTTTGCAACATGCTGTAGCTCATTAACGGCATGTCTTGGCTTCATGTGTGTTCCGTGGTATCACAGGAGATTCCTTCAAGATCACTTATTGCCGGCAACTGCGCTCTTCATAGGAGGTCCTTATCTTTAGTTTCCAAGACTATTCCAAGACATGCCCTGCTACAAATACGGTCCCAATTTGTAGGCCTACAATCAAGTCATTAATGGACTATTTGGCTTAGATTACCAGTATGGGATGAGGTAGCAAGATCAAACCAAAGGGTAGATGGTTCAGCACAAGTTTTGCCATGGAACTTTTGAAGTAAATCTGTTGTGAGACATTCAATACACACATATAACAAAAACCTGACTATGTCAACAGTGTAGACTGCCTATCATCAAGTAGTAATTTTTGTAGGTTGATTGGCTACAGAAATCACAAATCATACACAAACCCTTCTGGGTTTTAGATTCTAAAAACAGCTTCTTTAGTTGCTAATTCCGTGCCAGTTCCATGTCTCCAATGTGTCTGACCTATGCCACAAGACTAAGCATCCAAGGTAAGATGGATTTAGTACTTGATACCTGGATCTTAGGAAAATGTGAGTGTTGTGTGAAATACTGTTACAGGTCCACTTCATGTGAAGTACATATGCACACTTCCATCGCCTGTTTTGTAGAACGAAACAGGTACTTTACACTGAGGGTATTTCCGTGCATTGCCTAAGTCACGATTATCCAGCGAGAGAGCATGGCTTGTATAACTCAACAGCCAGCCCTGGCTGTGACCACAAGCCTGCTCAGCCCTGCCCAGAGATAGCACAGGCCACATCAAAGGCCAGCCAAGTCCTGAGCATGTCAGTTATGCTGGGGTTGACTGGACACTCTGTACAACATGTCTGGGAATCGGAAGCGATCCATTTCTTTTGCTAGCCTGTTGGAGCAGGGTTTTGGAATGGTAAGCTTTGTAGGATGAAGCTGTCCTTTTTGTGATGGCAGTGCCACACTAACTAACCTCAGAAATAGGCAACAGCATAGCTATGGGGGCATGGGGCCCTCCTACTGACTGCTCCTTAAAGCCCTGCTCTCAGAGCATACTTCATACATGTGTATGACCAGTGACTATGGAGGATTGGAGGCACTGGTACTGTGTAGTGACTAGCAAGTTGCAAGTAATGTTATTAACGTTACATTTTTTGCTATTGAGAACTGCGAGATTCAGACAGTTGAGAAGCAGAAAAAATTACTTTTCTTACAACTTTTCCATATCAAAAATAACATACAATGTTTCATGTGTAGATAACAAAGACATTTGAAACAGGATTTTGTTCTTTTGTCCTGAGGTTCCTATTATGAGTGAAATTATTACCATACAGATCAGTTATACACTTGAAATAGGAGTATGAATTACCCAGCCCCATGTGTTCAATATCACCCGGTCTTTACTGCCCATCAACCTGACACAGGTTGTTTAATAACAAGTTGTATACACCAGCTGCGTAACAGGCACCATGTAACTAGCAGGTCCACAGTTTAACTCCCACTGACATTGATATTATATATCCTTCCCATGAGGCAGTGTAGTTAATGCAGTTGCCAAGCTGTTCACTTCTGTGACTTTGTTCCACAGCTTGATTTACATCCTACTTTATGAGATGTACATTGAAGCAAAGGTCTTTGGGGATTTTAGATGACAAAATTACCACTATGGCCATTGACACCATGAAAGGCTACCAGTGTACCAGTATAATTGTACTTTATGCATTTACGTATCCGTTGAGTGTTTAAGGTTAAACATAAATTTATGCTATACATGGCTACACGGGCATCCCTACACATACTATTTGGCTGATTATAAGAAAACCAAAAACGGAGATCTTTTTTTTTTTGCTGTCTCATCTATACCTCTCAAGCAGAATAGATTCACAGTGGCATCAGTTTAACTTTTAACAGATGGGTGTGCCATAGGCTAAGTAATAAGCATTCACCCTCCAGCCCTCTGCTGACCTTTGCCTTCAGGGTCAGTTCCTCCATTTCAAGAGGCTGCACACAGCTTTTGTGACATGCTGTGAAGATAGCAGTCTACCAAATGTCTGTCTAGCATATCACCTAAATGATTTGACCAATTGTTCTCCACACACAGTGAGTTAAGTTTTGAAACCTCCTCTTAAAGATGAAAATACTAAATTGAGCAATGTGACAGTGCAATTGTATATTGAGAGAGCAAATGAGATTCATAACGAGAGAGGTATCAGATTCAAGTCCCAGTGTGTGGAAGGTCCTCTCATTACTCTAATTATGGTGAGATCAGGATGTTGGCTCCGCCTTTGACCTCTCTCTGCACCAGAGTCAAGTGCTGACACCCCGGGTCATGTGCACTGATTAGGGCACTGGTGTGGGCGACACAGAACAGGTCGGCCTTATGCTGAGTCTGCTTTTTTTTCACAGCTTTTGGAGAGTAGCATCGGCCTTGCATAAGCTTAAAATCAGACTTTTTCGGACGCAAAAGTAATCCAAGGACATGTTTCTACAGTATATACACTTGACCATTGATATTTGTGATACAGTTGTAAATGATGAAAAATCAAAGGGGCAAAGAATGGAGTCGCTTGTGGCCAAAAATACTGTTCTTGATACTTTGGGTGTGCATACTTAAGCATTCCAACGCTGTGTTTTCTTTTGAAGAACTGTGTACATCACAAGCTGAGATACTCAGATAAGTTTGCAAAATCATGAATAAAACCTCAAAACTATCAAAAGGTCCTGTTGCAAAATGCAACAGAAAATGGGAACAGATGTCAGACTGAGAGGCAACATCCAAAACAGGAGAAGCCAAACCGCTCCTCAGTGTAATGTGCATGACTGAGCCAGGACAATTTAGAATAAATTTGCAAAATGGATTTGTTCTGGTCTGCCTGGGGTCTGTAGGTGGGCGTGGCCAGCGGGTGGGTGGCAGGGCTGGGCCAAAATAAGGCATCAATCAGGGAGAGCAGGAAACCAGCAGGAGCCAGTCTCAAGTGTCTGTCTGTGTCAACAGGTTCATCTTACCATAAATCACATAAGCAGCTCCCTAACCTGCAGTCCCCATCAGTTACAACTGTTTAATGGGTGAAAACGTGTTATAATTACAGGTGCTAATTTTCTTTTTCAGGAGACTGATGAAGAAAACTGAATTTGACACTAAAATGTGTTTTGAATAACAGCCAAGATTTGAATCCTAAGCCTTAAGTTTCACTGACAAGCTTGACGGAAGGAATCTTTTTCTTTATACGGCTAACCAAAGCTCACCAAAGGATGGCCAATTGAGTCCCTAATCCAGTTCAGCCCACTTCTGGTTTAGTTTAATCCCTGTTTTACAGCTGTGCACGCTCTTACAATTTTACGGACTTTACCTGTTCTCCATCCAACACTTCCTGTCTCTAGTTTAAATCTTAGCTAATGCCTCTTCCTGTTGGCTGTCGGTTTTAGAACAGATGAAACCGAAATAAGATCATCATTCTTCTTGGATGCATGCCCTTAAGAAGTCCTGTTGCTCATTATCTTTCTGCTTTCTAAAATGAGGTAATTGGGGAAAGGTCGGAGACCAACTGAATAGCAGGAAATGTACCAATTCCACAGAAATGAGTGGTGTGCACGAGAATGGAAGTATTAGTGCATGTACATGTACAAGGCTGAATGTAGTCTGGAATCTCTATCCCTAAAAACTTGCAACAGAGAATTTTTTCTTTGCCATAGTGTTCTTTATGAGTACAGCCCCTTCAATCTACATGTACATAATAGTGTACACTGTTTTCAAAACTAGATGATGCACATCATCTAGATTCTCCTTGTTTCAGGAGACAGATAACAGCAGTAATCTCCATGCAAAAGTGAAGACAACTTGTTTGCTTTGTTTCTTTGGTCGGTGTTGATGCCCCAATCCCCTGTTCCAGTTGTTTGGACACCACATTAGACTCACTTTGATGTTTGATGCCTGATGGGGACAGACATGTTTGGGTACATGATGCTGTGTTGGTGGATTTGATTGGTCAGTCAACAGATGAACGTTAGGCCTGTGTGTCCAGATTGATGATGTTGCTAGGTGATGTGATTGTCTGCCAAAACAGGATGTGCTTAGAGCCTATCATGACTTTGGAGCATCCACAACATGCAGCCCATTGCTGGATCCAGAGTTGGAGCAACAAGATATGATACCAGTGTTCACACTGGCTGTGGTCACAGAGCATTTTCTTCACTGCCTTGGGCCGCTTTTCTGAGACAGCTGTCTTTCGGAAAATTAGACCAAGCCAGAAATAGAACCAAGCTTAGATTATAAAGCTCTGTCTAAGTTCAAAAGAAAAGAAAAGCAGGCCAGGCACCAAAACTTTTCAACAACTTTCAGACAACATCTGCCACTGCCTGCCACTTGTCTGGACATTCTGCCAGCTTGCATTGACTAAAGTAAGACCTCTGCTCCCCTTCTGCGCATATCAAATTCACACCTGCATGCCTTCCAAAAAATTAGTTTACATCATGGAACTAATGGTGTATTATTAGTATGGGAGAAAAGGGCTTTCCTCAAATTAGTACCTCTGTGCTGAAAGTTGGGCAAACTCGTTTTCTCCTTGGGTAATTACTGGAAGCTGTGAATGTGCCAGGTGTGAGATTGAGATCTGACCAGAATGCCAAGAATGAAAACTGAACTTGGGCAAAGTCCCACTGACTTTGGAGGGGTGGAAAAATGCTTGGTTTCCCCCACCTCCACTTTTACTCTTGTTCCATCTTTTACCATTGGGTTTGAGGGTCTATTTCAGATTCTGAAATACCTCCAGAGATACTGTAACCTACCATGATGGAAAAAGACTAATTGCAGTGATGGAAGAACAGCCTAAATCCTATGCAGACTGCCTTATTCAGTTATTGTTCTACGCACCATGGTGCTGTTGTGATGCCATAATTCTACTATTTAGACTAAGATTACAAAATGTATGTCTACATCTGTTACTCAGTTCAAAAGGAACCATTGGGACGAAGGAGGGGCAAATAAATTGGGTGCTGGTGCTTACATAATTACATCATAGCCCTCCATCTATGGGATTAAACTTTTCCACAGGAGTAGCAACAAAGAATGGGCAACTTATATCCAGACCACCTGCTTTGGCTGAACATGAAAGTGGGACGAAAATAATGTCTGATGGCTGCTGCCAAGACCAAATTTACTCACACTGCGAGGCATGTGGGGGGAGGATCAACAGGGTAAACCAAGGATTTTTCATGTCTGCACTCAGCTTTTATTGGAAGAGAAAGGGGTCTTATCAAAGTTGGGAGGTTTTCAAGAAAGTAACAACAGCCATACTGGAAAGAAGATAAAGTATATTAGCCGAGCTGAAACTCCATGCCACAGTTACGAAACATGCATGTTTGTTGGTTAGTACACCTTTCCTTTTCAAGGGCCTGCTGCCCTGTCTTTGCAGTAACACACCTGTCACTAGGTGATTCTTCATATTGTATTGCAGTTTATGGGAACTCAAAATTATGTGTTATCAGGAGAAGGTTTTTCAACAAGATGGGTTTGGTGTACACCTCAATAGTTTTGTATACCAAAATCATTTGAACATGATTACACACTGAGACTGTCAAGAGTCCATCCTCAAGAACACAGCAGTATCCAGACTCCACCTCATGGCACACATGCAGAACGTAAACTGGATCAGGTCCAGTGAAGAGATAAAAGAAACACAGACTCCCATGGGAAAAGAAGCCCTACTCCAAACATCTCCCTCTAGTATCCACACATATGAGACCAATCAGAGCTTAAAGCTGGCTCCAGGTCTAAAGAGTACCAAACTTGCAGCAACTTTTGGAAGTTTGCCAGTTCTGTATAAGAAAAGGTCTAACCTAATTTGGCAAAGTAAATCCTTGTCCTGCCACAAGCAGAAATGTTGCATCAACATTGAACCTTAAGATGAGAAAAATGTTGGGTCAAAAGTACAATTGTATCTACATGCCTTGAAACAGGTGATAAACTTAGTGCTTATTTGCGCTACTTGTGGTTATGAATTGTATGTCCATCCTTAGACCTTTGGTAGGCCTTAGAGACTAGTTTCACATAACAGTATGATTAGACATTCCTTGGAATGCTATGAAGGTAGTTAAACTGTCACAAGATTACATTGTTTGTATTCTATTCCCTGACACATGATACCTAAGTGCATTTCTTAAATTTCTCCCTTTTCCTTTAAGCAAATTCCCATGGTTTCTCAAAGACTCCAGTTCAGATAAGTCACGTTTTCCCAGGAATACTGAGGTTACGAGTCTACAAGTCTGGTCTTTTGTGCTGTAGGGAAGAGCCTCTTGATAAAAGGTATACCAGCTGTCAAGTTCACAGGTTTGCAGGAAACTATTAAAGTCTGATGTGCAGAAATTTAGATGAGAGTACATAGCAAGAATTCCATCCTTTTACTTGTCTAATTACTAGACCTTGAAACCAAAATTATGCTACCACATTTTGGATCTGAAAAGGAAATTCAATACTTTCCATTCATTTGTGGAGCTTATTCGCCTATTCAAAAGTTGTTTTTGCTTTGATTAGAGTTCATTGAGGCATCAGTTTGCAGCTGGAGGCCACCTGGCGAAGCTAACAGCACACTATTTCTGATTCTTTCTCTTCTTCACATGATCCAAAGAGAGCTCACTTTTCCATCTTGTCACAAAAAGGGCAAAGTAGTAATAGGGTAGCTGCACTGGTCGAGTAACATTAACCCTTCTAATTCTATAACCTCAAACAAGTTTTGCCATACATTTCCTTAGAAAGGCCTTGACCAACAGAAAATGATATACACATTCAAAGAGATCTGAATAAGAATTGTCAGATACAGTAGATTGGAAGTATTCAGAGGCTTAAGAAACATCCTGAGGAAACCACATGCTTTTCCAGTTGCGTGTGTCACTAGTACTAGCAGCACCACTCTCTATGTATACTAGTGAGTTCCTTTCTAAATAATGGGCATTCTTCATTGAAGTTTGTCTGCCTCTTAAATCCTTAAAGACCTCTCATCTTTCCTTTTCCCTAAAGGTATGCTTTTAGCACATCCCAGTGCTTAAGATCTTGCCGCACTGCCCGCAAATATTAACCCACTTTTAATGAGCTGGCATGCAGTTATCTGTCACAGGAACTAGACCTTGACCTTGGAATGTTGACTCTGATACACCTTCTGCTTATGAACCTGGGATAAACCATTATGGATTATGAAAGGGTACAGCTCCGTGAAAGCAGCAATTATTACCTTTGCCAAGAAGGTTATGTTTTCAGTGCCATTTGTGTGTCTGTGTATGCATGTGTCTGTCTGTTGCCAGCATAACTTGAGGAGCTTATTATGGATGGATTCTTGTGATATTTGGTAGGTGGGTAGCGGTCTGGAAAAAAAAGGTCAAGTTCAATAATGGGCCTCCTAGCAGGTTTCTATGGCACTGCAGCAGAACTTCTGGTTTTGATATCTTGTGTTTTATACAGAGAGCAAAACAAGGTCAAACTAACAAATTGCAAGTAATCCACCATGTTATTCTGGTCACAAGAGGTCTTGCCAGGACAGCCCAAGTAGAAGAAATCTAACTTTGAAATTTGAACTTGAAATACTTTAAGTTGTTGATATTTTTTCCAGGTTCTAAATCATTGCCTGAAAACATGTTATAGAAACCATTGATGGTTCCCAGCTTCGATACACCTGTATCCTGTCTTAGGTGCAGCTGGTACATTAAAATTCTATCCCTGGAAATTTGATCTTCCAGTTGAGACCCATGATCTACCCATCCTTACCACTGAGTTATACTCCACTTGGCAACATGCAATCTACTCTCCGAGGAGCTTATGTCCAAAAATAAACATGTATGGAAGAATATTTGGGGCACTGCCACTGGTAACCTAGCCCCAGGTTTGAGTCAAACTTTGCACAGTTGAAAATTGTGAAAGTCTTCATGTAGGAATGCTTCCACTGCCAATCTTTGATCCATCTAGTATGATGTTACACATCCAATACCAGGCCCTTTCATACATGTCTGGTCGCAAGCTTACTTATTTTTCAAAAGACTGACAAGAAAGGAAATGAATCTTTGTATTACAATCACAAGTTACATGATTCAAGGACTCTCCCCCAAACATGATGGGCACCACCTTTCATACATCAGAAGCCAAATTCTATATTTACTACATCACTCTGGGCTCTGGTTCAAAGAATGTACATCCTGAGGACAAGGTTCACCTAAATTATAGAAACCATCTGTGTGACTGACATTCAGGGCCGACTTTCTCAGGGTGTGCATGACATGGGCACCAATTAGACTTAACAGCATCCCCGGCTTCTCTAACTGTACAGGTGAAGGTCGGGAGAATTGTGTCTGCTAAGATGAGAACAAAAAGTGGTATCAATGGATTGATTACCTGGATACACACAAAAAACTAAGGTTACAAAGGAAATTCCTATTTTGCCTCCATCAATCTAACGTTACTACTAGTACATTTGACAGGCTCCAAAATCAGTCACCAACCATTGCAGTCTGTCTTCCCTTATCCCTAATTGCTGCTATGATACTTTACATTTGGTGTTGTTTTTGAAAGGAACCAAAATAAACAGGGCAAAACCCAGCCTTTTCATTACCTCTGTAGTATTTGGGGGAACATTGCAAAACTTCTATTCTCATAAAATGAATGTCACTAGTCAATAGTTGGGAAAGTACTAAAATCCTGAGAATGAAGTCAAACTATATTTTTGCCCTCATATTCTGTTTGGCAGATTTGGAATCCTTTCTTTATGGCTGTTCCAGCAAAAAGTTTTTGCTCTCTCCTGTCAACACCTGTCAATGCCAACCACACCCCCTAACCAATCCCCCACAAAGGTTTTAGGAATTGGAACCTGTTTCTTCCATAGCCACAACCTAGCCACATCCCCCTGAGTTCACCAAACTCCACAAGCAGAGACTCTAGAATGGGAATAGAATACAATGTTGTTTCCACAGCTTGGTGGATGTGGTCTAGGGTCCTATGGATATCTTAAAAGGGGAAAATGAGGTTTGCAATCCCCCCCTCCCCATTCCTTTAACAGGTGGTTGCCCCAAAAGGTTTTCACATTCACATTTTCATTAGCACTAAAATTTCATACAGGAATTGATTTTGGCAAAGAAAAGCAAAAGAATGTAGACAAAGGAAGTTTTCTATTCCATCAAGCTTATATTACTGGTAATTGACACGAGCATTTCCAATGTACTTACAAATTAATGACCATTGAGTCATCAGATTGCTGTTTTGCTGAAACCAGTTGTGCCCATTTTTTCACCGCAACTGAAGCGTGTCTCCTGTATAAATCACTGTTGCTCTCCGCTTCCTCTTCTACTTAAATTCAAATAGATGAAATTACTGCCCTACATGCCCGAGTATTATTCATCGTCATGATCTTGAAAACACAAACACAGGGAGAAAACCCACTGAAATACCACGTTGGCAGGCACAGGAAGTTATCTTAACTATTTAGGTGAGTCTTTCACATGCACATTGCACATCAACAATCCATGACAATACTGTCTTTCACAGGCATACCCTATCCTGTCAACAGGTGCACTGTTGTTCTAGTCAAAGGTTTCCATTCCTGAGACATTTGTGCCAGGGCACTTTGTTGGGTTTATGATTACATTTGTACAGGTAGATCTATCTGATAAGGGGCTATCACAACATGCTATATGATGGAAATAGGAATTGATTGCCTGAATCAGTATTACCAAGAAGGTCTAATTTTGATAAAACCTCCTTGGTATTACTGGACCAGGTTGTTTTTTTCTCAAGATGGAGCTGTCTGAAGCAAAAACTTTTAACGTCTAGCTTGCTTTTTTGCATGAATCCAATTAGGTTGCTAATGATGCACATACTTCAGCACACACTTACAACAGCTTCCCATGTTATCACCTCTTCTAAGAATCTTAAATCTAAAGGTCAGAAAAACCGTCAGACTGCAATGAAATTTTGTGATTCCAAGTGCAACTTTTTTTCAGATAAGCGGTTCACTGTTCGGAAATGCTCCTCACGGTCTGCTGTGATAGTTAATTAGCAGGACATTCCCGGCACATTATCAGCCAGGAATTCTCCAGACATTCCAGTACCTTGTCCCAACAGCCCAAAGGACAGAAAATCTTAGTGAGTTAGTCAGGAAACCATGAACTTCAGCCCAACATTTCCTCCCTGTATCACACTGGGAAGTAGTGGAGAAAGATAAGTTCAACATGTTATCAGCAGACAGAGCTGACACATTCCTTCTGCTTGTGGTAACACCCTACAAACTGCTGCCATGGATTTTCAGTTGAGTGCTCTGTAACGTTAGACACCACACTCTTAGAGAATGTAGTCCCACTAAGGTTAAGGTATCCAATATATCCAATATGAAAATAAGCAAATCTGATATACATAGGTCTTTTGGCTGTATAGTTAGCCATCCCAATTTGGTCATCCATTCTCTTTCTTCTTAGAATTTTGGAGTTAATCAACAGGAAAAGCTTTAGGTGCGGCACATTGGGCAGATGCTACAAGGCATACCTGTTATAGTGGTGACCCCATACTTTGAACAACACCTGAATTCCAGCAGAATACCTGTATTGGAGTTTTGCTGTCATTGCTAATGGCTTTTACTGACAAGAGCTCAGTTGCCCCATGCAACAGTGACTCTCAATGAAAGCAACTTGAGTGTAACGTAAACATCCTTAATGTCAATGTCTTCCCCCATTTGAGTGGCTTATCTGAGCTAGCTGCACCCTTTTTGGGAATCATCCAACGTTGAGTGGTACAGATATAGCCAGTGCCACAATTCAACAGGTCAAGCTTTAGGCTTCTAACAATGTGGATGTTGTTTCATATGGCAATATGGCAATCTGTAGGCATCTTTTAAAGAGGAATTTCTCTATCACTAGTAGCGTGCACAGTGTTGCCTCGCTGCACAATAAGTCACAATACGAGGCAGGTGTTTGTATGTCTTTAACATTAAAATAAATCTCTGTGGTCTTTAACATTAAATAAATCTCTGTGGTATGAAGAGAAAACATAATGGCAAGAGGTATGTTTGGAACGACAAGAACTAAAAGATAAGTATCAGAATTGATGCTGTTTGACTGTTGACTCACGACATAGTAACCTCCTCCAAATGTCTTGCACCCCTCATTTAACACAATTATACATCACGTTTGTCTCACCAAGCGAGGGGTCTATTAAAAACTTCTGGTCAAGGTTGTGAAGGTTCTACCCATGGCACAGTGAACCTGTCCTTTGCAGAAATGTTCACTCCTCCTGTGTCAAGGCTAACTAGAACTGAGCATAGTAAGTCAGGCTCGTACGGTTTGGAGGCCAGTGGTTCAAGGACTCTTCCCAACCATATGCTAGGTGGCAACTAGTAGTATTCATTTCTATGCTCCATGCTTGAACCAGTATCTAATTGTCATATTTCATTTTACAAGAATGTAACACTTGAATAAGGAGGCAATAATTGCAATGTCACCCAGTTCTTGGTTGCTGACTAAACTGTGGCTGGCATGGTGACTTATTTCAGGAGGTTCTTCAACAGTCTTCAAGACTTAAGGTCAGAAGACAGATGATCACGATAAACAGCACGTAACATCCCAACATGTACAGATCCTGTGGTACAATGCATAACCTCTTACGTTGTTGTGAACCATAACAAAACTGTAACACAAACTCTGTAAGCAACCCAGATCAAACATCCTGCAAATGGACATTGAAACAAAGGTAAACAAAGACCAGTCTTGCTCCTTAAAAGCCCTTATGTTCTGACAAGAGGAAACATTACTGGCAACAAACCACATTAATCAACTGTACTTCAACATGACCACTATTAATACAGGATATGGGAGAGTGATATTTGCTGTTAGCTACATGTTCTGTAAACAGGCCTTGACTTGCCTTATCACTGTAGAACCCATGGGAGTCACAACAGGCAGGATCAAGGATAGGCTAAGGTCGAGAGCGGAAGTCAAAACTAGGGGAGAGGGAACCTGTGATAAACCACCTGTAGAGGTCACACAACTTGACCTTTCATTTGGGGAAAAAACAATATGCCAAGAAGGAAAATATTGACTCACTGCTATGAATTGAAAAGTATATTTGGAAAAGTCTTGCTTTAGAAAAATATCAAGTTTCCTTATAATTTCCCATGTTTTGAAAAGTTAAACCAATATCTTGTTTTTGGGAAATTTCAGTGTTTACATTTCAGTCCATAGCACTTTACAAGAAGAGTGAAAGATATGATGTGAACACACAAAGAAACTTTTCTACCAATTTGCTTTTCATAAACAAAGTATGTCACTTTGATCATCTAAAGCAAATTTCCAGCAGATACAGGTGTCAAAGTTTAATTCAACAGACCTTTTGACTCTTTTTCTTCAGATGCCCCATTTCCTGAGACAATCATTGTTTACATTTCAGAAGTGATAAGAAAAGAAAACGGCACGTCTCCCACACTTGTGTATTTTAAGATGCTATGTTATTGCATGCCTGAGTATCCCAGGGACAAACGTTGGTATGTGACATGACATCAAACTGGTGACATGACAGCAACTTCCGAAGAGCAGAATTATTCTGATGTTAGGGACAAACTGTCAAGAAATGGCAGAAAACATCAAAAATTGAATCAGTTTTTTTTTTCAAAACACTTTTCAGAGATTTCTAATGGTAAGAGTACTAAAGTATTCAATAAGTAAGAAAGGTTTGGATCAAAATGATAAATCCTATTATGATATGTCAGCCTCATCTTGCTATTTGACACTTCCTCTAATGAAAGGACTGAATACACAAAGATAAAAGAAACAAATACAAGTCAAACAGAAGGACATGTTGTTTTGATAGCTTAGCAACAACAGACACATAACTTTTTATAAACTTTGTTTCTCACTGTTGCCTCACATCGACCTTATCAAAGAATGGAAATGAAAAGAAAGTAATACATAAGAAACAAATTTGATTGCAACTCTTGTATGAGTGCAGTTCATTGGCATTTAATGGCCATGACTTTCCTTGGTTAAAGCAGATACTGTAATTCACTTTAAGTTCACGGTAGCAAAATTTCACGGTGTAAGAAAAAGGAACATTTTCACTGAACTTTAACTTCACGGTGGTAGTAAGTGATTTACAGAAAGGATGTGTGGAGGAATCATAAATAGGTTTTTCACGGTGATGATAAGTTAACGGTCCAGAGGTGACAGTGAAAACAGTGAACTTAAAGTTACAGTGAAAGAAAGAAGAATTACCAGTATTCAAATTTCACCATGTTAAAACTGTTGATCAATTGAAAAGTCTTTACATGGAGATTAACCTTCTTGGTGTTTAGGGGTGAGTTCGACCCAGTCACCCCTCATTAGAAGATAAAACTGTCACTTCCCCACTTTGGGACAAAATAGATGTCATCCAGGCATTACCATAATGAGTCTGTGGACAATGGAACATGTAAACATGTCCACAAAGTATTTATAGCTGTGTGATTGTCCTGATTATAGGTACACATTCTTCCTCACCTGATTAACCCTTGGGACCACACACCTGTGCCGCAGGTACAGAGACACTGAGGCAGGGGGTCTACTGCTCTTCCTCAGATGACTTATGAGATTATGACAAGACAATGCAAACATTCATGCAGATTACAACACGATTAATACGGACTATTGGTGCGGATGTAGAGGATGTTATGGGATTACACAGAAAGCTTCTATAAGTCTTCCTCTGTGTCCCCTGTACTTCCTGGCTATCAAAGTATGATCTCTTCTTGTGTCCTAAGGTCAGAAATGAAGGACCACCGTTGTGACTTTGAATGGTACCCCCAGCAACTCAATCTGGATCAAAATGTTTGTGTATATTTTTCACAGTCTCCCTCTCTAGATTCTTCAACCTTAGCTAGGTAACTATAAGCTCACGTTGTGACACTTTACACACAAAAGGCACAACACCCTTCAAATTTTAAGGTGCATTTACTGAGAAGCCTTACTGTAACAGAAGACATGACATGACAATAAAACCATAAACAGCACTGCTGCAGTCTTACAAACAGAGCAAAGTTTTAATGTTTAGGAAGTGCGTCCTCCAGTTAAACAGGTGTTCCCCTTCCTGCTATCACCACATTAGATCGCTGCTGTTGCTATGGTTTCCTGTCCCCTCAAGGCCACATTGCCCTGCTCAAACTCACCAATCAGTGGCCAAACACTCCACACCAGTGGACAAACTTCGTCAGGGACAATCCTGTGGTCAGTCTGAAGGGCCTGACCCATCCGGGCGTGGCAACACTGTCGGTACACCTAAGTCAGAATTTGCCCAACCCAAAATCAGATATCCACTTCTTCCTTCAATAAACTTCCTCCTTCTCCTAATAGATTAATGTTTTGCATACCAGGTCCCACACTGATGGCACAGCTAGGTGGATAGAAATGCAAGGATACAGGTTATCATAAATAGGAAAATTACAACTGAAGTATATACAAATGTAGTAATATAAGAAACTATTTGCTAGTGACATTGAATTAGTTCCCAGAGTTACTAGAAAGAATACTACTATTCTATGCATGCATCTGTGCGATAGCATTTCTCTGTCAGGGCTATACTTCTTGGTCAGGGCAGGTCAGGGGAACTTGAATCTTTCCTACCTTTTACTTAAGTTTTAGTATACCGGCAGTATTCTATAACATCATTGTGTCCCTTGGTTCAACGTTTCTTTTTTGCCTCTCCTTTTATCTGATTTTATTTGTTTTTCCTAATTTTCACTTGTACCTTCTTAACTTCACCTGACCATCCCTACATTCTAACTGGAAGGGCCCTGAGCTTACTTTCGTTCTGTTTGATTGGCAAATCATGTCATCACCTTTTGTAATGAAGTGTGATTCATTAAGTAGAAACTTATGACAAGCGGCAACTCCCACAGAGTTTAACCTTAAGACCACTCAAGCAAACATCCTCCACAGGAAAACACAACTGGAAACAAATATAAGCAGACGAGACCACAAATGGAACTCTGTCTACAAAGATACAATCATCCACAGACCACAGGATATCATAGAACCACCAACTGTATCTGCTCTGTTACTTTTAAAGTAAACGGTGACAGGGCAAGCTTCCTTTTCACATGAAATGAAAGGCAAGAAAGCCGACCATCAAGCCAGTGTTTACTCGTTATGTTTGTACTGGTGCTGACACACCCCTCCAAATGTTTCACTCAAAAACCTCTGTACATCTAAGTTACATGTTTTGTAGACAGATTTATAAGTTTTTCTAGCAGCTGCCTAGTGAACTTTTTAGGCCTCTATTTTGGAACTACTTTTATGTGTCAACCTTGGTTGATGGATACACCGATAGATCATTGTGGTCTAAGGGTGGGCTCATGCTATTAAAGATACACTGTCTAGTAGATCTATCATAGAGTGGGATAAATTGGGTAACTTCTATATCTGCTCAGATTGTACAATTGTGTGGTGTACCACGTATTTATTGTCTAATATATAAGCTTTTGTGGAACCTTTCATGGCAGTTTTACACGACTTGGCAACCGCCTTTTTAACTTACTGATAAGGCAGGGCTGTGCCATTCTTTATCTTTCAAGGGGAGTTGTTTCAACCTTGAATTTGATAAACCCTTTCAAACTTGAATTTGGACTTGTCCATGCAGTTCTGTTACCAAATTTGGAGGTTATAAATTTTGTCATGTTCATGTACACACTATTGACACAGCTGGGTCAATGTTGTGCTGGCTAAGAAAACTGAATTGAAACTTGCTGCCATATTATGAAACGTTATGTATTCTTTTGTTCTATAATGAGTGACTGATTCTAATGATAGGTTTAAGTGATTCCTAAATTAACCATGCAACAACAATAAACTTGAGTTGACAAATGGTGCCCTTAGACCTCACAGGGCTCCTGTATATCACACATTATCAGTTCTCTCTGTGGACATTGGCTCTGTGTTATGACTCTGAACTTGTGAACCCTGCAATCCTGAAATTTACACTTAATGACATACACAGTCACAAGTTACTTTATGTTGAAAACAATGGTGAAAGAAGACAGTGTTGTGGACAGGTGTTGACAGTGGGAAGCAGCCCTCCTCCAGTGACCGATTATCTCCACTGTCAGCACAGCTAAACTGATTTGGTCTGGTGACCACAACATCCTCAGAAGGTGGACGATAAGGAAGAAAAATGGTTCCGAGGTTAGGGTAGGTCCCGAACTTGGTCAGAACCACACAAAGGAAGGTCGGCTCTTTTGTTGCGGGGACCTAGTTTCCATGTAGTTCTTCCTGCACCATGAAGAATGTGATTTGACACTGACCTTGAGTGAACCCACTGTGAAACACAACCCAAATGGTTGAAACGTATCCCCTAATTTGAAATCATACTTCCCTTACATGCATAAATACATGTACATACAAGTTAACCCATCTTTTACAGATCTTGGTCAAGTTTACAAACATCTCTACACTGGGGCATGTTCTTGTGAAGTTCATGTTACAAACAGGATCACTTTCCTTACATCCCCAAGGACCCCAGTATGCCTGTGATCCTGACACTATGGACTGTTCAACAAAATCAATTTGACATAGCATAAAATTTGAGCCCAGAGAGTTCTTGCACATGACAAATGAACATGCCACAGAGGAAGACTGGTAACCCTTGGGTGTAGGAGGGCATGAGGTCCGGTCTGTTGGAAAACAGAGGACTTTAGAAGTTATCTTTAGAACACTAATAATACCATCATTGTGTCACATAACATGGTAGATGAATTCTAACAAAAAGCATCTAATATAAGCTAGATAGTAGATGCTGGCAGGATTCCTGACAGTTACTTAACAGTGTTTTGTGATGTCAAAAGGAGATACATGGGAAAACTTGTTTAGGCCTATCATTTTCAGGCATTCATTTCAGTGAGCTTGGTCTATACTTAAGCTACTAATTACCTTGGCCAGGTATGCGCCTTGGCAAGGTATGCAGAGAAAAGTTTACCTTTTGCAGTGTGAAACACTCAATCAGCGTTTTGTATGGTATGAAGGGTACAAGAGCTTTAGGTGCCTCGAAGTGTGTTTACAAGTGGATTTGGCAGCGCACTGCACTGTGAAATAGTTTACTCCACAACTCATGATGAGAAATGCCGACAGGTTAAAAAATCCCCGGGACCAAGGTTTAGGGACCATTCAGTGGTATTACGGAGGGGGAGACGAATGCATAGAAGTGGAGTTTTGGGCCACATGGTGGGACATGGCAACAAAGTATAAAGGATCTAGAAAGAGCCACTAACATGAATTGTTATAACATTATCATTCAAAATAAAAGTTGTTCTTAGTTTAGTGAGGAAAATTTTGGGCAAGCTTGAAAGTTAATGTTTACAGAAATACATTGGCATGTCAGTTCAAAGGCGTTCAGGAAAGTAAACAATTACACTGGGAAAGGTGTTGTCCCATCAGCTACCCCCAGCATGTTTCAGTGTTGATGCCAAAACAACGTTGAAGGTCAAGTTTGGTCCCCCAGGGAGAAACATCACAGAAAATAATGACCACTTTTAATTTCCCATCTGTATTTCCAAGAAACCAAGAAGAAGGAATTATAAGGTTCTGGCCATGACTCATGATGGTAACAGTATCGTTCTGAAACAGGACTTACAGGACACTGCCCTCCCAAGGACACAGCATAAGACGGCTCATTTCCACTCATCAAACAGGACTAAGTGACTCAGTGTAATTCTTAACACTGTTTCTAATACTTAGCTTCCTCAGGTATCAGTCGGATATCTTTAAGTTGATGCCAACAGAAACAACGGATGTTCACATTCCTCACTTTAAACTTGTTGCAATGACAAGGAAGTTTTTCTTCTGGCTCAATAAGTAGCCGTGGTATCGTACAGATGTCATCAACGATATGGAAGCATGTGTGGGGCTAAAGTACAATGTAAATATACAGTTTGTCACTTCATCTTTAATTCATCAAACAAACAAATGTTAAGAGTGGTGAACCTTTTTGTCTTTTTTCTCAATTTAGTCACTTCTTTTTTCGAGCCAAATGGTTTCCCATTAAGCTCCAAGCAGGTCTTTCGGTTGCAAGGCAGTATCAAAAGGGCCAACCAGTACCAAAAGCCACCATACATCTGCTTGGAGATTGGTTTCCCATATCTTCAGTAATATCCTGCAAGGCTGTAGAAAATGCCGGTCACAGAAGATGAAACACAGGAAACATTTCAACTATTTCATACAATCTACAGGAGGCAAAGTCACTTTGTAAGAAGTTGATGACCCGTTACCTTTGGTTACTGCGGGCCTTCTGTGCTCACAATTGTTCCAAACATTTGCAAAACAAAAGTGTCTCGGAGCAGGACATTGCCAAAACACCAATTATAAGCGCTGTGGGCAAACTAAAATGTAGTGAGTAATAATTCGGAACATGTCATGACTAAACTGAAAGCAAACAGTGAGTGGGAGATGAAAGAGACTTGTAAATGAGCTACGGTTGGGTTGATTATAGAATACAAACCAATACACATGCTGGGGGTAACATGAGCTGGTTATGCTTTGGTAGAAAAGTTTTAATGTTTCCTGGACAAAATGACATATTTTGGAAAACAAAAAGATCAATTCTATTCTAACATACTTTGGATAGCAAAGAGTCTTGTTTAGGGCACATCATGTATATAGCTTCTCCTGCAATGTTATTTGGAGGAATAGTGAGGAAATAAATGGTTAGAACAATGATCCATAACAATGGATGATAAGAATTAAGATAAGGAAATGTTCTGTGATAAAATTTAAGAAGATGGAATGATTGGAATCTATTATTCATGAATTGGTTATGAGTTTCTCCCAGAAACTATATAGGACAAATGATCTAAAACAATGGGTGATAAGAATTAAGATAAGAAAATGTTCTGCTGGACAATTTTGAGAAGACAGCATCTTTTATTCATGGCCTGGTAGTACTGGAGTCTTTACAACAAAAGCTCCCCAGTCCTAGCAGGTGTACCATGCTCCACTGGTGTTGCAACTGATGTGTAAGAAGAAACAACGTGTCCCATACAAACAACCAGCACCAACTGTCTGTGTTATAAGAGTGACTCAGGGAGGGTGGGGTCACGCCCGGTCAATGTGTGTGGGCAGAGAGTTTACTTTGTGAAAACCCCATACACCTCTCCTGTCACGGTAAGAAATGTTACAAGGAAGGCAACATTCAAACATAGTAACGTTACAACAACTAAGTAAATGTAGCGTCAAGAAAGCGCGAGGAGTTGGAGAGATTTAGTGAAGAGGCACCAACAAGCGCTTTACCTGTTACATTTTGTACTCGTGTTAGGTCTTTTAGTTTTTAATGACGTAAAAACGTGTTATGGAGTTGTATTTCGTTCCGTTGTTACGACGGTACAACTCTTCTTTGGCCTTGATTTCATAGCATAGTACTTTGAGGCTTTACCCTCAAGCACAATCAAGCCATTGCCTTGCCAACGTCATCTTGTGATTACGTAAATCCACTGAAGACTCTACATTATATCTATATTGGACTTAGAAAATTACAGGGTTTGCCGAGGGTTTCGTGAAAAATCGCTTGAAGGTGAGATTTGTAAGGAGACAAGACGTACATGCTAGACGTTGCTTTAGGCTTTGATATTGTTTTCGGGGGTTTAAAAGTCTGAAAAAGTCTCAGATGTGTTCCCTTGTTGCCGAAGGCTTGTTGACAAGCTTTCGCGCAAGAGACTGCCGAAGTCCTTGATATTTATGAGCAGATTTGCTATTGAATTCAAGAGCAAATCTGGAACAAATCAATGTAGAAGCCCATTAAAACATTTCTGTGGAAAACAGAACCTTTAATTTGCTGACACGAAGGACAAGAATGTCGATCTCACGTGACACACCGGGACCAGGAAAGACCCATGGTTCCTGTCCACCCTAAACCAATAAATCGTCATGCCGGTGACAACAATTCGCGGCTAATTGTGATGTGTTCTCGCGCCCTTATCGTCCGGCCCATAACACTTTCCTGGCTTATCGCATCGACGCAAAGTATGCCCCTTACTCACGATTTTGACCGGACGGAGACTTCTGAAATATACTGAATTTCACAGCAACGCCGGGTTTCCATGGTACTATGCTCACCTTTGGTCATTGTGTAAACTTTAACACTTCGGAATTCAAGGCAGTGTATATACTTGTGACAATTTTATAGCGGAACTTGGCTCAGCTAGCTCTTTCCAGAGGTAGAGAATTCAACTAGGAACTACAGCAAAAGAACCAAGAAGTGACTAACTTTATACACGTAACGTTAGCTGCCTGCTATTGTCGTGAAAGATGCAGGAGGAATGCACTAATCCTCATTCCCTCTAATGACCACCATACAGCAGTTCCGCCCCCATATGTGGTCAGAACTTTCTTGGAAACGAGGATTCAAAACTATATTGTCACCTATTAAAGTGACGTCAAACAAAGTTGCAAATGTGTGAGTGTTATATCCAATCTTCTAATGCTCCGAATGGAAAATTTACGGGGTAAACGCTGGGAAGAAATGCACGGTTTTGCTGTCCTGTTCTTACTTCCTGCAACGATTTACAAAACAAAGGCGCTACATTAACACTGTCATACAGGTGTGTTAGTCCGGCGAACGTAAATATTTTGAATGTAGAACACACACTTGACACAATAAAACAAAAACGTACGAATGTGGAGTCGCACTTTATCGTTAAATCCTTTTCAAAAGGTGTGAAATACCTGTGAAACCGTCAATAGATTTTAAACGTTCAAGCGGTGCGACCATTCAGAAGGTGTGATACACACGCCACTACACAAACGGGTACTAACCACGCAAACAATTGGTTTTCTCCTCTCCCTTTTGGAAAGTGGCGGCTTTCACAGCGTGTGAAATACCTTTCGTCAGTTTATCGAGTTTCTGGGAAATAACTGGGCCATCAGTCAGCACTGTCAACCGAGAAGAAAGGCGATAATAGGAAAGAGAGATCGAGGTGTCTAGCGTCTTCTGCACAACAAAAGCGTGAAGAAAATGCGGGGACAAAACCACCGAATCTAGGTATACAAAACTGCCGTGGTCTCTAGCTCTCTATGCGACACAAGTCTCTGCCTCTTTGAAAGTTTAAAGTCCTTCCCAACTTTCGCGCGCTAGAACATCAAACTGTTGTGACACTGAAAAGAGACACAAGTACACCAAATTAAGCGGACACTAATACGTCCTTGACTAACGCTGGTTGTGTTCTTGAAGAATAAAAGCGTATTCACGTGCACAAGCTAGTGAGAATAGGTTCAACTCGCAAAGATTAATTTGCGCGGACATCGCAAAAATTAGGCCACAAGAAGCGCCACCTACCGGCAAATGTCGAGCTGCTTCTGTAGCTCCATGACCTTGGCCTGTAGCAGAGGCACCTGCGTGGCCTGCGCCTCCAGATCACGGACCTTCTCCAGTCCGAACCGCAGGGCTGTGCGCGCCTTCTCCAGCTCTCCCTGGAGGGGAAAAAGTACGGAGCAATGCCAAGATTAGGTTTAGTGCACCAGTAACGCTAAATCAAAGCTCATAGGTCGCTGGGTTTCAAAGCTTTTGATTTGGACAGCTAACTCTGAGAAGAGAAATTAAATCTACTCTTCATCTAGCAGTACAGAACGGCACATGTACAGTAGAATCACAAGAGACAGTCGTTTACAACACTGTACGATAAAGTTAATTCCCAGAGACGTTGAAAAGCAGGCAGACGCACCTGTATGAACTGCTTCTGTCGGACAAGTGACTGGTTGAGGACCTGGATGTCCCGGAGAGCTGACTGCGAGCCGTCCAGGTCTTCCTGCAGGTTCTCAGCCCAGGCCATCGCCTCTCCCACCTGCGAGTCCCTCGCCTCTCGGATCGTCTTCAGCTCGCGCAGCATCGCGCCCACCTCCCGCGGCGAGTGCGGCAGCGTCTCGATCAGCCGCGACACCTCGCCCGCCAGCCACTCCGCGTCGTCGTCCCGCGGCCGCAACCTGTCCGCGGTCCTGCCGCGCCGTGGAAGCGACCAGCTCTCGTACCCTCTCCCGTCCGCGCTGCGCGACCTCGCCGCCCTGCCCCCGGTGGCCCTCCTCTCTGCTCGTCGAGACCCTACCGTGGCCGTGACTCTTGCCTTCCCCAGGCAGCACTCCGGGTGGTGCCTGTGTGCCTTTCTCAGCGCCACCTGTAAGGCCAGAGACCGGGCATCGCTCGTCTGAAGTGCCCCTCTCAAGTCCTCCACGACTTCCCTCAAGTAGTCAGCCTCCTCTTCTAGCTGGACCACGCGCTTCTTGGCTTTCTCCAGATGTTCTTCTGTTGACCCGTCCCCTTCCTCTTCTCTTTCCTGCCCCACCGGTCGCCCCAGGCATCTCTCCCTCGTCGGCTTGGAACAGAAACACTTCGGACACAGGGACACCTCTCTCCTGTTGGGACTCCTGACGTGCACTTCGGTCTCGATCAGTTCAGAGTCCTTGCAAACGTGGGGTCTGCATGTGTCGGTCTGACTCCCGCTCTTGGCGCAGAAATACTCGCACAACTTGGAGTGGAACACCCTAAAGTTTATCAAATCTGGAAGACCGTTGAAGACGGACAGCCTGGTCTCGAGTCCCAGTATCTGGCACAAGATTTCAAAGTCCTCTCGCTCTACTGTCCCGGTCGCTTTCTCGTCCAAGTTGTGGAATATCTCCTGTATGTACTGGTCCATTCCCGTGGCTAGCACGACGACTTCGTTCTCAACGCCGCGATCGAAACCGTAGTGGTGGGCCAGCGCCGACACGACCCACTGTGTTCTTCGGGCCGGAAGCCCACAAAAGTCCGAGCAACTGTCCATGGTGTCCCGCTAGCGTCCGTCCTCTTCAGACGAAGACCGTCCTCATTCGAAAATAGCCCTGCGGTGAATGTAGGTCAAATGCTTACTCTTGATAACCCACTGAAGTGGACGTGCCAATTTTGAAACTCTAATATTCAATGTAGTCTCGCTGAATAAACGTACACAAATCGCTGTAAATCTCTGCCCACCGTCCAAAGTTCCCAGTAAATCACGCCAGCTGCAAATGTAAGGTGAACGGTCGGTACCACACTGCGCCCCAAACCACCGCACGCCGAGCCAAAGTTGTCGCCTTGCACAAAGTTTCAGTAAGAAGACAGTCGCACTTGGTGGCTTTCCTTCGCCGAAACACTTCCAGAGACGGTTAGGACTGGCGCTAAATATTCCAACCGCAAATCCTTCGAGTCCCAAGACGCGCACTGCCGCGAACCGTTCTGCCCGTGCGTCCTCGTGAAGCCGTTAGTCCGACAGATGTGCGGAGGCCCGCGAGACGAGACCGTTGCCTGACCTGGAAGCTCGACACAATGCCTGGGGCGGCAGGCGCACCGTAACTTTACCCGCCCAGCGCCGCTGATAAATCCCTCATTTGCACATGCATGGTGTTTGTTGATAAGACCCGACCCCCGCCGGCGTGACGTGTTGTCCGGGGTTCGAGTCCCACGTGGGACGGAGGGGCGTGGACAAGCTTCTGTGAAATAATAACAAACAAAAAAGTTTGACGACTGGATCCCGGACACTTTGGCTGATCGGAAGTAATTAGGGCTACTCGAGACCTGTAAATAATAGTGCTGAATATGAATTGATATGTTCTGAACCCAATGTAGCAAAACAATTTAATACTGCAGAGAGACTGTTCGGAAACTTATCAGGTTCTTAGAACGACAAATCAGAGCTTTAAAGCCCGACACTTTGCGAAGTGGCGTGATCGTATAAATGCTTGTTATGTGCAGTAAGGTCTTCATATTACCTCCTTGTATGCAGGAAGACCCTGTCTACTATACACTGTCGGGAATCACGGTTTAACCACCCGACCTCCTGACATTTCTTGAGGTTTATGTCCCCGGTGTTGCAGCTGCAGCTTCTTGCCGGATTTTCGATTGAGTAGTGTGGCGAAAGCTGGATATACGGGAAGTTGTTTAACTATGCGGTGTAGGGGTATTAGTCAGTTCCTACTTCAGTCAACCCCCGCAAGGAGCCTAGGCACACAGTATTCTCCTAGCGATCTAAGTCAGTAATTGCAGTTAGACGAACAGCGCGTCCCGATTCCTGGCTTCTTGCTTGACTGGTATTCACAATACGTTTAATACCAAAGTATGATCATGGCAAGTGTTTCAAACATTCCTACGTCATCTGAGGTAAACTGTATCTCCTTATAACTTCTCATTTAATTAGAACCATTCAACTGTCCTGCGGCATTAGTCACTTTGCACCAGACGGACCGACTTCCCGTCCCCAGGGCAGCTCAACTTCCCGTTCCCATAGTATTTCACTCAACAACTTGGCTTTTTACGAGGGAAACACCTGACAGCAGAGTTATCTGTGAAAAACGATGCAAATTGCATCTGTGTAACCCTTCACTTCATCATTTGCATATCATGCAAAATGTAAAGGTATGACTGAAAAGACAACAAAACATACACAGCGTAAAAAGATCAATTTTCTTATCTATGAAATTCGTAAAATTTTAGGTCGCAGCGAGGTCGCCGCCCTAGTGGAATGGGGTTATTCAGTATACAAGCATATACATTGTAGGTATTCTACTAGCATTCCCTCAAAGTAAAAGCTTAAAGTTAACCTCCTTGCGAAACGTAATGCCGTTTTCTTCGCTCAAACTTGGTACCTTTCGCTGACATCAGCTTGAAGCCGTTTAGGCGACGTCTCAATTGTCAAGTGCGTTATCACGACGTTTCCGGCCTCCCAAGCGCCAGTCTTATCACTACATGTGACGCGTGTCACACTGGAGGACCAGGATCGTGAACTTTCACCAGGGGTCGCCTGACCGGGCCGGATATGGTGTCAGTGGGCCAAGTCCGTGCCCACACCTCCATACCAAAGGCTAATATTTCTTTAGAGTCTATAAAAACGCTAAAAATGGCGCACTCGGAACAGTCGACATTCTAGTTCTGCTCAAAATATCATGAAATCGTGTCTGCGTGAGAACGCTATAAATTCCTTTTTAAGAATATTATAAATATTGAATACGTTTTTATTTCATAACAATAACAAGAGAAGCCACTAAACATTTCAAGAATAACGGTCTGAACAATATCGCTAAATTCTCCATAAAAATCAAATGCCAGACTTTGAAATTGACATAAATTCCGTTGGTTGTTGTTGGGTGCCATCACACGCACGCACACCAATGGTAGTTGCGAATGACAACAGTTTGTAAACATCTGTGTCAGTAGACGGCACCACAAGAGGTACTTGAACCCCAGCCCGCCTCTGTACGGGGTGACCACGAGTGTGGCTGAGCCGTTCAAGTGCACATTAATCACTCCTGAATGGGTTGATGTGGTGGACCGTTTTGATGTCGAGGTATTCCAAATCCTGCTGCAGCGTACACTTGCCGTATCTAAAGTTGTTGTCAGGCCTGAGATATTTGTGATTTAAACACTTTTCATGTAGTATTATAGCGGTATTACAGTTCATAATTTGCTTCTTTTTCAATAAACAACAAAAGTTGTCATTTTCCTAGCTAACCTTTGCTTTGGATCTTTTCCTACACTCAGCAGCTAGGCAGCACTTTCCTGTTTTGCATTCACACCTTCTGTCGAAAGGCGATGAGTGACACTAAAACCCTATATGTGATTGGACCGAGACGAACGAAAACAAACTGTGACTACACTCGGTATACTAGTAGTGTTTGGGCACTCAGTGCTGCTATCGTCAGAGAGGCAACTTGGACGTGGATCGCAAAGTGTTATGTCTAGTTTATTTACAGTTCTTTGATGACCAAGGTTTCCAAATCGTTCACTCTAGCAGCATGTAGTGATCAACAAACATGCCAAATAAGTACAGTTGGGACGACACCTGTTGCATTGTTCTTCTACAAACACGTAAATAGCGACAAGGATTAATCTTAATCATGCTAAAAGAACTGTCGTTTCGGCAGACTTTTAAAATGTTTGGAAAACAGCCTTTGCTATCCTTCATTGTTTCCTTGTTTCGAGAAAACCTTTCAAACTTTCTACACAACACACGGCCACCGGCAAGGCCATTATTGCCTTTGTGTGGCAGACTCTTACCAGGGCGGGACGGAGGCCCCTATCTGACCCCATGATCCTCAAATTCGCGACTCGCGTGGCCAGCACGCCCCCCAGCAGATGTTATTCAGATCCCCCAATCAAAGCGAACGTTAATTTTCATGGAATTTCTGCAGAACTGCGGAAAACAGGTCATCGAAAGACAAAAGGCTGTGACAATAGCAGTCCGCGGGGACGAGAGCGACGGTCGTTCCCAGCGTGGTCCCGCGCGTGGCCGACAGACCGCCAGTCGTAACCCAGATGGCATGGAAATGTGCGCCATACACATGTATGGCCCCGACAAATTTTCACAATCGCCCAGCTGCGTGTAGCGCGTTTGTGAACAAGCCCGTGACAAAGGCACAAAAGTTCCACAATGGTTTTTGTTTTTCTTCTGTAGTTTAACTTAGGGATCATCATTCATTTCCTGACAGTTACAACCGGTAATCTACAAGGTTGAAATTCTGTTCAAGGTTGAGATTTTGGCGTTGGCTAAGCTAGCTTGCCAATCAACCATCTCTTACACTCACACTACACAACTGTACTACTAGTAGTCTGTACACTCATTTCTGTCACCTGATAAGGAGTCACATTCCAGTAATCTCCACGAAATCTTGATAAGGTACTATAAAACTTTGAGGCTACGTTTTCCTAGCCTGGGTCCCATCCTATAAAGTATGCAAGGGCCTTCATACTTGCTCCCCCAAAATGAGCTCCAGCCTTAAGTTTTCATATCATTTCTTAAAAGTTTACGGTCTTCTTGCACGTGGGTCAAAAGTTAACCTGGCACAGTGACTGATAAAATGTAGATGGCGATCGGAGGGCAGACCGGTCACAAGGGAGTAATTGTCTTCATAAATTATTAGGTAGTTATGTGCTATCATTTTCTCGTTCCAAGGTCTTTTAGAATGACATGTGTTATTATAGGTTGCTACTGCCATGGATTCCAATTACGCAAGCTGTTATGTTATCTGTAAGCTTTGACCAGGCCTCTCTGTAACATCAAGGAGGTTATATAGACATTCTGCATTTTGTTACTTTCATGCATCACAGTACACATCATAGTAGAAGCTACGCTAAATGTTACAGGGAAAAGTGAATCCTTGAAAAGGCAAACTTAATTGAAAACGTTCACGTTTAAAGGAGAATATTTGAGCGACACATCCACAATCTGAACAACCCGAGGAAACCGCAGCCACTATAGACGTGTAGGACTTGTTTGGCAGGGGCTGTAGTCTTCACTGCTACAATGAGAAGTGCAAGTGTGCGAACAGATCATCATTCGGACAGGACGTTAATCCTTTTCGTACCCGTGTATGAGGGAACCACAGGCGTTAAACTTCTGCACGTGAAAGAGCCCAGCACACTTATCAAAAAGAGTAGGGTTGGCCAAATTCTATGTTGCCAGCTTGCCAGGTAACATACTAGTACGTCATGACCAATCATCCCTCCCGGGAGAAATTAAGAGGTCTGCCGGGTCAGCACATTCGCTACCCAGCTGTCACCACTCTCGCATCGTTGAATAATTTTCTGTACCCGAAACCATGAATTTGTCACGCTTACTGTAAAACAATGCCTGATTGCTCATTACAACTGGATGCATGCTGGGCAGGGCAATCGCACTGTCTCTAATCACGTGATGGAATATTGTGTCGCCTGGCAACCAGATGAGAAAAGGCACGCCTGGCAACCAGATGGGACCTGGTGTGCCTTTCTCGAACATGTCAAGTGATCTTCCCCCAAATGCCCATGCATAGAGATCGCAAATTTTGACACGTTTTGACTTGACTGTGTCCATCTTTGGTTGCCAATCTTTCAGCCCCAGCGCCCGCATGATAAGGTCTGACAAGGACATTATATAGGTCTGGCCATGAAGCTATGAAGACGAAGGCTGCATGTTTTGTCTTGACTGCTATCATCTGCCCGCGAAAAAAAATATACAGTGATCATACAGTGTGGTGCATAGTCGTCTTTCAGCTTCCAGAAGCCTAAATGTCCTGTGACTGCCACATGGTCAAACGGGCGTCCGTGTCCGGTACCCAGTAGGAGACAAACTTTTTGCAGATGATCAGGAAGTAAAACAGATCCAAGTACTGTACACATGTATCATTTTCTTCTATTACCTACAGCCTACAGGCCTATATCATACTTCAGGATCCCTAGCGCTAAGGAGAGTTTATTTCTGAAAAGCGTTTCACATGGTCGACAAACGTCGAGGGATTTGTGTTCTCGTTGTGATCCTTACTTTAAATAATAAATGTATGATCCTTTACTACTTTGTAGCTGCAAATGTTCCTACTGGCTGGAAATGAACAGTCCATCGACCACGCGCTGCTTCAAACGATCACGTGGTCCAGGTAGAAAGACATCTATCCGGAGGGGGGAGATGGAACAGACGGGAGGACCGTTACCATGACGACCCGTTGTTGGGAGGCCCGGTCGGACGCAGATGATGGTGGACACCTATCACGTGATTTTGTTAGCCAATCAGATCGCTCAGTGTATCTAAACCCTCTTTAAAGCAGGCTATTTGTATAGCTCTCCACTTATCTATTTTCTGAAGAATTGATATTATTCTGAAAGAACCAAGTTCCACCAAACTGACACGGAGGGATATCTCGTCGCTGGAAGGAGTTTCCCCCTGCCCAGGTACGTCCGAACTTGTCGATTTTCACGTAGTAACATGTGCGATTTTGTGCCTGCTTATAGCGGACTTTTGAATTTTAGTCATTTTGCGTTGTTTTCATGGGCATAGTTTTCCTTTTTCCCGCTTGGTCCGTTACAAACTTTACGTCTCAAGGTAAAGAATATGTCTTAAACTTCTCAAAACTCTAATTGAACCACAGCGAACCACCCACGGGTAACTCGCTAGGAGCGGTTAAACTCGACAACGTGATCCGGTCCTTGGTGAATCCAAGATGGCGGCCTTGTTTACGTAACGCTGAGCCATGTTTTGCATGTATGAATGTTTCGGGGTTTCCCTGATTAATGATTGAATCGGTGAATAAAGGGGGTGCTCGGCCTGTACGGTGACGAAATTCAGACTTCATTAAGTCTTGTTTGTTTCACCATTATGATTAAACTCGACTGGAAATGTGTGTTTTGTACTGACGCCAAAATGGGGGAGGGGGGCATTAACTCGTACGATCACATGTTCCCCATTTTGTGCGACTGTGCGTGGGCTTACGCAAATTATGGACTCATCTTTTGGTGAAATGGTGTGAGATTGTTTTCGAGGATGGTTTACCATTTTTACGGGAAAATTCAGACATACTAGTATACAACAGGCGTGGTATTACAGTTCAAAACAAGTCGTACCATTGCCAAATATTCATACCTTTGTCCCTTGCTTTGTCATTATCCAAACCCTTGTCATTATTCATACCCGTGTTAAGCCAGTTCATGAATACTTAGTTTTGTTTTGTTGCTTAGTGGGTTGGCTTCCTCACATCCTTGCTCACATTCAAATGAATTGGTAATTGCAGGTAAATGCATGTGTATGGGAGTAATGATTTGTCACTGATTCTAACATGGTACTATATGGTATATGATAATTTTTTCCTAGCACTTTGGTTCAGGTTTTTCACCCATTCAGGATTAACATGCCCAAACAATCGTAATATGCCCGTTCAAACGTTTCTGAGGGTATGGACATGGTAGAATTTTCATTTTTATACATGTTTTATACTAGTAGTCGTTTCATTTTCATACATGGTTTATCTGATCAGACCATTTTTTCTCCTTTGCTAGTTTGAAGAATGTCAAGAAGGGCCCATCAACCAAGTGGGTTAACACCACACCCAAGTCCTAAGAAGACATGTACACGCTGGACTGGGCAACGCCCTGCTCAACGAGATGGTAGAACACCATGCCAGACTTTGATGGATCCAAGAAGTCTTACAGCTAACCTTTCAGTGAGTATTACAGCTTCATGGTTTTTATTGTTGCAAATATTACCATGCTCCAAAATTTGACTTTGGTACAATATAATTCAACTCAACATGAAAAAAGGACACACAGGCACACCAATTCGCCACTGCCATTTTTCTTAATTGACATTGAGTTGCTCTGCTCCCTTTTATTTTCAGGACATAGGACAAAAAAAAGCACCTGGTTGGTACAACGATGAAACTGCTGCTCTTGTGGAATATGTAGCACTGAATCATACTGTCGTTGAAGGAAAGGACTGGCCAACAACACATACTGAGACATTCTGGAAGCCGTGTGCAGATTTTGTGGCCAACAAAACAGGGAAGGTTCGGAGATCATGTAAGTATACAGTTTATTGAGCATTTGGTCTCATTCTTTAAAACACAGTTATATTCAGTGTCTTTTAGTTTACAAACTTAGATAAAATTGAAAAGCTATTCAGTACAGTGTTGAGTTCTATTACACCTTTTAAGATGTATTATTGAACCAGCAATACCTTTATGTACTGTTTTCATTATTTTGACATGTACAGATGTATATTGAAGTGGGTGTATCTTTGGACTGATAAATTTCCACCATTATCAGGTATGGTGTACATCTTTTTCTGTAGTTACCCATACAAGCTTACAAATTATACAGGATAATTTCTTTCTCATTACAAAATATCCACCTTTGTTCTTGCAGCAGGGGCATGCAGGTCACACATGAATAGGTTGAAGATCAAGCACAACACACTCCATGAGGCTGAAGAGTTCTTCAACATCACATACACAGACCCAGAACAGAAAGAAAACCACCCAGCCGCAACCACGACCTCCAAATCACCAGCAGCCAGCCTAGCGAACATCCAATCTGAGTTCCACAATCTGACTTCATCACAGCAGTGGGATTGTGTCAACAACCTGTTTCGTCAAAAGTTGGAGACAATAAAACCGTCCCTTTCTTCCTTTGTGCCACGCGACTTCATAAAGCTAACAGCTTCTGCTCTGGACACCCTACACACCAACCAGAGGGAGAACACATTGTTTCATTTGGCTAGTGCGCTAGGAACACCAAGGGAGGATGGCAGCGGTCCCCGTATGCCTGTGGACAGGATGCCGTTTCCCCTCATAGAGTACAATGCCAAGTTTTTCCATGTAGATCACCCAGACCTGCTTAGATGCTCAAGTGAATACACAACATACATGGAGTCCATGTATGCACACTTTGGCAAGAAATGGGCCAGCCTACACTGTGGCCCAATGTGGCGTAGTGGGATAGAAGAAGAGGAGGAGGAAGAAGAAGAAGGGGAAACTGAGACAGCAGAGAAGAGGCATCTGTTGCAGTTGGCAAGCTGCAAAGAAGTGGATCTTCTTGCAGAGGCCATGAAGGAGTTGGGGGGCAGCCTTGGTGTGGAACCCCTTCCTGTGGAAGACCAGCTGCCTGCAGAGTCCACGACGGAGTTGGGGGACAGCCTTGGTGCGGAACCCCTTCCTGTGGAAGACCAGCTGCCTGCAGAGATGTCTACATCCTCTTCTTTGTCAACGCCTTGGTTAGAACAGGAAAACTGGGCACAGGATTTGTATCCTCCACCTTGCCCTGCTTCAACGTCTACACCAATCAAGTCCAACTCAACCCCTCGGAGCTATTCTTTTCTGTTTTGTTCAGCTTCACGGGCAGACAGGATGGAGCTGCAAGAGGGACTGTCCGCTGAAGCGCTGCAAAGGATCCACAACATCCATCCTGCGGTGCAAAGGAAGTCAAATGAAAGATTGAAGACCATGAATGTACGTCCTACTTTGATGTTTTTCGGGTGTAATATCTAACTTTTGGTTTTCATTTTTCTGTCCAGTTTTAGAAAATAAAAGAATAAATCCTACAATATTTGGTAGTCAAATGCACTACATTTTTACAGGTTCCATTGAAATGTATTTACAGGCCAAGGTCAATGTTGCTGGGCTGTCAGATAGGACCTTAAGGCGCAAGATTGCTAAAGCACCCTTTGACACCAGTACCTCTATTCAAGTGAGTTTCATCAACTTTTTTGCAATGTATTACTTTTTGATATAGATTTATATGCTTTAATATATTTTCAGTTTGGTATTCCTGTGGCCTTCATGAAATGATAAATAGAAAGATAATTACTTCTGTTCAGTTTGAAGTTGAGATTCTACGTTGGAACCACTGATATATGCAGTGCTTTGGTAATGTATTAATTTAATTCTGAATGTTGTAATATATGGTGTTGAATGGATTTCCATCCAGGTCAGTTTGCTGAGCCAGGCACACTCATCCAACCCAGACGGACGCTGGTGGATAAAGGCAGATGCCTGCGACCTGAAACAGGGCCTTCGTGAATCTATGAGGCATGAGTGGTCTGGGGACATAGACTTGGGGGACGGGAAGCTGCAACAGGCACAGGAAGAATACAAGGAAAAGCAAGCATTTGTGCGCAACATCGGCGCTGGGGATCGTGGATCTAAGACGCAGCTGTCAGCTGACCTGACCTGCCTGCGTGCCATGCTGGAAGAGCACACAGACCTGCTTCAAGATGGACTGACAAAATCTGAGGACTTGTACAACAAGAAACAAAGAGAAAACGCTTCTGAAGAGACATTGTTCGCGCTTGGATGGGAGATAGATGCCTTTCGCACACTGAATCGAATAAAGAGAGAACTTTCATCGACAATGCGGGAAATGCTGGCAACATTAGCAAGGGGCGTGTACCCTACAGGACTAAGAAAGCTGCGTGAGCAACTGAAGCCGTACCTCAAAGGTGTCTACATGAAGAAGAGGGAGTCAGCCAGTCACTTATTAATCTTTATGATAAGCGACGAACAAAGAAACATGAAGCCATATGCCATTCCAGTCCGTGTACTGCCATGCAGAGTTGTGAAGGATGCCAAGATGCGGGCCCTCAAAGATGAGCTGAAGAGGACTATGGAGGATATTGGGATGGTCGTTGTCGGTGAGATATGAGTCATATTTTGTTTTATTGCCAAAAAAAGTCTTTACATACAGGTTATGTGAAGCTGTAAAATGTAGTATACACAATCAAGTAAAGCACAGTGTTTTTGTTGTGTTATCGGGGTAATTCATTCCTTTAAAAAAGCCTCTTGTGCCCGATCCAGGATTTGTCACTGATGGGGAGTGGAACTCCCTGCGCACTATGGGAGGAGAACGACCTGTTTCCATTATTCAACTGATGATGGAGGCCAAAGCCGAAGCCAGGAGCCTGAGAGCTGCGACCATCAGGGAATATCTCACACTGAGAGGTAGACTGATCGTTTGATATTTCCATGACAGGTGTTTGTTGCCATTGTGAATGCTTGAAAGTTTTACATCCAACCTACCACCAACATATACATTTTGCATGTCCTGTAACTGAAAAGTGCTATTTTTACTTTACTCCCAGATAATGCAGACAACCCCCTTCCTGTGGTTGGGCATGAAGCCGTACCGCTGGAGGATGTTGTATGGCTCGCCACCTACATGAGACAGGCAAACATCAGTTTCGAGACAGCCATCCATATTCTGCGAAGGAAACACTTCCCAGACACGTATGACCCTCTCCCATGGACCCCAGGTATGTTTCTCTTTAGTGGACTAAAATAGAAATTGACAGTTGGCAAACAACATTGTCTCCTGTATGCACTGAAAATGGAACACAACATCTTGAAGATACTTTCCTTTATTTGTCTGAATGATTGTTCTTATGGACATCAGTGCTTTGTATTGTATTTTGGCAATGCAAAACATACCTTCCATTCATTTCTTCGCTTATTGCAGGGAGAGAGCAGGAGTCAACTTCTGACTGTCTGAAGTCGATCATGGCCACCTACATATTCAGGAAAAGGGTGCATGACCTAAGTGAAGCAGGTGTCGACTTCAGCAAGAACCTCTATGTGCCTGAACTTAGTGATGGGAATGAGCCTCATTTTGACAGGGAGGACCATGGGCATGTTCTCAAGAGACTGACACAGTGTGTCAGGTTGGGCAACGTACCTGGCATAGACATGAGGAGGTGAGCCGCTGAAATCAAATGTGTACAATTAGTAGTGGTGGTGTGGGTGTCATTGGATACTTGTGTCATATATATCTAGTGTACTTTGAGAAGAGAGTCAAAATGTGTTGACATATTGTAATTGTTACGTGCAATTGACTTGTACTAACCAAATCAATTGTTTCTGTTTATTGTTAGATGGGTGGAAGCAATGCAGAGCCCAACCACAGTGTTATCGTACACAGCCCTGACTGGAAAGCAGAAACAGTCAGTGTCTGACTGCGAACGAATGTTTTCAGTGGGAGTAGTCAACTTCTTCAAGGAGAAGGGCTATGACAATGAAGCAAGGTACTTTGTGTCAGTTCTGTGATGTTTGCCAGAAAACAAATTATCTTTCCCTTTAAAGAGCCATGAGTAATTTGCCTGGACAAGGATGCAGAAATTGTGAAGGTAGCATAACATTGTTTGTTTCATTTTTTTAACTTTTCTGTTTTGGGTCATAGGTTTGCAGAAATCGTGTTAAACTGGCACAAGGCTACTGATGGCCGAGGACTTAGCCCGCCAACACGGAGCAAGCACAACATGGCCATGTTGAAGTTTCTGCTTGAGGATTGGATGCCGTACCGCTCCTTGGTTAACAACTATGCCTATCTTGATGTCAACAGGTCAGACATACTTTAAACATGTTTGTTCATTCTTGTTTTGTTGTTTTACAGTTGTTTGCCCATAGAGCTATGAATTGTATCACTTACACAACGATATGTTCTTAAAAAAACCATCTTCTTTCTGTCCTCAACAAACTACACATTGTTGTCATATACATTGTTTTCAGACCAATCAAGGGCATCAAAGGCTTCACAAGGGAAGTTGTGGTGGCTCTTGTCTGCAACATCGAAAGCCAGGAGCATAGGCGGCGCATGAGCACAACTCAGAATCTCCCTCCAGAACATCCCAGGGCTGGAACATCAGACGACGTAGAGGCCTACATCTCGCTGCTCCACGGGATGCTGGGTCCGATTTTCGACCACAAGACTTACAGGGAAAATCAAAGGTAACACCACATACTACTGTTTCTCCAAAATAAAATCTTAAATGACAATACAATGAAGCAAAAAGGGGCTGTAATATAATTAATGGAAATGACACAGTTCATTGATATTCTTTGTAAACATAAAGAAATAGTTGCAATAAACATTACAATGATGGTTGAGTAATGTATATGTAATCTATGGACTTAGGAGTAAATAACAAGAGCTCTTCAGCTAACCATGTTGCTGTGTTCATGCTTAACCTAAGTTCATAGATAAACCATAAGCCACAGTAAACCTTACCCGTCTATTTTCTGTCTTTCTCCATCCACCATATTAGGAAGATCTGTCATGAGTATGGCAAAAGACTTGACAGTGACCTACCCTTCTGGTATCACACGGGGGTGAATGAACGGTTCAAGTCCAAGTTGCCCTCATTCGACAAACCATCTGGCAAACCGGAGAGACTGGATCGTATCAGGGAAGCGAGGTTGGCCGACCCAGGGGTTGAAAACCCCTGCAGGGTTCAGATGCCAAGAGGGAGAGGAACTATCAGAGCGAGATTCCACAACCACCCGGAGCAACTCCCACCGCCTCCCCAGCCACACGCGTAAACTACATTTGTATCATTGATCACAAAATGTAAAATGGAGGTGTGTTCCAGAAGTCTGGTAACCTTGTGAAGTTGCTTTCAGAACTTTGTCATTTTTGTTTTGCTTTGATTTGTTTCTTTCAGTTTGGTCTCAGATGACCTCCCTGTCAAACTGAAATTTTTAGGAATAAGCCGCAATTGCAGTATTAAAGAAATTATCAAGTTTGACAGGGAGGTCTGATGGAGACTAGGTCACAGGTGATATGACTCTCCGGGGTAACCCTATACTGCGGGGGGGGGGGTGGACTCATGTCCATCAGGAGGTCATATTAACTGTGGCCAACCTGTGTTAGATAAAGACTCTTTATAGAAGTGATGTCATTATTGACCGGATTTTTTTAGTTGAACAGCTGTGATGACATTATATAATGACATTATATATTACCATTTTATACCAGTCTACATAGTATGAGATGAATAAGTGAAAAAAGGAAACTTTTGCAATACATTGTGTAACAACAACAAATGTGCAACGATAAACAAGGTCTGTCCTCTGAAAATTGACATTATGGCTGTTCTTATGATTCCTGTATCTTTATTCTTTTCTAACAAACATTTCAATCGACAACATCAACACCAAGTTTGATAATATTGAGTCATTTATTACTCAAAACAGAGCATCCTTTTGAGTAGAAGAACATTTGCTATAATTTCAAAGGTGCTTCAGTCATTGCCTTTGTCTTAAGGCACAAAATAAAATCTCCAACACCTGGTTCTTACTAGGATATTCATCGTACAAAAGTAAGAGGTACAATGTACAATATTACAGTCTTCATGTGATCTTCAGCCTATACCAACAATCTATCTGTCTACTCAACTAAGTGACTGAGGAAGACATTGAAATACATTGGGTGAAATAAAATAGCATTTTAAAGGAACATGATAGATACACATTACACAAAGTATATAGTCATGGTACTGTGAATCTTTTTGAATCCATTATCTACACTGCAATCCATAGTTACTACTTGACTTTGAAAGATTTCAGTTGCACAACCTTTTCCCACTTGCCAAGCTTTTTGATGAGAAGTTTCATGTACCACCCTGGGTGGTACCATGTGGTTCGGAAGGCAATCTTGCCAATTTTTACATCTGCAAGCCTGTTTGTATTGATAACTGGATGAACATAAGGAGTTAATTCCCGCTGTATGTAGCCCACCCTCTCTGCACCTCTGTCTGTGTAAATTCGTACAGCTATGGCATGTGGATCGTAGGGATTATCGGGTTCAGGAATTATGTCTGCTTTTGGTGTTTTGTTGTTTTGTGTCATGGAAATAAACGTATCCTCCAACACCTGTTGGTAACGCTCGCGGTAAGTGACCCCCATGACTTTAAATGGAAGCTCATGGGGGTCAAAACTATCTTCATCAGAGTCGGACTCGTCCAAAACATAATCATCAAAGTCACTATCACTATCAGAGTCTGACATGTAGTCAGACTCTGATACATTATGGACACTAGTAGAGCTCCTCGTACTATGAGAAATTTGCGACAAAAGATCTTCACTGCTCGTTGTTGGTAGCGAAATAAAGTCCCAGGACCATACAACTAACTGTTCTACATCATCAACGGTTATCATACATGAATCTCTTATGAATATATCAAAGGGGGTGGGATACAAAAGGACCCTGTGGTCGGATGCCCGGAAAACAGCAGGCTTCAAATGGCCATCTACAGATACAGTAGCATGTAATAATGTCAATGACATAACAGGAAAGTTTGGTATTGTCCATTTAAACGTGTTCCCCAGGGCAATGACGGTAGCTAGCTGTGCTGGGCGGCTCCTCAGGTTGTGTCTTGGCTCTTGGGAGGAGTCAGAGGACCGGTCCTCATCGCTGTCATCCTGGTACTGGAATGAAGCATCACTCTGGTCTGGAATGTGAAAGCAAATACTAGTATGTCAGAAATTACACTTGATTAAATGTGACTTCTGTTGAATCAACAATGGCCACTTCAAACATAACATTTCAAAACATGAATATGAGTTGAGTGAATTTACCTGTTGTGTTCAGCATTTGCTCACTGGCCCATGTCTTCCTCAGGTCAAAGACAGGTTTGTCACCTAATGGACTGATAAATTGTCAAGGAAATGTTTATGTCTGATCAAAACATGTCATGATTATAAATGTGCACTCGTAAGTTGTACACAAATGGTTACACTATGTTGCTTGACAAAATTGGTAAGGATACAGTCCTGCATAATCCATGTCCACTGCCGACACACCAGGTGGGTATGGCCTGAGGGGTACATATCCCTCATCTGGGTGGAGCACCGTCTGGTGCTTGAAGGTGTTCATTGCCTTCTTCAATCCGTCCGGATAGCCATCCGGTACTTTGTACTGCCTTCCTGTTCCCAGTATGGCCCCGAGGTTGTAGATTTCCTGCATTATCAAGACACCAAACTGTTAGAGATAGCATAATAAAATGGTGTATAATTTTCCTCCATACAGGAAAGCAAGTGTATTGTTAGCCTTTAAAAGGTGACAGAGAGATATAGAAGTTGGAAGATGCTGATTCTTCAGTCCTTGACAGGAAGCTGTAGTTCTTTAAGTACATTCCTAGACAAGGTTAACTAAAAGTCATTATTTGTTCAAAAAAGAAAATGGCCTTTTATATAACTCAAATCTAACCTGGAAGATATTCCTGTCTCCCAATGCCTTCACGAAAGCAGTTGCCATATTTGGCCCGATGCCAAAGATTGACTTGAGGTAGTCACATCCGGCCAGAATGCAGATCATTCTAAACTTTTCCAGGCTGAAATCAGGAAAGTCCTTGAAGGACAAGTGTAGGTTGTTCTGGGTGATCAGCTTACCACTTCCTGTCGCTTTATCCCATTTGTAGATAACCTAGAAAAAAGACACGAGGAAAACACCATGTATTAGTTTTAGGATTTAACGTTACCAAGGTATGACATTCTGGGTACACCACTTTGTTAAGGACATACATAATAAAAGTAATGCAAGGTAAATTTACCTGTTTGGCACCGAAGACCAACAGATCAGAGTCTTCGGAGATGATGTATTGCACTGCGCCGTTCATGCTCAGGAAAGCCAGCTGTGCATCGGCCTCATAGGGTGCAACCACATAATCCACCTCTCTCTCTTTCAACGCCTGAAAAAAAGACTACTTTTACTACAGTATGCACATAGTAAACTTGATAGAAGGTAAATCCTTCTTTTCTTTTCAATGACTATTCTGAGATCACATAGTTGCTACATTTATGTTCAGAAAAGCTATAAAGTCTACTTTTCCTTTGAATGTCTGGAAAAAATGGACTTTGCAAGAAGTTGACTGAAGAAACATGACCATTTCATACACATTAAGAAATAAATACTGACCTCAATAACTCTGTCAACCATTGCAGGGGTGATTTCAACTGCTGCGGTATAGCTGGTCCTGGCTTTCAGTGGATCGGTTGTAGTCTGGGCGTTTAGTTTGGCCAAAGCCCTTTTCCTGGAAGGAACACGTAAAATCATCAGCAAAAATTATCACATCAATACACATTGCTTGTGATAAGGAGATGTAAGGTTTTGTTCGCCTGCACCTATGGGAGCAGCAACTAAATATAGCCTTTTAAATATTGCTATTCCAAAAATAAAAACATCCAAGCAATTGATTACTTGTGCCAGGACATTATTTCATTATAGATAAAAGGGAACTTTCAATATCAAGGGATGACCTGTATCACATTGTACAAAATCAATAGACTCCATACACACCGTTTCCTCTCTGCAGCTACTGCAGCCTTGGCTGGCAGAGTTCTAGGGCCATCAAAAACTACGACAGGTGTTACATCGTTTCGCAGGAGACAGTCAATGCATGACATGAAGAAGTTGACATGGCTGAAAATAAAAACATATTTAGATAGGTTTACTAACAATGTTTACTTATATCAAGCAGAGCAGAAAATCTTAATAACATTAATCTTATAAAATATCATATATATTTTTGTTGATATACTCATGTCTCATGTATTTACCTGTCGGTCGGTAGTCCAAGAACCAGTTCCTTGGCACATGCAAATGCACCCTTGTGCAGCCAACATGAGGCGTCAATTCCTACAACCGTGCCTTTCATGTCCTTTATGTTGATCTGCTGTGTCGATGGGGCAAGCACTGGCAAAAGCGTTTTAATCCCCATTCTGTGGATTATATTGACATGGAAATTCATTACATGTATTGTATTTGACAACAATGCACATGAAATGTCAGGATAGTGATGACATAAATATGTAGAACCAAACAGTTCTTTGTATTCATGAACTGCGATGAATATGTATACAAATAATGAGCCGGCGGTTCTCTGTAAATTTATTTGAATGTACAACGCTATGCATAAGAAGTGCAAGTAAGCACCACGCTATGCATATGTTTACAAACCTGGGAAAAACACACGCTAGCACGGACAAGTAATTTTCTCCGTCTGACTAAACATTCCTTACAAATCGGTACACGATAATACAGGATCTCTTAACAAACAGTATAAGAAACACAAATATCTTTTTGTGGCTTCCTGGGTTCGTATCGATATGATATTTTAGACTACACAAATCGTGTCCGAACATGGTTGCGTCGGCCGCTCGCCCCCCTCCCCATTCCCCTCACTGACTACGCAGCAAAACTATCGCAAGTTTGTAAATCTTAACAATTCATATCAACGAAAATTGAACCACATATCACATCATTGATCGTCTCAAGTTGTTAGAACGTAAAGTGAAGAGTTCCTCGATAGGTAGCTCGGCACGCAATTTGCGTAGTTTTGCAATCTTCCGAACGATACGGCTGCATTACGATTTACATTCTATAAAGTACCGATTAAACATGCAACTCTAAAATTATTACAACGTGAAAAAGTCAACACAAACCTGGTATATCCTGGGGACACGTAGCTGATCAGAAAACGCGTACAAGACGGTGAAAACAAGGACGTAAACAGCGATCACCGAGCGGCAGCCATTTTGAAAGTGTCACGGGAGCTCTGACGGACGACCGCTCTCCGCGGTGACAAACAGCTCGAATGAGCGCGCCGGGCGTTTGACCGGGGAAACTTCCCGTCATGCATTGCGAGGCTTCCCCCATCATCTGGGTCGGACGGAAGGGAGGAGCCGCAGGGGTTGTCGGGACATCTGGCGCGCACTTTGCTACACAATGAAGGGGTCAAACGTTCGGGCAAACAACAGCCGGTCACCCACAACCACTGCATGCGCGGGACAAAACAATAAAAGAGGCAATACCGATGATAAATTCTGGCGTGTGTTGGTTCTGGTGCTTGTAGGTGCTAACTGATAGGCATTGAAGGTCGTGACGAAGGTAGACATTGGGTCTTGAACTATTGCGCCGTGATGACTTATGAGTGTAACTTACAACTTCACCAACGGTATGTTGTCTGATAAAAGAGCTCTGTAAAAGTCTGCAGAACTACGATTGATGCATCTTGTTCCTGAATACCACCATACTTTTTAGTACTAAACTTTGATATAGTTTGTTTTCATCTTACCACAATTTAAAGACGTTGCATGAAACTTCATACATCCACCAACAACAAAGAGTCGGAGGGGGAGTCAGGAAGCATGAAGTCCTTCACGGTCTCTTTCACTGCGGGTCGAGCATGATGTGGGGAGTGTCCGTGGATAATCTATTACAATAGAGACGGACATACGTTATGTCGCTACACGGGGAGCGCACATGAAAGCCCGGGTCCTTTTACTCGGGGAATTGTCATAGACGCAATGGACTGACCAGGTGTCGTTGGACACTTACCACGTGACGCTTGTTCATCCAATCGGGTTGCAAGGATTTGATCACAACCCCGGTTTCTACAGTGCAGGTGCAGCCGTGCACGGTAGCGCACCCCACGTGCCACACTGGACCACTGCTTTTGTCTGTTCTTGTGACAAAAGTGCAGCCTGTTGCGTTCCACCATTCAGTCTGTTCCACTTATTTAAACAGTTCTACAAGTGGCAAGTCTCCAGCTGTCTATCTTTGTCTAGCAGGGAATGTGAAACACAAAGACGGGGAACCGAATGTCCTTCACACAAATGCATACAATGACAACCTGCTCTATAGCTGTCGCATGCCGGTGATTCTGTCCCAAAACTTTCTTCACTCTGTATAGCTATATCCTGTATGCAGGTACGATTAAGAAGTTAAGTTACCTAGCTCGGCCTAACATAGCAAGGTGCCATACGTTGATCTGAGCAACTTAACCAGCTTCCCTCTACATGGATACAAGTTACTTAATCCATACTCCTTGTTTATATGAAGGACATTATCTAATGTCCTTGTTTATATGTACAAATTATCCAACGTGTATGCCTATAACCACCTTGGTTATACCGATTCACCGAGGTCACTACACCCATAGCGTCTTTGGGTCTCGTAACAAACGTCTGACAAAGTTTCATCACGGTAAGACCAAACGGTTCAACATCTCCAGCATGTATGGGTTTGATGACACCGCTGTCTATGAAGAACAGTTGATGTCGGATAAAAGTGGGAGGGAGGAGGGACACGGTGCGTCAGGGTATAAAGAGAGCGCCAGGCTGAAGACGGTAGTACAGAAGTGAGATGGGCAGCCAGGCGGAGCCTTGGAGAACACGAGGAGTGATGAGAAACAATCGCGCCCTGGTGGGTATCAGTCTGGGAGGTCGCATGTTGTGACGAATGTATGCAGGACAGAACATGCTTCAAGCCAGAGATCGCATTGTTTATGAAGCCTACACCAGGCCGTTTTACGGGTGTATAGGTCGTAGAATTCGGCATATTAAAAGGGGAATAGTTGATCAGGAGAGTCAGTCCATTTCCCCCTCCGGCCATGTGACCGAACTCCGGCCCCTGGCCATCTATTCGCCCTAACGTTATAGCCGACGTAGTAAGTCTGGTAGAGACTATACATAAGGTATGTTCCAAGCCAGAGATCGCATTGTTTATGTGCTCTAGTTTACAGGACAAGCAGTTGAAATCCTCGACACAATCGCTGTTGCAGATCACAAAACAGTCGCCGCCCGAATCCCCTGTTTGCGGTTTCTTAGAGAATCATCGAGTCGTGCCGAAGCGCCACTTGTGCGGATTTGTAGCGCCATTCCGCGCAGGATTACCTCTCCTCGCTAGGGTGGTGACCAACGAGCTAAATCCACAAAGATCCCTTTGGTGTACGCCTCTTAAAGTAACCACTGTAGGCTACTTGAAGAAAGGCTTCAGAATAATCAAGTAAGTTTAAGATTTTTTGTAAACCTCATTGTGATAACATTGTAACCATATGAAGCCATGCAATTACAAGCAAATTAAAAGGTGCAGAAACTTTTTGTAACTTTCTTTAATTATAATGTACACGTCCTACTACAGGTATCATGCCTTAAATGATGCTACAGTAGAACATGGAACAACTTCAAGACTATTCACGGCTACCAGTATCACTTTCAACGGAATGCATATTCGTTCTATCAATATCCATTCCCATGGCCACGTCGCCTTTGAACGCTACGGAGCGTCCACAGATAAGTAGCTAACGTTATAGTTTCATATTTCCTGATCACAGTGTTGAACCAAGATGCGCGATCAGGACCGTGACAAAACTAGATAGACCTAACGTTAGATATAATATGTTATAGATATCGAAACGTACCTTCATATAATAACGCTAGAAACGTCAACGTCAGCACCATCTTGCAGACATTGCCCATCATTTGTTTACATGCGTCATGTCCTGCTTAGCTGCGACCTTTAGCGATTAATTTTAGAATCGCACCAAGTGGTCTTGCTAACTGCGGATTCCAATGTTCAACATGCAGCTAATTATAAGCAGTGTCACTGAATAACGTTACTTAACATTATCGAAAATGTATCAAATGAAAAAAAAAACATGAAAAATTGCCACATGTGTTAATCAGATATTCCAGTTATATCAAATGGAACTCAATCACAGACTCAATGGAAGTTGGACTTACCATCTACTGTTGGCTAAGAAATTGCCAAGTCCTCGTGCTTATGATATTACCATTCAGTTTATTGTCGTCGATTCCACATCAAATTAAGAATTCATGACACGATGTCATACATATCATGATCAGTCACGCGTATACTCATAGTGAGTATACTCATAGTGGTTTCCTCGTTGCAACTCAAAAAAGAATACCCCAAGAAGTCCTTAGCCACCTTACAGTACAAAGTGAAATCCACACTCGTTGAATGTTTGAATTAATAATTTCAAGGTTACCCCTGAGCTGCACAAAATCGTGATTACGCCGTACATGTATGTTTCCTGAGGTCCTAGTATGATACAACAGATATACGTATATCGAGGAGACGTTAACGCAAAGACGAAACAAACATACATTATGTACAAATACAATCAGATGTATTCTTCTATGCAGGTCGCGTGGGAAATGTATGGCTATTGTGTATCATTGTCGATAGTTTAGAATGATCGGGGAAGAACAGTTTTCCTGTAAGTATAGACTATTTTGTCGGGTGTACCAACACGCAAGTAATCTTAGATGAGACGACAGAAAATTTTATTTTCATTCAACGACGTTTCATTACTATAATGAATGAATGAAAGACCTTTATTGCACGTTTATGCTCTGATGAGCTAAGTACAGGTCATGGTGACAAGCAGAAGAATAGTTACAGTGGTAACAGAAATTTGATATCTAACTACATCTAAATACTAATTAATACCACTATGTACATGTTCAATTTCTTCTCGCTTCTTAATAAGGCAGTTGTAAGTGAATAAGCATACAGGGTTCATGAGATATGGCTTGTCTAGTTTCATAAGGAATACAAATTTTTCTAAGCTATCCAAATGACGAAAACTAGGAAACTCATCTTTTATAAAATCAAAGAGGATATTCATGTGACCTGTCATAGTTATATAGCGTACAATCAACAACAAAATGACACTCATCCTCAATCTTACCTAAATCACAGTATTGGCAAGTTCTTTGCTCTAAAGGATAGTAACTGCGATCAGAAGACGTATAAAGAAGTTAATATGCTTTGCTAGGCTGAGGATAACGAACGGCCCTATGGATTAAATATGCGCCTATCAATCGCTACAGTAGTGTTGGTAGGGTACTGATAACTAACGGTTCTGTGGATCAACAGTAGGGAACATTGTAGCTACATCATAAGGAGGGGGTTCATCTGAGAACGGCGGCTGCCCATGCGCCGCACTGGGTACCGGTGGAGTCGTCCCTCCTTGGTAGTGTGTAGGCGGGACTAAAGGGGGAGGGGCGAACGGAGGTGGGTCTGAGGGCGGGAAGCCTTGGGTGGGCGGAGCTGAAGGAAAGAATCCCGCGGCGGACGGAGCCGAGGGAGGCGGGGCGAACGGGGGTGGGTCTGCGGGAGAGAAGCCCCGCGTGGGCGGCTCCGTACGCGAGCTATTTGAGTGATGGTCTGATGACCGAGGGTGCACGTGCACTGTCGGATGTACCACTGTACCGTTCACGGCATTGGCTGGAAAAGGGGAAGTCTCGTTATATGTTTTTAATAATGACTTAAGATGCAGAACAGTCTCACAATTTCAGAATAGTCTCACAATTTCAGAGCAGTCTCACAATTTCAGAACAGTCTCACAATTTCAGAACAGTCTCACAATTTCAGAACAGTCTCACAATTTCAGAAAATGATGATAAAAAGTAACGACACCTTGTGTGCGACCTCTGGCCCTGCCTGGTGATGACAACGTCGTGCCGTCAACGTACGTAGCGACATACCCGTCCGACCCCATAGCTCTACTCAAGTCTGCACAGGGAAAAACACACAGGAAGAATCGTTTATCAATAAGCAAGAAGAAGTGACATTCAGAAATACAGTCACCTGAGACGAGGCCTAGGTAGGGCAACTAGTAACAAAAGGCAAGTTTGCCTAAAAACGAGCTACATCTACTCGGAGATAACTTCTGTAATTAATTCCACCAATGTCCTTTCAACGTACTACGTATGACGGAACGTTCATGAGTGAAAACTGATTAATAATCCATCTCCGTGATATATATTGTTCACTTGATACTGAATCCGACATACGCAACGTTGTACCTGTATTTCTTACCTTCTTCCCTCTTGTAGGCGTTCTTACAGCACAACGTCACGGTGCACACGACACACAAGAAGGCCACAGCCAGGATCGCAATTCCACCGGTCGAAAAACTGGTAAGTTGTATGGTTAGGTATACGTAGTTAGTTAGTTCTTTCTGTGGGTAACAAGACACTATGAATTTAGTATGAAATGATTAATCGACCAACCCGAACCAACCTACTAATCAATCAATCAATCAATCAATCAATCAATCAATCAATCAATCAATCAATCAACCAATCAAGCAACCAATCAATATAATCTTCCATGGAGAACCAAAAAGAGGTGTAGTATTCACCAAATATGGGGGGATGACACAATTGACATCTGGGACGAGTTAGGGCACTGTCCCTGTTTAATAAACCTCCGACCATGCGGTCCGGAGTCAGTCTGAAGTCCATCTCCGTGTGTGCGGCTGTGCCTCTCTTAGCCTTGTTATCGCTACATAACAATTGGTGGCAGCGGCCTATACTTCCGAGTATATTTTCATCCACGCCATGGCAGCCGCACAACGTTCCAGACTCCCCCCGTCCTTCGACGGGAGCGACGATTTCCAGCTCTGGAGCCAGCAGTTTGATGTCTGGGCCGAGTCCCAGCAACTGGACGACCCAGCGAAGCTGCGCCACCTCCCCACCTACCTCACCGGCGCAGCGTTCGGCTACTATACCGAACTTCCGGATGCGACCAAGGCCAACCTTGACCTCCTGCGAGCGGCCATGGTCGGGCCCTTCGGCCGCCCACAGTTGCTGGAGGAGTTCCGTCGGGCGGCCAACGCAAGGCCAAGGCGCCCGGCGGAAAGCCTCTCGGTCTACGCCGCCGAGATCAAGCGGTTAGTGAGGCTGGCCTACGACGATTTCAACGACGCCGGGCGGGCCCACATGTCGCTCGACAGATTCCTGGCCGGCCTCGACCAAGACTTGAAAATCCGGGTGATGGAGTTCGGCCCCGCCGACATCGACGCAGCCACCCGCCAAGCCGCCATCTGCGAGCAAGCCCGCCACACCGCTGCTCGTGACGTCCAGTACGCCGTGCCCGACCACACCGCGGCCAGGGTGACCTCCACCAGGGCGCCGACACCGGACCTGACCGCCACCGTCGCCACGCTGGCGTCGAAACTGTCAGAGGTCGTCGACCTTCTCCAGTCCCAGGCCGGCAGCCAGCGACAGCCCGACCGTCGCGCCCGTGACCACCAAGATGACCCTGGACCACCGCCCGCCCGACGAGACAGCGGCCGTCGCAACGACGACCCTCCCCGCTCGGAGAACCAACGCCGTACGCCACGACGTCCGCGTCGCCCCGTCCGACCAGACGAGCAATGCCATAACTGCGGAGGGTTCGGCCATTACGCTTTCGACTGCCCGTCCCCACCCCAGGGAAACGGACAGTAGCTGACTGCGCGCGCCAGCAGCCAGCTTTTCTCCAGCCCGACCCGACCCCAGACTGTTCCCCTTTTATTGACATTGAACTCCAAGGCGCACCAACCCAAGCTCTTCTCGACACCGGTTCGTGTATTTCCATTATTAGTGACAGTTTCCGCCTCCGTTCGCCCACTTTACGATGTCTGCCACTGAGCAAATCCGCTACAACCGTTCGTTCCGTCAATGGCGACAAGCTTCATATCGTGGGAACATTACAAGCACATGTCCATCTGGGTACCATCTCAGCGGTTGAACTCTTTCATGTCATGCGGCAGTCCACTAACGATGTTATTCTTGGATGGCCATTCTGCCGTTCCCACAACATCGCCATTAATCCTACGTCCGGCACCGCGAAGATAGGATCTTCATCTGTCCCCCTGCTGTCGCGGCCGCCATTAGCCCCTCCTGTGTCGGACGCCTTTGTATGTCGTACAACTATCTTGCCGCCGAACTCTGTCTCCAAAGTCCCAGTGAGGCTATCTTCATCCCGCGGAGTTCCCCCATGTGACTTTGTCGGTGTGTTTGAGCCAGACCCACGTCGCGTTACTTATGATGGAGTGGCGACCGCCCGGACAGTAGCTAATGTCCAGCAGGGATGTTCCATGGTGCAGGTCCTCAACACAAACAATCATCCCGTCCGAATCCCGGAGAGAATCAACATTGGACAATTCCACGCCACTTCTGACCCTGATGCCGCCTACACCATCGCAGACGCCGCCGACACCTTACCCGTCATCCCGCCAACGCAAAAGGCCAAGGTACGTGTCCCCAAAACGTCTCTACCAGTCATCGACCTGTCCGACATTGATCTTCCCCCACCACAATTGCAAGAACTTTCAGATTGCTTAGAGGCAAACCGTGACTGTTTTTCTACTGGTTCCTTTGACCTTGGCCGCACCGATTTAGTGCAGCACCGTATAGACACCGGCGACGCCGCCCCAATCAAACAACGCCCATATCGCACGCCCGTCCATCGCCGAGAGGCCTTACGTAATCAAATTGCCGAGATGCTCGACCACGACGTCATCGAGCCCAGCACGAGCCCGTGGGCTTCCCCCGTCGTAATCGTCACCAAGAAGGACGGCAGTCCTCGTTTCTGCGTCGATTACCGTAAGCTGAACGCCGTCACAGTCCCCGACGCCCACCCCCTGCCGCGCATCGACGACACACTTGACGCTATGGCCGGCTCGTGCTACTTCAGTACTTTAGACATGAGAAGTGCTTACTGGCAGGTACCAGTCCACCCAGACGACCGCCACAAGACTGCGTTTATTACATCAGACAATTTATGGCAGTTCAAAAGACTTCCGTTCGGTTTGATGAACAGTGGGGCCACATTTCAACGTCTAGTTCAACTTTGTCTAGCCGGCGTAGGTTGGGACGTCTGTCTCGCCTACCTCGACGATATCGTGGTATTCACCCGGACATTTGATGACCATCTTCATGCACTACAGGAGGTGTTTACACGATTCCGACGGGCCGGTCTGAAGCTCAACCCGGCAAAGTGCCGCTTCGCCCAGCAGGAAGTGACATTTCTCGGCCATGTGGTGTCCAGACACGGTGTCGCGCCTGACCCCGCGAATACATCCAGGGTCCGAGACTGGCCTACACCAACATGCCAGAAGGACGCGAGGTCTTTCCTCGGACTTGCCTCCTTCTACCGCAAATTCGTGCCAGGGTTTGCAACTGTAGCTGAACCCCTGGTGAGGCTGACAGACAAGAACCACCGTTTCAAATGGACACCAGCCTGCCAAACCGCCTTCGAACACCTGAAGACGCAGCTAACCAGCCCACCCCTACTCGCGTTCCCAGACTTTAGCAGAGAGTTTTACCTGGCTACCGACGCGTCCACCTTCGGCATTGGCGCCGTCCTGACGCAGGACCACGGCACCACCCGGCGCGTCGTAGCGTACGCCAGTAAAACTCTCTCTAAAACACAGCGACGCTGGAGCACCTACGATCGCGAGTTCTGGGCAGCGGTGTGGGCCATCCGACAGTTCCGACCATACCTGTACGGACGCCAGTTCCAGTTATCAACGGACCACCGCCCCCTGTTGTCATGCAGAGACACTCCCCTTGGAGACGGCATAACACAGGACAGACGCACCAGGTGGGCCATCGAGCTCAGTACTTACGAGTTCGACATCCAGTATCGCCCTGGATGCATAAACAATGATGCCGACGCCCTGTCGCGCCGCCCGCCTTCGCCGACACCTGCCGACGCAGCTCCAGAGGACGTCATCCTACGGGATGCCCCTAGCCGCGCGGAGGTTCCGCCCCCTCCAGTCTCCACGCCCGCCCCTGATGTGCCTTCCTACGCGGAAGCTCAGGCGGCGGTGAACGCTCGTGAAGACCATGGATTTAACGTAGCAGCACCCGCACCTGATGTGCCTTCCTACGCAGAAGCTCAAGAAGCGACAGACACTGTAGACGATCGTGACCGTGATTACGGTGACCAGCCTACAGCGGCGCACGTTCGTTCCACCCACCTCGCCACGACACCTGCCATCAACTTCCTGGAGGAGCAACTAAACGACACCACCCTCCGTGAAGTTCGTCGTTGGCTCCAGGACGGCGCAGGTCAACCTCCAGTCCTCGCAGCACGAGACAGGCGCCGTGACCTTCTCGCCTACCACCACGAGTTCGACTCGCTGTTTCTTAAGGACGATCTGCTATACCGCCAACCCACGGACTTACCACCGACAGCCGCACCACAACTAGTGTTGCCCCGCGCCCTGGCCGATCGCGTGCTACCATCGCTTCACGACGACACCACAACCGGACACTTCGGTCCTGCCCGCACCCTGCGCCGAGCACGAGACAGGTTCTACTGGCCCGGTATGACGTTGGACGTCGCTCGTTATTGTCGTGAATGTGCCTCCTGCCAGCAGCGCCGCCCACCCGTGCCGACACCGCGAGCGCCATTCCGTCACATCATTGCAACCCGTCCATTCGAGACTGTCGCCACCGACATCACGTACATGCCTCTATCGACGGCCGGCAACAAGTACGTCCTGGTGGTGTCGGACGTCTTTACCAAATATGTGAATCTGTACGCCATCCCCAGACAGGACGCCGCCACCGTCGCGGACAAACTATTCCGCGATTTCATAGGACAACACGGCGTACCTGACCAACTCCATTCCGACCAGGGGCCACAGTATGAATCCCACCTCATCTCCGAACTCTGCACCCGACTTGGAATTCGTAAGTCGCGCACATCGCCCTACCACCCACAGGGCGACGGCCAAGTCGAGCGATTTAACCGGACGATGAAAGACATACTTGCGAAGTGTTTAGCAGGGCGCGAGAACGACTGGGACAGAATCCTACCCCACGTCGCCCTGGCCTACAACACAAGCCTCCACACCACCACCAAGCGCTCTCCATTCTACCTTGTCCACGGCCGAGAAGCCCGCCTACCAGTGGACGTCGCCTGTCAGCTACCCGCCACAACAGCACACCTGGCCGACCTGACGACAGCCATCACGTCAGTCCGCGACGCCATCGCCCAGTCCCATCAGACACAAGACCAACAACAAGCCCCTCGTGTCAACTACCACCAGTACAAAGTCGGCGATCGCGTCTGGCTTCACCATCCACCTTCCGCACTCTACAAACTACGTCTACCTTGGACTGGACCGTTCACGGTCATTGCCACCCTACCACCCGGTGAGCCAGCGCCCATCCTGTATCGTATACAACAAGACACCGGTCGCCAGCGCCAACAAGTAGTCCATCACAACAGACTGAAGCCATACATCGCTCCTACCCGCCGACTCCTGCCAGCACCACCCGCTGCCGCACCCGACAACAGACGTCGTCTACCCGACGCAGGACACCTAGGCTTCGCAGGCTTCCTACACCAACATCACCTCCGCCCACCTGATCTACCTGCCGCCCAGCCCGACCCTCCACCTCCACCTCCCGCTCCCGTTCCCGTCCAGCTGCCAGCCGTTCCTGCACCAGCCGTCAGAACGCGATCCGGCCGCATAAGCAGACCCCCTACCCTCTTTATGGACTTGGACTTTAATTAACGAACTCAATTCCGCCAAAAGACACTAGATTTCTCAAAGCACTCTCAATGATCGGACGACACATGAATTGTATGGCCATTTGTACCCTACCATTTTCTTTTATTATTTTGTATTTTTGTTGCTTCCATGTAAGAAACTTGTAATATTGAGCTTGTACCGCCGTTGCCATGTTGTGTTCATGAAGGACACTACTTCTGTATACATGTGTTAGTGTATGGAATGTACGATATTGTAGTTTTGTACTACCGCTCTTGTAATAGCGACCTTATTCTTTTGCATTGTTTGTTAGATGCCTATTGTTTATTTTCCATGTATCTTGTGCCCACGTGTGACCTCCCATTGCGTACTACGTTAGCCTTGCCCGGTTGTTATTGTTATTGTTGTTCTTTCGTTCAGCCAACCCGTGGCTATCGCCTCCGCCGGCTCCCTGTAATTAAACTGTGGAGTCGGGACGCCTCCAGATTAGGGGAGGGCCAGTGTAGTATTCACCAAATATGGGGGGATGACACAATTGACATCTGGGACGAGTTAGGGCACTGTCCCTGTTTAATAAACCTCCGACCATGCGGTCCGGAGTCAGTCTGAAGTCCATCTCCGTGTGTGCGGCTGTGCCTCTCTTAACCTAGTTATCGCTACATAACAGAGGAAACTGAGAGGTAACTAGACATGCACTAGCCTGAGTGTCATCCTAGTTAGGTCCAGGTCTCCCATACTCTATGGGAGCCCGAGAACTAACTATGATGACACTCGGGCTAGATATGCACAAGCTCAATGCCATCTTTGAACGCACCTAGACTTCATATCTTAGCCAAACTTTTGAAGGAAAAGCAATGACAGGTTGGACTTACCCGGACCCGCTATCACTTGAGTCATAATAGTCATCACTGTCGTAAGTACTGTAGACACAGAAGAGAAGAAAACTAGAAATCAGAAATGGCAAATACGAAACTGGAGGTCAAACAATTTTATTTCATCTACTGAGAGAGCCAGGACATTAAACTATAATGCCTTTAGAGAAATATAACAAGATCCAGGGCTAAAACATTGCAATGGGTTGACGTTTAGGACAAACGAAGAAGAAGTTGATAGAGATATCATCTCGTCACCCTCACCCTGAATCCGAACTTGAACCGGTGTTGTCGTTATCGGGCCAGCTTGGGGCCGGCCTCGGACACCTGAAGGAGAAGTCGCCACATCTTTCTGGACAACAGACTCTAAAAGAATACAACCCGCAGCAGTAGATGTTTCCTGGTGGGTCTTCCGGCTTGGGGCAGTCGAAGGGTCGCAGGACGCCTAATGTAGTGTTAAGCAGGGAGGTGGCCAGCCCCGGAGGACAATGTTCTGGAGCCACTGAAGTGGGACAGCAGGGATACGCTGAAAGGCTCTTTTTCAAGATTGAAAGCGAATGTTTTTTATCCTTCATCTCTTTACGGTTTCTACTCCCATAATACATACTCTGATAGTAAGTCAATGCCAGTGTGTAGACTGTTGAAGACTGTTCCGTACGTTTTGAAAGTTATGAAACAATGCATGTTGCATGGCCTGTTCAAAATCCTAGGCCGTACCACAAAGACGCCTTGCTTGATAGAAAGACAACAATTATTATGGTAAAAAGGGCGCGGTTTGACATCAGATGATGATCGGACCGTATCAAGACTAGATTCGCCATAGGTAACGTTATATAAGTGTTAGATAACGAAACGTACCTTCATAGACGAACGCTAGAAACGTCAACGTCAGCGCCGTCAACGCCATCTTGCAGACGTTGCCTTCGACAGCGTTTCCTGGAAATCAGTGTTTTGATACCACAGCGTACCTTACGCTGGCCTCACTGACTCAGTCTCATTTGTTTACATGCGTCATGTCCTGTGTAGCAGTGACTCCTGGCGATTGAGTTTAGAATCGCCCCAAGTGGTCTTGCTGATCGACTGCGGATTCCAACAGTCAAAATGCAGCGTAACAGATATGTTGCACTTGAAATTATCGAAATCAAATGAAAGAAACATGAAAAATAGTCACATGATTTTAATCAGACCAGTTATATCAAATTACCCTCAAAGGAAGTTGGACTTCGTTTCAACCTACTATCTCCTGTTGGCTTGCAGTATTTCCATTTAGTCTATTGTCGTCAATTCCACATCAAATTAAGAATTCATGACACAACATCATACAAACCTGTTTCGTATATACATCGCGGTTTCTTTGATATGGTTACAAGTCAAATAGAATAGTCCTCAGCGTCTTACAGTGCAAAGCTCAATATCGTCAGTCTGTGTAGTGGGCAAAAATGCCCAAATCCTTACCCGTTGAATATTAAAAATCATTTCGAGGTTACAGTTTACTGTTTAGCTGTGCATGCACAGAATCCTGAGTACGCCATACATGTATATTTCCTGAGAACGTCCTAGTATGTTACAACAGATATACATATCTATGTATCCAGTATACGTATACACAAGAGACGTTATAGCAAAGACGAAACAAGTATACATTATATACAAATACAATCAGAGGTATTCAGTATTCTTGTATGTGTAGGTCACGTGGACGCTCTTCCTTGATTAAAGTAGAAAATGTATGGCTCTTGTGTAACATTGCATTGTAGATAGCTAAAAGAATGGTCGGGGAAAAACACTTTCCCTGTAACGTTACGTATAGACTATTTTGTCGGGTGTACCAACATGCAAGTAATCTAAGATGAGACGACAAAGCATGTTTCATTCAACGACGTCAATTACTCTAGTAGTTATTATAATATAACTGTGATCAGAAGACTTAAAAAGAATGGCAGGGTACTAATAACTAACTGTTCTGTGGATCAACAGTAGGGAACATTGTAGCTACGTCATAAGGAGGGGGTTCATCGGAGAACGGCGGCTGCCCGTGCACCGCACTGGGTACCGGTAGAGGCGTCCCTGCTTGGTAGTGAGTAGGCGGGGCCGAAGGAGGTGGGGCGAACGGAGGTGGGTCTGAGGGCGGGAAGCCTTGGGTGGGCGGGGCTGAAGGAGGCGGGGCGAACGGAGGAGGAGCTGAGGGAGAGAAGCCTTGAGTGGGCGGAGCTGAGGGAGAGAATCCCGCGGCGGACGGTGCCGTGGGAGGCGGGGCGAACGGAGGTGGGTCTGCGGGAGGGAATCCCCGCGTGGGCGCCTCCGCACGTGCACGGTTGGAGTGATCGTCTGAGGACCGAGGGTGCACGTGCACTGTGGGATGTACAACTGTACCTGGCACGGCGTTAACTGGAAAAAAGGAAAAGACGATCGTATCGAATAATCTTTGACACTATCGATGTAGCTGATGACGTGTTTCATTGGTCAACTACTTAAGAAAAGACGATAACAAGTCATGATACCTTGTGCGCGACCTCTGACCCTGCCTGGTGATGACAACGTCGTGCCGTCAACGTACGTAGCGACGTACCCGTCAGACCCCATAGCTCTACTCAAGTCTGCACAGGGCAAAACATTAAACATACAAGAATCGTTTAGGCAAGCTAGAAGAAAAGACATTCAGAAATACAGTCACCAGAGACAAAAAGGAAACGAGGTAGGGCAACTAACGCAAGGCAAGGCAGAAAACGAGCTACATCTACTCGGAGATTACTTCGGTAATTGATTACATCAATGTCCATTCAACATATCACGCAATGTTCATGAATGAAAAAGGAAGATTGCGCTGTTACTGATTGATCTATATCTCCGTGATACATGTTGTATTGTTGTTCACTTGATTCTGAATCCGACATACGTGACTTTGTACATGTATTCTGTAGTTTACCTTCTTCCCTCTTGAAGGCGTTCTTACAACACAATGTCACGGTGCACACGATTCCCAAGAAGGCCACGGCCAGGATCGCCATTCCACCGGTCGAAAAACTGGTTCGTAAAAGTTGTATGAAGGTATCTTTATGATATGACGAGACACAGTGAAATGGTTGATCGAATCCAACCAACCAACCAATCAATCAATCAACCAACAAATCAATCAATATGACAATCAATCAATCAATTAGTCAATCAACTGAAGAACCTCTAGATCTATACACCAAGATAATCTTACATGGACAATCAAAAAGAGTAGATTGAGAGGTAACTAGACATGCACAAGCTGAACGCTATCTTTAAAACGCACCTAGACTTCATATCTTAGAATTAGTCACTGAACCTTTGAAGAGAAATGACATCGACAGGTTTGACTTACTCGCTATCACTTGAGTCATAATAGTCATCGCTGTCGTACGTTCTGCAGACACGGAGGAGAAGAAAAAAAGAAATTAGCGAAGGCAAATGCGAAATAGGAGCACAAACAATTTTGTTTTATATACTGAGAAATCCAGGACCGTGATTACATAATGTCCTAGGAGAAAGTTATCAAGATGCACCGCATCTAAAACAGTGCAATGATTGACGCTTACCACTAGCCTCTACCAGGCTCCGCGGATCGCTGGGAAAATAAATCTTAGTAGAAATTGGCCAAATAGAGTGAATAGTATGCCACTTGCCAAGGGTAGTCGGCTATGGATAGAAGGTCAATAGGCGACCCACGGAAAAACGTTATTCTTTATTAAGATGCTTGCATTGTCGGTATCTTCTTGCTAAACCTGTCTCCGCGCATCGCCGGGAAACTGATAGTACAGATTGTCCCAACAGAGTGAAAAATATGCCAAGGGTAGTCGGTAATAGGCCACCTTATTCGACCTTCTGTCCATAGCCGACTGTCCTTGGCATACTTTAAATACCCTATTTGGCCAATTGCTACTATTATCCCAGCAATCCGTGGAGCCTGGTAGAGGCTAGTTTACCACATAAACAGAGGAAATTTATAGTCTTAATCGTTCTCTCACCCTGAATCTGAACTTGAACCGGTGTTGTCGTTATCGGGCCAGCTAGGGGCCGGCCTCGGGCAGGAAAAAGAGTAGTCGTCACATTTTTCCGGACAACAGAATCTGAAAGAATACAACCCGCAGCAGTAGATGTTTGCTGGAGGGTCGTCCGGCTTGGGGCAGTCGAAGGGTGCGTACATGTCGCCAAGTGTAGAGTTAAGTATCCAGGTTGCCATTCCTGAAGGGCAGTGTTCTGAAGCCACTGTAGAGGGACAACAGGGATACACTGAAAGGCTGTTTGAAATTGAAAGCGATTGCTGTTTTAAAAAAAAAAACCTTTCCCTTTAAATTAAAGTTTTAATGCCACCTTCCCATCCTCGTAATACATAATTTGAGAGTGAGTCCGAGCCAGTGTGTAGACTGGTCCGTACGTTTTCGGAATTATGCACAAATGCATGTTGTATGGCCTGCTCCACATCCCAGGGTACTACAAAGCTATAGCAAGAACGCCTTGATTGAAAGACAGTTACGGCAACCACTTTCAACGGAATACTCATTCGTTCTACGGTATTAACATCCATACCCATGTCGCCTAGTATGAACGCTACGGAGCGTCCACTGATATTAAAGCATAGCTGTTACATATTTCATCACCGTGTTGAACCAAGGGGCGCGGTTTGACATCAGTTGATGATCGGGGCCGAATCAAAACTAGATGTAGCCTTAGACATAGATAACGATATGGTAGATATCGAAACGTACCTTCATAGACGAACGCTAGAAACGTCAACGTCAGTGCCGTCAACACCATCTTGCAGACGTTGCCTTCAATAGCGGCGTTCTTGGAAATCGGCGTTTTAATACCACAGCGCGGCGCGGCGTACCTTACGTTGGCCTCACTGATTCAGTCTCTTTTGATAACATGCGTCATGTCCTGTTTAGCAGTGACTCCTGGCGATCGATTTTAGAATCGCCCCAACTGGACTTGCTAACTGCGGATTCCGATTCAGTACTCAATATTCAAATTAATCATTTCGAGGTTACCACTTAGCTGTGCATGCACAGAATTCTGAGTACGCCGTCCATGCATGTTTTCTGCGTAGGTCCTAGTATGATACAACAGATATACGGTACAGCTGCAGCAGACGTTATAGCAAAGACGAAATAGATATACATTATATACAAGTACAATCAGAGCTATTGATATATTCTTACATGCAGGTCGCGTGGACGATCTGTATGTATGGCTATTGTGTAACATTGTCAATAGTTGAGAATGATCTGGGAAGAACAGTTTTCCAAGCAGGCAAGACTATTTTGTCGGGTGTAACAACACGCAAGTAATCTTAGATGGGACAATCAAGCATGTTTCATTCAACGACGTTTCATTACTCTTAACTAATAAACTGCGTTCGGAAGACTAGCAAAGACTTAGCGATGATGTTTTGCTTGCGCTAGGCTGAAGATAACTGACGGTTTTGTGGGATTTGTGGATCAACGGCCGGGAAAATGGTAGCTACGTCATAAGGAGGGGGGGGGGTCATCGTAGAACGACGTATCGTAGAATTCTGATGACGCCGTACATGCATGGTTCCTGAGAAGGTCCCAGTATGACGCCGTATATGTATGTTTCCTGAGAAGGTCCTAGTATGATACAACAGTAGTATACGTACATGTATATACAGGAGACGTTATAGCAAAGACAAAATCATTCATATACAATTACAATCAGAGGTATCCTTGTATGCAGGTCGCGTGGACACCCTTCCTTAAAGTAGAGAATGTATGGCTATTGTGTAACATTGTCGATAGTAGATCATGATCGGGGAAGAACAGTTTTCCAAGTACATGTACGTAAGAGTATTTTGTCGGGTGCACCAACACGCAAGTAATATGAGACGAGTGATGACCAAGCATGTTTCATTCAACGACGTTTCATGACGTTCATCATCATTCATCATTACGTTCGGGAGAATCTTATACGTCAAGAATCTTATATGCTTTGCTCGGTTGAGGATAACGCACGGTCCTGTGGATTAACAGCCGGGAACATAGTAGCTATGTCATAAGGAGGGGGTTCATCGGAGAACGGCGGCTGCCCATGCGCCGCACTGGGTGGGGTCGTCCCTGCTTGGTACGGAGGTGGGTCTGCGGAAGAGAAGTCCCGGGTGGGCGGGGCTGAAGGAAAGAATCCCGCGGCGGACGGAGCCGAGGGAGGCGGGGCGAACGGAGGTGGGTCTGCGGGAGGGAATCCCCGGGTGGGCGGCTCCGCACGTGCACGGTTGGAGTGCTGGTCTGGAGACCGAGGGTGCACGTGCACTGTGGGATGTACCACTGTACCGGCAAGCGCGTCGGCTGGAAATAGAGAAATACTTTTTTGTATATACATTATACATGTACCATGGTGCAAAAATATGCAAAATAGTCTATTATGGAACTATCTTGCTTTCACTGGATAACTATTTCTAAAGAAAAATAAAATTGATAACAAAAACGATACCTTGCAATTGTGTGCGACCTCTGACCCTGCCTGGTGATGACAACGTCGTGCCGTCGACGTACGTAGCGACGTACCCGTCCGACCCCATAGCTCTACTCAAGTCTGCACAGGGGAAACACACACAGGAAGAATCGGTCAGAAATTCAAGCACACGCTATTCAAGAGAACCAACAAGAACAAAAATACGCAAAACGCAATGCTGATTGGGGCAACTAGCAGTAGTCAACCGTTATAAACGGGGGAAAACGAACTACATCTACACGGAGATTCATTTAACGTATCATGAATCATTCGTCAGTGAAAAATGAAAATTGCGCTTGTACGAATTAACATTTCATCTCTGTGATATATAGTGCTCACTTGGTTCACAGTTAATTGGTATGCCTTACCTTCCTCCCTGTTGTAGGCGTTCTTACAGCACAACGTCACGATGCACACGACACACAAGAAGGCCACAGCCAGGAATGCAATTGGACCGATCGAAAATCTGGAACAATGAACGTTTTAGGGTAGTTATATATTCAGTTAGTTCTTCTGAAGGTATCTTTATGATATGACGAGACACCAGTGACACTATGTAATAATTCCATAATTATCTCGATCGACGAACCAATCAATTGATCAATCCACCAATCAATAAATCAACTGAACAATATTCTCTATACGGCAATACAATATTCAATGCTTTATCACCCCAATCTTCTACAGTAATCTTCTTCTGAAAATGTCAAATGATAGAGGAGGTTAAGAAATAACTAGAAATGTAGCACAAAAAATACTCAACACAATTTCCCAAAACGCACCATCGTAAGTTAGTCAACGTTATCCATTTAAAAGAAACACGAACAGGTTGGGCTTACCCGGTAACATCTGAGTCATAATAGTCATCACTGTCGTACGTTCTGCAGACACAAAAGAGAAGGAAAATAGAATCAGAAAAGACAAATACGAAAGTGGGTCAATTTCATCATTTATGCTAAGAAAGTGAACAAGATCTAAAGTATTGAAATGATTGACGTTTATCACAAAAGCAGAGGAAGTTGATAAGACAGCTTCTGACGTCACCCTCACCCCGAATCTGAACTTGAACCGGTGTTGTCGTGATCGGGCCAGCTAGGGGCCGGCTTCGGGCAGGAAAGAGCAATTGAGTAGGGTTCACATCTTTCTGGGCAGCAGAGCCTAAAAGCATAAAACCCGCAGCAGTAGATGTGTCCCGGTGGGTCGTCCGGCTTGGGACAGTCGAAGGGAGCAAACATGGCAACTGAAGAGTTAAGCGACCAGGAGCCCAGCCCTGAAGGGCAGTGTTCTGTAGCCACTGCAGGAAGACAACAGGGACACACGGAAAGGTGGCGTTTAAAGTCCTCAAGTACTAGTCCACGTAATACATATTTTGATGATAGTGAGTCAGTGCCAGTGTGTAAACTGTTCTGCACAATGTGCACAAATACAAGCTACCACTTGTACCACAAAGACCAAAGGGACAGCAGGGGGACAACATGGATAGCTAAAAGGTTGCGTCTAATTTGAAACTTGAAACTTTGAACATATTGAAACATAACGTAAACGGATTCCTTACAGCAATCACGGGAGTTAACACCATCATATACCACACCAATAAGGATAATACAAATTGTGCACATAACGGGGGGACATCTACATCAACTGGGGCAATTTCGTGACGGGGAAAGTGCATGGTAGGCCGCAATGTAGCCCTCATGTAGGCCTCATGTAGGCAGCAATGTAGGCCGCACTGTAGGCTTCAAGTAGGTTAATGTAGGTTGAGTCAACGTTACCCCTTTCGTTCAAACAAACATGAACGCCCTGTTTCAGAAACAGGGCTTCAATTTTGAAGGTCGGAAACAGGGCTTCGATTTTGAAGCTCTGAAACAGGGCTTCAATTTTGAAGCCCAGAAACTGAGGGCTTCGAAACAGGGCTTTAATTTTGAAGCCCAGAAACAGGGCTTCGATTCTAAAGCTCTGAAACAGTAGCCGACTCCCTTCATACAATTGACTCTATTTCGACCAATTTCTACTATTTTCCCAGCGACCCGCGTAGGCTGGTAGAGCCTAATGCAAATCGAGAAAATGTCGAGACGAGCACTGTTTACCAGGGGCCTTCACCTTTGACACTGCACATGCGTAGTAGCAACCGTGAACTAGCTTATAAGAGGATGATTGGACCATATCAATATTATTATCAAAACCATCCAAAACTAGCTGGACCCTAGATAACGATTTACAGGGTAGAGTAGAGTAGAGTAGAGTAGAGTAACGTTAACGTTATGGATATCGAAACGTACCTTCATAGACGAACGCTAGAAACGTCAACGTCAGTACCGTCAACGCCATCTTGCAGACGTTGCCTTCGACAGCGTTTCCTGGAAATAAGTGTTTTGATACCACAGCGTACCTTACGTAGGCCTCATCTCTGACTCATCCCATCATGTGTTTACATGCATCATGTCCTGTTTAGCAGTGACTCCTGGCGATTGATTTCAGAATCGCACCAAGTGATCCTGCTAACCTCTGACCTATTACACCATCAACATGGCGGACTCCGGTGAAAACCATGCTGGATCTGAACCTCAACCTTTCAATTCCAACGAAACCTCCACTTCAGCTCAGGATGTACAAACAGAATTTTTGGACAGTCCACAGAAAGATGACGGAGCTCCCAGACGTGAGGATCTCGGCTATGATCTCTTCCAAGGGAGGGAGAAAACGTACCGGGAAACCATGACCTCTCCGTACGGGAAGTTCGAGAATCTGTTCGACACTTACCATCCAAGGTGAAAGACCAAACTCACGGTCGCTATGAAAAGTAGTAAGTCTTCTTATTTGCATTGAACTAGTTCAGAATACAAATCACAGAGTCTTTGTAAATCTGTATAGATGGTTGTGTATGATTTAGATTCTAGCGCTAGTTGTGTTTACATGATGTAACCTTGATATCGGGTCATGCCATCAAGGAATAAATTATAAAACCCTTACTAGGTCTAAGCTGCGTGGGCAAAGAGATTTAAGAATCAGCTAAAAAGAAAAATAATGATGCCCGTTATTAGCCTATACACCTAAAAGACTCAGATATTGTGAGACTAAATAAGTTTGCATTTTTACTGTATGTTGATTTAAGTGATCGCAGTGATAAGACTTACCATCAGTCATAAAATCCCCGAAATTAAGAGAAAAGTTGATATTACTTACTAACATTTTCATCCCTGTGCTTGTCAGATCCGTTTGTGAAGCTGCTCCTGAAGGCCATGGAAGAATCAGGATGGTGAGTAAATGACCTCTAATGTCACAACTCTGATCATTTCTGGATGAAAACAATCAATCTTCTCCCAAAACCCATTGACACAAGTAATTTTTAAAGCTCACTCTGGGAATCAGAGTTGTTAACAACCACATGTACAGTCCTGTCTCAAGAGTTGGTAAGCACATAGTCACCCTTTCAAGAAGTGTTGTGCGCTTTGAATACGCTCAAATGAATTATTGATAAATCGTAGAGATCATTGGTGATCCTAGGAATAATTATCTAGGAGAGCTTTGGATGCAGTGAAAACACAAAATGTGGCCCAGAAACATGGATGTTTTCCCTGCTGAATGAATGTTTGTGTTGTTTTGTGGCTGTTTTCTTCTCAGTTCAATGTACAAGGACCGACACTTCTCCTGTGAGCCCTGCGGCTACAAGGTGGCAGGAGGATTTGATCCTCAAGCTAATCAGGTTAGTATATATACAGTACATTCAAATTTTCATGGTGTAAAAAAAGAAAAGTTACCAGTCTAGTGGCTCAATTTCTGATCTCCCTACATACTGCTGCTGACTTCAATTTTGGCAGTAAATTTGGGTTAATTCCAAATCTCCACACTGTAAAGATTCATCAACTGTGGAACAGAGAATGTCGAATTCTCAAAACAAAAAGCATGTGGAAGTATTAAAATGATTCTCCCAAACCATGAATACTGATGTGCCTGTCTTGAATTAATCTTCTTTTGAAGACTACGTCAAGACATCCTGAATTGTATTAACCTCATTAACATACCTATTCAGAGTTTTGGTATAAAACCTGGTTTTCCAGTCCTATCCTTAGTCACTGACGAAAGACAGCGGATGCTGTCTGAAACGTCTGTTTTAAACTTTTACCCAGTTGCTTGAGTATATATTTTTGGTGATGTGCCTTTACTTTAGCTGTCACAGAAACTAATGTGGTCAATAACATGCTATTTAAGGGTATCATTTCATTATTTAGCCTTTTAACCTTTGCTTATTTGTCACTGATTATATTTACTGACTAAAAGTGTACCCTAAATCTCACAATCAGGTTGTGCTGTGCCAGAACATCATCAGTTCCCAGGGCATGATGAACAGGGTACTGACCCATGAACTCATCCATGCCTTCGACCACTGCCGCGGGAGGGTGGACTGGTACAACAACCTCCAACATGTTGCCTGCTCAGAGGTGAGGGCCCATAATTCAACCCACATTTCAGCACATCTTTTATGCAGATGAGGGATAAAACTAATGTTTGCTTTTGAAAGGAGTGTTAAGCAAATGACATAGTTTTTCACTAGTCCACCCTTGTGTGCTTTGGTCTGCTTCAAACGGTACCTACTCTGCCAGCAACAGACACCAAGCTAGTTTTTCACAGCTTCATCTGTCCATTTACTTATCCATTTATCCATTCATTATTACACAATTGAGTTATCAATTATCAAGCTGTTAATCACTGTATAGAGCTCATTCCTCTTTTACTATTTTTATTTGGTTACAAAGAGCTGATTTCTCTTCTCTTATCCTTACATGGTTATACATGGTTCATTTTTACAGGACATTGAGTCTGGCAGTTTTGATCAGATTATGTCAACGACACCTACTTTTTCCCCACTTCAGATCCGAGCAGCCAACTTGAGTGGGGACTGTAGTTTCTCAGGAGAGTTCAGGAGATTTCAGCTCAAAGGGGTCAAAAAGCACCATCAGGTAAATATAAAAATTTGAATATACACATCTGTATACACATCACAAATTTCCCACATGTTGTATTTGTCATGTACACTTTTACTCACTTAAGATCTAAAAAAAATGAGTTATATACAGCTTGGACATAGTATCTTGGACGGATCAAGCATTTCCTTTTGATCTGCGTTTTTCTGGAGACCTTAACCTTCTCACTATACTACTGTTGCCTAACCCAATAACCAATAGAAAATGCTTCTTCAGTGTGCTAAAGGTTGAAGAAATTAGGACTACTTCTACTAGTCATAAAAAGTACCATCACACACTGACAGTACATTCTTTTCATTAGACCTGTGTATGGCAGCGAGCGAGGGACTCGGTGAAAGTGGTGAGAAACTGTACGGACGAGGAGGCAGCCAGAGCAGTGGACTCAGTCTGGGACACGTGCTTCAATGATCTGGCTCCCTTTCACAAGATTCCAAGGAACAAGAAAGATGCAATAAGAGCAGCCAGGTTCAGATATGACTATGATATATAATGTGATTAGTAACAAAATAGTTCTTAGGTAATCTCTATAGCTTTAGTAATAGTTAGGCAGGCCAGTCGTATTTGTGGTAATTTCTGAAGAAGTTTGATGTAGATTGGAACACTATGAATTGTGCCAATGTTATTTCTGATTTTTTGGGTAAGATAAACTTGGTGGTATAAAATAATTTCTTGTCTTTCTGATTCTTTTTCATGATTCAATGGAAAGGTCATAAATAAGGGATAAAAATCTTTGTCTCATTTAACGCTTTATTTCACACAGTTCTGAAATATACACCCTGTTAAGATTCTACTATAGCCTTCTAGCCATATGCGACTAATCTCGTGTCTCATCTCACAATGACATTCACACATTATGTATGTACACAAGCTGATACATTCTTAATAGTTTACACCCCTTTAGCTTCATATAATGAACCATACATTCTGAAATATCAGGCAACTTTCCAAGTGAGGCATCTTGTAAAGCAAGCACAGTAATTGAAATAATAACTAAAAATCTACACACACATATCTGGTTAGCATTCACATCATTTATCATTTAAATGTATTCACCCTTCTTTCCTGGGTGTTCTGGCAGAACTTTGGATTTACCTTTCATGGACTGAAATTTATTTTTGGAAATAGCGGCATAAAATAAGATCAACTTGAATCTGAAATTTTATAGCTAACTTCAAAATTCTAAACAAGTATCATTAATGTTACATGTACAACAAATCTTAAATTATTTTTCTGATTTTTCAAGAATATGCGGTGCACTTCTGTACAATTGTACCCTTATGTACATAACTACTATACAAGTATCTAGGTGCACCGGTGCACCCATAGTAAAAAATTAGGTGCACAAAAGTACATATGCACCCAGTTGAAAAAAAAGGCTTGGAACATTAGCTTTGAGTTGAAATAATCAATGTGACGCGTTATCTACAAAATCATTAAAACATCCAAATACCTTCAGCTAAATCTTAGCGGATTGAATGAGGATTGTCACTTAAGAAGGCAAGTCTCTTGGGCAAGATTCATGTACACTTCACACAAAATCATTTGATAACACATCACACACTCACTCACTCACTATCTGGTTTCACATCTTCTGTACCTCATCATCTGGGGGTTGGACTCGCTTCCACCTGGGTGGGGGAGCTTGTACATTTAAGTCGTACATTGTATATTATGTACTCACACAACTAAGTTTCTACTCTGGCTATTGCTATTCAGGGGTATATTAATTGTAGATTTTATGCTAATTTTTGATTGTGTTGCCTTTTCATCCACTGGTCATCACACTACCTAAAACACTGAAGAAGGTGTCAAAAATGTGGAAAACAAGTCAAAACTAAACATCTGCTTGCAGCTTGGGTGTACATGTGTTAGCCTCCCCATCAGTTGTCCAGGCACTCCATAACATGGATCTGTAGTGTGTCCAGGTCTGGGAACACGTTGTTACACTTGGGACAGCTCTTCTCCTCTGTGTCTGGGGATGCAGGTCTTTGGATGCCCTGGAGAGAAACAGATCTTCAACTTAGTATTTATAAAAACAATCATTATGATTCTTTTATAGATAGTGACAAACTTACAATGGCTATACACCTATAAGACACTTTGGACTTTTTTACTGTATGTTGATTTGTGATGGCTGTGACTTACCTATCAATTGATTTACCATTAGTCATAAAAAGGTAATACATCAACATCGGTCCCAAATACACAGTACAGGTGAAAATATGGACATGAACAGTGCAAAAACAAGAATGGAGTGTCACATTTTCAATCAACAAGACATTAATCTTTAAACTGATAAGAGACTGTTTCCCGTAGACCTACCAGTGCTCCCTGTTGAATGTTCTGTACCCTGGGCTGTGCCATGTTCACAGGCTGTAGGGGGTCATTATTCCCCATCTGTCCATCATAGAAAAAGTCCTCGTGTGGACCGGGGTAGGGGTAGCCTCGGGGGTACGCATAGTTCCCGGCATACTCCATAGGAGGCAGGTTAGCACGAGGCACGTTGGCAGGGGGGCTGGGGGGGTTCATCTGTGGCGCCCCAACATGGCGACGCTGCATCTCACCAAGGGCATTCCTACAGACAAATATAATTTGTCCTTTATAAGTCATGGCAGACATATAGCATGCACATCGGGTGAGCGACACAGACAGGATTCAAACTCACAACTTCTTGGTTCAGAGGCAGGGTCACTAACAACTGGACTACCCACGCTACCACAAAGAAAGACCAATCCTACGATGACTGATAGATGTAACAGGTGTGAATAGTTTCATCAGGTTGGTAAGTCAATGAATAAAAAGTTTTGACCATCTGTCACCTTCCACATAAACTATCCTGATATACATGTAACTACTTTACTTTTGGGACTGCATCTACAAGCAGCGACACCTATCCTGCAGTGCAATGTGAACCAGTCAGAATTGCTCTGAGGAAAGTGACAAACAGTCACCAAAATGTTGGTGGAATAAAACACTTGGTTGTGCACAAAGAGTCTCTTTATTCAGTTGTAACAGCTGTTCCCACCTGGTGTACACCTCCATCTCGTCCCTGAGCTGCTGGTTCTCCAGCTGCAGTTCCTGGTTCTGCTGCTCCAGGGTCTGCATGTCGCCGTGCGCCTTCTGCCGCGCCTCACGCTCCGCCTCGAAGTCCTGCCTGAACACGTCAGCCTTGCGGACACAACAGAAAAATATGGAATTATCAATCTAGTACAGAAAAGAGCAACATAGACCTAATGTCCATTTGATTTGTAGAAATTCAGTATCTTGAAGTTCTATGCTTGATCTTATCTTCTCTGACTTCTCTGTGTACCAGTACAATGATGCTGAGAAGTGTTACAGAGTGCTAAAGGCTGATGAATCTAGGAGTCGTCAACTACACGCATTTAATGAGACTGTCATCAGGCCTCCACCAAGGCTTTGATTTGTGCATACCTGAAGGTGGCTACCAGTATCTATGACCAAAAGGCAAGTTCTGAAAACTTGAACTACAATTGATAGTTAGTGCTAAAAGCAGTTCTTTCATATCTGCCATTTCTGCTACATCAGGAGAATCTTATTGCTGGTAAGAAAACAAAGTACACCATGCCCATGTGTACAGGTGAGTTCCTTGTAAAGTGATGTTCTAACTCACCTGAGCCTTGAGGACCGGTACCTCCTCCATGTCCTTCCTCATCTGGCTGATCTCCTGCGTCAGACGTTTGAGTTTCTCCTCGCGGTCTCGGAGGGCGTCCTCCGCAGAGATGACCTGAGCCGTCAGGTTGTCCACCTGTTCTCTCATCTCCTTCACCTGATGAGGCGGAGCAGCCTGCAGGACGGGAGAGCAAAAGATTACAATTTATCATCATTGGAGAGATAAAATTGAGGATAGCAATTGCGAACAATTAACTGCAAGTGTTTCAAAGCACATTATGATTTGATCCAAGGGGGTAAGCTACTCCTGCATAACATGGAAAGTTCCTATCACTACAGAGACCTGTTTCTGGTAAGGATTTTACAAGAGGAAACAACTGTGACCTGTGTACTCTAAGAGAGATGGACCAGGGAATAGCTATGTTAGGTTCCATTAACGATTGATAGCCATCTGGGGCATATGAAGATTTTATCCATAACATGTAAATTTCATAGTGCAGATCTAGACAGACACCTGTTTCTGATAAGAATTTTGTAGAATTGTCACATAATATAGACAGCACTCTGACCTGTGAAGTCTTGGCTTGTAGCTCTGTGTTCTTAGCCTGCAGCTCTGTGTTGATCTTCAACAGTTCATCATAATCTTGGAACAGGATCTCATAGCGGGACCTCAGCTCCGCCATAGTGCGTCTGAAAAGAGACTTCTTCATGAAAATTTGCATGTTGAATATATTTCCAAATTTACAGTCGAACCGCAGGTCACCCTAGAACGCGTTATTCTCTAAGATAGCGCATTTGCCGCGTCTGGATTTGACCCCGTTGCATGGGTGTAAACAAGAGCCTGTCGTGCAGCAAAAATACCTCTGACCTATATAATGTATATACTTTTTCAAATCTACGGGATTTGCCCAGTACAGCAATTCAGATATTTTGCGCATTACAAAATATCAGCGAGCGCTGTGGCGTTCTAAACATGAGCAATTTTTGGTCACTTTATTTGTTCTCGTCTTTTTTACAGCTCACCTAGATCCAATTAGCTAATTCCACAGCGTGATAGTCTATATCTTCAGCTTTAAATTGATACCAAAGTTCCTTGGTTAATTTTAGGAGCAACGGGTTTGCCCCCCAAAAAACGAACAACATGTCAGTTTTATGGCGTCCTTTTTCTGAATGAGAAATTGAACACAGTGTCCTTTCACTTTGATTTGCAAAACGTATACATTATGTACTAATATTGGCATACATGCACAAGAATCCCACTTTTTCTGGCTTCTGAATAATGTCAATCTTTTTCAGAAAATGTATTTGCAACTGCAAGAATTAGACGTTAGTCTTTTCTAAACTTCTCCACACACCGACTGATAGTTGCAACACTACGCCTGAACTCGCCTGACCCCGCGGCTCAAAAAATCGAACGTACCGTCTTGGTTCCATCGGTCGAACGCTGGAGTTCGAAACTATTGACTTCAAATTTGACAATTTTTACTAAGTCGCTACCTTGTACTAAAACCCTATGTCTGTGCGTATTTGACTATTATCATGTAGCTTCTTCTATTGCATGTGGTAGCCGTGCTCATGCAGCTTATAAAACCAAAACAGAAGTTTTATGACACCTTGCGAAATTTATCAAAATGTAACCAAAACGCAGGGTAGTGTGTATCGGTAGATACGCCCAGGCTCGAATTTCACCACCATGATTTGCATGTGGTCGCAGTTTTTTTGGGGGCAAACCCGTTGCTCCTCAAATAAACCAAGGTATTTTGGTATCAATTTAAAGGTGAAGAAATGGACTATCGCACTATGTGATTAGCTAGTTGGATCTAGGTGAACTGTAAAGAAGATGAGCACAGATAAATTGACCAAAAATTGCTAATGTTTCGAAAGCCACCGCGGCCGCTGTCATTTTGCAATACACGAAATATCTACATAGCTGCACTGGGTAAGTCCTACAGATATGAAAAAGTATAAACATTATGTAGGTCTGAGGTCTTTTTCTTGCACCACAGGTAGTTGTTTACACCCATGCAACAGGGTCCAACCCGGGTCCGGCCGTGACCCGGCGAACGCCGTCTTAGAGAAGGCTGCGCAGAACGGATGCGCATAGAGCTCTGCGGTTCGACTGTTTAAGAGCTAATTTTGTAATACCATACATTTCTACTTTACTTGGAGTATCAGATTACAGAAGATCTGTAGGATACTAAAATCCTACAGATCCTAAAAATATTTGCTGTACCAACAGCCAAATGAAATAACAGTATAATTCTACAGCATGTACATGTACCCCATTTGTATCCTGTTACAACAGAAAAGTCCTACAGTTTCCTTCAGTTTGACAAGGAAGACCTACTTTGCCATGTACATTATTTTCTTTGGGTCTAACTCACTTGTCCATGTGGGAAGCCTGCCGCTCCATGTTTAGTGCAGACTCCATGTTGCCCAGCTCCATCCTCAGGCCGTCAATCAAGGCATCGTCACGGCGACGCTGTTCATCCATCTCATCCTGCATCATGTTCAGCTTCTGCTCTAGGGTCAACGACCTATAAGGCAAGGCAAGAGGGAGGAAAGTCAGGGCTTTGATTTCTGTGATTCTATCTTTTTAGTAGTCTGTTTTCAACATCTCATACTACTAAAAGAAATGACAGACTTTCAGTTTTACAATGACGACCTGGCAAAAAGAAAAATATGCCCTCAACAGGACAGCACCTTTACATGTATACCATTTGTCACAAAAAGCAAGGGGAGCCAAATAAGCCTGCATGTCTAGGTTCTGTATTTCATCTTACCATCAATGGTATAAAAGATTTCTGAGAGGTAAACCTAGAGTCAAGAGCTCACCTGTCCTTGTAGCTGCCCACATGCTGTGTAGCTGCCTGCAGCTTTCGTTCCGTCTCCCTCAGCTCTGCCACCAGGGACAGCACCTGTGACTTCAGCACCTGGATGTCCTCCCCCACCTGCATCTGCTGCCCAGGTGTGCGCGCCGCCTCCAGGGCCGCCTTCATGCTGTCCAGCTGCTGCATCAGGTTCTCCACCTGTTGTTGGGGCCATTGCAAACCAGTTACCAAACCAGCCTGAATGGATTCAATTTGACTTTACAGTATAATGTACTGTAATAGGGTAAATGTCGTTCACTGGGATTTAATTTCGTACTATTAAGGTGAAAATGGATTACCTGTTCAACGGTGGTCCGTTGTTGAAATAAAAGGGTAAGCAGGCAGAAGACAAAACTAAATTTTTCGCAGTGGTTATTAAGTTTGTGGTGAAGAGGTCACTGCATACATGTATATTGCAAACATAAAACCACCACAAACATTTCCCCTTTTACAGTAAAGCCTAAGAAGTCCCCGTCCTATGGCTACCTTTAACAGCTACATGTAAGCATCAATTTGAGAAAGACATGGACAAGAGATTTCTCTCATGCGTAAATATGAAAAACATAACTAATGTAAATACATGTGTATTAGATTGAGTCATGTCAGTGGTACAACATACATGTAATGCTATTTATACATTATTTTCTCACAAAGTTACTCTCAATGACATGTGGAATTGATCAGATGAGGATGTGTGACTAAGAATAAGAGAGAATGATAGTGACCTCGGTCTGGTGCTGCTGTTTTATCTGCTCCACCGTGCTGTCCTTGTTAGCGCTGTGCTGTCTGAGCTGTTCCGCCAGGTCCTGCACCCTGGCCTCCAGCTCCTCCCTCTCCTTCCTGGCTGTCTCCAGCTGTACGGATATGTCCAGCCCTCGAGTTCTCTCCTCCTGCAAGGGAAAACAGTGTCATTTATTTTCAGTGCTACACGTACCTTACAGCTTATCACAAAGAACAAGCTACACAGGAAATAAGGTCACACCCCAGGTGGCCAATAAGGTTAATGAGGGATGTCCCTGTAGCTCAACTGGTAGCAGCCTCACAGTTGAGCTCCTGGTTCCAATTAAATGTAGTTGGTAACTAGGAGACCCGGTTCAATCCTGGAAAGAGCATCCTGGTTGAGGCCGGCTGCACCCATCTTTTGGAAGGGACGTAAAATGGGGGTCCCGTGTTTGAGGAGTAGCCTCAAGCATGTTAGAGGGGAAGGGCTAATAAGCATTCCTCCCTGTAAAAATATACCCTGCTACTGAAATAGCAAGGAATTGCTAACCTATGTACCACTAGGTACTACATGTGTATAAGGTGAGCAACAAGAAATAAAGTTAGGTCTAATGTACCTGCAGCTGGATAAGCAGGTCATGAACGGTGGTTTCTGTCTTCTTCTTGTGATGCTCTGCCTCTGATATCTGCCTGGTTGCGGCGGTGAACTGTGCGATGGTGTCCTCGTAACGGACACGCTGCTCCTCAGGGTGGACGGACAGTCTCTCCTCAATACTCACTGTCCTGTCATCTGAACAAGAGTACAATTTTTACAGCTGCTACTTTGTCTCATTCAGTTAAAAAGAATACAACATTTAACACAGACAGTGACAGTTAGCTTAATGGTTACAGTGTTTGGCCCAGAGCCCTGGGTTCGAATCCCCTGATGCCCCTACAGCCTCAAAAACACTATGGGACTACGGTACCTTTACCTTTACTTTTTTACAACTGTATTTTGCTTAATTAAGAGACACTCTCTTCTAAACCCACATTGAACAAAAAAAAAGGAATGGAGCCTACTCACAAGCAATACCATTAACAAATTACACGATAAAGATACCTTCTTCTTTCAGGTCAAATCTTAGTAGAAATGAGAGACTGTGGTGTACAACATTGGAACTTGCATACTAAGAAGTCAGCATGCAGGTAGTTGATACTATTGTAGTATGTGTACATGTCAACAAATAACAAATGTAACAGTGAGTAAGTACCTTCTGCAGCCTCTGCTACCAGTGCCTGCACCTGTTGTGGCTGTTTCACCTCTTCCTCCACCTTCACAAAGGAGCCAGTGGGGGTCGTGTGGGAGGACGGAGGGGTACCTGCCTTGTGCAGCTGCAGACTTGCCTAAGGGTGCAACAAATGGAAAAGTGTGTTTGGGATGTTTCTATTCTTCCCTAATTTTTCACACAATATTGTGTCCTCATGATAAAAAAAACTAACAGCAGTTTTTCTTAAGGTAGCATTACATTTTGTACTTTGGTCAAAGCATCTGAAAGAGTCGCAGCAAAACGAAATGAAAGCCTGGAGTTCAAATTTTGCATGTGTAGTTTTTGTGTACTCTTACTAACTCTAGTATAGTAGGTAAAATTCTTACCTGCATTTCATTGTTCATGGCAACAAGGTCTGCCTTTTCCAGCTGGAGTCTCTCGTTTGCCTGCTTCAATGTCTTCGTCTCTGATTTCATCTGTTCAAGTTCAGCTTCAAGTTTTGACTTCAAAACCTAAAAGGACAGACAGTTTCATGTTATAACATGAACGGTATAGAAATTGCAACTGTGACACAAGCAAACAACATTTCTCAGAGACATCTGAAGATTGTAAAATAACGCTGATGTACTACATGTGACTTGTATATTTTCAGTAGTATGTTGCTTTTGTCTGGGAATAGAAAAGATTACCAGGCTGACGGTGTTGGTTTAGGTTGAGACAGCATTCAAACATAAGTACCGGTAAGCTTTTAGTTACAAGCAAATCAACCGACCACTATGCTACAGCACTGTATAGTTCAAACCTCCAGAATGTTTTTTGAACAGTTATACTGTAATTTTACTTATTTTTGTGGTAGGAGTGAAAAGCGTCCTGTGTTTTAAGTGCTCCGTCGAAACAAGACTGTTGCACATAAACACATATTTGCAGTGTCATGATTTTGAGATGGAAAGGCACTGCAAAAAATGTACAAATAAAACCACTGCGATTGATAGTACTCTCTGACCTGGTTTTCCTGGGCCAACTGGTCTCTCATAGCAGTGATCTCCTTGGTATCCTCCTTCAGTTTGGTGCTGAGGGACTGGAAGTGGGACACCTCTGATGACATCTGCTCACACTTCAGTCTGTACTCCTCTACCTGCTGGGCCAGCATACTGCCTGTGCTTGTGTCAGAACCCTGCGAGGGTGGGCTTTGAACCATCACCACCTGAAGAGGGTACAGCAGTAGATGTCAATGTTATGGACTGACTTTGCCTAATTGCTCTCATGTTCCCTTGGCAGTAAAAAAATTGGATGTATATGGTTTCATAACATCAAACAAAGACCATTCAACTTATTTTCAAGGGGACTAAGTTTAGTGATAGAAAGGGAAAGGAGGCTTTTGATGAATTCTATGTTTGAAGTTGAAACAATTCTGTAGAATGGTACTAATGGTCAAGGTGTGGCTGTTGAGAGGTCGATGCAAAAATGCAAAAAATGAATATGCCAAAACTTGAAGATTTACAGTATTCAAAGAATACTCCATACCTCCTGCTCTGACTGTTTCTCTTCCAGCTTAATCTGCATCTTCCCGATCTCGCCTGTCAGCATCTGTATTGTCTTGTTCAGCTTCTCCTTCTCTGTTGCAAGTTGGTTGTTCTCCTCTTTCAACTTGAAAACAACTTCTGACAGACTGGAATCTCCCTGGAATGGAAGTAGACAGGAAATGCCTTTAATCATCAAGCCACGTAGTACGGGTGCATGCTTGCTGCAGATTTTAGTACCAATGCCCCCTATTCAAGTGTAACCTAACATTGACAGCTATTTCTATCCCCCTCATAGCTGAAAAAATTGTTCAGATCCATATATATTTTCATCAGGTTGGTAATCAATGGATATCAAAGTTCTTTAACAATCTAATAATCAAAATATTAAAATATTTGCTACCTTCCTCATGGCAAGAAGGACTTCCGAAACATTGGCAGGTAAAAACAGTTTAGCTGTGTGAGACTTCAATATCCAATTCTTCAGACCACTCACCTGTCCCTGTGTGACCTTTCCTTCACCTGCTCCTGTCTTCTGTAACATACTAACATCTGCCTTCAGTTTGGAGTTCTCCTTTCTCAAGGAAAGGACCTTCTCCCTGGCCTCTGTGAACTTCTCAACGATCAAGGCCTGATTCTGCTTCTGTTTCTCCTTCCACACCTCCAGGTCCTTGATCTTCTGCCGCATGTCTTCATTGTTCTGCCGGATTGTATCTGTGGGAACATTTTGTCCATATTCTTTAACTAAAAGACTGTGTATGCGTGTACTTATAATGGTTTCTATGTATGTACTAGTATGTGTGTGGTGGATTTGTCCCTTGCTTTTCAATATTTGCAAGTTCATGGTAGAAGGCTAGTTGTACCTTCGAACCTAGAAACATAGATTGACATTTTTGTAACAAGACTACTCAAATATACTAGTGTTGGCTATATCCAGACAATAGATGCCCTCACATGTCAGAGACAGTCGACAGTCCCTATATATTTGAATACACCTGTAACAGCATTACAAGGGTGTAGACTGTCAGCAGTTACATACATTATCAAATATGTTTCCTCCCACACACCTCTGAGACTGTTGTTATCCTTGAGCAGCTCTGTCATGTAAGACTGCATCTCCCCTGCATTCATGGAGAACTCTGAGGGAATGTCTCCGTTGGGTGTCGGGGAACCATTCTGATAGGACGGCGGTCTGGAGAGGATCTCAAAGTCTGACGAGGACGACTGTCCACTTCCCGCTGACCTCTGGCCATGGGATGAGGCGAGTGACCCTTTGGGTGAGGGTGTTCCTGACATGGTGCTGTAGTAGAAACACAATCAGGTACTCCAACCAAACCTTTACAAGTGAACACCTCTATATAGGAGCCACCTGGACAATGTGAAAACTTTCTGGTGGTCCCTTAGATCATTTTTTCCCATTGACACATTAAAAAACAATAAGCTTGGAATCCTACTATTGTGACCACCTGCCAATATATTGGAAAGATTTTGTCCCATGAGTAGTCTTGGGAAGTTTTGCCTGTAACGTTATGTACAAAATGTACATCAGGCAACATTCTGACTATGGTTTTGATAAATCATCGCCTGTAATGAATCTCAACTTTCTAAGGTATGAAAATGAAATACATGTAGTACAAGGAAAGCTGTATAGCTAATGTGATCTTTTACAGATAATAACCCATATCCATTTTACAACACCAACATCAAAATCAACATCATAAATGTATCAAAGTTCAGAACTTTTAAGATGAAGAAAAGTTGTGGCTGTACCTCAGCATCTCAGGATCAGAATTTTAGTTTTAAAAGCTGACAAGTAACTCTATAAATTCCTAACAACTATCTCAGTTTTGTTTCGTTTCACTTCTCAATCTGTTTTCCTTCAATGGCTGTGAAACACGTCGCAGGAAATTCCCCAATCGATATAGCATAACCTGTTTTGGAAATGCCCCTTTGATTCCGTTTAGATATATTGCAAGTTTATATTAAAATTTTGAAACATAGACTATCCGAAGTCATAGAATTCAAAAGTGAATATTAATCTAAGTGCTCTTTATATTGAATTATCATGAACAAATACTTGGTCATAGTCACAGTGATCTGCGTCATACTTTCAATACCATATGCCCATGCCCCCCTCCCCATGACTCAAAGTCCAAAATTAACCAACGAATTAAGGTTGTTATCTGCACATATATGAAGATAAGAGTACATCTTTACCTACCTTGTTTGACTGACAGAATCTGTCGATGTTGTATTCACCTAGAAATCAAATATCGGTGCCACAAAACAACTTTTCCTATGGCAAGAATTTAACGCGGAAGTGAAACTGTCGGAAACACTATGAGCTAAAACTTTTCGTTGTTTCTTTGCGACTACAAGTAAAACGTTGGTATATACTCAATGTCTCGGAATTCTGTAGATCACAGTGGGAGAGCTCAACATCACAACGCTATCCTTGGAGGTGGAAACAAGGATGTATGCGAGAATTTCCACCGAGAAACTAAAATAGTGAACATTTTCGTGGGGATTTCCAAGTCAGGGGAATCACCTATGACGACACAAGAGCGCAAATAATAAAATTCATTGTTGTGTGTCCATGTTATTGTAGCGTCCTTCAAAACTTCACTTTATTTCATGATAATTTATATATATGTAGTGTATTTCTTAAGGTATAAAACAATTATGTAATTAATGATATATCTAAAAAGGTGTGGTATCGTTTTGTTACATTTTGCTGTCACCTTGCTTGAAACCTGTTGACGTCATCGCTGCAAACAGCGACCTCAACAGGCCGCTTTCTGTATTGCAAGCAGTATGAGTTCACTTTGTGACATGCAGTTTGCCAAGCTCCAGCCTGGAATCCAAATTAGCTCCCGAGTCTCCTCTCCGCATTTGGATTCCAGGCTAGTTTGCTTCGAGGGCTAGGTAGACTGGGACGTACGAGGAACATGGTTAATATGTCTGAGCGGAATAGAATGAAGAATCAAAATAAATAACAGTATCATTACACACTATTGAGCTGTACACACTGTACAGTAGGACAAGTCAGTATGGGCAAGAACATTATCTATATAATGTCCTTGGTATGAGCAAGACATTTTAAACCGGCCTCCTTGGTATGAGCATGAAACCACTCAAATTGGAATAACTAATGGTAGTAGACTTATAGGCGACATATGGCTTACATCACCGGATTGGCATTTGTTCCGCGGAGTGAAGATAATTTTTCTAATGACATAAGACGATTATGCCATGTATTACATGGGCTAATGTACTGTTGTACTGGCCAATGTAACTCCCACTGGTGGTATAGTGTGTTGGTACTATAGTATTTCAAAACCATGCATATGTGCCTCAAAGCCCTCACTATTTCTTTTTTTAAATTTCTTTATGTTCCCTAGTCTCACATGTAATCATTGTCAGCTCTAGATCTAATTCTCTGACGAATAGCAATACTTGACGGGCAACAACATCTCGTTCAAGCTTCATATTGATGTTGTGAAGGCACTCTCTTACAAAGTGATATCAATCAATAGTCCTGCCCTTGTCAAAACTGACGCAAGAGAAAATACCAAATGCAATATCATTACCTATGAAACAACATGTATAGACAGAAGCGCATTCCTAGTAATATGTAGATGTTGTAGTTACATTAGAGGCTGCGACCGCTGAGCGACCAAAGATTTGATATGACGCTGAACGAATTTCATAGATAAAGATTTTTACGGTTTGTGTGCTTTCTTGTCTTTTAAGTCATACTTTTGTATCTTATGTTATTTTCAAATTATGAAATCAAGGCTTACTCGATTTTGGTACGGTCGCTCAGCAATCGCCGTCTAGTGGAAAGGGGGGCTGTCAGAAAGTTATGAGAGGGACGAACTGTATGAGACGGAAAACGTGAAGGGCAAACGGTATAGCCGTTTAACATGATAACAGTAGCAGTCCCTTGGAGACGTAAGTCGTGCTCCGGAGGTAGCAGGTGTATTTGGAGCCTAATCTCTCTAACAAAGAGGTCTCGGGAGACTTGTTAGGTGCCCTCCTGCGCTGGAGATACATCTGGGCCCAGAAAAGTGTATATACAGGACCTGTAAAATCTGTTTCCAGCATTCTTTCACATGTCATGTGTGATGAAAGGGGAATAGACTAGTACTAGTATTTTGTTCTCCATGGTTCGTGTAAACAATCAAGATATACTCTAAAAGATTCTACTTGGAATAATCCTTCTTGCGAATACTGAAATATGCCGGTAATAAAAGGATATTTTTTTCCTCCGATAAATATAACGTCCGCCTCATGCAGTACTACGAAGGAATCAAAATACTAGTATGATACTTTGTCTAAAGGTAGTCTCTACCAGACTACGCTGGCGCTAATATAGATAATAGGGAGAATAATTTGCTGTTTGGGTTGGCTACCAACTGACCTCTCCTGGCCAATTATTCCTTTTTTTGCCGCATTCTACGATCCGTACCCTCGTAGGAAGACCTGGCCATTGTGGATGCTAATCTAAGCTAAAGGGTCCTTCCTTGTAGTCATGTGTCACACAGGAAGTCGACCCTTTCTCTCCAACATGCGCGATACAAGTTCGCGTGGTTTTAATTTCGTAGCCTGGAATCCAGACCTATTATAGCTCCCGAGTCTATTTGCGGAGAGAAACTCGGGAGCTATAATAGGTCTGGATTCCAGGCTATTAATTTCGTGGCAGGGAGAAAATGGTGTTTTCGCGGTGATTTTAAGTTCGCGTTTGAAATAATAGTAGCGCTACAGAAGCACTGCCGGCAAAAATGTTCGCGGTGGTTTTAACTTCGCGGCGAAGAGCTTACCGCGAAAACCGCGAACATAAAACCACCGCGAACATTTCTGCATTTACAGTACCACGACTTTGCCTCCGTGCATAACCGGCCGATGTTTTCTCGTAACTTCTGTAGAAAGTTAATCACGCTAAATTCTGTCACGAGGAACGCAGTATTTTCATGAAATTACTACAATACGCGATCTGGAGGTTACATTAGTTAAAGTCTTTAATACATTGAAATAATTTGTAGCGACTTTTCTTATAATATATTATGATTACGTCATTTTCACCTTCAAGATCATCCCAGAGTCAGCGAGGTGTGTGTCTTCAATATATCTGATAAGGTAAATCAATTATCGTATGTAACCTTGAACCCAGTGTGTAATCGATACACATGTAATGTCAAAGAAGCACGTATGCATGGAGAATACCCATGCCAGGCAATACTGTACTTTGAAATTATCAGATGGTCGAAAATTCACCTATTGATTCTTCTGAATTCATAAAAATAAAATTCAAAAGCAGGGGTATCAGTGCTGTTCGTCATATTGATCGTATAGGAGACATGTCAGACAAAATATAGATTTTTTAGATGATGACAATTGATTGACGGATGAGGATATCCTCGGATGCAGCAGACATGGGGATAGGCGACATTCTGCAGTACATGCCCCGTTGCCATGGCGACCAGTGATCATCATATTCAAACCAGGTTGGTGATGACGTCACGCAGGTCAGGTTGCAGGCGGCTGTTGGTGGCTGGGTGGGCTGAGTTCCGGTCAGGTCCGCATTTACTCTCTCTCCCCTCTGTCTGTCCGAGTCATCGACGTTTTCTCCAGCTTCTGGGTAGCACGGGCAGGCCACGGAACCACCCGCCGATCAAAGAACTGTCCCGCCGCGTGAGGAGGCGGGGAAGGGGTACGCCACGAGCATGCAAAATGCGCGAGGCCGCGGCCACGAGAGCGTAGGCAAGCGGTGCAACGACTCCATGATCCAGGCCGGATGTAAACAAGAGAGGTGAGTGGGACGCGTGACCCGAGCCAAGTTGACACGCAGACAGGAAAAGCGACGTCATTTTATTGTTTTTACGTACGCGTGGCAGCAGACCAATACTGTACTAGTACCGACCTTTTTGTAAACAAACCTGACCCAAACGGCCTGCTCTGTCCAGGCATCCAATGGTCGGGCACTCAGCTCGGCCTATTCAAAGTTGCGCATGATTGTAGTACAACTATATGTGTACAAGACCCAAATCGCATCTAACCTTTGCTCCCAGGCTGGGTAAATTACTGTACATGTTCGCTTTAATAACCCAAATGATTGAAATCTGCATATCACGACACGTGCAGGTGCATCACACAGCTCGGCGGCCGAAATTGTACACATATGCATCTATCAGATATTTTAACACACTGTTCAATTATGACATTCATGCTACATCTAACATCTCAGACGATCAGACGATAAACAAGTAATGATTCCTCGCGTGTGTTTTAGAATAGGAGAGCTAAAGTGTAAGGCTATGTAACTAGTGTTAAAGCGGCATGCAAACACAGATTTCTGACTGCCATCATTTTTATTTATTTGTTTATTTTGATTTACCACATTTTGTGGAAGGATTGACATAACAGGTGAACTATCACCTTTTCAAGATGTCATCCCAGACCGGACTGTAAGATTTGGACCATCGCACACCGGGGCATGCCCCTACTCTTTTTCGAAAGGTGTGGTGGGTTCTTTAACGTGCGCGGGGTGTGGCTCTCCCCAAACACGGGACCTCCATTTAACGTCCGTCCTATCATGATCACCTTATTACCCCTAGAAAGGTCTGCTGCACAGTTACATACAAGAAATGTTTTAATTACTGTGCCGATGACATCATATATGTACCTGCAATTATCAACGAGTCTGTGTACATGTATGTGTGCGTGCGCATGCTCACGCGCGATGGGCTGGGTAACGTTCCGACGGTACGACCGTCAGTGAATGAGTGCATGGGGGTTTACCTAGACTTCAAGTCAGGATCACACTAGCCTCTAACAGGCTCCACAGGTCGCTGGAAAAATAGTAGAAATTGGCCTAATAGACAAATAGCATACCAGCGGAGTAACTATATAATATAAGCTAGGTCGCAAACTGTATACTCCATGGCCAGCTCACATCTATGGCATGATATCTGTCTATTTGGCCATAGGCAAGCATCACACATGATTAATACAATTCTTATCCCTTAATTGATTTAAGAAATCGAACATTAGCTAACACAGTTGGTGATATGTTGTATGAAACATGGGAGCAGTGCTTTTGTTTAAAAACTTTTATTTTATGTTATGACATGTTATGTTATGACATATTGTTACATGTTGGAGAAGTAGCCCTGATAACTGGTTAGTGTATATGCCATCATTGTCATTCCCTTAAAAGCTCATTTCCCTCCTTATCCCTCTTAATCTTTGATGCCTATAAAGCAGCCCCACGATTGATTTGGAACAGTCCTAATGACGTCTACGTCAGTAACAGGTGTTCGGAACAGTTCGTACGCCCAGATCGATGTACTTACTGTTCACCATATGTGCGAAATTGACGTAAAAATACTGAAACATGCAGATGTACCAACATCCATTGCATTATATATAACATGGCGGAGAAAAAGTTGTGTTCATTGAGTACGACAACAACAGCTAGTTTTTATTCGTGTGTTGTAAGCGTTAGATAGTGTATCATTTCATGTTGTGCTGCGCAGGTTGACACGCACGCCATTCTGTCACGCACCTACAACTGTGTCACGAAGCAACACCAGTAAAGGCACCGGAAGAGCCCACAGAATTAGAAATACTATAGAAAAACATATATTGATAAGTTGATCCACTAGAATACCCAATCGATCCTAGCAAAAGGTTTCCACACTTGGCTGGTTTATTTTCCTAGGAACACTATAGGTTAGTGGTGGGGAATGTGTACTAATTCTCTAAGAACAGAGCAAAACAAAACAAACATCAGTCATTTACACTGATGATTACGAAGTTGGCACACACACGTGCACACACAGTTATTCAAATATGAATATGAATATCTAGAGTTCAAAGGTTTTGTAACCTTAGATGAAACGGAACTATGTATCTGTAACCTGGGATTAAGCTTTCCATCCGCAGAGCGCACACGCCGCTAATCTCATGCGGCAGATGTCATGACAACCACGCTCCTAACGACCTTGAGATGACACAACATGTTTTTAAGTGGAAGATTTGATGCGATCATCCAGTGGAAGATTCGGTGGTGTAGAGATGGATTCTCGGTTCTGATCTCGATTCTGGCCTGGACAAAATATACGGTTGTTTCACGTTTGTTTTTCATTTGTTTAGCAGTAGAAATGTAGAAATTGAATCGGTGCAGAAAAAGGCACCCATAGCTGTAATACAAGATTAAAAAACAAATAAAGAGTTTATTTTCTGGGATATAATGAGGTAGTTTTATGATTGGGTTTCCTCATTCAACACTCCACCGCTCAACTTTTTCGCGCGTGTTATTCAATGTCTGGACGTCTCTTTGCACGGCTTTTACTCGGCTTCTCGTTTTAAAACATTCATTATGCGTGCTGAACCCGTTTAATGGCAAGGATCAGACAAAATTCACATTACGTTTTGCAGTAATTTATATCAGACTCATCATAGAAATAGACCAAACAATGTAAGGGGAGTGCCTTTGGTTTTACGCGTACCGAGACGGCAATGGTATATTCATTTCTTTTTTTCTAATTTCTAATACGCATTATTAGCGCTATATAAAACTGCCAAGTTCCGACACGACGCACAACCACCCAACTGCATTGCCCAAGCTTTAGAGCCAAACGTTCTAATGGCCCGCGCTGATAGCAGAGGCTTTAGGCTTTCCCGTGGTGATTTGAAACCTTCTGGGAAAGTGTTATGTACTTTTGTATTATCAGGGCTAATACCAGGATGGCGTCTTTCCGCTCCCGGCAATGGGCATGTGTTTTAGACTTTAATGGGTTGTTGATACATCAAGGGTTCTGCGCACGCAGGCGATGATCGAGGGATGACTCCTTCAAAGAGCGGAACATTTGTACATGGGCCATACCGATTGAAGACTTGGTAAACATCAACAAAGACCTTAGTCTTACAGGTAAACAAAATTACCTGTGCATGCAGTTGACATATCTTATAATTAATTGTAAACAGGGTTGCGATGTATGAAATAATGCTCACCGATGCAAGTCGTCAATTGGGTTTCGTCGAGTGCAAGAGGCTGGGAATGAAAGATTTAAGAGACACTGCGCTTACTTGGGGTGAGTAGAATGAGAGGAAATCTCAAAATACTTGTGTCACATCAATACGACATGTTTGAACTGTTGGGGCCGCACTCATCATAGCGTGGTCGACTGGAGTACTAGTAGTGATACGGTAATCTCCAAGCAGATCCAACGGTGACAATGGGCAAAATCAGTATCATTGGCCAACGAAATCTGCAAGCACTCGATATCCAATAATACTGCTTTTGCCCCCTGGTATGTCATTGTCACCGATAGATATACTTGGAGATTAGTTGTACGGTATAATATGTGCTGGCGATATCCATATCTGCCAACCCGTGAATACATCCGGCATCATACATTTTGAGAGGAAAATGAGTACGTTTTTAGGGCGCACCTTATTTCCTTGACCATGATCGTTGTAGAAATAGCAATACCTATGATCTAGTACAGTTGCCATGTCACCAGAATAGAGCACATCCAAGCGTGTCGTCATCAGCTGATGGAATGGCAAATATAGCAATACATATGTGCCTGTAATTCGGAAGACCATTCTTGGTCCGAAAACTATAATGACAGCTATCAAACAGCATGGTTGACTGAATACATGGCATCCAATATCAAGTGAGGTAAACTAAAACAGCGCCGACTATGGATGGACTTAGTACTGCATCAACCAGGTGTAAAAGTGTCAAGGACTTAAACGTGCAAATCATCATGCGTTTCATGACTTGAAGTGCAGGATGAAGAGGGAGTTGGTGCAACCATACTTGAAAACGTTGATGGACTAGTTCAGATGGAGACTCCCATTTCATCTCTATTCACAGAATTGGTTCTACCGCCATTCTTATCTACGCTCAAGATGTGGCTGCACCTTGTTACCGTATCAGCAGTAAGAACTTACATTGAAGCAAAGCCTTCCTTTAAACACAGGGCCAACACTAAACTTGCATCGCTCACGCTGAAGGACTTTGACGTTTAGCAACGAATTATGATTAAAAACAAGTTAAAAATATGAGGCTGATTTGAGCTTGTCGTGAATAAACGAAGGTTCAAACAAACAAAGAAACAAGCAAACAAACAACCAAACAAAAGGACGGTTAGATCGGGCCCGCGTCCCCCCACCACGTAGTGCGTATACAGAAGCAGGGTTGCTAACCACTTTGTCGGATCTTCCCACTTATTTACAACATAACAGTGGCAAACTATTATCCCAACTGTAAAAAACACCGTGACACGCCATTATTTTTCACCTACCATGATAGGCCTAGGAAGCAACTCAGCCTGGTAGGTAAATTTGTGGATCATATGATCTGTTGCCTGGGATACAAAGATCTAGCGAAATGTATTTTAAATGCAGGATGATCGCTGCTTAGCGGGATGATTTGCCGATGCACCTGCTCTAGGATTGTTTATTCCCAGGCACCCCTAAGCCAATGTTTTGTATCCCGTTCTCTCTATATCATTCAATCTGACCGTGCGTCCGGCGCACTCTTATACACTCCATTACTGCAGTAAATTGAATCTGTGGCATGAGCGGTTGGCTAAGTTATATACAGGCACTGACATTCTTGCATGCATACTAGTACTTACATTCATCAACATCACCCACGTCCGTTACTAACTTGCGTGATGTAAAAATGAACAGCCTTGCGGCGAGATGTCTAAATGCAGGCTGCAGAATCGAGTTTGTCTGTTGACGTGAAACAAAGCTTCAATATGACAAGCCTCGCCGACAGATTTATACTCAGCCCTGGGTAGTAAGGCCTGTCAGTATCTCTCAGTAGACAGTACGAGCGTGCATCCACTCTACTCTCCTGTCTTGTCTAGTGACTATCATTGAACGGATCGATCTGCATACAGGTAGTCGTAGGCTGTAGTAAGTGGACATATCTGTTCAAATTGAGAGACTCAGTCGCAGAACCTCTAACAGAGTAGACATGGACCGATCTGATTCAGAGAAGAGTACAGAAGAGGCCGGGTCCACGGTCACGATGGCAGAGTACTCAAGGGGGTAAGGCAGGTTCTTAAAGAGATGTCTATTCGGTTTTTTGTTTGTTTGTTTGCTTGTTTGTTTAAAGTCACTTGCCTTACTTTTTGTTTAAAACAGCATCGACAAACGTTCATCTTTTTTCTTCTTCTTACAATCTTTCTGATATGCCGCACCCACGTCCTTGATCGCACTTAACAAGACCACCGAGCTTTGCAGGCCGATTCGGTATCCTGTGCTTGCCAATATTTTAGGTTACAGCGCCAAGTTATTAATGTTTTGAGATCGAATGTTGCGTAATGGCCAATGCCATGCCATACACAATGCCACACGCACTTCTGTTTACACTATGTGGACACTGCTTCGGTTAGAAGATCGAATAATTGAGATCCGTCTCAGTAGCCTTGCCGTATTTCATTTATCTATTGTCACACTTGTTTCATTGCTACCCTTGAGACTAGTAGCCTGCATCGGACTTAAAATTCCGATGCAGGCAGATGAGGCCATACGAAAAACATGTTTGTTTTCTTCATCTACACTGCCCTTTGCCCCTTTTGATGAGACCATACGAAAAACATGTTTGTCTTCTTCATCCACACTGCCCTTTGTCCCTTTTGATGAGACCATACGAAAAACATGTTTGTCTTCTTCATCTACACTGCCCTTTGCCCCTTTTGATGAGGCCATACGAAAAACATGTTTGTCTTCTTCATCCACACTGCCCTTTGTCCCTTTTGATGAGACCATACGAAAAACATGGTTGTCTTCTTCATCCACACTGCCCTTTGCCCCTTTTGAAGCCAACCCCAATATACATCTGGGTCGCATGATGTAAGGGCATTATATAGGGTCCGTATATAATGTCCTTGGTTTATGTAATACGTGCCAACAGACACGGCGATATTCAAGCAGATGTAGGGTGCCTGTGTATAGAAGAAGCGTCAGTGGAGAAAACAACGGCAACTTCACAGAAAAAGCGCACAGGTTGTTTGTAGGGCATTTTTATCAAACTGTTGGATGATGTAAACGTTGCGTTTGACCGACGTCCGTAGGTATTTAACACCTCATTGGTATAAGAAGAAGCGTCAGTGGAGAAAACAACGGCAACTTCACAGAAAAAGTACTCTCCAAGCAGAGGTTGGTGGGGGAGATCGTCACCGTTTTATCATATTCATCCCTGCTAAGCTGCAGGACATTGTGAACACAAAGGACTCTCAGAACTTTAAATGTAAAGTTAACGCCCACCTCAGCGCCCTGTATAATGAACATTATTCAGCTCTGCTGCTAAGCTGAGGTCATGGCAACAGCATAGATAAAAAAAGAAAATATGCCCCGTTTTTTTGTCCGCTCGCCCCACCAACGTTGGTGGGGCGAGCGGACGAAAAAAAAGGGGCATATAATAAAACGGTGACCGGCAATCTCCCCCACCAACCTCTGCTTGGAGAGTAAGAAAAAGCGCACATGTTGTTTGTAGGTAATTTTTCATCAAACTGTTGTTTCCCTCTCAGGGTTTTGAGTATCTATAGAGAGTTTCATCATGATGGAAAAGAAATTTCGTTCAGGCTTCGTTTGTTCAGGCATTAGGCACTAGAAAAGACAAGAAAAGACACATAGACCAATTATACGAGGGTCCCAGAGTTATCAACCCAGAATTGAGGTGTTCAAAAATCCGTGTTTCCCTAGAACTGTCGTAGAGTGGTACTTCAGCTGTAGGAGCATCCTCACTAGATAGTTTTAATCAACGCTAACAGAGTCCTAACAGTTAGAAATTTGGTGTTGGTGTGACAGGTAGTTCAGTGTATACGTAATATTGAACCAGCTGCTGCCGCCGCGTGCCTGCGAAGCTGGTGTGCTACACTGAATGGCGGCTATATGAGCACGTGATATGAGGGCCTACATGGGGGGGGGGGGTCCCTGGAAGCCTCTGCTTGGAGAATAGGTAATTATAAGAAAACGAACTGCCTGGTGGCCTTCCAAGGGGTAGGGGTGTACTAGATACTAAGTAACGAATAAATTGACTAAGTTAGAGACGCCCACAATTTTATCCAATCCGGTTGATGGAACGTTGCCTACTGGTGGGCTGGTGGGTGTCTCCAACTTAGTCAATTTATTCGTTACTTAGTACACCCCACCCCTTGGGAGGCCACACTATGTGGATTTAGTCACAAGAAATGCACGCTCCTGATTGGCTGAGGGAAGACGACCGTCGGGTTCTAAGTTATCTTAAAGTCACAATGGGACCTTTATATAGACCCCGGCTGTTTGCGTTGCAAGCTTTGTTTGCGCAATTGCCAACCTTTGAGATCACAATCCATTGATTACTTCATGCGTGACATTTTAAATTAGGCCAACGACCTACAGGATGAGTCTCTTGGACTGTCATGAGTTAGCAAATTATGCGACACAGCAAATATTGATGGTATACCTTCTCTGAAATTCAGTTCGAAATTCAGTTCGAAATTTTCAAAATCCAACCCTCTGAGATGACAGTTCCTATATTTTGAGGATTTCAAAGTAAGAATCGAAGGCTGTCGATAACAGCGCTGACAAGTTCACTCAGACAAGTGAGAATGCATTAATCATTTTTTTTCCGGCCACCTCTGAGTGTGTTTCTGCAGGGGCCTACGGACTTGTTACTTAGAGAAATTCTAACATTTTGTTTGATAAAGGTAAAATTACTACATGTAGCTGGCAGAACGGAAAAGGGCCGTATACCTTACCGCGCAATTAAGGTCTTTAGTCGTTCTCGTATCATGTGGCAGCGCAGAAAACGCGTTTAGTGGAGAGCAGGATGGTCACTTATGTTCCCGCCAAGAAAACCTCGTAAGCCCCGATAGTACCTTCCAGGTCATAAGGTACATGTACTAGGTTTAAAATCTCAATCTATGGTCATCTGTGGTCCAAGACGGCCAGTGACCATCCTTAACTTTATTGAATGGTACGCTTTACGTAAAATTAAAACGGCCGATTACGCTCTACGTAAAACGGGTATGCAGGCCCCCCTATATAGATACAGCTACAGATACGATGCTTTCTTGGAAAAATACTGTGTGTATGAAATACCAGAGTTCTGAAGGCCGTGTATATTTAGCCGCTGCCTATGCGTAACACTATCAAATGGCCTTCGTATTTTCGGGCCAATCACCTATGAGGAACTTTTAACTTGTCAACTACGAGTTAGGGGTGTGCGTTGGAGTCATAAAAGACAGCGCTGATGCTTAATTCGATACTATTTGGTTTAAGCTGTCACTTAGATATAACATAAACAAAATAATTAATACTCGGGACAAGGAAATAACTTCTTTTTTCATCTATCGAGCTACTAGGCATAAAGCAATTCACCCCTATTTTAGCTATTGGTATCGCCTAAGCGCTTAGATTTCCCACCATTCCCTTCCGTCTGCCAGTTTTGGCGGGGCGACCATTGTAGGTAGACGTGATTGAGAAGTGACCAAAATTGTACCGGAATATCGTCTGATTTTCACACATTCCCCGCAGCATGGCAGACTATCTCATCAGCGGCGGCACTGGGTACGTTCCTGACGACGGCATGACCGCATCGCAGCTCTTCGGGACCGGAGAAGGGCTGACTTACAAGTGAGTATTCATAAACCACCGTTGCGCAACCCACCATCATCGGCTAACGAGCAGTTGTTCACGCCCCCGTCAGTGCTGATAGAGATCGCCGAAGTGCTATCCAGCGAGTCAAGGTCTGAAGTTGGCTCATGGCGCATGAAAACACCTTGCGTTGGAAGAATGTGAAGAATCTTCATACATGCGTAGCAACTCTTGATAACTGTAACGTGATTTTGATTAAAAATTATATGGATTGGAAAAGATGGACTACGTCGTCCTTCTACCATCTATGCAGGGCACATCTTCAAGCTTCTTTTCTGTGGCCATATACACTGAAGTTCCCAGAAATGGTATCGCACAAAATTATCATGGAGCAGCCTTCAGTACAGAACATGCCAAAATTATGTATCTCACAAGTCACATTTGTAGCGCCAATCTGCTCCTACTTGTAAATTATAAGTATGATTATGAACGATATTTCTCCAACAAGTTATTTGACCAAGGAGGGAATTTAATCTCCTTGATTTGGCTAAAACGTCTGCCACATGTCTGAACTCCAGCCCCATGTTGTGCATCACAGCATGTGTCCTACCACGTTTTTGGTGGCCCAGTCTGACCTGGTTGTTACCTAATCAGGTTGTTGTCCTCTGCTATTTTAGGTTGGCTGAAGTGGCTAGCGTGAGGGGTCCCCACTATAGTTCATGGAGAATTCAGTTAGGCCAAATAAGGGTTACACAAAATGCAAAATCTTCCCAAACATGCAAATTTCCCAAATTATTAGGACACTTTGAAAGTTCGAGTTGAACTAGAGAAGTTTGTCTGCAAGTTATGTAAAATTGAACCTGATCACGCGTTGCGGAAAAAGGCATGCAGACCCCCGGCGTAGCACATAGCAGCGACTACACCCAGAAGTCTGAATACCCGGGTTATATTTAGAACCTCAGCTGATTGTGGAATAAATGGCCTTGCACGCTCAGCACAGACGTTATGCAACTGTGCATTCATGTCTTCACATAGAGGTTCACATATAGTGCCTTAATTGGTCTACGTTGAGCTTGATATAGTTAAACACAAATTTACTTTCAGAGTCACAATGCTACATACATGAAGAGCAACTGCATTTTTACCTTGAACCTGTTGATTCATTATTTTATCATGTCCCACATTCTGTTTCAAAGTCTGACTTCTGAGACATGTATAACTAAGCTTTAAGTAGGTAAGTACATGTACCATGATAAGTAGGTACGCTAGAGTGATTACAACAGCCACAGTTATTAATATTATTAAAGAAAAATCTTCTCTCTGTGTATTTTCCAGTGATTTCCTCATCCTGCCGGGGTTCATAGACTTCACAGCAGAGGAAGTGGTAAGTTAGAAATGATGTTGTCATTTTGGTTTATCAACTCAAGTTGTAGTAAACACAAATACAAGCCTTAGACTGCACCTTGCAGTAGAATTATCTATGTACATGTATATAGGAATTTAAGATGGCAATGAAAGTAATCTTAACTACAGGAAACATGACTACTGTATGTAGTATAGATACATTGTTATATGACTACTGTGTAAGAAATAAAATTTGTTGTTTTTATGACAATTTGTTTAGTAATGTAAGTACAGATGTGTATTGACATAAAGCTAGTTTGAGAGGACCAATGCTAATTAATGAACATTAATATGGCTAGCATCAGACTATAATAAAGCTTTTTGTTCCCATTATCATTGTGATACAATATCTTAGTTTGTAGAGTTCCTCACAGAAATGACTAAAATCTTACCTCCACCTGTTGACAACAGCAAGACCTCCAATTGCAAGTTTGTGGTTCACAGGTACTCTCCTTACCCAGCATGTGCTGGTGCCTCTTGGGTAGAGCGTGACAGTGCCCCCTCCCTTCAGAATAATGCCATTGCCTTCAGTCTGCATCCCTGTAAAAAAGCTCCTGACCTCACAAATGCCCCTTTGTACATTCCCTAAGTCTTCCCTGAAATTTTGGTTCAGATCTTACACATGTAAGTCTAGATACAGCTCTTCTAAAGTAGTCTCTCCAGTAGAATGCAGATTCCCCCTCTCATATTCTCTTGAGGTATACAAGAAACATCACTTCAGCTCATTCTATGTCCTGCTATCGTTCCTTCTGCTACTCTTCACTGTAATGTGTGCTTTGATACTATACTCCAAGCAGATCTATCGTTGACAAGGCAGTTTAAAAAGGGCCAAGGAGTATCCAAAGCCACCATAGGTTTGAGATTTTTGTAGGCCCTTTTTATACTGCCTTGCCAACTATAGATCTGCTTGGAGATTACTTTGATACACATATTTAGTAGGAAGCTTCCCTTTTCCTCCACTGTAAGCAACCCTTTTCAATCTTCACACTTATAGATCATTATAGCATTTAAACTGCAGGTCAACGTAGACCAAGACACGATTCCCTACTCCTCCATAAATGTCATAGTACTAGTCCCCCCTATAATCCCTGGTCGTGTCATGAAGAGAAAGTGCCAAACCAAAGTTTGTTCATGCAATAGTATGCCCTGGTTGTTTCATTTTCTTCCCAACACTTGTATGCATGTGTGTCATGACATTGTATTTTACTAATAGACTTGTTGCATGTTGTAGCTTGTAGTTATAGATTGGTGAAAATGCTTTTGCCTGAACTGTAATGAGATTTGCCTGTATATCTTTTCATATCCTCCTCTTGTTTATACTCTTCTATACTTCAAGAGTCTGTCCTGTAGTGTTTATTTAGAATTGTACATGTAGATTTTTTGAATGAACTGATATACGGTAGAAAAATGTTTAGGATAGAGCTACATGTATAGTATTACTTAGTAGTATAGTATCATTCACATTATTTCGTAGTTATATAAAAAAAGCATGGAGCAACACTATTAAATCTCATAGTCATAGGATGTGATGCCTTGTTTATTTCTGCACTTTAATAAAAGGACTTAGAAACCTGTAGGAAAGAACGTTTGCAAGAAATGTAAATACAGTTGTAGTTATACATATTCTTCCATACTAATCATGATGTAGTTCATATTCTGTTTCTCTTTGTCTTGCGAGAAGTGTACCTTAGCTCATGCTTGCATGATGTATTCCATGTATCTCTGTTTTTTCGACACTGACACCCTGACACTTCCGCTGTGCTTGACACAGAGAGTGGCCACTAACGCTCCAAGTATCCTAGCGAGTATTGAATCCCCCTGCACTCCTAACTGTCCGGTACACACAGAGGTACGGCTTGCTGTAACCCCCGTCCTGTCACCTCCTCCCTGTGCACTGTGACATGATCACGCTGTTCCAGAAAGCTTGGCCTCCAGAAATCAGGACAGAATCAGATTTTTGAAGACATTGTCTCTTCTAATATTAGTCATTAACAGAACAGTGGTGTACACCGTTACAATCATTCTCTGTCACGAAAACTGTATATTGTGTTTGGATTCCGGTGCAAAGGCAGATTTTCATTATGGTATCACTATACATCTCCAATAGCTGAGAGTGTTATTTCTAGAATCAATTTGAACAGTGACATCGGATTATAATTTGCTCACAGGCACTTACTGGAGTTCATAGGTTCATCAAATTTTGTTCTTTTGTTTGACATAGATTTGGCTGCAGCTTTTCTGGAACAGCCCTCCCCGTGACCTTTAACCTCTGTGCTGTGCCAAGTCTGTGCAGAATGTTGCCTGTTCTTGTGGTTCGCATCTTCAGTTCTTTAACACAAACATTCTGAGCACTGTTTGGTGTGAATAGCTCACTGGTGGGCTGTTCCAGACTAGGCTGAGTGTTGAGTGTTTTTGTTTCCTATTGATAGACTATAATTAGCTTAAACGGATTTAACTTTAAAGATTTGCTAAATTGTCGTATAGGAAGAAAGAAAGGCTTTGCTCTCTGGGGTACCGTGATAAAGATGAGATGGGGTTCAGAATCCTGATGACAGATCGAGCCAGTGTATTTAAGATTTTAATAGTCTTTGCCATAAGCCAGTGTTATGGATCAGTACCCAACTTCCAGGGCCTGGTGAATCTTGGGATGTTACTGCCATGGCAACGTGCAGGCCTACATACAGAAAGCCATAATGAAGGAGATCTATCTACAGCAAGAAGAACACATGAATTTTAGCAGTTACAGTTGTTTTATACAGTACACAACTGTAGCATCTAGCATAGGAGAACGACTGTACCAAGTACCAACTATGATTTCTTCTAGATTTGCCATACCCACTCTGACACTACATGTACAGTAGGTTCAACCGTTGTGCCTGAAGTGGCCCTTCCTCTTTTGGAATATGATACTTTCAGTTGTAGCCTGTCCACAATAAAGTTTATCGGTATTTCCTGTGTAAATAAATAAATAATACTTCCGTGTTAATACTTCAAGCTGGTGATAGGTGCATCCTCATCAATTATTCAACCCTGAACATGCTTACCTGCTGACGTAGTACTGTATCTGTGAACCGGTACCGGCTTATAGTTGTAGATAGGGTGACTGATTGCATGCTGAAGATTATAATGGTACCTCGAGTCCATACATGCATTTAGAAGAGTTTTGGCTGCCATTGTCAATTACCTGGGCTGTCAGTTTGAGAATTTTCTCAAACTTTCTGTTTCTAGCAGGGTGTATTTGAGTGAATATCTGTGCCTACATTCTTGTATGTACAATATGTACTGTGCAGAGTATGTGGATGATGACCACCAGAATCTTGGCACGTACTGTAAACAGGTGCTTATCGTTGTGTCCCTGCAGGACTTGACCTCAGCGATGACGAAGAAGATCCAGCTGAAGGCTCCCCTGGTGTCGTCCCCCATGGACACAGTGTCTGAGTCCGACATGGCCATTGCAATGGCAGTAAGTACTCCTTGTATTAGTTATAGGATGGGTGGGGCAAGTTTACATGGTTTTGGTACAGCCCCGCCCTCCCGAAGATTTTGTTGGATATATTCCCTTAACCCACATTAAGTTGAATTGTTATTACTATAACAATTGTTGTATACATGTAGCTCATGTCGAGTATTAGCTATAAAGTGGAGTGCGGGACACTTAGAAATTTGATTTAAAGCTATTCAAGAATGTATTGTACTACACATAGCTGTCATTTGCATACATTTACTTTTAAGTACTTTTACTATTGACAGGGTTGTCATGACACCCATCCCCAACTGCTGAAAAAGTTTGAGTGATTTGCAGTCATTTGTGACAACATTGTAAATGGCTATGTTTTTTGTTGTTGTTTGTTTTACAGCTTACAGGTGGAATTGGTATCATCCATAGCAACTGTACTCCAGAGTTCCAGGCCAACGAAGTTAGAAAAGTCAAGGTAAAAGCAGCAATTTATTTCAAATCATGAATGTCTTTGAGGGCAACGACTGAGACAGAGTACATGTGGGCAGTTGAGAAAGAAAAATGTCTAGTTTTAGAAAGAAAAAATGTTCTCTTTTTGTTGAGAAAGAAAGGAATGACATTTCTGGTAGTTTTTCCTTTGTATAAGGAAGTTTTAGGCATAAGCTTGAAGCGTCAAACCTTTGCACATAAAAGAACCCAACACACTTATCAAGAAGAGTACGGGGGACACGGTTTGCTTGGCTAAAAACACAAGCAGTAGCGAAGCCCTATTGCACTACTACTAGCAACTTGAAAGAGCAATATGCTTCACCTCATTTGGGGATGACTATTTTACTCTTTATCATTATGTTAACAGATTTGATTGTTGAATTTCCTGTAGAAATACGAGCAGGGTTTCATCATGGACCCTATCGTGTTGAGTCCGGAGCACACGGTGGGAGATGTGTGCGAGATGAAGAGGAAACACGGCTTCTCGGGCATCCCCGTCACAGAGAACGGCAAGCTGGGAGGCAAGCTGCTGGGCATCGTCACCTCCAGGGACATCGACTTCATGAACATTGACCATCACCACATCAAGCTAAGAGATGTGAGTCAAGAAATGCACACCCACACACTCACTCACTATGTGGATTATTGTCCGTTGTTCCCTGTCACACAAGGGATAAACGTTCTTGCACATAGATGTGGAGGCTTACTGGCAGCCCGCAAGTGCCATTTCTTTACATTGCCACACCTACTTGCTTTTGGGTGCCCTCTTCTGTAGTTGTGTTCTTGTCATCATTGCAATTTAATCTTTTTTGAAACACTCTTCACAAGATGTTGATTTTTGGTAAACAGCCAAATACTGTAGACTAGCCCACATGTGTAGGGCATGTAGCTATTGAACTCTTGGAAAGTGGCCATGGCCGAAGAGTGTACCGCTATATCTGTATGCATGCTTCAAGGTAAAATAGAGGTTGAAAAAATTTTTCCCAACTTCATCTGATACAGTGATACTGATAGATAGAGGGATTGTTTAACCCTGAGTTATACCACTGTGAAAGAATTACTTGATGTTTTGTTAGTATGCTAGAGGTTTGATTATTGCCTAACAAACCCACTAGGTGATGACTCCGTATGAAGAACTGGTGGTAGGACATGCAGGGGTTTCACTCAAGGAGGCAAACGAGACGTTACAGAGGAGCAAGAAAGGTGAGACCTTGTTGTCAGTGCGAGATTGTTTCTGCCATTTTCAGTGCACCTTGCTTGCTTGCTTTCCATATCATTGACAAGAAAAATGAGATTCTAGTTGGCAAGAAAAGTATAGTATATTCCATGTATGTATATACCAGGCTATATTGTACAAGTATACATGTATGTAGCTTATACAGAGGTTAGAAATACTACGGTGGGTTGATAATTGTGTTTTCGCGATGATGTCTTCACTGAGTCACCAGGAAAATGTTTCCTGTCTTTTGCCTGTCTACCACCTTGTGCCAACTGCAAACCAGAAACCACTCCAATCTCACCGATTTTCTCCCTACAGCAAAATTAAATCATAAATGCCTTTGCAGTGTTCTCCCAAGTTTCCTGTTGTATTTTTTAAATGTGTCATCAGCTTTTAGTACATTTTGTCCTGTTTGATATTTACAGAAAAACTACCTGTAGTAAGGAAGTATGTTGGGATGGGATGGTCATGTGTTGCTCGTTTTTTTCCCCAGGAAAACTGCCCATAGTAAATGAGAACGATGAGCTGGTCTCCCTCATAGCAAGGACCGACTTGAAAAAGAATAGAGACTACCCACTGGCATCGAAAGACTCAAAAAAGCAGTTACTGTGTGGAGCCGCCATCGGTACAAGGGAAGAGGACAAGTACAGGGTGGAACTACTTGTACAAGGGGGGGTGGACTTGGTGGTCCTGGTGTGTTTATGTCCATTTATTATTTACATGCTTAGGGATATAGCAGACTTTGCTTTAAGTACTGTAAGTCTTGGAACTTATGTGGTGGTTTTATTTTCATGGTTTCTGCTGTACCTTCTCCACTGCGAATTCATGACACGCAAATATGCATTTCCTATGTATTACCAGTGAGATACAAAGTTCTTTTAACTGCAAATTTAAACCACAGCAAAACCTCCTTTTCCCCCTAACACAAAGTAAATTGATCTACAGCTACTGTAGTCTATGCAGAATGGACAGAAAAGCCCAAACAGTTCAATACATTGCAATTTAAAGAAATGTTTTCATGAATGCATTACCCTTTGGACATAGAAGTTAACTGATTCCGCATCTTTTCCAGGACTCGTCACAAGGCAACTCAATTTACCAGATCAACATGATCCGCTACTTGAAACAGAAGTACTCTGAGCTGCAGGTTATAGGGGGCAATGGTGAGTCTACAAATACAGCATGGACAAGCTTTATTGTCTGAGTGACCTGTAGCTGGCCTGAAGCTTTTTTTCCATTAGGTCTGACTGTTGAAAAGAATTGCTTGTAACTGATACTATACATGTGCATGTGTCTCACGTAAAGCAAAAACTCTTAAAAATAAGATATAAGAAATTATTTTATAGAATAGGTCTGTGTGACTGTAGCTGGCCTGAACCCTTTCTTTACTGTCTCACCTAAAGCAAAAGCTCTTTAAAGTAAGATGTAAAAAGAATTAGGCTTTCAACACAGTTTTGAAGAGATTACGCCTGTGTTGAGTAAAAAGAAGACATGTGTTTTAGACAAACAATTTTAAAAAACTTTGCTTCTCTCTCTTGCAGTTGTGACAGCAGCACAGGCTAAGAACCTGATCGACGCGGGGGTGGACGGGCTGCGTGTGGGGATGGGCAGTGGGTCCATCTGTATTACACAAGAAGGTGAGGACATAATCCCCCCTCTTTTAGCAATGGTTGTACCCATTCCAGCCATGTTCATATGATGCAGAGTGAGATTTCATGTACCATAAGCCCCAAAAGGAAAAGGAATTCAACCATGAATTTATTGTTGATAACATGTATAGTTTCATCTCTTAAAGCTTGAAGACAGAAGCAATGTCTTAGTTTGATAGTAAGCTGCCTGCTGAAAATTGATAAAACCATGTAAGTCGATGCTAGTGAAAAGAAAAGGTCTTGATCAAGTTTGCAGAGTGGTAGTTAAGAGATATCCTACTAAAAGTCTTGGCCGTGTGAATGTAAGAGATGTGTGCAGTTTATGTTGAAAGCATTGGCAGAAAGGAACACTTTGTAACTAGAATGCGTAAATCTTCATACTGGTTTTCAGTAAAAAAAATGTAAAATCCTTTGTGGCAGACTGTAGATAGTGAATTTACAACTATTGACTGTTTGGTGCAACTGCAGTCTGATCTATCAGGAAACAATTGTTTTTTTGGATTTGCTCTCTTTTGATTTTGTGTCCACATGTGGTGCACATGACTAAACAGCTCAAGAGTTCTCTTTGCAGCTACGTGTGCTGACTCCTTGGTAAAGCTGCAATAAGTTTGTAGAGACAAAATTTCTGGACAAAACTTATACAATTATTATTGCAAAGTTTAAAGTACCTTCAGACATCTTGCCTCTTGTGTTTTCCTTATAGATTTTTTTAGTCTAACTCTTAAAACTGTATGTATGTGTATAGGCAGCTTAACTGATGACAAGCTTATGACATGCTTTGTAAATCTGATTGATTTTACGTCACAGATAACTGGCCTACGTAGTATAGGGTTGTGCTTTAACAAAAACCATGTACACAAACTACATACCATATTTACTCCAAAGAGCGTACAATGCACAAGACCAATCATGGCAGAACTAAATTTGAGTACATTTATGTTGATGAAGAATTGTTTCACTGTAATTGCCAACACTAGAAATTGGACCTAGCCAAATTTTCTAATTTTGATTGAGCTACTGGTAGATTGATTGATGATAAAAGCAAATGCATAGTTGTAGCAGTTGGAGTAAATACGGTACCAACTTAACCTGGAGGCAAAATGTCCGCAGATGCAGACACAACCAAAAAATCGACAAGAAAAAGAACAACAAGAAAAGGTTGTCTGCCATTTTGGATTTCCCTGTTGCGGGAGTTGACCATAACAGGCTGTGGTTGTATTGTGTGTACATTGCAGTGGTGATGCCTCACGGCGAACCATCCCCCAGGCAGACAGCAACCGTAGTTTCAGGGAGAGCTCGTAAGTGGGGTGTGCTCATAGAAAAGCCCTGAAGTCTGCCCTTTTCAGAGGTTGTGGCAGCTCACCCACACATGAGAGTGTAGTGCGAGTCTCTTGTACTCACAGCATGACATAACCCCACAGGGAACCAAGTCTCGCCGAGAACAATCACACTACTCTGTGTTGTGATGATTTGACATGTGATTTGAATATCGCAAACTTTTAAGTGGACATCTGTTCAAGAAAATAAATAGATGTACATGAGTGAGGTATCTAGCCTTGGTGCCATCCCGGTTAGTTTATTTGGGCTCCCATACATTCCCCTTACCCCAGGTAATGCTACAGTTACATTTCCAATTTGGAGCCCGGGCAGGCAGTTTGTTGAAATGAAAGTATGGTATGAGAGACAACAAATCACAAATTTAAAGACAAAGAAAATTGATCATGAGCATTATTTGTGTCTATTTTGTTGACATAAACTTTTCTCTTCCTGCAAACAGCCGTGCCGGGCCCCGGTTTGGAAAAATGACCGTATGTAGCATAAACTAAGTGGGATGGCGCCAAGGTATCAACTTGTTGAAATAAAAAGATGAATACAATCAACAATTTTACATTTCCCACCACTTGGTCCCCTTTGTCAACAATAGATGCATCCTAATGATATCTACTCCCACAGACTTGGAAGGATGATTGTGTACTTTGCACGACATCTCTTAAACCCATGGATGTTTTAAATCTACAACCGTCCTGTTCAACATGCAATAGGTAGACATTATGTGCAACTGTATATATGCAAAAATTTATTTAAACCTCAAACCTGTAACTATCTTCAGTAAGTACATGAACATTTAAGAAACTGTTTGATGACATACTTAGTTACAATGTACTTTTGTTTGACTGAGAAGCCAAGTCCCTGTACTTAGTACAAAACTTTGTGTGATATGGCATGTTGAAGGAAGAGGACATCCCTCTTGCATGGTTCAACAAGAGTAAAGACCTGAAAACACAATTGAATGTTTCATACCTGTCCCCCCTCTCTCACAGTGATGGCAGTGGGACGACCCCAGGGTACAGCTGTGTACAAGGTTGCGGAGTACGCACGCAGGTTTGGGGTTCCTGTCATCGCAGACGGAGGTATCTCAACAGTGGGACACATTACTAAGGCTCTTGCACTGGGAGCCTCCACAGGTTAGAAGTGTTCAGTTTACTAGATACATGTTAAGCTTAAGCTGTGCTGTAGGTGTGATTTAGCCTTAAATCATTTCATACTATGTATATACAGTCAAACCTGGCATAGGCAACCATCTGGTGCAGGCAACCACATTAAAACAGCCCCATCCGTTTTTACAAAGTTAAACCCGCCCTGTCCTGAGCGACCACCTCTCCTCAGCAACCATTTTTCTTCAGTACCTTAAGTGGTTGCTGAGGACAAGTTTGACTGTAACATAGTTTACCCACATCTCTATTGCTAAGTTAGTCATATACCTTCTAAAGAAAGTAGATAGCAAACGTTACAGCATTTGACTTTCATCTTATATAACATTTGTTTTTGATAAAGCACGAAGGACATGATTTCATGTTTTGACATTGAGGATGTATTATTGTTGTTGTTTTCCAGTGATGATGGGGTCCCTGTTAGCTGGTACATCAGAGGCACCGGGAGAGTACTTCTTCCAGGACGGGGTCCGTCTTAAGAAGTACCGAGGGATGGGGTCCTTGGAGGCCATGGAAAAGGGGAAGGCTTCACAGAACAGATACTTCAGGTGAAGATTCATAATAATATTTATATAAATAATCATAATGATAACTTTATTGCAAATTCATGCCCAAGGGCTAATTACAAACAAAACAGTGGTATACAGAAAAATTTAATAAATAGATTAAAGGTGAAAAAGCAGCTATTTTGAATTTGTTTCTACTTATGCTATTTGAAAGGTTTGCATTTTTTTCTGCATGCAATCTTTTGGTAGATAAGGATATAGAAAGAAGACATTTTAGGATTTGAGCTCCCATTTTGTGCATTTTTGTTTGGTTCAGTATTGATTCAGAGCCATTCCACCCCTGTATACTGTTTTAACAATAATCTTTATTGTCAGAACAAAAGCACTACTACTAACTGTGTTTTACCTGTGCATAATGCCAGACAGAAAATTCGACCATGGTGTTGAACTCATCATTTGTCCTCCACAGTGAGAGTGACAAACTGAAGGTGGCCCAAGGTGTGACAGGGTCTATCCAGGACAAGGGTTCTGTGCACAAGTTTGTTCCATACCTGATAGCAGGCATCCAGCACGGCTGCCAGGACATCGGAGCTAAGAGCCTCTCCTCCCTCAGGTATGTGAGATTTCCTCATCTTTAAGACGTAACTTCGTTGTTTTTGAGATGACTTAAACTGTGTGATCTCAGATTGGACATAAGAACTGCCTCTTTGATAAGCATGGTTGTTGGTCATGTCTTGAGTAGACATGCAAATACTTTAAATTTAGCTTTAAACTAAAATATGTGTGGCGTACAGGTTGAAACAGATGAGTTCTTACTACTAACGAGAAAGATTTTAAGGAATCTTTATATGTTCTAGCCCCATTGCATGCATTGCCTGTTCTTTTTAAAATGTTTGTGTATTTTGTGGCATCATGAAATATACCACCTTTTTTGTTCAGCAAGCTGACAACTTGATATTTAGTTGATATACTAATGTCATGGTTCAAGTAGATATATCAAAGTGATGCTGATGACAGTGTTATGATGTAAAATGCATAAGAAAGGTTAAATGATGATTCCTTATGATCAAGAACATTTGAAAAACAGTAAAAAAGTAGACAAGACACATTGTGAAATGACAGTCATAGAGGAGGGAAATCTGCATGGTATTTCATTTCCCCCACAATTTGAACTTGCACACTGCACATGGCGACACTTGTGCCATGTTGTTCTCCCCCAGAGCCATGATGTACAGCGGAGATGTCAAGTTCCAGAAAAGAACCACCTCAGCCCAGATGGAGGGCGGTGTGCATGGGCTGCACTCGTAAGTACAGCCCTCCTTGAGTTTGGCACTGACTGTCCGTTCTGTCCCCAGGTCAATGATGTACAGTGGTGAGCTCAGGTTCGAGACACGCACAGTGTCCGCACAGGTGGAGGGAGGTGTGCATGGTCTGCACTCGTAAGTACACGTACCACACATGTGCGGCTCCTCTGCTTCCCCGACCTTCCCTCTGGCTGGGCTACAGTGTGTGTACAGAAAAGAAAGTGTGCTTATTGTGACCCTTTTTGTATGGTCCCTGGTTCTGCTCCTTTCCCCTCCTACTTAGCCATGTAGAAATCTTGCTTGTTCCACACTTCATTATCAAGACATTGCACTGCATTTCAAGACTGTTGACAGGGCTCAATGGTCCTTTTCTGCTTCGTGCAATATGCAGTTCCTGAACATGTATATCTTTTCAGCCTGCCAAATTGCAAGTTTGTTTTCACTACAATCATAAAGCTATTTCTGCGGGTTGTTGTTTTGAGCCCAGCTGTTACTCACTATAGAACTTCTAGCTCTAATGCTGTAAGGTGTTCCTCTCTTTTAGTGTGGTCTTCACACTATATCTTTGGTGTTGATGACTCCAGCAGACCAACTGTCTGTTTTGACTTCTGGCCAACACTCTGAGTCTAACATGCCATTGTACACTGCTCTTTCTAAAAAGAGGGAAGATGGGCCAGAGCTGAATACTTCTGGTCTTTGTGAACTTACATCAGTTATGTAATGGCACTGAACCTTAATCCGACGCAACCATAATCAGACACTTTTCAGTACTCCCCTGTAAGTTAAGACCTGGCGCTGATATGCAAAATATTTTGATTGCTTCTAAAATACAATAAGGTAGACAACATCAAAATGTGCAATGGTAAGGCGCTGCAGTACAGTAAACATGTTCTGGTGGGAAGGTCAGGAAAATTTGACATGTTTGTATCACATAGGGCGTGTCATGGGAGGGAGAACAGCTATAAAATTTTTAGGGCGATGTTTGATGACTAGTTCACGGCAGTTGACAACTGTGATATGGTGTGTCTATTTTACCTTGGTGTAACTGGCTTTTGGTTGACGCAGAGATTGACAAACAGCTTTAATTGTATAGAGCAATATCAAGGATTAATAAATTCACTATTGGATTGTGGCTGATTAAGGTTCTATTTGGAACATAAGTCCCAAGGGATTTCGTTATGAGTGATGCTTTTTTCATGCCTTGTTTTGCAGCCACAGCTCGATAATTAGAATTTTTATACATGTGCAGCTACACATAATGCACCCAACAGTTACTGATATGCTCACAAGGTCGCTTATTGATTTGTGATTCTGCGCTGCATTTTCTCAAAAGTGTCGGATTAAGGTTCAGTGCCAATGCATTGTTATTTGACGTTGTAAAGATCTCTGAACAGCAGCAAACCTCTGTCAGTATGTCTTTCACGTACAGTATGTTAAAGTGACCAGGCCTCTGTCCAGCATTGATCTTTAGAACAGACTATCATCAAATGCTAGAATGATTCAGAGCTAAATATTTCTCTTATTCTTATTTCCAGGTACGAGAAAAGGCTATATTAGAGGAACTAGGAGACTACCATTGCCGTTTTGTTATACAGTCTATAAACACTTATATTACAACGACACTCAGAGATTTTTGCACACATGTATCTCAATGCCCAACTTGCCAGCAATCTGTAAGCCACTATGGGATTGGTCAATGTCTGCTTCACAGCCACAAAACTGACCATTGGGAAGAAGCCATCTATCTTGTTTGCTTTTTATATGCTGAAATCTAACAGGGAGTGGTTTAATACAGTTGTAACCTGGATGTATAAAGATATGAACACACTATATATCACAGAGGGCTATCTTTGTTGACTTGCATTTATGCACATGATCGTATCGACTTATTGAGATTGTACATGTATGTGGGCAATAAGGAGGCTTGCATGAGATTGGTAATATTTATAAAGTCACCACATGCAGAACTAACTGCATTGTGAAATTGACTGTGGAACTATATTCTGTGAAGACATTTGTAAAGAAGGACTTTATATTTGTTCAAAATATTGTCTGAAAAGAGAGAGACTGGGGTATAGAGACAGGAAGATAGCAACATGGTCTAGTTGATATTGTACTTTGTATTATCCTTTGTACTGTCATCAATGCAATTTTGGTTTGAACTAAAGTGGTACTTGCAAAATAGCTTTAGTTTTATTTGGAGTGGTGCGGCATCAGTTACTTGTAGGGGATAGCATCAGGATTTAAGGTGTGATACAAGCAAAAGTGAAGGTGCAATTTGAAGGTGTACCAACTGATATGATTCCTACTCATTCAGATATACACATTGCTGGTATTGGAAGGGAAAATACACATTATATTTTCGGCTAGGCATATCAAGAATGTTATGTACCACCTTGTCGTTGTGGCCTTGATGAAGATCTGTGTGTTCGGGCTGTTTTTTTAAAGAATTCTAGCCCTTAGTCGTTTGGAGTCAGATCAAGTAGAAGCTATACCCATTCAGTATCCACCTATGTTAAGTTGTACCTTTGTTATGATTCCAACAACAAAAACTTTAATGTTCTAGCCAAGCAGACTTTATTCTCAGCAAACACAAAGTGATTGTATTACAATGAACGTACATGTACACCAGGGTTCAGTGAAAAGACAAATGATTCAGGTTACTTTTACAGGTAACATCCTGGGAGAAAATGGAAACATTTAACATTTGTAATAGAGCCATGGGAATATAGTGACCTATTTAAGTTGTATGCCAACATTCCTGGACTGAAAGTGGATTCAGTGACTATGGGAATTGATGTTCAGTTTATTTACCGACAAAACCATCAAGCTGAACAAGTCTTAAAGCATTCACAACTGTTACTGAAGTCTAGCAGACACAGCTAATAACTTGGAAGAGAATGTTAAAACTATTAATAAGTAAATGATTTAGTAGAAATTGCAATGAGAGAAGACAGTAGTTGCTTTTCTTTATGTGAAATGGAAGTTTTTTCCTAACTATTCATTGTTGTTGGAAGTTGTTGCCCTTGTGGAAAACTTCCAAATGCGATTGGTTAAGCCAATGCATTTATTCACTGTAAAGAAAGGAATATCCAACTTCAGTGCCTGACGTGATGCAAGTACTTAACTATTTCAAATATTGAAAAGGAAAGGTCTATGACTTATATGTCGTATGTTTTGTATGTATTTTTGTGCTGAAGTGTATGGATAAGGAGATACCCATTGATCTAGTATGATGTGATACCGATATTTTGAAGAATAGATAAATAAAATAGGTAGTGACAATGACGTTATGGATGTTTGTGCTTTTTGTCTCCTGCAAGTAAAAATGTTTTCTGAAAAATGTTTTGCAGGAAACTCTAGTAATAAGAACAGTGCCATTTCTGTTTGTGGGTGAATGTATTCAGTAGAAAATTTCCAATTGATGATGCTTACACGATTCTTTGTGTGTGTGTGTGTGTGTGTGTGTGTGTGTGCGCGCGCGTGCGTGTGTGCTAGCACGGGCGTGCTTGTGTGTGCACTTGAGAACGCACCAATTAACCCATTCACCACTATCGTACATTATTTAATATCTTATTCCAAATAAGTACAATGACATTTTTCATTCAACTCTTTATTCTATAATGATAGGTCTTAAAGCTTAATCAAAAATGCTTATCCATAACTGGCTCGCTGGTAATGCAGATACGTTAGTTGGAGACTGCTCAGAACACTCAGGCGGCATAGGCGGACGCAAGGTAACGCTTCCCGCCGCCATAGCTGGAGTTAGCCCAGCTCCAGGTCTGGATGGCCACGGACACGCCCGCCATGTTGAAACGGCAAAGGCTGTCTGGAGAGGTGACGTAGCACATGGTGTACATGGCCAGGTCAAACTCCGGACTGGTTCCGTAGAACATGGACCCCAGGTCCTTGTACAGGGAGCCCCACTTCAGTTGGGCGGCCAGGATGCCAGGCTGTAGGGGAAAATATTTTGTCGAGTTCAATTACACTCAAATGTTGGAAACTTTCTTTTAATGTGGTAACTATTACCAGAGACAGCTCATATAGCTGTAGATGAACAGAATATGTGGTGCGCGACACCAGTAATCGCCAGCTAGTCCTATACGTCTCTTGTTACGTTGCAATTCAGATAGTCAAAATCATATTGCAGTGGAGATTCTATAAATGCAAATGAATCAAGAGTGTAGATAGTATGAGTCTTGCTCGCTCCACTTTTATTGTGGAATGGCCAAGAGAGTGGACAAATCGACACGGATAGAAACGATACCCAGGCTAGGGTAGGCATATACATAAAATCATGGAAACTTTTACCTGCTTGTCCCAAATATAGCCATGATAGTCGGCCTGTCCGTCTCTCTCTAACAGGTACATGGTGATCCAGTTGTGGAATCCCGAGACCTGGAGAGAAAGGTTTTGTTTCATCAGGAGAAAGTGGCTGAAGATCGTCAAGCGTCATATATACGCACGGCAAGAATAGTCTGTTTCTCAATGTACAGTCAAACCTTGTCTTAGCAGCCGCTCAATGATTGAAATGTGGTTGCATAGAAGGAGTGGCTGCTCGAGAGAAATGGGTTGGTTGGCTGGATGCAAAAAATGTACATTTTCACATTTGAATGTGTTCAAACGCATTTACCGTTACCGTGGTGTTATCGTAATGAAAATTACTGTATAAAGATGTTGTTTCTCATCCTGATATTAGAATAAAGTCAATGGCCGACGATGTCGGCACCAGCAGAAATCCTCAATTTGAAATAGCCGCTGCTGGGAAGGGTGCCGCTTCCAGTCGATTTTGGTTGCTGTTTGGGGGTATGAATGCCTCTTGGGGGACCGCAAAAAAATGTGGTAGTTGGTTGACTAAACAGTTGGTTACTCAGCAGTGTCTGAACTATGTAATCTAAATCTCTGACTGACCCTGCCGCTTTTAAACTCGCCCAGAAACACGTGTTCGAAGCCACTAGAATCCATGGCGGCTCCGCTGGACCGCGAGTACAGCCCGAACCACATCTCCCTCAGGTCGGCCATGAACGTGGCCAAGTTGGAACTTGCCAGACCTGTTGAAAAACCAAATGCTTCTTATTTAACTCGATGCTTGTCATCTTACTAACATGAGCTATCCATGCTCTGGTTCTTGTTGCTGCTTTTTTCTCTGAGTTCGCACCATTAAAAGAAGTCAAAGTTACTCAAAATGTAGTTTGCTTTTGCTTGATCTGCTCTTTTTCTGTGTGCACAACACAACAGTATCAGTAACGTAACAGTTGTATGGTTAACTTACCCTTGTATGCCAGGAACTCGTGTAGCTTGATGATGACGTCAGTGCCTTGGATGGCGTTGATGAAGGCATTGATCTCAGCTGTCTCTGCTGACGTCACCACTTCATTCGTTCCCGTTGAGGCCACGTAGTTGTCGAAGAGCGCTACATAGGCGCTGTACGTGTCCCTGGTAAGCAGTGTAGCTTCGTCCATGAACGTGAAAAGGCTGTAAAAGATAAAGCTGTTGATTCAGAAACGCATTCACATTTTATCATATACTTAACGTCCATCGTGTGATTAATCATAATTAGAATTCAACACTACCTAAGTTCTGCAATATCCGTACTTCCCTGTGATTAATACCCTGGCAGGAGTCTGTAAAATACGCAGCTGCTGATTCAGGAACACATTCACAGGTTATCACATATGCATGCTTAACTGAACATCCATGGTGTAATTCATCATAATTTTGATTCGCCACTTCCTGACTAAATTCTGCAATATTCGTACTTCCCTGCGATTTATCCCCTAGCAGGTTTTTTCTCAGCGCTGCTCCGAATTTGTGTACACAAAATAGTGGTAGCCAGAAAACATTACGATTTTAGGGAAAAGCTCTCGCAACATTTTAAGTGTTTACTTGGCACTAGCCAGGTCCCTGTGTTGACTGACGGCGCTCTGTGCGATCTGACCCTGCAGGTTGAGCGCGTACTGGCTTCCGGAGGCACGGTTCACATCGCTGTCCCAGAGCAGCTACAATAAGAAATTTAAGATCAAAATGAAATATCATTTCTCAAACAATTTAAGATATCGCTTAACCTTTACATGTTACCATTTGGACCGTCTTCTTGTTCATTAATGAGCCTTTTTACATTTCTAACGTTTGGCAAATTTGGTTGACATTTCCCATCAACGAGCGACAATACAAGCAGACACTGAACTGATCTGAGTCGATCGGCAATCTGTTGCTTGGAGAATCAAACCCGTCACAAAAACCGGGATCTATATTTCACAGTGTGATGTGTCCAGCGATAGAGAAGAGTTTGTCTTCCAGAGAACCTTCGTGAAATGCATTGACCGCTTCATCAGTTACGGTCCCTTTGATTTGACACACAGAACTGCACTGACGATACCGGTACTAACCTGCGCAAGACACGACAGTTCAGTATTGCTGGCGGATGAGCCGGTACTTGTTGCGCATGTGGCGCCGCCTGTGCCGGGGGCTACCGGCTCGACTACGTTCCCTCCATCTCCTGAAAATGTATAAACAGCCTGTATGTTTTCTTCTAGCGTAATTTATTAGGGACTATTCGGTGTTAAGTATCGTCCGGAAGCCAGTCTTGAATTGGATCAGCTGTACATTCATCAGTTTGTTAAGGGTGATTCAAGTACCATAAAAGAGTAAAAAAATGAATTTCAAGCAATAGAGCAAGTGCTTAACGGGCAAGTCATTACACACTTAACTCGCGCCACGCGTTGGGCACGTGTCGGTGTCCTGTTCAGTTTGTTAGATTTGATACCAAATTTTATGAGTTTGCGTATGGCAGATGTTTTTGTGGGTACGGGTTCGGCGTTATGGAATTAAGGAATTAGGCGATCAAGATGGTCCACCTGAATGCTGAGTGGTTCATGCTTACGAGCGTAGAATATAGAGCTAGAATTAAGCACAGTGAAATATTCTGTTGGGATGTTCTAACGATATCGTGGGTAGAATCAGAAAATGTATTTCTATCAGACAAATAATTGATCAGTCTCGAGGCAAGCCTGAATTGCTACAAGACGAAACCCTGTGTTGATTTGCTTGTGAAAATTTGAATGAACAGTCAAACCTTACTAGTCAAAGCTGGCCAAGGGACAAAGCTGTTGCTATAAACAGACACGGGGTGAGAGGTGCCCCCCTCAAGGCTCCGATAATGTGAAACCGCAAGGCACTTGACAATGTTCTCCGTCAAAAAAAAGGCAAATGCTTTGAATATTGATCTTCCTGCATCGAATCTTAAGACCATGGTTGACAGAATAGAAACATTTACCTTGACACTGGGCACCGTAGTCAGTACAGCAGTCCCCATACTGGGTACACTGGTCGTTACACTGGCAGGAGTAGGCGGTGTTCATCAGCTCCCCACAGCGGCCATTGGCACAGGAGTTTCCCCAGTCTATGAAGGCAGTGAACGCAACCAATATGTGCATAGCCTGGGTGCCATCCTAGCTAGTTTGTCGGGTTAGGGGAGAGCATGGGAGCCTTGGTAACCTAACTAGGATGGCACTCGAGCTAATGTCTGTATACTTACAACAATATAACCTGCGCTACCTACGGATCGACCAACTAACATCGAGGATTCGGTGGCATTTTCCCCATGTACATGTTTGTGCATAAATGTAACCACTTTTGACACAAGCTCAATCTAGCTAGAACGGAAAAAAATTCCTCTAATTGTAGCCACAAATAAACCCGATTTCCTTTCGACAAATTGATACCGTACACGCTTCCAGTATAAACTACCTTATATTTCAGTCTATTTCCTAACAGGGTGGAAAGTCAATTACTTGGACAGATGTTGTAGTCGCTGCAGCAGTTGTTGAACTCCTGACAGCGCGAGTTGCAGTGGCACGAGTTTGCGGCGTTGTAGTCCTCACCACACCGTCCGTAGCACGAACCTACATGCAGCGGGTTATAAATATAACATTGAGAGTGAAAACATTCAGTCAAGATGGGGTATCTTTCTTTTCTAATTTTAACAATGATTCCACATGATAAGACTTCTCGTGATCCTCAGAGAAGATAATGAACTAATACCTACACTGTTGTAAGACTTTGTAAGGTATTCATTGTGACTTGTTGGAGACTCAAGTTTTGTTCAATACTCATATGCAAACAAAAATGTCAGCTGCTGAGACGCCAGATCACTGATTCATTCCACCATGTGCATGAGCATGAGAACAGAGATTGTCAGAGATAAACTTTATTCATTCATGGAAGACCCGTCCCGTTAGACCCGTCCTTCTCTAAAAAGGGGTTTTAGTTTAAACTTTGAGGCGACTTTTCTGTCTATCAAAACGAATCCAAAGGGACTATCGGGGTCTACATCTTATCAGAATGTTTACATGACACTCATCCATTGAGTCGCCGTACCTACCTTCGACATGTCGTGCTATGAGGAGGACCGCCAGAAGAGCTTGGATGCGCGACATGGTGTAGACTTTCTCACATACACGTCTAACGCGTCTTACGTCCTTCTATGCGTATATATACATGTACAGATAGAGTATGCCTTCAAGTAGAATATCTTAAGGGCGTGTGGATATTACGGGCAATAACTTATGATAAGAGCTTTTATGAAGGGCCCACCTGTCACTTTCTCGGCTACTTGAAACTCTGAGGACATAATTGCGGAAACATTAAAAACTCAAGTTCCACGACCTCAAACCTTCGACATTTTCGACCGCGTATGTGCCAACATATGAAAATCACGAACATAGCAAGTCCAGAACTTGGGATGCCGAAACAGGCAGTTCCGCTGCAGTACCGTAGAAACCCTCTATTAAAAATAAGAAACCCCGTATCGTACCATTCTATTAAGAGTCGAATACTCAAGTGACTGAGCAATGGTGGTCGCTATAGAGAGGTGATCTCGGTAGACCATTTATCACCAGACCAGGGGCGAGACGGGTGTCACATCAAGTCTTCCTTACTGTGAAATTGCAAGGTACTTGACAATGTTCTCCGTCAAAAAACTAGGCAAATGTTTTGAATATTGATCTTCCTAGATCGAATTTTCTGACCGAGCTTGATACAATAAAATTTTTCTTTTTACCTTGACACTCGGCACCGTAGTCAGCACAGCAGTCCCCATACCGGCCACACTGGTCGTTACACTGGCAGGAGTAGGCAGGGTTCATCAGCTCACCACAGCGGCCATTGGCACAGGAGTTTCCCAAGTCTGTGGAAATAGTGAACGCAACCAATATGTGCATAGCCTGGGTGCCATCCTAGCTAGTTTACCGGGATAGGGGAGAGTATGGGAGCCCTGGTAACCTAACTAGGGTGGTACTCAGCCTAATGTTTGTACATTTCCCCAATTGTACATATATGTACATAAATGTAACTACTTTTGACACAGGATGCCCATTATCGGACTTGACCTTCGTCTCCTGACTCCTGACCACATACAAACTATCATAAAGATCTATCCCCACACAGCTCCATAAGGATCCATCCCTACCCACACACACAGACACGCACACACACCTTCTTGGTGAAGGTAAAGATATTGTCTCACGGTGTCTGAACAGGTTGTGTTACAGAAAAGTGGCAATATTCAAACATAATTCACCGGCTTGATAGGAGATCCTGAAACCACTTGTAGTCACTGAAGAGTCAGACCGGAACACGACGATAATGCTATTTCCGGTTGACGTCATTCTGGGGGGCAGGGTACTCCCACAAAATCGTCCTGTGACGAGGGAAGAGCCGTATGACGTAATGTGTTTTCATGTCCGTGAACAACAGTATCTAGCATCAGACAAGGAGGTTTAATCTAAACCTCCTTGCATCAGATCAACAAGAAAAGCGAAGTTTGTGTCCAACGTACCCATGCTCTTAGCGTCCATGCCGTCATAGATTTCGATATAGTCGTATCCACAGGACGGACCGTCTTCGATGTCGAAGGCGTCGAAGCTGAGTAAACAAGACCACAGCATGTCTAGGACCAAAGATACAAAAACCGCAAATTCTGCTGCAGTGCCAAGGTCGGCCATCAGGAGGCCCCAAATCGATCTTGACCGTCGGGTCCATAACACCTACCCACACACCAAATATCATCACAGTCTATCCAGGGCGGTTCTTAGGTTATTCCGCCGGACACGCACGCACGCAAACGTGAATACTACATTAACATTGTTTGCAATATACAATATGTGACTTTTGAAAGATATAAAGGATACAGGTTCTCCTTGTTTAGATCTAAATCTTACTGTAACATTATACTAGCTGTACGAAGAAGTCTTCGCCGTTGTTGTCTTACGTGATGGACACCGTGTTGCCCTCTCCCACGGTGATTTGCCAGGCGCAGTCGGCGTTGTTGCGGTACCGGGAGGGGTGGTTCACCGAGACGATGGCCCCTGACTCTCCTCCCGCCATGTCCTGGGATCCACATCGATAGGTAGAGCCTACACGAACGAGGAAAATGTGTACAAAACACACATGTTAGTTTGTTCTGTGATTTATCTTTTGACTGGAAATTTGTAAAGCAATTTATGTTAGAAACGGTGAACCTTCAGCGCTCACAGTAAACTAAATCACTCACCAGTTTGTGTAATGGCACCAGCGGCAAGTGGCAACCACAATGCGAGGCACAGACGCCACATTTCCTTTCCCTTCTGATAATGAAAAGGAAACAACTTATGAGATCCAACAGAAGATTACAACACGTAATCAGACACACAAAATATCTTACTGTATGAGTAAGTTTGATTTTGCTCTTGCGCGACGTTTTAATGGTTGACATGTTTGGCAAACCATTTGAAAACCATTTCTGTAGCTGTATCTAACATCAAAGACCCTTATTTAACTTAAAATGAAAACGTCACAGTAAAAGGTAATTTTTTACCTGTGTAGAGGCTTCAATGAGAGACGGTAACAAACGTGTGTGATCGCAACCAAGTCTGGAATCAAAATGTGAGACTGGTAACTAGAAAAGCTCAAAAACCTCGTGGGAATCTCGCTAGCTCTATTTTGTTATCCTCGTCTCTTATATCTTTTTGATGTGATTAGCCTCCACCAGGCTCCTTCGCTGTCTGAAAAAAATGAGTAAAAATTTGATAACCGAGCAGAAGGCGTAGCAATCTTGATGACTAAAGTTGGTCACTAAGGGCGTAAGTCCTTTTGTCGGATACCTTCGCAAATGATGTAACTAACTGACAAGGGTGATGGACATCTTGGGGGTATTAGCTGGCTCCTGCTGCTTTAAATAGCGATGTAGATTGTTTCTGACAACACCCTTAAAACCTGATCATGGCAAAACACAAAACACCGCAAACATATTCAATTTCAATGTTATTTATTTTACCAGGGTACATCTAAGATCTACAGATCTGCTTTTCAGATCACCCTGGGCACAAATATTAAAAATACAATCAGGGAAAAAAACACAGGTATATACAAATATACAGATAACGTTACATGTACAGACATATATCACAGTATTTCAACTTAAACTTATCCCAATCAGACATTCTATCATAGTAGTTTTTCCATGTATCTTTTGTCCTCAATGGTTTGGACGTTTGAGTGGCAGATAGCTTTAGGCGTCCGGACTAAGTGGTATAAATTTGACTCCGCAAGCAGTTAATTTTTAAACTGTCGATGCAGTTTTTTGTTGAAATCTTTCAAAGAGGTTAGCTGAAGAAAAAATTACGCATTTACATAATTTTGAGCCTGCTGGTAACTTAGACAGAGTTGTACACAATAAGATGCATGTTATGCATATATGGACTTTATTTGCATAATCACCGAGTAAATTCCGGTATTTTCCAAAGAAGGACTTCAATACATGTAACGTTGGGTAACATAAATTCGCGGGGTACTTAAATTCGGGATTTTTCGAAAACGGGGTGTTTAGGGATATGTGCTAGATGCAACATCAGTAATACCGCTAGAAATGCAAACTTGACAGACTAACGCATTCAGAACACTGTCTGAAAAGCTTCGATAACCATGCATTAGATGTTGGCTACGTCAAAAACTCTCCGTCCCTTATTGTCACAGTCTGAGGGCTTCGTGGGAGAATTATATGTACATAGTTGTTCGCTGGTTTCTAAGACAAATGTCACATCCGCTTCCCGCTAAACACAATTATTTACAATACAACTTATTACAATCTCTTTTGCTAACCTACAACTGGACTCTAAGTGGGATTAATCATCAAAACGCCTCTTTGTTGCTACAACCAATGGCTACGGCACTACGGGGAATTTTCCCGCCGCCATATTCGTTACCCAGAATCCTGCTATTCGGCAGACGACAAACGATGGCGAGGAACACTTTTTTGTCTAAATGTTGTGTGATAGTGGACTGATGGCGATATTTTCCTCAAAGTTTGCTCTTAGCACAAGCATGGACATAGTAGTATTACCATTTCTACGGCATCCAGCTAACGCCCCGATGAATAATGTACAAATTTCCATGACGGTGGGGGTGAACTTTGAGTGACGTTCTACCGACTCAACACACGGGTTGTTCCCGAAGGCCTGATGCGTGCGCGGTACGGCCGTTTTTTCGTGTATTTTTTTTACTTGGACACGTCTATATCCATAGCACTCTCCTCAAGCCAAGGATGGAACGAATAGCTGCTGTATAAAATGTGATTAGCGGTAAGATATTCAAGACGAATCTTCTCTCCCGAATTAATGTGCCCCCCTGTCCGACAGCACCGTCATTGTGCGTGCGGCGGACGGTAGTTTCAAGTTGAAATATTATGGTGTCAGCACGACTAGAGACAAAATCTACCATATATATGATTAGTGCAAAGATAGTACATGATACTGACAGAATGATAGAAAAAAGGATGGTTTATTGTTCTGCTAGATTGATTTCAGTCAACCATTATCGGAAAAATCCCGAATTTATGTTACCCAACGTTAACACCCAACATGCAAACAAGGCCCAAATTTGCATAATAGATACGAAAATGACACAACTCCTTAGCGGTAAATGATGGGAATTTCATACTTGTGACATGTATTAGTTAAAGGTGAAATTCATGCATACCTTATGTAAATGAGGAAGTCATTTGCATAAATATTACGAAGCTATAGATATTTCATGGCGGTATTAGGTCCCCGAATTCCAGTTGTGGTTTCTATAAGACATTTGACACCAATATTGTAGAGACGACACTTTTCTTTCCTCATAAAACACTTTATTGTCATTTCAATAGCCGATAACATCATTTCACTTTCAAGTTAAATTCACAATTGTGGAGGTATAAAAGACTTTGTATGCTGAACTGTCTTGGCTAACACCTGAGGCTGTAATGAATAGTAATGATTCGAACGCGAAGAGTAGACATTTTCCGAGGTCAAAACCTATCGTCTTATCTTGTATAACAGCCTAAGATATCAGACATGTCACAAGCGTTGAAAACTCGTATTCTTCCTTTGTTGTTTGCATTACCAAAATGAATGAGGTTTGCAACTTAGACATATCGTAATGATTTAGCCATTTTAGAGGTTGTCACAATATGGGTGGTGGCTTTGCCTTTCGAAATATTCCTGACTGATAAACCAACAAAACATAGACTTTTACAATGTAATGAGTTGGCACTGTAATGTGTTGTCCTGGTACATGGTATAAACAAAGTTCCGGTTATAAACTAGTAGGAATGAATTCTGGTATAGAGATTTTTATATGCTGACATTGAATATCTTAAACTTATTTCTATACTTTAAACGTCTCTGAATTCATTTTGTTTTACAAAGTTAAAGATCTATATGTGCGTTCAAGTACAGCACTCAAACTTGCTGAAACTGTGTTTCACGATGCTGGTACATGTATTACTACGCGGGCTCCTCTAACGTAATTCGGTTCTCAGGTGGATGTGTCTCTGCCCTGGATGACCAGTATGGAATCCTGGCCAGGTAATGTATCGCTGTTGCACCCCTGTGCCACAGTAGTGCTATGAACTGCAGGGAGAGGACTATGGCGTAGATGACGATGAATATGGTGCCCATGATGTTCTGCTCGAGGACCATGAGTTGCGCGGTGGAGGCCAGAAGGGCGATGGCGGACAGCCACAGGACGTTGATGATCACCACGGCTGCCAAAACCTGAAATCACAGTTTCCGTTTATGTTATATATGCCATTATGTTGCTTAGTTTTATATATACGCGCGTGCACACACACGCACAAGGAACCACGTAGATGCACACACACACACACACACACACACACACACACACACACACACACACACGCACACACACACACACACACACACACACACACACACACACACGTGCGCGCACACACACACACACACACACTCACACACACACACACAGATACACTGGCACACATACAGAGAGAGAGAGGAGAAGTTAAGGCTTTATGCAATGCCCTCCACTGCCTCCAGTCATTGTGACTGCTATGAAACTTGTCATTTTATACGAAACCTATTATTGAAACAAATTGCCATATCTAAACCATGACGTCACCTGATTCCTGAGGTCCTTGAGTTGTGCCTTCAGCCCGTCTGTGTTGGTGAAGGCATCATGGGAAGGGTCGAGGCACTGGTCCCTCAGGGTCTGCCAGAACCTGGCCTCGCGGCGCTGGGCCGTGTTGCCCCGGTGCAGATACTTCCAACGTTTCGTAGCCAGCGCTTGGCGGGCTTTCCGGATCCGCTTCTCTGATGAAGGGAGTAAGTCCATGCACATACATTACTAGTTTTATTACTGTCAACTGGAGCTATTGCATACATTCCAGTGAGATTTTATTTGCGTGCTGTATGAATTTGATACATTACAGCAGAGGTTGGGTTTCTATCACAATCCTGTCAAGAATATATGGGAATTTAATTCAAAGAAGAGCATTAATTCACCCCGTATGATAGAAATAGGTCCAAATGACGATTTGCCTTCCTTTGCCTTATTCCAAGCTCTCATATTCAGTCCTCCAGGCAGCCTTGGCGCAGGTTCTATCATTGCATTCGTTATATCGCCCAAAAGTCTTACCTCGGTCATTTGAACAGCTCAGCATCTGTATGGCTAGCAGCAGCTTGGTGATGTGTCCTGAAACGTAACAAAGGGTATATTTAATGCAATACATTTTGTCTCGAATGAAAATCAATTGATGTCCACATATTGTACGATTTGTCACAGAAAACATAGTACCAAATTCAATGATAGATGACGTTGTTGCAGACAATGAATATTTCCATACATCCAATAGATACATTAGTGCGCATCTTGTCCAATTTGTAATGTTTTTCAAATCATAAATCAGCTCCCTCAATCCAAGCAGACTTCTAAAAAAGAGAAGACAGCAGCCTTGATCATATCATAAGTCAAGTTTCAAACTTGCCCAAAGATGTAACGTTCTACTTGCCTCGTTTGGTGACGCCTATTTCCTGCAGATCTTGTGCCGTCATCCCACGGAGATGTTCCATACCATGGACCCCACTGTACCCTCCCTCTACGAACCGGAAGTAATACTGAGCCAGGCCCAAGTCACGCAGCCATGCGTCAAGCCCCACCTAACAAAAAGAAGAAACAAAATTGGTACACTTTCTTTCATGATGTAGCAGATCCTCAGCTAGTAATGTTGAAAAAGATTCGGCTGATCAGGATAAGAAATATGACTCCTTGAACCAATCGTCATATTGTAGACATGTAGCATGTCAAGTCATCCACGAGAGAGGATTACGGTTTGCTGGACATGCCTGGCTGCGAAAGGGAAAAATCATAACCAATGTTCTTCTCGGTACGAGCACCAAAACATGGCCATACGATAGTAAGGAAATCATGGACAGCATATACACAGTGATCAACTACTGCACTTTTGAAGACCTGCCTAGCGCTATGGAGGATACGGAGACAATAAGAAAAAGAAGCGTGCAAAAATTCGAAAAGAAGTTGCCGGACCACTGAAGAACTATATAGATAGAGACATTTTTGGATTTATGGAATAAACAGACTGCTACGTGAAGTATCTATGGTATGTTGATTACCTGTCTCCCTGTTGGGAGGATGGGCTCCGGTAACTGGCTTATTGCTCGAGTCAGCTTCATCACGTGACCACGCATGCGGATCCCCATGTAGCGAAGGTCCTGAAAAACATTTCCTTTTGTTGATTGTTTTCTAAACACCGGCACAAAAAATCCAAACTTTGGACGACCGAGCGAATTACTTCTATTTATCCAAATACATATTGACTTGATCCACATCTTACCTCTGACAGTCATAGATATGATAAACTCATACTCCCCAAATCTCAAAGTCCCAAATTTTGTTTGAAAAAGAAGACGCATCTGAATGACGATAAAAACGTAATTTGACTATAACTGACCTCTTCCTTTATTGTACATATAAAGCTGGTGTCCTCGTAGCCATTGTCCAGGAACTCTTTTTCATATCGCTGATGGAGTCGAAGAAATGAAAGGTTATTGAAACACGCATTGACTATCTATGACACACCATTCATGATAGTTCATCACATTCAAATATCGTCATGGTCATCTATTTGAAAATAAAACAAACCATGACATGATTAACATGATCATTCTTCTATCATCATTATTCTCTGATTTGTTAAGTCTGTAGTATCTAATGTTTAAGTTAGATGGGGGTAGAACTAGAGCGAGCCATCATGGCTTTTCTATCCCCCGTCACGTGCTGTTCTATCTTTGTTTTGTGAATTGTTTTAATGTGTCCAAGCACTGAAATGAAATGAAATCATATACGTATATACCTTCATTCCGATGTCCTTCAGCCAAGGAATTGCCTTCCGCCTGAAGGTGTCCTCCCCACCTGTCCCTGCAACAAAGAGGAACTTGATCAACCTTAGCCAAGTGTGGTTTCCTGAATCGTTGATGTTTTGTGCACTCTCAAGCAAACGCTCTCGTACAGACATTGCTAGTCAATCAAACGTTCTCAGATATTGCTAGTCAAGCGAACGCTCTCGTACATATATTGGGGTCATATGGAAAAAAACGCAGCGCTTCCGTAGAGACATTGCTAGACATACAAACGCTCTCGCACAGATATTGCTAGTCAAGCAAATGCTCTAGTACAGACATTGCTAGTCAAGCAAATGCTGTATGTTGTGGAAAAGTGTACACCGTATACGTAGAAGTTACTCACTGTCTATGTCACTGTACATGGTGTTGACTTCATTATCCTGATCCTGGTCCTGTCCGCTGGTAGTCTCTCCTCGGGTGGTCTGTGTGTCCTGCTAAACATACAATAGCGACCTTAATCACTGCAAGTCACTGAATATGCGGCAATGTGTTATTCAAAATGACGCATGTTTGCACAGTATTCTGTGCTTGCAACATACCAGAAATGATGATGTCCTCATCGTGGCTGAGTTGCCCCTCTGGTTGGAATTGAGATCTCCAGAACTGTACGATGAACTCGGAGAATCTAAAAATATATATGTTGTAACAATTAATGATAAGCTGTACAAAAAGAAATCCTTTCACTTCCCCATCATTGCAGAATCCATAGTACAACACTTATATATACTTCACTTCTCACAAAACGACTTGGATGGTTGCATGCAATAATGGTGCTAGGGATAAATGTACCTGATAGAATAGGCTGAGTCTCTCCAGAGTAGTCCACGTCACAGCACTGTTTGCCACATCGCTTGAAGAAGTTTCCGATCCCAGCCAAGATCTTCTCCATGGACCACGCAGAACCTCTCTCAGACAACTGATGCATAAAAAAAAGGTATCAGGAAGAAATGTATGTAGTGAGTCAGGACTCGATAAACACTGATAAAACATGGCTTTTCTTGAGATCAGGGCAGAATTGAGATTGTAGTTTCATCTTTTATTCAGGCGACCTTGCGGTGATTTGAAATCTTGTGTAACGTTTCTCACAGCAGTAACTGCTTTTTTGGCGTTTCTCACAGTGTCTCGACCGACCACGCCAAAATCTAACACACACACACACGCACACACACACACACACAAACACACACACACGCCACACACATACACCACACAGAAACACACCACACGCACATACAACACAAACACACACACACACACACACACACACACATACACATACACATACATACATACACAGATCATTTACTCACCGCAGATTCTCTAGTGCCCCAGGACCGGTCGTTCAGATTGCAGATAGAGTAGATGAAGAGGACCAGGTATGCAGAAGGTAAACACAACACGTACAGCAGTCCAGGGATGATACAAAAGAACTCTGTGTGGACAAACAACTTCATGTGATATTCATGCAATCATTTTTTACAAACCATCTCCCGAAACCAAGTTCAAACAAAATCATACAGAAGTCCTTTCAATCTAAGAATTGTCTAAACAACAAGTTAATGACGGACATCTTAACTGAGTTGTCCAGACTTGAGATTTAGCGGTCTGCATCTTTTGAACTTAATGTACATCTGAGATGTTCTTAATTATTTGAACATAACAATACATATGTAAGAAATAGGGTCTCAACTCTCAAGCCTTTAAAACAGACTGAGACAGAAGGCTTACCTGTGGGATGGAGTATCGCAGCCACCAAATGTAGCGCCGCCAGTACGCCCAGGTATAACGTCGACACGCTCGCAGGCAGGAAGTCAGGGGACGTACCGTTAGCTGCAAGGAACTGCTGGAACTGTTGGTCAACAAAACCCGCTAGGAGATCACTAGACATGGTGGTTACTTGAACTGTTAGGTCAGGTGTAGTGGTCTGCTGGAATGACCCCGGTAGTAGGAAGGAGAGCTGCTGCCCCTCAGTGGTCGGCGCCACTGTGACGATGGGTTGTTCGGTTGGAGGAGGCGGGCTCGTCGGCTCTAAATGATGGAGCAACACAATGAGCATATTCCAACTTGTTACATGAATGTTCATATTATCTATATGACGATAATAATTCAACAAGTGCCTCACCGGTATGAAGTAGAGAGGTACTAGTCCTAAACGCAGCCCGGCACATTGGATAACTGGATTCGACATATTGTCAAATGTTTAGATGTTGAATAGATACTAGGGACATTGGTCAATACAACTAGCTAACGTCTCTGTCAACAACTAATGTAGTATCTATTTGCTTATCATTCATTTGATTCTTATCCGTGCCCCCCCCCCCTCCACTCGACCTTGTTGAAAAGTGGCCATAACGGCCGAAAAGGCTATCGAGTACAAATAGAGGCTTTGGATTGACTTGACTTGACTTGTTAAAGATGGTCCTACCTGGCTGGAAGTCTTCCACCACAGATATAGCCAGACCGGTGGCCACTCCTACCATGACGACAGCAAAGAAGAACGTCATGACCTTGGACGCCAGCAGTTGCGTCTTCCCCGATCCCCACACGCAGATCAGCATGTAGATAAACACAATCGCCGACATCAGCAACAGTGTCTGGTAGCTGACAAAACAATGAAAAGAATTTGTTATGAGACTCAGCATATCGATGTAGCAAACGCCTAAACTGTGTTTCAACACAGCAAAGAAAAACTCACCGAAAACCGCTGTCTCTTATACAAACTTTTTGACTGACCAATCACGCTGTACCTGTGACATTACGGACACCTGACATCAGCAACTATTTGCAACTGTTTCATATGGATGATGACGCGATGAAACATCCGGTGTAACAGATATCGTAGTGAGAGGGTTGAAAACAAACTACAAGCCTGCGTACCTTTCCAGGTTGATGGAATACTGCAGACCCCCAGCGATGATGAAGAGGACGGTTGCCGGTGCGATGAGGGAGGATAGGAGGAGGAGGCTGACGTACAGCGCGTAGAACAGGGAGAAGCTGTCGTTGTTCCGCGCGATCTTCCTCGTATAATTCAGCAGGAGAAGCAGGTTGGCTAGGGTGGACGGGATCCAGCTGTATATTGCAGATTATACATTTTCAGTAGTACGTCGATTAAGGTTAGACATTTAGGTATTAAGATGTGCAATGTCACAGTTACTCAAGCAACTGGATAATTTGGGCAAAAATCGATTTTTTTCGTCAAATGTTAAGTCAAGTAACTGACTTTCGACAGTTATTGATGAAAGACAGCGGATGCTCTCTCAAACGTCTGACCGTTTCCAAATTTCATATAGTTGCTTGAGTAAATGCCCTGCTACCTTACGTTTTTTTAGTAATATGTCGTTGGTGTAACAATCGATGCTGTAATGTTGGTTGGCGCTGCATAACTTGTATGAATTGGCAACATCATGGGGTCGCGTACAACATAGGTCCAAAATAGGAACAATCTATAATGTTTAGGTTTGAATGCACTGGAAGATCAAAGAGACAACCTCGTTCCACCTTACCGTCGTCGTTGCTTGAAGAACTCCTCCAGCGTGTCCGGACAGTACGTCTTGCACTCCGCCACTGCGCCGTACTCCAGCCGCCAGCCCTTCTCCACCAGCAGCGTGGACAGCCAACGGTCCTCTCCCATGTCCTGGAAAACAAGACGGGAATTTAACGAGAAGTTCTAGTCTGTAGGAGTTTCTGTGACGACAAGATCAGTCAGATTGAGCCACATAATTTCAGGAACGAAAAATATTTCACTACAGTACACTTAAGCCAGGCGTCCTACATTCAGCAATAAGAAACAGTTATCTTGACAATAGATACAGCGAACGAGTTTAGGCCTTTCTATGTTATAAACACAAAAGTTTCGTACCTTGATTTGAAAAAGCAATGAAAAGTTGCTGACCTTTGTCAGAAACTGGCTGGGTTTTCCTTCCGAAACCATGGACGCATACTCTGGCAACACCTGCCGCAGTGCGCGTGCGCGGAAGACGCTGAAACACCCTGGGCAGCAGAGCACAGAGCCGTAGACATGCTCCGCGACTTTTTGGAACCAGTGACCTGTGGAGTTACAGCAACCTCGTTAGATATCTTATTATCATTCATAATGCGAAAAAGCACTGAGGTTAAGTCATATACCATTACAATACGTAAAAAAAGATGACCTAACCCATCGTCTTTCAAGACTAACGGAAGTCGATAATGATGACATAATAGATCAATAGATCAATCAAGCAACTTGAAAAATTCTCCAAAGAGCCAGAAGATTCGCATAACATCCACTGCCTTTCATCAGTCGATTTAGAATGTAATGTTCTTCCTGGATGTCTAACCTTCGTCGACGTATCATTACAATAGACGTATCTTTGACGATGTCATATTTCAGAACCCGACTTATTAGATGATGGGTCATGGCACAAAGTCAAGGTGTAGGTGCAGGTGCAGGTGTAGGTGTATGTGTAGGTGTAGGTAGACTCACCGATGGCGTAGTCAAAGATCTGATACCAGACGACCGGACCAGTACCGCTGGGGTGGGTTCTCCCGCTCACGGCACCCACCTTCCGGTCCCTGCTGGCCAGGTCTAGCAGCGCCGCCACGGACTCGGGCGTGAACTGCACGTCTGCGTCGGTAGTCAGGACGAAGGTCTCGTCGTCCAGCTGAAATACAGGGCGAAACGATTTCTAGGTTAAGGGACTGAGTACAATGCAGAATGACTATATGTATATTGATAAAAAGGAAGCTCACACAACTATGCCAGTAAATCAAAACCAATTGCTACCAGAAAAACGATTCCCTTGGGAATGCAAAGGTGTGATATTTGGAATAGTTGCGATATATTTTTTGCTTCCGCTCCTGAGGCTTCGCCAAAAAAAAAATACAGAAGAAGAATGTGATGCTAACCTGATCGATATGGTGTGGTGGAACGGGAAGCCGCCGGTATTGCTGCCCATTTCCGTCATATTGCGGCGGTAGGGAGTCGGTGTCCGACGCGTCCTCCCGTCCGTCCTCCCAGCTCGACTCCCCCTCGGCCACCGTGAAGTACTCGTCGTCGGTCCGGGTGTCCGGAGTCGTGCTGTCTTCGTTATCACTTACGGGACTGAAGTAGGGCGTGGCGCTCATGTACCTACAGAATAAAGTTTAATAAAGAACAAATCAGGTTTAGTATTGCAGCTGATATCTTGAACCTGAAGCGTTCTTCACATACAGGTATACATTTTGTGTGACCAGACTTTAGTAGTGAGTAGATCATATGATGATGTTCTGAATTTGAAAACATTACCACAAGATGACTTAGCTTGCGCTTTCAGCAAACAGAAACCAAATCTTATAGAGGATGGGGAGAAAACAAGGATATCTGTGGCAATGAGAACGCTAACCTCGTATTTCGTCTTTGATAAAAAAGAACAACATATCTTAATGAAACGAAAGCTACCTTGAACCTGAAGAATTTGCACGATGTTCGTTCGAGTCGTGAAAGCCTTCGTCTCCCAGAGGAGCGTCAGAGCTCTCTGTGACCAGCTCATTGTCGACCTCTGACGATTCGTCTCCATCCACGGACATGAAGGACGGGGAGGCGGCTCTCTGGGTGTACGCTGGTTGCAGAAGCTCCCTCTGGCGGAGGTCCAGGATATAAGACAGGTACATGACCTACAAACAATACGGGCAAAGATGTTATAGACTTCGGCTTCTATCGTACTATTCTTGCCTTTGTACAAAGACGCCAATGTCCCTGAGTTAGCCAGTGGCAGACTGCTGAAACTGTATCAAAGAATCAAGTCCGGATCTGGTAGCTTGGGCTTGGTATCTAACAAAGCAGGTGTCTTACCTGGCTCCATCTTTTCTTCTGTTTCACCTTCTCTGGGTCCTTCATGTGGATGTAGAAGGGCATGCCACCGGGCAGCTTCCACCTGAAGGAGGAACAAACAGTTAGAACAGCATTACATTGAGAAAGATATTTTTAAATTATAGTAGAGAGCAACAGCGACATAAAATTACTGACGTCGGGAACGATATCATGGCAGTTCTTTTAAGTTCAGTCGCCTCAACCATGGAGGAAATACAGATGCCCTCTTCCTCTAACCACGGCGCTGTTGAGCTATAAGGTTAGCAGACGATCTAGCTATACACAGAATCAAGAGAGGGTGCTGACCAGAGCTGTACTCCGTACGGAGTCTCCATCTTCCTGGCGTCCGCAGGGGTGATGTCCAGCTTCTCGTCCAGCAGAGACACCAGCAGCAGCGCGAACTCGTTCAGCACCAGGCCCCGCACTCCCCCGTCCAGAAAGATGTGGCTCTCGTACCGCCATCTGAACATGGTGGAAGCAAAAGTTGTACATGTATGTTGGAATGAGGCTTCATAATATGCTGGTCTTACAAAGGCTCAGGCATTAGATCGTGATCAAATACAAATACATCAATAAACTCACTCTTGCAAATTTTAGTTTGATAACGCTAAAAAACATTTCCTTACTTGGATGTGCTGTAGACCCTTGACAGTCGGTAAATGCTGTGTAGGAGTTGACTCATCTCTTGTTCAGACTCTCGATACATGGTGGTACACACGTACACACGTCCGCCGTGTTTTACTGTTGACTGTAGGTGTTCCTCTTCCTCCCTTTCTGTGCTGGGCCACTCCTTTCTTCGGTTTAGCAGCAAGTTTTGCTCCAAGAAAATCCCGTTGTAGAGCGGGCGGTAGAACAGCGTTTCTTCCTTGCAGAGTGTTCTCGTGGGAGATTTCCTCACCACAAATAGCAAGTACGCGGCTTGTGTAACCCATAACAACGCACACGTTCCGATCAAGATCGCTTGTTGTTCTGACGACATTTCGTAGCAGTGGAATAAGTTGAAGTTCAAAACTGGTAGATCGCAGACAAAAAACGTCAGAGCAATCGCCGCGGGAGTACATAAGAACAACGGAACGACGAAACCGACCAACTGAATGCACGTGGAACAGGCTAGCCAGGCGGCAAGGTATCCAAGAAAACTACTGAACAACTGGATAAGGAATGGCGCCAACAAAGGACTACTGCCCACCTGGGTGAATCCCTCAGAGTATATCTCGAATCCTCGGTTAAACGTGACGTAGTTGTAGACCACGATGGCGAGAGGAGTTAGCACGACCTTGAAGAAGCTGGATAGCAAGGTCGCCTTGAATCTGGCGCTGTACAGGTGCTCTTCGTATGGTAACGTTCTAAGAAGGTGTGGCTTGGACATTTGTTTCTGTGCAAATTTGCTCCACGTTGCGGAGAGGAGAAGAATTATAGAAGGTAGAGTTATCACCTGATACAATTCCAGACCGTTTTCCTTCAGGTACACTAGACTGGCTATTGCACACAGGGCAGCAACATTTGCAAAACCCGATGAAAATTTAAGAAATTTCTCAATCTTTCTTGTCAAGTTGAAGTCGTTTGGGAAACTGTGATATCTAGTTCTGAGACTTTTGACGGCGTCTTCGAACAGCTGGAAGCCAACAGTTCCCGACATGACCAGGATTAGAACGGGAGGGTCCAGGGATGGGGCGATGTCGAAACAAAAGACGGTTAAACACCCGACTTCCACAACACTGCACACAAGACCCTGAAAATAAACACGCACAGATTATAGCTATGTTCAGGTTACGATATCTGCAATATATAGTTTAAGCTCTTGGGCTCCGTCTATAATTTCAGATCCCATTGTACGTCTACATGGAACACGGCGATATTACGCGTCGCAGGTTCTAACGTGGTAAACATGCTTGTAGTTGTGTGCGATCTCTTGACTGTTTTGACATAAATGTTAACGGGTAGACATTAGGAATGCCATCTTTACGATCTACGTATATATCTATTTTCGCATGTGTAGTGATGGTATTCAACGAAAAACCTTCTCAAACTTGTCAAGATAGATGGCACAAACACTTCTTATTAGTAAACATGTACAAAATACTAATACAATACATAACCAATAGATAGACTCACCAGTATGAGGGCTCTCCACGTCGGCCAGGGGTAGGTGTTCGTCTTCTTTCCAAACGAACTACAGGTGATACATCTGAGTACCGTGAACACTTGCGGCACCACCAGTAACAGTCCGACCATCACGACTCTGGCGCTCTCCATCAGTCGTGTTTGAGTTACCATGGTTTCCGTTACCATGGTTTCAGTGGCGCCAACTCCATTCTCCTCTTTGAGAGGGCTAGTTTCCTGTACACCGGGTCCATTGTTTGTCGCGTTCCCTTGTAGAAGGATCACCAGAGCTGTTTTACTTGCACAGACACAAGTAAGAACAGTCAAGAAGGTGAAGAAGGAGAAGAGAATCTTGAGGACGTGAGCCCAGACGGGGTACCGCGAGGTGACCTCCTCCTCGGGCTCCTCCTCCTCCTCCGCGGACGGTGGGCGGGACTCGGGCTGGGACCCTCCCACGGTCAGGGTGATCTCCAGGTCGGAGTAAGTCCGCGTTCGGGAGGCGTTGTTGTTTGCGGCTGGGGCGGCCATGACTCGTTAAGTATGGAGGAATGATACAGAAATATTGCTAGGGATTGTTTTCGAGTTCGATTTCCCCAAATCTGAAGCCAGATGAATCATCCTGTGTCACCGAAGTGTGGAGGGAAAGACCAGAAACGGACGGGCCTTCGTCACACTGAAAACACAGAGAATTGAAATGTGATCAACAATGAAACAAATATGATTCACAGGCGCTACGCCCAAAGACCTGTAGTATTTTGCTTAGCCTTACCTGCCATAGGGAGCCGACAAGAACATCAGGACGTATGAGCATCTAAATTAGTGGAATGTATCAACATGAGACTGATCTTTAGGGCATTGCCGTGCATAGGTGCTCATTCGGACGACTGACTGAAGAATTGACCATGAATGCTCCAAAGGATCCGGTTTGGGCCTCGTCAATGGAGAAGAGCGTAAACATACGGAAGATGGATGAATGAGTGGGTTCTTTGTGTTCTCCGCGGACGATATTTGTCACTATTTTTCTTTCTGGATTTAATGCATGAGCAGAGCTGTCAGATCTCAGTCAGTCAGCCTTAGAGTCATGGTTGGCATTACTGGACATATAGTACACCTCTTCAAAAACGATGTCGAACAGTTTGAACCTGACAAACGTAAATTCGTGGTTGCAAAAAGTGAGTCCAATGGGCCAGGCGTAAATGAAGAATGTAGAATACAACAGTTACAAAGACCTAGTCCACGAAGTGACCATGTTGTCAATGATCAATAGAAGCTCAAGGTCGATGCAGGAAAGATGACAAATATCTCGGTTCGTTTTCACGCAGCTTCTTACAATAATACTCCATACCTCGGTGCTGTTTTGCGATGATATGTTATCAATGACCTTTGAATGTCCTATGACCAACTCGGGGGCTCTCCATGAGAAAGTCAAACAAGTTGCACGTTTCATTGATCTTCCAAATAACCAGTGTGCAGTTCCCTATAAACGTTCTGTTGTGCTAGAAGACCCTAGAACAAGTTGAAATTTATGACAAGGGCGAACACCTATGATCCTTTATAAGAATTTGAGGGTTTTTCAGAACATATATAAAGCAACCAAGGATTTATGGCCAAAACAAAGTCATATGATACAATTTCAAGTTAGATATTAGTTACTGGACAAAATGTTGACCTTTGTTTGTCACAAGACTGTCTCATAGTCTAACCTTTGAACCTACTGTGACCAGAGTTGACCCTTACGAAAATTTGAATATACATCTTTAATTGCAATATCATATTACATTCGTCAGATGTCAATCACGAAAGCACCAACTTTTATGCCCGTCAACAGGAGTCGTTTTCAGTTTGCGACATAGGCACAAACTATTGGATAGAATTTTGACGTTTGTCGAGGGAGATAGATTCACGAGGTTTTGATCAAATACTGACCAAAGTTTGATAACATTAACATATGCCATGTGAACACACGATCAGATATTTCCTGAGGTGACCTTTGACCATGATGTCATGTACCCATATGAAACTAAGTATTGACTGCCGTCTAGATAAAGAGCAGCGCAACCGACATCAAACTCTGAATTAAACTCGAGTGGATTTTTGTAGCCCTCGACTTCATAATTAGAAAATAAGGCCAAGTGTAAAAGTGAAAAGACATCAATGCACGCGAAGTGTAAAAATAGTCGTTTTTTATCTATGAAATTCGTTGAGCGCTCTGTCAAATTGTAGGTCGCAGTACGGTCGCAGCGAGGTCGCTTCCCAAATGGAATGGGGGGTATAACGAGCCTTATCCACTCCCAACTTAAAAGTTGCAAACCGGTGCCGTGCGGGGACAGTCGCAATCAACAGGTTATTGACAGCAAATAAGCAAACGCCAGAGGCCACATTAGAAGGACAATGTGCAATGAACTCTTGAATTTTTTTAGCTAAGAGCTGTATAGTGTGTATACCCCCTGAAATTAACCAGTAAACATAAGACAAACGTGTGCCTATAGCTAGTAATCCAAAGATACAATGTATGTGCTTTTTACTGCTGTATATATCGTACAGGTTTTCTATCACTTTGGCAATGTTTGTTGAGGTATTTGTCGCCAGACCTACCACTGGTAATACAAAATGTCAATGGACAAAGGCCTAGGCTGACGTAACGACACACTTGGTGGCAGTGCCATTAGATCTGTGCTATGCAACCGAAGTGTAATGAAAACTGTGAGTCAAGACTGTGCCACTTTAAGAAAAGGGGAAGTAAACCTGACACTGCTTGGTACGATCTAAACACAAGGAAATTCCTTTCTCGTGCTTGCGTCAGGTAACCGATACCCCAGGTAACATGTCTCGTGTGTATGAAACCGTGAGTCGTTCCGTGACGTCGACTTTGAATCACATGATGCAACGAAAAATACCTGACATTTCAACAGTTAGAACATTGACTACAATATAACCGTGCTCTTGGCTCTATGTAGGTTTTACAAAAAAAGAAGATATGTACAAATATAACAATCGACATGACTTGTCTGTTACTGAAGGTATGAACAACCTGATCCACGTGACTTCCGCCAAGTTTAAAACATTATATACCCAGCTATAACTATGTTCATACCGACATCACCAGACTAATCATTGTCGTAACATGTTTATACATTGATAAACGTGAAAATACAGTAAGTGACGTTTGTACTCGGTACTTTTTTTAATCAATAATCAACGGGATATAAGACGTTTTGTTTGACGCCACGACCAGGATATAGCGTTTCTGAAAGATTAAATCTGAAACATTGCTATACTGCAACGCTACTTTTCTGTCTTGTTCAGGCGATTAACATGGTAACTGTAACTTTAAACAAGTGGCGATACATCTAACAATGACTGGCTGTTGTTGACATACACAAATACTGACAAATTTGAGAGAGAAGGCACGTCCAATCCTATCAACACAACTTAGATCAGGTCCTAACGTGAACGGCGAACTTTACTTCCGGCTCACCTGTACAAGCTGCCCGCCAAACAAGGGTTCACCTGCCGAAACCCGACCACCATCTTGGAACCCAGGGCAGCAGGTGAGCTTCTTGTCGCCTTTGTGTCGTACGGAACGTTGTTTGATGTAAGTTAGGTCACAGTTTGCTATACCCACGTGAGACAGGCCGGCGGCATCGGACAGGTTGGGCAAAGTTCGATGGTTATTGCTTGTGTAGTAATTTGTGGCACGTTCTATTTCCACCGATAGAGCAGGTGTGTCAGAAAACATCCAAACTTTTACAATAGTGCCAAAGCCCCTGCTGGGATTCTTGAAATCCTACCAAAATGGTTTTATGCGATCATAGATTACTATAACATGCTTACCAATAGTTATATGTAGTTAGTTGCGGGATGACATGAGAAAAACACATCTAAACAAAATGAGAAAATGTAATCTTCCGCATTGCCCCCAGGAATGAAACAAGCCTAGCAGGGCACGACATGCATGAAGTGGTGACAATGAGTCTACCTGTTGCATAAATATAATTCAGTTGGACACACGCTGAGTTTCACTGTTGCAAAACGTTTCGCTTTCTAACCATCACAGGGGAGGAATGTTAGCCAATTGCGGTATTAGAGTCGATTCCACATTACCGAGAGGGTGTTTGTTGCCTTTTGTTCTAACATTTGCAAAACCTTTGTAACAATCTAAGGGAGGTAAGTGACTGTTTAGAACAATTTCCAACATTCATGTGATGTTCTAAATAGTTTCTGCTGTGTTCCAACATGTTAGACAAATTTCTAACATTACACATGTTATTTGTATTATTTTCGAAACTGTTGGAAAATAGGTTGATCATTTGTTCCTATATGTTCCAACATTATAACAACATGGTATAACTGGGTCAGTGGGATGGGAACAGGGGAATTCACACATCCCTTCAAAGTATAGGGGATTAGGCCTGGGTGCCATGCAAAGACACCTCAAGATAAAGGTCCAGACGTGAAATCTAAAAATATACAGAGGCAGACAATAGAGTGCGATTAGCACCTACTTTTATGGGGGCAATAACCCAAATCTACCATTTGAAAAATGATGCAAATTGTTCCAACATGTTCAAACAGTGAAACAATCGCATAGATGTTTGAAAATTGTTCTAAATAAAGAGACATTTGTGCAATTACTTTCCTAAAAGTTCAAACATATATTCATAAGTTAAAACATGTTCAAACTTTCATTCTTGATTGTTTGAACAATTTAGAACATTTCGACTGGAATAGTCTTTTACCTAAAATTGTTTGAACTCACTAGCAATATTATCTGAAAACCCTCTCGGTGACATGGAATTGACTCTACTGAAAAGGACAACAAGGTCCTCGTTTCGTGACATTCTGTGTACATTCGTCAAAAATCACTTGGCTAAAAAGAAGAGTCTTTCCCCATCATCCCCCCGTTCACCTCCACTCAACAGATCTTTTTATTTCACAATCGACATGGCGGTGACGATAATAATCATGATGTACTTCACAATCAGAATCTTAATGCTACCTATCCCGGGCATTGTTATATTTTACAGTAAATTTTCTGATGTGTATCTTTAGTTAAGTACACGATATCGAGACTGCGATATTTACAGAACGTTTTTTTTTTCGTACGGTAGGTCAATTACCCCAGTGATTGTGGGAGACTGTCTTTGGTTTACAAAACTCCATTTCTTGCGTGTAACTCAATTCACGAAAGGACAGATTTGAAACCACGTTGTGCCAAAGTTGAAATCGTTACGTTTCTCTGCCGGGATTAGGATGGCCTCAGTAACGTGCTTGCCCCAGGCGTTAAGACTCCAGTACTCCAGGTCAACTACACAACGATCGTGCATTGCGTCATTCACAAAGATTACTTAAGATACGTTTCAAAACTTGTGCATTTATAAACCTCGTTGGATGATCCGCTCTTAACTTAAGGCGATTGCTGAAAATGAAAAAAAAAAACACAGACAGATAGGAAGGCAACTGCTTCCGTTAGATCAGAAAATCGACGTTGCCAAGAAATAGGTCATGATAACGACTAGGTGTTTATTGGTGTCGTTAATCAAAGTGCCATCGACACAGATCTAGAGTAAATATGCTGCACTGGCCCCCATTCTACTCACGTGTAGTCGGCAGAGGGGCAATGTGTATGGCACAGTTTGATGACAAGGGTAACATGTGAGCTGCACACACGAGGCAGTTGTATAGTCCTATTTGTTCATACAATGACACACAAGAACATATGATTGATGAAAGACATGACATAAGTACGTTGTATTTAGTCCACACATTTGTCTCTTTGACCCTTTAAGTCCTCCTAGTAATTTCCATTTATCATGCTTTTCTTTCCTCAAGAATCGGTATCACAGTACAGGCAATTGTTTTCCAATACATTGCACATGTTCCTATCAAGATGAGATGCTGTCCAATGTGGTATGTGGCTTTACAGTGGGTAGAAATATAAATGTTTGTAATAGTTTACAGTAGTTCTTGTTGCACACAAATTCTTTTGCACTTTAGCCTTGTGACAGGACTGATGTGACTCATGCTCACATGTTGAGTTCCCCAGAATCACATTCAGTCTGTATACCATAGCAAATCCCAGTTCATTTACACAAGAGCTCTGCTCTCATTTAGAAAATTAAGAATGTTTGTAGTAACTTGTGCGCTTCTTGAGGGTTACAAATGTCTGACTCTATAGCTAATGCCTTTGTGGCAAAAAAACTCGAAATAAAAGCACTAAAAGTACAACTAAAAGACACAGTGGCTGGTAAACAGCATACATATCAACAATATTTCTAAATACAGAACATGATAACATTGAAATTGTGACACATGTACAGAAGCTTTTATCAACTTGGAAGAACTGTCTTTAAAACTCTTTATCTACAGTCATCCATGGGGTAAAGTCTCTCCACATCTTCCCTGTCATCTATGCTGTATTTCAAGATCATATCCAGGAATCTGGGTGGGAAGAAAATAAGGTTTGATGAAAATGAGATTGTGTAGCAACATATCAACAATAGATCAGCAAACAGTAATGCCTTAACATCAACCAAGTGCATCTATGAGAATCATGCTTCCAAGCAAACAGTAATAGATTTCAATGACAACGACTGTGTTATTCTTTTGTCAATAGGCTGATCTCCATGACCAAAATTCTGATACATGTAGCTCCATACAGTTAAATCTGACTACTTTTACAGAAAGACTCACTTCAGGAATACAATGTATGAAAGTTATCATATCTTTAGGCTGTCTACATACACATATGTCCTTGCTCTTTTCATTTCTATGAGCCAAGTGCCCAAAATGAATAAATGGAAAATTAATATGTGAGACATGATAAGACTAAAGACCTGTTGTTCCTAGAATTTGGTGTAATTTTGATGACCCCGTTGACCCGTGTATCCTGAGTAACCTGGACTGGCTCATCCAAGGACATGACAGACTGCATCCAGTGGGTGTCCCTGTGGATGTGTGGGAAAGAAAACGATATAACCAACAAGCATGCAGTAGTGACAGCAGCACATCTACACAATGTATCAGCTCAATATCAGTTATAGATCAGTTCTGAACCATTTTTTGGGGGGAATCATTTCAAGTCAAAAAGGTGACTTTTCATGCCTGTGAGAATAATGGTCTATGGCAAAGTTGATTGAGAAATGATGTCAAGTTTTCCCAAAGAACTCTTTAGAATTCCTCTGCCATGATCAAATATGAAAGAACAGTTTCATATAGTGAAGTCAAGTCACGTCAAAGCCTTGTGAAGTTTCAAAACTATTCTGTATGTGCCACAAATTCAGGTGCAGATAAAAACAATTATTTCTACTAACAAAGACACCATGTGTAACCACTTCAGACCTACTCAGAGTATGGTGAAGTTGACAGCAACACTGGTTTTGGTGATGGAAAGAGGACATCAAACCAGGTGGCAAAACCCTGCATCTGTGACCAGCCGTAACAGCTGAAGCTGAATGCACCCTGTGTGTTGAGGTACAGTCATGATCATTTTAGGCAAGACCTGGTATTCTGATTTAGTATACCTAATCAGGACAGGTCTAGTTGCTATTGCTTGCAGGTTAGACATAAACATAAAGAAAGGTCACATGAATAATTACAAGTAGAAGCAAATACTACTAGAGGACAGAAACATGCCTTTAAGCTTTTTATTACTTTTTAAAATGGGTACAACTTGGTGTAAGGAATGCTTTAAAAATCAAAGGTGATGGAAAAGGGGAAGATTTCACCTGGACACAGGAAAGGTCGTCTGCAGACACTTTAGTAAGGTCAAAAGTCATGACCTTGGCAGGAGTAGCCAAGATGTCCTCCATCTGGACAGGCTTTACTTGGACCTTTCCTAGTGAAATGGAAGAAAGAAAGATGTTCCCGACTCTAAAAAACAAGCCCTTAGAGAAATTTCCACATATATCTGTATTACATATGAAAAACTTTGATTCTCCGTCAAAGCTAATATCATATATGACCGACTTGCAACATCAGTAGGACCTAGCCCAACTTACTTGTGATACACCTGTGTGCGTAAGGCTTCAGCGCTGACATGTCCACATGGTACTTTGTCCCTATGTCCTCCCAAAACTGTAATCTGGGCAAGTGATAAGAAAACATTGACAGAATGTGATAAGAAAACATTGTACATGTACAAGTAGTATCATATGTCTCAAGAATTTCAAGTTTACAGAACTTTGCAAACTTGAAAAATCCATCACTCCCAACACCATCGTAAAGCCAATGAAGTTCTGTCCTTGAACCTATGTTCTGATATCTTGAAATTGTTAGTACGTCTTTTTAGTCATTATTTTGGTATGTACATGTGTGGTGTTGGAAATGTGGCAACACCTGTTTCACCCTGCCATCTGTATTTCTAAAAATTGTAATAAAAAAATAAATAAATAAATGTGTTAGCTGTGTCCATGTTATCTTTGTTACCTGTCTTCAACTTCTGCATCAGTTATGGGAGCCAGGTACATGGTGGCTTCTGAAGGTAACATCAACCCACCCTGTGGGACGGAAACATTAACACACTGTCATTCAGGAGACAATGAACAATGAAAGAAGTATTTGACCATGACACCATTTTCCAATTTGAAATTTGAAAATAAAACTATAAACCTAGTTGACAAAGACATGTTTAACCAAAGTTAACCTCCTTGGCTTATAATATACCACATGCAGAGGAGCTCACTCTATGCAGATAGAGCTATAAAAAAGATGTGTAATTTTACCTTTTTCAGCCACTTGTCACGTACATAGATGACCGAGGGAAGCATGGACTCATACAGGAGAGAGTATCCCTAAGAGAGTGAGAAAAAACAGAATTATGCTTAATACTTATATCATGTCAAGAATCATATATCATACTGTGTAAAATAGTGGCAGGTCCGAAGTCAAACTTAATCTCATGATCCTTACCATCCACTCACTCACTATAACGTCCACTTTCTCAGGCAGCTCCACTTCTTCTGCTCGTCCGTGCACTACCTCAATTCTTCCCTCCATCCCATTGGCTTTCACTACCTTCCTGGTCTCCTCTGCTAGAGCACTGGCTTCTATGGCATACACTACAAAATAAAATATCATGTAGAAAAGATTTGGAGGTATTCCTTTCACAAACTTTACAATGTTTGAAAAAACAGTGATAACAACAAAAGCCATTCTCTAAACACTGACAGTTTATTTTCCCAAGAAGTAGGACATGTGCACAGTCATGCTTTCTATTACCGGTATCACATTGCATCACATCACAGTGAGAACTACATGTGAAGTGTAATCTATCGGAGTATGTCATATCAAATTACAGTGTAAAGCTACTGTCATCATGTGTAAAACTAGACAAATACATTTACATGTTACTCACTCACAGTCACTATGCGGTTTATTATCTGTTGTTCCCTGTCACATAATGGTTAGATGGGCTTGCACATGTACATGTATGATAGATGTAGAGGCCTAGGGTGAGGCCTAGGTGTCGTTAGGAACTTTTCATCGGAAATGTTACTTTACTGTGATTTGATTATATCTCACTTTTGCTTTTGCATTATTACAGATCATGTAATAATCTGTTGGACTAACCTTCTCCCTGCTGCCCCTAGGCTGCCAAATGGCTACTTCAGAGTGCCAAAGGTTAAAAGTATAAAGAGTGTTACATACCTTTCCTTGCCCCTGCCTGCACACAGAAGAGACTGAGGATCCCCGTCCCTGCCCCGACATCCACCACCACCTTCCCCCTGATCTGTTCCCAGCACCGCAGGATAGCAAGTCTGCAGGGACAAAATTGCTCTTTCACATCCATATTGTATGACATCTTGTAATAAAAGATTGTTGAGAACTGTCCATCAAACAAACAAGTAAATAAAAGAAGTTTCTCACCTGTAAGCATTTGTCCTGACTGTGTCAGCTAGCATGTCTTCATGGATACCAATATCTGCATAAGCACTGATTCACAGGTGGTTAAAGATGAAGAGTTAGAACATTTCAACATTCATTATGGGAAAAACAGAACATCTGATTAATGCACATCTAATATATATATCATTGATTGACTGATCACAAATATGCAATTCTATGCAAAATGATTTCTTAACATCATATCATACACAAGAACAAAGTTTTGACAAATGAAAAAGATGGTTTCCAATCTACCTGAAGTAAGAATCATCCTGTGTCTCTCTTGTATAAAAGGTTCCTCCAGCAGTTGGCTGATGTTCTGTGTTGTCTTCATGGGTTTCTGAGAGAGAGTTCTCAACTACCTTCCTCCTCTTAGACACACCACAGTCACTTTGTTCCTCATCAATTTTCCCATCAGTCTTCTCTGCTACCAATGCTGTCCCTGTGGCAAGTTTTGTCATTGTTTGCACAATCTGAACATTTTTTTTAGTTCCTGTTGTCAAGTCCAATATCAAGTCGTTGCCTTGAGAGCCGCTTTTCCTTCTCTTTCTCTGCAGACTGGGTGACTGTGTGGGCCCTGCACACTGTTCTTGGTTACAATGCTGCTGCTCTCCTAAACCAAGGAGGTGAAAAAATAGAGATGAGGTAGGCTGTAAGGTTGAGTACATGTGTACCAGTAAAGGGGTTTAGGTATAGGTCCAAACCTGTTGCTGTACCTGTGAGTGTAACATTTGAGAAAGTAACCTGTGATCTTCAAATCAATGATGACAGAAACAGGAATAAATAGTTAACACAATGTTTATTCATACTGCAAAGAAGCCATTTTTTCGAGAGGATCTCAAATCAAAATGGTGCCGAGTTCAATGCCCATACAATGTTTTTATATTATTGAGAGTGAAATTCCATTTAGGTACAGTATTAGTACATAATGTTGTGGTATTTAGGACCTGTACCTAAATGATTTTCCCAGCACACATCCCTAGCGCTAGTAGGCTGCGCATTCACATTGGCAGTGGAGGCAGGTGAAGCTGGCTGTGTATTCACGTCAGCAGGAGGGGCACGTGGAGGAGGGAAGTGGGGCTTTCTTGCAGGTCTTCCTCCTTGTTTGTACACACATACTCCACAGCTACCATCAACATGGGGCTTAAAGTTTGGCAGTTTGTCTTTCAATGTGGTCGTGACCTGTTTGCCAGATGTAAGCTTTTGTTGTACACACATCAGGGTCTTGCGACATTTCTCACATACAAAGGGAGGGTGAACATCCTCCATGTCCTGATCTACATTGTAATCTCCATACAAGTGTGCAATGGTGTCTCTGAATGTCTTAACAGATTTTGGCTTTCGGCCCTTGATTGCGAATCGCACACCACACACCCTACAAACTCTGGCTAAGTTGGCCCTGTGATCTGAAAGAAAAACAAAAACCAATATTATGTGCACTTATATAACATCCTGTCAATAGAAACAAAGAAGTCTTATTGACAGGAAGCACAGGAACACTTATAGATTTGAATCAGCAACGGGCCAATCATAGTCAGTGCAATAGCTCAACCGGTAGAGTAGTTTTCTTGCAATCAAAAGGTCAGGTTCAATTCCTGGTATAGGCTTTTTCCCCCTTTTAAACCCCACTTCTTTTTCATACTTGTACAGTACTTTTAATAATTCTTGCTCAGGAAGCTACGAAAGTCTTATTTTATAGGATTACCATCATGGTCTAAGGCTTGACAGATTGACACGACCTCATGACCTTGTGACAAGTTGACAGGATCATGATGAGGTGGTATGAATACATCAATAGTGCAAAAAAAATCTTAATGACAAGAACATCTTGTCGACAGTAACCCTAAAAATGTTATTGAGAGGATACATAAATAAATAAATAATACATAATAAATGCAGTTGGAACCATGGACCTTCTTATTGTCGCAAACGGTGACGTCATTTGCTAGGATGATTTTAACACGAAAATATGCGGCGCGGCCAACATACAACAACGGAATCAAAGCGAAGCCGCCGTGGCGCCGGACAAATTATGGAAGATTTATATATCAGGGTAAGATAAAAGCTCAGGGTATGCTTCTAGTTTAAAATTATATTATATAATTATACCTTCCAGCCTAAACATTTCAACATTTTTTTCGTCATCCGGCTATGTTTTAATATACGAGTCGTTCTGAAGATTAACTGGCTTGGCGAAAAATGTGTGCATTTCCTTCGGACTGGAATAAATTGGACAGCAATACAAAAATAAGCATAATTTGTTGCAACAAACCAAACCAAGCTCGCTGTGCTAAATATTTTTCTTGCAAATTAAGCAATATTCAACATATCTGCAGCGCGCGATCACACCATCGCCAATGCTACTACCAAGGTTACGTCTCTAAGAGGCCCTTCACCTACAAATCCGTGCCAATAACTTCGTCCTTCGCACGAAAAAGCCAAAAATATGGGGAATTTCACTAAAAACATCTCAACTTACCCGCCATGTTGGTGTCAGAGGTCAAACTTCCGAACAATTTCCCATGATGCAGCGTACTGCGCACGCGCACTACTCCGGTTCCGCCTGGTCCCTGTGATTTCCTGTTCAACATGGTAAGCTCTCTTCCCCTTCAAGTTTTCTCTTTCTCTTTCCGGAATTAAATCGATTTGGTGATTAGTGTAACTTTATACCATTCAATATATATCGTAGTGTATGCAGAAAAAGTTTCAGGGTGTTTGATGGACCAGATTCGCTGAAAAATTGGTTGAAGTGTTGGTCGATCAACCAGTCGCTATCTCATACCTTCAGTCAAGTTGCCCCTCCCCAAAATGGGGCCACCACCAAAAATACACGTGATCTTTCACTTCTGGAACTTCCTGTCCTGTATTTAAGCTCTATAATAGATGTCACTACATATGATACACTTAGAGGTCCCATGAAATACTACCTTTTGCGTATTTCCTTCTCAGTGGTAAAAGATTGTTGCATTCACTTGTGAACATGTCAACAGATTTGTGTAGTTAGTAAACATGACTAAATCTCTCATATGTACTCTATACACGTAGTTACGTCTTAAGATAGTTTGAATGCTGATGTCTTGTACATGTTTTTCCTTTTGGGTCACAGTGAATTGCAAAGAATGCTTTGGACACTGCATTCATGTAGTTTATATGAAAATTACAGCACATTCTCAGAACTGTCAATCATATTGGTATGCTGCATTACATGGAGTTCAGACCAAAAGATATTTGAACGTACACGGTTGTTTTTCCTGTAGTCTGCGACATTACGCCCGTACCTGAACGCCGTGCGTTCCACGCTGACGGCGGCCATGTGTCTGGAGAACTTTTCCTCGCAGGTGGTGGAGAGGCACAACAAACCGGAGGTAGAAGTCAGGTCAGTCAATATTATACTGCATTCCAACACTGGCACATTTTCTGATCTTAAGAGACTTTATCCCCCACGCCCTCACACACTCTATTGTTGTTATTGTGTTGCCATCTTTATGGTCACTGCCGTGATCTCATCCCACTTCATCTTTGCTTGAGGTTTCTTTTACTTTCTGTCAGTTAAAAACGTCTTTCCAATGGTTGATCAATTTTAACACTACATAAGAAAACACCCTACTTGGCCTGCAATGGTTTTTATTGAAACACTTTATATCTTTTGACAAACATTTAATCATTACACACAACGTACAAAAGATTGCTACGGGGAGGTTTTGAGACAAACTCTCTGTCTCTTCGTCAACCCGGTGTTACTGTGAGGTCTGGTCTTGGAGTTCTCCTGTCTTGGAGTTCTCACTTTATATCTTCTAGTGAAGAATGATGTACAGGTTTGTGTGAGAGGTTAGAAAACGTAAATGGTAACAACAACAGTAGCATTGTCCAATTCACTTTCTAAAACTTTGAAACTAAGTCCTCTTACTACGTGACAGTGTCATGTAACATTAGTACATTCTTTTTGTGGATTCTCTTCCTCAATATTACTTTCTTGTAATGTTTTCAATGAGAAAGGTGCATACATACATGTACATGTATCATTTTTTATGATGAAGATAGGTGAGAAGAGACCATCTACTACTATCAAACTTTTGTAATGGATTTTCTCAATAAACTCAACACTATTCAGATTGAACAGTTTTGGTCTAGTTAATAGTTAATCCCATAGGGAAATGACTATTCAGTCATATGTACATGAATTACATACAGCTAGACCAAATTTACAGTAATACCTTGGGGAAATATAGTAAAGTGGGTGAGAAGTTCCCATGTTATATGCTGTACACACTGCAGATTAATACATTTATGGTCACTTTGTGTGCAGAAATGATGTTTAGTATCCTTGTGGGATATGGGTTGCCCGGGAAGTTGATCAGAGCGACATATACAGATGAACATCAGAGGTAGAATTGATTGTTGGGTTTGCCAGGAGGATGTTCTATTTGGTCAATATTTCAGTGTGGGTAAAGCAAACACAGTATTGATTTGACAGGTTGCGCTCATTTATTATTCAAGCACATGACTGGGGGGTCGGAATCAGCATGAGTCATTGAACTCTTGTACTTTTCTGCACATGTGTTACATTTTTTAAGTTTTAAACTCATGAAAATGCTTAGAAGGTATAACCTTTTCCAATGTATATTGCCGCTAGGCAGGAAGTTGTGCCATGCTGACTTTTTCAAAAAATTAAGTCTGTTTAAATTCAATGGAAGTATGTACATGTTATTGCACATAGTGTTCTTTGTAACACTAACACTTTTCTCTAGTCTGTTTGAAAACTACATGAGATTGAGATTCCTCTTGTGTATTGTTTAACATCTGTGACTCCATGTACCTTTTGTCTTGCACATTCAGGAGTAGCAAAGAGCTGCTGTTGCAGCCTGTTGTGATCAGTCGGAACCAGAAGGAGAAAGTTCTCATTGAGGGCTCCGTTAACTCACTCCGGATCTCCATAGCTGTTAAGCAGGTAAAGAGCTCTATATGTATTGGTCATTTATCTATTCAGACTTTGTAGCAATTGGACATAGCTGATGTCTTCAGTCAACTTAAACATATACACAAAATATAACACTAAAATGTTTTGGGCCCATTTTCAAGTGTAAAAGCATTGACAGTACATAATTTTGTGTCGACCAATCCATGTTTGTGTGTGGTTCTTTCCAGGCTGATGAGATTGAGACCATTCTGTGCCACAAGTTCATGGGCTTCATGATGATGCGAGCAGAAAACTTCTTCATCCTCAGAAGAAAACCTGTAGAGGTAAGACTTACTGACTCATGTTTTAATTTTCTTATGAAATTCCTGTAACAGAGTTTAGGCATTAGTTAATGTTGTAGACGCAAATCGGGTGAGGATTTTGATTTACTACTTTATTATTAAGAGAGTGAAGTATTGTTTTGTCTTGTCTGCATGTTTTCTTATTTCCAAAATCCCCAGTGTAAACAATGCAGCACTACAATACCTCCTCAGTGCTGCTAATTTGTACTCCACTACGTTGGAGATTATAGCATTCAATGCAGCATCATAGAGACTTTCCACTTTCTGTTTATTTATAAGAGTGTAGCAAAGGCATAAGTAGTCTAAAATTGGCTAACTCAGGAATCTTATTTATCACTTCACCACAAGAAATAGGGAAGTTTTGTTTTTGGCTTGTCTGCGTCTTTCTTTCTGCAATTCCCAATATACACAATGCAACATTGCCAAACATCCTCGGCGCTGCCATTTTTGTTGGTGGGACGGAAAGGGTTACAAAGTCTGATTTCCTGATTTGATTTTTTCTAGGGCTATGACATCAGTTTCCTGATTACCAACTTCCACACGGAGGCCATGTACAAGCACAAGCTGGTGGACTTCATCATCCACTTCATGGAGGAGATCGACAAGGAGATTAGCGAGATGAAACTCACCGTCAACGCCAGGGCGCGTATATGTGCAGAGGAGTTCCTCAAAAATGTAAGTGAAAAAAGTGAAAGTGATATCGATCCAGTGTAGCTCACTGAAGAGCTATCTTACACTGGTCTTGACAGAGAAGAAAAAAGTTATGTACAGTTTTACAGGTTCATTGTAATGGGGAAGTTCCTCTAGCTTTGTTCAACAACCACAATAAACAGTGGACTACGACTTACTGTGAAAACCCCATTTTTCCTCCCATCTTAAATAAAACCACAGCAAAAGTAAATGAATTTATAGTACATGTATTAATGAAAGAAATGTTATCCTCCCCTCATCAGATGGTAGAGGCTCCATCCTTTTCTTCCTAGATATTTATGATAAGGCCATGTACTATGGACATTTTAAAGCATGTTGTCCTTTCCACCTATCTTTGATTTACAATGTATGCTCTTCTGTACCTTGCATACTTATGTATTTACTTGATAATGTGTCATGCATAATGATCGGTAATTGTATTTTGTCTCCTATCTCCACAGTTCTAGTGGAAGCCAGCCCATCTTTCTCCTACACTGCAGGCCAGAGACAGACGACAGTCGTGTAAAAATGAGCAACCAGAGGATTCTTTTATACGTTAATGCTAAATCTATAATAGTACATGTATCTAATGCTCTTTCATTGTATTTTGTTGATACTATTGAGAATTTTTTCCATGGTAAATGGACTAAATATAATTCTAGTAGAATAGTTCAGATAATGCACATTTATTTCATCAGATCTGCTATATGACCACCATTGGCATTGTTATTGGAGTCAAATGATCCAATTTGAAACATGGTAGCTTGCACCAACTTTGTGACACTATGTTGGAGGCTCTAGCCTTTAGGACAGCTACGTAAGAACTGTCTAGGCTTGCATGTTTATTCAGTCTTTCTTGCCCCTCAATTACTGGGAAAAAAAGAAGGAATCTATACACGTCTTCATTTTCCTAGGTGTCAGACTTAAAAAGACTTTGTATGGAAAATCTTTGCAATCAGATTTTGCATCTCAATGATCATAAAGTATTGCAGCTATTGAAGAAATTTAGCTTGGACTGATGCGACAGTGATGCTTATTGTGAATACCTAAAACTGCCATATGCAGTGTGACCTTTTAAATCATGATTAATGCTGAGAAAAGTAAATTAATGGAAGAAATACGTGAAGAGTAGATGAGAGGTCTGAACGAAGAAGTCATCAGTAATGATGGTTCAAGAGAAATGATCTTTTTCACTTTTGACATTTTTGTCTTATTCAATGAAAGCCCTCTACAGCAAACTAGCAGCCATACAAATACGATAACCTTAGAGCAGTCACGCAGATTAATGACAATTTTTTGTACATTCCATTTCTTCTGTTACCCCCTTTTCTTCCAAGTAAAGTAACTCATTTCAAGAGAGTACCTGACAAGAGTTTGAAGTTGATATTTCAAAGTAGCTATGGTTAGGTGGGATTTAAAGGTGTTTTAAAGCTCTTAATGTCAATCCGGTGCAAGAAAGTTCTAGTAAGGGGTACCTATTACAAGTTAACTGATTATAACGCAAAAGGAAAAAAGTGTCATTAACCAAGGATGCGTACTTCGATAGCTAAACATTATGTAGTAGAGTGGCATATTGGATATTATATTTTTACTCTGAGATTCAGAATAAACAGGAATGCCTGTGATTACATGGAACTGCATTTGTAGTTAATGATCGGGTTCTCAGTTTCCCTTACATATAGTATACCAGGGAATGCTGTTTTTACCACACACAAAGGCCTGTCTCCTATAGCAGTTTCTGTTGAACACAATCGTTCTGCTTTAAATGCAAACCTCTAAATGTAGAGCTTCTGAGAGTTGATAGAGAGTGGCTGCAACATTCAAATTTATTTTGCAGGCAAGCAATGATTGCTATTTCTTGATATAGTATAGAACTTCAAAGCCTCGTATATTCAGCTTCCTTCCCCTGATGTGGAGAGGGGTGGGTGCCCGAGTCCTCTTAAGGGAAAGGCAGGAGCTCTTCGTCGCACACAGACCTTAAGAGCATGAGACAAGCAGACAATGTACATGTATGTTATGTCAGAATTACATGAAATTTGTATAATGCTGCAACATAGATCTATATACATTGCACTTATTTGCAGGGATATGATTTGGTACAACAAAGAATTGATTGCAACTTATGATGGGGCTCCATGGATCAATGAGAAACTTTTGCATTTAATCTTGGACATTTGCAGCTGTTTCCATCTGTTGCATGCATTACATCATTTCCAGATATGTGCTACATGCAGCTGAAAATATTCTTTCCTGTCACCGTGGTTGGTATTCAAGTTGACTATGGAAGACTGTAGATTGGAACATACCTGAAAAAGTTCACCTCCCCAACCATGCAGCTGTGGTAGATTTGGCTGGCTTTCTGGCGATCGATGAGAGCACTAGCGCTAGCCTTGTTCACCTCACTTTCCACCTCCTGGGCAGATTTGAAGCTGCCATACTCTTCAATCCAAAACTTGTAAATGTTAGAGGCCTGTAAAGAAACAAAACGCGTATATGTGAATAGATCATTACCTTTGCAAAGAAGGTCATATTTTGGGCAGTGTGTGTGTGTGTGTGTGTGTGTGTGTGTGTGTGTGTCTGTTGGTCACCAAGATAACTCAAGAATGACTGGATGGATTGGTTGGGGGCCCCTAGCATCTTGTTCTGGAACTACAGGGGTGTTTTGTTAAAATCTTTGAAGAATAACTGAACAAAGAAACATCGCATTTTGTTAACATTTCTGAAAGATGATTACTAATGTGCTTGACAGATCTTTGTGATTATTGTTATGTTGGTAGCTTCAGTGATGATTTACATAGGTGACAATTATGCACATCAGGATCTAATTTGTATAATCAATGAGAACATTTTATAAATACAGTATGTTCCATGAAAGCACAATTCAATCATGTGACATAGGTAAGTGAGTAAGAGAGGAACATCGACATATATGAATCAATCATCTGTTTCATCGATCATTGAATAGAATAACCTCCACGAGAGTCTCTTACACGATGGAAATAATGGGTATATATATTGCCATCTGTCAAAAGGGCATGCCCCTGGCCAGTCCAACATATAGCTGAATCATTCTGATCTTTGGAATAGAAAGTTTGGATGTTTGAGGAAGTACAGCAGTCTACAAGAAGGCCTGGACTTGACTACAAAGAAATGTATAGAACTAATGAAATTTGTCAAAGGACAAACGAGTGTTCTCTTGTCAATATAAAGAATTGTTCATTCTGGCAAACATAAAAATAAACTGATCTTGTTCAACCAAATGTTTGGCAGTTTCCACGACGGTTCAACGTTAACCATTCATACAAATTGATATCAACAATCTTTGCTTTGGAGAACATCCTATACACTCATGGTGCATGTATGTTGCGAAGTGTCAAGCACTAGTTCTGATGCAACCTGACCTTGTCGTCACCCTCAGCTTGCATCTTGTTGGCCAGGTAAGGCCACAGTCGATAACACGGAATCATGGCCACCAGGTAGTACAGGGGGTCATCGTCATGCGCTACCTTGTACTCCACATCTACGTACCATTTGGCAGCCTGACCGAGGTCTGAACCACCCGGCTACAAAAAGAATGAATAGGAATTGGTCCAAAATATTATGACTATTTCGCAAATGATGATTTCAACAATGAATTTTTATTGTTACTTTGCAAATACATTGTGACAAATGGTCTAGTTCATTCAGAATAACTTCCGCTGAATTTTCAATAGAATGCATTTCATTTGAATCTATTTCACAACTCTTCGAGCTTGGTAGCTGCCAACAGGTGACGCGCTTTACCTTGAGAGACCATTGATTGTACAGCGATTCGGTTTCATTCCTGAACTCTTCGTACTGGCTCTCAAAAACGTCTTCAACGACTCGTTGCCAGTCTTGTCCATGAGGAACTTCAGATTGTCAGTATTAGCGCTGCAGTAGGCGGCGTCCTGAACTGTGTAGTTTCCAAAGTTCCTTGGATCGAGGGTCCCAGATGCGATGCCCTGAAATGTGATAATGTGTAGAATGAAAGTTTACTTTTTAGTGTTCTACGTCTGCCGTTACTTGCCTGCCTGACAGGCAAAATGAAGTGATTAAAAAAAAACACATCATTACAACGTCAAGACTTGCCTGGATGTACTTGGTCTTCCATGCTGCGTCAGCCAGGTCCGAATTCTCCTTCCAAAGAAGATCAGTAAGCGTATCCCGGGCAGCGCTGTCGAGCTTCCCTTTCGCAGTTGCTTGACAAAGCAACAGTACCAACAGAACCAATGCCTTTCTGTAACAAACGCAGAAAACGAGGTCCGTCCGCCTGTTGTAGTTTAAAGCACAAGACCGAGAAGTACGAGAAGACCAGCAGCTAAAGAACATTTTCTTAAGCCAACACTTTAGATTTCTGGCTTTGCTGTTAACGTTAGGAAGACTAAACGGGCATCGAACTGTTTGTCGAACATTTGAACGTTAACCTATTGTTTGGACATTTGAACTGTTTTCTGAATATTGTGAACTGTTTATTCTATAGATCTAATGTTGATCTGTTTTTGTGCGCAGTGCCATGTCCTAGACGTCTGTACTGGACTGACTGACACATGATATGGTGGTCATGAGATAAACGTAAAGCTATAAGTTAAACATTAAATGTTAAGTAGAATATCGCTTTCTTGAATTTAATGGTAATACTGTACCAATAATCTATTTGTCTAAGATATGATTATGCAAAACTATATATGAGCCTGCATATGTAACCGGTGACCACGTTCTAAGCCACAGTATAGTGCTGTAGCCGTCTCTTACTGCGTGCCTGGCCGTTGGCTTTCAACTACCACTGTCGTGTCCTACCAGGTATTTGCCCCACCCCTATTCATACGCTGTTCGTCGAACGTGGTCACTTCAATATGACTTGTTAAGATTAGCATCAACAACATAATCCCAAACCCAAGCTTTTATGATTTGGAGTAAATATGGAATCCGGAAGTTACAGAACAATCCCGGTTATTCATAATCTGAAACAGTACACTCAGAAGACAAGTGGAACTTACCTAGCCGACATGTTGATAGACTGATATTCGTTATTCAACCCCAAGACTGGACCCGCAATGTTTGCTTGATAAGATATGGGTATAAATCAATTTTTAATGGTCCATTTAACGGTAAGGACTGTAAAAGTTTGTGCGAAATGTTTGTCGAGTTTTTTTCATCTCTCTCTACTGCTACCCATGTTTCTCTCTCAAATTTCTGTTACCGATATTTCTTCTTCTGTTATCTTTGCAATACACTCCGCATTCACACAAGGTTTTTGGAAGACCTCCTATTTGTGCTCCCTCCCCGCTAAGACCGTGATAGTTGAGGCCATCACGTTTCTCTGGAGTGTTTACGATGCACACCACGTCTGAGTCAGCAGTAGTGACGGTATAAAGTTGACAATAGGGTTTCAAAGATCCAGCTTTGAGTACACATTTCTCATAATCAGAAACTAAGAGAGTGGAGTATTGTTTTGCCTTGTCTGCGTGTTTTCGCATTTCCGAACTTCCCAGTGTAAACAATGCAGCACTACAATACATCCCCAGTGCTGATAATTTGTGTTCCACTGCGTTGCCTTCAGTGTAGCATCATAGAAATATATAGAATTGTATGTCAAGTTATTTCTTGCTCTTCAATCATTACAATGGATGTAAGCAGTGTGACCTTTTAAATCATGTTTAATGCTGGAAAAAGGGCCTAAGACATCTTAATAAGTCCTGCAGGACAAGTCAACTCAAAAGAGCAAGGCACAAAACTTTGTAAAGAAAAGTAGTAGAAACTATATTTTTAAACGTTAAATCGCGGATACTTTCTATCACTTCCAAAGTGCCACAATTATCAATCTGAAAATATCTTTTGAAAGCTGACACCTTCCAGCATCTCACTGGCGAGTTTGTTCTGTCAGATTAAGTTGTTAAGGCAACTTAGAAAGCGATTTGTCGGGTCATGGCTGATTCGAATATGAGTTTCAAATCGATCGATTGGTCGGGGTGATCCGGGTATTCTGGAGTTATCGTGAGACACACAAGACACGCATAGTCACACACACACACACACACACACACACACGAACGCTGAAGACAACATAAACTTCGAGGCGAAGGTAATAAGATGATATGCGTTGCTACTTTGCTAAGTTTTGTATTATTTTCGGGTAAGTTGACAAAATGTTATGTAACGTTAGCTATAGAATGTAGACCCAATCGAGGTACAACATAGTCCTGTACTCTTCATCCGTCAAGTTATATGTATTTTGATAAACTATATAATTTCACCTTTTGCTACACAGCTAGTATGCATATTGTAACTTGGAACATAGTACATCTTCACTGAATAATGTTATGCTCTGTCTTTCGTTCGGAATAAGTACGTAAACCCCAGCTTACCTGTTCTAAAACTTATTAAGTTAGAATTAATCATGATTTTAGAATACTTATACGCTTAAGATGGTCAATTTGTAAATCGCCTATGAAAGCAACAGTTAGTTTTGAATATCATCTGTAAAAAGTATGCAATACAGCCAGTGGCTGCGATATACTTATCATAGCTGATCGTAGCGGTGATAATAAACCATTCATTCGAATAGCATTTGAAAGACATACCAATTTTCTGTGCAGCGTAGACATGCCCCCTGGCCTACAAAGATCTTATCTTCTTCTTCTTTGGGTTTGGTAGCCAACATGAACTTGTTGATGAATCTGCTACACTTGACTGTATGTAAGTGTATGTATCTTATGTATGTAATCAACACGAGATGCCGATATTTCTGAAAGTTGAGATCACAAATGGTGTAAAAACTGTTGTGACAAGAATTGAGCTGTAACAACCGTGTTTTTTTCCAGAAATCTAATCTAAGATTTTCACACACTCGTTGGCGTTTTTTCTCTATCATTTGGGTCATATCACCTTTTCGAATTGATAGAGATTCCTACTACTCAATCTCTGCTTTCTTAGCATTAAGAACAACAAACCCGTCAAAGTCGGAGAGAGTGTTTTTCTCCAGATTTGTAGCCGGAAACGACTTAATATCAATATCGACATATCCTGCCTTCTCAAACACTTCTCTCATGAAGCTGCTGTCGATAGGAAGGGTGAAGAACTTGTAACCCCCGACGGTATAGAAGGTCTGGTTGGTGACTCCGGAGAGAACGAACGTGCCGCCCGGCTTGAGTAGGCGGGTGATGCTGCGCACAGCGGCCGAGTAGGACTCCCGGTCAGGACACGCTGCCTCCAGGCACAGGGTTGTGGTCACCACGTCGAACTGATTACGTCAAGATGTGGGTATTAGTGATATGTAGGACTCAGTGTTTTACGTGTGTTTTTGAAGCATTTCATTGGTCTTTCTTGTGGCCCACATTTTCATGATCAGTTCCGCACGGTGGCACCTCCTTAAAAGCGAGCCACTGGAAAGGCGTACATTTAAAAAAATAAAAAGCCGAGAAAAACGTGCAAAACACTGAGCCTCGCCCAAAATCTGATTGGAGATTAGGTATTAGGATTTTATTTGAGACTTAACAATACTCAAGGCATTTGCGGATATAGGTTTATTTAGATTGGTTTGTACATCAAAGTCCGCCGCCAAGTCGACCTATGCAACAAAGTTGCGGGAGGATCTAAAGTCTAAGGTAAGGTTGTACATCGAAACGTTGGCCTATTGGATATCTAATTAAATAAAGAGTAGAACAACAAAATTCCATTCACCTCTTCATACTGACGAGGAGCAAAAGGATCTGGCTTGGTGACGTCACAAGGAATGACCTCCTTTATAGCATCTCTGAGATGAGACTGGCGGGCTTCCCACGAGCCGCTGTACAAGAAAGTGATCAACATCTAAATATCTAATACCAGCCATAGCCGTGCCTTACGTGGTGCGGTAGAGTGGAACTCGTTGCCACTATGTACTTCATGGGTATGTTAACTGACTTGTCATCGTACCGAAACTGTTATCAGAGGTAAATACAAAGCAGTAGGACAAGTGCTTAGAGGATCAAAATAAGCTGGCAAACATAGTTTCATTGTTGAAAGCAGCCAGTTGTAGGATTGGGGATCAAAACGTGTTAGATTTCACCCGGAATAAAGGGGTGTGGTTTATATGTCCACCACGTCTGGACTTTGTGATGTTTAGTTATGCTCCAGATCTTGATCTATACCCCTTTATTCCGGACGAGGCTCCTCGCTTTTTATATCCACCTTTGTACCTAGCGAACATAACGCCATTATTTGCGCTGAACCCAACAAGACAGCAAACAGTTAGCCAGATAGCATACCTATCTTCCTCCAGACCAGCTACGAACTTTAAAAAGGGGGACCAGTCGTGCATATCCGGGTCCTTCTTCATCCATTTCTCAATCTCGGCTCGGTTATTCTGGAACGAAAGCGCACATGTTGGCACAATCATGATCATGCTATGAAACAATGTGACGTTTCTTTAAGCAACTGACAACAAAATTATTCGTACCCTTCGTAATTGTAAGGGTATGAAAATGTTTTCTTAACTGTACACATACTCAAGAAAGTGTAAGCTTTCACTTCCTAAATATCAATGCTGCGATAACTATTTGGAGGAAAACTCATTTGGACAGCAGGAAGTGATGTTTTCAAGTTTTTCCGTTGGATATTCAACACGACCGAGCCAGGCAGGCCCGGTCGTTATTGAAAATATATATGTGTCTGTACGGGCGTAGATGGTCTGGTATCTAAGTTGGTGGTTTCCCGGATGCGCCCCTGGGCAGGTTTGAGTAAATTGTCAGTAAGAAGGGAGTTTTAATTACGTACCTTTGGGCAATGCAGGCTAGCTGCAGAGGTCACTAGTAAACGTACCTGAGTGTACTCTGCGCAGACGATCTCTGTGCAGAGCCTACTGGCACTGATCAGCTGATAGATGGTCGGACCAGTCCCAACATCGAGGAGGCGACTCCCTGGGTTTATTCGACCTACACAGCATTTGGAATGCAATGGTGATGATGAAAAACCTGGACAGGGGTTGACTCACTTTCGACCATACCAGGTCCTAGGAACTAACATCTAAACATACCAATAGACTACAAATTCCTGTGAACAAATTCCTGTACAATTCTTATACTATACACAATACTATACCATCTGCGTCGCCAAAAATTAAACAGGTCGGAGGACTGTACATGATCATTTTCATACCGCAAAGCATGACATTATAAACACGACGTGACAATACAAGTATCCCATAGAACTGGGAAAAATCAAGTCTCACCAGAGTTGAAAATCTCGTGAAATTCTTTTAGAAGCAGTGTGTCGAATTCTCCTTCTTCGGTACCTTCTGTCGTGGCAAAATACTCCGTCAAATACGCCTTTGCGCCAAACGTTTTGTGATAGTCCGTGCCCTTTTGGATCGGTGCGGCCATTTTCCAACTTCACGCCTACAATCTAACTTTGAACTTAGGTCCCTGATACTGTTGTCAAGAGCATGTTTGTCTACAGAGCACTGTGTTGGTACACAGGTATGGTCTGTTTGACATACATGCAAGCCAGCGAAATTTTTATTGCCCCAGGTATTTCTGAATTGGCATTTTCGAGTAGGTTTGGCCAGAACTCTGATCATGGTGAATGCTTACGGAAGTGGTAGCTGGGTGAGGGGATTTGTAGCACAAAAGGGGTGCGTTTTGGATTGATTTCTGTGACATAGAAAATCAGATGTTTGGTTGGTGGTTATTTTTGTCTAGAAGTAGCAGCTAGACCAGAGTAGTTCCACAATGAATTGTGACAGTAGTTCTACCGTTTGTTAGATGAAGGTATGTTTAGGTGTTTTGAAGACTTTATGTTGGTTTCCCCACCCGCCCATATAACGTGATAGTTGAGACCATCACAATTCACCGCCCATTTAGAGCTTGTCTAACCAGATCTGAGAAACAAAAGCCGGCTGCCATTTGCACCACATGAAACCTCCCGCATTGTTTATATCATTTGTGTTTGTACTCAAGGTGTTGGTCTCGAGTCCCAGTAGTCAAGCCCTGAGTGCGACACCTGGTAGGTAATGTCACCATCAAACTAGACAAGGCTGTTATAATGGTTTGATATGTACGTGAGTTTCTTTACTGATTATAGGTCTCACCATACGTTGTTTACAAGCTAGACACATGCGAGACCATGTGACCTCATGTGGGAACAAAGCTTATCTATGAATGTCAAAACAGCGACATATATTCCTTCTGCTCATCTCTCCTGTTTCGACACAGATGGACTTTTCTGTCAATATAGTAAATCATGCTTAACAAGATCATACCTCCGTGAAATATGTAGTTTTTTTAAAGATTTCTTGACAAAATAGAGCACAACCATGTCTTTTTCACACATTACATTCTCCACCCTGATTCCTGACTTTGGGCCATGAGCCAATCATTCACTTAAGGCTCCTGACAGAGCTAATATATATAACGTTATATATATGGGCATTCTGGCAGGAATCATCACATCTGTCTTGTAAGAGACGCCATCTTTTGTCAGTTATTTTTCAAACGTCAAGCCCAGGTAACGTCCCGCGAATAGAATCAGTATTCGTTGACCTTTACGGTTGTTGAATTCCTTCACAACAGATAGCGTCAATACGACACAAAGGTGTATTTACACACCGGTGTGAACGGGTTTTTCTTCATTCGAAGTGATCTCGTTACCAAACTTCAAAATATAAACTTCATTACCGATAGCAAAATCGCTTCCTCGAGCGTGGCACCAGAATTACTTCCTCGAGTGTGGCACATATTTCTTGGCCAACATCATTCTAAACGGCTGCGCCTACACCTTGGTAGTTAGCGGAAATAGCCGCCTAGCCTATTCTGGGAAACGACAGGAAACATTTATTTGCCCATCCTCAGTGGGAAATCATTGCCGTGGACAAGACGACGAGGAGCTGTCCAGCTTCCTTAAGCTCAGAATTAATCATTTATCTGTACGAGAAGACCGGCTGTCCACATAAAAATGAAACCTCCCGTCTTGCTATTAGCTGCGCTCGTACTCAAGGTGATGATATTGAGTCCCAGCGGCCAAGCTCAAACAACCGGTAGGTCAGACAAGGATGTAATAATGGTTTGATAGTCATGTTCTATACTGCCATATGTATCGTCATGCGTTGTTTACAAGGTAGACACATGTGAGTTCACGTGGGAACAAAGTTTAGCTAGTCACAATTCAGTATTAACAAATGACACAAATTACTTCTTCTGCTCTTTTCTTCTGTTTTGACACAGATTAACATTCCTGATAATATGAACACTTTAGAAAGTAATAATAAACAAGAAATTTAATATCTCATACCTTCTTGAAATATGTGGAGTATCTTTTTATAAATTTCTTGAAGCACAACCATGTCAATTTCCCACTTAACATTGTTCACTCGGGTTCCTGACTTTGGGCCATATGGTATGAGTCAACGTTCACTTCCTGCCAGACTCTCATGCCAAACATATTGGACGCAGGCCAGCTCAACCTTGGCATCTTGCCAGTCTTTGGTTACAACTCATCCCGGGAACAAACTTGGGCCCGGCCGGGTCAGCAGGAACAAGCCTGAACACACACCAAGACAAACAAACAGATAGAACGAAGGTAATACCTTAGTTATCCGGAGGTAGTGACAGATATTTTGTCATCTGCGTATTCTCCAGGCCAACAGAAAGGTTTTTACTCAACCTGCCCTCTCATTCACATGGTTTTGATACTAAACATGATGGTATTAGAAAATTTCCTCTTTTTTTTGTCACAACAGACCCGGTGGAACATTTCCAGCCACTCCGGAAAACGACCTTTCCAACAGTCAACCCAACGTCTATTTCGGGTAGTTTTACCATAAACAAATGTGCGGCAGCTTGCCTTAATTACACTTCCTGTCGGGCCTTTCGATGGCTGCGTGGAATACTTTTCTCCAACACTTGCAACCTGTACAAAATGGTCGAAACGCCCATAAGTGCCAGCGACAGTGACTTGTACTTCAAGTTTCTCCCAACCACCATGCCGACACCCACACAATCAACGCAACCGTCAACAACTCAAGCGCCAACACAATCAACGCAACCGACAACTACTCAAGGTAAGAAAGGCGGTAGGTCTCAAGTCAGGGCCAAGAAGAATTAAACTAAATAACAGCAGTACCGTTGAAAAACGCAAGGTGAACCATTTTCGAACTTGACCTTCCTTTGCACAACCACTACACGCCTACCAAAAATCATAAAGATTCATTGAAGCTTTCTTGAGTTATGCTCTTGACATACATACAGACCCACGCAACAGATGTCTCAACCGAAAACATAATCTTCTCCGAGTACTACTACTCGGCGAAGATAATAATGTATGTGCTAGAGAGGATTTGTATGATGCTTGTTCAGTTGGTTGAAAGTTTTGCATAGTCTATATTTGCAGTTTGTAGAGTATGATATATATACTACAATGTGCAAGTAGCCGTCATCTTTGACTTGTTAGTAGAGCTGACCGGTGGCTAAAAGTTGCGCGTGATTCATCAGAAGTTGAACCAGACGACGGATGTTCGATGCGTCATTTTTGGCGCGCGGGTTGCGTGCATGTTTGTTTGTGCAGTTTCGTGTTCATTTTTACTTGTAATATCTATTTATCTATCTATCATACTAATTATCATTTCTGTATATCGATCCTTAACAGAGATCAATGTTATTTAGCATACCTTCGGATTACATGTTATCTAAGAAACTTTTCGAATTCCTTTACCCCTCCCTCCCTTTTCCTATAGCAAAGTGCGCGTCCGCTGCTTATGTGGGACCTGGGGTTTTGGCGGGTGTTGCCATAGCGACCACAGTCGCCGGTTTCGTTCTTGGAGCGTTAACAAGCCAGCTGATACAGTGGTATCGTTCTCAGGCGAAGGGGAAAAGAAACTCTAGGCAAGCTGATTTGGAAGGTAAAAACGAATGATTTGTTGGTGTGCTTCCATATTATGAGAAGCGAATAGCCCATTTCGCATTTTCGAGGGTTTAATTCCAACATGACTTACCTTTTGGTAAATATCTTCAGGTCAAAAGTTATTTGCATTGTTCAAGGAGGTTATAGGCATCGTTGTCTTTACCTGTAGTATCAATTAAGGATTTAGTTTCAGATTACGCTGTCTATGCTATGCCATTTAATAACTTACGAAAAAAAAGTGTAACAGAACGCATGTGGTCTTCACAATTTTGCAGAAGAACCCCTCGATGAAGGGCATTTACTACCACTACCACTTCCGCGTACTGACCAAACAGAAGGTTCCCATGTCCACTACGATGTTCCAGCAGAAGGCGTGCCTGTTCGTCGCCGGTCGAGTGGACTTTACCAGGAACTTCAGCCGGTCCAGTACCACGGCTTGGTTCACGAGTCGGATGGAGACCAGTCCGCATCACCTTGTAAGAGACGTATCTTTCGTCAGTTCAGTTATTTTGACAACATCTACCACTTTCCTTTTGCAGATGCACAGACTTTGTGCTGCGTACCTAAACTACTGTTCGGGTTCAGGTCCGGATTCAAGTCCAGAGCGAGGTTCAGGTCGGGACTTGTAAGTCTGGACCTGAACCCATTGCATATAAAGCTTTGTTGCATTGGCTATCCCTTCTCGATTGTGCAACATACATGATGAAACGTTACAAGCCTGTACAGCACAGTCTAGCTACGTACCAACATGTATTTTCTGTTTTCATAGATGAGGATGGCGATGATGGGGAGTATGTAGAACCAGAACTGTCCCTTGCAAGGGAAGATTCAGATCCAACCGGAAACTACGAGTCTGTAGACGACAGTTATCTTGAACTTCAACCATAACCGGAAAGGGACTCCGTTTCCTTGCCTGATATATGTTTTAATTCTCATTGCTGTATTACTTTCAAGCTCAACACATACACGAGAAACAAGCAAGTAAACTTCGACATACATAGTGCAAATAGTGCAGAATCAAGCAGAGTATTCCATATTGTCTATATATGTAATGTCTAGATTTTGATTTTCAATAGTACATATTTGTATTGTATTTTAGCTAGTTCCTATGTGCAGAGTGTAACGGTTGTCACATTTTATAGATTCGGTTGAACTTTTCTGTGGGACCAAGGATTTTCAATCCTTATAATTAAGATGATACATAAAAGTTAATAACGTAGATCTATTCTGAGTTATATGGTAATATTGCGAGCATTGTAGTGTGTGGAGGAAGCAATCATCGGGCAAATATGAATTATCATTTCATTTTTTTTTACATCATACGTAACTCCGTGAATAGTTTCATCAGGTTGGTAAGTCACTGAAGAAAAAGACTCTTTTTTTCACAACCAAGGGATTTATTCAACCGACGTTTCGGTGACCCTCTGTCACCTTCTTCAAGGCAATTCTGACTGGTTTGCGTTTGCATCTCATTAATATGTATAAGCAGCAACACCTGTGCTGTATTGCTATGTGAACCAGTCAGAATTGCCTTGAAGAAGGTGACAGAGGGTCACCGAAACGTCGGTTGAATAAATCCCTTGGTTGTGAAAAAAAGAGTCTTTTTCTTCATCATACGTAACTATTCGGTTCTGTTTGACTACAGCAAGTATTCACGTCATGCATTTCGTAAAGATATAAGACAGATACAATTGATTAGCTTTGATATGATGCATAATATTTCAAACAACAGCAAAGCATTTTATCGCTCAGAATTCTACACCGAAGTTTCAAATATTAAAACGACGGTACAAGCGCTTGAAGTCAAATACGGCCCAATACTTGCAGTACATTACGAATTTCAGCAAGAAATCAGTGATTCCGAGTATGAACAGTCCGCGTTCTACAGTTAGCTCTTCGTCAACGCAGATATCGTCCCATTTCATTCGCAGCGACACGGCCATCACTATGACCTGGGACGTAAGTGCGACTTGTTTGATTGATCTAATCTTTCTACACAGCTGTCTTGCTTCGTCAATGACAGCGTCACTTCTCCGGTCAAAGTCAATTCGATCGGGTTCTGTTTCTGTTTCTAACTGCTTGTTCTCGAGGGCTAGTTCATAGATGCGCAATATAATGCTGGATATGTTGAAGGTCACGAGCATTGGGATAACCAGGAGCAGTGAGGTGGGACAATGAAGAGCCTCATACCAGTCTCCCGTCCCGACATACGCCTTGACACACAGCTTTGCCAGAAAGTCCGTAACAAGCACAAGAATTATGGCAAACTCGATGTTTGCGGAGAGCGCCACAAGGCCAGAGCCCAAGCTTGTATCATTGGTGTAACGATAAGGTAGATACGGGAAGCAGTGCTGTTTGAAGAATTTTGTGACGAAGCTTGCGTCTTGCTCCTTTGCTGAGTTGTCATCGTCACTCATTCCACAGTCAGATTCTGTGCCTGTTGAAAGTAGAAATGATGGTGCTTTACAGCTCCGTTTACAGAAACAGGCAAGTGGAAAAGGCCATGTATTACCAAAAAAAATGTATATCATCTTAATTTTTGTAAGACGTGGACATTGAGACTGGATAATAGAGGGAATAACTCCCTGCAAAAATGCACGGCAGATACTAAACGTCCACCCCTTCACGTTTCACAAACACAAAATGACTACAAGTTTAACGAATTCGTACACTGCGTTATGTACATGTGGCACACTGAACCCGATCTCCAACCAGAAGTGGTGCGCGTTTTTCTGTAAACATAAACAAAGACTACATGGGCGCTGAAAACGCCTGAGATGATACATATGAAGCCTCATACACCAATGTTATTCGTCCATATCTGGCCACGTTGTAGAATATTTAGTCAATGACAGCTTCTTAACAATGGTGATAGTTATAAGCTAAGGAAGCTATTCGAATTTCCCCCCTTCCACTAACTATACTCACGTTTACGTTGCACGTCCATTGTTGTGATAGCCTGGTTGGATCTCTGTGGAGGTCAAATGCGAGGACTGCAATGAAATAGTAGTATGGATTCAAAGATTGGTTGTTGACTGATAAAATTCGAAGTGGTATGATATCAGAGCAAGACATGTCCAAACACACAGAGGACAAAATCTTTGAATTGTTGATTTGTCCAGCATAACTAAGGTGGGAAACGGGCTGTGTACCTACCGACGGTTGAAGTTCACGGACCCAACGACAAAAATCTCCGTCGCCCTCCCTACCTGTGCACTTCCCTTGCTGTAAATATTGTCATGGCAAACACAAGATACCGCCTGAGGGTGATCAGTTACAATGACACAGACCAACGCAAAGCTATTCTCACAAGAGCCAATCTGTTGGCATGCCAACGTGCAGGCCGCGTCTCTTTGTTTTGTTCGCCGTCTCGAAGATTTCCCCCACCTTAAATACAGTAAAATGTGAACTTTGCGGACATTCTACTTACATTGGATCCGTGTGCGAAGTGTATGCATCACCGCTAAACGTCACGTCATATGTTAAGTCTTTGAAAGACGCAAATGATATGCCAAATACAGCACAGTTAACGATGCGTGCAGGCGCCGTGTTTACCCAGAAAATCCAGGTAACGTCCGGTGAATAGAAGCAGTGTTTTGACCTTTACAACAGTTATGGTCGATAAGACATAAAGGTATGTTGACACACCTGTGTGTAAGGGCCTTTTAAAAGTTATGTTGTTGCCAAACTGCCAAATATGGGCCTCGCTACCGATGTTGTTGCCTGACTTGAATGGTCCACTGCCGTTGACAAATGTTTTCCGTGTTGGTCTGCGGACATTTTTACTGATCAGTGCAGGGTTTGTTTTTCTCTTGCACTTGATCCCAGCTGTCGTCTGCAAGGTAGATTTCACGCATTTGTCGACAACTGAGAATACATTGAAGAGGGAACGTTTAGTGCTACGGCGTAAATGGAAGCCACAGGTATGATATCACACTTGGAATGAACCGTTTGCGTGCACTGTTGATGACTCAACTAGCGGCGTGCTAAATCACTGTCTGCTCAAGGACGCCATAACCTGTAGTACTGTAGTGGGTATTGGTCAACAACAGCAACACTACCACGGTCATGATTCACCGCGTTTGAATCGTTGGTCTTGAAAACTGCACCGTGATATAAAGTAGCATGGAAGAGAAGCATAGAACAATTTTAATAAGATCTCGTGATGAGATAGTGCGTGACCTACGCGTTGGCGACGTTATCAACCCACTGATAGCAAAGGGAATCATAACGATTTCACAAAAGGATGTAATAATGGAGCAACGTGCTAGAGAAAAACAGACTGTGGAACTCATTGACATTCTACCATCAAGAGGACGACAAGCGTTTCAAGTCTTCTGCAAAGTACTTAGAAAAGACTATCCTGACCTGGCAGATAAACTTGAAGGTATGAAAAGAATTTGTACTGTATATGTATATTGATAGCCTATCAGGAAAAGTGAATGTTCGGACGACGCAACGAATTAAGTGCATTTTGCATTATTCTACACCCTGCGATATAATCACAGAAAAAAAATGTTTCTTGCCTCCCTCTCGCAAGCACATATCTGTATGATCATTACTACAAATAAAGGGAAAGACTGCTGTTAAGTGATAAACGCAGACTATTGAGAACGTCATAACAAATTAAAGATGATTAAGGTTCTATCCATTCGTTGGTAGCCATTTGTCACGGTATAATCATACCTGTAAGGCATAGTCCGGTCAATTTTGAACCAATTACGGAGACAATCACAAATCTAAAACGTTCTGAAAAACCTTGCCGATTGTAATGATACTCCCGTCTCTCATAGCAATCTATATATAGCTAGCGGTATATATATCTATTTTCTTTTAAAGCTGCTGCGAGCTCAGAAAGAGTCCAGCCAGTGGAGTTGGAAGTAAGTATTGGCACTACAGTGCTTTATTACTAAACGACTGTTGTATATAAATATACGCTGATTATTGTCAAACCGAAAATAGAATCTTGCGTTTCTTTCTTTCTCTGCCTGGAGCAATTTGCCATTTTAAACACTCTTCGATTTGCCTTACCTGGCTTTGCCTTGATGGCTTCTTTACTTTTACTCTCAGGAGGCAGCTGATCCCGTGTCGTCGTCTGATGAGAGTTCTGATGACGAACCCCCACCTGATGATAGGAAAGGTGGGAAGTGCTTTTAAATTTACTCGTACCATCAATGACGCAAACGCTTCAAACATGTACATATAAAGTGATAAATGTCGGTACATCTGCATGGTTATTGATTCTTATGATTATTTCATACTGTATCACTGTGTATCGTCTCTAATATATATTGTTATGAATATTGTATTTGTAGGTTATGTACTAGGTTAATGCACGCTGTAGTTTAAGTTGTACGCTCGTCTGAATTTTTGTGGGTCAGCCGTTATCAGACAGAGCTGCCATTACTGACCCAGTATAATGCCTTGTCACATTGCTACTAAATACAGTACAATACAAATGACACAGTGTCATATTCTTTGTTTTGTCTTTTAGTCTTATCTCTGACCGTCTACATTCGCTTGTTTTAGTGCTGCCATTCTGGGACCAGCTAACCGTCTACATGGGCTACAGACCGGCTAAGGACGCCACCTTGGTCACAGGTCTCATCAGCCTGCTTACCACTGTAGAACGGGCTCTTCTGGTATGTCTCGTCGCCATTGACATCGTCAACTGGGTTCACACCGAGCGGTGTAGTCTCGAGGGAATACTGAAGAGTATCGTACTGCCACTTATTCTGCATCCAAACCACAACTTCCTACTGTTTCCGGTTCTGGCATCCTGGTTCATCGCAGAGAAGCTGGACTATCTTCGAGATGTAACAAAGTTTATCAAAAAGACTAAAGATGCTCTGAGGGAAGGACAAAGCAGAGGTGAGCGCGTGAATGAAAGAAGCCCAACTCGGACGTATTCTATTGATTAATTAACAGTGAAACCTAGCACTGATTGTAGAACGAAATATCATGCATATGCTGATTGACATAGCATACAGCAGCAAACGACGACAATCATATGCAATGGCTGGTGGCAAAAGAGGATCATAATGGGGGGATCTAGATCCCCTTTTGTCTACTTGCACCATCGGTTTCGCTACATCAGATTTGTCTAAAATGGCATGTCCCTATTTCATCAGACGCTAGTAACGTTACCCCTCACTTCTATAACATCGCTTATTGTTCACAAACAGCAAATGCAATTCATTTTCTATATCATTTTGCACCTTAGCACATATGCTTTCTGTCCTTGTGCATCCCCAATGCTAGGATATGAAATCTTACCAAATAGATTAGTTACATTTCCATATTATGCTCCAAAATTCAAATTGAAATGTTAGCGATTGGTAATGTATGAAGATACATGTAACAAATCGTAAGCATTATTTCTGCTTCCCAGGGACAACAAGAAGAGAACTTCGAAAAAAAGAGGAGCTTCAGCGTCGGTATATGAAATCTGTGGCAGACGCACTCTTACTATTGGTCTTCCTTCAGACGCTGGCGTTATTTCACGCTTATTATGAACATGTCTACATTGGAATGCAATTCAGAATCAACATCTCGGACGAGGCAAATGTTAATGGAGCATTGTTTTGTGTCGGGTTGTTTGATGTACTCGTAAAAGTGTTCGTCTATGTCCGGTACTATCATGGAAGGAGGCCTGAAATGTTGCTGGAACGGTTTGACGTGCGCTAGCCTAGAAGACGCTAACGTAATGTGCGCTGTCGTTATCTCTCTGAATATTGTCACTTCGTTTTCCATTTAAAATGTTCTCGACTTCTCTGTTGTCAGTGTTGAGGATCAAATGTTAATGATATGAAAGTGAAGCCACGGGTGTGCTTTGCTTTCCAATTACAATTATATTGAGATTAAAGAATTACATTGAAATTGACGTTGTCGTTTGTGTCAGTTCAGGTCAATACAGCAAAGGTTGGTCCCGTATGATAACTGTATGTATGATGTAATGTTGAATTTGTATGTTACCAACCGTTATTTTTGATCAGTGCGTATTTGCCATTGAGTGTTACTGAGTAACACTCAATGGCAAATAACTTACTGTGCTATTCTATTAACTTACTGTGTCTATTCGAGTAGACCTGTGCTATTCTATTGACTTACTGTGTCTATTCGAGTAGACCTGTGTTATTCTATTGACTTACTGTGTCTATTCGAGTAGACCTGTGCTATTCTATTGACTTACTGTGTCTATTCGAGTAGACCAAACTTTCCACTTTTTACTGTGCAGTGCATACGTGCAGTAAAAAGTGGGAAGTTTGGTCTATCCGAATTGTGAAGTTGAGAGGAAAAAATTACGTTACACTTACACCAGACATGCATTTCAAGGTCAGTTGGAAGAATGTCCATGAAAATCCCTGTAAATATTTTCTCAGCTATGTTTGTCCGTGTACGTTCCACAGGTACAGATACAGATATTTCAGCAGTAAAAGTTCTGGTTTTTAATCTCATAGGTTAGTTTACACATCGTTAGGCTGACCATAGCCTTGGTGCTGAAGCAAAATCTCATACATTGACAATAACGCCACCGTGCGGAAAATTGTAGTTCGACAGGTAATCGCAAGGTCACTACGCTTGCGCAGCGATTCACCTTCCGCCATATTGGATTCGGAGCCAGGCGCAAGATGCAGACTTGGTGTCGTCTGTCGTCTCAAGTAGCCAGAGTAAGACAAGTATTTGCTTATTCCTAGTGTCTGCTAGATATTTCAGAACGAAGGAAGCAGCGGCGTTAAGTTTTGTCAGTGTGGGGTGCATAATTTCAAGGAAATAGTTTCATCCCCTAACGTGACGTAACTTTCCAGCATGAAGCCCCCCTCCCCCTTCCTGGACGTTCACTAAGTTCAATGTCATGGGATCGAACAGAAGATAACACTGTAACTTGTAACCTTACCACCCTCCATTTCGTCACTAAATTAGTCAAGAGAATTCCAAGTCCCTGCAATACATGTCATTGTATGTCATTCGTAACTGGCGTTTTGATAATTAACGATTCAGAGAATTTCTGTGTAAACAGGAACGTGCCACTGGTCACGCACGTTGCATCATAATCAAATTGTCCTTTAATTACAAGAATTGGCAATTAGAAAGAGCCGAATGACGGAACTGTATGAAATTTGTATTTATTCGATTGGCATTCCACGAAATGGTCAAAGTTTCAGACAAGGAAGTCAACACAGTCCTTATGTCATGTCAAACATGATTTGCCAACTCTAACTGAACATGTGGTTACGTTCTATCTTATGTGATTCAGTGCCAGATGTTTAATCAGAGCCATTTCCTAAACAATCATGAAAAAGGCATACTTTTATCAAACACTATGAGTAAGTGTGGGAGTTCTGTTCTTTGCTATATCTGTGCACCTTTGTATTTCCCTCCATCTAACGTACTAAGTTCCTTGCTTTTCTAGGTGCTGAGAGTGTCTGGTGTTCACCAGAGGGGACCGGCCATTACTGTAGCAGGATGCAGGCACTACTCTGATGCAGCAGGTAGGTACAACAGTACACTGCCACATGCTATAGTTGACGTAGATATATGTTTGTTATTTAAAATCCTTCACTGTGACACACAACAATTTTGGGTGTATAGGGGTGGAACCTGTCTCCGTTTCTATAGCTAGTCCACTGGTAGTGGGGTGTGTTCGAATCCCATACTCTTTCTCCCATACTTTTCAAGTGCTGAGTGCTAAGCAGAGAAAGCAGAATACCAATTTAAGTCTTTGGACCTGGCTGGGGTTTGAAACCCCGACCTTCTAAATGCAAGGCGAACAGTCAAATAATCTTTGGTTCAGTCAGTTAAAAATGTATTTGGGAATATCTTCTCTATGTGGATCCGGATGTATTCATATCCTTTTTCTCAATCAGTGATCACCTAATGCCTTGTTTTCTTGCTTTGTACTAGTTTGTAGTACAGTAGTTTTGAGTCAGCTATACTTATTACTAATTATTCCATATTGCTAGATGTGATAATGTAACTGTCTTATGTTTTCCTGTACAGAGGCAGACCTGGTGGTTATAGGCTCAGGTCCAGGCGGCTATGTTGCAGCCATTAAAGCTGCCCAGTTGGGCATGAAGGTTAGGCTGTTTATTATTGTTGTACAGCAACATTGATACTAGTCTTACATAAATTGTAACAGTTCAGAAAATCATATTCACTTTTCTCAATTTGTGTATGAGTCATTATATAGCCTGTACAAAATCACTGCCAAGTATTTGACCATTGTATCTCTTACTCTAAAATCAAATATAATTTGATCACATTTGATATTGTATTGGATGGCCATTACTTCAGAATGCTCAAGTTCTTGTTGTTCTTTCCAGACTGTCTGTGTAGAAAAGAATGCAACCCTGGGTGGGACCTGTCTCAATGTAGGCTGTATACCATCTAAGGTGAGTTTGATCTCCAACCGCTCTTAATCTGAGCTTGTAAGCAACATTTTACAGGTTTTTTTTTTAGGATAGGAAAATATTGTGAGGGGGAGCACTGGGAGGAAGCAGAGCGACGAAGCGAAGGGGTGGTGTGGAAGGGGAATTTTAGAGAATGAATTTTAGAGAATCCTTAGTGAACATGGGGCATTCTAAGGCTTCCTGAGGGCAAGATTACTGTCAGACAGGTCACAGTTGAAAACTGTAGCCACATGTGACCCAGTAGCATCGCTAGTCAATCAGAATGTTATGCTTGTAATGTAGGACCTGCTCCCCAGAGTAACGGGCACATGGTCAAGGCATGGGGACGCAGAGCCCCTGTTCCCCTGTTGAGATTAAGTTTTACACAGTGAATTATCACATCAACAGTGTATACGTACTAGCCTCATGAGAAAGATAAAGTTTTATGCAGTGAATTATCACATCAACAGTGTATACGTACTAGTCTCATGAGAAAGATAAAGTTTTATGCAGTGAATTATCACATCAACAGTGTATATGTACTAGCCTCATGAGAAATAACACTACATGTCCATCATATACCAGTAGTCACAATTTTCAGTACCAAGGACAGTGGTTGACTGGTTGTACTAGTATGATAGTTTACCTATAAAAGTTAGTCAGATCTTAAACACATTTCAAGACATTGTTGTATACACATGATGTTTGTATTATGAAAACAAATCTGATTTAACGTCTTGATATATTTTATCTGTATTGACCAGGCCTTATTGAACAACTCCCACCTGTATCACATGGCTCATGGCAAGGACTTTGCAAGCAGGGGGATTGAATGTAAGTAGTTTTAGCCATTGCTCCATCTGTGTGAAATATAATAAACTACACATATGGAAAAAGAGATGCAGTATGCTGAAAGATTTGTATGCTGTTTTTAAAAGCGCACCTTTTTGATGTCAAATGTTGTAACATTGAATTAACATTGAATGTTAAAATGTTTCATTTGAGCAAATATGTTGCAGAAAATGTACTTTTGCTTGTAGATATGGTTTCAGTAAACTGTCAACCGTCTGGTTTCCACACTTTTTTTATCTAATCTTTAGACTTAGTTGAAGAATTTCCATCCGTAAAGGCAATGTGAGGAGTAGAATTGATGGAAAACTGTTTGAAATGTCTGTTGTTCATATATGTTGACTTATCTAACACTTATCTAATTGTTCACAAACTCTGTCCAGTTGATGGTATCAAGTTGAACCTGGAACAGATGATGTCCCAGAAGTCTGGAGCTGTGAAGGCTTTGACAGGGGGCATAGCACATCTCTTCAAACAGAACAAGGTAGGAGGGACTGCATGTTTTTTTTCTACTTAAAAAAGTCTAATAATCTACTAATTATCTGCAGTTATTAGAAAATTAATGTTTTTGCCTGATTTAAAAAAGTTTCTAATAACTACAGACAATTAGTAGATATCAAGATGTATGAACCTACCTTTTTGTAGCTTTATGCACATGCAAAACATAGCAGTGGTATGTACCAAAGTGCTGTATTTAGTAAAAAAAAATGATACTAGGGGCAATAAAAGGTGATGACATCATCCATATGGTCCCCAAAATCATCTTTCGAATTCTTTCATGCCCAGCTATCAATATTCAGTACAATTACAGTTCTTGCTTAAGTCATTAATGTGAAAACAATGGAATGCCAATTTAGCCAGGGTAGAAACCTTATTAAGTATGGAGGATAATTCTCCACAGAATTGCCTTTTCTTACTTGTTTGCTTGGCTTAGACCTGTAGAAATGCCGCTGTCAAGGAAAGAGGCTAAACTTGACAATTCTCTTTTACATGGTTTTCTCTGCCCCAGGTTACACATTTGGCTGGTCATGGGAAGATCACCGGTCAGAATGAGGTCACTGTCCTGAAGGCCGACGGAGGTCAAGATGTGGTCAAGACGAAGAACATCATGATAGCCACAGGGTCTGAAGTCACACCCTTCCCTGGCATTGAGGTGAGGGGCATGAGAAATACTGTTTGCAGAAGTTGTAGAATGAAAAGGATTGTCAAAATCCGTCAAAAAGTGTTTAAATTTTGAGTCATACTTGAAGAAATACCACACATGTGCTTTCAAAAGCAATTTCAAAATATGGAAGTATGTTGGCAACTTTTACCAGGAGAAACAAATAATTCTATGTGTGATATCTTACTTGAGTTGTGTACTCATACCAGATGTGAATGGTGTACTGTGAATCTTGAAACTTTCGTGGAGGTTTTATTTTTGTGGAGAGGTCACCTCAAAATCATGACACCATGAATATGTCTCTAATTTATGACTTCTGTACTACACAATTGTTTCAACCACAAATTTAAAACACCTTAAAAATCTCCCTTTCTCTTCACTGCAAATGTAAATGGACTTACTATTTATTATCGGAAGTTTCCCAAGGCCTTACTAAGCTGTGTGATGTTGTTTTAGATTGACGAGGAGTCTATTGTGTCGTCCACCGGTGCCCTGAGCCTCAAGTCTGTCCCTGAGAGGATGATTCAGATTGGTGCTGGTGTCATCGGTGTCGAGCTGGTAGGTACCGAGCGGTGTTGAGCTACTTTCATCATCCTATAAATCTATGCTAAGTCAAGGATAATGGTCTGTAGATTATGGATTTAGAAATGAAAAAAGTAGAAAATCCAACACAAACAGGTTTGAAAAGTGCTTGTTGTCAGTGAAAACCTTATCATTAAAAGATTGTTTTTGAAGACGAAGCATTGTTGTAGTGACTGTGACTTTTCATCTTGTTCCCAGGGTTCTGTGTGGAGTCGGTTAGGGTCAAAGGTGACTGCTGTGGAGTTCCTGGGTCATGTTGGAGGGATGGGCATTGACATGGAGATCTCGTAAGTTACTCCCAGTTGCTGCTTCTGTCTTTGTGTTAAGCTGAGAAGTTTGTTCGTGAATACTTTCATCAAGTTGGTAAGACTTTTTGTACACAACCAATGTTTCAGTGACTGTCCTCAGTGAATACATCTATAAGTGGCTACACCAATGGTGCAATGTTATCCAGTCAGAATTTCTCTGAGGAAGGTGATAGGAAGGTGACAGACGGTCATCAAAACATTAATTGTTGGAATGAAACACTTGGATGTGTACAAATAGTCTTTTTATTCAATTAGACATTTGTTTTTTTGTTAAAGTTAAGGTGAACAATGCGAATTCAATTTTTTTGTATTTGTACTAACCATGTTCAAATCTAGTTCAGTGTTGTAGAAAGTTGATTGTTTTATTTTCGACTGAAGTTGAATTTTTGTTGTTGATGACCACACAGAAAGGGTTTCCAGAGAATCTTGAAGAAGCAAGGCATGGACTTCAAGCTCAACACCAAGGTCGTCAGTGCCTCAAAGAGAGCTGATGGTGTCGTAGAAGTCAAGTAAGGTCAACATATACTCATGATAATGTAGTCAATCAACAACAAAGTACCTCATTTTGACATGACCTATTTCTATACAAAATATTAACAAATTAGCAATTATTAACATACAAATGAGCAAGACTCAGCCTTCTGAGGTTCTACATGTATGGACATGACTGTTAAGTGACTTAAAGAAAATCTTTTCCATGTGATCACATATGTCTGGCTCTGTTATATGATGACAGCTTTTTTACTTAATGGTTTGGATTTACCGGTATGTTCTTTTTTTCAGGGTTGAATCTGTGAAGGGAGACAAGGAAGAAACAGTAAGTGTTCTGGGTTTCCTTTTCTTTTTTTGTGTTTTCATTTTCTGTTCCCAAAAGCCATACTAGTGCATGTAGACTGTATTCCAGACAAGTAGGGAGAAACTGTTAGTAAAAAAAAATAGTATGTTAACTATATTGTAAAAACATTCATGATCTCTGTCAGAATCAGCACTACATCATCTGCAATATCCCCACAGAAGAGTGAATCCTAACCTTTTTGTACTGTGTATTTTCTGTTACAGCTTGAGTGTGATGTTCTGTTGGTGTGTATAGGCAGGAGGCCCTACACAACTAACCTGGGGCTTGAGGTAAGCACACTTGTTTACTTGATTGTACAGATAGTACAATAAGGCTTTCCTGCAATATCTAATACTGCGATTTCTACCATGCCTATTAGTGTGTGTTTGCAGTCATTACTTAGTTACTGACAGAAAATGAAAATGCTACATTAACTTCAGCAGTTGAGGGAAATGTGTTTCACTAAAGCAAAGCCCAGCTAATTTGCTGTCCATTGTGTAATCACTAAATATGATGCTTGTACCATTTAGTTCCACCAAATTAGAGTACTGTATTGGATATAATATCATTCCATTCTTGTAGGATCTTGGCATCCAACTTGACAACAGAGGTAGAATTCCTGTCAACTCCAGATTTCAATCATCTGTGCCCAGGTAAGGCTTGGTTACGACTGTCTTTTGTTTGACATGATGAATTAGAGGGCTAACTGCAGTATTTGTACTCAGGCAAAACTGCAAATGAAACAAGGAATCACAGATTTTTATGTTGATTTTTATAGTCTGTTTGTAGTCTTGCTGATTTTGCAATGTCACTATGACTTTTTGAAGAATGCTAAACAAATGTTATGTTCTCTCCTTTCACAGTGTTTTTGCCATTGGAGACTGCATTGCTGGACCTATGTTGGCCCACAAGGCAGAGGATGAAGGTGATCATTTCTGACAAAACTATGAAGATCTGCTTTACAAGATTTTATCACTGTTACAATTTTTGCATATTCAAAAAAACACAATTTCCCATCAATGGCTCATTTCTTTAACATGTATATCATGTTTATCTTATCACTAGATATTCACTGCAGCCTTTCTGTTCCTCTGTATGAAATGATTGTGTTTGTTATGCTGGTGTGCAGGTATCATCTGTGTGGAGGGAATAGCCGGAGGTGCTGTCCACATTGACTACAACTGTGTGCCCTCTGTCATCTACACCCACCCTGAGGTGGCCTGGGTTGGCAAGAGTGAGGAGATGCTCAAGGAAGAGGTTGGTCAACAAAAATCAGTCTCTGATTAACTTCTCCAAATTCTATTTATATGAAGTGTGTTTGCAAGTTCATGCCCGACGGCTAATAGCAAGGATAACGAAACATAGGAGACATACATGGGACAATGGACAGTGACTGACATTGTTGTAACCAGATACTATTCAAATACTAGTGTTGGCTGTATTTACAAGAAACTGATGTTACCAAAAGGTGTTGTTTTCTGTACTTGTATCTGTGATCGATGAAGAATGCTTTGATTTTTTCTGTCACTTGATGGTGTACATTTGTATCACCACTACCAGACAAGAATGTGAAACACCCTAACCACGTCTTGTATTATGACCCCAGGGAGTTCCTTACAAGGTTGGGAAGTTTCCCTTTGCAGCCAACAGCAGGGCCAAGTGTAACGGTTAGTATAGATAAGTATGGTCTTCCTTTTATGTGAAGTTGTACCCTTGATGTGGCTATATATACCTTGTGAGACACTCTATTTGCATCCTTTACTTGAGTGGTTCCATAACCTTACAGTCCTATAGCTGCATCTGAGACAATTACTGTTGTATTGAGGTCACCCTCACACTTCAGCCCCTGGTGCTGTGAAGAGAGAGTACTAGTAGTTTGGCCCTCCCAATAACAATAAGGGTATTTCTCCAGGACCCATCCCTCCATCCTGGGATGGAAATTTGCTTGTTCAAAGTTCACCCCACCCCATCCCCAAAATCTGAATTTTATGACATGAAATTGATGAAAATGTATTATCACAAGCCTAAAATGACAGATTTAACAAGGAAAATCAACAACCTTGGCTCCCAAACAATGAGAGGGACAGTAGTAGTAATTCATTGAGATACCCTCCAGGGTTCATTTTGTATATACTGCACATGCACATACATACACAAACACCAGTACACAGATATAAACAATTCCATGGTCAAAATACATACATATTACACACTCTAAACAGTCTAAAATCATTCATCTTTCACAATCTTGATAACCCTACCCACAAACTGCCTAAACACGCAACAAAACAAACGAAAACAAAATTTGAAACTGAAGACAGCCCTGAGATGTATCCATATTCCTTGTACAGTATATGTACACATAATGTACTAATGTATTGTGTCGTGCTTAATGTCCTCCCCAGCTGACACAGACGGTATGGTGAAGATCCTGTCCCATCAGGAGACAGACAGGATGCTGGGAGCCCACATCATGGGCCCGGGGGGCGGGGAGATGATCAACGAGGCTGCCCTGGCCATGGAGTATGGAGCTTCATGCGAGGACGTCGCTAGAGTCTGTCACGCACATCCGGTAGGTTCAGGAAACATTCACATTTTACCTGTTCATTTACGTTAATACAATCTTTATTGACAAAACAAAAGTACAGCGACTTTCCTAAGGTTTACAGTAACTACATTTAATTCAAATTGTCTGCATAGACTCTCAAACATATTCCAAAAGGTGACGTCAAAGTGCATCATAGTTTGCCAGTACCTGTCTTTGTCTATCATAGCTTAACCTTCAGCCTACTAAGCTAACTGCTTGGCACCAAATGTGTATTGGTTATGGGGTTAGGCATCAGGAAGAAGGTTAAACCATTTGCCTTTGGTGTTTTGTATGTGAGATTTGTGTATAGATACGCTCTCTTGGAAGCAGATATTAGACCTGATTCAATATGTTCCTTTTGACTGTTTGCAATATCTGTCGAGTGTCGTTTATAATGGACGTTAGATATAAGCTGTTTATTATGTATTACTAATTAGCATGTTGTACAATAACCTGTTTTTAACTTGAAATATTTGACCTCTTCCAGACGTGCTCAGAGGCCTTCAGAGAAGCCAACATGGCGGCCTACGCTGGGAAGCCCATCAACTTTTAAATGTATTTTTGTCCACACTGGAAACAAATATGAGAATATTGTAAATTACTCTGTGTGTGACAGACAGTCTATTTACTTTGTATTTTAGGTGCATGTACATGACTTTAGCTGCAGAACAAAGGGATGTTTATCATTTGTAAGTGATGTTGGGACACATGTACGATTGGTGTTGTTACACATGTAATTAAAGAACATGTTCTAGGATTTAGGATGACACAAAATGTAACACTGTTACAACATTATCTTTGTTTGGAAGATTTTGGATGTTTCCCCAGCATTGTGTTTGTAATGGTACATGCGTATGGAGAAATAAAGTTAGCTCTATAATTATAACATGTATATCATTGCCATCTGGTATTTCTTCACATCTTCCACCCTATGCCACTGAATTAATGTACATCAACTTTTGATATACCTGGTATCTTGTTTCAGTTTAAAGAGTAAAAATGAATGTTAGTCCCGGCGTATTTTCAATGTCTTTGAAACAAATATTTGAGGTTATTCTAACTAACAGGCAAAAGAAGAAAAATTGACTCACATGAAATAGAATGTTGCTTTAGACAACTTGGTGCATATGATTTTGTGAAGATTTTGGTAAATAAAGGTAGTAATAGCAAAATTGGAAATAGCATACTTTTGATCTGCTTGGTTTCTTGCCTGGTTCTAGACCTAGACACAAACATATCGAATGTTTGTATGTGATGTCATAGTAGTCACGCTGGTTGGTTGGTTGGTTGGTTGGTTGGTTGGTTGGTTGGTTGGTTGGTTGGTTGATTGGTTGGTTGGTTGAAATGGTAGAAGTCAGACCTATACATGTGCATTTGTTTGTGTTGTAATTACTTGACTATAATCAAATATGTAAATTCAAATTTATCTTGTCATTTCCAGGCTTAACCACCCAGCCATAGTCAAATGTCCTAAATAAGGGTACAACAAGGGTCTGCATAGTTAGACTGTCAGAAGTCCTGTTAAGGTCGCACTGATATGCTACTATGAATGGCATCCTATAAAGATCTGTTTATATTTGATGCAAGAAGTGCTGAAAAAAATAGAATATTATATTCTTGGTTCGGAACACCGTCTACTCACATGCAAACATACCTATCCTTGGTGCTGAACACCATCTACACTGACAAACATACCTGTCCTTGGTGCTGAACACCATCTACACTAGCAAACATACCTGTCCTTGGTGCTGAGCACCACCTACACGCAGGCAAACATACCTGTCCTTGGAGCTAAGCGTCATCTACATAGGCAAACATACCCGTCCTTGGAGCTGAACCCCACCTAAACACAAACGGATCTCTCATTGGTGTTGAACACCATCCATACACACAAGGTGGTGTTGACATGAATTAGCATCCATTCTTACTTGTTTAGCATTTGCAATACAATTACACTTGTGACAGTAACATGCAGAATATTTGACTCCTAGACTATTCAACGTAATTGTAATCTAGAATCTCTCATTTTGTACCTCATCTCAGTGACGACGAGCACCTTTCCAACAATTCACACTGAAATTGGGCTGCATCTTTGGAATCAAAATTATTTCAATCATCAAGAGATCGACGATATTGCGGTAACATAAGCATAAACCTATATTGATAGGACAGCGGAAACCTTCAGACCAACTTCCAAATGCCGTACGGGAGGGGGGCTGTCGCAACAACGCAACACCGCCGGTTTCTGTGGCGACCACGCCGTACGCGTCTCGACATACTTGTCTCAAGTTTGAACTAAGCAACGTAATGAACGTATACTAGTAGCAGCTCAATATTACACGTCTGTCTCTCAGAACAGACAGTCGTAACTGTAAACAAACCACATCGAACGCCGTCGCTAGTATAGAACACAAGGAGTTTGCGGTTCCAGAACAACTTTCATTTCCATAGACGAAGCTTTTCCTGTGGTAAACACTGTATAATGCTGAAAAGGTATGCTGCTATCTCTTTTTCATTCACTCTGAATTATGCTGTCCACAATCACACAAGCACACACAAACGGCACCAAAAACATAACGTTCTTGGTGCACGGCGAAGGTAATAAAATGATAATACTAGTAGTAAGTCCCAAGAAGAATCAAATTGACACATGTAATAACTTACAATTCCTTTATTGTACTGGGGATTGGGCAGAAAGTAGGCACTAAGAGTTTTATCTGCTGAACAGCTGTCACGGTGTCACCTTCTAATCCATTCTCTCCCTGTTTGTAAAATTTTGGTCTCTACAAATAAACTACAGTTTTCAACATGGTCAGAATTCTAACATTATCATTTCTGAATATAGAATTGAGCTGAGGCCTTCAAGACCTGTGCTTGACTTGTTCAAAAACACATTTCTCTTTCACTTTAAAATGCAGTAATTATAGCAATCTTCATTCAAAAATATCAAACGCTGGCATCAAATAATTAAAATATTTCAATCACCATATGATTATGATATGATTCTATTCATATAACCCATAAATCACAGTATCATCATACCGCCAATGCAAACAATGTCCATTATAGACCATGTAGACATGATATAATTCATCTGTAGATAATGTTTCATATGCTACTAATATATGGTTGGTCTTTTTCTCCCTTGTAAAGCAATCACAATATGCTATGCAAAACCCCACAAGGTGTGAATATACAAGAATAGCGCATTTCGTTTTGTCTCTATTGATATAAATACGGCTATGAAGAAACAACCTTTCAGCTAGAGCCTGCTAGCCTTCATTCTACAAAACAGTGTTACTTGTAGATTCTCCCATGGACTATCAAGCATCCAAGTCTAAGGGTACTGTTGCCTACATTAATCTTCTATATGATGTAACTACAGTAACTATGAATACTGTAATTGGAAGATCTGAAAGATGTACCTATGATTAAACTACAAAAGTCAGAAATTTCAAACATCTCTCACTTATATCCACATATACATATAAACACCCTGATTAATACTACATGTAACACTTCTTTCATATCCAGCTTTATTTTACTTGTACATTATGAATAATTAGTTTTATTTGGCAAGCAGCTATAGGCCAACTTTCAAATTCACAGGAAATCTGCAATTGAAAAAGTACAAACTTAAAGTTTTTCTTTCCTAGCTAGACCATACAACCCCTTCCTTCAACCTGTAGTGGCACACTCCAATAAGCAATCTGTTTCATGCCCTTATGTAATATTCAGTCACATATTATATATTATCATTATTAACCTTTATCCAGGTATCAAATATATAACAGCATACATACATTTTAGAAACCACTAAAACAAACACTACTGATAAACAAGAAGTGACAGTATGGAACCCTCCAATTAAATCGTATCATAAATGCATCTCATGCAAACATGTATTTTCTTAATATGAAGTGCAAGGTACAATTCAGTTCAAATATGTTCAATAACTCCAGCTTAGGAGGTACATATAACAGCAGGTCATACATATAACAGCAAGTCATACATACATAGGACTAAAAGAAGTACAGCAGAAATGCTTATACTGTAGATGTAAACATTTGTGTTTTTACGTTTGTACGGCTGTTTTCTATGGGTGACATACTCGAAATAAAGAAATTCAATCAAGTCAATTGTCCTTCAGAGTGATTAACATGAGGTGCTGTCATCACTGTCCTCTGTAGGCACCCTGCTGCTCCCAGTCTCAGACTGTTCCAGGGACAGTTCACCCAAGGAGTCACTTTGTGATGGAATGTTCCCAAAACACTGCTCGGAGTTAAGCCTGCCCTCATCGTAGTCTTTCATGTCTTGCATCAGCCTGTTACGAACCTCATTGAATTCTGGGGTAAAGTGAATGCTTCGCTCGTCAGACATTGGAAGACTTTCGACGGATGACGTTTCTGGAAGAGACATGGAGCTGGTGACATCCCCGGACAGTCCCGAGTTTGGTTCTGCTGTTGTCTGGCTGGTCAGACCACTGCTGGAGTCTGTGAAGGTCGTGCAACCTGAGGAGCCCTCCCGGGAAACGGAAGACTGGGGGCTGCTACTCTGGGAGGAGGAGGATGCTGTGGACTGTTGGTTAGAGCAACTAGAGTCTGGCGAAGGGGGACAGATGTTGAATCTTGTGGGAGGATGACCTGAGTACATTCTCTGAGGTTCCGGGACGTACTGTGGGTAGGGGTCTTGAATGTCAGCTCTTTGATGTTGTGACGGGGGGATGTCATACGGAGGATATTGAGGAAGGAATGCATGAGGACCGTATGGCATATTGTTATGGGGCAAGTATGGCACTTCCGCTGGACCCACAGCTGGTGATGTCTGCCCGAAATGTGGCCCATACGGTTGAGTTACTCCATAGACCATTGGGTAACCATTCTGAGGTACAGGTGACATGCCAGCCTCACCTGTGGGCAGGTTTTGATGATGAGGATATCCCCACTGTCCCCCAGGGTAAGGAACCGGAGGGTAGCGAGATGCTTTGTCATCTTGTGGACCATATCCAGGTGGGTATGCAGGCAGGAAATGTTGCCTGTGGTTCTTGTCGGTTGGACTACCTGCCATCCCTGACGGTACCAAATCACCATCCCTTCCTGTGGACTCCAGCCCTTCCCTACTTGGGGTGATTCTAGCAGGCTGTTCTGACGGCGAGACTACAGAATAACTTCCAGCAGTGTTGGCTGGTTGGTTTACCTGTGGTTTTACCATGTTTTCCACATCTGCCTTTGCATGAAACTCAACAGGAGAGTGTCCTGGCCGGGCCATCGAAGGACAGTCGTCTGACTCACACGGACTCAACTTCCTTCCTCCAGGCTGCCTTGATGGAGAGGACATGTTGTCAAGCTTAGAAACATCCTTGGATGGAAACTTCTCCTCAGCGGCAGACTTGCCCCCCTCCCCGTCTGTGTTCCTGAGGATGCTGTCAGGCATCCAGGCCTCAACTGGCCTGTTGGGTCGGAGGTCTCCCTTCTTCAGTGAATCTCTGTCTTGCTCTTCATCCTTCCACTGCTCTTTGCCTGTCACGACTGTCCCGGAAGTGTTCAGATCTTGTTTGCCCGAAGGAAGGGGAAGACTGCCTCTGTTCTCCGCTTTTTTGGTGTCAGGTGGGCTAGCTAGATTTTCCACATTTTGCTGGTGACTGACCACACCGTTTGATTCCAGATCAGTGCTGATGGTGCTCTGGGATGGGTAGCTGTTACTTGGCTGGCCTGTTGCTCTCTCCACCGGTAGCTGGCCCCCATTTTGGCTTCCGTAGTGACCAACTGCATCCTTTTTGTTGTCTTCCTTGTTCCAAGCCAGCTCATCAGACTCAATAGGCTCGTGTGAGGAGGACTGAGACGATGGGGGGCATGGTGAGGGTCCAACAATTGGAGACCCACTGGCCAGACTGGGAGACTCACTCTCTTGTGGCTCTTGACGTGTTCTTCGTGGAACATCTGTGATTTAAAAAAAGCATAGCAATACTCCACGTTAGTATAAAAGATCAATTTGAACTAAATGATTTTTTTTGCTAGATAGAAATTTCTCTTTTACAGATTGATGATGTAAATGGTGTGAATACAGACCTGGTGAAGATGATAATGAAGACATGAGACTGACTCCCTCCTTACTCAGCTGTCTCCTCAACTCCATCTTCTCCAGACGACTTAGCACCTGAGAAAAAATGAAGGCAATGATGTTCTTATCGCTGCTGTATATTACCAGCAAACACGTACACAATTCTGTCCTTTGTGCATATCATTAGCCGCAAACACATAAACAGGTCTGTCCTTAGTCCTGAATATCACTGACAAGCACATGTACAGGTCTGTACTTAGTGCTGAATACAATCCACAAACATGTATACAAATCTGTCTTTAGTGATGAATGTCCCTCGCATACATACAGTAAGCCCACATGCCACATAACAGGACTACAATCTCAGTTGAACTTGAAATATAATGTAGCTGTGAATCATGTGTTGGACAAGATTTGTCTGTGAATGTCAAGAAAAACTTATCAACGTACATCAGGCATCTTGGGTCTCTGTTTCCTCTTGTGGAGGGTACACTGGCGGCCGATTTCAAACAGACCCAGGGCCGTGTCCCGTGGCCAAGGCGTCTTCCCTGTTTTCTTGTCCACAAGTTTCCAGGTCATGTCGGGGTCGTTGGTATCCATGTGGTCCTGCACCAGCTCACTCTGTGGAAGTGAGATGATATCATTGAATAGGGTTCGCAGATTAGATATTTACAGTGCATTTTGCTGGGGGACAATGGGTTGAAGATTTCTTTGGACGTATCTTTTCAGGGTGATGGAATTATGTACCCTGGTGAAATTATGTTTAGTAGATGTTACCAAGTTTTTTCAAGAATTTTGTCTGTAAATTGTAAATGCACCAACAATTCAACCCCAAACCAGTAATCATGACCCCCTCCAAAAACAGTACTGTGTGACACACATGTACATGTATATACATGTAGTGTATTCAAACTGGTTCCGTTGCACTTTAAGATTTGCTGAAAACAACACCAATAGGGAAACCTACCAGTACTCTGTGCCGTCCCCTGGTTTCATCAAACGCCTTCTGTCCAGTCAGTACTTCAAACACCACCTGAGAAAAACATTAAAAATTATTTCATCAATGAAAATAAAATAAATAGTACACTAATATCTAACATTTTAGCTATTTTAAAGCTACACGATGGCAATGTTATACACATGGTAACAGTAGACTATGACTCACAGCCAATATGTAAAAATGTTCCACACAGCCAGTCTGTGAAAAAGCATTTTCCAATTTTGAAGTCTTTTTGCTGTAACAGTTACACAACACACTTTTTTTCTCAGTCCTGCATGTAAATAAGCAACAAACCAACTGCTACTTACCACCCCGAAAGCGTATGTGTCCACCTCCCGGGACAGTATCCTGTTCCTGCAGTACTCAGGTGCCATGTATGCTGTGGTGCCCATAATCTTACTGTCCGTCTTCATGATCGTGTAGCTCTTCAGACTTCCCGATGGGCCGTCACGGGCAAGACCAAAGTCACCGATCTTTGCCTCGTAATGCCTGTCCAGCAGGATGTTGGAACTGGGGGCGAAAACAGAGATTGGCAAAGTTACGAAAAGGACACAAAACGAATGCCAATGAAAAAATCTTTTCATTGTTGCTCTAATCTATCATATTACATGTACTTCAGACAGCCGAGTATGTAATTTTGGCAGGGAAATATGCTGTAGTTGAACATGACTTCTTCACTGATAAACAAAAATAAAAGAGTGCCATTGCATTGCGGATGTAAACAAGGTATATGCCATTTGGATTTGCTGACAACCACTGGAAACTGTTAAAAAATATTAAGCCTTAAAAGCAAGCAAGCCTTAACAAAAGGATTTAACTGGATGAATTTCAGTGAAAATTTATCAGTAGTCATCTTCATCCGTTCCCTGCAACACATCAATTTATACTTAAGCACTTAAAGTTAATGTTTCAGGTAAGTTGTACCTCTTGACATCCCCATGTATGAGTGGTGGGTCCTTGACAGTGTGTAGGAACTGAAGTCCCCTGGCCACACCCTTCGTGATGTTCATCCTCAGCTCCCACTTTAGCCCAGCTGTTCTGTCCTGTGGGCAGAAAAAAAGACTTGTGTAATGTTTTTTTTCTTACAATGCATATGCCAACATGTGCTGATGGACATAAACTTCTTATCGAAGACAGTGGGGTGACACTTGAGTTTTTTTGCAATTGAGTTTTAGTAATACATGTAATAGTTCTGTTCTTTTCTGTAACATGGCAACGCTTTATGGTAAATGATAGTTTTATGTAACGTTTGCATAAACCTTTTGTAAAAAGGCTGCAATTCCTGTTGTCCTAGGCCTATGAGGTTCTTTTTCTGAAGAAAACCGTTATTATTATTTTGATGAAAAGGAAATCTGCTTTTTCCATAAGTGCATTATGATTTCTCTTAGAAATTGTGTTCACAGCTGGAATAACCATGGATAACTTCATTCTACATGTTAGATATAAAGTCTCAAGCCTCCTTATGATCATACCTTGCACTGTAGCCTGTCCTCCAGGGATCCGTTGAGCATGTACTCCGTCACCAGGCAGGGGACGAGTCCGTCTAGAGAGTACCCGTGGAGAGGGAGGAGGTTGGGATGGCGGAACTGCATCAGCTTGGCCAGCTCGTTGAACTGGAACTTCCTGCCCTTCCGCTCCTGGGTGATGTCCTCATCATTCTGGGAGAGATAAGGACATCGGAGGTGTACTCAAGTCTTAGATTTTTTCGTCACGGAGAAAAATAGCCCTAGCAAGCCAACCATGTATCACTGGACGACAGGATGAATCAAGTTCTAAACAGGAACTATGTGGCTCCAGATGTCTTACTGAGGGATGACTGTGGTGCGAAAGATTTCAGTTAGCTGATCATGAGAAATGAATCCACTCTACTTTATAAAGCCCATCATGTATTGTAATATTAGGGTCTTTAGCTTCCTTAGCTATCATGAATCGTTTACTTCAGACAACAGTGTAACCTTCTTTATCAAAGTAAAAGCAGCAATCTAGATCTAGTGCGACTCACTAAAAGAAGAGGGAGCTGTCCAGAAATTAGCTTTATTGTCAAGCAGCCGTCAAGTCAAAGATTCCTGATGTTGCACATTTGTGCCCTCTTGCAAGAAAAAAATGTGTTCGAGGCATACGATATTAAACACTAAAATCGACTGTACCTGTCGGAGGCACTTGACAGCAAAGATAGTCTTGAAGACATTGGCACGGAAGACCCTGCCGAACGTCCCCTCTCCAAGGAGGTTGGCTGGAGAAAAGCCTTTTGTGCCTTCTTCCAAGTCCTTGTAGAAGAAGTGAGGCATCTTTGCCAGAGTAAAGCCTTTGTCCACATCTGAAATTAACAAAAAAAACATGATTTTTACAAACATATGCATGTAGCCCTAGGCACGGTCACAAACAAATGTACAGGTTTGTCCTTAGTACTGAATATTATCCACAAACATGTAAACAGGTCTGTCCTTAGTGCTGAATACTATCCACAAACATGTATTCCTTAGTGCTGAATGTCAGTGAGAAGAAAAATAGCAATGTTTTAATGTCTTTCAAATCACTGTAATCACCTTTCAGTCTTTCTTGTGCCTCTTCCCATGTCTCCTTGGGCTGACCTTGAGTCCCATCCTCCTCTCTGCCCCGAGGCTCCTGGTGGGGTTGGCACACCCTGTGGTTGGGTGGGGAGGCAGGGCCGGGGAGCATGGGTGGGGGAGGGCCCGGGAGGGGTAGGGAGTCCATGGAGGGACTTGTACCTAGAATGGAAAGCAAACATGATATAATGTTGGATAATCAATAATGTAATGTGATGAATTATAAGATTCACAGCAGTTATAAAGTTATCAATGATATATCTTCACGAGTGCAAGAAAATAAACTAAAGACACATGCTGAGCAGCTAAAGACTATGTTAACAGCTAAAAACTACCGTAACAATGAAATTCTTCTAATGGCTGAAGAGTAGATTTACCTTGATTCTCAAATGTCATGGCCCCAAAGTTGTCTGAAAGTTTGCTGATGTTCTCATCAGACTGCATGGAAGGTACTGGGGGGTCTTCCTCATTTCTCAGGTATCCATGGTACTTGGAGTCCACTGTTGGGGAGAGGGAGAGTGTACAGTTGCAGCGTTGAGCAGCTTAGAAAGAGGATGCCCAGGACTTTGACACTTAGTACCTTAGGCATTTTTCTTTCCATTTTCGCTCAGGATGTACAATGGAATACTGTATATCTTGAAATGATTGCGATAACGCTTTATGCTGAATTCAGAAGAACCCTGTATGTATTACGCTAAAATCAAGGAAGGTAATTATGCATAATTTGGTCGCCTCGCTACGAATTATGTGAATAAGACAGCTTTCAACGAATTACGGGAAATAAAAATAGGCTGCCTACGCCTTACGATAAAGGGTCATGCAGGCCCTCACTTAATTTTTTTAAGTAGTTTGATTTTTATGTTTTTCACAGTGACTTCTCAAATAATCTTCTTTACTGTAAACTTATGACACCACAAATATGTGTTTCTGTACTGTAATACAGACTTGTTTCAACCGCAAACTTAAAACACCACAAAATCATAATTTCTCCTTGTTCCACAAAATTAATGCCCTGCAAGAACAAAAATGAATTCTTACAGAATACAAATTTATGGCTCCCTAAGGTCTTATAAGCTTGTGCAAAAGTTAAGTACAACACTTACCTACATATACCTGTACTAAAGCGGCTGACTCATCACTATACACTGGTATTACCATATCAATATCACACCTTGAGCCGTGCAACCAAAGAGTAGTAATAGTGATGTTAAATGTTATATATCCTAACAAGCAACTTAGTTTCAAAAGGTTAGTCCAAGAATTGGGCAGACAACTTAGAATCTGTTGCTTTTAAAGTGTTATAAACCATTGCATGACAGAAAATAGGAAAGGGGCTCTTGCATAGTCATTTCTTCACCAGGGGGATTTCCAACTATGTTTTTTTTTCCTCACAAAACATAAAGAAGGGAAATTGACAACTTATCAAATGTCAAGTTTCCTTTGACAGTAGCAAACCTGTACATTTTGAAAAGGGAAAATGATTCGGCAAACTATCTAGGGACGTGTTTCCGCAATTATTTCCTGCTGGGAAAGTTTTACGGCGTCAATGCCGTTTCAGATGACGTTCTTTCAATTATTTCACTTCCCTGACTTCCTGTCAACCTCCTTCCCTAAAATGTTGCGTTTATACCGCCAAAGGGTTCCTCTCTGGAAATGTGTTCCTTCTAATGCTAATTTACGTACTTAATAACAGTTAGGTGAACAGTTGGCGTGCTGGAAGTTTAAATACAAAGACTTCTGCTGACTTAAGAATTTGCTGTTGGAGAAAATGTGCCTTAGGTGGGGAAAAAGTAAACTTGTCCAACCCGGAAGTAAAGTGGCGCAAAGGCCGCCGCCATCTTGTTTCCCCCTTAATTTGAGCAGCAAAACTTTGAACGTGTGCGAAAATGGTCGATTTTAACCCTTACTTAACAAGACCTATTCACCCCATCCTGACTTCACAAATACCACGGATAAGAAAATCTATCTGAATCCAAAAATAAAAGAGGAATCCACGTACCCAGAGGCTTGAGAACTTCGGCGGCTCTGTTGAGCTCACACTCGCACATGACGACGAAGAGTTTGTTCACGGAGACGTTCTTCTGCCCAAGATGATCCAGAAGTCTCATGGTAGGACTGCCGTCAGGTCTTCTGTAGTCCAGGTCGAAGGCACTGATCTCATCTTGGGAGTAATCCAGCCTCCCAGCTACAGAAGAAAAGGGAGAGGAAATGTTACGTTACATAGAACAGAATGGAGAACCAACCCCTCTAAGTCTTAGAGGGGTTGGTTCTCCATTCTGATCTGAGAAAACGTCCCGCGGGCACTCGGTAACACTCGGTAAGAAACTCGTCTTACCAACGTCTTCCCAGTGGTGTTTCGGGTCCAGGAGATCCTTGAGACGTCTTCGTTTGGAGTACTCGATATCCCCCACGGCTACTTTGGTCTGGGGGCTGGGACTCCTGGAGGTGGTCGGGGTATAGCCGGAGGTTTTCATACTGCTGACCGCCAGAGCCGCCATCTCGCTCCCACAAGGAAGTGGTGTTGACTAAAGTTCGGGAAATCCCCGAACCCCTCTGACGTCACATATTTGCATAATTTATGAGAGTTTGCTACAAATTTAGACGGATTACGTCATTTTGCATGAGAGGAAATTGAGTTTTCTTCTTTTGGACGCCGTGTTGGATTTCGTGTTATTAGGATGAGGAAATTTACCGATCAGTTGTCAAACATGTTATTAGCCCCGGGAAACACTTCCAGGAAAGGACACTTGCGTATAACGTTACTTGCCACTATGGACACAGTTCACATCAGGACAAGGACACTTTCCTGTATTCATGATGCTAGTAGATAGCAGGTTCTTTCGGTTAAACCAAGAGGGTTCAATTCACTCCGAGGGTATTCTTACCTATCTGCACATGCGTATTCCCTTTGACATAGAAACAAAATAACACGATTTTAGCAATTTACCCTGAATGGCAGATGACCTTATTTTCAAAAAATAAAACAGGGCAAACTATTTTGATAAAAGACATTGAGTTGGAGCTGCCTTATAGCTTATAAAGTCCAGAATGATTACGTGACGGTTCAGTTCCCAGATCCAGAAACTTGACTTTGAAGTGTTCAAGAAAGACACACTCTCCATGTTTTACTGAAATATTTTACTGACTCCCTAATACTGCTTATTCTCTTCACACATTACAACACACCGTACGACTTAATACACAGCTAGTAAAAGGCACATAATAGCAGCTGAATGATGATGAATTGCAGCTCAAGTAGTAGAAGAACTTATCCATTTCAGCATTCCTGGTAAGACTGTTTCAAATGAATATTGCCTTCTAAAAACGTACTAAACATTAAATGCACCATATATATTAGGCCCCCCATTCCACTAGACGTCAAACATGCTGCACTCTCACTGTAACCTAAATTGGATTTGGGTAACCCTTGATTTCATCATTGGAAGATTGTGCAATTAATTAAAGCAGCCAGAAATAGGCATAAACGGTGGAATTGTGAGATAAGAATTACCCTATGAAATTTGAGCGATCTGTTAAATTTTAGGTCGCAACAAGGTCGCCGCCCTAGTGGATTGGGGGTGTAACAAAAGTTGTTCACAGCCAGCAAAAAACACTTTCGATCTTGCAACAAACTGCTTCTAATGGGACGGAGACAAAAAAATACTATGGATTCAATATCCTATACACAGCTTGAAAATTTCAAGAAACTAAGAATTTTTGTTATTCTTGGCACTGTGTGTTAAGGACTACACGTAAAATCACAAATCAATGATCAAATGTTACACCATAAAGAGACATCTCTGCATTTAGTTACCAACTGGTATTACCGGTACATCCCTAAAAAGATTTCTGTTTTTTTCTTCTGTTTCAACTGTAACCCATTGAATGGTTGGTTAAATAAACCTTACAATACAATAACACTAGGTCTATATCATGCTAATACTAAGTGCTTGATATGTCTTCTACCTTGTCCTTACCACCTCTACATTCAAACTAAAGATAATCTAATAAAAATCATTGTCTATTCAATCAAGTACTGCCCTTAAAATCACTTCAAAATTAAGGTAAAAATTTGGAGAAAGATTTGCTGTATAAGATTTAAGAAGATGTAATTGTAATGCAATATGATATTGATATTTTACCCCAAACAGTCAAACTACAGTCAGGTTTCTATGGTCTCTATTACATATGTATGTACAGTAATATTATCTCAATTTCAATGTGCATAGATACAACAGCTGCCTTGTGATGACTAAAAATTATGTCTATAAACAATTATTGTTTTTTTTTTGCTATAATCTTAAAACAATAATGACATTGGTGTGGTCTTGCAGTACTGCTCCCGTGTAAATATTTATAATCACTCTACATCTTGGGAGTCTTTCATTTCCATAAATAAAGATAAAAGGCAGCATCTTGAGGGTCTGAAATGTTGCATTGTATCATATTGTAAATTATCTATTCTGTGCAGACACTACAAATTTGTCAACATGGCCTAATATTACTATAATTACAGTAGTTCTTGCACGTAGGTCTTAACTGTTTCACATAGATATGTCTAAGAAAGTTGTAACATTAGAGGATGCGATTGAATACTCCCTTGATCCATCATCTGCATTATATCATACACAGTTGTTCTTTTAACCTTCTCCCTGCTGCCTAACCAATAGGGAATTGGGTACCAAACAGCTACTTCGTCGTGCTAAGGGTTAAAAAACTGATTCATCAATATGAGGAAGGATGCACTTCAATATTCAATCAATTGTTTATCTCTAAAAGATAGTTTTAAACCTTAACAACAAACTAAACATCTTTATTTCTAACTATAAAACTACACTCATAAATACCATGCATGACAGTGTTAAAGCCCTGTAGTTAGAGAGCCGTAAATGTTATTCCCCTTGTGCCAGCCCCCGTCCACCAGTGCTTTGATGATGTGCTGGCTGCGGTGAGGCCAGATGGGGTGCAACTCCCGACTCGCCTTGTCCGCCAGGACATCTGCAGCCTCAACAGGTGTGATGTCCTCCTTCTCAGCCTTCTGTAGGATCTCCTTGGTGATCTTAAACACCTGGGGACAACAAAACAATAAAAAACAATCCCTCATTTTGCTTGGGTAATCTTCAGTGATTGTACATGCAACATGTACTAATCTGAGGTAAGAAGAAATACATTGAAGCACTCTGAAAACATCTTAAAAGCACCTTTGTTTCTTCTGTAAAGTTTACATACTTGTGCAAGGGAGCTATACAGTTTGAAAAGATGCTGCTAGGGGGCCAAACCTTAATCATTGCAAGGCAAATTTGACAAACTCAAGGACGCCAGCTGTCTGACAAACAAATGACTGTTAAATTCTTGGGAAGATGAAATATCTGCTTTTTTAGAAAGTCTTTTCATCAGCAATGGGAAGCACCCAACAAAATTTGAATGATGTAAAAAAACAATTTGTTGCATAAATGTTGTGATATGCAAAAGTCACAGTTTTCACAAGACTCATCACAAGTCGTTAAAAGTAAGAAAAACAGCTTACCGAGTTCTCCCAGTCTCTACCCAGATGTCTGGTGATTGCTGGGTCATCGGGCAGTCTACCATAGGTCTCATTGGCACAGTTCACTATACCCTGGGGAAAAAGGAAATTTCAGTGTATACAAACTAGCACATTCAGGGCTTTTGCTAGCTGTAAAGATTTTTCCACTACCCCAAGATAGCAAAAAGTCTATGATACATGGAATAACATACTAGTAGTGGTTTTATTTCTGTAGGGAAAAAGAGGTCTTAGCGGTGTTTTAATTTCATGGTTAAAACAATTCTGTAGTACAGCCGTAATAAATCAGTAATAAATTGAAAACGCATTTCTGTGATGTCCAGAATTTGTGGTGGACAGGTCACTTTGAAAACAGCGAAAATAAAACCACCGTGAAAGTTTCATGATTCACAGTACATTCCTTTTTCTCCTACATGAACTATCAATGGATACACCCAAAGCTTGTGGTCAGATCTTCAGGGCTATGAACATAATCACCATTCTATTGGCTACATAGTCCACAATGTAGGTGATGCCACGTTCCTTCAGCAGTTGGTTATCCTCCGGGCAACCTAGCTGGTTGTTGGCTGCACCACACACGATGGGGGCGTTGATCAGCGGAATTGTGTCTGCATTCAGGATCTGGAAAAAGGTGAGATCAAGGATGTAAAAGTAGTGATTGTGTCTTTTTCATTGGGATCTCTGGATAGATCAAGATAAACAACACTTTCCACAAGTTCTAACATATCATAACATATTAAGTGCGGATTCGTCCAAGAATCTTAGACCTGGTTCAAGAGAAAATTTCTGGAAGTTCGACAACAGCGTACAATGAAAACGTAGGTCTTTGACGTAAGGCGCCTTTTTTCTTGGGTGTGAAAGGACCTGTAGGTTGACAGCAGGCATTTTCATTTCACTGTATGCCACCTCTCGAGTGAATGCAGGACCACCCAGGGCGGAGCTGTGGCGCGGCAGGAGTTCGAGTTTCTTGCGTGTGAAAAGGAAACGGCCATACGACTTCGTTGTTCGCCGTTCTTGCACGTCCAGAAATTTTCCCAGAGTGAATCGGGTCTAAACATCTTATGGTAAACCGACGTTACAGTATAGTTCTAGAACTCAAAATTAAAAAGCCCCAGTAGAAAAAAATATTTCTAAAGCTAAAGGATCTTTTTAATTCAATCTACAGGTCAAACTAAGAATTCCCATAAAGGATACAAATATCACAACTAGTGACCTAAGATTCCATCTGTCAAGTCAAAAGTTCAGAAGAAATGGAATTCGAACCTACCCCTCCAAGTGCACATGGCGACAGGATGTCACAGTTATAAGACGTGACGCTGGTGTCTTCTATAGGAACCTTCTGGATCTCTAACCTGCCATTTGCCTGTAGAGGGGTGACAACAGGGGAATGTTACACAGGAGATCACTTAGAGATGGCATGGTAATCTGAGTATCAAAATCTGTACTTCTGACTACCTTCAGATTAGGACTACATGGCCAATGTGATGACTTTTTGGTGCTTCCTTAGATAATTCCCATTAATACAAGCATTAAGAGTCCTCTCTATAGTAATAATAATATATCCACCTGTCTACTTAGACCAGATCTCATTCAGAGTGATGCTCGTTAAGGTACATGTATTTGGGACAAAAATACATTTCAATTTCAAGTGATGTAGAGCATCCAACAAACTGTCAAACAACCAAACACAAAGAATGTGACTCCAACTGAAACAAGAACACCATCTTCATATCTTTTGTTATACAGAGATGCCCCTCTTAGCTTGAAACTGTGAGACTGATTCTTCTCTTAAACCATACCTTATCAGCTAAGACTCGTTTCATATCGTCCACCCGGTTCTGGTGACACTCTGTGACGTAGATATATTTCACCCCCTTCTCTAATAGTGTTTCAATGATGATCACAGCTGGAAATGTGAGACAACATGCTGTTAAAACATAAGACTGGACTTACAGATAAGAAGCGACACTTATAATCTCTCGACCTACACTTCTACTGTAAATGCAGAAATGTTTGCAGGGATTTGATTTCACAGTAGGGAGAAAATGGAGTATTCGCGTTTGAAATAGTAGCGCTACAGTCACACAATGGAACAGCTTTTCGCAGTGGTTTTAAGTTTGCGGTAAAGAGTTCACCGAAAAACCGCAAGCATTTCTGCATTTACAGTATTTTCATCATGATGCAGCCAGTGATGTAATTTTCACATCTTCAGCCCTGATTTAACAGCATGAGTGCATGAAAAGGAAATACTCATTGAGCAATTCCTTTTCTATGTTTTGTTCTATGGATACTTGCCTACATTGCCAGCCCCTTGTATAGCCACTGTTTTCTCCTTCAGAGTTCCCATGTTCAGGAAGTCCAGAGCAGCCTCCATTGCACACACAACTCCTAGATGCAGACACAGAACACAAAACATTTGCTTTTTATCTATGTCAAGACAATTACTGAAAAACGAGATAAGAAATGTTCAGATTGTTGAGACAACATACATGTACACAACTTGACATAGAATTCCCCACCTTTGCCAGTGAGTATAGAGGGGTTCCCGGAGCCCCCCAGCTCCTCAGATATACACGTGGTGTAGCGGGTTCTGTTCATCACGTTGTTCAGGTCGTTGACGTTCAACCCTACGTCCTCTGCACTAACTGTAAAAAGAGATCAAATTGACATTCGAAACAGCTCAGAAGTAGCTACATTTTGAATACAGAAATAAAAAAATTCAAATTGAGACAACGTCAAAAATTGAACTGCTCTATTTGGATAACCCTTCAAAGTTCTAGCTCTTTCACTCGAACACATACACATGTAATATCAACATATAACTGAAAACATACAGAAAAAAACAAAGCAGCTATCATGCAAAACAAGGCACAGCTGGAAAACAAGCCACATGTGTCAAATACACATCTGCAAAATGCACAGCACATCTGAAATTAGAAATTTAGCTACAACAGTACAAGATAATTAGAATTGGAAATTCCTAATTTGACTACAAGTTTCTTATCTAAATTTGTATATCACAAGTCCTACACACAATTGACCACAACACACAAATTATGGTATTGTCTTTATCCCAGACCCAGATTTTTGACTTTTTTTTGCACATAGCTTTGCACACTTGCCATGAACAACTGGCATGGTCACATTCGTTGCCGCACATCAGATTGTAAATTATGAATTGAAGAATAGATACATGTATCACTAAGTGCCAAATCTTAAACCTTTTTAGGAAGTAGAAAGTAGTGTTTCATCTCATAAAATATGGGTACAAAATCAGTGCAGATGAACATTTCATCCCACACATAAAAGAACCTAAAACTGCAAATCATGAAGACTTGTTCAAAGCAAACAACAAAATAAAGGAGGCATTGATTTCAATATGAAATGTCATCAAAGTAGTTAATGATTGATTGTTATTATGAGAATGCAGTCACTGCAAGAGGCAAAACACTAAGTCTTGGTTAGTATACACACTTGTTAATTCAGTTAGCAGTTGGAATAATAAGGATGAATCCAGGTGCTACAGAGGTAGAGAACACAGAACAGTTATCAACAGTGACTACTGCATGCATGTGAAACGACAGTTTAAAAGAATGACAACATCACTGGTGACTGGCGTACAGCGTAGTCACCGCCTTTCTACAGTACATACCGGCCAGGTTAACTGTTCTTGTCACCCAAGGGACAAGGAGGTGATATGAGGAGAGAAGAGATACAAAATGTGACTCTTATGTCTTAGCTTTCGACGTGGACTAATTACCGGGCTATGAGTATGACTGCAATTGTTGGGAAAAATTACTACAAATTAAAGTTAAACAACTTGAAGCGAACATGCACCATTTGAAGCCAAAAATGCATAGAGTCATATGAGCTCAAAACTTAGTCTGATAACTTTGAAGCTGTCATAGTTTGTATTGGAATAAAAAAAGAAGCCATTATGACAGAGTACATGCTCTAATTCAGTCTAAATTAATATCTGTATAAAATAGTTAGCATCAATACTTGAGTCAGAATGAATGCTGCAAAGTTTTTAATGAATAGCTATGTAATGGACTTACTAGATAGGATGACACAGTAGGAGTTGAGTTTGTTCCTGACAGTAATGGCTTGCAATTATAAGTGAGTTATGAATTTATGTGGTTTTACATGTAGGTAATGACCATGGTAGAAGTATGAAGAAACTTTGGATGACTTAAGAATGCCTGAGCAGTTAACCATGGAAAGCAGTGCAGTATGCATGTACTGTAAACTTCAAGATATATTCCAACAGTTACTAAATAAATAAAGAATATCGGTAAGACAAAAAATTTAGATGAAGCGACTTCTAAATTTTGATTTTAATTATATTATTTACTAATCTTTAGGGTGGTCCCTTCAGTTTACTGAGTAACTGATTTCCAAGGGAGTAAGAAAGGTAATCCTATAATATTCTCAATCAAAATACACATATCTGCAATGCAGGATAATAATTGCTGCAGCATGCAGTAACTCAAAAATGAACCCTGTAAGAATAAAATCACATATTAAGCAATCAAGACTGTGTAAATAAATCCTTCGTTGGTACCTACCATAGCAACCATTCAGCGAGGACAGGAAGTCTCCGTAGTCAAAGAACATCTTCTGTCTGAAGTCAGGGTCCCTGTGTTTGTTGTGCATGGGCTCCTGCACCACTCCCTTACCTCCTCCTGCCCTGTGGAATGGAGTTCATTAACTTATGATTGAGGTTAGTTAAGGTTTCTACCAAGCATACTAAGATATCAACTAGACAGGATCAGGATCCTCTGGACCGGACCTGGACGTGAATTTTCTGTTCAGGTACCCACCCCTAGTTTCTACCCTGGCTAAATTGGCATTTTAACCTTCCATTGTTTTCTCATGAATGAATTAGTAAAGAACTGTTGTTGTACTGAATACTGCAGGGCTGAACAGGCATGGATGAATTCTTAAGATGATTTTTTAGACCATATGGATGACGTCATCAAATCTTATTGCCCCTACAATTATTGTTTTCTGAGAGAAAATACTGCACTTTGGTACATACCACTGCAATGAAAGTATGTTTTCTATGTGCATAATGACCAAACCCTTCACAAATATATCTAGATACACCAGTACTTTGAGCCCTGAGCACATGTAAGCTGTACTGTGATAACATACCATAGGCCAGCCAGGGCAGACTTGACTCCCATCCCCTGTGCCAGTCTCAGTCCATCGGTCAGGTACCGGTCCATACCGGGGTAGTTCCACAGACGGATGCCTCCACACTATAGGGGAGAAAACAGTAACATCACATAACCACATTACAGCAGGGGTTTTTCCAGAGAAACATTTCAGGAGTGGGGGGGGGGGGGTTGGAGTGAAGGGATTGAGTAGGGAGATGGTGTGGATTTTCATCCCCCCCCCTTCCACAGCGGATTTTTTGAGAATTTTAAGTAAAAATTAACCATTCTATGACTTCTTTGGGAGGGAAGTTACTGTCAGACAGGTCACAGTTGACGACTGTGTCCAAATGTGTCCTAGTAGTATCCTTAGTCAATCTGAATTTTATGCTTGTCCAAGAATCTGCTCCCCTGGCTAAAAGGGGTGGGTGGTCAGAGTAAGAGGTCATTGCACGACGTGGTAAAGGGACGTGTGGTTAGAGCATTAGGGTGTCGTGCCCCTCTTCCCCCCTTTAGAAAAAAATGCTGCTGTATGGAAATAAAGGTTTTAAGTCAGGTACTGGTCCATAGATGGATACCTCCACACTGCAAAGATAGCACATTGCATTTATCATTTTTTTATGCCTGAACAAATGACTTTTGCACATGGCAGTAAGGCATTAACAAAATGAACTTGTTGTCTTGTTGCATCTTTTTTTGATTGGGTTAAGCTGGCTGTATGTGTATGGAATCAAATCTATGTCAATTGCTTTTAATTTTAGTACAATTCTATAAATAGGAGGCTACTGGTGTTCTGGTAGGGATAATCACAGTCTATGTCAACAGTTATGCCAACACTGCCCAGTAGCAGAGTGCCCACTTTGTTTACTGTCTGTGTTTGAAGTAAAGACTTCCAGACAACTCAAGCAACATTGTGACCTATTTACTCAAATTACCGCATTCAGGTGCAGTTGAGTGTTGGTACAGTTGCTTTGCAGTATGCAAAACATGTAGACCTGTACTTAATACATGGACTTTGTTGCTAGAATGCAAATCTAACATGTTAATTATCTACTTAACAGGTGCCATGCTGCTACCAGGTCACTAATCTTCGTTGTGATCAGACACACCCCCGGGACTGGAGGTGTGGTTGGATCACCTGACCCATACCAACCAATCATTGTGCAGGGCTGGAAAAACAGCTTCTCGACATGTGACACCTTCTTTGAGTTAGACTTATATAATGGTAAAGCAAGATTGCTTCATGATAAGATTACCTAAAAACATTGCAAAACTGACCAATAACATGTTCACCATAGAAGCTAACGTTATATGTCTAGTGGATCTACAACAACACTTAACCTCCATTGACATAAATTGGCAGGGTTACAATATACTTACATCAATCCGCCACTTTGAAAAACAGTGGGTTTGAGTGATCTGTAGTGCAGCACCCCCAGTAATGAACAGATTAGATATAGAGGAATGCATTACACTGGAGATCTGTTTGGACGTATCTTTTCAATGTGGCAGAATTATGTACCTCGGTGGTACCACTGGTAGTATTTGTATGGTCCTATATGGAATGTATATAAAGATGGGAGGGGGGTCTGGGGGTGATAATGACTTACTGCTTGGCCACGGTAGGTTCTCCAGACAAAAGCTCCCATCAGCACACCTGTCCTCCTGCCCACCTCCATGAACACACCTTCATGATGGTCGTAGTTCACCTGAAACAGGTACAAATGTCAAGAACATCAAGTCAACTCACCCTGATTTCTTATTCAGGTAAAACTCTCTTATTATTGGTGAACAGCCATACTGTTGTAACGTTCCTTGTTATTTTCTACTGGATATGATACATGAGCAGACTTCGCCCCCATGAGGGTAAGGTAAGGCCCCTCTGGTAGCTTAGATCTAGAGCATATTGAAACTGCAAGTTGTAGAAGCACAACCACACACACACACACACACACACACACACACACACACACACAGGGAGAGACAGAGGCGCGCGCACACACACACACACATACATACATACATACACACACACACACAGACAGACATGCCAAAACCTGGGGTCTCTACCTTGTCTGCCGCACAGAACTGGGCAAGTTCCTCCAACTCAGGATGGGAAACCTTGGCCTTCCCCTCCTCAAAATCCCACACCACGAAACACCTCCTGATCCCGAGCTTCTGCAGATGTCCTGCAAACCGATTCGGGTCCATCGTGATCAGGGAGTCAGTTTTCTCCTTCTTCGTCGCATCGGACGAAAGACAAATATTATTCTGGGCGCCAAAATACGACGAAACCTGGAAGAGCTGAAGACGTTTGCTGCTGATCGGTCTGTTGTTCACATGTTTCCCGCAAACCCTGGTGAACAGTACGCCTCCCACGGTACGAAGGGAACTCATGCTGATGTTCTGAGAGGTCTGTATGTGCTGGAGACTGTGTGAAAGTCTCTTTTCGTCTTGAAGTTCACTAGAGTGGTGATAAAGGAAGGAGCAACGTGTTCACCTGCATGTGACACCAGCAGCAGGCTGGTTTGTAGTGACCTGTGGTGGCCCCTGGACCCAATCACATCTCTAGTAACTCTGCGCTTTGAAAAATAGGTCGGTTGCAATTAAACCGTTAACAAGCTAAAACAAGTATCAAGACATACTTTTACTATTACGTCGACAAAGCTATGTCGAAAAATTGCATGAAGACATCACTTGCTGGTCATTGTATTCGTAAAGCTCATTTCTGTCCATATCCATCCGCGACATTGTTACTGTATGGCCCCATGCAGTAGCCCCATCTAGCGAGGTAGATTCAAACTACAAGATGCAGATATGCACATACCAGCCACTGGCAATGATAACAACTGACTTGCGGATGCACACACCGCGTGATGCAGCTGCATAAATGTGAGCTAAATTTGTCCTTGCCCTGTCTACGAAACTGTTTCCCTTTCCTTCCCCTATTGGTCATGAGGAAAATATGTGACGAGGTCCATGCCAAGCCATCCAAGTATTGCCTTCCTTAAGTTAATTCTTCCTTGCCCAATGTTGCAAAAAAATACTACAAGCTTGCCAATAACAGGCACAAGCTATTCCAAACCCATGTACACGTCATAGTGATTTTACATCAGCTCCTAGAAATGATGGCATATACCATCAAAAAAGCCATATTGTCAAAAAGTGCAGGAGGGGACAGTCATCCAAATATCATGCCCTTTTTTTCTCTTTTCCTTTCCTATTTCTGTAAAAACATACCAGGATCACAAATGCCAATACATTGTAGCCAAAGCAAGAAAACCAGTGACACAAACACAACACACAAGTTCATAAAAAACACATTTAATAGATGCTATGATGGCTCTGTACATAATAATCCAATGCAACCCAACATCTTGAATGTCAAGAAACAGGCCTGTTATTTGCACAGAGAAAAAGTGTCATAGATGCACAGTCATGTTCTACTGCAACCCAATACGTCAGAGTTTGCTGGTGTATTTTTTAAACCATTTGCGAAATCAAGGAACCTTTTTAACACATCTTTTGAAACTGTTCACTCTGTTGTCAAAAAGAAATTAAGATATACTTGCCTGAGAAAGCATACAAACATTCAAACATAATTAATACATGTACTGTACCTCTTGTGCATCCATGACTACTATATGCTAAACGCTGTATTTTCAGTGTTTTTCATGTTAGATAGCAACAGAAGTGTACAAAGTATCAGACATATACTGAGTGCTTCTCTACTTAGAAAAACATTTCCTATAAGTTACACTGTGGATAGATGTATCTTGAGAACTTCATTTCTAGAACCTGGCCTTTTACTTTGCACACCTGAGTGACAGTACTCTCAAGACGGTCTGAACAGAAGGCCACAGCGCAGCTCTGCAGTTAGTCTACAGTCCTAAAGGTAAGATTTACATTTAAGTGTAAGAGACTGGGTCTTCCTTATTACCTAGTTCTCAAGACTATTACAAAGTCATCATCTCATGAGTGGATGAGATAGAAGTGTAAGTTGCAGAAAACAAGAATGATTACTACGTACGGCGATTCTTTCCATCCTATCTCAACAGTTGATGGGCGTAACAACAGACAAAGCCTTTCAATCTTAAACCAGTTAGGTACATGTATGTTTCTTCTTCCTTTGTAATGTTACAGGCAACCAATCTACCTGTATCTTGTACACCACTCAATAATAAGCTCAGCTTCTTATTCCTATAGGAGTATGATGATTAAGTACTTATACAATCACATATTGGTGGAAACAAAATCTATCATGTACAATCTGGCTGCTCCTCCAGTCATGCCAACTCCCCACTCTGATTCCAGCCCTACCAATCAAAATACTCCAAAGTCTTGACCAACAGGACACCTTGCTATAACAACCAATCAGAAGAGCCATAAGAAAGGAACTGTGTTACATTTCTTAATGACAGGAAGAAGACAGTAAAAACTTAGGGTAATTGTTGGTATAAGTATGTATCAGTAAAAAAGCACTGTAGCCAAAAAGTTTTACAAGGACCACAGAATTTTGGTTTTACTGAAGAAAATGTCCCACAGTGATTTCAATGCTTCATTCATCTGTTGCCAGTAGCTAAGAAAAAGTCTGGCTAATAGCGAGCGTTAATCAATAGTAAGATAGCAAGACCTGAGAGTACCAGTGAGAAAACATTGCTTAATAGTTGGCATTAATTTGCTTAAAGGTGCTGGTTATTTTTTGTTCTTGGCTGAAGAATACAATGTTGACCATAGTGTGTCAAATATCTACATGGTAAGTAGATGTTCTGATTGCCCTGGCCCCTTTCTGAGACATTGCCCACAAGAAGTGTAAGGTTACGACTGTGCATTGTATGGGATAAAGCAATTTTTCAGGAGTAACATAATCCCTGCTGCCTAACTCTGTAACCAATACAAATTTGATGTGGAAAGGCTACCTCGACAGGGAAAAGTTTAACAGAACTTTACAACTACAAATGTACATGTACATGCACACTGGGTAAATATAGATATACCGTAGTTCTCCATTGTAAACATGCATGTACATTTACTGTGGGTAGCAAACTTTGTTTTAAATGCTGCAAGAGCGATACAGGCATCATTTCTATTAAAGCCACAACAAATCAGTGTATGTAGCTCAGGAGTCAAGAAAATCTCATTTCAAAGTTCAAGGAATAACAATAGACTTTCCTCCTAACTTTTATTTCAAATCCAAGTGAAAAAGCCACATTCTTAAGCAGTGAGTAGTGGGGAAGGTATCAAAATGGCATGCACCCATGTCAGGATTTCTGAGTTACATATTGCACAGACACAACAGTGTTTTCAACTCTTTTAATAATACAGAAACAGTACATCTGGCAAGGGATAGAGAATTTTCCAACCAATGAAACTTAAAAGCTGCTGATTTTTGTTATATTCAGGCCAAAGGCATATACTTCTCCACAAACAATACTTAAGAATAGGGTAAAATCTTGGACTACACTTGTGTGAGTGAGTGAGTGAGTGAGTGTGAGGTGTAGTACAATTGCCACTAGTTGCTATACCAGCCTTTAGAAAAGATCTTACTACAGAAGTTCCCTGGAGAAACTGTGCGTAGTAGTAGTAGTAGTAATAATAAAACATGTCACTGTGGCTCTGTGGTGCCAAAGCAGCAGCTAGCAGCATACACTTTTACATCATCAGTACTCATGGTAATAGTAGTATACACAATTTCAAACCTTATCACATGACCTGATTCAACCAATCAGGGTTCATCTGAGGCTCATCACATGACCGGCATCCAATGACAAGAGGTGCCGTTATTTTCAATCTCACAGTCATGAGACCAGTACAGATGTGTACTAAAAGTAAGGAGTCAGAGTTCAGAGGGCAGAGTTGAAAGGTTAGAGTGTGTCTAGTTGATTTCCATGGAGTCGTCCTCCCCGCTGCTGGCAGTTCCGTTGTCTTCCGTGCAGTTTGCGGAGGACTGTGTGGCCGCTGCTGATTTTCTGTTGGCCTGGGCCGTCTGCTTTTCACTTCGTTCACATCTCGAGCCCTTCAGCTCGTAAAACAGAACATACGCCGCTTTCGACTGGGAAGAGAAAATGCACGAGTGTCACAAAGGGATGACTGGAGATGATTAAGCGACACAGAAAGTTAGATAAGGCAGAGCCTGGAGATCCTCTTGGGCAATATAGCATCTAAGAGGCTGTAATAACATCATACAACATTTCATAATACAAACTGAGGTGTACTGCTTACAATGATGTGAGCAAAGCAACTCAGTAAGAAAAAAAATTGATATGAATGTTATTTAGTACCATGGAGAGAACACACATTCAGCACCAAGGAAAGGGACGGGCTTTTATATCAAATTGTATATATACAAGGGAAGTGCCATAATCATTCCACTAATGAACGAAGAAAAATTCATCACCAAGTACAGCACTAGGAGCCTGTTTTTGTGAACTCACCACACACTGGTCCTCTGAGGCAGGAGAAACACTGCTGTCATCAAAGTAGTACCACTGTGTGTCCTCCCTGCTCTTACCATAGGCTGTGTCTGGGGTGGGGAGACAGTAAAAACACATTAGCGAGAGAATACATGTGAACTTTTGCTACGGTCTCCTGGTCTAAAACAGATGACAAAGTTCAGAAGCAATGTTGAACTGTAATTTCCAAAAACTACTTACAGTGCCCCCCTCCCATGCCTCCATAGTGGTTGGACACTCCTATGAGGTCATAGGTTGCATAACCGTGACCATCATTGATGATGAACTCTGACATGTCCAAGTCTCTGTGAAAAGAGGGAAAATCAAACTTTAAGGTTAGGGTGCAATAACATCAATTCTGTTGGACAGCAATTGAATTAAAAGTTATGCTTTATCATGCAATACTTTTGGAAATTCAAAGTAGGCCTTTTCAACATTAGCTCAAGCAAGGTGTCTAAATTACTAGCCTTTCATATTGAGGGTCTAGCTTTATCTTAAGCTCTTACTCTTCAAAATGAAAATGAAAATGTCACTAATCATGCATTGCAGTGGGGTAAATAATGACACAGTGGATTATGAATGTCCAATTTTTTAGCTTCATCATATATTGCATTAGCAATAAATCTACCCTGTAGCATGTGCTTAAAATAGACTACCGGTAGGTCCTTAGAGCTGTTTCATAATAGTTATTTCAACGGTTACAGTACAATACAGTAAAAGAACGTCTGAGACTACCAGTACTGACCTAGTAGGGAACTCGACCATGGTGTCCAGTTTGTCCCTCCAGTAGCGGTTGTAGGAGAAACGCTTCAGGTGGATGACCAGGATCTTGGGGAGGGACCACAGGTCAAACTTCTTGGTGGCCTGCTGGTGTTTCTTGCAACTTGGACAGTACCTGGAAGAAATGAACAATAGTTCTTCTAACTTCCTCATAGACTTTTTTCTATGTCTTAAGATTTAGTCCCATTAACTCTTTTGATATCTAGGACTGCACTATGAAAGTTTCAATAGCTTTTAGGTACATTGTACAACCAATTCATCATCATCAAACACAGCAAGGGCATCTCCAATTGACAGTTTGAATACAATACTTGTAATTAAACCTGTAATAGGTTTACAATCTACAACTCACTCAACTGGTTCAAGCGCCACTTAATAAACAGTTTAACTAGTCCGGACCCTTTCGGTTATTGCGGTTAGTTCAAGAGCTGACGGCACAGTTTCGATTCTGGGGAGCCAGGAGACTGTGCTACTCGCCTTGTGCGTGTCTGTGAGTATTGGCAAAAGTGCCACACAGGGCTACTCGCCCTGTGCATTATACTGTATTCCAATGAGAATAACATTTCCATACAGATACAAATGTAGCTCTGCCTGAGACTACAGGGTCTCCACTCACCATGGGTCATCGGCGCCCAGCTTCTCCTTCACCAGGAACAGCTGGATACAGTCCTTCAGACTGATGACCTGACGCTTCCTCATGGGGGTGGCGTTCACCGTCTCATCAACATCCAACTCCTGCCAGTAAATAAATAAACAAACAAGTGAGCAAACAAATAGGTGACTTCTGTGGCTTTAATATCTCTAGTTTACAATCTGTAACTGGAATTGTAGTGACATATAAGTGGCAGCAGCAATACTGAGAACTCTTTTCATTTAGGAACTTCCATCTGAGGGGAACAGAGCTCCAGATAACGTTTCTATGTCATTTTCATTATTTACTCTGTTGCTAAGTCTTTCCTTATTTTTTTCTAGGCAGATGCTAAGGTAAATCTTACAGTGCTAGATGAAAGTGACAATAGTTAAACCACACTTACCTCTGCTTGCTTCTCATCGTAGTATTTCTCCTTGGCTTTGGGGTCCCAGTCAAGAGCTAAATAGGAACGATCTGGAATACAAGTGTAACAGTGCGATTAACATACAGGTTATCCTTCATTAAACGCCCATGATGAAATGTGTACAAAACTATTCATGTGCGTCCTACACACACATTAACACGACACCATTACAACCGATACAGATGATATCGACTATCACTTCGAAAGGCATCTTACTCGTAAACTTGATGGGCCTGTCGTCATCACGTATATGCTCGATCTCCGCACTACCATATGAGTTGACCAAGTGGAAACTGAACATCCTGTGTGGCCTGTGTAAAAGGCAAAATGTCAGTGTGCAAGGTTCCAACATAGAAGAGCATATGCAATGACTTGACTGCATACTATAGCTGTAACAGAAGGAATATATTTGGTACAGTTCGCTGCATAACACACCAGCTTCGCAGGCATGCGCCATGGCAGCAGGTAGTTATTACACTGAACCACCTGTCACACCTAACTTTTGCATATCTGACTGTAAGTGTTGTTTTGAGTTATCTAGTGAGGATGTCCTGACTGTAATTGGTGGCAACGAATTCCACTCTATATTAGTTCCAGAAAATAGGTTGATAACTCTGGTACTTGAGCCTGACCTGTTGTCACAGTTGACCTCGTCGTCAGACATGCTGTTGTCGTTCATGTGCGAGTCGTTGCCCTGGCTGCTGTCCTCCTCACTCTCCGCCTCCCCATCAATGTTGTCGTTCTTCATATCATCGTCACCTGGGGAACGACAGACTGTGTATCAGCACCTCTACATTCTTACAGGGTTTTGTCTATTATATATTATAACACAATATAAGCCTCAATTAATTTCCTTCATTCTGTATTATCTATAGTTAGTAAAATTAAACCAGGGGTGTCTCCAGCTTTATATTTCTTTCCATCCCACTCCTTGTTTGGTAGCCTGTGTTGTTAATTTCCGATGTTAAATCTGTCGTTTTAAGCTTAGGAAAATACATTTTCATCAATTTCATGTCGTGAAGTTCAGATTTTTTGGACGGATAGGGTGAAATTTGTTTCCATCCCAACAAGCAGCAAGGGACGGGTCCTTGAGACAGCCCTGGAATCAACCATCTAAACTTGTATTATTTATATCTGCTGAATCAGTGTAGTTGAATTTTAAACTAAAAAGAAGGTAATTCTATTAGAATTTTGAATGATAGAATTCTATAAAAATGGAATTTATTGCTTTCCTTTTCTATTTTATTTTTCAGAGCTGGTATTATGTTGAATTGGAAAGTTTTAGGAATTAATAGGTTTTTGTATGATAAGAGCCCAAAACTACAAAGTTGGGTTAATTTCTGAACTTCGGAATCAAAGACTGTTAGAAAGATTCAATGGGTGAGCTCCCAAAAAGTCATTCCACCAAAATAAGTAATAATGTCTAGGGTTACTACTGTACTGCAATACAATGTAGCTGTACCATGCTTCAGCCACTGCACTAGTGAACCACACAATACTCTGAATATGTTTACCTGGTACAAATAGGGACAAATAGAATGTAAACAAGTAGGGGCTGAGAGTATGGATGCTGATGCCTGACTCTGGGAAATACATAAATCTCATCAAGCTCTCTACCAAGAGTCCAGGCACTCACAAGACAATATAGCCATGATATGCAACCTTTATCCAGTGACCGAACGACAACTTATTTGATGCATTTCAATGTACATGAAGCTGTGAAACAAACAAACAAGCTGCTAAACATTGTACTTTGTTTGTACTGTAACTTTGCCAGGAGATCTTAGGTCTGTTCATTCATTCCAGAAGCGTTTCAAAACTTTATCCAGTTGCTTGAGTAATTATTTTTGGCGAATCTTACTACCTGGATGTCTAACTTTCATCAACGCATTTATGTTGTGTTCGGTAAAGCTGTATGCAACTGTTAACATGTTGAATAAACTTAAATCAGAAAGGTAATGTGACTTATTATCTGAACATTGATTGGTCACTGAATAAGGCTGCACATGTGAGGTGGCCAATAACAAAGACCTTGGTTGAGCACCCGGACTCTAAGTTTAGAGTTTGATAAGAATCAAAGAGGGGGATACTATAGCATCAGACGCAATGTGCCAGGGAAACACATCAATGCATACAATACAGTACTGCAATAGAACATGCTATCACTCATTCAACGCCTGTGTGAAGTGCCCCTAATAGCGGCCATTTCTTTATCAGTTTGTATCTAATAGGTCAGCTTTGTGTACAATACAACCTGCCGTCAGTACTCTCAGTCAACATACTAAGTGTGGACTGTGACTCAAAATGTAATGTAGTATTTCCTAAACAAAATTTTGACCCTTTTGATCTACAAGGCAAACTTTTCACCACTTTTCCAATACTGCCTGATCATTTTCACATGGTATGTTCCACTGACCTATAACCCCATCCTTGACACAGTTCTTGATCTCCTCCCCGTACCACTCGTCACCGCTGTCTGGCTCCTGGATGTACCGGCTGGGACAGAATGATTGACACCTGTCATTCTTGGCCATCATGCTTTCATTACATCATTACAATCGCAATCATGCACAATATAGGGAGATCTTAAAACAATAATTTTAATATCAGAGCAAAAGTTTCCAATTTCTTAAGTAAAAAATATAGACCGCTGATAAGCAGAATCCTGTATCAGCATTCTGAAGTACATGTTTTCTTTTAAGAAGGTATGGTATGATTCATCAGCAGCTGCTTGTGAAAAGTGCTGAAAAATCAACATAAAGACCAACACCAGAAGAAATGCTACTTGTTTTAGATTGAGGCAAAGCTCACTTGGACCTCACCTCATTTTCTGCAGCATGATTCTGTACAGGTCCTCGTAGGTTGTGTTTTTCCGTGGGATGGGCACCAGCAGAGGTGTGCCAAACAGGACAGTGCTCACGTTGTTGTAGTTATAGGAAGGGTTTTGTCTTACTCTAGAAAACAAAATCATAGGGCATTAACGTCTTTCTGCTCCTTTCTACATGTCTTCCTAGGTTGTTGAGTAACTCCATGTTTTAGGCTATCTAAAGAAAGACAAGGAGGGAGCTAAGAGGAATAATAAGGCATTTGTCACAACTTACTTTCTTTCCCTCATGTAGACAGGGAGGATGAGTGTGTCTGGGTCATCACAGGTGTTCACTGGTACCTCATACCTACAGACAAACATAACAGATTCAAACATGTTCATCAACATTTACATTAAATCTCTCAATCTGAAATTTCTTCATCAGTTTCATATATCAGATCTCCACATTGTCAAGTACTTTGTGAACCGACTAGCAACAGGCAGTGGATCTACTTCATAAGGTACTCCCTAAACAAGGTCTAATCAATGTGGTACAAGTATAATACAGCTGGCCTGAACATGTTTCTTCACAGTACACAGTCCTTATATTTAACGATTCAAAACTACTCACACATAGATATCATCCCTGTCCAGGATGTGGGACAGTCCTTCATCAGGGGCAAACACCTTGTGGAACCGGTGGTTGTACACATCTGTCACCACCATCTGGGGGGGAGCAAGTTTGTTTTCATGATTAATTATTAAATGACTGATAAATGAAAACTGTAATATGTCTACTGTGCTGTAGATATCTACATGTAAACATGTATGGACCATGAGAGACACCTCTTGAATTTGTTGACTTTGTATCAAAGACAAAGAACCCTGTCCTTTAGAACACATATTACCCATTTAGTGATCACCTAAACAAAAAGTTATTCACTTCTTTCATATCTAGGACAGCTCTAATGCTACATGTAATTGAACCTTTGTATAAATGTTATTTCATAAATGTCTGTGCCATGAAGGACAGTTTACCTTGTCTGGCGATATTTTGGTCAGCCTGGACAGAGCTTCACACAGGTCCTGTACGGTGCCCATCTTTGGGACAGATAACTTGTACTGCAATCAAAGACAACAACAAAACATTAGCTTGATAGTAACTTGATACTGAATTTTCATCTGCCTTGCCAAGTACACAGGGCATGTGTTTAGAATGCCTGTGGAAAGACAGTGCTACACTGGCAACCTGACAAAAGAAAAGGAAAGAGGGGAAGACCAAAACTTACATTACTGTAGTAAAATGCTAAAGAGGGACCTTGACCAACTGGGGGCTACCCTGAGGAGAGCAGAGGCCCTGGCCCAAATTCGCACCGATTGGAGAAAGCTTGCTGCCCGATGCACCACTAGGCATGGGAGGATCTAAGTCTAAGTAAGCATGTCCTACCTGCATAGGTTTAGCTGCAGGGTCCATTCTGATCAGCACCACCTCGATGAAGCGCTCCTTCTTGATGGGCAGGGGCAAGGACAGGTAGCAGAAGGGGTCGAAGGTTATGGAGATCTTGGAACATTCCGGACAGACGAGGGTGGACTTGAACAGTCCATGGAAGGTGTCTACGATGATGGAGTCATTCCGCAGACGGTGACTCTTCCACGCCTCATCTGCAACTTCCTGCAAAAGAACAATGATTTTGGTATCAGACTGATTCAGTGATGTAGTGAAAAGACATCTCCATCTCCTTGGTTTATAGTGAAATGAAATCACTAGAAAACAATGGTAAGGATGCAGGGATGAGTTAAGAAGGCCTGTATGAACTCAAGTGATGGAAATCTAAAGCCTTGACTGTTTTGCTGAAGCTTTCTTTTGGCTGTTTTACTTGCCAAAAAGTTGTGAATGTGAGAAAATGGTGAGAAAAGGAAAGCTATTTGAAGACTCCCATATCTTAATATGCCCTTGTGGGTTGAGTGTGCGCCTTCCGTTTGGCTCTTACTGTGGTGGCCTTTGTCCCAAGGGCTTCCGAAAGCTGTGGGGAGGATTCTAACTTTACATAACTCATGTTTCTGAACAATGACTTACATCATCGGGCCTGCCGTCTGCGTCCCTGAGCTCCACGTACGGTTTCTTGCGGATGCGGTTCAGGTCTTCGTGCAGGCCGTCCAGCAAGAACGCCAGCAGCTCGTGGGAGTCCTGCTGCTGGTAACCTGAGAACTGGGGGGCGAAGCGACCCACGGCTGTCTGAGAAAAACAGTAGGAAAAAGACAAAGGATGATTAATTGAAACTGGGCATCATTTTCCTGGCATTTCCATCACAAGTAAAAAAGCATCTGATCATAAGTATTGCACCAAGTTATTTCACTGTCTACGTAAATTTGTTTTCCGTACGATACGAGAAATAACGATGTCAAAATTGCTGAGGTGTCAAAGCCAATTTCTGTTGAGTCACCCTACCCTTTTTACTAAGCATTTATGACTATCATTAATAAATAAATAAATAAAATGAGTAAATATACAGGTCACTTTAGCAGTTATCTATTGTCCTTGTCTTAATGATAAACTTACTTTTCTTAACCATAAGAGAAATAACAATGTCAAAGTTGTTGAGGTGTCCAAGTCAATTTCTGTAGAATTATCATTCATTTTTTTACTAGGTAACAGACACTAATACATAGCACATACCTTAAAGTTCCTTGGTATGGTGTAACTATATTTCCCCGACCAAATTTGTTTGATAAGCTCTGCATATGTCTTGGCTATCTCTCCCTTCATCCCAAGAGGGTTGTCAGAGTTCAGTTCCTCTTGGTAGTGATTTTCTGCAAATAGAAGAGAGGGATTATTGCTTGGTTGCAGTTAATATATTTTCTGCAACAAGCCAAGGGGTATTTTTACATTTGCAACATACAATATGATTGCTCTTCTGCCAATATAAATTAGCAGGTTGTAATTAGTTTTTTGGAACTTGACTGTAGCCAGGTTGTAAATTAAACAACTTAGAGATAGTGTTGTTTGTAATGCAAAGCTTTATGCTGTTGATACTTGTGAGATTGCTAAATAATGGAGGCCCATCTTAGTACTTACCTAGGAAGTATCTTGTGAGAACTGGTACATTGCTCAAACACTGGAAAGATACCAAAGACAATCTATATGTAATTTCTGAAAATACAGATGATTGCAAAAGTTGAGTTGTCCTACAGCAACATCTTCAACTAACATCTATGTAGTACTGTAAAAGGTCTGTCTTCTGCCCACCTACCCCCTTGTTGCAACCGCGAATTTAGAACCAAAGCGAACACTCCATTTTCTTCCTACCGCGAAATTAAATCCCTGCGAACATTTCGGCTTTTCTGTACATCTGATCTGCGGGTATATTAATCCCTGAAATTGTAAGAAATAAAAACCGCCAGAGACTTTCCTATTCTAATCCTGAATCCAGCCACACTCACTTGTAATGCTGAGTTCATGAAGCATGTGTTGCCTAGGTTACTGAGACCGCACAGTCCTGGCTGCACCTGACCACGCCCCCTCTCCGAGCTGTAGTCATACGTGCTGCTGTAGCTACTGGAATAGGAGGAAATCAACTCGCTGTAAACATGATTAATCACAAGAAAAAAGACACAACGTAAATTCCGCAGCCTTCATAGGGGTTAGATTAAGACAGGTATCACATACATGCCACAAAAAAAACGAAACAAAAAGGTCTACATCAACACAGACTAGACTGCAGAGCAAAAGAATTGAGACCAAGCAGAGAGTCATGAGTTAATGGGAAAAAAGGGACAGAAGACTGAAGTTGTTTTACATTCCTAAATCCGTGAAGAGCAAAATATTAACATCACAACTGGGCAAACCTTTTGCAATGTCAAGTAAACCCATGGACAGTCACACCGATTCATATACTGTAGTTGAGGCTGAGAGTGTCTACTGTATAGAGCTAATGTTCAAGCATTCATGTTTAGTTCTCAGAGGAACTGAGACCATGCTAAGACAGGGACTGTACAGTAACTATCATACATGTATGGCACATGCTACATGTAGATCTAGTAGTAGGCTGACGTAAACACATCATCTGTTGTTTGTTAGGGACCACACATATACATATATACTTGATATATGGCGAAGACTTGGGGGTGCCGATAGTGGGCGTTGGCTCATTAGAGCTCCCTGCATCATTCTCGTTTTCTTCACTGTCCTCTCCACTGCTTGGGACAGAATACGAAGACTGAGGCTTAGGACGGAAAGCAACATCATGTGTGCTACTGTGCATCTGACTGAAGATTACGTCTTAATACATAGCACCAGGTGCCTCACTTTCTTAGTTCATCTTGTAGGCCCAAAGGGTATAATCTTATAATTTCAGTACAGCTCTCCATGTCTTAATTACCAGAGCTACATGTAGGACAAGAAAATATACATAAACCAGAAAAGAGCTCAAAAAAGGAATAAAAATGTGACAAAGCAGAAGAGCAAAATACAACACTGAGACGAATAGTAACACTTGGCTTGGGGCAACGATTGTATAGAACAAAGCAAGGGAAATTTCACCAAAGCAACGGAATAAGACAAAAGAACTTGACAGGTGGCATTTATAAGTACAAAGTGACATGATGATAAAATCCTCCCCACCTTCTAGTTGCCGGTGCTGAGTACGTCCCCATCTCCATGTTCCTGGCACTGCTGGAGCTAGAACTGGACAAATGAAAAATGAAGTTCACTTGTTTTCGATAAATTCAGCCAAACACATCTATAAGATTTTGTGTCTAGAAAATACATATTCAAGTTCATTTTTACGTCAATGCAGCGCTCGTGAGTGCGACTCGCACACAATATGTATGCGACCAGTTTCTTGAGAATGCGACTAGATTTAAAATCACGGTCGCACGGTGCGACAATCCAAAATTAAGACCTGCGCCAGGATAATGGCTGCAGAACTAAGCGGTAAGCCGAAAATATAGGTATTCCAATGCTACCGCGAATATCGTCGGTGAATTTTCTATCATGTTCCCACACCCGCGGTACAAAAACTATCCGTTCCTAGTGGCAAAGTTACCTATAGAAATAAAGGAAATAAGTTTCTCTCCTTTGTGGTGTATTTGTTTGATTTGTAAAATGTTTCAAACGTCAAAACTTTGTCGATGAAAGTGAGCGCTCGCCGGACGCTCGCTGTTTTCAATGGCGGCCATGATGTTTATGAAAAATAGACCGCAGCAGAATGAAAGGCTTGTTTCCTGCGGTCATATTTATACCTGTTCAAGCGATGATTTTTACGATCAAAAATTGATGAATCAATTCAAGTGGAGTTTTATTTGAAAAGATATCAAATTTTCCTTTTGTCACCGGTATCATTTCAAAGCTCATTACCTGTCCGTTGTTATGGTGCTGCATGTACTTTCATTCTGCTGCTGTCTATACTGCACAGCGGCGAAGCACAAAGCTTTCCCCATGCGGTCTGCCTGTCATTGGATGACGGCGCCGCGCGGTCCTGACGCGGGAAATTTGAACTACGCGTTTCGAAGTTCTCGATTTGACTGGGTCGGCACAAACAGATCATTTTTGATACTATTTTGAGCAAGAATTTTAAGGATATTAAAGTATTTTGGATTATCTGTAGACAGAGTGTGAGTAAAAAGAAAAGAAATGCCTGTAAAAATGTTGAACTTGATGCCAGCAGTGAAGTTTCAAATTATGGAATATGACTTTATTTGTTTTGGTCATGAACCCAATAGATAAGTTCTAGAGTCATCTATTTATTTATCATTCAAGGTTATGTGAATCATTACCTGCCTTGTTCCAAGTAAAAAATACCATTGTGTATTTTTCAACTTGTTGAACTTGAGGCACCGTGGCCCCCGGATAGGGGCCAGCCGGGGAACCTATGCCCAATTTTTCTAAAAATCCATCGTACTAGTATCAGTATGTAGGAAGGTATTGAATGAATTGAATTGCCAATTGTTCTGCACCATCAATGTAGGTTTTTATCTTTTATGATCTATTCAAATACTTTATTCCCGGTTGTTAACGTATAACATTGATTAATAGGAGTATTATTTGGTATAGCCAAGACTTTTGCTTGTTCTTCCAACTTTTTGTAGTGGTGCCCCTAGATTTTTGCTGGTGCTCCTAACTTTTTTGAGTTAGGAGCACAGTGCTCCTAGGCCTAAAAGTTAGTCTGGAGCCCTGCAATGACAAGTGACATGCAGGCTAATCTGAGCTTCTATGAATGAATATTTAAAGGTTCGAACAAACAAGTAGGCTCTGTAAACATTGTATGGGGATGTCTCTGTGGCTCAATTGGTAGCAGCCTCACAGTTGAGCTCCTGGTTCCAATTAGTTGATAACTAGAAGCCCCGGTTCAAGTCCTGGGGTCAGGACATCTCGGTTGGGGCTGCACCGTCTTTTGGAAGGGACGAAAAATGGGGGTCCCATGTTCAAAAAAGTACCCCGAGCACATTAAAGGGGAAGGGCTAGCAACCCCTACCTGTAAAAATATACCCTGCTACAGAAACAGCAAGGAAACTAGCTGCCCTATGTGCCACTAGACACTACGAGATTCTGAACGAACAAAACATTGTATGAAGGTCTCCTATGTATATACTCACCTCTTATTGGTTACATTTCCCCTGGGCCATGTGCCATCTTCGTTTTGCTGCTCTATCACCAGAATCTGTGGTGTGACATAAAATAAATTTATAACCAAAGTTTCTACATCACCTTAACAACATTCCTTGTACTGAGGGCTATACAAATTAATGTCCTGCAACACTACACTAAAAGATGTGGTATATATCATCATTCACAGTGACATGGTGCATAGGAAAATAATGCTCTTGCAATACAACCTTAAGAAAATTGGTGCAAGAGTAGTGGAGTCCATACAGGTCTTGACGAAGGTGCATGTAGTTGAGGGGGTTTTCCAGGTACACATACCTTATTTTAGGTTGTGAAAGAACATTATTTTCCTCTGACCTACCAACCTTATGAAGCTACTCACAGAATCACAGTAGATGGTTTTCAACCTAGACATAAAGATAACATTGACAGACTTTGAAAGTACTATGAGGCTACCAACCTGTCCTTGGTATAGCCCGGCGTCTTGCACTGTGTTCTCAGGTTTGTTTAGGTGCTCGTAGGTGTTGGACATGTACTTGTTCCACACACGAGTTTCCTTGTCTTCCCCGATCGCAAACAACTTCCGCATCTCCTTTTCTATGTAGTCTGCAAACATACAAGAGTACTTGGGTCACCAACTTGATGAAGGGAATACATGTACATGATATACGGACTAACATATAAAACAAGCATAAAAGAACAATGATACCAGTAAACTAGAGAGTTTGTATGATATCTTGGTATGTATACAAGTTTGTAATATTAAATTGAAAGGCTATGGAAAAAGCATTATCTAGTCCGCAACTGCACAAAAGAAAAGAACATGTCTCCTGGATAATGTAACATTGACAAGTTAGTTTATTGGCCACGAATGTGTGCTAAGCCATCTCTATGAAATTTTTATGTCAAACCTAATATAACATGCAAAGTAACAGAAATCATGTTGCATATGAGTCACTGTGGCAGCAATCTATCATCGTTATCTTCATAAACATGATCATATGTCTGATGTCTATAGGGAGACCAAACAGTATACAGTAACTTAGCTTCGTAATGACAACATAACATGTTACCCGGTATGGTTATATACTGTATCTAAGATGTACCAGCAAAACACCTCAACTTTCTTTCGTGCACCATTAACTGTAGTACCATTTTGGGAAACTGGTGAAGTACACTTGTTTATTAGCTCTTTTCCTGACAACGTCCTACCACATGTAAACAACACAAAGTCGGGTCTTGGTGGAGGGAGGAGCAAGATACTATAAATGGCAGAACCAACATTTGTTTAGAAGCCCTAGCAGTGGAAGTCATGGCTCGAAATTCATTTGTGGCAACAGATCGAGGCACTGGTGGTGCACCTAACCTTAAAAAAATTTAGGTGCACAGAAAAAATCTTGGAAGCACAACAGAAAGACTAAAATGTCTGCAAAACCTAATTACAAACCTTACTGCCTTCCTTCATAGCCTAAAGTTGAAATACTACTATTAGTGAGTACATTTATAATATGAAAAATTTGGTGCACAGCTCCATGTCTGAATGCACTAAATTGCATAGACACCCCGTTCAAACCCTGTGTGTGCTACATGTACATGTACTTACCGATGGTGTCCGCCTTGCTGAACTGCTGGGACACACAGTTCTCCAGATTGTCGTTCTGACACAGCTTCAGTTCCATCAGGTAAACCTCCACCTTACAGTGCTTCACAAACATCCCGTGTTCAACAACCTGGGAAGGGGAGAAAATACATGCTTGAAATATGGTACAAATGTATAGATGGTATACTATTATACTTGCTTGTTCCTTTAACTTTCATCACACTGAAGTCGGCTATCATTTCTTGATTGGTTACAGGGTCAGGCAGCAGGGACAAGGTTAAACACTGACTCAAATGATAGTGAGACTGAAACAACTGCATTTAGTGTCATCATGAAAATAAAATGCCAACCAAGCAAGCAAGAAAAAGAGAGCACACAATTGAAGAATAAAAGAAGCTTGAAAGACCATAGCTGAGATCTATTCTGAAAATCTAAACTGTACAATAACTTGTGCACTTGTACCATACAAGTTACAACAACAGACAATCCTCCTTGTGTGTGCTCACCTTGCGAGCGATGGGCTGTTGTCCGTTGACCATGCCGTACCAGCTGACTAGTTTGTCCCATGCCTCGGTGGGCAGCAGCATGTAGTCCAGCTCATCAATCAGGTGCTCTTTCAGGTGCAGGGAGTCGGGTGTCTGTGGATCTGCAATGACATGGAAGGGTCTTCTTTTCAAGTTATTGATAACAGATTCATATTTGTAATAAGCAGAAAATACAAGCAATAAATTCAACCTTACACACAGTTCCAAATATTCTGGCATTGTCATCTTCTGGCATTGTCATCTTCTGGCAGTATCATCTTCTGGCATTGTCATTAAAACAATTCCAGAAGATTTAGAACTGAGAGGAAGGTCTGTCTACTAGACACTTTGTAACACGAACCTACAGAGAGTAATATTTTAAATGCACCACCTCTTTAATCTGACAAACAGTAAAAGTTTCAAGTGCTAATTTATTGGGTTTAATAACACTACCTTGTTTACATAATCGAATATTTCACCTTAACTAGCCATCAAAACACACAAAACAAAGCATCTTGTATATCAATCCATTTGAAAGGAAAAGGAAAAAATAGGTATGACAAAATCTTGTGTTCGGGGAAAAATCTTAAACACAGTCGGGACTACACTTGACCAGTACCCAGCTGTCTCTTGTTACTTCTGAGGAAGTGTCATCACTTCATCATGGGGTTCACATACAGCCCTCAGGCTTGACTAAATTTGGACACAGATTACAGCACTCTATGCCATAGGCTAATCAAAGGCAGCAAAGATAGCTCATGTCGTGGGTATTGGATGGTTGTCACTGTCAGAGGCTAACCTGTGAATGGTGATCTTAGACCAAACTTGGCACCATAAGCAGGATCTAAGACTTAACACATGAGTCCTTGAAGCAACTAAGGGTTAAACCATGTTCACAGTAATTCTAACAAAACTCTAAGAGAGCTTGTCTTGAGTTCAAGGTAGGTCGCGGCAAAAATGAAATTAGGGAAAGATGATCTTTAAATCTCAGATATATGCAATTACTGTATAATCATTTCCTAACTTTGTATCCTGATCTTTGAAATGCCTCCACAGGTATCCTTATTTTACAGAATTATTTCTTCATGTACATCTCAAAAGGCCTCTTGGGTGTCATTACATGTATTTCATCTAACAACAATTATCATTATCATACTGATTCATAGAATCCGTACCATCCATACAAAGAAACATTCTGCCTCATACAAACCTTTATACAGGGCAGCGTTGTCAATAGGCCCAGGGAAGGTTGCCTGGTCTCCCATGCCATACATGTCCCAGGAGTCATAGCCAACATACTTCTTCCACTGCTTGAACCACTTAGCATCAACCAAGTACCTGTGAATAGACAATGATGGATCAACAACAATGCAAATCCCAATTTGTCAATGCAATTTGGTGACATAAATGGGCATGGTTATCATTTCTCTTACCCACCACACCTTCCGAGCACACACACGTTCATAAATCTAGCACATCATGTTATTGTCAATCATAATAGAGTTGTTGAGTCAGCTGATATCCCCAAAGAAAATGACAAGATAGTTGACAAAGGTCTATATTGGGGGAAAATATCCATTTTCCAATTACTCAAAGTTTCACACATGTAGTATTTCAACCTTTCTTTATCTTGAGTGACCTTGTCCTTTTGCTTAACCTAAGTATATCGAGTATATGCTTTGTTACATTTTTCCTCTGACCTATCACTTATGCTAGGACAGATCCTGATCCAAGGAATTCTGTAAAAACTTGCCAAGGAGAAAGATGATTATGTGGTATGCTTTGGATTATTGCAAACAAAATGGGGAGAACATATGTAACTTGAACATAAGGGGACATCTACACATTTAATATGTAAACACTAGTTCTGTGTGTGTTACGTGAGTGTAATTGTCACTGTCTTCCTTGACTAGTCAAGATGCTGCTAGAATTATCTATTTCAGGATGTTTACATTGCCTAGCCTGCCGTCAGGAACAGTCATTAGACACCGGATAAAAATAAGTCCATGGTCAAAAAAGGCATGTAAGCTCATCCTTTGAATTTGGCTTCATGCCCAGATGCAGTCCTTACAATTTCTGCAAAACAATATCCAGCAAAGATATCTATCATCAATATTGTAGTATACATCATGATATAGACATCTGACTGGCTTGGACTAAGTTGGAGGGTGAAAATCTAAGCAGAGGTTGGGGGTGGTTTTCTGACTGCTAGGATTTTCTGACAGCCATCCATGTACCATGGATGAGTTGTGTGGCTGTATTGAGAAGGCTGACTGTCAGAATACTTTACGATCTTTCACTCCAACATCTGCTTGGAGCACAGAGATAATGCATTATGCCGCCACCCGTGTAAGCAGGGGCAAGGTGTCACGTGTTGTGCAACAAACACACCCGAAACCAGGAAACTACCGACTGATGTGAGAAAAATGACAAGCCCTTGATCTTGGGCCGGAGAAGACGGCCGAACCAAGATGTCTTTCTGTCCCCACCCTCCCACGGTCGGCTTTTGACCAGTCATTTCCGCTTTTCCGTGACGTATGACGATATCGTCCGGGTTTTCCAAGGATCCCAAAACCGACGTTGTCATGCTTGTAGTACCTCTACCCAAACGATGTTTAGATGGCATTGAAGACCATCCGACTGGAGAAAAATAGCCTTGCGAATACCGTGACATCTTTCCTAGCGAGATGTTATCGTATGAAGGTAGATGGGTAAGGTAAAAATGTCCCGCCAGTCGAATTCCGCCGGTACACTTTCCATTTCGAACCGGCATTTTGACTTCAGACATGCTTAGAACTCCCGTGGAATTTTTGGCTGTAACTAGTAACGTCAACATCCCAAAGACTAAATCTTACTGTAATTTGACAGGATATATTCCTGTCTCCTTACCATGTATCTCCCTTTTTCAGCTCCTTCTTTAAATCGGAGGAAACCTGACTTTTCTGAACCTTCGGCTCGGGAGGCCCGCCGCCTTCCGCCATGATGATAGAGATCGTCATTGATCAGTGACCACATGAGAACGTGAAAATCAAAAGCGAATGTTTGTTGATTGTTATACATACACTGAGCATTCAAGAAAAAATCACTGGAATAAATTTCTGATGAAGACTTCATTTGTATGGAAGTCATGTGCATTCAAAATAATTGTGAAGAAATTAAATATTTTGTGCATTTTAATAAATCACATTGTTCGTCTTTTGTACGTTTGGTAGCGGTATCATGACGTCACGAGTCATGAATTCTGATGACCTGAGGCTTGCCGCAACGGCTTTCTTGATTGGCTGCGTCATGGTAGATGCTACGTATCTTCAAGCGCTTAGCTTGAGGTGAAAAGCCGTTAAAGACGGCATAAAAAGGCCGAAACTAGGGCACAGGTGTGCTTCATATTGTTAAATACAAACAATGCTCATTCACTTTAGGATTTAGGAGCAATCTCCAAGGAAACCATCTCACTCCGCAATGATAAACTGGCATTAAATAATACAACACCACCCACTGTGAACAGAGTTAACGTTACATGATGTTAATTTGATTGAATTGAATATCTTTTTCCGTAAATATACCTAACAAGATACGTCGATTTCAACTATTGTCAGTCTTACTTATTTTAAGGTGTCAGATTTAGGTCACGTATACGCGTTCGATACCCGACGACATTCTATCTATTTAATCTATATTGCGCAATCTGTCGTAAATGTTCCCTTAAGGTCCCCAATAGCCTAACGAGTATCAATATATTTGTCAACATTTTCTCTTCTTCTTCAAGAACGGTCAGGAACAGAATAGTCTATTAAGAAGGAGAAGAATAAGTCCCAGCTAGTCAAGCCTCAGATGACCCAAACAGAAGTTACCTTGTTTGCCTTCAGTTTGCACGTTTCCGTGGGACTTTTCCTAGCCTCCTATAACGCGCGGCATATATTTTTTTTTTTTTGGGGGGGGGGAGCTCTTATGCCGGCAAGGGGTCCGCGCTATACAACTCCCTCGGCTGCACAACTCCCTTGCCGGCATAAGAGCCCCCCCCCCCAAAAAAAAATATATATGCCGCGCGTTATAGGAGGCCTGCACAGGAGGCTAGACTTTTCCGTGTACTGTGACCCGCTATCTGCTTGGAGGTTAATCGTTCGCGCTGGAAATATCAAAGAATAGTAAAGTGAAAAAAGGTAAAGCGGTCGAACCTCAGCAATGACGCTTTTTCGTTAGCCAACTAGCTAGTGTAATGCGGCTTCAAGAATACCGACAGTAATACTTTTTTGAAAATAACAGCATTTAATTTTTAAGGTTTGATTCAGAGTATGCCGGGAATTGGCTTTAGAGTTAGAAATTTCTTCCATTTGTTCCCTTAACTTCAAGCAGATGTAGAAAGGCAAAATCCTAACGCTGCTCCGCGGAACCAGGATCTTTAGAAACGTTACGATTTTGCCTTTCTACATCTGCTTGGAGACTACTTTTTCCCATTAGATTTCTGTTGATAATATCTATTTATTCGTTTATCTATTTTACTTTATTTATTTATTTATTTATTTATTCATCAATCTTTAGTCCAGCTATTGGAGAAAATTTCAACTTGCGTAGCCCGTAGCTTACGTAAATAGGTGCCGCCAATTGCGGAAAACAAATCATATTTGGGGCCCTTTATCTTTTTAATCTCCGGGGTCCTCCACCCATATATGGTACTGACGGGCTTTCCTCTACTACTCAGCTGTCATGGCGGACGTCAACCCGATAAAAGACTTCATCGCCGGTGGTTTTGGCGGCGTGTGTCTTGTTTTCGCAGGACATCCGCTAGACACCATCAAGGTAATGTTGCAAACATTCTATTACACGAAATCCGTCTCCTAGAATAGTCTCTTCTAGCTTAGTATAACCAGTTTGGTTCAGTGACCTCTAGGTGGAAGTTGCCGATGCTCTGTAGGTCAAGATGACGTAGTGCGTGTCTGATCAGGCTCCGCCCTCCCACCTTGTAGGATGGCTCCATTGGCTGCCGACGGAAAATTTACATCAAAATACACAAAATTTGAATGATAATAAGACCTCTGACCTCTACCCTGAGACACATTACATTACTGCCCCCCCTCCCCTCACTGTCTGGTCGGCCCCGCTGTAAACTACACAGTAGCGCCGGACTACTGGAATATCGCTTATCGGCCTTATCTCGATCGATGCGGTAATTCAGCGAACATCAACGATATTTCTCCAACTCCTTCTACCTCCCGGCTACAATTCCTTAGGCTCTTTCCATTCACTTCGTCTTCACGTGTGCGGCACGTGAACTACCGGCTTCTTCAGATAGATCCTGCAACAACTTTTACTGTAAGATAGTTAACGTTCAAGACAACACTACAAGATGTCTGATGTTAGCCCAGCCAAAGACTTCATAGCCGGTGGCTTTGGAGGAGTGTGCACGGTGGTAACAGGGCATCCTCTTGATACCATCAAGGTAGGTGCCACATCAGTGGTTGCAAAATCACACAGGGATATATTTCTATACTGGACAAATTTACAAATTGTCAATGAGGCTGGTACAACGTATAAGTATGTGTATGCACAGGTAGTTTTGAGTGAGTTGTTGAGTTGGTCTTGGACTATTTAAATCAAGTCTAAGTGGCCAAACATCCGTGTACATTTGCCACCTGCATAACAGGTGTTACTAGTAATATTGTCAACCGGAATGTTACACATTTTTGTGGATTTGGGCTTTAATTAACTTTCTCTTTGACTCGAGTTGGAGGGGGTCTAAATGGGTAAAGGATAATCTATTATGATTAATGCCAAGATTTTTAATTAACCAACCAACCAACCAACCAACCTCCCACCGATAACACTTTACCAGAGCAGTCCGATTACGTAGAATTAAATCTCAACTGATGACGATTAAAAAGCATCCAGATTACAGACCGCATCCATGTTCATGCATGTTGAGAAAGGAGACATTTAGCATCCAGGCTTTTTATCTCCATGAAAAAAGGCTTTTTCATGGAGATACTGTTTTGCTTGCGTTTGGTTTTTGTGTGTATGTATGTGTCACCGGACGCTTAAAGTCACCATAACTGTAGAACCTGTACATGGATTGTAATGATTTTTGGTATGTGGGTGGGTGTTAGGAGGAGGAAGGTCAAGGTCGATGTTGGGCCCCCTGGCATGTGTGACTGGAACTGCAATGGTGTATTTGTTAAAATCTTCAATGTAGAAGAACTGAAGAGTGGATCGACAGATCGTCATGTTCTTTGGTACACAGGTAGGTTAGACCAAGTTGTACACACTTAAGTGCAAACTATGCAAATGAGACCGAATTTGCATAAGTAAGGAGGTAAATCGTTTGCATGGGTGTCGTCGGATGCTTAAAGTCAGCATAACTGTAGAACGTGTAGATGGATTGTAATGATATTTGGTATGTGGGTATGCGCTGGGAGGAGAATGGTCAAGGTCGATTTTGGGCCCCCTGGTTTGTGTCCCTGGAACTGCAATGGCCTATCTGTAAAAATGTTCTAAAGGGGTATAACTGAAGAGAGGAACAACAGATTTTCATGTTATTTGGTACGCAGGTAGGTTGGACAGAGATGTACACACTGAAGTGCAAATCATGCGAAGTTAGTGTGTTTGCGTGTGTGTGCGCGTGTGTGTATGTTTGTGTCACCGTGTGTGTATGTATGTGTCACCGGACGCTTAAAATCAGCATAACTGAAGAACGTGTGGATGGATTGAAATGATATTTGGTATGTGGGTAGGTGCTGGGAGGAGAAAGGTCAAGGTCGATTTTGGGCCCCCTGGTATGTGTCACTGGAACTGCAATGGCGTGTTTGTAAATATTTTGCAAGGAGAATAACTGAAGAAAGGAGCGACAGATTTTCATGTTATTTGATATGCAGGTAGGTTGGACAGAGATGTACAAACTGAAGTGCTAATTATGCAAATTCATACTGAATTTGCATAAGTAATGAGGAAAATCTACTCTATTGTGGGCTTTGAGGTCGCACCATCTGTTGGTCTCTTATCTAGGTCAGTAGCTATTTATCACTTCTCCCCTTGCAGGCAAGTGTGGGTCATACCATTGAGCGATATAGAATGGGGGGAACTGGTTTAATAAAAAAACAAAGTTTCATGGAGATTTTGGGTCCTAAGACTCTTGTTTTGTCACTGTGAAAATTGAAGTGTGAAAGTCTGCAAGAAGAACTACAGTGTTTTGAAATTGTTTTCCTATCCCAACTTCCTACCATTAGGGCTGATTGGTTCATAAAACAACTTATTTCATTGCTCAGTCCTGTCATTAAGTGCCCCATGTGGCGCCATGCTTAATCAAAAGTCAGCAACAGCTTTAGAATTCATCAACTCATTTACAGCAAGAGGTCACCCCACTCAAGGTCATTGCACAAGTTTGCATGGACTGCAGGTGTCATCTCCAAGCAGATGTTGGGGTGGGAAAATTTTAAATTTTCTGACCAGCCATTTCTACTGACAGTCCCAAAAAGAAGATTCAGAAAAAAACAGCAGGTCAGACAACCATTTTCCACCCCAAGTTCCAACATCTGCTCGGAGATTATACATGCGACTTTCAGCCATGAAAGTACTGGTAGCAAGACCAAAATTGTACTCCAACCATGTATTACTCATAACTTAGACCCAACATTCATTATAGCAGTTAATTTTTTTTTAAAGCCAGTAATGCCGTAAGGCGCATTGATACAAAATTGTCATGGAGACTTGTGTTGTGTGTGCAGGTACGGCTCCAGACCCAGCCCACCCCACCTCCAGGACAGGCCCCCAAGTTTGCAGGAGCATGGGACTGTGCCAAGCAGACAGTGATGAAGGAGGTTAGCTGAGCTATTTATAGCACTTTTAATCAACAGCAGTATTTTATCAAATATGTATTTTATAAAAACGATTTTCTAATGTAACTTACACTTAGTTTTGTCAGCACAAGAGCAACCAAACCACTTCATGTAGTTTATAGTGATGATGACAATAGTGATCGCCTGGACAGGACTCCAGACTACAATAGTGATACTAGTAGAACTCTGAGACTATTCAATTGAGAAACGTCTATATGTGATCTCTTCTATAAGCTATACTCATAAACATCTTCGTGTGTATTTTTCCCAGGGGTTCCGAGGCCTGTACAAGGGCATGGCAGCACCAATTGTGGGTGTGTCCCCCATGTTCGCTGTATGTTTCTTTGGCTTCGGGCTAGGGAAAAAGTTGCAGGCAGGAGAGAAGACCAATGCTGAGTTGTCGTAAGTTCACTGTTGCATTCTCTTTAATAGTTTATCATTGAATTTTCTCTTTTGGCATACATGTAATTTCAAATATATGATTTGTGTAGACTGTATGTTACTTGAATGTTTAATGTATTTGCTCTCAGATGAGGGAGCACAGTCGTTATAATCTAAGAGTAGGCAACGTAACACTTTCATAACAGAGCTCAGCCTTCATTTACATGTACTTCAAAGTTTATTGAAAAATTTAGGACCTCTTTATCTAAAGCTGCTATGTTTTCTTTTCTTTTTTTTTCTAGTCCAGATACCATTTTCTGTAGGCTTAGTATATCCCATAGTGACAATAATAATCCACAATACATTCTCTCTCAGTCTATGATTGTTCTCATTGTAACAGGTACATACAGCTGTGGAATGCAGGGATGTTGGCTGGTGTCTTCACGACTGTCATCATGGCACCTGGTGAGCGCATCAAGTGCCTGCTGCAGGTAAGGCTTAGGACTACCCATTCTAATTGCCAGGATCCTGTTATATGTTTATTTATGTTATGAAGAGACGACTACTAAGTACACAAATGTTGCCCTTATCTCTTTAGCTCTTCATTTCACTGATTACATCCTTTCCTTTGATATCTAAAACTCAACCTAATTGTTGATGGCAAACGTATTGAACAAGTCCCGGAGGTAAAACTACTTGGTACAACTGTCGATGAATGTCTTACCTGGAACACTCACACGAAGACAACCTCAAAGAAAATGGCCAGGTCCCTTGGAATGATCAGAAGATGTGCAACATACATGGACCAGACAATCTTAAAAATGGTGATTGAATGCCTGACATTGACTCACATGGACTACTGTAGCCCTGTCTGGTCATGCACTACAAAGAGAAATATCAAGTCCCTACAAATAGTGCAAAATAAGGCTTCACGTTTGCTTCAGTTGAAACCACTGTGGAAACCTGTACACACTAGACTATCATTGAACACAATGGCTACTTTTAGAAGGATTGTTTTCACTAATGAACCCGTGTGTCTTGCGAGTAGACTGCTTTCTGTCAACAAGCAGCACACGCACAGAACACGATTTGCTTCAAAGCCAACTTTTAGATTAGACAAACCTAGAACAAATGCATTGAAGAAGACATTTATGTACAGGGCTGTCTCCACGTGGAGTCAGCTCCCGGTAGAGCTACAGACCACCCTTTCTGCTCGTACTTTTAAAGCCAGAATCTGTGAGCTCTTGTTATAAAGTGTAGAACTGATTCATAAGTAAAGTGGCATTGTATCGCAAATGATTTTACTCAATTAAGGAAGGACCTCTAATTTTAAGTAGATTCTTGAATCAATTTCAATTAGATAGTTTTTTTAAATGACATGTAATCAGCTATCTGTAATTAATGTAAATATTGAATGTTGTTATGTTGTTATCGTCAATGCATGTATTGTTATTTTGATGTTGTATTGTATGATGTTAAGAAGTCCAGGAAGACTAGTGGTGTGCCTTAGGGCACACCACTAATGGATTTTCTTCAATAAAGACAATAAAGACAATATCTTTATCTTCCATTCTTACTTTTGTTTCTTATTTTGCTGTTTTCCTTTTGCCCTCATTGTCCTTCCCTTTATTTCTGTAACAATAGTTTTTGAAGGGTTGTCATAGTAGAGTCATATGTTTACTTATGAAGAGGCAAATCAGTGCATGCTGCTAATGATGACATGGCAGAGGACATCTATAAAAAAAGTTTATGATCGGTACTTGAAGTCCTTTTTTTCCAGAATTTCTGCATTGTTGCAGGTTGTGTTTCCAGCCCTCTATAATACAATGTAATTGTTTCATCACTGCTCCATCATCTGGACTAAGTCTCGTGAGAAAATTAACCATCAAGATGTTTGGTATATGTTTGTTATAGATCCAGGCTGATGCTGGGTCCAAGAAGTATGCTGGCCCTGTGGACTGTGCCAAGCAGCTGTACAGAGAAGGGGGGATCAGGAGTGTGTACAGGGGGACAGCTCTCACACTTATGAGGGGTGAGTAGTTGTTTTTTTAACAGCCATACAGTAAAGAAAAATTGAGGTTAAGCATATTGCTTTTTCAAGTAACTAGTGGCAGTGCAATGTGGCTTTGCTATGGCTTGCATTTTTGGTGAAGCACACCGAGTCACCCCTACTCTTCTGGATAAGTGTGTTGGTTCTTTTTTGTGTAGAGGTTTGATGATTTAGGCTTACACCTGAAGCTCCCTCATACACAGGGCCGCCGGCTCTATGTCACCCTCCAAAATGATGAATGCAATCCCTTACATCATGTCCGAGCTGGGTGTCTGACCCAAGCTGTTGTGACTGAGACTGTCAATTTTTCTGTGGTATGGCCACATTGATCTAGAAGTCATATTGATGTCTTATGCAATAATTTTGTTACATTTTTTCAGATGTACCGGCAAGTGGAATGTACTTCATGAGCTATGAGATTCTGCAACGTAAACTGACACCAGAGGGAAAGAGGTGAGTTGCTTTTGCCTTGAAATTGATAAATGTCTTCTGGAGATCTAGAAATGATATGTATAAGTTATAACGTGGGAGGTACATGTACACTTGGGGGGTAGGTCTTGGCCCGAACTGTAGTCTTTTTTTATCCATTGCTCACATGTGTATGTGTATGTGACATAGCCTGTAACATAGTGAGTTACATATGGAAAGTGTTATGTTGCACTACCAAGGAAACAATCAGTTTTTGTTGTGATCAAATTGTTATTTCTCTGTCGTTCATCTAGCCGCAAGGACATGAGTGTAGGGAGGACACTGCTTGCTGGAGGTAAGTGCGTTCAGCCATTTCAAACTTGCAGTCTTTCAAAGCTCTTGAACACAAGCAGTCTTCCCAGGGTCCACAGAGGACATAGGTTTTGTGTGTCAGAAAAGTCAGTCATCATAAACAAAATACATTTTGATCTTTAGATACATTTCTTACTTTTTATTGTATTTTAGTGGAAGAAGAAATGTAGGTATGAAAGTAACATTTTTCTTTACCTCAAAAATTTATTCCTAGGAATGGCAGGAGTTTTTAACTGGATGGTGGCCATTGCACCAGACACACTGAAGTCCCGCTTCCAGACAGGTATTATTATACAAGTTGCCATACATTTTATCATGTACAATTCTTGTGCAATATGTATGGCCTCTGTTAGTCGATATTGACCATGATAAAATCTTGATTCACATCAGCCCTACAGCATCGGCTGTGGCTAAACAGTCCTATACGAGAATGACAGTCCGCATAAGTCACATCTATAAGCTGACTCAGTTCTATTGCAAAGTTCTTTTCTGCAGATTTGCTTTTCTTCTGTCATACGCATCCTGCCAACAAAGACAAATCTTTCTTGTGTAATAAAGTTGTTATATTGTTGTTTTATGTTACTTCTTGCTTATATTGTTATAATTCTTTTTGTAACATTGGGACCACAGCAATTGTTGGTGTTTTTGATTGCAGCTCCTGCTGGAAAGTACAAGGGTGTTGGTGATGTGTTACGGCACCTGGTCAAGGAAGAGGGGCCGCAGGCTCTGTTCAAGGGTGTTGCCCCCATCATGGTCAGGGCCTTCCCTGCTAATGCTGTGAGTACCAAACTCTGATGGATTTAAACTTCTTCACATTTGGGTAGCATTTGGGCACCGAATTTGTAATGTTTATATTGGCTGCAGACTGAAGAATATAGCAGTTTCCCTCTATTTAAAATACATGTACTGTAATTGTTACATGTATACATGTGTATGTATGTTGACCTAAACCTGCTATAGTTCCATTAAGATGCTGCACATGTATCAATTTTTAAGCTTAGTATCTGAGTCATAAATGAATCCATGTTAGTCTTCGCTTCCCACAACACTAAAGGCTGGAAAGCAAGAAACTATATAGTATATAGACCCCAATTTCTCAAATATCGTTTTTTCCAAAACATTTTGTTTCAATCAAATACCTGATACTAACTACACCTACCAGTACTACTACTACAACTAGCAGTGCTTGTAGAAAGTTTATCTATGATGGGCAACTCATGTAATTTTTGTCATGAATTGTTCAAAATAGACTCATTGTCAAACTGCTTTCACAATATAATAGGTTCATGTCATGATACAGTCCAAACCTTCTCTTTCCAGGCTTGTTTTCTTGGTTACGAGATGTGTATGAAGCTACTCAATTGGCTGGCCCCTGGCTGGTAGTAAGGAGATGGTCCATAATGCTGCAACCATGGCAACAGTGGAGTATGAATCAACCAATGATATCAATGAGCGACTGACTGACAGTGTCAATCAATCCATTATTGAGAAGGAATAAAATTTGTCACAACTTCCAATGCTAGGCTGAGGAAGGGATCAGAATCTAAAATGTTCTGGGGGAATTTCAGATATTTTAAAATGACAGGGACCATATCCTTGGCTCAGGAGCATGCAGGGGTGGACAGGATATACTATAAGTTTTCCATTATTGTGTGTTCTTGCCGAATGGTCAGGGAAGTCAAGCAAAAGGTAGATATCTTTCACTGGTATGTTTTAGTGCCTATGGGGAAGGGGAATATATCTTAAGCACTGCTGTATTCAATAATAAATCCATTAGTTTGTTTCTGAGATGATGATAACTTTATTGCAGTGATTGAAATTGTATTTTGATTGTTAGATGATGAAAAAATTGTTAACATCTAAAAGTAAAGCTTCTTTGGATTTCTTGCCTATTTTTAGTTCCGAATTCAAGTTACAATGGGAGTAGTTGCTTAGGCTGGGTACCCTCTACCATAGCTCACCACTGGCTCAATCTTTCCGCTTGGTAACCACGTTTAGCAAGTGAAAAGATTGATCCAGCGGTAAACTATCAAGGCTAGTAGTTGCTGTGGGAGTCATAGTGACCTTTACAGTTATATTTTCTGATGTCAACAATGTCATTTAGAGAATTTGAATGGGTGTTGAGATTCGTCATGCTAATTTTGATGTGTTGTATGTATATAGGAGCCATATCATGCATCAGGAATGCTTTTGAGAATTGAGGGTTAAAGTCTAGTAAGAAGGCATTTGGTGCGAGGAACAGAGAGAAAGAGAAACAAAATACTGTTTTGTGAACATGTATTTTGAAATGAACTGGTATCATCAACACTATGTATGAGCTGGTGGATTACATGTAAATGTCCTCTGGGATATGATAGATAATGCAACTGGTCCCAAAAATTCAATCAGGTGACATCAATTTATTTGTTGGTTCTCAGAATTACAAGGGAATACTACAACACAGAATTACGTATACAGTGAATGAATGCCTACAAGGAGGTTTTCAAAGGACAATTTAAGGTGTCTGTGTTGGTAAAACTTACTTTCTAGGTACCATTAGCTATAACCATATTATCATGCTCTCTAGGTTTTCAGGAGACTAGCTATACCATCCTAGTTAGTATTCCCACGCTAGGTTTTTACAAGACTAGCAACAAATTGATCTCTTGAAACCAAACCCTGAGAAAACCATACAAATGTGCCTGATGTTCCAAACCTCTCTCACAACCTGTAATTGAAACATGACATGTATTGAACTGTTCAGAAAATAAACAATTAAGTTGTCATCTTCCTTATGGTATGGTATTCTATTTGCCGCTAGTGAATACAATGTAGATATGATAGGACTTGCCAGTTGGTACGAATTACGACAAATATCACAGTACAGAGTAGAGTTGAGTTGACTCACCCCAGTATATTACACGAAAAAAAGGCCCGAAATGAAGCGGCTTATTAGTCCAAGGAGGTTTTATATAGACCTCCTTGATTAGTCAGAAAACGTCCCAACCACACATCTGCTTGAAGATTACTTTTGTTTAGGCGCATCACTGACTGGAGGTACGCGCAGTGATATATAGGTCGAAGGTCATATCCATACTTTCTAAATGTAGAGTAGAGTAGAGTAATTACGTGAATTGATAGTTTCGAATCCCCTTGCCTTCTTTTAACATATAGTTGTTGACTATATCATTATGTCTGAGTCATTTTAGATGCTATATGCCTCGCTACATCTTGGAAACTTGTTGTACTACTTTTTATGTGTCGGATGTATACAGCCTCAGCTCACCCGGAACTAACATGGCGAAAGGAGGTTCAGGCAAACGTGCACAAAGGCCCATTTCAGCTTCGTCATCCTCCAGACGCTTTCATACTCTCCAAATGGGGCTGAAAATGCTGACATCGCTCAAGTTTTGGGTCGCCATCGTTGTTGTTGCCCTTGTCCTTGGATTTTACCAGCTCGCCGGCAGCGAGACGTTTTCTGACCTTCTCGCCAAGGAGAAGAAAATGTCGGCTGCCCATATGGGTCATACGGCTCCAGCATACCCGAAGACCAAAGCTCGGGCGAAAATTGACACCAAAGAACTTAATCCTGTAAAAGACGAGAAAGAATCACATGAAGAAGCTGACAAGAGTCTAAAAATTGAGGAACAACATGCCAAGGAAAGCTCTCAGGAGAGTGAATACCACGTCTTGCAGATGTTCACGAAGGCTGGGAACAATAGAGGACTGATAGACAAGTTCAAACTGTGTTTCAACTCCATGATGCAGAAATCCAGCATTCGTCCGGACAATGGGGAGATCCTACATCTACATCTTGTATCTGATCCGGACAGCAAGGCCATAGCAGAGGGTATAGTGGGCACATGGCTACAGAAGGGGCTGTTGAAGGTAATGTCGATAGGGGAGGAGATATGTGAGAAAAGATACTTGAACTTTAATGAAGTTGAAGTCTGGTGATTTTATTTTTCGAACATTGCACTAATTGTTTTATCATTCTCATTCTTCTTTGTCAATTTAATACTTACCCATTTTCCACATTGCTGTTATATTTTATTTTCCCATAGATCCCCTCCTACAAAAAAGTTGGGAATAAAATATCAACAACAGTGTGTCTGTTGACAAATTAATCCTATGTATAGATTTTTTATTGGGTTGGACTAATTTACGCAAGGCTTTCAGATATGAAATCCATCAAAGAATATATTGATCAATTGATCAACATTATTACATCAACATGTATTTCATGTGGCTGCATTCTAGTCCCATTGCATATCTTTACCATTTCAAGTTCACACAACATCATGCCCTTTATATCATAAATTGGTCATCATTGGGCAAAAAATGCAGGTTATATCCAACCTATCACAAACAAGGCTTTTTTGGTATAAGTCTTGATCCAACTTACCTAAATATGTGAATGTTGTATTTCGAAAAACTAAACCTGGTGCAGCCAACCATGTATGCATGTAATGTTATATGTCTACGTGGCAGCCTTCAGGTAATACTTGTCTAGTAGTAGTATAAGCTGCTCACCCAACTGTAACTTAATGTAGGACTGGTACCGGTATGTGGAACCAAGGCTTGAGGCGGCCAGGTACAATGACAAGTTGATGACCTGCTATATGATAGCCTGGGAATCAGGCTAACAAACCTTTATCTTCAAAAGGTTGCTAACTTGCCACAAAATAAAGAATACATGTATTCTATTTCGATACATTGGAGAAAATCTTAAATATTGTCGAAATGATACTGCAGGTTATGAATAGAAATTAAAGCATTGAAGCTCAGAGCAGGCAAACATGATTTTCATACTTAAGAAATCTAACTTACTCTTCCACAGCCTTCAGAAGCAATGTGCATCTGTCCTTAGTGCTGAAAATGTAATCTTCAAAGATGTTGCATCATTCTTTGTCTATCAACATGCCTCACTTTTGGCAAATACAACAGTCATTCTAATTCAGATTGAAAAGTTGTATATGGAAAATCTTAGAGGATGAATTGGTGCCTGCATATATTTTGACATGTTTTGTCTCCAACAATCAAAATAATGATAAAAAATATAGACAACAAAATTAAATATTGAGTGGTGGCCTATTGTATGCAACAACGATACAGGTTGCTTGAGCAAGTTATAGATAAAGTGTGAAACTCTTATGCTAACTGGCCTTTCCTTCTTTTCAGCTGTCTTTTCATGATCCAGTCCAACTAACAGAGACCCTCCATCCCATTGTAAAGCCAATGCAAGAAAAGTTTAGTGCAGGTGCAAAGGCTTATTATGGAGACTCCATCTTCTTCCTTTCTGTGGGCATGCACAAAGTTTTCCCCAGTGACACCAAGCACATCGTCCAACTTGACTGCGATCTCAAGTTCCGTTCGGATATCCGGGAACTATTTGACATGTTTGACCATTTTGAGTCGGGGAACGTCATTGGGATTGCAGAGGAGCAACAGCCCGTATACAGGCACACTTTTTGGCAATACCGAAAGGAACACAAAGGTACCAAAGTTGGGAACCCCCCACCCGATGGCCAGCCAGGTTTCAACAGCGGCGTCCTGTTGTTGGACTTAGACAAGATGAGGGCATCAAGTCTCTACAACTCTCTCCTGAACGGAACAGTGGTACGCACCATGTCGGAGGAGTTTCACTTCAAGGGGCACCTGGGGGACCAGGACTACTTCACGCTTCTGAGCTACAGGTATCCCCAGCTGTTCCACGTGCTGCCATGCACCTGGAACAGACAGCTGTGCACCTGGTGGCAGGATAAGGGGTACCAGGAGGTGTTTGACTTCTACCATGATTGTGCCGGGGAAGTCAATATTTACCATGGAAACTGTAACACTCCAATTCCAGATAGATAGTTCTCTGTCATATGCTTCATACTTCTCTGTATATCAAGTGTTTGCTTACATTGTTGTATGATCTGGCTGCCAATTTTGATATCAGAAAAAAAGCAATTGAAGCATTCCGTTTTCTGTTGCTTATGCTTAACTCATTTCACTTGGTGTATTTGTGTGCTTAATTTCTTCCTTTGCATAATCTGGCAGCCAATTTTGATGTCAGAAGGAAGCAATTGAATGTAATTTTTAGCAGTGTACTGAGCATTCCATTTTCTGTAGCTTATACCTAACTCTTTTCTCTTTGTATATTTGTGTACTGTATTTGCCTTGTTGCATAATCTGGCTGTAAATTCTGATATCAGAAAGGAGCAATTGAAGGTAATTTCTAGTAGTGTACTGAGCATTCTTTTTTCTGTTTCTTTTACCTGACTCTTTGTATATTTTTGTGTTTGCTTTGTTGCGTAATCTGGCTATGAATTTTGATATCACAAGAAAGCAATTGAATTTTAAAATTTATATTTTGTGTACTTGCCTTGTTGCATAATCTGGCTATAGATTCTGATATCAGAAAGGAGGAATTGAAGGTAATTTCTACTTTTCTAGTAGTGCACTGAGCATTCTATTTTCTGTTGCTTATACCTGGCCTTTTTCTCTTTGTATAGTCAAGGAGGTTAACCTCCTTGGTATATTTGTATGCTTGCTTTGTTGCATAATCTGGCTACTAATTTTTATATGAAAAGAAGGCAATTGAATGTAACTTCTTGTAGTGCACTGAGCATTCCTTTTGCTGTTGCTTATACTTTTTGTTGCTTATACCGCCGCTCTCTGCTGTAGACTTTACCTTTAAACCATGTTGTATTCAATACAACATAAGTCAGCAGGGCAATAGTTAAGAAAACTTGACATCCCGAGTGATGCTACTTTAGGGACCACATGAAAAAAGTAGAACATAATTAATCTCATATAACAATAACTTAAGATACACAAAGAATATTATTTCTAAATGATTATGAACTGTTCAGAAAATAAACAAGTTGTCATCTTCCTTGTGGTATGGTATTCTATTTGCAATACCGGTAGTGAATAGATATGATATGACTTGCCAGTTGGTACGAATTACGACAAATATCTCAGTACAGAGTAGAGTTGAGTTGACTCGATCACCCCAGTATATTACACGAAATGAAGCGGCTACTTTAGGGTAAATTCAATCCGCTTGGTATATTTGTATGCTTGCTTTGTTGCATAATCTGGCTACTAATAATATTATTTCTAAATGATTATGATACAAAGATTACCCAGATTTTATGAGCAAAATGTGAGCAGAAGATAAGGAACAACTGCACTTTAAAATTCTTAAAATCCTAGTAAACTGCTGGCAGAATGTGCAATATCTGACCAATGATGCATATGTATGACAACATGTTAAAATTATGAGGCAATTTTAGCAACAATATTGTCATGACCAAGTCTTGTATTGTTAGATTTTTTACAATTTTGCAATCATGGTGCAACAATGCAGTCCTATATCAATTATGTAATTATGTGAATATTCATTTTCCATTGATCTGTCCATGATCTGTCAACAATATCACAATCACGACTTATGAAGCTTGATATCAGCTTACGATGCTGGTGTATATCTTGATTGCTGTACATAGATTATTAATATGTATCATATTTAGTGGGAGTTCTTGCCAAGGGCAGAATTCCAGTGCTGTATATTTTCAAGACATTGCGAAGAAGATCATCACATGTTTTTCATGAATTTGTAAATCATTGGTATATCCAATTGTAACATCACTTCACTCTCACTCACTATCATTTACTCACACACACTTACCGACTGCTTTCACTTGGAAATGAAATAAAGAACTCAGAAACTACTTTCTAATTGTTTCCCATCAATTTCTTTATTTAGAAATAGAAATACATTGTATCTTGACATATATAGAACTCCTCCTCACCAAAATATAAAATAAAAAGATTTTTGGTGCAAAAGAATTCTGAGTATTATGTTATTATTAACTTCACCTTGGTCCCTCTTTAGTTTCGATATGCTTATTTAGGTACAAACCACGCTTTTCAGTGCACACATATGTACAATAATAAAATATATAATATGGTGAAGAAGTATGATCATTAACAGTATTTAGTAGTAAAATACAAAAATGTACAGCAACATTAGAATGGAAAAACTAGAACTAGACCTCCACTGAAGTCAGTATTATAAATTCCCTGAATCTAGCAGGTAAATTCATGGGAAGAAAATTAACATGTTTGTGACTTGCAGTTTGCAGAAAAGCTGCTAGGTGCATGATTTACCTAATTCATAAAATAGTCAATGGCTTTTAAAATTCTGCATCTTGATACACATACTACCAAGAATATAATCCCTCATATCTGTATAATAGTAATAAAAATCTATGTATAACTTTCTAAGCTATCAAATCAATCAAACAAGAAACAAACTTCAAGTAATTCTTCCTGTGGCGACACTAAGCTATTACTATTAGTTAATGGTTTATCATGTTGTAACATCACAGAGGTACTTTAGTTTCCGGTGAATATGGTGGAGGAGGCTCAGTCCAAGTAGAAGGGCCGCCCGGTACTGGCTGGGGTTGATTCTCACTGAGGGGCACGGCACCAGGATACGGTCGAACAAGGCAAAGCCTTGCCCCTGTGTAGGGCCTCTCTTCCTGGGAGTAGGGTGGTGGTGCCACGGGAAATGTTGCTGTTGTAGCTGCCTCCAAACTCGGGGAACCTTAGTAATGAAATATATGTGACATTAAATAGCATGTCAGCTTGAAGCAAATTTAGCTGGTTCAAGAAAATAGCAGCAAAGTGACAATGAGACTAAAAAATAAAGCTAGGATTATTAAACGTTGTATAACTCCAGGATACCGAATTGATTATAAATTTCAGACCCATTTAACTTTTAGCACACTGAAGTAGTCGTTTGGCACCTGGTTCCCTATTGGTTTATACATATCTAGAGTTAGGCAGCAGGGAGAAGGTTAAAGAAATTACCTGTTACAGTTGTGATAGGCCTTTTCTTTGGCTTTTTGGATGACCTACAACCCCTGAAGAAGCAGCAGCCGATAGTCAGGAGGATCAGGACGAACAAACATGCAGCCACCATGCCCAGGACATTAGGAGTGCAGCCGAAGACTGGGATCTTCTTCCCAAGGGAACATGATGAATCTGCTGATGCTGATTCATGTGGAAGGAACAATAAATACATTTGGTTGGACAAAAATTTACCAGTATGATATCATAAGGCCAGTAGTTGATACCGGTACCATAAGAAAATCCAACAATCTTCACGAACACTTCCTGTAACTAGTTCGTTACCTGCAACCTGTTGTGACGGCAGTTCTTTGATACTGATTACCTCAAAACAGTCCACTGACAATTGGCTTATTAGTAGTATTTCAAGCACGTCCCCGAGCTTAATCTAAAGGTTTTCTCTGAGAGAGACAGACATAGTGACAAAGGCGCTACACAAAGATTAGTCTTGTCCATGAACCAGTGTTAAACATGGACGGGCTCACACCAGTCCAACCAATGCGTTGTTAAATCGCCCTTAAATTTGTGGGCGTTTCAAAACACCTGAAACAAGCCTTAAAGAGCTCAGGTTTATGTAAACTTTAAGAACAAAATAGGCTGCTTATTCATGGGTACTTCCCAGCTAAAGCTGTTGCTTATTCCCACTTGAATGATCGATCTAGAGACCAACTAGTTTGACCCAATTTCAGAGACCTAAGTCTTAAGTCTTGTGTTGTGTAAAATCCGTGTTGTTGAAAACGTAACCTAACATAACCACAACTTACCCAAGTCCAGACCTCCCAACAGCACCGACGCAACAGCTAGCGTCGTTCTCTGTAGTGTATTCATCGTGACTGGAGGCACGGCTATGTTTATGAACGTTAACGCGATCAAACCAAGCAAAACTCTCAAATGATGTTTTGTAACTCCGCCAGCGGCCGTCAGGTCAGTCGTGACGCACTCTCCTTGCACTACCTGGCGACCGCAAGTACACGCTAAAAAGACTCTAAGCAAAAAAGAAAACAAAAGAACAATATCAAAGACTTAGACAATGTGTCAAAGCATTTAACCTAATTAAATATTTTTATGACGATTCCTTAAACAATGGCGCAAGCAAGAAAAATCTATGCGTGTTTATATATATGTAGAGGCATTGATACCTTTACGATTCAGTGCGGTGTGCTGACATTTGAGACTGAGAGTCACTGAGACCATTTGCTCAGACTGGCGTCTCAGTCACCATTGGCCTAGTCAAATAGTATGAGATAACTGGCCAGGACGAGGCGTTGGGTGGGACTTACACATGTATCGTTGTATCCGTTACAATTTGTGTGCAATAAATTTTTCTTAATTTCATTAATGTTTTGCAATCAACTTTACAGTGCATTATAGTGAGTCTGCAGAATTTGGACTGGCAAACATTTTTGAGTAGAATTTATTGTACAACTACCATTACCAGTACAATCTAATACAATTAATTTCATTAGTCCTCTGCACATTCCCTATGGTATACAAAGATTTCCTTTTGAAGCGGCTCAGTTAACCCTTCTTTAATCAACATTACTCCCTTTTGAAATGAAGACCTTAGTGCACTCAATAAAATAGTTGCACTCATATCAGAATGAGTTAACATTACACATCCTCACGGGTATGTTTACCCTTGAGGAGTTTCTATGGGATTGATTAATGCAATTAACATATAATGATACATTTTATAGCCTTATTCTGCAAAAGCTGCATGAAGTTTACCAAGACTCAATATGACAATACACAAGTTGTGTACATGTAATCTTTATTTGAAAAAAGTGCCCAAATTGCAAACATAATATAGTGACAAAAATGTACACTATCAGAATGTGTAACGTTAGCAGCTCGTAGTTTTTCAGGCAATTCCATGACACTAAAATAAACATCCAATAACTTTGTCTCTATTTGTGTAATGTTATATGCAAACAAGTGGTGGGGATACTTTTGTCAACATTTTGTGCGTGACATTCTATAAATAAAGTGCTAAAAATATGTGCCACGGGGTGGCATGTTCAGGTTACGGAATGTTTGAGTAAGAAGAAACTAATAAATATAGACTCTACAGGTTTCACATGCATCAACACTAATTTGTAGACTAACATTTGCTACAGTATCATATTTTTGCTTCAATGAGACAACGTACAATATCTGTACAGGTACTACTTGACTATATATACAAGTACATTTCACACAGTATTACATGGCAAAGCATTCCAGTTATCATATATTGTACACATGTACACACATATGCTCCTTTAAGCGCTGAAAGTTTTGAATATATAGGAAAATACTTACAACTATTGACTCATTTTAATGCAGATCATGCATTGTTAATTGCAGTTTACCTTGTGTACAAGCATGTGTAGTGTGTATACATGTGTACATCTAAGTGAACATCTTTAAACTCGGGCTGTCTCCAGCTTTGAATTTTTTCAGTCCCACTCATTGTTTGGAAGCCTATGTTGTTAAGTTTTGTTATTCAATCTGTCATTTTAAATTCATAAAAATACATTTTCATCAGTTACATGATATGAAGTTAAGATTTTTTGGATGGACGGGGTGAAATTTTTGTCCGTCCCAACAAGCAAATTTCCGTCCTGGGACGGATAGAGGGACGGGTCCTGGAGACAGCCCTTGACTTACTATTGATATACTAGTACACGTACATGCAGCGGATAATAATGTACGTACATATACACCCTGAATATTATCTTTCTTATACTAAGTTATAGTATCTTTATCCGTTTCCCGAAAAGTTTTTAGAAAACTAGACCAGTCACAAGAATATCCCTGCTTTCAAAGTATGGTAGTTTGAAAATAGAGGAATATCATTCCAACCTTCACTTGGTAACATAGCATCTTTGAGTTTAGTCCTGTACAACCTTAGATGGTCCCAGCATATAGAAAATTATATGTGGCAAGAGTCATGTCAAAATGTAGGAAACAATAGAAATGGGATGACGTATAATCAGTGTGTAACATTAAAGCCTAGTGTCTGAGTGATACTGACCAGGTCCTACAAGTCAACAATCAAAATTTTTTTAACTTCTCAAAAAACCTCCAGTAAAAATTACTACATCATGTTAAGCATTTCATTCAAGTTTCTTTGATAGATTTTTACTTCTTAGATATTGCGTTATGCAGTAGATCACACCAATGTGTGTGGCCTTATTCTGCAAACATCTATGTGATGTCATGGTAGCTGGATGGCGACCAAGGTCTTAACACGTCATATGGAAATACGGAGAGGCAATTGAATTGCCGGTGAAAAATGACATAAAATATTCATTGTGATCTATTATTAGCATAATCAGTATGGACATTAGCATGTAAGCAATGGATCAAGAAAATGAATCCCTCAACCAAGATATTGCCACAAAACTATGCAGCCATGTATGTGTGCACTTTAGACAAAAGAACACTGTTCTCTTTTGCCCGCTATTTTTGTCACAATAACCCTTTTCACCACCAATACTTCTTTGCCAAATCCTTTTTCAAATTTGTAATCAAATGGGGGTTATGCAGTACATTTGTATTTTGTATTTACCATTATATTGACGTTTGAATATCACTGATATATTCTTCCTGTATGCAATAAATTCAAACTGATTATATGGAACTTCTACCCTCATTACAGTGTGCACTACTTACAAAACATTCAGTACCTTGCAATATTGTTATACCCCAAATGGCAGCCATTTTGACATCAATAACTTCTACCACACCACATCAGGAACTACATTTAACAGCAGCTACATTCTCCTACTCATGCTAGGAAGATTTTATGACCAACAGTAACACAAATCAAGCAAAAACTTGGACAATCAACTACTTGTTGCGATCCTTTTCTCGGTGGATTTATTGCTATACCTTCTATAGAAGATTACACGATAGAAGGGATAAACAAGGACTACATAGTTACTTTGTTACAGAACTCTGTAGAGGTATCAACAACATTGGTTGTGCCCTAGTAAGTGCCTCCATGCACAACCATGCCTGATCTGTGAGCACAAGCCCTTTTCTTTTCTACCTCAGTTGGGATAGGGGAGGGCGGCTGGTGGCGGGTAAGCTGGGTCCTTCCCAGACGCGCCGCCCGTAGCTGAGGCATAAGGAGGGGGTGCCTCTGACCCAGGGGCCCCCGGGTACTGCTGAGGAGGGACCTGGTCCCCTGGGTAGGCCTGTCCCCCGGGGTACGGTTGGCTTCCAGGATAGTGTAGGGGGTAGGGCTGCGGTCCCTGGCCATGGGTGTAGGATCCTGCGGGGTAGTGATGTTGTCCCTGCTGGGGGTAGGGTTGTTGTCCCTGGGGGTAGGGCTGTGGTCCCTGAGGGTAAGGTTGCGGCCCCTGGGGGTAAGGTTGCGGCCCCTGGGGGTAGGGCTGTGGTCCTGCCGGATAGGTTGTGGAGGTAGTGGTCATGACAACAGGAGCGCCACCTTTGCAATGAAAAATAAAAATCATCACTGATTTAACTTGTACATGTATGAAGATATTGATATATAATTTTCTCAAACATTCAGCGGCGTGGCGTGATGTCGGCGTGGCGTAACGGTTAGACTGTTGAACTCGGAATCAATAGGTCCCGAGTTCGATACTCACCATGCCCGACGTTGTGCCCTTGGGAAAGGCACTTTACACTACCTTCCCGGACGGTGGAGTGACGCCCATCAAGCCTATTCAGCTAATCTGTCAAACTGTGTGCCAAAAAACACACTGCGGATTTGGTTGCCGATGTGCCAACATCTAGCACATTTGCCACTGAGAACCGTTAATTTTTTTTTTTTCAAACATTCAGGTCACAGTGTAACACATGCTGGCACCAATTAGAAACAGGAAAATGTGGAGGTAAAAAAAAAGTATAAGCATTTTATAATAGTTGTCAGTATGTATGGTGATACCCAGAATTTCTATAGTGCTACATTTCTAAATATATAGAAGACATGATTTGTAGGAAGATTGCCACAAATGTTACCAACTACATGTAACATTAACTTAATGGCCATCTATTGCAAACAAGTTGTATTTGTACATGAGCTGTCTTTCATTCTATGTTTGCTAGATCAGGCTCCTGACATAAACCAAAAATGAAAACAAAAACTATACCCACCCGTGGTGGTAGTGATGATGTGAGCACGGCTAGCCTGACGTCGCTTGTAAATGACGCAGCAGCTGCACATGTAGCACGAGATTATCGTGATGATGATGACGAGCACAAACACAGCAAAGAGGCCGCCCATGACAGAGCCGACGTTGAAGCCCCTAAAAACACAACAAATAAATAAACGTGTGAGACATAATAATTACAGAAAAATGTTACAGTGCAGGAACGCTAAAACTCCCTGCATAACAATAATTTTCAGACTAAGCAAGTCAGGATCTAGGTACATGTAGTTTCAGACACTGAGATGTACTGATAAAGAACATAAGCCTTGGGGAAACTTGAAGGACTTCAATTATACATGTACTGACATCTTCATGATTGCCCAAACAATTCGGAAGGGACTCTAGAGGCCAGACCTAGCAGGCCAGCTCCTTTCTAACAACCGCTGGGCCCTTTTTAGGATCCAGTTCGTCTAAAATATCCAGCTTATCTTTCTACAAGTACGCCTTTTTCAGCTGGCGGAGCAGAACGTTCGGTGATCTAATGTCTGGATGTTGGTGGGGGGGGGGGAGGGAAGAAAAATTCTGACTGGCCCCCAGCTGGGTAAGGTGAGAGTGAAAATGTCTATGTTCCTTACCCAGTTCTCCAGCTGCAACAGTACTTGTACGTGCTGGTACCGCAGCAGTAGATGTCATCGTTGTCATCGTTGTTGAAGCTGAACAGGGAATTCCGTGGGCAGCTAAAGCCGGACTTGTAGTCTCCGAAGGAGTCTGTGTAGCCACTGCAGTACTCCGCTGACGCTGTCACACATGACAGCAGAAAATAACTCTCTTAATGAAATGTATGTCGTGTGGTATGAAACATCATAAAACATCCGTGAATAATTTCATCAGGTTAACGAATGACTGAATAGCAAGGTTCTTTTATTCACAACCAAGTATTTTACAAGAGCCGACTAGTCAGTACAAGAGCCGACTAGTAGTCAGTATTGCCCTGATGAAGATGACAGACAGTCGTCGAAACATTGGCTCTTGTAAAATACTTGGTTGTGTGTGTAACTTGTGAATAAAAGAACCTTGCTATTCAATCATAAAACATGTTTAAACATGTAATGTATTGAAAAAAATTGACATTCATTGTAACATTACCTGTTACACATATTAAATTAATTAATGATTATATTGCTATTTGAAAATACTGTGAATCATAAGTTTTGATTCCATGAAAACAATGCCTTCTATAAATCAAGCCAAGATTACATGACAACATGAAAACAGTAACATTCTATAAAATGTTTCAGGAAAAGTGGCATTTTGAATTAAAATGAAGCATCAACTGTTCGTATCTCTCAAATTTGGGAATTGAATGGGCCAAAATCGCCAGGAAGACAAGGAACACGGAAAGGAAAAGCTGCAGATGTGATGAGGACTACATAATTTGATTATCATAGAAAATAAAAAAAATTATGTAACGTTATCTTGGTAAATATTCAATGTTCTCACTTGTTTCCTGTTTGCTGATGATGCCCTTTTAGGAAGGTCATATTTACATCAGTAAACAAACCGCTACATAGTTAAATTACGTTACAATACATTCAGCAACGTCTGCTTGGATATCATCCATACAATGGAGCAGCAAAAGTGAAGAAACAGTGTGGATATTAAGTAGAATTTAGGGTTAGAGCCCCCCTCCCCAACACACTCACGCATGCATGACATCGTACCACAAACAGGGGCTACCGTAACGCTACATGCAGATTGAATATCTCCATTTACCTGCGCCAAGAACCACCAGAAGCGTCGACAGAGTGACAATCATTGTTCCTGATTGCTTGTACTCTGCCACTTGACGATGGTTTGCTTACAAAATCAATCCGATGATCTTTAGCTCCGTCGGGGCCGAGTCCGTGGTCACTTGTTGTCGCCAAGGCTGAGATGCACACCGCAAACAAACGCAATCTTATTACGAATCAATCATTATGGAATGGAAAACTTTTCATGAAAGAATGATGTAAGATAACGAAACCTAAAACGTTTAATATTTTTGAAGTACATGTAACACTTACCATAGTAACCGTTAGTGGAATATAACATGTTATTTACACAGTATACGTTGATCTTAACTCTGCGTTTAGGTGCGCCCATGCTGACTCCGATGATACTCACTTTCACTTTCATGACCATTGCATAACAGGATGTATCGCGGCGACTGTCAGTGAAAATTGTGTAATCAGGAAATGAAAATGAAATTTGCTGACATCACTGACACATGATGTGTGACGTCAAACATACTGTCTATTTTACAGGGTCTTAGGAAACCGGTGAAATGTTAATCACAGCGCCCCGTGAAATGGAATAATGAGACTACTATCAGCATAGGGAACCAATTGCATTTGATTAAAAAGTGATATCAGCTACTATACTCGAAAAAGCATCTGGATTCAATTTCAACTGTCGTGCATATACTGTTATTGGACAAGTTCATTATGACATGAATAGGACCGTATCGAATGTAAAGACGTCGGACTACCGTTTCCCTCATAAACATTCAGGATTCTACCGGCGTATCTGTCAGATAAAAGACTGTCTCTAATATGGCAACGTGCACTGGGCTGACATTCATCTTCATGAACTGTAACGGTTACTATGATCCACTCTCACGATTTCCACTGACTGAAACGACCACGTACCGGCAGTCTAGCCAGTTTTAGATTGAAGCCGGGTGAATATCATATACTGAAACATCGTGACTGCATCAATAAATACATACGGTTAAAGAAAGTAAAACAATTTCTTGGTTTGCAATTTGCACTTGATCTCCACAGAAAGTTTCTAAAAAAACTCACCGCTCACCTTGTAGTATAGCACCGTAAAGCCAGAATGGCTGTTTCAGAGGCAAACTGGTCAGGAAATGTGAGAGCCAGACCAATAATACTACCCATAATTATTCATTAGTCACTCTATCCTATACTGACGCATAAAAGGCACAGCCATCAAATTATTCATACTATGCTCCAAAGTTCAAAACCTGTGGATGACAACAATTAAAGGGGATGCATATGGCACCACCAGCATCTATATTCCTTGTTGATTTATGTGACGGGAGCGAAAGATCGTAGTTAAGGTTTTCTGACTGCCGTGTCAGGATAGGGCAGCCTTATGAATAATCATGACTAGTATAATTGGTCTGGCACTTGCATTCCTGACCAGCAGGTCCCTGTGGCAGCCATTCTTGACGTCGCTGTACATAAAAGGTGAGGGGCGAGGTCAGTAGAAACCTTTTTGCAACTGCAAATTGGAAACCCGAAAATTGTGATATACCCCCCCCCCCCCGGACTCCGACTGTCAGAAAATAACGACGCTTGCATGAGTTATGAGAAATGACAAAACGTTTAATTTGCTAAATTGCAAATGCAGTTTTACCGATAGGTTCAAACAAAAATGAGGATATTGGTCAACAATATCATTTAACAAGATTACACACTTCATAGCTTTGCATGGCTAGGTGTATAGCTTTGTGGCGTAATATTTGAATGCAATGGTTGATGAATGAATGAATGAATGAATGAATGAATGAATGAATGAAGGAAGGAAGGGAGGGAGGAAGGAAGGAAGGAAGGAAGGAAGGAAGGAAGGAAGGAAGGAAGGAAGGAAGGAAGGAAGGAAGGAAGGAAGGAAGGAAGGAAGGAAGGAAGGAAGGAAGGAAGGAAGGAAGGAAGGAAGGAAGGAAGGAAGGAAGGAAGACCTTTATATTGGACGTTTATGCTCTTGCAAACGAAGTACAGGTCATGGTGGTAAAGCAGAAGTAAAATTACAGTGATATTCAAACATGATATCTTACTACATCTAAGACTACTAGTAATCAATATAATACTGCTATGTACAGGTTCAATGAAGCTGACTCGACCATGCAATTTTAGCCAAACAAGGGTTGCAAATGAAGCTAAAATACCGACATTAAAAAAAGCACCTTGAGCCATTCGTATCTTTTTAGCTTTTGCCATCATTACATGTGGATAACGGATAACAGATCCGCTGCTGATTTGTTTACTGTCGGGTTTAGTACACTAGGCACACCATGAACAGAAACGGCATACACTCATACAGTGATCATACATTGTCACTGTTGAGGCGCTGGTGGTAACTCGTCAGGCGCGGGCGGTAACTCTTCAGGTGAGCTTTGAGGAGCGGGCGGTAACTCTTCGGGTACGTGTTGAGGCGGGGGCGGTAACTCTTCAGGTGAGCGTTGAGGTGCGGGCGGTAACTCGTCAGGTGCCTGTTGAGGCGGGTGCGGTAACTCGTACTGTGAGTGTCGGGGCGCGGGCGGTAACTCGTCGGGAGCGTTCATTTCCTTCAGTATGTCTTTGGCAGACTGCTGACTCTTTTTACCCGTCTTTCCCTTTTTTCCTTTTGGTAGAGGTAGAGGTGGAGATGGGAGCGTGCCGACTTTTCCGTTTGTATTTGTGACAACACCCTCTGATTTCTCTCTGAATCCGGCGTTTCGTCTCATGATGAACTTTGTGTTCCAGTCCTCAAACCCCAATTTCAGTTCCTCGCACGTCCTCTGGTGGACCAGGAAGCCGGTCGTCCATTTCCCGGCCGGTATGGACAGTTTGGCGATCGTGTCTTCAGTCTCGATCTGTCCACAGTACTCGGCGACCTCTATGTTGACCTCTCGGTAGTACTTGACCTCATCAAGAAACTCCGGTCCGAGACCCTTGATAGTTTTCCACAGCGTTTGGTTGAAGAAGTCGTAGAGCTGAAAGTCTATTTTGTTGATTAACTTGAGGTTGGAAAGCTGACGAGTTCCCATAGGTGTGTCCTTATAGCTGCAGGAAACAGATTAAACAGTCATCCGATTTGTCAGGAAGCCCATTGATTTCAAAATGCACAAGAAGCGTAGATCTAGAGCCATTCTGGTTTAACAGGCAATATCTTTCCACTAATCAATAAGTGACAAATTATTAAGAGGTTTGGTGCTTCAGAGGCTAACTTAGCGCCTGATGCTCCCTCATAACCACACCACACCCCCTTCGGTCAGTTCTATGCCCCCCCCCCTCACCTGTAAGTGGTGACGGCCTTCTCCAGGTACAGTATGTCCCTCAGCTCCCAGCACAAGACGCGCCGCAGGAGGACCAGGGACTCCGCCAGGTGTTCCAGGATCACCATCATACCGAAGTCACGAGTGATGTTCCGGAAGTTTTCTATCAAACGGTAGACAGGATTAATGTACTGCACTATAGATGTAAAACGTATAGATGTAAACCTTTGTTTTACTTTTTGTTACGTCATCATACTATATTTTGTTGATGCGTGCAGGGCACGTTGACAACCGCCCTAGTGGCGATATGTTGTTCCTGGGTAAATAGATAAAAGATGAAATGAAACAGATATAATTAAAGGCACTACTTCGGCCCAGAGCTGGTTCTTGTCTACTGTATGAATAAAGTAACTTTCAGTTTCAGTTTAATTGATAACAACTTGCATGTAAATGTAACAAATGTACAAAGTCAAATGAAATCTGTTGAAACATACAGTAAAATTGCTCTCAGGATGCAGAGGAAACATTACATTCCATTTCAGTCACATTCTTATTTCCCTTGTTTATGACCCAGCACCATGTGTTCTCACTACATTTCCTTTGTTGTTGAAACTGGATATTGAGTGTGAGTTTCTGTGTTCATTCATTAAATGTGTTCATGTTTTCTTGTTAATGTAATAATCCCACCGAGTGACTTTGGCTGGTCGAAGTCTGTTCCTGGGCCGAAGCCGAGGTCCCGCGCCTGCGCAGACATCCTGACGGACGTGACGAACTGTGTCTCGCCGATGCCGCCCTTTTTGTTAGTCAGAGCCGAAGGGTTCTATTTGTGGTACAATCAAGACCCAAACGTTACAACATTTTATTGCATTTAGGTTTTCCATTTCGTCAATCTATTTCGTATGAAGTTTCGTCATTACTACGTATGTATCTTAAGCTTCTGTCCTTCGATCTGGAACATTTTATTTTATTTTATTTTTTTTATTTCGCATAGGTAAAAGAATTTTACATACATATGACCGAATGACATAGAATGAATTACAATGATAAATTAAGATATAGAGAAAAAAATAAACATGATAATACTTTTGCTGTTACGAAAATAAACTGTTACTGATAAAACGCACAAAAAGTTATAAAGAAATGTGCGTGCGTTCTTTGTTGGAGGCAGTCAAAGACGAAGTGTTCCGTTTTTATTGTAAATGATACGCGTACCTTCAATATCTTGCTGGCTTGATTCTTGCCCGTGACACCTAGCAATTTTCCGACGTCGTAGTAATGGAACATGGACTTGAAGTGGTTCTCGGGGTTACGCAGGATGCTGAAGAAGGCGGTGTCCGGAGGCATGACGTCATGTACCCTCCACTTATACGTCATCCCGTGGGCGATGACGTTGTGCCCACCATCTGCCCAAGGTAGTTCGTCAAAGGCGGCATTCGAACCTTTTATCCATTTCAGTTCCAACCCTTCGAAGGTGTAAGAAATAGATGTTTTCTCGTAGAAGATTACATTAGAAGAAAAGCACAGTAGTCAGCACAGTAGACAGCAGTCGGGCTGTTTTTGGCACTTTCGGGAACTACACCCCCAACGGGCACCGGAATAATTGGGACCTAAGCATTACTGATGCACAACTAAATTTTCATACAATGCATACAGTACAATGTATATATATATATATATATATATATATATATATATATATATATATATATATATATATTATATATATATATATATATATATATATATATATATATATATATATATATATATATATATATATATATATATATATATATATATATATATATATATATATATATATATATATATATATATATATATATATATATACATATATGGCATGTGTCTGTTAACGTTCATCAGGCCGATGAACTCAATCCATGGCCATTTTCGAAGACTGTTTTATACAACAACTGAATCCAGAGTTGATAGCATTAAGGATGACGAATCTAATGGATCCCCTACAACAGATCGATAGGGGTAAAAGGGAGGGAGTGTACAGGCAAATAGAAAGGGGTGACATCATAAAAGAGGATGGGAAAATGGAAGAATGGCAACAGTAACGCAGCCATACCATTTCTCGGCAGTATAACATTTAGGTGGTGGTTGTAGGCGTGCCGCAGCAACATGCACTGTATGGTAGTGGAGCCCGCTCGATTCACCTGGGAGGAACATTAGATTTTGCATAAACTCGGGAACGAGAAAAGCTCATATCCTGTATTCCAGAATTGCAAGCTAGTCCGATTTAATCAAACGCAATATAAAAAGACGTCATCACTGTTTTTGTAAGCTTATTATGTTACGATTTTGTTATAGTAATAACTAATGATTTTACAAATTCAGCTAATGTACAAGCAAAATGTAGACTAACACTAAGTGTTTGTACTGGCGAAGTGTAACTGTTAATGGGCACGGAACTGAGAATGTTGAAAACAGTTATCAATGATCCTAGTTGCGATGATAAAAAAGAAGACAAAAATAAGAAAATCACCTGTATGAAGACGAAGTTGTTCTTAGGGTGATCGCAGGATGGCGCTGTTCTCCAGGTTATACTAAAAGTAAGACAATATATAAATATTACTCGCATGCAATGAACTTCCAGTTACTTGATAGCCTACCCAGAAAATACATACGTACCGTCACCAGTACTATCGTCTTTTGGATGATTACAGAGCGTCAAACAATTAGTTTAAAACAATGATAATGAGTTCATTGCAAGTTCGTGCCCGTGGACTGATTACAAGTAACATGAAGAATGACAGACAATAATGTAGAAGAGTATAGCATGCGTCTACTCTAGTCTAAATGCTGACTCTAAATCCTAACTTCTTGGGATGTCGGACTTCGTTTTCATAGAGGTACAATCCTAGCTGTATTCTTGCTTTCACCATGTACCAGGCGTAAATGAAGTTCAATTGTGACGTACCTCTGTTGCATGCTCTGCATCTGTACCCCCGTGTCCTGGGCCGGTCCCTCGGAGACCTGGTGCCCGTTCTGCTGTTGACTGGCGTGGTACGTGGGAAACTCGTACACCAGTATCATAAACGCCGCGATGACCAGCAGTACCGCCACCGTCTGCAGCATCAGCATCTTCTTCTTATCCATGGCGAACTTAGAATGAGTCACCCGAGGCCTGGAAAAGTAGCGTTTGGACCTTTAGAGTGTGACATTTCAACTGCAATATCGTGCATCCTTAGTGGATGATTCTTACTCTTGTAAATTAAATCAAATTGAATGTAAATACGTAAATCAATGTCTCGCTGCGATCTTTCAATAAGTGCACATTGAATCTAGACATGAACCTAGAGAAGTATCGAACTTTTCCATTTCAATGTCATTTTCAACAGAGCTCATGACAATGTAACCTATGGGAACGCTTCTGAAGGCGGAATTTTTGTTTTGAGTCTGTGACTATCTGTATTGTATATCCGACCTTCAGCGTAACAGCAGGCACGTGGCGACAGCTGGTTACGTTATTTCATCGAACGACCTGTCACGACATTTCGTATCCTTCAACAGCACATCTTTCGCATTGAACTACAGTCTTTTTTCTTAAAGTTTATGTAACAGCCCAGCCTGTAGCTGCGGGTGGCAGTGCGAATCAGTCCCTCATTATTTACTCCACTGCCATAATTACGCCAACGAATGACACTCATCGGCAAACTATCGCGGCTCTTAGTAATAGGACACTCTTAGCACATTTTTAGAACATACTGATAAAGCAAAAATCTCTCTATTACTTCGAGGAAGCCCACTGTATTCCTTTTCCATAAACTCCCATATTTTGTCTCTCACCCAAAATTTCATCATTGCTTCAAAACGCTTTGATTGCTGATTTTCCTCTAAGTTTTAGGTTTAGTGTGTTCAACTAGATATTTTGCCATTGGGTAAAGGGATCGGACACGCGCCTTCAATAATTTTTGTTGTCATACCATATCATTTGTACCTAGCATATATATTAGATCATCATATTTCGTTAGCTAGTGCATCATGTTTTTCTATAAGTTTGTATTCTTATCTTTTCACTTTTATGTCTCGTGTATACATGTTTAGTAGTGGCGCTAATGTGAGTTTGTCAGCTTGAGTGCGTCACCAAGTCGTCTGTAATCTCTTCTCACTTGAATAAAAGAAAAACACATCTTGTGATTACTGTTTTAACCGACGACCAGCCAATGCCAAGTTACAGATATCACAGTTACATTGAAGCCACTTGTATAAATACATATATAGACTCAGTACCACTAGTGCACTCTACACACTTTCGTTAAGTAAAACAGGAACCTCAATGAGTTTTGGTCGCCACTGCGAACTCACACTGCAGAAACAACGCCAGACTAATGAGGGTTGTCAACAATGTCATGCTCATACCCACCTATTTAAACGGCCTTGTGACATTTGAAACATGGCGACGGCGACGGGGTCGATCTTGAATTCGGGGATTCAAAGAACGTATACGTAGTTAGTTTGTATTTGGCTTACAGTTAATTACTGTCTGTGTCAGTGATTCGTATATAGTTGGATGACTATGCCACCATGTTTTCGTCGCTGCAGCATAATCCGAAAATATGAAACATCGAACACGAATCTGTTTTTCCAACTAAATACGTGCTGACATTTTACAGGCATGACGTCAGAAGATTGGCTCGCCAACTATGGCCAGGGTTGGTCCGGTACACGTAACACTTGGTCTGGCACACGTAACATTTTAAACAGTAACAATCTTGAAGGAAACCAACCCTGTAGCATACTTTCAGAACAAAGACCTAAAAACAATTCTGTGTGACCCTGTGTCAGTCATTGGACCTTTTTCGGCAGGAATGAAGCATACTTGATCGTAAGCGACAATTCTGTCTCCTCCAAAAACTAGCAATTCATGACCGCAGTAAAACAATATTAACTTTGATCATATCTAATAACGTAAGCTCATTGAGAATTTGTCAGAAAAAGCACTTACATTGCGTTGATAATCAGAGTACATAAGAGAAGACAAGTCTGTACAAAGGCGGCGACGCTCGATGTGCAGTGACCCCGGAATTGCTGGCAATTACAACAGATTATCTGATTTTGTTGTAAGGCAGGTTTTTTCAAGGACTCGACCTGTGTTGATGCATTTATAGGGTTGCTGTTGGGAGGCGCTGCTGATACATTACTGTGAATGGGAACCTTGAAAAACAGCAGCACATATTTTCACTTTCGCGAAGTTGGTTCACCAAATTCACTCCAATTGTTAACCAATTGTTGAAAATCTTATGGGATTGCTACCTGCAAGAGGAGACTTTGGGACAAGAATCAGAAATCATTTAGATCATTTTAATTGAACAGACCAATGCCATACAGCGACGTAAAAACAGCCAGAGAAATTTTTCAACCATGTCCACATAGCCCATCTATAACTTTAATTTACATATAATCTGTTTTAATTGTATTCTATCTAAGACTAAGCTAGATACAATGTCTGCAATCATTTCCATATAAACACTAATAGGCTATGTTTGGGGAATCTGTTGTACTCCGTTCTTCCCAACTGCAAATAAATTTATAGTCAAATTTGACGACTTTTCAAATATATCATAGCTATTCTTGTAGCCATTCTCCATCCTGATACATGTGCTTCATCACTCCTTTTAAATTCTTCTTCAAGAAACTCTTCTAAAAGAAATTTACACTCCTCTTGACGCAATTAACACCGTTCCTTCTGCATCAGTCTGCACCAGATAAATTCTTCGGACGAAAGACATACATATATCCCCATTATGTTATCCTATGAACACCTGTTAATCGAAAGTCTACTACTTTTAAAAATTAAGATAATTGTCAAGTATTTTCTTCACCTACTTGAACAGCGTAATGTTTTCGTTGAAGCTCCTTTTTCTTACATCAATCTGTGAAAAGTTATATTTCTTCTCCTGTGAATTTCTGGTTAAGCTGGCTACAATGATGTTTGAGATCGGTGCTGGGAGTTTGCCGTAGGAGGGGGGTAGGGGATTTGAACTTCCTCGGTAGGAGGGTAGGGGAAGGTCCCGCGTGGTGGGTAGGAGTTCCTCCGCTCTTCTTTAGCCGTCTCTACGTTGACGTTGGGCGGGATTCGGGCCGGCTCTGAGGCGCTGGTTCTCATAGTCCTTAAGGGGTAGATAGCGGGACCTTCTAGGCCGACTATAAGGGGGAACAAAAGAGACGATATGATGATTGTGACATAAACGTTTTGTGTGGTTACACAAACAGAGCACGTCGGCAGAACGTAATGCACGTACGGTGATTAGCCTGTCATTTATTATAGCTGCCGAATCTCTTTCGTTCTCTTTGATCAGAGTGGCATCAGAATAACAGCCGTTACATAAGATTTGTATTTGGACGCAACCAGATAAACCTTTATACGAGATATCAACCTTAAATATACGAACCGTAAACGTTTACGTTCTACCGACGTTCTCACAAAGAGCAGTGGAGTGTAAAGTGTCTGTGCTCATATCCTGACTCTGCTGACCTATACAGTACATTGTGACGTCTTCGTTTTTCAGCATGAGTACTGATGACTGTTACGATATTATACCTTTTAATTTTTCTATATGCCACCCATATGCCCTAAAGGATGAAGTGATGAATAAATCAGATTTGCAAGAATCTAGGATCTACATCATATGGATATCAAGAGTTCCATGGCATTTATCATAGGGCAGTCACTTACTATCAACAGGCATGTCTCTGTTGGGGTGTTTCATCCTGTAGAGCCAGCAGTAGGGGAAGAAGAAGCAGCACAGCACCGTAACGGACAGCAATAACACCACCGCAGCAAACGCTATGGCAAAATACGCGCCACCACTGCAAGGAAAAATATACCACACTTACCATAAACAGTAGGGGTGGGGATGGGCATGCATCTATTGATACACGATCATAAGTGAACTAAATGGTCCTAAATACTACAAATATATGATGATGGCACCATTGCTTACCTATTTCTAAAGTTCATAGCACCAGAACGTTTGTTGACAATGAAGACAAGATAAGGCATTCATCTTCGAATTCACATCTTCATCCATCCATCCATCTATCCATCCATCTATCCATCTATCCATCCATCCATCCATCCATCCATCCATCTATCCATCCATCCATCCATCCATTCATTCATTCATTCATTCATTCATTCATTCACTCGTCCACCCCCCTCCCTCCTTCTTCCACCACACCGCTGTATCTCACCTGAGGTTGATGGCTGGCGGAATGACGTCCGTCTCCTTGAAGGGGCAGCAGTACCTGAAGGTGCTGGTCCCGCAGCAGTACAGCCACGTGCTCAGCCCGTCCGAGCTCTCGTGCATGGGACAGTGGAAATCCGCACGATGTCGTCCCATGGCGGCGTCATAGTAGCCCTCACACGGTTCTCCTGACAAGCAAAAAATCAACAGACACTCTCATTGTCAATATCATGTCTGTACCTCATTATGAATCTTGTGCTGTTTCTTCATCTCTACCTCTGTATTGTATATTTTGTTGACTTAAGTTGAATTCTATGTCGATTTATTTATGTTGGTTATTCATATTGTATTATTATGTTTTGATTTTGTGTATAATTTTGTATATTTCGGCATGGCGGCCTTGAAAAGGTGACCCCTGCGGGGGTACGTCTATTTCGTCATGCCATCCATTTTTATGGAGAAGTTCAATAGATAAATGTCCCAGCATATGCGTGGTCTTGGCTACCCCTTCTGTGTCATTTTGCTGGCATTTGTATATTGTTTTTCACAGATAAGAAGAAGAACTTTATTGCACGACAATTGTACATGGTACACAGTATGGCAAGAATTCATAAACATAATACAAAGTAGAAGTATAGATTAACACTTAACATCCTAATTAATAATACAATACAATAAGGGCTAGCATATATTTTGATATAGCATCCTAATCACTAATACAATACAATAAGGGCTAGAATACATTTTGATATAGCGTAACAATTATGATCATAAATAAGATCACCACGTATCTGCTCTGAAATTAGGACACTAAATATATAGATACACAATGGCTAACGTTACATCAGTGCAATTACTACTGATAAGGACTGGCCGTTTCATAGTTCCTGCAGCTGGTTTCTACGACTATCCTTTTTAAATTGTACTTCTTGCCAACGTAACATCTACACCCACTGCGTCTAAGTTCATTTTGATAAAGCACATTGTACCGCTACGTTCCCCCAGAATCATGTGACGTTTCACTAGCTAGCGCAAGTGTTCCTGACTTCAAACCCTGAATTATGATTACGGCCATAATCATAATTCAGGGTTTGCCGCCTGGGAGATCATCTCATAATCATAAAGATTCCGCATTAGCTCCAGCCCCTCTCTGTATGCTATAGACTTGTCCCTAAACACCGCAACGCATTCTTGACTGTACCAGAATACAGAGGCCGTCACAGATATAGTATCATGTTGTCTGGAAACTGATATAGCAACGTCCATGCTTTCAACAAGGTCCTCACTTACCAATATCTACCAGCTCCATATTTTTCCAAACTTCAAAGCAAGACTGTCCTTGATGTCAACTATGCAGTCTGTCTGGCCTTCGTCTTATCTTAATTTGTCTCCTCAATTCCACGGACAGATTCAACCCATCTGTCCACTGCCGCATTTCAGCTTCCGAGTGTGGGTAAAAATATCCCATGTCAGGGGCGAGTGTCACGTCGGGCGATGCCACTCCAACGGGTCGGGCAGGGGTGGAACTGGGACAAATTTAGCCTCCCTGTGTGAGGATATGTTCGTTTGACTGTGCGAATAGCCATAATTATGTGCCACCGACTTTCTTAATCCTGGATTAGCAATAAGAAACATACAAGTCGATCCGACAGAACGACTTGATGGTTTTACCTTGCTCTGACGAACGACTTCTAGGCAATTGAAAGTACAATTCGTTTCGTCTATGTGTCAGGGAAGAGGCCAGTAAATTGAAAGGCAGTTCCTTTCAATATTGGGTGAGGTCGCTTCTGCAACTGCACTCAGCAAGGCTTTCTCACGTGCACGTCAAAAGGTTACTAATCCTGGACAACAATTAAAACTTTCGACGAAAACTATTAGTCCTCTGGATCTTTTTTGTTGCAGAGGGCGTTATTGAAACATACATCTAAGGTAGTTGCGACGTATGCGTGTATCAACACAATGCATAGCGAGCTGAGTCTCTCACCGGCTTACCTTACAAACCTGTCTCGTCTTTATAATATAGTCCCCTGGGTGAAAAGTAATCCATCTGTCATGCAAATCTCACCTGCGGTGACGTCAGAGACAGGTGGGAAGGGGTCATCAAACTGATGATGACAGGTCGTTTTTCCGGTTTTGTGTCTGAATGACATCACTTACACAAAGCTAAGACCAAGACCCAAGCCGCATTTAGATTTGGTAAGGAATTTTACAGAGTCTGTCCAGAAGAAGTGTCGCCTCTAGGATGTTTCGGTCCGTGTTGTTAGTGATCGCGGTGTTATTTTCCACAGGTGAGGTCACTAAGATAGTACGTAAATCTTTACAGAGTGGTGTAGGAATCTATGATCCGCGAAACTGTCTTTACCCAACTGAACATTCTCTCGTTCTTGTGGTGATTTTGACATTTACACCTAGAACGCTGGAAGCTTTCGGTCGATCCTGACATTGTTTACCCTCCCAGCTTCATAAGAGTAACCGTTCTGGAGTATCTTATATATCTGGTCTTCTGGATATATCTCAGTGGGGAGGGGGGCAACATGACACACCTGATCTCTGACTAACACGAGAAACTCGTCACGACCAAGCCTAAGTCAGTGGGCGGATCGTGCAGTTTCACTTCCGTTAGAGGTCTCGGTCACAGAGGAGCGTTATAACCCATTTTGCTGTAGAATGTAAATTATACCACACAGAGAGGGCTCAACTTTATAGACAGATACAACCTATGTTTTCATACTTCATACGCCTAAACAATACAGACAAATTTATATTTCTAATGAGTTTAAACAAACCTTTGATTATGAAGCATATCTGGTCTTATATTCGCACCACTACACTGTATCGATACAAGCCAGGGGCCTTCGCCTTTGACACTGCACATGCGTACTCGAATCTACGAATGTGCTTATAGGATCTTACGTACACGAACAACATTCCCACAGCGGCAGCGGAGTACTGCCAGCAGTACGGCTTCTCCTGTCCGCGGAAGAACCGAGGGATTTTCCTGAACGATGACGATGACGAGATCTACTGTTGTAAAGACAAGCGGGGCTGCTGTGACAGCTGCTGGGACGCCGTGGACACCAGTAACTGTGCAAACATCATTGACAGCGCAGTGGGCATTGGGTAGGTTTACATCCCTTGTATCAGAAACATGATCTGTTCATACATCTACAAATGTACAAAGAAGCGAGAAGAAGTTGACTCTACTGGATTAGCTTAGCTTATCACTTTCGTCTACCGTGTATGTTTAAACCATGTACTGTATATATTTCACTGTTTATGTCTCTTACATGTTAGTTAGGTTTGTGTTAAACGGTCTGTATCTAGTCCCTCGGGGCACGAATGTACAATAAAGGTCTTCATTCGTTCATTCATTCATTAAAAAGCTAAAATATCATCATATCGAATCTTTCAAAACTCACAGTCTGCATGCGGTGTGTCTTACTTGATAGGATAGAAGTCTATGGAAATATTATTCTGATATCTTTGCCATGTGGATGTGTACCCTTATGTTGATAAGGTACACATCTACACGTGTAGAGGAGTATTTCATTATTCACCCCAGTGGTTGACAAAACAGGTTTCATTGCCAAGTGTGTGTATTACCCTTAATATTGATCAGAAGATCTTTTACTGTCAGTGCCGGGTCAACTAAATGTTATTTCATGCACTCTCTATGGCCCTTCAAGACGCGCAAATGAAACGTCTTTGTTCTTGTAGCGTTACTGTGATTATCGGAATCGTGGTGGCCATTGTAGCGGTGGTCACCGTTGCCGTGGTACTGTGCGTGTGCTGCTGCTGCCAGTGTGCCAAACAGGGAAGGAACCAGGGACATGTCTACCAGCCGCAACCGCAGGGTAGGCACTCTTCTAACCTAACTGTTTTCATAGGACATATTCGTATCAATAGACAAAATTTTGTTACGGTTATCATCATCAGTGTTTGGCCCACAGTAGTTAAAAGTAAGATTAACATATTTGCTTGGACTGTTAGAAATGCTTTGCACTTCTGACTCAATAAATGAAACGGTCTGGCTTGGGATGAAGAAGGTAAATGGAGCTACACATTTTTTTCAGGCAAATACACCCCATACGCTCCCATCTTTACCTTACCGTTATGTCCTGCTTGAAGAAGCCTAAGATCTTTCATGTCCTGCTGTCGTAAAACATCATAAACAGACTACTTTATGCAGTTATACCTTCCATTTGGTGATGTTTATGAGTGTCCTTTGTTCTGAATACAGGTCAACAGATGACTGTTATAACCCAGCAGGGCCAGTATCCACCTGCCCCTGCAGCCCCACCGTACGCCCCAGCTGGCCAGTACCCCCCTCCAGCCGGCCAGTATCCCCCTCCTGCGGCAGGACAGTACCCCCCACCGCTAGCTGGCCAGTACCCCCCTCCGGCAGCCTACCCATCAGCACCCCCACCGTACTCACAGGAAGCCCCGTACCCACAGAAGATGTAACAAGAACGACACAGAAACAGACAGAATCTCTGGAAGTGATAAACAACTGCCCTTCCTCCATTGCAAGAAAGTATCAGCATCACTCCTGGCACAGTCCAACTCGATTCATGTTTAGTTTTTTTTTTATTGCAACATTTAAATACTTGGCATGATGACAACAGACTCAAGCTTACAGCTTTATTTTAGTGTCGTCATCGACAGAATACAGTACAGAAGTACAAAACATGTTTAAGTTATGTTTAGGTTACCAGCAATACGTCATGTTTATGTTACCAGCAATAGCACAGTGTTAAGATATCCCGCTACGCTATAAATTGTTCCTCTCATATCATCATTACGTGCTTTTTTTGATTTTTTTTTTTTTCAAGGTTTAATCAAATCTGTATCTGCATCTATATATAACGTTAGCCGGTATAACCAGCCTTCCGGGCGTAACACACCAGCTTCAAGATGACTATGACTATAATTGTTTGGACATGCTAACATTTGTGTATAGTATCTGAGGGTACAGATGATCGTATTGTAATGCCCTCATGAAACGTTTTCTCCTGGTTACTGGGTAAGCAGTAAAGATTTTATGACAGCGATGCGCTCTTCAACAAATTTTGTCCTATTCAATGAACAAAATGAAACAATATAATTGTTTTAAAACTTAAAAAACTTACCTTAACTTAATTGCTACTATATTGTCTTATTGCTTGTGATATCTTAGATGAAGCTTTTTGCGATTTAACATTCTTGGTTGAAGTACCAACGCATTTTTCAATCGTTAGAATGCTGCAATAAAGAGGCTTAGAATGGTCAGCCAATTTAAGTAAAGGCCTGTCATCCTATGCTTAACATTCTGCTATGTTCACTCAGTGAACTTCACTGGCAGCTAACTAAGCAAAAACCCATAGGTTTCCTCATCCACCTGAATTTTCATAATGTGCTCTACAAGGCGGTCTATGGTAGCTTCCTGACCTTTATTCTCACGCCAAGTATCTAACATTTCAAAGATGGCCTGTTGCACGTTGTTAGGGTGGTTAGCCTTGAAGTGGTACAGTTGTGCACGGGTGAAGCCGAGTTCATAATTGAGCTGCTCCCATTCGGCACCGAGGTTTGTAGAGAGTGTCTGGAGCTGCTGAGTTGTTACCACTTTATCCTGCAAGAAATAAAATTAAATATGACTCAAATCAATTCGTTTGGTTGTATTGGGCTGACATATTAGTCAGGAAGGTGACAAGCAGTGCAAGACGAAAGTTAGAAACAACTTCCTGGTTCTAATTTGCATCACTATACAGGAATATCATCTGCAAGACTTTCCTTTTACATGTAATTGTTCTTTTAACCTTTGAGGTCATGCGCTGGAATTGAGCTCTTCTGTGTACATTGCTACTCAGCTTAGCCTCTGTCACTAGAATGTAGACCAGTGAAATGTCTGTTTGTTTTGTTAATAGCTGCTTGAAAAAGAACACAGTGAACTCTATAGCTACCTCCACATTTGGCATCAGTGCCTCAGGTTTCTCATGTCCCGCTGCATCTCTTTCTACATCAATCTCATCAGCATCTGGTCTGTGCCCATCGTCGTCACGGCCAGCGCCAATGGGTTCCAAACATATTTCAGGCCCAGGACCTCGTCTATGTCTAAATGTGTACCCCAGAAATATGATCAAAACCATAATCAACAATACTACCACTGGTACCAAGACTGACACTGTCTTGTTGTCATTATTGCCGGATGTCGAATGAATGGCTCTGTGGTCCGATGTTGACTTGGCTGCCATGAAAGGTTTAGTCGCGTCCATCCCTGACGTTTGGTCTTCTTTTGATCCAGGTGTTGGACGGTCCTGCGTGTTGAGGACCACACTATGTGTGCTTGTTGTTCTGTCGGAGGCAGTGACGATTCTTGCAGATGGACTGGAGTACGCACTACTGTACACACCCACACCTGTTGCTGTTGTTGTAACTTTAGTTGTCGCGCTATCCATAGTTGCAGGTGTCGTGCAGACCATGTCATCAACATGGACGTCATCAATGGGTTGGCCAATGAGATGCTCCGGTGAAGCACACGTGACATTTTCTCTGAGGGAAATCTCAGCGGATGTGACTGCCATCCATTCCTTCAAACCTCGGAGATGACAGTCGCATAACCAAGGGTTATTGTTTAGGTCAATCCTTCTTATGGACCTGAGACTACTGAAAAAGGAAGCGTTCACAGTACAAATGTTGTTACTATCTAGCGTCAAAATCTGTAGATTCCCAAGCCGCTTTAGGCCATCTGGAACGGCAGCCAGGTTGTTTTTATTTAAGAAGATGTATTTCAGCTTTGATGAGTTTTGAAACGCGTCGTTGTCTACAAAAGAAATGTTGTTGGAAGCGAGATGGAGGATTTCTAAATTTGGCATGTTTGCGAATGTTTGTCCTGGTACGGTCCTGATGTTGTTTCTTGGCAGGTAGAGTTCTTTAAGATGGGGCAATGCTGAGAAGTCAGAATTGTTGACCTCACTGATACTGTTCCCGTCCAAGTAGAGTTTTTCGACAGTCGCAGGTATGTTGGGAGGAATCGCTGAAAGGCCTTTATTGATGCAGTGCACCTCCGTTCCGCTAGGGCACATGCACTCTGACGGGCACTGCTGAAGACTCGCCTTGAAAACGAGGGTCAGGAAGAGAAATAGAGCATGTGTCTTGGCAATGGACGTCATTCTGTTCTTGTATGGATACCAGGTGCTTGTGGGTGGGGTGTTGTGGCCTAGTGCAGGTCAGCTCGAACCATGGCGCTGTGAGAACCTGTAATGAACGGAATGTGTGCACAAGACAATGTCATACTAACCTCAGGAATGTGAAAGGGCAACGGGAACGCATGACTCACCACAGACGTCACACAGCAATGCGTCAGTATGGTTATGCTAGTATGCTATTCACTGTAAATTATGTCACACAAACTTATTTAACAACCCGATGAAATCATCATTGAATTTGATAGAAAGAATTATGTTGCAGTCGCCCACGTTAACGTTTTCCATACTAGTATATATTGGAACAGAGTTAACGTTATGGTTGTTTTTGCATGACACCCAACATACATTATAATTTGAGACATATCGTGCTTTCATCAAAGCACGAAATCTCTGGATAGCCGTAACAATATCGTGTTGTATTAACAACAATGGTACGGCAGAGGTAAATAGCATAAAACAAACAGGACACAATATACACTGTAAATGTATAGCACGTAAACAAACACATACAAACACGCACAGACACACATACATTACATACACACGCACACACACACACGCACACGCACGGCGGCACACAGAGGCATCTACATGACATACATGTATCATGAAGTAAATTTGGAGAACAAGGGTAAGAATAGCCACCATGACTGTTTGCTCACCTGAAACTTAATTATTTCAAAACGAAGACGTCGTCCGAACCATTCTTCCTACCAAACTCCAGGTAATTCATAACAGGTACGTTTACAACAAGCTACAGTCTAGCCAAGCTAAGTGTTACATATAGTGTTACTACAACAGATACCGGAACTTCAATTATACAGGAAACGGTAGAATGAAAAAATCCCATGATGCAATTGGACGGGGACTTCCTTGAGCTATTTTTAGAGTCACACAGCAACAAAAATCATTCCAGAAAATGAAAATCAGACAAAACTTAATCTTACTCCACTTCCTTAACGTTAACCACGAGATAATATATATAATCACCTGCTCGTGTTAAAATTTACCGTGATTACACTTGTCCAACTGGCTCCAGGTGCATGTGACGTCGGCACCACCTGATAGTGTATAGACTGTTTGTACACGCTCTGTTGAATTACAATGAACCTGTCCTCCCGTAGGTCTCAGGTAGAACATAGATAGCGCCTCCTGTTGATTTTGTCTGGAACAGTCACAATAGTCTGGTGCCATGCGTATGTACATGGACAACGCACACACAGACACACACAGACAGACACACACACACATAAAGATACACACACATATGTACACGCACACACCAGGAAGAGCCGAGGTAGCTAGAACGAAAAGCACAACAGGTTATAGTGTTAATGACTGGATTTTTGGTTAAAAATGGGTTCTAGCCACATTTATCGATCCAATGTATTTAGCTTAGGTATAATTCATAGTCACATTGATGTCTATAAAGTTCATCTGCAAGTAACTTACGATTTCACTTATCGCATTCTATCACCTGGAAGGACGGCATGTCTCTAATGCTTCAAATCAATTAGTCTAAACGTCTTTCTACTCTGTCTTACTATCTGAGGTTGTCCTCTCTTTGCACCTCAATGCAAAATGACTGTGGAGCTTTAGATTGTGGTCGATATAAACGTTTGTTTGTTTGTTTGAACCTTTGTTTATTCATGATAAGCTCAAATCGGCACGCAGGCCGCTTTTCATTGAGGTCATGAGGGAAGAGGTAAGGGTCAGATACAATATAACAGAGATAAACAGTCATTTGAGTCCTAATAACTCTATCAACATATATCATTACATATTGATGGTACAACAATATACAATTTCTACAACATACAACATAAAGTAGGGCGAAAGCTGATTCATGGTCCGTGTCCGTTCGTTTAGTTCATTTCCGTTACTTCAAGAGTCTCTTAAAGGAAGTCAGATTCGGAGCCGTACGTGTGTCTGGCGGTAGGCTGTTCCAGACATAAGAACGTAAGAACGTGATCACGATTATCTGTGATTTCAGATATAGTATGTCTTTAGATCTGCGTCCATTTCTCTGGGCCGGGGATAGGCGTGTAAGATCAGTGTTTGAATCACTGTTTTTGTTTGTTTGTTTGGTGATTGGTTGGTTGGTTGGTTGGTTGGTTGGTTGGTTGGTTGGTTGGTTGGTTGGTTGGTTGGACATCATTAGAAGGTAGAACATTGCAAAATACACAAAAATCAAGCAACTCGATAAATCATGTCCTTCAGTGATGAAAAATAGAGGATGCTATTCACAACGTAAGAATCTACACAGTTGCTAGAGAAGTTATGAATTCTATACATCTTTGTGCTTAATGTTAATGATTTCTATACGTCTTATTGTTATTTTCAGAATCTTAAAATTCAACAAAAATGATTGCCAGCCAGATGGCGCTATGAATAAGATGTGAGAAGTGCATGCGCGGCATCCAAGACGCTGTTAAAATCAAATTGTTATTTCTTCGACAGGTTAACATACCAATGTCAACATTCAGGTCTATAGATGTGGTGCTTCTGGAATCGACTGCTGACAATCATTACCAGGATTTGCGGGGAAGACACGCGATATCGACAAGCTGTCATAGATTCATGTTTCAGCGGATTATCCGATACTGGCCCTTCGGCTTTTCCACCAGAAATTGACAGAAACACAAATTTGTTGCGAGCGAGACGAAATGCCGGTCAATTCCAATCGCAGACTTAAGCCACACTTACGCCTGTATACGTAGTGATGCTTAGCTATAGGAATCGAATTCTATTACACGGCCTCAACTTGCTGTGGAATTGCCCCATCCTCGGAGATGACAGATAAGGTGTAATACTTTTAATCTGATTTAGCCTAAAGACTGCTGGCTCGACATGAAATGAAGCCCATCCGATCTTTGGCACCTAGAAATATCGGTCCGAGCCCTTCTTGGGGAGGAGATATGGGGATTAATTGTCGAACGACCAGCAGGTTAGGTTGGAGGGCAGGAGTGTTAAAGCCGGGGGTCCAGGCGTCTGTATACAGACGACTTCTTTGACCTCGCCATGTAAATGACCGTCTGTAGAGGTGAAGGTCTGGGGAGATCTATGGACACTGGAGTCTCTGATTTGATTTCACATTTCGTCTCGGAAGAATTGTTGCGTTTTGTGAAATCTTGAAGGATAGGATTAGCTAAATAGCTACATGTGGATCCAAATAAAGTCAACGTCAAAGATGAATTAATTACCTTCGTCTAGTTTTCGTCAGTGTTCGTGTGTGAGTGTCCTAGCTTCCTTCCTTCCTTATTTCTGTGAATACGATAACTCAAGAATGCCTGTTTGGATTGTCGTGATACTTGGTATGTAGATAGGTCTTCCTGAGGCCTAAAATGATTAGATTTTGGGCCCACTAGCAGTATGCTATAGTACTGCAGCGGAACTTTCGGTTTTGATATCTCGTGTTCTAGACATGCTATGGTCATGATTTTTTAGTGGTAGATAGCTCTTATTACAGAATGGAATTCTTGTCAAGTTTGTTTCAGTTTTAAGCTAGCATGCTATACTTACAAACATAATACTCATATAGGGCTACAATTGAAACGGTCTATATACTTATATCCATGGCGACCGTTCACCCAGTTCACCCTTTTTTTCGGCATTTCCCGCACACGGTCACTCGATCTATCACCCTCCACGAGTAAACGATTCCCATTTACTATTTCTGTGATCGCAACAAGATTTACCAGACTGTGCGATACGAACTTTTGATCCAATTTCCAAGCTTCCAACTTTATAAGGCTACAATAAGTCACGGTGCGACAGAAATCCGATAGACTACACACTTCCATCGGGGAAAGTTGAATGGCTGGCTGACCTGTGATTAAAATTACGAAGGTGGGACGAGCTGGATCGATGTTGGTCCGAAGATGAGTCTCTCTGATCCCACCGGCCCTGTTTCAGGAGACGGAGGGGCTTAAGGTCAAGCTGCCATAGCTTATCATTAGGTCCTACCAGACAACAAGATACTGTGAGAAATTTATCATTGCTGCGGAGTGGGAGAATCATTAACCCGTTGTAAAGCTACTCTCTTGGTTTTTCGGCATACAGGGTATGTATGTCAGATTAACGATGGACCAAGAGCGTAGTACATGTAAAATGTATGCGGTGGTCATTCTGGAAAGCCCCCAAGCCAGATGGCCTTTTGTTCCTTTTTATGCCGCGCAAATTGATCGAAGCTCGATGGTTGAGTGATCTATAAGGTTTAGTATTACTACTTATTTATCGTGGTCTCTTCCGCTGCATCAACTGGAGACATGTTGACTGAGTGGTTGTCTGGAGGGACGGTGGCAGCTCAACTAAGTTTGCATATTTCGTTTCCTCTTCGTGTATCACATAATGAAGTTTTCATTGAGTTCAGCTCTGAGGCATGTACCGTTAGTTAGTATCAGTCCTCTCTGTACAGCGCTACCTTTCATCATCGGAGTTCCATCAGGATTGATCCTCTATTCATTATTTACATGTAACTTTACCGAAAACCAATGCCCGGTGTGTCAACGACTGGTCATGAATCACCGAGGGCAGGTCCGGTCATAGCCTCAAGTGATGAACGATCTTATCTTTTGTTCAGCTCTTTTTATATCCCTCCATTTTGGGCAGTACTTTCCTCGGGATGAAAATGTTAGAAGCCAGTATAAATCCGAACCACGATCCATTCATTATTGACGTCTGTATCTGGCCGTGTATGACAGACACCTACTGATATTGCACGGTCTATGAATCTTATGCCACCAGCAACATTTACTTTACTCCAGCAGAACGCCAGCTGAAGAAAAGATGCGCGCAAGCATGACTGGATGACGATACCATGGCGAAGAAACTTTCTTCAAAAGAGTTGATCAAAGAATATTTCAAAAGAGCCGCAGACGGCGCGACTTCGTTGAAATTCCCTCTGATACTTCCAAGGCACTACAGATTACCAAGACTAATTCGAACCGGCGTCGTCTTGCATTTATGTGAGAAACGTTATTCAGTGATACGGGGGAGTGAATAAACCGTTATGTTATCGGCAAAAGGCAAGGTAATGCAACCTTGAAACAGCACTCGCGACTCGCTGCATCTTTGAGCATTAAAACGTACACGGTTGAAGATCCAGGAACGTGCTTTGAATGTGTCTGATGTCTGTCTGAAAGGAGAGGACATAAGAGGCCTTTCTCAACATGCAAGCCAATTCCTAATGGAAAAAATCATTATCCTAAGATATTCCAACATGCTTGGATATGTAAGGCACAACCCCAGGCGTGCGCTTGGAATTTATATTCTTTGATGGTTTTGTGAAGGAAAGGGAAGACGTGGCATTACATGAAAGTTCACATAAGCCTTCCATTTCGTCCCAGGGAAATGAAAACATGAATCTTGAGACTGGGTAGTAAAGGCGCCGCCAGGAAACCTTTGCCGCTCCGATGCAATCACTGTCGCGGTACTACTCCAGAAGCGTCGGCCCCTCAGACAGCGGGCAGACAGTAAATGATGTAGCGGATTTTGTAAGACTCACGAAGGATACCGATGGACTGAAACTTTCTCCTTTGTTCATAGTGATGGATGTGTACCGAAGACTTCTTACTCCGTGGTTTTCAAATACCAAGGGCGCGATCGATGTTCGCGAATTCTTAGACTGACAGGTCTGATTCTGGGGAAATGTCACATGTGAATACGTCATCATGCAACACACCCACCACTTCATCAATGCAAAGGGCTGTATTCTTAACTTCATGCCATATAAAACGGTAATAGATAAGTATTGTTGCTTAAACGGTGTTTCTTACGTGTGCACTTTTATTCAAATACCTAATGCTCATATTCTCCTAACCACCATCAACATTAATCCGCCGGGTTACATAAATCCGCCACTTCGAAAAACAGTGTGTTTCAGATATTTCTAGTGCAGCACCCCCAGGTCTGCATAGTTTAGTGCACTATACTGGGGGACTTTGGGTTGGAGATCTGTTTATACCTATCTTTTCATGTGACGGAATTATGTACTCTGGTGGAATTATGTTACTTAGCAGATGTTAACGCCCCAAGAATAAATTGCTTTTACTCTGGTTTCCGTAGTGTTGAGAAAAAAGATGCTCGTTCTGCTCTACCTGTAGACAGTAATTCTTCACGCTCCTCTTTGCAAAGGATTTTCTTTAAAGGACACGAATCCATTATTTTCAGGCGGAGGCAATAAACACAACGCTGGCGCTACCTTTTCATACGCACATTAATCGCCGCTTCCGTTCTGCCTCACAAGGTTACCTTGCATAAATCTTTATTCCCTCAAAGTTCTTTTATGTGGTAGACTTTTAACTATCAATTTAGAAAGCCACAAAACAGCAGCCAAGCGGCGCTTCTTACCACATTGGAGAAAGATCAACAGAGTTCAACGACACAGCCATGAAGTTCACTCATCAACCATTTGCCGGGCAGCCACTACTGACCTTTATGATGGGACCAAACATCATAATTGATTTCTTGAAAGGCTTAAGAGATTGGGTACGGTAAGACAGATAGAGCTTTTATTAAAGTGCAAGATTTGTGAGCATGTTCCACACATCAGTTATCAACACAGGCCCCAGAGGCTCTCTACTATACGAGTACGTTGTGTGATGAATTTACCAGTGATAACTTATCCTGCAGCACTATGACAGGCTCAACAGTTTGTCTTGTGTTACCGTATCGGTTTTTTCCTCTCTTGTCAGAGAGATTGATCATACATAAATGGATAACAGAATTCCAGTCGATTTCATGGTCTAGGCTGAATGAAGAAAAGAAAAATCAAATTCATTTCGTTTCACGAGCATCGTATCTTTCTGATCATCAACAGATTTGATCATCGAGAAACGTAATGAGTCGGAATCTTATCACCAAGTAAGTTGCCCGAGCCAGATGGACATTTTAGGACCCTCACCACCATTTCGAAGAAAACCACTCTTAAAGTATGTTATATCATGAATACTTGTATTAGACTCATCGTTTCATTGTGGACAGTGCAGTGTGCGTATCCTATCATTGGCGATTGTGCCTTTAATCCAATGTACTATCTTCTTACTGAGTATGTATCGGCTGCGATGTCCAAAGACTCGTATATCTTCGAACTTGCATTTGCCCTCCAAATTTCTTTATTGTCATTCATTTTCTGTAGCTAGTTCCATTCTTCTGTTCATATGCGCTCCACTGTTTAATTGTAATTTTAACGTGAAAGATTTCTTTTCAGAGAAAGTAAGCTATGCCTTTCTTGCTCCCGTTAATATGCAAAAGTATTCAATGTCAAGGTTATATTTTCAGGTTAAACGAATTTCCTGATGGCCGGCTTTATAACATCATTAGACTGACTTTACCATGTCGCCATTACATTAGACCTCTGTAATTTCTTCTATTGGTTCTCTTAAGGTTGGTCATTCTGGGTTCACTTGATGGTGCTGTCATCAGAACACAGGTGGTCATCTGGCTCCTGGGATAGACGGGGTCACAAAGTACAGCACAAAATGTATTCAACCAAACGAAGGAACGATGATTTCATTAAAGATTAACTGCAATGAATATTCCACTACCATTCACATCAAAATTTGGTCTTTTCTGAAATCATCGATAAAAGTTTTAAATTATTTTTCCGAGAATGACTTGCTAAAACGGCAACCTAAAATAAAATAACGGATGTAAGTTATAAGAGTAAATATATGTATGGTGTACCGCGTACGATGACCAGAATATGACTTCATCAAAGGATATTTTACAGGGCACTGGGCAGCGGTTTCCAAACGCAATTACGTCGAGGCCGTAAACATTTTATTTCGGGAAAATGGAAATCCAACTTCTCCGTGCAAAAGGTGAGTATGGGTAGTAAATTCCCGGGAGAACTCATTAGAAACATTGTGGTAAACCTCTTCATGTGAACGATTTCCCTTTACTGGCTGTCATTACTGTGCAACGACATGCTTCAAGGCCTGTAAAAGGAAACAGGCAAGCCTATATATTCAGATACTCCAAGCTGCATCATTATCATTCATTACATGCATAGGAAAGAAAGGAAAGACACATTTTATGCTGCCAGTAACAGTTTCAAATTGATATCTTTTTCTGTGATTCTAAGTTATGGAGGATCCATGATTCCCTTGCCAATTGTTAATGTTAATGGGAAAACGCGTAATAAAAAGAAGATATGGTGCAGTTTCTGTGGATTCTCAATAATCAAAGGGACGTACGACAGAAAGCTATGATCAGAATTCAGTTTTTCGTGCTATATATCTGGATCTAGCGTAGAAGATTCGGTATACGTTTTAGGAAAATACCATTATCCAAGAAGCTCATACTTTTTTTCTATAATCCATATAGCTGATTCATTTACCCTTCACCCGAAGAATCCACCCCGCTAGCAGTAACTGACGAATGGCTCAGATCGTTTCAAAGTCTTATCATGTCCTTCCAGCGGCGTGCTGGCTTGTCAAAAGAGCCCGCCATGCCTTTGTGTCCCCTCGGTGTTTCACGGCGCAACTAAGCACTGGAAGACTGTGATCGGTCAGGAGAATTGTCTCAGGTTGTTCAACTTGTCTTTTCTCATGAATAATAGGACCTTGTTTTTTTTGTTGTTGTATTCTTCGTTTCTGAAACACAATGGACAGTTGGAAAGAGCTAGAAGACCGTGAAATCGAGTATTTTAGCTTTATAGATGAAAGTGTGAAAACGACTATATATTTATAACATTCAGTGAAATCTCAGACATATACATGTCTCCCTCGCTCTGACCTTACCAGGCTGCCCTTTACCCAAGGAATAGATATCCCGTCTATGAGAACGTCGGTATGAAGTTGAATATAGCGCATGAGGTGACATTAGGAACGCCCTAGTTTCTTAGATTGGACGAAGTCTGATTCGACAGTGAATGGAGAAACGTCACTTTATATCCAGATAGAAGAGACTGAAATGGCCTGGAGGTCACGCGGGCCACAACAGTGTTTATCTAGATTAAATCTCCCAATGGTAGAAGTAGCCATAATGCACACGAATATGCTCCAGGGCAGGGGTCATTTCATTAGTCTGTAGCCATACGTTCTACAGATATTGTGAGGTTTGCTACGGGCTATCGGAGATTACACAGGAGAATCAATCTTGTTCAAACGGGAGAGAAAACTTCGGGGTACATTTTGCACCTACCAATAGAAACCTTAAGAACTCTTTCTTTAAGACTCATCAGTAGCGGGCTGCTCAAGAAGTCCGTCTTTAGACCCAAAATTGGTAAAAGGATAATTCATACGATAAGATTCCTTGCACCGTAGACAAGATCGACAAGTACATAAAAGTTATAGTGCAGGGGTGAAATATACACATGTGCAGTGCCAACGATACGCTATAACTTATTTGGGGCTAATGATGACAACGCCGTCCTCACACCAACTCAGATGCTAGGCCTACTCATCATTCTCTCTTTCACTTACACTAGTCGCACAGATCTGTAACTAATCAATAAAGTTTCTCTTTCCGTTGTAACGTAAAGATCCTAGTCTTGGACAGAACTCAAATTGCAGCTGCGGGTGCTTATTAGAACGGAACTTGAAAGAAGCAACGAGCGACGTTATGTTTACGACATGAAAGGGAATCTCCCCATCGCTCAAAAATGTCGGTAATAATTCAATAGCCATGTCATTGATTATGCACATTCTGACGCCATCCCATGATTTCCATCTTGTCTTTATATGTCGTGTTTGAACATATGTACCGTTACATAGATACATGGTTATACTAAGATCTCAGCTATTACTCTTGCGGTTTGCTATGGTCTCCGACAACATAGCTTGAACCATGCGTCCATTACGTTTCCTTTCAAGCGTTCACTTGGGGCCATTCTGGAAGATTGGCCATTCATTTTGCTTAAAACAGAAGGGCAGCGTTTTGCAACTGCAATTCATCCGGGGAAAAAACTGCTCCCACCCAAACTCACAGTGTCAAAACTCACTACTCTTTGACATCTTCACGATTAGAGGTGGAACAAATGGCTTCGCGACCTTTTCAACATCCGCCTCTTAGTCGGGAGACTCATCTGAAAAGCGGCCTGCTTCCGAACCTATAGGAAAGATTTATATTCCCTGTCTGTAGAATATACGGCTACAGCATCAGCGTCTCGGGAAGCCAGTCTAGTCCCCATACCACAGGGATGTCAGTTACATGCAGCTGGGCGGCGTTTTCTGGCGCGTAGCGTCTCCTCGAGCGAAGTACTGATCCATGAGCGTTAATGACGAGAGGCAATTTTCCAGCGAGCAGTGTAATTGTAACCTATAGCCGGAGGCGTGACACGCAACAGTATTGTTGATTGGTAATAGGGCACAATGAACGTCGTATATGTATCCCGTGGAGACCGTAACCCCACAGGAGGATGACGTGGGCGGTTTTTCCTGGACCACAGGAGCGCACAGGAACATAATCTACATTGGGAATCTGGTGGTACTGTTGCGCCTTTCCTTCGGATGCATCTCCTTGCGGTGTTGTTGGTACTCTCGGGCCAGCAACGCCTTCTCCTCGCCCGGGGAGAGCCGGACATCCCCGGGAAGCTGCACATCGGTCCCGAGGACTGGCTGAGAAATTTCACCAACGCCACGGAAGAGCGAGACTTCGATAAACTTCAGCATCTGCTGACCTATGTGGTGGAGAAAGCAGGGGATAAGGAACTCGATCAAGACATTCTCGCATCTCTTAAGGTAAAGCTAATGAAACGGTCGTCGTTTTCTTTAAGGGTGCGTTGTTTCAATCAATACTAGTATGCGGTTTCTTCGAGGTATCGCTTGTGAGGTTTAGATCATCAGATACATAGGTCAAGTCATTTGATTAGCACGATGTTTTCGATTTCTCATTTCAATGGTCCGTGCAAATTTCGTTTTTGGCTTACAGAGCGCGAAATTGATTCTTTAAATAATGCCCATTCTTCTTGTCCCGGGAAAGACTTATTTGTCTTTTTAAAATGTCGTGAATTAGCCAGAGGTTGGTAGTTTCCGACTGTTGCATGTACTCTGATTGATAGTGCACATATGAGATGGTAGGTGCTCACTTCGTAAAACATCGGCTGTCTATCGTTTCTATGAAGAGATATTTTAGTGTAAATAACTAAACCGTAAAATCGCGTATAAAACACCGGGTACCGGTACCGTACGTAACCAGTGTAATTCCTATGCGATGAAACTTTGCACCAGTGGACTATACCTATACGTATATAACCAATGTCTAGGAGGTCGAAGTATACATCATAGAACATATTGAAAATGCCAACCCTATACATCTACTGACTTACGGGCATTTCAGCATGATTGTGACTGTTGTTCTCAATTCATTATGAGTTCAGAAAAATACCTGAGGATAAATCCGATGGTTAGAATCGATTGTAGTGACAACTCTTCAGTCGTGACATTGTCGATACTTTGCAAGGGCAAACTGTCTGACAGAACCAGTTGACCTCCCGCCCCCTGGCCCCTCTCTGTTGGTAGAGGACACTTTAGATACTCAGAGGTGACCCTTTCTTATCGGATATTCACCCCGGTGCACCACACGGACCTGTGTTTACGAACCGAATAGACAGAAGACAGAGGTTCTCAGATTTCCCTAACCTCCTTCGTAGACCTTCTAGGCGCGGCAGGCGTTTTTTTTGGGGGGGGGGGGTGACTGGGGTATCTTTCGTCGGGAGGGGTCGGTATTACCTAGGCGGTAGATACAATCGCTCCCGGCGAAAGAAAACCTAGCCCATGCTGAAAATCGCAAACCTGCGCTGAGAGAAAATAAACCAGCCACAATTAGAGAAGGTCTGCGAAGGAGGCTAAGACCCACAAGACTACATGTGCACCTGTACAGCCGAGCGCATACTTCTCCACACGGCCACTGTTGAGATCTATCTGAGCTACATGGATCGCCTTTTCTTGCCTTTTTCCCTATTATGAATCATGCAGCAAAGCACCTTTGGCGTTCTGCCGAAATTTAATTGGTCTGAAACAGCAGTTCATGTTTGTCAAGTTTACACTTGACTCTGAGCGAAGCCTGTATTACACGTCCCTGATGCCTCGTCGGTTCATAGTCCACGAACGTACTCCCAAGCTATTCCCCGAGTCCCGGCTTACCTGACCTAATCTCATCATTCTGGGAGTAATCCAGTTTTATTTCTGCATATTTCCTTTTGGAGACAGACTCTCATAAACTCGCAATGGCCCTCCGCCAGCTTGTGTCCATGTCCACCCTGTTAAAGCTTGTACAGGGTCATCAGAATCATCAAACGGTGCTCTCTGTGCATTCGCTGATGCCCCGCACTTGAAAATTACTTCTACATGGTCGCTAATGATTGACCTTTGTGCGCCCGTTCACGCTTGATCAGGTACAGCTATTGGAAGGAAGGAAGCGTCATGGATTTGAGAAGGAAATGGCATATTTTAACAAGAGTACAGGACTGTGCATCATAAAAGCAGCATCCGACATATATTTTGTAGTGCAAGCGAAGATGTGTCCAATCTATTGACAGCCAGAAACAGTGGAAGAGAATACGTCATCGATGAAGCCCGATTCTGCTTCCCAACAATATTCCAGACAAGGTTAAGAGATGAAAATGATCCGGTCTGGGGATTTGTCTCAATTTTTTTCCGCATTGAAGGTCGTTCAACTTAATTTTCTTAAGATTAGACCAGATGTAGGGTCATTTCGGTTATCTTGATTGTATCAAACAGTGCCACTCAGGTCTGCTTCCCAATTCTGCAAGTAATGACCGGGCAAATAATTCATAATATGATTTAATGTTGCGCACGATGATTGTACTGAATATGTCAGGTTCTGGCCATAAATCGACATAAAGATCCAATGAGTTATTGCCTGTACCGGTGACAGCCGGATGCAGTGGGCGTTCTTTGTCGAATGTTGACAGGAACATATATTTGGAAGCCCCTATCAGCTATCTGCTCAGATGAAAGGTATCGAACCTACCTCTGCCCGAACTCTCTTTTTTCAGAAGTCGGCCAACTTTTCAAACCTTGCCTTATGTAGCTCTTCGTTAGGTTCAGCGCTGAAACGTTTGAATTCATTATTCATCGTGTATGCCAACTTTTTAGTACCCCACACATCTATCTATCCATCCATCCATCCATCCATCCGTCCATCCGTCTGTCCATCTATCTATCTATCTATCTATCTATCTATCTATCTATCTATCTATCTATCTATCTATCTATCTATCTATCTATCTATCTATCTATCTATCTATCTATCTATCTATCTATCTATCTATCTATCTATACATCTGCATATAACAGAGAAAGGTAGATACTAGTAGGTAGATATGGTAACTATGTAAATAAAAGTGTGGATATGAATGATACATGTACAAGATATCCACTTTATAATTGGCATGTATGTCAACTTCATCTGGCCTTAGAAGGGAATTATGCAGGCTAAACGTGAATCTGCAAATCTCCCTTAGGACAACCATGACCACATCATCCACATGTCATATAAATCATGTCAAGATGACATGAAATACGATGAACCCCAAACGGTATGTGCGAAGTAAAATCTTAATAATACCGGCAGAGCCAGAAAGTGTACTCTCCGGAGGTTCTGTTTCGGCAAGGAGGGTAAAATATTTTAACCTCCTTGGTTTCGGCTAGCTGGATGACAAAGGAAAATTAACCTGAAAAAATAGAAATCCCGATGAAAATGCCTAACAAGACGCTAAAAACAAACCGGAGGCGAACTTCTGCTTTGAGCGTAGAAAGTGTACTATTTTGATAACCTATTGAAAAGCCATTATTACTTTAACGATAAAGAATTGGTAGTTTACTTTAGTATCTTGGGTGCCGTCTGCATATCTTTCTGACAGGAATGTCATTAACGATTTACCGCAGACAGTGGATGAGTCCTTGATGCTTTTACGTCTACGAAAAATATTGATCTGCCATTTATGGGAGGGAAATTCCCACAAACTATTCCCTTTTGTTGGTCCTTTTTCCCCGAGGACATCATCAAGTTGTCAGTATGATCTGTCGTTTACTGTCTAGGCCTCCCTCGCTGTTGTAAACCCTTGAACCCGTTGTAAACCCTTGAAACCTCTCTAAGTCATGTACGACTGGTGTGACATAACCAGGATTCCCATTGGACACTCGAGGACCAATGGGGAATCGAGCCTAATTTCGGAGCAAATCCCTCCTCACGGTCTGATCGCACGGGAGGTAGGAATGGATGTTGCTTCCGTCGTTTTACGGGCACGGAGGGGGGAAATTGCCCTTCTGTCGGTCGATATTAAATCATCACGGTATTGACCGGGGCTTATTAATATCTGTTCTGTGCAATTCCGGGAACGTAGGAATTACTTTTTCCTGGGAAACTCTCAAGGGCTTTCGTAACAAGGTTAGAGACTTTCTCAAGGTTGAGAAACAGATTGGGGTATTTCTGAAGGAGTTTGGCGATATATGTGCTTGGGACTAGACCAGAAAGCTTAGTGATTATGCGTACCTGCAAAAACGTGCAACGGTTGGCTTCAAAAATAATGCGCATTGCCATGTAATTTGGCAATTTTGTTGTTGTATTGGGCTGTCCTGGTCTTCTTTGACAGTCGGAATTGTTTGACAGCCCCTTATACCGCCAACAGTGAGTGAATTGCAGCTGCTCAAAGAAGCCCAGCAGTCATAAAACCGACCTTACATCAGCATCTTCTTGGAGATAAAACACCGGCAGTTGACCTCCCCAAATTGCACCGACGTTGCAGCAGACGCTCTCCATCCCACGATTCCTCCCTGTCCGTGCCTAATGAGGCTGAGTCCTGTGGTTGCCGGTCGCTTTTAATTGAGACGCGTCACCTCTTAACCTACAACGCGCTGGCGCAAGCAACACTGTCGTAATTCACTCATCAATTCCGGTCAAAACTTCTTTATCGTTTGCGTTTCAATCCACCACAGGGAACGGGTCACGGCCGTGTTGTTTCGCAGTGAAACTAGCTCGTTTACCATCCGTAATTACCACCGGAGATACAGATGGGAAATCGGAGAACACGTCAACCGTGGATCTTCCCCGAACTTCTAAGACAGGAGGCATTACGAATCGGTCGTAGTCTCGCCAATTACGAGACCGTTATCTCTCGCGCGCACTCCGGGAGAATGTCTCCGGGGAGGACTAAGATTTGCCACGGGCCGTCCGCCAATAATTACGACTCTTTCTTATCCGTATCGATTGCAATTACATGGCGGCCTGGTGCCGAACTGTGCGAACAACGGAGAGGGCAAGAAACTGTCTCAATGTTATCGCGGAACTATATATGGTGTGGAAGATGAAAAGAAGTGGGTTAGGATATAAGAAACCGTCTCAATGTTATCGCGGAACTATATATGGTGTGGAAGATGAAAAGAAGTGGGTTAGGATATAAGAAACCGTCTCAATGTTATCGCAGAGCTATATATGGTGTGGAAGATGAAAAGAAGTGGGTTAGGATATAAGAAACCGTCTCAATGTTATCGCAGAGCTATATATGGTGTGGAAGATGAAAAGAAGTGGGTTAGGATATAAGAAACTGTCTCAATGTTATCGCAGAGCTATATATGGTGTGGAAGATGAAAAGAAGTGGGTTAGGATATAAGAAACTGTCTCAATGTTATCGCAGAGCTATATATGGTGTGGAAGATGAAAAGAAGTGGGTTAGGATATAAGTAACCATCTCAATGTTATCGCGAAGCTGTATATGACGTGGATGACAAAAAGAAGTGGGTTAGGATATAAGAAACCGTCTCAATGTTATCGAAGAGCTATATATGACGTGGATGACAAAAAGAAGTGGGTTAGGATATAAGAAACCGTCTCAATGTTATCGAAGAGCTATATATGACGTGGATGATAAAAAGAAGTGGGTTAGGATATAAGAAACTGTCTCAATGTTATCGCAGAGCTATATGGTGTGGATTATAAAAAAAAGTGGGTCAGGATATAGAAATACATAAAATATACTCTCAAGAAATAATGGACACCTTTTGTGGTCTATATATATCACCGGCGCTGCTACTTATGAGGCCTTAGTGTTTAAAAATTCATATTGTGGAACATGATTCGAATTCGAATGAAGCTTTAACGTTACATATATATTGGCGCAACAAAAAGTACAGTGACGGTCATACAATCAACTACAAACTACAATAGAGAAATGTTAGATACATCTTAACATTTTCTACTAGCTGCGCAAACGAGGCTAATATGAATACATCTGTAATGTCATGTAACGATACGGTAGGGCTAATCGACTAAATCGTAGTATTCAGTTGCGTAGAATGTAGATCGTCAGTGTGCGTCGGCACTTGATATCCCAACCCCCACCTCTGTCATATACTAAACTTGTTTGTCAGTTTGCTTGAATGTTCGTTGATTTTCTTCGCTCAGACTTATGTGTTGACTTGCAGGTGATGCAGAGTGTTGGCTATGTGAACAGAAACGCCACCTACTGGGACGAGCTGAACCAACAGGTTAAGCAGGTAAACTGAAACCGAATTGAATCGAACTGAATTTACAATGATGAAAATATACTACCGCTCTACAATATTGTAACGTAAGTATCGAGATGGCCTAAAATTGTCAACTTGACTTCGCTCTACTTCCACCATTACTTCAGATCATGTACCAGCTTGGACTTGAAAGAGAGCCACAAGTGCCAAGGAAACGTGCCAAGAAGGCCAGAAGGAGAGGCCCGAGGATGTCTAATAACCACCGCAGCCATGTAGAGCTCTGACGGCGTCCGTTCAGTATCCGCCATACCGTAGACGTCTCGTGAAAAATATACGATAGACAGCAACTGTTTCTATCTTCCGTGAATACCCTAGTGTTGGAAGAAAGTTTAGCATTGTATTATGATTACTACCTCCACAGATGAGTTTCCATGATATTTCTATTTTCCTTTAGTTTCCTATACATCTTTGTAGCATCTTGAAATTTCGTACCGCCATGTAGTATAATCTCCTAGATGTTACTGAGCGTTATGTATAGCATCACTCTTTTAAGGGGAAATTAACTTCTCATTGAACTATCGAACTTACTTATACCCCCATTCCACTTGGACGGCGCTCTCACCGCGCTCTCACGGCGACCTCATTTTGGCCAGATCGCCGTGAGAGCGCCGACAGCGCGGCGAGAGCGCCATTGAGAGCGCCGACAGCGCGGCGTGAGCGCCGACAGCGCGGCGAGAGCGCCATGCGCGTCGTCACCTCGGCGATGGTTTTGAACATGCTCAAAACCTTCGCCGTGAAAGCGCCGAGGATGGCGATCAAAAACGAGCGCCGAGAGAGCGCCGAGAGAGCGCGGAGCGAGCGCGGTGAGCGCCGTGAGAGCGCGGTGAGCACCGTGAGAGCGCCCAAGGTGGGATCAAAGGGCCGCAGCGAGCGCTCAAGGATCGCAGCGAGCGCTCTATGAGGATTGAATGGTCTTAACTGTAGTTCAAACAAATTTAATTCTTGAATTTTGAATAATTTTGTGGTCAAATCATAGTTTTGCTCGTGGGTAATACAAATTGACGAATAACTACAAGTACTTGCTTCCATTCAAATTAAATTCCCTCCAAGTTTTATTGTCAGTGATTCAAAATGTGTTTAAAAATTCTGTGATTTACGTTTCTATTATAACGTAGAATGATAATCATATTTATTGCAAACAGTTTACATGACAGGCAACACAGAAAAAACAAGTTCAACATACATATATTACTTAAGACACACACTGAGCGACCGTGCAGCGACTGAAATTGAATCTGTTTTCCCCTTGATTTTATCATTCAAATATGATGCAAGAGTTAAAGGTATGACTGAGAAGACAACAAAGCACAAAAAACGTAACAAAAATTCGTTCTTTATCTCTGGAATTCGTTGAGTGATCTGTGAAATCTTTAAAAAGTTGCTGACATTTGACATTTTGGTCGCGCTGAGAGCGCGCAAGGGTCGCCGTAGAGATTCCACTTGAGCACGTTTTCCAGGAGTTCGGCGCTCTCACGGCGATCTGGACCATTTTAGGTCGCCGTGAGAGCGCGGTGAGAGCGCCGTCCAAGTGGAATGGGGGTCTTACTATATAACGGACATATCGCATCGACAGTTTCACCATATTTGACTGTATGCACTTATCATTGGATAAATTACTCAAAAGCCGAACGTTTGTCTATCGGTATCTCTTTGTCATATGTAAGATATTACCTTCCCAATGATTAGGCATGTACCACATGCCACTCGTTTCTCGTCAGAACAAGTCGTAAGACTGCTGTGAAAATATAATGCTTTGTTGAACTCGTCTCTGACAGCGTCATCACTCTTTCCCGCTAAAGACCTGCATCAGGTTTCTTTCCCCTTTTCCTCGGATCTCCCTAAAGCTTTGGGACCTTCCGTGAAGCATTCTCTGAAAGTATTCCTTATGAGAGAGCTAAAAAAACAATGCGTGCAGTGAAGAACTTGGACTACCGTATGGAAGAGGGCTCGGAACCTGAAAATAAACCATCGTGGCGAGTGTATCTAGATCAGGGTAGCGGCTTTCTGTGGTACTGCAGCAGAACTTCCGGTTGTTATATATGTACTAGACATGCGTGTGCTTCTCAAATTTAGCACATATAACAGCATGGTTTGCCGGATACGCGCTTGAAAGCAAAGAAAAAACAGTTTTTCCTTTTCTCCGCTCCTAAATGGTACACCTGTTGACACCTAAGTTACTGCATTGCGCATTTGCAAGAAGGGCCAATGCTTTGTCGATAGAGCCTCCTAAACTATGGGACACGTCCCCCGTGAGTGCCAACTGTGTATAAGTGTCACCAAGGTCTGTATGCAGCTTACCGAGAAGCCGTGAACTGGTTGCAGTACTGGTACGACAAGATATGATGATGATGATGGTAGAGCCTCCCCGCCGGCTTTTTTATGACGCATCAGTGGTTTTATAGGTCAACTCAGCTGAATATGAGAAGAACCACAACGTGTTTCTCAATTTGCAAACTAGGATGACAGATAGTTAAGTTGTGTCTGAGAGCGAAACAGTAGTAGTAGCTTTTCAATCATTTTCTCAACAACATGCAATCACTATTTTTGATCAAGGACATTCTATTGTTATAACGTCCTTGCTTAATTGTCCAGTCCCCTGAGACTGTACACGTTGTTGTCTGCTGTCCGAGATTGGAGAAAATGGCGTCGGGGGTAGCAGCAAGATCACCCCTAGACCAGGACACCTCTGCCCTCAGATTCAAGAGAAGAAGGCTACTCAAAAGCTTTATCGCTGTTCTAATTGTCTGTGTGGTCATTCAGCTATTTCTGTATACGTCTCCAAGGTATGGTTGTTTTTATTTCACACAAACTTACAATTACTTTTAACAGTAGTCCGAAGCTATGCACATAAATGTTTGGTGCATTCGCCGTATGTTCTTTTACGTACGATTGACATAACCAACCGTTGGTAAGGATTCACGTCAATTCTGTGTGTCACAAGATAGCTAAATGTTGCAAAGAGCACTCACAACAGTCCCAGGAATACCCCCATTTTTTCTGTCGTATCACAATGCTGTACAACGTATGTCCTGGTGCTAAGAACTTTGTCAACCATTGACTTACCAACCTGATGAAACAATACACTGATATCTAACAAACTCTCAAACATTCCACCAGACTTAAGATAGCAACAAAGGCAATCCCGCGTGCCTCATTCAACATCCTGCGGAGAAACACCACTAGATTGGAGGCAACAACGAAGGAGTCTGCCTCTGTCTACATCCTGCACAAAAACACCACTAAGTTAGAGGTAACAACAAAGACCGTGCCACCTGTACAACGCTACAACCTGCTCAATAACACAACTGTCCAGCCTCGTGTTAGAACAACACGTCCAACGTTGACCACGTCTCAAACAGTGTTATCGAACTGGACATATCGTGCTGAAGAGATGAGAAAAATCAGGTCAGTGAAGACTTCAAACTGAGGGCGGAGTTTCCATGTAAGACATCACGAAATCGCCGGCGAATGCACCCGGACACACGGCGACATGCCGACCTGCGTGCCGATTACCGGCGTTACGAACGTCCCTTGCTCGCACGTAAATGTTGCCCGACTTGTGTGGGTCCACATCACGAAATCGCAGGCGAATGCACCCAGACACACGGCGACATGCCGACCTGCGTGCCGATTACCGGCGCTACGAACGTCCTATGCTCGCACGTAAATGTTGCCCGACATGTGTGGGTCGACTTCTTCTTCGGGGCAGACGGAGCTCTCTTCCGCCTAAGTCGAATTTGGCACCCGGTGGTAGAGGAGGTCACTATTCTTAGACGAGAGAAGGAATAGGCAGCGCTACTCTAAGGCTTGTGGTATAAGTGGTACATGGTGGTATAGGTGGTTTTCATACTTAGACGAGTGAAGGACTAGGCATCGCTACTCTAAGGCTTGTGGTATAAGTGGTACACGATGGTATAGGTGGTTTTCATACTTAGACGAGTGAAGGAATAGGCAGCGCTACTCTAAGGCTTGTGGTATAAGTGGTACACGGTGGTATAGGTGGTTTTCATCATATACCACCGTGTAACACTTATGGCTTGTGGTATAAGTGGTACACGGTGGTATAGGTGGTTTTCATACTAAGACGAGTGAAGGAATAGGCAGCGCTACTCTAAGGCTTGTCGTATAAGTGGTACACGGCGTTATAGGTGGTTTTCATCATATACCACCGTGTACCACTTATGGCTTGTGGTATAAGTGGTACACGGTGGTATAGGTGGTTTTCATACTTAGACGAGTGAAGGAATAGGCATCGCTACTCTGAGGCTTGTGGTATAAGTGGTACACGGTGGTTTAGGTGGTTTTCATCATATACCACCGTGTACCACTTATGGCTTGTGGTATAAGTGGTACACGGTGGTATAGGTGGTTTTCATACTTAGACGAGTGAAGGAATAGGCAGCGCTACTCTAAGGCTTGTGGTATAAGTGGTACACGGTGTTATAGGTGGTTTTCATCATATACCACCGTGTACCACTTATGGCTTGTGGTATAAGTGGTACACGGTGGTAGAGATGGTTTTCATACTGAGACGAGTGAAGGAATAGGCAGCGCTACTCTAAGGCTTGTGGTATAAGTGGTACACGGTCTTATAGGTGGTTTTCATCATATACCGCCGTGTACCACTTATGGCTTGTGGTATAAGTGGTACACGGTGGTATAGGTGGTTTTCATACTTAGACGAGTGAAGGAATAGGCAGCGCTACTCCAAGGCTTGTGGTATAAGTGGTACACGGTGGTATAGGTGGTTTTCATCATATACCACCGTGTACCACTTATGGCTTGTGGTATAAGTGGTACACGGTGGTATAGGTGGTTTTCATACTTAGACGTGTGAAGGATTAGGCATCGCTACTCTAAGGCTTGTGGTATAAGTGGTATACGGTGGTATAGGTGGTTTTCATACTGAGATGAGCGAAGGAATAGGCATCGCTACTTTAAGACTTGTGGTATAAGTGGTACACGGTGGTATAGGTGGTTTTCATCATATACCACCGTGTACCACTTATACCACAAGCCTTAGAGTAGCGCTGCCTATTCCTTCACTCGTCTAAGTATGAAAACCACCTATACCACCGTGTACCACTTATACCACAAGCCATAAGTGGTACACGGTGGTATATGATGAAAACCACCTATACCACCGTGTACCACTTATACCACAAGCCTTAGAGTAGCGCTGCCATTTCCTTCGCTTGTCTCAATATAAAAACCACCTCTACCACCGTGTACCACTTATACCACGGGGCTCAGAAGAGCGCTCCCTTTTCTTTCACTCGTCTCAGTATAAAAACCACCTATACCACCGTGTACCACTCATACCACAAGCCTTAGTTTTGCGCTGCCAATTTCTTCGCTCGTCTCAGTATGAAAACCACCTATACCACCGTGTACCACTTATACCACGGGTGTCAGAAGAGCGCTCCCTTTTCTTTCGCTCGTCTCAGTATTAAAACCACTTGTACCACCGTATACCACTGGTGTCACGGGCCTCGCAAAAGCGCTGCCTTTTCCTTCGCTCGTCTCAATATAAAAACCACCTGTACCACCGTATACCACTAGTACTAGTGCCACGGGCCTCAAAAGAGCTAGCGCTGCCTTTTCCATCGCTCGTCTATAATCGGCACGCAGGTCGGCGTGTGTCTGGGTACATTCGCCCGCGATTTCGTGATGTGGACCCACACATGTCGGGCAATATTTGCGCGCGAGCAAGGGACGTTCGTAGCGCCGGTAATCGGCACGCAGGTCGGCATGTCGCCGTGTGTCTGGGTGTATTCGCCCGCGATTTCGTGATGTTGACCCACACAAGTCGGGCAACATTTACGTGCGAGCAAGGGACGTTCGTAACGCCGGTAATCGGCACGCAGGTCGGCATGTCGCCGTGTATCTGGGTGCATTCGCCTGCGATTTCGTGATGTCTTACATGGAAGCTCCGCCAAACTGGGCACTAATATATCCATTCCTGTGACTTGATTATGCAAACAAGGACTTCATTTGCATAATCAATTAGAATATATTCTTAACCTATTGTATTTTATGGTAGGGCTTTCTTACGAGGGAGGGTCAAAAAGTAATGCAAGTGGTTCTATAAGAGGCACATTTTTTTCATCGAATAAGTTAAAATTTGGCACAAATGTAAAGGAACATATCTTATTGAGACTGAAATATCTCAACTTGTTCAGATTTTTATGAGCGACTGAGTTGGTTTTATGATGACCACCATGATGTTTTAAAACCACTTGCAAATAGAGATGAACATTCGAAAAAGGACAAAAACATATACAGATTCCAGTTCTCGTAAGAATAACTGGGTTTTACTGACTCTTCCAGGAAAGACACAAGAATGTTGCATCCTGACGTGAGGCTCCTGACGCGCAAGTTGGGGATCTGGCCGGGAACCTGCGAAAAGAAATTAGGAAACTCCTGCAAGCTCTTAAAGCATAACGTTGGTTATCACACAACATGCGCTGTTGTAGGCAACGGTGGCATACTCTTGGACAGTCAATGCGGTGCTGAAATAGATTCCAAGGACTACGTTATACGTATGGACCTCCCCGCGATCAGAGGGTTCGAAAGAGACGTTGGCCGAAAGACCAACATGACAATTCTGAACGTGAGCACGCCCAGACGGATCGCGGTTTCATCTCATCTGAAAAACAGGACTCGGGATGTGTACGAGAGTCGCCTGCGAGACATCAACGGGTCGGTTCTAGTTGCAGGAGACAGGCTGGAGATGGACAACCTGAAGAAGGCTGTGCAAAAGTACGAGACGCATCACATTCCGTTTTCCTTCGTCTTGTTGACCAGCCACGGTAGCTTTAAATTAGGGAAGCTGATTCGCAGGTAAGTTGTTATGCACGTAGAAATTGTTATACAGTGATTGGCCTCACCCGAAAAGAAGAGGCATAAGTTATATTTCCAGGCATAACTACAGTATGAACTATGCAGCCTTCTATCAATATTCAAATTCAATATCACTATCACTATCACTTGCAGAGGATGCCCCTTTGAATTGAACATCGACCGAAATGTTAGATATGTCACTTCTATAAGCTGAGGCTAACCACTTTTGAATGTTCCTCGTTAGCATATCTCAAAGTGGATTAGCCGGATGTCACCGTACCCATGATCAGTTCAAATAGCTTTCGTGCAAATTGTGTGAAGTTAATTACTAGCAAAATAACATTATTTGTAAGCATCACAGTACTAGTGAACGTGCCATCAGACCATCACTGCCTGACATTGCCAGCACTATGTATGGACATTTTTGTTTTTAACACGTTTTTTTAAGGAATAAAGAAGCATAACGAATAAAGAAGTATAAAGAAAAAAGAATTATGATGAATAAAGAATTATAAAGAGTAAACAAAGACTTCTCCCCATCATTAAAGTGCTTCAATGAGAAATAATGAGAATCACGTGCGATGTAAGAAAGTCTGTATTGATTTTAATTCGACAATTTTCTATTTCTTTTCATGTACAAATCAGGACTGCGGCGAAGGTAGCGGGGAATGCCATCACCAGTAGTGCTCCATCCACCGGCCTGGCCACCATTCTCACCGCCAGCGCGTTCTGCGACCAGATCTACATGTACGGCTTCTTCCCATTTCACAAAGATGCGCATAAGAGACCTCTCCCCTACCACTACTACCCGGGGGACTCCATCGAGCCGATTTTCTTGGACCCAAGGCACCGCATGGACAAGGAATACAATTTCTACAAAAGCCTTCACCAAAGGGGGGTTGTGAAGCTACAGGTTGGGAAATGTGACGACCAATGAAGTGTTAACTCTACAAATGTTATCAACATGAACGTTCATGTGTTGGAGCATAGTTTTATAGAAAAAAAATTATAGTATCGTTGAAGTTATCACTCAGTGCTGTTTATGTCTGCATTTGGAGCGAGAAGACAAATAGCTAATGAAGCTTATAAGTGACTAAACATAGTACAGGCGTTACCGGAAGTATAGCTCTAGCTTATCATAACTTTACTTGACAATATAATGTATGTACAGATTATGAAATAGAATATCCAAAAGAACGTTGTATATTGGTATCATCGATCCTCCCGTATATAAATCGTCATATTCCGTAAAAATCATGCCTGTCTTTCAGGTAGCTTCTGTCCTGCCACGAATAATTATAAAACCGGCTGTGCAAATGTACTTATAAGGACATACAAGTTTACAAATCTGTGCAATTACTTTTATCTTGGGTTTCCTAATACCTGGATGTCTTATCTTCATCGAGATAACGTTGTTATTAGTTTTCTTTTTGTCGTCTTTTGGCTCTCCCTAAGGATTTGGGATCTTCCTCAGACTCAAGAACAGAGAATGCTATAAGACACTGTGCAGTAAAGTACGTGGACAGGTTGAGGAGCCTAGCGTACGGGATGGGGGCTCGGAACTTGTTCACGGCCAGGACAAAGTCGGACACGACGAACAGCACTGCGCCGACGCAGGCGCAAAGCCTTGGCCACGTCACGCCATGACGTACCCGTGACGTAGCTGCAGCCGTCATAGAGAAGATGAGGATGACGTACAAGCCGCACAGTGACGTCAGTGCGCCCTTTAACCCCGGGAGGATGTAGGTGTAGGTCAGGACTGCGGTTGCCATGGTGACGACTGTGGTGCCGTCCAAGGTGATGTGTGTGACGTCGAAAGCCAAGGCGTAGAGAAGCTGTGCCAGGGCGAATGCTAGGAGACCTATGAGAATATAAACGGACACATGACTGTATTGACCATTACAGTACGGTTGAATATTTAAGGACAGTTGCGAACAGAAACACACACACACACACACACACACATGTGGCACACTTGGCAAACACACACACACATGTGACACACACACACGTGACGCACATAGGCAGAGAGAGAGGGAGAGAGAGAACATGCGAACAGAAACACACACACACACATCACACACACACTCACACACACACACACACACACACACACACACATACACACACAAACACACACACACAAAGGGATAGAGAGAGAGAGCATGCGTAAGGAAAGTGAAATGAACGTAACTATCTCCAGAGAAGATTTAGAGAAACCGTAATGGTTGATTACCGAAAATAAACCATTCTGACGAGTGTATCCAGAACAAGCAGAAGTCTCCCACAGATGAGAACATCAGGCCAGCCGCTAGGAGGCGCGCGTATGTAGTGTGACACCTTTTCTCCACCTTCATGAAAAAATGTCGGTTTGCCATCAATCATTGTGACCTGACGTTTTCCAACCATGGGCTCTTACAGAACTCGTCATGTCAAGGGTTTCTTTATCGGTGCTACTAGTACTTGTCCAGAGGAGAAGTTGTCCGTTTTAGTCAGAGGACAAGTTTTATGTGATCGCGTGTTACTACAATAAAACTACTTGGGAATGTAAAAACTTTAGTTTCCCGATTGGCATTAGAAGCACTACAACTTGATTCTTTTCTAAATGGTAGAACAAACTTGCATACACGTCACCAGGTTAGTCATTTGTGTCCGTGTTCTCGCTGCTTTGTTGTAATTGTTTGCGAATTGGTTTGAATTAATAAAAACTAAGGCACTATTTCCATGCAAGTTATTGAGATCGTTTGACGTAGATGGCAGTGTTTCACTGATTATACTACTACCAGACACGATATCATTAGCTTGGAACATAAAACCGTAAGATAAATCTTCTCACCTGAACGAAAACAGTCAGCGTTGCCACAGGAAGGCTTTTGAGTACCGCTCCTACTGTCTCGTTTGGTGTTCCAGCGTAAACTGATGCCAAGTACGCTACCATGGAAACTACAAATAACCCAAAAGTCTTCATTTTTTCTCTCGGTAATAGCTCAGACTTTCACGACGCTAGTGAAGGTTAGCGTTGGCAGAGGAGCGACGTGCAATGGCGACCAACGTTTTACAGTGTACTTTCAACTGTCAAACAAAGAAAGGCTAAAGTTCACCAGCTTAAAATTACCTTAACAATTAGTATAACCGGCATAACCGCCCCAGCGGAACAGAGCAGCACTGCAGCGGCAGCTGGTTACGAGGGGGATCAATAAGTCCCCGGCCTCACCCAGAAGTAAGGTGCACAACTCAAATTCTGGGGCATAATTATGTAGTATGACATCTTTTAGCAATATCCACCAAACTTCATCCATCATTATGATCATTACTTTACAGACGGCACTTAGTGACATTAGGTGAGGTAGAAGGATAAAAACATAAAACATGGACAATTGAGCGGTGACTTGAGGTGTGCGGGCCGACTTGCTCTGCTGAAAGTCAGATACCCACTTCTTTTTTGTTGAAATAAGAAGGGAATCTTTATCAAACATATTGACAATGTCTTCGAAGATTTTATGCCGATTTTAGACATGAAGAACTCGACCCACACAGCTCTGACCACAGTGCGCCCTTGTTTTTCTCGTCACTTACCTAGTAGTTTTTGGACGTCGACTAAAAAGTATTCGCTACAATAATTTGAAATTTGGTGCATATTGCTAAAAGATGTCACACTACATGATTATGCCCCAAAATTTGGATTGTGCACCTTATTTCTTGGTGAGGCCGTAACTTATTGATCACCCCTCGTGCTTTACATCGGACAGCCGGCCACTCATGTCACCTCCAGCTCTGCACGTCTAACTCTTGGCGTTGTCTAAAGCCTTTTAGCGAGGTTGCCTTGACGTATACGTTTACTTGTGTAAGTTGGTCATTCACATTACAGCTGTAAAATGACAGTTGTACTAAACACACCGCACACAAAAAACAACGCCAGTAAAGTACCAAGTGATATTGCACCCACTGTTTATTCCTTCTACAGAAAGTATTGATTACTCAGCTCGCAATGCTTGATCACGACTTGCTCTCAGTTACAGAGTCGGTAAACGTCGTGGAACAAATAACCTAACGGATAACTTGAGTGAAAACAAGAACGTCGACGTCTTGTCGTGTCAGATAATGACAAATGACAAAACAAACATTATCACTTGACTACTATTGGAAACATGACTTTGACTACAGTTAAGGTAAAGAATCATCATTTTACGAACATTTTCCAAAACCACAGGGACTGTCACTCGAGCTAATGACACTAAGGGACAAACGTCAGGGGTTGAATTTCTTTTCCCGTCTACGGGCGCTGGTCTCCTTCGACAGGGCGCTCGTCTCCTACGGCAGGGCCGTCTCCACCCTCGGGTTGCTCGGCTCCACCCTCGGGTTGCTCGGCTCCACCCTCGGGTTGCTCGGCTCCACCCTCGGGTTGCTCGGCTCCACCCTCGGGTTGCTCGGCTCCACCCTCGGGTTGCTCGGCTCCACCCTCGGGTTGCTCGGCTCCACCCTCGGGTTGCTCGGCTCCACCCTCGGGTTGCTCGGCTCCACCCTCGGGTTGCTCGGCTCCACCCTCGGGTTGCTCGGCTCCTTCCTCTGGGCGTGGGCGCTCGTCTCCTCCCTCGGGGCGCTCGTCTCCACCCTCGGGCCGGTCTACTAGCCCAGGGCGCATGGTGGGCCTGGGACGTGTTTCGTCCTCAGAACCCGAGGGCCAGCAGGCCTGTCCAAAGTGGCAGGAAACCAGCAGGAATACGGCACAGCTGAGAAGGATGAATCTCACCGAAGCCATGTTGATACCTATAGGGAATGACACGTAAAAACAGAACACTTTTAGCCAACGAAATTTTACTGACATTCTGCAGCTTGACTTGGCATATTGCGTTCAAACGAAACCACGAGCCTCGCTTTTCTGCTACGAACTAAATATATTTCCATTCAAAGGGCCAATTTTTTACAGGTTTGCGTAGCGACCCCTGTAAAGGATCCCGACGGTCGGGTTGTGGGTTGGCCGCCATCTTGAATTGTGACGACACGGATCGCCATTTTGACGTCATTTTGTCGTCGGCTTGCGTGGGGGCCGCCAGACTCCGTGGCGCGCGGGTGATTTGTTATGGTTCCTTCTCTTCACCCAACGCCACCCCGCCCCCACCATACCACGTGTAGCTTGACACGAATAACCTCCTTGGTGGGCCTGACATAGTTATACACTCAGGCGTAACAACAACAAAGACAGCGACCTAACAGAACACCCATTTGGGCGGAGTAAGTGACTTGTCCCCTGAGTGTAGATCTGCCAGCCTATAATTGGGAGGGGTGTTTTGGGGGTCGCTAACGTTCTCTCTATTTTTAACAAATCGGCACACAACTATCATCGTGCACACATTCAACTCAAATAAAATGAAAAATTCAATACCAATAAAAAGACCCAGTAATCGCTTAACTAACATAGCAAACCTGAAGTATATGTGGCACAAATATTTAACTCTAGTTTCTGAAATCACTTTGCATTATATGCCAGAGCCACCATTTTGAATTTGAAAACACAATGCTAAAACGGCTTTGGTATTCGACTATTTAGAGCGTATCCGAATTTCTCACCGGATGAATAAAGAGAACAGTTATACAGGCACACGGTTAACCGTAATAGATCATTTTCAGCAAGGAAAATTCTAAAAATGATGTATCTCGGATCGTCATTACCTCATATTCAACAGGTTGCCAAGTCTGATTAACCTGGGAAAATGTCTGAGCATGGCACGGAAATCTATTTGAAAGACTGACTGCATTTATGCAATCGGTCTAAAAAAATTCCCTCAGATTTAATCTATTGACTATCTCATTTCAAACGTCATATTAGAATTGAAAACAGCCCAGAAATGTAATTGTGAGTGATCGTCGAAGTAGGATCAAGCTTAAGGTTTAAGTGTTAGGCTTTGACATTTTTCTTTATCTGCTGTTCCCATTAGTTGGGAGGATAACAGAGGCAGCTAAAGTAATGGATACATTCTGATAAGGACTGCAAAGTATTGCCACTGACGATACCGATAAAGGGAACGAACGGGTGAACAAATCTTACAAATGTCCTCGCATCTTTCGTCCAAAGCTTCAAGTACGACTAAAATTTAGGAATGTTATGGTACATTCAGGGATAGTGTAGAAAGCAAAGCCCCCTATCTCACTGGACCTGCGGCAAGTTGGCGACCTCGCTGTGACCGACCGATTTGACAGCGCGCTCAGCGAATTACATCGATAAAAAAACCAATAGTTTTTCGCTTTATGTGTTTTGTTGCCTTTTAGTCAAACTTGTACGTTTTGAATCACATTCCCATTCCCATAGTCAAGGGTAACACAAATCTAATGCCGCGGGTCCAGTTAGACAGAAAGGAGAAAACATCACCAGTATACTCACTGAGTATCTCCTCTCTTGCGAAGGGTTGATGTTGTTGATCTGATGATGTGGCGGCGTCTGACTCCTGTCCAACGAACCCCACAATTTAAACACCTGGTCGGAGAAAGGAGTCGTCCCGTGGTGGTACGACATGTCATTTGTACCTGTCTCCAGGCGGTGTCGACGTCATCGTACCTGGTCAAGCATTCATGTCTTAAGGGTGGAGTCTACCCGTCCTGGCACAGGCGTCACGGAGAATGCAATCTATTTGTTCAACTTGTGAGAGGTCGGTAGTTGTCATGGCAACAACAACAAAAAACCAAACGGTTTAAGCCTAAAGGTTTATCGTTGAGGCTTATTGCGAATGTAAGGCATCTTAACAGACATCAATTATGAAGTAGCAGCATTATCTTCTTGTGAAGTGAATGCCTTCACGCTACACTCCAATCCACCTCTCTCAAACCCATAAAGGTTTGTCCTATGTTAGCTCTGATAAAAATCTCACAAACAAAGCAAAAGATTTCGGATGGAATTCGAAAGGGCAACTATGACCTGGATGTATAGGTATGAGCGTCGAAATTAGATCTGAAAAGTATAAATCATGATCAGTTTGTCGTTTACCACGGCCGAAAATATGCCGGGGTAGACAAGTGGGTCACCAGTCATACCTGTTGTCCGATACGCCACACGGTGGCCTACCGGTCGGTTTCAGGGAGACGCCCATGCCGGGGTAGTCCTGCAGAATACTGGTAAAAAATGATATGTAGTCTTTACTGAAAAGCTCAATGAGGAAAACCCTTTGCAAAAAATGACCGGAACGTTCATGAAGAATGAACAATGAAGTGTGCTGATCCCGTAAATTTTGTCACTACCCTTGATGACCTGATTATCTAAAACATCCAATCTTCGTCTCTGAGATTAACAGCAGACTTCTCCCATTACGAATTCACGAATAGCACTAACGCTACAAGAAGTACTCTTCTCCTGACATTCTATTCCACTACGGCTGCGACCTCACTACGATAACGCTGCGACCTAAAATTTGACAGAGCGCTCAACGAATTTCACAGATAAAGGCGCATTTCGCGCATTATGTGTTTTCAGTCATACTTGTTCATTTTGCATGATATTCTAATTATGAAGTCAAGGGTTAGACGAATTCAAGTTAGGTCGCAGCGAAAGCGCAGCGCGATCGCAGTCTAGCGGAATGGGGGCCTTAGAAGAGTTATATTGACGAGATGTTCTGTATGCACAGGCGAGACAGGTGTGCTTGCGAGCAAGGAGACTTTGAAACGCCTCCTTGCGTGTAGCGGTGGTATTAGATGGTAAGACTACATTTCGGTTTTCTTTTTACCCTATCAGAGCCTGATCTGCAGTACCACTTCTGATCGCTGCATGAAGATTCGTCAAAGTGACCGTGATACCTTGATCAACGAAAATGTTATCATGATTAAACTTTTTCAAGATCTTTATAGGTCTGGACCTTTTTCTCCTACGATGGCTTTAAGTACTAGTATACATGTAGTCCAATCGTGTTTCGGCACAATTGCAGCTAAGACCTGGCCTACTTTTTCAAGTCCTGCCTCGGTCTCCACACTGAGCGTGACGTCATCATACAAACGACAGCTTGTTTACAAACGTCGTGTACACAAGTAAGAGAACATCTGTACACCTCTATTCAATAAAATCTTTTATTCACTTAGCAACATTCAAATATTACATTCTTCAAGCTCTGCAGAACATGTGTCCGAAATACTAATATCCAGACCTTCACATATATACAGGCGTCAATTAAAATCATTGATGACATTTTCTCTATCAAAATTGTTTGCTGGGTACCTGGTTTGATTACATTTTGTTGCAAATATGATAATGTCTCTGTCGGTCGTTAAATTACAGCAAGAAAGCAACTATGTATGATTTAAACTGATAATGCATTAGTTTTGATTTTGTCATAGAGCGGATGTTATTGTGACAGTCATGAGCACAAAATTTCATATCAAGTGAATAAAAATAGCTTTCTATCGCAAATAAAACATTACTGCAAACCGCAATATTATAGAGAACACAAACCAGGACTTCAGACAGTCCAAAATGCAAACGCAAGCTTAATTGGTTCTTCTCTGCTTTAGCTGTTCGTAGTGCAGATATAGCCATAATAATGACGTTGTTACCCAGCGTTGTGTTGGGGATGATAATTCAACGATTAACCCTCGTTGAGGCACTGGAAGAAAACATGAATGATAACATCACGTAAGTACAAGCTTCTCAAATAGGGCACACTACAGCGTTTACCAATTTCTACAATGGAATATTTGTTCTTGTACTAATGAGAATAGGTTTTAATTGAAAGACGTTTCAGAAGAGTTTAGTTTTTACTTCATTCTATTGAACTCACCGCGCAGATCCACACGAAAATCCAGGGCCAAAAGAAGAAGCTGATGAGGCAGTGCATGGCGTGGTTCACCTTAGGACGGCTGGAATAAAACAGGCAATCAATAAGACGACAGAGTTATCATATTTCTGTCAATCATAGAATTGTTTTCACCATATCAAATTCAATTCAGAGTTTTGGATAAGTAGCTGGTGAGCTCCACATTCTGGTTCAGTCACTGGCGAAAGACAGTGGATGCTGTCTGAAACGTCTGACGTCTACAAAATTATACAAAATTGCTTGAGCAACTGTTTGCCAGTTCTTTACTTATAAGTAGAATCTTATTTTGTGTTTCTATTGTAGTTTGCAGTAGGAAATTTAAAGTCTGTATCTTTTGTTGTATCAATAACGCTTCCCTCCGTACCTTTCGTTCTGGACGACGACTGTCTGCGCTGCTGGCTGAGCCATGACCACCGTGGTCTGCTGCTGGGCTGCGCCAGGTGGCGGGCCGTACCCAGGGGCCGGGGCGTATCCCTGCTGGGGTGGTGGGGCGTACCCCCCGGGTGGAGGTGCCCCGTACCCTTGGGGTGGTGGTGCCCCGTACCCTTGGGGTGGTGGTGCCCCGTACCCCGGCTGAGGTGGTGGTGCGTACGCAGGCTAGTGTAAGAAAACAGATTTGTACAGTATAACGACATGCGCTATGGTTATGAAGTTTTTATCATGTTAGTTTAGATTAAGAAGGAAAGGTTTTCGGGACGCAGAGGTGATATAATCTGGCAAACAGCTGGTCTAAACGTCACCTCTAGAAAATGAAAATGAAAAGTGACAAAAACAAATACAGGTACATGTACAAAATGATGTACAGGATTTGGGTTGGGCAATCCATGATGGAATTTAATGTTTAAAGCAGGTTCATATTTGGAATCGTATATTGAATGGTTTTAGCAGGTAAGTAGAAGTTACTTTCTTTCTATTCATAATCAGGGAATTCCGATGACTTAACGTTATAACACTTATATATTGTAGAATTTTCAAATCAAGTGCACGCAGGCTTAGTACTGTACATTGGTATCGAGCAATCCCTTAGTTATATGTAACTGGTGTGTAATTCTCACCATCTAAGTCAAGGAAATTCTTCCTAAATACTTATACAAGTCCTCATGCGTTTCAAGTGTGTATGTCCTGAATGTGAAAGAAGAAAATGCTCCGCCCATACGGTGACGTCGCCAGAAGGCTAGGACGACTAGTACGTACGTCTGGGACATAACCAGGAGGCGCTGGTCCAGGTGCAGCCATCTTTTCCATAGGTCAAGGACAACAAAATCCCAAGATCCGCAACTGCTGTTTAATCTACAAGGACGGAAAGAGAGAAAAGAAAACGTACATCACTAGGAAATGACAGTAGCTTTTTTCGATCCAGCAAGAACTCGAGCCCCCCTGCCATGTTATATTTACACAAGAGTCATCGCTGTAGGACAAACTGGAGTCAGGCCAAAAACAGATTTTCCCTATCCTGTCTTGCTTGGTAGAGTATGTGCAACATCGATTGCCTAATATGGGAAAGGAAATACTTGTTTTCCAAATTTACATTCACCTCTCCACAGACGAAACGGTGCTATCTATTCTGTAGTTATGTTCATGGTAAATCACTAAATGTTCTGACGAGCTGCAGTCACTTGTACCTTTCCTTCTGTATTTATCTAATGCTCTTTAAACCAAAGAACAAGCCTGCCTGCTTTTACAGAAGTAAATCACTTCCTCCACATTCGAAACTTCGGGCGAAAGTACAACTTCTCGGAGTCATTCAGATACACGGTTTTAACTCCCATTCTGAATGGCGATAAACCTTTAAGATCTTATGTGACTGTCTACAAAAACTCAAAAGTTAGTTGTCATGTCTCTGTAAGTGGGTTGTATAAGCCATTTTGAAACCGCTGTAAGTCAGAGCAAGAAATAAACTTAACTTGTTGATGTCAGATCATGACTGTGACATTAAAGGCTACTTCCATCCGTAAAAATGGTCCTGCGGAAACCAAACACTAAAATTGGTTTACTCTGATTGTCGCAGCACACCTTTATTCGTTTACACTTACATAACTTACCTCTATGCTGGGGTACAACAGTGGCAGCTCTCAAGAGTGCAGCAAAATGTCCTTCCCAGGTTTGGTTTCAGCGCACCCAGGTTTGTGTTGTCACAATGAGAAGGGTACATAAAGGTAGCCATGGTCACGAGATGTAACCCGACCCGACACTTCTGTCTGTCTGTGTTAACCTAATTTTATGACGGTTTCAAGTTGTCGCTGGCCCAGTTACGTCAGACACTGGATAAACATTGGTGCAGGGGTTTCTTAGCGAACCACACAGAAAGGACAAACAACAGTCAACGGTAAAGCGAAAAACAGGCCTAGGCGAAACGTGACGAGGCATCTTTTGTTTTGACTGCCATCTCCAAGAGACCGTGCAAGAGACACAATAGTAGTAGGCATCCTTCCAATGATGGTAGCACTCTGCTGTAATGGCCATGGTCAGCTGTGGCGTGTGATTTATCAGTCCTATTCTTGCGCGGTAGACCTGGCTACCCATATAAAGGTAGAGAAGTTCTTGGGTTGTTGTCTCTCTTTTCGTTTCTATCTTTTTACCTAAACCGGCTTGTTGCCTAACAGACGCTATAGTGTCATTGAACATATCAATAAAAATGATTAAAAAACTACACGGACGACAAGTATGCATGATAACACAATATTAATGAATTCATTCAAAATATAGGATTCCAGCCTTAGTGAGGCCATGTTGATTTGATTATATCAATTTGTTCAAACTTCCTGGCCACCTAGATTTCATATTGGAGGCAACTTTTTTTGCGGAACGTTTTTTTATTCGCACGCCCGCGGATGTCATTCATATAATCGAATCAACATGGCAAGATACATAATGACTTTGATATTTTTTCTTGATAACAACATCTTCATTGACAATAGTATTGATCTAAACATTTCTCTACTTCATTCTCAAGACTAGATCATTCATCGTCATGAAAAGCATTGAAAATCCACATGTAAGTAAACGCCATAATAAAACGACATGAAATACCATAAAATAGTAGAAGTACGCAAATAACGATGTACATATTATACAAATGATAGGTGTACAACAACGATTGTGACATTTTCCATTCACAAAGTTACGTTCATTACACTATAATCGTTTCTTTTGAAAGATTAATAAAGGTACTCTTCAGCTCCATTGATGCATATATAATACTCATAGACGTAAAACATCGTCCAAAATACTGGCGTCATTGAGACATATTTTCTTGAATAAACATTTCGTAGAGCTATAGTATATCCCCAAACAGTTGTACAGATCATCACGGTATTGATATTTGTCTTGAATACTATTTCCGTACCTTGTACATTACTAAAACAATATCGTTATATGATTTGCACAGTCCCAACTATCCAATAAAACGACTTAGAGGTTTAAATTCATTTGTGTGAAAGCTTCTCCCACCCCTCTTACGTTTGGTCCCATGAAATGGAATGAAAGATTTTATGACAGAACGAAATATAATTGCAGCCATACATGCACGTACAGGACATTGAAACTACCACAAATCTAGATATATGGTAACACATTTTCATACAAACTTATAAGTCATTTCTAGATTACATTTCCATTTAAAACTTAACTTTACAAATATACTTCTGTGTTTACTCTTCTACATTGACCTCTTTGACCAACGACTGTGACAAACACTGAAATCAAGTCCATCCCGCAAGTGTATTAAAACCCTTGTCCTGCTGCCTTAATTTGATTTCTTAATTATAATCAGGTCATTACCCCTTGCCTTTTTATGCGCTGCTGTAGCATAGTTACTTCCGCACTCGGTGCGCTTCGCTGCGGTGTGACGCGTTAAGTTGAACAATACCCCCGTCCAGCACGTCACCGGCACGTAAGCAAGAACTTGCGTTTAAGGTCGTGTTCATGTATCTAGTGTTAATATCTCGTATATAGGTTCATTTAGTTGTGTCCAAAGACATATATTATGCAACGGCTGTTACTCCGACGCAACGTTGACTGGAGAACAAAAGAGATTCGGCGGTTATAATAGGTTTAAATAGCAGGCTAATTGCCGTATACGCATTACATTCCCCCGACCCGTGCATATACGGGATCCGCATACAGGCAATGTAATGTGCAACCCAAATATATATGAGTCCAGTAGGACGAGGGTTAAGGTAGAAGGACGGGGAGGTCGAAGCATTTGATTTAAACTCAAAAGTTTCTGGCGAAGGGTTGGCTCTTCAGCTCCTGGGTGAAATGTTTAAACCATTTAGTCGGACGTGCTGGAGGTCTCGAAGTAGAGAAGAGAGGGTGGGGTCCGTCCATCCGTTGGTATGGATACTAGGGGTTTCTTCAGTCACCTTCCATCATACACTGGAAGAACAAAAAACAAGAAAGTGAATTTAAAAAAAAGGTTTAAAAATGTAAGAGTGGCATAGCCTGGGTGCCATCCTATTTCTACCGGGGCTCCTACACTCGCTACCCTAAAAATATATATTTTTTTAGGGTAGCGAGTGTAGGAGCCCCGGTAGAAATAGGATGACACCCAGGCTAAGAGTGGTACAGGAACTCTCAGTAAATAACAAGAGTGTGAAGAGTGTTAGACAATGTCATCACTCACCAAGACGATCCAGACGAACACCCACGGCCAGAAGAACAAGGTGATGATGCAGTGAAGACAGTGGTTTACTTCGTTCCTGCAAGAATGATTTAGAAGACACATGAACAAATAACATTCAGTCAAGACATAATACGAAACCTTAAACATTTGGGTTTCTGCGTTGACAAAATCGATGAAAAGTACAGAGATCGTTTGTGATCCATTTCTAGACAATACCACGAGTAGCTAGTATTTATTCTCGTAGTACTTAGTTGTGCTTACGTTCTCCTCTGGACAACTACAGTAGTAGGCTGCTGTTGCGCCACCACCACGGTGGTCTGCTGCTGTGCTGTTTGTGGATAGCCAGGCTGGACGGGCTGGGGGTGCATATCCCTGGGGCGGAACGCCTTACGGCTGGGGTGGCGGGGCGTACCCCTGGGGTGGAGGGCCTGGGCCGTACTGTGGTGGCGGTGGTCCGGGCGCCTAGGTAAGACAGACATGTGATGATTATTGAGCATACACAGAGTCAGACATAAGGTTTTTGATTATAAATTGGCTATTAGGGAACACTATCTTAAAACAATAATGACAGTGGTATGCAATGCCTCTTCGGGGATACACTGATTATTAAGCTCGTATCTCCTTCGGTACACGGGGACTTTAGGGTGCTTGGTGGAGCCCATTGAAAAGCGGAACCCAGCTGGATTCATGCGGTAACCGCATTTCATAACCACACCTACTTTCGCTAATGATATAGCAGCGAACAAAAGATGTTCACAGGGAACTGTATAATTGACTACCTGTTTCACCATTATAAAAGTGGATTTTTGTATCATTACCCCAATATGCGGTACCTGTTGACATGGACGGTTTGTCGACATCCTAACATACTGAATTGCGCCATACCAGGCAAATATTCGCATCTTAATCGATGAATACACCATTTACTACCAAACTTGTCATGTAGTTGCTTACTAGCCTTTGGGCGATCAAATATCCAGCCGGTGTATCTAAGAAAAAGTTCTCGATTGTATCATTTTGTTTCTGAAAGCTTTTAGTTTGCGACGAATTATGATACTTAATGTAACGTACGTTTATGCAGTAAGCCATTACAACGATCCATTATGTACCGCCAGCAAAATCAACACACTGCTTGCTTGGATAGGTTCTGTTGAAAAGATCTTGCCACAAACTTATATCTAACCCGCAATATAATGTAACACTATCACACTAGACCGATATTGTATACAATACGTCACCTGGTCTGTTGGTGAAACGCTCATAGTGCCCTGTAATGTCATCACACAATCTCTGGTCTTTCCTGTGTCTACACCTAACTGTAATATTCTGCGTTCACAATTACACGACAACCTGTTGACGTCAATACCTGACGACATCGTCAAGGTGATCCTATTTTGAGGATCATTGGATAATTACAGTCTATTGTTGAGAGGTTGGCTGTTGTCATAACAGTTATCATTTAGATTATCTTCACTTTAATCCACATAGGCTGTACTTCTTTCGAAATTCAGGTTATTTGGCCTTTTCATAAATAAATAATATGTAGTTAATTGTCTTTACTGAAAAGCTCAATTAGGAAAATCCTGCCAAAAATGACCGGAACGTTCATTAAGAATGAACAATGAAGTGTGCTGATCCCGTAAATTTTGTCACTACCCTTGATGACCTGATTAGCCAAAACATCCAATCGTCGTCTCTGAGATTAACAGCAGATTCATTCCATTACGACTTCACGAATAGCACTAACGCTACAAGAAGTGCTTCCCTCCTGACGTAGTTTAATACACACCCATTCCACTACGGCTGCGACCTCACTGCGATCACGCTGCGACGTAAAATTTGACAGAGCGCTTAACGAATTTCACAGATAAAAAGCGATTTTTTTCACGCTTAGTGTTTTTTTTTCAGTCATACTTGTTCATTTTGCATGATATTCTAATTATGAAGTCAAGGGTTAGACGAATTCAAGTTAGGTCGCAGCGAGAGCGCAGCGCGATCGCCGTCTAGCGGAATGGGGGCCTTAGAAGAGTTGTATTGACGAAATGATCTGTATGCACAGGCGAGACAGGTGTGATAGCGAGCAAGGAGACTTTGAAACGCCTCCTTGCGTGTAGTAGTGGTATTAGATGGAAATACTTCAGTTCGGTTTTCTTTTACCCTATCAGAGCCTAATCTGCAGTACCACTTCTGACCGCTGCAAGAAGATTCGTCAAAGTGACCGTGATACCTTGATCAAGGAAAATGTTATCATAATTCAACTTTTTCAAGTCTGGATATTTTCCTCCTAAGATGGCTTTTAGTACTAGTAATAGTATACATGTAGTCCAATCGTGTTTCGTCACAATTGCAACTACTGAGACATGGCCTATAGCTACTTTTTCAAGTCCTGTCTCGGTCTCCACCCTGAGCGTGACGTCATCATACATGTTTACAAACGTCGTGTACACAAGTAAGAGAACATCTGTACACCTCTATTCAATAAAATATTTTATTCACTTAGCAACATTCAATTACATTCTTCAAGCTCTGCAGACCACGTGTCCGAAATACTAGTATCTAGACCTCGACATATATACAGGCGTTAATTAAAATCATTGATGATATTTTCTTAATCAAAATGGTTTGCTGGGTACCTGTTTTGATTACGCTTTGTTGAAAATATGATAAAGTCTCTGTCAGTCGTTAGATTACAGCAAGAAAGCACCTATGTATGGCTCTTAGTAAGCTGGTGATGAAGAGATGCATTAGTTTTTATGTTGAGCGGCTATTATTGCGACAGTCATGATCACTGGTATGAGTTACAAAATTCCATATCAAGTGAATAAAAAATAGCTTTCCTTCGCAAAAAAAACATCACTACAAAACGTAATAAAGAAAACACAGACTTCAGAAAGTCCAAAATGTAAGCGCAAACTTAGGATTGGTGCTTCTTTGCTTTAGCTGTTCGTAGCGAAGATATGGTCATAATAAGAAGGCGTCTTGATGTCGTTACCCGGCGTTGTGTTGGGGACGATAATTCAACGATTAACCCTCGGCGAGGCACTGGAAGAAAACATTAATGATAATACCACGTAAGTACATGCTTCTCAAATAGGGCACACTACAGCGTTTACCATTATCTACAAGGGGATGTTTGTTCTTGTACTAATGGGAATAGTTTTTTTTAAAATTGAAAGACATTTCAGAAGAGTTTAGTTTTTACTTCATTGTAATGAACTCACCAAGCAGATCCACACGAACACCCAGGGCCAGAAGAAGAAGCTGATGATGCAGTGCAAGGCGTGGTTCACCTTATCACGGCTGGAATAAAGTAGGTAATCAACAAGACGACACCATTAATAGAGTTACCATAATTCTGTCGATCATAGAATTGTTTTCACCATATCAACATATCAATTTTTTCAAAGTTTTGGATAAGTAGCTGGTGAACTCCACATTCTGGTTCAATCACTGACGAAAGACAGCGGAGGCTGTCTGACACGTCTAACGTCTACAAAATTATACAAAATTGCTTGAGCAACTGTTTGCCTGCGCAAATTTCTGCCTCCTCTTTACTTATAAGTAGAATCTTAGTTTGAGGTTCTATTTTGTAGTTTGCAGTACGAAAGTCACTGTATTTTTTGGTTGTATCAATAACGCTTCCCTCCGTACCGTTCGTTCTGGATGACGACTGTCTGCGGTGCGGGCTGTGCCATGACCACCGTGGTCTGCTGCTGGGCTGCGGCAGGTGGCGGGCCGTACCCAGGGGCCGGCGGCCCGTATCCCTGCGGCGCCGGGGCGTACCCCTGCTGTGGCGGTGGGGCGTACCCCCCGGGTGGAGGTGCCCCGTACCCCTGGGGTGGAGGCGCACCGTACCCCTGGGGAGGAGGCGCCCCGTACCCCTGGGGAGGAGGTGACCCGTACCCCTGGGGTGGTGGTGCCCCGTATCCCGGCTGAGGTGGTGGTGCGTATGCAGGCTAATGTAAGAAAACAGATTTGTACAATATAACTACATGTAGCCTCTACCAGGTTCCAGACGTGGCTGGAAAGAGTAGAAATCCGCCAAATAGAGGAGTTGGCCAGCCGATAGGTAACGTTATAGTTTGCCAACTCCTCTATTTGGCGGATTTCTCTTTCCAGCCACGTCTGGAGCCTGGTAGAGGCTACAGTATAACAACATGCGCTATGGTCATGAAGTTCTCATCATTCTTAAACGAGTTTAAACTGTAATTTCCAACACAAAAAATTGGACTTACCCAAATTTTCGACCGTACGACATCGGTCTTTGTCAAGGAATGATCCATCCACCGCTGGGGTGACGTCACGTTATGCAGATAGCACACGTGACTCCGTGAGCACCATCTCCTCAGAAGTCTCACAGCACTTACACATAGAATCCCCTGGACATTCAGTTTCACTGGATAAAGTTAAAATTCTGGACACTCAGTCGGACTTCGTTGCAAGAGGCATCAAGGAAGCCATTTACATCAGGGCCCTACGACCAACCCTCAACAGAGACGGCGGGCGCTACAGACTTTCCAATACTTACGATCCACTACTCACGGAGTCACGTGTGCTATCTGCATAACGTGACGTCACCCCAGCGGTGGATGGATCATTCCTTGACAAAGACCGATGTCGTACGGTCGAAAATTTGGGTAAGTCCAATTTTTTGTGTTGGAAATTACAGTTAAAACTCGTTTAAGAATGATTTCTACCAACACAGATGAACTTTCAAGCTAAGTTCTCATCATGTTTAAATCAACAAGGAAATGTACGGGACACAGAGGTGATGCACTCCAGCAAACAGCTAATATAAACATTACCTCTGGAAAATGAAAAGTGACAAATACAAATACAATAACAAATAATGCACAGCCTTTGGGTTGGGTTGTTCGTGATGGAATATAAAGTTTAAAGCAGGGTTATATTTAGAATTGTATGTTGAAGGGTTTAGTAGCTACGTCAGTTAAACTGAAAGTGTTTGGAGTCTACAATGTACGTTTGAGTTAAGATCAATCATTCATTTATCTCATTATCAATTTCGAAGCAATTACAATACAAACTTAATCCATATAATTTGCATCCATCTATGTCCATTTCTTTCTATTCATAGGTAGAGAATACCGATGACTTATCACTGATGTACAGTTGTATTGTAGCACTTTCTAATCAATTGTACCAATGTAGGTAGGCCTAATTGGCATAATTTGCACCGAGCAGTGCTCATGATCATCCCATATCTACATGTAGCTTTAACATTTACCGAAGAAATTCCTCATTACTTAGTTAGTTCAAATCAAGTCCTCATGCGTTTGTGTGCATGTATTGAACGTGACAGAAGAAAATGTTTCGCCCTAAGGTGGTGTTGCCAAAAGGACGACTAGTACGTACGTCTGGGACATAACCAGGAGGCGCTTGTCCAGGTGCAGCCATCTTTTCTATAAGTCAGGAAAAACAAAATCCCAACAGTTCAATCTGCAAGGACGGAACGAGAGACAGAACATGTATATCAGTAGGAAATGAAAGTAGTAGCTTTTTTTCGATCCTGGAAGAAGCCAACTCACTCTGCCATGTACATATTTACATAAGAGTCATCACGGTAGGACAGACTGGAGTCAGGCCAAAAACAGATCTAGGTTTCCCTACCCTGTCTTGGTAACGTTAGAGCAAGGACATTATATAGAATGTTTTTGGGTAGAGTAATCTGGTAAAGGTACATTCACTTCCCCACAGACTCATTCTGTAGTTATGTTCATGGTTAATCACTAAATGTTCTGACGACCTGCAGTCACTTGTACCTTTCCTTCTGTATTTATCTAATGCCCTTTAAACCAAAGAACAAGACTGCCTACTTTTACGCCGGAAGTAAATGACTTCCTTCGCTTTCCAAACATCAGGCGAAAGAACAAGTTCTCGGCGTTACTCAGAAACAATTCTGAAACTCCCATTTTGGGGCATGGCGGCAAACCTCAAAGACCCTATGCGACTGTCTACAAAATCTCAAATGCTAGTTGGCATGAAATTGTAAGTGGGTGACGCCATTTTGAAATCACTAAGACAGAGCAGGAAATAAACTTAACTTGTTGATGTCAGATCATGACTGTGACATTAAAGGCTATTTCCACCGTAAAAATGGTCCTGCGGAAACCAAACACTAAAATTGGTTTACTCTGATTGTACCTTGATTCGTTTACATTTACAACTTACATTTACAACTTACCTCTATGCTGGGGTACAACAGTGGCAGCTCTCAAGACTGCAGCAACATGTCCTCCCCAGGTTTGGTTTCAGCGCACCCAGGTTTGTGTTGTCACAATGAGAAGGGTACACAAAGGTTACCGTGGTCACGAGATGTAACCCGACCCGACACTTCTGTCTGGCTATGTTAACCTAATTTTATGACGGTTTCAAGTTGTCGCTGGCTCAGTTACGTCAGACATTGGATCAACATAGGTGCAGGGGTTTCTTAGCGGACCAAACAGAAAGGACAAACAACAGTCGACGGTAAAGCGATAAACAGGTATAGGCGAAACGTGACGAGGCAAAACGACTGCCATCTCCAAGACACCGTGCAAGAGACACAATAGTAGTAGTAGGCATCCTTCCAATGATGGTAGCACATTGCTGTAATGGCCATGGTCAGTCCTATTCTTGCGTGGCAGACCTGGCTACCCATATAAAAATAGAAAAGTTCTTTGGTTGTTGTCTCTCTTTTCGTTTCTGTCTTTTTACCCCATACTGCTTGTTGTGTAATAGACGCTATAGTGTCATTGAACATATCAATAAAACAAGAGCTTTTCAAAAAAGCTGGCGTTTCGGCTACGTTTATGAGTGTGAATTGTCTTTTCCCTTTACTTGAAGTAAAATCTGCCAGAGAAAGTCACTCAAGGGCTGTTCAGTCTATAAGAAAAATTGTCATTTTGGGAAATGAGTACTGTTTTAATAGAGAAAGGCAGATTGGGGAAAGCAATTTTGAAGTTACGTCACTTAACTTAAGTGCTTTTGAAAAAGCTGGTCTTGGCCTACAACTTGTACTTATTTGTAAAATGTACAATAGGCTCATTATAAAAGCTATCAATGTAATTATGTACATGGCACGCAATAAAACATAAAATTTGAAAAAGCACCATTGAATCATCAGCACTATGGTAATTAAGTGAAATAGAAGTTCATAACAGCTAAGGTTCTATCTAAAATGACTACCAAATGTCAAACAAATCAACAGCTACCTCATCCGTATTATTCTGGTTTCCGCATTTACAACATTTCTTCCTTATTTTCCTGGGTAATTTTGCTAAAATTCATGAAAATTCCCATAGTTTTGTGCCGAGCGGCGCCACTTTCCACGTCCGTGTTGTCTGAATGAAGTCGATACTGAACAATGGAGCATTTGCTACTGTAACAAAGGATCGCTGTTTTGCAAACAACATCAAGAGCCTCTGTTTACATCGGGGATAGAAGTTTAGTGGCGAGTGTTTTGCAAGAATCATCTTACCGCGCATAGGAGCCGCTGCACGGTATTTTCCATTACAATGAACAGAAAAATTCGAATGCCGGGTTTGGAATCTATGAAGTCCTGTTCATAAGACAAAGGCCTTGTATATATTAAATGAATATTTAAAAATAACAAATATAAAATATGTCTTTATTTATTAATGAAAAAAAATGAAAAAATGATATTCATAAATATGATATTGATAGATTAATATAATATCAATATATATTTTTGATATTCAATATCTAAAAAGAAAAAAATCAATGCACAGACACGAAGCCGGAACACCTGGGTCCGAAGTGCTTCGCGTTGCCAGATGGGCCAGGCTGCGGTGCGTAACCCGTCTCTCTGTACGTAATGCTATAACCTCACTATATGGTATCATTTATGTCGATTTTTGGTCGTTTTCTTGACGAAATCATTTTTTTTTCTTCTGCAATCTTGTGGAATAGATGTAATATGGTCATTTTTCAGGATATCAAAGTCCGAAACCACAATGCAATGATATTTCCGAACAGTTGTAGCAGTTACATGCGGTCGCCCGCCTGTGTGTCATGCAAATCTAGCCTGCCTGCCTTTTCGTGCTCCCTTGCCATATAAGGCAACGGCTATACAAGGATTTGGGAACGTATTGCCATATAAGGTCTTCTGGTGTGCGACACAGTGTTGAACCAAACAGCATGCCAGCATGCATCGAGCATGCATCGAAGGTAAAAGCCAGGACATTGCGTTCCGGCGCGAAGGCGCCGAAACGCAAAAATTCAAAAACTACACGGACGACAAGTATGCGTAATGACACAATATTAATGTATCCATTCAAAATATAGGATTCCAGTCTTGGTGAGGCCATGTTGATTTGATTATATATCTATTTGTTCAACCTTCCTGACCACCTAGATTTCATAATGAAGGCAACTCTTTTTGCCAAACGTTTCTTTGTTCGCATGCCCGCGGATGTCATCCATATAACCGAATCAACATGGCAAGATACATAATGACTTTAATATTTTTCCTTGATAACAACATCTTCATTGATAATAGCATTAATCTAAACATTTCTCTACTTCATTCTCAAGACTAGATAATTCATCGTCAAGAATATCATTGAAAATCCACTTATAAGTAGATGCCATAATAAAACATGAAAATACCACAAAATAGTAGAAGTACGCAAATAACGATGTACATATTATACAAATGATAGGTGTACAACAACGATTGTGACATTTTCCATTCACAAAGTTACGTTCATTACATTATAATCGTTTCTTTTGACAGATTAATAAAGGTACTCTTCAGCTCCATTGGTGCAAAATACAGCATATATAATACTCATAGACGTCAAAGTCATCGTACGTAAAATATTGTCCAAAAAATACTTGCGTCATTGAGACATATTTTCTTGAATAAACAATTTGTAGAGCTATAGTATATCCCCCAAACCCGGCAACAGTTGTACAGATCATCACGGTATTGGTATTTTTCTTGGATACTCTTTTCGTACCTTGTACATTACTAAAACAATATCGTTACATGATTGCACAGTCCAAAGTATCCAATAAAACGACTTGGAGGTCATAATTGATTTGTGTGAAAGCTTCTCCCACCCCTCTTATGTTTGGTCCCATAAAATGGAATGAAAGACTTGATGACAGAACGAAATATAATTGCAATCATACATGCACTTACAGGACATTGAAACTACCACAAATCTAGATATATGTTAACACATTTTCATACCAGCTTATAAGTCATTTTTAGATTACATTTCCATTTAAAACTTAACTTTACAAATATACTTCTGTGTTTACTCTTCTACATGGACCTCTTTGACCAATGACTGTGACATACACTGAAATAAAGTCCAACCCTTGTCCTGCTGCCTTAATTTGATTTCTTAATCAGGTCATTACCCCTTGCCTTTTTATGCGCTGCTCTGGCATACAGTCAAACCTGGTTGATCAACCACTTGTTACTTCCATCAGTTACTTCCACACTCCGTGCGCTTCGCTGTGGTGTGACGCGTTAAGTTGAAAAATACCCCCAATCCTTGCATATAAGGGATCCTATAAGGGATCCGCATACAGGCCCTGTGATGTGCAAGTGCAACCCAAATATACATGGGTCCAGCAGGACAAGGGTTAACGTAGAGGGACGGGGAGGTCGAAGCATAAGATTTAAACTCAAAGGTTTCTGGCGAAGGGTTGGCTCTTCAGCTCCTGGGTGAAATGTTTAAACCATTTCTAAGTCGGACATGCTAGAGGTCTCGGAGTAGAGAAGAGAGGGCGGTGTCCGTCCATCCGTTTCTATGGATACTAGGGGTTTCTTCAGTCACCTTCCATCATACACTGGAAGAACAACACAAAATGAGGAAGTGAAATTTAAAATAGTGTTTAAGTATTACGGGGACGTTCAGTAAATAACAGGAGAACGAAGAGCATTAGAAAATGTCATCACTCACCAAGACGATCCAGACAAACACCCACGGCCAGAAGAACAAGGTGATGATGCAGTGCAGACAGTGGTTCACTTCGTTCCTGGAAGAATGATTTAGAGACACATGAAGAAATAACATTCAGTTAAGACGTAAGATGCAACCTTAAACATTTGGGTTAAACTTTCTGTATTGACAAAATATTGATAAAAAGTACAGAGATCGTTTGTGATCCATTTCTAGACAAGACCACGAGTAGCTAGTATTCATTCTCGTAGTACTTAGCTGTGCTTACGTTCTCCTCTGGACAACTACAGTAGTAGGCTGCTGTTGCGCCACCACCACGGTGGTCTGCTGCTGTGCTGTTTGTGGATAGCCAGGCTGGACGGGATGGGGTGCATATCCCTGGGGCGGGACGCCATACGGCTGGGGTGGGGGTGCGTACCCCTGGGGTGGGGGAGCATACCCCTGGGGTGGGGGTGCGTACCCCTGAGGCGGGGGAGCGTACCCTTGGGGCGGGGGAGCGTACCCCTGGGGTGGCGGGGCGTATCCCTGGGGTGGGGGGCCTGGGCCGTACTGTGGTGGCGGTGGTCCGGGCGCCTAGGTAAGAACAGACATGTGATGATTATTTAGCATACAAAGAGTCAGACATAAGGTTTTTGATTATATATTGGCTTAGGGAAGATTATCTTAAAACAACAATGACAGGGGTATGCAATGCTTCTTCGGGGATACACTGATTATTAAGCTTGTATCTCCTTTGGTACACGGGGACTTTAGGGTGCTTGGTGGCGCCCATTGAAAAGCGGAACCCAGCTGGAAACGGATGGATTCATGCGGTAACCGCATTTCATAACCACACCTACTTTCGCTAATGATACAGCAGCGAACAAAAGATGTTCACAGGGAACTGTATAATTGACTACCTGTTTCACCATTATACAAGTGGCTTTTTGTATCATTACCCCAATGCGGTACCTGTTGACATGGACAGTTTGTCGACATCCTAACATACCGAATTGCGCCATACCAGGCAAAAATTCACATCCCAATCGGTGACTACACCATTTACTACCAAACTTGTCATGTAGTTGTATCTAAGAAAAAGTTCTTGATTGTATCCTTTTGTTTCTGAAAGCATTTGCTAATGCGACAAATTATGATACTTAATATAACGTACGTTTATGCAGTAAGCCATTCCATTGCAGTAAGCCGATCCATTATGTACCGCTATAGCAATATCAACACACTGCTTGCTATTTGAATAGGTACTGTTGAGAAAATCTCGCCACAAACTTATATCTAATCCGCAATATAATGTAGCACTATCACACTAGACCGATACTGTATACAAAACGTCACCTGGTCTGTTGGTGAAACGCTCATAGTACCCTGTAATGTAACCACACAACTTCTGGTCTTTCCTGTGTTCTAAACACCCAACTGTAATATTCTGTGTTCACAATTACACGATACCTGTTGACGTCAATACCTGACGACATCGTCAAGGTGATCCTATAATGGGGATCATTGGATAATTACAGTCGATTGTTGTGAGGTTGGCTGTTGTCATAACAGTTATCATTTTGATTATCTTCGCGTTAATCTACATGGGCTGTACTGCTTTCGAAATTCAAGTAATTTGGCCTTTTCATTCTTCTCTACGAAGTTCTGCTTATGTAGCGGAACTTTGCCACACTTTGGACAATGCAGATATCGTGGACAGACGGGTAGCTCGAAGGTCAGTAAATTCAGCCACGTGGAGGATTGACGGGCTGTCAAAGGCAGTACAGTAGCTTTCAGCTTTGTTTTCTTTTTTTTAAACAAATGTTGAGCAAACACACAGATATTTGGCAAAGAAGCTGAAAACCTAGGATTTACCGGTAGAATTTTCTGCAAACCGCAATTATATATCGCAACTATTCGTAAGTATACATAAGAATATATAACGTTACACATCAAAAAGGAAGCTAGTATTCTCTTACGATGATCTTGCACAAAAAACAATTGGCTATAACAGTCTATTGTCTGGCCGTATCGTAATTTTCGAAATGGCATGATGTGAGCAATACGTAGTTATAAATTATTCAACGATGTCTCTTTCATCAAAGCCTATAGAAACCAAGGACACAACACGTGTGTATTATCACACCATGTCTTGTGGTATGTCTGAAATCATTACTCAAATGGGCTAATTAGGTTATCAAAGGGGCCCCAAGAGGGACATTTTCTTGAATCAAAAGGAGAACAACGCAAATGACGACATCAAATTGACATTTGTCGGTCTCTATTGTTAGTTCATTCATTCATTCATGTACACATTCGTCCGTTCACTTATTCTTCTTATACTGTACTTTATTTCCTCCTTCATAAGAGATCCAGCCATCAAAGTACATGAATGCGTATATCATTTTCACACAAACATAACGTTTCCTACATGATACGTTGAATCTAGCATTGAAATAACTTATGCACCTTTTCAGCCATTTCATGTATGAAAACAGCTAACATATAAACAACAGATGAGAACCTACCGGCGCTGCGGCGCTGTACGGTGGAGGCTGGTAGGGAGGAGGTGCCTGATGAGGCTGGACATCGGAAAATACAGGTATCTTTATGAATCAATGTATCAATAAAATGGTTACTGGTGCAGAAAACTACATTTGTAATAAAAATATTAAAGCCAAACCATGGCAGGACGACAGACGATTTACTTTTTGTTTCGTTCTGCCAGTGTCTGTTAGGAAAAAGAAATACAAAGACAATAGTTTTGTTGTTGTAGACAACCACAAACTTAACTTGCATACTTAACGTCATTTAAGTAAGGACGTTTATTTTCAAGTAGAGTCAAAGCAGAACCATCAATTATCGTAGAGCGAAAGTGAAAGTTAAGTGCACATGAGGAGGGCATGGGTGTCACAGCAAACATAGCATAACTACTGATGATCATTGCATAACGCAACTTTAGAAGATAAAATGAAAACAAAAGTATGAATTATACATATCATGTTACGTCTAGACTGAAAGCAATCAGCACTACACCAGTGAGAACATACATGAGGAACATATGACCCAAGGATCAAATTTGGCTGCATATATAAGGTTGTTAGCCGGAGCGTCCAAAGTACATACCCAAACAAGATTTCATGTCACTACTAGACAATTCGACTTAAGATAGATTTACTATACGTAGTACGATTGTAAGCCTTACTGTTTTGATAGAGGATCCATATGGGTGCACTTACTGTTAACAAATCTACATTTAATGTACGAGAACCTTTTCTGTCACAAGACAGTTGAATTTTCTACAACACACCCACGACTGTCCCAAGATTGTCACCAACTTGCTGCTGCATGCTGTCAGATTGTCTTAAGTGAAGTGGTCAAAGAATATGGCGTATCAGTTTCAAGTGGTCAATCACAAAAGTAGGTCAATTGAAGGAGGAATTTCAATCATTTCAACAGAGCTGCATAACGTTACTTCATTCGAGGCCCCTGTATTCCAGTTGTCCCTTATTTTGTTTTTGTTTTGTTTACAAACACGACACGAGTACACCAGCAGCTGAAAAGGGTTATTTACGTCTATTCTGCATGTAATTGTCTGTCCATAATCACGCATTGTCATGGGACATATGCATTCCCCTCCAATAACAACAATAACTCAAAATATAAAACACATAAAGGGAAAAAAGGATAACGTTATCGTACATCCAGCAGTCATGTTAAGATAACGCCGTGTTCAAACATGGTTTAAAACCTAATCCAGGCAGTGATTTGTGCTATTGATCTAACCTGATGTTACACACTGAAAGGTCGAACGTGTCAAGTCGCCACATGGATTGTTTGTGTTGTCAAAACATGGTGTTTTTTTAGAAAGACAAACGTACCTGTTACCACCTGGGAACTGTTTCATTGCGGCAGAATGAACTGAATAATTGTGGCTATCATTATCAAACTAATAGCATCAAATAGAGTGTATATATGTACAAAATCTGTGGTACTATACCAGGAAATGATCGTTCGGACTGAAAGCCCTTGTACACGGACGTATCGTGTACGATGTTATCTGGTGTGTTTGTGATGTTGAATAGTTAGGATCGCTAGTCCAGTAGATAGAACAGAAGGGTCTGTAGACTCTGTACACATTACCTGCGGAGGGTAGCCGGGCTGGGGAGGATAGGCGGGATCTTTCGGCGGAGCACTCGGCGCATAGGCAGGGTCAGCCATGTTTGATGCTACCCTGGCTAATATATGCAGTTATGCATACTGACTGGGCGCCTGCGCAGCGCGCTTTCATGGGCCAACTGCTGTCAATTGAGGATAAAAGTTTGACGTCATAGAAGTCACAGAAAACATAAACGTTGCCAAGATTGTATGAAAGAAGCTCCTTGGTAATTGTCAGGTCATGAATACATTAAATAATGCCGTAAAGTTCACATCGAAGGACACCTGTTTAATGTTCGAAATAATTGAGTTCGCCGTACGAAAAGTTCAAGCACGAAACCTCCTGATAATGAAAATATAGACAAAATGGAAAGTGCATGGAATGCTGGAAGCAGTAATTAAGAAACGACAAGAACAGAAATATGTTATTTCCATGCCATAAAATTACACTCATTATATTCATCTTTCTCATGCCATCAAATTTATCAAATCACGTACGCCAGCATTCAATTTGGGTCATAAAATGTCTGACTGAAGACATAGCTCTGCAAAGCGACATGAGCACAACATCGGTTTAGACAATACTTTTTCACATTTGTTAAACTTGTGACTGTGTTTCATTGTGATTGTGGTAACGTTACAAACGTTATAATATTATTGATTCAAAAATGTTTATTTGTACTTCTAGATATAGACAAGTTTACACTGTAATAGCTTATTTCATAGTCTTCTCTTTCTCAATGCAATGGAAGAGTCATGGAACTTTGACAAGCTCTGAAGGAGAAAGGTAAAGAAGTTCACCTGTCAATCAACAAGTGTTCTAAATGACCACGCCCCTGGACATGTGACCAAGATGGCGGCGGCCAAGTACCATTTTACCCAGGAAGCTCCTCCTGATGCCCTGCTCTCCGACTTGCAGACTCTCAATAAGTTCCAAGATGAGGTAAGGAAACCTGAAGCATATGTAGACTTCATTGGCGTAAAGGTGGCATTCGTTGCGTACTTCTTCTTGTCCGGAAATACGCTTGTATTGTTCAGAAGGGGGAGGGGGGCATCATCATGTAAATTTTTAGAGTAGGGTGAGATTACTTGGAATTTTCAATGCTGCTTGCATGCAAAATCCCTTTCGATATGGGTAAGAAGCTAATTAAGTTATCTGTCCAAACCACTTTCAATGAATTAGTTCTTCATGTTTCAAAATACCAACAGTCTATGTAAATATTATGACATGTTATGATTATTTTCTTCAGACTTGTGAGCTGTGCAACATTAGCATTGATATTAAATCTAATCTAATGTTTCCCTTTCTTTAAGCAATTTTCCCAGCTCATCTCCATTGTCTTCTCATTTCTTGTGGAACCAAGCAAGGTAAAATTTATATCACAAATACACAATGGCTGACTATTTATATTTTTCTGCTGGTAACATTGAATGTAATGTTATGGTCAGTTTTGCTCTCAAAATAATCTATAACTTTGGCAGATTTGAAGAATGAATTTTCTTCTTTTCCAGTCTGCCAGAATGTTGCAGCAGCTTGATGAGTTTGCAGAGCATCATGGGATCAGTGCTGGACCACTCAAGAACGTGGTGAAGAGCCTGCTGTCAGTACTGAATGGTGGGTAAAACGTCAAGCGGCCAACCACAGGCTGAGGAAGAAGCATTATGCTTCTTTGATAGCAAGTAAAGCAATGTGGCTCTGCCCCGACTTGTATTTTTAGCTTCTTGTAAGCCCACCAGGTCACCCCTACCCTTCCTGATAACTACGATAAGTGTGTTGGGTTCTTTTACATGCATAGTCAGTACATGTTCGTCTGTGTATTATATTTGTACCACAAGCGGCTACTTAACACTTACCCATACATGTACTGCTTGTCAAATTCTTGGTCATCATGATGAGCAGAGCATTTCTTTTACTGGATAAGAAGTAGTATTTGGAATTAAGGCATGATTAGAGGTAGTAGTTAAAAGATTGATTCTCCGTGCAGCAAAGAATATGATGTTACCGTACATGATGTTTCTCACATTCTGCATTATCAGGTGCCTTGAGAAGAAATCTGACACCAGCCCTTCTTAAGGAAGACTTGACTAACCTAGGTAAGTTGTTGCCAACTTTCATAGTGTATATTTATTGATATTCAGGTATTTATGAAGTGGTTATGATTATTCACCTTGTAGCTGTAGGCTGAATTGTGTATACACATTGTATGATGATGGAAGTGAAATCGCAAAGCTCCGTCCATATAAAACTCTAAAATGACAGTAAGAGAAATATTCTCTACAAAGCTGCTGCTAGTTACACAACTTTACTCACATACTTAAATTCACATTTTACCATTAACAAGACTACGTCCAATAATATGATATCTACCATACCCCCGTTAGGTGTGACAGAAGAGAGGGCAGCATACCTGGAAAGTCAGGTAAGACATCAGTGCTGGTATGAATTTGGGATAGATTTGTGTCTTCAGTCTGCCCATGTAGCTGCGATTCATAACAAACAAGAGTTCTACGACCTCATACCTTCGCCAAATGATTTTGACCTTTATGACTGACGTATTAGGAGTGTTTTTCATCAATCAAAAATCATACCAGTTGATACTCCTCACCCAAATAACATAAGTTGTCCAAACCTCCTTGTTATGATTATGAGCTTAACAAAGAAGGTTATGCTAACATTTTTCATCAATAATGCAAATAAGCTCCTTATTAGCATAATTTGATTCAATGGTGTTCACAATGCAACAAGTCTGAAAATGCCGTTATTTACTAGTATGGAATGATAGTAGTTTCTCATGAATTATGCAAATTAGGCCTACATTTGCATAATTTCTATCTATTGACATTCCTCTCTTCCTCAGTTACAAATGTCACATACATTTGTATTTGAATAGTCATATCATGGAACACAGCAGGTTTTTAAAATTGCCTCATTAATTATAATCTGATTTGCATAATTATCATCCAATCATACAAAGCATCACGTAAGCTATCTACATACCAAAAATCATGACCATCCATCAAGCCCATCTCGAGTTATAGTATTTTCTCATTAATTATGTAAATGAGGTTCTCATTTGCATAGCTGATATCTATTAATATTTCTCTCTTCTTCAGTTACATATGTCACATGTTTGCGAGTCCTATCATGGAAATTGATGGATGTATAAACTTTCCTCATTAATTATGCAAATTAGTTACTGATTTGCATAATAAGTATCCAATCATGTACATCATCGCTCAAGCTATGTACATGCAAAAAATCATGACCTTCCATCAAGCCCTTCTTGAGTTATTCTCTTTCAAAGTCTGAAGCAAAACTTGCCCCTGCAGTTCCAAAAAAGTTGCTAGGGGGCCCAAACCTATACCACTTACTCTCTGCCCAACGAGCTATCTACCACTCAAAAATCAGTTCCATAGCATGTCCACAACAGGAGATATCATAACAGGAAGTTCCACTGCAGTACCGTAACAAGCCGCTAGGGGGCCCAGAATCTAATCATTTTCAGGTTTCATCGAGACCTACCAACATACCAAATACCAAGACAATCCTTCCAAGAATTCTCGACTTATCGTGTTCACTAACAGACACACAGACATGCTCGGTATTCCCATGCTGTGGCACTGCATTAATGACTGTAAGGCCGTGTATATCCAACTTTTGTCTCCCTCAACCACATTCCACACCAATGAATACAGGGCTGACGTCACTGTTGAGTTGCGCAGTGGCATGCAAAAACAAATTGGGTCCTCACACTAAACTTTTGAAACCCCCTTTTTTTCTTAAAAATTTTGGTCAATTTTGGATTCTTTTGGGCTAGAAGGAACGGGTAGGGTCTAAGCTTTCCCAGTTTGGTCAAAATTTGTATGTTTCAGTCTTTTAATTGGTGTAAGGAGATATCTTTGTGGTTTGGTTTCACATGCTCCGAGTGGACTCTTCCAGGCTGGGAGTAGGTCAAAGTTGACGATTGTTTTCGTCTGTCAGCTGTTACGAGAGAACGAGCTGGTCAACTGTCTATTTTCTTTGCATGATTCTAAAGTAGACAGATGTGGCTTTCTGGTGCATAAGAATTTTGGGGGCTTGCAATTAAGGTGAATCCTTTTCTGAGCCCTTGTTTTAGTGCTTTAAAGCATTACTGCCTATGGGCAAGTCTATCTCTTGTATCTGCCCTACAGCTGGCTGATAGCCAATTTGTCCCTGGCAGTAACTGACGTTTCCTGCCTGTCTCATGACCCCTCATGACCCCTCATGACCAACTTTGCAACCCTCTACCCTATCAATATCCCCTGAAACAACACAGCCCACACGTCGCAACCAGAACGCATAGTAAGAGCATACAATTTGACACATTTTTACACTTTTCTCGTTAATTATGCAAAACACTTCGCCCAAAATCTAATCATCTTGAGATTTCCCACATACACACCGACACACCAACTACGACAACAAACCATCCAGGCGTTCTCGACTTATTCTGTTCACTAACAGACACACAGACAAGCACCATCGAATAACCTACTCGACGAAAAATTTCGTCGCGAAGGTAATTAGGTGATGGTCCAGGATGTTTTGGATAATGGAGTCTACAAGAGGATGATGTTTCTGTTCTAAGTAATCTTATCCTTAACCTTCTCCCTACTTCCTATCCCAGTAACCAATAAAACTAGGCGCCAAACGGTTACCTCAGCAGAGAAAAGGTTATTAACATGGCCATTGTTTGTTTTCCTGACCAGTGGAAGTCCAACTTGGCTGCCCTGTCCAGAATGGCCATGGGTCAAACCCTCATGGTCAACCAGCTGTTAGACATGGAGTGGAAGTTTGGTGGTGAGTTAATGCTTCTCATATTACTTTGTAATTAAGAACTAAATTTATACCAGTTAAGTTATTGTTAGAGTTGACATGTCTACCATAACTTACAAATTTTTACTTTCAACCAGTGTCTTATGTGTTATAGCATACTTGGTCCATTAGTATTGTCTGTTTGCGTAACAGATCATTTACGATTTCATATTGCAAAATGTTTAGGGTTCCAGTTTGATTTTGAATTTTAAGTTGTGAGATGTTAAGATTTATGGAGTTCAATGCACAGCTACATGTAGTTACACATTATTTGTTGCTACTCTTGTCTTATTGGAACATTGACCATAAACTTCTTTGGAGCAAAAGGCACTATTGACCATGTTTGCATTGTTTACTTTCTTTAGTGACAGCAGCAAGTAGTGAGGTGCAAAAAGTGGGCAATACATTCCTACAAGTGAGTAACCTTCCCTGATCACTGAGATTTTCAATCAATAAAGAAGTTGGTAGGATATTTTGCTGTGAAATTGTAGTACAAATGTTGTTGTGAAAGATGATACACTTTCAGTAGATACAGTCAAAACTGCCCAAGAGGACTACTCATGGGGCCGATACAATCCGGTATATGTGGACTGGTATTCACTATAGACAGGCCTAGGGTTCTAAATGCCTGATCAAGAGGAAAAATTATCTAAGGGACCACCAAAAAAGGGCCAGATGGCTCTTATGAAGAGGTGGCAACTTGTACAGGTTTGATTGTACCTTATAACAATGTTATGATTGATATCTGCAGTAAGTTTGTTTTTCAATATCGCAAGACATAATTTTATTTACTTTCAAGACATTCTTTACTGACAAGTTGAGTGAACTTTATGATACAAAATCAGCCTCATTCTATAGACATTTTAGTGGAATGTCGGACAACTCGGCCCATTACCAACTCGGCCCAGTCAACTCGAGCTCAGCCCATCTCCCTAGTCAACTCGGCCCATCTCCCTAGTCAACTCGGCCCATCTCCTTAGTCAACTCGGCCCATCTTCTAAGTCAACTCGGCCCAACACGAACACACGATAATGATTTTTACAGACATATTTTTATTCAAGTTAATTCAACTTGTATTTCTTTTTTGTTGTCTGACAAAAAGACACGTTTTTTATCAAAATCATGTTGATTGCCCAAGCGCCGGCGGTATTGGGCTCCAAAAAACTCAAATTAAGTCAACAGTTCGAAGTTGTCTGAAGAAGAGACATTGTTACTACATGTTCTAGTATGTTATGCTTGGGTCACATTTCCAAGCCGGGTCGACGTGACCAGGCCCGCCAGCGCATGAAGAATTCATCGCTAAATACCTGCCGAGCAAAGATTGTTGTTTAGAAGGTGAGTGTTTTTTGTTTTATTTTGTGGAAATCTATGGGCCAACTTGATTACGGCGTTGGGCCAAGTTGACTACCCCAATGGGCCGAGTTGACTACCGCAATGGGCAGAGTTGACCAGATTTGCGATGGGCCGAGTTGGAAATGGGCCGAATTGTCCTGCTTCCATTTTAGTGTGTCAATTTATGAATTCTATGCTATATCGTCTATCAAAATTCTTAAAAACTTTTCCATTTGCAGTTAAAACTAGTGGTGAACAAGGGAGACAGGGCAGAAAATGTCTATATGGGTGAGCAGTTTCTTTGCATAATGTTTAGAATTGTCCTCACTTAATTAAGAATAAAGTGTGTAGCCTCCATGAAACCTTTTCTTGATAAGTAATTTCCGAATTGTAAACAGTGGACTTTTCTGTGTCCTAGGAATGCATGCATTTCCTCATGTTATCATATCATTTATTTCTGATTGTTGTATTTTTCAGAGTTGACCCTCCCACAATTTTACAGCTTTCTTCATGAAATGGAAAAGGCCAAGTCAAGCTTAGAGTACTTCACCTAAATGCCTCTAGGGGGCGTTTTTATACCACCATTCTATTGATTTTATTTCCCCATCAAAGAGGGTACAGCAGCAGATACATTCATTGTGTAATTCACTGAAGAAAAAAACAAAACAGTGCAGATTATAACTTCAGAATTAATGCTATATATACAACCTGCTCTGCTGATATTTTGTTTCCAATAGTTATCATCATGGATTTTTATCACATGTTGTTACTATAATGTTATATCTTTATATTGATCTTTGTATGATATATAGGAGGAAGATATTGTAATTGAATAAGTGGTTTATGTTTACTTGAAATATACTATATTGTATACCCCTCATTATGATGATTATTGATCTTGAGCTGTTGTTGATGCATGTTATATCTTGTACATGAATTAAAACAGCTGATTGTCCACCCTTAACCCTTTAGATTCATAGATAAACAAAATAAATGAATAAAGATTGTATGGAAATTATTGCTGAAGTAACACTGTGTATACTGTGAAAGAAGCAGCATATTTTATCTAGTTGTAAATTTATTGTGTTGTAGGTTTTAAAAATAAATCTTTAATTTACCTTGGAAAAAACTGATTACAGTTGTAAATGGAATATTTCACAACGTTGACGTTAAGTCCTAACATGATTTTAAAACAAAGAAGGGCAAAACAATTGCCATAAATCGAGGTCACACGATTTTCTGAATGAAAGATACATTCCTGGTGCTGGGCAAAGTTTTCGCTGTTATGTAATAGTTTCTAGGTAATAGTTGTATAACTGTTCAAACGTCACAAGTTATAACGTTAACTTATTAGCAGAATGATAGTAGACGTTTGTTTTATTTCTTTAAAAGTTATAGGTGACGACGCCTTAATCGATAGCAAGGTTATGGTGCACAGATATCACCACTAAAAATAGCAATAATCTAAAACATAACTGTTACAGCAAAATCAAACAACATTTTATCAAACGCCGCGTATGAACTGTCTGTTATTGAGGCCATTAAAGGCGCGTGACTATTTACAGTCCGGCTGGTGCAAAGGTCAAATGGTGACGCAAGGTGTGCTCTCATTGGATAATGCCAGTCTAGTGTAATCAAAGGTTCAAAGTTCGTCCCGCCGATCACACGATCAGGCGTGTAAACATCCTCAGTGTTTTCGTTCCAACCGGAGCTAGCATAATTTTGTGAGTAGAATAGTTTTAAGACGCGCGTCTTAAGCCCAGCAAATGACAGCGCCCAGAAGAGGAACGTTTTAGGGTTCTTAAGTTCGTGTTCTTAAAAGCCATCAATCATTAAGGGACACGACGTTAACACACTGGTCAGGTGAGTTCGCATTCGCCATTTTATGAAACAAGACCAATTCTGATTTTTTTCTGATCAACAGGATTTCCTTGTTATATCACAAATCTATTCTTGGTCACGACCTTTCAATCCATATAGAAAATGCCTTCATAGTCGATATATGTTTTGTTTGAAAAACAGTGTAAGTACTGTCAACCAAGAGAGTCGAGAACGTTACAGAAATTACAGGCGTGGCTTCCAAGAACCAAGGACATAATTTTATATAATGGCCTTGCAAGAACTGTCAGCCTTCTCCCACGGTGTTTTCTAATAGAAACGATTTCTCGTATCCTGTGACATGACCATATACGGCGACGTAAAAACAATACGTAACATTGTACGGCTGTCTAGCCTTGAAGTTGTTGATGTTATGTTATGTTGATTGTAGATAACTCAAGAATCGACCGGTCGACCTCAAATGGCGGTATACCTGTTTTGAACTTTCCTTCGACCTGCAGGGCATTGACCCTTTTGCCCATTAGGTTAAATTACCTGTACATGTGACTCTGCAATGTATTATTTGTTTCTCTCCTGTTATATTTGTCTAAAACGTTACCCTTGTCCAATGCCAATTTAGAAGCGCTTAATACTTCGGGAGTCAGTCCATTTAACATATCCGAAGCTCGAGTAAACTAAAATCACTCACGGTTGAAGCTCTGTCAAAACAACCTATAGAACTGTATTTCGTTCTACCGGCCATTTGCTACACTTGAAACTCGAGATATCATTACTGCTCCAAGTGTCCCCGTTTGATAGCCTCTGTATGAGTATGGCATTGCAACTTAAAGACTTTTGTAGATTCATCGATAAGAACAAACCGGTTTCGTCACCATATTACGACATGTAAATCATGTTAAAAGCAGTACAAGGGCAGAGAAGAGTAAAGGGAAATTTATATGCTGTAGAATGTATATATACGCAGGCTGTATATATAAGATGACTCGTCCCTAAGTGGACTTCAGACAGGGTATATTCATCCTTCACAAACCAGTTAGAAGGCTATATTGACATGTCCTCATATCAATCAGGTCGTATCTTTGGGCATCTGAGACATAGGCGCATAGGCCTTGTCAAAATACCAGTGCATTGTTGGCATCAGTCAATTGCCTGCAAGCCACGAGAAAATACGAGAGGGGTGGAGGGGGCGTACGTGTCTATGTGTACGCGTTCGGACCACGTTTTTATCTGCAGTCCAGCTGCTAGGGGAAGGGGCGTCCTGTTTCATCTTCTCTTTCCCTATCCTTTCTTGCAAAAGAAGATATTATGACAATCCATGCGAATATTTATTTCTAATTCTAGGCACAAACTAACGCTACGGAAAATGTTTATATCTACTTAGGTATCAAGAAGCTATTGACAATTAAGGATAACGGCAGCCACTCAAACGTAATTATTCCCTGTGGGACGTCCAGTAGCCCAACAATTCCGTCTATGTTGACTTGTGGCCTTGACATTTGTTTGTGTTCCCAACTCAGTTCCACGTTCACATGCCGCATTCAAAACATGAAGCCATAACCCCTAGATGTTCAGCGATCGTCACAAGGCTCGAGATGACACAAAACATCCAAAGGAGCTGCGCATAGTGAGTAGCTGGTCCCTTGGTAACAGCAACCTCGGCTATGGGCTTGGCCTTGATGGTGTTCTTCTGCAAAACATGGCGCCCTCAGGGTGGTGACACTTATGTGAAAGGAGATGTTGGACGTTTCGGCCATTTACCAACTTGGCACATGGCTCACTACGGCAGACCAACGCCATGGTCAACTCGGTCCGTGTTGGCCAGGGTGCTGGGCTGAGTTGACCGGGCCGAGTCGTTGGTGAATGGCCAATCGTCCTGATTCCTGTGAAAGTGGCTATTCCAAGCTCTCTATATGCTGATCAGATGCTGTATCACTTGCCAGAGAGAGATCAACAGCATTTTTAGCTGAAAATAACCCTACGTGTTTATTTATCAATAAATAATTCTGTCAAATTACAATTGAACTACTTGTCACGATACTGTCGGACTGGCGTTGTTTTTTTCGTTGACACTGCCTACTAGAAATAGACATACAAACGTGTGCTATACTTTTGTGTTTTTTGTTCTTGTTATTTTGAGTTCTTAACATTTGATCTCAATTTACAACTAACGACGTCTGTCTCCTGCAGAGTGTGTAACAACTAGTGAGAAATTGACAAGGCATCACGACAGGAGGTTTGGTCCCATAGGTAAGAAAATCAATGGTAAACACGGTAAATGAATCTGTCATTGAACTTCTCAGCGATGAAGTCAGTATTTAGCACACAGCAGCATGTCGTAGGCCCAGTAAGTTACTGATGCAGTAATAGTACAGATTATCTCCATGGGAGATAATCTGTACTATTATTGCCGCGATGATCATCAGCCCACACGTTTAACCAATGAGAAACTAGGTCAACTTGGCTGATGCGTCCAACAATACACGTGGTATTAAATTTCTATGGGAACCAGAAAAGAGACTAAGTGAAGGGGCGCGATTTAGGGGAAAGGTACGTACAACTCATTTTTCGGGTGCAGAGATTTTCCCCCCTAAAACGTTGGCCAAGTTCCGTGCATATTTCTAAACCCATACTGATGGCGCACCCTCTGTCCAACAGTCTTCATGATTCGCCCCTTAAGGGCAATAGTTCTGAAGTTCAAAGGGTAACGTATGTACGCAGCCGACAGCCGTTATGGCCGTGTGCGGTGCAGCAAACATTACATTACGTTACATATTCTCTAGCTGACTGTCGATATTGGACCTCACGGACACAACAAAAATCAGGTTGGTAAAGTCAAGGATATTTCTGAAGCACGACGGATCGTTACGAATTTCATCTAGATCTGTCCTTGTTATCGGCAGGGATGGTGTTTTGTAATTGGTCCAAGGTTGTTTACTCTGCCATCTTAGTATTCTCACGGCAGTGGCCGGGATAGATTCAGCGGCATGCTCATAAAGCATGTACGACAGATTTCTATATATCGGACGCTGACATTTTGTATCATTTACCGTAGACACATGCATTATGATCAGACCCGATTACAGGTTCCGTGTACAGTCAACAGAATGCTGTTGATTCTATTCGAGTAAAATGGTCCATATATAGCAGGGTGCATAGGCCAAGGATGAATAACACAGATATCTGGACAGAAGAAGGATACATAACCTTACCTACATGTAATGAACACAGGGACTTAAAATGTTGTTTTATCCCTTTTGGGATGACGTTATGCGGGGCTAGATGTGGGGCCATCATATAGATGCATATTTATATTAATGATATATTTATATAAGTATATTATATAAGTATATTTTTCAGACAAGGTAAAATGTTCTGTTGTGAAAGTATTACAAATATAAATACATGTTTGTATCAATTTTGCCGTACATCATTTCTGATAACACTAAATATTTCAAACATTTTTTTAATCAATCCAACTAAGTACCTCTCACGCATTTGTCTTTTGTACCCATACGTTAGTGTCACTCAGTCAGGGTATTGTTAATTGATTGGATGTAGATGGATTAATTTATGATAGATACAATGTACTAAAATCGAAGATTTGATTTAGAACAGTTGTCAGAATTCTTTTGACCAACAACATGTCTTTTTTTGTTTCAGCACTGTCAAAGTGTGACTATGGGTTGATGGCGAATGTCGATTGCTCCAGCTAAAACCAAACAAAACAAACAAACAAACAAACAAACAAACAGAGAGACAAACAGATGCATCCATTTTAGCCTGTGCCAGAATCAAGCCGCATTTCAGACATTTTCCGTTTTTCATTCTCGGAATTGAAGAACATTGACAACACCAAAACAACTGAAAGTGCATCCGAACGTTGCGAAGGCCAGGGAACAGTCAAAAAGAGAATTCAGCCCTCGTCATCAAAGCACGTCGCTAAGAAAATACAGCGTTCGGTCGGACAAAGGTGCGATATATTTGACACGAGACATATATACTGAGACTATATACATATAAAGAAAACCTACTTAAAGAAAAAAATAACGGGTGCAACCATGCAACAACAGGATATTCCAGTTGATGCTCCGATCATGGAGTTGGAATCCTCTGTCTGGGAATTCATGGAGAAGACAGGGATGACCCTCGGTCTGTTGACAGTGGTGAACGTTGTTGTGGGTCATCTAATTCTATTGGTGGGTCGCCCTTACTTCGGAGCTTATGCCGTCTCTTCGTCCAATGGCCGCAGCCAGTGGTTCTTCGAGCTGACGATCATCGCCAGCTTGTCGGCGTCACAGTTGAACCTCCCTCTCATCGTCCCCAAGAGTTGGTCGGCAACACTCCTGCTCACCGTGCTGTGTTTCGCTACCAGTTGGGCAGTGAGCGTCCTTTCTATCTGCCAGTTGATCGGAAACAGCCTATGGCGTCCGATTGCCGCCTTCACCGGGGCAGTAGACTTGTTGATTTTGCCGTTAGCGCTGGAATTGTTCATCATACCGCCGTTCTTCCGGAGGCGAAGAGGTTGGAGCTGCCTGTATCTGGACCCGGTTCCCCTGTACGAGATGCTCGCACCTGTAGTGTTTCTTTCCAAATTCTTTACTTGGTACTTCTGGTCAATATGCACCTTTTGGAAAAGCGTCAATTACTTGATACCTCTCGATTCGACTTTGCAGGGATATCTACCAGAGATGTTTTCAGTTATAGTCTACAGCATCGAAACTATGTGGGCACCCGTGAGAAAAATTCTCTCAGTTATTACGGCGACTCAGTTCTGGGCGTCAGTCATCTTAATACCTCCTGTAATAACGAACTATGTAGATCGGATGGATACTCAAAGAATGGCGTGGAATCTTTGCCTGAAGTGGTTTCGACGAGGCAAGTTCATACAGAGGATGCCGACAAGAGATCCTCGTAGTCTTCACAACACCGTCGACAGGGAGGTCACCACCGCGGAAGGCAACTGCGTGGTGTGTCACGAGTATCCGGTGACGGTTACGCTGGTTCCGTGTGGACACCGGTGTCTGTGTAGGGACTGTGGGGACATCTTAACCACGGGACGACAGACCACAACGTCGCGCAAATGTCCCTTAGACAGAGGGCCCATCACATCCGTTGTCGACGCACACGACTTCATTGTATGGGAAGCTACCTAAAAGTTCAATCTGTGAAAAAAAAAAAACGGTACTGTACTGAAAGTGAAACGGACGATTTATCAACCTTGGATTCGCTTACCAGCAACAGTTGGAAGCTACAGTGTACCAGGCGTAAAAAGGATGTGAATGAAAATACTACTTCATCAGAAAGTCAAGAAAGATCGGAGACAAAACTGCCATGCTAAGTTTGCTGCACGGGCCACTGTTGCCTATCGTGGGAGTTTGCAAGAATTAGGAAATCAGCTGAATGTACGTGAAGGCAAAGGACATGCAGAACAATCAATAGACATGTCGGGATGATGCAATGTGAATGTTTCATAATAGTAAAGCGTATTGTTGCCATTATGATTAAGTTTAAAAGAAAATGATGTCTTTTACAACATCATACGCAATGTAAAAAAGCACATATCGCACAATATATAAAGTTACAATATTCATAAATACTGTAATCTTAGTTCATCTCGAGTGAAGTTATTATCTATGGCTTACAGAAAAGTGTAACAAGTGAAAGAGCCAACGAACTGCCAGCAAAAACAGAATGTGTTCCTCTAGTTTTTGTCAAATGCATTATGTGTTCAAAGCTATTCAAACTAAGAAACCAGAAGAGACAGGAGTCACAATAGAACAATATATTTGCCAATCCTTCATAAGGGTGGGAAACATAATTAGCACCTCTGCTAATCTAAACTGTATGTACAGTACATGTACAACATATCAATGTACAACATAGAAATACAAAATCTTCTTGCAACAACGACTGCGTTTGGCATATTTCATCTCTCCTATAAAAGCAATACTGCCACAACATACGTCAGAATTTCAACGACTCCACAATCATGTTCTTCTCTTAAGTGGTCCTAGAGATACATGTTTGTATATCAGGGAGTTCACATGTGAAAAAGTACAATCTTCTGTCAGTATTAGTTCTTGAAACGTGACTGGAACTTGTTCTTTTATATACATGTACTGCTGATTTTACTTCACAGAGTATGACATTTAAAAGAAGCAAAATGTACGTTCCACAAAATTTGGGTATAAAAGCAATAATGTACATTGTACATAATTTTGGTTTAATTTCAATGGTGATCCATACATTACAAATTTACAACCAAGAAAAACTACAGATTATCATAAGCAAGGGCTAACTATGTAATGTTGCATAACTTGGCACTGAATTTCTGCGACTGGCGTATGTAGAAGCGGGTGTAGTTTTCCTGCGGATGATAGGTGGTGTGCGCGGCTGGATGGGAAGGGTTCTCTGAGGAAACCTCTGTGCCAGGAGTCTGGCCTCCAGGGGTGTTGGCTCAGGTTTGGGTACATCAGGCGTGTTACCAGTGGACAACAGGACAAAACGACTGGGAAAAATCAAACAGCAAAAAGTTGAATTAAGATCATGAGGAGTAGGTTTGATAATTTTTTTGAAAAACGACGATAATCCACAGAACGGTATACGTGGTGTAGGGACAGCTTGACTATGGCCTATTAGTAACTCGTGTAATACATGTAGCTATTATGGCATGGTATGCACAAAGCTCAAATGGTATCGAAAATTTGTGGACATAAAGCCAAATTAGGCTGTATTTGTCCTGAATTCCAAGGTCGAGTCATACGAAAGACTGCGTTGTCTGCTTAGTACTCAGCACTTAGGAAAGAGTAACATGGAACTTGTAGTTGAACACACACCACTACCATTGGAATAGACCCTGCTGTAGTGAATTTCAAAAAGTTATGTGGCCCACCCTATGCACCATATGGAGGGGGATTAGAACTAACTCTCAGTTTCCTTTCCCAAAAGAAATTTTGGACCTCATCCCAAAGAAAATTTTTAAATTGATGTCCTTACTTGCATTTACTGGGGATGGACTTGCTTGACCTCGGTCTACGGATGAGCAGGGGTTCGCTGGCGCTTCTGTTCTCCGTCTCAAACACATCCTCCTTCCGCACGTACGACTTGCCTGACTGGGGCCGCATGGATATTCTACAGAAACAAGTTAAAACAGTACTGTTACAGTAGTGACTTGGACACATTTCATGGATATCTCATATATATTATATAGCTAGATGGAAAGAACTACATATAATTATAACACTGTAGAAGTGTTGGACGAAATCCAAACCTTTTCTTAGAGACAACATCAGATATAGAAGTTTTGATCTTCATTCTCATTTGAACAAAAACATTCTGACGTACACATGAAAATTGACCAAACTTACATTACTCGCAGGGGGTTGCTAGTAACATATTTTGCTCTAAAATGTTTAACATTGTGTAGTTTTAAATCTTTCTCAATGTACAATGTATAACAGGTGTTTAAATACAGCAAAACCCCTCCTTAAGAAAAGTACAGTAAGGCTTGGACAATATACCATACTTGTAGAGTATTTACACTTGGTCTAATATTTGTAGAATAAACTTTCACAACATGCATGTTCAACATTACCTGAAAGGCCTCTCCAGACCCAGTCCCTCCTTGTGAACAGGTTTTCTCGGCTGCTGGGTTGGGGGGACGACTTGTGAGACGTCGGGCCTGACTTCTCCAGACATCCTGGAGATGGGGTCCATGAAGGCAGCTGCAGTCTGAGGCCTCGGCAAGATGTGGAGGGAGCTGTCCGACTTACTCACATAACCTGGTGGGGGAAAATCAGCAGGGTTCAATTCAGGGTGTAATTATCTTTGTAAGCAGGAGATAAGGCGATGTTGATTTGATTATATGTATAACATCCGCGCGCGTCAATTTTCACAAAAAAGTTTTCGGCCATACTGTCAATCGTAAAAAGCAGCTGCAAAATGATGGAAAACGGATACTAATGTCATAGATTGCCGAAGTCAATTCCAAAGTCAAAAAAGAAGTTTTGACAGAACAAAATGAAGAATCTATATTTTGGTATACCATACTGTGTGTTTAGTTTTGTTATCTTTCCTGACCACGTAGATTTCATAATGAAGGCAGATTTTGTTTTTTGCCAAACTTTTTTTATTCTCACGCTCACATCAGTTTTGGGTTCCCCGGAGGATGTCATCCATAGAATCAACTCGACAAGCGTAGAAAGCAAAGCCAAGTTGGACTTTTGCACAACATTTATTTGGATTAGGTATGAAATGTCTGGCATATGATCAAGTCCACACTTCACAACAACTTATTCTTATTTAGATAGTGACAAGAGAGATGGATCATAACGTACAATATATAAAGAAGACAATATCTCCTTTTGCTAGTGGTATTGGAATCATTGTCTGATGTTAATGAATAAAATTTTATAGATGAAATAGGTGTACAGCAATTTATGCCAACCACCATCAACCAATCCCATGGCAGTTGGATAGAAGTCAGATGGTTCAAAAGAGAGGAAACATACTATACAAACCACCATTATCAAACCAATCCTGTGGCAGGTGGAATATTTATACTGATGGTTTGATAGAGATGAAATAGGTGTATTATACTGACCATGACCTTCAAACTCCTCCCCATGGCAGTCGTGGTGCCCCAGCAGTGACCGTCTCTTGTGCCACTGTCTCAGCTCCAGGACCGCCCTCCTCTCCTTAGCAGCCTCCATCCTCTGCTGCTTCTGTAACTTCAGCAGCTGGTATCTGTTCAACACATCCAACACAAGATTAGCAATTTTTGAGATGAAAGCCTTATGTAGGGATGAAACAATCATGGCCTTATCACAAGTGCCTTGTAAAAACTTTAAAGGCCTGTTTATCCACTAGAGAGCACAATTAAACCACGTACTAGTAGAATGATACAGTATGCGTTTCAACGATGAAAAATTAACAATTTAATTCTAAATGGTCTTCAGAAGATACCCACCTTTCTATTGCTCTGTCCAGCCAGAGAGCACAATTGAACCACCTACTAGTATGTAAAGTATGCTTTTCAACAATTGAAAATTAATTATCTACTTCTGAATGGTCTTCAGAAGATTATAACGCACCTTTCTATTGCTCTGTCCTGCCAGTTGTCATCAAATTTAAGGCCATCGTTCTTGGGAAGCTCTCGATAATCAATTAGCACTCTGTGGATGGGAAACAAAAAAAGGACATCTAAATTTAATAACAAGTTATATGAACTACGTAACAATTTGAAGTTTCAACCTACCTTTTCGTGCAGCAAACATTATCAAATAATAAAAAAATTATGTTCAAGCATATCCTTCACAAAAAACGTGCAGAAGTTATCACACAGACATCCACCAATAAATCAACAATGTTGATAGAAAAGACAATGGATTTAGTGCAAAATGATAAGGAAAGGTTCATTTGACCAATGAAGGCCTCCACTTGCATGGAGATTATCCAGCATAACGTATACAGATCATTATGTTTAGGTGCACTTTACTAACCTTCCTTCTGATAAATCTGGTGATGCTGACTTGAAACTGACATGAAAACCTGGTGAACAAAAACAATTATTAGACACTGAATTCAAACTGACATTGCATATAAACTTTAAGACAAGCTAAATCAGCATGATTCAAAATCATATCTTAATCATAGTATGTAACTCAATAAGATGACTTGCATTTCAATAATTCATAGCAATGATAAACTGTCAACAGACTTAAATGGATATTAAAACTTTTATAGACTGTGCGTTTACACACTGACTGTACAAATCATGAAAGTGCAAAAGTTATTCATTCAACAGAAATCACAACTCAGCTATCAGTACACAATACATAAAAATCCTAGTATTTGGATGTAAACAGGACAAAGAAAACTCTATACCTGAAGCAGCTGTATTTGGCCTGGCTGTGCTGCCCTCATCGTGGTCTGATTCAGGTCCAGGTGACGGGGATGTGATGTCTTCACTAGAGGTCTGCGGTCGGACAGACTCCACAGTACCCTGTTTGCTGCTTATGACGATTTTGGATGCCGGGGCCTGATACATGTCTAACGACAACAAAAAAGAAAAAAGATGATTATAGATCAGTATTTCTGAATTAAGACAACTGGTAGAACAGGTTATTGTTAAAGCAGTCACATGTAAAGCCTTTAATCTGTAATGTTATGATTGAATAATTACGACAGAATGTGCAAACAAAATGTATGAATATATAATTACGTGACACAATAAATAAGACACCTAATTTGGTAAATAATTTGCCTTGGATGTCACTAATGCTCTTTGAATATAATCTTAAGACATTCGGGTTGTTTTAAGTAATGCTTCAACAGAATCTCTAGAACCTCGGACAAAGCAGTTTGCAACAGGTGAAAGAAAATCGATCATACACCTGGGTGAACATGCAAGTGGGATCCAAAAGGGGATTGGTAGTAAAATCTAAGGTTTTAGCAGAATATTATCACAAGCTCATGTAAGAGTTAGGTATTTATGAAAGATCTGACTGATACTTGTTGAAGATATCTCAATTGAAGGAATGTATTTTACCAAGAATCTTGTTAATCAAAGACTCTAGGGGGTAACACTGTACTTTCATGCTTCAGCACACGTTAAGTAACTGGATATGTTTGAATGTGTTTGCTGGAGCAAAACCTGTTTAACCAACAGAGCCTTCTATTCTCACCAGGCTGTACTCTACAAACAACCATTCAAAGGTGGTGAAATGTTCTATAAATCAGGTGTACAATTACTAGACTGTACATTGTGATGGCGTTTCAAAATACTCTCACAGTTCTACGTACCTGAAAAGGCTTTTTCACTAGCCTGACTTTTCGTATTTCGTAATCTGGTTTCTAAAGATGACTTAGAATTCCATCAAAATTCTGTGAACTCAGTTCCAATGACATTTGTTGCCACTCATTGAAATGACTCTCTGAGCTTGAAAAGTAGTGAGAAATATTAATCGAGCTATAAAGACCTCCCCAACTTTTATCTCAAAATCTTCTATGCCGTTCGGATGTTTGTCTTGACCCGTTAACAACCAAGGAATGCTGCACAATGTTTATCCATTCCGGACGAAAGTGTGAGCCACTGTAAAGCATTTTAAGCATATTACTCTGCAATTATATCCATTAGACAGATGATTACATGGATCACAAATTCACCACAATAAAGAGGTTCTCAGGAACAAATGTGCTCTTGAAAACAGGGCATTAGATCCTATTGAATTCTGAGTAATGACAGAAGAGCACTGTAAACAGCCTTCACACAAATCACCATGGTTGTAGACAGGTTGTACTCAGGGCCGAGAACTCGAAACAAAGCCAACCATTGACACCAGGCAAACATGGACTAATTTGAACTAGATTGTTTGTCCTGTTGACTAGCGCTGTTGTAGTCCCGAGGCTACATGGAATCCTAGCAACCTACCCTTCGCAGACATGCACACAATAATGATGTATTAGTTATTGTCATTTAGAGATTAGTTTCTGCTTGAACACCATTTTACACTGTAACTCTTGTATTACCGTGAAATGTAGTTGAAAGGCCTTGGCAGGTACATGCAAGCTAAAAACAATGCGCATGCTACAAAATTAGATAACGTTACAACAAATATTCTGTGACAGTTGACATTTGCAACATTTCAAATGTACTTAATGAAAGGTAAAATATATTGGTCTGATAACTTATTAGCAATCTTTAAAATACATAAATGGGCCATAATGCCGCCACTAGTCTAATCCAACCAACATGCTATTGATCAGTCTTAAAGCCACGCAATGTAACAACATTCCTCATGAGAAGCTGTCAAATGGTTGTGAGGCTAACCTAGTACAGGAAGCCTATACCGACAGCACTTCTATAGAAAAATAAACACAGCCTACAAACAAGCAGTTGGTACTACTCACAGTTAGCAAGTGAACAACAAGTACACGCCATCTTTAGTTTCAAAGTCCCCTCTTGACTACGACAGGTAGGTATATACAAAACTCCCCCATTGAAATTCAATGAAAGTGAAAAGTATGAACAGAACGCCATGAATAGCGCACCTAACAAAGGGATATCACATTTCCTGTGAGGTTGTTAAGTCACAAAGATGCGGAAGAAATGTGAGGAAAGGGCTCCAAACCTGTGGACGTGTGGCTCCGTCGCGCTGAGTTCTAATTAACCAACATTATCCTCCAGCAGAACACTCTGGACTAACAACACTCGAGCTAATTCCTTCACCCAGGTGACGTCACGACCCACCGACATGTGTTGACTTTACACCAAGCTGGCTACACAAAACAACTGACCCTGGATAGAGTTCAGCCCTTTGAATTCTGAGCCTCCAGGGCAAAGGCTCTCCAATCTTATTAAGACAGGCTGCAATGTTTTGCCAATTTAAAAGTGCTGGGGAAATCGAGTTTGGCCAATTATGTGTGGCCCCGCTGTTTGTGGTAAATTCTGCTGCTAGGTAACTTTGCCTACTTGGCTAATGATTGGTCACTGGTTGAATATGGCAGAACAACATCTCATTTGTTTAATCATATGTAACTAACAACTATAGAGATAATTCTAACAGGTGTATAAAACTAGATTTGTCAACATTTGGCAAGGGTGGCTTGCTGGTCTTATGGTCAAGAGTTGTTGCCATTCAGAATCTAAAAGAGTTGATTCCCTATAGCCAGCAGGGAGACAATGTTGTGCCCGTGGGAGAGAGACTTTACACCTGTTTCCTCACTCAGCCCAGGTGAAAATGAATACCTAAGTACGGCTTCTCGGATGAGATGTAAAGCCGGTGGGCCTGCATTTGGGGAGAGTCACACCTCGAACACTTTAAAAATCCCACCACACTTATCGAAAAGAGTATAGAGGTCCATCCTGGAGTGAGTGAATCAAACCTTACAGTCTTAGTCTTGTGCAGCTTGTATGCATGTTATGCCTAAAGACGGTTATGCAATACAAACAAGAAATTAACCAGGACATTTTTCACTTATCTAATTGCAGGCTCTATTGTTGAGAGATAATCACTGTAATCTTAAAGCTTCTATGTTTGAGTACAGAGTAAAGTTTTAACATGTCTAACAATTAAGACAAGAGTCATCTGAGTATGTATAACCAAGTTAATGACCTGTGATCATGACACAATAGTCGTAAAAGTGATGTTAATCACTACATGTGGCTGTGCACTATGCAAATGAGGTTATTACTCTGTACCAATTATTCATGTACTCACCTTTTGAAGTGAGCACGGTACATAATTTGGGTATAGGCTGAATATGAATTATAATCCAACATTTAAAATTACATGACTAATGCGTTTATCAACCTTAAAAGATGCCTCGCATTTTAAGAGATACTAATATTCAATGATTACTCTGTTTCACGAGTGAGTCCTTAGACAGGACTATTGAAATAGAATATACTCTATGTCCTTATTTGTTACACCCAAGAGTATGCAAGTTGAAGTCTGAATTCAGTACAAACCTTCTACTGCACTTCCCCCCTCACTCTGGAGCGACGCCATGGATGCTGAAACACTGGGTCTTCTACTGAGGTCTGCTTCACTCTACAGGAAAAAAGGATGAAATTCAACATCTGTTGTCAAATATATCACAGATTACACATTCAGATAAAAAAAATCTCCAAGACCAATATATGGATACTAAAAAAAACAAGGAAAGATGCCCTCAGACTGTATTTTTCTGTATTTTAATTATAATCATAGAATTACCATAAAACTTTTGTCGACTATCCATAGTTTTCTCTGACTCAGGGCAAACATTTTCTTATTGTTTATGTTTTACAATATAGATGATTTCATAAACAGTTTTCATATCAGATATCTTCAAATAATGGCCTGTTTTAACATCCACACTGCTCATGGTATTAGCTCATGTCAACTATACAATGTGGCAGCTCAGACTTCAATGTTTACATCATCACTTATTCTAGCCACAAAATTATGTTCCAGAATAATGGGGTTAAATGAGGACAAAAAGGGCAGCTGAGGACAACTTTGAAATCACCCTATGTCATAATTGCATTACATTGTAAAATAGACAAATACCACAATAATATTGTCTACATAATTTAGGTACGTTTTGTAGTACCTGTCACTTTACCCACTACATCTATGTAAAATCAATTGCTTAGTATTTTCATCATCCAATGATGGTGACAGTTTAAAAAAAAAGAAAAGAAGTAAAACCTACCATGTTTGCAGAATACTTTTCCTGTTCCAGTAAACCTAGGAAATCCTCCCCCTCACCAATAGTGGTACCACCCTCCTCACTGTGGAAAGATCTCCTGGTACTGGCACTGGAAGGTTTGGACTGTACCAACTCACTAGCAGGTTGGACACCATCTGAGAGGGACGCCTCAGAACGTGCTGCTACAGGAAGACCACTTGTTTGTGTAGCATCACTGCTGGTGGGGGAGGAGGATCTAACTGGTGTGGCAGGTGCTGCGGGTGTTCCAGGTGGCACCTGAGGATCTAGTGTGTCCGAGACACTTTCTGAATCAGCTTCAGAGGGCACCTACATGTATATGTGAACAAATGGGAAAAAGCATCAGTGATAGTTTAACCCCAGCTTTGTCACATCATGTGTATCTGTGGCACTGCAGATAGAGCACAGACAATGTTATGCAAAGTTGATACAAAGTATGGCAGGTTGAACCAGTCCAACAAGATATTGTAATAGCTAGAAGTGCAAATCATAGGTTATTGTCTTATTGCTGGAAAGTGCTCCGAGCATTACCTTTGTCCCTGCAAATTGCCTGTGGCTGTGTAAGGACACCCAATTTGGTATAATAAACAAAGACAAAAAGTTCATGTCAATCAAATTACAACTTAGCCCAGAGAAAATTTGCTCCAGACACAAGTATCATTTTCTCTTTAATAAAATTGACAACTTAAAGGTTAACCTGCTCTTTCCCAGTCAATTATCTGTGCCAACCTGGCAAAAAAACTTTGCTTTCATTTTGAGCCCTGGCTACAACTATCCACAACATCCAGACAGAGAGAACAAGGACAGTAGAAACTACCTGAACAGCCTCTTCATCTGCCTCATCTTTCTCCTCTTCTTTTGCATCATCCATCTCCTCCTCCTCTTCAGTGTGGGCAGATGCCGGTCTGCTGTTCTCCACTTGTACGGCAGACTTCCCCCTCCTAGAAGTCTTACGTTCTTGTGCTTTTCGCTCTTTCTTGACTATCTTCTACAAGTAGTAAAACTGTGTAAGTTACCTAATAGATATTGGTGCTATTTGTCTTCCACAATGTACTTGCTTAAGAAAAGTCTTTTTACACAAATATGTAAGATAAATGCATTAAAAAATGAAGAAATACTACAGTAAGAAAGTTGACATACTGAAGCTTCAGCCTACAGGAATTAAAATCAGTGTATTTTACAGTGGGCATTTACTGTGGCTTTACCAAGTATTCTGATTTATGCAGTATCTAAAGATGGGTACTTTGGGGATATTTATCCATAATCAAACATTTTGGTGATCTTTAAATGCATGTATTTTTATGTCAACGTCCTCGTCCTTCCCAAAAACAGTGTTACAGTAACCTTCCAAATAGAACAGATGGCAAATCAGCACCAAGGACATCCCTAGTTACAGGCATCTCTACAACATGTTTTTTAACAAAACAATGACAACTTTCTCTGCACTGCAACAGCGAGTACTAAATTCTTCTATCAGCTAGAACTACTTTGCAAGCACCAATAGTACGGGCACATACACAATACAAAAGTTACTCAAGCAACTGTATGAGTTTTCAGGTAGCCACTATCTTTGTCAGCAACTGAAAAGAATCTGAAGCCCAAGACTGTCACATGTTTTTCTATTCTTACTCCTTTGCCCCCAAAACCCTGTACCCTTCCCAACATTCCCAGTGGTGGTGAAAGACATGACAGATGAATGACCTTCCTGCCAGTTGCAGTTGACCTTGGGCGTGTCTCCTGCTCCACCTGCTGACTAAGTTTCTCAGCCGCATCCAGAGACGACCTTCCACCTGGTGCTGACTTGGGCTTCTGAAGGAAAAGACATTATGACATTATATAGAGCTTGTCCAGGACAAAACATACAAGAACTGGAAGTTCTGCTGCAGTACCAAGGTCACACACTAGGGGGCTCAAAGTCGAACTTTACCTTCATCTTCTCAACACCAACCCACATATAAAATAGCATAACAATCCATCCAAAGGTTCTTAAGTTATGTTTACCACAAATAACTGAAATCAGAGACAAACACACAGGCACATCAAAAACGATACCTGCATTTTTCATGGGGGTAGCTATATTTTGCTTGGTGAATTGAATCCATGATAATTTACTACTGCACAAATTCAGTTATCATGTTGAAAAGAAAGAAGCAGGGATCTTCCTTTTTGCATGCTTCAGCCTTGTCTTACTTCATATAAAACTACATTAACTAAGAATATGAATCATCATCATGATAATTATGAAATATGATAAGATTATAATTCAACTAAAAGAAGATCATTCCATACAAAAATCAGAACAAACCTTTTCTGTCTTCATGATGGACTTGATGTCTATTTTACTGGCTAGTTTGAACTTAGATTCACCATCCTCCACTTCATCAAACTGCAAGGAAACAATCTCTTTTGAATTCATTTTCTCAGTTGACCAATCAGCCCAAATGAAAATGATATAGCATTGAAAAAGAACCATGTCCAGGTAAGAGGATGTATGTATAAGCAAAGGGTGTTAGCAATGGGAGATAGCCAATGAGAGCTAGGTATACATCAGTGGGTATACAGTCAGATTCTGCTTGATGGGAAATCAGCACTAAGGACAGGAATGTCGACATGAGCAGATGCTGAAAATACTACTGACTAGGCAATACATGGTCATATATATATATTTATTACTTGAAAATGTGAAAAGACAGACAAGTGGAAGAGGATATGATGAGTGATAGCAAATCAGCACCAAGGACAGGAGTGAAGGCATGAACTTATACTACTGACTAAGCAACATACAGGGCCTGGTCACATATGTAGTGTGATCGTCACATGATTGCAAACTGAGGGCATTTTTTTTTGATAGTCCTGCATGTGTCAAGCAAAATTCTACTGTCTTATGCTAGTTACGGAAAAGGATGCCTTCGATCTTTGTTGTTTCTGTCACAGCCTGCTTGAAAATTCTATGGCATCAAACTCGTACAACGACTTACCACAAATGTGACCATGCCAAGTCTACATACATGAAGCAGGAAATGTAACATTTACTTCTTGAAAATTGAAAAAAAAACACAGCCAGACCAACATGATGGGTGATGGCAAATCAGCACCAAGGGCATCTCAAACAATACCGTATTGTACCTTGAGAGGAGGATCCTTAGACTTGGCCTTAGCTTTTGACTTTGTTGCTTGTTTCTTCTTGGGCTTAGGCTGGGGTTCTTCCTCTGTTTGCATCATGAAGTCTTCATAAGACACTGACACATCATCTGGTTCATCCTGTGGTGTCACCCACTGGAGGAAGGACACAACAATCCATTGTCAATTGTCTCCTTGATCAAAATGTTTAAAGTAATCATTAAAGGTATACTAGTTGAAATAAGTTGCATTTCAAATCAAAGCTTTATATAAACTGCTACAAAGCTGTTTAAAAAATCAACAATGAGACTTTTTATCTGAACCACTCATTTTTGCTAGGGAAGGTCTAGCAAATCCTCCTTGTAAGAATATACCCTGCTACAGAAACAGCAAGGAAACTTGCTAACCTATGTGCTACATGTACTATACATTACAAGGTGAACAACAACAACTCATTTTTGCTATGAATTTGATCCTAATTCATGCAAATTACATTTGAAGCCAGATCTATGTTGATAACACAGATCAAACTTATCACAAATATGCGACATAGTTCAAACTGAGTCTAGTAAAATCACCTTTTGTAGAACTTGTTGGATTCTTTCCTTCTCGGCCTCAGTCAGCTCCTTTTTAGATTTGTCAGGCGTGCCAGGTGGGGAGGGGCCGGGAGACTTGCCGTACCGCGGGAAGTTGAACTCCTTTGAAGCTGTCCCTGGTCTGCTGTCCTCAGACTGGTGGTAACCAGTTTGGCTCAAGGCTGTACATCCCAAATAAGGAAAAACATTCTACATGACATTGTATATATTACAATACAAACCTTACTGTCACTACATACTATATTGTGCACTCAATTTTATTGTATATTTAATTTTCAATGCAAAGCTGAAATTGACAAAAAAAGCTAGTTCTGGCTTTAATTAAACAGAATGTTACTTCTTTGCACTTTCCTGCAAAAGGGAAAGACATTCATTTGGGAATTTTGAAAATCCAATCAAGCTGAAAGTACAAAAATATCTCACCAAGTCCAAAAGCTATTAAACTAGTTTGATAGCTAGTTTTACAAAAGTGTCACATTATGTAGAGGGTAGATTGTCCTTTTAATATGATGTAAAACTTCATTGCACAATGGGATAAGATTTCAAAATTCCATTATCTTTTGATATGAACATTAAGAAGTGCTGCACCCCTCTCCTTGTCCTTGAGGTCCTGTGTGCTAACGTCGGCTGACAGCACCAGGTCTATCTCTGACCAGGCCCGGGGTGTGGAGCAGGGGGACATGTACATCTCTGTGGGAGCCAGGGACAGGTCGCTGGAAACACTCTCCACCTGGGAATGGTGGATTGTAATTTGTAGATTTAATATGACAGTTAGAACTATTTTGAGAGTCAGAGCAAACCTTTGCCACAACTGGTGCAATAGCCCAGTGATCCCCAGCTAAGTCATGCAGAAGACCATAAAAATGGTAACATCTAAAAACGTAATTCCACCAGGGTACATAATTCTGCCAACCTGAAAAGATACTTCCAAACAGATGTCCAACCCAACGTCCCCCAGTATAATGCACTCATGTACATGTATATCTAAACTGTACATACCAAGGGGGTGCTACACTAGAGATCTCTCAAACCCACTGTGGCACATTTATGTAACCCGGTGGATTAATGTTAGTGGTGGTCACATACTGCTGTCTCTGCTTATCACTAAACCTTTGAGTTAATCCTCAGATGGTATGGTAGTTGAACATACACCTGATGATAGCACAAAGTTGTATGGCCCCAGGGCTATTGAAAAGGAAATGGCAGCTACCATATACACCATGTATCTTTATAACCCTTCACTACCATAATGAAGACAACATTGGGACAGTGAGAAGAATTAAGATTATGCAAAATTGGTGACAGAGACATATGTTTGTTTCTCTACATTTCTGTCTGGATGTCTACAATGTAGACGACGCACTACAGTACGGACTGTACATTACCTCAGTTGAGCTATATCTCCCTGTTTGTGGCTTGTTCATTTTTCCCTGCAGATTCTCAAACGGCACCTGTAACATTACAAACAACAGTAAATCATAGAGTGACACAAAACAATTACAATATACATCAGATAGCAAAACTGATTCAAAAATCCAACAGTAAACTACAAATCCTATCTTTCTTTTAAATGTTCTTGTTGAACTGTTTTATCTAGTATGCTAGAATTACCAAGTAGGTGTTGAGGTTGGTTGGCTCTGCTAGCTCATCATCTCCATCATATAACATGCTGGGGTCTTCATAGATCAAGGACTCTGGAAATAAAACCAACCAGAAATAAAGGAATGTCACTCAATTAATCTGCTTTAACCAAAGCATGTACAGACCTAGTAAATACATTTCTGTGAGTGGCATATAAGGACCACTTATTTTTCTTGTTGAGAGGAACTTTTCGTGGTCCTTAGCCAGTGTAATTTAATGGAAAATACAATAGTATACATGACACATTTCCAACATACTTTCTTTTGTAAGATTTTATACTTCAACCTGATTTTAGGAAATGACTGATCATGAGCTTGGTTAACACCAATGCATATTGCCATGTGCTCTGTATGCAGTAGTTTAACTTACATTTATCACAGTAGGAAACTCACTATTGTTATTCAAGAGCCACTTGGCCTTTCAACATTCCGTAGCCTCTTGTGGCAGCAGGGTTAGAAACATCATGTACTTAATGACAAACAAGTGGACTCAAAGACAAGCAAGCATTTTTCACATTAATGTTACAGGAGTTTAGAATATATCATTCATAGTTCTGGGATAATGACAGCGCTGAGACGGTATTCGACTGGTTTCGACTTTATTCAGTCTTTTTCATTAGAAAGGAGTTTAGAATATATTTACATGAACAGTACCTGTTTCCAAGTCCTCTTCCCTAACTTCTGGCACTGTTAAAGATGGGCAGACTGGAAGAGGGAAAAAACTTAATGAGATATCAAAGATATATCACAGTTAACTTTAAAGTATACTGAAGTGCAGAATGGTAAGTGCATGAAAAACTTTATTACACCTGTTAACATATACAAATGTACCATATCAAAGATCTCTAGCAGTTTGTATTTACATTGTAGTCAAAATAGTAATGTTTCTTTGCTATTGGAAAAAAAAGAAGATAATTTACGTACGAATAAAGATACACTATGTCTTGATGCAAAATCTTATGAACAATAGGACTGGTGTAAAAATCTAATGATTTCCAAATTGCAAACCAAAATTCTCAAGTACCTTTTCTGTGAGGTATGGTGAAGATGTGGTGTTTATAGGCCACCAGCAGGTCCGCCCTGTTGTTCAGGAAACATGCACAGCTGAGGGAGTCGTCCAACGTGATCTCTGTCACCAGCACCTTCTGAGTGTCCCAGATCTTCACTGCTCCGTCACCACTGAAAGGTAAAGTTACATCTCAGTAATGTGGACATCGTGACCTGATCTCTGTTACCAGCACCTTCTGAGTGTCCCAGATCTTCACAGCTCCGTTGCCACTGAAAGGTAAACGAGTTGAATCTGCAATTACAATTACAGACTCAGTAATCACATCTGTGAGACCTTCTTGACCAGATGATGATGATTAATTCTACTGATATATTGAGTCACATCATTTTGCAAACAGATTCTGGTGTCATGAATTTAAAGTGTAAAACAGAAAGTGCCAATCTTTACTATCAATATCTGATTCAGTATATCTATAATGACTAATAACATAACCTGTCACGCAATATAAAGCAATGAGAAAAATGTTGTGCAACAGCACAGCATCAAACCAAAAAACAGCATCCTAACCTGCATGTGCAGAAGATGCCCATGTTATGACAGGTGTCTACAGACAGGACAGCGCTGCTGTGTTCCGCCTTCAGTCTGCGGCTTTCAGAACCTTCCGATGAGGTCTGGCTCTCATTGTCACCTGGAGAACAATGTCAAACACAGGAATCTTCATCAACAATCAAAAATGGTAACAAGGTTAACATAACATGCTTCATGACATAGCAATGACTTAAGTTGTCATAAAATTTGTACTTAAAATGAGGCATTTTTTTTAATGAAAATTTAATTTTCCTACTCTTTTCTGGACATCCCAATCATCAATGTTTACAGCTAATTCATGACAATTTCTGACAGTGAATGTTTCACACCCATAAGTAAAAGCTGTGCTGATCTGTGATGTCTTTATAACAGGTTAACATGTGCTGGGACTTACCTTCCTCTGGTGTTATAGTTTCCTCTTCATGTTCTGTAAGTGTGATGAGGTCCAATTGTCCACTGCTGCACCCACATAGAAGAGAGGAGCCCTACAGAAATATTGAAGTTTTTAAGTCATACATGAATATGAAAATCAGGTATTCCATGTCCAGCACTGTGAGCTTAATGGATATGAGTTTAAGATCCCACCAGACTTTTAAATAGAGTCAGGCCCTGTCCCAATGCCCTGCCATCATTTCTATGCAGTGTACATCTTGTAACATCTGCTATGCCAAGTGCAGGTTTACTTGTTATTAAAACATTAGCTATAGGTGACTATATATAGTTCCTAAATCTGTTGTAGCATCTGAGTCTAGTATGAGATCAGATGAAGGTCCAAAGTATTTGTCAAACTACTGTATAAAACTTGGGCCTTGCTTACCAAAGAATATGAGCTCAAAAATATAACAACCAAAACTGCAGTCTATGCTTCAAATCACAAAAACTTCAACTTGAAATTGGCTTCATTTGATACCAAGAACATAATGGGCAAACAGACTGAAAAGGGTACACATATAAATTTTATAGTAACAGGAAAGCTTGACTTACAATCCGTGCATATGCCACCACATCTGTGCCTATCTTGGCCATGTGTATCAGTGTGAGTTCAGGCAGAGAGAAGAACTGTAGAACATCTGTGTCCTGCTGTCTGGTTCTGGTCACCAGGCAGTTGTGCTCAGTGTCGTGGTACACTTCTATGATCTACAGAAAACAAGGTACATGTATTTTGCAACCCTCGCTCACACTAAAGCGAAATTCACCTCAAGACCTGTAATCCTCAAAATTGTAAGTCTTATAGTCCTTTCTAAATTGATGTCTCCTGATTTAAACAATCTTTAGATTTGTTTGTCTTGTTTTAACTGAAATGCATTGCATATTTTGTCTTACATAGAAAGAAACGTTAAGTCAAACACTTTCTCAATCTTCACAAAAATAAGCAACATGCACATCTATTCTGTTTGACACTACAAACAATTCGAAATTAAAGTGCACCAAACATTTCGGCTACAAAAATAATATTTCACAGGAATATCAAAGCTACTAGTAATAATATAACCACCCCAGTGGTTTAACAATGACTGCAACACAATGGCACATACAGCATCTTTGTTAGCCTGCAGCTCCAGGTGTTTCACCCCTGGCTGTTGTACGTCCATGAAGAGCACACGTCCGTCCTGCATCCCCATCAGGAGGAAGGCCTTGGCACGAGGACAGCAGCGACCATTCTCCGTCCAGTACTCCACACCGACCTGGGCAGGAGGTACAAAATGACTATCAGTGATAAACTGGTGGACATACAAAGTATCCTGTTCCAGCTCAGAATAAAACAAAAATAGTCATGCTTTCAAGTACCGTAGATATCAACTCAGAATCAATGTGTTTGTTTTTCCTTGTTGTTGCCACCAAGTACCTCACTTCATAGTTAAATACAACGCTAACAGATAGATGTGGTGTGACAGGTCGTTCAGTGTAATATAAACAGCTGCTGTGTAATACGTGCCCACGAAGCTGCTGTGTTACCCCAAATGGTGGTTTTACTGGCAATACGGACACTGAAGCTGGTGTGTTACGCCAAATTGTGGTTATACCGGTTATGCAGATACAGGTACAGGTACAGACCTGCAGCGTTCCCAGACTTGTGCATGGCACCACGTCCTGATGTCCCCAGCCGTTGTACGTGGCCTTCTCCGTCTGCTGGAGCTTCCGCAAAGCTGCGCGGTTGGATGGTCTGGAGGAGGGAGTTGTTTATGAAATACTCATGCTTTTCACAATGAAGAATGCTAATCCTTCTAGGAAACATTTATTTCATAACGAATGCATGCATTCACTCTAAAACTTTTGAATGTAAGGAGTAATGCATACCTGAGTTGTCTTTTCTCTATGTCTGCAGCAGCTTCTTTGGCCCTGGAGACGTAGTCTTCCTGTATTTCTACTGTATCCCACACACAGTGGCGACAGGCTGGGTCACTCCTGTGAAGATGGAGGTACATTATAGTATTTGGTGGGAGAAAGTACTTCAGCACTAAGGACAGGGAAGGTACATTATAGTATTTGGTGGGAGAAAGTACTTCAGCACTAAGGACAGGGAAGGTACATTATAGTATTTGGTGGGAGAAAGTACTTCAGCACTGAGGTCAGGGAAGGTACATTATAGTATTTGGTGGGAGAAAGTATTTCAGCACGAAGGACAGGGAAGGTACATTATAGTATTTGGTGGGAGAAAGTACTTCAGCACTAAGGTCAGGGAAGGTACATTATAGTATTTGGTAGGGGAAAGTACTTCAGCACTAAGGTCAGGGAAGGTACATTATAGCATTTGGTGGGAGAAAGAACTTCAGCACTAAGGTCAGGGAAGGTACATTATAGTATTTGGTGGGGGAAAGTACTTCAGTACTAAGGTCAGGGAAGGTACATTATAGCATTTGGTGGGGGAGAGTATTTCAGCACTAAGGTCAGGGAAGGTACATTATAGTGCAAGCTTGAGGAATGCATTTCAGCACGAAAGCAAGGGGCAGTATATAATGGAACGAAGGTTCTTTTGCACTATCTAAAGGCCAGGGGCACTTTGAAGTGAACAGAAAAAGACCTTTTAGCAAGAGGACCAAGAAAAAAAATTTTCTGTGGTCATGAAAGATTCTGTTGTTTTTTCTTTTTACAGAACATCAAATCGTCCATTTCTAAGTCTCGGAATCTTTCAGTCACTGTTGCTATGTATAGGACAATGAGTGATTGCGATAGAAAAAATGTAGAAAAATTGACCACTACACCTGGTATACGATAACAAAAGGCAATCATCATCTAAAACTATACTGTCTCCTGTCAGTTCCACTTCTACCCCCACCCCCCACCCCCCTCCAGCCTTACTTGGTGGTGTATGCCCATATCTCCCATGGGTTGATGAGAAGGAAGGCCATGTTGTGGGTCCGGTTGTACGCCACACACTCCACCTGCTGGAACGGGGAGATGGACGGTGGGGGCAGCACCGTGGACAGGTTCTTACGCTCCTTCCGCGAGAACAGGCGGACACTGGAGAAACAACAAACACATGGCCCAATCAGATAGCAGAAAAAAAAATATTCAGGAAATGAGCAAGCATTGCGTGGACCTAACTTCCATCTTTTTTGTCTAAAGGAACTTAGGCAATAAATGTAAAGCTATTGTCTTGATAATGTGAATGCATTGAACAGACAAAATATGTGCAAAGTCATCTTAAGTGACAACCCTCCATGAATCATTGATCCTCATATTTGTAGCAGCTAAATTCTGCCACTATATAAATGTGCTACAAACATTGATACATGTAGTACAATGTTAATACTATGATAACAGCGCAATGACAGTAATCTCCAAGAAGATGTTGGAGTAGAAAATTGCAATGTTTTCTGATCTGATGTTTTTTCTGTCAGTACTTTATGCTAACATCTGCACACGCTGGCCCAGGGAGGGCATTGGTGGTGAGAAAAACTGCAGATCAGAAAACTTTACTACTTTCTACCCCAAAGCCTGCTTTACTATGACAGTAACATGTAGTTGATTCTACCTGGAGTCATCCCCTACAAGCATGACTCTCTTGCTCTTCCCTGTTGCTGGGACGACGGTGAGTGAGCGGGCCCGACAGCGTGCGTGGGCCCAGAAGTCGACCACGTGATTGAGGTACCACGTGCTGATGCGGCGCGGGGAGGCACAGTACAGCAGGTTGTCATTGGTCAGACCCATCCACTGGATCCCTTCCTTGTGCAAGCTTACGCTAAGGAGGGTGAGGATTGGGTACTGTATTATACACTGTGAGAGATGCTTGTCAACAACACATCTTACTAGGCCCAGGAAAATTAATGTTCTGTTTACAAGTAGGGTCCTGATATTAGGGTTAGTACGTAGGGATGAGCTCTCATGCTAACTGGACGCCCTGTATTACCTGTAGACAATGTCCATGGTGTCCAGTGACCAAATCTTGACTGTGCCGTCCAGCGATGAGGTCAGCACGAGAGCCGAGGTGGCGGGGTGGAGAACCAGCTGGGTCACACCGCGGGAGTGGCCACGGAACACGTGCACAAGCCCGCCCTTAATGCTCCACACCTTAACTGGAAGAAAAGAGAAATGTTTTAGTTAGAGAAGCCAAAAATAGTTACTTAAGCAACTGGATAAAATTTTGAAACAGTCAGACGTTTCAGACAGCATCCGCTGTCTTTCATCAGTGACTAAGGATAGGACTGGGAACACCAGGTTTTATACCAAAACTCTGAATAGATATGTTAATGAGGTTGGGACAACTTAGGATGTCTTGACGTAGTCTTCAAAAGAAAATTAATTCAAGACAAGGTTGTATGCTAATAGTTCAATTAGCTACTGTTGTAGCTTCAGTCTGACAGAAATGTTTGTAACAGTATGGTCATTGTGGGTCGTCTATGATTTTGATATTGCAGAATTTCTCAGCAGGCAGTGACAACCAACCAATGACAAGGATCTAAGACAGACATTTCCATAACAAGACAGTTGAAATTTGTACGACATACGCATGACTATATCCTAAGAACAATCATACAATAAATGGAACCGAATAAAACATAAGATTATATGACTATGTCAAGTTTACATCTACCCAGTAGTTGATTCCTCCCACAGCAAATTGTATTTTCTGCTGTTATTGGTTGGTTGTATTTTTGTGGTAGGATAACTCAAGAAGTCATGAATGGATCTGCAGGTTGTGATTGAATTTCAGCACCAAGGAGAGGAATGGTATAATGTTGTACCTTCAAAGTCATGACTGCTGGTGACTAGCAGCTTGGCATGCTGGGAGAACTGGCAACCTGTGATGAAGGTCTTGTGGGCCCTGTGACAAAAAAAATTTGTTGACTTTCTGCCCGGTAGTGGAACATGTAATTTTTTATACTTAACATACAAATAGAGTATGTGTATTCAGACTTGTAATATACTCGGTATTTGGCATGCTGTGTATAAAAGATGTGCTCTTTATGAACAGCTTGATAACCTGAGGATCTTGTACAGCTGCTGTCCCTCTGTGCTGTAGCAGTACTCCTGTCTCAGTGCAGCAGTACAGATGTGGTACAGCGGTACTTACCTGAGGATCTTGTACAGCTGCTGTCCCTCTGTGCTGTAGCAGTACAGGTCTGTCTCAGTGCAGCAGTACAGATGCTGTATGTTCAGGTCCAGCTGCACATAACGGGCCCAGCTGCCACCCACATTTGGCCACTCATGTCTGCAAGAACAAAAACAAAAATAACAGATTTGATACTGGTGCAAACAATACAAATTCATCTTTTATTCCAATGCTTCTCTTAAACCTAGGCCTAACCCAGTGAGGCAAGGGCATAACATTTTTGGTCAGAGTGATGAAAACATTGTTGTTCAGTTTATAGATACTCTTTGTTTGGGCCATCTATATGATTCGAATATGATGTTGAAAATGCCAGTGTAACATTTGTATTTCAGTCTTTACTGGGTTAATTGTATTTGTTAGATCACTTTGACTGAAATCTTAAAAAAAATAAATTACCTATTAAGTAACCTATTCTTAATGTTTTCAGAACCATGATCGAAAACACAACATTAATCTTCCTACTCTTGAGGCCTTATAACAAAATCAAACTTGTATGAAATCTGCTTACTTCAGGACCAGCCTGTAGTTGGACATGGGTCGTATGTCGGCCATCATCTCCAGTCGCTTGGTGAACTGCCACACCTTGGTGCCCCCCACCCCCCCAGTGATCAGCTCGTCTCTCCCTGGGTTCCACAACATGAACAGCACCGACTTCAGGTCATGGTTCTCCACCGAACACGTCTCGTCAAAGTTCTTGTTGTAAACCTGGTGTATGAAGAACACATCAATTTGATTTAATGAAATTGCGGTTACCAACCTAGCAGCTGACAGGTCATGATAGACCAAGCAATTCTTGGATGGAGTGAGTCAAGAAGAACATCAAAATGCGGGGCTAAATCACCAGATCACCAGACACTGGACAGAGCTGCCAGGAAGCGTGGTGTAAATTAGACTACACCCCAATGCCAGGGACCCCCGCCGTATAATCAAAATGGATACTGCGCCGTATAATCAAAATGGATACTGCTTAGTAACGGTAACTACTTTATCATTCTGTGGCTATATAAAAGAACAAGAAAGGCTGAACCAAAATGATCGACGCAAATTAAGGCACACACTATTGGGATCCATTAGCTTTTCTCCCTGGAGTCTCTATTTCATCTTGTTCTGACTTGCATAAATTCTACCTTAAGTTAGATTGTCAAAGAATCAAGAAAATGAATTGGTACAGCCTTAAACCATATTTGTCCTTACTACTGTAAATGTACAACAGATCTCTACAGTTCTCACCTGTAACCTGCAAATGGATGATAGATACATGTATACACAAGGATTTAGTCATGTGTGAAAGATCTCACCTTAAGAGAGAAGTCTTTGCCCAAGGTAAAGTAAACATTGTACTTCTTGGAGAAGGTGATCTTCTTGATGACATTGAACATGTACTTGGGGTAATGAAGGCTTCGGACAACTGTAAAGATTAAAACAGGAAGATTTTTAGATACAGAGTTTTAACCCAGTCTAAAATCTACAATAGTTGAATTCTATATGAGCACTAGTCAGTGTTTTATGACTTTAATTCAGCAAGTTTGAGTACTAAAAATTAGTAGCAAAGAAATTACCAGTTTGAGGATATTTTCATATCTTTATGTTTGCAAATAACACCATATCAACATTAAACAATATTGATTACTTGACGTTACTTGTTTACTTCAAAGGTCCATTCTGATTATAATCATTGACCATAATTCGGAAAAGCAAATTAAACTTTAAACCAGTCAATATTTCAGTGCAAACTAGAACTTTACTAACCAGGATGCCCCACAATGACATCGCTGTACCAACATGTGATGCCCCGTGTGTCGAGGATACTGAACATCCGTAAACGCCCATTAAAGGTCACTAGAAGAAATGGGGCCCATCAGTTAGATATCTCTCAAAAAACAACAAAAAGGCAGATTTTGTACCACTAAAATTCTAATTTCAATCTACTAGTACATACATATCAAAGTAAATATTTGTCTATAGGCAGAAAAAGGCTACTGTACATTTTTATAAAACTGCATTCATGATCAGATGTTCTTAGTAATACTCATTATTAGTTTACAGTGATCAGGTTTCTCTCTTTGGTTACAGTTAGCCCAAATGGTTCAAACTGCAAACAGTTACTGTGCTTTTTCAAAGTGCCACATAGTCAAGAGGAATTACATTTTTCTTTCCAAGAGCCATTAGCACACAACACATACGCATGATACAAATCTGTTTTTTAAATTAATGACCAGACACATTTGGATATATTATGAACCTTGTTGTATACGTGGGACATTCATTTGCAAGGGAAGTAGACCGTTGCTAATTATAAGGCCCTTTCTTTAGGGTTCCCTTGAATAGATGTATGAATGCACTCCATGTTCCATTACTAGTATGTCTTAGTCTAGATAAACTTGGTCAGTGCGTGTACATACCATCAATGACATCTGTCAGCTTCTTGTTGTGTTCGTACATCTGCCTATGCTGAAATCCATATGGAATGACGGTCTGTACCAGGGTCCTTCCAGGGGTGCCCTCAGATACAGGTGCAACCACAGACTCTCTTCCTGTTTTCTCTTCGTGGTGCACCAAACCTCCGTCTGAGGAGAGCTGTTCTCTTCCAGCTGCTGAAATATCTTTCTCATTTTGCCCTTCATTTTTCTCTTCATTGTGAAAGTCATTCTCCAGTTCTGATAAAGCGGAAGTCAGGCTGTCGAGGTCCTCGTCGATGACACCACACTCCGTATTTCCCCTGCTACTGCTGTGTACACTGACGCCCGCGAACCTGACCTTGGAACGCGGCACGAACGATGGTTGTACATCTGCCGCCATTAACAGTTTTAAGTGTAAACCTTTACAGCATCATGACAATTTCTCTTCCCAGTGGCTTAGGCTTCAGAGATGACTGAGAAATGATTGACTGTAATACTCATGCTTATGGCTCCTCCATCTTCACCGGCTTTTTTGTCCCTACAACCAACTGGCAGTTGAGAAAGCACACAAATATTGGACAGTATGCTGGCTTTATCCTTAAGCAGCTGGTGTTCTGATGTAGACACAGCACATTGACTGCCCACATAATAGTTTGTGGGACACTGAATAACTCAAGCCGGCTTGCCAGTTGCTAAGTCACACTGTGTCCCGGTCCCACCTGCGGACAAAAACAAACAAACACACCTGTCAATACAGCACGACCCGGGACAGCCTCACAAAGGGTCTGACATCTCGGTATAATTCGTTCAAACACACAGTCAAGACTTGTGTACACACATAAAACTCTATTGCCTCACCTCACGCAAAGGTAGCACCGCTGTGGTGCTGTGTATGTATGGATGATACACAAATAAACTCAGGGCTGGTGTTGAGTCAACAGTCCCTATTCTCACCCGCACTGAGGACTACGTCACCTGTATAAATATCACGTATGAAAGCTCACCTGAAATTGAGACCTCCAGACAGGTACATTGATCCCCTTTTATGGTGTACATTGGCCAGCTCAAAGCAGAGATGACCAATCTTACAACCATTTTATCTCAGCTCTTTCTCCAAGTCCTCATGATCACAGTCGGTTGGTGAGGCCAGTCTGTCTGCATTTTGCCCTTGGACCCGTCGCTGAGTCTTTGATGTTCAGCGAGGCATGATTAACCCTTGTCCAACCGCGGCAGGTTTGACCCATTCACGACAAGTTACCATGACGGGAACAGTTGCTGGTACCGTTCATTGTTACCTCCCACCACCACTCACAAACACTGACCCATAAAGGCACAGTCAACACACAGGAAGGCCTCTGGCACCAGTTTGCAGGTTGCTTGTTAAGTGATTTTTCTAGTCAGTAGAAACACTAACGACCAGAAAAATCGTTACCCGTAGACTCGTACAAAAGAACCTTGTGTGCAAACGGCGGTCACTATGCAAACAGTCATTGAGGATTTTTGATTAGTTTTTGAACAGGTCATTCTTCTTGTTATCTCCCGGGGGTACATTGTTTTCAGAGACGGTGTGTCAACAGGTTGGTATGTGCGCAGTTATCAATAAGGATGAAAGTTTACCCCAGGATTCTTCTTGATTCAGAAGCAAACATTCCTTGCAGTACAGATCACCTACTTGGCAACATGCTAAAGATTCTGGTGATTAATATGTCCATTCATTTATTATCATTTATAATGCTGCCGAGAAGAATAGATCATCTAAGAAAACTTGAAATCAGCTTTAGAAGAAAAAACTTTTATAAAAGTTTTTAGTTGTAACATCACCCTTTTTTTTCTAGAATCAGACCACCAAGTTAAAGTAAGAAGTTTTGAAGCACAGTATTGTATGTAACGTCAAAGTATAAAAAAGTTGGTCATCCTTTTACAATCACTGTCTTGCTAAATGACAAAAAATAGTCATTTGGTTAATTTTTTGCTACTTATAAGTTAATAACACTAAGAGGAAAAGTTGTTTTCGGGTAAAATAACACTGTAAAAACCTGAATTATACAATTTGAATTTACCGCCACAAATCTGCTCACCAAAGCCATTTTTTACTTAGACATTTAACTATTATACTTAAATGTTATGTCACCCATATTTCAGGATAATTCTTGCGAACTGTGTCTTTTCTTGATAAAATGACAAATTTACCCCCCTCCCACAAAGAATTTAGCGCCGCGGACAAAAAAAACACACAATTTTCTTTAGGAATGGCCATGTCGACTTCCCTTTACGTTCGGGTGGCTAGCGACGTTTCATCTCGATGTTAGTAACATAAAGCTAACTCTAAGATGCGCCCAGTACAGCAAAACTTTGGAAAATCCCAACACAAAAGAAAGAAACGTAAGACGCTGCGCCAACTAACCATGAAACCTGAAACGAATCAATGTTTATTCGCCCCATCTAGCGATTTAGAGCTGAACGCCAGAGCATCTTTGACACTCAATTTGGGCCATCCTCTTGGGACTTGTTGAGCATCCTTGTTGTAGCGCTAGGGCTATGCAAGAGGGTTTAAATAAAACCTTCTTCGGCTTTAAAGTAAAGGTTTTAAGATAAGACGCATCTGTAGGCGTGGCGCCCATCTCAATTTCTATAGCCATTGGGCCACACATTTGTGCAAGTTACTAGAGTAGGAGGCTAGTCCACTGGTGGTGATCACTGATGTGTGTTTAACTACCATACTCTAAGTCTTTCCCATGTTCATGAGTGCTAAGCAGAGAAACATAAAACATCAACATGAAAATGGAGACCCATGTGCTGAAACATCTCCGGAAAGGGCAGCTAACAAACAAGAATGGGTTAAGATGTAATGTTACTCTGCTCAAGACGTGCACTGATTTGGTTAAATTGTAGTCTTATCATAGATATATCGATGTAACCAAGAACAGTTATTATTATTATTATCATTATCATTATTATCATCACTATCACTATCATTATCACTATCACTATCACTATTACTATTATTATTATTATTTTTGGCGACGCCTCAGGGGCGGAGCCTATTGTATAGTACTGCTTTCGGATAGCCAAATATTCTAGGATTTCCGCGAACGCATTCCCGAGGGAATTACTTTTTGGCAACGCCTTGCGGGTACGGCCATTTCATAGCGGGGTCGAATTCTATTCGTTAGGGCATAGAAAAGGCGCTAGTTTGTATTCATTTTTGCAGCTGTTTATCGATGTTTGAAATAAACGTTCTGGATGTCGCAAAAATATAGATCCATATGTCACAGCTGTTTCTCAATGTCAGGATTTTTGCCTAAACGACCAATATGTGCTGCTTTTGATTGATTGATATTTATTCCATTTCAGCCAGCAAAGAAAATTCAGGTATAGAGAATGATTAAACTCGTCTAACTCGAAGCGATTCATCAATATATATAAATGTCATCTCGTACCTAGGTTTTTGACAAGGCACTAAAACTTGTGAATGGTAAAGGGTTAAATACCTAGTTCAAACGAAAGTCTGACCTCCCCTCTCGGAAGAAAATAAAGCAAAAAGGGCACATATACTTAAAACGTTTTGTTGCAGATGCTCTTGTACTATCCTTCCCCTGTGTACAAACAACGAACCAACCCTTAGGAATGCAATTCGTTGATGAACACTGAATTAATAACGTGTAAAGTTTATATTGCAAACCTTTATCTGATTCGGAAAATATAGCTACATCGTCTGCATATAACAAGCACGATTCGAATAGATTATGTAGAGATGGTAGTGTGCATTCAACATTGTCGAGCACGTCAACAAGGTCATTAATGAATTAACTAAACAGCGTAGGGCTTAGATTGCAGCCCTATCTAGCACCCTTTTCGGTAACAGAAGGTGGCGCTGGGCCAGACGAGGTTTTAACGCACGTCTGAGGTTTGTTGTACATACATTTTATAAGCTTGTAAAAGTTACCCCCTATCCCTGACTTTGTAAAGTTTCGTAAGTTACTTAACAATTTCTGAAAACCCCAGGTATATTTTTACAAAAGCGGTGTCCTCCCCTACTGGCTAACAGACAAATTCCTCACTAAGCAAGGCCGTATGTCCCTAGTGTGGGCTACATAAACAACAGGTTTACAAGAAATACAATGGGTAAAGCAACAAAAGACATGAGAACGCTGGGGTGAGGAAACATCACAAGATGATGTCACAAGTGACGCTCGGCAGTCGTGAAGTCAAGACTGGAAGAAATCTCTCGAACTACATAAAAACTTGAAGGCAAACATTGGGATGCATTCACCTCGAGATAAACAAAATATGACTGGAGTCTACGGCCGCACGAGGACCACCCAAAGCCCAGAAGCATTGCCCCCCCCCCCCCCCTTTACGACTTCCTCTTCTGGCGAACGAACACAAAGGGGTGTTCAGGGGGGAACGAATTCGACTGTTTGACTGTGGCCTTTTCTATATGCCGGCCGTTGAAAAAAACGTCTCAAACCGTCTAATAGACATGCATTCAAACTACCTAACCATTTTGGCAAAGGTAAAATGAAATCATAATTGCAAAACACTACAATGTCACCTTAGTGTCCGGCTGTATGATCATTTTAATTTACCATGAAGTTAGAGTTCAGTGAAAATGTCAATTTTTCTTACGCCGTGAAATTTTACTACCGTCAAGATAAAGTGAATTACAGTGTTAGCGTGGGCACCTTAGCCTGGGTGCCAGACCACCGCGTTCCTGGCGCTAATCATTCGGCCGGGGAAGCAACTTGCGCCGCCGCCACAGATAGCACACGGCCCACTAATTAGCTCACACGCGAGATAGAAATCAGAGTTCGGCTGCCAAGCGCTCCCGGGTGCCAACTCAACTCTATGCCTACTGTACTAGGTCTTCCCCGACCAAAAGGGGTTATCATCGCATCGCGCGAAAGGTCTGGTATCCAGGCTACGGGCGCCTAGACCCCAGCTCAGAAAAAACATTGAAAGCCTTTTTTGGTGTTTTTTTCTGGCGACGCATCAGAGGCGGAGCCTATTGTATAGTACAGCTTTCGGATTGCCAAATATTCTAGGATTTTCGTGAACGCATTCCCTAGGGAATTACCTTTTGGCAACACCTTGCGGGTACGGCCTTTGTATAGCGGGGTCGAATTCTATTGGTTAGGGCATAGAAAAGGCGCTAGTTTGTATTCACTGTTATAGTGGCAATCCTGGGGTGGCTATGACAAGTCAGACTTCATACTTGTAGAATTTGTTGTCAAAAACTACCTTTCTCCATCTTTTTGTCTTCTGGACAACCGGGAGATAGTGGAATGGTTGCGAGCGGTCAAATGGAATGAATCAATAGCTCTGGCTCGGGGTTGTTTCCCCGGAGAATAGCTGTATAGAAGTTCTCGTAATTCTGTTAGATGAGGATAAGTTTTCTCGGTCAGAATTTTTATCTCCATGAAAAATGGAGATATTGTTTTGGGTGTGTCTGTGTGTCTGTCTGTTTGTCTGTCTGTTTGTTTGTCTGTCTGTTTGTTTGTGTTTCCAGACTACTGTAGTCAGGATAACTCAAGAACCTCCTGATGGATTACGATGATATTTGGTATGTAGGCAGGTGTCATGAAGCCGAAATTCAAGGTCGATTTTGGGCCCCCTGGTTTGTGACCTTGGTACTGCAGCAGAAATTCCATTTTTTGGATCTCTTGACCTGGACGTGTTGTGGTCTTTATTTTTTGGTGGCAGATAGCTTGTGGTGTAATGAAGACGCGGTGTGGGGTTGGGCCCCCTAGCAGCTTGCTCTGGAACTGCAGTGGCGTTATCGTGAAAATCTTCTAAGGAGAATAACTGAACAAAGGAACAACGTATTTCGATGATATTCAGTATACAGGTAGCTTAGACAGAGATGTACACAGTGAAGTACAAATTATGTTAATAAGGACTTAATTTGGATAGCTAATGAGGAAAATGTACATTTGCAGTGTTTTCTATTATCAGACTTAAGTACATGTACAAGTACTGCTGGATACAAAACGCCCTGCACATTTCATATTCTCTTTAAGCCTCGCTGCATGCAAATCTAGGGAACATTTTCTTATGTCAAACCCTTGTAACGTACACTTTATATCACCATTTGCGCTCATTTGTTACATAATCCATCCAAGCGATCTGAAGCGGTACTACAGACAACACTCTTAAAGGATTTGTTTTCCAACCATCGGAAATTCAAGGTTCAATGCCAAATATGACAAAATTACGTTACATGTAATGCTACCGACGTCAATTCAGAATAAAGCTGTCTTCAAATGTGACGGTATTATCGATCCTTTGATATCAATTCAGTACCATCCTCTGTGGACAGTAGTGCCGATTTGCCATAACGGTTATGACATTTGGCTCAGAGCCCAGAGGTCCAGGGTCCGACTCCCCTGATATGCCACCGATGTTGTGCCCTTGGGAAGGCACTTTACATCACAGTGCTTTCTTCTGTAGTTTCATAATTTTTTGGCCAAAAACATTAAAAAACACAAAACAACGTCTCAACTCGTACATCACGACTCGCGCCCTTACACGACCGATCCCTCCCGTGACCCCAGGAGGAACTGTACTGCAAGTTGCCACCAGCCATTAACGCCTCGGCGTTACCCTCACAAATACCCTTTTCTGATCAAACGATATCGACATCATCTCTGCCAAGGCTAGACGATCTTCTGGATTGCTATGTGCTATAAGGAAGACGATATCGAAAGACCTACTTCTCACACTATACACAACAATGACAAGCCAAAACCTGGAGTATGCTAGCCTCCGTTGCAGGCTTTCCCACTAGCGATGTTACAACTTATCGGGTCAAGTTTTTAATTTTTTTTGGCTGGGGGTCGTATCTGTCATAACAGCGGTTACAGGATGTCAAGCAGATACGGGGCGTCAAGCTGATACGGCCCCAGCCAAAAAAACTGGATCCGATAAGTTGAATAATCGCTTGTGGGAAAGCCTGCATTGGAGGCTAGAGTATGCAGACATTGTCTGGTCTGGTGTTAACTGAAAACACAAATGCCTTCAAGTGGTAAATGTTGCGATTGGATGACGCATTTCTTTGCAGCGGCTGGCGTGGACAGTCCACCACTGGAGGTAACGTTACCAATTTTAGAATCTATTGAATGTATTCCTTTATAAAATGTAATAGTTTTATTGAGAGTCACTACGCTTGTGGAAGGATTGACATAACAGGGAATATCACCTATTCAAGGTGAGAACTCGGAGCAGGCTGTAAGGTTTGATCCACTCACACCTTTACTCTTTTCGATAATCGCGGTGGGGTCTTTATTGTGCCCGAGGTGTGGCTCTTTGGTTGAATTTGTTTAGATCGACAATTAACTTAACAGTATACAAAGATACAAGTGCAGCTACTTTCCTGTGGTCCTTATCAACAAACATACTCGTAACTTGGCAAAACTGGTAGATATAGTCATTGAAATAGGTCACGGATGTGTGAGACAACGTTATACAGAGGTGGTCGGCTGTGTCAGCTGAATGTTTTGAAATTTTCAAAACATTGGGCTGTGCCGGGAGGTCGGTAATGGGTTGGGTGGTAGTTGGGAGTAGGTCGCTAGTGGTCAGGGTGTGTTTGGGGGTCAAATTAATCTAAAACTGGTCAGACTGCTCCGGACCTATCGCCTCGGTTGGCTGGTGGTCGGGAGCCATGTTTTGCTATGTGTAACCGGGGCTTAACAGAAATACTCCTAACTTTCCCACGGTTCATTTGCATCTTGCTGCCAGCACAGTTATATGTTCCTCTTCTTACAACGTCGTTCAGATATCCCCTGATATATGTAGACCATCTGCAGATGCATAGTTGCTCCCTAAATGTAGAGATTATCTGTGTTTGTGCGATGGAAATTTTCAGCATATTTGTCGTTGTGGGACACGCTTTACAGAAATGCGTTACCAGCTCCATTGAAATGTGGATATATAAACGACAAGTCAACGTCATTTTTACATGCATAATTCTTAGAATAATAATGACTAGTTAGTTTTTTTCGGTCGATCTTTCTTTTACATGGAACTGAAAGTTATTCTTATTACATATTTATTATTATATTATTTTTTTATATTAGACACAAGGGGACAAAAAAGTCTGTGAAGAAGTCGTTGCATAATGACTCACACCAAAATTTGCATATCTTCGTTCCCCAATAGATAAAAGCAAAAGATGGAAGATCCTAGCAGCATCTATGGACAACACGGAACAAAACATACTGTGGAAAAACCTTACATGTGTGGGGAGTGTGGATACAGAGCAGCTCAAAGGTCAGACCTGTCTCGACATGTGAGAATCCATACTGGAGAAAATCCCTACAAGTGTGACCAGTGTGACTATTCTGCAGCACAGAAATTCAGCTTGGACCAACACCATGTCACTAAACACACTGGTGACAAAGCCTACATATGTGAGGAGTGTGGATACAAGACAGCTAAAAGGTCTAACCTAGTCCAACATGTGAGAATCCATACTGGAGAAAAACCCTACAAGTGTGACCTGTGTGACTATTCTGCTGCGTTTAAACCTGCTTTGGACTACCATCTAAAAGCAAAACATACTGTGGAAAAACCTTACATGTGTGGGGAGTGTGGATACAGAGCAGCTCAAAGGTCAGACCTGTCTCGACATGTGAGAATCCATACTGGAGAAAATCCCTACAAGTGTGACCAGTGTGACTATTCTGCAGCACAGAAATTCAGCTTGGACCAACACCATGTCACTAAACACACTGGTGACAAAGCCTACATATGTGAGGAGTGTGGATACAAGACAGCTAAAAGGTCTAACTTAGTCCAACATGTGAGAATCCATACTGGAGAAAAACCCTACAAGTGTGACCAGTGTGACTATACCGCTGCGTGTAAATCCAACTTAAACCAACACCATGTCACTAAACACACTAGTGAGAAACCCTACATATGTGAGGAGTGTGGATACAAGACAGCTAACAGGTCAAACCTAGTCGAACATGTGAGAATCCATACTGGAGAAAAACCCTACAAGTGTGACCTGTGTGACTATTCTGCTGCGTTTAAACCTGCTTTGAACTACCATCTAAAAGCAAAACATACTGGGGAAAAACCCTACATGTGTGAGGTGTGTGGATACAAGACAGTTAACATCTCTAACCTATCCCAACACGTGAGAATTCATACAGGGGAAATGCCTTACAAGTGTGACCATTGTGACTATTCTGCAGCACGGAAATCCAGCTTGAACCAACACCAGCTTACTAAACACACTGTTGAGAAACCCTACATATGTGAGGAGTGTGGATACAAGACAGCTAAAAGGTCTAACTTAGTCCAACATGTGAGAATCCATACTGGAGAAAAACCCTACAAGTGTGACCTGTGTGACTATTCTGCTGCGTTTAAACCTGCTTTGGACTACCATCTAAAAGCAAACCATACTGGGGAAAAACCCTACATGTGTGAGGAGTGTGGACACAAGACAGCTAACAGGTCAAACCTAGTCCAACATGTGAGAATCCATACTGGAGAAAAACCCTACAAGTGTGACCAGTGTGACTATTCTGCTGCGTTTAAATCCAACTTGAACCAACACCATGTCACTAAACACACTAGTGAGAAACCCTACGTATGTGAGGTGTGTGGATACAAGACAGCTGAAAGGTCTCGCCTAGTCCAACATGTGAGAATCCATACTGGCGAAAAACCCTACAGGTGTGACCAGTGTGACTATTCTGCAACTCAGAACTCCAACTTGATCCAACACCATCTCACTAAACACGCAGGTGAAAACGCCTACATATGTGAGTAGTGTGGATACAAGACAGCTACAATCTGCAACCTATCCCAACATGTGAGAACTCATACAGGGGAAAACCCTACAAGTGTGACCAGTGTGACTATTCTGCTGCACGGAAATCCAACTTGTTCCAACACCATGTATTGGAACACACTGGAAGGAAGGCTTACATATATGTGGAGCGTGGATACCGTGCCGGCGTCACGGGGGGGGGGGGGGGGTACAGAGCGGACGATGCCCCGTCCCCCAAAACTAGGTTCGAAAACTCAAGCTATATCTTATCTGTATTTTGTCACAAATTTCCCACGGGAGCATGTCGCGCCTTTGACGAAAAATAGGTCTGGAGCGCGTCACATCAAGCTGAAACCTATCTGTGTGTGTTTCTTTTCGAATTGAAAAAATAAGGTTAGCAAAAAAAGGTTGGCTTGATTATGAAATCTTCATGGTCAGGAAAGATGACCAAAACTGAATACACAGAGCATGGTATACCGAATAATAGATTTTTCTCTTCATTTTTGTTCTTTCACATCTTCTTCTTTGGAATCGAATTTGGAATACGACATAAGTATCCAATTTTCCTAAATTTGAATTTTACAGCACATTTTTTTTAACGGATCGACATGGCCTAATCACTTCCGAGTCGTGCCGTTAAAGATGACACCAGCTTCGACCCCGTCAAACTTTAAACTTCAACATGCACGTTCCCGGATGTTGTAGTTACGAGATGCATACTTCTTTCGATGGAAAGTAGTAAACTGTGATTAAGGCTGATTGATTTAAGTCTCGACCTGGGACTTGTGCATCTCACGTTTATATCCACCCTAACGGCCCTAAAAGAGGCCTTAGATAGTCGGCGAGAAACTTACCCCAGGTTGCGTTAATGCGAAATGGTAGAGGCGAAAATTACGCTTCCATCGGGCTCTAGTAGTGTAAGTGATGAATAGGTAAATACACTAGTATCGAAGAATGTTTTTGACCTTAGAACTAGTAGCTGCGGTATAAGTGATACGTTTAACTCGACATATTTAATTATTCATATACTTAGATTCATATACTTAACTCATGACAGTTTCCAATTTTATCCAGTTGCTTGAGTTATTATTTATGGCGTTATTATTTTTCTTATTACCTGGATGTCTATACTTGTACATAGGTTAATTCCTTTGTATCCAGGTGATTGCTTGCATGTATAGTTGTAGAAGACCTAACGAAAGTCGCTGTACTTTTGTTGTAGAAGACCTAACGAAAGTCGCTGTACTTTTGTTGTGTCAATAAAGATTGTTGTATAAGTTTACTTAAAGATGGTCGCATCGGCCGATTAATCTACTCTACACAAGAACCTGTCGAACGGTAGCGCTAGCAGATACGCAGGTTGATAGTTGTTATTGATTTTAAATGAATTGTATTGATTGAAGTTCTCAGTAGTGCATTATACTGGGGGACGTTGGGCTGGAGATTTGTTTGGTCGTATCTTTTCAGGGTGGCGGAATTATGTACCCGGGTGGAATTATGTTAGTTGATGTTACATAGGTTAAAAGGTGTCATTGATTTAAGAATAAAGTGTATTGATTGAAGTTCGCAGTGGTTCGAATAACTAACATGTAGTTTGATCTGAGTGATTGTCAGGAGAGAAAGCCCATTTCGGACTCCTTATGGTTATTTTACTATCTCCAATGTTCGTTACTGTTCCATCAACGCTCGCGTGGATTACGACGTGGTTTGCCGTTAAGCTCCCCTTTTCACTAGTAGTCCATGGGCCAAACAGGTTTTTGGTACCACCGAGAGGGACAAGTGCTATCATGGATTTTTGGTATCTGCAGTAACCAAAGTTAATTATAAGCCATGATAATCATCTTCCATGAGCAGCTTTCCTTGGCCAAGTCTTGATGATGCCTGGAATTCATAAGTATCCAAAATGGCTTGTTTAACAGCGTTCCTGTGAGAAAATGCTACTTTTCACCGTTTCCATGGCAACTGTTATAGACATCTGCGTAACTGTATTTCAAAATGTGTTCAAATGTACTTAACAGGTCTTTGTATGATATAAACGTATAGAAAAACCCATGAAATATGGTTGATATGCATTGAAACCACATTGAATAACTTGAACGTAGACGTTTTTGTCCGTTCTTAGTCTAGATATTTGAACGTTGGGGCACCACACAAAATCTGGACATGGATAGATGTGAAATTATCAAAGTGATGACTTAATTTGCATACGTAATGAGAAAATATTAATGTTCCATATTTCTAATTAACGGGAACTTCATACTTGTGGCACATGAAGGTTTCGTGAAGGTTAACATAGTAAGATGCAAATCATGCAAATGAGGACCTACTTTGCATCATCTTCACGTCGCCGGTGTGTTTTTTAAACACTACTCTTGTTATTATTATTATTAAGCAGAGAAAGCGGTATGTACTATCTTTACAGTCTTTGGTATGACCTGGCAGGGGATCGAGCTCACTACTTACCGTGTGCAAGGCGAACTCTCTACCAATTAGGCCATTGCACCGATGGCATTCAGAAATTCACAAAAGAACATTTCACGGAGGTATGAGATCTCTGATTGCTTGTTTCTGAAAGTTTGGATTCATGCAAATAGAGAAGAACCTCTTTGCTGTTCTTTCGTTTTATTGCCCAATCCTGTCTATACATTCAACGCTGATACAATGTCTTTTCAAGAACAACTCTTCAAACGTCACAATCTATAATCAATCAATCAATCAATCAATCAATCAATCAATCAAACACATGAAACAAAAATAATGTAGGAACCACCTGAAAGCGTGAAATAGAAACAAAGTTGCACCCTCAAAACCATATACCTCATAACGAAGAAATGTCAGTAGACAAATCAACTGTTACGCTTTGTATCATAGCCATAGTATATATATGACGGTAAAGTCGTGAGATTATCTGATGTAAGCTTTCTTTAATCCTCACATTCAGCATCGTATCTAACAAATCTCAACCAGTTTACTTCTTATGACGAATTCGAATCTACAGGGATAGCGTCATGAGCTCATGCCAGTAGTATTTGATAGCTTAAAGTGACATTTCCACTTCTAGTGGACTATGTAATATAACGTTAACTATAGATGAATAGACTAGACGGATAGATTGTCCACGAAAAAAAACCCCTGAAAAATCCGTAAACACCCAGAAAGCTATGCCATGAAAATCCTTATCACTCATCACAATCGCAAGCCACAATCTCTACATTAATCCGAGTGGAACAACCTTGGTAAGCATTAACTTCTTGTAAGCTAGGACTCCTACGCCGACCCCCACCCCTACCGCAGCTACTGCCCCAACCGACCCTCCCACTGCGGCGACTGCGCTTTCACCCGCATCTTGTTCCTGTGCGGCTGCCTCGCCATTTTGCCCAAGCATGAACGGGATGAAAGTGTTCCTGGCAGGCGGCGGCGGTGGTGGCGGGGTGCTGCCGTGACGTGGCCAGGTCCAGACGGGTGCTGTACTTGCACCTTGACCTTGGGTTGTCCCTACAATAGGTGGTCGGGTTGTCCCTACAACAGGTGGTCGGGTTGTCCCTACAACAGGTGGTCGGGTTGTCCAAGATGGCGCATCTGAAGTCGGACTGCGCTGTGGCAGTGTGGTGGCAGACACTTATCAGGGGAAAAAAATCAAATAATAGAAGATAAGAACAAATACTAAGTATTCAAGGTAGTGGGTTTTTACCTGTATACTGTGTTGATACAGCATTCTAAGATTGGACGATCCAAGTAGTTATCTATGAATTTTCTTTTCTTACTCAGGCACGTGGCTCGTAAAGAATCAATGTACAATGTTCTTCTGAATTTTCAGGTTACTTCTCTAAAGTTAGTTATCATCCACCATACAATGGGTTTCAAACATTCTGATGAACAAAGTTTATCTTAATGAGGTGACAAGTACAACAATTCCGGTTTACCATAGCAACGATACTAAGTTGTCAAATAAAAGTCTCACCAGTCGGACAATCTTCTGTGATTCCTGGACCTGACAGGATGATCAAAACAAATATGAATGATAGCATTCAACACATTATGGGTTTTTTAAAACATACACTGTAATTCAAATCACTCATCATATATATGGCAGTTAATTCCAGTGATGTATCACTTTACCTTGTTTCTATAATCATTGAAATTTGAAAATGAAGCGAAATCAGTGCGGAATTTCAAGAGGTCAAAGTGTTGTGTGTTACATGTAAAAGGAACGTTTAATTTACAGAAGTGCCAGATTGATACGTAAGGAGAGAGTGTATTCTATCTTCACTTTTGTTATATTGTTACTCAAGACGGGTTGAGAATTTTAACCAAACCACTCACCGATCTGACACAGGTATCTCCTTTCCTCGAGGCAGCTCATGTCATGCCAAAAGTAGCCAGAGTCTTTGGTGTACATGACACAGTTGTGAGACCTTTCCCTCAGAGCCGAATCAGACCACCTGAATACCAGAGAACGGACACCTTATCAAATTTACGCATATTTCAGTCAGTCCATACGTAGTGCAGGTAAGTAATCTAAACACGGTGTATTCCCTATCGCCCGAGGTACCACCCCGAACACTGTACAGAACGCCGAAAGGCCGGAGGGCAATCCGACCCGCGGGAGGGCTGGGAACGTGGCCGTGGGTGATGCGGAATACACCGTGTTGTATTTTATTTATGTCATACCCACCCGAGAAAACACACATTTCAATGCGAAGTGACCTTGAACAAAAAGTTGTAACTCCAATGTCAGAATCAGGTATTCGAATTTTTGACAGCAGCGCGCTCTGCGTTTTCCTGTGCTACATTTGCATGGTCAAGCAAGACAAGTAACTACTGTCGGTATCAAAGCTTACTTTGTGAAGGCACAGTCGGCCAGCTTGGTGCCGTCAGCGAACGTCTGGTTGTTCTCCCAGCGCCTGTCATCTATTCCGATCCAAAAGTCCCCTTCTGTTGACGCCCTGGGTAGGACAATGCTAAAAGTTGAGTAGTTGTCATAAAGACTTCGTAGAACTATAATAAATAAAAAAGATAGGTTAGCTATCAGACTACGTTGATAGTAGAAAGGTTTGATTGACCAATACAATCATAATTAGATTCTGATAATGTCCATGTGAGCTACTACTACGGCAGCTAAATTTTTCCCTTTAGTCTTTTGGTCTACAAAATGTTTTGTTTTGAATACCACTACCAACTACTATATGTCATGATGAAACGAGCTGAACAGCTCTTGATATAAATATCTTGCACATGCTGAAAAGGACTCGGCTACTCAATGATGACACATGATGTGAATTCCACATGATGTAAATTCTTAAAGTTATAGATTTAGTTTAGCATTGCTATTCGTTTCGTAATTCCTTTTATCATATGGCTTTTAATCCTTAACCTATCATTGTATTAGTCGTCAATATAATCAACTGTAAATCTCTGCGCAATTCAGCTTTTGCTGCAAGGCCGATTTGTATTGTTTCCTTAAACCATACTACTATTACTACTTCTACCATTGTAACGTACCTTATCATGAGTCCTATAAGAAAGAAGTCGGTCTTGAGGTGTTTCGGCATGGCTAGGGTTCCCCCGTCCTTTGCGCATGCTCTCTCTGCCTCTGTGTAATTCGCCACGCCGTTGCTCGCCCGGTAGCACGTGTCCCTCAGCTTGTGGTACCCGGGAGGACAGTCTGGAACTGGAGCACGGAAATTTAAAAAAATAGATGAATACAAAAAATGCTCAATTCCATGGCATCTTTAGCCTTCACTATCACATTTGTGTGTACACCAATTTTGCAATCCCTTCCACAAACGACACAGTGAAACAGCCTTATTTGACAGGTTCTACTGTTTTATAGTGCACATACATGTGAATCCTTTGAAAACCTTACTAAAGTCGCTATACTTTTATTTTGTCAAGAAAGATTACCTGTTAATTCACTGGGTCTGGCCTTTTCCTAGCCAATAGACAATTTTTCCTAGCAAATGACAAGGCGGAAGATTTATGTTCACGGTCAAAAGTGGAAAATCGCATTTATTCCATTTCAAAAATTCAAACACAACACTCAATCTCCAAAAAGCACCTCTACCTTCTTGAAAAGGGCTTTTCAATGCATACTTGTTTTGAAAAATCAGTCGAGAAACATGTGTTTACCTATGAGCAGGCTGTAGTCGATACATCCCGGACAGTCACAGTGGAGTTCGGAATTACCACACAGTCCGTCAGCAGAACAACATGGCGTCCGTCCTGTGACGTCACACTCTCCGGGAACTCCTTCTTCAACGGGAAAGTCTGAGCCGCAGCGGCCGTCTGGTCTGATTCGGGCGGGATCTGGAACAAGACAATAACAACACCAGCAACAACAGTAGTAATTACAAGTCATGAACATCGAACTATGCATTTATTCATGTTTTAGCTGGATGCAACGCTGTCAAGAATTCGCCAGTAGTAGTCTAGATGTGGGAACGTTGGACAGGCTGTTACTATATGTGCCAATTCTAGCAAAAATACGATTGGCGAAAAACAAACTTCCACTCACCTCTTTTAAAGCTGGCACTCTCTGCTATGGTTTTAAAGACAACACACATAGTCAGAGCTGATAAATAGCAGATTATCAAAGAAAACATGATACTTTCATCCCAAACACTATAACCATACCTGTACCCGATGAAGTGATAACATAAACATTAAAAAAACGAGATAGAAATGTATCTATAAGATCCCATCCACTCAAGTATATACATATACACAAATGACTTAAGTACCGACCACTACAGTGCAACCTTCGATCTTTTCGCTGTTCGTCCTTTCATTTTAGCTGTAAACGTCCGTGATAAAGTCTTCTTAATGCAACTTTGACAACAAATAGGCCTTGCTATATTCCATAACGCACCTTGAATGATCGATCATTACCAGTCAAAGAAAAAAGGTAATAATCTGCTCACCGGAACATTCAGCCTGATCTCCAGCTCCTATGGAGAGAAAAAAAAAACACTTCATCAAATTTCCTTTAAATATAGACATGGAAGCTGATCGATCATGTATTGATAGACAACGAAAGTATGCACGATCTGTAAGAGTGAACGACTGCTCACTCACCAAATTGGCAGACGAAGCGCTTCGCCTCCCAGCACGTATCGGTCATCCAAACAAAATCGGTCGGAGTTTCGTAAGTCCTGATCATGACGCACTGGGGCGGCATGCGGGTAAGAATACCGGGGAAGTAAGGCTCTCCCTCATCGAAGACTTCGTAGCGGCAACCGGTGAGGCTCCAGACCGGTGTACCGTCGCTCCACGTCGGCTCCTTCTGGTAACCTTCCTCTACTCCTGTGGAGGAAACGGGATCATAAATACTTACTCAACACTAACACAGGCTTTGTCAAGCGCTTAAGGTGTGCGTTCCATGCTCACCTATCCAGTACCCATGTGGATAGCCCGAACTATAGTACTGAAGGATTCCCACGATGTACGCGTCCACAGCTGCCGTCTTGGGCATGGCCAGCGTGCCGCTCCGATCCTCACAGTACTGTTTGGCGTCATCATATTCCAACTCATCGGTGGAGAACTCGTAACAGGCGTGGTTAAAGGCGATGCTCTGGTCAGGACACTGCGATACGCTGACACCTGGGGAAAATAAGGAAACCGGCACATCGTCAAGAATCTTCTTACACTTTTAAGTGTACCACGCGTTCTCATAAACTCTAGCTATATGAGGTGAAATACTGGCAATGCCAATGGTCGCGTAATTTCAGACGTCTTAAGTATCATTGTTAGGCGTACCTATGTTTATCATGAAAGCCAACGCCACTTTGAAAAAAGGAGCAAGAAAAAAGGGCAACATTTTCGCCAAAAGTGATGCCCTCAATTGCAAACGTCGCATCTGATAACTGGCTTAGTTCCACCTAGATACGGGACATAGGAGATCTAATCATAGTACTAACTCGATTGCATACATTAACCTGATAACTAGATCTTGTGCCATTCTTTGAAAAAAATGAGTTTACCCGTTGTACGTATACCCCAAGTTATCACATGACCGTTTGTTGTCTGATGTTACTTGGACGGGGTTGTCGTCTGGGCAACGTGATGCCTTATGCTTCAGTCCCATTTCCAATCCAGGGCCCGGCCGCGCAGCGTGTGAGAACGAAAAATATGATATAAAAGACAGCAAAAGACGCAAAACGTAAAAAAAATTGCTCCTATGATAGGTATTTTTTATTTTTCGTTTTCGCAAACATTTCGGGCCCGGATTGGAAATGGGACCAAAGCATTATGTAACCAGCACAGAGGAACTCACTGGCACAACTAGTCCTTTCTGATTTGTCCAAATGTGTGTTATCGACAAGCGTATTGGGTACTTGAGGCTCTCAAACATAGGACCGAAGGCTTTGATAAACCCCACTTATGCTTAGGTCACAATTGCGTCGGTGCCCGTCGGGGATGTAGCCCCGGCCGGGCTCTGACGTTTGGGGGGCACCGGCTGTCTTGGTCACAATTAAAAGTTTCCTTCACGCTGCCCTGCAGGGGTCCCGGGGTGCCCGACAGGTACTCGGTGGCATTTTTGTAAAAATTTCATTGTCGGTCTCCGGCAGGTACCCGTCAGTTGCTCTGACGGTGTCTTGTAGTGACCCCTGTGGGGTCCGACAGGGTACCGCGTGCTTATCACATCCAGGTGGGGCAGTTGTAGGGTCCCTGCAGAATGCCCCGCGAACGACGGTCGGCCATCAGGCAGGCTCCTGGCGGGCACTCGTCATATCTCGGGGTTATATAAAACTGCACTCGATCCGGAGCTCAAAAAGAAACACGATATACGAAGTTCACGCTTTAGTTCTACTCACCTGATCTGTAACGTCACACACTTGACCCGGTCTTACGAAGTACACACATTTAGTCTGTCCACTTGATCCGTATCATAACATAACAATACCTTATTCTATAATCTTTGGCGATAACACCAACATATTCCTTTTCCACAAAAACGTTGACCCTCTGATACAACTGGCTAACCAAGATATGTGTAAAGTACGTGGTTTGATGCAAACAAGTTACGAACAAATTCCAGAACTACCTTATTTTCTGTAGTAAAAATAAAAGTTATGATATCAATAAGTCCAAAATGTTCCTAATGTACAAGAGAAACAGACCAACATTTTTGGGGGTAATAGTAGATGAAAATTTAAACTCGAAAGCCCAGTCTCTGCTATAAGTAAAAAAAATGCTAAAACAATTGGTGTTATTGTGAAAAACAAATACATCATCCCTGAAAAGATTCTCACAACTATAGGCAACAGCCTTATATACTCATATTTGACCTAATGTAACATTGTTTTGGGATGCGCCTGCCACACAACTCTACATCCGCATATAACTCTCCAAAAGAAATTCACAAGGATAGCAACTGCTTCTGACTTTCGCTCACACATGGCTCCTCTATTTCAAAAATACTAGACATCCACGATATCAATAAATTACGTTTAATTTCCATTCTAACAATTTTCCCAAACCCTTCTTCACACTTGTTCACAACTATTATACCAGGCAAAGAAATCCATATTCCTCTCTTTCGTACATCATTAGCAGAGTTCTCGTCAAGTGCAAATATATCACAATATGGAACAGTCTTCAGACAAATATACAAACAATCACCCTTTTTTCTTACCTTTAAAGGTGCCCTGAAAACCTATCATAGCCGCCCTGTAGTAGAGTCACATGTCCAGTTATTATCTAGCTTTGATTTATACCATTATTTGATTATCATTGTCTATCGTTATCATATTCTATGTATTACTTTGCTATATTATTTATAAGTTATAATCAAGTTTGATAAGTATAGACGAGGAGGGCCAAGTATAAGCTATAAACGCTTTTTTCCTCCTCCTGAACCTGTTATTATCTATTGTTTATCGTATTATGTTTTATAAATTTTCTTGTTGTGCAAATGAATAAAAAACAAACAAACAAACAAACAAACAGACAAATTATTACTTGTCCCGGTGGACTGCCGGCAACCGGAGGGGTACCTCGCGGTGTTCTCACGTTGAGGTCACGGCGTCGTTGTGTCCGCGGGGCCCGGGTAGAATTTAAGTCAGAACTAAATTTTTCTCGGGTCCCCGCCGGGCCCAAAAATAGCCCGGTAGCCGCAGGGTGCCCCAAGGGGCCACGTAGGGGTCACGCCCGGAAGTGCCAAAAAGCGGCCCGGGAACTACCCGGCAGGGCCCCTTTTTCCAATTGTGACCTAAGCATTATGCTACGGTCACATGTGCGCTAGTGCCCGTAGGTGGTGTAGTCCAGGACGGGCCCCAAAGTCACACATTTTTCCCGGAGGACTGCCGGATACAGGAGGTCTTCTCGCGATTAGCTTGCGCCGTTTATTTGTTACTGGGTTTAATTCTAACTTCGAGTTAAAAACATTCAAACATTCGGGGGCCCGGCAGTGGCCCAAAATAGGTAGCCGCAGGGTGTACAACGGGGGCTAGTCGGCGGAGCCCCCTTTTCCAATTGTGACCGTAGCATGCTGTGACCGTAGGAGATCTGCTCGGTATATCTTTTGTGACGATTTGTTCATTCGCCCTAACTAACAAGTTAAGGATTGAAACCAGATCATTTCTATTTGATACAACGCAATGGCCTGAAATGAAAATCATTTGAATTTTAGGCCCCAGAACACTGAAGCATAGCGCCCAGTCCGTCTCTGACTTAGATTTGAAAATAGCAGACCTTCTTATTTACTTTAAAGCTTTGTCAAGAATGTTATGTTTTCGCTGTCGTACCCGTTTTTCTATGTGTTTGGATGCTGTGGATGGATTTTTGTGATATTTGGTAGAGGTTAGGGGTTGTGACTCGGGAAAACAAATAATGATAATAATAAGTTTATTGGAAGGTCTTGCCCGTAGGCTAATTGCAAGTACATGAAACATGGAAGGACGGACAGACAATTGGTAACAATATAGCATGTGACTATTCTAGTTCAAATACTAACACTGAATTCTATCTTATTTGGGTTTGACTTCTTTTTTCGAGACAGTGGAAGACGAATACTCCCACTTTTTCTGTAATGTGTGGGTTTTGTGATGTTAACAGGAAAGTAGTTTTCTTTTGGTCTGTGAACATGGAGAAGTTTGGATGGAATTTGGTTGCCTTTTTAAACAGCGCCTTTCTTTCTTGATCGTAGAAGGGGCAACTTGAAATAAAATGTGTTCCGTCTTCCACCGTGTTTGACATGCAGTATTTACAAGTTCTTTCGCACACAGGTAACTTTTTGTACCGCCCTCTCTCTATTTCAAGAGGATGGGCACTAATTCTAATTTTACAAATTGCTGAGCGTAAATTAAAATCATTTAGTTCTAAATATTTTTCCATGGAATATGATGTTTTGTATGCCTTATAAAAGCTTAGCTTGCCTATATCCATACTCAAATTAGGACAAATAGTTTGGGTGTACATATCGGTAATTCTGGACCTTATCATAGTACAAACTGACTTAATGTCACTGGATGAATTGCAAGAATACAACAGACAGGAGTTTCCACTAAAATCTAATATTTCTTTCACACGTTGTAATAAGGTTCGATTTCTTCTACGGCTATTTGTTATAGAATTATATTGAAACAAAAGGGCATCAACTTGTGTAATGGGTGTCTATCGGAGTCCATCTGTAGCAAGCGCAGCCAATAATGGGTCAAACGAACTACATATATCTAAGTCTAAAGAAAATCGGCCCAATTCTGCTCTAGATACTACATTACTACTATATCTGAAAACCCCAAGTATATTTTTACAGAAGCGGTGTTGTGAAATTTCGATTGGAGAGCTGTCATTTGTAGACTCGGTGCCCCAAATTTCACATCCATATAAAAGAATTGGCTTAATACAAGAGTCAAATATTCTAAGTAAACTTTTTGGAGAAACAGATGAACGAATGAGGGGTTTAAGACTGTACATAGCTTTACGTGCTTTGCGTGAAAGTTGTTTCTTTGCAAGAGAGAAGCTGCCTGATCATGTGATATTCAGGCCCAAGTAGCAGAAGAAGTGGACTATATCCACTGGGTTTTTCCCATACGAGAATGTTTGTTTTGGAAATGACTGGCCAGATTTGTTGAAGATAATTATAGCTTTCGTTTTTTTAGATTAACTTGAAGTTCAAAAAGTCAAGCACGAGGATGATCCTCCTAACGTTAGTCTGAGCTTTTCAGATTTTGTTTATTTTTTTTTCTTCATCTTTTCAACACAAGTTATGGCAAGCGTGCACATTGTCCACCCGAGAGGACGTCACTCGCATCAAGCCCTGCTAAAAGAACCCATCACACTTATCGAGAAGAGTATGGCCGAACTGAGCAAAAAGTATTGTTTATGGTTGTTTTCATATTTGTGTTTGTATTTATGGTTATGTTGATAATTTTTTTGTTTTTGCTTATAGATCCAGGCATCCCGTTGTCCGACAGTAAACCTGTCGTAGTAATGTAAGACGACAAACTGACATGTGATGACTTGTGTCATACGGGTAAACTCAATTTCTCAAAGAGTTTTTAATCAAAATGTTGACCCAAATTTTCTACAAGAAAGACTAGACTAATTCTGTTTTAGTTCTGTAATCGAGTCAGTGCTACAATGTACTGAAGACTGTCCCGTACCACTAACTCAGTTATCAGAGGTGGTGATTGGGAGCAGGACTTTTGGCGAAGATGTTGCGCTTGCAAAAATTCCTGACTTTTTCAAAAGTAGCATTGACTCTCATGCTAAATATAGGTACGCCTTACGATTAACGTAACGTCTGGAGTCAATCACCAGAACTTTAATGGTGTAACGATGTATAGATCGATATAAGCTTTAATGTGATAGGTAAACTCGCAAGTAGTAACTATAAGTACAAGAATGAGTACTGTATGTGAGAAGACGACGATGTGTCAGTTTCGTTATCATCCTCAGGTGTCAGCGTATCGCAGTGTCCTGACCAGAGCATCGCCTTTAACCACGCCTGTTACGAGTTCTCCACCGAGGAGTTGGGATATGATGACGCCAAACAGTACTGTGAGGATCGGAACGGCACGCTGGCCATGCCCAAGACGGCAGCTGTGGACGCGTACATCGTGGGAATCCTTCAGTACACGGGCTATGAATCTGGGTACTGGATAGGTAAGAATGGAATGCAAGCTTTTTAAAAGTGCTAGAGATTTGTAGTACGAGGTAGAAGTCAAGCTGTTCCGGCGGATTTATTTCAGGGCATTGTATTTCTATGTGAATCGGTACGCTAGTAGACACAATATCTTTTTCCATTGCAAATACACAAAATGAAAACATTCTACAGTCTATCTCCAAAACAAGACCTTCGTCGTGTGGAAAGTAAGGCTCAGCCGTATTCTGTACATATAGCCGGCATAACAGCCCTTTGCCAAAACACACCAACTTCGCAGGCACGCGGCGCTATCACACCAAGCGACCTGTCACATCTAACCTTTGGACATCTGACTGTAAGCGTTGCTTAAACCTATCTTGTGAGGATGATTCTACTGTACATGATGGCAACGAGTCCAATTCTACGATAGTTCTAGAAAAGTACGGATTTTTCAACATATTAATCCTTGGTTGATAACTTAATAAGTACTTGAAGGCATGACATTTTTTCCTCGTCTGAGCTGGTCGTACGATGTCGTTTCCTTACACAGGAGTAGAGGAGGTCTTGAACGGGGACCCGATATGGAGTGACGGCACACCGGTCGGGAGCTGCCCGTACGACGCCTTTGCTGAAGGAGAACCCGCCTTTCCCGGGGTTTTCTTCCGCGTGCCGAGGCAATGCGTCATGATACAGACTGTGGACGATTTTCTTTGGGGCACGGATACTTGCTGGGATGTGAAGCGCTTCGTCTGCCAATTTGGTGAGTAAGCTTACCCCTTTAATCTCACTATTTTTGTACTTTATTTACTGGCAAGTGTTACAGTACACGACACAGACTCTCAAGCAGCATAGCTGATGGTCGAGAGCCTACATTTACAGGGACAAACACAAATATGTGAATAGGTTCAATAGAAATTACACTTAACTCAGTTCGTTCGTTGGTTGGTTCAGACGTACCCTTAAATGCCTAGTGGTACAAAGGGTAGCAAGTTCCCTAGCTGTTTCCGTGCTTAGTAAGGTATATTTCTACAGGGAGGGGTGGTTATCCATCTCCCTTAAACGTGCTCGAAGCACCTCCACGAACACGCGTATGGGAACCCCACTTTGAGTTCCTTCTGAAAGATGGGTGCAGCCCCAACCGATATGTCCTGAACCCAGACTTGAACCGAAGTCTCCCAGTTAGTAACTAATTGGAAACAGGAGACGCACTGTGAGGCTGCTGCTGTTGAACCACAGGGACGTCCCCACTTAACAATTAGTCATTCATCATTTCTAAATCTGTGAAAGAAAAAGTTTAATCGGATATCATTTTTACCACAGGATCCGGAGACCAAGATGACTGTTCCGGTAAGCTATCTATGACACTTTTAAATAGTATATATAAGGATCGATCTTTTGGACTCAATTGGCATTGTCTTGATAAAAGTAGTACCTTGACTAATATCAATGTCGGCCCACAAAATTATTCTGTTAATCTGTAATTATCATCAAATATATATTATCATCATATATATGGCAGACTTAGCTTCTTCGGAGTTCAAAGACGTTGTGGTCAGAATACTAGTAAAGTCATGTGGGTCTTTATATATATGTATACTTGCGCCGATGGGTACTTTTGGATATATATTTGATATTTCTGTCCAACTATTATAGATAAAGCAATTCAAGTTGATGTCATCGATTCTTTGGACACTGGTACATGTATGCTGTTTGGAGAAAAAGTACCATATTTTATTTGATAGCTAGCCTGCAATCAATTAGCTCTGACCCTGTGCTTTGTTTTTTTTAAACTTTAGGAGAAAGAGCCGACTTTACAAGAGGTGAGTGTGATTTTGTTTCGTTCATTCAAATCTTTACAAGCACGCAGAAGATAAAAAGTCATTACAATATAAAATAGAATACAATGCATAATAATGCAGTATAAATTATCATAGGGACCAATAAAAACCATGCAGATGGGTCGGTAGTATTTTTCATCGTGTATTGAGTCAGATATTAATGAGAATGAGTGCGAATGGAGCACTTAGAAATACTTGTAAATTAACAGCCTTCCGCTTTGATCATCAGATATGAACGCAACTCTATCGAAATCTTGAAATCGTTTGCATCTGTCTGAGATATAAAATCTGTGTTGTTCGATGTTGATGACTCGTAATTGTTACTGTTGTTGCTGTTGTTTCGTGCCAGATCCCGCCCGAATCAGACCAGACGGCCGCTGCGGGCCAGACTTTCCCGTTGAAGAAGGAGTTCCCGGAGAGTGTGACGCCACAGGACGGACGCCATGTTGTTCTGCTGACGGACTGTGTGGCAATTCCGAGCTCCACTGTGACTGTCCGGGATGTATCGACTACAGCCTGCTCATAGGTAAACACATGTTTCTCGGATGATTTTTCTGAACATGCACGCATTGTTAAGCCTGCTCCAGAAGGAATAGGTAATTTTTCCAAATTATTTTGGTGTGCCGAAGGTATTGTTTTCTCAATGAAAAAAGGGCTATTTTTTCAATTTTGATCTCAGGCTTTTTGTACCTTGTCCTGAAATTCTATCTAGAATTCCCATAATTTGATTTGGAGAAAGCCAGACGTAAGGCCTCTCATATGTAGTTGCACTGTGAAAAGATAATGCTTTCACTTGTTTCAAATAAGGATGTTTCACTGTGTCGTTTGGGGAAGGGAGGGCAACATTGGTGTACATGTACAAATGAATGTGATAGTTAGGGCTAAGGATGCGATGGAATTGAACAAAAAGTCAGTGCGAAATTTCCGTGCTCCAGTTCCCGACTGTCCTCCCGGGTACCACAAGTTGAGGGACACGTGCTACGGGGCAAGACAGGCCTTGAACAATTACACAGAGGCAGAGAGAGCATGCGCAGAAGATGGGGGAACCCTAGCCATGCCTAAATACCTGAAGACCGACTTCTTTCTCATAGGACTCATGATAAGGTACGTTACAATACAAGCCCTACAATTGCAATGATGGATACAGCCATATCATTTCAATCATGGTAGATATATTCAGTATTAGGACTCAAAAATTCAGTAGGTTGACTATATCAGTCCATAAAACATGTCAATATGTTGCTACATGTACCTGCATTTTTGTCATTTTTGTTTCTGTGACGTCACGGGGAAGTTTTCGCAGATAAACAAAAACACTGCACTGTAAACGGTTGACTGCCATTTTAAAAGTTCAAGGTTAATGACATGTCGTTTTATTGCATGATTTGCAGCACAATATAATATAATAGCTTCTATTTCTGACCATAATGACGTAACATGTACGTGAAAGGCTGGGCTGACTGCAGGTCTGAATAGCAAACCGGATGCCTTGTATCCATAGATGAAAGTTAATTTCGAAATGCACAAAACTACTTAATGATTAATCTTAAACAACACTGATGGTCTTGTATCAAGTCAACTTCGTGGCACCCTCAGTATGACAGATAAGCTTCTATCCAAGCAGAGGAGTGGTTCCGGCTGGTTTTTGACGTGTTTTTAGGCGTTTTTGTCGGGCTTTCTAATTTGTCGTGTTTTTTTTCTCTATAAACCACACAAAGAGAAAAAAACAAAACATGACAAAGTAGAAAGCCCAACAAAAACGCCTAAAAACACGTCACAGACCAGCCGGAACCACTCCTCTGCTTGGAGAGTAAGATAAGCAACATTTCGCATTGCCCTACTCAGGGCGGCGCCAGAGGCCAGCTTTTGGATCGGAGTAGACGACAGGCGCTGGGAGTACAACCACGTGTTCGCCGACGGCACCAAGTTGGACGACTGTGCCTTCTTAAAGTAATTCATCAATTATTGAGTTTAAGTACAGAGTGTTTAACAGTAGTCCACATAATATGTACTATAGTTATATATACCTCTATCAAGTATCTGTAACTATGGTGCAACTGTACGAGTAGCCCAGGAAAACGACCAACGTTTTTGTCTCTGTCAGTCTGTTTGTATGTTAACTTGTTTAAATTGTTGGTTTTCTAATTTAGGGCCATGATTTTGCTTTTTTTAACATGTGTTCATTGGATGTTAGGGGTCATTGATTTTCACTGTTCTATCTGAAAACATGGTCAGCTCGGTCTGGCTACATGTCTTTTTTTATACTTTTAAATTGGTCTGCCTATCTCTTTACCTACAGTACACGCCGCATGGAAGGAATTGAAACATATTCATATATCATACAGTGTCTTGTTTCTGTTATTCAGGTGGTCTGTTGTAGCTCCAAGGGACAGGGGCCACGTCTTTAACTGTATCATGTACCTACAAAGTTCTGGATACTTTTGGCATGACATGCCCTGCTACGCGAGAGCGAGCTACGTGTGTCAGATCGGTGAGCATTTTTGATAAAATTCTTATCATATTATAGGGAACACAACACGAGTTTGGAAGATACATAGAAGTCTTTCACAACTGTATAGTAAAAGGAACAAACCTAACTTTGAACTTTTGAAATACCACCTTGTCAACGTACAGCTAGACTGTGTTCACATTTGTGTATTTTACTTGTTGTGACACCAGTCTATCGAGTTCATCTTTAAATTGATATCTGGGAGCCTCATGAAAATCAAATGTCCTAGGTGTCTTTTTATCTATCTATCTTTAGTTACTTATCTATATCTATTTATTTATTTGTTTCTATTTGTTTGTTTAATTTTTCTATTTATGTTCTGATGACATATCTACAGCAGGTTTCCAATGTTGCCTCTGTACCCTTTTCGTTATATTAGGGCCAGGAATCACCAAAGACTGTGAGTCTGGTAAGTATACGTACTTCATTTGACAACTTAGTATTATAACAAGTGTAGGCTGGGATGGTTGAAGAGGCGAGGGAGATCTGACTACTTTGAACCATGCTTATTAAGCCTGGTGGAAGATTACTGGACAAGAGAACTATATTCAGACCACCAGAGAAACTTTAGATATTGCACAAACATTTTGCAGTCAAATTCGTCATAGGCCGTCGTACAGTTTTGGTGTCGTGCAATACTCGAGAGGGCTGTGACAAAACCAACCACAGACAAGCTAGAATCTAAGACAGCCTTTTCCATAACAAGACACAGAGTTCTACGAATTTCACGTGCACGACTCTCCCAAGAATGCCATCGGTTTGTCCTCGCACGACTATTATCGTACGGCGCATGTGACCGGGCCCTACGACGTACAGATAGAGCACGATTTCTACCCTTTTTGCATTTCTAAACTTTCTATTTTTCTCCGTGATTAGAGATTGCCACCACACTCACAAGCCGCATCACAACTACAGATGCGCCATCTTGGACAACCCGATCACCTGTTGTAGGGACAACCCGACCACCTGTTGTAGGGACAACCCGACCACCTGTTGTAGGGACAACCCGACCACCTATTGTAGGGACAACCCGAGGTCAAGGTGCAAGTACAGCACCCGTCTGGACCTGGCCTCGTCACGGCAGCACCCCGCCACCACCGCCGCCGCCTGCCAGGAACACTTTCATCCCGTTCATGCCAGGACAAAATGGCGAGGCAGCCGCACAAGAACAAAATGCCGTGGAAGTCGAAGCTGCAGTGGGAGGGTCGGTTGGGGCAGTAGCTGCGGTAGGGGTGGGGGTCGGCGTAGGAGTCCTAGCTTACAAGAAGTTATTGCTTACCAAGGTTGTTCCACTAGGGACAGCGTAGAGCTACTGATAGTCACAATGTTATTAGTTGAAGAATTTCTACGGCGTAACTTTCTGGACGTTTACCGGATTTTCCAGGTGTTTTGTTCACTCGGCAACAAATACTCTGTAAATTAATGACTGACCTACCTCAAATATCAGATAGACTCAGATGACATATTGTATAATCTAAATAACCTACGTAATGTGGACCTACGTTTTGGCTTTGTTAACGATTTTATATATAACTTAGTCTCGTGCTTTTTCCCCCATAATTATGCGCTTCAGTTTTGTGCTGGTTTTTGTTACTTTTGTTACTTCTATGTATTTTAGTCTTGCGTTTTGTGTACGCCTCCATGTGTGTTTTGACGTGCTTTGTGAAAGTTTGTATTGAATTTGAATATTTTTCCCAGGGCTAACCCTTTGTAATAACCTTTGGCTGGTTGGGTAGCCCTGGCCGTACTTTTTACAGCCAAATAAATAAATCAAATCAAATCAACTATCTTCGTTTGCGACATTTCACATGCGGGTGGTGGACTGTCTGACCTCTTTTTACAGATTTCTGGTCGTTACACATGACAGAGAGACAAAGGAAGCTGTCAAGTACCTCGCATATTTCTGACATGAGCCTGTGACGCCATTCCTGCAGACTCGCTACAAGATAAAAACGTGTTGAAATATGTTGACTGTGAGGATTAAGGAGGGTTATGGTAAAACATTAAGATTAACTGTTAGATTTATCTATCAAGAGACTTCTGCAAAGCGTTAAGAAGTATGACTTTTCTGGTCCACCTGTGACGTGAAACTACACAGATTGTTTTCATAAAGTTAGCTTTCAATGAATATAGAGGATTGGACAATAAAATGAACACGGCGGTCAAAGATATTTTCTTTATTTAGATGTGTGTGTGTGTGTGTGTGTGTGTGTGTGTGTGTGTGTGTGCGCGTGTGTGTGTGTGTGTGTGTGTGTGTGTGTGTGTGTGTGAAAGAGAGAACTTCTGGGAATAAAAAGTTTTCCTAATACACCAAACGAGTTCAAGTGTAAAATGATTAATTTGGCGACTGTAGACAAAAAATGCACATTTTTGGCTCCTGTGCCCTCGTATTTAAACCAAATTACCTAAAATTTGGCATGGAAATGCCTGCAATATATACCCACGGGGATTTATTAGCAAGCTTAGCATACACCAATTCAGAATGATTTATCTTATATTTTTTGGCCATTTTAGACCCAAAATGTGTATTCTGGAATAGTGCCCTTGGTAAAACTTCCGTCTTTTGAAGTTATTTCAGTTTCAGCTGAGACTATGGTGGTTTCAAATAAAAACATTAATTCAGTCAAGATAATATCATCCACAATATAGCCTTGTATATACCTTTCGTCTCTGTGTTGTGTCTATCATTATGCGTTATTTATATAACAACAGTTGTTAACCCATTTCTCTACTGCAAAATCGTGCTCAATCGTGCGAGCGTACCTTAACTTAGCCTCTCTTCATGACCGCTATTTTCGACATGGCGACACCTATTGATAAACTCGTGAACTGACTTTCAAACTTCAAACTGGGTTTGTTGCTAAACATGTAGCTATCTCTATGCAAATATACAAGAGGGTCCGCGTCGGTGTTTTTCAAGAGTTTTTTGGCCTTTTAGTCCTTTTTTCTTGTGGTCTCCGTTTTCCTCTCTTCCACTCCCCTACGATAAAGCCATAAAAGAAGTACACTACCAAAACAAGATGTACTAAGTGCCGCAAAAACACGACGTAAAACGCTGAGACCGTATCGTACATCTGTTTTGAGATGACGAGCAGGGTGTTCTATCTGGGTGTCCATATCCCAACATCGTGGTGGGGCATTAGCGAAACCCGTGACCCCCTCTTCTACCACCCGCCCATGTGTTGTTGTTCGCACGGCGTCTCATCATGATGTAAAGGTAGGCAGTTGTTTTTTCTTGTGGTCGGAGATTGTCGAATTGTAAGAATGCGCAAAGCATTAGGAAAACTTGGAAACTTTTAAGAAATAATCAGTAAGATCTTTGTATTTCCCAAAACATGCAGTGACGGTCTTCACATCTACGTAAACTTTATCAACAAAGCCATGGCAACAACGCTTAACTTAAAGAAATAGGACGATGACCTGTAATCAGGTTCACTATTTCATATCACGTTGTCTTTTCGAGACGAAATCTCATTACCTGATCTCAAACGACGGTCTAACATAATCAGAGCAGCTGAAAGGCAGACTAGGAAACATAGTTAGTAATATAAGAACGTCTTCTTCCTGATGTTTTGTTCGTCTGAGCAGGTCAGCAAACCCCATCATTAACGTCCTAACGTAATTTTGCCAGACTGCAAAACACGGTGGGCGTTAAGAGAAGTCGTTAAATCCTTGTTTTTGAGTCTAGGAAGCAAGACGCAAAGGAAAATGGCACCCGGTGTACCGTCACGGCGTTTCACACGTCTGTGCTGGTTGTTAGTTCTCTCCGGATTGCTAGGTGGGTATGCAATGTAGAAAAATGGTTTCGAAAAGGGTCGTACAATTGAAAAAAAATGAATAGCATGAAGTAAAGAGTTTTGTAGGGAGCTTTGATGACATAACAAATGTTGCTATGCTGTTACGCGAAACAAACTATTCAGTACTTGTCTATCTGACGTTTTTGCTAATCAAACAAAAGTAAACAAATACGGACAAAGTGGTTCAACAAACTGTCAGATTTCTGATTTAACATATGTTTTTTTTTTAGGGACGACCATCGGCCAGGAATCCTCTGGATCGGGACCTTGCCCAGAGGGATACGTCCTGTTCGAAAACATCTGCTACAGGGCCTACAAGGAATTCAAGACGTTCAGCCAAGCCTTGCAGCGCTGTGAAGACGAAGGGGGGACACTTGCCATGCCCAAGCACCAATCCGTGGACGCGTTCTTCACCGGCCTCATCATCAATCTGTCCCCCATGACCGATGCCTGGATTGGTAAGCGTCAATGTGTTTGTTTGTTTGTTCTTTATCTTCTTTGGCACCCATGCTACACCCAAGTAGAATTTCGTAGGGAACTGTTTTTGTTTAAATAATCATTTTGCCTTTTATTGACAGACAATGTGTCACTGCACTCACACGTTTTTGTAACTTATTTTAACAGTGTAACATACAGAGTATAGTTATCTTGATAAGGTTAAAGGTAGTCCCATAGGCTTTATGAGGCCGTCTGCGCTTTTTACATCCCCAACGTAAGTCAGGGACCCATTTTACACCTGGGTGGAGTGAGAAAAGCCGTGTTACTAAGTGCTTTTAATCTTTATAAGGTTAAAGGTAGTCCCATAGGCTTTATGAGGCCGTCTGCGCTTTTTACATCCCCAACTTAAGTCAGGGACCCATTTTACACCTGGGTGGAGTGCTTTTTCCAAGGACACAAGGTCGGTGGCGTCAGGGGATTCAAACCCGGTACCACTGGGTTCTGGGCCAAACACCCTGCCATTACGCCACACGACCCCACAAAAGTTTTGTTGGGGATAATGGCCGAGGAACGGTAGCGGGACTGTACGGGCCATACGGACTGCTTCCGACGTGCAATCCCCCCTCCTCTCCCCAAACTGTCGAACGTATCTGATTATTTTCTTTGCAATATCTTACAGGATTGAGGAACGAAGGCGGGACGTGGACGTGGTTGGACGGTAGCACTGTCAGCGAGTGCGGGTTCTCGGACTGGGACGAGTCGAACACTGACCACACCGTGGGACACTGCGGCTTCATCAAGTTCACCTCGTGGTACAAATGGGTCGACGATCCCTGTGACGGGACGCTGAGGTCGGGGTTTATTTGCCAGATAGGTAAGCCCCCATTTCCCCTTGACGACGATCGCGTTGCGACCTCGCCTAAGTTGGATTTGTGTAACCTTTGAGATGTAAAAGTATGACTGAAAAGACAACAAAACACACAAAAAGTCTCGTTTTTATCTATGGAATATGTTGAGTTCTTTGTCAAATGTTAGGTCACAGCAAGGTCGCAGTGGGGTTTCCGCCCTAGTAGAAAGGGGGTATTTCTTTATAGAGAATGAAAATATCTACAACTGGAAAAGATACGAAGATTACTCCCGGTCCCGGACGTTTCGAGCGACATCCACCACTTTTTGTCAGCATCACCTGAATGAACTGACAAAACGAGTTACATGCATGAGACGCAACTGGAAAAACGTTTGAACATGATGATATTGAAATCAATAGCTTGCAATCGCCGTGTGTTAATCATGTTAAGATAGTTGCTATGGTAAAATAACACCATAGGAACTGATACTGCCCATTGGGCGTTAGCAAGGCGGGGTCCCATATACAGGACACGGAGTTCTACACAAAGTTTAATCTTGTGGAGTCGAGGTTTTGTCAAATTCTTGTTCCTTATGGAAAATTGTGCTTATAGCTAATTCAAACATCACGCAATTGCACTACATGTATATAAGGACACCGGATATCAAAGGGACATCAACATATTTAAAATACATGTTGCGTACCCCTCTTCAAATATCTCTCTTTCTTTTCTGTTGGGCTTGATTATTGTGTGGATCGACGTGAGGAAAATCAGTCCCAGTCCTAGTCAACAGTATTACCAGTGATATTGATTACTTGCCATGACTTTTATCTAGATCTTTTCTCATTACGCCAGTTTACACGGTATTACATTTGTCGTACTTTTTTTTCTTTTTCAGGGGAGGGGGACTCGAATTGTGAAACAAGTAAGTAGATATGGTATAATTTCGCTCACGTTTAGAAGACTCTATTTGAGAGAGAGTTTTGATTATCTTTTATATGCACACATTTGCCAACGGTTTTGATACCTTTGATACTAAAAGTCGCAAAGTTAGCCTCTCATTTGTATCACGCCTTTTTTCTTCGAAAAATGATATCATCTGGCTACTTCTTCATTTGGATGACTACCGTCACATCACACTCGCACAGCATTACGACTACTTTTTATTCCGTAGTTTTCATCTAAATGTATGTATATTTCTGTGTCTGTTGATGTCGGCCGTGTGTCTGGTACAAATACTGGTTCATCGATGGTGTCCTCCTCTCGCATTCTTAAAAATATATAAGTATTATACTTCACTTGAAAGTTCATTTGTGTTGGTAGAAGCAAGGACATTATATAGGTAGAGGTAATTCTGAATCAAAATTGAACTGCACAATTGCAAACACAGAAATCGGACTTACCCAAATTTTCGACTGATCAGCGCTAGTCTTTGTCAAGGAATGAGCAATCCATGTCACTACTTCTGTCGAAAATTTTTGTGTTTGCAATTGCAGTTCAACTTTGATCCAGAAGAAGTATCATATCTGTATTTTACTAATTTGTAATCTTTATTTCCATATCTACAGTTGATAGCTGTACCGACCATCCACAGGGAGTTTCAAGCGGAGACACCTGTTATTATGTCAAAGACGGAACGTACAAGACGTACGAAGGTGCCGTGGATGAATGTTATGCCGATGATGCTTCGCTGGCGATGCCGAAGAACGCGGGGATTTCCTTCCTTTTAATGGGCATCATCATAAAGTACGGTAGTGTTTTCCCCGCCGAGTTTAAGGCTCTTGTTTTGTCGTTCGTGTGTGTGTGTGCGTATGTATATGTATGAGTCTCATGATTAGCGTGTATGGCCCAGAGCCCATATATCCTGAATTCGGTTGGGGAGGAAAAAGGCGGTGGAAGGAGAGGATCGGACTTTCCAATACCGTGCATGCCTTAGACACAGTAGATAACAACCCACGCCCGTACGGCCTCAAAAAGGCGATAGGACTACCTTTACCTGTATGTGTGCGTACTTGATTGAAATGATGAGCGCACGTTTTGATAGTGGTTACGTCTTCGTGCATGGAAATGTGGTTGGTGAATTGTCGATATCCCTAGCAGCTATTTACAAACTGCTATTTTGTTGTTTCCAATCTGTTTATAAATTATACAATCTTTATTGACACAGCAAAAGTACAGCGACTTTCGTAAGGTCTTCTATAACTATACATGCAAACAAACAATTGAATACAGAATAATTAACATATACGTACAAGTATATGGATGATTCAACATGTAGAGTTTAACGTATCACTAATACTACTAGTTCTAAGGTCAAAACATTCTTTGATAATAAAGAAACGTTTGTTTCCATTTCTAAAACACTACCTATTAGGACCAGCCCCTCCCGGTCGACCGACCACTGGGTAGGCATTGACGACCTATTCGTGGAAGGACAGGGCGCTTTTCCCGACGGTCTTCTGCTCGAAAGTTGTTCCTTCACCAAGTAAGTCTGATTTTACATTGCAGCAAGGGCGGACAGGTGTGTTTTTACTTTTCAGTTGCGACGTGGGATACAAATCAATGTGGGTGATGTGTCCTGTTTCACCCCATTCCCAATTCGTTGAGAGCAACCATGCTCAAGTCGGGCTCAAGTCGCATTTACTTGAATGTATGTAAATCATGGAGTCGACTCCGAGTCTTCTCCCGGTAAGTTATGCAATGCTCAAGTCAGAGGTAATACGAAAATCAGTGAAGAAATTTGGTGCATATTTAGACATTTTTTGTTACTCTTTATTCCATAATTTTTCAGTATCAATTGATTGATGATAAATAATAAATTATTCTACTTTTTATACAGCTGGATGAGCGGCAATTCCGGCAACGAAATCGACAAAAACTGTGTAGTCCTGAAGTCATCCGCATGGATGGATTGGAGCTACATCGACTGCGGGCGTCCGACACTGTACATCTGTCAGCTAGGTCAGTTCTAATTTCTCAGATTTCTCTTCTGCTACGGAGCGCTACTTCACCTAAATTCGGGAATTTTCCGACAAGTGTTTATTGAAACCTAATCTAATAAAATGATAAACCATCCTTTTTCCCATGTGCACGTCAATATCTTAGATTACATTTGTCACTGATGCTATACATACTATATTTCTTCTCTGGTCCTGTTGAAAAAAAAAAAAATATTGCAATTTTAGGACCGGCCGTGGCGTTAAGACCAGCGGTATTTTTGTGGATGCGTAACCGTCTTTAAAAATCCCGGATATATGTGAAATCACGGATTTAGGTGAAGTAACTATAATGTTAACTACTAGTAGGTAAATGTGATTGTTGTGGATAGGTTAGTGTGTTTGTGTGTGTGGTTTGGTGTGAGGAAAGTGACCGGTACTGGGAAGGTGATCAGTGGAAGAATGGATGGATGGGCAGATGGATACTAGATAGAGCAATGCTTTCTACATGAAATTCATAGATGCGTATAACAAGGTATTACACACGGGAGTTGGTGGGTATCTATGAGCTATTCTCCAAGCAGAGGCTTCGATCGAGAGGGGGGAGGTTTGTCCGGGATTTCTAACGTCCCTCTTCTCTCCCGGACAAAACTACCCCTCTCGATCGAAGCCTCTGCTTGGAGAATATCAATGAGCTAGTCAATACCAATAGTCCAAAACATGACCTAGTGTTGTTATATGGAAATGTGCTTCAACTTGCAATGCTTGACAATGTTGTACTTTTACTCAGGTCCTGGGGACAACGACGGCTGCATATTACGTACGTTTGGCCTCTTGCTTGTCTGGAAATTTGTAAATATCGTTTTTTTTTTTTTACGCTTAATAAGTTTTTTTTTTGCAGACAGATGATATTCTTTAAAAAAAGCCCATTATGTCCAAGTTGTTTTGGGGCTCAGTTCAGTAAAGTGACGTAATGTTAGTATCAAAATGAATGTTGTTCTCCAAAGTGTTTAGACTTAGACTTGAATCCCTCGGAAATCAAAGGAGGACTTTCCTTGATTTCTCCTCCTTTGATTTCTCTGTCTCTAACAGCCACCACGATACCCCCCACGACGACGGCGCCACCTACAACCACTGTCACGACCACCGTGGCTGACCCTACTACCCCCGCGCCAGTCACCACTCCCCCTCCCGAGACAACAGTCGGGTCTACCGCCGCCACCGTTCCGCAGGCCACCCAGGAGGACCAGACCACGACTCTACCGGAGGAGGGACAGCAGGGGAAGCAGGAGGCGGGCGTGGACCAGGGGGCCTTGGCCGGAGGTGTGGCCGCCGGTGTTGTGGTCGCAGGCGTCGGTGTTAGCGTCGGAGTCGCCGCCTACAAGTTCAAGTGGCTCGCAAAGGTGTCACCTAAATGACACTAGTTTTGGCACATGGTGTGAAGCTTTGCATTTCCACTGCGAGTAGAAAATCTATTTATTAGGTACTGCGGGCGATTTACCCTCCTTCGTTGACCTGCTAGCTGCGGTCGGCGTTTATTTTGTTTATCTTTAAAGGAAGCGATGCCATAGGCCAGGTTCTGTAATGCCGGAGGATATCGTTTCCGGCTCCCAAGAACTTTAAGGCGTGTGAAAACGATCTCTCCCGGTATTACAGAAGCTGGTCTATGCTGAAAATTCGCAAATCATCTCTCCTCCCAAAATGAACTACGACCGAACCTACATTTGTACATGTAGAAGGTCTGCAAAGGAGTCTACACTACAGGCGATACACACAGGTGTACGTGAACTGCGTGCTGATTTCATCCTGCCATCACGGTACTTAATAGCTGCGACGTGTCTTTGTGTTCATCGGTTTGAAAGTCTGCTACCTTAATGTGTTTTGACTGTTGCCTCAAAGACATTGTAATCAGTGAGTCCCTTACATTGTATGAAGGAGAGGACATGTCAAACGAGGGTGTATAGAGTTCTGACATTTGATTGAAGCCGTTTGTGTGTTCTAAAATCTAAGCTAGCCTTTGTCTACGCTGCATACATTAAACATAAGAAGATATCGTTTTATGTAGAAATGTTTAATACTGAAATGTGAATAGATGTGAATAGGTGTGAATAAATTTTGCAACTGTATGCTTTAAAGGGTATCCCTACGTGTACTAGATTTATGAAGACTGCACAAAATAAAGTTGTTGTTTTTTTCAATTTCAATCTATCAGTGTCCAGGCACCTATATAACATTGGTAACGATTTTGATACAGCCAGTTGATTAATATCTCTTTACATCTCACGTATAGCAAAAAACGATAGTCGTCCATTTGTAGAACCGATATGTAGAATGATGCTTACGTCACTTGAAACGTTTAGATCTACCAACATGAACTAAGCTTGTAACTTTCAACGTGAAGAAAATAAAGTAATGTACGTGAAAAAGCGTAAGACCCTGTCATACAAAGCACCGACCATGTCCTCCCGACCTTTTCCAGACCATGGTTGGGAGTTAGTCGTAGGTAAGGTCATTTGTGGTTGGGAGTTGGTCGGCTGGTGTTCTTAATTCGCGGTTGGCTGGCGTTCGGCTGCGCCAGCCGAATCTTCGGCTGTGGACGGGAGGTCTGGAATGAGTTGGCTGGTGGTTGGGAGTAAGTCAGTAGTGGTCAGGGTGTGTTTGGGAGTCAAATTTGACACTTAATCTAAAACTGGTAAGACTTCTCCCGATCTGCCGCCATCCTGGGTTGACTAGTGGTCGGGAGCCATATTCAGCTATGTGCAACTGGGGTTTTAGATGCGATCAGACGAGCGAACTGGAGCTAGGACCGGATGCATGGATTCCAGGCTACTCCCAAACCAGCGCCTTGGTTTGGGAGTGGTTACGTTGGAATCCGCGGGGAGTAAATTAAACACGTGAGAATGTCCAGAATGTGTGACAGGGTCACCATTAAGGGCCATTCTCTTATCAATATTGAGGTTGCTGCCTTCACTTATTCGCTTGTTACGAATTCTCTCACGACGAATTTTGAGCGACTTCATATAGAAAGGAAGTACAGTATAACAACGTTTGAGGTTAGTCACCCTCCCCCATTCTGTTTCCTCGGGAACTGAATCAAGCTGGTCTCTACCTCTTAATCATTGTAACAGGGTGTTGGCAATTCAGTTAGACCACACACTTATCGTGGCTCCATTGTTGTAATTTCTCTCTAACAGAATTACATTTTCATCAGGCTAGTTAAAAAGCTGTAATATAAGAATCACTATGACGTCTCGAGTGAAAGCTTATCTCCCAATGTAAACAGTGAATAAATAAAAACACCGGAACATGGCGGTTTGCCAACCCATGATCTCTGCTTTATGCCTGACCCAACATGTAGAAGTAACGTTACAAGTTTATGTTAAACTTAAATGCACAAATTATGAAGCTCTTTTACAACTTTCTCACTCGCGTAAATACGTTTTTACCATTTTGATATTATATTTACTTGACTGTTTTACCGGTTACCCATAGTACATATTTTCATTTTGTTTTGTTCATTGTTTATTGCTCGGCCGCACTTGATATTGACCATGGCATACTTTTTCACCATTCTGATAGACTCATTTAATTTTGGCCGTTCTATCGCTGAGCCACAGTACATTCCAATTCTATTTCTTTTTTGCTTCCTTGTCGGCCGCATTTTATATTTTGACCACAATATATAATCCCAATGTATTCTTTCGAAGTGAAGTCGCAAACAAAAGAATTTGTCAACAACGAAGGCGTCGTTCCATTTGCTTTTTTCGATGACCGTTTCCTTACGATCCTTCCATTTCATTTTGTTGTTCGTAGCGCAGAAACGGGAAACTTTGTCGTTGACGCGTTCAAAATGTTTCACCTCGTCTGAAAAGTCAGCGCCTTCTTGCTCGATTTGCTTGAGAAACAGTTCCTTGAAATGATTGTAAAGCATGACATCAGCATAGTTGTGCTTCTTGAATTTTTCTTCCATCGTTTGAGTGATGTTTGCTTGAAGTTTATACTTTGACTGCTTCGGTATACGCGCTGTGTTGTAGAGAATGTCGTAGAGCGCCCAGCACATGCGTCGCTTCAGCAGAACTAAGGACGCAGGCAGATATTCCATGATCATTACCATTGTGAAATCGTTATCGATACCCTTGATGAGCTCTTGAACGACAGTGTAGTTTTCATAATCCCTCTGTAAGAGTCCCAAGTCACGCACCATGCAGTTCCTGAAGCAAACGTTCTCTCGATCTATTATGTTCTCGGGTGGCTTGAACAGCGGGTCCCAGAAACTAGGCTTCTTCAGGTAGGTTGTGACGTGAGCGATTCCCTTGGCCGTTTCCTCTTCCATCCCAGGAAACCTGGTTCGAAGTCTGAAGTAGTGGAAAGCAGACTGGAGTCTCTCTATCGGCTTTCTTAAAATGGTAATATACCTGAAAATAGTCGAGAGAAGCACACAGTAAACGCATATGTCAGTCCGCAAAATTCTGTAAGAAGGCAGAACATCATTGTGTCTTCTGACTGCTAGAGCGGATTGCCCTTTACCAAAAAGTCTTTGTCTCACGTTGTCAGATACCTATTTCCTCATCTTCAAATTGTATCTTTACCCCTCCCCCCTACAAACAGCAGATACGTATACTAAGTATACTCATAGAATTATATTAGTTGATGGCTAGTAAGTATCAATCACACACCAGTCCAAATCCATCTGGAAAAAAAGTTTGGAAGTGTAGTTACTAATTCATAAAGTAATATAATTTGTCAAAAGCAATGTACGTCCTCTGTCTATTCTATCATGTCTATGAAAAATAATCTCTTCGCCTTTACATTTTAACTGCACAAGTATCAATCCACATCACTACATGTGTACCTTGTATTTGGAGCCATGAGCTGGTGAAAGCGTGTCTTGTTGTACATGGCGTGGTGAGTGAAGATGTTCCAGCGTTTTCCGCCAGGGGGAGGTTCGTAGTCTTCATCTCTGTACGTGATAACATGGTAACGGAAATCCATTCATTTACATAGAGAAAAACTAATCGTTCAAGAATAATGGTCGAGTTACTTTTTGTAAAGGAAGTCACTTGGATTGGGGTTTAATAGGATTATATTTAGTTGTCAGTACAATTAAAACAATTACTTTGCTTACGGACAAAGGATGACACTTTGTGAAACACATGGATCCCAAGTGTTCAACCCTCCAACCTCTTATCGACTAACGTTTGTTTATGCTTGTATTTGTTTGTATTGCAGCACACGATACCACTTAATTGACATAAACGATAAGATTTTATACCGTGCATCCATGGGTACATATACTTCATCACATACACAATTGTTACCCGCCATAAAACATTAAAATCATATCTTACCGTATGATTCCAAAGTGCCCTATGATGTCGCAGTCCGTTTTCGATGGCAGGGCAACGATCAAGTTGTGCCTATCGCCGAAGTTGAAGAGCATGTGTTCCACCGTAGTGGAGCCGCACTTGTGAACCTTCAGGAATGCCACGTTGAGATGTGGCTCACATGTGGCAGTCGTACTTCTGGATAAGAGGGCGAACAATAGAGATAGTTACCTTCGCCGAGAAGGTTATGCAGAGGGTAGCGTTAATGTGTTTGTGTGTGTGTTTGTAACCAACGGCATAACTCAAGAAGGCTTGGATGGATTGTTTTGATATTTGGTCGGTGGGTAGGTCTTGATGAGACATGGAAATGATTAGATTTTGGGTGCCCTAGCGCCTTGTTACGGTACTGCAGCGGAACTTCCTGTTTTGATATCTCGTGTTCTGGACATGCTATGGTCCTGATTTTTGAGTGGTAGATAGGTCTTTGGACAGAGAGTAAGTGGTATAGGTTTTGGCCCCCTAGCGGCTTTTTTGGAGCTGCAGCAGCAGGTTTTGCTTCAGATTTTGAAAGGGAATAACTCAAGAAGGGCTTGATAGATGGTCCTGATTTTTGGTAAGTAGATAACTTGAATGATGATGTACATGATTAGATACTTATTATGCAAATCAGCATTTAATTTGCATAATTAATAAGGAAAGTTTATACAGCCGCCAAATTCCATGACAGGACTCTCAAACATGTGACATATGTAACTGAGGGAGAGAGAAATATTAATAGGTATCAACTATGCAAATGAGGACTTCATTTGCATAATAAATGAGAAAATACTATATCTCAAGATGGGCTTGATGGATGTTCATGATTTTTGGTATGTAGATAGCTTAGGTGATACTTTGTATGATTGGACGATAATCATGCAACTCAGATTCTAATTTGCATAATTAATGAGACAATTTAAAAAAATGTTGTGTTCCATGATATGACTATTCAAATATGTGACATTTGTAACTGAGGAAGAGAGGAAGGTTGATGGATAGAAAATATGCAATTGTAGGCCTAATTTGCATAATTAATGAGAAACTACTGGTAAACATGGTAAATGATGGCAATTTCATAGATCTGGCATTTGGAAGTTATGTGAATGTGAACATCGTTGAATCAAATTATGCTAATAAGGACCTCATTTGCATAATTGATTACATATGTTTTCATAACCTGTTTAAGCTCATACTTTGGACAACTTCTGTTATTTGAGTGAAGACGATCAACTGGTATGATTTGTAATTGACGAGAAACATTCCTAATATGTCAGCCATATAGGTTAAAATCATTTGGCGAAGGTATGAGGTCGTGGAACTCTAGTTTGAAAATGCTTTAACAGTGTCGCAAAGCGTGTTATTGCTTTTTACATGTATTGCTTTTGTATTCATATGGTGGGCTTTGAACAAAATATCTCAAAATCGGACGTCTCGAAGGTCGTGACAATAAACCCGTAATTGATTAATACTAACACTAGATCAAAAGCAGCAGTAAAAGACCTAAGAAGAGAAACAACTGTTTGTTTGTTTGTTTGTTTGTTTGTTTGCTAGAGTTGGTGTAACTACAGCTTTTGTGAAATTTAATCGGTGTAGAAGGGAGGTGCATGTTCCGAAAACCAAATATCTTTAATTTGAGTGTACTAGATAATTACTGATGTGATGAAAAGTACATAAATGCATCAACATGCGCATTCACTCTATTCACCCTACCTAGTTTTTTTTAAAGAACAGAGCATTCAGCGTCCACAGACTGAAGCTGAAGCCATCCCCTTTGAAAAAAAGACGGTCTTACATGTTTTTCGACGGTTCTGATACATCATCGTTGAGCACATGATCCCCTGTCTTCATTAGTACTTGCTGGGCTTTAGGTGTGACACTCACCGGCACCTGGATGACATGGTAGCTTTTGTTGACATTCAGGTACTGCTCATTTTGCTACTTTATTATCTTTTGGCTTAACTATCTGTGCGTATGTGCTAATGGGTTTGTGTTATATCAAACTTGTGTTGGGCGAAGCCAGCTTATTGGAAAAGGAGTCCCGCCGGGGCAGTTCACGGGCTGTTTTTGGCACTTTCTGGCGTGAACCCTACGTGGCCCCGTGGGACACCCTGCGGCTGCCGGGGTATTTTTGGGCCAGGCCGGGGCCCCGAATCATTTTAACTCGGACTTGAAATCAACGCGGGACCCGGTAACAAAAAGACGCCGTGAGCTAAATCTTGCGAGCACGGGGAGCCCCCCTCCCCCCTGCTACACGGCAGTCCAGACAAATTTGTGGCTTCGGAGCCAGGCCGGGACCACGTATATACACCCCAAACGGGCACCTAAGTAAAAACGGTGCTTTACCACTCACCTTCGCATTCCATGGTGTTCTGTTTAGGTCCGACCTCAGCAGAACAGGATGTATCTTGAGAGAAACATTGGGCTGAATGGAAAAGAATCACAGCGTTGGTAAGAGATGGTCGATCTGATAAAGATAAGGGATAGCAATCTGGTGAAAAGCTGCTTGCTGAACGATAAAGCTTGTGACAAACCTTTATGTTACCAACAGCTACTTACACTGGGTATCGCAACTCACACTGAACCATGGTCATTGTAATAATTATGTTTAGCCATAAGTATGGCTAAACATATTGTTTTCTCTCATGTTTCTTCTTCTTCTTCTTCTCCTGTCAAATCTTCAAATGGATTCATCTCTGTCATTTTTTGACCAAATGACCTGAAATTTGGTACAGAGGTAATGTAGGCAAAAACCAATGTGCGTTCTTTTCCTTGTTTTGATATTGACCTTGAAAGTGATTTTATTGAGGTTTTTAGGCTATTTTTAGCATATCTTGGCCTCCTGTGCCCTGGTATTTCAACCGAATGACCTGAAATTTGCTGTATATGTGGCTTGAACAAATATTTAAAGGACTACATTCCCATTTTCGGCATACATATATTCAAAACGATTTATTTTGGGCTTTCTTGACAATATTTGCCACTTCTGTCACTTTCAATACTACATATGACCTACAGGTCATTGACCCCTAGTGCCTTGCACCTGGCCAAGCTGGAGGTTTGCTTACGAGGAGGAAAGACCGGACATAAACATTTAATGTGATTATCGGGAAAACACCATGTTCCCTTAAACTCAGTGGTTAAATTGCAGTTTAGGAAATTTTATAACAGAAAACAAGTTAAACTAGAAAGGCAACATTTGCGAGCAAATACAGCATGTTTAGCCATACTCCTCGCCATGCAAAAAATGGACTCTCCCAAAATAACAATGGACCATTCTAAAATACTTGCACTAAAAAAATGAATCACCCCAGTCCAAAATTGAGTCTTCCAGTAGCACCTCAACACAATATGGACCAGTCCACAACCATATCCACTAATTGATTAACAAATACACTTCTGCTAAAAAATGGACTTTTTCATAATCATTCCAGCTCAAAATTGAAAGAAATAATTAAATAATCCTCCCCTTGCAAGAATGGGATATCCCGTGCCATTTCCATGTAAACCAGTCGAAAAATATCCGCTGAAAATTACACTCTTGCGCATAATCAACCCAGTTCAAAATTGAATTAAAAAAGATCAACCCCAGGGAAGAATGAAGTTTTCCATAGTATACATATGAAGATTTGACAGGAGACGAAGGAAATGACCAAAAACAACATATTTGAGTCAATTCAAAGTCACCGAGAGGGTTTTAATATAATATTTGTAATATGTTTGAACTATTTTGATTAAAAGAATGTCTAAGTCACAATAGTTCTAAAGTGTTCAAACAATTAGAATTGAAACTTATAACATGTTTGAACTTATTTCACATACGTTGGAAACATTTCGAACGTAACTACACAAAAATCTCTTTATTTAGAACAGTTTCAAACCATCTATCCAAATGTTTCAATGTTCGAACAATTTGTAACAAAAGATTTTCACAATTGCCCTCATAAACGAAGGTGCTAAGTCCTCCTGTGTGTTTCTGCCTATTTTCGGTGGCCGCGCTAGACCACCAGTGGATTTGTTTTGACGGAGCGTCACCCGCGCGCGACGATGTACACTGTTCGGCACCGCTAATATCCGGCATTTTCCCGCTCCAAAACACTCCACAAGACCCACGTTTTTAGTGTTTTGCCTCTTGTGCAACACGATTCGATTTGCATTACTAACGGGACGAAAATGATAGAAAAAATTCACCCCGTCCCGGCGTCCGTCCCAAAAACATGAACGACATGAAAATATATTTTCTTACAGATTCAATCACGAAAATCAACAGCATGGGATTCCAAATTTTCGCAACGGCCGACCATTTATCATGGTTGAACTTCCTTCCAAGGCGTGCGATAGATAAACATTCCCGGCACATAATAGTCACAAGTACCAGACTAACGCAAGCTCATGATGATAATAGGGAGAAAGTTTGTCAGTGAAGTTTGGCCACCAGAGGGTACATTCATTTAACGTTACAAGCTAGCGCAAAGGGGCGAATCATTGACCTTACCGGGGACTGACTCTACTGGCCTAATCATTCCTTTTTTGCCGAATTCTACGATCAATACGCCCGTACGTAGGACATGTAGGAAGGCCTGGTGGTGGACGCTACGTCGCGCCAGTCTGAGGAGAAACGATCTCCCGTGTTGTGTTGAAGAATTTGGAGTTTGAAAATATCTGGAATAACTAATGCTAGAATAAACATTCACAAAATCATTGATTTAACTTGTTTTCTGTTATAAAATTTCCTAAACTGCAATTTAACCACTGAGTTTAAGGGAACATGGTGTTTTCCCGATAATCACGTTAAATGTTTATGTCCGGTCTTTCCTCCTCGTAAGCAAACTTCCAGCTTGACCAGGTGCAAGGCACTCGGGGTCAATGACCTGTAGGTCATATGTAGTATTGAAAGTGACAGAAGTGGCAAATATTGTCAAGAAAGCCCAAAATAAATCGTTTTGAATATATGTATGCCAAAAATGGGAATGTAGTCCTTTAAATATTTGTTCAAGCCACATATACAGCAAATTTCAGGTCATTCGGTTGAAATACCAGGGCGCAGGAGGCCAAGATATGCTAAAAATAGCCTAAAAACCTCAATAAAATCACTTTCAAGGTCAATATCAAAACAAGGAAAAGAACGCACATTGGTTTTTGCCTACATTACCTCTGTACCAAATTTCAGGTCATTTGGTCAAAAAATGACAGAGATGAATCGATTTGAAGATTTGACAGGAGAAGAAGAAGAAGAAGAAGAAGAAGAAGAAACATGAGAGAAAACAATATGTTTAGCCATACTTATGGCTAAACATAATCAATGATTTTGTGAATGTTTATTCTAGCATTAGTTATTCCAGATATTTTCAAACTCCAAATTTTTCAACACAACACGGGAGATCGTTTCTCCTCAGACTGGCGCGACACTCCTGTCAAAATTGATTGATGATCTCTCTCTGCCGCCGACTTCATACATGATCAAAGGCGGGTGGTAGGCGGTGCGCGGGGAAAACTTAAACATATAATGTAGCGAAGTGTTGCACAAGGAATTCTCACGCTGAGGGGTACATGAAATAATGCTTACAAAATAGACCTCTATGAATCGGGCTACATTCAGCAATGGTAGACGGATTCGGGGCATGCCGCTCAAAACACATGGTCTCACTGGGGACAGGCGTTTTGGTCCCGCACGTTGTCGCAGCGGTGCGTCGCCGCTACGCGATCGAAAGCACGCCGCTGTCTGTCTCGGACCAACACTCTCCCGTGATGTGTAGCGTCCACCACCAGGCCTTCCTACATGTCCTACGTACGGGCGTATGGATCGTAGAATTCGGCAAAAAAGGAATGATTAGGCCAGTAGAGTCAGTCCCCGGTAAGGTCAATGATTCGCCCCTTTGCGCTAGCTTGTAACGTTAAATGAATGTACCCTCTGGTGGCCAAACTTCACTGACAAACTTTCTCCCTATTATCATCATGAGCTTGCGTTAGTCTGGTACTAGTGACTATTATGTGCCGGGAATGTTTATCTACCGCACGCCTTGGAAGGAAGTTCAACCATGATAAATGGTCGGCCGTTGCGAAAATTTGGAATCCCATGCTGTTGATTTTCGTGATTGAATCTGTAAGAAAATATATTTTCATGTCGTTCATGTTTTTGGGACGGACGCCGGGACGGGGTGAATTTTTTCTATCATTTTCGTCCCGTTAGTAATGCAAATCGAATCGTGTTGCACAAGAGGCAAAACACTAAAAACGTGGGTCTTGGAAAATGCCGGGTATTAGCGGTGCCGAACAGTGTACATCGTCGCGCGCGGGTGACGCTCCGTCAAAACAAATCCGCTGGTGGTCTAGCGCGGCCACCGAAAATAGGCAGAAACACACAGGAGGACTTAGCACCTTCGTTTATGAGGGCAATTGTGAAAATCTTTTGTTACAAATTGTTCGAACATTAACATTTGGATAGATGGTTTGAAACTGTTCTAAATAAAGAGATTTTTGTGTAGTTACGTTCGAAATGTTTCCAACGTATGTGAAATAAGTTCAAACATGTTATAAGTTTCAATTCTAATTGTTTGAACACTTTAGAACTATTGTGACTTAGACATTCTTTTAATCAAAATAGTTCAAACATATTACATATATTATATTAAAACCCTCTCGGTGACTTTGAATTGACTCAAATATGTTGTTTTTGGTCATTTCCTTCGTCTCCTGTCAAATCTTCATATGTATACTATGGAAAACTTCATTCTTCCCTGGGGTTGATCTTTTTTAATTCAATTTTGAACTGGGTTGATTATGCGCAAGAGTGTAATTTTCAGCGGATATTTTTCGACTGGTTTACATGGAAATGGCACGGAATATCCCATTCTTGCAAGGGGAGGATTCTTTAATTATTTCTTTCAATTTTGAGCTGGAATGATTATGAAAAAGTCCATTTTTTAGCAGAAGTGTATTTGTTAATCAATTAGTGGATATGGTTGTGGACTGGTCCATATTGTGTTGAGGTGCTACTGGAAGACTCAATTTTGGACTGGGGTGATTCATTTTTTTTAGTGCAAGTATTTTAGAATGGTCCATTGTTATTTTGGGAGAGTCATTTTTTTGCATGGCGAGGAGTGTGGCTAAACATGCTGTATTTGCTCGCAAATGTTGCCTTTCTAGTTGACTGGTTGATTTTATAGTTTAGGTAAAGTGGAAGACGAAGTATGTTTACTGTAGATTGTCCTTTGTATGATAGCGATTTAAGCATTATTTTCCCCACTTCAGATACTTGTATAGTAAAGATATATTCCTTACAGCCTTTGATAAACCAACTCTAACGCATCATCATACAGCAGCCTCCTACATTTATACAATTACCAAGAAGCGAGAGTACTAGAGTATACTAGACGTTTATATGCTCACGAATATGAATATGATTGTTAACATGTGACCTGTGCTTTAATAGCCCAGCGGCGCGGGGCAAGAAATTCACTCATTAATGCCCACGCTTTATTCTGTTTGTTTTTTCAATACCACTTTATGAGTAGAGAAATTTCCCCTCTTCACTTCTTCCGGGGTGGTGAACATTTGCAGCCTAAACTGGATCCGGGTGTACCCTGGGTATGGCAATAAGGGGATGCTTTCCAGCAATATCAATAGTCTTACATCCCCATTTCACTGGGGTGGCGACCACGCTGCGCAGCTCCGCTGCGGCCTTAAATTTGATAGAACGCTCAAGTTCATTAAATTAAAAAAACGGATTTTTAACGCTTAGAATGTGTATGGGGTTTTTTTGTCCTTTCATTCGTACTTCGACATTTTGCATGATATTCCAATTATAAAGTCAAGGGTTACACTAATACAATTTAGGTCGCAGCAAGGTCGCAGCGCAATCGCCGTCTAGTGGAACGGGTGCCTTACAAAACGATTAATACAATCTGACACACCTGTATGTAGTAATAATTATAATGATAGTAGAGAGCTGCACCGAACACAACGCAAAAGAAGCACACGGGAGACAGTCGGATGCACCGCATGCTCGGTGGATCCATCTGACAGAGAGACTGGAAAACAAGTACGAAAAGAATTTAAATGTATGTACATGTAGTTCCTGTCCTATATCGTTCGGTGTTAAATTGGACATCAGAACACATCTATATATGTGTGGGCTTTCTCTGTCAAGGCAAACCAGTTGACTGCTGCAATTATTTGCTAGAAAATGATGAAGATGACTATTGGTATTTTTAGAAGATTGACCTCCATATGATATGAGGCAGGTTGTATTGGGTTTTTAACAAATAATATTTCTGTGGCTCAGATGTAACGTGTATCTGTACCCGACCGGATTGATGAAAAAGTAATTAGATCACTGTCCCTGCAATGCTAACATACAAGTATGAGACTAGAAATGCTACTTTTGAGACATCAACAGTACCAAGTATGAAAATTTGAACTAAAAAGTGAAGATTTATCTTTGTAAACAACACGTTAGGCACCTGGCCAAACAAATTAATGCCAAGTTATTCTTCCACGTGATCACACAGTTCATCGAACCGCAGAATTTGGGCGTCTCCCAAAGTTCTGATTTATGTATGTCAATACGTCGACCAGACATTATCAGACAAAGCAATGTTACCTTTACTAGCTGGACATGAAGTTATTCTAAACACCTGTAACGATGATAATAACAATAACAACCAACCAACCAACCAACCAGCCAACCAACCAATCAATCAATCGATCAACCAACACACAATCAAGCAAGCAAGCAAGCAACCAAACAGGGTCAGATAGGTACGTCTTCATGCACCTGCGTACCGCTGGTGGAAATGAGCAGATTTAAACCCCCACACGCACATAAAAGTATCTAAATCCATAGAACTACCGAATCGGGGAGACGAACCGACGAACATAAAAACAAAGTAAAGACGAATAGAGCAGGTTTCGTACAACGCTGTCCCTATTACGACAGAATTAGCGTATCTAACCCTTTCCTTCTACCTCGGGGCCTGCAGGCCGATTTGAGCTTCTCATGGATAAACAAAGTTTACAGGTAGAAGCTGTTTTCGTAAGCATATCCGATTACAGTTGAAGTACACATAGAAAATTTCCAAATGAGTCTCGATTTTAAATATACATAACAGATAAACGACCTTGGCGACACTTACGGAGGGACAGCCAAAATGACCTTAGGCAAGACCAGGTTCCGTGTAATGTTATTTTGCACTTCTGTGAACAAAATGAATAACGTACTTACGAAGCTAATGTTGAACCCCACATGGACTAAATGATCGAACCACTTAAATCTAGACAAACGCAATTCGCAGCCCGTCTGGTCGCATTTTAAAGGGACACGTGACGTCAACGGCTTAAAAACCTGTTTTGGACCTCCAGGGCTTTCACAATTACATGAAGGCATTGGGTGACATGACATGCACTTTGGATTATCGTGATATCTGGTTGTTGGGATTTATATGAGTGATGGTGTACACTACTTCACATATGGTATTCCTTAATATGCACCGTCTAAAACATTTCAGGTGTGCACAAACAGATAACGAGCATTTAAAACGACGACGTAGAGATATACACAACCATGCTAGTATTTGGCCATGAAGGTCATAGGACAAAGGTCAAGTGGCTTGCCATCCAAGTCAGATGAACTGCATACAATTATTCATCCTACACATTAAACGGGTATTCCAATTTGTATTTCTGATGAGAAAGCATGTATTGAAACCTGCTTCAGTTGTAATGTGCATAATAACAAACATATTTATGGCTATTCATATCATAACCTATCGCATACATTTTGCTTACAGTTGGTTATTTTAGTGCTGAAGCTGGCCTTCGTTTGCTATTCCGTGTCCAATTGTGAACCTTCAAGGCCACCTCGTAGTACAACGGGCTAGAGATGATGCGAACGGGATACGAGCCCCTCTTAGCGGAAAACGTTGGAATCTCTTCGTTTGTTACGCCATGTGCAACTGGACCCACTACTGCAAGGTCATGGGTTTAAAGACGGATGTGATGCCGGGTACATGACACTCAGATACTCAACCACAAACACGCAAACGCGCGCACGTTCATCCACAAACACGCAAACACGCGCGCACACAAACATAAATACACCCACAATAACACCCACAAACACACACACATACACGCGCGCACACACGCACGTACTCTCTCTCCCTCACACACACACACACACACACACGCACGCACACGCAAACACACTTGCACACACACACACACACACACACACACACTCGCACATGCACGCACGCACGCACGTACACAAACACACCCATACAGAACAATAAGAACACGCTTGAAAGCACGATAAGTATCGATTAAAACAAAACATGCATGGGCATAGCAATGATGTTTAAACTGGATTACATTTGAAACTAGATCCATTTCAAAGCTCCCTGGGCATACAAACAAATCACGTTTTATTTGAACATTTCCAGAGAATATAAACAAAATTCGTCCCTGACCTCTGTTACTCACACATTATTGCAACGTACTTAAAGGTAAACACTGGAAAATTAGTCGTCACCGCCCAACGCATTAAACCGCTGTTACAAGCCCGGGCCTTTGATGTAGGTACACAAATCACACCAATTCTTTATATCAATTATCAAATCAACATTGTAGACAATGTCTGAATTGAGTTGACTACATACTGGAGTGTACGCCATATCATTTGTTGTCACGGTGAAAGCCCTACAGATCCAAAACAAGTCGCGCCCATGTTCTTTGACGTCATCTGGCTCTTTTGGAATGGGCGTAGACGTAGACGGGTTGCAAATTGCCTTTGTCCAGATCTGATCCGGTGTAGATAGAGTTGCAGTCACTTCGTCATGACAGACCTTGGGATAGTTCATGTGGATAGGTCATATGGTTCAGTTAAACCTGTCCACGATTTCAATACTTGACAACAAGATTTGAAGCTTTTCAACATTATCATCGTAAGTACTTTATTCTGGTACTATAGTGGGAACCATGCTGGTTTCAACATTACCTTCGTAAGTACTCAGGACTTCTTTGAAAATTTCGACGTGTGCTTCAACACTAACTTAGTCACACATGCTTACGAACCATAATCTTGCTATATATGTACGCTATTCCTATAACGGACAGCATTGTACGAAACCTGTATATTTGTCCTTACATTGTTGTTGAGCTCACTATAATTGAAGAGTCGCTTAGTCTGACCAACTAGATATTTGCGCGTGGGTTTAAAACGGTTCATTTCTACTTCCCGGACTTGCGTATACGTATACGTAGTCGTATCCGTATGGCTTTGTTTGATTGTTGGTTGGTAGCGTTATAGGTACATGTATACGTACAAAATGTAACGCCAATGTTAGTGTTTTGACTACATGAACGGTGAAGTGAACATAATTTGTTTTTGCCTGATAAGATCTGGTCGACATAATATTCAGAACTGGTTGAGACACACACCTTTGGCGGGTCAATGAACTGTAGTATTCACCACTGTTGAAGTACAAGTACAGAATGTTACATAATTGAGATATTTGACATTTGATTGAGTTGTCTGCAAAGATAGTGCTTCACAGTTTGGTTTATATTCTCATACTTGGTATTACATGTATTGAGAATTTTTACACTCCTGCATACGTATATCAGCATTAGTCAGCTAAAAGTCAAGGGACTGTCTACTTATGCCAAATAACATGCAGTTACTCAAGCAACTGGATATGATTTCGGAAAATCATATCCAGCTTGCTTGAGTAACTGTTATTTGGCGTATCTTATTACCTTGATATCTAACCTTAATTGATGACTGTCTACTTACTTTTTCATAAATTATATTCTACGGACATCTTATCTGTTACACACAGAGGACCAGAGTATACTTAGTCTAATATTTATGCAATTTGATGCCGATCTTATAAAAACACAAATGCGTCTTGTACCATGTAACGTTGTTACCCTCTTATTCTTATAGTTAATGGGGACCGGTTCGGGATTTTGCGATTCCGTGCAATTAGCGGAAGTGTGCGTTAATCAGTTGTGCAATTAACTGGCTTCTACTATATTCTCAGAGTTCTCCATCGGTGCCATTAGACGGGACACTTCAGTATGCAAATGAGTCAGCTACAGGTCGTCTTCATCCTGCTCATCGTGGCGGGAGCAGCGGTGTACCATGTCCAGGTGGGGCAGAGAAAAATCTACTGTTTTTTTAAATATATATTTTTCATTCTTATTCAAGTGAAAAGAGATTACAGACGTAGCGGTGACACACTCAAGCTGACAAACTTATATTAGCGCCACTACTAAACATGTATACACAGTACATAATAGTGAAAATCTACTGTCGGTATAACTACCACCATCAAGAATTTGAAAAAAATACAGATAAATTGATTGTGGCGTCCACTGACCGAGTGGGTAGTATAGAGGTCATAGGTTCGATTCTCGGCTATATCATTTTGCGTATGTTAGAAATAAGAAAATACAACTGCTAAGGGAGATACATATGCTCTTTGGGTCTCTGGATCATTATCATAATTGACATTGCAAGGTGTTGATATTTTACTACTAACTCCGTTGGATTACAATTTATCTGGTATTGCTATCATACTCTTCTCAGGACAGCGTTTTCCTCAAGATGTACCCTGTAGCCAGAGCACAGCTGGGTCATCATCTTGGACTGCGGGGCGACCAGGTGGAAATTGACATCAGAAATACGAATGACACACTTGCAGCCCCCCATGAACATCTTGACTTTGATTCTGAAGTGCCAGAATCTATTAACAGAAACAATTTATCTAGGTAAGCTTCCCACATATGTCATAATGGTTTCTTTTTCCTTGTCATAATCATTTTGTCCAATTTAGCACATTACCTGAAGGTTATCATCATCATGTCTTGTTGCTCCAGTGAAGGGGTGTGTTTGTGTCTGTGGTTGCAAATGTCTGTTTATATTATATATTAGTATAGGTGTTGGTATGTATGTTTGCATATGTGCGTGTGTGTTATATGTGCGTTATGTATGTGGCTGTGTTTATCTGCGTGTGTTTGTGTGTAGTCTAATCAAACGTTCAACCTGTAGTTGAAACTGGCTACGAGAAGGACCAATCTACTTCCTTGACATCCTTGAAACTGAACTTAACTTTACGATGTTCTTTTTCTAGTCATACACAAAGTCCAGACAACGGCACCTGTCAGCCCCATCTTAACGTGGCGTTCCTTAAGGTTCACAAGTGTGGGTCTTCTCTACTATCCCACATGTTCCTCCGATTTGGTTACGAGAACCGTTTACTTACTGCTCTCCCTCGGAGAAAGGGCGGTTCTATCATAGGCAGTATGGGGAAGATCGGGTGAGTTACCAACACCATGAGTGCACAATTGCTTTAGATACATTTCTATGTCCATTATGTAATGTTTCGATCAATGCGTCATCTGTATGACGTAATGATCAGTACCATAACTCATTAAATGTCTTTGATGTTAATCATAAGAATAGTGCCGTGATAGGGCTGTTTTGTTGTTGACATGTTTTACATCTTAGCAAAAACGTCACATACATGTACGGATCGAATATTAAAATGCTTTAGCTTCCAGTTCGTATACTATTTTCTAAGGTATTTATTCTTTAACAAGAGGTAATCAGATATCCTGGAAATTGGTTTGCATATTTGTAGATGATTTCTGTGAAGGGTTGAAGTCCGATTGCAAACAAATATTTTAATTCCTCCTTGTGAAACTGGAAGCCTTTATCGTTGTTTCCTTGCACAGAGACGGTTCCTACCTGAACACACCTGGCGGAAAACGATGGAACATCTTCGCTCACCACGCCATGTACAACAGGACACGCTTCCGCCAGCTCATGGCTGCAGATGCAAGGTACAGTTCGTATGGATTTGTCGGGTGTTGCGTTAGCTAATATCGGTAGGCCTATAGGAAACTGTTGCAAGAATAAGACAATGTGAGAATGCATGCACTTAACAATTCGGCGAAAAAATCTAATCCTTTTGAGGTCTTATCAAGACCTACCCACATACCATACATGTGTATCAAGACAATCCATTTAGGCATTCTCGAGTTATCATGGTCACACACAAACCCAGTTGTAGCTTATGATCGAAACATTATGCAAGCCCCTGGGATGCGTATATGATGCTAATATGTACCACACATGATTTTCATGTCCTTTTTAGGTACGTAACCATTCTACGAGAACCACTGCAACGGCTCCAGTCTTCTTTCAAGTATTTCGACCTTGGGTTAAGATTTTCTGGACTTAAGGAGAAAACTCCCAGGGGAACACCTTACGTCACAACATACCTTAAAAATGCTACTTACTGGGATCCAAAATACAAAGTACCCAAAAGTTTAAAGCATCGGGAGCACTACTGCTTTAGGAACTGTATGGCGCGCGATTTGGGACTTCAAGAGCGCGAGTACGAAAACTACACCGCCGTTCAAGAGTTCGTACGAGGGATCGAAAACGACTTCTCCACGGTCTTGATCTTAGAACACCTGCCGGCATCTTTAGTTCTGCTAAAACGACGAATGTGTTGGACGCTCTACAACATCCTCTACACCATGGGGGTTCACACAAGAAGACAGAGGTATAAACGAGTGGCACCCATCACAGACGCGATGAAACGTGCATTCTACAAGCACAACTATGCCGATGTCATGTTATACACACGTTTCAATGACTCCTTTCACAAGCAGATCAGCCAAGAAGGCACTGACTTTTTTGAAGAGGTGAAACATTTTGTGCAAGTCAACCATGCAGTCATGCGTTACTGCAAATCCGGTAAAAGGAAGCAAGGAAAGATGACAGTGAAAGCAAGCAGATGGGACGAGGCTTTTTCTGTTGACCAAACGCTCTGTAGCCTATATGGCAAAAAGAGGCCATATTTTGACAAGCTACTAAGACGAGCCTATCGTCAGAAGTCAGAATGATGAAATTCGATTCGTATATGTACATGTACGTAACATATCACCACATGTGGGAAGGTGGTCCACAGGTAGTCTTGTGGGTTCGAATCCCTATCAGCAAATCACCAAAATGCTAACTTCACATATTGAATGTAGTATAATTTCTTTTATATTATAAGCAACCAATTGATTAGTGCAATAACTTGAAGTGTTAAATGTTTTAAAATATTGTATTAAATGCATGACACTCTTTTCTATAGATGAAGATTGCACTAAAAGCTTTGCCTGATACATTAACGATAACTATTGTCTAGAGTCAGAAATGTCATGTAAAACTTTAACCATGTTACATACCATGAGGTTATAATAACATGAAACTGCATCAAATAGACTGCTTCAGGTTAAAAATGTGATAGACTTAGTGCCCAATGTGATAAGTTATGTACCTTTCAATCATACATGACAGTGTATTCTGTGTCAATACAAATGTCAACAACAATACTGTTAGTTGGCAAGGAAAAATCTAATGCAGAGACCTACATTTTTCCTCACATACATATTTATGTCATGTACTGATGTTGAAACTAACCTCAACAATACAACTATGCCTGACTTGTACCTAATACAAAGTCTGACATACAGTTACATATATGTCTACTTTTCCCTCACAGACATATCTATGTCATGTACTGACGTTGAAAACTAACCTCAACAGTACATGACGTACAACAATGCCTGAGGACTGGTGTACCTGATACAAATTCTGACATACATGCATATGTAGGTCTACTTTTCCCTCACATACAAATTTATGTCATGTAGATGTTAAAAACTAACTTCATCAGTACAACTGTTTGTATGTCTGACTTGTACCTGATACAAAGTAGGTCATTTATACATACTAATGGGGATTATAGTGGACGGCAAAGACAAAGAAATCCATGTCAATGTCATCGTCCTCCTCTTCCTCCTCCTCATCACTCTCCCCAGGACAAGGTTCACACAGAAGGTTCCTGAACCCAGGGGCTGGCTTCTTGCTGCACTTTGGACACTGGGGGCCATTGGGGGTCTCATGTCCAGTGCCCTATAGGACAGGGAAGGTAGAAGAATAACTTTATTGCATGACAATTGTACACGGTACAATGTATGGCAACAGCTATTAAATATATTAGTTACATTTACCTTCGTGGAAGGGAAACACTACTGTTCTTGCTACATCTCTTCCTCTTTAAACAAATAAGGTCAATGACCTGGACTAGACAGCTGTCACCATGATACCCTGTGGTGTGCGGTCACATTATGTAACAATTGCTGGTCACCATATTTATGAAAGTGTTCCATAAGAATGAACAGAGCAGTAGTTTGTTAGGCTAGACAATGAGAGGGTGAACGTTATGTCCTTGCTTGCAATTTTTTTTTTACCTTTCTACATGTAGCTAAAAGCTAAAATGTTTCTCACACCATCCCCTGTATGACACGTGGGCTACACATCCGTGCACACATCACAACAGGGAGCTAGTCCACTGGTAGTGTATCTGTATCTATCTGTATTCGATACAGCCTGTTTTACTGCCCTATGTTTAAACACACCAGCTTTACAGGCATGTGGCAAGGTTGCAGCTGTTTATGTCACACTGAACAACCTAACCTTTGTACATCTAGTTGTAAGCATTGTCTAAAGCTACATGTATCTAATGAGGATGCTCCAACAGTACTGGGTTGTATCAATACTCTTTCTCATAAGGGCAAAGTGCAAAGCACAGAGAGTAATATGTACCATTCTTAAAAGTCTTGACATTGCAAAAAAATAAATGAAACAATTGGATAAAGTGTTAAAGTTACAGGTATGCTTTAGGTGTACCTAAACACGTTTGACTCGTGGGTCAAAGATAAGTTGAAGATACATGTAGATACCAAATATTCATTACACTAACACTTCTACAACTACATGTACATTGTTTGGGACGGCTGCACAGTGTGAAAGTAAGACCAGTGTAGACTCACATAAGTGACCATTCTCCTGTTCATGGTGAGGAGATTGTCCGCAGGTATGGTCTGTCCACACCTGGGCAGGTTACAGGTGAGGGCCACACCTTTGTTCACCAGGTCCTTTGTCAGCTCGGGATAAATGAACTGCTCCTGTGACAAAGAGGAAACAAAAGACAAAACCATGTAAAATCGAGAAGAAACTCCCGGGACAACCCGATTTTTTCCTTCCTTTTAATGCTAATCATAACATTAGGCCACACCAATCTTTACCAACTCATATGAACTTTCATGCTGCCAAAAATTTGATGAGGGAGAGGACATGTGTGGACTGAAAAGGGCTGTGCCATGAGGAGAGGAGGGAAAGGCCACGTGTGGACTGAAGGGGCTGTGCCATGAGAATCTGACCTGTACATCCTTCAGGGCCAGCATGACAGTGCTGGTCAGCAGCAGGCTCTTCTTGGCCCGGGTGGCTGCCACGTACAGGAGGTTCTTCTCATCCTCATCCATGTTTGCTGGGGCGAAACAAACAACAGTGTTAAAAACAAAAATGTTATGGATCTTGGTATCATCCGTGCACCAAATCCACATGTTTTTTTGCACACTTTTGACAGAGTAGCTGAAGAGGCTCGGTGGGCGCCACTCCACTGCCAGGGAAGGTCGTGTAAATAACAAAGTGCATTTCTCAAGAGCACAAACAGCAATATTAAAATTATGGTACAAGTATACATCACATGCAAGTACTCAAACTTTCAAAGAGACAAATTTTGGATAACTATGAAAGCTTGAATGCCCTCTTAACACTCTACTGTGAGAATTTCCCCCACAGCAGTGTTAAACTTCAGACCCTTGGCTTTGTGGCTTTACTGTAACTGTAACTGTGAACGGCACAAGTCAAATGTAACTGTTGTGCAACATGTAACAAGTTGTAAACAAGTAATCATTTTTTTTCTTTAATCAAACACTTTCCTTGGACTTCACATACTTTGTACGTGAGTGTACTAGTATATTGTTAAGTTCTGTTAATAGAAAATAAATACACAGTATATGTCGCTATTCCTATCTTCTGTTTTTAACCGTTTCCCAGTCAAGCTTTGCACAAGGTTTGTATAACCAAACAAAACATCTGATTTGATCTAGAATGATGAATTTACCCCAGGGATTTAGTCCTACAGGATTGGTTCCTCCACAGAAGTCATCAGCAAGTCGGACAGTGTCGAACTCCAGACCCTTGGCTTTGTGGGCTGAGGTTAATACTACATCTGTGAACAGCACAAATGTTGTAAAATAGTTATGCATCATGAAAATTATCAAGACTTTACAGTTTATTGTTTACAACGGCTTGTGATGACCTCAATGTATTACCTCCATGTACTTTCACAGGGAAAGACTTTAGTTACATCATATTCAGAGTTGGAGTGACAAGATATATGATGATGTTACAAATAAATGTAGATCGATTACTAGTATACTGACAAATCTGTTGCAGTTTCATGGTCGGAAATAAACGTGCCAACGAACAGTTTAATGAAAATGATTCAGCAAAACAGATTCACAAAGCATCAAGTACATCTTGCACACATAGCTTAGAATCTTTATTTCTTACAATTCCAACTTTTTCAAATTAGAAAGTATCATTTCTGGAAGGATAAGCAAAACTACAAAACATGATGGGGGAAGCTAATTCGTTTTCTATGATATGGGAATGGTAAGTGGGGTCCAACATTTGATGTTCATTACTAGTATGCTGTGACAGTCAATTGTTTTTTATTGATAGGTTTTGTGGTTACCCATGTGTGTCAGCTTCTTAGTTTTCGTACCATACATGTCCTTTGCATTGTCTTTTTCTTTGAAACAAACAATAAAGAATACATTTTTATCAAGTATAAGTATCAAGTACATGTAATTAAACTATATTTTCCACATAAGGATTACACAATATCTGAAATCATCAGCATCTACATGTACATACTGTACGCTGGATGTACATCAAGCACAAATCCCATGATGCTACTCATAATGCTTTCTTGTGTTGCCAGCTGTGTGGCAAAGGAATCTGTCACGAGATTTGACAAAACTCAAAGTAGGAAAACATACCTTTCATACACAATATGTATGTTAGTACACAATGTAACTCAGTAACAAACATTCCTTCACTTTGACATGAAATTCTCCCATGTCCTTACCTGCCAAGCTCATGTTGTCCGTTGCTCTTTCCCTGATCCGCTTGATGAATTTGGGAGTGTCGTGGCGGTGGGTCTCAACGATCCTGATCTTTCCCGACAGCTCCACATCCTGCGCCCTCTCTGCAAACTCCTTCAGCTTCCACAGGCTGGCAAAGTTACCGATGAACTTGTCCTTAATACTCACATTTTCTGGATAAAAAACAACAACAGGAACATTTGTGTAGATGAAAGAGAATGTGTGGGGCGTGTGGCATAACGACAGGGTGCTTGTCTCAGAACCAAGTGGTCCCAGGCTGTCATGTCACCACTCTTGTGTCCTTGCGGGAAAGGCACTTTACACAACCTTCACTCAGGTGGAAATGAGTACCTATGTAGCTTTGGTTAGGGATGTCCCTCAGATGGGACATTAAATGGAGGTCCCGTGTTTGAGGAGAGCAATGCCTCGAGCACGTTAAAGAGCCTGCCACACTTTTTGAAAAGAGTATATTAGGAAACCTTCTTGGTGTGTGTGGATTAAACCTTACAGTCTTGTGTACGTCTTACGTACCATGCTTGAAGTCCTCAGCTTAATGAGGTTAACATGTAGAAGTAACAAAGCAGAAGAAGGAATTCTGTAGCGTAGACTAATGCAGCTACAATGTGAATGTCGAAACAAAATATACAAAATACAATGCTACAATTAAAGTTACAAATCACCTTTTATTCTTTGTGCTGGGGATAGGGACAGGTAGTAAATGTCCAGAATTCTGCCTAGTTGATACCCTGCGAGGCCCTGTAGGAAAAAAAATCACAGCATCATTTAACAACACAAGACAGACGCTAATGAAAAACTATAAGGAAGATACTCATCAGATACTTAAAACACTGGCACGAACTAAAGTTGGCACACTGTTCATAACAATCATAGTACAACCTACTGCTGTATTTTAATACAAAGCACCTAACACTCTAATGTCCAGGATAACTGGTATAAGAGACCTCAAAATGACATACAGTAACTGTAAATGTATCTATGGTGATTTAATTGCGTTGCGATGTAGGGAGTGTTTGTGGTGGTTCGTTTAGCTTACATGTGAACAGGTCTAACATCAAACCACTGTGAACTTAAATACATTAAATTCTACAGTAAAAGGTTACTATGACAAATTCTGTAAATACGAATTGTGAAGGACTGTTCGTACCCCAGCGAATGCGATCCTGACGGGTAGCCTGTTAGGGTTGGTCAGTCGAACGGCCTCGTTGAAGAGTGTGGAGTTCATCCGACAGATGACCGCTTCCTGTCCCTGCTTCCTGCCCATCACATTACCTGTGGACACGAGTTAACTTTTCAATGGATCGAAATTTTTGCACATCGTAGACCATGAGGTAAAAACATTAGCAGACAAAAAGTTAATAGCACCAGTATACTTCAATCATAATTATTTTCTCATTTTATTGGACACAGAAAAAAATCACCAAAATAAGTATTTGTAGGTGACTGAAGGTGAACTTGGAGTAATATGGACTCAGCAAGGTAAATGCAGTTTCCTGCAATACTGCTGTATCATTCTACAAGTCATATTTTTGATTAACATAATTCATGTGAAAAATGCATCAAGCCAAACCCCAAACCAAAGCTAGAACTTTACATTACCTGTGGACAGGATTTAATTTTTCAAGGGATGGAAATCTTATGTCAGACTGTATACATTTGTACTTTGTACAAGCTGTTGTGCAATAAAGTTCATTCATAAATGTGCATGTATTGTCCTATGAGTTACAAATGCACATGATTTTTTACATTCTGTATTTCTGTGCATCATGGAATCGATCTCTATAATAAATCTAAATCAATGCTTAGTTTGCTGGTACATTCATATTCAAGTCTCTAAGTAAATTTGCCAACCTCTGACGAAGGTGTGTCAAACTTGAAGGCCTGTTTTGATATCTTACCTGTCTTGCTGCTGCCCACCAATGTCTTCTTCCTCACTCCTTTCAACACGTCCAACAGACAGGCAGCAACATACGCAATCTCAGGGCCAAACCTGAAGGACTACAGGGGAAGAAAGTCATTTGAAAAATTTAGTAAAAACAAAATGGAGTTATACAATCATGGTAATACCGTTCTTTCTTTAAGCAACTTTACACAGAAATTCTATACAGACGAGGCAGGTGTGCTTCTTGGAAAAAATTGCATGGGGGATGATGATGCAAGGGGAAGCATTGTGAGGAAGTGGTGCGGCCAAGCAGGGGAATGGGGCTTCGGAGAGTTTTTAAGTTAAACTGGGGCATTCCTAGGCTTTCTTCCTTCACAATAACTATCAGACAGGTACTACAATGTAACATCTCTGATCAATCAGAATTTCATGCTTGTCAGAGGATCTGCTACCTTGGGTAAGAAAGCACATGGTCAGAGCACGAGGGTATAGCACCCTTGTTCCCCTCTTTAGAAAAAGCCCTGCGTAGATAAAGCTGCACAAACCTGAGTGAGATAATAGGTGTGTGTGCATGCCGTTCCTTGCATGGCATTCCTGGCGCCACGGAAGGTATAGATCTGCTGGTGAGGGTCTCCCACCAGGATCTTAGCCACATCCTGGTTTAACAGGATGTCATTGATGGCTGTGCAAAACAATGGTGAGAGACAGTTACAACCAAATAGCATGCAGGTCCCAGCAAGATTTGTTCTGTAGTTGTGTAAACTACACTGCGATAAATAGATTGACAAATTTCAAGCCATGTGGACAAGCTGACACATCATACAACCTTGCTAGAATTGTAATGATTTCAGACTTGAGAGTGGCGTCGTGTGGCGTAATGGTAGACTGTGTTTGGCCCATAAACCAGAGGTCCTGGGTTTGAATCCCAAAATGCCTTGGCGTTGTGTCTATAGGAAAGGTGCTAAACACGATTTCCTCACTTCACTTGGTACAGGTGAAAATTAATACCTGATATTCAGCTTGTACTGTTCAGTACAAACCTGGTGTGCTGCGCAATGAGGCAATTTAGTGGGTGTGCAATACAGTACAACCCAGATTGTAATCAGAAGATGCTGAAACAAACGACAGAACCCTGCAGTAATGGTTGCTGTACCTGGAGTCAGGTCCTGAGCCTCGTCTATCAGGAGGCAGTCAAACTCTGTGATCTGTGGTCGACTCAGCTGGTACAACTTCAAGTAACCTGCAGGGAGGCAAGGAAACATTTCCAGAAACGCTGTGTTTGTTTGTTCTAACCCTTGTAGTTCCTAGTGGTACATACATGTAGGGAAGTAAGTATAATTGCTGTTTCAGAAGCAGGGTATATTTTTACAGTGAGGGGTCATTAGCCCTTCCCCTTTTAGTTTACCTCACATTTTATATCCATTCGAAAATATGGGTGAAGCCCCAACCAAGATGTCATGACCCAGGGTTGAGATGGGGTCTCCCAGTTACCAACTAATGGGGACCAGAAGCTCAACTGTGAGGCTGCTACCAGTTGAGCCATAGCGACATCCCTAGAAGTGTATTACTGTGATAAGTTTACTCTGCATAAAAACTTTTCCTTCTTGCCTTATAATATCATTTGTGACAAGTATATGAGACTGAATGAGAAACACAAGAAAGTGAACACTGCTTTAAAACATCATACAATGAAGGACCCATGTCCTGTCCTGAGGTGTAAATGATTGACATAAAGATGTGCTCACCGTCGTGATTTATATAGATGTCACGGTCCGATGGGTCGGACATCCTGTCCCAAATCAGCTGGGCCTCTTCTGCTATTTGCTTTGCAGTTCAAGATAGACATGATATGAGTTCTACAATTTTGCTTATACAATCAGAAACAAATGCTACCTATACTGATTTTTGCAGTAAAATGTACAACTGCAAGCAAGAAGAACAGATCTTCATAAAAATAGTTTTAACGAATCATTTCCTTTGAATGAATTAGTACACCACAAAGCAGCTAAAAATTGAATAATCTTAAACAGGGATAAGGTTGTTGGAATAGTAGCCTTCGTGATGATTGCTTGACAGAACTATAGAACCAGTGAGGCAACAACACTGAAGAGTACAACTGTCTAATATTATTTTTATCTAGCTCATGGCTTCCTTTTTAAACATTTTTATCCTACTACACATGAATAGGTACATGTGTGTCCACAAGAGGTAAGACCACAGAAAAAAGCATTTCTGAGACTTTAAGATGTTTGGCAGCCTTTTTATTGCAAGGTTTCCACAAACCATTTTCTCCTGGTGAGGGATGGGGATCTTGGTCATATTAGGCCCTGGCTTCGTCTCAGGTACGTGGGCGGTCGTGACAACGTCCTCCACAGACGCGATGTAGCTCGACAGGGTGTCCAGAACGTACTTGGCAAACACATAATTATACCTGCTGTGGTTTGTAAGGTTCCTGGCAACAGACTCAGTCTTTAAACTGAAGGCCATCTTACCTCTGAATCTGAATGAAAAAATCAACAGCACTTCAGTCTTTTCAACACATCTCTTTTTTTAAAAAAGAGCGGCATCAGTGTGGCGCAACAGTTAGAGCGTTGGACTCTGAACCAATAGGTCCCAGCTTCAATGCCCACCATGCCCCTACACTGTACCCTTTACACGACCTTCACTGGCGGTGGAGTGATGCCCACCGAGCCTCTTCGGCTAATCTGTCTAGTGAAAGTGTGCCAAAAAACAAACTATGGATTTGGCGCGACGATGTGCCCACATCTAACACATTTGCCACCAAGGACTGGATTTTATCTTTTCAAAGATTCTTTTTCAAAAACATGATGAATGTATAATTTTTGACAGAACTGCTTGACTCCTTCACCATAGTCTATCTAGTGAGGCCTTCTAGTACTAAGACTTGAGTAGGGACAACCTTATAAATCTGAACATATTGATATCTATATAGTATTTCCAGCTCTCATCTATAATCAATAACTAATCAAAATTGAACTTTTCATGGTATTTTTAAGTTGCACTTTTAGAAATACTCTCTCCAAACTGCAGACATATGCTGTTTTTCATTGTCTTACTCTTAGTACGGTTGATTCAACTGTGAACTCAAAGACACTGCAATCTCCTGATTTTCACCCTGTCACTAATTCAAGTGCCCCAAAACTAAATGGATTTACGGTATGTACATTTTCATACAAAATTATAATGAATATGCTAATGTTACCCTCCCCACCTGAATCCACAGGCTTTGTATGCCAGTGAGTGGACTGTCTTGCACACCACATTCCCTGGGAACAGCTTATCAGCATGCTCCTGAACAGATCTGTGTCGCCAACAAAAGCAAAAAAGTCACACTTGTGATTTTGAGCATAGACTCACAGTCCAATGGGTACGAACTAGGATGTTTGTAGGAACTAAACATTTAGTTGAATGTTGTGATGTCTCCATAATAATTCTATGTTATAAACACATCTCAAACTATATATACTTAAAACCACCAAGAGAAGAAGCTGAACCTACGTATTAGTAGTTTTAGAACCCATGTTTTACGTTATGTAGATTTGTATTAGAAATCCTGTCACTACATTGTATTCTATTATGACTCTTATACCTGTGTGCCTGTACTTAGCCCGATAGAATATGAATGCACACTAAAGAATATCATTCATGCGTTCATAAAGCATAAAGATGACATGCCAATGTAGACTACTAGTACATGACTGTACAGTAATTCTACATCTACATGTATATTCAACATCTCTCTCCTTGTAGTATACTTGCATCTTGCTACTTAATTGAATTTTACACTTCAAATTGATGACTATCATGTAAATACCCATCTATCTAATTTCTACCCTTCTGTCCTTAACTGTTCTTACTTGTTGAAGGCCAGCATGAGGAACTTAAGGTGGGGGCGAAGCTTTGTGTACTCCACCAGTGTTGTTGTCTTGCCTGTACCTACAAAAAAACACAGGATACTGCATGTATGAGTTTGGAAAAACTGTTTATGCAGAAAGAAGCATTCAAGCCAGGAGACTTTCTACCCTTTCTTAACACTATGAGCATATACAGTAATTATTTTCACAGGTAAACATATATTTCCTACAATCATACTAATACAGAAATATGAAAAAAAAGTACATTGTGATATATCAAGATGAGATGAAAGCATAAAAATTCCTTAATTACATGTAGGATACACCAAGTTTAAACTACGACTTATGGTACCTAATGAAAACTCATCTGTGTACTTGGTAGTAATCATAATACAATGCTAAACTTTCTTCCAACACTAAGGTATTCACGTATCGAATTTTCGACGACCACTGTTGCCTTCTTCAGGATCAATAACTTATGGTACATTTAATCATTGACCTTGCTTATACAGAGTCATGTTGGTAAGACACTGTGACTGTTTTTTTAATTAGAGGGTAGTGTGTCAAATTGTGTGTACCTGCAAAAGCAATAATCTTGATGGTTTCTCTGGGCTTGAGCTCATGGTTGATGATACGCAGCTGTTCGTGAGACAGACGAACAGTGTCCTTCACAGATCTGTGATACAGTCAAGAGCCAGTTGTGAGTTTCACCTTTGATAATTCATGGAATAATGAATAGTTTGACATTGCTATTGTATTAATCAACTTACTGTTACAAATTACAGATGTTAAAGGCCAGGTAAGAAGCCTCTTTTGTGCAGAGTTTCATAACATTCCCTTGTTTTTGCTAGATCATTATTGCAGAGATGATGGAAACAACTAGGTCTTAGTAACCCTACATACAGGTTAACACCTTGAAAGTGAACCCACAATTTGTATTTCTGCTAACCTACATGTACAGTAAAACAACAAGTTGTTTGTAGATTTACCTTTCAAAAAACACATCTAAAACACAGCAAAACTTATAAATAACATCATTAAGGACTGCTTCATTCACAGCGTAGAACTGTGACCTCTGACCTGTATCTCATCATGGTTTGTTGACCTCTGTGCTTCCCCTGCAGAGTAGTAAGCTGACCGCACGAGACCGATGATGCATTCTCGTACAGGTACAAGGTGTAGTACAGTCGGTAGTGTAGACTAACAGGACACAAAGTTTCATATGAGTACAGCTCTTCAATGTTGCTTTAGGCACTAACAAGGTAACTACGTGCTCTTGTCTCTTCATTGATGTGCAAAATACTCTGCAGAATTAATTCTACTCAGACAATCTTGTGTACATGTATATGGACATGTACTAACAAGCAGGTACCCATCTGTTAGAGTAATGTGTACATGTACAGTGTTGGATATCATTAAATTTATATTTATTTCAGAATGCTGACTGAACTTTGGACTGGCCTCTTGGACTGATCAAAATAAATGTACATCCGATTTAGGTTCAGAAGTTCTTCCAATACAATATTTCAAATACATGTATAGTATAAGAGTTCTTACCCCAGGTTAATGTTGAAGTGTCTCCGTAGTGCAAAAAGGAGCGTAGCGATACAGTACAGCCCCTCCAGCACATCCACCACCATACAGGGGGTGGGGTGACGGGTCAGCAAACGGAGGAGGGTCTGAATATCACTGACTGATGATGCCAGAATAACTACAGCTGCCGCCACTGACCATGCTGGACATGCCTGTTCAGTTCATACAAAAAAGAGATGTTGGTCAATATAACATAAGCAACCTCTGTCATAGGTATAAAATAAGGTCCAGGAATTTGAACTTGTCTTGGCACATGAGGTTGATATGTTTATCTTCAGAAAAATTTTACTAGTAAATATCTATTTAGCTCCTGATGATAAGAATCTTTAATAATCTTTATTGCATGTTCATTCCCCAGGGGGATAAATGCACAGAATGCCATACATGGGTAATTGAGATAACAAAACAATAATAATAACTAAGGATATGTGACAAACTGAAATGTTCAGAAGGCTACATCATAAGCAGAAAGGCAACATGTCAATTATACATTTGTGTATATCCCTCTATATCTAGAAGATACTGGTCTATATGGCAGAACATGCTTATGTGTCTTCATCAGTCATAGATCTAAGGATACACTCTCATCTGTAAAGAAGAGTGGATTCATTCCTCAAGCTAACCAACATCTTTTGAACCACGGTCATCCCTCAGTAAGACAACTGGAGCCACATACATTTTGTAGTTCCCGTTTAGAACTTTTATTCAGCCTGTTACCCGGATACCCTCCCATCAAAAATTGTACTTCTGAGATGACAATACAATACATTTTCGGGCCCGAAGGTGCCTTACCATTGAGAAAGTCACACACAAGACGAAACTAGTCTGTGTGTGGGTGCTTGAAGTTCTAAACGGAAACTATGCAGCTACAGCGTCTTTTCTGAAGATGTGGCGTGAGTGTGTACCGTTGACTTGAGGTTGTTCACTACTACATGTATTTGCCAATGCCGTACATTTTTGTAACATGTAAATTTTTACATCACTGAAGGTGTGATAAGCTGCATCTCACCCCATCTTTGAGACAGTCTGCAGCCCTGCTCCTGATCAGGTCCTGGGCCGCTGCAGCCATGGGGTGGGCCTGCACACGATCCAAGATGGCTGCCTCCTCACGTTTCTGCCAACTGGACATGTATCTGAGAAAATATGACATTCAGCAACAAAATGTAAAAAAAGAGTTTGAACCTTTGCTCCTGAAGCGTTGCCAAAAAGAAGAGTCAGGATTGCAATTCATCCTCTTTATGCAACAAATGACAAAAACATAACAACGTCGCCCTGGTAAGGAGGTAAGGAAGAAGAAGTCCCTTAGCTTTTTTGTGGCCAGATGAGCAGTGTCTAGGGCATGGTATTGGAAGGCAGAGCCCAACCATCTCCTTCCATCGCCTTTTACCTCCTCAACCGAAGTCAGGAACCGGAATGCCAGGAATGGAACCAGTAACCTCTTGATCTTGTGCCCACTAGCCTAGCCACTGACGGCCATTCGATGCCAAAGCTACTTGCCCTGACTTGCAACAATCCAATTACACAGCTTTTGTTGCTACATGTACAGTAAATGAAACACTTTTTACCTGATGAGCTGAAGTAGACAGCCATCCTTGGTGGCGGTGATGTTGTGTTTTCCCATCAAGATGTTCACTTCTTGGACTGTTTCAGGACATCCCTGCTTCAGCATGTGGTACTTCTTCTTCCATGGAATGAACTGGTGCAAATGTAGGACAACTGGTTAGAGTGGGAAACATAAAATAAAGGCTATTCCTGTTGGATGCAAACTGAAACAAAATAAAATTCCCGTGTTTTTAACGTACATGTGCACAGAGAGTAAGCATTCATTCTGGTACATTGCAGTCAATTTTTTTTTTTATATCCTCAAACTCAGTCAAAGAACATTTGCCATGTACCTTTTGTACAACAATTGCATGGCACTAGTTAAGAAACCTGGTACAGTACAGCTTTGGTAATGGTAAAGCATGACAGCCAAAGATTCCAAACTATGATACGAATGAGGTATCCATTTCTATTTTAGCTCTAGTCCACTTCAATGATCACTTCCTGCAAAAGGGGACAGACATTGACTGTTGAAGCAGATTGGAGCTCAAATAGGGTTGGATTTCAGGCTGCAGTACTAGTACTTACCGTCTCCCTCTGTACAATATCTCTCCACTGGCGGCACACCAGACTCAGGTGGAGACACAGGTCCAACATGGGCATCTGGCAGAAGATGTTCTCCAACAGTTCCTCCGGCAGCATTTCAAAAGGGTTCTGTTGTTCTGTCACACTGTCTGAGCTGTCTTCGTCGTTGCCGTGACAACCGGAGGAAACTCCGAAGAGGCCGAACTTGTTGCTGTGGTCTGTACGTTGCTGTGATGTGCACTGTTCCATGTCGTAGTTGGCCAGCAAGTTGTCTAGCTCCGAATCATCCAGTGATGGCAGCTGCTGTTCATCTTTTGTGAAGCTCAGCACCTGTTGAACTGATGATATCACCTCCATTGCTTTAGAGCAACCACCTGACTCTGCGGTTGCCTTTCCAAAGATATTCCGTACAACCCTTCCGGTAGCATGGTCCGAGTTTCTATCACTCAGTGTCAAGGAATTGCTTGTAGACGTCTGTCCAGGTGGGGAAGACTCACTGCTACTCTGAGAAGGTGAAGAAGAGTGTGCCCTGACTGTGGCCTTATCTGGACTTGACATGAATATGTGTGTTGTCATGTCCGGTGAAGTTGTAATAGGTACAGAGGAGTTCTTGGCAGGCCATTTGAAAATCGTGGAACCGGGGCTAACCCGTAGAGAACCAGGGCTAACCCTCTGTGAACCGCCCCCTGGAGATGACATTGAAAATGGCACATTGTTCTTTGTCGGTGTCCGTAGGCATGATTCAGTTGTTGTTGTTGTCGTCTTGTGTGTTCCTGGCCTCTTAAGATTCTGTCTCTTCGAACTGTGCGCAACCTTTTCTGGAGAAGATGTGTATGGGCTTTTTGGCACTTTGGAACTTTTGGAGTCTTGCATGAAGTAGTTATCCATTGTGGAATTTTTCATTCTGTTCATTGCCAAGTTCGCACCCTGAGTCGAAGTACTCCTGGGTTTCGCTGAAGGAAAGGTACTGGCCGTTCTAAATCTGGTATTTGTAAACACCCGACCTGAACTTGTTGGCATTTTCCTGCCGTTATCGCCCCTTGGTTTTCTTGGCATGAGAATGTCATTGATGTTCCGGCTGCTCTTCTTCACAGACAAAGGATTCTTGAGAGGATTCGCACCTACTTCTGAGTTGGAGTATTCAAGACATGCTCCTGGGTCCATGTTGATCTTTCTCCGCTTCTGCTGGGGCTCAGCTTCTTCAGAAGCCAGTGTTTGTGCAAGTTCTGGAGGGTCTGTGGAGGCCATATTGGGGGGAGGGGGGATTCTCAGATCTTCAAACTCAGCAGAAACGGCATCTTTCGGACCTCCGGAAAGAAAACCCGGTGACTCTTTGGGAGATTGTTGCTCTTCAAGTACCTCACCACACTCCATATGGTGTTAACTCTGTTCGATATTCAATGAAATACCTCGCGAAAATCCAAACAAAATCAGTCCACACAGCCAGACGTATGACCTCTGAACTGTTCGATAGTGGCACCTAGCGGTTGTACGTAGTATTGCTCTCCAAGCAGATGTTGGTAGGGAAGAATGTGACCCTTTTTCTCATATGCCCAGTGGGGCCCGCAGAATGAAAACTGGGTTCCAACCTCTGATTCGAGAGTACGTAGTATAACATATTGACGTCAGCATCTAAGTTAAGCATGCAGTCTAACCAACTGTTACTGCAACTGATTTTCTTGTAAAATTCCTTTCCTATTTCCAAAATTAGGAAAATGCACTAGTTCGGAAAATTGAACAACTCTATAACCTCATTGGCTACACAGGCTTGAGGGGACAAGTAACAAAACCAGGCAATACTCCACTGAATGATGTCGCACGCGAGTGACATATGTGAATGTGTATTGACGAAGTCTGGCCGATCGGATCACGGTCCCACTGTACGAAGTGTAGGTACTCCAATGCATAATCAATGACATTTACATAATGTCCTTGGCATAATGTAGCACTGTCGGTGCCCTTCGATCATTTTCTTCCTACGTACACAGCTGCACGATTGAATGCAGAGTTGATAATTGTTTTGAAATCGACTAACAAAGACGGATAAGATTATCGTCATTGCACCATTCTTATGCAAATCGTGACTATCATTATACGTCACTTTTTGGCGGGGAATTTGAATGTTAATGCCCGTCGCGGCCAGTCTTGATCAGATTGTCTACCGCTCAGACGAAGTCAAGAGCTGCCTACAGGTGAACACCAGCCGACACTTCCACCCAGGTCTTCTCGCCGCCGCCATCTTGTAGTGTCCAAACGATGAACTACATTGTGCAGGACACCATTCAAGAACTAAGGGCCGAGATGCAGCAAGTCCTCACCAACACCATCGACCAACTGTCCCTGTCGCCCGACCCGGCCTACGGGCCTCCGGGCGACTGCTACTACCCGAGGGACTGGCAGAAGTCTGCCGGGTGGTACCATCCATACTTCGACTACAGCTTTCCCGAAAAATACGGCGAGTTTCCCGACCACCCCGTGATCGTCAACCCGAGGACGTTCTCGCCCGTCTCCCAGCCGTACCCGTGCGGCGTCAGGACGGGCATGTACACGAACTCGTTGCCGGCGGTCGGTGGTGTCGGCACCGGCCACACGCAGGGACACTACGGCGTGAGCGACGCGCACATGAAGTACCGTAACGACTTCGTTGGCTACGGGTCGACATCGAGCGGCAGCCCGAGCCCTCCCTCCGAAGCCAGCCCGCAGTACAGTTTTGCCGACTCGCCGTCCGCAAACCGACTGGGATGTTCTGCACAAGACTCGGAGGACGAGGAGTTCTTCCCCAAGCCCCCGTACTCCTACAGCTGCCTGATCGCCCTAGCCATGATGAAAAGCCGGACTGGCAACATGCCCGTCACAGAGATATACAGTTTCATCAGGTGAAACGTCTGGACATATTTCTAGTGACAACGTTTTCAACGTGATTATTTTGTAAACTATCAGTGATGATAGTTTACATAAGCCAATACTATGATACAAGCCGATACCATGATACAATAACAACTGCAGTTTACAATACAATATGTCCAATTTGACGTCTATGACACCATGTGCTACCGGTACACCTCAAAGTGAACATGAAGACTTAAAACGATTTTTGTTTGTCTTCTTATTTTACCGTATTCAATTGCTAGGATATTCAACATGAAACATGCATTGTATTTAAATGAATATTTATTTTCCTTTCAGGGAGAACTATCCTTACTTCAAAACAGCACCGGATGGCTGGAAAGTAAGTGTGCCTTTTTTTTGTGGGAGGGACGGGCTGGGCAAATTTAGGATAGAATGTGTATTCGAAGACAACAAGTCAACACCTTGGCAGCTCTAAGACAAAACATGGCCTATGTTTTTTTTACGCAAGATCATATATGTGGTCGCATCCTAGAGATTATTAAACTTGTTTCAAAGTTTAATACTCTATAGCACATGACATCAAATGTGATCTAGCTTTGACAGTGTTGCTGAGCCATTCTTATAAGCTAGTTCGGAGTTAACGTTGTTACTACGCATGTGCACTGTCAAAGGTGAAAGCCCCCGAGACGTGAACAAAGCCAGTCGGGGCGCTGTTATGCAAATCTAGACAATGTCCAAGCGAGCACTGTATACGAGCCGGGGGCCTTCACCTTTGACACTGCACATGCGTAGTAGCAACTCCGAACTAGCTTATTATCAACATGAAAAACGAGTTCGACATTTACATAATCTATGCTTGGTCATGTACACCTTTAACTAACTTACACATGTGGCAATATTGGCAGGGCAATCATTTACCACTTAAATGACTTTTGCATTGATTATGAAAATTAAGTATTTATTTGCATAATTGGTATTTGTTAATGTTCTGCCGTAAACTACATTTGTTACATGTATTTGAGTCCCATAATGAAAAACACTGCAGAACAATGACTTTGCTCATTCATTATCAAAATCAAGTCCTGATTCGCATAATTTTCATGTATATCTGCATGTATACCTCTGTCTAAGCTAAATACTAACATAGAAATACGTCGTTCCCTTGTTCGGTTATTCTCCTTGGAAGATTTCGACAAAACCGCTCCTGTAGTTCCAGAGCAAGCTGTTAGAGGGTCCAAACCTACACCACTTCCTTACATCACAAGCTATCTGCCACCAAAATAATCAAGACCATAGCACACCCAGGTCAAAGGATACAAAAAACGGAAATTCTGCGGCAGTACACCAGGGGCCCAAAATCGAACTTGACCTACGTCTTTTCAACACCTACCCACATACCAAATATCATCTTGATCCATCTGGCGGTTCTTAGATTAAACTGACTACAATAATCCATTAACTCACACACAACACACACAAAACTATATCTCCATTTTTCATATCCTTATAATCTTATAATCTATACCTCCATATAAAAATTAAGGTCTAGATTTGGTGTGTCTGTGCGCGTGAGTCTGTGCATACGTGAGTCGAGAGAGTGTGTTTGTGTTTTTCGGCGGATTTTGGAGTCAGCATAACTCCTTCAGATGGATTATGATGATCATGATAAAAATAGATATTACTTATCACAGCCTTATTTGTATAATCAACGAGGCAAGATAGCATGATAAATCTACAAAGGCTCAAAATATTTCATGGATGTTTGAGGTCTCCGAACTGCCATTTACTACTGTGTTACCACAATCAAAAGAGCGTACAGATTTTATATTGTCTTCATTTTGTTTTTCGTTCTTGTTGTTCAGAACTCTGTGCGCCACAACCTGTCGCTGAACAAGTGCTTCCTGAAGATCGAACCGAACCAGGCCGACCCCAACAGGAAAGGGTGTCTGTGGGCGCTGCACCCCGACAAGGTGGACAAGATGATGTCTGAGATCCGCAAGTGGAAGAAGAAGGACCCGGAGGCAATCAGAAGGAGCATGGCGTATCCCGGTAAGACGTCAAAGCCAGATCCTCCCCAAACCACACACCTTAATCAAGAACAGAATTTCTGTTCAGTCGTCCACAATGATTATGATATGTGTTTATCGTGTCTGAAAGGTTTAGTTGAAAAGTCCGTTGTAATCAATTATGCGAGTATTTTGCATTGATTAGCATATCAATCCCTTACGGCTATCTATATAAACTGGCACAGCCAGTGTTGGACTGTTCCGTCAATATGTTGAATTTAACGTATGAAATAACTGATAGGACATTGAACATGAGCTGTACAATATAAACTCATCTCTTTTCCCCGACATTGACAGTGGATTTTCATTACGACGGCTGTACCCCGTCGTCCTCGGCGAGCCATTCTCCCGTGCCCTCCCCAGCTGAGGTGTGTCAGGTCCCCGCCCAGGAGAAGGCGGTACCCCACCCCACTGCCGGTCGCCAGGCGTATATCGGTAATGTGGGGAACCTGGCCGATGACTCCTGCCTCAGACACAACGGCTACACCACGAAGCCGTACAACCAGAGTCAGGTCAGTACAGACTAAATGCGTGCCTTGTTTCTAATTTTGCTTTGAATCAACATACATATCAGGTCGAAAACTAAGATTTGATGTCTTAGCTATTCAATACAGGATCCATACGATTTTACAACGATGCAAAACTAGAAGAGTACATAATTAATGGCACATATAAAATTTAGATACAACATCATTGGAGCATATTGGCTTTAATTGTTTGTTTGTATTGCATCTCCGGTAAACCGTCCCATGCCGTAACACACCAGGTTTGTACTGAAGAGTACAAGCTGCATATTCAGACTGATTAATTTTCGGTAAGTGTGGTGGGTTCGTTAACGTGGTCGAGTCGTGTCTCTCCTCAAACACGGGGCCTCCATCTATCGTCCTATCCGAGGGACGTTCTTAGCCGAAGCTAGGTACTCAATTTACACCTGAGTCGAGTGAGCAAATCGGTGTTAACTGCTGATGCAATGTGCATACATGAAGCTTTGAGTGTTTTTTTTTTATTCCAACAGAGTGCACCTTCCCCAACTGCACCGTCCCCAGCGGACAGCAGCGGAACGCAACCATCGCCGGAAGGGAAGACAGAGTCACCTGGCACGCCTGAACAGACACCCGACAACTGGATAGTCGTGCAGGGAGACCCTCTCATGTACTCAGCGGCGTACTCCGTACACGAGCCTGCGTACGGTTTCAATCAGGGGCACTTCTACAACCCCGGAGCACAGCTAACGATGTACTAACCAAGTAGTTTGTAGATTTGTCTTGTATATAACTGTATTAACAAGGTAGTCTAGTTGTAGCTTGCCCTGATATAGATGTGTAATGTAAATACAACTTTTGTTGAATGTATATGTGTACAGGAAGGTCCTCTTGTCATTGTTAGGACGGCAAAAGAATGACCGACTGACAAGGACATGATCTTCGCCTTAATTCTCGCCACGACCTCGGTGAGGTATTCTACCGTTTGAAAAAATGCCTTAGCGATTTGTGAATGAATAGATTTTAGTGCAGACCTAATACATAAACCTGTGCCAAATCTTAACTATTAACGCTCTTCACAATGAACTTAACAGTAACCAGACGCTAGGCATTTCAAATGTTAGAATACCACTTGGTCCCCAATTGGTCACGAGGTTTGCACGTGCGGCACAGCTTCCTAGGGAACAAGAACCTTGTCCTGTTGGGAAGAAAACAGAGGAAATCCCTGGAAGGCTCACGGGATGCCTAAGACTCTGAAATGCTATGCCCATAGCGCTAGAAAAGACTAGAAGTGCCATTCAAGTTTGTGCAAAAGGCGAATTGGCGAAACCTTTCTAGAAAAGTGTAAAAATGTACAAAACAGAGGCGATGTTGCTTTATTTTTGTATGCCATGTAAAAATTTGTCACGAATGTAATGTGTGCCAAAAGGTAATCATGTCCTGTTTCAATGTCCGTTGTGTCTTTGTTTTTCTTGCTGTAAGTGCAATATTTTTTACGGTGCAATCCGGCTATTGTTTGACTGAGGCACAGCTGGCCTCAAGGCTGTGAGTAGGTACCGTGTAGCTACGTTAAAACGTCTTGTCAATGCTGCTAGTATTATTGTGCCATTACTTTGAAATACCCCCTGTACAAAGTAAATGTTGTTCTCTTGCAGTTGACACCAAGTGTTTGTCTTATTTCCTTAGGTCATGTTTATTTGATTATATGACATCCGCGCGCATCAATTTTCGTTCGTTTCCAAAATCGGCCATACTGTAAATAGTACAAAGCAGCTGCAAAGTGAGAAAATGTATGCTGTAAATTGCAAAAAAGATATATCGGAAAAACCGTTCCATACTAATGCCGTGGAATGCCAAAGTCAATTCTAACGTCAAAGATGATGTGAAAGAACAAAATGAAGAATCTATCGCCATACTCAATGTGTTCAGCTTTGCGCATCCTTCATGACCACGTAGATTTCGGAATGAAGGCAACTTTTTTGTGCTCGCATCAGTTTTGGGGTCCCCAGAGGATGTCATCCATATGATCAAATCTACACGGCCTTATTTCTGCTTAATGATTTATGATACTCGCACTTTACACCCGATTAATTGGATATTTTTGCGCCTTGGTCCAAACAGTAAAGGGATTGACTTACTTTGCCAACTGTCCCAATGTCCAGAAAGCTGAGGCCGTTGTGCTTAAACAGTTTATTCACAAACTGAATGATTGTTATTCTCCAACAACACGCTCTGAAGAGAACAATTTTTGGCAAATAGCCTTCAAATGTAATATCCTCCTAAACAAGAAGCTTCTTGGAAACGGTTTGAAAGCACGACTAAACAAAACAGCAACTCAACATTTCCCATAAGACCGTCAAAATATATAGCTACTTTACGCATCCTTACGTTCGATTACATTTTGGTCAACCAAAAGCACGTTAAAAGTTCTAAATATCCAGTAAAACATCACATATGAATGCAGAGAAAATGTACTTGTATAAAAACCGATTTCATGATTACCAAATTCTTTCGATGCATATTTACACAGCTTGCAGTTGTGGAACGTCACTATCATGTACACGCAGTTGACCCAAACTGGGAAACAGTCAACAAAAATCACTACCTTACAGCACAACATAAAGTTATTATCGGTGTCACGTCTATCACCAACATTAATCATGATATGAAATAAGCCTATTACAGAAACAGTGTCTGTCACAACAGTTCCCAAATTTTGCTATTCGACAAACATTAACACAAGAAGTGTGACTCCATCATTGCCTAAGTCAACAATATAAAATCAAATCACAATTGGTGTTAAGTCTATCATCCACCCACATCTATCATGATAACGAACAACCTATGAAAGAAACCAGTGCAGAAAAATGTCAGTCACAACAGTTCCCTTTTTTTTACAAACATTAACACATGAAGCTTTACTCCATCATTGGCCAAGTCAATAACTTCAAATCATCTATTTTTATCATCAGTAAAAGTACTACTACGCGTAGCTGCTCAGACCTATCTTAGAGTCATCATAGCGCATCAATCTGTTGAGGGACAGGACCTTACAGCAGGTGATGCACGTGATGAAGAAGACCAGGATGAGGAGGATGGCGATCCCGCCCACGACTCCCAGCTGGATCAGGTCGTTCCTCCTCAGTCCCAGCAGCACGGTCTCCTCCAGCCAGGGGTTCGTGTTGGTGTTGTCCTGATCATCGGTCGTCTCCGGGCTGGAACACATATGTTTTGTTGAGCGCCATGTAGTATTTCTGAGGAGCTTTGTTTACAGCAAATCAAATCAAATCAAATCCTCTAGTCATTCATTCCCTCGCTTGTCATTCATTCATTCATATCCACGTATACTAGATGTTTTGGGTTTGTCCTAATTCACAGACTTATCAAATTGACATTTTTAAAGTACTTAACAGTACATTGTTGCCTCCGCGAAAACGGAGGTACTGTGATCAGTCGATGTGTTTGTCTGTAGTCGTGTGTGTCCGCAGTTGAATGGTTGGCACGCCGGAGACAGTATATGACAGGAAGGTAGGTCAAAGGTGGTAGATAGGTCAGAAGAACAGGAAACGGTGAAGCCTGCAGCTGGTTGTTATCCTATAGCTAGTTAGTTTACCGGGGCTTCCATACTCCCCTCAATGACAGTACGGGAGAGTATGGGAGCCCCGATGAACTGACTAGGATGACAACAAGGCTACACCATTACCTGTTCTTCTGACCTTTCCAGCACCTTTGATCTTTAAGTCTAGATGCTGCTTCGTGTGTGTACCTGCAGGATTGTGAGTCGAGTGCAGGCATCATTTTGGTCCAGAAGAAGGTGCGCCTGGGTCGGATATACTGTCCCGCGGAGTTGTCTGACATCCGGATCGTCAGGTCAATGAAGCGCTGGGAGGACGTGTAGCGGGGCCAATTGGTCGGCAGGACAGGGTTGTACGGTAAGTTGGGGTTCCTACACGGTTATATGAATGAATAAAGACATTTATTGCACGTTTTTGACACACTGGGCTGCGCACAGGTTATGAAATAACACGTTGAACGTTAATGCAAAATAAAATAACTAACATTAATATCATAATTCTGAGTGATTTTATTAGGCAATCGAAAAATTGTTCTCACTACCTCTGCCTTTCAAAGGATGAAAATATGGAATGTTGGCTGTGATATCAATTTTGCTGTGGTTTTAGCGATCCCAGCCATGAGTACTTTCTGCAGGAAACAGAGTAGATCGAGAACTCATTCTGGTGTGGGAATAATAGTTGGCTGACAATTTATGAATGTAAACTATGGGATATTTGATACGTTTTTCATCAACATTTTTTATATATTGTTAACTTGCAATGTTGCCTATGCTGAAAGACTACGAAACTTCCGTTCCTTGGGGGAGGCTTTTGTGGCGATGATAATGAAAAGCAGCAGAACCTCACCCAGTTTTGGCAAAATTAGACCAATACGTCATCATGGACTCGACCAGCTGCATCTCGTCGTCCGTCATGAGGTCGGGGTTGTTCCCCCTAACGGTGGGGAAGAGGTAGTACAGCTCGTCGGCGTGCGCCGCGCCCGCCCATGCAGGCAGGTTCGAGCGGCGCGCATGCGTGAACTGGTACACGAAGGTCGCCATATTCAACTGGAAATAACAGGAAAGGAATACAGAAATACTTTCATTTCCTCAAATTTTATTTTGAATGGATATTGACGCAAACTCATATAATCTCTAGGTCTTGATAATCTCCAAGCAGATCGTTCGGTGGCAAGTATCCATGGGCCGAAAAACTATCTATTGGCCAACCTGTTTGCAGATCTCCGGTTGGCCAATGCATGGATACTGTTTCCACCCATGGATACTACTTTCCACTGGAAGATCTCCGTGGATATTAGGTCTTGAGACAAAACGAGGCCTACCTGTCTGTAGAGATTGGCCATCTGCATGGTGGAAGCGATGTACGCGAAGTCTCCGTACATCGTGGTGAAGGTCTGCTGCAGGGCGTCAACGTTACTCGTCTCGTTCCAGGAGCCGTACTCCAACGCAACGGCTTCCACCACCGCCTGGGCACGAGGGAATATCATCAAGGAGGTTAAGAAAACGCAAGATTTTTTAGTTTACTGCGAAATATGGACCAGTGAAATGGTCAAGTGAGTAGAGTGTACTCCTGGTCATACGTTTGATCGCGGGCGAGTCATACCGAATACTTTCACTTTTAAAAGAGTGGTACATTATTCCTTCTGTTTGTACTCAGCATTTGTAAAGGGTATTGCAGTTGAAGACACACCACTGCCAGTGGGCTAGCCCCCCTGTTGTAGTGATCGCATGGCTGTGTGGCCTAGAGCTTTAAAAAAGGAAATGGGCTCCGCCCTATGCACCGCCTAATGCGGAAATGACTTTTACTTATAAGATAAGGATTAACAGATAAAGCAATTGATCAAGACGACGAGAAGACGCAATCAAAGGTTACTTTTTCCATACTAAAGGGTAGGCACCATAGGCCATGCTTCTTGACACCTATATACGGTTTCTGACTATGGAACAAGCACCTACAGTACCAATGTCAATGATGAATCAAACACAGTATTATGTCCTTATAACTGCTATGGGCATAGGTTGATATCTTGATAGTCATTTTGCGAAGTGATAGGCCGCGAAACATGACACAAGTATGCCTACAAGTAAACATCTGTAGTACCTCGGTGTTAGTTGGAAATATGTGGAAGAGCGAGGCGTTCATGTAGTAGTTGTAAGTCGCCTTGTCCCTGATGTAGTATCCAGGGAGGCCCTCGTTCATCAAGTAGGCGCCTTCGTCCTCGTTGAAGCCGAGGAGAAGTTGTCGGTCCGGGACGGACCCCCTCTCCAGGAGACGGACGGGGTCGTCCGGGAGGAAGTCACCGTCGATCACCGGAGTCCAGATCCTCTCCGTGAAGTTACCTGGAAAGGTAACCTTATTAGTAGAGTACAGGCAAAACTATGAGAGATGAATCTCGTGATGAACAGGATGCAGTGGAGAGAATTGAAGACAGACTGATTGCAGCTTCAGGGTGTCCAGACTACTGCAGTAGCAGAACACCAGTACTGTGAACCACTACTATAGGCATACTTTAACCATGATTGACCAGCTGAATACACTACAAAGCTAATCTTTCTTCTGGCATCGTGCTTCTGGTGAGCAATCATGGACGGCGTTATCCTGTTATCAAATCATGTTGATGAGTACATGGATGTGGGCATTACCAACTACTGTACTTCAGGAACCAGGAGCTTTACTGTGAGTATGATTAAATCTAACCTACCCGTGAAACGTGCTGCCGCCTGTGCCAGCTCGTTGGCGCTGACCCTCCTCAGCACCGTCACCATGTCCACCGGATCCTGGGTGCGACAGTTCAGGTACTCGCACAGCGCCCGCGTGGCCTCCAGCGGGTCCGGGTTGATCATCCCCGGGCTCATGGCCACACCGCTCTGGCAGATCGCTCGCTGGAACAGGCCGGTGTTCTGGGGAGAGAGCATCTGCATGCTCACCGACGCACCGCCCGCGCTCTCGCCGAACAGGGTGATTCTGTTAAAGGATGATAATCCTGTTATTGTACTATGGTGAATTTTTTTCCCAATGATAATAGCTTGTACAATACTGACTGGTCTTCCGAGTTTATACATAAAATATAGATTGAACGAATGATTTAACAAAATTGTTTGAATGATTAATATTCCAGTTGATAAGTTCTAGACTCACGGTACATGTAGATGAATGCAAATGACGTTTGCATTCGAATCTCATACACTTCCACATCTACATCCCGCGTTTATTTCTCTCATGCCAACCTTTTCAGAATGTTTCTGTAATGCTATACCCAAGGAAAATGAAGGTATATAACTCATGCATTTATATATAAATGCACACAGGGAAATATACTCAGGTATTAACAAGCCTATTTTTCAGGTATCCCTGATATCAGAATGTAAGCACAACTTGCACTAATTACACAATAACCAACATTATCACCACGTTACATACAGATATCATTTGTCGCCGATATAGCGATTCTTAAATGTCTTGTAATTAAGTACAGTTCGTTGTTCCAGTGACAGAGTGTTCCATAACTGAGCCCATAAATGTTTAGTGCCTTCACCTGTTAGCGTCCCCGCCGAAGTTGTCGATGTTGTCCTTGACCCACTGTATAGCTGCCTGCTGGTCCATGAGCCCGTAGTTCCCCGGTGCGGTCCGGTCTCCCGTGCTGAGGAACCCGAACACGCTCAGGCGGTAGTTCATGGTCACCACGATGACGCCACCAACCGCCGCCAGCCACTCGCCGTTATACGACGCCGCCGTGTCGGAATTGAATCTGCATAAACACAATGATTCATTGAATCTACAGCATACAAAGAAGAAGTCAGTGATGTTCTTTTCCTTTTTATTTACATCATCGTCTGTAATGCACAACCGGATTTATCCGGATCACACCAGTTCTTGTACAGTGTACAAACTGCATGAGACGAACTGTTTAATCGACTCATGATCACACCGGGAAGGACAATATCAAAGTAGATTTACCGGTAGCAAAGTTACTGCCTTTGCCACTGGTGAATCTGTTTTGAGATTAGGGAAGAACCGCTATTTATTTTTAAATGCGGAGGGTTCTTAAACGTGCTCGAGGTGTGGCTCTCCTTAAACACGAGATATCCGGGTTGATGACCTCGCAAATGATAATCATTTAATTTCATTTTATTTCATTCTTTAAAAGTCCTAACCAGGTAAGTTATCTCGATTAGGGGAAGTTAAACCAATAACCCATTATGGGCGTTTTGAGCAGTCTATGTTGTGCGATAGGAGGGCTAGTTGGAAAATAGGGATGTAATTCTAATTACATTCAGTAGATTGGAGGTTTGTTCTGTCAACAAACAAAATATTCTGGTATCTATTTGTCATAGGCATTCTACACAGTCCATAGAAAAAAATTCTCCTTGTCATAATGGACAACGATGCACGTACACTACATGTATATGTGGATCAAAACCTACCAGCACATAGTGTTATACGCCATGTATTTCCTTATTAACCTTATCCGATCATAAACGAGGAATCGGAACGTATGTGTACACTGTAGGTTAGTATCTGAGTAGATTGGCATGTCAGGACGAAGTTAGAAATACGATGAAATATCATTGAAGACGTTAGGTTTTAGGGAATAGATAATACAATCTATGCTGTTCACAAACCCGTCGTCAGGAATCCAAATCATAACTGCCAAGTCATCCGTGTCAGCTGTTCCTCGGGGCACGAAGACGTTTAAGAACAAACAGTCCTCGGACATGGACAGGGCGGAGGGCTGGGAGAGTCGCGGGGCACGCATGCACATGTCCCCGAAGTCCGTGGCGTATCGGATACCTTCCCACGGGCGTACTTTCTCGGGCGGTTTGAAGCGAAGGTTTCCAATCGGCGGGGCGGCGTAAGGAATTCCCAGGTAGTTCTCAACGGTTACGCTTTCCACCGTTGTTGTGAAGCCCAAAACTCGACCCGAGTCCGTCACTGTTGTCGGGTTCTGTGCGGCCACAACAGTGAAAAATACTCCAAACAGCACGTCCAAACGAATCCCGAGAAACGAAAAGCCCTTCATAATTCCTTTACTGCAATCCGATCGAAAGTAGATGTCGATTTAAATAGTCCCCAGGGAGGAATCTTTAACCAGTAACAGGTAGAGAGATTCAATTTATATCTGTTTACTCTGTGACACTTGTGTCAGGTCACCGTTGGTTGACACAGGAGTGTCTTGTTGACAAACGGTAAGAGAGTCAACACTACGTCACACCACCTCATGTCACTAGCGAACATATCTCATTTTTTAACGATGAGTTTGAAAATTGAATGTTGTGACAAGGAGACGTCAAAACTACTTGGTTGGTATTCAAAGGGCATATATTGTGACAGCTTTATCTAAAATGAAACTTTACATTTGTGTACTTTTGATTATAAATCTGAACAGGCATGCTCACATTTTTGTTTCAAATTTGTTGCGACATAACGACATTCCTTGCATTAGCTTGTTCCCCTGGCGACTTTCACTGGTAGGCCTTCTTCAGCAAAATAAGTATTAGGCGGACAAGGCACTGATAGACAACAAAGTAGGTACCAATCTTCAGACGTAAGATTAATCTTTATCGACCGTTATTCTGGTTATGTTTGTATACATATATAAGAGATGTAGTTGAGTGCTCATTGTTAGAATTTCAATGTCTATTGAAGTAGTTTCCTGCATGCATGTAAAAGCAGCATGTTATATCCTTGATGTCACAATTCCCGTCACCTCGAGGCCTCATACATGTACATCAGCTGCTGATTGTACATGTACATATACATGTACAAGTGTACGTTTTATCTATTTGTAAGGGGTGAAAAACATGAGAATTTTCTATTGACTCAGTCAGTATCATATTGATTCCGTTATAAGCATGTCTGGTCTGTTTATGACCATGACGTAGGGTGTTTATGGTGGTACAGGTAAGCGGATTCTTTTGTTATCCGAGTGTGGCAGAGCCTGGCACGATGTTCATATGTTCGCAGGCTAATTCCGCTGTTACCAAGAGCCGCACGGCTTGTATTGACTAAGTGAGCTTTTGTTCCGTTAACCAGCGACAATCTGGGGTCAATCATTAACTTATAAAGCAAAGGATTACCTCACCAAGACGAGTCCAACCATGCAGTCTGGCGGAGGGGTGTGTGTGATCAGGTACTGTCAGAATGACAGTTTGTGACAGATGTCTTCGGATGTGCAAGAAATGTAAAACGATTCTGATGCACTCCTGTGATCTTTGCATGTTTCTTGAACGCTTCATTTCTCAAGTAAAGTGCATGATTGAACACGAAAAAAGGGTAATATTTGGATTACTTCTCATCTAAACTGCCTATCCTAGTATTTCGGTATACCCTATGATGCCAACAGGTATAGATGTTAAAGTAGATTTAAGTGCTACCTTTGAGAGACTCTAGAGGGTTCTTCATGTTGTGTGCTCGAGTGTTGTTTTGTATTGAGACAAGTGGTTTTATTAGTAGATTGGAAAACATCTTAAGAATGGTATACCAATATAGGAGTGCGTTATCCTGGGAGACATTGCGTTGGAGATCTGTTTGGACATATCTTTTCAGGGTGGCGGAATTATGTACCCTCTGGTAGAATTATGTTAGTAGATGTTACCGGTTTGAAATAGACATCTACAAACCTTCAGATTGTTTCTGTATACGAAATAAGAATGATTGTACTAACCGTCCCCCGTGTATGTACACCATGACCGCCATCTTCTCGTCTTCCTCCTCCAGCGTCACCCGTGGCACAAACACGTTCAGGTACAGGCAGTCCTCCGACGTAGGGACGTTCTCAGGCAGCGGGAACTGCATGCACGAGTCCCCGTAGTCATTCGCGTATTTAACGCCCTCCCAGGCCCGTACAGCCTGAGGCTTTAGGAAGCGGAGGTTGCCCAAAGGCGGCATCGCGTAAGGTACGCCTAGGTACCGCTCTATCACAACCCGCTCCACGGTTGTTGTCGAGCCCATGATTGTCCCCGATTCAGTGACTCTTGTTGGACTGTCCTGACCGAAAACCGACTGTGAAATCGCTAGTAGGAACAATACGAAGGTTCGCAAACAAACCGATGACCGTCTGTGGAACATCTTGCTTTCAAGAGAAGGTAAAAAAGATGCACTTGAAGTTGCAGTATGCACTCCGAAAACAAGCTATGTAGAAACTGACGGTTATGGACGCTTTCCCAGGGTACACCGGGATTCAAAGTTAAATATTACCTATAAATGTCTGGCCCAATGATCGATCCAATGAGGTGACCTACGCTTGTTTATTTTTCTGTTCACTGAGTATTTGAACACACGTAGTGCTAGGCATACAGGATAACTAACTCAAGGAATGGATACTTTTAACGTACTGGATGCTCGAGCTCTTACCGACAACGATGAAGACATGATTGACACTTGTAAATCACTTGAAATAAAAACAAGGCCATGCCATGTACACCATCAACGGACAAGTTACTGTATGGCAGCAAGTCTGATCAGTTCTAGAGGTACAGGGTGCTGAGTTATCTAGAGTTCATATATAGTAAGTGGGCTTTTAACCGCGTGAAGCTCAAGATTTCCTTCGTAGTATACATGTAACGTTGTATTGAGTAACCATTGTGTGTGGCGTCTGTCAATCAACTATCATGTTGAAAATCATAATAAGTTGAAGAATGTTCACAATTTATCGGATATGCCTTTTGTTGTTGTAACCATTAATACCCCCTTTTCTTCACACAGTGTGCAATGTTTGTGTCTGTTTATTATTGTGTTGTTTATTGTTCATTTGTACATAAAATACGCCAGAGGAAATATCGTAGAACTAGAAACCTCCTGGTTTTATCGAGGGTTTTCCCCCCAAACTGTGATTATTTACGTATGGTTATAACAATTACTGTTGATTATAACATACATACATACATCAGTAAATAGAATAAAATAAAAGAGAAGAGCAAATGGTTAAAGATATACAAGATCAAAGAAAAGAAGAAAAATCAATGAACTAGCTAACCAAAGAAATAATAATAATAAATAGAAATAGAGAAGACGCTAATCCATTTTTAAGCGGTGTTTATTCAAATGCCATTGGATGATCCACACATCATTTGATTCATAACCTCCATTTCAATATATACAAAGGACAATACCTCTAAATTCGGGGCTTGGTAATTTGGACAGTATTGTATTTTGCCTCACCTAGATGTCTTTAGATTTTTAATAGCATCAAAATCTGTGTCTAACATATCAGTACTCAGACGTGCATTTAACTAAGTGTAGTGGTTTGGTAGCTTTGTTTGAACAAAGTAGTTTCTTGAACATTAGTCTCTGACATTGTATATATATTCAACGTAGCACGTGTGCAAAAGCATGATTTCTTATTCCCTGAGTTGGACATTAACACATAACATCACATGTACACTGGCAGCAATGTGACAGATAAACAATAGTTTCGATAAAGCTTTAATTAAGATTACTCTTATGTAAATCTAACATTACAGGTCACGTATCCTACTCTGGTTTGCAATTTTCGATTTCTTTAAATATATCTATATTCTTCAACTCACTCTTTAGTTCTAGAATCGGAAGTGAAATGCTCAGAAATAACTGTGAACATGAAGATCAATCATGTATGATTACTGCTATATTTGGAGTATATTTGAGTTCAAAACAACTCATCAGTGCAAACGATGTCTTAATTTCTCTAAATCACAACTTCAAATGTACATCGAGTCCCTAGGATTCTGAGACATTATATAGTCCGGTACAAGCTTGAGCCAAGTGTCAAAGTAGCAGTCATGGCTTAGGTAGACACAAACAGGTAAAGAAACCATTAATCTTGAATTATTAATTCTAGCTTCAAATTTTTAAAAGTACAGAATAACTAGTCGGTGAAACGATGTCTAAGGTTCTCAAAGGTACAATCTCAAAGAGATGGCTTGAGACACCGTTGGACCCAAGTGTAAAAGCTTTCCATGCATATGGGTCATGACTTAGGTAGACACTTGCAGAGGCTGGAAGGACGGTCCGCCTCGTCCTGATGGCCGTCTGTAAGATATACACAGTCTTTAGGAACATGAAGAGATTATAGACGGTACATCTTACTCGTTGTAATACAAAGAGAATATTTCATGTTACATGACACTCATTGTCACGAGCTATCTATGAGAAAATTGGTTGAAAATTTGAGAGACCTTAAAATAGGCTGTCATTTTGACAAAGGAATAGACGAGATTTTCGAGTACTTTAAATGAAGGGGTTACTGACTCACCTCTTACGGAAGAACCAAACAGCAGCAACGACAAGGAGCGTGAGGATGACTCCAACCAACAGCCCAACAACCACCCCCGTGCCGAGGCCACCGGTACCGCCGGCAGTTTGTTTACCTTTGGACAAAGCATCGTAAATGATTGAATATACGAGGGGAAACGCACCCTAACTGGAATTTCTTAGGTTAAAATCACTAGGCATGTTAAGATCCGGCCATGTCAACAAGCATTTAAAAGTGCGCAACTAGGGATATGGAGGAGATGAGGGACTGTTACGTTAATTTACTGACCTCTCGAACTGTTAAGGATGAAGCCCACATCGCCATCCGGCCAGGCGTCACTGCACGAACCGTGAGCGGCACCCGAATACAGCACGCCAGAACCGCTCTCCCCCAGCTGCAAAACGAGCAAAATAAAGTCTTGTGCACAAAACTGAAACTGAAAATATTACCTTTTTCCCGGAGATAAAAAAAGTAGGACTTCATCCTGGATTGAACCCAGGCCTTATCGCTCATGTGACGAGTAGAGGTCATAGGATTTTACAGAGCATCGTCATAACGGAAGTATAATTTTCAGCAAATACTTTATGGCTGACCAAATATCTTCAGGTCTATTGCTACGGCAGCAAGACCATTGCAGAATTGAATGCCCCGTATAGTGTTTGACTTAGAATTGTTAAGTGGAGGAACTCTAGTCACCTCGGCGGCTTATACATGCAGAAATGTGTTTTAGGTAGTAAAGATACTCACGTGTCCAACCATTATACATGTCAATGACTGCCATTCAGGCTCTAGCAAATGCAGCAATAGAAGTTGTGGTATGGGGATGAAATGACCTGCAGGAATGTTTGTCGACAATTGTTTCATTAGATGGTGTCCGTTGTAATAATTGCACTTCCTCAATGATATTCGACTAAAAGTACGGAAACTTGATTTCGTTGGATTATATCTCGGTGAATACCCTGTCAATTGTATTGCCTTTCGTGGTTTGAAATTTTCCCTTTATCATACGTCTGCTGTTCTATCAATGATTCGCATTGTGTGTTCTATCATCGGAAAGCTTGTACATTTTCGTCTAAAATGATACCCCATATTTTATCACCACGCTTTTGTAACTCAAGAGAGACCTCACTAATAACTATTGATCTCCATGAAATGTTCTGATTGTGCAGATGATTTCGACATTTGCATGAACTATGCTAGGTCATGTACACCTTTAACTAACTTACACAGGTCACAGTGTTGACAGTCCAATCATAATACCCCTAAGAAGAATTATGGCACTTTTGCACCAATTATGTTAATTAGGAATGTATTTGCATAATTCATATCTGATAATGTTCCACCTACCATTGACTACACATGTTTTTTTACATGCATTTGAGTATATGAATGTAGAATGATAACAATTTTGGCTTCGATCACTGTAACGGGTAAGAAATAAGCTTTCCAGTGATTTCTAATACTATGCAGTTCATAAAGTAACAGCGGAGATATGATTGATCAAATTTAGATTCTTAACCTTTTTTTGTGATGAATGGCTCATCACATACTTAATTTAGACGATAGCATCACACATAAATGACATTAGTCTAGAACTTTCCGAGAAGTGAACAGAATGTACCTGACATATCGATGCTCCATGTGCTATTGGAAAGGGTAGCGTCGACCCTTCCCGTAAGCTCGAATGTATTGATCACGAGGCTGTAGTCTTTGTCTCCTTCTGGCAGAGATATTTTTCCATCCAACTGCATGCCTTTGTTAAACCCTTGCGGGGCAGTACTGGCTGGAGCTTGAGTTGTTAAAAAAAGAGAGAAAAAAGATGCAATAACCATTTATCTAAGTCATGAAAATGTATTTCAACGATCAATTCCGAAAGAAGCACAGATACATGGAAATGATGTAAAGGAACCTTACCGATACATCCAAATTCATCAAAATCGGCCAGGTCCATCGTAGTCCTGATCACCACGTTTGTTATCTTCTTCAGGAATCCAAGCCTTTCGTCCGTCAGCGGTAGTTTCTCGTGACTGCCAACTTCTCTGCCACGATTTTGTTCTTGATGGTGCACAGGAAATTAATCGGGAAAACATTAGTTCAGTCCTCCGTTTGGACTCCAGATGTATGTTTTGAAGTGCCAGTGGTATATTTTTGATCCGAACAAAAATTTTCTGGCACCTGACACTACTACGAAAATTGCGTGAATGGACTTAGTATCTTTAGTGCAAAACGTGGTCCTTCCGATCTTTTTCTGCATAATTATGATTAGGAGCAGGAATTATTCACACTTAAATGCGTCAAAACATTCCTCTTACATTGCCAAAGCATTGTATGTAATGATGGGCAACAATTAAAACAAGATATCACTGATGTCAGGGGGTATGAGGGCTAAACAAAATCTTCTGATGAAAATTATTTTACTTGATCTGCATAGCTAAGACGAACCTGAATATATTCCTTCAAAGTACTTCAACTGCTGTTATAAATCTATCTTTATCCTGTCGTGATAATCACGTAGCACGAAGGAACCCTGTTTTATAGGGTTTTGCACCCACGTGAATATGACGTAACTATTGTCCGCCATATTGGATGTTTATACCTGGAGGTTTCCAGGTAGTGTTTAAGTTGTAGATATACGCATACGTGCAATCACGTGTTCACTATACACATGCAACTGGCTTTTCAGGTCCAACCAAACAGCATGGCGGCTGTGGCGCAACGTGAAAGTGCACTATGGCTATGAGACCCGCTAACCTGTGTCAGACAAGAGCAGTCCCTTGATGTCACCGCTGGCTTTCCAGAAGCTGCCAAGGTCCTGTGACACGTGCTGATAAAAACCCCAGTAGGGATCCAAGGTGGACTCTATCTCATCGGCAATGTTCTTGTAGGGTATAAGCGCGTCCTTCAAAATGTAACAAAGAACATGATTCGTTGATGGAAGTTAGACATCCATGTAGTAAGATACGCCCAAAATAGTTCTAAGTTTCTAACCTCAATAATAGTCTTAAACTCATTAACATATCTGTTCAGAGTTTTAGTATAAAACCTGGTTCTCCAGTCCTGTCCTTATCCAGTTGCTTGAGTAACTATTTTGGGCGTAGAGAACATAATTTCTATTGGGATGAAAGCAGTTTCTTGATGATGAAGATTTATTTTCTTGTCATAGCTTTTCTGTGACCGAAATCTTTCAGTACCTACCCGTCTTTTGTACTTTGGATCGCACTCCTCGTCCCATCTGTCGTGGAAGATTGAGTACAGCGACTGGTCGTAGCCCTGTCTGGTGAATATACTGATGAAATTTCCTCGGAAGCCCTCAGCTTGTGCCTGCACATACTCCTCGTCCCACAAGGGAGTCTATCAAAAGATATGTATAATCGTGAAGACACGTGTTCCGTAGTGAGATGATGTAGCAAAAAGTCTGGTCTCTTTGAAGTATTTCCTTACACAGTCTCTCTCTCTCTCTCTCTCTCTCTCTCTCTCTCTCTCTCTCTCTCTCTCTCTCTCTCTCTCTCTCTCTCTCTCTCTCTCTCTCTCTCTCTCTCTCTCTCTCTCTATATATATATATATATATATATATATATATATATATACATATATATATATAGAGAGAGAGAGATAGATAGATAGATAGATATATCTATATCTATATCTTTATCTCTCTATATATGTATATGTATATCTATATCTATGTCTATGTCTATGTCTATATCTACATATCTATCTATCTATCTATCTCTCTCTCTATATATATCTATCTAAATATATATCTATATCTATCTATATATATTTATATCTATATATCTATCTATATATCTATCTATATATCTATATCTATCTCTCTATCTACCTATCAATCTATCTCTCTCTCTCTCTCTGTCTGTCTCTCTCATTCTCTCTCTCTCTCTCTCTCTCTCTATATATATATATATATATATATATATAACTTTTTTTCCCCTATAGCTTATCAACTTCCTATACCTTATCAACTTCGATACTAGGTACACGTACGTTTTCGAACCCCGGAGGAACCTGTTGGGAGTATTTTGTGTTGTTGAAGTTCAGTATGGAGTCCATAATGATCACACCACGAATGTCCGATAGTTTCGTGTCAAGAAAGGCCATGTATGGGGTAAGAACATTTTCCACAAACTCCTTGCTTCCACACAGTCCTTTAGAGCACGCTGACATGTCATGGGTATCTGAGGAAAATTGAAAAAAATACATTGTACACTTGTTTTTTTTTTTAGATAAACTTACTCCTACTTTTATGTCCATTCTTTCACCTTTGACCAGCAAGTAAGAGATATGCGACAGTGTCTAGCCGTAGTCAAAGTTTGATTTATCGCACAAAAATAGCAAGTTTCACACAATTACATAGCTTCTCTTATGCATAGCATTGTATATGAGTCAGACAGGCTGCTGGGAGCGCGATTTTAGCCAGGATACGTAATCAGTTGCTGTCTACGTAGCTTGGCTAAATCCTTAATCTTCCTCTGTATCTTAACTCCCATCATCGTCAGTGATAACGGCTTACCCGGGGATTCGCCACACTGCAGGTCGAACGCGATAAAGACCACGGAGTAGTTAGGGATGCACCGCTGTGAGGTGATGACCCTAGCGGCTTCCATCAGAGCTGCAAGACCGGATCCGTTCTCGTCCACTCCTGGATTGTTCCTACAGGTGTCGTAGTGAGCTCCCAGAATCACAGGTTTCTCTTGTCTAGGATTTCCTCCAGGGTGGAAGCCCCGCCATATTCCTATAATATTCTGACCTTGGTACTGAGAGAGACACAGAAGTGGATTCATTTCATAACCTTGTTCTTTTCAAGCTTCTCGCACCCCTCGGTAGATATTTTAAATTTCGACCCAAGTTAAACTTCAGTCTTATAGTTATGCTTCGGTCCCAATTCGAAAAAGAGTTTTTTTTTGCACTTTCGGGCGACACCCCAAAGTGGTTCCGTGGTGCTTCCGGGGTATTTTTGAGCCCGGTGGGGCCCTGTGGTGACTTTAACTAGGATTTAAATTCAACGCGGGACCCGGAAACAAATAGAAGCCGTGAGCTAATCGTGCGAGCACCCCCCCTCCCAACTGACCCATCAGTCCACCGGGAAAAATTTCTGGCTTCGGGGCCCGATGCATCATTTAATTGTTTCTTGATACTTAGATCTGAGGTAAACACGCATTGATGAGTATATTACTGCTTGTTGAAGACAAGATCGCTGAAATATTTCTCACCCCATCATACTCTGTGTCGAATACATCGATGAAAATCTGCATGCCGTAACTCTTGAATGTAGAGTGAATGAAGTCTGCTGCCGCCCGCTTCCCGGCGAGGTTGGTCACGTGGTGGCGGTTTTCGCTGAAATGGTCGGTCAGAAGCGAGCGCAGATTTTCCGTAGTGGTTGATGGGAAGAGGCCACACGATCCTGTAAAAGCAGAAGTGACCATCTTTTATTTAAGTCATTTTTATGTTTCTTTTGTTTACAACCTTGACATTTTGGGTTACAAGTATTAAAAATACATGGCAGAAACAAAAAAAAGATAAATCCATGACCGTGGCTTTACGTAAACCTAACATCCTAATTACTAATACAATAAGGGCTAGCATGCATCATTAGTTTCGATATTTTTTCTAATGACAAAATAGTATTTCATATAATAACCCTTTTTAATTGTAGGGGTTGTTGTATCTTAAGATATATTAAAATCTGTCTGCAGCATTGAGACTCTTACAGCCTGTTGTGCTTGACTTGAGAACTGTGACCTATGGAGTCGCTGGCTACTATGGTGCGGATATTATATGAGGATATTATAACGTTACACATAACCGAGCATGACTCCCGACCAACAGCCGACTATGGTGAGCTTTGGGCCACGCCTAGCCTATCGAACATGTCCCAACCATCGGCTAACCAGTAAATGCCTTATTCCCGACTGAGCCCCAAATGCTCTCTAACCTACTCACAACCATCCCGACCTCTACTCGCAGACTGTCGAATCTCTCCTGACTAATTACAATCCCCGACTGATTGCTAACCCTCTCACGAATTGAAGTGGATATATTCAGCGACTTTCAAATGAGGGATCATTTTCGCTTTTGATCAAAATAATCCCTTCTACTATGTTGTTAACATCACTGAGAGATAAAATTTGGATCACGGTTAACTTCAATAAGACTTTTTGAGTTCTTCTTTGTTTTTGGTCGTGTGAAGGTCGGAGGCTGATAATTCACCCACATTCTGGTTGTAGCCAGTTTGATTGGGACTGAGTTAGACGAGACTTGTCTACGGCCTTGGGGTGAGTCATGGGTAGGTTGGAAACTAGTTGGGAGTAACTTACTCCCGAACACCAGCATAACACAAGCCGACCACACCGAACACCAGCCAACTCATTCCAGACCTCCCGTTCAGAGCCGAATGTTTAATTTTTTTTTTTAAACTGGGGCAGCCGAATACCAGCCGACTGAGCCGAACGCCAGCCGAACCACTCCCGAAGCACTCCTAATCATGGTCTCCGGAAGGTCCGGAGACCATGTTCAGCTATTTCTAACCGAGGCTACGTACCTGTGGAGTCGCTGGCTACAACTGGGATGATATCATGTGGCCAATCGTCTCCGCACATTCCGTTGATCTCCCCCACAAACAATACTCCCTTGTTTACTTCATGTAGCTGAGAACAAATGCAATGTTCGTTAAAGAGTCGTTCTAAGTAACGTGAAAAAACGTTGTATCTTACAATAACCTCTTCAAACGAAGGTTTATGACCCAAACAGTATAAAACGTAGTACCAGTATAAGTCCATTCCGTAAGTCAAAGAAACACTAAAATCCCAATGTTATACTCACGTGACCTGACAAGACACAATTCACTCCGTCCCAGTCAGGGGTTGGATTCCTTAGCGCCACACGGTGATTATCTGCATTGAAGCGTCCTTGCAGGGAAAGATATTGAGCCGAAATGGTTTTAATGGATATCATGCTCATTTATGTAGCAATTCTTGCCTGATATTTGAAATGTCGTATCCACGCCTGCTTCAAGTATGGTTTGAAATATATATGTGATCAATGGATAGCATGGAAATGTTTTGACACCCGTTCAAGTTGAAACTAATATAGTATGTACAGTACCTGCAAAGGTATATTCCCATCCGAGCGTGGTTATCACCACAGAAATCACAATCCTTCCGGAAGATGTGAATGTGTCCACTTTGGCAGTCATGTTCTGCTCCCCCTGAGGTAGGGTAATTATCCCGGTCAGTTCGGTTCCTTCATGGAAGGATGGGGGAGCTGCAGTCATAGGATCTAAACTCAACAGAAGACAGCAACAGTGTCGTGTCAAGACAAGTCTTAGAATTACAAATCTTAGAGTGAGAAAAATAGTTCTTATGATATATATATACATGTAGTAGTGAAAGGAAGCAGTAATTTAATTCCAAGACAATTAGGATAGCATTGCAATTATAAAATCATAAGCATGTCATAACTATTCAACGAATGATATCACCTTTACACTCGAGCTTGAACTCAGCCAGGTCCATCACTGTTCTGGTGACCACATCTGTGATCTTCTTGAGGAATTCAAGCCGGGCGTCCGTCAAGACCATCTTGTCATCAACCCCGCGGTTGGGTCTCCCTCTTCCACGGTTGGACACTGATGCACACCATGTAAAATCAATCATATTGTCTGTAGGCCATTTACAAGTGCAATTATGTATTGTGATGATTTCTTTTAAAAGTTTACTGTCTGTCAAATTTATTGTTACCTGAACGTGAGCCGCCTTTCACGTGGCGTAACACACCAGCTTCGCAGGCACGCGGCGCGGCAGCAGCTGGTCAGATTGCACCGAACGACCTTTCACATCTAACCTTCGCCTATCTAACTGCATGCATTGTTTAAAGCTCCCTAGTGATGATGCCTCTACAGTACTACTTACGTGTGTCAGTCAACAGCATGGCCTTGATATCCGTGCTGGAGTTCCAGAAACTCGTCAGGTCGTTACCGATGAACTGCTTGTACACCTCCCAGTTAGGGTCTGACTGTGTTTCTACAGCTGAGACCACATCCTTCAGAGGGAATAGCACCGACTGAAACAAAAGACGTTTGTTGGTTCATTTGGTATAACATGCCCTGTAAGATGAAAACATCTACAATAGCATTGTAATTTGTAAGTCATATTTCCTTCCTACCTGCCGTTTGTACTGAGGATGTCCGGCCGCGTCCCACCTGTTGTAGAACGCCGAGTACAGCGGGAAGTCGTACTCCTGTCGGCCGGCCACTAAGATGAAGTTTCCCTTGAAGCCGTCCTGTTCTACACTCTCGTACCCCTCCTTTAAGCCAGGAACCTGCCAGAAATACAATGATTTTATAATTGAGGAAAGTTATTGAAGCCTTCATACCGCGTTTATCATGATCCTAGCTACAGTCTTTTTATCATTATAATGATTATTTTTATTTGTTGGCGACATGTTTATTGGTCAACTATCGAACGTTGACACCGTGACATCATATCCTTTTTGGTTGTAGCCCCAACCATTGTTTTTATCGCATGCTAGCTGATAGTGTTATGGCTCACCTGTTTGAAGGTCTCGGGAAGTGACTGTGCCCCCAGGGTGTCATTAAAGTTGAGGATGGAGTCTAAGATAATGACGCCGTTGATGTTGGCAACGTTGACGCCAACAGAATCAAGATACCGGACCATGACCTGATCAACGAAATCTTTACTCCCACAGTACCCATTATAACACGCTGCGTTGTCGAAATCTGTAGTAAGGAATATTGCTCTAGTCAAGAATAATGTCACAAAGAAGCCACTTTCATTCAAAGTCATGAATGGTATTGCAAGATTCCTGTGCTATGTTCATCAATTATGATACCATCATGATCAAAACAATATACAATGCATAAGCGAGTATCTTTCTTTAAATGATGTTATAAATGAGGTTGCACATATTTGTGAATTATCATATGTAGAGTAGAGTAGAGTCGATTTGAAAATGATTTGACATGTAAAGATTGCAATGATATGAAATATTTTGTTGGAAATTTTGGTTTCAAGATGAAGTCTTTAATCTTCTGTACAAAAAGGACAAGAACAAACTTTCAAATGCATTTCTAAAAAATTGGACAAATGTATCTACATGACATTGTATAGTATTAAGAGATATATGCGTCATACAGGAATTTGTTACTCTTATATGGGTCAGTTAGGATAGGCTATATGTTAATAACGTTATTATTACTTAATGACCAGCCTATTCCTCGGTGTATATGGTGTCATATAGTTAGACGACCTGTACCTAGCCTCTCGGGGCATGAATGCACAATAAAGGTCTTTCATTAATTCATTCATTAAAACGCCTGGTCATTTGCTATAACCACCTCATCGTGATGACCAGACGTTATGACACCATATACACCACGGGGCGGGTCATGTTTGAAATTGACAGGGGGTTGAGCGTATCTTTCGCCTGAAACTCTACCCTGTCACATCGGATGTGACTCCAATACCTGCGAACATCGGCCGATCTTTGAAAATCGCGCGTCACCGGGCATATCATGATAAGTTAGAGCTCGCAGAATCGTCGACCGATCAAGTTTTCTACTTTGTGACAGGGGCATTGCAGCGGTTTACCTGGACTCTCGTCAAACTCAAAATCAAACGCAGCAAACACGACCAGGTATTCCTGCATGCAGGGCTGGGATGTGATGAGCCGAGCGGCCTCCATGAGGGCGGCCATACCGGACCCGTTGTCTTGGACCGCAGCCCTGTCTCGTCGACTATCGTAGTGAGCTGTCAGCACGATGGGTCTGTCCAGCCGCGTCCCGGTCAGGCGACCCGGCCACATTCCTATTACATTTCTGCCCCTAAACTGGAACAAAAAGGCACATTTTTAAATAGAGTCTCTCGACCCTTTACCCCTCCCCCTTCATTCATCATCAGCACTGATGCAAGTACAAAGAAAGCGATTAGGGCGTTGAACCCCAATTATAACTTGTACGACTACAACACATCATCTTATGTTTACATGGGATATAGGAGATTCTTTTTAAGATAAGTATAAGATCCTAGTGTGGCATTATATACACTCATGTATCACTTCACCTTATCTATTTTTGTTTTCATGCACCACTTTCTTTCTGGTCCCACCACCACCACCACAACTGGTATAGTGGGCTCGAGATTTTGCCCAAGCGTAGCCATAATGATTGGCCACCCTAACTAATTCTGTAGGCGATGAAGGACCAAAAGACTTGGGCTGCCATCTCGACTCGTGACTGAAAACTGCTCTACAGAATTACTTACTTGCTTATGTCGAGACCTTCGATTCCAGTCACGAGTCGAGATGGCAGCCCAAGTGTTTCGGTCCTTCATCGCCTACAGAATTAGCCTCGACCAAATGCTACGTTTGCCCGCGGGCGTTCCATTCAATAGGTGAGACAGCCGAGTGCTTGTTATGATATGTTGCTAGTTGTACCAGTGTGTCATTTATTACCAGACAATATGCTGTGCACAGAGAAACGAAGCAAAGGGCAAATAAACCTACGACACAGGAAACCTTTCCGGGGGTTAAGACTTCATCTTCGTTTTCCAAAATTTGCAAAAAAAGAGATGTGATGATTGTTTTTTTAACAAAAAGCTCATGTAGTAACAACAGTGATATGATTAAGAGTGCAATCTGCCCGCTCTATCCCGGGGCCTCCCCTTCTACCTACTTTGCCCATGTTGGGGTCATCTAGGGGTACCTTAGAAGAAGAATAAAGAAGAAACGTAAATTTCAAGGACACGAAAACTAGAAATATCCTTACGTTTGGGTTGTCTGTGTCGAAGTCCTCATCGACTACCTGCATGCCGTAGCCCTTGAAAGTGTTTTCTATGAAATCAACCGCAGCAGATTTGGCAGCAGGGTTGGTGACATGATGGCGGTTGTCCCCGAAATGGTCATTCAAAAGCCTGTTCAAATTACCAGTTGTAGTCCATGGGTCGACGGCACCCGTCACTGTGGTGTTCAAAATTTGATGAAAGAAATGTTTCTTTTGTTGCCATTGTTTTTCGTAGTATTCAAATTAAGAATAGACCAGTGTTCTTCCACCATTCCACACCTACTGTGAATTATATATATGATATACCATGTGCCTTACCTCCAATGGTGAAAATGGCACATAGGACGATGAACTTGAGGGCCATCTCGTAAATCGTCTGAGCAGGTTGACACAAATAGCCTCCCTAGGACGACAGGAACCCAACAAACGTTAGTTACATCTAACCACTTGGAGATGTATCTTAATGTCAAAGGTCAGTGGATGGCTAAGAACAAAGACTGATTGGTTACTCCGTGTATTTATAGATCACCTGGTAAATCATTTGCTACAGGTGACAAATAGCACCAGTTCCTCTTGTGATTAGGAATTCGTGGTTCTGATTAGGAATTTGTTTGTAAATGAACTGATCTCTACACATTTACGACATCGACAGTACAATTCAAAAATAAAAGGAAAATTTCATTCTAACGTGCTTTCAATGTTGTCAATCGTTTATGTTCTTCACATATACACCTCCATGATGGTGCAACGATTGTGAATACTTGCCACAATGGAACCATGGCACCGAGGCTTCTGTATTTTTAAAGCATGTATTCAGGAAACTACTGTGTGAGGGACAAGGCTCTTTATCCTTGCACCTACACGGGAAAGCAGTGCAATATTAGCCTGCCATATGTTTAAAAAAAAACATCAATCACATTGCAATCATCGTTAAAAGTAAAGTCCTCAATGGCTATTGGAATCATATCGATTTTTTTGTGATAAGTTTGAAATATTTTGAATAAAAGAATGAACTAGTCGTAATAGTTCGAAATTGTTCAAACAATTGAAAATGAAAGTTTGAACATGATTGCATCTATATTTGTCGAAAACATTTTTGAAAGTAAATACACAAAGATCTCGTTACTTAGAACAATTTCTAACATTTGTTTGACGTTCTGAATAGTTCTAGTGTTCCAACATGTTGTAAATATTTGCATCATTTTCCAAATGGTAGATTTGGGTTATTTCCCCCATAAAAGTAGATGCTAACAAGCGTTAGCAGTATGTGCATGGCGGTAGACATGGTCCCCTTTGCTTCACATGGATGTGCGAATTGCTTTCCTCCCTGCCTGCCCACTGACCCAATATTCAATATATGGATGTTAGAACAAATGGTGACCTTATGTTCCAACATGTTAGAAACTAATGTAAATAACGTAATCTATGTTTAGAATATTTCTAATACGTTGTAATGCTGTAGAATTTAGAATTTCAAACGAATGATAGAAATTAGTATATTTTTCTATAAACGGTTATTTATCTCAATAAGACTTTTACCGAAGGTTGCGGAAATAGCAACTAACACCCATACGGATGTGTCATCATGTGGAATTGCCCCTTCTCAATTCTATCAAATTTGGTGGCGAATGGAGAAAAAAGAAAATGTATTACTTGTCACTTTTGTTCTAATCACATCAGCCGTCTCACGTGAGGCGGTATATGACACTTAAACTGGGCCAAAGGGTATAAGGTTACTAAGAGTAACACATCCATTGATACCGAAAGGGCTTGCCACTGTGAGCTTTGGAGCCATATAGCATACACATGCATGCATACATATTTGCATACATACGTATATAGAGAATTAGATCAAACGATCTCGTCTTCAAAAAAATAAACGAATGTAGTTGCGATTTTGGGGTTTATTTTTTCACTTTCACTGTTCACAGAAACACTGTTCACAGAAACACTGTTCACAGAAACACAGGACCCCATTTTGTTTTGCCCCCTAAATATATTTCTGGTGGATCTTATTGTAGTTATTGTGCATATCCTGTTGCAATAATCTATGGAGAATATTTTGACAAGTTTTGGGGTTGATGATTAATGCTCATTATCATAATTTATGCAGAAAATGAGGAGAACCCACATTTTCCTTTAATCCTATCTAGACTGGGGGGACTAAAAGTGCCCGCGCCAACTTTAGCATCGTATAATTGCCAAACGATGTATGCTAGGACTACCAAACTTATTGACTTTTCCTAAAATTTAGTTGGAAACAATTTCATGATAATAGTTCAAGTTTATCATTGTTCCTGTTGCCATGGCAACGGGTTTCTGACAGGCATTTTATACAAAAAGTCACTAATTTTTTAAGAACAATGATATTTCTCAGGTTTTCTTGCTCAACCACACTAGTTTTCCAACATGTATAACATCATATGTAATTAGATGTAACTTTCATGATTTATTATTCCTAATTTATGCTAATTTGATGACGTAATCGCTCAAAATCCAAGATTTGATATAAGTAGCCAGTAGTATTTTATTTTTGCCTTACATTGTACCTGTTACAATCGTTGTGCAATAAACATTGACTTGACTTGACTATTTTACGAATTGCACAGAGCAGCATCAGAGGCTAACATCAGCCCCTACAGCCATGGCGGCGTAAGGCTTATTGGCAAAGTTAAGCTGGCCAGATCTTCACTACGCACAATCACTGCTATCTCAAATGGTATTTTTTCTTTATCAATCAAAACTGCAAGGAACCAATTATAACTACAAAAAAACATCGTGGCTGCTCGGCACTTCCATCATCGCTTTCAAGCATTATTTACTTAAGATGGCGATTTATGGAGCCTGGGGCCAGAACCATAAACTAATTTAGGAAGTGCTTCCCACTGTGGCCTTGCTGCAGTTTGAAAGGTGGATTGACCCCCATAAACACATAAAACTACCAGACTGTCTCAACTTAGAAACAATGACTGGAGAAGATTAGCATGATACTGGTGAACGAGATTCAAATATTGTTTTCTACTGGTTTTCAAAGTAGCATTGGTTCAGCATGTACATGCTAGGGTTGCCCAACTAGCCGTAGGCTATTACAAAGCCGTAGGCTATTACAAAGGTTTATTGAGAGAGTAACTTGTGTTGGTGGTGTGACTATCTTAGCCAGGCCTCCACCGATGTGAACACCACGAGAGTCAGTAGCATACTGACCCTGGTAGTCTACGTTAGCCGAATTTATTGGGTGATTTTATAGTACAAGCTTCCTCTTTAATTTTACGAAAGAAAAAAGTACATGGAGAACTTCGAGTTTTTCTGGAGAGTAGAACACCAGATCCGAGGCAGTCCTCACATCCATGTCTTGTTGTGGGTCAAAGACGCTCCTAACGGAATGGGGACGCTGAAAAGAAACTTATTCAACGGTTACACTGCCTAACGAAAGGGTAGAACTGGACCCGCATAACAAAGTCCTTGAGTGCCAGCAGCGCCATCATACTCATACATGCTACAGTAAAGACAATGAAACACATAATATTGTAGATTCCATTATCCTCGTGACTCACAAAGAAAAAACATTATCCAACCCCGAAGTAGCTACTTCAGCTACATTCAATACAAAAGTAATATTTTACGAATTGCACAGAGCAGCATCAGAGGCTAACATCAGCCCCTACAGCCTTGGCGAGGTAACATGGATACACAGCTAATTCAATCGTCATTATCAACAGCAGCTAACGTTAGTCACTTCCTATCCAAATCATAACGACTACAACTCTACCAAACGATCTAAAAAGATTGCGCAAACTTTCATCAACCTCCACAACACGTAACGGGGGATGCCCTCACATAACACGCATTTTAACGCGCTCGGTTGCTAGTTGCTAGAATTTGGACACATCAATGTTAAGAACACGTTTGAGAAAGAAATGTATTCACTTCTGGCATTAAAACCGGTGAACGCTGTGAGACATTTCCGTGAATGCAGCTTCCGATTTTGTGTCCTAACTTAACACGCTTTTGTACTTCTGCTCTCTTCAGAAGCTGGTGATGATTTTAAGTAAACATAAATAAGACTTGTATTCTATGATATTCTAGTTTTCTATAAACCGGAAATTTGTGACAGTGCACTTCTCACCTCAAGTGAGGAGGGCTGTATCAGCGCAACGGTACGGTACGCACCTACACTATACATCGACAACACCTCGTCTACTTATTATCTTCGCCGAGTACTTGTACTCGGAGAAGATTATGTTTTCGGTTGAAAAATCTGTTGGGTGGGTCTGAATGTATGTCAGGAGCATAACTCAAGAAAGCTGCAATGAATCTTTATGATTTTTGGTAGGTGTGTAGTGGTTGTGCAAAGGAAGGTCAAGTTCGAAAATGGTTCATCTTGCGTTTTTCAACAGTACTGCAGCGGACTTTGCATTTTTTTGTGTTTGTATGTAGGCAAACAAAGTGACGGAAACGTTGATGGATCTTCATGATTTTTTGCAGGTGTGTAGATGTTGTAGAAATGGAGGTCTAGTTCAAAAATGTTTCCCCTGGTATTTTCCGTCAGTACTGCAGCGGGCTTTGTGTGGATGTGTATTTGTATGTCGCCAGCATAACTCAACAAGTTGTTGATGGATCTGTATGATATTTAGTGGATGGGTAGGGTTTACAGAAAGGAAGGTCAAGTTCGATAATGGGCCTTCTAGCGGGTACCTAAGGTACTGCAGCGGAGCTTCAAAATTTAGGGGCATATTTCCTGAAAGTGCTATGGTCATGATTTTTGTCAGGTAGATAGTTCATGCCACAGAAAGTAAGGTCTGTAAATTTTGGCCCCCTAGCGGCTTGTTAAGAACTGCAGTGGGTGTTTTTGTTTTGACATTCGGACATGAATAACTTGAGAAAGGGTCGACAGATCGTCCTGATGTTTGGTATGTAGAGAGCTCAGATGGTGCTTTACATAATCAATGACTAATTATGCAAATAAGGAGCTAATTTGCATAATTAGTAAGGAAAGTTTTTTAACTCACTGTAATTCATAGCGGGACATGGGATAGTGTCAGGTCATGTAAACAGATGGCCTTGCATAAACGTACATGTAGGTCAAATAAATAAACTATTCTCCAAGCAGAGGTGTGGGTCCTGCTGGTTTTTAACGCGTTCAGTTAGGCTTTTTTGTTCAACACGGTTGGCAACATAACGAAAAGGGGACAAAATAGAAAGCCTGACACCTTTGTGGCCCATATAATATCAACATACTCATATTTTTTCATGACCAGTTATAACATATATCAGCGCACTCTACACATATACTAGTCCTGTACCACCAAATGATTTTAACCCATGCTAGACTGGACAAATTCGCCCCATCATATCTTCCAAATGGTATGGTGCATGATCAAATTTGCAGGGGGTTATAAGCACTTAAATATCAATCACTCTCCATAATAAGCCTTGATTATTTGGCGAAGATTATGTGTTCGTGGAACTCTAGTTGGTAAATATCTTCGCCATCTCTCTTTACAATGTCCTTTTCATAGAAAACCCCTGCTTGGAGAATAGCGTGCAGTACAAGTCTCTTTATAGTTTATCCTGTATATTCTATTTTTAACTGATATTTTAATTATATAATCTCCCATTACAATTTTGATTTTACGATTTTAAGAAGCATTTGTCATTATCAATTTCTAGATGTTCAACAAACCACTGTAAAAGTCAGCATAATTCTGACATATAGTGTCTACGAAGTTGCATTTTGAGAAGAAAATTTCAAAGTTTCATCTAAGCTAGAAATTAATCAACTTGAAGGCAAAAGTCATATGCAGAGTTTGGAAGGACCCAGTATTCGCCAGTGCATAATGCAATCGTACGTCGTCAAAACTTAACTCCCCACGAGCAATAGAAATTATCAGCCGGGAACAATATTTCATATTTTCAACATGCTCCATGTGAGATTTTCCGGTTTCGATGTTCTTAGTCGCACCGAATTTTGTGTCAAATGGTTGAACTCCAATGAGTAGATTTTTAACTTTGTTCGATTTGCATCTGCCGCCCCACGGGAGACGGGGCGGGACAGTTTAAAAACTGGGTCACGGGGTCAAAGGTTGCCAACACACTCGTTGCTCGTTAATTTGGCTTTGGGTGGGCGTTTGCAGCGTTACATATCAAAACAGGATATAGAAGGGCTGTCACAACACACACACACACAAACAAACAAACATACATATATATAAAGATACACATACACGCATACATATATATATGAAATAATAGTTCAAATCGTTGTCGTTAGTGCCAAAAAAGGAACGGATGTAACGTCTACCGCCGTGAGTTTGTCTTATAGATCACTGACCGATGTTATCGGCCCACCTTGCATAAAAGCTACAGCCATCTAAAGTGCGACAAAGAGCATAACATCTCCCTTAGTCAAGATAATATATTGTTTGTTAGTTCTACGCGTAAACCATCACTTTTGTGGTGTTTTTCATGTTGTATAGATGCAGACATACTAGCAGGGTAGAACGAGATTACCACGGGAAATGCCACACAAACACATCATACTCGATATGTGTTGAGAGAGAATCATGTACCTTTTGAATGCAGGATCTACACGTACCGACTTCTCTTCGTCTCCTTACGTCCACAGAGAACAAAAAGTACTACGTCTACCCAACTGTGGATTTTAGACCAGTTTCAAAATAGCGGCATGGTTTCTCCGCCCACCTCTGGAGTGTCAGAGCACCCGGGCCACAGAAGCGTACGGACAATAGCGCCTCGTTTGCACAGCGACGCCTTATCTGATGTGTACTCTCCGCTATCAGTCCCACCTAACGTTACTGTATCTCATTACTGAAATAGCCCCAATTTGCTTCCAGTGATCAAGAAAAAACGTCCAATTTTACGACGATATGATAAACACTCTATATGGGCCGGGATGGAGGCTAGGAACAAGATATTTGAACACACGAGAGGACATAAGGGCTATAGAGATAAGTAATCGAGTTGTGGAATCGTATGCCCTTTGCCGATATTACATAAATTTGGGTCGAATTCTACTTTGGGTAAGAAGAGTGGCCTAGTAGATGATGGTCCTTGAACCGTCCTTCTGATACATTCATGATCGTCACATCTTTACTCCACCGAGTATCTAGAAGTGTTGCAAAGCTTACAAAGCTCATAGTAATAGTATTGTTCTAAATACAGAATTGGCCCAAATTTACTAATGTTCACGGAACGACGTTGACGATGATAACACATGGTTCTGGCCGGAAATGGCAATATCCATCCATCACCAAGATATATACAAACCTTGCACGGTGTGACATGGTAACCTTCATTAACATTAATCCAGTGACTACATAAATCCGCCACATTGAACAAACAGTGTGTTTGCGACTGCCATTTTCTCGTCCTCCTCTAGCGTCACCCGTGGCACAAACACGTTCAGGTACAGGCAGTCCTCCGACGTAGGGACGTTCTCAGGCAACGGGAACTGCATGCACGAGTCCCCGTAGTCATTCGCGTATTTAACGCCCTCCCAGGCCCGTACAGCCTGAGGCTTTAGGAAGCGGAAGTTGCCCAATGGAGGCATCGCGTAAACGTTTGTTTATTTTTACTTTCAATTATTTGAACACACGTAGTGCTAGGCATACAGGATAACTAACTCAAGGAATGGATACTTTTAAACTGCTGAATTCTCTACCGACAACCATGAAGGCATGGTTGACACTTGTAAATCTTTATAAATGAAAATAAGGGCATGTCATGTACACCATAAAAAGTGGAAAAGCAGCAAGTCTGATCAGTTCTGGTGGTACAGGGTGCTGAGTTATCTACACACTCATGTATAATAAATGGGCTTTTAACCACGCGAAACTCAAGATTTCCTTCACAGTTTATATTGAGTAGCCATTGTGTGTGCGGCGTCTGTCAACCAACCATTATGTTGAAAATCATTAACTTGAAGAATGTTCACAATTCTAAGTACTGGATTGGATTGTATATGCCTTTTGTTTGTTGTTGTAACCGTCATTATATGCTATTCATCTAATACCCCTTTTGCTTTACACAGTGTGCGATGTGTTTATTATTGTGTTGTTTGTTGTTCATTTGCACATGAAACATGTCAGAGAAAATATCGTAGAGCTGAAAACCTGTTGTTTTTTAGGGTTTATTCTGTGATTATTTACGTATTGTCATAACAATAACTGTTGATTATAACATACATAAATCATTAATAGAATTTTTTAAATCGCTATGGATATACAAGAAAATAAGGGAAATCAATGGACTAGCTAACAAAACAAATAATAAGATTTTTAAAAATATGGAAAAATAAAGAAGACACTAACCCATTTTCAAGCTGTGTTTATTCAAATACCATTGAATGGTCCACACATAATTTGATTCATAACCTTCATTTCAATAGATACAAAGGACAATACCTCTGAATACGGGACTTGTTGATTTGAATATAGTATGTATTTTGCCTCATACTTACTCATAAATGTTTTTAGATTATTAACTTAATAGTATCAAGATTTGGGTCTAACGCATCAGTACTCAGACGTGCATTTAACTAAGTGTAGTAGTTCGGTAGCTTTGTTTAAACAAAGTAGTTTCTTGAACATTGTTTCTGACATTGTATGTTTATTCAAGGTAGCACGCATGCAATAGTATAAATTTCTTATTCCCTGAGTTGAACATTGACACATAACATCACATGTACATTCGCAGCAAGTTGACAGATAAACAGTAATTTCGTTAAATCTTTAATCAAGATCACAGAAATGTAAATCTAAAACTACAGGTCACGTATTCTACCATGGTTTGCAATTTTCGATTTTTCAAACTATATCTGTATTTTTCAACTCACTGTTTAGTTAGTTCTAGAATCGGAAGTGAAGTAATCAGAAATGACTGTGGACTTAATGATCAATCTTGTCTGATAACTGTTATATTTGAATTTTCAAGGATTTCAAAACAACTCATCAGTGCAAACGATGTCTTAAGTTCTCTAAATCACAAGCTCAAATGAACATCAAGTCCCTAGGATTCCAATACATAGTCCGGTACAAGCCTAAGCGTCAAAGCTGCACTCATGGCTTAGGTAGACACAGACAGGTACACACAAAAAAACATTAATCTTGAATTATCAATGCTAACTTTGAATTTGTTAAAGCACAGAACAATTAGTCGGTGAAACGATGTCTAAGGTTCTCAAAGGTACAATCTCAAAGAGATGACTTGAGACTTTGAACCCATGTGTAAAAGCGTTCCATGCATATGGGTCATGACTTAGGTAGACACTTGCAGAGGCTGGAAGGACGGCCCGCCTCGTCCTGATGGCCGTCTGTAAGATATACACAGTCTTTAGGAACATGAAGAGATTATAGACGTTATATCTTACTCGTCGTTGTAATACAAAGAGAATATTTCATGCTACATGCTTTGGCACTCATGGTCACTAGCTATCTATGAGAAAATTGGTTGAAAATTTGAGAGACCTTAAAAGGCTGTCGTTTTGACAAAGGACGGGACGAGGCGACCTTCGATTTTCGAGTACTTGCATATGTTTTTGGATACGTATACCTTCGGTTACTTGTGTTACTTATGTCTCAACAATCCTCTGTTACTTATGTTACAATTTTGTCGTAAGTTTATTTTCTTTGTTAAACTGACTTGTAGTCTGGGTCCCATTGAAAATCCATTTATCAAAATTGAATGGGCCACGTGTGCCCAGCTGTCTGAAAATTCAATAAATGAATAAAACAAAAAATGGAATAAATAGCTTTAAAATTGACACGAAGGGGTTATGGACTCACCTCTTACGGAAGAACCAAACAGCAGCACCGACAAGTAGCATGAGGATGACTCCAACCAACAGTCCAACAACCACCCCCGTGCCGAGGCCACCGGTACCGCCGGCAGTTTGTTTACCTTTGGACAAAGCATCGTAAATGATTGAATATACGCGAGGGGAAACGCACCCTGACATTTTTCTTAAAAAGGGTAACTGGAAAGGTTAAAATCACTAGGCATGTGTAGACCCGGCCATGTCAACAAGCATTCAAAGTGCGCGACTAGGAATATGGAGGAGATAAGGGATTGTTACGTTGATACCCATAAACACATAACAAAACAGAAACAAACTGTATGAAAATAATATTCATCATGTTGGACTATTAATGCCCACTAATGCTTTGGTCCCAATTTCGCCGGTGCCCGGACTACTTGGGGTGTAGTCCAGGATCCCGGCCGGGCCCCGAAGCCACAAATTTGTCCCAGTGGACTGTCGGGTACGGCCCGGTGCTCGCACAATTAGCTCACGACGTCTATTTGTTGCCGGGTCCCGCGTTCAATCTAAGTCTGAAGTAAACTGATTCGGCCCCTGGCCAGACCCCAAAATAGCCCAGCAACCACAGGGTGTCCGACAGGGCTACGTAGGGTTCATTTTTCCAATTGAAACATGATTAGGAGCATACGGAGGACGGATAATTCATTCTGTTAAAGCTATTCATTGCCGTTGAAAAAAAGCTGTGTAAGACTTCAAATTGTCAAGACAACAATGGGATTAATTTACTAACCTCTCGCACTGTTAAGGGTGAAGCCCACATCGCCTTCCGGCCAGGCGTCACTACACGAACCGCGAGCGGCACCCGAATACAGCACACCAGAAACGCTCACAGTCAGCTGCAAAGCGAGCAAAATCAAGTGTTGTCTGGTTGTCATTAATTATGCGAAAACAGTGAATAAACTCATATTGCCATCGTTAACAATAAAGTTTTGTTGAAATCACCTACCATCAGTGACCCATTGATTCCGACTGTTTCTGGAATATCATACCTTAGTCGGCGATGCTTTTGTGTAGGCCGAGGCTACTTACAGATTTTTCACTATTGGCAGTAGAGGTCATACGATTTTAGAGAGCATCGTCATAACGGAAGTATAATTTTCAGCAAATCATTCATCGCTGAGCAAATATCTAAAGGTTTATTGCTACAGCAGCAAGCAGAATTGAATGCCCCGTATAGTGTTTGACTTAGCATTGTTAAGTGGATTTTTGAATTTTAGTCACCTCGACCGCATATACATACAAAAATGACTTTTAGGTAATTAAGATACTCACGTGTCCAACCATCTTACATGTCAATGACTGCCATTCAGGCTCTAGCAAACGCAGCGCTAGAACTTGTTGTCTGGAGTTGAAATGACCTGCAGAAATGTATGTCGACAATTGTTTCATTAGATGGCTTCATTTTGCAATAACATTTTCCTACACTCCCTCAATGACATCCGACTAAAAGTACGAAAACTTAATTTCGGTCAATCATATCTCGGTGAATTACATTATAAATCATTTCAAAGTCTATTCACTGCCCTTTTAAATGTTATTCCGTTTGACCAAAAATTCGCGGGTTGAGTACCAGCAGAGCTACGTAGGCGGTGAAAAAATGCTAGAGTTTCCCTTTATCATAAGTCTTTTGTTTTTTAATGATTAGAATTGTGTGTTATATCGTCGGAAAGCTTGTATATTTTCGTCCTCAGTGATACCTCAAAATTTACCATCACGATTTTGTAAAATAAGCATCACGATTGATTTCGTGGGTAGATCACACCCAAAGGGTTGAAATTCAATGCCAACATCAGACAATGCTGGTAGGAGAATTTCGACGATCTCGCTTTGTGACACACTGGTATAATCATCTCTGGTATTGAATCTTTGAATGAAGGGTCATAACAATTTTGGTAGCATTGTAAAGGGTAAGAAATAAGCTTTCCAGTGGTCTATAATACTATGAAATTGATAAAGTTACAACGGAGAAATAGTGGATCAAATTTGGTTTCCTAAATTTTGGTAATGAATGTACTTAAGTTTAACTGACTCGTTCACATTTACTTTAAAACAATAACACCACATATAAAGGTCATTAAAACTTTCCGAGAAGCGAACAGAGTGTACCTGACATATCCATGCTCCATGTGCTATTGGAGAGAGTAGCGTCGACCCTTCCCGTAAGCTCGAATGTATTGATCACGAGACTGTAGTCTTTGTCTCCTTCTGGCAGAGATATTTTTCCATCCAACTGGATGCCTTTGTCAAACCCTTGCGGGGCATCGCCGGCTGCAGGTTAAGTTGTTACAAAAAGAGATAGAAAAAGATACAGTAGCCATTTATCTAAGCCATGAAAATGTATGTCAACGATCAATTCCGAAAGAAGCACAGAAAAATGGAAACGATGTAAAGGAACCTTACAATAACATTTAATAGGAAAAACGGCCAGGTCCATCGTAGTCCTGATCACCACATTTGTTATCTTCTTCAGGAATCCAAGCCTTTCCTCCGTCAGCGGTAGTTTCTCGTTACTGCCAACTTCTCTGCCACGATTTTGTTCTTGTAGGTACACAGGAAATCAATCGGGAAAAATTAGTTCATTCCCCAGTTTGGACGCCAGATGTATCTTCTGAAGTGCCGGTTGAATATTTTTGATCCAAAAAAATGTTTTTCTGACACCAGACATCGACAATGAAAATTGTAGGAATGGATGTAGTATCGTTAGTGCAAGACGTGGTCCTTCTGATCTTTTTTTTTTCCATAAATAATGATTTTGACCAGGAATTATTCACACATTTATGTGTCAAAATATCCCTTTTACATTGCTACAGCATTGTATGTTAATAATAGCCAAACATGATATATATATATATATATATATATATATTACCGACAAAACATAATGAGGTCCATGTGGACCCATTCGGCTATCTTAGTTGCAAAAAATGTCAGGGGTGTGCGAGGGTTAAACGAAATCTTCTAAAATTTTTGTTTTACTTGATCTGCATAGCTAAGACGATCCTAAAGATCTTGCTTCAAAACACATTAAGTGCCCGTTATAAATCTATTGTTATCCGTTGTTTGTAAGCACGTAGCAACTGCAGTAGATCAGCATGGGTTTCCTTGAAACTACAAAGGAACTCTGTTTTATAGGGTTTTGCACCCACGTGAATATGACGTAAGTATTGTCTGCCATGTTGGATGTTTATACCAGGTAGAGTACACGCTATAGATATATGCATACGTACAATCACGTATTCACTACACACAGGCAATCGTTTTGAACTGACTTTGCAGGTCGAACTATCCAGAATGGCGGCTGTGGCGTCACGTGAAAGCGCACTATATAGCTATGAGAGCCACTAACCTGTGTCAGACAAGAGCAGTCCCTTGATGTCACCGCTGGCTTTCCAGAAGCTGCCAAGGTCCTGTGACGCGTCCTGATAAAGAACCCAGTAGGGATCTGAGGTCGTCTCTATCTCTTCGGCAATGTTCTTGTAGGGTATAAGCACATCCTTAAAAAGGTAAAAAAACAACATGAAAGTTAGTCATCCAGGTAATAAGATACGCCAAAAATAGTTACTCGAGCAACTCGACATCCTAAATTTTCTTAACCTCATTAACATATCTATTCAGAGTTTTCGGATAAAACCTGGTTCTCCGGTACCTATCCTTAATCACTGCCGAAAGACAGCGGATGCTGTCTGAAACGTCTGTTTCAAAATTTCATCCACAGTTGGTTGAGTAACTATTTTGGACGCAAAGAAAAAAAAATTATTATGGGATGAATGCGGTTTCTTGCTGAAGACGATTCATTTGCTTGTCATAGCTTTTCTGTGACCGAAATCTTTCAGTACCTACCCGTCTCTTGTACTTTGGATCGCACTCCTCGTCCCATCTGTCGTGGAAGATGGAGTACAGCGACTGGTCGTAGCCCTGTCTGGTGAATGTACCGATGAAATTTCCTCGGAAGTCCTCAGCTTGTTCCTGCGCATACACCTCGTCCCACAATGGAGTCTATCAAAAATATTCGTGAAGAAACGCCTTGCGAAGTGTGATGATTTAGCAAAAAGGCTAGCTCTCTCTCTCTAGCTCTCTCTCTCTCTCTCTCTCTCTCTCTCTCTCTCTCTCTCTCTCTCTCTCTCTCTCTCTCTCTCTCTCTCTCTCTCTATATATATATATATATATATATATATATATATATATATGCATAATAGTTTCCTAACGTTTAAAACATGTTGATTCAAAAGTACCTGCATGATAGTTGAATATTGCTATCGGGTTGGTTCCTTCGAACGCCACGAAGCCAATGAAAATACTCACACTGAGCAGATTGTGACAATGGCATACATAAGCTAAATATACGTACACACCTATTTTCATATTGTTCTCTGCTAGGCCTGGACAAATGTTGTGTTTCTAGTTACCCGAACTATCATAGCAAAAACCTGGCCTTGAAGCGGCAGCTGACAAGGGGCACAAAATGTCCGATCTGAATGATTGGGTTCAAAACAGACTTCCGGTGTTTCCCACTCTCTTAACAGCTTGAATCTTTGGTGAGGATGTATAGTAAACATTGTGAAATGTATGATATTTGAAATACCAGTGTCCTAATGCATTTCATTTTTACATTGCCTACTTTATTTCTTGGATCCCTTTGGCCTACATCGATTCTTTTTCAAAGACGAAAAAAAGAATATCTACCGACGCCTTTCCCAGGCCTTATCAGCTTTTCAAAAATCGATAGTAGGTATACGTACGTTTTCGAACTGCGAAGGAACCTCTTGTGAGTATTTTGTGTTGTTGTAGTTGAGTATGGAGTCCATAATGATCACACCCTGAATGTCCGATAGTTTCAGGCCAAGAGAGGCCAAGTATGGGGTAAGAACATTTTCCACCAACTCCTTGCTTCCACACTGCCCTTCAGAGCACGCTGACATGTCATGGGTATCTAAGGAAAATTAAAAAGAAAAACAGAAAAAAAAACATTGTACACTTGTTTCTTTAAAATAAACTTACTTATACCTGCATGCCTATTCTTTCACCATTGAGATATACAATAGTGTCTAGCCGTAAAAACTGGGGGGGGGGGGTAAGCTAGCTGTTATCGGGGTTTAAATGGGGCCCTCCCATGAAACGATCGGTTATAGTCAAAGTTTGACCTATTGTACAACAATTGCATCAGGTACCATGTATGGCAAATAACACGGAATATCAGCAACTTCGAAATATTTGTACTAGTGTACTGATCTAATATCATCACTTGATCCATAATAGAATAGTAGGTTTAACATAATTACACAGCTTCTCTTTGGCATAGCATTGCCTGCTTTAGAAGTATGTTTTTATCATTTTCATTTTCATTCCTCCTTTCCTGACCTGGATGACTAATATTCACAAACGTAGCATTGTATATAAGTCAGACAGGCTGCTGGGAGCGTGACTCTAGTCAGGATACGTAGCCAGTTGCTGTTTCTACGTAGCCTGACTGAATCTGTAATCTTCTTTTGTATCGAAACTCCTATCATCGTCAGTGATAACCACTTACCCGGGGATTCGGCACATTGCAGGTCAAACGCGATAAAGACCACGGAGTAGTGAGGGATGCACGGCTGTGAGGTGATGACCCTAGCGGCTTCCATCAGAGCTGCAAGACCAGATCCGTTGTCGTCCACTCCGGCATTGTTCCGGCAGGTGTCGTAATGAGCTCCCAGAATCACAGGTTGCTCTTCTTTAGGATTTCCATCAGGGTGGTAGCCCCGCCATATCCCTATAATATTCTGACCTTGGTACTGAGAGAGACACAGAAGTGGATTCATTTCATAACCTTGTTCTTTTCAATTTTCTCGCATCCCTCAGTAGATATTTTGAATTTTGACCCAAGTTTAACTTCAGTCTTAGTTATGCTTCGGTTCCAATTCGACAAAGGGGCCCCGCCGAGCAGTTCACGGGTTGTTTTTTTGGCACTTTCGGGCGTGACCCCTAAGTCGTTCCGTGGTGCTTCCGGGCTATTTTTGAGCCCGGTGGGGGCCCGTGGTGACTTTAACTAGGATTTAAATCAAACGCGGGACCCGGTAACAAATAGACGCGGTGCGCCGTGAGCTAACCGTGCGAGCACAGGGAGGTAACACATCCCCCCCCCCCCCCCACACACACACACACAACCCACCGTACCCGTCAGTCTACTGGAAAAAAACTGGCTTCGGGGCCCTGCGCAATTTGGACCAAAGCATTATTTCATTTTTTTCTTGATTCTCAGATCTAAGGTAAACACTGATGAATATATTATTGCTTGTTAAAGAGAAGATCGCTGAAATATTTCTCACCCCATCATACTCTGTGTCGAATACATCGATGAAAATCTGCATGCCGTAACTCTTGAATGTGGAGTGAATGTAGTCTGCTGCCGCCCGCTTCCCGGCGAGGTTGGTCACGTGGTGGCGGTTTTCGCTGAAATGGTCGGTCATAAGCGAGCGCAGATTTTCCGTAGTGGTTGATGGGAAGAGGCCACACGATCCTGTAAAAGCAGAAGTGAACATCTTTCATTTTTAGTCATTTTCATGTTTCTTTTATTTACAATCTAGACATTTAGTGTTACATGTATTAAGAATACATGGCAGAAACAGAAAATGATAAATCAATGACCGTGGCTTTACGTAAACCTAACATCCTAATTACTAATACAACTAGAGTTCCACGAACACATTATCTTCGCCAAATAATCAAGGCTTATTATGGAGAGTGATTAATATTTACATGCTTATCACCCCCTACAAATTTGGTCATGCACCATACCATTTGGACGTTATGATGGGGCGAATGAGTCCAGTCTAGATGATAAGGGTTAAAATCATTTGGTGGTACAGGACTAGTATATGTGTAGAGTGTGCTGATATATGTTATAACTGGGCATGAAAAAATATGAGTATGTTGATATTATATGGGCCACAAAGGTTCGATATTGCAGTGTTGTAAGTTGAAAGTGATGATGAAATGGTACAGTCCATATATATATGAATAGAATAAATCATTATTCCATATCATACACATTTTGAGAGACATAGTACATATACATGTGACTTTTCCGCACCCAGCAGTGGTGCAGTTTTGGTGCAGTGTACTCTCCAAGCTGAGGAGTGGGTCTGGCTGGTTTTTGACGTGTTTTTAGGTGTTTTTGTCAGGCTTTCTATTTTGTCCCCTTTTCGTTATGTCGCCAACCGTGTTGAACAAAAATGCCTAAACTGAAAGCGTTAAAAACCAGCAGGACCCACACCTCTGCTTGGAGAATAGTTTATTTATTTGACCTACATGTACGTTAATGCAAGGCCATCTGTGACCTGACACTGTCCCATGACCTGTGGAGTCACTGGCTACCATGGTGAGGATATTATACACATAACCGAACATGACTCCCGATCACCAGCCAACTATGGTGAGCTTTGGGCCACGCCTAGCCTATCGAACTAACCAGTAAATGCTTTATTCCCGACTGAGCCCCGAATGCTTTCTAACCTAACTCCCAACCATCCCGACCTCTAGCCACAGGCTGCCGAATCTCTCATGACTAATTCTAATCCCCGACCGATTGCTAACCCTCTCACGAATTGAAGTGGACATATTCAGCGACTTTCAAACGAGGGGTCATTTTCGTTTTTAATCAAAATGATCCATTCTACTATGTTGTTAACATCACCGAGAGATTGAATTCGGATCACGGTTAGCTTCAATACGGCTTTTAGAGTTCTTCTTTGCTTTTGTCGTGTGAAGGTCGGAGGTAATAATTCACCCACGTTTTTGTTGTAGCCAGTTTAATTGGGACTGAGTTAGAAGAGACTTGTCTACGGCCTTGGGGTGACTCATAGGTTGGAAACTAGTTGGGAGTAAGTCAGCAGTGGTTGTGGCGTGGTTAAGATTCAAACTCCTTTGCTGACTTACCCCCGAACACCAGCCCAACACAGGCCGACCACACCGATCACCAGCCAACTCATTCCAGACCTCCCGTCCACAGCCGAATGTTTTAATTTTTTTAACTGGGGCAGCCGAATACCAGCCGACTGAGCCGAACGCCAGCCGAAGCACTCCCGAAGCACCCCTAATCATGGTCGGCGGAAGGTCGGGAGACCATGTTCGGCTATTTCTAACCGAGGCTACGTACCTGTGGAGTCGCTGGCTATAAGTGGGATGATATCATGTGGCCAATCGTCACCACACTTTCCGTTGATCTCCCCCACAAACAATACTCCCTTGGCCTTGCCTACTTCATGCAGCTGAGAACAAATGCAATGTTCGTCAAAGAGTTGTAATAAGTAACCTATGAAAACGTTGTATCTTACAATAACCTCTTCAAATGATGGTTTATGACTCAAACAGTTAAACGTAGTACCAGTATAAGTACATTCCGTAAGTCAAAGAAACACTAAAATCCCAATGTTATACTCACGTGACCTGACAAGACACAATTCACTCCGTCCCAGTCAGGGGTTGGATTCCTTAGCGCCACACGATGATTATCTCCATTGAAGCGTCCTTGCAGGGAAAGAAATTGATCCAAAATGGTTTTAATGAATGTCATGCTCATTTATGTAGCAATTCTTGCCTGATACTTGAAATGTCGTATTCACGCCTGCTTCAAGTATGTTTTGAAATATATATGTGATCAATGGATAGCATGGAAATGTTTTGACACCCGTTCAAGTTGAAACTAATACGGTATGTACAGTACCTGCAAACGTATATTCCCATCCGAGCGTGGTTATCACCACAGAAATCACAATCCTTCCGGAAGATGTGAATTTGTCCACTTTGGCAGTCATGTTCTGCTCCCCCTGAGGTAGGGTAATTTTCCCAGCCAGTTCGGTACCTTCACGGAAGGATGGGGGAGCTGCAGTCATAGGATCTAAACTCAACAGAAGACAGCAACAGTGCCGTGTCAAGACAAGTCTTTATTAGATAGAATTACAAATCTTAGAATGAGCAAAATAGTTCTTATGATACATAGAAAGTTTATTGCAAATTCCTGCCCGTAGGCTAATTGCAAGTACATGACTGTACAGTACATGTATACGTAACACAGAGTGGACGGACAGATGATGATGAACAATAGTAGTGAAACGAAGCAGTAATTCAATTCCAAGACAATTAGGATAGCATTGCAGTTATAAAATCATAAGCCTGTAATATCTATTCAACTAATGATATCACCTTTACACTCGAGCTTGAACTCAGCCAGGTCCATCACTGTTCTGGTGACCACATCTGTGATCTTCTTGAGGAATTCAAGTCGGGCGTCCGTCAAGACCATCTTGTCATCAACCCCGTGGTTGGGTCTCCCTCTTCCACGGTTGGACACTGATGCACACCATGTAAAATCAATCATATTGTCTGTAGGCCATTTACAAGTGCAATTATGTATTGTGATGATTTCTTTTAAAAGTTTACTGTCTGTCAAATTTGTTGTTACCTGAACGTGAGCCGCCTACGTAGAGGGACAACTTTTGTATCTGTACAGACGGTATAACCGCCCTTCGGCGTAACACACCAGCTTCGCAGACACGCGGCGCGGCAGCAGCTGGTCAGATTGCACCGAACGACCTTTCACATCTAACCTTCGCCTATCTAACTGCATACATTGTTTAAAGCTCCCTAGTGATGATGCCTCTACAGTACTACTTACGTGTGTCAGTCAACAGCATGGCCTTGATATCCGTGCTGGAGTTCCAGAAACTCGTCAGGTCGTTACCGATGAACTGCTTGTACACCTCCCAGTTAGGGTCTGACTGTGTTTCTACAGCTGAGACCACATCCTTCAGAGGGAATAGCACCGACTGAAACAAAAGACGTTTGTTGGTTCATTTGGTATAACATGCCCTGTAAGATGAAAACATCTACAATAGCATTGTAATTTGTAAGTCATATTTCCTTCCTACCTGCCGTTTGTACTGAGGATGTCCGGCCGCGTCCCACCTGTTGTAGAATGCCGAGTACAGCGGGAAGTCGTACTCCTGTCGGCCGGCCACTAAGATGAAGTTTCCCTTGAAGCCGTCCTGTTCTACACTCTCGTACCCCTCCTTTAAGCCAGGAACCTGCCAGAAATACAATGATTTTATAATTGAGGAAAGTTATTGAAGCCTTCATACCGCGTTTATCATGATCCTAGCTACAGTCTTTTTATCATTATAATGATTATTTTTATTTGTTGGCGACATGTTTATTGGTCAACTATCGAACGTTGACACCGTGACATCATATCCTTTTTGGTTGTAGCCCCAACCATTGTTTTTATCGCATGCTAGCTGATAGTGTTATGGCTCACCTGTTTGAAGGTCTCGGGAAGTGACTGTGCCCCCAGGGTGCCATTAAAGTTGAGGATGGAGTCTAAGAGAATGACGCCGTTGATGTTGGCAACGTTGACGCCAACAGAATCAAGATACCGGGCCATGACCTGATCAACGAAATCTTTACTCCCACAGTACCCATTATAACACGCTGCGTTGTCGAAATCTGTGGTAAGGAATGTTGCTCTAGTCAAGAATAATGTCACAAAGAAGCCACTTTCATTCAAAGTCATGAATGGTATAGCAAGATTCCTGTGCTATGTTCATCAATTATGATACCATCATGATCAAAACAATATACAATGCATACGCGAGTTTTAAGTCACGTATCTTTCTCTAAATGATGTTATAAATGAGGTTGCATATATTTGTGAATTATCGTATGTAGAGTAGAGTAGAGTTGATTTGAAAATGATTTGACATGTTAAGATTGCAATGTTATGAAATATTTTCTTTGAAATTTTGGTTTCAAGATGAAGTCTTTAATCTTCTGTACAAAAAGGACAAGAACAAACTTTCAAATGCATTTCTAAAAAATTGGACAAATGTATTTACATGTATAGTATTAAGGGAAATATGCGTCATACAGGAATTCGTTACTCTTATATGGGTCAGTTAGGATAGGCTATATGGTAATAACGTTATTATTTTTTAATGACCCGCCTATCCCTCGGTGTATTTGATGTCATATCAAAACGCCTGGTCATTTGCTATAACCACCTCATCGTGATGACCAGACGTTATGACACCATATACACCACGGGGCGGGTCATGTTTGAAATTGACAGGGGGTTGAGCGTATCTTTCGCCTGAAACTCTACCCTGTCACATCGGATGTGACTCCAATACCTGCGAACATCGGCCGATCTTTGAAAATCGCGCGTCACCGGGCATATCATGATAAGTTAGAGCTCGCAGAATCGTCGACCGATCAAGTTTTCTACTTTGTGACAGGGGCATTGCAGCGGTTTACCTGGACTCTCGTCAAACTCAAAATCAAACGCAGCAAACACGACCAGGTATTCCTGCATGCAGGGCTGGGATGTGATGAGCCGAGCGGCCTCCATGAGGGCGGCCATACCGGACCCGTTGTCTTGGACCGCAGCCCTGTCTCGTCGACTATCGTAGTGAGCTGTCAGCACGATGGGTCTGTCCAGCCGCGTCCCGGTCAGGCGACCCGGCCACATTCCTACTACATTTCTGCCCCTAAACTGGAACAAAAAGGCACATTTTTAAATAGAGTCTCTCGACCCTTTACCCCTCCCCCTTCATTCATCATCAGCACTGATGCAAGTACAAAGAAAGCGATTAGGGCGTTGAACCCCAATTATAACTTGTACGACTACAACACATCATCTTATGTTTACATGTTTCACCTATCTACATCTTTACGGTTCTAAGTAAGATCCCTCACTGGGCACAAGTCTTAGGGGAGTGCTAATTCTGCACAGCAGTTTAAAGTTAGGGTAGCCAATCATTATGGCTACTCCACCCCTATCCATCTCTAGGGACAGTATAAGATCCTAGTGTGGCATTATATACACTCATGTATCACTTCATCTTATCTATTTTTGTTTTCATGCACCACTTTCTTTCTGGTCCCACCACCACCACCACAACTGGTATAGTGGGCTCGAGATTTTGCCCAAGCGTAGCCATAATGATTGGCCACCCTAACTAATTCTGTAGGCGATGAAGGACCGAAAGACTTGGGCTGCCATCTCGACTCGTGACTGAAAACTGCTCTACAGAATTACTTACTTGCTTATGTCGAGACCTTCGATTCCAGTCACGAGTCGAGATGGCAGCCCAAGTCTTTCGGTCCTTCATCGCCTACAGAATTAGCCTCTACCAAATGCTACGTTTGCCCGCGGGCGTTCCATTCAATAGGTGAGACAGCCGAGTGCTTGTTATGATATGTTGCTAGTTGTACCGGTGTGTCATTTATTACCAGACAATATGCTGTGCACAGAGAAACGAAGCAAAGGGCAAATAAACCTACGACACAGGAAACCTTTCCGGGGGTTAAGACTTCATCTTCGTTTTCCAAAATTTGCAAAAAAAGAGCTGTGATGATTGTTTTTTTAACAAAAAGCTCATGTAGTAACAACAGTGATATGATTAAGAGTGCAATCTGCCCGCTCTATCCCGGGGCCTCCCCTTCTACCTACTTTGCCCATGTTGGGGTCATCTAGGGGTACCTTAGAAGAAGAATAAAGAAGAAACGTAAATTTCAAGGACACGAAAACTTGAAATATCCTTACGTTTGGGTTGTCTGTGGCGAAGTCCTCATTGACTACCTGCATGCCGTAGCCCTTGAAAGTGTTTTCTATGAAATTAAACGCAGCAGATTTGGCAGCAGGGTTGGTGACATGATGGCGGTTGTCCCCGAAATGGTCATTCAAAAGCCTGTTCAAATTACCAGTTGTAGTCCATGGGTCGACGGCACCCGTCACTGTGGTGTTCAAAATTTGATGAAAGAAATGTTTCTTTTGTTGCCATTGTTTTTCGTAGTATTCAAATTAAGAATAGACCAGTGTTCTTCCACCATTCCACACCTACTGTGAATTATATATATGATATACCATGTGCCTTACCTCCAATGGTGAAAATGGCACATAGGACGATGAACTTGAGGGCCATCTCGTAAATCGCCAGAGCAGGTTGACACAAATAGCCTCCCTAGGACGACAGGAACCCAACAAACGTTAGTTACATCTAACCACTTGGAGATGTATCTTAATGTCAAAGGTCAGTGGATGGCTAAGAACAAAGACTGATTGGTTACTCCGTGTATTTATAGATCACCTGGTAAATCATTTGCTACAGGTGACAAATAGCACCAGTTCCTCTTGTGATTAGGAATTCGTGGTTCTGATTAGGAATTTGTTTGTAAATGAACTGATCTCTACACATTTACGACATCGACAGTACAATTCAAAAATAAAAGGAAAATTTCATTCTAACGTGCTTTCAATGTTGTCAATCGTTTATGTTCTTCACATATACACCTCCATGATGGTGCAACGATTGTGAATACTTGCCACAATGGAACCATGGCACCGAGGCTTCTGTATTTCTAAAGCATGTATTCAGGAAACTACTGTGTGAGGGACAAGGCTCTTTATCCTTGCACCTACCCGGGAAAGCAGTGCAATATTAGCCTGCCATATGTTTAAAAAAACATCAATCACATTGCAATCATCGTTAAAAGTAAAGTCCTCAATGGCTATTGGAATCATATCGATTTTTTTGTGATAAGTTTGAAATATTTTGAATAAAAGAATGAACTAGTCGTAGTAGTTCGAAATTGTTCAAACAATTGAAAATGAAAGTTTGAACATGATTGCATCTATATATGTCGAAAACATTTTTGAAAGTAAATACACAAAGATCTCGTTACTTAGAACAATTTCTAACATTTGTTTGACGTTCTGAATAGTTCTAGTGTTCCAACATGTTGTAAATATTTGCATCATTTTCCAAATGGTAGATTTGGGTTATTTCCCCCATAAAAGTAGATGCTAACAAGCGCCTTTGTGGTTAGCAGTATTTGCATGGCGGGAGACATGGTCCCCTTTGCTTCACATGGATCTGTATCTGTATCTGTATCTATATAGCCGGTATAACCGCCATCAGGCGTAACACACCAGCTTGTGTGGATGTGCGAATTGCTTTCCTCCCTGCCTGCCCACTGACCCAATATTCAATATATGGATGTTAGAACAAATGGTGACCTTATGTTCCAACATGTTAGAAACTAATGTAAATAACGTAATCTATGTTTAGAATATTTCTAATACGTTGTAATGCTGTAGAATTTAGAATTTCAAACGAATGATAGAAATTAGTATATTTTCTATAAACAGTTATTTATCTCAATAAGACTTTTACCGAAGGTTTCGGAAATAGCAACTTACACCCATACGGATGTGTCATCATGTGGAATTGCCCCTTCTCAATTCTATCAAATTTGGTGGCGAATGGAGATAAAAGAGAATGTATTACTTGTCACTTTTGTTCTAATCACATCAGCCGTCTCACGTGAGGCGACATATGACACTTAAAACTGGGCCGAAGGGTTTACACCCATTGATGCTAAAAGGGCTTGCCACTGTGGGCTTTGGAGCCATAGCATACACATACATACATACATACTTGCAGGCATAGGTATATAGAAAATTGGATCAAAACGTTTTCGTAATTAAAAAAAGACGAATGTAGCTGCGATTTGGTGGCTTATCTGTCTACTTTTAACTCTTATATCACTGTTCACAGAAACGCAATTGTTTGTTGTTACACCTGGCATAAACATCACTCCGTCGCATCCATTTTGTCAGTGTGGCGAAGAGGATAACAATCTAAATCATAATTTTACCTCATAATCTAATCCTACGCAAAGTCTTAACCATGACTTTTGTGATGTTTTTGCAGCCATACTTAGAACATGATTGCCATAGGAAACGCCACACACACATTACTCAATTCATATATTACATGGGAATCAGGTACCCATTGCCCGTAGATAACGAGGGTTGAAGTCTTTGTGCATTACACTAATAAGAGTAGGTAAGGTAATTACGTTCCTTTTCACACATAATCATCACATCATCTGAAAATTGACTTCACATTGAAAAATCGGTACCTTTTATCTATTTTATTCAATTCATTTATTAATAAAACTATAATTTTTATTGATAATTCATTCATTAATAAAACCTTTATAGTTAACATAACCAAATTAAGAATCAGTTTACATGTGCACTGCTTGGAAATAGAAAGAGGTTGGTATCATAATATAACAACCAACCAGAGACGATGTCCTTCATGTCAAGATAGCGTTAGATATGAATATAATTTTTTCATGACATGTCCCGCATATACTGTGAATGCGCCATATACGTCCATATTGTTGCAGTCATAGGTTATTTTAGAATAGACTAGTATTATTGTATTGTTTGCTTTGTCATTGTTGCCATACATTGTGCCATGTACAAATTGTCGAGCGATAAAGTTCATTCATTCATAGAGATACAGATACATTCGTTCATTCATTGATTCATTGATTAATTTATTCATTCATTCATTCATTCATCATATTTTGGCGACGCCTCAGGGGCGGAGCCGTTGGCATAGTATTGTTTTTACCCTTTAAATCACTAAAATATTTCCCAGACGACATCAACCAAAACACATGGGCGTTTATGCGTACCAAAAGAGGTACCGCCGCTTACTGGTGCACATTTAGAATAGACCTCTATGCTACGATAAAAAAACTTGATTAGGACCAACGACGTTTTTCGTATTATTTAGCTCCAATGACCATAATTGGCCAGATCTTCACTACACACAAAATCACTGCCATCTCAAATGGTCCTTCAGCCAGACATATATAGACTAGAGTAGTCACATGCTATGTTGTTACCCATTATCTGCCTGTTCTTCATGTTACATGTACTTGCAATCAGCCTCCGGGCAAGAACTTTTAATAAACTTATTAATAACTAGAGTTCCACGACCTCATACCTTCGCCAAATGATTTTAACCTTTATGACTGACGTATTTAGGAGTGTTTCTCATCAATCATAAATCATACCAGTTGATCGTCTTCAGCCAAATAACAGAAGTTGTCCAAAGTATGAACTTATCAAAGAAGGTTATGCTAACATTTATCATCAATTATGCAAATGAGTTCCTTATTAGCATAATTCGATTCAACGATGTTCACATTCACATAACTTTCAAATGCCACAAGGATGAAATTGCCATCATTTACCTGTATGTAATTATAGCAGTTATTGCATATTTTCTATCTATCAACATTCCTCTCTTCCTTAGTTACATATGTCACATATTTGAATTGTAATATCATGGAACACAGCGGGCTTGTCTCATTAGTTATGCAAATTAGAAAATCTCATTTGCATAACTATATTCAATCATACAAAGCATCACGTAAGATATCTACATACCAAAAATCAAGACCATTCATCATGCCCATCTTGAGTTATAGTATGTTCTTATTAATTATGCAAATGAGGTCTTCTCTTTCTCTCCTCCTCAGTTACATATGTCACATGTTAGAGAGTCCTATCATGGAATTTGGCGGATGTATAAACTTTCCTTATTAGTTATGCAAATTAGATACTTATTTGCATAATACGTATCTAATCATGTACATCATCACTCAAGCTATCTACATACCAAAAATCAAGACCATCCATCAAGCCCATCTTGAGTTATAGTATTTTCTCATTAATTATGCAAATGAGGTCATCATTTGCATAGTTGATATCTATTAACATTTCTCTCCTCCTCAGTTACATATGTCACAAGTTTGAGAGTCCTATTATGGAATTTGGCGAATGTATGAACTTTCCTCATTAATTATGCAAATTAGATACTGATTTGCATAATACGTTTCTAATCATGTACATCATCATTCAAGCTATCTACTTACTAAAAATCATGACCGTCCATCAGGCCCTTCTTGAGTTATTCCATTTCAAAGTCTGAAGCAAAACCTGCTCCTGCAGTTCCAAAAACAGCCGCTAGGGGGCCCAAACCTAGACCCTGTCCAAATAGCTATCTACCACTCAAAAATCAGAACCATAGCATGTCCAGAACACGAGATATCATAACAGGAAATTCCGCTGCAGTACCGTAACAAGCCGCTAGGAGACCCAAAATCTAATCATTTCCTTGTCTTATCAAGACCTACCCACCTACCAAGTATCAAGACAATCCATCGAAGCCTTCTCGAGTTATGCTGTACGTTACACACACACAAACAAACAAACGCTACCCTCTGCATAACGAAGGTAATTACCCTAAACTAAAAGGCACCTATTACTACTACAGAATCCCCTAGTTGCTGCTGGGCACTTCCATCATCGCTTTCAAACATTATTTACTTAATTTTACGAAAGAAGAAAGTACTTGGAGATTTCGACTTTTTCTGAAAAATAAAATATCAGATACTGTACGCACCTACATCAACAACACCTCATCTATTTATTGGGAAATATCTTCGCCATCTTTCTTTTCAATGTCCTTTTCACAAAAAACCTCTGCTTGGAGAATAGCGTGTAGTACAAGTCTCTTTATAGTTGCACCTAAGCTACAAAGCAATTAAGGCAAAAGTCATATGCAGAGTTTGGAACGACCCAGTATTCGCCAGTGCATAAAGCAATCGTCGTCAAAACTCCCCAACAGCAATGGAAGTTATGGAAACATATTTCATATTTTCAACTTGCTCCATGTAACGTAACATGACCAGTTTACGTCCGATTTATTCAAAACGTTATTTATCCTAAAACCGCGCGGACAGAGCCAAATGTTTAACCCATGAGTAGAGATATCAGCTCTTCTAACAAGAAAATGCATGGTCTGTAAGTTTTTCTCCGCCTTTTTAACGCCGTACGAGCATATATTTATACTGGGGTATATGGTGTAGAATTGTGCTAGGCTTACCCTTTATCGTCCACCTTAGTATTTTCCCTTCTAGCGCTATGCTTGAAGAACATAGACCGGAAAAAAATACACAGTAACTGTCGAAAGTAGTCTACAGACAAATGACAGTAAAGTCACTATGTTTGTCCGTCCGCTTGCCCGACGCGATGGAAAAAAACAATTTTTGTATTGTGAATTTCCCCGAAATTGCCAGCACGTGGCGTTCTCGTGATAAACGCATGGCCATGATGTTATGTCGTACAAAAATGTATCATCTGAGCGGGGGTCGCTAGGTTGTATCAAACCTTCCTAAAACTGGCAAGAGTTTCAAACCTCGAATCACCATGGATAGTCTGCATATCAAAGAAAGGTTTAACGTCAGCTACTTTTAAAAGATACTAGCTACGGTGTAACTTAAACCCTTTTAAATGTTTTGTATAATAGAGAGAGATGGCTGAGGATCATACTTATGACGTTCTTTGTTTCTCATGAGAACAGGCTCTGGCATAATACACCGCGACATGTGGACATGACCCAATTTGGACGTAAACTACTCCCGCACGTAAATAGGTAATGTTACGTTAAGCTTCTCCGGCTTCGATAAAGTGTTCTTAGTCGCACCGAATTTTGTGGCGAATGGTGTTGTAATCTAATGCGTAGATTTTCAATTTTGTTCGAATTGCACCTGCCATTCTACTGGAGACGGGGCGGGTCACACGTTAAAAACTGGGTCACGGGGTCAAAGGTTACCAACACCCACGTTGCTCCTTCATTTGGGGAGTGTGTGGACGTTTGCAGCATTACAGATCAAAGCAGGATACAGAAGGACTGCCATAGCACACACACACACACACACACACACACACACATACATACATACATACATACATACATACATACATAGATAGAAACATGCATACATAAATATAAAAGAATAGTTCAAATTGTTCTCCTTATTGCAGAAAAAGGAACGGATGCCCAATGAAATGCAACTGTTTATCGGCACACCTTGCATAAAAGCTTCAGTCGTTTTAAAGCGTGGTAAAGAGTATAACATCTCCTGTTGTCTAGATGATCTATTGTTTGCTACTTCTACGCCTAAACCATCACTTTTGTGGTATGTTCTTCAAGTTGCATATATGTAGACATACTAGCAGAGTAAAACGAGATTACCACGGGAAATGCCACACAAACATATCATACTCATTCATATGTTGAGAGAGAATCATGTACCTTTTGAATGCAGGGTGTACACCGACTTCTCTTCGCCTCCTTACGTCCGCAGACTCGGAACAAGAAGTACTACGCAACTGTGGATTTTAGGACCTCGTCACTTTGGACCAGTTTCAAGATGGCGGCACGGTATCGATCTCCGCGCACCCCTCTGGAGTGTCAGAGCACCCGGGTCACAGAAGCGTACGGACAATAGCGCTTTGTTTGCACAGCGACGTCTTATCTGATGTGTACTCTCCGCTATCAGTCCCACCTAACGTTAATGCATCTCATTACTGGAATAGCCAGTGATCAAGAAAAAACGTCCAATTTTACGACGATATGATAAACTCTCTGTATGTGGAAATGGGCCGGGATGGAGGCTCTAGGAACAAGCTTAGACGTTTGAACACACGAGAGGACATTAGGGCTTTGGAGATAAGCAATCGAGATGCGGAATCGTATGCCCTTTTGCCCCGTAGATATTAACGTTACATAAATTTTGGGTCGAGGTCGAATTCTAACTTGGGTAAGAAGAGTGGCCTAGTTGATAACGGTCGTTGAACCGTCGTCTGATACATTAATGGTCGTTACATCGCATTTTTGACAGTGTCACATATTCACTCCTCCGGGTATCTATAAGTGTTGCAAAGATTACAAAGCTAAAAGTACTGTAATAGTATTGTTCTAAATACAGAATTAGCCCAATTTACCAATATTCACGGAACGACGTTGACGATGATAGCACATTGTTCTGGCCGGAAATGGCAATATCCATCCATCACCAAGATACGTTCACGCTACAAACGACTTGAAAAAGCGTGCATATTCTTTTTATGTGAAAAAGGCTGACAAAAAGTACTGTTTTGTTTGTCTCCGAGCAGTGGTGGAGAAGATTTTTACTTTTTTTTCATTACATGTTGGCGGAGAGTGCGCACAGAAAACGGGGCAAATAAAAAGGTAACGATCTTCTCCAGCTAACCTCTGCCTGGAGAGTAATGTTTTCTTATGTTGTAACATTCTGACTGATATCCATCCCAATTTAAGTCGTTATCTTCCGTCAGTGTGACCCAAAATGGTCACTGAAAGTAACTAGTATCAAAAGCCAAGTTGTCAATGAATGATTACTAAATGATACAGGCGACAATTTCGGGCCACACTCATAAAATTATGACTTAAATCGGAATGGTTTAATAACAACATACGCAATATAGAGTGCAATGTAAATACAACAAAAGCAATATAGAGTACCATGTAAATATCTTTATTACCACCATACACCATTTTGTGGTCAGTATATTAAGTATACGTTGCGATCAGTTGCATCAACAATTTTGTATCGTTTACAATATGATTCATTCCGCCATGTTTCACCAAAGAAGCTGGAGAATAGTTGATAATTACCTCGATGTTTGTCGCGTTGAGACAAACCTTACGACCGCTCTTCGTGTGAGAGGCGGGGCATGTTTGCTGACCAACAAAGCAGACTGATAGTGTAGCAAGGGTCTGTCCAAAATAGTTGCTGTTTGATCCTACAGTATACAAGTCACCCCCCCCCCCACACACACACACATCCAGTTCCATTTAACGTTACCAGCATACCTTTGGATTTGCTAGCCTTCTTTCGCAAACTTCCTACAACGGCGGCGTATATATTGCGGGGGGGGGGCGATTTCTTACACGGGCCAAGGTTCTCTAATGCCGGTGTTCAGGAATTATCGGTCCCCCCGGGAAAATCGGTCCCCCTCCTGCCATTGGTCCACATTTGAGACTGGTGGGCGTGGCCTAAAAGTACGAAGGCCCACAACAACATAGGATGTAACATAACAATTCTACACTGCCGACATTGTCGACAAATAATGTCCCCTCATAGTAAAGTTGAAACAGTCGTCCTCTGGTCTACTTCGGACCCTAATTTTCAACTTTAAGACGATTCTATGAAAATTGATATGAACTTTTCAAAGGGTTTTGGCCATTGTGCTATTTCATCTGAAGGGGACACATTTTCCCGCCCAGGGTAGCCAGGATTTTGAGTCCCCTAATTTGAAAGTCAACAACGTCTCTTCTGATGCACTTGGAAACCTGTTTTTCAACTTAAAGACGCTTCTCTGAAGACCTAATACAACTATAAACGTTTCAAAAGTTAAAAGTCTCAGTATTTGGCCATTGAGGGGATTTCAGGCCGTAAAGGGGACACATTTTCCCGGGCCGGGGTAAAACCGGGATTTTCGGTCCCCTCATAGGAAAGTCAACAACGTCTCTTCTGATGCACTTGATAACCTGTTTTTCAACTTGAAGACGCTTCTCTGAAGACATAACACAACTATAAACATTTCAAAAGCAAAAAGTCTCAGCATTTTCCCGGGCCGGGGTAAAACCGGGATTTTCGGTCCCCTCAGAGGAAAGTCAACAACGTATCTTCTGATGCACTTGGAAACCTGTTTTTCAAGTTGAAGACGCTTCTCTGAAGACCTAACACAACTATAAACGTTTCAAAAACAAAAAGTCTCAGCATTTGGCCATTGAGGAGATTTCAGGTAAAGGGGACACATTTTCCCGGGCCGGGGTTAAGCCGGGATTTTCGGTCCCCTCATAGGAAAGTCAACATTTTGTCTTATCTTGACCCTAGGCGCTTGTTTTTCAACTTGAAGACGCTTCTCTGAAGACCTGACACAACTATAAACGTTTCAAAAACAAAAAGTCTCAGTATTTGGCCATTGAGGGGATTTCAGGTAAAGGGGACACATTTTCCCGGGCCGGGGTAAAACCGGGATTTTCGGTCCCCTCATAGGAAAGTCACCATTTTGTCTTATCTTGAACCTAGACGCTTGTTTTTCAACTTGAAGACGCTTCTCTGAAGACCTGACACAACTATAAACGTTTCAAAAGATAAAAGTCTCAGTATTTGGCCATTGAGGGGATTTCAGGTAAAGGGGACACATTTTCCCGGGCCGGGGTAAAACCGGGATTTTCGGTCCCCTCATAGGAAAGTAAAAAACGCTTCTTATGATGGACTTGGAAATTGTTTTTCAACTTGAAGACGCTTCCCTGAACACTTAACACAACTATAAACGATTCAAAAGCAAGCTGTCTCAATATTTGGCCATTAAGGGGATTTCAGGGGAAGGGGACACATTTTCCCGGGTAGATCTAGCCGGGATTTTCGGTCCCCTCATACAATGTAGCAAAGTCAAAAACGCTTCTTATGATGGACTTGGAAATTGTTTCTCAACTTGAAGACGCTTCTCTGAAGAATTAGCACAACTATAAACGTTTGAAAAGCAAAAAAATCTCAGGATTTGGCAATTGCGGGATTTCAGGGGAAGGGGACACATTTTCCCGGGGTAGATCTTGCCGGGATTTTCGGTCCCCTCATAGCAAAGTCAACAACGCTTCTTATGATGGACTTGGAAATTGTTTGTCAACTTAAGGAGAAGCGTCTTTAAGTATAAAAACAGGTTTCCAAATGGATCAGGAGAAGCGTTGTTGACTTTCCTATGAGGGGACCGAAAATCCCGGGTACCCCGGGAAAATGTGTCCCCTTCCCTTGAAATCCCCTCAATGGCCAAATCCTAAGACATTTTGCTTTTGAAACGTTTATAGTTGTGTTTAGTCTTCGGGGAAGCGTCTTCAAGTTGAAAAACAATTTCCATGTCCATCATAAGAAGCGTTGTTGACTTTCCTATGAGGGGACCGAAAATCCCAGCAAGATCTACCCCGGGAAAATGTGTCCCCTTCCCCTGAAATCCCGCAATTGCCAAATCCTGAGATTTTTTTTGCTTTTGAAACGATTATAGTTGTGCTTATTCTTCAGAGAAGCGTCCCTTAAGTTGACAAACAATTTCCAAGTCCATCATAAGAAGCGTTGTTGACTTTGCTATGAGGGGACCGAAAATCCCGGCTAGATCTACCCCGGGAAAATGTGTCCCCTTCCCCTGAAATCCCTCAATGGCCAAATCCTGAGATTTTTTTTGCTTTTGAAACGTTTAAATTTATAGTTGTGCTAATTCTTCAGAGAAGCGTCCCTTAAGTTGACAAACAATTTCCAAGTCCATCGTTGTTGACTTTGCTATGAGGGGACCGAAAACCCTGGCTAGATCTACCCCGGGAAAATGTGTCCCCTTCCCCTGAAATCCCTCAATGGCCAAATCCTGAGATTTTTTTGCTTTTGAAACCTTTATAGTTGTGTTAAATCTTCCGATAAGCGCCTTGAAGTTGATAAAGAAGCTTCCAAGTTCATCAGAAGAAGCGTTATTGACTTTTCTAGGAGGGGACCGAAAATCCCGGCTAGATCTACCCCGGGAAAATGAGTCCCTTTCCCCTGAATTCCCTCAATGGACAAATGCAGAGACTGTTGTTCGACGTCCCTGAAACGTTTATATTTTTGTGTTATGAGCATCAACTCAAGTTAAAGTAATTTAAGAATAAAGTATTTTTCCAAATGCATCACTACTAGGAGAAGAGTTGTTGACTTTCCTATGAGGGGACCGGAAATCCTGGCTACCCCGGGAAAATGTGTCCCTGCAATGGCCAAAAACTGATACTTTTTGTTGATGAAACGTTCATATTTGTGTTTGTGGACAATGTCCGTCCCACCTTCTTACAATTCATACATTTGGCATTAAGTATTCAATTCAAAGACAGTGTTTGTGGATGATATCTATGTCTTTGGCCCTGTGGGCCTTCGTACTTTTTAGGCCACGCCCACCATGGATTGGGGACCGATTTTCCTGGGGGACCGATAATTCCTGAACACCGGCAAGGGACTTTCGCCGCAGAAATCGTGCCCCCCCCCCTCAAGTATATACGCCACCGTTCTAGGAAGTCTGCGAAGGAGGCTAGGATTTGCGTCGTGGAGTTAACGTCTCTATACAATTACATCATAGATCATCCGTGTTTGTCATGTTCACAATCACCGAGCAATGTTCTGCGTTAGTAAGGAGTGAATGTTACAAATTGAATTGAATGTTTAAGTATTCATGCACATCATGTACGCCATGTATGTATTTGTGCATCCCGAAAGCTATCTGGTAAATATACCTAAATCATTGAACACGTCATATCTTGAGGAGATATGTAAACCTCCATTCAGTATCAGTAACAATTTATTTCTTACAGTTTTCTGTACGCGATCAATCTAGTACCATCATGACACAAAAATTATGTCCAGCAGGAAAGGCGTCTCTGTTCGCGAAACAGATCACGAATATCGCTTACTCGGTGATGCTAGGTACTAAGTCCATTTCTTCAGACCTGTTTTTCCAGCAACTGAAGTAAAGCACTGAGAACTTAAATCATGGACAAAAAGGCTATTACTGTTCTAATAACTGCTATCTTGGATTTTGAAACAGTTCTGACAAACACGTCGATGAAACGATGTCAGTTTGTATGATACAATCTCAAAGGGACACAGTGTCTCCGGGATTCCATGTCATTGAGAAAACGTTGGAGCCAAGTGTCAATAGTCAATCCTTTGTAGGTCTTATTGTATTAGTCGTTAATGTAATCAACTGTAAATCTCGGCTTTCGGTTCAAGGCCAACTTGTATTGTTTCCTTGAAATATACCATGCTACTACGTACTCTATTCAGGTCATGACTTAGGTAGCCACTTGCAGAGGCTGGAAGGCCGGTCCATCCCGCGATGATGGTCGCCTGTAAACAGACATAGCCGTTACTGGCGTTAGGAGCAAAATAAGATGAATTAAAACATGAATATTTTTCCTTAGAGCCTTGTCGGCTATAGCCGCTCTTCAGAAATAATTACCTCAAAGATAATTACATGGCACTCATGGTGTTCAGGATCTAGGAGGCTATGTGTATGAAGGGGTTTATTCGAGTAGTTGCACAGCTTTGAATTTGACATGAATAGCTGAATGTGTCAGCACTCACCTCTTACGGAAGAACCAAACAGCAGCACCGACAAGGAGCGTGAGGATGACTCCAGCCACCAGTCCGACAACAACAAGGCCGCCATTCCCCACACCGAGGCCACCAAAAGTTTGACTACCTGTGCACACATAATTACAAAGTATTGTGAGTAGATTAACTTGAATGGGTTAGGAGGATGCATAAAAAAAGAGGAAGAGGAGAGAATGTAACCATTACACCAGTGTAGGACCTACGGTGTCAGCCACCATTCAAAAATGATGTAGAGCATGCTTAGGGACATTGAGGAAATAAGGGACGGTTACGTTAGTACCCATGAAGGTGCATAGCAAAACAGCGTGAAAGCAACCTGGTATTTAAATAGTGTTGGACTATCAATCCTTACTCAAAGGAACATACATTGACTGAATATAACATACTGCTGAAGCCATGAACGTTAAAAAAGATATTGAGACTTGTTTTACGAACCTTTCGCACTGTTAAGGGTGAAGCCGACATGGCCTTCCGGCCAGGCGCCGCTACATGAACCGTGAGCGCCACCTGAATACAGCACACCGGAACCGCTCCCCAACAGCTGCAGAGTGATGTGACACGTGGTTGTCATTCATTAGAAGAAAACAGTGAGTAAAGAACCCTAATAATTCAGAATAAACTTTAACCCGTTGAGTCGGAATATTTCTGCAATATCATTCTTATTACCTTCGCCGGGAATGTATGCATTTGCGGTAAGGTTATGTTATCGGTTACGCCAGCTGTAAAGTGGGTCCGTATGTATGTCGAGATCATAAGTCGAGAGAATTTTGACGGATCATGCTGATTTTTGGTAGGTAAGTGGCGGTTGTAGGAACAAAGGTCAAGTTCGAAAATGGTTAACCTGGCGTTTTTGTGAAGTGCTCCAGTGGACTTTTTTTGTTAGTGTGTTTGTATGTAGACAACATAACTCGACGTATTGATTATGGATCTGCATGATTTTTGGTGGGTACGTAGAAATTGTGAAAACGAAGCTCAAGTTCAAAAATGGGTCACCTGGAATTTTCCTGCGGTACTGCAGTGGGCTGTTTATGTATGCGTATTTGTTTGTTGACAGGATAACTCGAGAAGCTGTTGATGGTTGTGCAAGATATTTAGTGAATAGGTAGATTTATTAAAGGGGAAGGTCAAGTTCGATGATGGGCCTCCTAGCGGGTACTTTGGGTACTGCAGTGTAGCTTCAAAGTTTGAGGTCGAATTTTCTGCAAGTGCTACGGTCATGATTTTTTTGTGGTAGATAGTCCATGCCACATGAAGTAAGTTGTGCACGTTTGGGCCCTCTAGCGGCTTGTTTGGAGCTGCAGCGGGTGTTTTTAATCTATTTGTTTTGACCTTTGGACATGAATAACTAGACTTATGGTCAACGGATCGTCTTGATTTATGGTATGTAGATAGCTCGATTAATGATTTACATAATTGAATATTCATTATGCAAATCAGGAGCTAATTTGCATAATTAGCAAGGAAAGTTTATAAATCTGCTGCCTTTCAAAATAGGACTCTCAAACATGTGACATATATAGCTGAAAAAGAGAGGTATCGATAGATACCAATAATGCTAATAGCTACCTATTTTGCATTATTAATGAGAAAATACTAATTGAAAATACCACAATAGTAAATGATTGGAATTTCATTCTTGTATCATTAGGAAGCTAAGTAAAGGTGAACAATATCAGACAAAAATCATGCATGACAAGGCCTCATTAACATAATTTATAAGGAAATGTCTACAAGTCCCTTTCAATTTGCTATTTTTAAGTCTATTTATTCAGGTTAAATTGCACTGACAGGTGACCTAGTTTACCGGAGCAGGCTCCCTGTGAGACGTCCCTGGAGGACACATGTGATACTTTACTTGCCTGCTGCAGGGCTCTGTTTTGGGGTCAGGGAGGTCACACGGGCATTTAAAAAACACAGCAGCCTTACGATCTAAAGCTCTCCCTGTTGGAAGGTATAGGTTTGATAAAAACTGATTGATATGTCGACTATGAAAATATGGGCACAATTGAAGCAAAGACATTGCCAACAAATTGCCTAATTTTCTGTAGTAAAGATAAAAGTTATGATACCAATTAAGCAAAAATATTCTTACAGTGATTATTTTTATAACTCTTGGGAGAACTCGTGTAGGTATAGGTATGGGTTTGTTTTAAACTTTGAAAGAGAATACTAGTAACTCAAGAAGGTGATGACGGATCGTCATGATTTGTAGGGATGTACATAGTTTGAGTGATGATTTACATGATCGTATAAGAATCATGCAAATCAGGATCTGTGATGTGAAAAAGTATACAAACCCTTGCATTCCATTGTAGTCAAACACGTGACATGTAACTGAGAAAGAGAGGAATATTGATAGATATCAATTATGCAAACGAATACCTAATTTGCATAATTTATGACAAAATACTATAATTCCAGAGTGGTAAATGATGGGATTTCATTCTTGTGGCGTTTGGGAGATAATCAAATGTGGACGTTATCAGACATAAATCATGATGGCCTCATTTACATAATATATGAGGAAATGCTACAATGGCCCTCTTTTCTAAGATTTTACTTTAATGCTGTGTTTTGTATAGAGAAAAGGATCACTTGAAATTCATGCAATCGAGGACCTTATTTACATACTGAGTGATAAGCATTCACTCGAAAAGGCTAACATCAGATCGGCGAAGGTATGAGGTCGTGGAACTCTAGTTCTTTACTGTTCTAATTCTTTAGATATTCTTCTTAATTCGGTGATGCTTTTTCATATGCCAAGGCAACTGACAGCTTGTTCTTGTTAATTTCATTTACTATTGACAAGGTGATAATGTCAATGGGATTTGTTACCGATTTTTTGCCCACTATTGACAGGATGAAATGACTTTTTCTCTCACTATTGACAGGAATAAATTTGTTAGGAGCCCAATCAAAGCATACATTATGGAATTTAATGATCTTGCCAATAACACCTCATGATCCTAACTCTAACTCCCTACTCTTAACATAGCCTCTTATATAACAATAACCGCGAAGATGATCCTGTAAGATAATACAAAAAAAAAAAGAGAGAAAAAAAAGACAAAAATAACAAAAATCTACGAGTTCATCAAAAATTGAACCCACGACCTACCGCTCACGAGGCGAGAAGACGTGGTTTTACAGAGCTCGAGCATCGTCAAATACTGAAAGTCTCATTTTCAACAAATCAGTTATGACTGAGGGAATATCTTATTGGTTTATTGGTACGGCCTCAAAAACATAGCAAAATTGAATGGCCCGTATACGGTTTGACTTGGTTGAGGTGAGTATTTTTGCATTTAGTTCACAGCGGCCGCTATGTTATAAATGCAGAAATTGACTTTACGCAGTTTAGATACTCACGTGTCCAATCATCACACATGTCAGTGAGTGCCATTCAGGTTCTAGCAAACGCAGCTCCAGAATAAGTGCATTGGAGATGAAATGTCCTGTAGTAATATAGGTTAACAGTTGTTTCAAAAGACGGCTTCAGTTTGCAATAACAGTTTCCTTCTTTTCCTCAACGATATCCAGCTGAATTTACTAAGTCTAATTGTCTCATTATAAACTTGCATTAAGACGATATAACATCCCACATAAAAAACATTGACAATTTCACAGTTACTGAACTTAGAAAGTAATGTACCTGACATATCGATGCTCCAGGTGCTATTGAAGAGAGTAGCGTCGACCCTTCCCGTAAGCTCGAATGTATTGATCACGAGGCTGTAGTCTTTGTCTCCTTCTGGCAGAGATAGTTTTCCATCCAACTGGATGCCTTTGTCAAACCCTTGCGGGGCAGCATTAACTGGAGCTAAATGTGTTACAAGAAGAAAGAAAAGATACAGTAACCATTGATTGTATCAAAACGTATCAATGAAAACGTATTTCAACGATCAATTCCGAAAAACACAGAAAATGGAAACGATGTAAAGGAACCTTACAGTGACATCTAATAGGAAAACCGGCCATGTCCATCGTAGTCCTGATCACCACGTTTGTTATCTTCTTCAGGAATCCAAGCCTTTCGTCCGTCAGCGGTAGTTTCTCGTGACGGCCAACTTCTCTGCCACGATTTTGTTCTTGCAGGTACACAGGAAATTAAGCGAAACAAAACTATAGTTTTAACGAAATTGTCTGATAAAAATATTTTTCCTTGACCTGAATAGCTAAGATGCGCCTCAATATGCTGCTTTAGTCTCTATAACCTCCTTGTTTAAAATAATTCATTTGTTTGTTTGTTGTTTCAAATCTATCGTTATCCTTCGTTGATAGCAGGTAACAACTGCAGTTAGCTCTGCATGGATTTCCTTGACACCACAACACAGACCGTATAAGAAGAAACCCATGTGTATAAGGTTTTAGCACTCATGTGACTATGACGTAATGTCACGTGACTATGGAGGTATTTTTGTTGTGTCAATAAAGATTGTTGGTATTGTCCTCCATACTGGAAGCTTACACCTGGCCATGGAAGTCGCCAGGATCCACCAACCAGGAGGCGGTGGCTTTGACGTCACGCCATAAGACCTACTTACCTGTGTCGGTCAAGAGCAGTCCCTTGATGTCACCGCTGGCTTTCCAGAAGCTGCCGAGGTCCTGTGAAACCTCCTGGTAAATAGCCCAGTAGGGATCCAAGGTGGACTCTATCTCGTCGGCAATGTTCTTGTAGGGTATAAGCGCGTCCTTAGAAAGGTAACAAACAACATGTTGCTGACAACATCCTCGACGGTATTTTACAAGTCAACGTCACTTCCGGTTCAAAGAACCAGCTTCCACTGGGAGAGCTAAGATGGCCTCTTTCAATATGCGTGGTATAAATTTAATTTTTTCATAAAGGAGGTTTCTAGTTGAATATGATATATATATTTGCTCGTCATTGCATTTCTGCGTCCGAATTCTTGCAGTACATTTCGCTTACCCGTCTCTTGTACTTTGGATCGCACTCCTCGTCCCATCTGTCGTGGAAGATGGAGTACAGCGACTGGTCGTAGCCCTGTCTGGTGAATATACTGATGAAATTTCCTCGGAAGTCCTCGTCTTGCTCTTGTACATACACCTCGTCCCATAAAGGAGTCTACACAGAGATGCATATCAATAGATTCACGTCTTGATGATATTAAACCAAAAGCCTGGTCTCCTTCAATTTGATTTCTAAATATGGCTGTTTGAAATGAGATGTGATGTGTACTGTTACGTGTAAAGAAAGCTAAGACATATTTGCCATGTAACAAATAGCTAAACGCATAATTCGTTTTTTTCTTCTTCTAATGTTTTCAATGTGTTGATTCAAAGATATGTTGATTCAAAGATATCCCGTGGTTGATACGTGCCATGCGAATTACGATGAAACCAATGAAAGTGAAATACCCTTGCAGTGTAGCATGTGGTAATAGAATACATATGCTAAATATATTTATGCTCATATTTTTTAATTGTTCTCTGTTGTAAACATTTTTTCAATCTAGATATACGAACGTTTTCGAACTGCCAAGGAACCTCTTGTGAGTATTTTGTGTTGTTGTAGTTGAGTATGGAGTCCATAATGATCACACCCCGAATGTCCGATAGTTTCAGGCCAAGAGAGGCCATGTATGGGGTAAGATTTTTTTCCACAAAGTCCTCGCTTCCACACTGTCCTTTAGAGCACGCTGACATGTCATTGTCTGAGGGAAAGTATACAACAACAAAAACAGAATGAACACTCAAAAAATCTAATAAACAAGTTAGATATTTGCGACAGTGCCTAGCCGTAGAAACTGGGTAGACGGTAACCTATATGTATTAAACAGTATCTCGTCAGGAGCAACATGGCCCCTCACGAAGAGATAGTAGACGGGCGGACCGCTAGGACCGAAGTTTGAGTCACGCTATGTTTGTTAGCTTCTTTTCTTTCGGATCTTCTAAAATTGGCTAGTGATAACCGCTTACCCGAGGAATCGTTACATTGCAGGTCAAACGCGACGAAGACCACGGAGTAGTTAGGGATGCACGGCTGTGAGGTGATGACCCTAGCGGCTTCCATCAGAGCTGCAAGACCAGATCCGTTGTCGTCCACTCCGGGATTTTTCCTACAGGTGTCGTAGTTAGCTCCAAGAATCACGGGTTTATCTGTTTGACCATGTCCTTCAGGGTTGGAGCCTCGCCATATTCCTATGATATTCTGACCTTTGTACTGAGAGAGACAGAAGTAGATTCATTTCACAACATGGTCATTCTGAGATTACTTGCACCATCCGTTAGACATTCTAAATTTCAACAATAGCTTGAGTCTTCGTTAATCGATTGTTTCTTGATACCTTAAGTAAACACGCTTTGATACGTACGTTACTGCTTGCTTAAGAGAAGATTGCTGAAGCTAATCTTACCTCAGAGTACTCTGTGTCGAAATAATCGACGAAAATCTGCATGCCGTAACTCTTCAGAGTGGCGTGAATGTAGTCTGCTGCCGCCCGCTTCCCTGCGAGGTTGGTCACGTGGTGGCGGTTTTCGCTGAAATGGTCGGTCAGAAGCGAGCGCAGATTTTCCGTAGTGGTTGATGGGAAGAGACCACACGATCCTGTAAAAGCAGAAGTGAACATCCTTAATTGTGGACTCATTTGTTGATTCTTTTATTGATAATCTTGACATATTTGGTTACATGCACTATTACATTGCAGAAGCAGAGAATTCAGAAATCAATGACGTCGATGGCTTTACGTACCTGTGGAGGAGCTGGCTACTATTGTGAGGACATCGTGGGGCCAATAGTCACCACACTTTCCGTTTATTTCCCCCATAAACAATACTCCCTTGTTTACTTCATGTAGCTGAAAACAAGCACAATATTCGTCATAGAGGTCTCAGGAAAACGTTGCATCTTACGATAACCTATTCAAGCGTTGTTTTCTAAAAGTACAATAGTGCATCAACACTCAACAGTATACGTCCATTCAGTATGCAACGGATAACATGTAAACAATCAAATCTTGAACATTTTCCCAATGCTATACTCACGTGACCTGACAAGACACAGTTCACTAAGTCCCATTCGGGGTCTGGAACCCACAGCGACACACGATGGTTATCTGCATTGAAGCGTCCTTGATTGGAAACAAAATAACCCAAAATGGTTTAGTATGTCTACCTTCACGGAAGGAAAACATATTGTTTTTGCTCTGTTCCTCTCCGTCCTCTTCTCCAAATAAATAAGATCAATGACCTGGCGCAGACGGCTGTCCCCATACTGGTAAAATAGCAGGCACCCTGTGGTGTTCCATTACATTGCATAGTAAGTGGCAGGACAGATCTGAGGAGCTGGTCACCATATATATGAGCATGTTTGAGTACGAATAAACAGAGTTGTAATCTGCTAGGCTAGACCATATGAAGGCAGACATTATGTATTTGCTTGGAAATGTTCCCTTTCTAGTTACATGACTGGCACCTCCGGCGGAGTGCAAGTGATAATCACAGATTATATAGATGAGATCATACAACTGGTCTATATACATTAAGTCTCAACAAATGCTTCTAACAATCACAGTAATCAAGAAATAACAATATCTAGTCATAAGTAAAATACAGAAATCACAATAAGTAGAGATGAAGGTAATACATAAAGGTACTAACTAGTCAGAAGTATTGAAGCACACTCCGAAAGACTGCAACCAGCACACACAAAATGGTTGCCATGCATGTAATGCCCATTGGTGTACCTTGCATGATATTTATAATGCCGTATCCATTGCTTGAAGTATGGTTTGACTCCTTCATGTGATCAATGGATGGCATGGAACTGTTTTGACGCTTATTCAAGTTGAAGCTATGTATAGTACCTTCATACTTGTGTACCCCTCCAGTCGCAACGAACGTCACAGTTATCTCAAGCCTTCCTGAAGACGTGAACTTGTCCACTGTGATAGTAATGTTGTGGTCTCCATCAGGCATGGCGAGTGTCCCGCTCATTTGGAGACCTGTTCTGAAGGCTGATGGAGCTCCAGTCATTGGATCTGAATTCAACAGAAAACAGCAAGTGTCATTAACGTGTCGACGTACAAATCGTAAAATTGCCAAAGCATAATAATTCGGATCAAATTACGTCATATCTAAAATCGGCCAACTGGGTTCGAATTCAGCTGGAGTTTCTAAACCTGAATTTGACCACCGGGTGTCATAAACGTGTCAACTTACAAATCGTAAGATTATCAAAGCGTAAAATCATTCTTTATTCTGTGCCACGAGACAGTACTTTAATACATCTAAGATAATGGCGCAGCATTGCAATTATGATAGGTTAATAGGTAAGTCGGCTGCATCCTTTCAATTAATGATATCACCTTCACACTCGAGCTTGAACTCAGCCAGGTCCATCACTGTTCTGGTGACCGCATCTGTGATCTTCTTGAGGAATTCAAGTCGGGCGTCCGTCAAGACCATCTTGTCATCGACCCCGTGGTTGGGTCTCCCTCTTCCACGCCTGGACACTGATGCACACCAGTTTAAAGCAGAATTATGCAAAAGGTACTGTGAGAAGTGCCTTTAAGTAACATTTGATCGTTTAGCGTCTTATGTAATTACTGTTTACACGAATGCAGTTTGCACTTTTACAATTGACATTGATTAACCCTATCTAGACGGGGGGGGGCTAAAGTGCCCGCGCCAACTTTGACATCGTATAACTGCCAAACGACGTATGGTAGGACAACCAAACTTGGTGACTTTTCCTAAAATTTAGTTGGCAACAATATTATGATAAAAGTATAAGTTTATCATTTTTCGTGTTGCCATGGCAACGGGTTTCTGAAGAGGCATTTTATGCAAATTTCACTACTCTCGATTTAAACATACTTGTTTCCAATGTTTTCTTGCTCAACCACACTAGTTTCCTACATGTATTACATTATATGTATTTCAATGTAACTCTCATGATTCAATATTAATAAATTATGCTAATTTGATGACGTCATCGCTCAAAATCCAAGATGGCGGACAAAATCATTATTTTCGGTATAAACAGGCTTTTTTGCCTTTAGATTCGTCACGACCTGGAATTTTCTTAACCAGAAACATTTAGATTAATGTTTTTTGTCTATTTTGACTGTTATTTGGGGTCATAAATGGGAAAAAAGTATTTTTAAAAATTTCAAAATGGCCGATCCAAGATGGCGGATCCCAGGGGGTCGCTAACAACACATGACGTCATCGTTCGACGTTATTTTGACGTAAACTTCGTCACCACTGACGTCAAATGTCTTGGCATACCTTTAAATCAATAATGCACACTTTTTTGTCTAATGAGCTTAGATATTATGGGAATTCCGTATTTAGCCAATAAAATGACATCAATGACGTCATAATTACGTCATATTACGTCATAACGTCACCAAAATTATAGGAATTATAAAACTTCACGTGAACATCACTCCCTGCAAATTTGGTGATGATAGGGCATACCGTTCGGAAGTTATGATGGGGGGGGGGTCGAAAGAGCCCCCCCCCGGTCCAGGAAGTCTAAAAAAAGCCCGGTCTAGATAGGGTTAAAATGATAAAGAAATGTGGTTTAAATGTCTAAATGTCTCCATAAAACTGCTCTGTCAGTGCGCATATGTTTTGCAATAATGAGAAGAAGCATGGCTCCCTAAAATGCATCGTGTATTTCAAACCGCTTGCTTGAAAAAAAAATCTTACCTGTGTCAGTCAACAGCATGGCCTTGATGTCCGTGCTGGCGTTCCAGAAACTCGTCAGGTCGTCACTGATGAACTGCTTGTACACCTCCCAGTTAGGGTCCGACTGTGTTTCTACAGCTGAGACCACATCCTTCAGAGGGATCAGAGCCGACTAAAAAAGGTACATTTTCGTTGTTTTAGTACATTGTATGAACGTCGAACGGGCATTGTGAAATAAAAACATCTACAATAGCATTGTAATTTGTAAGTCATATTTCCTTCCTACCTGCCGTTTGTACTGAGGATGTCCGGCCGCGTCCCACCTGTTGTAGAACGCCGAGTACAGCGGGAAGTCGTACTCCTGTCGGCTGGCCACTAAGATGAAGTTTCCCTTGAAGCCGTCCTGTTCTACGCTCTCGTAACTCTGCTTTAAGCCAGGAACCTGCCAAGAAATCGATTATGGTGTTCATCAACAGATTTGAGTCGTGTCGAATTGTAATCAATCTGTTTGGGACTTAACGTAATACACTTAACTGAGGAAAATAGAATTTTTATCACTCAATCTTTTGACGTCATTTCTGTTGCTGTTGACAACAAAAGTCTTAGCAGACATAAAAATTATGCTAGTCACCCTTGCCCTTTTTGTTAATTTTTTACGCATACCTTTGAGTTTTATGGGAATACCCCATTGATACGGTTCTAGCTAATAATATCACAGTAATGCTACGGTATAAAATCTATTTTTTGGGGGATTGACTTCTTTGTTGGTAGCAGTGCTCCACTTTTCTGAGGTCTAGAAATAGTAGTAGTCTCCTGATAAGGTCAAGAGTTCATTGTATGCTTCACCACCGATTTTGTTTGCTATTATATCATATCCATCTACGCTATATCCTCAATCTCTTTTTCTGTTGCATGCCAGCTGATTGCGTTAGGGCTCACCTGTTTGAAGGTCTCGGGAAGTGACTGTGCCCCCAGGGTGTCATTAAAGTTGAGGATGGAGTCTAAGATGATGACGCCATTGATGTTGGCAACGTTGACGCCAACAGAATCAAGATACCGGACCATGACCTGATCAACGAAGTCCTTACTCCCACAGTACCCGTTATAACATGCTGCGTTGTCGTCATCTTTGGTAGGGAAAATAAGGAATATTGATGTCACGAAAAAAATCACATTCATTCAAAGTCATAAATGGTATTATATACATTCTGTGCTACGTTCGTCAAATAGAAATGATAAATAGAAATATAGAATATAAGCTGCAGAAAGTGGTGATTAGTTTAGTTACGTATCGTTCCAATGACAATTTATATTATACCCCTTTCAGTCGATAGGTTTCTGCTGTGTTTGCTGCTCGCAAGAAGGTTGAGCGTATTTTTCGCCTTAAAATCTGCTGTTATATTTGATGAGGCTTTGTAACCTACAAACATCGGCCGATCTTTGAAAATCGTGCGAAGATCGAAAGACCACCGGGCCTGTTACTGCAGAAATTGTCACTCAGAACTCGCAGGCTCGTCGGCCGATCGATTTTCCTGCAGTATGACAGGGGCATTGCAGCGATTTACCTCGACTCTCCTGTATCTCAAAGTCAAACGCAGCAAACACGACCAGGTATTCCTGCATGCAGGGCTGGGATGTGATGATCCGAGCGGCCTCCGTGAGGGCGGCCAGACCGGACCCGTTGTCTTGGACCGCAGCCCTGTCTCGTCGACTATCGTAGTGAGCTGTCAGCACGATGGGTCTATCCAGCCGCGTCCCGGTCAGGCGACCCGGCCACAATCCTACTACATTATAGCCTTTCCGCTGGGGAAAACAAAAACGACATTTTTTTTTAATTGACAGACTTCCTCGATACCTCCAAATCATCATCATCACACCCTCAAACCCCAACCGGGACTTATTCATAATAAGCACATTCAGAATTTTAGCTAAACCCCAACATATCGTCTTACAAGTTTTGCTGTTAGGAGAAAAACTAAGCAAACATCCAATAAACCTACGGCACCGAAAACCTTTTCTAACACATTCGTTGATCAGAAAAGGTTGTATCATTTGGCTCATGAACAAATATCTCAAAGATCATGTAGTAACAACAGTGACATATAAAACGCAAATCATCTGCCATACGTTTGGGTCATCTGTGTTGAAGTCACCACCGACCATCTGCAAGCCGTAACCGTTCAAAGTGTCGTGTATGAACTGACGTGCAGCATCTTTCCCGGCAGGGTTGGTGACGTGGTGGCGGTTGTCCCCGAAACGGTTATTCAAAAGCCCTCTCAAATTACGTATTGTAGTCCATGTCCTATTTCCATGATTGATAACTGTGAATGTACCAACAGCCATAAATCACTTACGTTACATGTATTAATCATAATGTAAAGTTCTATAATGTAAAATGATGGAATTATAGATATTGTTAAGTCTACATCTTAATTCCGAATTTGCATGATTGTATACATCTCTGTCGAAGCTACCTGCATAAAAAATATCATGGAAATCCATCGGGGGTTTTTCAGTTATCAGCTATCAGATCCAAAATCGACTTGTTTTCCCTAATGTTTGTTCTCCTTCTTATCCTTCTTTTTCTCCTCCTCCTCCACCTCCTGCCAAATCTGTTCATCTGTGTCAGGTTAGGCCAAATGACCTGAAATTTGGCACAAGGGTTAATACCCTCAGGTGTTTGTTGTTCTTCATGTTTTCTTTATATAGGCATTTGAAATAACTTTATTGAGGTTTTAAACCATTTTAGAAAATTATATTTGGCCTGTTGTGTCCTAGCATTACAACCGAATGACTTGAAATTTGGTATAGGGAAGCCTTGGACATAAACCCATATGAAACTGTTCACACTCTGGCATAAGTTGCTTCAAAACGATTAATTTTCCGATTTTGGGGATCTGTAGTGAAAGATGCTGTATTTTTATGCAAATATTGCATTTCTATTTTACTTTTTAAAATACGTCCATTGGAGTTGCAATCACTACCTTCATCCAGAAGGTTAAATTTGTAACGGTGGGTGGGGGCTGGTCTGTTGCTTTCTTAGTAGTTATATGATAAAACTGAAACATACATGTATTTAAAGATAGAAATTTCACAACATGTTGCATAGTGGTATATATATGTACTGGTGCCCGATAGATACCAAACTTGTGTACGTATCTGAGTTGACTCACTATCATGTCCTATACCATAATTGTACGTCGTTTGAATTTTGTTTAAACTTTGTTATTACTTCAGCTGCCTTCCTTGTGTAAGTATGTCTATCTATTATGCTGTGTACAACAAGCAAATAAAACAAGACAATTATACGTTAGTTTTAAGTCTAGTCCCAAATGAAGGAACAAGCCCCTGCTTCTAAATGTAACGACGGAAGTAGCTATTTACAGGATCACCCCGTCAAAATTAGAGGACTTAGAGTTTTTAGACGAAATCAATAAATTCGACTTCTTCTCATTGCTAGAAACCTGGACCACAGAAAGTACCAAAATCAACATCAACAACTACAGTCATTTTCATTTGTACCGAAACAAAAACAAGAGAGCTAAGCGTTCTTCGGGAGGAATTTTATTCTTTTACAAAAATGAATATAGGCATTATATAAAAAAGGTACCCTCCAAATCCACAGACCTTCTCTGGGTGCGACTGGACCGTAAATTATTAGGACTTTCGAGAGATCTGTTTATATGTTCTTTGTATTTAAGCCCCAGCGCTTCTTCAACCCATAAAAACTCTGAGAATCACGTGATAGACATTTTAGAAGATGAAATAGCTAAATATAGTTCAGAGGGATTTATCCTACTTGGGGGCGATCTAAATTCACGTCTTGGTGATTTAAATGACTATGTAGACAACGAGGACGGCCCCTGTGACGTTTCAAACCTTTTCAAAGATAGACAACGCTCTGACAAAGCACCTCCTAACAAATTTGGTAGACTTATAACTGATTTATGTATACAAGCTGACCTTAGAATACTAAATGGTAGAGTAGTGGGAGATTTACAAGGTAATTATACCTGTCATCAGCCGAACGGAAGTAGTACTGTGGATTATATCGCCACCAGCCAATCTTTATTTCAACATGTTCTATTGTTTAAAGTTCACCCTTTGACAGTTTTTTCGGACCACTGTATGTTATCTGTTCTCATCAATACAAACACAACAAATAAACATCCTAATGAAAAATACAACAGGCCGAAATCCAAACCTTCTCATCAGAGATTTCACTGGAACCAGTCATCCACGGAAATATTTTCTCAGACTCTATCACAATCCCATTTTAAAAATAGATTAAATTCGCTCTCATTCAAAGCTAACAGTAGTTCAAATTCTAAAGAAGAAATCGAAGTTTTTGTATCGGAATTTAGCTCAATTCTAAAAGACGCAGGTACTAGATCATTGTCAATAAAGAGAACAAATTGTAAGACTAAGAGACGTACCCGGCTTGGACAAAACAAACAATGGTTCGACAAAAGCTGTACTGAACTAAAGCGAGAAGTGAAGAACCTGGCTTCCCTACTTGTAAAACAGCCATCAAACCCAGATATCAGGGGTAGATTCTTTAAAAGGAAAAAGGAATATAGAAAACTCATAAAAAAGAAGAAAAGAGATTTTCATAATTACATAATGACACAATTATCCTGCCTAAAAGATAAAAATCCTAGTGCCTTTTGGAATCTAGTAAACAAATTAAAACCAGCAAAAGCACAAGAGAACAATATATCAGATGAAGAGTGGCTTAATCACTTCAGCAGTGTAGACAAACTTTTTAACAATACAAAGGACTGTCCTGACCCAGAAAATGATCCGCGAATTTCAAATAACGATTCACTGAATTCATCCCCGCCCACTGTAAACCCCTCTGTCCTTGATTCCCCAATAACCATTGGGGAATTAACCGCTGCCATTTCTAATCTCAAAAACAATAAATCTAGTGGAAATGACATGATTCTAAACGAAATGTTGAAATCTGGTAAAATGATATTGAAAAAGTCACTTCTCCAGGTTTTTAATATGTGTTTACAAAATGAATATTTTCCTGAGGAATGGTCTCTCAGCCATATCGTGCCAATTCATAAGTCAGGGGACCCCTCCATCCCAGACAACTATCGTGGAATCTCTATTATGAGCTGTCTAGGTAAACTATTTTCTTCCATATTGAATACTCGTTTAGTAAATTATGCAGAAAACAACACATTATTCAAACCCCATCAGGCAGGCTTTAGAAAAAACTTTAGAACAACAGATAATCTTTTCGTAGTTAGCACCCTAGTTAGGAAATATATCAGTCAGAACTCTCGCATCTTTGCATGTTTTGTAGATTTTAGTAAGGCCTTTGATTCAGTATGGAGAAATGGCCTCATATTTAAATTGAACAAGCTTGGTATAGGTGGTAAATTTCTTCAAACTATCAAAGATATGTACTCTAAAACTACAAATTGTGTCAAACATAGCCATGGTCTCACTGAATCATATGTTACGCATAGCGGTGTCAAACAAGGTTGTAATTTAAGCCCAACGTTATTCAACTTATTTATTAGTGATATTACAACCATCTTTGACAATGAATGTAAACCACCAATTATGCATGATAAGCGCATTCCCTGTTTATTGTACGCAGATGACTTAGTCATTTTTTCCGAGTCTAAACAAGGGTTACAAACCTCTTTGAACAAGCTAGAAAACTACTGTAATACATGGAGACTGAATGTAAACCTTAGGAAAACAAAAGTTGTTGTTTTCTCTAAAGGTGGCCGTCTTCCAAAAGACTGTTTGTTTACATACCAGAAAAACCCTGTTGAATTAGTTACATCCTATTGTTACTTAGGTATTATTGTCAACTCTGCCGGCACATTCAAGGCGAATCACAAACACCTCTACAGGAAAGGTCTAAAAGCTTTGTTCGGCATTAACCAATCTCTAGACAATGCCGACGCCCCAATTTTTGTGAGAAACAAACTTTTTGATGCGTGCGTTAAACCCATTATTCTCTACGGCTCTGAAATATGGGGCTCGTTCAAAAGTTCAAATTCCTGTCCAATTGAATCCGTTCATCTAAAATTCTGCAAACAATCATTACGTGTACCAAAATCTGCTTGCAGCCTAGCTGCAAGGGCGGAATTAGGAAGATACCCCATACAAGTGGAGGCTTCGCTAAATGCCGTCAAATATTTTCTTAGACTTCGCCAAAATGTGCCAGCCGACAGTTTTCAAGCAGATGCTTTCTACTGTCAGTTAGATCTAGACAAATCTGGTGTTAAATGTTGGGCGACAGGAATACGTAAGTCTTTAGAGGAGAGCGGGTTTGCTTTCTTATGGCATCTTCCAATTTCATACAATACAAATACGTTACAAATTGTTAGTTCCATTGGCCAGCGGGTAAAAGACATTTACTTCCAAACGTTTCTAAAAGAAATACATAACGACAACAAAGGTGGGGCTGCCAAAAACAAGTTAAGATCATATAGATTATTCAAAACAACTTATAATGAAGAAAAATATCTAAGTAATGCAAATATGAGGGTCAGGAATACAGTCACAAGACTAAGGATCAGCTGCCACAAACTACACATTGAAACGGGAAGACATACCCGCACTCCTCTAGAACAACGATTATGTAAACATTGTAATTTGAATAGAATAGAAAACGAATGTCATTTTGTGGTAGAATGTGGATTATATACCAAAGAAAGAAATGAACTGTATAAGCTTGTAGAAAACTTATTTCCCTACTTCACACATTTAAGCACTGTACAAAAATTCATATTCCTAATGCGACTAGACAAACCTCCCATTGAAAAACACGTCTGTTCTTTTATATCTACTATAACCGAAAAGCGAGGAGAAGTAGAATTTATCTAATGATAGTCATATTCTTTTTGTCCCGTTAACTGTACTTGTTGTTTTGTTTTGTTGTGACCTGTACTTAGCCAAGTGTGGCAGAAATGTGCAATAAAGGTCTTCATTCATTCATTCATTCAATAACCGATTTTTTTGCACTATTGACATGATGATCCAGTCAAATTGTCAATAGTTGGAAAATTATGTTATTGAGTGCATGATCCCGGCCCCGTTGGCGCGCTGTTACATCATTTCAAATAAGTTAAAGTAAATGTCGAAGTCAGTCTGCAATATCTCTCCTGTAATTGTGAACATTGAAAACATGCTAGTTTCTAATGAAAGGAGACGAGTCTCACTACCTTTTACTTAAGTTAAATTCGTGCACTAGATTTAGTGGACATAACGCTATACAAACTTTGTCAACCTCCATGTCTACTCTAAGCACCGTTGGAAAAAGTAAACACAAGAACAAGATGGAGGAAGCAAACAAAAGAATAAGATTACTGCATATTGTATGTGTATTTTATGTAGAAAAGAGATGTCATTGACGTAACTATTGTAATAAAAGATCGAAGTGCATTCAATGCTTTACGAACTTCGTGATCAACGCTAATCTGCAGTTCCGAGACTAACCTCCGCTGTTGCTGCACCACGCCCAGTCATCTCCGTCGGACTCCGGAGTGATGGAACACCAGTGGTACTCGGAATCATACATGGTGCAGGTCGTGAACGTCATTCCTTGGTACGTGAACGGGAACGAACAGTAGCCTGGCGAAACAAAATGTACAATTTACACTTACGTTTACATGGACAGTTAACACGTACGTTTGCATTTAGTTTACACGTACGTTTACATTGTACAGTTTACACTTACGTTAACATGCACAGTTTACACCTACGTTTACATGCACAGTTTACACCTACGTTTACATGTAGTTTACATGAACGTTTACACGTACAGTTTACACGTACGTTTAGATGAAGTTTACACGTACGTGTACGTTGTGCATTCATGCTAGTAAGGTTGAAAATTTTTCCATTGCAAGTAAATGCACACGTATTGCCTACCATGATCAAAATTCTGTACCAAAACGCTCATGATGGGGTAAGGTAATGTTGTTGCATACACTTCTAGCAGAAGACTGTACCAGCACAAAGTCTGTCAGAAAAACACCTCTTCTGCTTTAGATCTTATAGAAAGTCACAATCATTTGAATTTTTCCTAGGTCCCCCTAGGCCCTGCTTTTATAGGAAGGAAAAAGTACAGGAATGACATTTCACAGCCACTGATACTTACGTTCATCGCAGTAGATGTAGTTCCCTACGTACACGGCGTCTGTTGAGCACCACGGCTGCGTGTCATCGTCAACAACGGTACAGGTGTCATACGTAGTGCCATTATAGGTGAACGGGAAGACACAACTCTGCCCTGGGGAATGGTTTAGATATACGTACAGCCTTTAAAATGCTACTGTCCATATGTGGTGACTAAAAGCCCCCCTCTCACTTGACCCGCGGCACGCTGGCGGTGTCGCTGTCGATCCAGTCTAGGACGCAGCGACCCCGCCAGCGTGCCGCGGGTCCAGTGAAATGGGGGCTTAACACCTGTCGATAAATCACCTGCAGTTAAGACGATTCAAAATTATGTACTTGAATGATGCTAGTGCAAATTTAGTGGATCATGAACAAAAGTTTTTAAATCAGACGACGTGTGAAACGTGGTAACTCAGCAATATTAGGCTCATTTAGCCACTGCTACAATCATTATGGCAAACACGGCGAGTGTGGATGGTAACTTTGCGCGTCTAGCATAGCCTGGATGCCATGCAGACCCCTAATCTCTAGAATATCTATCGTGTGGGGGTCCGATATGATGCAGTGGGAGGAGAAGCTGTAGTCGGATGCTAATTACTCAACAGGTATCCTACTACATGGCACCACAATTAGCCAACATGCTGCTAACAATAGTGAATCATTGACAACACACAGCTCAACAATTAATCATTAACCAGTTAACTTTCCAAGATAACAGCAGCACTTAAAGGTGCATTGAGTAGTGTCCTGTTTGTTAAACTGAGATCTTGTGCATGGTAACATTTCTACAACCAAATAGGGCATTACGTGCCTTATCTACAGTTACATTTTACAGGCGCAAAATAAAGGTGCAGCTCAAAACTAGGTAACAGGAAAATTAGGTTGTCACAGTGTTCTGAAACAATTTTGTAGTACAATAGGCTTCATAAATACATATCCTCGGTATTTTGCGCTTCAAGATCATTGCAAAAAAACACGAAAATAAAATCACTGCGAAAGTTTCTGTATTTATAGTATAACATATCGGCTATGCCAACATACATTTACAATACAAATTCTACATTTCATTGAAAAGACAGTTAATTTTTTTTCAAATATTCTTAAGATGTTCACAAACCACAAACTTGTGTCACCAAAATTCCACTAACCTAAAATTGTGTACAATTAAAATTCTGTTTTATCCAAAAGTTTGTGCAGAAACCAAAAATGCAATTTTCTAAATTAGAATGACCTATTTTACTTTGTATAAGAAAATGGTAATATTTTACCAAGAAACTAGATGCAGCTGATACATGTATCAAGTACACAATTATGTACATATTCTAGTTCCAGTTCTTCTGTGCCAAGTTCTCTAATTCATAGTTTAGACGGTTCTTTTTGTTGATGAATCGTTATGTTAGTGATATTCAATTTAAGCACATAGTAATGTCCATCGACAATTCTCAACCTACTGTGCTTTATCATTTCTGGAATAATCTGTCTTACCTTCGATGACACATATGACGGCACATATGACGATGATCTTGACGATGATCATTTCGCTCAACGTCAATCTTCCGAGCAGGTTGACGTAAATAGCTTCCCTAGGACGACAGGAATCCCACAATCATTCGTTGGTTCACAAGCGACATAAATGTAACCACTTTGAGATGTAACGTTGGGTAACATAAATTCGCGGGGTACTTAAATTCGCGATTTTTCGAAAACGGGGTATTCAGGGATATGTGCTTGATGCAACATCAGTAATACCGCTAGAAATGCAAACCTGACAGACTAACGTATTCAGAACGCTGTCTAAAAAGCTTCGATAAGCATGCATTAGAAGGCGACGAGGTCAAAAACTCTCCGTCCCTTATTGGAACAGTCTGAGGGCTTCGTGGGAGAATTACACAACATGGTTGTGGGCTGGTTTATAAGACAAATGTCACATCCGCTTCCTGCTAAACACAATTATTTACAAGACAACTTATTACAATCTCTTTTGCTAACCTGCAACTGGATTCTAAGTGTGATCAATCATCAAAACTCCTCTCTGTTGCTACAACCTACGGCACGTGTATTTTCCCGCCGCCATATTGTTAACCAGAATCCTGTTGTCAAGCAGACGACAAATGTTTGTGAGGAACACTTTTTTGTCTAAATGTTGCGTGTGATAGTGAACTGAGGAAGATATTTTCCTCAAAGTTTGCTCCTAACACAACAAGGAACACATGGACATAGTAGTATTACCATTGCTACGGCATCCAGCTAACTTACCATGAATAATGTAACGTTACACGTTGCCATGACGATGGGCCGACTTTGAGTGAAGTTCTACCGACTCAACACACGGGTTGTTCCCGAACTGGCCTGATGTGTGCGGTACGGCCGTTTTTTCGTGTATTTTTTTACTTGGACACGTCTATATCCATAGCACTCTCCTCAAGCCAAGGATGGAACGAATAGCTACTGTATAAAATGTAATTAGCGGTAAGATATTCAAGACGAATCTTCTCTCCCGAAATGATGTTCACACCTGTCCGACAACACCGCCATTGTGCGTGCGGCGGACGGTAGTTTCAAGTTGAAATATTATGGTGTCAGCACGACTAGAGACAAAATCTACCATATATGTGATTAGTGCAAAGATAGTACATGATACTGACAGGATGATAGAAAAAAGGATGGTTTATTGTTCTGCTAGATTGATTTCAGTCAACCATTATCGGAAAAATGGCGAATTTATGTTACCCAACGTTACCCTAATGCCAAAGGTCAGTGGATGGCTGGTATAAAAAAGACAAGAGCCCATTGGTTGTTCGTTGTATTTATAGGTCATCTGGTAAATTATTTTCCACAGTTTGAGGATCACACCAACCCTCTCTATTATGTAAAGCTAATCAATCTCCAAGGAAATCTTTCTGTGGCAAAAGACCGTATCGAACTGGCAAAGGGAGTTTTATAAATAATCTGGTGAATAAAACTACATTTGCAAGTTGGATAAGGTCTTTGCCACAGAAAGATTTCCTTGGAGATTAATGTAAAGCTAGACTCATTTGGTTCGGTGTTTGTTTAAACTGGTGTCTTCACATTAAGTAACAAAGAAGACTAAAGTCCATTGGTCGGTGACTGTATTTATATATCACCTGGTAAATTGTTTGCTACAGATTGGAGATTATACCAACCCTTTCTATAATGTAAAGCTGGACTAGTGCTTTGTTTAAACCAGTGTCTCCACATAGGTCCCCAGTACAATTTTTCAAAAACAAAGACGTTTGATTTCTAAGTGATTTAACAATGTCGTTGATCGTTGCTGCCCGTTCCCAACATGACAGATGATGTTGTCCCGCAACGTACCAAAATGGTCTTAGGGACGACAAAATTTTCGTCTTAGGGATGGAAAAGATTTTGACCTGGGGGGAGGGCCATGGAAATCTTTTTTAACCCGACCCTCTGACGGCTGGATCACTCCCCCTTCCACACCTGCTAAGTATTGTACCATCCCTTTAAAGACTCGACGAGATTGTCATTGAAAATGACACACTAGTGACACACACATTACTCACTTCATATGTTATATCAGAATCAGGTACCTTTTGAATGCAGGGTCTACACCGTCTCCTTACGTCCACAGAGAAGAAGAAAAAATGGCGGCGTGATATCTCCTTATTTACTCCGACCACATCTATAGTGTCAAAGCACTGACCAGAGAAGCGTACGGAAAATAGCGCCCTGTTTGCACAGCAAAGTTTACTCTCTGATGTGTACTCTTCGTTATCAGTCCAACTTAACGTTATTGTATCTTGATACTGAAATAACCCAAGTTTGCTGCCAGCGATCAATGAAAGCGCCCATTGCGATATGATAAACTCTGTATATGTGGAATGGGGATGGAGGCTAGATGTGCTACTATTCGGGACCAACCACTAAAGCTGTCTCGCTGCTGGTGCATTTCTCACAATGGAACTACGGGCAATTAGCATGTCTGAAGGATTGCTTGAACCAAGGATTCGAATTCATCAATAAATTAGTGGAAAAGCCAAAATGTCAAATGTCTCTTGGCTGTCGAACAATAAGTAGACACATTTCTACCATTAGCCACGCGGCCTGGCACCTTAGTTGCAATGTGTCAAAACATAGCTTTAAGATGTTAATCATAAACACCACTTAGGTAACGTTACACATAGCCACTCAATCGTCGCCATGGCAATACGCTTTATTGCCTTTCTTGTTTTAATTGTAATGTTCTCACTGATATCCATCCGAATTCAAGTGGTTATTTTTCGTCAGTGTGACCCCAAACTGTCACTTAAACAATTAGTATCAAAAGCCAAGTTGTTAATGATTGTGGAAGAACAATGACAACGGAGAATCCTGTTGTCAAGCAGACGACAAATGTTTGTGAGGAACACTTTTTTGTCTAAATGTTGCGTGTGATAGTGAACTGAGGAAGATATTTTCCTCAAAGTTTGCTCCTAACACAACAAGGAACACATGGACATAGTAGTATTACCATTGCTACGGCATCCAGCTAACTTACCATGAATAATGTAACGTTACACGTTGCCATGACGATGGGCCGACTTTGAGTGAAGTTCTACCGACTCAACACACGGGTTGTTCCCGAACTGGCCTGATGTGTGCGGTACGGCCGTTTTTTCGTGTATTTTTTTACTTGGACACGTCTATATCCATAGCACTCTCCTCAAGCCAAGGATGGAACGAATAGCTACTGTATAAAATGTAATTAGCGGTAAGATATTCAAGACGAATCTTCTCTCCCGAAATGATGTTCACACCTGTCCGACAACACCGCCATTGTGCGTGCGGCGGACGGTAGTTTCAAGTTGAAATATTATGGTGTCAGCACGACTAGAGACAAAATCTACCATATATGTGATTAGTGCAAAGATAGTACATGATACTGACAGGATGATAGAAAAAAGGATGGTTTATTGTTCTGCTAGATTGATTTCAGTCAACCATTATCGGAAAAATGGCGAATTTATGTTACCCAACGTTACCCTAATGCCAAAGGTCAGTGGATGGCTGGTATAAAAAAGACAAGAGCCCATTGGTTGTTCGTTGTATTTATAGGTCATCTGGTAAATTATTTTCCACAGTTTGAGGATCACACCAACCCTCTCTATTATGTAAAGCTAATCAATCTCCAAGGAAATCTTTCTGTGGCAAAAGACCGTATCGAACTGGCAAAGGGAGTTTTATAAATAATCTGGTGAATAAAACTACATTTGCAAGTTGGATAAGGTCTTTGCCACAGAAAGATTTCCTTGGAGATTAATGTAAAGCTAGACTCATTTGGTTCGGTGTTTGTTTAAACTGGTGTCTTCACATTAAGTAACAAAGAAGACTAAAGTCCATTGGTCGGTGACTGTATTTATATATCACCTGGTAAATTGTTTGCTACAGATTGGAGATTATACCAACCCTTTCTATAATGTAAAGCTGGACTAGTGCTTTGTTTAAACCAGTGTCTCCACATAGGTCCCCAGTACAATTTTTCAAAAACAAAGACGTTTGATTTCTAAGTGATTTAACAATGTCGTTGATCGTTGCTGCCCGTTCCCAACATGACAGATGATGTTGTCCCGCAACGTACCAAAATGGTCTTAGGGACGACAAAATTTTCGTCTTAGGGATGGAAAAGATTTTGACCTGGGGGGAGGGCCATGGAAATCTTTTTTAACCCGACCCTCTGACGGCTGGATCACTCCCCCTTCCACACCTGCTAAGTATTGTACCATCCCTTTAAAGACTCGACGAGATTGTCATTGAAAATGACACACTAGTGACACACACATTACTCACTTCATATGTTATATCAGAATCAGGTACCTTTTGAATGCAGGGTCTACACCGTCTCCTTACGTCCACAGAGAAGAAGAAAAAATGGCGGCGTGATATCTCCTTATTTACTCCGACCACATCTATAGTGTCAAAGCACTGACCAGAGAAGCGTACGGAAAATAGCGCCCTGTTTGCACAGCAAAGTTTACTCTCTGATGTGTACTCTTCGTTATCAGTCCAACTTAACGTTATTGTATCTTGATACTGAAATAACCCAAGTTTGCTGCCAGCGATCAATGAAAGCGCCCATTGCGATATGATAAACTCTGTATATGTGGAATGGGGATGGAGGCTAGATGTGCTACTATTCGGGACCAACCACTAAAGCTGTCTCGCTGCTGGTGCATTTCTCACAATGGAACTACGGGCAATTAGCATGTCTGAAGGATTGCTTGAACCAAGGATTCGAATTCATCAATAAATTAGTGGAAAAGCCAAAATGTCAAATGTCTCTTGGCTGTCGAACAATAAGTAGACACATTTCTACCATTAGCCACGCGGCCTGGCACCTTAGTTGCAATGTGTCAAAACATAGCTTTAAGATGTTAATCATAAACACCACTTAGGTAACGTTACACATAGCCACTCAATCGTCGCCATGGCAATACGCTTTATTGCCTTTCTTGTTTTAATTGTAATGTTCTCACTGATATCCATCCGAATTCAAGTGGTTATTTTTCGTCAGTGTGACCCCAAACTGTCACTTAAACAATTAGTATCAAAAGCCAAGTTGTTAATGATTGTGGAAGAACAATGACAACGGAATATCTTCGGTGAAATGGTTCAATAACAAAATTAGCAATATATAGTAACTCCTTTTTTATTGAAAAAGAATGCCATGTACAATTTTGTATACTCGTGTATGCGTTATGATAAGTTGTCAATAACCTATTCGTATGATTGAGAATATAGTGTCTTCATATCCAAGTTTGACCAAAGAGGCCGCAGCTGGTTGATGATTGCCTCCATATTTGTCGTAAGATATGTCAATCGGTCACAAAAGAGCTGGGTACCTTACGACAGGTCTTCATGTGAGAGACGGGGCATGTTTAGCGACCAAAGAAACATGATAAACAAGAGTCGAGTTAAATAGTACAGATCTCTCCGAAATAGTTGCTGTTTGATCTTACAGGTCATGCCGTATTTCTCCTCCAGCCTTATTCCAATTATTATAATATCTCCATCCCATCTTGACTTATCCTGTTTCAAAGTCTGCCAATAAAACGCCCCTGCAGTTCCGCACAAAGCTACTAGAGGGCCCAAACTTATGTCACATGAGTAGGATTATATCGTGGAGAATTTTGTCTAGCGAAGGCCCTAATTGAACGTATGTGTATGTCCTGTAGCTGTCGATTGTTCCTCAGTTGCAACACATCTATAGTGCATTTATAGCATACTTCTCAATCAGTCTGACTTGGAACACAAGTAATCTTCCCTTTAGTCCTTTACTTGGTTTCTGTCTTATCTTCCTAGATCCTTCTGTTTTCGTTAACGCCCCTGCATTTCTTATCCCGTGTTCACATTATGCAAATACGATTTTAAGTAAATATTTTGGCATTATACACCAACCAAAGAATCTTGCCCCAATTAGATTTCGTCCTCATCGTTTTGCTGACTCAACCTTACACTTTGGCCCCTCTAGGCAATCTGGTGGCAATAATTTGTGTACATCAACATGGACGATCAGATTTAGACATTTTGTAAATGTTTTTTCCAATTCAGAGGGGCGTTATGTTGAACACTGTCTAATATGATTGACATTTTTCCAAGTTCCATGCTGAAAGCTTCTTTTCGAGAATTATGTCTTTGCAGAATTAAAATAAGCTTTTCCGAAATTGCTTTCCTTATGAGTATCACCTTAACCTTTTCGCAGTAAAGGCGAACAGACTTCTATCATCATAATCCAGTAAGTGTAATCCAAACCATTTGTGTGGCTCACAATGAGCCTTGTTTTGTAGTGACCTGATTTGAATTTTAGCAATGTGGGTCATAACTATGTGATCTGTAATGAGCCGGCGTGACACCCGTATATAGACAGTGTGATGTTTTCTGGTGGTTAGGATTCCAGTGAATAACACAACACGGGCCGGTACAAACGTATCCCAATTTTCGGTGACACGAGGCAGAAATGCTCATTTGAGTTCTTCTTTCTTAAATGGGGCCAAAGTTCGCCCCCACCTTCAATCCGATAATAGAGGTCAACAAGGGTCAGCAAGAGACCAGATACTCCACATATACAATGGATCAGTGATGCTAGAGAATGAATCAGAACCACGAATCTAGAACCGATACCTTATTTCATCAACATACATCAACTTCATCTCCAACATGTTAACAGAAAAGTTCACGCTGAGTTGCACATAAAAAACATTCGCATTGTGACTATTATCTCCAATAGTAGGGATCTGTGCTTCTTACAATACAAACGCGAGATAAGAAATACAGCGGCGTTACGAAAACAGAAGGGAGATAAGAGAGACCCACAGAAAGGGACTGGCAGGAGAATCGCTTTTTTTCCAAGCCAGGCGCATCGACAGGTATGTCCTAATATAATGCACTACATACTGGTAGTTATGAACAAGCAAAAGCTAAATACATTCAATTAGGGTCTTCCCTAGATCTTAGCATGATCATTGCGACAAGAGGCATTCGAAGAGCGTGATCAATGTGCAAAATAGTACTGGGCATGGAGACTGTTAACCAACTTTTTAAATATGCGGATCCCTACATTTTCCACAATGAAATAAGACATTTTGCGGCAACTTGAATGTTCGGTAAAATTTAGTACAATTTATCGAAACACACGTAGGACTTTGTACTTTGAATGTCGTTGATTTCGTAGAAGATGGTAGCGCGTTTAACGTCACTGTACTTATAACTACTTTATTTACAGGACCACAATTCGTGAAGTGCCCGTCAGAAGAAGGCAGTATGTCGAAGATCATCTTGTCTGCCTTGACGATCGCACTAGTGACAGGTTAGATTCTGTCTTGGACGTTATACTTTTAGCCCTATGTTTTCTAAACTAGCTGAACATTTGGAACATTTGGTATTGTTAGAAAATCGTGTACAAGGGGTAACTGTTATATACTACTTCATTTTCGCTGTGTGAGCAAGGTTTTAACAAATACAAATACTCCATATCATATAAGCAAACAACCTCCATAACTTTAGAGTAACCAAAGGTGTGTGTACATATGCAAATACCATTATAATTCAGACTTTATCATTTCAAGTCTGCGAAGTGATATGCCTAATAAAGCTTTCAAAAATATATTCTGGAGAAGTGTTACGCCTCATACAAGTGTTTTTTTCACTCTGTAGCATTCACAAATGCTTACCCTGAAAGCGACATCGACAACCTGAGGAAGCTCATGACTGACCAGTTCAGTACCGACCGTCACCACATTACAAATCCTGACGGGAAAATGGCTGCACAGATCTTTCTCTACGAGACGTTCCGGAGTTACGGACTACAGACTTGGGCGTGGCAGTTCCGTACAGAGAACGAACAGGTACATGTTTAACCACCACTATTTTATTACTATTTTTACTATCTAAATTATTATTTCACGTATTGTTTTGTATGTAATGATACTATGATTTTGATTTTTTATTTACCTATTTTTATAGCTATTTAAGTTTTGTTTACAATGTTGTGTAGTAGTACTAGTGTTTTTTAACGTTATGACGTTGTGATTTTAATCTTATTCTGATCATGGTTGTGAGAATGGTTGGTCTTGAATAAAGTTGACAAAATGAAGAAAAGGGGAAAAAAAAAACACATGTTGAACCACCTCATTCTTCTTTACTGACAAAAGCACTCTATATGAATTCTGTTGCTATCCGGATGAATGAATGGTGATATGTTGTAGTATTGAAGCAGAAGGAATGATAGTGACTAGGACAATCAATCAATTGATCGGTCTCGCTTGTAGAACACTCCACCGGCCAAACAACCGGCAAATGAGTTAACTTCTTGTTGGATTGTCATTTCTTTATATCTAAGAATATCTTGGTACTATCAAAAAGATGTGAAATTTGCTTGGATTTGATCAAACGCGTCAAGCAGTATTGTTGTGATCTGTACCCCAGTACCCAGGCACAAACGTCGGCGCCCTGTGGCCAGGAAGAAACACAGGAACAGGAATGGACCGGCCTGTCTTCCTGACGGCTCACGTGGACACCTCCAAGGGAAGGCCGGGGAGAGACGATAACGGTTCGGGAATGGCTGCCGTGGTGGAGTCCGCTCGACTCATCTCCTCCCAGACGTGCGTGCAGGACCACACCATCTTCTTCCTTGTCTTCGACTTTGAGGAAAGGAAGAGCGGTAAAGCATTACATCATACCATATTGGAGTTGTTTTTTTTTTACACATCCAGTAAGTCTCACCTGCTGACGTTTCGGTGTCTTTCAGACACCTTCCTCAGAGCTTCTGACTGGAGTACTACTGCTCACCGCTATATATAAGCAGCCGAAGTAGGTGGCGCTTTTGCGTTGAGAACGCCATCCCAAACGTGGCTAAGTTTGTATCCGCCCTCGAAACGTCAGCAGGTGCAGTGAGACTTACTGGTTGGAAACTTCAATATACTATGTTTAACCAACCTGATGAAATTATTTTCGGAATTACATCATACCATTACATAACTAAGATGCCTACGATAGTAGATATCTTTGACAACTACATTAGCGAGGAGAAATAGAATTTATCTAAAGATAGTCATATTATTTTTGTATCCGTTAACTGTAATTGTTATTTTGTTTTGTTGTGACCTGTACTTAGCCAAATGTGGCAGAAATTTGCAATAAAGGTCTTCATTCATTCCTTAATGACGACTTTCCGCTAAAACTGGGCATTCTGACTTAAGGATATACTACAAATATCGCGAAAAACCTGTTGGCGGGCCAAAAACAACAATCTAAGATATCACGACCTCATACCTTTTCCAAATGATTAGGTCTCATTACAATGCAAATAAAAAGAGATATAAAAGACTGCAGGGAACTGCAAAACCAGGGAACTGTTTTCCTCGACCCATTGTTGTCCTAGATTCCAGGGCCCTCGCTGTCTAGTATCTGCCACTATAGTACTTAGACTGTACCACAGCGTACCATGTGCATTCGCCATGTTATAACCAGTATACTAAATATCATAAAGACCCATCCACGACTTCTCGAGTCATACAGTTCACAAACAAACGAACACCCCCCCCCCCGAAAATATAACATTCTTGGCGAATTCGAAGGTAATAAAAGTAGGTACAAGCTTTCTTACCTCTTTTTCCATAGGTCACATATATATCATACTCCCAATAAGTAGCAGATTCCTGTAACAGATTTGTATCTCGATGTTGCAATGGGTCCAGACAGTCCATGTACAACTGGAGCTTGTGGAAGTTGGGAGTTCTCCTCATATGTGAAGACATACTTTGAACTCATCGGTGGAGATATTTCAAAGTGGGGAGGTGTCATCGTCTTGGACGCTGTTCTAAACTACAACAACACTGAGATGGCGCAACGTCTAATGAACGAGACTGTGTTTAAAGAGGTGTGCATTTTCTTAACACATCGTATTTCTAGCTTTTTTTCTGTGTTCTGTCAATGTTCTGTCAGTAGACATCTGTCCTATGTGAAGTTTTGACGTGTGCTCTGTCTGTAGACATCTGGCCTAGGTGAAGTATTAACACGTGTTCTGTCTGTAGACGCCTGGCCTAGGTGAAGTCTATGAACACGTCAAGGCAGACCAGTACAGAGGGAACTTCATCACAGCTGTCTACCGACCAGACGGGGATTCTTCTCTCCATGACACCTTCACCAAGAAGTGGAGTGAGTCACCCGACGCTCTTCAAATCAGACTTGAGGTACTTGAATGTACTTTGATATTCCTGATCTACATCTTAATGTTTACTTATAAACAAGTCCAAAGAGATAAGATGATCTAGAATCCTAAAAGAAAAGACCCTCAAATGACTATGTCCTGTAAGAGTACAATACAGTACAGTGAGTACACTAATTTGTCGGTAAACACAAGCCTTGAATCTTCAATGTTTTTTGGCCACATGATTACAACAGTCTTATTTCAAGCTGAATTACCTGCAAAATCAATGATATAATAGTCTAGGAACTATTTCAATGAATAGATTTCATGAATGAGTAATGCTTTCAATCTTTCATGTCAGTCCCCGGTCATCCCACATAAGAACATCACGTCCATTATCGAAAACAGAAGCAGCCCGTTTTGGTCCGTGTACGAGTACATCATTCTGCATGACGTGTACAGCTTCTGGAAGGGGATTGAAGACATGCCGGCCATACTGGTGTCAGATACAGGTCCGGAAAGAAAACGTTTATTTCGCAGAGATTAGTTCACAAGAAGTAGTGCAAAATTCAAGTCTTACGCGTAGCCGATTGTGACAAATTAACCATTACACAATAATAGGGCAATAGCTATATAGGCAGCTTACCTCGTTGACAGATAATTTCTATTTCACCATTACTGTATTGCTCTAATCGCTTCTAGTGCATGTCATCGTTGTCACAAAACTGATTGCTTATTGGTAACGACGTGCCGACCTGGTACCCTATCTATCGGCGATCTTTTTTATTCACTTTTGCTCTTCGTGTGCCGTCTGAATCAAAACACACGTAATCCACAACCACTGTCTTCACATATCTTTGTTTTTGTTGGTCGCAAGGATTTTTGCGTGGCAGAGAAAAGGACTGGTACCGTTGCGGGCCAAACGACAATATGGAGTTGACCAGAGATAGGCTCCTGCTTCTGAAGAAGGTAACGGATGTCTCCACGGCCGTTATAAGGGACAAGGCGGGTACAAGAGAGCAGTGTCGAGGTGAGACACTTTGTCACTTTAATGTCTAAGAAATGATTCATCGCAAAGATAAGCACAGACCTTTGACACAACAAGTAATCGTGCCGACAGACGTATCCTATCAATGAGAACTACAGCATAGCTTTACCTTTATTCTTAAGATCCAACTGCTGAAGCGCCTAAAGACTTCAAAGATGGCCTGGAACTCTACGGCGAGTTGACCATGGGTCCAAGTGACACACATCCCTATACTCTCCGCATTTCATCTTTTGCTTCTTCTGGTATTGTCCACGCGAATATGTCCAACTCGACTTGGAGTAAGAGCCTGGAAGGTGCGTGTGTAATTAAGTTTACATCTATCAGCCTTGCAGGTTAAGTGCATTACAAATGCTATTTTAGAAACGTTTCTAATAGTTATAAACCCCCATGGTGGATATTTTTTTCTCACAAGGTTAATTTTCCTATCCGGACTATTTCTTTAAAGACTGGACATATCTTGAATATCGAAAATATCACGACAGCAACAGAGGTTTTTGGTAATAAAGGCCATGTTCATCAATAAATCAAAACGAAAGCTTACAAGATATACGTATTGATAAAACTTGCTACACTTCACTGTCGCCGTCTGTGCCTGGATAGGTCGATACGATGGCGACACTCATCGTCTTCTGCTGCGGTTTATGTCAACAACCGAAGTAGAGGAGACAATCCTGTGCGGCATGAGCGGAAATGTGAGTAAACAAGTACTTGTCTGTTTCTCAAGTTGTACATGCGTGTTTCTTTAAGTACTGATCTGTTTCTCAAGTTGTATATGCGTGTTTCTTTAAGTACTTATCTGTTTCTTAAGTTGTACATGCGTGTTTCTTTAAGTACTTATCTGTTTCTCAAGTTGTACATGCGTGTTTCTTTAAGTACGTGTCTGTTTCTCAAGTTGTACATGCGTGTTTCTTTAAGTACTTATCTGTTTCTCAAGTTGTACATGCGTGTTTCTTTCGATTTTTGACAATGCTAGACGTTGGTATGAAAAGTAGGTTACACTTGGTAGGTAGAATGCAATGTATACCTTTCTGTCCATCTCTTTTTGGCTCTTTCTACACATACATACAGAGAGAGAGAGAGAGAGAAAGGGGGAGGGAGGCAGAGACAAGGACCCTCTCTCTCCGCCTTTCTTTCTCTCTCTCTCTCTCTCTCTCTCTCTCTCTCTCTCTCTCTCATGCACACACTCATGCACACACTCATACACACACACACGCACACGCACACACACACACTGTGTGTATGAGTGTGTGCATGGGAGAGAGAAAGAAAGGCATATATATATACACGTGCATCATATATATTATATATATATATAGCGTTTCTTGTTATTGGTCGCAGTTGGACGAGCTGTTCGATGGTGTACTGTACAGTGGACAGCTAACAGGACTGTGTGACGTGTCTGGGCCACTTCCAATTCCAGAGTATATAACCTTCGTGCTCTACAGCAAACAAGGTTGGCACTTTGCCTTAGCCTGCTTTGGAAGATATTTTGTTGGTCACATCAACTCTTATTTTGCACAAAGTATAATCTTTATGCAGTCTATTTTCACAATAGTATGCGTCATCATGGAACATTATAAATCTTGTTCAGGGAAGAAATTGTATGAATCTTAAGTATTCGAAGTTACTAGTGGCGTCATATATATGTATATCTATAAATATATACATATATATGACGTGATATATCTATATCTATATCTATCTCTCTCTCCCTCTCTCTCTCTCTCTATATATATATATAGAGAGAGAGAGAGAGAGAAAGAGAGAGAGGTGTGTGTGTGTGTGTGTGTGTGTGTGTGTGTGTGTGTGTGTGTGTGTGTGTGTGTGTGTGTTTGTGTGTGTGTGTGTGTGTGTGTGTGTGTGTGTGTGTGTAATGGTCTGAACATATCAACAAATGCCTACAGTCATTCATACATTTAGAATATCATGTTTCTTGTTTTAAATAGCGTAATAGGAGCGATCAGATGGTTGCGTGTGGACGCAAATGGTATGTCGAACCTTCAACATTACGTATCCTATGCTTACACAGGTGCCTCAGGAGGTGGACCCAGCTTAGCTCTACCTGTCATCCTCAGCCTGGTCAGCGGGGTGTTTGTCACTGCGGTGGCTATGTGGTACATCTACAAGAGGTACGCCCGAAATACAGTTCTGCATCCATGTTAATTTGAACTGTGACTAAATGCATACCAAATGCACCTTCTTGGGTTATGTTGTTCAATCACAAACAATCACACGGTCGCTACTTACTTAATTTCGAAACTAACGTTATATTGTGCCTGTAGAAGTATAAACATACTTGCGATTTGTCCTGCTGCTCTAGGAAAAACCGTGATCAAGAATTGCGGACACCCATACTGAGTAAGGGACCTCAGTCGCCATGAGAGCGAGTGACATTCAGTGAGGACAGGAATACAACACGTCTTTCCTGCTACACATACTTTCTGTGGTGTAATGGTACTACAAAGTGTAGATTGATCGTACAAAAAAAACAAAAAACGAAATTGTCTCTTATACTGAAAGAATTGTGATATAGAATCTCTTCAAATTCAAAGTCAGACGATTTGGACCTGGTAAATGCCATGATTTAGGCATATTACCTTACGGGACAAGTACCTACAAGCTGTAGATCATATGATATTCATGAATCGTTACCTAATTGTAAAATTCACTCCTTACCATCGCATAACACTAGCCGGTGATTTTAAACATGATAAACACGAGACATCTACACTGCAATTGTAGTATAGAGACGTTATTAACTACAGAATGCAAATTTAAAGACATGTTGGTAAAAGGCTAAGGCTTAAGAGGGAGAGACGTCATGACTTGTAGGATCAAACAGCACCTGTTTTGATAAGATCTATGATACTTAATTCTACCGTTGTTTATCTTGTTTCTTTGGTCGCCAAACATACCCCATCTCTCACAAGAGCACCGCTGGTAAGGAACCCAGATATCTTGTGACCTATTGAACTGTCCAATGACAAACATCGAAGTAATCATCAACCATTTTCCTCCGGTACCTCTTTGGATCAAAACATCAAACTCTCAATGACAGAAAATTATTGATGCAATTTATCGTAACTTATACACGTACATGTATACTGACCACAAGTGTTATACTGTATGATGTTCTTTTTCAATAAAGAGTAGTTACTATACATCTCTCACATGACGACCGGTCGTGAGACACCCAGTCCACTTGTGACCGATTGACCTGTCTCACGACAAACACCGAAGTAATCATCAACCACTTCTCGGCTTCTTTGGTCAAACCTGGATAAAGATAGCATATTCTCAATGATAGGACATTATTGATGCAACTTATCGTAACGTGCAGACGTATACTGACCACAGAATGTTATGTCATGTTCTTTTTCAATAAAGAATTCAAGCGTTACTACACGTCTTTATCGTGACGGTCGGTCATACTCGTAAGGCCAGAGTCCTCTTGTGCCAGATCCGCCTACCGGGCTATCTTGACACGACAAACATAGAAGTAGTCATGACAAACATTTAAGTAATCATCAACCATTTCTCGGCTTTTTTGGTCAAACCCGGATCAAAACATGGTGTTCTCAATGATAGGAAACCATTGATGCAACTTATCGTAACGCACACACGTATACTGACCACAAAATGTTATGTTCTTTTTCAATAAAGAAGCGTTACTACACATCTCTAATGTGACGGTCGGTCATACTCGTAAGGCAGAGTCCTCTTGTGCCAGATCTGCCTACCGGACTATCTTAACACGACAAACATAGAAGTAATCACGACAAACATAGAAGTAATCATCAATCATTTCTCGGCTTCTTTGGTCAAACCTGGATCAAAACATCGTGTTCTCAATGATAGGATATCATCGATACAACCAGATGGTTCAAATGTACACATATGTACAGTGGATCAGTGGTGTTAGAGAATAACACAGAGCCACGTATTTAGAGCCAACACCTTTATTTCAGCAACGTACATCATCAACTGCTTCCCAAAGAAAAGACTAAATGCTTGATTGAACAGAGACATGCGCATTGTGACCAATAAGAGTAACAACAAAAATAATCTAGTACGTTTCTAGATATCTAGGCATCTGTGTAGCTAAGGATGATTAATATATCTAGATAGTTGGTTGTGTTTCATAATCGATATGTTTGTCTATATCCATGATGCCCTGCATATATCGCAGTGAGAGACTGATACGCACAGAGGCTATTTCCAAAAGAAGATGAAACTTGCAAATCACAAGAATCAAGCACATCACATCAAAGGTGTATTAACAGTCTAACATACATTTCACATATACGAATTGCCATGTCTATATCCAACATAGAGTGTACATAGTTATGATGAAGGGTTCAAATTAGGTGCCAAACTACAGTACAGTTGCAAACTACAGTACAGTTGCAAACTACAGTACAGTTGCAAACTACAGTACAGTTGCAAACTGCAGTACAGTTGCAAACTACAGTACAGTTGCAAACTGCAGTACAGTTGCAAACTACAGTACAGTTGCAAACTACAGTACAGTTGCAAACTACAGTACAGTTGCATGAGGCAGTTTAAGAAGCATTGCTATGGCCTAGCTATGTTTTTATCTCTTAAAATCCGTTGTGTAAACATTTTAAACGGAGTAAAACATCGAAGACGTCGAGACAGCTTCGCTTAGTTGGCTCAGGTGTTGATAGCACTCTTCTCGGTCAGTTCGGTGAACGGCTTGCGTGTCCGCCTGGGGTTAAACCATAGTACAGTATTAAAGCAGTTTAGCACATCAGTCAACTGCCCCCTGGCGACCACTTTCTGTAATAGCAGCCCTTGCTAAAACTTGTGAGATACAAGTTTACCTTAGGTGTATGCAGATTGTTTCTAACTACTCATCATCATCATCATTATTCTTCATAAATACTAGTATATCAATAAAACCTTGAAACGTTATGGTTCACGTATGTAATATGACGTTCGAGAGCAGGAAATGTTATACTAATACAAATAAACATTTTAGCTGTCATAACATTATTGATCAAAAAAACAAATATGTCGTATGAGTTTATTAAACATCCAGGTCGTGATGGTCAGCAGGATCAGTACATACAGTCTTAATCTCTACATTACATAAAAGCATACCATATGACTACAAGGCAAGATGAATTCAAGTAAGTGTGATCGATATATACTTACTTAAGGTACACGAGGTACACAATCACGACAATTATAGCGATCACCGCTATCATCAGTAGAACGCCCAGAACCACGTTTGCCTGGTTGGGTCCCACTGAAGGGTCTGTGAGAAAGAAAAGATTTAGATCAGAAGGTAATACTATGTTAGAGATCTTTATTGATCTCTTTTATGGTATGAAAACCAAAACTACTTGCAGGGACATGCCACTTAATGACGCAAATAAACATATAAACATGCACACATACGTTGTATGATAAACATACACATATGACTGCCTCGTTTTCGCGCTCGCTCGCGAGATCTCGCATGGGCGAGAATCTACGTGACTTGTATCCGGAAAGGGGACTTCATGAACACCTAACATCTGCTAACATAATTCCACCAGGGTACATGATTCCGCCACCCTGAAAAGATACGTCCAAACAGATCTCCAAACCAACGTCCCCAGTGTAATGTACTCCTGTATATCTAAATTGTGCATTCTTCGGGGGTGAAGCACAAGAGATCTCTCAAACCCACTATTTTTTTTAAAGTGGCGGATTTATGTAACCCGGCGGATTAATGTTAATGGAGGTTACAGACTTCAAGAATAGAACATAGAATGATATCTTATCACCTACCTTCAGAGTAGGTGACGCTGAACTCCTCCGCTTCATTGGTTGGTCCGGTTAGGAACCCGTAGTACAGTATGCCTCCTGCAAACCCAACTACCTGGAAGGACAGAGAAAGAAGTTGCGAAAGAAATCTAGAGGCTGTTTGCCAAGATGAAGCTAGCTATACATTAATAGTGATTTAAATCAACCCCATTATGTCTGAGTGTCAAGGAATCGTTCTTGTTGAACTCCTTAACGCCCTGTCTCTGTCGGGACGTCATGTAGCAAAGGCAAAGGCATGAAAACTGCCGCAGCAAGAAAATTTATTAATGACATCCGGGCGCGCATTAATTTTATTCCGATTTCGAAAAGAACTTCGTTCCCTCCGGTGATGGTCAACATGATCAGAAAGTACCAAAAATGGTAACATCTGCATTGGCAGCCCTCAGGGCATTATTTTTTTGTAGAAGTGACACCAGTGTCGTAGCCTTGAGAGTAGTCTTAAAGTGATACTATGCTATCACACTAGATCACTTCTTGAAAACGGGGATAAAAAAATGGTTTGCTGGGATGTTATCGATAGAGTTCACTTGCTGTTGCCTTACCTCACCGTCATGGCTCCGACCCAAACTCAAATTTCACCAAAAAAAACTCCAATCCATACGCTTCACAGCCATGTTAGTATTCAATGTCAGTTAGCAGCACATTGTGAGAAATGTGAACTCAAACCTAGCCCCTCGAATCCCTTTCGTCACTTTTTTTGTCGCGCACTACCACGGCCCCTGTCACGGAAAACTGGGGTGTGCACCGCTGATGTTGCCTTACCTCGCCCGTCATGGTCCACTTCATCAGGTACACGGGGTCGTACTTCACCGGCAGCGGGGCAGTGTTGCTGGGTTGGGCCATCCGGAGGATCAGCATTTTGTTATCGGCGTTATAGCGACCTAAATGTGTCACATTAAAGAAATGTGTGCTTTAGTAATAAATAAAAAAAACAAGACATATCAAAACCAGACGTTACGTTGCAGTACCATGGAAATCGCCAGAGACCATAATGTAATCACTTCTTCATTTCGTACCTACTGCCATACCATATCAAAATCCATCCGCAACTTCTCTAGTTATGCTGTTCATAGACACACAAACAGACACGCAAACACACAGACAAACAGACCCTAAAACAAATTAACCCTCTTGGCAAAAGTAATAAGGCCAGGTTTTGTACAAAAATGACAGAGGAACGCCTGAATGAAATGTAGTGCTTGTACCATCCAAGTCCAGGGTGATGCTCCCGTTCATGATCGTGGCCACAACTGCGCCGTTCGGTTTGAACTCCTTCAGGTGGATTTTGAAGGAATGACGTGTCTTCTTAGTGTGCCACACTTTTCCCGTCAGAAAAATCCCGCTCTTCAGCATCTCAGGGGACTTGGTCCAGGGATCTGCAAACCACGGAAAACAAACTCATTTTCGTCTTAGAATGAAAAAGGTGATATCTGACTATCTTATGAGAACAAAATCATATCATATCATATTGTCTATCAGAGACGATTGGAGTTTAGGGGATAATACATCTATATCTAACATAACTTGGAGTAGATCGAAAGCTTGCAGAAATGTTCTTGTCCGTTGGCTAATTGCAAGTACGTGTAATATCAAAAGGACGGACAGACAATGATGAACAGTATAGAATGTGACTACTCTAGTATATGTTGATGACTACGGTCACGATGATGATGAAGATTACATCTACCTGTGCAGGTTTCCGGGAACACAGCCAGCGTCATGGTGGCATCGATGGTAGCGTCTGTGACCTTCTTCAGGAACGCCATGTTGTCCTGGGTCAGGTAGTCGGTGTTGTCACAGGGCTTGTGGTAACACTCCTGCATGTATCCTCTCAGGGGGCCTGACGGGGTTTTTAAAAAAAATAACATCACTCTCTTAAATACTCAATTAATGTATGTCACGAGGGAGTGAACGCTCTGTTTAGTAGCATGTTGTATTTCACACACACACGAAAACAAGATAAATCTTCTTGACGAAGGTAAAAACGTAAGTACGAACCCGTGTCGGTAATGTGGATAGCCCTCAGGTCAGAGTCGTATGTCCAGAAGCTGAAGTGGTCACCGAACGTCAAATCCCTGTAAACAGGCCAGTGTTCGTAGTTTGGGTCGGTAGCAACTGGTGGCACTTGCTTGAGGGGGATGCGCATTAACTGGAGAAGTGGACAGACCCAAGTTATCAGTAAATAGAGACTTCATCGATTGCATTCTTGTCATGTAAACTGCAAATTGTTTGTCATTTTGTTTACTAACCTGATCTTTTTGTTTAATTTCGCTGTTGGACAGACAAGGACGACCTGGCACTGCACTCAAGTTTTTCATAACTTATTTTAGCAAGAATGTACAGAGAACAATCTTTACTGACCTGATCTTTATATTGCAGGATGCCCAGATTTGACCAGCTTCGCATAAACTCCTGGTACAGAGGACTGTCGTGGTCTCGTCCTACAAGAGTGATAAAATCCCCCTTGTGGTTGTGCGCGGTGATAGCGTTGTAGGCGTCCTCTAGTCCCGGTGCCTGAATGAATAAAACATAAATCGTAGGAGCATATGGAAAATATCTTTATTTTGATACTTAAACATCTTGCCTCACATTCCAAAAATGAAATCACAGATCGCGCAAGTCCAATTTTAGTTACTCAACGCGGTTACTCAGTGATCGCCGTCTAGGGGTAAGGGACCTTAATACATAATTATACTTGAGTACTGCTTCCGTATACTAGTATCACCTTTTAATGTTCATTGATAATATGGTTATTAGACAGCATTGCTGAGTGACAGACTATTAGGGCTAAGGCAACAAAGGTTATCAAACTACATGTAACATCTAATAACATAATTTCACCAGGGCACATAATTACGCCACCCTGAAAAGATGTATTCAAACAGATCTCCAAATCAACATCCCCCAGTATCCTACATGTCTAAACTGTGCATACCTGGTGGTGCTGCATTAGATATCTCTCAAACCCACTGTAAGTTTTGCAAAATGGCGGATTTATGTAACCCGGCGGATTAATGTTAATGGTGGTTATATCTGTTTAATGGTGCTATGACGTTCTCACGTTTTGAAAGTCCCCGGGCGGGAGTTTCTGGCTGTCCACGGAGCCGTTGAAGTTGAGGATGGAGTCGAGGATGAAGGCGCCCTGGAACTGTGCCGAGCTGATGCCCACGAACTTCAGATACTTCACCAGAACGTCACTGACGTACGCACGGCTGCCACAGCCGAAGTTTTGGCAAGCGGATCCTGGCGTCGCTACAAAATGATTATCATAGATATAGCAAAATCAGCAAACTTTATGTGACACAAGTTCAGGTATCATGATACCGTTTCACTGTTACGAAAGCTCATAACATAAGAAGTTTTGTACGTGTAAATCATGCCTTAATTCAGCGATTTTGTAGCTGCAATGGCATGTTATTGGTTGTGTGATTTTATTGTGAAATTAGTTCTGAAATAAAGCAGTCATGCATATAATTACTTTAGTTTACATTTCTTTTGCTAAGAAGTAGTTGATTGTATATAGCAGTCCATATGAGTAAAAGAAAGGGGTGAAATTCATGACTTACTCGTATCTTTTTCCTCAAAGTCGAACGCTGCGAAGATGATGGAGTTGTACTGTATGCATGGCCGGGCCGTGATGACACGGATAGCCTCCAGCAGGGCGGCCATGCCCGACCCGTCCGCGCACACTCCCGGGGTGTCCAGGTACGAGTCGTAGTGGGCAGCGATCAGGATCGGGCGGTCCAGGTGAGTAGCCGCCCTTGTGCCCGGCCACACACCGATGAGGTTCTTTCCCTTGACCTATGGGAGATATGGTTTTTGCGCTTAGTGGATGCTTTGTACTCAAAGTCATAGAAGCAATCAATGAATTGACGCTTTTGTGGATACATACTCGTATATTACGTTCCTTTGGTTGAGAATCGACCTTATCGCCCCTATCTCATTGGACCCGCGGCACGTTGGCGACTTCGCTGCGACCGGGCGATTTGACAGCGCGCTTAACGAATTTCATTCTTTTTACCCTTTGTGTGTTTTGTGGTCTTTATAGTGTACGTTTGGCATGATATTCCCACTATAAAGTCATAGGTAACACAAATCCAACTTAGGACGCAGCTAGGTCGCCAACGTGTCGCGGGTCCAGTGAGATAGGGGCTCAAGTCTGATGCCTCGATGACAGCTAATGGCCTTTGGTATGGGTATGGTTGTCAGCCCCGCATAGTACGCACACTCCTTTTTGAGGCTATACGGCACTGTGACCTTTCCACCTTAGCTTTCTCCCACACCCACTGAAAAACAAATGGACCAGATTGAAAACGGCCATAAAAAAACTAGAAACTCCTTTATCCCCTCTATCACACTATATTTCACCAATGTTAATGTATATTTCGTGTATTTCAAGGGGTATTTTGCATACATTTATTTCGGTAAATACATGAGCAGCCCTCCTATCGGGGTGTCTGCGGGACTTTACCTTTGTATTATCCGTGTCGAACGTATGAGTGAAGACCTGCAGGTCATGCTCTATGAAGGTGTCGTAGGTGAACTGCAGTGCGGACTGTTTCCCGATCCTGCTGCTGTGGTGATTGCGGTTGGTCGAGAAATGGTCCACCAGAATCTTCCGCAGGTTCTCTGCGGAACTCTCGCCAGCGACGGTAGCTGGGGCGGCGGGAACATACGCTAAAATCATACACACTTTCCTGCACAGTATACTGTGTATTGTACATTGTGTTTCAGTATACCTTAAAGTATACGTAAAGATTGCGTTTATTCATACCGTACTTATGTATAATCTCTATCTGTATCTATGCTTTAAGGTATGTTTAAAGATTGGATACGTGAAAATAAGGTACAAACTTTTTATGGCTTGCGACAGACTACTACGTACGTATACCTGACTACACTTACAAAGGTCACATCCCACCCTTATCAGGCAATGAAGTAGAATGTTCACAAGCCAGCAAACATACCACATTCGGTGGTGTGAAATATCTAAGTAGGTGGCTGTTAAGTTACTCAGACTGTAGCAATGCGTTCCAAAAGAGTACACTGTATTGCATGCCTCGACTTACACAGTCCAAGAGTAGCCTTCTTCATAGACCCCATCTAGCACCTTTACTTTAACCACATATGGTGTCTGATTAAATACCTTGTCCGTGTTTTGATTTGGGGGGGGGGGGGCTCTGGAGGACGGCTATTAAACAGACATCTACAAGCTAAGCAATCAGAACTCGGCAGCTATCAGAAAACTGCTCGTACTCATTTGTTGAACGAATACACGTCTGACGGGGTCTGCGATTGAGGCCAGACCCAAAGCCTGTACTTGCATGTAGTTCTATCGTCTTTTAAAGGTCAGTAAACCAATTAAGAGGGGCCTTGTGGTAACCTCAAGGTAACTGCGTGTCTGTTTCCACCTTTTTTTGCAACAGGATTATTGTCATTACTAGTATTAGATTCAATTAGATTCCATTGATACTTATGTCAAAATGTGTAAGTCTCACCATAGCATTAAATGGGAATAGATAATTCGCGGATATCAACTTAGTTTTGCAATTGATAGGCTAATCATTCCAGTTAAGTTGTCAATTTATATACTGGTTTGGGAGCTACGCCTTTTTCAGCAAAGTCTAGTCTCTATTTTTGTTACTTTAAAAGGTATCAGGGTATCCAACTTCGGTTTGTTTGCTATGCACAGTTTTGCACAAATAACAGCTACGCACAAATATATTCACTAGCTGGGAATAACTGGCGATTACTAGATTTAGCGAGGCGTGGCGACACTATTCGCCACGTCTAGTTTGACAGAAATCCTGGTTTTGATCCAAACCCACTTACCAGCCATCACCACAAGCAGGAACCCAACCGCCAGCCAGTGGTGTAGAGCCATGTTCAGATACCCCAGCTTCAGTACCAGCTCATAACCGGCAACACGCTAAATGTGAACGGCTCTGGCTGTCTCTAAACATACGTGCGGGACCCTCGGGTAGGCTCTGCAGTCGGGGACTAAAAGTGGAAAATCCGGTCTTTTCGATTGGCTTGCTGGCAAGGACAAACAGGTCAAGCATACATACAGCCTTAGTGTAGGAGATTTCGTTATGATTTGCTTTAATGCATGTTAGCGTACATTTGAGAGTATGTCTACCTACAGCAGACAACTTGAACCAAGAATATGATAACTACGGATTTAATTACTCATAAGTGTAAGCTGATAAGCTATGAGTTATGGATATTCCATATGTGGTATATTTAGGGAGGGGGCTTACAAATTAGCGATAAATGTTCTGCTTCTGCCTCGACAACCCCTTGTTTCAAGCGCAGGAATCGTGAAGGGTGGCGGTTCATTGGTTGGTTAGTGATAAGCGGGTGAAAGACGCAAAGAACTCAACATAAGTGTATCTTGATAATTTATTGTCAATAACAGGACAGTAAAGAGACATTGTGTAAATGTTGCGATAGTGGAAAATATACAATGTTCAATCAATGGTTCAAGGCAACAGTAAGATATAGAGACTCCCAAAAGACTGACTAGGTTTTACGGAATAGCACACATAAACTTATTGTACATGTACATCTTCGGGACTTTGTACTCATTCAAACCTAAACAAAACCTCATCAACTATATCGAGTGGAAAAAGTACGTGACGAGCACTACATTCCAATCTGTTAGATATGTTACGTCGCGTCGGTAGAACTTGTGCGCACAGATTATGAATTGTCTATGCAAGGAGGTTGGTCTATGTCAGCACGTTGATAGAGGTCTTCTCTGTCATCTGGGTGAAGGGTTTATAGTTGCGCCTGGGAATAAGAGGGTAGAAAAAAGTGTTATCCTATATAGCTGTGAGCAAATTGCAAAAGTTACAGAAACTCGTGTGCATCGCCGCATACCGTGAGCGATTCAATACTTTCTATAACATGTTCTTCTAATTAGTTGATTCTATGAGAATGTTGCAATTGTGGCATTGCATCTGACAACATGAAGTGCAAAATGCTCCGCTGCATTTAGGAGTATACAACGTGGATGTGCGACGAATGGTTGATGTTACTTACTTAAGGTAGCAAAGGTAGACCGAAGTAGCGATCAGCAGTACCAGTGTGATAGTTAGGATGACGGCCAGGGCAGTGTTCGACTGTCGGAGTTCTGTTGTCGGGTCTGTGGGGGAAACATGACCAGGTAAGATATTCATTAAAAACAAACATTTTGACGTTAAGTGCCAAAAATACGTGGATTATGGACGACTTCAAAAACATCATGCTTCACCTTAATTGATGATGACTGTTTACATTATCATACACGTACGGACGATTAATTGAAAACTTTCAAAAGCGATTTGATAGTTTTAAATGGGATTTCGCAACGACTTGATTATAAACCAAAATATACTTGTTTACATGCGAGCTTTTCGTCTGGAATACGTCTCATACCCAACTGGCGTAACTAATACAGATGCGAACTTATCAGTAATAAGGGTATAAATTTCTATATACTATACTTGTAATGAAAACAGAAACGTATTTCTAACATCTAATGGCATTAAAAATAAAATGCTAATCCTTACCTTCTGAATAGGCGATGTTGAACTCTTCCTTGGTCGCCCCATCCTGCATCCCGATCAATGAACCATAGTACACCAAACCCCCGGGGAAACCTACAACCTGGAAATATCAAAATGGAGAGATTAGCTTTATAGACAAACGTATGAAAAGGTTTTTAAATGTAGTTAACAAATTCCTGCAATCGGGAAGAAATCAATACTTTCAAATTCGTCAGATGATAAAGCTTCCCTTCCAAGCCAAATTTGTGCAATCGTCATCATCATCGTGCAATACGTTTTCTTTTATTGCTCACTCTTAGTGTATCTCGTTCCATTTCGAACTTTCTGTAGTTCTGTTAATGTTTCGTTCCATTTCGTTCCATTTCGTTTCATTTCGTACTTTCTGTACACCCGTTATCAGTGTCTGAAGATAGATGAGTGCTTACCTCCCCGTTCACGGTCCACCTCTGCAGTAAAGACGGATCGATCTTCTCGGTAGCTTTGGTCGTGTGACTCGGCTCCGACAGACGGAGGACAAGTCTCCTGTTGTCAGCGTTGTACCTTCCCACAACTAGAGGAGGAAAGGTGCAGATTCAGTATTACAGTGTGCTGTGGGAGCAGACATACGAACATTATGTCTATAGCTATCGTTGTTAGAAAGTTGGAATGGTGAAACGTTGTCCCGTCGGTTTGAATGTTGTTACGTTTTGGAGGACACTCCATCCTTTTAACTCCAAATAGTCTAGCTAAGCCTCATGAAACATCATTTGGCGCTCAAAGTTCGAAATTAAGCTACATGAATATGTGTTCGTATTGTCATTTATCTACCAGCTGACATACATTGTACCTGTTGCAATTGTCGCGCAATAAAGTTCTTCTTCTTCTTGCGCATTGCAAGAGCTTTCAACAAACCATGTTCCTTCACCTCATCTACTTCAGTCTCATTTTGATTGGTTAGTCGTCAGAGCTTACCATCTAGAGGGACTTGTAGTTCCGAGTTTTCCATGACGGCCTCCACTGCACCGTTAGGTTTGACCTTGTTGATGTCGATGTTGAAGGAGAAGGTTTCTTCTTCTCCCGTGGGAGTCGGTCGCCATGACTTCCCGTTCAGCGCTATACCGCTCTTCAACAGATCAGGGGATTCGGTGAACGGGTCTGAAAAATGGCATACGCATGTCAGCTCTGTGTCCAAAACTGTGATGATCTTAGAAATGAAAGTAAAGGTCGCGTTTTCTATTTGAAAAGCCTTTTAATCTTTAGAAATGATGAGATTATCCTCGGTATGAATATGTAAGAAAAGTATAAATAACGGTCATCCAAATGACGACAGGGCTTGTATGCCAAAGCCTACATATCTTGGGCAACGCAAAACAACCAAAATATGTTTTCTTTCCAATACCCCACGTCAACAGGCATAATTATAAAAGACGTATGTACGACTGCAATATTGCTTTATATTAAAAACAAAATTATTACCAAGACACTTGTCTGGATACGTGGCCATCTGCATGACTGCCATGATGGTAGCGTCTGTGACCTTCTTCAGGAACGCCATGTTGTCCTGAGTCAGGTGGTCCGTGTTGTCACAGGGCTTGTGGTGACACTCCTGCATGTACCCCCGCTCCTGGGCTAGAATGGCAAGTCACAGTTCGCTTGGGTAACTTCAGGTTAACGTCTGAGTCTTGCTTAACAATACTCTGCATGCAAAGACTCTTTCCTTTCACAACGACTTGGTGACATTGACTGTCAACACTTGCTGTTTTCCCTAGTGTATCATTAAAAAATCTTAACGGTATATCATTTGGTATCTTTGAAGCTATTATAACTATAACTGCCTCTGTGAGTAGCTTTCGTCTTGGTAGCAATGTATAATGTCTGACGTATTTCATGCGTGCTATGCGCTTAAAAACAAAATGAATCTATGCTCACCAGAATCAGTAATGTGGATGGCCTTGAAGTCAGGATCAGCTACCCAGAAGCTGTAGTGGTCTCCTTTGGTCATCTTTGTATACACGTCCCAATATGGGTCTGTTAGTGCTGGGAGATCCTTATCTGGCATGTGCAGAAGCTGAAGAGAAAAGAAATAAGATAAAAGGTTAACATTCTTAAATGCTTCGTCTATCTGTTGATTTACTCCCCTTTCTACAAACCCGTTATCCTTACAGCGTAATGATATATTCTGTAGCATGGCTTTTTGATTGGCTGCTGCCTTATGGTAACATTCTTATATGAGGTAACATACGTTGCTTTAAGTGGCGAATGTTGTGTCAATGATAGACAGTAGTATGTTTAATGATATCACAGAAAGTCACTTGTATGACGTTCATGACTGAGGCAGTGCGTCGTGACGTATATCCCCTTTGATGCCAGTGTATCTAAGGTAGTCTTGTTACCTGATTTTTAAACCTGGTGTCAGGTAGTGACTCCCATGCTGAGATGAATGTCTGGTACAGGGGCGAGTCGAAGTTCCGTCCGACCAGAGCGATGAAATCACCCTTATTTCCGTCGGCCTTTATCCTGGTGTACGCCTCTTGAAATCCCGGGGCCTAAATATAGCATATGCAATCATGAGTGTCACTTTTTAAGATCATCATGAGAAATAACACCATCTATGGTTACGTACTTCTTTGTGAGGTGGAAACTTAAAGTTATTTTATTCAATGTATACATTTGCTCTACTATATATCTTCTGAACTGAACATGTGTTGTTGTTGTTCAAGTTCAGATACTACAGCTCTCTATCTTAAGCTTACCTTAATTTCATGATAAAGGGAGAGGAAACATTTGTGGTATGAGATCTCAATTCGAAAGCAGTCTTAATTTGAATGACCTTGCTCACCATTGGTGTTTGCATAATCTTAGTTAGATCTTAAGAGAAAGGATTATTGAAACACATGGCTTGTTTGTTTATTGAAACCTTTCACGAGGGTAAAAGTAAAGCAAACATCCTCAATCCAAGCAGGCCAAGCGCACCGGATAAGTTCTACACTTTTCGATAAGTGTATTTGGGTTCGATTATATATCGTACCTCCTTGAAGCGTTCTTCATCGGGAATCCGTTGACTGTCCTCGGTGCTGTTGAAGTTCATGACCGAGTCCAGCACGAAGGCTCCCTGGAAGTCGTTGGAGGAGATCCCAAGACTCTTGATGTAAGGAATGAGAAGTTCCTTCATGTACTTGGCACTTCCGCAGCCGGCGTTATGGCAGGCAGCTTGGTCGAGAGTGGCGTCTGCAGACGTAGACATTAAAACTGATCATGAGATGCTGGTACTTAGTCTGGAATCCGGCCTTCTCTACCTCCGGTCCGCTTAACTGATCGCGTCCAGTCAGGATATTCAGCAAGGGAAGTGGTCAGAGGAGTGAGCCAAAGCATAAGTAGGATAGATAACAGGCTAGGTGCTTCATTGTACGAAACACTTACATGATCAGTGAGACATATCCGATTTGAAACATTAAGCTTGAAAGCAAAATATTTTACTAGAAGCATCGTGCTGAAATCAACGTATTTACAGTCACGTCATATAAATGTATCTTCTGGAGCATTTAGGCGAAACATGTAACGTAGTATTTATCCTGATACAGTCCTTTTAAAAATAAACATGCCATACTCTTGATCCTGCCTTACCACTGTCACGTGAAATAGCGAATTTAGTTATTTTTTTAAGGGGAAGAGATTTTGTTTTCGGTGTGTCTGGATGTTATGTTTGTGTTCTTGTGTGTCCGTAGTTGTTCGAATGCGGTCTGTAAGGTGGCAGGAAATGAGTGGGAAGATGGTCTCACTGAAAAGGTTCAGATTTACGGGAGGGGCAAGGAGTATAGTTCAGAGGTGTATAACCAGTCGTTAATTGGACATACAGATATTCCAGGTCATGTGGTCAATGCACGGGTAGGTAATGTTTTGGGTCTATATCTGTTTATGTTTTCGCAGTTAAGTTATCATCAAGTTATTATAAAGTTATTACAAAGTTATTATAAAGTTATTAGGTTATTATAAAGTTATTAGAAGGTTATCATAAAGTTGTCATACAGTTATCATAAAGTTATCATCAAGTCATTATAAAATCATTATAAGGTTATTATAAAGTTATCATACAGTTTATATATATACATATATATATATATATAAGTTACTATAAAGTTATGATTATTATCAGTATATTTTCCATTGAACTTACGTTCTTGCACCTCGAAGTCGAACGCTGCGAAGATGACGGAGTTTTCCTGCATGCATGAGCGGGACGTGATGATGCGTACCGCCTCCAGCAGAGCGGCCATGCCCGAGCCGTCCGCGCACACTCCCGGGGAGCTCCGGGCCGTGTCGTAGTGAGCGGCGATCAGGACGGGACGGTCTCCTGTCGTCCCGGTATTCAGGCCCGCCCAGGTCCCGATGATGTTCCTACCCTTGACCTGAAAACACCAATCGATGGTCTTCGTCTTTAACTTTGTTTCAACACAAAAATTGTCGTCACTTGTCAGACTTTTAGTCTTACGCTTGTTTTAAACTATCAGGTACATATTGAAATGAGCATTTCCAAGAACTTTATATTGAATATCTCATTATCTGGATGTCTAACCTTCATCGACGTACATCTATTTTCAGTAAACGTAAACGAATAGGTAACGTTACAGTTCTTTGGTTATTGTGATGTTTTGTCTTAAATTTTTTCTTTCTTCATTCCTAACACCACAACAGTTGAGTTATAAAATAGCTACAACTTACCCCCTTGGTGTCCGTATCGAACACCTGTGAGAAGACTTGCAGGTCGTACTTCTTAAACTGCTCCATGATGAAGATGACAGCATCTTCCTTACCCTCAGGGTTGGTCACGTGGTGACGATCAGACGAGAACTGGTTGGCCAACAAGTGACGTAAGCTGTCCGTGGAGCTTTCATATGTGCTTCCTGGGGAGATAAACAGTCTTTCAATACAATATAGTTTTTCTGGTGTGTTTATATAGTTGTTACAAACCTTCGCTTTGACGGATAACATCCATTTAAGAGGCCATGTGCTCATTTGATTGCATGGATGACATCCCATGGGAGCCCCAAAACTGATGCGAGCGTGCGAATAAAAAAAAGTTTGACCAAAAAAAGTTGTCTTCATTATGAAATCTAACGTTACGTAGTTAGGACAATGCAGGAAGGACGTCGCAACGAAACTGAACACACAGAATATGGTATACCGAAATACATGTTCTTCATTTTTGTCCTTTTAAAATACCTTCATCGACCTTGGACTTCACTTTGGCATTCTACGACATTAGTATTCGTTTTCCGAAATATTTTTTTGCAATTTACAGCATGTATTTTCTCATTTTTCAGCTGCTTTTTACGATTAACAGTACGACCGAAAACTTTTTTTCATTTCGAAACGGGCGAAAATTGATGCGCGCGGAAGTCATCCAAATAATCAAATCAACACGGGCTTAAAACATTAATCCGATGGGTTACGTAAATCCATCCATTTGGAAACCAGCGCGTTTGAGAGATCTCTAGTGCAGTAACCCCCCAGGCATGCACAGTTTAGATATACAGGAGTGCATTATACTGGCGGACGTCGGGTTGGAGATGGGACGTATCTTTTCAGGGTGACGGATTTATGTACCCTGGTGGAATCCTGTTAGTACAAGTTACCTCACCTGAAAGCAATTATCATTAGTTATCACTGTGGTCTTGATATCATGTATTCTACGTCTGTATGAATCAGAGCGTGTCGACCGGTGAACGGGGGCAGGTTTGTCTGCATATAAAAATCAGAAGTACAACAACTAAAACACAAAAGAAGTAATGCCGAACCACGGGTACAGACAACAGAACGGTGTAAACAACAGCAACGGAACACACAGGTCACCCGTCCTAACCTCATAACTATATGTCTACATCTTTTTACTTCGTGTTGAACATCCTGTATATTGATACAGAGGCTGGGTTTACACACGCGTTTTGGTGTCGACTCAGCCGTTCCAAGTCGAGTATAAACCCCAACAGATTCCTGTCCACATTCCTCTAACTCAAAACAACAGGTGCAGCCGCGCAGGTGCACCCATCTCCCCTGCACTACAACATCATACATCAGTCACGATTCAGGTGACAACAGTCCTTGGTAGAAAAGTCACCGTTTGATATAGCAACATATTCCTTCGATGAAAATAACATGTAAGAGTGCACGAAAACATTCTTGTAATTGTTTCGTGAAGTACTATTTTGTCGCTCATACGTACATTGTACAAGAAGGGATTTGGTAACGAAGACAACTCGACGGTGTTCTAAACTCACCTTTGGCAACAAACCAAGACAACGCCAGGATCAAGCCGGCTATCCATAACCGCATCCTGGACTTCTTCTTCTGCCTTGTTTTTAAGTCGGGCTCCGTACTAGTTTCGTTTCGTGCTGTTTGCCGAGAAAAAAGCGATGAAAGCCTGAAACGTCGTAACGCCCGTTTTCGATGCGGCCTCATCTTCTGGGAATCTGTAGCTGGCTGTTATAAGAACCGGTTTTTCTTGTCCAGCGAATAAAGGGTGTCTGCATCTACATCTAAATATGGAGGTAGCATATTCTACCTCACCTGGTCGTAATTAGTGCCATAACCAATAATGGTTTTCGGAGTTTTCGGAGTCGACTCGGGACTGTGTGTGAGCAAGGACATTATATAGGTCTTGGTGTGAGTAGCTTCGGGCTGCCCAAGTGGAATTTTCCTGCTGGAATAGCTAAATGGCCTAGGGTTCTCCTTGTAAAGTTCTGCAAAAACGCAGGTGTAAATCGGGCCATAGATGAAGCATACTAACAGAGGTAGGTCACAGTGCTTCTACATGTTTTGTGTAAACTGATTGATCAATTGTTTTATTCAATTTCTTGCTGACAATGTCTACATGTAGAAAGTGACTGTTCATAAAACAAACCTAAATTCTAGAAAAACATCATTTGATTACAACTATACACTGCAGAATGTTTACCTTTCCACTTTGAAACAAGCGTTGCCCTTAATGCATACCTTAGAAGAGTAAAATGCTCAATAAAAAGTTATCAATCAATAATTATTGTAGTAATTATTAATTGCAGCATACTGAATTCGAACATTCAAACATTTCAAGAATATCACAGATGCATGCATTCCATCTTGTAGATATTTTTACTACCTACTGTGTATAATACAGCAAGTATCTTAACTGTTTCATAACCACAGGGACTTGTCAAATGACAACTTGCTGAATTCTATGTTACAGTGCCAATACTAACTTAAACATCGATTCTGAAATGTCTAGTCAAGACATTCATAATTAGATGAGATGATAAGCCATCAGGTATTCTTAAAGTAAAAGAATAAAGGAATGTTAAAATAGTTATCTTCCAGTTTGCAAAAATCAAGTAAGGTATGAATCATAGCTGTTTATAATCAGCATCATCAGTAATTAAAAAAACTCCATAACCTCAGTACCACAACAGTCACACTGCTTGAATTGCTAAGCATAATCAAATTGGAATTCCAAGGAATACCCAAAGTATTCAGCTACCGATTGCACTGGTCACCATACCATAACAGATATATTTTAAGAACATTAGAAGTCCCATATTCCTTTGCTCTATAAGGCACATGTTAAGCTACTTGCTTCCTGGATATAGAGCTTGATTAAGACCATTTTTTTTTTCAATATACCTGAGTTTATCACTTTTCTCACCCAACAAGTATGATAGGCCTGGCCTACGAAAATGTCATTTACTAGCCATATGCAAATTGATATTTTGAATCAGATTATGTACTTTGATTGCTAATAGTATCAGGGCTCTAGTCAGCTTGAATTTTTTTGTAATTCCAATTCTCATTGACAGAAAGATAGCACATTTCTTTCTGGTATTGTGTACAAATTTCCATCATTTTATCAAAATGTGACCATTTCTACATCCACAATTCTTGTCTGTCAATGTTGACGGATTTGTCTTAAAATTTTCTGTCATATGCAGCAAATTTCTGTCAAATGATGGAATGACGGGTACTGGGAAGAGCCCTGATTAGTATCAAAATATGATATTAAAAAAATTGTAAATTGTTGACTATAATAAATAGCTTAGGCCTGGTTCCACATGGCATCTCAGGAGCTTGTAAGTTTGTCATACACCAGCTTGGCTGACACCACATCCTCTATTGCCAATCCTACACCAAGAACAGAACAAAAACATGATGGTCAATCAGACAGAATTGTAAAACTTGAAAAACTTTCACAGTGATTTTATTTTCACGGTTTTCGCAGTGACCTCTCAATCACTAGTGACACACTGAATATGCGTTATAGAAATAATTTGACCATGGATACTATCCATACTATTGTGAAACAAAACCACAGTGAAAGTTCAAGAATTTACAGTATTATTGAGTTCAATGTTGATGAAAGATAGTGGATGCTCTCTGAAATGTCTGCCTCTTTTGAGGAATTCATCCAATGGTTTGATTTATCTTAATACATAATGTTATGTTCTACCTGGATGTCTAACCTTCATCAACATATCAACACACTTTTGATTGCCAGGTGGAAGTTATAATCTCCTTTAAGAGGGCTTTATAACCTCAAATTCACGATTTTCAGTATGACAGTGACTAATATTACACAAAGACTGACCCAGTGACTTAAAGATGGTTGTCTTGTCCTTACAGGCCTCCTTCTTCCCTAAGATGACCTCTCCCACCTCAGCATACACTTCAGCCTGAAGGGAAAAAAGACAAAAGTCTTATCAGGGCAATAAGACAAATATTCCTTGTCATTAGAATATGTTCTTTTGTTTGTGGTCTTTAGTCTGCTTTAAAAGGAGCTGTAGTACAGTCAGTTCATTGATCAATCACTTATACACACACACACACACACACACACACACACACACACACTTGCTCATTCACTGATCATGACACTCACACACATGTACTCACACACTCACACACTCACTCACTCACTCATACACACTCACTCACTCACTGGCACTCGCTCACTCCATATTTTTTGTCCATTGCTTCTTGGTTTGAAATACACACTGACACCCACAGTCTCAAAACCCACTCACTCACTCACTCACTCACTCACTCACTCACTCACTCACTCACTCACTCACTCACTCACTCACTCACTCACTCACTCACTCACTCACTCACTCACTCACTCACTCACTCACTCACTCACTCACTCACTCACTACATGTATCATCCATTGTTTCCTTGTGAGGGTAACACACAGTTCATCATGATCACTTGAAAAATTCACACAGGCTACATGTATAATACAGGGAAGTAACATGTTGGCACCTTAGACAGAATAATGTCTCCTGACTCCTTGGGTGCAGCCTCCTTACTGTCCACATACACCACCGAGCTGAGAACCAACTCTGGGTCCAGTTCCTGCCAGTCTGGCCGACATGCTCCCACAGCTGTGATCAGTGGATAGGACAATTTTGTTTAAGTGAAAAAGATCTCAACCCAATTAAGTTCACTGAAGAGTGTAACTTTCACTGGTTGTGACAGAGAAAACAGATGCTAACGTTGGGTAACATAAATTCGTGGGGTACTTAAATTCGCCATTTTTTGAAACGGTGTATTTTAGGGATATGTGCTAGATGCAAAATTAGTTATAACGCCAGCAATGCAAACCGGATAGACTAACGTATTCAGAACACTAGCTGAAAAGCTTCGATAATCATGCATTAGAAGTTAGCGACGTCAAAAACTCTCCGTCCCTTATTGACAGAGTCTGGGGGCTTCGTGGGAGAATCACTATGCACGGTTGTTCGCTGGTTTATAAGACAAATGTCACATCTCCTGCCTGCTAAACACAATTATTTACAAGACAACTTATTACAATCTCTTTTGCTAACCTGCAACTGGATTCTAAGTGTGATCAATCATCAAAACTCCTCTTTGTTGCTACAACCTACGGCACGTGTATTTTCCCGCCGCCATATCATTACCCAGAATCCTGTCGTCAAGCAGACGACAAAGGTTTGGGAGGAACACTTTTTTGTCTAAATGTTGCGTGTGATAGTGGACTGAAGACGATATTTTCCTCAAAGTTTGCTCCTAACACAACAAGGAACACATGGGCATAGTAGTATAACCATTGCTACGGCATCCAGCTAACTTCCCATGAATAATGTACACGTTGCCATGACGGTGGGGATCGACTTTGAGTGACGTTCTACCGACTCAACAAACGGGATGTTACCGAAGGCCTAATGTGTGCGATACGGCCGTTTTTTCGTGTATTTTTTTTACTTGGACACGTCTATATCCATAGCACTCTCCTCAAGCCAAGGATGGAACGAATAGCTGCTGTATAAAATGTAATTAGCGGTAATATATTCAAGACGAATCTTCTCTCCCGAAATAATGTTCACACCTGTCCGACAACACCGTCATTGTGCATGCGGCGGACGGTAGTTTCAAGTTAAAATATTATGGTGTCAGCACGACTAGAGACAAAATCTACCATATAAATTATATGATTAGTGCAAAGATAGTACATGATACTGACAGAATAATAGAAAAAAAGGATGGTTTATTGTTCTGCTAGATTGATTTCAGTCAACCATTATCGGGAAAATGGCGAATTTATGTTACCCAACGTTACATAATATAGTATTTACAGGTTCTTTGTACTGGGGAAATTCCTCTAGCTCTTTTAGACAAGAACAATGAACAGTGGACCACAGCTTAATGTCCTGTCCTAATAAGGACTCCAATAGTGCGCATGTTGGGTGAGCCTAGATTCGAACTCCCAACCTGTCGGTCTACAGTCAGGGTTGCTATGTTGAACCACTGGATGTGCACACTACAAATAATGGATAGTTTTCCACTTTGTAAATGATCTTGCAAATTAATTGTGATGACTTTTGCCCAACTGAACCTCAACATCATTAAGATGTTCTCTATTGATCATTCTAAGCTATGATGAACTGCTCTAGAAAAGGACACGGATTAGACACTAGTTGAAGAAACCAACCTTCAGTTGTGCTCGATGCTGGTGTCTGCATTCCGTCACCCAAAACATGGCCATGAGCAGAGTACAAGTTGTATGTACTTACAGTGTAAATATTCATCATCTCGTTTACAATGCACCTTACAAAATGATATATATTCATGGTATCTCCAAAACTCTAAAAAAAAACTCACCATTGATGTGGACACCAGGTTTGGTCCAATCTTTCTTCAAGACTGGTGTTCTTGACATGGTGACTGTTGTAATGACATCAGCATCTTTCACAGCCTCCTCCACAGAGGAACATGGGGTAGCTCCTGTCTCAGCCGCAAACTTCTGCACATTTGCTGGAGTTCGTCCCCACACACACACCTAAAGTACAGTTACACTATCATCAAGTACAGTTACATGTACACTATCATCAAGTACAGCTACACTATCATCAAGTACAGTTACATGTACACTATCATCAAGTACAGTTACACTATCATCAAGTACAGTTACACTATCATCAAGTACAGTTACAATATCGTCAATTACAGACACACTATCATCAAGTACAGTTCACTATCATGAAGTACTGTAACAGCAGCCTGGTATTCAAACCTATTATAGCTCATCATGAGTCCTTTCTGTCCTCTCTGCAAATAGTTATTTGCAGAGAGGACAGAAGAAACTCAGTTGCTATAATAGGTTTGGATACCAGTCTAGAAGTACAGTTTACTATGATGAAGTGCAGTTACACTATCATTAAGTACAGGTTACACTATCATGAAGTACAGTTACAATATCTTCAAGTACAGTTATACTATCATCAAGTACTGTACCCTGGTATTCAAAAATCATGCTACCATGTGATGTTACAATATCATGAAATACGGTTACACTATCATGAAGTACAATATCATGAAGTACAGTTTTCTATCATGAAGTACAGTTACACTATCATGAAGTACAGTTCACTATCATCACGTACAGTTCGCTATCTGGAATTACAGTTCACTATCATCAAGTACAGTGACACTATAATAAGTATCAAATACAGTTACAATAGCATCAAGTACAGTACAATCTATCATTTGGTGAATTTATCATTTAGTTCTACATGTATATGTCAGGGTAGAGCTTCCGATCTGGTAGAATTGCTGATTCTGTCGGTGGAGATCCCGATCAAAGTTTCTGTCGACAGAGACCTGATCGAGATCTCTGACAGCAGAATTGCAGATTCTACCAGATCGGAGTCTCTACCCTGACATATATATCATTCAAATTCCTGGTGGCTTTCCAAATCTCAACTTCCTTTTGAGAAGTATGATGATTGTTTATACAAAATTATCCATACATACCTGGTCAAACTTGTAAAGATGGTTCAGGGCATGGAAATGACTGTAGGCCTGGTGACCTGTGCCAAGTATGGCATGGACACGGGGGGAATCTTTGGCAAGATGCTGTATATATATATACATTGGCACAAAAATCAACATTACATGTATCAGCATGTGACAGCTTTTATTTCTAAGGAAACACCCACTTAATTTGGTACTTGAACATTGTCATGTAAAATTTCAGCATAGCAAGACTAAAAGGACATCACAAAAACAGAAGGCTGGGAGGAAAACTTGCATCTGACTCTGTTCACTCCCTAAAACTGTGTGAACCAAGGTACAGATTTTCCCATCCATGTTTTCATGTTATAATTTTGCAATATAGCATAATTTATATTCAAGAACCAAGAAATTGAACTGGTCTGGCCTTAAATACATCAATATGGAGACCATTCAGGGACATGAACCAGATCTGTAATATGGTGGACTTTATTCTGCCATTACCGGTACTACAACTTGCAATATAAATTGCAGTAATGGCAAAATAAAGTACATCCCCGTATTCTAGATCTGGTTAATGGCCTTGAATGTTCTCCATATGGATGCATTTAAGGCGAGACCAGTCTAATTTCTTGCTTCTCAGATTTAGAAATAAGTACATCAGTAATTCAAGTTGACCTTTGTGGCTGCTGCAGAGGCTGCTGCTGTCCTCATGTCAGTGATACTGGCACCATCCATGACCTGAAGAGGGAAAAAAGCTGTATTGATACACATGTACTTGTCAGAGACACTGGAGCTACTATTTCTTTTATTCATCATCATCATCATAGCCGCCCACGGTCGAGTCCACCGACGTTGAACAGATCGTCCGACAGGATGAAAAGAAGAAGACATCATCAGTTGGCTGCAATGCAGTAGTGCAAGTTTGCTCCATCATTTCTGTTGCCAGCAAGGTGACTGATGAATGAACGGTTTATTGTATAAAAAGTGGCAGCCTTGCACTGAAGTGTGTTTTACATTACAATCTTTGTGTGTTAAAGACACATAAAAATTCATAACAACAATACAAGTTGGCACTACTCTCTCTCTCTCTCTATCCAATTTAACGTCTTTTGTTCCCCATCACCTGGGGGTTAGACGTGCTTGCACATGGATGGGGAAGCCCCAGAACTCCTCATCAAGTACAAGTCCTTTTTTGTAGCAAGAGTTTTTACGGCTGGATGCCCTTCCTAACGCCAACCCAAACCCTACTGGTGGGCTTAGTGTGTTAAGTGCCTTTCCCAAGGGCACAACATCTGGGTGCATGTCCGGACATGTCTGGGTACTCCACTGGGGATTGAACCTGGGTCTTATTGGTTCATAGCCGGATGCTCTGCCACTGTGCTATACAGACGCCACATAAAGATATTGACGTAAATTAAAAGACATGATCTCTCTAACTAGAGTCTAAGAGATAAGAAGAAGCTGATTTGGAACCTTTGTTAAGTGAGAGTTACCGAAGTTTTAGAACCAATGTTTTATAGATCAGTATCAGATTTAGAAGTCCGGTCATACATACATGTAATGATGTACTTTATTACAACTTTTATATCCCCATGCCTGTACTTAGCCTGATAGGGCTTGAATATACAATAAAGGCTATCATTCATTAATAATAAGATTGTGTAGCCTGAGAAGACATTGAGTATTATACTTACAGCCAGCGGAGATCCATTAGTAGTATCAAACAGCACAATGCTGGCCTGGTGGGACGGGCGGTCTGTGTTGTTTGGGTACAGAGTCAGCAGCTTACATGCCATGGTGTCACCGGCTACATGGTACCCAGGTTTCACCAGGAAATACCTGAGTGTACAGAACAAAGTTAAATTTCTACTGGGTACAGTCTCCAAATTAGTGCATCAAATTTTTGACTGTCCTAATGTATTATTATATACTGGAGACTTTTCCTCAGAATTCAAGAGTCTGATCAATGAATACAAAATAATTACTGAGCTCAAATTTTAAGTGTAAATTACGATATTACATAAATCATATAAAAACTGATATAAAAAAATGGAATGCACAGGTTTGGCCTAGCAAAAAAATGCTACGTTTCCGGTTAGAGTCTCGCAAAAAATTAGGGTCGGTAGGTTGGGATTTTGCTAGGTCGGTCGGGTAACCAGAAACATGTACAAGTTGTCAACATGTTTCTCCTAGGCCTTTATAGTACCCTTGATGCTGGTCCACAGGAATGACTGTCCTGACAGGCTGCACCACAGTGCCATCTCCACGGGAGAAGTCACCCAGAGTCTTCTCGATCACGGGGATCAGATCTGCGTACGTCAGAACCCGCGAAACATCGGAGGCTGACACCATTCGCGGAAGCAGAGACTCCATCTTGGCAAACTGAAATGAAAAGTACAGGTTTACAACACCTCTCAAGGGAAGAGTTCAGGAATACTGTATGTATACTTATTAACAGGCATAACACTGGTCTTGTTCAGGTCTAGTACAGGGGATATTAGGGAACAAAGTATATGTGTTAAAACAATCTATACAGTCGACAATCTGCAGAGAGACTAGCTCACCTGCATGTCTGCGTCTGACACATGGGATTGCGGAAAAAGCTGGCCCTGTCTACCTGGCCTGTCTACCCTGGCTGTCAACCTTTTTTGTGCCCCACGGGTATGCATGGGGGTTTGGGCTTTAATGGAATTTCCTTGAGGAAAAACTGGGTCAATGTGATTCCAGATGTGTGTGAGCTGGATGGAAGACAATGCCTATTGGGTTGGGGCGGGGGTATGGGTGAAGCTGGTAAAGCAATTCCACCAAGACTGGAAAAAAAGTTCCAAGTACATGTATACAATAAAATGTTCCTGAAATGTTAAACAAAATTGAAGTAGAAAGTAATACAGGGAAGCAAATAAAACTGGTAGGATGAGCCAGACAACAATACATGTAGGACCTTTGTTTGTCATAACAGCTAAATTCACAACAGATGTCTGACACTCCTAGGGGTTACTGTAGCTCTGAAACTACGAAATCTTTAGCAGCTGCTGCTCCCGCAAACCACCCTATCAGGTTTCTTTGTTTATCCTGTACCCCATCACACCTCTTCTATCTAGTGTAACAATCCTAGTACATTTTATTGTACATTTAGATGTTTGTTTATCAATAATAGATTTTCTTCCAGTGTTGGTGGAGTTGCTCATTAGTTATTAACTGTCCCTATCCTCCAACAGTATAAGCCAGCCCACCCACAGCTGGGATTGCCACTGACCCAGGTTTTCCTCAAGAAAATTCAAACAGATGCAAAACCCCCATGCATGCCCTTGGGGTCCAAAAAGGGTAGACAGGCCAGGTAGACAGGGCCAGCTTTTTCCGCAAACCCTCTGACACATTAACAAAACCCGACTGGGCATTGTTATGCAAATCAAGATAATGTCCAGATGAGAACTTGTTTATCAAGCTAGAGGCGTTCACCTTTGACACTGCACAATTGCATTGCAAGCTCGAATCTACGAAAGCGATTATTGTCTAACCTGAGGCAAGTTCATCCAGTGCGTTAACGTTACATTTAAATAGCAACGCTTAATAATTCCACAACAAAACACATTAGAAAGGGTCTGCATGGGGGGGATCCTGGCAATGTTTAACTGTAAATTCGACAGGCCGACCGACAACGCTTAACGGTGAATTCAGAATGGCCGGCAATGCTTAACAGTAAATTCAAGACCTTCGCTATATGCTATTCAGGCAGTGTTAACGTCAAAGGTTCGCCGACGACGTTGAAAACAGGGACTGTCACATATCTAAAACTAAAGTCAAGATACCCCTAATGACAACGGCTGGTTGCCACCAGTCATCCTGATCTTGTGGCAAGAGACCTGGTACGCCATGCATTAATCTTGCCCATGCACGCCTGCTCTGAGCCCTTTAAATTCAGAGATGGCGGCAGGAAATTTTGTAATGGTGGGGCGAAATGTTGATGGTCACAAATACTAGGTGGGATCGGGGGCATGCTCCCGCGGAAAATTTTGAAATCTTATATAAGATGGTTTATTAATCCCAGCCAGGCTCAAATGGTACAGAGTGGCAGGGTTCCAGCTTGATTTCTGAGGGACGTCACCCCCTCCAGACATATCTTTAGCCGGGGCCACGACATGCTCCCGGGGAAAGTTCTTTTAATCTTGCCACCCTGAAACGCTATTTCTTGCATTTTGACGGACAAACATTGCTGGTAATGTAAGTTAAATCACACCTCCCAAGAATATTTTGGACGGAGGCGTGACATGCTCCCGAGGAAACTTTTTATCCCCTGAAACACTTAATTTCCTGAATTTGGAGGGGCAAACTTTGCTGGTAGAGTGCAAATATACAGAAGTGTTTCAGCTTGAATTTTTTTGGGACGGTACTCTCCTGACATATCTTTCGCCGGAGGCGCGACAATCCTAGGGCGGTCCGGGGCGCGCTCTCAGGAGAAAATTTCCCGGTGTAACGAGGACAAATAACGTGCTTCGTAGAATTGAAACAACCAGTAACGCTTTAATATATTGATAACGCTTAACGTTGAATTAGAGCGGGCCGGCTACGATTAACAGTAAATTAATACAGCGCATAGCGCATAACGGAAAAGGGCATGCAGGCCCTCATTTAGTATTAGGCATAGAGTAGATTTCTTCAGACAACTCATGTTTGATGTCATAAAGCAATTTCATCGCAAACCTGCCCATATTATGCGGATCAGTCTCATCATATTTGTTTGTTGTTTTGTTTTATATCTGTTTGGGTTAAATTTTCTTACCTGCACCAGCAAGTATGCAGTCACCAGGCTCTGTGGTGTTATGTCATGAGTACAACTACAGAGTCAGTGTTTGTGCATGCAGTTTGTCTTGGAAAGACTTAGATCTCAGTAGAGTAGATCTAGACACTATATATAACGTCCTTGATCTAGAACTGGTCATGAGTAGAGCTACATGCATATGAATGTAACGTTATAGGGTTCTGATCTTTGGCTGGTACCGTTAACTTAACTTCCAGCTTTTTAATAGAAATCCTGATCCTGTTCTTTCCAGTTTGAGTGACTCGCCTACAAAGCAAGGAGGTAAAAGTCCTCCCTGTTCAAATCAAAGAGACGAAACAAGTTATGATATTGTCCAAGATCATAATTTAAAGCATTGTCGTATAATATGCTTAATTTGCTTCTCTTTGCATATGCAAGGACTATGCTATACGATATAAAGTTCAGTTACCTTCCTGCCAGCTGTGAGGTTACTAAAGGTCAAGGTCTGTTACCCGGGAGGCCTTGCGATCGACGCATGCGCATATGGGTGTTCTTGTTTGGTCTTTTCAATTAACCGCATAAAAACATTGCAGCATTACTTTCACTTTCTACACATTAAACCATTTTACACCAAAGTTTCTCCATTTTATGAACAAAATCTACCACATATTTAATTTGTGCTGCAATATCGTACATTTTGGTCAATGATTACTATGATTTGATTGGAGAATAGATTGTTGAATATTGTTGTCTTCTTTACGTTTGTTTGTCATGAAGTTTTAAAGATGGCGTCGGATCCAGACGAGCCGCTGTACTGCATCTGCCGACAGCCTTACGATGTCACCCGCTTCATGATCGAGTGTGATGTCTGCGAAAATTGGTTCCACGGAAGGTCAGTCACACCAGGCATCTTTTGTGAAAATTTGAAATGAATCGGCGAAGGTCGGAGGGGGAAAAAATGATGTGAAATGCGATCGCTTTCTGTGGGGAGGGTCATCCTTTCTTCTTCTTGTCTTCTTTCGAAGTTGAGACAGATGGTTAAAAATTATGTTTACGGCATCAGTAGCTCATACGAGTGGTCTTATGCAGCTGGATAACATGTTAAAATCTTAGATTAAGTATTTGACATGTAAAACGCAGGTTTAAGGGGAAGAAGACCTGGGACAAAACACGTTTGTGGCCGAGCGAACAACCTACATACATGTACATCAGATCCTTCATCTGCTCTTATGAAGTGGAAAAGCACAACATACTGCTGTAGCGATTTCTTTCTTTATTTCCGTAAATTCGAACAAGTATTCTCATGCCACTACCGTGCCCTATGTAATGTATAGAACATATGTTATGGGTGCCAACTGTACAACTACTCGTAGTTTCACAAAGCAAGACAAAACACATAATTTATGCAGCTTTTTGTAAGTGGTCACGTAGGCCACTGGTACCTTTCATCCTCGTGCTACAATCATGTCTCCTCTAGATAGCCAGACTGTCTTTTTTTTTCATAACATTGTTGAGATATAACATACATGGTATGTACAAAGCTGCCACTACAAAATACTGCAAAAAAACAACAAGTATATCCAGTTAACAATTGAATGGGGAACTTTGATGGTTACTTTTGAGTGGCAAAAATGAAACAAGATTAAAGTTACTTGTAAATTGATAAACATTCTTCACTGTACCAGATATTACTTCCAGACATTTCAAGTGACACCCATCACTCTTTTTCAGCATCATTAGAAGCTTAGAATGAACTGACAGATCAAGTCAATACTAGTACATATGATAAGTTTATAACTGGAAAAACTGGTGAGTATGTCAAAGTCACTAACTCATGATGTTGTGTGTAAATGACACTGATAATGTGATATATAAATCATTTTAAGGTTGTTTCTATGATAGATCAACTCCATTGGGACTGTTTTATTTCTATTTTCAGCAATATTTGATTAGTACCAAGCCTATAAATATGATATCTTAGCTTGCCCAGCCAAGTTGTTCATACGCCAAAGATAGTTACACAAGCAACTGGATAAAATTTTGAAACAGACGTTTCAGAAACTTTTCAGACAGCATCCGCTATCTTTCGTCAGTGACTGAGGTAATAAGATATGGCAAAACTAGTTACTCAAGCAACTGGATAAGATTTTGAAACAGTCAGACGTTTCAGACAGCATCCGCTATCTTTCGTCAGTGACTCTATTACCTGGATGTCTAATCTGAAAATTTTTCTTCAAATTTCAAGTAGCAGGTGGATTTTTCAAGCTCTGATTTGACAACTTCACTTCTAACATTACATAAAAGATGGCTGAAACATTTTGAAGAGTACATTTGTTCTAAGTTTCGTAATAGTAATACATCCTAATTGTACATTTGACAGTTGTCTAGACTTGTCCATTCATACATTAAACTTAAGCACTGTAAAAACTATATCAGCCATTTGTGCTTTTTTTAAATCAATAAAATTTTCTCTCTTTTTTCCCTTCAGCTGTGTAGGTGTTGAAGAGCACCAGGCAGCAGATATAGACAAGTACCACTGCCCCAACTGTGCCAGGGTCAATGGACCCCTTGTCTGTAAGTGCCAACAGCCAACATTGTTCCCTGAAATTTTCTCTTGATTTCTTTTTATTCTATGTAACTACGTTATTTTCTACAATCATGTTTGTGAACTACTACATACAATGTAGATAAATGTGCATCCATGTAAAAATGTAGGTGTAGAATGTTTAAGTAACTGTTGTATTTTCCTTCTGCATGTGCAATAGAACATTGGATGAATAAAATTAATGATACATGTAATAAATTATGATTTACTTTGCACCTTTATCACCCTACATTCTACTGTATATACGTGTGCATACCAGGTGTCGGGTATAACAAATTTGGTGCCATATGGTAAGCAAAATGCTAAAGTAAAGGGTAATTACAACTAAATCTGGAGCTTAATGGCAGCGATGCAATCATTTATCATACAGCATTGTCAAAATGTAATTATCAATATTAGAGCACATTATAATTGAAGAAACAAAAGTTGATTTTGATTTTGCACATTTATGATATGCAGTAATACTTAACTTCAAGTCAAGTCAATTCACTTAAGTGTGATTTTTGATACGCCTTTAAAGACTAATGACAATTGGGATGATAATCATCACGATGCATCACGGCAATGGCCAATAACACGGACGTAAAACCAATGGGATCATCCCGGATGTATGCTACATTATTAATGTTGTCGACCGGCGTCCATATAAATTTCCCCTGGTGTCTCGTCTGTTCACAGTGAAGAGAAGGAGAAACTGGCACCGACACGACTATTCAGAAATTGACACTGGTTCCAAGGTAGGTCGTTTGCCGTGCTTGCGGTTCGCTAATCCCGGCTAACCCATAATTTCTCCCCTCTCCGTGCAGTGAAGAGAAGGAGAGGGGCATGGCTACGGCCGGACTACTCAGAAATAGACAGTGGTTCGAGGGTGAGTATGGTTTGTTACAGCTACAAGGACGACAGATCCATACCCAAACTCGTAGTTAAACAGCTCCAAGTACACTGTAGAAAATTAGTATGATGTAAAGATATACATGATGTACATGTAAGTCCAATATGAGAGATGAGAAATGTAATGGTCCTGAATGTCCAGAGCCACAAGACCTCATTTGTACGCAATAGATAATACACATTTTGGACTTGAACTTATCATAAATACAGACTACTGTCTTTTTTTGTTATTTAGAAACTTAGCAAGCAGATCTAAAAAACTTTCACCATTTGTTACAGTGAATGGATCTGATTAACAATGTCCAAAAATTCGTGGGGTATATTGTCACATTGAGAACTGTAACAACAGTACAACATTTTGCACTAATTCTTTTAAAGCTTTGCCTTTTCATGTCACCATTGTCTTTATACTAATGCAACTAGTAGGTGCATTCATCCTGTCATTAGTTTGCTTTATGACCATTGTTTTCTTGTGTACATTTTGTAGAGTCATAATTATGCATGTGCAGTATCAGTATTTGCTCTTTCTGTACTACATGTAGTTACAGACCAGAAATAATAGCATGGGCTGTAGTTGTGTAAACTCTTTTTCTTTTTGAACAACCTCTTTTGTTATTCTTTTATATTATTTCATTCTACATTTTATTTTGTTTGTGTACCTTCTGGTGCAATTGTTTTTCATATTTACACAGTTCCACCTGCTATATTGTTCCCAGTCTATCCCTTACATGTACCTACAATGTATACAGTGTAGCTACTGACTGTTGTACTGTTGCTGTACATTGTCTACATAAACTTTGATAAAGCACAAAGTTGTTTACTGTCTTTTGATGCTTACTATGCTCTTAGTATTAGAAGTTACAGTATCATATTCTATACTTTGCTAGTTACATTTACATGCATTCCATTTGTCTTGTAAGGCTCATCGCATATACTTGTGTGTTATGTCTTTATGCGTAATGCTGTTACACTTGCTTTATTGCCGTCTTGTTATACTTGCTTCATTGCACACTGTCTGCTTATACCATAATTTGCACTGTATTGAACATGTTCATCTCTGTTGATGCCATTGTACTTTGTAGTGCTATAATTTTCTATTTGCTTGTTTTGGTACTCTGAGTGTGTAGTCACTACCAGACTCTAGATTGCTGGAAATAGACTGAATAATGTGCCAATAGTTAGCTGGCAAAACTTACAGGAATGAACCTATATAGGTATGCCCAATTTCTACTATTTCCAGCAGCCTAAGGCATCTCAAAGGCTGTATATACAGATTGCATTCTTTTAACCCTTTTCCCGCTTTGAGCTCATCTATGATTAGTCCATCTGTAATGTCAGAAGTCAGCAGGGAATATGTTTGAGTTTTTGAGGGTTGGAAAAAGAATTCTTGACTGTTTTTTCAGGCAGTGCAAACGGGGACAGTAGTATTCATCAAGGAGCTGAGGAACCGCACCTTTCCAAGGTCAGGACGTTTTTCAAGAAACATTCTCTGGCTTCTTAAAGTTCTGCATTTAGTTAAGAACAATTCACGATGCACTGCGCTGTTGCCATGCAGAGCGTTTCTGCTAGTGGATGAATACAGATTACAAGCTTAAGCATACATGTACAAATGTAGTTGTACATACAATCGGGAAGTTGGTATAATCTATAATTGTTACAGTTAAGTATCATGTGGACCATTGCACATCAGAGGTACCATTATACATGATTTCAAATTCTTACCGTATTATGAATAATGATGATGGATTTTCCTATTGCTGTGTACACATTTTTATAGTGAATTATATACATTTGTACAGTATGTAAATGAATGCTCAGTTGTTTTCTTACCGTTTTGTATCAAACATATAACACATATCTGTGTTCCTTATCCCTCAGTGCTGATGAGGTTCTGTTGAGGTTAGCAGGCCATGACTTGACTGTAGACTATCTGGAGAGAAATGGGTTCTCTGTACCCCTATTGGTGCCCCGTAAGGATGGGCTGGGCCTGGTGGTGCCCCCAGCTACCTTCTCCATCAGCAATGTGGAGGAATGTGTCGGTGGGTATTGGGAAGAAAACAGTTTTATTTGTGTAGTAAATATTATGTACATTTTATATAGATAGCGGGAATCAAGTTCACCGCTTGGTCACACAAGACTAGGGTTTAAATCCCAGGCTTTGAAGAGAGCCAACATATTGTATACAACTGTTATTTGAAATCTAAATGGTTTTTCTACTGACCCTTATCGCTTCTCAACTTCCAAACCATGTTATTTTGCCATGTGGTGATTTGCCAGTCTTGCAATTCATGGAAAACTTAAAGTGTGTTCCCCTATTGGTACAGTAGATATTGTATAGTTACTTGACATATAACACGGATGTCACCATACATGTAGGTGTTTCTTTACTAACAGATTCTGAAATACTTACAATTTCTTCTTGTTTTTCTAGGTTCGATGCGTGAGATCGATGTGATTGACGTGTGTCGACAGGAGGACCACCGCATGCTGATGAGGGAGTGGACAGAGTACTACAACTCTCCCAACAGGTGCAAGGTTCTCAACGTCATCAGCCTGGAGTTCTCCAAGACAAGGTGGGTCCCAAAACTAGAGTCATGAAGAGTGGTTATCAAACTGAAAAAAGGAGCTTTGAAAGTATTCGTTGGTCACCAGAAGCAGAAGGTCGCTAGATTTAAGACTCATCAGACACTCAAGTGTTATATTTTTCACCTGAAAGTCTACCTTTTCATCCTGGATGGGTCTCAGAAACCAGCGAATATTGGCCGATCTCTAAAAATTGAGAGAACACCAGATTTGCTGATGAAAACGTCATTGGGAGCCCAATTTGCCTGCTGTGTGACAGGCATTCGGGTCCTTTTGAATGTTGTGATATTTCTGAAACCAAGCTGGTATGTCTTCTTGGAGACCAATGTGTCATGCCTCATGTTTGTAACACCTTTTTACTTTTGATAAACAATGATACTAATTATTAAAGACCTTTCTGGCACTCTGACAAATGGTTGTATTTCTATCCAGGTTAACTGAGCTGGTGAGGCCCCCCCACGTCGTACGACAGATCAGCTGGGTGGATAACTACTTCCCGGATCAGCTCCCAGAAGACTGCCCCTACAGCAGGCCTTATGTCAGCAAGTACTGCCTCATGGGGGTCAAGGACTCCTACACAGACTTCCACGTGGACTTCGGAGGGACCTCCGTGTGGTACCACGTTTTAAGGGTAAGTTTTGTCGTTTCGCATAACCCATAAACCGCCTTTGGTCGTAACACACCAGTTTTTGTACAGTAGCAGAACAGAGTCAGCTTACAGATGTGACAGAGGCTGTCATTCTCAATTAGAACTGTTTAGCCATAGCCTATGCTGTGGGGCTGATGTGAATTAGGCTCAATTCACTGAAACTGGAATGGACCCCTACTATTTTAGATAGGTGTGTTGGGATCTTGAATGTTCACGAGGTGTGGCTCTCTCCAAACAGGGGACCTCCAGTTTTACGTCCCATTCGAGAGGACGTCCCAAAGTAACTATAGCTAGGTTTACGTTACAAGTTGTATTGTACGTTATAAAGTATGTGAACTTGTCAGAGAATTTCAAAGTTGTTAAAGAAGCACCAACAACTTAACATAGATACATTCATGTACTTGATTTATTTGGGTGACACATTAGTCAGAAGCCCATAGGCTAATGTAGTTCTATTATTTGATACCGCAGGGAGAGAAGATATTTTACCTCATCCGTCCGACCCCCACCAACCTCGGCCTGTACGAGCGCTGGGCTTCCTCATCCAACCAGAGCGAGATGTTCTTCGGCGACCAGGTGGACTCGTGCTACAAGTGTGTGGTCAAGCAAGGACAGACCCTCTTCATTCCTACAGGTCAGCATGCTCAAGCTTGGAGGGGTTTTTTTTGTGCACATAAGAGACGAATCTTCTTTAGACGTAACACACCAGTTTTGTACAGAAGGAATTAGAACCCAGAACCTTCACTGGCTTTAGATTCTAACTAATCCAAGTCAACAACCCTAACCTCGTAAGTGTGGTCAAATACTGTGGTCAAGTGTAGTACATTGTATGGTCGTCAATTTTGAATGGCAAATGAGGTGTATGTTGTGCAACTGTACAGTACAATACAGATAAGGCACTGACAGTACAAGGCAAAGGAAGAGCATTGTAGATTGTACTCTTATTTATATGTTTTCTGTTTTAAATGAAGTTTGTGTGAAGCTTTGAAAGGAATAAACAGTCAACCCATTTGAATGTGGTAAGCCAGCAGTAAAACTAAAAGCTTCTTCGAAGAAAAGGTGTCGTCATAATACTTTGGGGCCCTTGTTTGTTGTCTGAGTCATACATATACTTAGTGATCTGATTAAAGCTCATGTCTGTCTCCATCCAGGTTGGATCCATGCAGTGCTAACTCCCGTAGACTCTCTGGTATTTGGTGGAAACTTCCTGCACAGCTACAATATAGGAAAACAGTTGCAGTAAGTCCTGTAGTTCCATTATACATTACTGTGTTGTGTTTCTAAAAGTAAAACAGTTTCTGAAATCTTCGCAATGTTGATGACACTCTTGTAGGTTTGGGATATAAATGTTAAATAGCATCATCAATGTTTCAGAGTTTACGACATGGAAAAGAGACTAAAGACCCCAGAAAAATTCCTGTTCCCGTATTTCGAAGCCACAAACTGGTATGCAGCCAAAAACATCATGGAAAACCTCAAAGGTATGTGGAGAGTGCCTTCATGTAGCATTTTTATAGTTGATGAAATCACATATTACTTATGTTTACTGCTACATGCACGTTTATATAGTGTTCAGTCAATTAAATATCTATATCTGTACATACTGGCTTTAACTGTGAACCCAGTTTCTTGAAACATGCGCCTTGGAGGCCTACATTACCATCAATTGTATGAAAATGTATGTCTGTGCCACTACCACATATGCATGTATTTTGTTAAAAGAATCCAAACCCTATTAATGTTTTCAAGATTCGTTTTGTGAATCATTTTTCGTGACACATCTGTGCCTGTTTGCAGAGTATAACGAGGACTTGCGAGTCCCCCCTCGGTACCTGCTGGATGGAATTCACTCACTCCTCACCGCCCTCAGGAGCTGGACTTCTCGCAAAGAGGTGAGCATAAGTCAGAGGCTAAAGGTCAAAGTTTAAAGGCTATGGGGAATTAGTTTAAAGTTAAAAAGACTTAACAACAGTGACTTACAGATGTATTACTATTTATTTAGACAAATATGTACAGACGGCTGTTGTAATGGTCAATGAATTTGTATAACCCCGGTAGATACATGTAATGCTACAAAATCACTATGCTTCATTATGATGCTATCTATCTTCTGAGCTGATCTTTTGCATGTCACAATTTTCTTTTTGAGATACCTGTTTTGTGAAGGTGAATGAACATTTATGGATGCTATCCTTTCAAGCTCTGCCGGCCAGTTTCCAAGCATTTGCCATTTCTGGCTTTGCACATTTTCTTGTAGAAATCCCAACTAACTAATATACTGTACAACTATACCCATGATCTTCCCAGTCAGAATTGCACTACATGTCCTAAAGTCTACACTACAGCACCTAACCACTAGATTGTTCAGTACAGTTTTAACTAACATTCTGGCCATTTTATAGCCTTCCATTGACATAAGCCATCATGTTTTTTGCCCATGATGCCACCAGGGCCTGTCAAAGCTACAGGGCATTGTAAGTTTTTCCCAATACTAATTCTACAGTGGCTGTGTATGTGGGGTGTTCGTATACTGCACTTGTACACACAACTGTGGCTTGATGATGCTTGCGTGTGATAATAACATCCCCCAAAACCCCTGTGTCACCTCCCTTTTCCTATGCACATACATGTATGATGTTTTTAATGGAAAACCTTGGAAAAATCTCTTACATAAATATTCAGATCCAGCATGCAACATTTAGTGGAAATCATGTCCACATATTCTTTTTGAAGAGTCCACTGAAGAAACTTTAGAAGAAGACAAGAAGTCTATATCCTAATCAGCAACAATAAGCCTGTTTATGATTTAAACGTAGTATTCACAGCAAGATGTACAATGTTTTGTGGATGATATCTCAACCTCTAAGTTGAAACCATATCTTGTCTAGACCATACTTGATACACGTCCAGACTCTTTTGCTTACGTCTTAGGGGCCTTCATGACATATTACCCACAGTCCATTTTGCTGTGCATGCACATTCTAATCCATCACAGGCTTATAGCACGTACATGTATCATGTACTTTTTGGTGCAATCTAATAATCCTCCTTGTTTCACCAGTTTGTGAAAAGCCATAAGGCAGAGGTCCCAGAGGTCGTCCATCACACCAAACTCATCAAAGACCTGGCAAGGGAGTTGAAAACAGCAGAGGTGGGGGGAACAGCATACAACGTAAGTCATGCAAATTTTCTGTATAATGGTACTATGTACTAGATTTTCTTAGATATAATTTTTAGAAATGTTTGATTATGATGATGGCTTACAAGTGGTATTTATTGTTGCATTCAATAAGCTTGACACCATAACCAGCTAATCTGTATCTAGATGTGTGGACAGGAATCACAGGGTTTAGTTTCGTCCTTGATATTAACATGTGCAAAATGATGATTTTTGTGAGAGCAATACTTATATTTGATGTACAGACCAACCCACCAATTTTGTTAGGAGGAGTGCTGAAATGGTATTTCATGCATTTCCAGAAGTAAATTTGATTCAATTGAGTTCGGAAGCCGATGTTGTTGATTTTCCTATTGAATCTTTCATTTCAAACATGCAAAAATATATTTTCATGTTGTAAAGTCCCAACAAGCAAATTTCTGTCCAGGGACAGGGAGACAGGTCCTGGAGACAGCCCTGCATTCAGGCAATACGTAATATTGTCACAGAACTGTCAATACATTTCTAACTTTTCTTCACCAGACACTAAACGCGAAGCCTGCAAAGTCGGAAAAAAAGAAAAAGTCTAAGGAAAAGCCTTCCAAAGGGAAGAGTAAGAAGGTGAAAGCCACACCTTCTCAAGAAGCCAATCTAGACCTGCTGGAACAGTTCACACAGAACAAACTACAGGAGATCTCTCATACAAAGGTAACAAGCTATAAAAAGGTACATGTACCAACGGCTTTGACCTAGTCAAATATCTAGTTCTATTGACTTTGCCTAGAACTTAGTAGAAGGTTATGTTTTTGGTAACATTTGTATGTATGTATATTATGTATGTACATGGTTGAATAGCATAACGCAAGAAGTTATTGATGGATCGTCATGAAATTTGATATGTTGTTAGATATTCTGCTGTGAAAGAAAAGATTAGATATTGGGCCCCTGGCAGCTTTCCTAGCTACTGCAGCAGAACTATAGTTTTAATATCTCGTGTTCTGGACAAGCTTTTCTCACGATTTTTGGGTATTAGATAGCTCTTGTTAATCATGTGAATGTTGCTTTTAAGACCCATACCTTTGAAAACTCTTGCTCTAATACTAATTACCCAGTTCACCTATCTTTAAATGAGTACTAGACAAGTGTGTTGACAATTCCTGTTCTTGCTCTTGTCTCTACAGGACGCCATGCCTTCCCTGAAGGTGCGTATCCCCAAGGCTGGTGCCTTCATCCCTCCTGCCACATCCACCCCAGCCACCGCTCCCAACACCAACATTACAACCGACGGGAAAGGACTCAAACTGGTGCTCTCTAATGGGAAAATTGTTAGGTAAGTCCTGAAATAGAGTTTGCATTGGAAACACAGTTACCTTATACATATCCACATTCATTCACTCACTCACTCACTCACTCACTCACTCTCCGGTTTAACGTCTGTTGTTCCCTGTATTGCGGGGCTTAGTAGTTTTTACCTATTATAGAGTGTTTTGATATTTTGAATGATTGTTATCTGAACAGGATTTTGATGCATAATTTATAGTTTACCCAATCAACCTTCTTGGTTTTAGTGTAACTCTTCCAGAATGTAAGTAATACATATACCAGCATTTTGAATAAAAATTTCAAAGATTATAACATTGCACTTATTCTAGATGTAATTTTCCATCTGCATGATCCTTCTACTGTCTGACTTCATCTGAGAAAACATGTCATCTACTTTATGCTGATACGACGACCTATCGATAACATGTAGTATTGTTGTTCTCCACCTGTAGCGGTGAATCAGGTCACCGCCAGCAAGGTCGAGTTGGAGAGTTCCAGCCCCTGGTGATGAAGGATGATTCGAGCGACGAGGAAACCCTGGTCATCAGTGATGAGCCACTGTCCGCCAGCTCAGGCAAACTCAGACTCAAACTATCATGTGAGTCTTGCTCTTCATGAGGTGTCTGGGTGTATTCATGCAGTTTTTGTCAGAACTGCTAGGTGTTGCTTCTGTGTTGCTACCATGGAGTGCACCAATGTAGAGTTTTGATATTGCACTTTTTGACAGTGTAAGTACACTGTCAAAAAGTGCAATATCAAAACTTCTTATTGTTGTGTGTTTGAATCGTGTATTGTACAGTGTAAAAACGTTGATTTTTCTGATTGATATTTGAAGCGTATATATAAGCATAGTATGTACATCGTAACATTACTTTGCCTTGTTTTTCCAGTTAACGGCAGGACTAATGTAAGAGATGCAGCCCCCGGCAACTTGTTGTCCCCGGACAGAGGTTTTATGTCATCAGACAGTAGTGTGGCCTCCCCTCTCCACCAAAGGTAAACAAAGGTTGAACTCAGCACAAAACAGTCATTGGTGTGGTCATGTTAGATTATCTAATAGATATCAGGTCCATGTGAAAAAATTGGTCAGGATTGAAGTGAATTATACTACTGTACTAGATTTACAAGACATCATAGTGCAATCATGTATATTACATTTTGTATAATAAGAAGTCAGGGAACCTAGACAATGGTGATTTTTAGTAATACTGATGCCTAGAGAGCACCATATAGCTACATTTATTTTGTACAGCAACATTGATACATGACCAATGATTTGGCTTTCTTACTATTCATATTGCTGAATATTTCCTTTGCAACATAGACAAAAGATGGCTTGATACCTGCTGCAACGTCTGGAATGCTTCAGTGTATTTTAGTCACACGCAGAATCATATGAAACCAAATGACCACTTTTCTCCTACATTTGTAGATTACATGTAAGTCCAGGCAGTCAGGTGCGTGAAAACTAAATCATATGAAGCCAAACTACTTCTTTTCTAGATTAATTCCCGGCGGTCAGCTGCAGATGTCTGGCCGTCAGCAGCAGCAGCAGCCTGCCCCGGCCCCCCACAGAACCGTGGGGACCATCGAGGACCTGCTGCAGGCCAGTCAGTACAGCGAGGTGCCCGACATCACGCCTGGGCAGCTGCAGGTCGACTTTCCTGATATTCAGGAGGAACTCAAGTAAGAAACACTGTCCTTGGTTATTGTTCATCGCTATAGCTCTGTGGTATTTCCTTGTCATTGCACATAATTGTGAACCAATACTTTTACAGCAATATTGATGTGTGTGTCATCCAGCTATCCAAATGTTCTGCTGCTATATGTACATTGAGAGATATGAGAAATCTAGCTGCTTGACGTGTACATGCACATGTACAGCCCTTAGACCCTCTTTTCTTTCTCCGTTTTTCATACCTACATGTAGACTACTGGTAAGACGATTACAAACTGGTAGTAAGATATTCAAAATGTTTTTTTGTGCTTTTCCAGAAATACGCCTGCCTCCCCGGCTATGCAGGATGCAGTGCAGGCCATGTTGTCAATGGCTCTTCCAGTCAATGTCTCCCCTCCCGCCCCTGTGCGTAAATCAAGCCTCCTGAGCAAAAAGGCTAGGAAAGACCAGCCAAGGTATGGAAAAGAAAACATTAACATAGATATCTAGTACTTAAGCACTTACAACAGTTACTTTTCCTTTAGGCAATAGTTGTGTCTTCTAGTAACAAAAGGCTGGTCTTTTTGCCTTTAAAATGTACTAAGTTCATATTGGGCCATTTAAAAAATGACCTGATGTTGACGTGAAGTTGTTTGTTGTACAGCAGATCTGCTGAGTCCAAAGAAGAAAGGGCAAAGAAGGTGTACAGCTTTGATGAGGAAGATGATGATGCATCTGTGGATCCCTGTTACAAAGATGACCAGTATGGTAAGCTTCCAGAAAGCAGCTTTACAAACTGTAAGGCCTCTAAATGTTCTACTCGTAAGACAGGTAAAATGGTTTCATCGTGTCCCAGGAGATTAAATTTGTCAGTAGATGAAACCGTAGATTTAGCTGCAACTGTGACTTGGGTAAAGTCATGTTCTTGAATGCCACCCATTCATTGATGAGGCTGTTTATAACATAACCTTGAAAGAATACGATGGGGAGACTTGCTGCAGCAAATCGATGCTTGCTCGTTATTGATGTATTTATGATTGGTCCTTCAGTGTACCCGGCACTCCAAGGTTCTGAGGATGAGGCTCCTGTGTTCAAACCTCGCTCCAAGAAGCCAAAAAGGGACCCACAAGATGCTCCATGGAATCCTAAAGGTGTTTTATGCCTAATTGTTCAGCAACTTATTTAACCAATAGTGAATTAGGTGCCAAACGGCTACTTAAGAGTGCTAAAGGCTAAACTGACATCATGTTTCTTACAGATACTACATTGTTTGGTACATATGCTATTCTAGGATCTTTGATTTCTTTTTATATATGTGTGTATCAAGGTGACTTGATAAGTTAGGCATAATTATACATGTCAGTAACTTGAAACTGTTTTGAACAACTGTGTGTTTGCCTCAGCCAAAGTCATGCCGTCGATGCCCAAACCAGACCGCGCACCCCGGGAGGGGGTTCGCAAACCTGAAGTAGAGAGCGCCTTAGCCGACGCTGCAGCTAAGTTGGGTGAGAGGGTGAGTAGCAGAAGCATTGTGTGTTTTTCTCCAAGCAAACTTTGTAATATGCTCTTTGTCTAGTCTTGTCAAGAATAACTATTCAATTTGTTGCAACCTTTGATGTCCAAAATTCAGCAGCTGTTTGGTCACAAAGTCAAAAGAAACTACCTTTTTAAAAAGCTGAGATAAACCTTTATCCTGATGGATTTCAGATGAATGCTATGAAGTTGAATCATTAAGAGTCACTACCAATTTTTCTTCTTTTAAATCTACTTGTATCATGTTAACACCCAGAATGATTTCTTTGAAGAACGGTTATGTTTTAGGCAACTAGGTAATCAAGATTGTTAAAATGACAATTGGAGCTCTTACATTATAGATGTACCTCATTGTAAAAACATATCAGTCCTCCTAACCTGTCCTGCATCCTTTTTGTATTACACAGAAGCCAGCCAAAAGGAAATACACGAAGAGGAAACTGAGTGAGAGCCTGGATGACCAGCCCTCCCAGCCCTCCTCCCTCCTCAGTAAGTCCCACAGCGCCATCAACCACCCGCTCATGAAGAGCAAGCTGGAGGGAGACGCGCTGTCCGAGAGCGCGCCTGCTTCCGTGTTGGGAGCAGCCGGGAAGATGGCAATGGAAAGTCCAAAATGTAAGTGTGTCAAATGATAAAACACTGTATAATTCTCCTATGCAGAGCCTTGCCCACAACCTGTACAATATATCTTGAAGAGGCTCAGTTAAACCGGGCTGAGGTTTCCATTTCTGTGGACGTGGTCTGTAGCCAGATGTCAGCCGATCAGAGTCGCCTGAATGTTTTCGGTGACATTTAGGAAAAGCAGATTCTCTGATTGGTTGATACATGTAGCTGGTTAGAGACCACTTCCACAGAAGTGGAAACCTCAGCCCAGTTTAGCAGAGCCTCCCCAGGTATATTGCATAGGACCTGGGCAAGGCTCTGTGTAGGAGAAAGTCCTGTGTGGGAGTATTATAGGTTATTCTACTCAGTGACATGAATTTCTGGCCATCAACTTTGAGATGGATGTATTTGAAGCTTTGTATTCTGTTCCAGTAGTTGCATATCAGATAAACACAGCTTGAAGGATTTTAGGAAGAAGAAACTACAATGTAAAAGTAAGCGTTTACTGTCAAAAAATGCTCTCATATGAAACATTTCTGATCAAGTTGGGTTTTTTCCACACAGTGAAGAGACCGAAGAAAGGCATGGCCACTGCCAAACAAAGACTCAGCAAGATCCTCAAGCTCAACAAGGGAGGCCGACTTATTATTTAACAAAGCAGTAATTATAGTACACCGAGGAAAACAAAGGCCAAAATAAGTTTTTCATGTTTACATACAGCACAGTATCACTGACAGAAATAACTTACGGAAATATCTTCGAAGTTTAGAAGCCTTACTAAATGATTAACTCTGAATTCTGACTTGTACAGTGGAAGATATGGAAGTTGTGATATTTTCCTGTAACCAGTTCCCATTTTTTTGTTGCATGCCTGTATGATAGTATGATTTGAAACAAACCAGAAACCCGTAAACTTATACAAACATGACAAAATCATTTTCGCTTGCATGTATAAAGGCAAAAAAAATCTGAAGACTCTATATCCATGTAAAAATACATGTTTGGTAGTATACTGTTTTGAAAAAAAGGCCTTACTACAAGTGTAGAAAAACAAGATTTCACAAAAGGGTTTCTCTCAGTGTAAATTAACCATCAGTACCCGGCTATGACTAACAATGTACAAAGGCATCAGCAAAACCTGCTGAAAATTACTACTTCATTTTTTGATTGATATATAAATGGCCAGTTTTGAACATCTTTCAGTCAAGGGCTTGTGAATAACGCTCGTTTTACTGGTAGGTAAAACATGACTGATGAAAGTAAGTGGCAATACAAAAACTTCTCCATTTGGAATGAGGTTACTGTAGTGAAAATAGGATACAATTCCACCCTCCTTTGAAAGTTTTTGCAATTGTACATATTTTTGTTTTTGTGTCAGTACTAAGAATAAGTTTGTCTTGGCTCAGTTGTGTGGTTGTGTAGAATACTGAGGTAAACATGTTGATGAATATTGTGGCTAAGAAGTCCCTGTCATGTTTACAAGGTTCTTAGGATGATTTCTGATTATGTTGTTATGAATTTTGTATATATCCCAGTACAGTTTAGGATTATCCACCTATATTTCAAGTGCTGTTGCTAGAAAGATTTCCCCAGAAAATGCAAAGGTTGTTACAAACATGCTTACATGGTAACAAAACAAAAAAAGCATGTATTTTTGACCCCAGCCAAAACAGTGTTAAGCCATTTTGACTGTTATACATCAAAAGCACTGCCTAGCAAGATCTGTGTGAACTACAGCAAACTGGTGGTATAGATATGTGGCTATAAGCCTGCATGTGGCTTTTGTGTGTGAAGTGAATTTTGTACTAATGTTGAGAACAAACCATTTTCTTCCTTACCTATACTAGGCTGTGTGTTGTGAGACTTTCGGGTGCCTATATGTAACATACATGCAGCTGTGGCCAGTCATAAGACAGAATAATCTTTTGCATCCACGTTGTCTTCAGAAGTTTTGGATTCAGAAGTGAAACCATGTCATGGTGCTACAGTCAAACCTGTCTATAGCGGTCACTCAAGGGACTGGCGAAAACTGGCCGCTATGGACAGGTGGCCGCTATGGAGAAAAGGTCGATTAATTGACCTCAGTTTTCAGTACCAACTGAGATGCATTTATTCACCATACAGTACACATGTAAACATTGCATAGGTAAGTCACATTTTAGGTCGGTCTTTTGATGGCTTTTTTCTTTTCAGAAAATTGCAATAGCCCAAATTTTACATCATATTGATGTTATTCATATTTATTTTGAAGCTTTTATTAAATTAATTATCCTCAGTGATACTTTGCAGCAAAATAAATTTAGCACATTATACCTCCGTAACAGTGGTGTCTTCCGTTGACCTTTGTGCTGCTCACTATCAGCGCCATTTTGCAAATCGCGCGAAAGCCCGAAGCACGTTTTGGGCACAATTTTGGATGAATTTTCCGGGGAAAACGGAAATTGGGCCGACATTCAAACATTTTGCGAACTTACCGCATCAGGTACATGTGCGAGTTGTATTTTTCAAAAAGCTGCCGTAATATTTGTCCAGTCGAAGTGCACAGAAATTGACAATTTTGCCACGATGTCCAAACGCAAGCCATGTGAAGAAATTTATGCTTGACTTCGCGTCAAACCATGGATTTTCTAACAAAGATAAAACATTCTGGCTTTCTTTATTTTTATCCTATCCATTTGAGTCCACATAAATTTGATAACGGCGTGAAAAAATGAAGATTTTGAACCCGGCGTGCGGTGGTGATGCGGCTTCTACCAGCTCGCCGGGACCGTTATCGGCAGTGTTACTGTACTCGCGGGACCGAAAATCGTCTGGCCGCGACCGCGTTGGACAGGTGGCCGCTATAGCCTAATTCTTAATGCTTATGTCAATGGGAAAAATCCAAGGGACCGACAAAAAGTGACCACTATGGACAGGTGGCCGCTATGCAAAGGTGACCGCTAATACAGGTTTGACTGTATATCAAAACAAAGGTCCAGTATTGACTCTATCAACCAGTTTATTGATATGTCATAATTGAGGATGGCATCACAAATTGTTTTCCAAAGTTTGTTCTTCCTTGATTCTTGCAAAGTCATGACTAATCTCTAACATGTTCCACCCACCTTTTTATATGGCCCTGTTTAACAATAGGTAAGTGACTAGATAATGTACACATTTTTGTGGAGATAAATTGTACAGACAGTTCCCCACACGTCTGTTTTTGTGCATGTGCAAAGATCATAACAAGTTGATAAGTATAGCAATAAAGTTCATGGATTGTTAGGGAAAAGGTTGGTGTAAAATTCCAGTAGAGAAGTTGTGTGGCATTAGACTTCTGTACAGTAGAGTAAAAAAAAGGATATAAAAAAATAGAGCATACATGTAGTCTTAATTTGGTAGAACTGTGTTTCGTAACGTTTCCCTTCTTGCACTGTATTCTGTACATAAATTAGAAATAGCATGTGTTGAGAATGCTGAAAAAGCACTGCATAGCCTATAATTGACCACTCTAACTGTTTGTATTTCCTGCACTGTTTGGAAGAGAAGGAAACAAAAAGTTCATATTTATTTCTACACATCTGAGGTTTTTCTGTATATCAACATTTTTTTGTACTTTATAAGATGCTTGTTCTGTGGAAGGATTTTTCTTACATTACCTCAGTGTTTGTTGTTATATCCCAACCTACCAAAATAATATATTGATTGAAAATCATTCTCGGGCTGTGTATTTCTTCCTAGATTTATACCTCCGTTTTATAGTGGAGCCTGTAATGTATAGATTGAACTAACATTAACTTTGTACACTACAACATGTTAAATATATATTCCACTAATGTGTTAGGTGAAGTATAACCCTTATAATGTGTTAGTGCAAGATGCTGGTATCTTGTAGCGCTATATACACATATCTGATACAAAACAGCCACATCACACATGCAAATTGCATAGAATAAACTGTCCACACTTTCTGTACGCGTGAAAAGTATGGTAGAAAAAGCTCGGCTCCTGAGGCGTCACCAAAATCAATAGGATTACAAGCATTTGATAAAAGGAGATTCTCTTTAAACAATCAAATCCCCTCTGTAGTCAAAGCCTACATGACTAGAAGATCCATGTTCTGTATTGACTACCACGTCACACATTTACAAAAGTGTTTCTTCACCATTCTCCTACGCAGAGCCGTACCCGCGGTCCGTGCAACCATAGACTAAATGTAAATGCCGCGAGTTCGGGTCTGCGTAAGAAAATTTCAACATAAATGTTTCTTTATATACAGCCTAATCTTTAAGCAGATCTATCTGTAGTTAGGCAGCATCAAAAGGGCCAACAAGTACCAAAAGCCTGGTTGGCTCTTTTGATACTGCCTAGCCACCGACGGATCTACTTGGAGATTATACAGACGTCTACTGAGTGGGTGGGACAGTGTTGGTAGTGGGTTAGACACTGTTGGCAGTGGGTTAGACATTGTTGGTAGTGGGTGAGACAGTGTTGGTAGCATCCCTCTGTCTCCCTGCGTTCCTGAGTCTGTTGGCAGCTACCACTGCTGTGGCTGTGTCCAACCACTTCCGCTGGCCAGTTTTACTGTTGTAAGCGTAGGATCTACCGGTGGCTGTCGGGGAGACATAGGGAAATATGTGAGTCTTGGAACTTGTAGGTGAAAGAAAACAATGTACAGAAGGCCTTTACGCACCCTGTTAGGCATCTTTAAATGAAGACTCTGCCCTTGGCTGCGTGTGTCATTTCAAAAAACAAAGGAGCATTTCTTTGTCTTAGGATTTCAACTAGGTGACAAGTGGCTGATGTCCTTTCAGCACCAAGGACAGATATGAGGATTCTGCAAAGCTATTCAATCCACACAAAGGGTGCAGTCCCAAAACTTTGTGATTTGCAGTTCGGCACTACTGGGTAACCTGCTTTTCTTCTGATTTGTCTACAGTAGCCCTCTTCTAAGGTATGTTACGTATTGCATTGTGTTGACATGGTAAAATACATGTATTACAATCTAAAAGTATACATGCTCTGTCACAATGTGTTGATGGAGAGAAGAAGTGAACAGCACTACATTCTATAAACCTCACATTTGATACATAATCTAAGCCACACATATCCCTGTGACCATTCAAATGACTGACAGCTCTGACCTTAGTTGACCCCATCAGAACTTACCTGGGTCTACAGCCTGCCCGTCCGCGACGAAGTTGGATTGCTTCTTCTCTTTCTAGAATAGAATAATTTTTGTCAGTTTACAGATTGATAACATGGAGGTGTTAACGTATCGTTATTGATGACATACAAACATTTGATTTGATATGTCGTCATTGTATGTGTGTGTTTTAGAATGACCAATGGAATCAGCTGTAGGCTGTCACTCGCATAGACAACCTACACAATTTAAGATATATGTTACTTTTTGGTTGAAAGGGCTGCGTTGAAATCAATGGGATCAAAACATGTTGATTCAAACGATTCATAACATCACTGGTTTCTCATTTCAAGTATTGTAATGTTCAAACGATTTGAAAGTCGTTAATAATTGGCAAAATTTCAAACGTTGGGCTTGTTAAATGTAGCTTTGTGTGATGTCGTTTGTACGTTGACCATTGTGATTGCTTCAAGATTTGAACAGTCTTTCCTTTTGTCTTACACATGATGATTTATACGTTTTGATTGCTTGCAATGTGCATATTTTGTCCTCTACTTTGGGCATGCCTAGTTGCCTACCTGTCTCAGCAGCTATAGGGTGAGAAGCATAGTCCGAAATGTGCGGGCAGCGAGGTCAAGGAAGGTGCAGTGCAGAAGATTCGAGCATGGCGGCGTGCATAGGTCCACAGATAAGCCAACAGATACAATATTGTTGCGTTAGCAAGGTTAAAACAAACAATCTACACTACCCACACAGCAAGACAGCTTTGTGGAGAGTATTAGTACAAACATGTTGTATCTAGATCGGAAACTATTCCAGTTTTACGTAGCACGACACGGCACTTAAAACACAGCTTACGTTCTTTTCTGATGGGTAGGTTTGGCAACGGGAACTTTTAAAAACGTTTGCGGCTCCTACGGTCAACGGTGATTTGTGGATGACATGAGAAGATGACCATGCAGAATGGAATGAATTGAAATGAATGAATGAAAATGCACAATGTGATTCTCGAACAAAAGGATGTGAAGGGATGAATAGAGTGACCCTCATAGATGAAATGAAAGGAAGCAAAAGAAAACAGATGGATGAACGAATGAATCAATCAATCAATCAATCAATGAGTGAGTAACTGAATAAATGAATCAATCAATAAATAAGTAAATGAGTAAGTGAGTGAGTGAGTGAGTGAATGAGTGAGTGAGTGAGTGAGTGAGTGAGTGAGTGAGTGAGTGAATGAGTGGGTGGGTGGGTGGTTGGATGGATGGATGAATGAATGAATGAATGAATGGAAAATCTGCGATTTTAGTTACGATTATGTTGTAAAGATAAGTGTTTGTCACGCTAATAACGCAATAGCAGGCATCTGTAACTTTCGAAAGCAGTAGCTATCGCGAATAAGGACTGTTAAAGCCAAACATGACAAGGCCGACAGTTTTCTCACCTCCAGCTCCTCCCAGTCAGTACTGTTCTTGTCTTGGATGAAGAAACTCTTCTTGGGCGGGGGAGCGTCCACTACCAGCACTTCTGTGGGGTGAAAACGTTGTAGCGGTTAGAAATTGTTCATCCCACTAAAGTCTTGCACAACGTCATATATGCATAGCACCTTAAATACATTAGAACATTTAGATGAGGCATTTTCAGACTACTATTTCAGTACCAATCTTGCTTCTTTCATACATTGAACCATCAGTCATGAGAAAGCGCAGACACAAAATGTTCAGGGATGTCCTTATGGCTCAAATAATAGCAGCCTCAGAGCTTCTCATTCTGATTAGTTGGTAATTTGGAGTCCCTAGGCCAGGATCGCGGGTGGGGCTGCAGCCGTATATCGGTGGCGACGTAAGATGGGGGTCCCATGCTTGAGGAGGTGCCTTGAGCACTTTAAATGAGAAGAACTAGTAACCCCTCCCTGCAAAAAATACACTGCTTCTGAAACAGCAAGGAAACTTGCTGCCCTATGCCACTAGGCACTACAAGGGTCTGAACGATCGTACGAACGAAATGTTAGACGAAACAACGCAACTGTGTAGTATCAGCAATACCTTGAGTTGGCGCCTTCTGCTTTGGGTATGTTATCGCTGGTGGTGGCTTCTTCTCATTGACGAAGGAAACGCTGAAGGGCATGAAATGTAGCAAAATGTAAATGAATTCGAATCGAACAATCAAAGACCAATATACTGTGCTATCTATAGCCATATCTTATATCTTATCAATCCATTTACTCCGCTGACACGCAGGATAATGCTGAAAGTCATGGGCTCACAGGATCGCAGACATATGGCTAAACCGTTGATTACAGGGAGCTGACATATCACACCATAAATGTATGAGATTTTATTCCATTAGTAATTTGACGGCACTCACCTTTTCGTCAGCTTTTTCGTCGGTTCAACCTTCACCCTGGGAAAAAAGAGACAGTAATTAGTCTTCATAGCCTCAACTTTTCAGCCCCAACTTCTGTATTTAAAAAAGAATACCAAGATGATACCAACTTCTGCACTTCTCGATGATGGTGAGGCATACAAGTTCATTTCCTCGATTAAAAAGATACCACTCTTTTTGCTTTAGAAATAACAACAATGTCAGACCTACATCCGCACTTATCGAAAAATGATGAGAGTCACCGTGAGGCGTATTTCTTTACTTTAAGAATAACGCCGCTTCTTTTTTTACTTTAAGGGAACACCAGTATGACACCTACTTCTGCATTTATTGAAAATGGTATTTCTACTCTTTTAAGAATGACGCCATTGTTTGTCACTTTATAAGGTAACACCGTTGAAAATGGTGATAGGTTTCTCATATTGCTACCCTTTGAGAATAACGGCAATGCTTTGGTACATGTAATTCAAGTGAACACCGATGTGATACCTACTTCTGCACCTGTCCGACGGACGGCCCGTCGCAGCAGAGACAGGCGTCGCAGCACTTACAGCAGCCGCAGTAGCGGGTACAGACGCCGCGCCACCAGGGCGCGCACAGGCAGAAGTTCAGCATGACGACGATCCCGATGAAGATGAGGATACAGATGATGATGACGACGATGCCGGCCGCCGTCTGGACCCAGGGGGTGGGCGTGGCTGTGACGGGAGGAATGGTGGTGGACTCTCCTTTAGTGGGGGAGGAGAGACACGCCCACAATCACAAACTCAAAACTTTTTGTGTTTGTTCAAGGACATTATATAGTCATTGGCTTGATCAATTTAGAGTCCTGATAAACGTTTTGATTGTTATATGTAGTGTTTCAGCTACCGTTTACGTAACCATAAAATCTTCTTTTTGAGTGTAAAACGATGGGATGAAAGCAGCAATAAACATCGATTTAGTCAAAGTAACGTTATATGCATGTGAGGAAAACTGTCACAATAAGCCGTAATAACATGTAGAACATATCAAACAGTTACGCACTTCGTAATGTTATGACGTAGTGAACCATCACGCCTACCTGCATAGCAGAGCAGCGGCCCGAGTGTGACGTAGCCCTCCTCAGCTGATTGCCCGGTATCCCCGAACCTCAGCATGGTCACAGGCAGGACAGACTTGTCCTCCAGGTAACCCTGTCAGCAATACAGAAACACTACAGAATCTGCCACAGGATGCCATGCATGGAATGAAGCAGCACGTTGTTAAAATGCAACGTGCAATTGATACGCATTTTTGCTTGTCTATTTGAGAACTGAGTGTTGATTTTGCAGTCAGGGCCATCAACTTGTCTTTGAAAGCTAAAACCAGGGATCAATACTTACAATTTACACTTTCACCTTTCTCCTTAGATCGACAGTTGACAAATTAGATAATTAGTAAGATACATTTCCAAGGTCTTCAAATATAACGTTATGTGACCACTTGATTTATGTATATTGGCTGTTTCTGGGTTCAGAATCTGTTGCTTACCTCGTCTATTCTCCAGGTTGCGTCGTTTGCGTCACAGTTACAGGTGAGCGTAGCTGACGTCGTCAGGTCGCTGGCGCAGGTGCCGCCCACCCCGCATGCGCACTTGCCGTCCAGCCCCGTGGCCCCTCCCCAGTACGTCTGCTGTGCTCCGGACCGGTCCACCCACCACGCGTACGGACTGCTGTCTGTGGGGAGGACAACAAGCGTAAAACAGATAAGTTAGGGTCCTTTTGTTGCTTTTGCTGAGAATGAGCCATGTTGTGAACCTTTTCTACACACACATGTATTACACAATGGCTATAGCAAGATTCTTCGTTTTTCATTGCCCCTTAATGTTTTTCTGCTCCTTTTCTATCATGTTCTGCCCTAGGTTTGTACAACTTGTCTATTCAAATAATCCAACTGCTAAAGCCCCTGTCACACTTGTGCGTATATACAAGTGCGTATGAGGTGCGCATGAACATCTTTTTTGGTTTATGTAAAGTTTGCAGGGAAGAAGTTGTTTTCTACTTTGACCCGCCGTTGTGCAGCCTAGTTATCGAACCAAAGAAATTACTTCTTCGGCTGCAAACTTCACCTAAACCAAAAACTTGTTAATACGCAACTCATGTGGACTTGCATATACGCATATATATAAGTGTGACAGGGCCCTAACATGGCAGCTTTATTGTGCTGTGCGTATGCTCGTACTTGGGAGCTGAGTCCAGTAAATCTCTCTCTGAGTCCGTGCTAACATCTCTCTCGGAACTCTCCATCATTCTCAACACTACGTTTGTTTATCTGTTAAGCTCAAACAGTCCAACTGTTTACCTGACAGTCCCAGGGCGCTGTGCATACACTCGTACTTGAGGTGCTGCTGGCAGGAGGCCGAGTCCGAGACTACAGCGGCGATCTGCGTCATGGACACCTCGTAGGCGATGGAGTCGATGTACTCACCTGTGGGTTAGCAAGACAATAATTTCTCAACTTGTGTACTGCCAGAGTAGTGTCCAAACCAAGGCTGTCATTCTTTTTTAGTTAAAGGGAGTTCTGTCTGTTTGGTGACAACAAACTTTGTTTCCTAACTGCTAGACCTCTTAAATTCTTGGGCACCGTCTTCCTTTATTTAGAAATTTCCTAACGTTTGCTAGAGTCTAGAATGTTCTCAGCTTAACACAAAACAGCCCTATTTCAAAGCTATCGACGATATATTATGAGGCGATAGCTCCCAATTGCTGGTATGTCTTGTATATGCGAACTTTCATCTGGGGAAGTGTTTACCTTTGCCAAAGCTCGGCAAGTTCACGGTTTGTCGTCACATAACCTTTCCCTACCTGCACTGTCGAAGCCCGTGATCTGCGTCCTGGCCTCGCTGTCGTGGTTCATGATGGTGACGGCCGTGGCGCTGGACGTGAAGTCACAGTACACGATGAATGACGTCAGGCTGCCCGTCTCGTCTATGTCTATGGTGTAGCGTCCGTTCGTCGTCTGGCCGTCATCCTTTGCCGCTTGACAGTTCTTATACTGGCCAGACACGCATCCTGGTTATAAAAGAAATGTTATATGTAGCAATGTTTCTTTAGGATTAGGGTTAGGGTTAGGGTTAGGGTTAGGGTTAGGGTTAGGGTTGAAAATTGAAAAGACTCCGGTGGCGGTATAATGTAAGAGAATTTCAGTTCACAGTCTCGCCGATAGAAGTTGAGTGTTGGATTATGAAAAGTGTTTTGAAATGATAGAATATCAATTGAGATCCTAAAGTTGAAAAGACTAGTGCTCACTCCAGTATAATAATAAGTTTATTGCAAATTCCTGCCCGAAGGCTATAATGTAAATTCAGTCTCGCCGATAAAAGTCGAGTATTGCATTAACAGATACGCATCCTGGTTATGAAAAAAAGTATTTTGAAATGATAGAATTTCAATTGAGATTCCGAAATCGAAAGAACCAATGCTAACTCTTTAGGCATAATTCTTTAAAAATCTAAGTTCACAGTCTCGCCGAAGGAATTTGAGTATTGCATTATCAGTACACGGTGACAGGGGGCGCCACTAAGGTACACTACGCATGTATATGCCACAATGAAACTTTATCCTACAAGCTTTGGCAGGCAGCACAATTGACTAATGATTCAAGCAAACTAAATAATTGTTGAAACAACATCATGACTATTATGTAAGATGATAGACATCGCCGTAGCCTAGCTAGAATAGGTAGATGCCGGATGAAAGACACCTGACAATGATGTTTCGTTGTACGTGCAGCTTATGTTTTCACTGTGGAAATGTTATCACTAAGAGATCAATATTAAGATAAGTCCACATTTTGAATGCTACTGTAGAACGGAAAATATTTATCAATGACTCCTGACTTACCGCACGAACACACCGATATTGATAATTCTGTTTGTATACACGTGTTTTGTGACCTTCAGTTTATCGACCGGTTTTTCCAACTGAACAGAGTCCGAGGTACCTCAAAGCCTTACCGACCTTTGTGATAGTTCGGAACGTGATAAACTGCCTTGACTTCATAGACTCTATATCTCTATTTATATCTATATAACCGGTATAACCACCCTTTGGCGTAACCGACACCAGATTTGCAGGCATGCAGCACGGCAGCAGCTGGTTATGCTACATCGAAAGACCTGTCACATCAAACCTTTGCATATCTAACTGCATGTATTGTTTAAAGCTATCTAAACCCCCCCCCCCCTAAACTGGATTTGTGTTACCTTTGACTTTATAATGGAAATATCATTCAAAACGTACAAGTATGACCAAAAAGACCACACAAAAAACACAAAGCTTAAAAAGATTCGTTTTTGTCGATGAAATTCGTTGAGTGCTTTGTCGACGTCAATTCGATCGGCCGCAGCGACGCCGCCAGCGTGCCGCGAGTCCAGTGAGAGGGGGGACTTTATGAGGATGCCTCTTCAGTATTTGACGGTAACGAGTTTCACTCTACGATAGTTTTAGGAAAATACGAATTGCTCTATGTTTAACATATGTTGAGCAATGATTCGTGCCGTGTATCAGTACTAGTATGTTGTCGTATACATGAGTACTAGTGCTGAGAATATACGTGCTAAAGAATATCTTATAATTACATGAGTTCTATTTGTCGCGCGATATTTCTCAAAATGTAATAGTTTTTACTTTTTACTTCCCGAGCACCTTTTTGGCAACACTCTTGGTGAGCTTTGCTTTAATTCCCCACAGATCTTGCCCCAACTTACTCCACTGCCCAGCCCTAATCTTTTCCAGTGACACAATCCATTTCATTTGTTTGTATCATCCCAATGGAGGTTAATTAGTAGTTGATACTGCCCTGTATCTAGGGGACGTGGTGCTCTCCTTTCAAGTAACCTGTCACGTTTTCCATGTAGACATGTACATAGATAAACAGGCCTAGGCTGACATTTATTACACTGTCGCGTATATGGTAGATGATTTTCTTCTATAAGGGACAGGGTAAATAGTACGTGTTTTTGGAATCGCGGTATTGTTAAAAACGTACTTACCAATGCTGACGATGAGAAAGACGATAGAAGTTCCCAAGATGTTGCTCCCCATGTCTAGTTGTTGTTATGGCGCTATCTGCTGATTTTCATGCTCAAATTGCTGTACGAGAAAAGAAAAAAAAAGACAGTCTTTCATTTCCTGTATTTTGTTTCACCGCACATAAAAGTTTCTTTCCATTTTCTGATCTTTGTTCACAAAATTAAAGGACTTTTAATTACATTATCGTTGCGCGAAACAAAGTGTTTGACAGGAACACAATCATCAATAGGACTTACTTATATAACATCAGCTAAATGTACCTTAACAGATATGTTGTGCACACACTCCGAACAAAGCACGCAACAAGGGAACAAAAATGTCTTTCCACATCTTAAAGACCCTCTACACTCAAAATACATGTTATAAGATTGTTGAACACAGATGTAGCAACTTCGCTGGCTACAAGTGGAACTGACATTTGCTACCTTCTACGCCACACAGCAAACTTTACCTCACTTGTACGCTCCTAGTTGTTGCACAAACCGGTCTAGCTGGTATGTATTCTAGTGGGAGTTCCCAGGGCCTTCAAAAGTAACTTACAGACTGCTATCCACACGTACAAGCGACAGGGGTAATGGCCCGATATCTTATCAGTTAGCATGGCAGGAGGTGTGGACAGGGAAACCGACACAGAATCGTTCTTACCTGCACGAGCCGACGTCGGTAACGGTAATGTTCCGTGACTCTTAACAGTATCTGCAGCGCAGAACGTCCTGTACTAACGGCACATTGAACACGCAGGAAATATGTCACTCTTGACCCGCCGTGAGGTAATTATCCTGACCAGTGCGCACTTTCACTGAAGCTTTCTTCAACAACCCCGAGTTTGTCCTGGTGTGGCAAACAGCTCTTGTGAAAATCCAGTTGTTTCACCTCTGCGGTGACCAAACCTGCCAAATATTTGGCACAACAAGGCAAAGCAAGCGTTTCAGAACCCGGCACACGTCATACGTTTTTGTTACCTTTGTCACTTTGGGCGGATGTCCATGAAAGGAAATGCAGAAACAACACGAAGAGAAATGGGGACGGTATTTGAGAGAGCGTCAGTTTGCTTGACGTTTGAGGCATAGCAACGCGCCTATACCTGTCAAAGGGACGGCGATATTTGTCGGTTCTGTCATGCTGTTGTTAGGGTTAACACAAACACTTACCGAAGGCCACCTCTTTCGGAAGAATGATCTGAAAGAAATCTTAGTAAGTATAGTAACTCTCCTCTTTCAGAGTCTGAATTCGTCTCAAATCCGTCGCTACCAGTAAAGTTTACAGGGCACTTCAACTAAATCTTTATCCTATTGCTCGGATAATCTAACTTTATTAAGTTTGTAATGTCGAATTAACAAAAGAAGGGTCAATATTTTGTTAAGTTATCTGCAAACACAGGTGGGTGCGGAGAGAGTGTTTGGGCAACCCGGGACTACTTTGGTGGATCGTGTCTCTCGGGCAGCGTAGGGCGACAGGTGGCATGTGTGTGTTAGTCATCGCCACACAAACAGCTGTGTACCATGCTTAATGGAGCAGGGCATACCGGGGCGAGATAATATAGCCCCGCCGGCCGCTACGTGCGACATGAACAGATGCGGGGTACGGTCTGAGTGACACCGGGGAGGGGGAACAAAGGGGCGGCTTGGCGGGGGCCGTGGTACGCATAGTACCAGCTTCACCAACAGATACACTGTATCGTATGAATAGGCATCTCGTTTAAAGCCAGTGTCGTATCTGTCATGGAAACATCCAAACTAAAGGCTTTGTTTATTGTTCACACGCCTTTATTCAATAAAGAAGAACAGTTCGTCCTTTTGTATCTCTCTTGCATTGAATGTTCCGTATTTCTTAAACAGAAAACTATGTACGTTTTTACTTACAATCTAAAGAGAACGAAAAACATAAGATATGCCGGTAGCAAACTTTATTATAAAATCTACAAAAAAATCTATATTCACATGAAACACATATTTTGTAGTTACTGCACAGCAACTTTTAATGAATGACCCTGACACAAATATGCAGAAAACGGATGCACCGTATATGTCTATTTGATAGAAAGATACTCACAAAAATAAAACACACTTATTTACAACTCCATATCTTATAGTGATTGCTGATATTTTTGTCAACAAAAAGTACAGGTTGGACCTGAGTGTCAAAGACAACTTTGTCTTTTAGCTGCATTAGAGAAAGACATTGTGATGACTGATTCTTCCTTGTCATGTAAGTTCACTTCACTTTTGACATCTGGTAGTCTGGTATTTAAGACCACTTATCGAACATCTAGACCATGTCAAACAACTGTTCAAAGGTAAAAAAAGCAGCATATTTAAACTCATTTATTACATTGACGACATTCTACATTTTGTAGAAGTCCTGTCATAGATTTATCGTACAAAAATATATAGAGTCGACCGAAGTTTGTAAAATATTTACCAACACTCCGCTCTATGCCACACGAATTTGATAAACTGTTTATAAGACCCCAAGTTTTGCTGGGTTCAAGTTTGTTATTCTACTTTGAAAAATGACTCATTAAGTGAAATATCTGATTCAACAGGCATATCTAACCTTTGTATTGACCTTAAGCTCGACTAAATATGTAGTAATGATATAACCAGTCAAGTGTGTTTTATGCCAACAGTGTAGCACCTTGCAGGATAAGGCTCGTATCGTGCTCCTTTTTCTATTTGATGAACGTATCGTAGATCGCAACACGAACAAAGAATGTCGATACTTTTGATACTGTTGGTATCCACAGATTATCAAAACAGTGTGGCATAAAGGGCGCAGAGCTACATATATATATATACATACATTCAAGTAACGTTATCAGTCTAAATGTAGAATTGTATAATTTTATTTGGTATCTTGATCATGCTTCGCTACTGTTGTTGTTCCGCTTGTTGTTCAGGTTTGTTCTGGCGGTGTCCAGCCATTTCCGAGCTCCTGTTTTCGTGTTGTACAGGTACGTTCTGCCGGTAGCTGGAAAGGAAACCATACAGAAATTCGTCAGCAGCAATTTTTGATGTGACAGTTGAAACTTATGTTTTGAAGCATAAAACGTTAGCCACATTTCACAAAAGCCTTGCATTTCTAGAATTGTGTGTTATTATGTAGATATTATGATGTTTGATGTGAATATCAAGATAACAAGACAATGACAAGTTTCTATTTGCTTTGTTTGCGTATCGTCAATGTAATCACACAGAATATCATTTGTAGTAGAAATTACCCACAGTACATGTTCACCGTCCCGAATCTTCTCAAACTCTCTTCGATTGGAAACACACATTTGCAAGGTATAGAATCCAATTTGGATGGCAAAGTTGCATTTCCGTGGCACGAAACACCACTGTCATATCAGAGGATTAAAGTACGAGTGTGTCAAACACATACCCGGATCGACAGCTCGCCCGTCGAACTCCCGTCTGTTGGCGTCTGCGGAGGATAGTTCCGTCCGGTTGTTGGTGGTTTTGCGCACCCGGTCAGGTTGCACCCGCCGCGGTCTCTGGAACTGTGTAGCAGCAGCCTGGAGACAACAGTACACCAGGGGTAAGTCAATGTCCCAATTAGTCATGTCCACAGGACAAAAAGACGAAAAAAGAAACTAGTTGACACAAAGTTGTAATCTGGTATCTTATTCTAGCTCAAGTTCGGGCACTGCCCTGATCTCTTCGGAGCTGGAATAGGACGTGAACGCCAGACTAACGAACTTGTGCCAACGCGTACGACGTAAAACATTTTATTGACAAACGATGGTGAAGTGCTAAGTCCAAATGGAAGAATAGATAGATGCTGAATTCTCTACTCACCAAGACTAAAGGATTCTCCGAGGTCTGCTTCACACTGTCTTGTTTGTATCCTGCAGAACATCATAAAATCGAGCACGGTATTAGAACATCATATGATTCTCTGAGTAAGAGACAACCATTGTATTACTGGCGTTTTAGAGATGGGCCCGAAAAATGGCATAACATTGCACCGAGAGGAGATAGAAGAGAATCTGGTGGACAAAGGAAATACAGAATGAATTTATAAACAACGTGCTCAACTCCTATCAACAATGCGAATGTACCAAAGTCTGATAGAACTTACCACTCTGGTCGGTGATGACTGTGCTCTTCTTCTGATCCGTCCACGCGTTCTCTATCACAGTCGGGGTGTCGGGTCTCCGCGGTCTGGGTTGTTGTTTCTTCGAACTTCTGGGTCAAAAAAAAATACATGTCATTATTCATAGCGTAAAAGGAACATACTAGTACTTTTGAACAGGTGCATATGCCTTGTGGTGTTGTGAATTGTGGACTGTATTTATAAATCAATAGCAGTAAATTGATACCACTTCACTTTTTCAGATGGAGCCTTCTGTATATGTATCTATATGCCCGGTGCGACAGCAGCTGGTTATACTACACTGAACGACCTGTCACAACTACCCTTTGCACATCTTATGCTAGGGTCACATTTACAACCGGGCCCCGGCCGGGCAGTCTTTGGGAACGAAACGTATGATATAAAAGACAACAAAAACACAAAACGTACCCAAAATTATTTAAGAGCATAGCTTGTGAAAATTTATTGACATACACTTTGATTTTTCGTTTCGCCACCACGTAAATGTTATTCTACTATTAATCTGACCAATGTAAGCTACTCACTTGTTTTTCCTGCAGCACCAGACGATGAGCACGATGAGTAGTACGAACAGGATGACGGCGAACACGGAACACAGCACGATGGTCAGGATGCCGTACCACGTGTCGTAGAACGGTGTGGACACAGTTGTCGTCGGGAACGCTTCCTCTACCTGGATAACATACAGATAGGCCGATATAACATCTAAGCTCTTACTAAATCTATCCCCTAAAACACCATGTAAAATGCTCCTGTTACTATTCTTAGTAAACACGGGGCTTTTGAGATGTTTTCTTTACACTACATTTTACGTCTTCGCGATTGGTACAATAGAACCAAACTTTTCACTATGTATTGTTATGTTTTTCAGTGTGATTTTTGGCGACACCTATAAGTAGGAGCATATTTCATGTATGTCGGTGTTAACAGACGATGTTCTATCATATGTTGCCGTGAAAAACGTTGACGATATCTATCCATATATATACCCTCTGTTGACTTGAAAGAAACTGAAAAATACGATGTTTTAGAACACGGTGGTCCTGTGACACACTGTCTTATACGTATTAAGATGCTTACGTTAGTGATGGCGTATTGGTTAAAGTCCCCGGTGGTCAGTGCAGAGTTCGGCGTGCCAGTAGTGTCAGCCTGGAGGACGTCCAGCACCTGCTGAGCGGTCAGGAAGTCCTTGGTCTGGTCAATGGCCGCGTAGCTGTCCGTGTCGTTGTTAGCCAGAGCGTACAAGGTCACAACTGTTGTGTCACTAAGATTGGAGGCAGAATAGAAAGCATTAGTTTTACCTGCATGCAGCTGACTACATACACTTGTGTACATGTAACGCTAGTTCACAATTATCCGCGAGAATTGTTTTGTGGTCTTTTAAATCATACTTTTACATCTTGAAAAATGTTCCAATTATGACATCCAGGGCCACATAATTCAATTTTTGCAGCAGCACGGTCGTTCAGCGATCGCCGTGTAGTGGAAATGGGGCCTAAACACTCACGTCTGCAGAAGCCGCCTCCTGGCCGTGGTGGAACAGGTTGTGAAGGAGATACCGGCCCGCCCGGGTGAGAAGAGCGCCGTCAGGGAGCTGAGGAAGGCTGCCTGGGAGGCGGTGAAGCTGGCGCAGGGGATGGCCAGGGTTAGGTTCACGCCCGTGTCCTGCACGTCATACGTGTCGACCCGGATGTACCCCAGGGCAGAGGACAACTGAGGGCTACCTGTTATAGGAAACAGTGAAGTATTGGGAGTCAAACACACATCATGTCATGTACATATATCTTGCACTTGATGGACAACAGCAGGTGGATAAGATAAACAATGGCTAAATATAGGTTTTAGGTAAAACGTTGCCTCGATAGTTATCTTGAACAAAGAACATCAGACCTACATGCTATCATACTTTCTCTAGTTCTCCGTCTTTCCCCTAGGCCTAGCTACTCTCCCTACTTGCCCTATTTTTCCCTACTTTGCCTGGTATCACTACTTTTCCGACTTCCCCTAGTTTCCCCACTTTCTCTATAGGTAGTTTCCATAGTAGTATCCCTGTTACTTTCCCTCATTTCCCTACTTTACTAGGCTAGGCTAGATTGTCCGACACCTGGTTGATTGTACTCTCATGGAAGACACAAACAAACCGAAGGCCAGAATAAAGCAGCTCCTTACCCCCGTCCCTCGCGATGGCTCTGGCCACGATCTTCACGTCCTTCTCCAGGTTGCCGGACCCGGCCAGTCTCTTGAAGTTCCCGCTGAATGGCTCCATGGTGAAGAACTCGGTCTGGTCCACTAGGGAGAAGATGATCTCGGCATTGGTGGTGATGTCGGCGTCTGTAGCTGTCACTGTCGTCAGGGATTCCGTACTTGTGGAGTCGTAAGGGATCTCAAGACTGGAGATGGACATAAAAACAAGAACTTTTAGGACCTTGGATATTCTTATCTTTCTAACGATTGCTGCTACCAGTGTGTGGAGTTGGTTTTAGATTTTGTTCTATAAACGGAAAGGTATGGCATGCAGACAAAGGTATTTTACGATGATTTCATGTGGCACAACTAAGCCCCTGTGTTATGTTGGTACCTGGTTTTCTATTAAGAAACAACAAAAAACAAAGCTGCGTATTTTCCAACTGTTAACAGCATCATAAAATGTCAATCTGTCAACCGGTAACCACTTTGATTGTATGCTTACCTGTAGAAATCCGGGTTGAAGACTGGTGGATTGTCATTCAGGTCCGTGACATTTACCCTGACCGTTGTCGTCCCGGTCAAGGTCGGGGTCCCACCGTCCGTCGCTACCACGACAAACGTCACGATCTCGTCAGCTTCCCGATCCAAGGACGACCCGATGCTGACTTGACCCGAGCTGGAGTCGATGTTGAAGTAGTTCAGCCCGGCAGTGCTGGTGTTTAAAATGCTGTAGGTGATCGCTGCGTTCGTCCCGTTGTCCGCATCCGTCGCGGTCACAGTCAGGACACTCAGCCCGGTGTTGCTGTTCTCATCATACTGTGTCTCGTACAGTGTCTGCGTGAAGATGGGGTTGTTGTCGTTGACGTCTACCACAATGATCAGCACAGTGACACTGTTCTGCAGTGCAGGGTTCCCCAAGTCTGTCACCTGTACCGTCAGAGTGTAGTTTGTGATGGCCTCCCTGTCCAGTGCACCGTTCACTGTTATGTTACCGGTCGTGTCTACTATGGCGAACTGGTTACTCGAGTCTCCGCTGGTTATAGTGTATCTGAGGTCAGCGTTATTGGAGATGTCAATGTCGCTTGCGCTGATGTTGCCGACGCTGGTACCGACCGTAGCGTCCTCGGAGATGTAGAACGTGTAGTTTGCGTCAGTCCACAAGGCCGTGTTATCGTTCACGTCGAGAACCGTAATGTGCACCGTCACCGTGGTGGACAGGCTCGGGCTGCCTCCGTCGTAAGCCCGAAGAGTGATATTGTACGTGTCGTTGCTTTCACGATCGAGGGAAGACGCCAGAAGGAGAGGGCCATCAGCCTGGTTGACGACAAACTTGTTTTCTTCGTTGCCACCTATGATAGTGTAGGACACCTGTGCGTTTGTGCCCGAGTCGGCGTCGGTCGCGGTGACGTCGGCTACAGTAGCGCCAACAGCTATGTCTTCATACACGGAGACGACGTAAGGGTCTGAAGAGAAAACTGGGAAGTTGTCATTCACGTCCAGAACGTTCACTGTGACTGTGGCGGTGGCGTTTAGGGAAGGACTGCCGCCATCATAGACAAACACATCCAGGATGTACTGATTTGTAGTCTCTCTATCCAAGCTGGAGACCACGCTGACTTCACCGGTACTTGCTATAGAGAACTGGCTCAGTGGGTCACCATTAGTGATGTCGTAAGTCAGAGCTGCGTTTGTACCACTGTCCGCATCGTTTGCTCGCAACATGTAGAACGCGCTGTTAACCGCCACGTCTTCTTCGATGTTGATGATGTAGTTGTCTGGATTGAAGACAGGAGAATTGTCGTTTTCGTCCGTCACCCAGATGGTCACTCCCACTACACTTGACAGGACCGGCGAGCCTTGATCTGCGGCCTTGACAGTAAGGTAGTACCAGTCCTGCGTCTCACGGTCAAGAGTAACCGTTGTTGTGATGGCTCCCGTGCTGGAATCGATTACAAAGTTAGAACTGCCGTAGACAATGCTGTACACCACGACAGCATTGGTCCCAGCGTCGATATCATCGGCCACCATGGTTGTCACTAAAGTTCCGCTGGCGACGTTTTCCGTGACAAAGACGGTGAATTGGCCAGACGAGAACGTCGGTGTGTTGTCGTTCACGTCCGATACGGTGATGGTCACCTGCATAGTGTCGTTCATGGTGTTGGCGTCGGCGGCATCGTGGTCGTAAACTGTGATGGTGAGAACGTAAGAAGCGTTCGTCTCGCGGTCCAGGTACGTCCCTAACCGGACTTCGCCCGTGGAGGAATCGCACAGGAAGGTAGCGCCGTTGTTTCCGTTCCCTGCGGTGATATAGAACTCCAGGTTCCCGTACGTTCCCGTGTCGTTGTCCGTGGCGTTAGCGTTGTAGATCAGCGTGCCGAGGACAGCGTCTTCTGAAACCACCACGGTGGAGCTGTCCTCCTGGAACACAGGCTGGTACTCGTTCTCGGCAAGAACAGTCACGGTCACCGTCGCCTCTCCCGTCAGAACGGGATCGCCCTGATCGGTGGCTTGGATCGTGAGCGTGTAGAGGCCGACGGTTTCGTGGTTGAGCTTATTCTTCAGCAGAAGCTCGTCATTGCTCAGTTCAAACGCGTCTCCAGTGTTACCGGCGGAGATTACATAATCATGAACGGCGTTTGTGTTGATGTCTAAGTCTGTTGACGTCAGTTTGACAACCGTGGTGCCCACCAGAGCGCCCTCTAGGATGGATATGCTGTACGTTTGTGGATTAAAGACAGGGTCGTTGTCATTGATGTCTAGTACAGTAATGGTGACGTTGACTTCGGTGTAGTTGAATGGTGTCACGCCGTACGTGTCATAAGCTCGCACAGTCAGTTCGTAGGTTCCCGTAGTCTCGCGGTCTAGGGTGGTGGCGACAGAGATGTTGCCGGATTCCTCATCAATAACCCACTTACGTTCAGAGTTTCCGGCCACGATGGAATAGAGAACCAGACCCTGGGACCCGTCGTCGTCATCAGTAGCATTGACTGCCGTGACCACGGTACCGACAGTGGCGTTCTCGTTAACTGAAGCAGTGTACGGGTCTTGGTCGAAGACCGGGGCGAACTCGTTCACAGCGCCGACGGTTACAGAGACGGTTGCGTCCGAGGATAGTGGCGGGAAGCCAGCGTCTGTGGCGGTGACTGTGAGAGTGTACTGGGTGGTATTTTCATAGTTCAACGTATTTGCGAGCACAATCGCTCCGTTTGACAGAATGCTGAATTTCCCTTCGCTGTTGCCTGCCGTGATGGAATAAGATATGGCGGCGTTGGTACCAATATCCGCGTCTGTAACAACCACGTTGGCGATCGTGGTGGAAACTGCTTGGTCCTCCGGCACTGTGGCACTGTACACAGTGGGACTGAAGGCGGGATAGTTGTCATTGGAGTCGATAACCGTTACCTCCACGTACGTGCTGTTAGAGAGCGGTGAGGTGGACATGTCCGTCGCTTGCACGGTAAGGTTGTAGAAGTCAGTGTTCTCGCGGTCCAAGTTGGCCGTCAGTTTGATGACGCCAGAAGTGGTCTCCATTTGGAACTTGGCTTCCCCGTTACCGTTTGTGATGGAGAACACGACCGTGCCATCCGCGTAGCTGTCGTCATCTGTAGCCGCCATGGTGGCCACCACGTCTCCGTAGGTAGAGTTTTCAAGGATGGACACAGACCAGAAGCTTTGGGTGAAGTCGGGCGGAAATTCGTTGACTGCGTTTACAGTTAGACTGAGGGTAGCGTCTGCGGAGTTGGCCGGGGTTCCCTGGTCGGTAGCCCGTATGATGACTGTGTAGTCCTCGGTCACTTCATAGTTGAGAGGATTACTCAACGTTACTGCACCTGAAGAAGTGAGAGTTACATAAACATTTAGAAGTGGTATTTTCTTGGATAAATCTAATCATCAATGGTGAGGAACTCTTGTAAAATAAAGTCTAATGCAAATTTGCGGGTTAACAAAACAGACGCATGAACATAAATATCATACCTGTGCTTGGATCGATGGTAAGATCATTGTTCGTGTTGCCACTGACGATAGAGAACTGAATGGCTGCGTTTGTCCCTTCGTCAATGTCCGTGGCGGCTACCGTAACGACTGCAGAGCCAGCCGCGGTGGTCTCAGCCAGGCTCACCGTGTAGAGAGACTGTCCGAACACCGGTGTGTTGTCGTTGACATCCGTGATGGTGACGGTGACTGTCGTGGTGCCCGTGAGAGCGGACGTTCCGCCGTCGTCTATGGCCAGGACGGTGAGCTGGTAGCTCGCCGTGGTCTCCCGGTCCAGGGTCTGGGCAAGGCCGATGGCGCCCGAGCTGCTGTCGATGACAAACTTCTGCTCGGTGTTTCCTGCCGTGATGGAGTAGCTGATGTCTCCTGCGAAAGACAAACAATCATCAGTTAAGCTATTTACAAAGCAAACACCATGACGACCTGTCAATCTGTTCTTGATTAAGTCTCTTCCAAAGTCAAAAACAAAATCAACCCCTGCAGTTCCAAAAAGCTACTAGTACTAGAGGGACTAAAATCCACCAAATACACTTACTCTCTACCCCAAGAGCTATCTACCACTCAAAAGTCACGACCATAGCCTGTCCAGAATACGAGATATCAAAACCAGAAATTTTGCTGCAGTACCGTAAAAAGCCTCTAGGGGACCGATAATCGAACTAGGCCTTCGTTTTCTCTTATTCTGAATTATTAGCTCACTGATAATCTAATGGTACGAAGAACTTCTCATAATTTTCGATAAGACAATTCTCACCTTGGCTTCCGAAGTCACCATCAGTGGCAATCACAGTTTCCACAGTGATGCCCTGTGTTGAATTCTCGCTGATGTTTACGGAGTAGGATGTAGGGTTGAAGACTGGTGTGAACTCGTTCTCTCCCGTCACGTCCACGGCTACCGTCACGTTTGTAGCGAGAGGAGTGGTGGCAGCGCTGTCAGATACTGTAAGAAAATTCCATCATACAATGGTCATGTACTCTCATTTATCAATCTTTATTTGCAGGTTTTCGTCGACAGGGGCGAAATGATGTAGTTTACTATTACATGAAAGGCTCAAGGTAAAGTATCATCATTTACTTGTCATTTTGCTAGTGAACAATGGGAGACACAAAACAACTTAAGCTATGCTACCACTAGATATATCGTTTAGATTTCGCTTCCTTCTTCTTCAAACAAGTGTATACGAATTCACAGTGATAATATTCCATTGGCCCGAGAAATAAAGACATGCCTATTCACCCGCTACTTAAGTGTTGCTGCATTGATCGATATTATGGACATTTTTTCAGTATAAAGTTATACGCTACTTTGAGAAAGTACGCACCTTGAATGATCATGGAATATTCCTGAAGATTCTCATAGTCTAGACCGGTTCCAATAGTCAGGATGCCCGTTGTGCCCATTGTGAATTGTCCCTGGGTATCCCCGGACATTATAGTGTACGTCAGCTGCGAGTTTACGCCGTCGTCGTTGTCACTATAATGGGAAAATTTGTATATTTGCATATTTCATTTGAATATTGTCTTAAGGTGAAACTATCAGGTCCCGTAATACTAAAGTATAGTGTATCGTGGATAGATCCTGTAGGGCTCGACATACACAACGTACTAAATGTGCAAAAGAAATATCAAGATAGTCTCTTCCAGGCGATATACGCTGACTATAGGAATAATAATTTGCCATGGGAGTTTGGCCACCAAAGAGTAATATTTGCCTCGAAAAGACCAGTTATCCACGCTATTTTTGTCAATTAAATTCTACTATCCATGCACCCGTAGGAAGGCCTAGTGGAGGCTAGTATCACGATATCTCTTGTAACCATCAGATATACCAATTGGCATCGAGACAGTGATATGAGAACCGCTAACAAATGTTTTAAAAGATATCCAGGTATAAGGTAGCACGTTACCTGCAGACGATAGTCGCCACAACAGTCCCGGCGGGAGAGTCCTCAGCTAGCGTGTTGCTGTATATGGACGGCGTGCAGAGGGGCGTGTTGTCGTTCACGTCCGACACCGTGACGCTGACCGTGGCGGTGGAGGAGCGGGTCGGGGACGTCCCTCCGTCTGTAGCCGTCGCGATCAGCACGTAGGACGCCGTCGCCTCCCGGTCCAGCTCTTTGTTCACCATGATGTAGCCTGGAATACGATAATGAAGGTTAGACATGCTGTTAATAGACGTGTACTTGGGGATGATGATGATGATGATGAAGGAATGAAGGAAGGAGAGAAGGAAGGAAGGACGGAACGTTTGTGATCTTACAAGCTAAGTACATGTCAAGATAATTGAGTACAATAGTACAATCAGTGATAATGTTAGTTTCCATCCAGTTGTATTGTATCATATGTGAAAAACAAAACCACAAATTCACACTACCAAAAACTCGGTGAAGACAACAAATATAGTCAGTAATGTTCACATATTGGTGGTTTCGACATATACTTTTTATTAAAGTTTCACCGTAGGCAGCTCGCAATTCATTTCGCCACTAGATTTGTTGATAAAGGAGTTTTATGAGCTTACCGGTGCTGCTGTCGATGTAGAACTTGCCCTCGCTGTTGCCACTGGTGATGGAGTAGTAGATGCTTCCGTCCGCTCCGGCATCAGTGTCAGTAGCCCACACCTGGGTCACGTTATCTCCCAGTGAGCTGTCCTCAGAGATAGTGGCTGTGGATGAAAACATTAGTCAGCTTCTTTCGTTTCTCAATGACCTTTCATAACCGTTAGCACTACTTACAGAATGTTCTTTGAGGAGCAGTTTTATTTCATATCTGACCACCATAGCAACTCTTACCACTCATATACTACTTCTTACTACATTAAAGATATTAGAGCATATTAGTTAGCATCTTCAACTATCGCTAATGACTGTAGCAGAAACGAAAAACTAGTGAAATGGACGCACTTTTTACAATAGATAAATTTGTACATGTATAAAACAACAAGTATGTTAACATTCATTTTACTCTGAGAGATGGCTTACTTTATAACCATCCCCCAAAACACTTTTTCTGCTTACCTGAGTACGTGTCTGCTGCGAAGGTAGCCAGGACTGAGTTGGTGAAAGCGGGCGCGACTTCGTTGTACCCGGTCACCTCGATCTGTACGGTAGCGGTGACGGTTCTCTGTGTAGCCGTGGTGTCACTACACGTGACCAGGAGCGTGTACGCCGTGAGGGTCTCGTAGTCCAAGTTGGTGCCGTCCTGCATGATGATGTCGCCGTTGGTGGCAATGCCGAACACGTTTCCGGTGTTCCCGCTGAATAAAGCGTACACAACTGTGGCGTCCTCCACGTCAGTACAAGCCGTGGACACAACCACCGTGCCGTCCGTGGTGTTCTCTTGGACCTGCAAAGTAAATGTGGTAAAATCGTTAATGAACGTTTCCAAGTTCGACTTTGGCTTTTAATTTCAGTGTCTCATGATCAATGGCACGTGGTGTTCTCTTGGACCTGCAATGCAAATGTGGTAAAATTGTTGAATAGATTAGATACCCAGTTCGATTTTGGCTTTTAATTTTAGTGTCTTAATCTTTATATCACAGGCATCAATAGATTTGATCAATATGCAAATCTGCTATTCATTGTAAAGAAACAAAATCATTTCACCTATTTTCCGTTATGACTGGAAGGATCCCATCCCAATCTCCAGGTCATAGGATATCTTTCCAAATCTATATTAAGGTATACCGAACCTAGCCTAATTGAAAATTGCTTCAACTATGGTTCAAGGTATGCTGAGGACCGTTCACATTACCTGTAAGGCGTACGACGTGGGGCTGAAGACCGGGTCGTTGTCGTTGACATCAGTGACGGAGAAGGCGAGGTCCACGGTACTGGTCCGCGCGGGCGAGCCGGAGTCCACCGCCTCCACCTTCAGCGCGTAGGAGGTCACCGACTCGTAATCCAGACTGGACTTCACCGTGATCGCTCCTGGAATGAGAAATGATGTTGTTTACGACTCGTCTTAAACAAGACAGAGATACTAGACGTTCTTAAGCGAGTATCGAAAGTCGAGATTGCCATCAGATGCAAAATGATTCAATGTACATTGTAGTTTCGTACGAGTTTGTTTACAGCATATCTATTCCATTCTTCATTCAGTGACCATCTTATACAAGTTCGACTCAAAAAGTCACTCTTTACAGAAGCCACTAGTCTACGAAAATGGGACAGAATCAATTTTCAATTTGATTGAGCAGAAACAATGTGGTTCGAGGACAAGACATTCATGAAGTGTCCGTACCAGGAAAGACCAGTCAGTCTCAAAGTACATATTATGAGGTACGTCCAATTTACCATCTGTCTTATTTCTTTATTTTGTAATAGGAATATTTACCAGAGTCTGCATCGATGAGGAACTTGTTACTGGAGGGGTTGAAAGAGAAGGTGACGGACTGAGCCGTGTCGTTGTCGGTAGCGGCGATGGTCATGACGGTGGCGCCCACGGCCACGTTCTCCGCGATGTTGATACTGTAGGAGCTGACGGCCGAAGCGTCAGGGTTAAAGTCGGGGGCGTACTCGTTCACGTCAGTCAACGTCACCCCAACCTAAAAAAAATTAAAAAAAATAAACAATGTTCCGTCGTGGTTTGTTGTTTCTGTAAAGTACTAAAAACATCAGATACTGGGAAGGGGTTTTCAATATCTATTGCGTGGCACAGTAAGGCAATGGTAGAGTATAGCAGTGTCCGGTATACGTACCTACCTAGTCCATGGAGTGTCCGGTATAAACTGCTACAAACTAAGTAGCTACATAACATTGTACATTTACTGCATCAAACCCTTTCAGATGTGTGCATGGCTCAAACGAAAGTAAAAATGCCATGCACACATCACTCATTAAACCGTTAGAGATGTTTTGTGTCCTTGACCCACTATTCAAATTCTGTAACAGTATACCTATACAGTTTTAAAAGCCATATTTACCTGAACAGTAGTTGTCAGAGCTGGCACCCCGGAGTCGGACACCTCTACCTCCAGCGAGTACGTCTGCGTCGTCTCGTAGTCCAGGTCGTCTGTCCCGTCCTTGACGACACTGACGACCCCTACCGTGCTGACGGCGAACTGTCCCAGACCGTCTCCGCTCGTGATGGCGTACACGAGGTCGTCGTTCACGCCGGAGTCCAGGTCGTCGCAGACCAGCGTGGCGACGGCGGTCGCGTCGGCGGTGTCCTCCGCGATAGTGGCTGTGTAGGTGGCGGGGCTGCAGGACGGCTCGTTGTCGTTGACATCATTCACAGTGACGTAGACTGTGACGCTGTGATTAGAGTCAACCGAGATTAGTCAGGATGCTGCACTAGACAGGGTTTTAACACTAGCTGGTAATTTTGGTATGCAAGCAGCTTGATATAAATTATAAGCACAGACATTTCACATTCATTATCAATTTTACGTTCTGTATGACCTCATTCAAAAACTTGCAACTTTCACTTCTTTTCTTCCATTTCATATATGCATCGAACGTCTTGTTTCTATATAGCTAATCTCGGGGTGCTGAATTCAAGAGTACTCCGTTAACAGTTATTACATTGAAATTAACAATTCGTCCTCAAAACCAGGTCCACCCTCTTCAATTTCGCCTCGATAAAGACAAGATGAAAAGGCTACCTTGAACTTCGTCTGTCGGCAAGAGCGGCACTCTGGTCCGTCGCCGTCACCACAAGATCGTACGACTGGGCGGTCTCGTAGTCCAGTTCCGCCTTCAGGGTGATCTCTCCCGTGTTTTCGTCCAGACGGAAGTTTGTGTAGGTCGGCATGGTGTAAACTATTACACCGTCATCACCTGTGGGCAGCATCGACGTGTCAGTACTAATGTCTAGCTTTCATGTCAGCATTTCAACTTATCATTATATACCAGTACACGTTGCTTTTAGTGGCAAAAGACTCGTCTTCATTGGAATTTGTTTGTGTCGTGATAACGTGTTACAGCCATTTCATTCTAGCTGTACTAACTGTAACGTAGAAACGTGAGATGTTATTCGTGGTATCTTGATAAAGTAAATTTCCAAAAAGTCAACTTTAGACACAGATTTTCATCCTTACCTGCATCGCTGTCTGTTGCAGCAACCGTCACAACGGCGTTTCCAACAGCCAGGTTTTCGTCCACTGTTGCGCTGTATGATGTCTGCGTAAACGCAGGAGTGTAGTCGTTGGTCTCAGTCAGGGTTATTGTGACCAGGGCGGTACCAGTTCTCTGCGTCACTCCTCCGTCAACCGCCTTCACAGTCAGACTGTAGGTAGACGGCGCTCCCGCGTCGAAGTCCGGGACAGTGCTGACGGTAATGATCCCGGAACTGCTGCCGATCCCGAAGTACGTCGACGTCATGGAGTAAACGATGGCCGCGTTCGTGCCGTCATCGTCATCGGCACAGGTTACAGTGATCACCTGAACGCCGACGGCAGAATCTTCGGCCAGTGCCGTCGTGTACACCGCCGGACTGCACACTGGGTCATTATCGTTTGCGTCGCCGACAGTTATAGTAACCGTCGTGGTATTTGTATTTGGAGTCCCACCACTTATAACTCCATCAGAAGCCCTCACGGTCAGGGTGTAGCTTGCAGTTGACTCCCTATCCAATGTGTCCGCTAGGATGACCTCGCCCGTACTGCTGTCTATGGAGAACTTGCCCTCGCTGTTGCCGCTCAGGATGGTGTAGGTGATCTGGCCGTGCGCGTTCGAGCTCGAGTCGCTGTCGTAAGCGTCGACATCGACAACGGTTGCCCCGACCGACTCGTCCTCGAACACGGTGTTTGAGTAAGTCTCTGGACTGAAGTACGGCGTGAACTCGTTGGAGGGGTCGACATATCTGCAATACAATGGGTACAACTATTGACTACCATTATGTATCATTCTTGGTACGTTATATCGTATATATATGGGGCTACTTTTGGTTTACCAGAAGAGGTTTAAGTACAAAATTTAAGCAAGAAATACTCACATAGATACGGGCACTGTGGCAGAGTTGGATGGAGTATTCCCACTGTTGTCTTGGACCAGTATGCTGAGGGAGAAAGTAGTTTCGTCCTCATAGTCCAGCTGCTTCAGGAGTCTGAGGTCAGCGCCGTTCATTTCAAAATACAACTTGGTGTTGCCTAAAATAGTAGAGAATAGAAGAGAAATGAAGCACGATGTGGCTACAATTCAAGAAAACAGAAGTTGTACATATAGTTTCATCGGGTTGGTAACTGAATAAAAATGTGAACCAGTCAGAATTGCCCTGAGGAAGGTGACAGACCGTCACCGGAACGTCAGTGAAATAAAACACTTGGTTGTGAACAAAGAGCCCTTTAATTCATAAGTTGTACAGTTCGAGATTATCTAAAATGTATAAATCACACGTCCTTTCACAATCTACAAATACTATCTATAGAAAAAAAATGAATAGTTCTGTACCGGTTGTGATGGAGTACGTCAGTGTTCCGTAAGCCGCGTCGTCTGTGTCGGTACAGGCCAGCGACGCTACGACAAAGCCGACTGCTTCAGTCTCCGCCACCGTCTCGATGTACGTGGCGGGGTTGCACTCGGGCGTCTGGTCATTCTCGTCCGTCAGCGTGATGACGATGGACGTGGTGCCGGACTGGGTGCCTCCATCCTCCGCCTAGGGGTTGTAATGTACAAAATATTACATCCATCTGAAGAACAGCCAGTAGCTACATTTGTACCCATCTGAGTAATGAGGCTATTGTCGTGCCGTACAACCTGCTCGAGCCACCTTCTCAATCACAGGACCCCTATTTTACGAAATACGAATGCAGCTTCAACCACGATGCCCTTCCCTAGATTTGAACCGGGGTCTCCAATTACCAACTAATTGGAACCAGAAGCTCACCTGTGGTGCTGCTACATAATATCTATGCTAAAGGAATGTCAAAATATGTAAGAATCAAATCTAAAAACTGGAGACAGGTCAACCAACCACAGATACGAATGATCACCGTAAAAACCACCACTTGCCTTCAGCTGAAGTGTGTGTGAAGACGCCGCTTCGCGGTCCAGTGTAGCCTTCGCCATGATCTGTCCTGTGTTCGAGTCCATCTCGAACAGATTAAGGGTGTCTCCGCTAGTGATGGAAAACCTGCAAAACAGAGAGATTCTGGCTATCAAGTTTGAAGCCTCAGATCAGATACAAAGTCATCAAATAAATCTTTGAATATGTCCGTATTAAACATATACACCAGCCTCCATAAATTTTGAGAATACTGACGTAACGAGGACCTAGCTGTACAACTATATCGGTTATTGCGCAAAACCTTTATCAAGGCCATGTCCAGATATAGATACGTAGATACAGCGGCGCATTTGGCTGGTGAGAAACATACATGTATCTATTCCTTGGAATCTTTACTTTGGGCCACCCCGTTAAAAATTGTAGCTCTACACTGAATACCGTACAAGGCAGAAAGACAAGCAAATAACAACGTCTCACGTGATCTGTCCGAAGGAGTCCGCGGTGCTGTCGGGGTCGGTGGCGCTGGCGGTGTACACGGCGGTGCCGATGGACGTGGCCTCGCTCACGCTGACGGCGTACGGCGCGTTGTCGAAGACTGGCGCCCCCTCATTTATTGACGTCACTTCCACCGTGATAGGCACAGTGGTGGACTTCCGGTCAGCGACGACGGCCGCGTTGTCCGTTACCGTGGCAACGAGAGAATATGACGTCTCGCCACCTGATTGGATAGATACGGTAAGCCTGTCATTTGTATTCCTTTAAGTTTTAGGATCTCGTGTGTCGTTGCCCTTTGAAATAGGATAGTTAGGCAACTCTGGCCTGACTCTATGATAAACTATAGCCACACCTATGAGATACAATGAATTATCACATAGGTAGATGGCGTCGACCAATCAGAAGCCTCCATTGCCCTCAATAAGTGGTCTGTTATCACGCCATAACACACCACTTATGACGTCATGTCAGAACACAACCGTTCCATTTTGTAGAGGGAGTATCTTTTTGATGAATCTTTTTCTTAACCTTGTTTAAAAAATCTTTATAACCGTTGCATTTTGTAGAGGGGGTATCTATTAGATGAATCTTTTTCTTAACCTTGTTTAGAAAATCTTTATTGTCTTAGAATTCCTAAAAATTTCCTTAGAATACATGAAAAAGGGAAAACAAATTTAAAATTCCCAAAAATGTTCCGCGTGTTCCATTTGCTGTTGGCCAAAGAAACCATGTTCTATCTAAGGTTCCGCGCGTTCCATTTCCTGCTGGCCAAAGAACCTGTGTTCTATTCAGGTTACCTGAGGTCATGTTGCAGGGAGATTCTTCAATGATAACATTTTCTAACTGACCTGAAACCGACCCTCCTATCCTGTGTGGTTGAAATAAATAAATCAGGCAACAGTTGTACATATTCTTCATCATCTTCTGTTAAAAAAGGACAAATGTGAATTCTGAAATGCATTCTTAATAGTATAAGGGATCTATGCGTCAAACAGAAATTGTCTACTCTTATATGCGTCAGTTTGGATAAGCTATATGATAATAACGTTAATGACCCGCCTCTTCCTCGGTGTATATGGTGCCATAACGCCTGGTCATGTGCTATAACCACCTCATAAAACCACCTCGTTCGCTTCGCTCACTCGGTGGTTTTATTCAGTGGTTATAGCACCTGGCCAGGCGTTATGACACCATATACACCTCGGGGCGGGTCATTAACCCTTAATTAGCAATTAGCAACATGAAATATTTATGCTACTTGCGACGAAGTCCCTATCTACGATCTGATCTTTGTAACACCATAGTTATGAGTTTATGAATCTCTGGCAATGATGATTGTATGTCGTATTTCAAAGTTCATAGTTGATTTATGAATTTTATCTAATGAGCTATTGCAATGTACATGTATACGAATTTGACTCCATTGAAAGGTGATAATGATTAACAATGTATATATAAGCACTTTCCCGTTTGTAATTCTTTTAATGCAACTCTATTTATAAATGTCGACATATTCTATGTGATATGCATTGTGAAATGCATATCGAATTCAACAAGAGTCTTAAGGCCCCCTCTCACTGGGCTCCGGCACTGTGGCGACACTGCGTTGCGTTTCTTTCACCAATTTTCATTTGCACTCTCACTGACGTGCGGCGCATTTGCGTTTGAAGCCCAGATGAGCAAGTTATTGAATGAACTTTATTGTTCGACAATCGTATATGGTACAATATATGGCACTAAATCAACAATACTGCAAGGCTAACCTATCCTACAATTATAAGTGCAAAACATTATCGATAACAGTGAATGAATTACAATAAAGCCATGTATGGATAATTTTTTTCCCTTGCTTTTAGGATGAAGTATAATGAAATTGACCTATGCAGGTGGTATTGGAGTTGGAGATGACAACAATACATCGTTCTGTGTACCAGATATGGTGAAGTTAGTCTTAGTATTTTTGTATTTTGTATTTAGTAGTAATACTTTGCAGCGCATCTCTCTCTTTGCCATAAGTGGGACAGGCCATGGCCATCACAAATTGCAATTTATCCTCAATATTTTCGTTACATGTGGGACACAATCCGTGAGTGCCTAGTGTGTTGTGGTGTCGATCCTTTTCAACTTCTTGACAACGTGCGCTGATTCTCAGTGTAGTTACTTCTTACAAACGGTTTATTATGAATTGATGTGATAAAGTCTTCCCTACTAAAGTGATTTTTGATTTTATAAAATGTGTGAAGTTTACTGATATTTCTAAGTGGTTCCCTCCAGCCAGGGAGAAACGTGAGTTTCACACTTTCTTTAAATGTATATCCAAAACGGTTGGTATTAACTGCGGGGCTAAGCCAAACATGTCTACATAGTATGTCCTGAATGTGAGTAGCCCAGTCATTACTCCGGGAAGGAGGATGACCTCCTTCTGGGAGTATTGGGAATGCATTTGTTTGCGCGTTCGCAGCTATAACTCACGATCCCGTTGTCGCATTGGTGTGTAACTTGGCATATCGTTTGCCTGGTTCGGCGTGGTGATGCACAATAGCTTTGTTACACCATAACTACTTTAAACGTCAATCCAATATCGTAATTGCACCCCTATAATTAATGCTATGTCCCACTGCCCTGCCATAGGGACCATGTTATAATCCGTTATGCATGACTGGAATACTTCAGGCAGATACGGGGTATAAATCTTCCTTACTTGCTGTGATCGTATAGTCACTGTTACATTGAAAAATAGACAACGTGCATCACCACACGCAACCTAGCTAGCGATATACCAAGTTACATACCAATGCGGCAACGGGAATTGTGAGTTTTCGCTGCGAACATGTGCCGAGTGAGCTTCAGTCTGTGTATTAAGTATGCCGTGTCCACTCGCAACTCGCATACAGTATGTGCGCAAGGGACGGACGATGCACTTTTACGCACAGTGTGAAAATGGGAAATCTCTGGACCTTCAAACTTACCACACTTGTAGTTTATAATACGGCGGCTGTGACAATGTAAAAAGTTTACGCAGGGGATAAAAGATTGTTGAGAAATATCTCTCAGAAAAGTGCGCGCGCCAGTGTCACTTCCGGGTGGTTAGATCCGGTGACCTTTGACCTTCGTGAAATGTTACGATAATATAAATTAGCCTTTTTTATTGCAAATAGCTTGATAGCTATAGATCAGGCCGGCCTGCAATAAAATGTGGAAAGAGGATTTACTGCATATATGTGATTTCTGATACATCTTAGTTGTAAGGCTGAATAAGAATGGTTCGTTGATAATTGAAAAGGGGCCATCTAGATTTAACTTTGTGACTTTTCTCGGAATTTCTAGATCCCATCTGTGCCATGCTGTAAAAACATACTTTTCAGCAGGTTGACCACTCCTGTATTGAACGAAAAAGATAAACAACACGTTTTCTTTACTTGCTCTAAAACACTACGTGGACAGTGTGCAGAGATGCAATTTGTGTGGGTCAATACTTGTACATACTATAAATACTTCACGGAGAATTGTGTCCTACGGACTCTTGTTTTCTTCTTCGAATGATTAAGTGTCGTATGTTTTTTAATGATCCTGTTAGTAGGTAAATTATTTAATCTTAGCGAGAGTATCTAATCAACTATGTTTGACTATCAACGATCAATAGGAATTCTTCTAATTCACCCCTTACGGCGAAACATTGATTAAAATTTGCGATGCAGTGCCTGACTAGTATATCAAGTTCAGTTTATCACTGTATTTCTTGAATGGCACAAGAGCAGAGCGCATGTAGACGAGTGGTCTGATTCCTTTCCTGAGCGACTAGTCTATCAACTTCCGTACTGGAATAAATGTACAATGCCGAGATCTAATTCTCAGTGGGATTAAGTAATATCCCAATGAAAATATCAGAACATCTACAGTTACAATCCTCAACCTCACTACAATGCAGTAAATTAGGTTCAACCAAACTCTTAAACAGATCAATAGCTAGGGAAATGGACCGATTGCAGTTTGATGGTAGTGCTTTCAATTAATCAGAAATCGCAGTGCTGTCAATGGATCAAAAATACAATGCAAACTTTTTTTTAAATGCATCAAAAATTGATTTCAAGTGATAAAAGCATTTCCACTTATGACACTTGGTTCAACAAAGGTAACATATTATAGAATATACGTATAACCTTGAAATTGACATATCACTTTTACACAATAGCGCGCGCGGTGAGCTCCCGGTAAGCTCCCGGCGAGCGCGCGGCACTTTGCCACTTGCGTTTTTTTTCAAATTTTGAAAAAAATCGCCATTTCAACCGGCACGCCGGCGGTGTGGACCGGCACTGGTACGGCACTGAGACGTCACTAGGACGGTACGCTGAGGTCTGTGCACGGCACTGCGGCGGTAGCCATTTCCACGCTACCGCACGTTACCGCCACAGTGCCGCAGCCCAATGAGAGGGGGCCTTTAGGACCCGAAATCTCCATGAAATTTTTATTTATTAAATGGTGTCTTTTTTGCCATAGTGAATTGTTCTTGCCGTTGCAAGTTGTGTTTTCTTTGTGCCAGTGGGTGCTTGTTTGGTTCTTATATGTGGTTTTCTTGGAAACCAGTTCCCTACAAATGTCATTCTATATGCCTCAATGGTATGACCACCACCTGTCGGCCCCTGGAGAAGTGACCCAGTTTCGCCACTAATGTGACAGGTGTGACCCAGTTTTGCTACATGCCTAGAATGAAGGTATAGATTTTCTTCATTACTTATGCAAATTCAGTCTCAAATTGCAAAATTTGCACTTCGGTGTGTACATCTCTGTCCAACCTACCTGCGTACAAAATAACATAAAAATCTGTCGTTCCTTTCTTCAGTTATTCTCCTTAAAAGATTTTGACAAATACGCCATTGCAGTTCCAGTGACACACACCAGGGGGCCCAAAATCGACCTTGACCTTTCTCCTCCCGACACTTACCCACATACCAAATATCATTACAATCCATGTACATGTTCTAAAGTTATGCTGACTTTAAGCACCCGGTGACACAAACATACACACGAACACCAAGCGCACGCAAAACAGTATCTCCATGAAAAAGCCTTTTTTCATGGAGATAATATAACTGAATCTGAATCTGAACAACATAAGTCGATATTCAAAGATTCGGCCACTATTGCTGTAACGGCTACATAACTTACCGTCGAAATCCACGGCAGTTGTCAGTTGTATAACACCCGCGTTGGTTATGGAGAACTTGGAGCTGGGGGACTGCGACAAGGTGTAGGTGAGAGTGCCGAACGTGCCGGTATCCCCGTCGGAGCAGGTTAGCGTCAGCACCGTGTAGGGGGTGGTCGTGTCCTCCGGGAGGTCGGTGGTGAGGAGGGACGGACTGGGGAAGGTGAACAACACAACATATACATTTTACGTTTGGGACCACATATATAAGCAGCGATACTTACAGATAGCTACAGTGCACAGCGAACCAGTCAGAAGTGCCCTGAGGAAAGTGACAGACTGTGACCGAGACGTCGGTGTGAATAAAACAATTGTTTGTGTACAAAAAAATTTCTTATCTCATGGTCACTGAAAATATGAACCAAAACTCGACCTTCAAACTATCCGATAATATTGCAGTTCATGGCCCCTGCCATGCAGCAGAAAGAATGATCGACCGTCGAGTCTGGGAGCTCCAGACGATATTTTCGACAGTAATACGCGTGGCTTTCTCTTGATCTTCGCACATTTTTTCTATGGATTCATCGAGATTTGGAGGTCACCGACCCGTTCAATGTGATATACGCTCGACTCTCGGGCTATTTCGAAATTCGGGGACTTTCTGACGATCAACAAATGCGACCGAAACTCGTCGACTGTGTGATAGGTGCTATGAAAGCTTTTTATTGAAGAGACCTGAGAATTCTTTAAAGAAATTTCACTTAGAGATCAATTCTTCCATCAAAATTTTAACAATCCAAAATCGAAAAAAATTTCCTCACGTGCAGGCAGGTGTGTTGTCGTTGAGGTCGTTGACGTTGACCGTGACCGTGGCCGTGTCGACCAGCCCGCCGCCGTCCGTGGCCGTCACGATCAGCTGGTAGTTGGTGGCCGTCTCGTAGTCCAGGGCCGACACAAGAGTCACAAGGCCTGGATGCAAGGTATATATTGAACCTTAGTGGCAGCAAATCACGTCAAACCGTAAAAATGTTAACTGTCCAAATTGTAAGTACAATAGGGATATCTTCGCTGGGACGGATAGCTTTAAAGAGCATTTACAGCTAGTTAGATGTCCAAAAGGTAGGTGTGACAAGTAGCTCGGTGTAACATAACCAGCTGTTGATGGTATATATGATCAAAGACTGGAGGAAATGATTACACAAGAATGCTGATTCAAAAACACAGACTAGATGAATTACTGACAATGTTTTTCATCGATTTGTCTTGGTGTGTGGTTTCACGCAGTTTAGATAGAGTCCAAAATGGTGAGAAAGGTTAAGATAAGCTATACTACAATGCAAAAATCAATATGTCCGCGTCTTAATCATCTGCAACTCACCTGAAGACGAGTCTAGACCGAAAGGTGAGGTAGCAGGTGACGTGATGGCATAAGTGATGGTTCCGTCTGTCCCACTGTCAGCGTCAGTAGCGGCGATGGTGATGACGCTAGTGCCTATTGCGGTATCTTCGTCCAAGGGTCCACCCGTATAGATCGTCTGTGGACATCAAATCACAATGGAGGTGTCAAACCAACGTTTGTCTCTGATAAAATCTGGCACACGAGAAAATCAATGTTTCTGATCTATACATTTTCTAGTATTCATCTTGCGTCAACATATGTAAACCTTATTCTTAAGATGATGATACAATGATAATCAGAGTGTCTAATAAATGTTAGCTGGCGACCGCATGTTTTTACCGGATGGGTAAGATATATATGAAAACATTATGAATAGTTGGTGATGTTTTGTCGGTAAGACACAAGTACGAAGATGTCTTACCTGTCCAAACGCCGGTGTGTCTTCATTCAGCGCGTTGACGTACATTGTGACGGTGATGTCTGCTGTCCTCGGCGTCACCGGGTCATTGTCTGTTGCCTAAACATGTGAAGAAAAAGAAGATTGTATTATGTGAGATCAAGGAGGTTATAGTCTATATAACCTACTTGGTGAGATTTATAGGCTTGGTATTAATTATCTGCTTATAATTGAGAACGAAAGTCAAATTCTGAAGAGTATCTAAACTACGGAAAAGCTGTTGTATACAGCTCCGTCATTAGAATATATACGTAGGTGTTGGTCATGGTGACAAGAATCATATGGCTATTTGTAAGACGTTATACATTCTTGATAAAGACGAATAAAGTCGACACCGGCCGAATTCCGTCTCAGCGCTGTCATTTTCCGAGAGCTACGAATGATGTAAGTCTTTATACGAATACAATGATTATGAAAACTGTGCTGCGACGTGCCGACGTTACAGATAGCATCAAGAAAACATTAAGTTAGAAGATCGGAAGACGCTGAAAAAAGAATAAGTCGGTTGTGATCTGATGTACCTTGATCTTGAGTTCGTAAGACGTGGTGCCGGACTCGTAGTCCAGGGCGAAGTTGTCCAGAGTGACGGCCCCGGATGTCGTGTCCAACACGAACACAGAGCTCGCCGGGTCCTCGTAGTACGACACGGTCCCGTAGGTGGTGTCGGCGTCCTGGCAGTCCAGCTGGGCGATGGCCGTGCCTGCATTGGCGTTCTCGTCTAACGATACCGCGTACAGGTACTGCGTGCACACCGGCGTGTTGTCATTGATGTCCGAAACCGCTATCGTCACCTGTTGAGAGTTGGGAGAATCGCAGTTTTTTGTTTGTTTTATCATTAAGTTGAATTACCGGCCCCCTAATCGTCTTTTAATTGGATAAAACAATACATTTACACCAAAAATAACAAATATTATCCATTTTTAAAATCATAAAACTTTCTGAAGTATACATTTGATGACGCTTTTCATTCATATGATTCAGTCAAACATAGAACAATTGAGGAATTCTTAAACAATATCTTTGGCCAATATAAAACTCATTAATGTCATCTTAATTGAAGAGACGGACAAATGGCGAGGTACTAGAACATGATGCCGACTTACCTGTTGGGTGGCTGTTTTGACAGGTGACCCTCCATCAGAGGCCCTCACGGTCAGGGTGTAACTCTTGGTGTTCCCCATCGTCTCGTAGTCGATGACCTTAGCGGTGTAGACGACTCCCGTGGTCGTGTCGATCTCGAAGTTCCCGGCCGAGTTACCGTTGATAATCTCGTACGAGACCGTCCCGTCGGCCCCTCGGTCACTGTCGCTGGCAGCGAAGGTGACCACGACTGTGCCTACTTGTGACTCCTCGTCAAGCTGTCAATCAATCAATCAATCAGTCAATCAATTTGTCAGTCTGTGTACCACACACTTGTGGAGGTAAATGGAGAATAACATGCGTGTAGACTAGCTTGTCCAAATCAATGGGGTGTTCTTTAAATTGTCCGAATGTATCCTCTACGAAAGATATCCTCAGTCTGTTTCATTATGCCTTCAATCACCAGTACAATAAAAGTCAAGAATTACTATCTTGTAGTAAGTCTAAAGAAAGGAGATATGACTAAAACTTACACCATGTAATTGTGCTTTTTTTGCCCTTGCCTTGCATATGAAACCGACGAAAGACGTACAATTGTTCAAATACAAGCCGAAGTTATACATCTGTTTGGAGATAATCCTGTCTATAAACAGATTGAACATATAAAGGAAATATTACTGTACATACCGACGGAGTTGTGGGGTTGGCAGCGGCGAAGCTCGGCGTGAAGTCGTTGTTCCCGGTGATGTCTACCTCTATGATGGCGCTGGAGGACAGCCCTGTCGTCGCCCCGTTCTCGTCCACAGCCTTCACCACTAGCGTGTAGGACTGCGCCTCGCTGGCGGCGTCATAGTCGATCTGGACCGCTACTGAGATCAGCGGGTTTCCGTTGTCGGTGTCCGTTATGGCAAAGTTACCGGCGCTGTTCCCTGTAAAAAGAAATAAATTGGTTATATAACAAAGGATGCTGCTGCACAATCATGTAGTTTGAAAAAAAATACCATGGGTCTTGTTGGTAGCCCGAATCATTTCTTATTTTCTAGAAGTCACAAAGGGTGATAATGATTATCAATTTGCTGTGCAATATTTTAGAAATTTGAACTTATCATAGAGTGCCCCAAAAAATAGCAGCTTTGCTATTGAATAGCTAGATGGCAAGATGCAAGATGGACGTGTCTTTTAGAAATTTGAACTTATTATAGTGCCCCCTCTCCCTAACAAAAACTGCTTTTAAATGTGTACAGGTAGGCGCCAATATGTATGTTTACTCAATGGACCACAGCCACGGTCACTGCATTAAAAGATACGATAAAAATAGATATTACTTACAGAATCTGAGAAAAAAAAACGACATTACCTGAGATAATAGAGTACTGTATTTCGCTGTCAGGCGAGTCGGCGTCAGCACAGGTGAGCGTGGCGACCACGTACCCGACGGTTGCCGACGTCTCCACCACGGAAGCGGTGTAGAACGCGGGGTTGAACGTCGGCGTCATGTCGTTAACGTTCACGACGTTGATGGACACCGTCGCAGTGACGGCTAATCCGCCGCCGTCCGTGGCTGTCGCCTGTGGGAAAGGTCACAAAATTACCAATGAATGACGACAACTTTATAAGGTCTCTATAAAAAAATATCGATACGAAATGTTTTTTTGTTGATTCTCTACTCCACTTTCACAGTATCTGTACATTTGTACATCAGCGTACAGTAGTCATCCTCGTCCACCAGGACCTTTCCGCTCTACGTTACATCGCTCGCGGAAAAGGCCCTGGTAACACGGGGTGGCATCCATGGTTATTGCAGGTCGAGCCTCCAAAACAGCTTCAGCCAATCAGAGGGGTTAAAACCCATTTGCTTCCACTCATCGGAAGCAAACGCGCAAAGAACGCTGGGAAGCTATCAACCAATCAGGTTACGTGTTACGGCTAGCTCATTAATTATTCATGAGCTACAACTGCCGTTTGTGCCAAATAAGGGCTAGCTCATTAACTATTCATGAGGTACAACTGCCGTTTGTGCCAAATAAGGGTTAGCTCATAATTATTCATGAGCAAGTCTCGTCGACCTGCAATAACCATGGATGCCACCCCATGTTACCAGGGCCTTTTCCGCGAGCGATGTAACGTAGAGCGGAAAGGTCCTGGTGGACGAGGATGACAGTAGTATACCATATTACTTAGTCTTAGCTGTCTCCTAGACTTCTAGATCTTGTAAATGGTAAATGTACAGGGATTACAGCCAAAGAGCATAATTTTCCTTAAAGATACCTCTAGAACATAGGAAGGCGTGGTCTCGTAGTCCAGTGCTGTCCGCAGTTTGATGTCGCCAGCAGTCGGGTGGATATAGAACTTGCCGTCCGTATTCCCAGATGTAATAGCGTAGGTCAAGTCCCCATCGTCCCCAAAATCCGTATCTGTGGTAGACAAATATACAATGCAATGCAATACAAAATGTACATTTAGGTAGGTTAGAACGTTGAACTTACTTCCTTGTCTTGTTACAAGCCTGCATTGCTCAACTGTACATTCAAAAAGCTAGCCCTCTGAAACAAAGTAAATGGCTTTTGCGACAACTATAGATCTAGCTATTTTGCCAGTGAAAATATGGCTAAACGCGTTTGTTTCATACGTCCATGTAACGTGACATACCTGAACAACTCAGGGTCTGTATGACGGCGTCCACTGTCTCGTCCTCGTTCGGTGTGGCGGTGTACGTGGCCTGCGTGCACGTCGGGTTGTTGTCGTTCACGCTCGTGACTTCCACCACGACTGTCACCGTGGCTAGAAAAGTAGACAGGAATAATCCTTAAATCAAAGCAAGTCCCCCGCACTTAGCCTTGATATTAGAGAAGGAGTTTCGGGCTTAGACACGATATGGTAGGGATATGGTATTACGTGATTTTGTTCGTCCCCTGTAACTTCGCATCATCATCAACATCAACTTCAACATGTCACGATTCCGGGCAATCGCCTGTTGCATCGCGGGCCAATTATCTATTCTTTCTTTTCACAATCTAACTAGCTATCAATCAGCATCTCAATAATATCATACCGACGACAATGAACAGTAACCCGTACCCGTGTTTTTCTGCGGGCTCGTCCCACTGTCGGTCACCGTCACCTCCATGGTGTAGAGCCAGTTCTGACTGGCTGCGGTGGCGTCGTCGTACTCCAGCGTAGCACTCGTCTGGAATTCAGGAAGAACTTTACACCAAAGAACCCACAAATCATATAAAACCGGGGCTTTTCGTCCTCCTCTGCTTCAGCCCAAAAAAGCCAAACCCAACTTGCTTATATACAGTATAGCCAGCACTAGTATTCAAGTAGTCTTTTGTAACAATGTCAATCACAGCCCATTGCCACACGTTTGTCTCCTTTGTTTCTACCACGCACTTACAATCAGTCTTCGGCCAAAAACTTGCAAATAAACTTTCCTAAAAGCTTAGATTTATTCAGAAGTGACAAAGAAGATCAACAAACAAGAAGGTATGGCACCAGCGGATTCTGAGTACAGAGAAATCTTGCGTTGCTGAAAGGCTACCTGAGCACCAAATGGAGTTATGATAAAACAGACAGTAACTGTCGCATCCATACCTTGACTTCTGTTCCACTCAAAGTGAAGAGTCCAGATGAGTCCGACAGACTGTAGGTCAGTTGGTTGTTGGTGCTGGAGCCGTCACTGTCGCTACAGCTGAGGGTCGCCACATTGGTGGACGTTGTCGTGCCTTCCGGTAACTGTTTCCTGCAAGGATACAAACAACTTTGTTAGAAACTCACACATTTTCTGAATAGAGGACTGTCGCTCTTTTGAATCAATTAAAAGTATTTAATCTAGCACTGATAACATGCATTGCATGCTGCAATTTGTATGTCATGCTATCCCTTCATACAGCAAATATCTCCCTATGTGCATGAACTGATTAAGCATACATGTTTTATGTACATATGCTCATGTCACAGAAATATACAAGAACGAAATGCAATAGGTTCTTCATCATCAAATGCCTGACAATCTTTATTGTAATCAGAGAGGCTTCATCAAATCTCTTTGTTGCAATATGGGATTTTAGCATGTGATGCTTGCTTCCTTTTCTCATAAAAAGGAACAGATTTTATTGAGTATTCAAACACATGACACTTACGTGAAGACATATTGCGCGCAGACCGGTGGGTTATCGTTCAGGTCCTGTAGGTTGATGGTGAGGGTAGTGGTGACGGAGTGGCTAGCGCCGTCGTACGCGCGTATAGGCAGCGACCAGGTCTGGGTCGCTCCGGCGGCGTCATAGTCCAGATTAGCCGCCGTGTAGACGACTCCTGTACCTGGTACGAAGACGGAAAGGACACGTGTTAGTTCCATGGCATAATAGATAGGCGGAGGACTATGTTGTTACAAGGGGGGCATTGTGCTTAATGCAGGCGACTACTGTGTCGATCTGTCATGCTAGTATTGTAATTGTTTAAAAACAGGCGTTCTATAGAGTCAGGTGTTGATTGCACTGCTGAACAGCAACCAATAACAGAATTTATTCAATACAGGGAGTTATCTAATCGTTAGAAATGGTTGAATTCATCAACCTTTGTCGTAAGGACATAGTTAGTCATTCATCAAAAAAAAAAAAGAAGACATAAATACTTGGCGTCCATTGACTTACTTGCATCTATGGTGAAGTCAGACTGCGTGCTGATGAACTGGTACGTGATGGTGTCCGTCCCGCCGAAGTCTGCATCTGAAGCCGGCACCTCCCCGGCACTGGTGCCCACAGCCACCTCCTCATCTAGACTCACGGGGTTCGTGATGGACCCGCTACACAGGAGACAGGGGGAGTGTCAAAGGAAGAAGTTGGTTCAATAGTCTTCTTTTTTATGTTAACACCACAGAATTATTGTTCTACATATGCTTTTGATATGGGGGCACGCCTGTGTCAGCAATTGATCAAGTCGATATGTAACACTTCCAAAGAAGTGCTTTGGAACAAGACATGTAAGTCTTGTCCCAAATCACTTCTTAAGGAAATGTCTTCGTGCATTTCCAATCCTAACCAAAACCCTAGAACTTCCCTTGCCAAGGTTGGACAGGGCTAGTAGATATTATTGGTCTCTCCAACCAGAGCTTTTAATTAACATGATCTACAGAACTTCCCTTGCCAAGGTTGGACAGGGGTAGTAAATATTGTCGGTCTCTCCCACCGGAGCTTTTAACATGACCTACAGAGATGTGAGTAAGGTGTGTTAAGGTTACCTGAATACAGGAGACTCGTCGTTCGTGTCTACCAGGTTGACCGTCAGGACGCCCGTGTCTGTAAGGGTGCTATCAGTTGCCGTCACCGTCAGGGTGTATGAGGTCGTTGCGCTCTCGTAGTTTATCCCAGTGGAGGAGGACGTAGTGATGATGCCAGTGGAGCCGTCTATATCGAAGTCTGATCCACCGCCGCTGAGGGAGTAACTGATGGTGTCGCCGTTGTCTACATCTGTAGCTGTCACCTGAAAAACATGCCATAGGATGTGTCAGATTTGTCTCTATGTGTTTGCTAGCTTTGGTAAGTAGGACATGTAACGCCTTAGGGGAAAGGGTAGTTTCTGTAAGAAGGCCAAGTGGCCAACTGTGCATTTGTGAATATGCTGTGTAGACCAACGTATACTCTAAAATTGATTTTGCCATATAACGCACTCCTTACTACTACTACCATTATTGTACTGCGGCAAATGGTGTGTAGAAGTAAATATTTAATATTGAACGCACTTGGAAGACTTGGAAGCTGCCGCCGACATCTTCATTCAGGCCGATGGTCCGTCCAGCATTGGGAATGTTAGTGATGACTGGGGCTTCGTTCACGTCCGCAATGTTTACTGTGAGGTCCGCGGTCACACTGTTACCGTCTGGATCCGTCGCTAGGATAGTTAAGGTATAGGACGTGGTGGTCTCAAAGTCGAAGGATGCTCCTGCGGTCGAACTCACCTAGACGTTATAGAAATGACATACCGAGAGTTAGATATACGATATGTAGCACACGTTTATATTATGAATATCTACCACACATCTTTTAACCGCATTAAAAACAAGACCATCCATCTAGGCCTTCTCGATCGAGTTATCATCACACACACATACACACACACGAACGCTACTGAAAACATAACTTTCTTGGCGAAGGTAATTATACGATAGTCTTATTGCTTGGGATGTGGGTTTAAGGGCGTCATCATTTCTACGTTTACATAGGCCGAGGCTATTGACAGGATGTTCTTGTCAATAATACTTTTTTGGCACTATCGACGGGGTGTTCCTGTCAATAGCCATGCCCTTGACGAAATGACATGACGAAATAGGCCTAGTGTTTTACCTATCTATAATCATTTTTCCTAGTTTCAATTCTGGAGAGTTCCTTACCCGCCCAGTGGTGGTGCCAGCGACGTGCGAGTCTACTGACACTTCAAATGGCGCTCCTGCAGGGTTGGAGTTTTGGATGCTGAGCGTCACGGACGTTCCATCGGCGTCTGTCACGGTGAAGTCATACACGGACACACCCCCGCCCACGTTCTCGTTAATAGTTTCGGTAGATGGGAGGCTCGCGCCGAAGTCTGGATTTGCTGCTTGGGCTGAGGAGGTAGAGAGGTTACAATGTTGGCAATTATAATTACAGTTAAAACTTGTTTCAGAATGACTTCTATCAACACAGATAAACTTTCAAGCTAAGGTTACAATGTGTTTTACGTTCCAAAGAGAGACAAGACTGCATAACATACGTTTTGTCTTGTTGGGCACACGAAAAACAAAAGGAACTTACAAAGAAAATTGAATTGATGTGAGTCACGGGATTATGGCTGAGTGTATAGTACGGGTGGTGGGTATGTATGTTGAACATTAGGCTTCACCAGAAAGAGAAGGAACCGTTTGTGTAAACGAAAAGTCCGTCCATAAATTTCCACATGACCTTTACATGTTCACGTTTACACAACCTTTAATTGGACGGACAGTGCTTGGAGTTATAACGTTATATTACATAATAATTCCTCTAATAGTTAGTGCCTTTACATACAACCTATGAATTCCAATGAAAGTTCCACTGACACAATGGGGTGCATTCTTTCGACCGGACATCGCTTTAACTACATAAGGAGAGACGACAAAGAACTATTCTAAACATTAACGTATAGCCTGGGATTTGCCATAGTTTTATTTTGATGGAGAAAGAATCAGAGAAGAAACAAGAAATAACACATAACGTATATGAACTTACTATCACAAGCGCAAAATTGCCAGTGAATGACAAAAAAAGACTGTATGTAAAAAGTATGATCTGTATTGCTTTTCATGGTGGCTCTCATCAAAATGTACCCAAGATAGCTTTGCAAAATCCTTTTTGTTTTTCCATAGTATTTATAAATGTACGTTCTTGCACTCATTTTTGTTCTGAATATTCTTATGCCAACGCATTCTTCGTGGTGTTCCAAGTAGCCAATGTCTCCGCTTGCCTACACGGCTACATGACAGGGCACGACAGAGAGCCCACTCTTTCACCACCGCCGCCCAGTTAACTCCTACTTCTGGTGACTAATGGTTCTTCTTGCGCTCATAAGGACACCACACACACGCTCTGCCACGCCGCGACGAACACTTGTCAACGCTAAAACTGAGCGGCCGTGAGAAACCTAACGTTAGATGTAGCACTTCGTGGCTCGCTGGGTGACGACAGCGTTTTTAAAGGACGGCAGATATTGTTCGATAGCTTCCGTGCCGTGGGATTAGAAATACTAAACTCTACTGTACTCCACGGGGTTTCAAACGACGAATTAATGGTCTAAAATGTCCACAAGCTAGTGGTAACTCGTGTGAGGTAGCCTTCAATACAGTCTGTGAATAGGAACGCTGTTCGACTGTGTCCACACTATAAAGTTTACCACTGGGCCATAGGAGACCTGCAGCTAAACGCCACACAGATTGGCACGAGAGAAACATTGCCAGTTTGCTTGAATGGGACACTAAGTCTTAAAAGCCCACTAAGACGGCATTAGCCCGCCAGTAGGGGGCTAAGCTTTCGGTAGTGTTTTAAATTGTCCGTAATGTTGTTTTTTTGGTCGGCGGAAACAATTAGGCGTGATCCGGGGCATCAGTGTCGGTGTGCTTAGGATCTTCGCTATGTCTCAAACTAGGGTTACCTCTAGATCTGTATAAACCAGCTTACTAACCGAGCTTGGGCGAACGTATCAAATAATACAAGTAGGGTATATCTACAGTGCTATATTCTGACGGTGCTACAGTGCTATATATCTAAAAATGTGATAAAATGTGACACTAAACACTCACGTTAACTGTATCATCTAAAAATGTACCGGCCAATAATGCATCAAAAATTAGCAAACGTTGCTTGGACTACATGTACTATCATGATAGTGATATCATTTAACTGGTATATCACATCAAGGAACTGTGACTACAATTATCAAAGCTAGCATCTTGATAAGATTTCAAGTGCACCACACGTTGAATGACACGGTAGTATTAAGAGAAGTGATTTTCAGGATAACATATCTCGGTTTAAAATGTTCTCGCAAACATACTTAACTCAATATTAAAACCTCTCTGTGTACTTATTATGCAAGCCTCGCATTTCAAGACGTACATTCCTGGTTAGTATACAAATGTCACATACGTGTACAATAATCACATGATATCATTCCTGTACTTGAGTTGATAAAATCACTTTGCTAACATGTTACACTTGCATCTATGTTACAACGGTTAAAGTTCGGGATGTATGAATGTCTAAGAAATGTTTTAAAAAAACAGAAATTCATCTATCCAGCAGTTTGTTGCTCCTTGCAATTAACAGGACACGCTGTTTTACTTACAAGTAAATGCGATTTTACATTTTTAAGAACTGGTCACGTCCTGTTTTAAACTCTTACACCTTTTTTCGATGATTATTTGTGAGACTTTCGTCAAACACTTCAAGGCCAATTGCCTTGTATGATATTACTAGACGTAGTTAAAGTGTTACTTGAATCTAGATTTACTACATGGCATGGCATTTTAATAAGCGTACTGTTTGTCATGCAGAAATACAGCTGTAATAAGTTATAACAAATTAAAACCTTGGCAGAAATACGACTATAACATGTAACAAATTAAAAACTTACCAGAAGCTCCAAAAACCGCTAGAAAAACAACGATGCCCCACGTCGGTGTCATCTTGGTGTTTGTGATACTCCTTTTTTTGCGACGCGAAATGTACTTGGTCTTTCACACGTCCGCCATCTTGAATAAAACCTCTACAGAATGTTGGAATGAATAGTCTTTCTCAACCGTGTCGGCTCCGAGGCCCTAAAATCACTGTAACAAAGGCCGATCCCCTCAGAAGTATTCCAAACGTCACCAGTGACACTTTTACGCGCACAAAAATGGAAATCAGACTACTTTTTTCTGTCAAACAACGCGGTAGAGTCTTAATCCAATTCGGGTGCGTTGAATCTGAAGATAGCGCCCATGAGAAAATGTTTGATCAGCAAATGTACTGCTGGATCGATCGTGGCGCAATAATGCTGTCTTGATAAGGGTGCGGCAACGGTAAACGGGGAGGGAAATAACCAAAGAAACGGTCCACAATGGTCCTGTCACCTGTCACGTCAAACACGTTTGCTGACGGAGGTGGTTTCCTAGGTTACGGCATCCGCAAAAGACAAAAAGTAGTCCCACCTGTCCAAGATCAGAATCTGTACAAAATTTCATTTCTAAAAAAGTCCCCTCTCTCTTACGGTTGATCAATCTTAAGTGTTTGTTGGCGGATTTTGACGCGGCGGTACCGACTGGTGGGTGGGCGCACGAACGGGTAGATAAGACACGCTAAGTCTGACTTAATGGACCGCTAACACATAAGTAGGCACAAGGGTTGTGTTGACACTGTAAATATGCCGTAGCTACGAGGCATGTGCAAAAACAAGTCTGTCGTCCTGTGGGGCAAACTGACTCTCATTTGGAAACTTAAAGAACTATTCATCATGCCGAAAAACCGCTGACCGTGAAACACACGCCGAATTGAGGGGCCAATCCGGTCATGACCGGTGGTAACTTATATGATCCTCTTACAAAATATCTGTATAATGATTACTCAACGTCATATTGATATTGAAAACGGCTTTTCCATAGCGTTGACAAAGTTCACTTGATACTTTAAAATAATGACGATTTTAAATGTGATAGTTGTATCCTCCGTTGCTATACAGGGAGCGACACGAAAAAGACATAAAAGACATCCTGTTCTTTCACTCAGACAAGTTTTTCAGTACCCCTCGTCCGTATCCCCTTTCATCTCAATCGTCTAATTGTTGTGAGGAACGTCCTCCGACAACATTGTCACTTGAAGAGCACATTCCAGTCAGTGGATCAGATAAAGCGCACTTCCATCCCTTTCTTTGACTTGAAATCTAAGACGTTTTGGTTGCTTAAATGACGAACTTCCCGCTTTTTGTGTTAGGGGGTGGTATGTGCGTTTATAACAAGGCACTGAAAAAAGCGCATTTAAGCAAACAACATCGAAAAGAATGACCGAAAAAACCCTCTACAGTTTAATGGATTGCTGAACGACAAGTAGCCTCGAATATTTCCTTTTCAGTTGAGAAATCCATATCTCATTTTACAGTAGTCTCTTACGTTCTGCTGTCTTTAACGTACAGAATCTGTGCGTTACACAGCAACCAATGGTCTCCACAACCACACCACAATATTGTATCATTCTATTAGTCACCTTTTAGCCCGCATTCTGTGACTATTCATAGCAACACACACACAAACACCCGTTCGTAGACAAATATTGCAATGAACACTGAAACTCCTCCTATTCTGTGGCGAGAAAGCAACCGTTTTAAGTTCATTTATTTGGTTAAACAAGCATTTAGATACAAACATGAGGTTTTGTCTTGGTGGCGTCTGATGCTAGAATTGAACAAGAGATAGAAAAGTGTTGCTATGGCAGCTTAGAGAAGCCAACATTTCTTTATTTTCCTCTGTTAGCAAGGGTCATATTTACTTTTTACTGTTTTCAGAAAAAGCAGAGTGTGACAAACTGGACTGTCCGCATTACTTAACATGTTAGCTAAGATTGTCATCATTTTGTGTGAAATTTAAATGTCCATAGAATTTGCTTTCATGTCTTCGCAAGTTGACTATGATGTACATATGTACCATGGTGAAAGGCATAGTCTGAGAGACCAATTAAGCTAACCCACGAGAAAGGACTGCCTTCAACATGTCTTCTGTCCGGTACTTCAAACACGCGGGAAGTTATTCGTGGCAAATGGTGTGAAACGCAATGCACCGATGGGCCTGTTTCCTGCCCTATGACGGGATCGTTACCTAAGCTTCACGGCCAGACATGTGGGGCATGTCTAATTTAGCGTGCCGTGTAAGTGTTCGACTCGTCATGGAGATTACTAACTTGTCCCACCTGTGGGACGACCGCTTAACGCGAGACGTGTTTCTACATGAATTTTAATGACTTGTACATAAAACGTGCTTTGGTGAATACCACTTGGACTTTCCCGTATTATGTACAATCACCGACTTGGGCTTTCTATCAAAGACCACATGAGAATATCGCAAATGTACAAATGTTTACAAGCAATTTGTCGGACCTTTCCATAGCATTCCACAAAAATATGAATAGCGGCAAATGAACGAAAGTGTATTTAAAGAGCACCGCAAAGACAAGTGCGTGGTCTATGAATGAACTACTAGTGTTTGGGCATAGGATTAGAGTTCCAACAACATTCTTATTCATTAGGTTTACTTCAATACAGGCACTTTCTTTGTCTCTTGCCACTTCAACCCCCTACTTGGCGATTTAATGAGTAGGTGTGTTTTCGTTGTATTTGTTGCCGCTCCTTGCTCCATGAAGAAATACCTTGCGTCTCTAAAAGGATCGATGGTACCTGACGTTCCGCTAGGTGGCGCACTTGCATGGTAGTCCATTGGTAACATACCTCGGTTTGATTCAACTTTATGTATGTTAACTTTACGTTTTTAGGTATGTCTGAGTTTACTGTTACAATGACCTGCACTTGACCCATCAGGGCAGTAAGATACGTAAGCTGTGGTCTATTAGTTCTTCTACATATTTGACCGCGGAGCTTCTGGTCAAAATCTTGTTACCAAGGTCGATGACCAGAGGCGACAACGGTATGTACAAAGTCAGACAGCGCAACTAAAGGTCGCCTCAAGTTGAATAGACACCTTATTAAAGCCGCCTTAGAAATGAGGCTTAAGAAGGGCCTCTTCAAAAGGCTTTTCATTAGGAGTAATTGAAAGGGCAAATAACGCACACAGGGACGGAGCAAACATTGTATCCCTGCTCCTCTCTTGACCACTGCCGTGGGGTTCGTATCAGTCCGCGTCCCTTTGATGGAGGCAGTCATGCTGCATGTTTGAGCCGCTCCCACGTCGCTAGATAAATACCAGCCATTATGTTTGAAAACAAACACGTCAGAAGAAAAGCCAGCAATTCAATAAGTCTCCAATTAAGTTGATAAAAGTCAACTAAGCATACAATACATACAACCTGCCACAGATGTAAGATAAGAGTTAGATGTAGAGATACCCCCAAAAAGTTTATTTTCTAGTTATAAAAAAAATGCTTCGATTGTGAAAAGAAACATAACAGTCGATCTGTGGCAGTTCTAAACTCAAAGCCACATATACATTGAGCGTCTGTACATTTCAATAGGACGGACTGCGCCAATTAGGCTGAGGCTTTTATCCTAGGACGTTTGTCATGGCTTGTCTAAATATTGACTCGCGCAATTCGTCAATATCCCCACCGTGACAGGTGTGAGCGACAAAGTAGGCAATGTTCATAATGGAGGAATAGTAGCTATGGCCGACGAACCGTTCCGTGAAACACGACGATCACCACTTGAAGAGGAATCCTTTGGTGTAGTTTGAGTTTTATTGGAATTCGATTTCAACATGGTGGCGATATGATGGAGTTGTTCCCGTGGATTGTGCTCCTGTGGTGTCTGGGCGGGCTGGTAGGAGATGTAGGTGAGTGGACGTGGTTTACGTATTTACAGAAGGGACATCATGAGTGGTATTAGCGCTGGTGGTCTTCACAAACTATTATCTATAGATAATCTCATTACCTCGGGCTATCTAAAGCTTACTAAGTTGGAGAAACTGGGTTAGAGGGAAACCCTGGGATAAATAACATTTTCTGGACGTTGTTTAGGATTGATCGACAATCCACTTTTTGAGAGGAGGGTCGCCATGATGTACCGTTAATATACATAATGACTAACTAAACCTGATAACAGATCTAGCGGTAGATATACAATAGAAACATTATGATACAGTTTAGAAGTGATGGATATTAATGAAATTAACTTTACTTGTGGACAATAGTATGATGTAAAACGTGTGGCAACTATGTCCTACTTAGTATGATGCCAACATTCTGAAATATTGATCTATTCTGCGTCAATAGAATAACAGTAGTAAATGAGTCACTTTCAGCATTACCAGTGTAGATATTACAATTATGCCATGTGATGATGGTTAAGTCTCGCTCTCTGAACGAATTATGATTTTAAATTGACCTGAATAAGTGGATATAGGAGTAACTGCTACAATAACTGGAAAATCTGAGTGCGGACATGAAAGGGAACTGTTCTGATATATGACGAGATCTCCCATTGTCGTGAGTTACTGGTGTGTAGCTTAACGTGTTAGGTTGTTTAAAGCCATGGCTAACAATGTGTAGGACTCGTGTGTCGTGTTCTCCTCTTTTTACCGTTGATACTGCCACTTCCGAAGGTGCACTAAATATAGAGGCTAAGGCGCTAAGCTCTGAGTATTCTTAAATTTGTTGTTTCAACGAGACCGCGACAGGAAAGGAAGCTCAAGTCATATTTGTGATATCTCACGATGATAAAAATAGATTTCTAGGCATGCTAGCAGATAAGGAGAACATATTGTAATGGTGAAAGCTTTATGATTTTATGTAAGTATATATGGATTTGCTACTAACATCAAAGTTCAACTCTTGATTTTCCCCTATACCTCGACTTGTAAAATTTAAAACATGTAAAAATTTCATTCTAATGAATTGCAACTATAAGTCGTTAGACCTTATATGGGAATGATATGATATATTCCCACTGCAAATGTCAAAATGACAATATACATATGAAGCGTTCTGCCATTGATACAATGTTTATGAATGTATACAACTAACAAATGTTTCTGCATGTGTTTTTAGGTTCTCAAAATGTTTCAGAGTTACATGTAGATATTGGTCGAAGTACATCCTCGCAGCTTACATAAGAATTTTAGGGCAGATGCACATTTCAAACCTATCAGAATGTTAGGAGAGTGATTTGTATGGCTGATTATTTGTTTGGACACAGTTATAGAGGGATGTAATATCCATGGTGAATTCGGCCATGCATGTTATGTCACACTCCATAGTTCTCCCTCTGACATATCAACTGTAGTTGCTCCGTTCAAATGCAAACCCTTTTCAATTGATGGGATTATCATGAACCCCTTCACATGAAAGCTATTACGAACTAGAAATGACTTTTTGATATATTCCTTTTTGTTATTTGCGTTTCCAATTACTTCTTATCGAATAGCCACTGAAGAGGTTCATGCTATGTGTACATGTAGTTCGTTGTTTGGTGTCGAGCAAATTTCAAGTAGGCATCTCCTTGATTGAAAAAAGATTCTATTCGCGTTTTATAACATTGGTCGACGTCGTTAGCAACGTATGCGTATGTGAAACTAGAATTAATCATATCAACGTTAAACCTCAAGAGCAAACAAACAAACAAACAAACAAACAAATCCAAATCTCAAGAGCAAAGAAACATGCACATTGAGATTGAAATAACCTTCTACCTCGCTACCACTAAGTTTTTACCTTATACCAAATATTGAAATCAAACGACAAAACCAGTATCAGCCCACCTGCTCATTAAGATTTGATGGTTCAAGAGGCTTGTATTTAAGTGAACGTGCTGATCGTGTTGTAAGAACGTTAAGTTCATGACAGTATGATAGCACCAGTTCATTCACAGACCACGTACTTGTCTTTACTGTAGTCTTTTGGAATGTTTTTATTTGTCATACTTAAAATGTGAAATCTGGTTAACGGTCATGGAAGATCTGGTCAACAGACCCGTCCATTCACTGAGTATGTAGTACATAATTTGAGAAATACTTCATAGGAATCGTTGAAGCAGGTTGTAGTTGTAAAAACTGATGCATGATCTCCATGACAATACCTAAACTTACACAAAGGGCTGAATTAGATATGCTCCAAATGATTCCTCGTATAGTCAATGTAACGTTCTATCAATTTTGAAAGGAAATATGTTACTTATTGGTGTATCAACTTTCACTCAGTGACATTTGCAACCAATGCTTTCTAACACGTTACGATATGAACCTTCTCCCCTCTGCATACCCCTACAATCAATACAAATGTGGTGCCAACAAGCGGCCTAGCAAACTGAATGTTAAGTGCCGGAGACACGCCTGAAATGCTACCATTTCTTACAAGTTGGGCATGCCTCACTGATCACACCTCTATGACTACAGTACATGTACGTGTAACGGTACTAGGGACCATGGCTAATAAAAAGAGGAAACTTGTCGTTCATTGCAATATTTGTCTAAGAAAGGTTAGGTATGTGGGTCTCAAAGAATAGTCTCAGGAATTCACTACAGAGTGGTGGGCATAATAATATAAGAAGATAGGATACACTGACAGTTTTGTGTCAACTCGTGATATATAACATGTGATTGCTTAACATAACGCACCGATTCTGTGGGCAGCGTGTTTAACTAGTACCGCAGGGTTCAGGCGAAGTTGACTAGGAAATAGGAGATGTGGTTTTTCTTTCATAATCAGATGCATGGGCGAGCCGTTGCATCTTAACCTTTCTTATGGACACATGCAATAACATATAACGTTACTGATATATATTTGTGACTGCTGATAACGTTGCTAGGAAAATACTTGTGACTTGAACCTCTTTGTGGCTGAATGTACTATCGTGACTACTTACAGAGATATCCAAATCGCCTGTCGAAACATTGATAAACACTTTGAAGCATTAGAAAATATCATATTGAGCTTCATGTGTATTTAGCAGCCCGCCATGTGTCCACCATTCCCTGCCCTATAAGTTTAAAGATGTAATAATGTCTCAATTTAGAAATACCATTTGTGACATATACATGTACTTGATACACATTTTGAACCTCATCAGATTTACCTCAATCATCTTTTTTCCAGAATGTATGCCCAGTTTTGTAGACCCCAACCCTTCTGCTTCCGTCAACACTATAAGCGAGAACGCACCTATCGGGACAACTGTCTATGATGTGTCTGTGAATGACGACGACCTCAACGGCGTCAACACCGATTTCACATACTCCATAACAGGTTGGTGTCACACCTCACACAGCAACATGCGACCAATTTTTGCAACATGTAATGCTTTGGTCCCAACTGGGAAAAGGGGCCCCTGCGGTTGCCGGGCCATTTGTGGGCTCGGCCGGGATCCCGAATCAATTTAACTCAGACTTAAATTGAACGCGGGACCTGGTAACAAATAGACGCCATAAGCTAATCGTGCGAGCACCGGGAGGTACCCTCCGGTACCCGACAGTCAACCGAGACAAATTTGTGGCTTCGGGGCCAGGCCGGGACTACACCCCCGCCGGGCGCAGCGGCGCTATTGGGACCAAAGCATAACGTTACATTGTTGCTTCGTACGCGGCTAAAAGACACACTCTTGACCGTTGAAATCCCTTATAAAATACTCTTACTACCTCAGGGGAGCAGGGGCTCTTTGGTGTTACCAAGAAGAGTAACTACGAACAGGCAGCCGTTACCATCACCGGCAACATCGACTACGAGACGTACCCCACATTCACTCTCGTCATCACAGTAAAAAACAGTCTAGGCGAAACAACCTCCGCTACTATCTACGTCAACGTCCAGGTAATAAGCGTCCTGTTGGATTAGTTATGTCGTAAACAATCTTCAGCTTTAAAAAAATAAATAGCAATAGACGATGCATGAAAGATCAGTAGCCGATTGTCTTGGAATAATGTCGATGTTAAGGTATCATCCAAGTCCTGTACGTCGGAAATCACAAAGATTCGCAGAAAGTTTGTGTCTAAGGCCCAACGAATTACTTTCACGCACCTGAATTCTTTGTCTCATTCTACAACTTGTAACATTAGGATTATTGCAACCCCTACAAATTTATTTTTTAACATCATTTAGGACGAAAATGAGGCCCCGACGTTGAACTTGAACGACGTCGTTACAATGGCTGAAAACTCTGCAGTGGGAACAGCAGTTTTTAACGTGAATTGTTTGGACGACGACACCACAAGCCCAAATATGGACACCGTTCTCACACACACTGATGTCGATGTTTCTGGTTTCTTCGACATTGCTGGTACAGGGGCGGTGACTCTGTCTAGTAGTGCAGATTTGGACTATGAGACACGGCAGCAGCACACTCTCACCTTTACCTGTACAGATGGAGGCACACCGGCCCTTTCAGCCACCGGGACTCTAAACATCCAGGTCACAAACGTTAACGAAGCACCGGTCATCACAACTCCCAGCTCCGGTTCTCAGATCGAAGCCATTGACGAAAATACGAACCCGAACACAAACGTCTTCCAGTTTGTCGCCTCTGATGACGATTCCGGTGATACACAGACATGGAGCATCTTCAGTCAGACTCCTAACACGAATCAATTTGTTATCAACAGTGCTAGCGGCCAGGTCTCTACATCGTCTAGCACAAGTTTAGACTATGAGACTAACAACCAGTACATACTCGTGGTCCATGTTGTTGATAGTACAAGCCTGACTGCGTCTGCTACGCTTACAGTGAATCTGAACGATGTGAACGAAGCCCCCACCTTTACAGTTTATCCTGCGTCAGACACTGTGAGCGTTAGTGAAGACCAATCCGGTTCTTTCACCATTTTCACCTTTACAGCTTCAGATGTAGAAATCAGCACTCAAACTTTAACATTTAGCATGGTCTTGGATAATACAAGCCCAACAACTACCACTGCTATACCCTTCGAGTTTGTGAGAACAAGTGCCACACAGGCCATCCTCAGGACAGCGGCGGCTCCCAGCATTGACTTTGAGACAGTCAGCCAGTACGACGTGACACTGACGGTTAGTGACGATGCCGGTCTTAGCCTTAGTGAAGACCGGACTTTGTCCATCTACATACAAGACGTTAACGAAGCTCCAGTGATAACCAACACGGCAGCGTCACTTATCATGAGTCTAGACGAGAACCAAGGCGGAGGCGCAGCAGTCTTTACATTCACCGAAAGTGACGAGGATCAGCCAGGAGATACCTTAACTTGGACGATGACCAATCAAAACCCTTCAAGTCAGTTCGTCATCGACGCTGCCTCGGGTATAGTTTCCACAAGCGCCTCTCCAACCATCAACTACGAGAGTGCAGAGACACAGTACCTCCTGACGGTTGAACTGGATGACGGAACGCTCACAGCGACAGCAACCTTAACTGTCAACGTCAATGACATCAATGAGGCACCGACGATGAACTTGAACGACGTCGTTACGATGGCTGAAAACTCTGCAGTGGGAACAGCAGTTTTTACCGTGGCGTGTTCGGACGACGACACCACAAGCCCCCAGAGTGACACCGTTCTCACACACGCTGATGTCGATGGTTCTGGTTTCTTTGACGTGGCTTCTACAGGGGCGGTGACCCTGTCTAGTACGACTGACTTGAACTACGAGAACTCACAGCAGCACACTCTCACTTTTACCTGTACAGATGGAGGCACACCGGCCCTCTCATCCACCGGGACTCTAAACATCCAGGTCACCAACGTTAACGAAGCACCGGTCATCACAACTCCCAGCTCCGGTTCTCAGATCGAAACCATTAACGAAAATACGAACCCGAACACAAACGTCTTCCAGTTTGTCGCCTCTGATGACGATTCCGGTGATACACAGACATGGAGCATCTTCAGTCAGACTCCTAACACGAATCAATTTGTTATCAACAGCGCTAGCGGTCAGGTCTCTACATCGTCTAGTCCGGTCTTGGACTACGAGACTAACAACCAGTACATACTCGTGGTCCATGTCGTTGATAGTACAAGTTTGACTGCGTCTGCTACGCTTACAGTGAATCTGAACGATGTGAACGAAGCTCCCGCCTTTACAGTTTATCCTGCGTCAGACACTGTGAGCGTTGATGAAAATGAATCCGGTTCTGTCACCATTGACACATTTACGGCTTCAGATCCAGAAATAGGTCCACAAACGTTGACATTCAGCATGACATTGGTCAGTACAATTCCGACGGGTGGTGGTACTTTACCCTTCGAGTTTGTGAAAACAAGTGCTACACAGGCCGAGCTTCGGACAGCGGCGGCTCCCACCATTGACTTTGAGACAGTAAGCCAGTACGATGTGACACTGACGGTTAGTGACGGTGCCGGGCTTAGCGAAGACCGGAGTTTGTCCATCTACATAAATGACCTTAACGAAGCCCCGGTAATAACCAACACGGCAGCGTCACTGACTATGAGTCTAGACGAGAACCAAGCCGGAGGCGCAGCAGTCTTTACATTCACCGGAAGTGACGAGGATCAGCCAGGAGATACCTTAACTTGGACGATAACCAATCAATTCCCTTCGAGTCAGTTCGTCATCAACTCTGCTACAGGTAGTGTCTCCACAAGCACCTCTCCAACTATCAACTTTGAGAGTACAGAGACACAGTACCTCCTGACGGTTGAGCTGGATGACACGGCGCTCACAGCTACTGCAACCTTAACTGTCAACGTCAATGACGTCAACGAGACGCCCGATTTCACCAATTTTCCTGGATCCGCGTCAGTCGACGTGAATGAAGACACAGCCGGTGGCGTGACTGTACAAAGCTTCACCGTCTACGACGACGACAACGCGCTGGTTTCCACCACACAAGACATCACCTATACAATAGCCATAGTGACTCCCACCGGAGAGACCCTCCCGTTTACCTTTGACAAGGTGAGCAACACCAACGTTAATCTCAACACGGATTCAACCGCCACCATAGACTACGAGTACCTGTGGTCTACATACGGGACGAACCAGTACGAAGTCACCCTGACTGTGAGTGACGGTGCACTTTCCAGTGTCAGGACGTTCTACATCAACATTTTAGATGTAAACGAGTCCCCTGTCATCACCAACCTCGCGTCTTCGCTGTCTACCACCATCGACGAGGACCAGTCGGGCGGGAAGAATCTAATCTACTTTACGGGCACGGACGTGGATTTGCCCGGGGACACACTGACCTGGTCTATCGCGAGTCAAACGCCAAACGCTCTCGGTACGAATTTCGAGATAGGGCCGTCTACCGGAGTACTGAGCATTGTTTCAAGTCCTAATCTCGACTACGAGACCGAAACGCAATATCTTCTCCAGATCGAGTTAAACGACGGCACGGGCGTAGGACGCCTAACAGCAACGGTAACCTACACTGTGAACATACGGGACATCAATGAGGCACCGACTTTCTCCGATACGTCACTCACGTATGAAATCGACGAGAATACTGTCGGCGGGGTCACCATTTGCCCCACAAGCAACGCGGCGTGTACCACGACTCTACAGGGCGCGGATCCTGACGGTGATTCCCTCACCTACACGCTCATATCGTACAGCCCAGTGGAGGACGGCTACTCCAACCCCTTCCAACTCACCCCGTCAGGAAACGACCTCGTCATAGAGACCGTGACGAGTCCTGAGTTAGACTACGAGCGCACCACCGCCTACACACTGAAAATCCGCGTCACAGACGGCAGCACGTCCGGTAGCATGTCCTCGACCGGAGAGATCACGATCAACCTGGTTGACTTGGACGAAACCCCGGAGTGGAGGAACCTACCTAACAGCGTGACTGTCAGCGAGGACTTGGCGGGAAACCAGAAAGTGTACACAGTCGATGCGGTCGATCCCGAGGGAGTTTCCGTGACGTACGCCCTCACTACTGCGACGACGGCATTCACACTGGTGACCGGTACGGGCGAAATCCGAACGACGGCTAACCCACAACTGGAGTCCGGGGCTTTTCTGTACACGCTGGAGATAGAGGCTGCCGACGTCACCACTAACACCGCAACTAGCACGCTAACCGTCAATGTGGCGTTCTACGATGACAGTCCTCCGGTCTTCTCTCCTACCACCTACGCTGTGAACGTGAATGAAGGACAGAGCTCAGGGACGACGGTCACTACCATCGCGGCTACAGACGCGGATGTGGGCGATGTTGTACAGTACTACATCACAGGTTGGTCTTAATTTATGCATTTGTGCACCAGATGTTTAAATGAAGATGTTTATCATTTTCTTAACATGTAAATGCTTACCTCTTGGTCATTTTCTATGTTGATTATGCTACTAAAATCTTCACAACCTACTAAGTTTGATCTGTCTTTGCTGGGTACGTAAATACTTTTTATAGGTCCATCATAATTCAGAATCACAAGTACGATCCCAACTCTCTACATTGTAGCATTGTCATTCTTTTAAAACACACTTACGTACTACATGACTGTACAAATGTGTTTCTTCTTCTCTTGTCTCGGCAGGAGGGAGCGGGTATTTCCTGGTGGACAGCGCCGGCGTCATCACCACAGGTACAGAGCTGGACCGCGATGACGGGTCCCCCTCCTCCTACACCCTGACCCTGACGGCGTACGACACGTCAGGTCTGTCGGCACAGGCCACCGTCACGGTCACCGTGGACGCCGTCAACGACAACGCACCCGTCTTCTCACAAGCTGTAGACTCCGTGTAAGTCACGACACTGTTATTGTTTTGTTATAGCTCGTGAACTTGTTGAAGTCATGTCTAAAGAGGTTATAGCATGTTTCCATGATGTTAGAAACAAAGTGACCATAAAATGACTGTCTAGAGACATTCTAGTAGTACTGTAGCAGTCCAATGTGTTCTGCTGCTGCAGTGGTATGAACATCATATTCTATATGATAAGAAACCTGTTGTTCAACATAGAGACAATGTTTTGCGCCGCGATGTTTCTACCAAGACTGAGGACGAACATATCATGTTGGCAACAGTCTTCACGCTATGGTACCATGTTGTATGTATATCAATGCAATTTTTGTTTGACCTCTGTGTACAGAAATGTTCCAGAGAACACGGCTGTGAGCACCTCTGTACTCCAGCTGACTTGTGCGGATGCCGACACAGGGACAGATGGAGATCTCGTGTACGCTTTAGATTCCGGCAACACTGACAACTTGTTCGCACTTGGTGAGTTGCTTCGCAATGCCTAAATCAATACCTTTCATACACAAGTTTGTTATGAACTCCATCTAATGAATAAAGAATATGTTAAGATGGACATAACGCACACTAGTGACAGCTAGTCGTGTAGACGGCATTAATTATGTATATCTATAAGTTACACCGTCTTTCATTTGCAAGCTTTATGGTAGAAAAAGACAGAATGCATCGAGGACTACGTTGTGTTTCTATACAGATACAAGTACAGGGTTGATCACGGTCAGCAGTGCCATTGACATGGAAGACGCTGCAATCATATCGTCCAACTTCAAGTACACGCTGAAGGTCACGGCCGTGGACCAAGCCGCCGTGGCCACAGACCGTTTCACCAGCACTGCGACTATCTACGTCACCATCACGGGTCAGAACGAGTTCACTCCAGACTTCACCACCATGCCGGCCAGCGACACCGTCACGTTATCTGAGGATACAGCGGTTGCGACTACAGTCACATCGAACGTAAGGCAGATTTGTCTTTCTATATATCTATCTGTCTCGGTCTCGCGGTTTTGGTCTCGGTCTGTCTGTCTGTCTGTCTCTGTGCCTATCTGTCTGTCTGTCTGCCTGTCTGTTTGTCTCTGTGCCTATCTGTCTGTCTGCCTGCCTGCCTGTCTGTGTCTGTCTGTTTGTCTCTGTGCCTATCTGTCTGTCTGCCTGCCTGTCCGTGTCGGTCTGTCTGTGTATGTCTGTCTGTCTGTCTGTTTGTGTCTATCTACCTGCCTGCCTGTCTGTCTGTCTGCCTGTATGTGTGTTTGTCTGCCGCTCCTTACCTCCATCTCTCTCTCTCTCTGTTTTTTGTACATGTGTGATTAGATGTGCTAGTGTCATTTCATGAAGAACACATCAGGAAAGAAAATTGGGGGAAACAGGGAAGAGTTAAATATCCTCAAATCTAACAGCCTGTGTCAAGTCGATAACAAAGATATAATTACTGACCCAACCACAGTTAATGCTATTCTGACCTGCTGTGTTGATGTTCAGGTTGCAGCTACAGATGGTGACCAGGGTTCTCAGGGTGACATCGTGTACGCCATAACGGGCGGAGACACGTCCTCTCCGCGCACCTTCACCATGAACCCCGCGAACGGCAGGATCGTCCTGGCACAGCCGCTGGACTTCGAGACCACCCCGGTATGTAAAGAGACCTCTTTCCACTAGACGGTAATATCGCTTATCAACCGTAGGGCGACCAAAATCGGATTTGTGTAACCCTTGATTTTATACTCGAAATATGATGCAAGATGTAAACGTATAATCTAAAAACACAAGACACACAAAATGCTGAAAATTTGCTCAGCGATCACCTGGCCTCTAGTGGAAAAGAGGTGTTTATGATCTTCATATCTTGCTTGTCTAGTGGCTACGGTAAATGAATTACGAGTGCCGTTAATTTTTCTCTCCAGATTTTTGGTCTACAAATCTGTTCTATAAGTTGCTCATCATGTAAAGTTTGGTTATAGAGTGCATGTTGCTCATCTTATACCTCAAAAGATGCTCTGTAGATATTTGATATATGGATACGTATATAAACGGATACATATATGGATATATGGATACGTATAAAAACGTATGGATGACTCCATACGTTTTCCTCATCACAGGTTTACTACTTGGAGCTGTCTGCTATCGATGACGCTAGCAGCCCGCTGACGGGAACAGCCACCCTGACCGTGAGTGTGACAGACGTGGATGACGCTAGCCCGGCATTCAGCACTGACACATACGAGGCCACGGTCGGCGAAGACCAGACAGCAAGTAAGCAATTTTTGAGACACCTCAGTGGCGGAGCCGTTAGTATAGTACTACGATCGAGTTGTCAAATATTCTAGGAATTGCAGGCACGCATTCCTTCGGGAATTGGCTTTTGGCTGAGCCTGTTTGGCTACACCTTGCATGTGGATGAGCAGCATAACACAAGAAGCTTCAAACTTAGTATGTGTTTAGCTCATGTTCCATCAAAGAAACCATCATAGTCTTGGCTCCCAACGACTTTCGTTGGTACTGCAGCTGAAGTGGTTTTGATAGTTCGTTATCTATGATTTTTTTCTTCTGCAGACGCCTATGTTGTCCAGCTGACGGTAACAGATGCCGACACGGCCGGAGCTGACATGACCTACTCCTTCATCGCGGGAAACACGGCCGGGAACTTCTGGCTCTTCACCCTGAACAACACCGAGAACAACCCCTGGGTCATGCTGTCCAACCAGCTGGACTATGACACGGGCGACGACGTGTAAGTGTGCTTTCATTTTATTTCCTCTGTGTATGGTTTACTTTTCAGTGTGCCGGGCTGTCTGCCTGTCTTTTTGTTTGTTTTGTCCATAGTTATTTAAATGCAGTATAGTAGCTAGTTTTCACAGTGCTAGACACGCGGGGACACTGACAGGAAGTTAGGTCAAAAGTCCAAGGAATGCCCCAGAGTAGGTTCTTGTCTTTCATCGACTGCTACATGCATTTATGTTGTATCATAGGAGCCAGTGAGAAAGGGACATTCTACAGAATTAGCGAGAAATTCACAATGATGAATGAAACGAGAAATCGGAAAAATAAAAATAAAGATATTTCACGGAGGTTTGACATCTTCGATTTCTTGTCCTTATTTGATTTAATTGTTTACTGCTCATCTATCGTGAAATCTTATCCTGTTACTCTTTCTTGTAGCTTCACATTAGTCGTCAAGGCGCAAGACCAATCGTCCAACACAGCCACTGCACAAGTCCTGATCTACGTCAATCACGTCAACGAGTTTCAACCAGTCTGGGGTTCGCCTTCCGCTTTCCCATCTGATTCAGTCACGGTAGGTGAAATGCATTCGTGTACGTCTTTGTGTTTTATCAATCCTGGTGTGCATTTTCAAAGAGGAGTCGTGCGTTCGATCGCGAGGTCGCAGCCCTATAAGTGAAATGGGGATGTAAGCCATTTCAGTACGTGACATGATGATAGAATGACCCGACATGCACGCTACTGGAAAGGGTCACAGTCCTTAGGACGGGACTTCGAGCCGTGGTCCACTGTTCATTGTACTTATCGAAAAGAGCTTGGGGAATTTTTCTTGTACAATGAACCTGTAGATACAGTGGTAGTAGAATAGCCCTTCAGTGAGCTAAACTGGATCGAGATCACCTTCACTTTCAATGATAACCCATAACATAATGACATCACTCCAGGTGGACGAAGATCAGCCAATCGGCACCACGGTGCTGACCTTGGACGTGAGCGACTCCGACGCCGGCACGGACGGTGACCTGACCTACACCATCACGGCGGGGAACACGAACTCGATCTTTGAACTTGACCCGAAGACGGGAGAACTGTTGGTCAGTAAAGGCCTGGACTTCGAGACGTCGGGGGGGACGTACAACCTCAGTATCCAGGCGGTGGACGGCGGGAACCCTGCCCGCAGCGCAGACTCGTACGTCCTGGTCACCATAGGGAACGTGAATGACAACCCGCCATCTTGTACCCAGGTTAGCCTGGCCATCTGCTTTATTCATTGAATCTTTGTTGTCGTTACTTTATACTGTTTCGTAGTCCACTGATAAAACAAGTACCCTTAAAAAGCTGAACATCGTGTCAATGGTATATAATGGCTTGTAAAGAAACTTGTACAAAGGGATCCAACCAGAGATCTGTAATGCTCTGTGATGCTAATACAAATAATGCTCCGTACGGGCGCGGGCACATACGTCGTGCGATCTTAGGGAATTTTTTTTTGCAATTTGGGATTTGGGACAGTCATTCATGTGACTTGCAAAGTTCAGCTGTCTTGTTACAAAAAAACTGTGTTTTATCCCTGTCGGTGGTTGGTTCTGTCACTGCCTGCTTCAAAATCCTATGGCATCAAAATCATACGACTATCGCACGACGTATGTGACCGCACCCTTACTACATATCACATGTGTGACAACGAATCTTCAATTCTCTTCCTGACAAGGGAAATTAATCTGTGCATTTATAAAAAGTTGTTTCATGTACTAAAGGCAAATTACTCCATACGTTTGTAGCTGTAGATTACCTTTGTCCAAATGTTTCTACATTCAAATATATTGAGCGATGTTTTGCCACGCAGACCACGTACGTCGTCCAAGTTCCCGAGGACCAGACCCCCAACCTCATCCCGGGCTTTGTCAACATGGACTGTGACGACGGCGACGGAGACATACTCACGGACAGCATCATCTCCGGCGACCCTGCGGGCACCTTCCGTATAACACAGAACGGTGCGTTCTTCACGATCTACCTCGGCAGCGCGCTCGACTACGACGATCCCAACTCCACACCTCGCTCGTACGACCTGATCGTCCAACTGAGCGACGGAACGACGACCCTGGAAGTGCCGGTGGTCATCGGCGTCACTCCCGTCAACGAAGGCCCGCCGAACATCACCGACGACACCGTTACTGTTTCGGAAACCACGCCCATAGGTGACGTCATCTATGACGTCGACGACTCTGACACAGACGCTGATGACCAGGCCCACGGCATCGTGACATACGCCATCACGGGGCCGGCTACACATCCATTCCGGATAGACTCTTCCACAGGTGCGTAAGAATTCAAATGTACAGTCAAACCTGTCCTCAGCAACCACTCAAGGGACTGCGGGAAAATTATTGATAAGGACAGGGCTAGCTTTAACTGTGTAAAACTGGGCGGGACTGTTTAATGTGGTTACGCCAGGTGGTTGCCCTATCAGGTTTGACTGTATCTGATATCATAGATGCTCTTGTAACTTACATACAGCGCAGTTCCTCCTTATTTATCGTCGTGAATCAATCTTATGCATCGCTGTATCCGTGTATCTTTTTGTTTGAAATAAAATAATCTGATTTAACATTGGAAAGCCTTGCCTTGTCCATAACTTTACACTGCAACCACGTCTGTGACGATGATCATGCCACAGTTTGTCACTATATATCTCATGTTTTGACCAGGCGAGATCTCTGTGGCATCTACACTTGACTATGAAACATCGACCAGCTATAACCTGGTTGTCGTGGCAACGGACGGCGGCGGGCTGGAATCCACGGCCACGGTCACGGTCAACCTGGACGGCGTGAACGAGTTCTACCCGACATGCACCACTTCTGACTTCGGTGTAGCAGTGAGCGAAAATGCGAACGTCGGGAATGTGGTCGTCGACTTGGGCTGTACGGACAGCGACAGCGGCTTTGACGGGGCTTTAACGTACACCGCCACACAGACCCCGTCTACTAAGTTCGACGTTTCGACTGGACAGATTCAAGTGTCAACTGCGTTAGAATATGACGGAGGGGAAACGCTGTATTCCCTTGTCGTCCTGGTAAGCGATAACTCAGTGATAGCTGCGAATCAGAAAACAACAACAGTGACAGTCACCATCGAAGTTTCGCCCGAAAACGAAGACACACCGACATTTTCTCCCCCGGCAATCCCGGTAACCCTGTCCGAAGATATCAGTATTGGCAGTACCGTCATTGACTTGGACGCTGCAGATACCGACGCCTCCAACCACGCCCATGGCATTGTGACGTACAGCATTACGTCAGGAAACACCGATGGCCACTTCAGCATCGACCCCAGCAGCGGAGTGATCGTGACAACCTCGCCGCTGGACTGGGAGACCACTTCGCTGTACAGTCTCGTGGTGCGGGCGGCAGACGGTGGAACCCCACCCCTGAGCGCAGACACGACGATCATCATCATTCTCGACGACGTTAACGACAACACAGCGCAGTGCGTGCCCTCTGTGTTCTCCGAGACGGTGTCAGAGAGCGAGGCGGCGAACTACATAGTAACGTCCCTCTCCTGTACCGACAGCGACGGGACGTTTGGAGCGCTAACCTACTCCATTACAGCAGGCGACACCAACCAGTTTTACATGAATGGGTCTGCTCTCCTGCTGACCACGCCGCTGGACTATGATGCAGGTAATTTGAAATAGATATTTATGCAATATTCGTTGAATTTCACTTAAAACATGTAAACACACGTGTTACATTTTAAGCAGATTCTCACTTATGAGTTTCTTTTGACAAAATGCTATTATCTGATATTAGGAACCACGCACACAACTATGTGTGATCTGAACATTTATTTTTTTTCTTTTCTCCAACCAGTTCCGAGACAATACAACCTGGAGATCACAGTAGCAGACAACGGCTCTCCGCCCAACTATGTCGTCATCCCGGTCACGGTTCATGTGGACCCTGTGAACGAGTTTCCCCCGGTCTTTGTTGTTTCCGGTGACGTCGTTCTCAGTGTCGACGAGGACTTCACAGTGAACGATCCTATCACGAATGTCGCTGCTACGGACGCAGACTCTGATGTCAACGCTCATGGACAGATCACCTATACTATCCTGTCAGGTGGGTACACTTTGATTTATAAAGATGTTGTTAGGGTCTTGCTTTGTCCTATTTTATGTACACTAGACTATCCAGGATCTCTTAAGGTGGCATGTACTGTAGTTCAAAATCGTTAGCATACTAACAATTTTGGACTACAGCATATGCCACCTTTGAAACGATTGATATGCTCTTGTGAATGTTTCCAAACAAACGAATCTTGCTAGCAATCAATCGTTTCTGTTCGTATTTCTTCACAGTTTTGTTTCGATGGTCAACAATATGTCGCTACTTTTTCTGTGACATGCTAATAATCTTTTCCTAGTTGATTATAGATGCAGCTCTCCGTACACAACATTGATAGAATACCTTGTTTCTGACCCTAGGAAACATCAATGCCAAGTTTAGCTTGGACTCTGCTACAGGTATCCTGTACTTAGTGGATGAGCTAGATCGGGAAGCCACGGCGTCCTACAACATTCTAGTTCAAGCCTCGGACGGCGTACTGTTCAATGCCGGTACACCAAACACAATCACCAAGTGGGTCAACATAACCATCAACGACATCAATGACAACGAGCCGCAGTGTACACCTTCAAACTACGCTGTCACCTTTAACGAGAGCACGGTTACAGGAACGGTGATGACTACCGTCACGTGTCAGGATCTGTTCGACGCGGGAACTAACGCTCAGATCCAGTACTACTTTTCCGGATCCGGTAACGTCGGCAACGCGTTCGCCATTGACCAAACGACCGGACAAATCACTCTCCAGAACCCACTAGAGTATGATTCCAGCTCCGATCCTCAGTCTTACACACTAACAGTTCATGCGATTGACCAGGGTACTACTAAACTAACAGGAACGGCACTCGTCACGGTAGCAGTCAGCCCGGTAAATGAGGACACGCCGCAGTTTTCAGAGACCGCCTACGTCGCTTCCGTGCCTGAAGACACAAGTCTTGGCACTTCTGTTCTACAAGTCATAACAACGGACACGGACGCCGGGGACGACGGCGTTGTGCGCTACAGCATGGCTGCTGACAACACCTTTCTACTTGAAGAAACCACAGGATGGCTGGTTTTGAAGTCCGCACTAGACAGAGAAAGCACCTCTTCATACTTCCTACAAGTTACGGCCACCGATCAACCGGCTAACCCATCCAACGCCTTGTCTTCTGAAGTGAACGTCACGATCATTATAACAGATGTAAACGACAATGCACCTGTTTTCTTTACTCCACAATACCAAGTCACCCTTAGCGAAAACGACGCAGTCGGTACGCTTGTAGTGGCGACCATCGCAGTCGACTTTGACACTGGTATCAATGCAAATCTATACTACGCCATCACTGGGGGAAACACAAACACAGACTTTTCCATAAATCAGTTCGGTGTCATCACCACAGCTCGAGCTCTCGATTACGAGACAACCACGTCCTACTCCCTGACAGTCACCGCCACGGACCAGGGCTCGACGCCTCTGTCGGCAACTGCACAGGTAGGAATCACAATCACCCCGTACAACGAATTCGACCCAGTGTTTGGCCAAGCATCTTACAGCATCGCCATTGACGAAGACACGGCTATTGGGATCTCCATTGGTCAGGTGACTGCCACAGATGCCGACTTCGGCTCGGACGGACTGCCCGATGACGTCACATACAGCTTCGCAGCCACGAGCACGAAGTTCTACATTGACGAGTACACGGGGGACATCAGGGTGAAGGGCACACTGGACAAGGAGACCCAAGACACGTACACGTTAACAGTTGTGGCGACGGATTCTGGTACCACTCCGGCCATCAGGTCTAACAGTGTTACCCTGACGATCACCGTAGGAGACACCAATGACAACGCGCCTGTGTTCAGTCCTGCCGCGTACACCGCCGAAGTGCCCGAAAACGCAACCGTCGGCTACAACGTCGTCACTATCGTGGCTAGTGACAGCGACCTGGGAGTTGGCGGCACGTTTGATTACAACATTGTCGCTGGTAACGCTCCGGACAACATTTTCGCCGTAGATTCAAGCGGCAACTTGTACGTGACTTCCATAGCATATCTAGACTACGAGACCACTACTGTTTACACACTGTCGGTGACCGCTACCGATCAGGGCACGCCCCAGCTAACATCTACCGCCAGGGTAGGTATCCAAATCACCGCATACAACGAATTCGACCCAGTCTTTTCGAACGGAGGCTACTACACAGCCACTATCAGCGAAGGCGCCAGTCTTGGTGACGCGGTGATTCCCACCACGGCTTCTGATGACGACGACGGTTCCGACGGTGACATCACGTACTTATTCACATCCGGGAACTCCAACGGTAACTTTGCGATAGATTACGTCACAGGGTGGATAACGGTGGACAAAGAACTTGACCGAGAGGTGACCGGTTCTTATGTCCTGACGGTGACGGCGTACGACGGAGGGTCCTCGCCTGGTAGGTCGACCGACGCGACGGTTATCGTGACCGTGGACGACGTTAACGACAACGTGCCAACGTGTACGGGATACTACTACGACCGGACGCTGGCAGAATCTGTACCGGCGGGAACTTCCTTGCTGCAGCTAACATGCAGGTGAATACACGTTTTGAGGGTCTCTAGCTGTCGTTTGTTTTCAATGGGTAGAAATCATCGTAGAGGCCGTCTTTTCTGCCAGTGCCGTTACACAATACCTTTTAAAGAAATTTTAACGACAAAGGGTTTTGATAATAGCATGCAAAAATGTAAGAGGTGGCTTTAACACATATGCTAATATTCTGTTGCTCTTGGATTATATATCTATTTCCTGAAATATCCTTATTTCCTTCATACAGTGACCCAGATGAGGGTGTGAATGGTGACCTGACCTACACCATCTCGTCAGGTGACCTGTACGGACAGTTCCACGTCGACAGCACCGGACAGCTGACAGTCAGCACGGGACTGAACTACGAGAACACAACGGAATATCAAATCACCATCACTGGTGGATACATCTCACAAAATGTTTCCTTCAATTGTTTCTTTCTTTGTATTTGTTTGTTGCTTTGCTGTCTGAATGTTTATTTGTTTGTTTTTCAATCCATTTGGAAACACTCAATGTCAACTTGTCAAGTGTACAGCGTTGTTTAATAGATGAAGAAGACAGTAGTGTTGTTATCGAGCTAATTTTGATGAGTTTCTAAATTCTGTCGTGTCAAATGTACAATTTTTAAGATTCACATCTATATTAGCATATCATATTCATATCATCTGTTATTCTTATTCATGCACTTTCTTACCAGTTTCAGACGATGGTTCTCCTTCCCTGTCCACGGTGGTGACCGTTACCATGGAGATAACCGGAGTGAACGAGTTCCAGCCGGTGTTCACCCTGAACCCGTACAGCGTCTCCATCAACGAGAACATCTCCCTGGCAACGTCGATCCTGGCGGTGTCCGCTCAGGATCAGGACGCTGGGACACAAGGTAAGACGTTTATTTCCTTTTTTTACCTCATGTTTTGCACAGCGTTTGTGTGTGTGTGTGTCTGTCTGTCTATCTGTCAACACGATAACTCCGGAATGTCTGGATGGATTGTCTTCATTTTTGGTAGGTGGGTAGTAGGTCTTTGTAAGACCTCGAAATGATTAGATTTTGGGCCCTTAGCGACTTGTTTTTATCATTGAGCGAGTGCCGTATCTGTCATTAAGGCCACTTCCTGAAATCAAGAAAAGTCTCTTAGGAACATCGAGATCAATTCGGTACAACAGTAGGACGTGATCACAGGAACTGCTTTATTGAATTATCTAAAATATTTTGGTGACTATCCTTCCTCGATGTTAAGTGGCGTTTTGCGAAAAGACATACATACTATTAACGATGTCAAAGAACTATGTCATCTTCTCTGAGTAAACATTTTTAAGCTTGTGAATATAATATTTTATCATTATTTCTGTGTATACCAGGTGAAGTGAAATATTACATCACATCCGGGAATCAGGACGGTGCCTTTAGCCTGGACTACCTGTCTGGTGACCTGAGTACTGCAGCCGTCCTGAACAGAGAAGCGCTGGATACATACATACTAACAGGTGAGTTAGACATGGTTTATCTTCTCCGTACTCATTGCATACTTTTTGTCTTCAAATTAACTGTACAAAATTATTCATATCAATCTGTTTCTTCAAAAACGGAATAAACTGGATGTCTTATCTGCATAAATGCATTTTTAACGTTGCTACAATCTGTGTCTTAATGACAGTTGTCACCACCGACGGTGGAACGTCTCCGCAGAGGTCAGGCACCAGTACCGTGACAGTCACCATCGAGGACGACAACGATAACACGCCGTCCTGCCAGCCCACCTACCACACGGTTACCGTACCCGAAAACACTACTATCAATACCGTGTTGCTCACAGTGAACTGCAGCGACAATGACATCAACGAAAACGCACAGCTGACGTACACCATTGTGAACGGCAGCGATGGGAGCATTGCCATGTCGCCTAGCAACGCGGACGTGTATCTGGCGGCGTCCCTGGACTACGAGACCACCGACAGTTACTACATCCAGGTAGAAGTGAGCGACAACGGATATCAAAGCAACACGGCAACTGTTTTTGTAAGTGTAGAGGTAACAGAAGTGAACGAGGCAGCGCCGGCATTTGTGGACACGAGCTACCAGGTTAGCGTTGCTGAGAACGAAACAACGGGAGTTGTTATCCTTCAAGTCAACGCTACGGACTCAGACTTAGGCGATGACGGACAGTTCACCTACAGTATCACGGGTGGGAACAATGCCGGAATGTTCGAGATCAGTGCCACGAATGGAGAGGTAGGAATCAAGCGTCGACTGGACAGGGAAGGCACTGACTACTACGTGCTCACCGTTACGGCCACCGACATGGGATCTCCAGCACTCTCCAGTAGTGTCTACGTTTACATTAACGTCACTGACGTGAATGACAACCAGCCGACGTGTTCTGCGTATGTCGTGAATATTGAACTGGACGAAGATGTCACCGTGGGAACAACCTTGGCGTCTTTTAATTGTACGGACCAAGACATAAATAACAACGCCGATCTATCTTACAGCATTGTCAGTGGAGACTCAACCAGCCGCTTTGCGATGGTATTGAACCAACTACAAGTTCAGAACTCTCTTGATTTCGAAGGCGACGACTGGTACTACCTGACACTGGCCGTGGCTGACAATGGATCTCCCGCTCTAAGTGCCAATATAACAGTGTCTGTGCATGTAAATCCCGTGAACGAATTCACTCCTGTGTACAACGACTCATCCTACTCGACGAATCTGTACGAGAATATAACCAGCGGGACTGTGGTAGTGGTCGTCGGTGCAACTGACGCCGACAGGTCCGACCAAGCCCAAGGCATGGTCCGCTACTCCATCGTCTCGGGAAATTCAGGAAACACATTCTCTCTTGACGACGAGACGGGAGAAATATCTGTTGTAAGACCTCTAGATCGGGAGTCTACAAATTTCTACAACCTAACGGTGAGAGTACACGATAACGTGTACGGGGGAGTTCCACAACTATCCGCTGATGTCCAGGTGGAAATCACGGTGTTGGATGTAGACGACAATCCGCCCAGTTTCGAGCCCGAGTCGTACACTGTGAGTGTCGTTGAAGGCGCCGCTGTAGGCACACAGTTGACCGTGCTTACCTATACGGACGCAGACGATGGCGTTAACGCCATTTCCGTCCTGAGCGTCACTTCCGGAAACGGGGCGGGTATCTTTGCACTCATTGGCGACAATCTGCTCCTGGCAGGGACGTTAGACTATGAGACAGTACAGCAGTACGTCCTGACCGTACAAGCTACTGACGTGCTAGAGCCCTCATTCACGGACACGGCAGAAATTATCGTTAATGTCATATCCGAAAACGACAACCAGCCAGTGTTTGCTGTAGACAACACAACCATTAATGTATCCGAGGCTGCTGCGGTGGGAACTGTCCTGTACGACGCCAATGCAACAGACAGCGACCTGGGGGAACACAGTGATCTGACCTACTCCATCGTGTCCAGCAGTTCTCCCACTTTCCTCATAGACAGCGTCACGGGGATAGTAAGACTTGGCGCAGCACTGGACAGGGAAACACTGTCGTCGTACGTAGTGAACATAACAGCGGAGGACACGGACTACTACGACTTCATGTTGCTGTACGTTTTCGTCTCTGATGTTAACGACAACAAGCCCACCATGAGTACCACCCTGTACTCTGTAACAGTTGACGAGAACCAACCCATAGGGACTGTCCTCCTGACAATTTTAGCCACAGATCCTGACGAAGGCAACAACAGCGATATCACATACACGACCCGCGGCTCTGACGCGAGCTTCTTTTACCTCAACAGCACAACCGGCGACGTATCTAGTCAAAGCACACTGGACTTTGAATCTAGGCAATCGTACTACTTCTTCGTTAGAGCATATGACAACGGTTCCCCACAGCTGTACTCCTCTTGGTCAGGAGTGCAGGTGATAGTGAACGATCTCAACGACAACAGTCCAGTGTTCTCTCCCACCAGTTACACGTACACCCTGTCAGAAGATTCGCTCTACCCTATAGACCTGTTAACAGTGTGCGCGTCTGATGCAGACTCTGGAACAAACGCCGACATCACGTACGCCATCGCATCAGGGGATCCCAACAATCAGTTCCAGATAAATCAAGATGGCGTCGTGAGTCTCGTCAATGCCCTAGACCGCGAGATCACGCCCCTCTATTTTCTCTCTATCACTGCTACGGATGGCGGTTCACCGCCACAGGTTTCTACGCCGGCTATAGTTGTCATTACCGTAGAAGACGTAAATGACAATGCGCCAACCTTCGCCCAAGCTTCCTACGCAGAGTTCGTAGACGAAGATGTCACACTCTACACTACAGTACTAACCCCAGTGGCCACTGACCCGGATAGTGGGTTAAACAACCAGATCACATTCTCCATTTTGTCTGGAAACGATAACAATAAATTCAGCATCGATCCTATCTACGGATACATATTCACTATCGGCACGTTCGACAGAGAAATACAAGACACATACAACCTGACAATCCAAGCCCAAGATGGCGAAAGCCCCTTCTATACTGCCACATCAGTCGTGTACATCAGAATTGTCGACATAAACGACAACGCCCCAGTCTTCGGACAGTCGACCTACCAAACAAATGTTAACGAAAACGTCGCGGTTGGAACCTCCGTGATCACGGTCAGTGCCAGTGACGTCGACAACGGTACAAACGGAGAGGTCAACTACTACATGTCGGACACGTCCGTGCCCTTCACTGTTGACAACACGACGGGTGTTCTGTACACAAGCGGCAGCCTTGACCGTGAAAGTGTTTCATCCTACACGTTCCTTGTGTACGTAAGAGACCGGGGGACCCCGCAATTCTCAGGCGAGACGACGGTGACCGTATACGTTCTGGATCTCAACGACAACACATCCAACTTCACTCAAACATCTTACAGTATCACTATTGAAGAGAATCTAGCTCAGGGCACGAGCATTTTGACAGTCAGCGCGACCGATGACGACTCGGGTACAAACGCAGACATAACCTACTCCATATCCCCGAGTAGCACGTCCGGGCTACAGTTCTACAACATTGATTCTACGTCAGGACAAATATCAGTGAAGGAGGCTAACGACAGAGAAACGCTAGACTTTGTACAGATGTTCGTGGTGGCTACAGACGGCGGGTCTCCTCAGCTCAGTTCCTCCGTTGAGGTGAACGTGACGATCTCTGACGTCAATGACAACGCACCAATCCTGGTGCAGACGTTCTTTAGTCTGGAGATTCGGTACGACAGCAGCAGCCTCACCAACCTGGATACACTCAGCGCGACGGATATCGACCAAGGTATTTGAATAGTGAACAAATTATGTCTATACTTGTAGGTAGTAGATTTGTGTCCACTTGTTTTTTAGTACGTGCAGTTGTAGAAGACCTGACGAAAGTCGCTGTACTTTTGTTGTGTCAATAAAGATTGTATTCCCAATGGTGGGAGAGGTGCTCCAAGAACTGCTAGATAATGCCATTTCATCTTGATGTGGCTGTACAGCATACCTAATCTATCAACCTTATCTGCTGTGCTGTAAATCAAGTTTTACCTTTTTTGCTTTTATCGCTTGCATTTTTTTGGTACCAAGGTGAAAGACTTAACATTATCGCATCAATTATAACGCTTTAAATACCTATAAGCATACCTGCAACCGCAGTTCCAATACATCATAGTGCAGCTTTCTGATCTAGCCATTTTGGGGGACAGGAAGTCTTATCGATTTCTCAGTACCCGAAGTATGTCTCAATGTTGTTTTTACTTTTCCCCATCCTCCCCCTAAGGCATTAACGGAGAGATCCAGTACTACCTGTTAGACTACACCAGCCTGTTCCACGTAGACCTGCTGTCCGGGCACTTCCGTAAGAAGGACAACAGCACGCTGCTGGAGCCGGACTTCAAGTACGTCATGAGCGCCGTGGCCAGGGATGCAGGTACCACATGTTTTAACTGCTGTATTACATTTGCTTCCAACATTAAGGAGTATAAAAACGTGTCCTCACAACATAGGAAGTGATCTTTCCCTACAGCCTGCCATTGCCCTTAGAACATACGATGTATTCCTCTTGCACTGAGACGCATGTTGCCCTGCGTCTAACGTTGTATACATACATGTATGTTGGTAATCTTAACTGACAGACTGCCTTTCAACAAACGCTGGTATTGGCCGCTTTTATGAAATATCGTTCGTTTAAAAAAAGTTCTAACGGGTTCACTCTTTTGTCCGACAGGCTCACCAGTCCTGACGTCCGACCCACCAGCGACTCTCCGTGTGGACACGTTCCGCCCGGAGGAGTGTCTGGTGGACATGGTGGTAGCTCTGACGTATGACCAGTTCTTACAGGTTGGTTCTTTGTGTATGGAGTCTACCTTAGCAAAGCGTTCCCATTCTATACATACTGTAAGATACTGTGTTTCAAATATCAAAACTAAACGAAGTTATTTTACTTCGTAGTACGTGTAGCTGTTTGATTTTGAATTAGACATGTAATCTTTGTTCCTGTAGGTCCAGGACTCGTTCATCGCTGCGCTGTCCGCGGTGTTCGCGCCAGGGAGGATCGGTGTCTCTGACGTCACAACCAACAGCGGCACCAGCCGCAGGCGTCTGTTGCAGTCTGAGTGAGTAGAACAGATTGTCTATAGAGCATTGAAAGATCAATAGCTATGGTTTTCTTTTAACTTTACCAATTATCTACTTTCTAGTTTGTGCCAGTTTCAATTTTTGATCTGCCTTTTTTCTTCACTGCCATTAGCTCCGTTACCGTGTCCGTGTACGGGGTCGCCAACACCCTCACCGACTCGTCGTCCGGTCTGACGGCGGCAAAATCCTTTATGTCGGCCGACGAGATTCTGGAGGTCGCCCAGCTGGACGATTCGGGAACTCCCAGTGCCGCCATTTCCGGCCAGGAGTTCCTAAACTTCCCAGTGACACAGGTATTTAGCATCATTCAAGGACTTGCAATGCAATGCAATGCAAGGTATCAGATCATGACTATGTAAAACAACGGAGCGTTGCATAGCTTCTCTCAGAATGTCCAGAAAAGTCTGTTGATCACAAATTCCTTATTGATGTTGTGCATCTATTTTAAACAAATGCCATCTACATGTATGATCTTCAGTAATTGATTATGAAAGAGTGACATGAAAGTGGTGTGAATTGTACTGGACAAAAGACAACAATATTGATATGATACCTATTCTTGAAAATCTCTCCTCAGCCTTCACTTAATCCGTATCCGTTGTTATTATGTCATAAAGGTTGCACGGTCGATTGACAACAGTGTGACGACGGCTGCTACACCATTCGTGCAGACCCCCGCCGGAATCGCGGTGCTGACCATCAGCGCGGTGGTGGGGCTCATACTGCTCATCCTGCTCCTTGTCTGCTGTGTGGGATTCTGTAAGAGGAGAAGGAAAAACAAGGTGGACAAGTAAGCGAACATTTCCCTAAAAGATGACAAGTATCTCATGAAGACTTGTCATTATCTATCCAGCTCTCTAAAGGTAGAAAAAGCAGCCTTTATTGACACAACAAAAGAACAGCGACTTTCGTAAGGCTTCTACAACTATACATGCAAACAAACAAGTGGACATAAAAGGATTGACCTGCCTACAAGTATATGAATGATTCAACATGTCGAGTTTAACGTATCAATCACACTAATGTCTAAACATTCTCTGATATATTTCCCTATTTGTAAAAGATCAGCGTTTATACTCTTTTCTTCTGTTTCAAGAGTCATAATGATTTTCTTTACAAAAATACCGGCCATCATATTACTCATAATCATTATTGTCAGTTATACGTCATGTTTGAATACATTGATGCTTACAGAGTGGTAAAGTCGAAGCCAACAAACGCGGAGGAGAAAGACAAAGAAAAGGCTAAAACTCAACCTGTGATCATCGCGAACGCCTGGACTGATAGTAAGGGTACAACAGGTACGTTATATATTGTTCGTTATAAACTGGAGATAATAAAGATTCTATACATACATGTAACAGGTTAAAAGATCAGAAGATTGCAGTTTTCTTGAGAAATCATAGTGTTGGTCGTGTAGGGTGGAATCTAAGCTCTTGCAGTCACAGCTCGATAGGCGACGACAATTTGCATGTTTAAAGTTTTCCTCTCTCTTCATAGACTCTTCTTCTATAACTCAATAATCAATATTCCACCGTCTTATATTTGAATTAACTTCCCAATAACAGGACTCAAGAATACAAGACTAAACACTCCTGTGAAGAATACAAAACACAGTACCCCGGAGAAGGTGAGTATCAGAACTATTGAATCAATTTAAATGCGTGGTTAGTTACAATGATTATAAAAGACAAATTTATTCTATTCCCAAATGTGACCAAGATTTAACAACAAAGAAATTATGGGGAGTAGTAAAAGCGAGATTTTAGCTGTAATTGTTCCTCGATCGTTGCTTATATTAACTTTATTTTTCTCAGAACACCCCAAAAGTGCCAAACAGCCGTGAGAGAAAAAGCCCCACAACTTCACTAACATCAGAGGACAGAAGGAGTAACAGTTACTTTGATGGAGTGGCTACAGATACAGGTAAGAGTTGAATATATTCATCACTTCTGAAAATGAGCTTTTATGGTATTCCAGTCTAGGAAACGCGCACGCCAAGTGTAATACTACCGTTTGCCCCTGTCTTCGTGCATGACACAAAAAAGACTTTCGGATTGCAAAATGTTAATGTATATTTAGAAGACGCTTCAAAAGTAATCCAAAATAATGTATACTGATTTTTTACATCCTCCGTACTCATTACGTACATGTATGTCGTCTAAAAAATCGTTTGCAGAACTAAACATGTTTATTTCTATGTTTTCTCTAACACCCTCGACGGATGAGAAATGTCGCTACAATTCTATCTATTGGTGCATTTTTCGGCCATAGAAGAAAACCCCCGTGTTGAAATTACTTGACTTGACAAGTCTCCAATGTTGATTATCTCTGGCATGTGCTGTACCGGCAACACATATCTAACCATTTCCCATCTCTGTCCTCCCGCTCCAGTTTCCGGTAGAAGGTACCTGTACAACTCACTGACGGGGCACAGGAAGTGGCTGAAACCCAACCAACCAAGCACGCTTTCACCTGTTATCAATCAATAGATTGTGTATGAAATATACGAGTGTTTAAAAACATATGTGCAAATCCCTATTGTAATACAAAAATGTTAACCACAAAACTGTATATAGGATGTACAGAATAATTCTATATTTTTGTATGACTGCCTCGACAAAGAAATAGACAATAAGGCCTGGAACATTGACTTAATATGATTAATATCTCGTTGTTATTTCCCAAACAAGCAAATTTCTTGATTCGATGTTTGTGGTCTACTGATCTTTTTGTGTCGTTATTAGGGTTCATAAGCAAGATAAAACACTGTAAAACAGTGTTACATTTGCATGCGCAGTGTTTGATCCTCGCGTTTTTGTTTTGTGCGTTGTCGGTCGACTATCTACTTTGTGAATGATGTAGTAGATATCTTCTTCCTATCTTAAGTTAAACTTGTCATGAAAATCAGAGATCAGAGATACCGAACTGAATAAAGATTGAAGCGGCAATCATTGTTATTGTATTTTTAACTTTGTGTGGGTTCATTTGATGTTCATCATATCACGGTGTTTGGTATATATTAAACTAAGTTAGTAACTTTAAAGGAATTTGTAGCTCCGGGAGGGAGCTTCATCTCCGAAGGGAGGTACTGTTTCTGGTTGTGTGTACGTTCGCACCAGAACTCATGATCATGTCGATGGACTTTTATCAAATTTGATATACTGGTATGCGTAGTAGAAGAAACCTATAGCCTAGCGAGTATGAACCTCCTATTAGCTTTTCAGGCCCTGAAGCATTACAGACCGACATTGTTGATAGCTGAATAATGCCAATGGTGGCATCAAGTTGATGTAGGCAATAAGTACGTCACACACATTACTGACATGAAATAACAAAGGTTGAAACAAAACAAACAAGAGTTCCGCGACCTCATATCTCCATGAACAATTCTATTTATGCAAATGACATACACATCTACATAATATATGTTTAATCATAAACACCTTTATCTTACTTACACATGTTGCAATATTGACAGTCCTACAATTTTCCAATTTGATGAATTCCTGTGTTTTTGCATTAATTATGCAAATGAGGAATTTATTTGCATAATTGGTACCTGTTGATGCTCAACTTTCCATAAACTACATATGTTACATGTATTTGAGTCTTATAATGGAAAACACTGCAAATATAGATTTTCCTCATTAGCTATGCAAATTAAGTCCCAATTAGCATAATTTGCACTTCATTATGTAAATCTCTGTCTAAGCTACCTGCATACTAAATATCACGGATATCCGTCGTTCCTTTGTTCAGTTATTCTCCTTAGAAGGTTTTCACGATGACGCCCCTGCAGTTCCAGAGCAAGCTGCTAGGGGGCCCAAACCTACACTACTTTTTCATTACGTCACAAGCTATCTGCCACCCAAAAATCAAGACCACAGCACGTCCAGGTCAAAAGATACAAAAATTGAAGTTCTGCTGCAGCACCAAGGTCACATACCAGGGGGCCCAAAATTGACCCTGACCTTCGGCTTCACAACACCCGCCCACATACCAAATATCATTGTAATCCATCGAGAGGTTCTTGAGTTATGCTGACTACAAGAGTCCGGAAACACAACACAAACACACACACACACAGACACGCCAAAAACAATATCTCCATTTTTCATGGAGATAACAAACACCATCACCAGTGGGCATTTATTACCCTTCCAATTAATTCAGACAGCCATTTGCGTGAACTAGAGTCGTAAAGTAATACGAGATGCACACGGCGTGATATTCCAATTATATGTCACACATTCACGACCTCCCCACGACTTTGTTCCGGCCACTCTCCAACCAAGTTCGGCGCTGGGTTGGGAGTAGCTTGGAATCCATTCCAGCCTCAGTTGCATCCAAGTAGAAGACGACTTTCCCGATTTTGATTTTTCGGTTTTAATATTTCGGGAATATCCGGAAGTTGTGGGTCCCTTGGTGTTCGCTTTTTGAAGCCTTATACGGGGGTAATAAAACTTTCGTCAGCATTAACTCCGCAACAATGCACAATATAAAATTTCTGTCTTAAGCCGTCAAATATACCTGCGAACCAAGAGCACTATCGAAAAGCGCAAACATTGACCGAAGTTGTGGGTGACCCTATAGCTAGGTGTCTGGTTTTTGAAGCCTCATAGGGGTAATGCTTAAGGGAGGGTGAAACTTTCGTCAGCCTTAACTCCTCAACAGTGCACAATATAAAATTTCCGTCTTTTTTGGTATGTAAAGTGCACCTTCTGCACAGGTCCCATTTTGTGGCCCCTCTCCCTAACGGGCACATGATTATAGCAATCTTCTATGACTAACTTAACGTTATATAATGAATGAATGGTACAAAACATGTTAGAAAAAGGCCGTTAAAAGTCACCTACCTGAAGTTTAGTTCATGGAAAACTCACATTGACAGTGACGTCTCACCTGTAGAGTGTCCATCTAGTGTTTTTGAGCCGATTACGAACGGAAAAGTGTCGCTGGAGCATCAAAATAAACTTCAATGACCTCTGACATCTCTTCACAAGAAATGATAACATCCAAACTGAACAGTCCAATCATATGACTGGTTGGCTAAAAATCATGGCTAAAAGCCTATTTCATTAACAAAATAAAAAAAAGCCAAAACCCTTACCTGTAGCTTCCAGCCAAAAATTCAAACATTTATTAACAAAAAAGCGTGTTACAGTTCCTTTTAACAAAATTAGTTGGCATGAAAATGCACCCTCTAGCTCTACGCATGCCTGTGATCATAACCTTTGACCTAACGTCTTATACACGTTTGGAGTTCTGCATTGGAGTATCATGCATATGAGCTGTATTATTCCTAAATCGTGCAGGTACAGAAAAACAGATATTGAGCCGAAACTAAGCTGTATTTGAGGCTCATTTTGATGTACGTGTTTGGTTATTTGCTATCGGACATTTGCGTTCTTTTATAATTTATGTTTGTGTGCCCCCCTCCCCACAACGTGAATAAGACGTAAACACGCCGCAGTACCGGTGGGTCGGTTCGGTCAAGGAGGTTTGGTTCGGTGTTACACAAAGTACTGTAATACATCTAAAGTTAACTACCATCAATAACAGCCATGGATGAAAGGGATGAACTGGGGGACCTACAGATGCCGGCGTTTCTACTGGACGATCCTGACGTGGAGATCCTAGAAGAATACGATCCAGACATACCGGCTTCAAACCCGCTGGAATACCTGCAAAGAGTTCGGTGGGTCATAACATTATTGTGCCACATTAATATTACTCATGAACTTGTATATAATTGTTAACATGTGATCTGTGCTTAGCCCAGTGGGGCAGACATGTACAATAAAGGTCTTCATTCAATTCAATATTCTGATCATACAGATTAAACCTCCTTGATATTACGTTACATATATCTCCTTTGATCAGAATGGTACTGTCTTTTGCCAAACACCATGTGACGAAATTAGCACTATCACAAAAATATCCATATTTACTTCAACACAATGACTGACTCTTACTGTATCATGTCTGCCTGTCACTGTGTTTCTGCAAATCCCACAGTACATAACACAGCCTTGCCATACATACATCCTCAGCGCTGCTATATTTGTCTGTGTGGTTGGAAGAGTTGAAAGCAGTGTGTTTAAGGGGGGTATGAAGATCTTTGATCAAATGTCACATTAAGATCCGGGACTGCTTTGTCAAAATAAAGTGACTTTGTTGTTATAGACCAAACACATGTCCTTCATTCTCTCGATGTAGGCTCGAGCATTGACAAAATCAAGCGTCTTTGTTACTTAGACCGAACATGTGCTTTATTCTCTCCCTGTATGCTTAAGCATAATAACAAAATCAAATGACCTTGTTGTTCATAGACCAAACACATGACGTAATGTGCTCTCATTCTCTCCATGCAGGCTCGAGCTTTGACAAAATCAAGCGACTTTGTTGTAAAAGACTTTAAACGATGTGCTTTCTTCTCTCCCTGCAGGCAGGAGGCAGAGAAATGTCCTTCTGTAGTCGTGGCTGACATCGACGTGGCTACCTTCAAGGATAAACAGACTGTCCTGGTTTCTCCTGTATGTATGATTTATACTAGTACTTGCACTACCAACTGGAACGGACGTTTTGGAAAGGAGAGAAAAGTCACTCTTTTTAACCAACTTTTCACTCCTTGGGTCCAGATAAAATGGGGTAAGGACCCCGAAAATGTCTGTTTAACATGTATCAAAAATGTGAGATGCAGTGCATTTGAACAATGATGCTTTGTCCTTTTGTTTGGACAATAATTTCACCCTATCCGCCAAAAAAGATCCGAAGTTCATGACATGAAACTGATGAAAATGTCTTTTCGTAAGCTTTAAAATGACAGATTAAACAATGAAAATGACAGATTAAACAATGAAAATTAACAACATAGACTCCCAACAAAAAATGCTGGGGACAGCCTTGATGACATGATTTAGTTATGTACAGGCATGTTCTTTGCTACATGTATCCCATTATAAGTAAATGTCTGAAGTTTATGTTGTTCTTCCTCTCTTCCCCCTCTAGTCATCAGGTTTTATTCCAGCAGAAGAAGGTTTTGCTCCAACAATTCCAGCTCAGAGGAAGTTGGCTGCCCAGTTTTCAGATGTTAGACAGGTAGGTTTGTTTGTTAAACTGTAATGCAGTTTTTACATATTCATTACATGTAATAAGTAAATTCAGACACACCAATTTTCTTTGATTCAGATCAGGAAAAACATAGACAGGGGCAATGAATAAAACCTATCAATAATAATCAAGGAGATTTTGAAAATGTAATATCTTGTCATTAAAGTCCTACTGAGATGGTGTCTTATGACTTGAATGACTAAATGTGATATCATTTGTATACAGTCTCATTATACAGAAACATTTTTTTTCTTTCAAGTTCTCTCAGTCACTGAAACTCTTTGGACACCAATTCAGAATACAAATTGTCATAGTGTGTGTGATTACAATAAAAATCGTTTTCACAATACTTGTTTTTTTTCTCTCCTTACTTGCAGGCATATAGACGGAACCAACAGAACACAAAGAAAGGAAAAACAGACCAAGAACAAAAACTAAAGCTGGTATATTTTCCCAACTTATACCTTTAGAATAATGCATTTTTTACAGTACTGTCATTGTATTTGCCTAGTATTTATAAACTGTAGTCAGTATACAGTCAAACCTGTACAAATGATCAATTCTATCTAAGGACTACCTGGCCAATGTGACCACTTTTTGGTGGTCCTTTGATTATTTTTTCCCTTTGTATAGTTATCATCTTTCCACATTCCAGATTCTATAAGCCCCTTGAGTGTTGTTCTTGGGGGGTTCAGACTGTATTGACATCTTTGTGTATTTCTTCTATGCCTGTTCCATATGCAGCCAGCCATGAAAGATGAGAGTGGGTGGAAGCGGCTGTGTATGGGCTGTAGCGTGTCTCCAGAGGGATCTGTAGAGGAAGGAGAGGAGGGAAGACTAGAGGAGGGGCAGGAGGATACTCAAGATAGTACAAAGGTGATGAAATGCACTTACCTAACATATACAGGAGCTTTTTATAGAAGAGTAATTCCTACATTCCATCAGACATCCTGGCATACTTGACAAGTAGGTGTCAGTATTTTCATTGAGTTAAAAGAAAAAAATCCATAGCATAGTCATAATTTGATACCTGTAAGAGCACAATAGTAAGATGGTAAGTGCTTTAAGTCAACTGTTGTTATGAATTGATTTTTCTTTTCGATTCCTACAGGAGGGTCACCCACCAAGTTTACAAATCCTGATGGCCATGGACCAGGTATGTCTTGCCAGTGGTGCAATGACGCCCCCTATCAATGTTGTAGAGAACTGAACCAATCCCTCTGGACCTATTTGATTACCACTATAATGAGGATTAGCAGATGTTGTTCAGTGTGTTAGCATTGAGTCATATCTTTACATTCCATTCCACAGTGCAATTTTGCTATAGAGATATTTATTAAGCTCACATGTATCGTTTCAGAATATCAGAAAGAAACACTACACCTTTTCTCCAAGCATAGGTTTAAGTTGCAGTTGGGGCTAGTAGTGGCTGGCTGTCTCTGAAAAGAGGTAGACAAAAAATGTGCAGCCACTACTACATGTAGCTCCCTGACCTCTGCTTGGAGAATACTACAAATCTTGTTGGTATTAATGCCCTAATTACATATTTATAATTTCAGTGGACTGTGATACAAGTTCTCGATTTTCACATCACCTGGTTGCAGAGACATGGATTCTCCACATTACTGGTAAACATTCCCGTCCATGTGTTCTAAGAGGGATCCAGTAGAGTATAAAAGCAATATCCTGCATATAGGAATGTACTTACTTTATGATAATTATGTGTCTGTACATCAATCTTATCCACTTCTGCCAAAACATTTGCAACTTATCACCAAGGAGGATAGCCATAGAGAAATTTGTATGAACAAGGAAGCCATGCAATCTTTGTGTGCAAATAATGTTACTGACTGACCTTTAGCCTGATTTAAATTGCCCTTCTAGTAGGCAACCACGGGGAGGGGACAGAAACCCCCGGACAGCTGGAGTTTGCATTATACAGACTAACTGACCTCTATTCTGACAAATATATATTGTAGACTACTTCTAAAGACTAGTCCAATTTTTTGATGATATAACAGACTGGTAGAACAATTACTTTCCAAGAGGTTCCACACATTACACAGTACAAATATGTGGACACAGTATGATATTTCGTAGCATTACATGATATACTTACACAATGTATGCTCCTTCTGTCTCCCTGATGCAGTCTCAGTGGCTGTATGCCCTGATGGTGTGTGTAGAGAAACCCCTGTACCCCGACACCGCGGCTTCACTCCGTACCCTGTCCAGATGTTGTAGTGCAATACGAGCCACGCTGGTGAGTTTCTCTCTTACTAACAGTAACTTCTATACATTCCCACAGATTGAACTTCAATAAGAATGAGGACCATGTAATATACCCCTATCACACAGCACATATATCAATCGGCTGCAAGCTCTAAATGACATTTTCGGCAGTAATACACCGGATGTTCTCTCAATCATCGCACAATGTTTAGAGGTCAGATGATGTTTGTGGGTCTCCAAGCCCCGTCTGATGTGGTTGTCGGATGAAAAATGCCTCTGGCGAATTTTTGATTTGGTTACCCTCAAATGGGTGTGCTGCCAAAGGAACATGTCAAAAGACTCAAAGAAGAAATGACTGGAACAAACTTTTAACTTTTACCCTGTTATGTATTTTTGTGATACCATATATGTGTATAAATGACACTCCACATTTTTAGATTCATTTGTTAGGACTTACATTATGTAATCTATATCTTTGTAATATTTTGTCTGATCCTTCTGCCTCCTTCCTCAAGACCTCAATGAAAAGTACCCTGGAGGCTGATCTGAGCTTTTCAAGAATAAACAAAAGTTTTAACAAACAGAAATCTATCAAATGTATTATATGGTTACAGTTGCCATGAAATTGTAATCAAGACAGATGGAATGATATGGTAAAATGTACACATCTACCTTTATTACAAAGTGATGGTTATGTTCATGTTTTTACAGGATAGTAAAGAAGATGACAGATTGGCTCCTTTGAACCTTCTCATATGTCTAGTGTCTAGGTAAGTACAGCTTATGGATACACATTTGATTTGATCTAATTTCTATGTCATGCAAGGAGTTTTTCAGAAAAATTGTTCTCATGTCAGTAATAAGTGTTTTCATATGAAACTTGACACAGGAGACCAAACATAAGGAAATGTGTTCTATTTGCCCTTTTTACTATGTTATGCTGCAGTTTAGTCACAGCATTGTGCTTTTTTTCTTCCAGATACTTTGACCAAGGGGATTTAGCAGACACATAGACATGATCAACGGCAACCTGCCCTGCACGCACACATACATCAAGCGTAGACATCAACATTTAAAAGACAGCAAGAGAATCTGTGGTGCTACAAATTTAATGGAGATATGCATTCTTTATCTTATTGTGAGGAATAGGTCCTATCTTAACCATGTGGAAACTAATTTGTGCTAGTCTATAATGCTACTGTAATGTGCTTTATGAAATGCCATGGTGAAGTGATATGGTATGATTTCACTCATTGTTGCTGATGTTTTATACCATGTAGTAGTCTTGAAAATCATGTGAGATGATTAATTATTGTTTAGTAAGTACAGAAAGGGTCTGAAACCATGTCAGAAGCTTCAATTTTAGTTTCTGAGGACTCTCTGACGACATGCCCTTAAACATGTTAACATGTACTACAGCACTACATGCTTCTTTTCATGTGAACAACAGCATGATGTTCAGATTAAAGCTTCAGAACTGTACGATTCTTGTTCGTTTGCAAGACTACATTAAATGTTACAAGAGTCACACAAGAGTGCCCAACAAATCTTGGATGTTACATATTTGGAACATAAGTAAAGATTAGATACAGAGTCCATTGTGCAATGTGTATTCACAGTTACACATGTAAGTGTGTGCATTTGAATATGAACAAGAGTTGCTTTTTTTTTCAGAAATACTACATATAAGAGACAACTGTCTGTACATGTCACTCTCCTAAAGGGTTAGGAAATCAAGTTTTCTTGTATTTTTCTTCTACTCCTGGCATTTTGATCAGACAAAGCACACTATGTTTTTAAAGAGAGCAGAGCATGCAACACCTTCCAGAAATCTGTAGTTTTTTTTACAAGTATGAAGTTTGATTTTGTGTTTGAAGATTGTTTTATAAATACACAAGTTCACAATTCAATAAACACGTTTTATTCTTTAGAAAATGTCTCTTGGGTATTTCACTTTTGTGAAATGTGATTGGAAAGTCGATGAGAAGTTGCTATTCATACAATTACAGATCGACCAAAAATTATGATTAAGAAATAATTATTATTTACGTTTCTAACAACATGCAAACATCAGCATTGTCATTCACATAGTAAGTACTAACACTGCAGTCATTTTTGTCTTGGATTAAGAATTCTTTTTGCTCAAACGTTCCCCAAAAAATGGAAAATAAAATATTAAATATAGTAATAAATGTTCTTGTAACGCCAAATAAATAAAGATACCACTGCATGATCAAAATGTTACACACACATACATACATACATACACACAATTACGTACACACGCACACCTACGCATTGCAGAAGAGATCTCTGCGACTGAAGTCGTCCGTGACCATGTTTGAAGCACAAAATGAGTCTAGGTGGAAGGGAAGGCTTTAATACATTATCAAAGTCGTCCTTTCAACCATCCAAGAGGACGTTGGCGTTCAGAAACACCTTTGATTTCTTGTAACAAAAGTGACGGTGATATGCAGCCAATGTTCAAATATCCTCAATAATATTTCACAAAATTGTTTCTATTCAAGCTTAAGACTTGTTTGTTCACCCGCTCAGTCACAGATACCTCATTGTCAGGAGGCACGACCACTCCTCAGTTGTCGACAACATTCCCAGGGTCTGAAGTCCAGCGACGAATGGTGGCATTCTCTGTCCGATTTAACACACGTCGCAGGTAATCAAACTGTGGGGGATGAAAATGAGAACCGCAAATATTCCCATATTATGATCGTTTCATCCCTACAATAATCAAGTTTCGCCGTTGACATTTGTGCCCAATGTCACATAGGCTATACAATAGTTCATGAATCTTATGTAAGAACTGTAAGAACAGAAATGTACACCTTGTCTTCGAAGACTCCATACATTGTTGTTTTACACAAAGGGGTTTCTGTTGTCAACGAAAGGATCGTAATAGCCGACGTATGATGTGGAGGGATGAAATATTCCACATCACAAACACAAGTTATTGTTTACACCGTCCAGAATGACTCCAAGCGTGACGTTTGTACAAGTATTGGAAAAAAAATGTGACAAAATACCTCAGCGCTGCCGCTGAATGGCACAAGCATTGAATACGTCAGTTACTTTGAAAATTCCCTTCGATGCATGGCGGGACACCAGCAGAAAGTAACATCGTTTAAAACAGTCATTCTTACCAGGCTTCCATGACTTGAGGGATTGAACATGACTTCAGGACGCATTAGATACTTCCCTGTGGAAGAAACGGATAACAATGAAGATATTAATCGGGGCGTTTCTGAAAGACGGGAAAAGACTTTGATGATTCGTTTTCGGAAAGTGGAACGTTAGATTAAGAATTAAGGATTTCTTTCAGAAGATTTGCACACCGACTGGAGACAGATATGAATGGCGCCAGGCAAGTCACATTTCAAGAACCCCTTCATTCATCACTCAAGTCTAAACTCCTGTAGATGCTGCTGAGTTTGAAAATGCGAGAGGAGAGGACGACATTTCTTCTGGAAGCTGTCTTCCCAACTTTTTTAAAAGCGGACCACAATTACCTATTAGACGACGTCTTTTGGACAGTGGCAGCATGGTAGGTACTGCCTCCCCAAAAGAGCCATTGTCAGATGAGCCACTGGTAGAACTTGCCTGTGGATGTATATCATGCAATATATAATAGCGATAGATCAATGTTGGCCGTTGACATTTTCAATCGATAGGATTCGGAGTAGTTAGTACTTATGGCCAGCGGGACCGATGGGCCCACCCGTTGACATGGTTAAGCTACTGTGAGGTGTAGTATCGCAACATTACATTTTGAACCCTTTTTTAGAAGAGGAGAGTTGAAGGGATTCGTGGTGCTTTGCAGGCTATTAGATAAAGTGATAACCAACAGTGGCATTTACAACAAAACAAACATTAGATTACACATTGTTTAATCCTTGCACGGTTTGAAATAACGCTCAGAAACCACACTCACGGTGGACATCGGAATGGACTCAACCGTTGTCGTTCTCCTAGGACCGAAGAAGGCAGAGTGATTAAATGAGTAGGTAGTGTTCGCAGCAGGGTGACCAGGGGCATGGGTAGTGTTCACGGTTGATGCCACCTTTAGATAGGGAAATATATCGTTGAATTGCTAAAAAAAAATAGTTAATCAAGCAACTGCATAAAATTTTGAAACAGACGTTTCAGACAGCATCCGCTATCTTCGTCAGTGACTAAGGAAAGATCTGGCAGAACTAGGTTTTATACCAAAACTCTGAATAGATATGTTAATTAAGTGAAGACAATTTCAGATGGTTCATATTACCTGGATGTCTAACTTTCATCAACGTATCGTTGAATTGTTTTGATCCCTTTGATAAAACGACTCAAATTGTGGACGAACACTCAAAGAAAAATGACTGGTAGAGGACAACATTTGAATTGCTTTTGTTGTTTGAAGCTACAAGGAGACTTTTCGTATCACATGTTTCCTGGAACATTTCAAAGGCAGGGGAAAAGTACGAAAGACGGAAGCTTACCAATCGACTGCCCTGTGTGCTCAAGAACATCGCGAGAAAAGTTACGCCGATGATCAATGATACCAGAAGCGCAATAGCTGTCGCTACAGCAAGGCACACCCGGCGACATCTACTTCCTAGGGGGAAACATTAAGACAACCTCAAAGCGTCGAGAAGGCAAGAAAAAAATCTGAATCTCTGTCCAGACTCTGATTGACTTCAAGACCTCAAGAAAAATACATTAACGAGCGCTGCAGCTCGGTAAACAATTTGATTTGGGAAAACAGTGGATATCTGATTTTCAAATTTACAGAAAAAAAAATTCACAAAAGATCCAAATCCAAAGGGCTAACGTTAAATACTTTAAACAAAAAGGTTGCTAAATGCAGACATATCTTACCGCAAGCTGCTTGCTGGCCAACGTTCGCTGCATACATGGGATTAGGGATGAGGGCGTTCTGCTTTGGATTTGGATGAAGTGTATTCGGAGAACGTCGAAGCCCATCAATGTGACACGTGTCCTTTCCGCCAGAGACTGACGCGTCGTTCTGGTACAAACTGGTCGGAATGTTACTGCTGTTAGCAGAAGTCGTTTTCTGAGAGGATTCTTTGCTTTGCGTCTCTTCCGAACTTGTCTTGATAGACGACATGTCGTCATGAGACATGAATGCAACAGCATATGGTTGAATGGGTTCAATATTTGCATCTTCGTCATCACCAAGGACGATGTCGATTGTCTGTCCGTTCCCAGCGACAGCACCACGCGTTGATATGTCACTGTTACTACCATCGTCTTCCTCATCGTATCTCACAGCATATGGCTGGATGCGGAAGATGCCCTCGCTTTCAAGTGTCTGGAGTTCAGGGTGAACGTTTTGCCCGTACGCGGGACTCAGCTTCTCGATATTTGGCGGGTACGGTGAGTTATAGTTTAGGTTGTGTTGAGCTTTGTCCGTTGCATTCGGGGTGATGGTTGATGTAGGGTACATCGGATTCGGGTCCCGGGAGTTACCCGTGCATGTCGAGTTTGGTTGAAGTTTATTCAGTGGATGAAGAATGTCATGCGTGCCGCTCTCATTCCGAGACAAGCACACAGTGTCAGCATCATTCTGGGAGTCACATCTTACCATTGGGGCCGAGACATCATCGTTGGTGCTTGTAGCCGTGTCTGCTTCTTGACATGACTTCTTGCTTTGCGTCTCTTCTGAAGTTGTCTCAATGGATGTTATGTCATCCATGGACTTGTTCACAGTAGCGCACAGTTCAGTATCAACATCATGGAAGGCACCGTCTGTTTGTTCATCGTCTGACGCAGCACCGCTTTTTGTAGGTATTTTGACATGTCCGGCCCGACACTGAACATCGAATAGCTTGGTAAAATGGTTAGCATCATCATCAGCTGACTCAAATGGAGGTTCGATATGAACAGTTGGCTTGCCAATGGCGTTTTGTGGGTGCGCCTCTTTCGAACTTGTCTCGATGAATACTACGTGGTCTTGGCACATGTACGAAAAAGCGGGTGGTTCTACTATATCGGCAGTGCCAAGGGCTACGTCGACTACTGTTTGTCCATTCGCGGCTGCAGCATCAATTTCTGTAGACATGTTGCAATTTCCACCATCGCCATCATCTTCCAAGTATCTAACAGCACAAGGCTGGATGCATGGATCTCCATCACAGCAGGCTAGTCTACGAGCAGGATTCCCAGGCACAGGATCCGAACTGACTTGCGTCATACCGTCACTCAAAGAGTCACCCGTGGTGTCATCCTTGATGCGATGTCAGTGGTGTTGTCTTCAGCCATGGTTCCGGTAGTACTGGACGACATGAACATGAACATGCCAACTACATGTGGTTCTGTTGAAGGGTACTGACTGCTCTGGAATACAGTTAGCGCACAGAGTAGTCTAAGCCTATTACATCAGACAGGCGGCCACTGCTCCTATGTTTAGTTTCATCCATGCCAACATTTGTAATCGGTCCCTTTCACTTGTCTTTGCTTGTTTTTAAGCAGTCTTAACAGCTTCTGGTGACTTATATGGGCTTTTTCCTTCTTATTTTCTTTTGCTTATTGGATTTACGCGTGTCTGCTTTTTTCAAAAAGAATTTAAGCTCCACCACGATTTCATGAACATATGGATATGGACCTGAAAGGTACGTAAGATGTCGGTTGAAGTTGTCCCCAAGCTGGTCACAGGGACGTTCAAAGCGTTGATTGTATGGTTTGAATCTCGCCTTAAGCCTTTGACCCTCTGTATGGCATATCACATTTTCATATCAACTGAATGTTGATTGCTTCTACAAAGTGTCTCCAGTGATTTATTTTCAAATGTCTTTCTTGACTTCGTTCTAAAGAATTCAATAAGCTGTAGATTTTGTGCCGTCGTCAATATTGCACAATTTTGGCTAACAAAGCCTGGGCTGACTCTGAGTTACTAATATAATATTTGACAACGTTTAGAAAAATAATGGTCTTTACCTGTGGTGTTGCAAAACGATATAATATCATGTCTGAATAATGACCGAGAACCGCAGACAACTCAGAATATAGCTTTTATTGCCATTTCAACTCACTTCAACATGAATTTTTTTCCTTTTTCCTGATTGCAGTAGGCTAGCACATGTACAACAGAGCCCTCAAAAATCGTTGTTGGTTCAGCAGCTAGAAGTCATGATTATCTACAAATTTCTATTCCAAAAGCAAGAATTACCATTTTGCACCACCCCATTGCAACCTCGATCATCGTCTTCAATGCACTATTTCTAAACTTAAGCCTCAAGTAACTCTAGACGTAAATATATCTTTCTTTGGTTGCCAACCTGAATACATAATAGCATATCTCTGAATGTACAAGAAATATGTACATCTGTTGCATCAGTACATCATAAATCTGCTTAACAATAGCAAAATGTACAGGTTTATACAGGATGCTCCACTGCCGCAAAGCATAAAACTGTCCTATCACAATGAACATTATACTAACTACTGTGTAGTTCCACCATCACACATTCTACATGTATCACAAATTCACTACTTTTTTTCTGTCGGGTAGCTTCTCAAAAATTAATAAATCGTCAGAAGAGAAGCTTAGGTATCTCCTCATAGAAACTTCATTTGCACTTGAAGGTCATCTTGACTATGTAAAACAATCACGTATCAAATCCTCATTAGACTAAACCTTAATGCTAACGTGTGCCATAGACCCATAAGCCTTTTTTTCCTCAATAACTTCAAACAAAAATGAAGCATGCATGAACTACTAACCCAGACGTTGAAATTCTATCAAAATGAAATGGACATTGATCAAATCAATGAATTGATAACAGAATCAAATCTACCTGTTACTAAAGAATGAAACATGCAATAATCTAATCATCAATTGTGTCAAAAGAAAGTTATCTGTTGAGACTTGAATATCACTATGCACTGTTATAGTTGACGAAATCATGGAAGAGTTCATTCCCACATATGTACATGTACATGTAAAATGGCAATGACATACAACAATGTATTTCATGGCACGTGTATCTCCAAAGATGTCTTTCCCCAGAGCAAAATACTGCACAAACACAGCACTTGTTCCTCAGTGGATTAATTTAGCACTCCTGCTTCATAAGTTTGCATCCGTCCCCAAGCATTGTTTTGTATGAAAGAAAGATAGCCAAGTGATTTCTGACATCATGTTCAGATGCAGTGTCAGTGTGTTCTCTGCCTAGTCTTCTAGTCTTTCTACCAAAATATTTCTGAAACATCATCGATCAGATGTAACATCATTTTTCCGGTTTTTGTGTCCCACAAACATCTGATGGAATGCCAAAAAATCCAAATGAAATATTACCATGAGCTTACATGAATTATGAGCAATACAGTCACTTCAGTTTCATGTTGTGGAACTACCAGTATTTTAGAATTCAAATTCAGTGAGAAAAGACAAGAGATGATAACTACATTCTTTAGCCACACTACTTCTCTATTTCATCTCATTTATCTATTTTATCTATAGTGGTCCTGATTACTGCCATATAAACGAAAAAGCAAGCTTGTCTTCAATATATTTGAAAAGGTTTGCACCAAATGGCCACCACTCAAAGCTGTGTACAGCTCAAATGTACAAGACCAGGTAAAGCTATATGAACACCACGACTATCTGTAGGTGTTGCTCTTGGAAGCACTGGCCATATACTGCCTCTGGAGACACTGGTTGATATGTGACCTCTTGATCACTGGAAAGGGTCCTTTAGTTGGCGAGGTGACAGTCTGATTCTCCTCTGTCTGTTTGTACAAGCTCAACTGTACGCCGTTCTTTGTCTTGGCCGTCTTGAACTGTTTGGGTCGCGGGAAGGGATTGAACTTGCCCGCGTTCATTCCTGCACTGTCCAGATGTGCCTTCGTCGACTTGATTCCTGGAATGGTCGGACTGGAAGGCCTCTGGTTCTCGTTGGAAGACGTGCTGGAGGGGGAGGGGTCTTTGGATGAGAAGTTACTGATGGTTTGAAGGTCAAGGTCAGTAGGACGCTGTTTCTTCTTGCTGTTATCAGCAGAGCTGACGTCGGGTTCCGCGGTGTTCAAAGGCTTCCAGGTTTCTGTTGGCACGGTGCTGTCGTTTTCACTGGAGCTGTCGCATGTTGAGCCCACCCTTCTGGCCATAAAGTCATGTGTCTCATCCTCGCTAGACGGTTGGATTGGCGAGAGGACGGTGTTATTTCTCTCCACGTCTCGGTCGGAAGCAGTTTTCAGTTCCGGTTCGCTGTCAGAGGTGTCGCACACCTCGCTCTCCTTCCCCTCCTCCCGGATGTCCTCCATACCCGTCCGGTCCGACACCACGCTCCCCTCCCTGCTGTCCACCGACTCCCTCTCCTTGGACCCCGTGTTTCCCGACCCTTCGCTTCCAACGCTGGACTCCACGCTGTGCTCGGAGCTCCTCCGCTCTGCCGTCTCCGGCGATATGCCCGCCGAGGCCGTCCACTGGATCTGGATCTCAACGCCGCCATCAGAATCCTCGTTCCCGGATTCCCTCCTGGCGCCCTCCCTCCTTCCGTCTGACGGGTGTCTTCCTCTCTGGGGAGTTGGGCGGATCTCGGGCCCCTTTATCCTCTTGGTCTTCCCCTGGATGCTGGCAATCTTCCTGGCCACGTACAGGTGGTTCATGGCAATGGGCGTGTCTCTGGCGGTGGCTGAGAACTTATGGGTGCTCTTACTCTTGTTTTCGTTACCTAGAAAGTAAAAGACAAATTGTTACAATGATTAGGTAGACGTAGCAACCAACCTTCAACCTATAATTCTACTATCAGTTCTTTCTCATTATTGTCAACTATGAAATAAGGGCAACTGGAATATATCTATAGTCTTTTGACTTGGAGTAACAAAGTAGTTATGTCCAGCCAAATTTGATAGATTTTAGTACATTGTATCTAGATTTCAGACTGTAGTAGATGGAGTAGATTTCCTCTTAAAATCACAAGAACTACCGTGAGGTAAGGTCCTGTTTATCTGCTAGGGGGCATTTCAAGCACAGTACTAGAAAGTGACTTGCACTGCTGCGTTTGTCTGCTAGGGGGCATCATTACAGAAGTAACAATGACAGGTACATGCATCCACACGCCTATGTTACTAGCTCACCCTGTTTTGGATAGATGAGGTGTGTTCTCTGTTGCTTTTGGCGGATACGCATGTACTGCTTCTTGAGCGCGGTGATGTCAGTAGACATTCGCTCCATCAGGGCTGTACGGGTCATCTCGATGTGCTCCGTACGGCTCGAGTACGCTCCCGGGCTCACCTCTCGCATGTCACTCACCGGCTTCTGTTCACCTTCTGGTAAAGAAGAGATACATATTGTCAAGCTTAACCATCTCCCTGCTATGTGGGTGCAATTCTATAAGGCATCAAAGCATGGTCCGGCTTACACTAGATGTCTGCTGGGACAGGGTTAACATATTTACAATGAGACCTTAAAAATTCTATGTTTGTTTCACAGCATCAAACACCAAGGACTTGTAGTGGGACAGAGGCAGTGACTAGTGAGTCCACATACAACGATGTTGCAATATTGTGTAACTGTAGTAGCCGAAAAAAATGACAACCCTCCTATAACCTGCTTTAAGATTGTCATCCATGCTAATTTCTTCATTTGCAAGTTAGATGTTACCAATAACAAATAAATTTCGTAAACATCATTCCAACTAAATATGTTTTTCTTTAATAGTTTTCATCTTCCTATGGACACTGTCCAATAGCCAGAAAGATGCTCACCCTTTTCTCCCTTTTTCTTGGGCGATGTTTCTGGTGGGAAAATCCCACCGAAGCAGCCAATAGCCATGGCTAAATCATCCTCGTCCAGTTCCACCTCCTCGTCACTGTTGGTGGCCATCTTCATGGCCTTCTTGGCCTTGTCGGTACCCAGCGGGGAGAAGGGGGTGATGTTGTACGTGTATTTCTCTCTGAGTTCGTCCAGACCAGGGAAGGGAAACGGCGCCAAACTATAGACAGTCTGAGGTAGGGAAAAATGGATTATTGGCATTTTTATAATCAAGTTTATCACGTATGATGTATGAGTTAGGAAATGTAAGAGGATACATGCGTCATAGGCATGAACTTGTAGATGGGTGAATGTAAAAAATTCATGATATGGTATCCTCGGCTCATCAAGCCAGAAACAGGAGATAGTTGAGACAGACTTTGAGGCACCACATCAATCGTTTTGACTCAGAAATACGTAATACTGACTACTCTCAATCGTATAATGTTTCTGTGGCATTCTAACCTTGGCACTGCTCAGTACTGCAGCTGTATCATTCTATCAAACTTTGATCATCATTCTGATAAAAACTCAAAATCAGAAAACCAAGATCATAGCTGATTCAAGCAAATTACTTGCTATAGAATCTTGATAAAATCTTTTTGTTCCCGGGGCTATACCCTATAAAGTAGACTGTTTCATCCCAGATTTATAATACAATTGGATTTTCTTGCCTTAGCCTTTAGCACACTGAAGTAGCCTTTCGGCTACTGGTCCCTTTTGGTTAAGGTTTTAGGCAGCAGGGAGAAGGTTAATAGTGACTCTCATCAAAGACTGACCTGCACAAGTTCATTGGGGTCGATCAAGTTCATCATGAGCATCTCCTGACACAACATGGCCATGGTGCCGTAGAACTGGTCCGCCGAGTCCAGGTCCCTCAGGCGGCTGCAGGGAACAGACGGTAACAAGTTTACAGACAACCTTATCAGATTTCTCCACCACACAATTCAATTCTGACAGGACAGATTCTGGAGGGCTTCCTTTTTATAGCTGTTTGTCCAGACGAGAGTCGCTTGGCAGCACTTATGTCTTTGGTGTTCCGAGAAAAAAATAATCTTGTAGACAGATGTCAACATTTAAGGAACTACATGTGTGCCTGTGAGACTCCTTGAAAGGTTTGTGTTGAAAATGTATCAAGCTGATAGCCATCCAGTTTTACATAACTAATAAAACAGATGCAAATCTTCGAATGCCATATTTTCCGTATCAATCAATGCTGTGAGGGTCAGACGCCATAAGGCAACATCAACTGTTACAGTAAGCCTGACAACAGATCATCGAACGACACAGTGTGGGCGATTGTGTGCTTTAGGATTTGGACTCATGAGTCACATGAGGTCCCACCCCCTTGATGACAGCACAGAATGTCTTCTTTGAGCCCAAAATCACTTATCTTGAATGGATGATGGTTACAAAATGCAATAAGACAAGCTAACAACTGGATAAAATCTTGACCACCCAATTAATAGTACATGGCAAAGCCCCAAACAACTGTTTTATATTTTCATCAATTTTCACAGACTGGTAGGTCAAAAAACAGCTGCTACAAGACCAAGTTTAAACAACCAACTCACTCTCCCAGCTTGGCCCAGATAGCCAGGGCCGTCCTCAGCAGAATCTCTGACCCCTCGAAGAAGACGGAGTCCCACACCCTGAGCACGGTGGACTTGGGGAGGCAGGTGGCAAACAGGGTCAGGAACCATTGCATCACAAACACGTTGGTCAGGGGAGGCTCGTAGTTCCCTGTGTACGGGAAGAGGAAAATTGCATAACTGAGGTGTAAAAAGAAGAGAAAGCTTGACATCATGCAAATAACTAAACTTCTACAGAATGCTGTGAAAAGAGAAGTTTTGCAAATGAGCATTGTATTACTAAGAATTTGCACATCTAAAACCTTTGACAGACAAGAGACACTCTCATTAGGTGTATCTTGACAAAATTCTGCTGAATACTGTAAAAAAGGAACTACTGGTAAATAGGCATAGTCAATAATACGCACATCTTTAAACTTTGAAATAAATGTACATGTACATATGAAACTGTCACTACAACACCACATAAAATCAGGATCACATCTTGGAACTATCCAGAGTAAAAATCCAACCAGCAGTATGTCAACCATATCACAGTCTATATACATGTATATGATGCTTATTACAAAACCTATATGGCATAACCAGTGCAGTATCATTACCTTGAGGGTTGGAGTTGGCTCTCTTCTGCAGGTCGTCCAGGTGTTTGGACAGGTCGGGCAGCCGTATCCTCAACAGCTCCCTGAACACTGCCATATCCACAGACAAGGCACGCAGGTTGTTGGCAAAGAAGCTGTCCGGCAGCACGTAGTCAATCAGGTAGATCATCACCTGGGGAGCAAAATGTCTGTTAATTAATTACTTTCTAATGAAGTCTTGTTCCCTTTCCTCTTGGCTGTTTGCAATTTCCCCTTCCCCAGGTTCTATGTGCTTATAAAGGCGCAGTCTTTGTGGTGAGAAATTTGTCACGATTAGTTACAAAGTTACAGTAGGCAGCATAAAGATTTTTTTAAAGAGAAGTTTAAAGTCTTATCAAATGTACAAAAATGTAGTAAAATCCTGTAACTTTATTAATTTTCAACAGAATGCCTTCCATAAAATCTCAAAAATCCATCTCCACTATATTTTTCTTCTACTCACAATTGTATGTAAATTTCACCCCCAAACTTTGACCCCACTGACCTTGAGAGCATCCTCCTCCACCCTCTCCACAACCTCCAGGACGAGAGCTGCGAGGACGTTGAACCCCTGGCAGTACCCCACGGACTTGTTCCAGCGGGCGTAGGCCAGCAGCACTCTCTTCAGCACGACCCTGTCCTGCTCTGCACAGAACCCACTGCACCCAGTTCTGTGAAGGTCCTACAGAAACACAGGAAACTATTTGTCACACCCAAGAAAGAAGAGGGTGTAGGGGCCATTTCAGTCCTAGCTGACATGCAATAATGATGATGATAATGACGAAAATTACATGCTTGGATATTCTAAAATTTTACTTCTCTAGTAAGACCAAACCTTGAATATGCTGCAACAGTTTGGGATCCATACACAAAGAAGGATATAGATAAACTGGAGAGGGTGCAGAACCAAGCTGCCAGATTCTGCACTAACAACTATGAAAGGGGCGCTAGTGTAACAAAAATGAAAGCAGACCTGCAATGGATGTCACTTGAGGACAGGAGAACAATGTCCAGACTTTGCATGATGTACAAGATGACTAATAAACTTGTGGACGTACCGACTGATAAGTATCTAATGCCAGCTCAGAAGAGGACCAGAAATAGTCATGCTTTTAAGTACCAAAGTTATCAGCCAAGGATTGATGTGTTCAAAAATTCGTATTTCCCGAGAACCATAGTAGAATGGAACTCGTTGTCATCAAGTACTGTAGGAGCTTCCTCACTAAGTAGCTTTAAAGAACGGTTGCAGTCAGATATGCAAAGACTAGGGGTAACAGACCGTTCGGTGTAATATGACCAGCTGCTACCGCGCCGCGTGCCTGCGAAGCTGGTGTGTTACGCCTAATGGCGGTTATACCGGCTATATAGATACAGATACAGATACAGATTCTATTTCAAAGTAAATTAGATCCCAATTTCAGTGTTTTTCTGAATGAATTGTGTAACCAGCATTTTTATTTATTTCCCATATTACATGAATAGTCTCGCATTCTCTTGTGTTACATTTTAGAGGTACACAAGTTCCTCAAAATGCATTTGATAATGCAGCAATCAAGCAATGTGCAAGAGGTATAGAATATCCATATTTTTTTAACTATATCCGTGTAAAAGATACATTCATTCTACACTGTCAGTAATTTAAGCCTAGCTTTTCTTCCATGAAATGTCAGATATTGGGCAAAATAGCCAGGCCAACAATCTCAATATCATTATCAAGCAATTCGCAAGAGGTAATGTTATACAATACAGAATATCCAGATTTTCAAAATCATCCGTATAAAAGACATATTGATTCTACACTGGCAGTAATTTTAAGCCTAGCTTTTCTTCCATGAAATGTCAGATACTGGGCAAAATAGCCAGGCCAACAATCTCTGACATAGCCCACGCATACTGAACTTTGGTAACCTTATCCAATGCGTTATTGGCTTAAGTGAAGTAAGATGCATTGCCTTTAATCTCCCACCAATATAGTGTTAAGCCCATAACATTTGCTACATTACCTGCAGCAGAATACCACCTGGGGCTCCAGGGGCATAACCTTTCCATCTTTGTAATGCACAACACCACATATACATCAAACTACAGATCACCCTTTCTGTTTCCAATATGTTGTGGATGTGACTAATTGGAATTCACAACACCATGAACACACCAAACTACAGCTCAACCTCTTAGTTTTCAATACCCTGTACCTGTAAATCACAATACTACATATACACCAAACTACAGATCAACCTTACATGATTCAATACCCAGCAGATATGGCTACCTGTATTTCACAATGCGATGAATACACTAACCTACACATCAACATCCAGTTTTCAATACCCAGTAAATATGGCTAACTGTAAGAGATGAGAGCATTTATCCTGGCTATGCAAACCACCAGCAAGATAAAGTGGAACTTAGTATTGGTAACGTTAACACAAATCAATTCATACTGAAGTCCACCCTTTTCTCATGAGCTAGCCACTTCTGCAACAATAATACCGACTTACTAACAATAAGAGACAAACCAGAAGCAAGATAAAGTGAAACTTAGCATTGCTGACACAAATCAATTCGTACTGATTGAAATTCACTTTTCCATGGGCCAATAGCTTCTGCACAAAAGTAACAACAACTGGCTAACTGTAGGAGATGGGAGTATTTACCCTGGCTATACAAACAAAAATTGAACCAACCATGATGATACTGTGAAACTTAAATCCCGTTCAGACCAGGATTCATGAATTGGGATTTACCCAGGCACTAGATTGATCCTGATTCCTGAATCTTGGTATGAATGGTCTGAATTTGGCTCCAAGGGGGGTTGGTTATTGCCGATCCACCGAATCCATCTCAGGACCTTTGGTGAATTTGGCGCGGATTAAATAGAATCGCTCTCATGCCTGAATCCCGATTTGTGAATTGTGGTATGAATGTGGTCTTAGCATTGCTAGCGAAAATCAATTTGTATCAAAATCCACCTTTTCCCGTGGGCTAGAAGCTTCTGTACAAAAAGAATCAACCAACCTTGACGATCTGAACGCCGAGTTTGTCGTCGTCGGGGTTGCTGCGCTCATTGAAGGCCAGCCGACACATCTTCTCCCAGTCCAGCTGCAGGTTCTGGATGTGCTTATCAGCCAGACACAGCCACACCTGGAAACAATACAGGTCTTATTGCAACAATTCAAAGCGCTTTCTTTCCGCAACTACATGCTTCCTTTTAGGTATTTCTGAAGAAAAACAGGGAATTCGAGTAGAAAACATAGGGAAATTGAGTAGTCCAGCTGCAGGTTCTGGATGTGCTTATCAGCCAGACACAGCCACACCTGGGACCAATACAGGTCTTCTTGCGAAAATACTTTTCTTCCGGAAACTAAACATTTTCAGTAGGAAGAACATAGAAATTGAGTAGAAAAGACAGGGAACTTGAGTAGGAAAAACAGGGAAATTTTTTGAGTAGTCCTGTGCTTATCAGGCAGATGCAGGCACACCTGGAAACAATAAAGATCTTATTACAGCAACTCCAAGTGTTCTCTTCCTGAAATACACTTCATTTGCGTGTCAGTGATCATGATAAGATAAAAGGGAATTTGAGTAGGATAGACAGAGAAATTGAGAAGGAATGTTTACTTGTCAACGCCAGAACAAGCATCCTGTCCTTAGTGCTGAAAATATTTCTTGTGCCCAAAGTTGGTGCTTCTGCTCCAAAACACACCGGACATACCAGACTCATAATTCATATTTTGTAGTGTTAGAATTGATTCTGAACAGCAGCACCAACATTGTTCTTAGAATGGCAAACGTGATGAAGGCACTCTTGTGACTATGGCACCCTTATGAATTTTAGCATGTTAGATTGACTTTTGGTTCTCCATCTCCTGCCACATAACAGTTAACTGTTAATGGTTGAGATGAGTAGAAAACTAAGATGAAAAATGTTTTCCAGTATACACACTTGAGTGTTCTGTGTAACACACTTTTAGTGTGACAGATGCTTTGAAAAGGTTAATCTTGATTCTGAAAGTGCTGTGTGAACTTTCGATGAGACTTGAAAGTGAAATTTACAAGGCAGTTACTACATGTCCATAACAATTACACTTCTGCTAAGTGATGTTTCAGCCTGTCCTTGGTGCTGAAACGACCTTTCAATGTCAGATTGACCAGCTATGCTGGGATCTGTCAAATCAAATGCACGAGCCATCCTCCAGATATTTCATGTCGTACCACTGAACAGGGAGGGTAACTTAAACCCTACAGGAAACTTTACCTCTATTACCCAGACGACTGCACTACATCACCCAAAGCACCCCCGTACCCCTTCCCTGATTAGAACCTTCATTTGTAAAGAATGGCTTTCAATTAGCTGCACCGCTTCCTGCCTGGCCGGGCCTGATGAAAAGGAGCAGCTCTCCCCTGATAACTGCTCTCATTCCAGGCTTATTTGCATGGGAAATGAAGGCTATTACCTGGGGATCACTGTGTATTGATAGAAGGGAACAGAGCAAGATTGCTTTGACTTGTAGGTGTGTTTCTACGGTGTGTGCCAGGGATTGAACATATAAATGCTTTTTGGCAGCTACGCGACAATGCAGGCTTGAATATCAATTTGCAATGCTTTTGTGCTGAAATCTTAAGAAAGGGTAATTGATTACTTGCGAGGTATATTTTGTATTGATGTGCAACAAAAGCACAAATTGGTCAATTCATACCCATGCACAATAACTGTCCAGCCGTGCTACCAACATAATGTGGAACATATAAAAGTTATATTTTCGTCCTTTTAGCATCAATCTGTCATAATTCCATTTCCAACTCAATCTTTACAGAAAACAGCTAAGGAAAACTCTTTTGTCCAAAAATGTGACGAAATGGTAGTATCAAAAAGACGGCTATGAAGGAGGTAGAGACCGATTCAGATGGCACAAACTGATTTAGTCTATATAGGTCTATTATGCCTGCAATGTTTTCCTCCCCCGACTTTAAGGTGGTACATCCCCGAGGCTGCCAGCCTTTAGACATGGCACCCTGAATAGATAATAGTCGCTTCTGTGACTTGCGAGCGAAATGGAACACACCATGCATACCATCTGGGCTGGTGTGATAAGCAACTTAAACTACAGGTAGCTTCATATTACAGCTGCCAGGCTCGGTAAATGATTGCAAGGCGATGTCATTTTGGCAAATCATTTTGATGCATCATTTTGGCTCAGCCTTCAGGGGGTCTTTGAAAGTCCATCAGGCATGTATTAAAGAAAATACACCATATCAATGTCTGTATTCTGTCGATAAGATACATCCCATATACATCCGCTATGTGGGAATGTTTTACCTACAAGAATATCTTTTTGCGATCTTTCCAACTTACCCTTTTCCGCCACTCGCTGGGAAGACCATGGGGGAGGCGAACAACAGCCTTCATGGCATCAAACCACTGAAAAACAATGTAAGGTGTGTTGGAAACTGAAAAACATGATACATCTAAATATGGTTACAGCTGATATGGTATAACTTTAGGTTTGTAATTTTTTTTTCTTTTTCAGATGAAAATGCAGATGACAAACGTCAAACCTACTGTTTTTCAAAGTGGCGGGTTTATGTAACCCTGAGGATTAATGTTAATGGAGGTTCCAGCTAAATACAGTTACAGCCAATACGGCATAACTTTTAATTTTGTAATCTTTAAAAGTGTTATTTGGTTGGTAATGATGGATGCAGTCTTTTTAAATGTACATGCAGATGACAAATGTACTTTATAATTTGCACAATGAGCTGCTTTCTGATATGTGTGGAAAACCTTACTAAGACAGTGAAACATTAAAACATTTGCTTATGTGGAAATTGTCTATATGTATAAACCAACATGTATGTATGACTTTAACTGTGGTCATTAACTTAAGCTAGGGGAAAACCCTACATTTACCAGAATAGATCACATGTTCTTCTCTACCACTGATCTCAAATCATGCATGGAAACAGCATAATTCCAGATCTGCTTAGGTATATATGAATGTGCTTCATCCCTGAGGCCTCCCCACAAGGATGAGTAAGGTCCCATAACACCCCATGTATTTCCAGAACCTCAGAATCTACTCCGATCCTGATATATTTCTGTCTACAGTAATCCCACATGCTGCAAGGCAATGAAAGGGCATCATAAACACTGTCCTTGGTCTTTGCCCCTCCGAATCTTCAACCATCATACTGTGTATAGAAAATGCATAATGCATGTAACGTTCCTCTTCTATATTAACCTCATTCTGTCACGTAAACTGGGATGAGCATCATGGAGAAAAATGAAACCTCCTACAGAGATGTGTAAGGGTCAGAATATTGTTATTCATACCCTGTTGTGTTATGATGAATGGCCCCGCTTTCAAACATTGAGCCAAAGGATCCATTTCCATGGTGGGTTTAGCTAATATTCCTTCCCAAAATGCGGTATCAAACCGTGTGGCCATCCATGAATTATGGGGACTTGATGACAGGAAAATGGCTTCTAAAACAGATTGCCTTCTAAAAATGGAAGCGTTTGTGGCTTTACTATCGTTCTGGCATATAAAAATGTACTGAAGATAAGTTGCCAGAGATATGGCTATCACAACGCTGAGAAAAAGTACAAGATATACAGGAGATATTCATCACCAGTTGTAGTAGTCACAGATATTTTCTTCTTCCCCACAACATAAATTGAAAAGGCAGGTTTAATAATTCAAAAAGATTTGTCTATTTCATTTCTCTTGGCATCAAAAGTAACAAACAAAATTATTATCTGATAGAATGGCTGATGAAAATTATCCAGATTTTAAATCAAAATGAATCACTACATGAATCCTTAAAAACATCACTCCGTTTTTTTACTCAATCTCATTTTGCCCAAGTGCATATATAAACCTTTGATTAGATTAGGGACCGTGGCGGAAATGAAATCTTATCATTCCTGACTAACTTAATACTACATACTGAACTCTTCTTACAATCTGGTAGCAATCAATGAATCACTTTGATCAGGAGAAAGATTCTACAGGAACCTTCATTTGGCAGTTGCTTGACAAATGGCCAAGGGCGTGTTTGAAGATTACTCGGACCCAGCGTCTCGACTATGTCATTAGACGCTGCGCCAGTTTCTCTACAAGACTTTTATTTCCAGAGACGGTTGGTTTGGCACTTGTTCTTTAAGTGCCAGCCACACACGTACACCTCGGGTGCTTTTACATGCATATGTGTCAAAAGGAATGTCTCTCTTACTGATGTTAGATAGACTGCTGGTGCATTTGGTTTTAAGAGTACTGCATATCTATTCAAGTTTGGGGCACCTGAATTTTGCAGCATGATGAAAGTCATGAGTTTGTGGTATCTTGAGTTTGCAGTCAAAACACTGATAAACAGGAAATTGAAGGTCCTGTACCTCTGTGAGTCTTTGTGAATTTCTTGCTTATTCTGTCCATGCATTTTTCTACCAGCCTGAGGGTCCAACTTGGGACCCTGGCCAAGCCAACCTCCTATCTTGCCAATCTGCGGTCCCATACAGGAATCCTACCTGGTTTGCTTTTTTCGGGAACATTATTGGAAACACAACATTAATTTTTCTGGGCCTCATAATCACATGAATTCCCCATGCAACCAACATCCGTGACATAAAGGCACTCCTCACTTGATCAATGCCCAGGAACTGATATATTGGTAGCAAAGCCATTTAGAGACATTTTCCTGCTTTTTGTGTCAGACAGTCTTCTCGTCTCCTGCCTAGATAGAATCCCAAATAAAATGCAGAATTGACCTCTACTAATGAGCATCTGTGCCACAAATAATGGATCAGATTCAGTCTAGTTCAGTTCAATAGACAAACTTTCAACATAACAGAAAATATAGCCGAAGGGCCATAGAACCCCTCCATGTAAAAAAAATATATACCCTGCAACTGAAACAGCAAGGAAACTTACTGTCCTACATTTTATGTGCCACTAGGAACTACAAGGGTCTGAATGAATGAACGGATGATGGAAAATATAGAAATGCTAATGTAATTAAATGTGTGCAATAGACTGATATTTGGAAGGTTTAGTTTCTGGAAGATAGAAGAAAAAAACACTCTACTATCTTTTTAAACTATATGCATGTACATTGCATGACTGCTTGCTTGCTTTCCATAAGCAGACTTTGGTTTGCTGATATGGATCGACAAGAGAGCTGGGAAGATGACAGCATCGGAATGGAACATTTCCACCTCAAATGTCTCCTCTAAACCCTGAAGGCCGCTTTTACCTCCTATCTGGTGGAAGTAAGCTTGGCACTTGATGTACGACGTTGCATTGCTGTCGGCTTTTCCAAATGGCTAGCCATGCATAACGGCAACCCTACATTGAGTAGCTACGACTTAGATGCTTTGGTTTCGCAAACCGCAATCCCTTAGGCATAGGATGTGACAGGTAAAACCACTGATATACTGTTATTGAATTCAAACCATGTACAGTTGGAAATGGCGCACATCTGTCCATTTGTTACTCATGGTGTGCTATAGTATATGTTGCTACCATAAGTAAGGTGTTTATAGATACCAAAGTAAAGCAAAAAATGTTGTACGGACAATCTTTTTGAAATGCAGGTATGATTTGTTACGTCTGGGGTACTGAAATGCCTTCAAAAGAGACTAAATCATTCCCCTTTATATATTGTTTATTCACTTTTATGTATGTACCTTCTATGTCTACCTACATAATGGTCTTACATGCAGAGCTTGTAAGCATACATACACCATTACACTGAAGGTTGTTAGCTATATAGAGTATGTGAATGTACACAATCTTAAAGATGGAGTGAAATATCAACATGCTATTTCTCACCTGTCTGAAACCTTTCTTCCCTGGCATGGGCTCTATGCTGAACTTCATTCTTGTGTCAATTCCTGAAAAACAAAAAGAAATATACATGCACCGCATTAATTTCCACTGGTTTGATAGTGCCATTTCCCGATTACAATCTACAGCTGACTCACATACAAGAAAAAAAAACAATATGAAGTTCAATATTTGCCAACATAAGAAAACATGGATTTAGGAACAAAATACATTCTCAAGAAATCACTCAATTCATAACCTGTTAATAGAATATTCATTTGACTTTGAGCAGGAGCTATTCACATGGTCAACAAAATGAGGTCTGTATATATATATGAACAGCACTGGCAGGATGAAATCTACAAACACACATAACAATATTGTGCAGCTACCTTAGAAAAACATGAAATTTGTGTCTTAGATATGTCTGAATGTTAATACCTGTATACGCTGAAAAGAGGTACTGTACAAACATTGAGGTGTGCCAGCTTTATTACCTTTCATAAAATTCCCACAAATAGTGATAAGCTATGGTATTTAATATACACGTATCAGCCCAAACACTGTTAGCATATCCGTTGTTGGGGTAATTCCATTGTTTGTTTCATTTACATGCGTAAACAACGTGGGTATGTTTTGTACCTGAACCATCTGGGTCAAAAAGAGCAGAGATTTTTGTTTGTATCACATGTACAAATGTTAATGTAAATAATGTAAAACACATCAGTTTTGCACAAGCTATGTAGACTGATTCATCCACTCACAACGAGAAGCACCCCTACTCTTATCGATAAGAGTGGCGGGTTGTTCAGCGTGATGTGTGGCTCTGCTTTAAGTCCCATCCAAGAGGACGTCCCTAACCAAATCTAGGTATTCAATCTAATCTGAGTGGAGTGAGGAAACTGATGCAAAGCGCCTTTCCTAAGAGTGCACTGCTAGGCATTTCAATCCAGAACCTTTGGATTCTTAGTCAACATCGCCAATGACAAGATGTCACTAGACTGTGTCAAGTAGACTACATGAAAGCCCTATCCTTCCAATGAAGCTTAAGGGATATAAACTTTGAGTGTTGGTTCTGGATTAGTTCCTTGGCTACACTGTTTAGAAATGACAGACAGGTACAGCAGCATCCTAAACAAACTTAATTCAGTAACAGCAAAACACCTGGGTTGATAGGGATACAGAGATTCAGTATTAAGGAATGAGACATAGAATGTTGCAAAGGTCAATCTGTTTTCCTACAGACCTGGATGACATACAGAGCTTTCTTTTTGTATCATTTAAGCATTCCCTCAGAGTCTTTTCAATGAAGAATCATGCAATTAATGATCTATAATGTGCTTTCATAACTATGCCTATCCATCACAATGTGCTGAATCAAATTGTTCAACATACAAGATGTAACAGATTAAAACATTAGACAGTCAAGAACAATTTTCAAACTCACACTAAATAACCAGTCACTGAAGAAAGACAGTGGATTCTGTCTGAAACATCTGACCATTTTCAACTCTATCCAGTTGCTTGAGTACAGATATCTAGCATATCTTACCACCTAGATGACCAACCTTCATCGACACACTAAATGATGTTTAATTTTTTTGTATGGGAATCATTTGAGAGGTACTGAAACAACAATATGAAAGAAAGTGACAAACTACTGCCAGCTGCATACTCTCTATTGCTTTAACATTTGACTCTTCCAGACTGTAGTTTTACCTTCCTTGCGTCAGTGCGGGGGTGGAGAGATCATTACTCTTGTAAGTAGGGACTTCCTTTGGGGAATTTAACTGCCAGGTATCAGCAGGAAGGAAAGCCCTGTGCTGGTGACGCAGTTATGGTTATCGTAACAAGGGAGCAGAAAATGGTTTCCACTTTGGAATGACATAGAGCTGGTCTTCAGAATTTTCATGAGCATACAATTCACAACATTTACTAGAAGACATAAAACCATCACATTGGCACCCCTATGGAACAAAGATTATGTAAATATTGTAATTTGAATAGAGTAGCGAACGAATGCCATTTTGTGATATAATGGAGATTATATAGCAAAGAGAGATATACACTGTACACACATGTACAAACCATATTCCCTATTTTAAACAATACAAGTACTTTTGAAAAATTCATATTGCCTAATGTAACTGGACAAACCTCTGAACGAAAAACATCTGGTTTTTTATTTCTGCTATAACTATAAAGCATAAATTGATGTTGAATTCATTTAATGTTACTAAGTTTGCTTTGTATCTATCAACTTTCAACATGTATTGTAACTTTTGATATGACCTGTACTTAGCCCAGTGTGGCAAAAATGTGCAATAAATGTCTTTATTCATTCATTCATGAACGTTACATACATTGCATATATCGCTGCATTTCTTTATTTGTTTCTGGAAGAAGGGCAGATACAGTTTTGCTTGCATTGAAAACAGGTAGAAACCCCTCCGGAAACGTGAACAGAGAATGCGCTAGTCGTAATCCCCATGCCCAAGCGATGTTGGAATTTAAACATGCAATGAACAATAGAACAGTTTATTGCGCTGTACACACGCAAGCTATTAGCCTGGTGAGAAGAGGCACCATGGGTCAAGAGGAAGCAAACCAAATAACTGCGCTTAATACAAACACACTTCTCTTCTCTTCTACATCAAGCTTAAGAGTCACAGACTATTCCCTGTAAAATATCTTTACGTTGATGGGAAAACGATATCAATAGGTTTGACGATTGTATGGTTCTAGAAGACAAAGGGGACGAGCAAATATTGTAATGGTAAACGGGTAACGTTACGTGTGGCGCATGATGGCGCAAGTTTTTCATCACAAACTAACCGGTACAACCCGCAAGCGTGCGTGTAAATCTAACGGCGCCATGGAGGCACACACGTGGAGGGGGAAACGTAAGAGGATCGGCACAGCGGCGCCGAAAACCACGGACACACAGAGAGGGAAGGGAGACGTTACCTGGCGCGGTGGCCGAGCCCGACATTTTCTGCTGGGCGGGCACCGTTCTGCTCACCACAGTGGCCATTACCGCTCCAGTCCCCTCCCGTCGATCGCGATCGATTCTCCAACCTTGTGTTGCCGAGGATATAAACTGTGCAAGACTTGGATATCAAGCGAGTGACATAATCATCCCGTTTTCAGTACCAAGGTGAGGTAGTAAATGAAAACCCGGACGCCGAAATCCAGCCGACTCGGCTGGAAGAACTAGACGGCCTCCCTAACACAATAACGGTACCCGAAGATAGCTCTTGTTGTAATACGGCTCTCCGGCTCTCCGGTAAGGGTACGCAATCAAAGATAACACGCTCGCTGATAGATCACCGTTGCCTGGAGAAGACAGCCAACCGTTATCTCAGGCACAGTTTTACCGCACACAAGTAGAGGTATATGCTGATGGCCCCGCCGTCATGGGCTAAACTATTCCTGCTTTGACGTCACCCGTCGGCACCACTTCTCAATAACGCCCACAACGGGCTCCGATGAATTGGCTAATGAATTATTAAAACGCCATGGCGCGCCTAAATTCTACAGGATGGGGCCCCTGTATCAACACAGTCAGTTTCTCTTTTTTTAAACGTCGTGCGACTCTGCAAATATTTGATCCGAACTGTATCAACTCTGGATAAAACGGAGCCATGCTAGTGATTTCATCGATGTATTAGAATATTTTTCTGCGCTATCGGCCCGGCTATGTAATATAATGGGGCAGTCCATATCTGCGTGGGACCAGAGACCGGCGGTGCGTTCGTCGTGTGCTACCGGCCACTGCACTGGAGACACCGATAAGAATCAACCGCGCACGCATCTGCCAACACTGTACCGTGTACTCACACTCAAGGTAAGACTGGCAGCAACATTTCCATTCACACTTTTGTTTGAAGAGGATTAGCGCCTGGTTTGAGTAATGAACCCGCACGGCCTAGCCCCGACCGTAACCCTTCTGCGCGCGGTAGGGGCATGATGAATGTTGTGCGTCATTTTTAGAGGAAGCACAGTCCAGATCAATAACCGACTTTAATCAAAAAGAATGCGTGGTTTCATCAAAGTGGAAGATTATTGCGATGGCTGGGTTCGTGCCCAATACCTTTAATGTCACCTCGTATCAAAACTGCTAGCCTACAAGAATTTACGACCTCTAATTCTAAAAAAGAATACCTTGTGAGACATTTTACCATTGAATAAATAGATCAAAAGCAGGTGCAAGATACTTCGTTTAAAAGAATGATACAAGACGTGATATTGCAATATCAACATTACTGGCAGGGGTGACGTCCCTGCAGCTCGCAGTTGAGCTCCCGTGTTCGAGGAGGTGTCTTGGGCACGAGAATAGAAAGGCTTGCAACCCCTCCCTGTAAAAATATACCCTGCTACAGAAACAAAAAAGAAACCTGCTGCCCTATGTGCCACTAGGCACTACAAGGGTCTGAACGAACATCACTCTCCTCTCGGCCCTGTCTTCGGAAAAAAGATGGCTTAAAAAGTTAATTACGTTGCGACCTTGGTGGGCTCGACAGCAACCAGGTCTCGGGGTAATTAATTAACGTTACAACCGACTTCATCACCCTCTGTGCGTTTCCAATGAGAGCAATCAATCAGTTTCAACATATATTTGCATAAATCGATGTCAAACTCCTTTTTAAGATTATTCCTCCACTAGTAATTTTTCCTTCGAATAATAGATTTAGAGTATACATATATAAAACAATATGATTGATACCATCAAATTGCACTTCCGTCGGCAACGGTAACGCCTGCTCTCTTAGTTTCCTAATTCAGCTGACACAAATTACAGCCCTTGTAGCCCTGATCTTACAATCTGAGCTTGTTCCTTTGATTACTTTGTGCAATTGCCAGTCGCTTGTTAGGCTATGGCAATCATGTACAGGGCCTGTCTGATGAATAAATATTGCCCTTTCGCCCGTGACGTCAGTGTGGAAACTACAAGGAGAAGATGTACACACACTGGTGAGACCCGCTGACACCAGAGGCGGATGCGGCTACAAGTTCTGACGGTCCCTTTATGGAGAAATTTCATGACCAAGCAAACGTTGAAGTCTTTAAAAGGACGCTGTGAAATCGGTGTTGGCAAAAGGACGACGTATTTGATTGAATTATTGTACCAAAATTGCAAGGAGGGCTAAAAAAAGTAGGGCACATAGGCATAGGAGACAGTGTACTTTGGTCTATTAAAACATTGGCATCAAAAGCACGGACAAAAGTCAACGTGAAGACCATGACGTTGTATGTTTCTACTCTATTTCAACAGATCATTTTTGGTGTATTTTGCTTCCTAAATCATTTGTCCTATGCATGTTCTCTGAGCTCTCTTAGAAATCAACAATCGTGTTGTAGGGGCTACCCAGATGTTTTGAATATGAAATAAATAGATGAATAAATAAATAAGTAAATAAAATCCTCAATTAGTCAGCAATACGTTCATATAGAAGGCTCATTAGCCTGTTTAACAATCTCTTGCTGTCCAGAGCATATGGTGCCCTCCCTGGAGACAGAAGGAGGCCGATTAGTCCAGTGGGCCGCCAGAAGCGCGATTTCAGCCAAGCTAGAATGGCCAACGTAGATGAACCTATCTTACGCCAACGCGACCCCCTCCGGCTCCAGTCTCAGTCTCGACCTGACTCCATATAGGTCGCTGAAAAAATAGTGGACATTGTCAAATAGACAGATACCATGCCAGAGGAGTTGGCCGGGAGTATGGTTTGCTGATGTCCCATGCTGTACCCCCAGGTTGGCTCACTCCTCTGCCATGTTATCTGTCTATTTGGCCAATTTTTGCTATCTTGCCTTCACTTTACGAACAGACGTCGGTACGTCGTGTGTTGAAATAGAACGTGCACGCTTCCGCACATGAAGAGCCCCGCTCCCGGACGTGCGCACCCGTTACCAGGGCAGCCTGAGCCAATTAAAACCCGTCTCAATGGTCGACTTGGTTACCGATATCTTATGTGAAACAAACTCTCCGTCGCGTGTACGGGGTATAAACCGACTGTAAGCAGAGGTATTTGAGAAGGCTAGATTAAGATTCTTTCATAGTGTGGCAACGAAGAATTCTTATTGAGAATTTGAGATAAGAATAGAGGCTTCGTGGAAGTCTTTACAGGGATGAGAGTACAGCTTACATAAGATGTACGGAAAGAGCAGTTTTCTAAAACTGGTACCTGTGTAAGGACGATTCCAATTCAAACGCTAAAGGGGTCAAGGCAACATTTTCTTTTCAAACGGAAGCTGAGACCGTTTCATGAATGGGGTGAGCGATTGATATAAAACCCAGGAGAATATTCTAGACTGCCCCTCCGATCGCCAGCCAAATGTTAATAGGAAGTAGTAAAATTTAATGACTTCCCCACTTTGAATGGAACAACCCAAATCTATGGCAATCGAACATAGTTGTGTGACGCACGTGGACTGACTTTTACATGACGTCAGCTCAGAGACTGTCACCGATGAGGTTTTCATGCCTGGCCCTGCAAGGCTGTTCCATTAGCGACCGTGTTCGCCTTCAATTCCGCCTACGCACATAAATCATAACGGTACGCGTTTGTACATGAACGTACGGCGACAACCCGGCAATGAAATGTCAATAGAAATAAGCTATTCGCTCCGAGGTGGAACAGTCAACCCATCAGTGGCACTGAAGTGGTTTTAAAGGCTTACTGTTGTACTTTCTGAGGTTTCGAACCATTGTAAAGTCAAGGATGGAGGGTCTGCTTCATGTCAGTCTATGACAACTATCATCTGACCATTCCCGGTAAATAACGAAATGAGAAAGCCAATACTTCGGAAAAATACAAATAGTGAAACGTTATCTATAACAACCTTTAGATGTTTACTGTTGCAAACATAAGAGGCAACCACAAATAACGACAGTCACAGCTCTTTGTAATGTGAAAACTTCACTGTGTGATCAGAAACGTGTGGCGACAAATTCGATTGCGACATCTGTGCAGACGACCCTAACGTAGAGAAGCAGCGACGCCTAGTGGTTGATACCTTCATGCCACGGCCACGGTGTTTGTCTTTTGAAGCGAGCCTCGTGTTTTGGAAGCGTTTCCAAGGAAACTGTAGTGCCAATTATTCCATAAGGACAAAAATGTTCTGGAGCGGATTCCCAGATCTGTTCCATCTGTACCTGTTCTTTGCCGATGCCGTTGTGGTGCCCAGTGCAGTCTTCTATGTATATGCGGCTGTATTCGACTATGAAAGTTGAATGGGAAGAGGCAGAGAAGCGAGGTGCCACCTGGTAAGATGTTTCTGAACTGCAGCGTCAGTGTTGAACATCACTCGGACATTTTCTGGCCTACAGGGTTTGATTTACTGCAACGTCAAGGTCCAACTCACGCAAGGCTGAAAGATATTGGGCGATATTTTACTTCATTTATTGCCATTTTGCAACTTTTACTCCGAAAGCAATGTTTTCCAACATGATGTCCGTATCCCGTAGGTGCAAGTGAGAGCCATGACGTAATCGATGATCCAAAATATGTTGTAGCCAGTTTACAGTTACCTCTTCCATGCACCATTTAATTCCACGGTCCGTCGACATAACATACGAATTCTTTACACGCCCAGATTGTTACGGTAAAGTTCACACGCCCACCATTGTCTTTGTGGGGTACCGGCATTCTAGAACACCTCGTTTCTCTGGTGACGTGAAGTCACAAAATACAAACCACTTGTATGAGCCTGTACGGACTAGCGTAGACAAAGGTTCTGTTGTTTCAGCACAAGTCTCACCGTCCACGTGCACTTGGGCAAGCTGTGAAAACGTGCGAGGATTATCCACTTGCTCCCGCTCTTTGTGTAAAGGTATGAGAGACACGAAATTCTAAATATTTCAAAAACATCGCCATGACGAAAGATTACCACTTCTATTCATGGCACCAATTAAACACCAACTATCAAACAAAATTGTATTTTATCTGTATCAGTTCCATGGTAAATAACTGCATGCCGATATGGAAGGCCAAGCACGTCAAAGTTAACACCGGCGGTGGCCGTGACTTTGTGTGCCATGTCGAGTAAGCCGATCGTTACGTTTGGGGATACGGCCGGGCGCACGCCGTTGCACTTGGGTCTCAGGTATTTTCTTTACGTAGGAAACTGTCTATGCGGACTTCTAGCCACACAACGATACCTCATACCGTACTAGATGCACTGTCAGTTTCACACCGCAGTGTTTTCTGTACTTTCACTTGATTGATAACTTTTGTCAACATCAGCTGAATAGCAAGGTTTTCTTGTTGGTTGCCTCCCTGACCCAAAATGACAACTATTTGAGTCACAGTTGATTGACACAAAGGGAGTAGAAATCTAAGCATCACATCAAACGACAGTCCGTTTGTTGTTGTTTTCCTGTTGTGCATGCATGAGATTGCGATCACGAAGTTGCATGCGTTTGTGTCGCAAGGTAACAGCTACTCACGCAACTGGATAAATTTGGAAAACGGTCTAACGTTTCAGACAGCATCCTCTGTCGTTCGTCAGTGACTGGCGTTTGCTTCAATGTAAGGCACACTTGGAGGAGTGCGAGTGCATACCACATTAAAACATTGCGTACTAGCTTTACATTGATTGCGAAAAACAACGATGTTATAGGGAGATAACCTCCTTGTCTCCATATAATCTCCTTGTTAAAAGTTATAAAAAGACCAAACGGCATTTAAAAAATAAATTCTGGTGTCGGGAAGTCCAAGGGAACATTCTTTACATGCTACGTAGTAAAATTGAACTTCAACAGCACGTGTAGCATACAACTCGGATACATGAGTTGTCCGTCAGCACAGCAGGTCATCGCTGTGTCCATTCAGGAAAAAAAATATTCACAAGTTTTGTGACCCATAACGTCAACGCTGGCAGGCATACTTGTCGGGCCATTATTTATAGTTTGTCACCTATCCGTCATGAAAAGCTGCTTAGCAACCCAGTTATTCACCAAAACATGTTTGAACTTTTATGCACTATTCAAAGCACAACGTTCCAACCAGCTTCGACGATGAGCTCTATCATCACAGACACTGAGTCGAAGATCCTTGTTCGTAACAAATCGTGTAGGATGTGCTGTTCGTATAGTTCAAAGGAAGCCTGCCCTTGCATGAGTACACGATCGTACAGTTAACCAGTGTGTTGTCTTTCCTTTCATCCGGTGCTTACTTAACGTCCGGTACGCATGGGGGATAGGGGTGTTTTGAATACTGGGAAGTGGTTACCACTTCTAACGGGTCAAAGCACGCAATAGGGGCAGAACTGGCACCATCGTTGATGTGAATACTCATGTTGACGCTAGCTACCTTCGTATCGCATCTCTAGGTGTTAGCTGCCGTTGGACAAAAGCTGACCTTGATGAACCTCATTTACTTTCATTGAAACATTCCTGAGAAGTTAGTCGTTTGGAAATATTGAATATAACGCGCTTTGTTGCATGTCAAGCCTATTCTGCATGTTAGATCTAAATGTATGTGTTAAAGCCATTGTAGACGCAATGCTAGAAAAGAGTGGTGTTTACAAATCGTTAAAGATGTTGCTTTTTCAGACCAACATGTTCATCCTTTGTAGAATCCGTCCTAATTCCTAGATCCCCAACGGCCTGTATATTTGGACAGTGTCCCAAACTTTGGAGCAGAAGTAGGCGTGAGAGAAGGCGGACGTTCCCCCAGCTGTGATGACGTTGTCCTATCTGTGTTAGCTACCTGGTGCCATCCTGTTAGCGTTATCACTCCATGCGATCTGTTGTATACATATATATAAGATGATGTACATATCGCTACTTCTTATAGCATCAACCTTAAATCAACATGACAAACCGGATATATAAACACACTGTCTACGATTAGAAATCGTAAAGTACTTCAATGTCCAGATCACGCGTACGCTGCAACAACACATTAGGAACGTTTGCTATACTAACATCACACACTTACTTGCACCGATGGTCAATACTTTAAGTTTAAGATAAGGGCAACAAAACTCGATGTAAAAGTATCAGGCCAACTGCGTTCGTTGCAAATTTCCACATTATTCGTTGATTAACAGAAAAAGAAATATGTTTGGACTAGTTTACAATGAAGGCTCCCGCAAAAAATCTAGAATACACGTAACACACGTATAGCTACTTTAACAGCATAAACATCTACATTTCCGCTCCTGTTACCAACCGATAAGAGGGTACGGAAAGCGGCCATTAACGGATAGGTTTGCGTCCTTGCCCTGTTCACCCCGTCTTTCAGTGCTATTTTTCTGGGACCACAGGTGACTAATACTTTGTTTCTTGAAAAACCTGTTCGGCCAAACGATGGCGTCTTCAGCTTTTGATGAAGGAACATTGGAAAGCTGCCAAGCGTCCTTCATAACAGTTTAGTCCGTGGAGCCTAAGGCAGTTCAATTATAGTAAGGCAGACAGTGTGTGAACACATATACAATGGACACATCGGATGTAAACAATGAAGTAGTTCACAGTTCACACCGCATTTAAATCAAGCCCATCAAAATATACACAACTAGGGACACACCCTACTGTAGTACACATAAAGTACTTTAGTACACATAAAGTTCGACCTCATATTCATACCATTATCATTAGTACATCTACATGTACATGTAATAGTGTAGACTACCAGACTTACTTGCCAACAATCATTTTGAGTGTAAAGGTTTGGCTACCACAACCCATGAGCCAAGTTTGTAAATCAAAGTCATGTACATGATGTAGTGATTTACGCGTGTGATTTTAGCCCCTGCAGCAGAAAGCACAATCAAGGATATCCTACATAAAATTCAACCTAAATATCTATGTCATTCATAGAGATTAGACATTGCAAGTCTTCAGCAAATATCATGGTTTTAACAGCATGTTTTTTTTAACCATCTTTGACACTTGTGCAGGCTTCTGACAGATGGAATTGAAAAAGGCTGTCTGTACCATGAAGGCTGCAACATGTGTGTACAATATATGTGTGCATAATGTACATTAACACAAGGCAATCCTGTTTTTATGAAAATACATATCCGCCACTAATACCTGTTTTCAGATGAAAAAGTCAAGTGTCTGCTAGACATATAATCAAACATGTGTCAAAAAGTCCATACATCATATTGATAGCTGATACAAGTAAACTGCATCAAATGCCAGTATCAACATAGTATCCTGTACAAACAGGATCTTGGCATACAATACACAGAACAGCACTTCCTCTTCTTGGTATTCATGCCTTCAACAGCGATGATGCTACTTAGATCAGTCTCCAGTCAAAATCCAGGACTGAAAATACTGGGTGCATGTGCTCCAAAATTGGAGCTGTGCACCAATTTATTTACTGTGATTGCACCAGTGCACCTACATATTTTTGTTGGCTATGGGGTAAAGGTACTATTGTACACTAGTATACAAAATAATCTTCAAATTCAAGTATCAGGAAAAGCAATGAAACCTAAAGTGGTGCTTTGTTCCATGTACTACTTATTTAAAATTTTCAAGTGAGCTGAAGAATTACAGATTGTTCTTAAGAGAGACCGTAGGGTTTGTAATTGCATTTTGCTGACATTTTATTTTATACTATATTGTGCACCTAAAATTATTTCTGTGCACCTAAATGTTCAGGTTATTATTAATTAGTTGCACCTGTGTATGAATTTTGAGCCCTGAAACCTCATAACAAGTGTGGCCATTTAACTGTTGTCGCATCATCTCTTTACCAACATTCTCTTGCAATGTTAATGAATTCAATCATTGATAATGTACACATGATATTATGTGGAGACAATGTGGAGACAGATAATATTGGCATTTCCCCTCCAGTGATTGTGCTAAAGAGCTGTAATCTACAATGTTGTGACAAAGGCTCCACCGTTTTTAAGCCTTAAGGACTCAGTAAGCCTTAATTATATGTCTTAATTACAGGATACAGGGTGATAATTGGAAAACAGCACAGAGCAGAAAGTTCTAGCAGAACATTACACTCACACAACTGAGTTTAAAAATGCTTGTCTCAGACCCCCTCCTTGAGATCAATGATATAGTCACACATACATTAACTGGGGCACACATAAATGTCAATGTAGCTAAGCACCTACCTTGGCCTGGGGCTTGAAAACTAGCTACCTTGCATGACCTAAGCGTGCTGGGTGACACACAACAGATATGTATACATTGGATCAAAGTGTAGTCTTGTAAGTCAAACCATGTCACACATCAAGTAAAACACTGTCTGCTTCAAAACTTTGAAAAAAACTTAGATGTGTACAAGATAAGAAATACGCTTTCTAACGGTGCAAAGATTCATGTTTGGACATGATCAGAGCTTGAGAAACATTAACAGACAATCTGGATGTAATCCAGGTCCATGTCTGGAGTTGTAAACCTTTTGACATTGCGTCATGTAGGTGCATTGTACTGGTTTACCTGGCTTGAGTTAAATACCTGTGGCGTGTGTGTGGCTGCTTGTCTGTGCCATTTAAAAGGCACTAATAATGACACATAAATATCAGTTACTAAGTGCATGTTTCCAAATGTATTTACACTCAGGACTGCCAGTGCTTATGGTCGTGCAGTTGAGAAATCCACACTGCTGAAACATAAGCCATGAAATCCACCAAAGCTGGTCCCTCAGTCATGGAGCATTTGCTAGGATCATGGTACTTTTAACAGTTGCTATGTGGTGTGTGAATGGAGAAACATGTATCAGCCACAGAACCTTTCAGCACATAGCACTTTAACCCAATGTGTGGTATGGTGGAGATTCCTATACTAGTTAACTGTGGACTGGCACCCAAAAATTGCATCTCCTCTTTCTTGAGCCAGCCTAAGAGTAAGATACTTCTTGGTGTCCTCCCTGAAAACTCCCTCCAGAGACCACTTGCTTGTCACTAGAATCCTGTTATACACCCCAAAATCACTAGGAAGCTAACCCCCTTCACCTGATGCCCATCCCCTTTCTTTAGCTGTTGTGATTACGGCTTGTACATTCAGGGCCAGCCCTTTGTGTATCCTTGTTTATACACAATGTAGCTTGAGCTCCATTCTTGTTCAGCTTATGCCTGCCATGTCACTACAAGAATGTATCTCAAGCTTTCCCTGTTGGGCCATTCTGTATGTAAAAACCTGTGTTACAGAGGTCGATGAAGGTTAGACATCCAGGTATAAGATACGCAGGGTAACAGCTACTCAAGCAACTGTACCAACATGATCTTCAAAGTAGATCTGTAGTTGCTTGAGTAACATTTACCTTGCTGTCTTACAGAGATTCATCACTCTGAAGCCACACACAAGAAATTAACTTTTGTTTAATCATTTCATCATTGTTACTTACTTCTCTTTTCAGACACGGCCTGCAGGATGGCCGTCAGGATGTCGCAGTTCTTCTGCAGTTTGCTCTTCCTGCGGTCCCGTCTCTTCAGCTGACGGACCAGCTTCTGGGAGATTACGTTGGTCCGTCTGCGCTGCTCCTCAACCATCTGACGCAGCTCCTTCACTTCTGGAGTAGGAAAGGGAAGATTGTACAGTTTTAGAGCTTTTTATGGTGCCCCAAGTTGAGTTGCATTATTCAGTTGTTGAGTAGGTATCATACTGAATATGTGTCAGACCTTATAAAGGTAAGTATGTTTGGATGTTCTAAAAAAAATTCTAGAAATATTTGTTTTGTTTTTTTCATTTACCTTCAAACCCTGGAAAAGATGTGATATTCCTAGACAATGCCGGTATGGATATCGGATATCCATAAGGGTTAAGACTTCAAAAAGTGAAAGTAAAAAGTACATGTTCAAACTGATTATGAGTAGTATTCTAAGCCAACTCCTAGGCCTTACAACAACTGTGCATGAGTAAATCTACAGGATGTTTACTTAGCAGGTTAGTCTGTTGAAAGACCTATGAATCCTGCTCAGTGCTCACCCAAAAAAAGTGGTTTCAATTCTCAGCCTACCATTGACTTTTACATGGCTACCCTCCAAGCGTAATATAGCCTAATTGCACATGGTCATAAAACATGTACATGACTGGTGCAATTAGAGATTTGTCATTGGTAAACTTGAACTGCAGACAAACTTTGCTTTGGATGAATAATGAAATACTTTAGGCAACAACGTTATTTTGTTATGATGGCTGAGACTTTTGCTTCCAGAGCAAAAAACTGTTTTGATGCCTCCACTTTTGTTCCTTTTGATGTAACCTTATTAAGACTGGATTTATGACTTATAAAACATAAAAGATTGGCATAACATACAAGAATTATATATGATTATCATATTAATACGCTCATTTTTTCATATTTGTTCTGATTTCCTTTAATACAGCAATGTTGAAAATAATTTATCATAATTTTTCCTTTTAATGAGACAGAATTTTAATCATTACTTATTCTGCGCACACAAATATTTCATAATGTAAACAATGATATACTTAACCATTAGCACACTGAGGTAGCCATTTGGCACCCAAATCTCTTGGTTACAGAGAGGGAGAGGGAGAAGGTTAAAGTCTGTTGGAATTTTGCTCCCAGCGCCAAAGGCAGTTATACCCCCCATGAACAGGATATTATGCTAGGTGGGTACTTCATATGATGTTACATGACCTTTTACTTAGGTCATAATAAATATTTGCCTATTACAAACACCAGTATCATGTTTATATTTGACTCAATGGCATCTAGGGAGTGTCCGTCCAATGTCACATGGCGTGGTTTTTTCTATGATTTCCTCCATATGCAGAATATCACACACAGTGTTACAATTATAGTGGGGCTATATGTAGTTTAACTCATGTATATGTGGTACAAGGTATTTAACCTTTAACAGTCTACTGTATTAGTGTATCAGTCTAAAGGCAGTACCATATGGTACTTAAGGGTGCTTAAGGGAAAACAAAATATCTTAGTTCACAGATCATCAATTCTTGGCTTCATTTAGAAGTTAGCATTCCCAGATGTATTGACAACAAAGAGGACAAAGTAACAATTACGAAAATGTGGTTGATAGGTGTCATTTTGATGCACTTAAGATGTTTAAGTTGTTTACTGAAAGTGTTTCCAGTTACAGAGACTGCACATATTTGCAAAACAACATTTGTCATGATTTCTAACTGTTTTTGGAACGTTTTTTTGTTATTTGTTAAGCGTGACAGACAGTTACGTAAATGCTACATTTATGAAATAGATCATATCTAACAACAACGCGACCCGGATTGATATTAATCACACCCAATTAAATTGTGCAGCCAAGCATAAAGCTGTGATTTCAAACGATCCTGGCTCTGCATTCATCTTATCAGACTTCAAAACATTAAACACTGGTTGGTAAGTCGCTACTTTGCCAATGGTTAACACAATGATATAATTTCTTAATGTTACAATATTTGCGGTTGATTAAAAAGTGGTCGAAATTTAGGACAAACACAGCGTCGTGAGGACTGTTTAACTTTCACTCTACAGGTGTCGGCGTATTCCGTATCAGCAAACATAGACGCCCGGGCGGTTCTGTCTGATTGAATCTAGAACGATTAATGATGTTTCAAACTAGTTTGTAAGGATTTGGAAATGACAAATGCTGTTCGATTCATGTCATTAATTTAACGTAGTAGCTGGCCATAGGACTAGCCCCGTATCGGAATTTGTGGTCGATTTTAGTCAGATAAGTTTTGTAAGTTGCCGATCTTTTTAACAAAACATGACAACATAGAATTGTTGTTGTTAAACCAAGATGACCTACTAGTAACCTATTATATTTTGATGTGTAAGAGAGGGTGCAAGGTGTTGAAACACATTTGTAGTCCACGTAGTAGCGTTACTAACCCTTCTCTCGAAGGCAGGCACTCTGCACCCGTGACGTGTACGTTAGGTGGGAGGGCTCCAACTCCTGTTCGGAGCGTGTCCCGGCACAGTGCACCTCTGACGTGGACGAGTACTCCGTGTAGGTGTCGCTGTCCAGGCTGTCCCGTCCCAACCCGTACGGGATCCGGTCGTACAGTTCGCACAGTAGCCCGTCGATCAGGGACGGGCGATCCTGGTCTAGCAACCCCAGCCCTCCCCCTCTGTCGTCACTCTCCTCCCGCAGAAGCCATTCCCCGAAGTTACTCCGGACCGTGCTCAGGCTCCAATCGGAGCCCGAGCTGTTGTTGTAGGACCGCGCACTCTCCCTCCTCCGCAGCGGCAACTCCTGCAGACCTTCCTCCAAGTCGCTGTCCTCGTCTTCTTCCATGTCTGTTGTTGGGAACTCAGAGGAGTTTGGAGGGTCCGCCATCTTGCCATGCTGGCCACCTGTTTACCTAATCAGCATAATTTATGCAAACTTGTTCCGGCACAGCTGGGGGCACGTCTATTGTGACGAAATAAAAGAACACACGGATAATCGATTTGTGGGCTTCGCGATTACGTACTTGTCGAGTCATGTTACCATAAACATACAAGTGACGTTCAGACAAACCTTCTTTGGAAACTGGGTGTCTAGTCGAGCATCTGTTGCTACAAATCGATCACCAACGCGACGCAGGTAACAAGCTATTAACTCCTTATTGTTGAGTTTACTCAAGAAACTAAGTAAGTTTTCATTGCTTCAGATATAAAATCCGACAGTGTGTTAATGATTTTGCTTTGCTTAGTTTGTCAGGCCGTGTCGACCATTTCCCCATCAATAACTTTTGTGCACACTGAACTTTTGCATCCAACTTTTATCATGCAGATTTTTTAACTGAAGCATCCATGAAATAAAAGTCAGACAACAGTAACGTTATTCCCAAGGGTCTTTTTTATTGACCAGACATCACATTAAGTTAATTTATCACATAAACAATAAGGTTACAGCTGTCAACGGCCGCAAAGAAAACCTGAACACTTACATATTGATCTTTGACATACATAAAGTTGAAGCATCCAGTATTCATAGATCGTTTTCAAACATTTCAGTAGACATGAAATGTTATACTTAATATAGGTACAGAAAAATGGTATGCCCTTACTTCCATGGCATATACATGTATTACATAGGAATTTTCATTTTGACAAGTGCATTGGAAGACATAAACTTTGAAACATAAATCTTTGAGTTACACTTGTTGCACAGATTTGAACATAAATCTGTAGATTTACAGCAATGAGCTTGCATAACATATGATCGTTGACACTCTATCAACATAATGCCCGGGATTGGACGGTAAAGCACCAACTTCTGTCATTGATCAGAAATGAGAAGAAATGCTTCTGCACAGCTAGGCACCTAGCAACTTAAGAATGAACTGCAACTGAACTAGACAATGTTTTTTGCACTCATTCCATGTCCAATTCAACACATGAGAGCAGACTTAAATGGCTTCAGGACTTTTTGTACACAAGCATGCACATGCAGGTTCTTATACTAAGTGAAAAAAATGTTACTACTTTTCTTCATTTCTGGCTACCATAGAATGCTAAGTATTGTATCATAAAAGATTTTGTTTTCCACTCTTCAGATGGTACAGGTGAAATGCTGTCAGTGTTCCAGCTATGACGATGCCTTCAGTTGTAGCATACTCTGTGGAGAAAGAAAATAAATCTGATCAGCACCATCATAATATGAAATATTTTAAAATGAAAACATTATCTATAAAATTACTTGTAAGTAGGCAATTTTTACATACAAGTAAGTGGCTAAAATAGTTTATACATCTGAATTTAAACTTACATGTAGTTTAAGAGTATCAAATCATACAGAGTAATTATGGCATACACATGTACATCAGAAATATAAGTGAAGTCAATGGAGACATTCCCTAAAAAACTGTAACTTAAAGCCCTTCGAAGATCAACTGACAACTGCACTACATATAATAACCAGTGGCCAAATGTGCTAGGCACTCATGCTAACATCCATGTCAGTATCAACAGTTTGAACAGTGAACCAAAAGGGATGTCAACCACATTCAACAATGTGCATGTACAAGTAACCTTAACAGCTAGCTGTATACCTTATGCCTGATGACCCAGAGTACCCCTCAAGGAATGCTTGTATTGTGAATAAGGAGCCAAAATCATTAAAGATATCAATATAGTCCTCCACATCATTCACAAGTGCTTCACATCACCAGCTATACAGAGGCCAGTTATACCTCTCTCTCAAAGGAAAGGTAGTGAACATCTGCAGTAAAGGTGGGTGAATTTCATTCATACAAGAACATGCAAAAATTGTAGTTATTAGTAAGCCTGAACTAGGAATATAAACCTTTTTCCTAATCATCTGTCCGTCCCATTGAAAAAGAAAACCCAACGTTGACAAGGAAAAATTACACTGGAAATGATGGAATCTTTTAAATTACACCTTTGATATTTATTTTACTTACATTCACATAGACCCTCATTGAAAAAATACATTGTAGCAACAACATAACGTAAGGAACATTGAAGTTGACCAAAGTTTCTTCAACTTGTAAACCTACCAATCTTGCATTCTCCACACAGTTGGTGAAAGCTTTGGTCTGCTGTGCACAGTTCAGGGTCTGTTTGGGGTTCTCAACATAACAAGTCATGACAGCCTCCTGTAGGTCCTGGCATACTGGTTTGTAGTGCTGCTTACTGTGGGATAAATGTACAGTAGAAAAACATCAACCATGTGAGCTGGCTTTTAGTAATGGTGACAAATATTATTTTTCCTGTTGCCTAGCAGTTTTTTTAAAGGATAAAAGAATACTGCTATGTCAAATATTTAGCAAAACTAACTTTGTATACTTGCTCAAATTCTTAGCTGAATTGTGGGAGTGGGACACACACAACATTCAAATCAAATGATAAGTAAGTATTTTTTTTTAAAGTAAGGCTCCCAAGAACATTAAAAAAACAGACCTTCTCAATGACACATTCACCATTTGTCCTCACTAGCAGCCAAACAACATGCATTGTTTTCTGCAATGCCACTTTTCACTGATAGGTAATACATGTATATATAATATCCAGAATAAAACATTAGGGAACTCACATGAACTTGGCCTCCACCTCCTCAGCTGCCTTGTGGAACTGCTCGACTGTCAGCTGGTTCAGTTGTGCATTCTAGAGGAAATATAAACAACCAATGATTACCACTTTACCAGTCTACAACTGAACCTTGAAGCAAATGAGGGTTCCTCCATAATATTTATCATATCTGGGCTTACTTGTGTTTTTCTAACCCATTTCGATATATATATTGGGTAAGTGGTGTGTTGGGAAAGTATGCCATGTAACAGTCATTGCTTTGATCTCAGATCTGTCCATGCCAATGTTTTTCAAGTCATTCTGATATGTGAGTTAGCCTCTATGTACTTTAGTTCAAAGTACCAGTATACACAATAATTTTACCTTTTCCTCCACTGTCTGAAGCTTGTCTTGCCAGTATCTGTCCCTCTCCTGCAGGGCTTCATGTAAAACTGCTTTCTGCAATACAAAACAATGAAAAGTGAATCTGTTCATAGCAATCATGATCAACCAATTCAAAAAAATGCAAACCAAGGGAATCCAGTTCAATGGAAAAAATTAAACAACATTTTCTTGTCTTAAGCTTTTTGTCTCCTTGTATAATGCTTTACTTTGTTTGCAACAAAACATCATAACAAACCTGCTCATGTGGAAGAAGTGTTTCTCTAGGTATGCCGTCCCTGGGTCTTCCAGCCTCTGACTCAGATGGTGGAGCATCTGTAAAGGAACAAGTTAGTTGAACAATTTCAACTGAGTTGCTTTGGAGTGTATATTCTGTGTATTTTAGCACATAGAGAAGAATAAAGTGTTTTCAAATATTAAGAGACACACCTCCATTCTAAATTAATAGCGATTATGTCTTTGTTTTAGTTCCCACTCACTCACTCACTCACTCCCTTACTCATTCATGCACTTGCTCAATCACTCATTATGTGCATTTTACCTGCATTCTCATTGTGCATATGTTTATGTTAGATCAAGTTTTCTGTTCAACAGAAGACCACATGACACTGGAAACTGCACTAGCTGAAAGATGGTATAAAAATGACAAAGACCTCCAGGGTGATCTTTTAAGAGGATTCATTCACTCATTTACCATACCATCATCTACTAATTCATCCTATTATCCATTCTTTCATTCATTCACTCACCAGATGATGGTTCATCCTCAGGTTCTCCCCTCATCCTCTTCACTACTGACGCTGACACCTGTACATTTACATGTAGCACCATACAATAAATAAAACAGTGCCGATTTTCAAATGTACTACCTGTATAACCATTGACATTGTACATTCGAAACACCCCTTTTAAAATCCAATAAATGATTTCAATGTTTTCCTATCAATCTTACATGAAATACATTGGTAATGTTCAATTTTTGATGCAAATATACACTAGTATTAACGTGACCTAGCTAGTTCTATTGTCTACAGAATTATATAGAAGCAAATTACAGCCACGCATAAAGGAAGAAATGTGACTACTACCATCTTACACAACACCTCCTTAAACCAATTCACTTTTAAAAATCCATGCTGGTGACTTATCTACTGAATTCGAAGACATTACTGATCATGCATGTTATTGAAAGAACAATAACACGGCACGGGATCTATATTTGCCCCCCTCCCACCCAAATTCGTCCGGTACCATGTCTAGAGGACACATGGTTTACATGCATAGCTGCAGAGATATACGCACCTTCACCACTCCCTCCATGTCTCCTTGCTCTAACGTTACCTTTCTGGTGCTCTGTGACCCTCCCATGGCGAACCGTAGTGCTGAAATTCAGCGTTTTTGTCTAAAAATTCTCTTTTCCACCGTGACACCGGGGAGTGATGGAGGGTGGGGTGAAAGGTGAACTTTATTTCCCGTCATGCAGCGGGAGATGGGCGTGGCGCGAAAGATATAGTGTTCAAACATGTCAGCCAGACCGACTAAACTTGCTTGACTGCAACCAGTGTGGACTAGCAATGCTTTACGGCGTTGTGCACATAGATGCAACTAAACCAAAATCATTCGGACAATTTCAACATAGTAGGCCACATATCCTGTCGTTAGAGGTTATTCATGTATTCTGTATCATACAGGGCATTAAAAAGCTGTCGAGTGGGTTTCTCTGTGTCAAAGGTCGCTACGTGTCATCCTAGTCCCTGGATCGGGAGGTCGTCACATTCCTGGCACACAGAATCTATCGGTCCGAGTTGACAAAGTATAGCTGTGCTCGACAGACTTGCCTTAATCAGAAGACTGTGGTCTAGTGATCAAGATGGCGCCCGTGCAACACAAGCTCTTGCATCGGCCAGTAAGAAGGTATGGAGTCCTGACTTGATATAAATTTGTTTTTTACGCACTGATGCTTCCGCTGCCTGGTACTAGTAGTTCTACATTTTTAGTGTGTAGTCAGTACAGAATGTCGTTATATTCCTTTTTACTGGGAATGCGAAAATAACATGGATAGAGACCACTGGTTCTCGCTATGAAGGGGACCGGGGTTTACTCCAGAAAATGTAAACATTCAACATGCGGCCCCCCGGGTGTATTTTTCGAGGATGTTTACATAACACAAGAATCATGCATGTAGAAGCGGTACGTAACGTTAACTACTAGTAGATTGGCGAATCAAGAATGGTGAAACATATGAAATATGTGCAATCTAGAGATAAGCATGTTCTTGTAATTTAATCCAATTTTCTTGTACATCCAGCGATAAATCAGCATTTTCCCAGATTCAAATCAAAAAGTGACCAATGCTCTACGTTTATTCAGATGGATCCTATTGGTCTGTGTCATGGTATTTATCCACGGATCCGGAGCAGACGACAAAAAAGAGGAAAGAGTTCAAGTCCAACGCGAGGTAAAGGCTGGTGTGTACGCAAAGGACTTCACTACCTCGCCCGTAAGTATAACTTGCGTTAAAACAGTGTATGAAAATGATGGACTAGATTTAGTTTCTTAGCACTTACATGTAACGTTACATAAGTTTTAGTTGGCGCTTCCTGAAAGTTCTGAAGGCTTCGAATTTGGAAACTGTGAGCCATTTTGGACGTGTAGCAATCAATGATACATGTATAAGTATAAGCAACGTCGTGTTGAAAGATAAATTTCACACTTGCCATGGGTGATAGTGACCTCATGTGTAGTTTTGTCATATCTTCATTCTTGCCATTTCTATGCTTCTTTACCATTGTGTTGTAGTGGATGGTGAATCAAGCACAGTTTGTTGTATATCGCCTCGCCGTTGCCGCCATCTCCTTGTCTTACCTGCTGTCTGATCTATGGAGTAAGTGTAGTAACAACCAAGCTCTATACTGGCCCACTCGGTACACACACTGGGGACTCACTCTTCTTGTTCTACATTTTTGGTAAGTTTCAGTTTGCCGTTGTTGCTGTGGTTGTACATCTGAATGCCATGTTCACATTTCCAAAGCGAGGCCCGGCCGGGTAGCTTGCGGGAACGAAATATACGATATAAAATACAACGAGACACACAAAACGTAAAATTATTTACTCCTTGCCATAAATTATGTATATTCGTGATATGCATTTTTTTCTTCTTAGGTTTCTCAAACAGCCCGGTCGGGCCCCGGCTTGGAAATGTGACCCGGCTCTAGCATAAGATACTATGAATCCATGTATCTTGATTACATAATTGTTTAACTGCATGTGATAAATTTGTTAACTAAATACGGCTTAAGGCCCTTTCACTTACGTCGTGTGATAGGTTCATGACAGCAAAATTATGACATTTTCAGGACAGTTCTAAATGTGTCGTACGAAATTCAAACAACATTTTCGTAGGTTTTTATTGATGGTCAGTTAATGTTGTGCCGTGCCTTCGACTGAAAACCTTGTGACAGAAGTCGAACAACTTAGACAGCGGCTTATTTAAGTTCTTTGTACTCACAGCTGGAGTGCAGTTCTCGCTTACAACTACCACGTCAACCCGCCATTCGACCGACAAGCACCGCTGCAGTGGTACCACCACGTGTCCCGTGCGCTCTACAGCGCCGCCCTGGCGCCTAGTCTTGCCATTGCAGTCCTGTACTGGTGTGTCATCACGCGAACGGGACCCGGGACCGTCATGAAACACGGATGTAACACTTTTCTAGCGATGATTGACGTATTCATCAGCGGGTATCCGTTATGCATAAGTGATGCTGTGTATTCGATATATTTGATAGCGGTTTACAATATTTTTATCGCATGGCTGTGGAAGGTGGGTTTACATTCTGGAGATTACTATCAGCCTGCGGTTGACTTCAACAAGGGTGTTGGAAGGACGATTTCTTTCATGGCCCAAGTCGCTCTGATCGTGCAGCCAGCGTTTCACTTAGTGTTCTATGCGTTATACTGTACACGGGAGTGGATGGTATAAATGTGAGTAGTGTAGTCTAAGTCGTATGAGTCTCACCATCCTGGCGGTGCCATGGCGGTGTCACTGGCAGCGCTAATTAGCATAAATATTAATATTGATATGAAATATGAAATATGAATAAGTAACACGTTTATGATACATATGTATATATATATATATAAGTATCCTCACCATCCCGGCGGTGCCATGGCGGTGTCACTGTCAGCGCGCTAATTAGCATATATATTAATATTGATATGAAATAAGAATTAGTAACACGTTTATGATACATATATATACATAAGTATATATATGTTTATGTATATATCTAGACATATATGTTTATTGAAACATATTCATTATCTTTATGTATGTCTAACGTTATTAGCTACGTTACATGTTTACATATTTTTATAGATGACTTTATTATGGCTACGTCATATATCATGATATAGTGTATATCTTTTATCATGGCTACGTCATATGTTTATATATATGTATCGATAAATTTACTTGTACATGTGTCTGATACGTTGTGTTTGTAAGCTGTACTAACCTGTGTGTTATTCTGTACATGTGTATGTTGTGTTTTATACGTTGTACTAACATGTGTGATGTTCTGAACATGTGTATGTTGTGTTTGTAAGCTGCACTAACCTGTGTGTTGTTTTGTACATGTGTATGTTGTGTTGTATACGTTGTATCAACATGTGTGATGTTCTGTACATGTGTATGTTGTGTTTGTAAGCTGTACTAACCTGTATGTTGTTATGTTCATGTGTATGTTGTGTTTATAAGTTGTACTAACATGTGTAACTTTAGTAACAAGTGTATGTTGTGTTTGTAAACTTTGCTAAGCTATGTGATGTTCTGTATATGTGTATTTTGCGTTTGTAAGTTAGTATAAGATTTGTGTATGTTTTGTATATGTGTATGTTGCGTTTGTAAGTTAGTCTAACATGTGTGATGTTTTGTCATAAGTATGTCATGTTTGTAACTTTACTAACATGTGTGGTGTTTTGTACAGGTGTATGTTGAGTTCGTTACTTTACTAACCCGTGTGATGCTTTGTACATGTGTATGGTACGTTGAGTTCGTCACTTTACTAAGTTAAACCTATGTGATATTGTGCGCATATGTGTGTTGTATTTTGAAGTTGTACTATTAAACCTGTGTGATTGTTTATACCTGTGTATGTTACGTTTGTAACTTAACTAACCTGTTTGGTGTACTGTACATGTGTATGTTGTATTTGCAACTTTACTAACCTGTGTGATGTTTAATACATGTGTATGATATGTTTAATTCGTAACTTTGATAACATGTATGATGTTCTGAACATGTGTGTGTTGAATTTGTAAGTTGTACTAACCTGTGTGATGTTTTGTAAATGTGTATGTTGCGTTTGTAAGTTATTCGAACACTTGTGGTGTTCTCTACATGCGTATGTTGAGTTCGTAACTTTACTAACATGTGTAATATTTGTACATGTGTGTTGTGTTTGTAAGTTGTGCTAACCTGTGTGATGTTTTCTACATGTGTATGTTCCGTTTGTAAACTTCACTAACCTGTGTGATGTTCTGCACATGTGTATGTCCTAAAGTTATTCTGACATGTGTGATGTTTTGTACATTATTGTAACACTGTTGCGTTTGTAACTTAACTAACCTGTGTGATGTTCTGTATATGTGTTTGTTGTGTTCGTAACTTACATAACCTGTGTGATGTTTTGTACATGTGTATGATGTATTTGTAAGTTGTACTAACGTGTGTGATGTTCTGTGCATGTGTATGGTACGATCGACATATATTGTCTGAATTTGTATGTGTTTATAAATCATATCTTTGTCACGTTTTCAACAACTAATGAGTGTCTATGTACGTGTTTGTTTTTTCTCGCGAAAGTGTGCTATTGTTTATCATGGCATTCGTCTCCAGCTAATGGTGGGGAAGAACGACAAGCAAGCTTCGTGTAACGTAACGTTGTGTTTATTAATACCGTATGTAGTTATCGTCTGTAATTGCTCTTGCTGATACAATGTAGAAGATAATTGTACAATATCTCATGTACTTACATGTGTAGACGTAATGTCTATGTACAGATATGCATCATATATCTAAAGGTTGGGTAGTAACACCGTCATCTTGAACTCGACGTTTTGGGTAGAAATACGAAAATGCGTCGCGCGTTTGTGTGTAGGTCAACATTTCATTGTTTCGAACGCGAAATCCCATATTCACACCCTGCCCACTTTTCTGGGTCTCCAGGACGCTTAGGTACTTTTGTAGGGTGATGTTGTTGTCTTTTTTGCTCACCCCTTTACAACTAAATTTGTCATTTGTTTTGTCGTCACCACCAAAGCAATAATAGGTCTTGGAGCACAGTCCGACAATGGCATCCCCGGACCATTCCTCTTTGAAGAGCCCAGGGGTGCGCTTATCATAGGCCGCGAGCTGTGGGTTGTCCGCGCGGGGGAACCAGAGGTGTTTTTCGTCTTCATACCTGCCACGCATGTGGGGTTTGATGACATCCTCCAGCCTGTCCGCGGAGATGGCGATGTAGGCCGAGTCGGTGTCCATCTCACAATACTGAAAATCCGACACGTCTACGAATTTCAACATGAAGTCGTAATAAAACTCCAGCATTCGGAGTTTGGCGTACTGATAGACGAAGAAACCAATTTGAAGGGGGAGGTCAAACTTGATACGGCGCTTTCCCGTCTCTATTTCGTAGAACCCATCGACCACCTCAGTGACTTGTCTGAAACAAGGATCATTGATCTTTTGCGTCGCGGCAACTGCGCTGTCGCAGTAGCACACATTAGACTGTTTCTCTTTGTTGGTGACAGTCTTGCCATACGCGCTGTTGCCAATGAGTTTCATGGTGTCGGCGATGATTTTCTTTTTTACGTCTTTGTCGCCGGCACGACGCGCGTCACTGACATTGTTGCCAAAAGGTTCGAAACACTTTTTGGGTACGTATTCTAGCACTTGATAAATATGGGTCACTTCCAACCCCTTCTCCAAGTACCACTTAAGCAAAGGTGTGGCCAACAGAATCTTCTTACCAAACATGCTACCAATGAGAGAGCGTCTTGGTTTGGACATGATGTGATGCGTTTCTGCATACTGTTTCATGAAAGGACCGATGTCGTCGATGGAAATGTTGCAGTTTTTGAAAACCGGAGGCATCTCGGCAAAATGTGATTTGAGACGTGCAGGGACTCGGATGTCGCACTCGACAACACCGAACAATTTCTCTTCGCAGACGACCTGGAGAATTTGCTCTTTGGACAATTTGTACTTGGTTTCAGTCGGTGTCTTACGCCCAGCCAAAAAGGCGGACACCTCGATATTCCTCTTTAGTGTGTACCACTCACACTCCCACATTTCGACCACTTTGTACCCTTCTCCGCGCAAATACTTGGTCATTCCGTTTGTTTCTTCTCGTAGGTCGACCATTTTTCTATCTCGTCTTGAATTGATGTCAAGACCTGCGGTGAGGTGACAGTCGTGACCGTGCCAGAAGCACCCATGGAACTGAAAAATTTCACCAGTTTGCGAACAAAACCCGTCCACGGGAATTTGGCGTGGACCTATGCGTTTTTCTGTGTGGTTGAATTTGTTCCTGATGACGATGTCACGGCTGTGCGCTACCCAGTCTAGCCACTCCGTGGCCGTGCGCCCCCAAGAACGGACAGCGTACTCTTTACAAAACCTATTGCATTCCTGCCGGCGAATGTAATACCCGGTAGGCATGTCTTGCATCAGTGCCCACAGGTATAAGGCGTTGGCATCGAAACCAATGACCTTTTGACAGAGTTTGGGCTGTCTACCAGTACCTTCCATCTCTTTCTGTCTAATGAAGGTCTCACCCTTCTTGTGATACCTATGGAATATAATGCTGGGTCCTCCTACAATGTTATCTTTAAACAATTTGTACACTTCCTCGTTATCTACAAGGGTGAAGTAAGTGTGAGATGGCAAGTTCATAAAAAGATACTTGAGTGTCAGTCCCGGCACGCTGATGCCATCCTTAAACATGTCGATGCCGAGATCTCTATAGAAGTCGACCATCTTCTGGATTGCCTCCAGCATGGGGACGACGTCCTTGTTGTTGTACCTATTAAGGGAACGGGAAATGGAGACTGTCAGTTATCGGTACACTTACGAGGATACAAAGAGAAACGACAACGAGCTCTACCTGGAAAGGTCAAACGAGACGGCCATAGTACTGACCATATCAGGAAGTCTTCCATGGTCTTCATTGCCTGATCCTCCCAGACCTTTTCGCAGTAGGCGTAGTCCATTGCGGAGATGTGCGTCCCCCGTAACCGGCTGTAGAAAGCTTGGGGCGGTGGGAGGTGGGTCTGATTTAACTTATCGAGGTCGTCCATCCATTCGTATCTGTATTCGACGTAAGTAGCATGAATAAGTGACACTCTTTTACGCTTGGATAAGTCACCGCGTTACATTTGCAGCCATTAATAGAGAAGATCACTCTGCAATTGGAACATACCGACGTAAGAAAGCAAACTTACGGAAAGAAGCCTTTCGTCTCCTGGCACTCGTACGCCTTAAGCAGGTGAGAGTATGAGAAGCCAGGTGCCACGTAGTTCACCAGGTCCAAGAACTTCATGTCGTCCGTCTCTATCGACATGAAGCTGTTGTCCTTCTTAATGGGTCGTAGGTTCTCCTGTCGTGCGTTCAGGTGGGGGAGAAACACCTTCTTCATGGCGTTCACGTCATACTTCCCCGAGTTGAAACCAATGACAGGCAATTGACGTAGGTGTCGATGTAGCCGGTCGAACAACCTGCCGATCCAATTCCCTTTTCCTCGGTCTTCGTCTTCGCCGTTTTCATCCTCTTCTTCAATCATGGAAGCATCGCCGTGTTCGTTTGACGTTACAGAGTGTTTATCTTCTTCTGACATCATAAAGTCATCGTCTACAGCTTCCCGTTCTGACATCGCAAAGTGTTCGTTTTCACCGTCTTCGTCATTATCCGGATACAAGGCCTCAATCTGTTTAAAGACGTCGCCATGGTACTCTTTCAACTCCTCGTAGGCCGCCTCACTGATCTGCTGGAGATGCTGTAACATCTTGTCAGCAACAGCGGCCGGGTCACCCTCGGAGACGAAGCATTTGGCCTTGTTGAATCTCGGTACGTTAGAACAGACGCTAACGCTCAGGAGTTCGTGCACAGCCTCCCAGGTCATCTTGTCGGTTTTCTGGTCAGACAGAGGTTTGAGGAGACACTCGATATCGTACGTTGCCCAGTATGGATAGTAACGATCGTCTGGATTCACATGGATACCGACGTCATCCAGTTGTTCAAATATTGTTTGTCTCCCGTTGTACGCCCCGCCTGGGTAGATGTACTCTATGGCCCCGGTGCAGTTTGCCTGGTGGTATCGCAAGTTGTAAGCGCGCTTAAACTTCCTACCACACGTAGGGCAGCCGTACGATTTGGCATAGTTCTTAAAGTCCTTAATGTAGCTGAAGTGATCTTCGTATAAGTTCAGGTACATCGTGTTATTATGGCGGGTGAGGGGTCGCCTGACCAGTTTCGCAAACGGTGTTTCGCTTTTCTCGGCTTCTTCGTCATTCAGCTGAAGCGAGTAGACGTAGACGTTGACCTGAAAGAGCTTCTCTATGTCGACCAAGTCTTCCAGAGAAACCCCACAGAAATCCTTCTCGGGTATGCCCGTGGCTTTCAGGTACTGTTGGAAGAGCTCCTTAGTCGCCGTCTCGAGTTGTCTTGCACCCTTTCCATATTGTAACGCAAGGCAGCGGAAGAAGCACAGACTGTCCTCGTAAGGTCCATGCGTTCCACACTGAAGAGCGACGACGGCGTTGCTGTTGACGAGGTACGCGGGGAGATTCTTGAGCGCACCGATGGGATGGTTCCCCAATTTGCTGACGTAAAACACTACATGGGGGATGGCATGGACGATCCATTTAGAGTCCGGGCGCTGTTGTCGGCAATACTCGAGGATGTCCTTGTCGGCTATTTCGTCCATGAATCTTTGCATGTCTTCTTCGCCTCCGACCAACACCGGTTTCTGCAGGAAGGTGTGGTTGTTTTCGCAGGGGTAGTAATAACGCAGGCCATGCTCGTTACTACGGAGGACGAACCCAAACGACAGATTGATTTTAAACGTCGTCTCTTGGTCTCGGAAGATCGCCCATAACTTATCTGCCAGCTCGTTTATATTGTCGGAGGTCAGTCTAAAATTATAAGTGTCGTGAACCGATTTCCTCTGGAAGTTTGTACGTATGTTCGACCACTTGTCTTTGTACATCTGCTCCAAGGCCGGATCTTCGTCTTTCAAACCCAAGTCGTCGGGTTTGTCCAACGGGTCTTCTGGTAGGGGGAACACATCGGCCTGGACGGTTCTCCGCTTTGATACAACCTCTTTGGCGTTGTCAGAATGTCGTCTTTTGTGACCTCGTGAGGGGCCCGCCGCGCCTTCGGGGTGCACCTCTTCTCTGTGCTGCTCCAGTTCTCTTACCATGTTGAACGACGTGTTACACAGACGACAGTAAAGAAATGTTTTAGCGCGAACCTTGTCGTGTGTGCGTTTGTGTTCTCGCAACGCGTCCACCCTGGCAAACTTTTTCCCGCAAGAATCGCACTCGTGCTGGGGTACAGTAGACGTGTGCTTCTGTTGGTGGTGTCGTTTCAAGTCGTGGGCACGGGTAAAGTTTTGTTCACATGTCTCACAACGGTGAGTGGGTGACATAGCATGTGCCGCGTTCTTGTGACGGTCAAGGGACCTTTTATGTTTGTACTCTTTCCCACACCGATCGCAATGGAACGCCATGTTTTCGCTCTGAAATAAGGAACGAACCGAATAGTTCAAAACTGTAACGTGACGATTTTCGCATCGTACCTTTTTGTTATTAACTATAATGGGGCGGCGAAGGAACAGACGAGGTGGTGTCGAACATGTTTCGTCATCGACAGACTAGCAAGTCTGAGACCGCGACAAAAATATAACGGCCAGGCAAGTAGACATTGTGAATAATTTCTGTAAACGGATTTGAAATCACACAAAAACCTTTATGGGACCCCAAACCGACACCCAACCTCTCCCAAATTCCAACTGTACGGTTCCTAGGAACGTAAAGTAACAAAACTAACCAAAGTAGGGCATCAAGCTTTGATCTGTACATAGCGGTGCGCTTTTCTGTCATATTCGTTTTGACAACAACAACAAAAGTCTCCACCTGATCAAAATAACATCCTGCTCTTTAAACAAGACACTTACGATTATCGCACCCCTCTAAGTATAATGCCATCAACCTACACTGTTTTCGCTTGTCTACGTCGGGGGAAGTGAGAGAAGAAGAGATTGCAGAGCAGCTTAGAGCGCAGACTTACCAGTATGTATGACGACTGTTCAGTTGACCGATGTGCCGGGCACTTGAGAGAGAGCCCAGCCGTCCTACAGCAGTTCAACAGGTCACTGTCTTTTCGCCCCTGGCTGTTGGCTTTTTATAGGGCTCAGGTCCATTCACGCTGCCACCTGCTCGTGCACGTGCACACGATTTGGGGCATAAAAAAGACACATTCGTGGGAACAAAAGCAAACAGAGGCGCCAAGAGGGCTCGAGGGAGTTCCCAACAATAGGGCTTGACCACAGGGGTTTCCCTTTGATCGCACGTGCACGCGTGGGAATCGTTCATTATCTCACCCCCCTTGGGACCTGACTACGCACATTCTTCTTGCACGTGCAAACTGTTTAATAGCTGCCATGGCAACATTAGGGGCTTGCCCACAGGGGTTTCCCTTCGATCGCACGTGCACGCGTGAGAACCGTAAACAAACGGTATCTCAAAGGGGCTCAAGGGAGTTCCCAACAAGCGCGTTCATCATCTGTAACAATGGGGCGCAGATCAAGGAGCCAAATAATCATTAATCTTTTGTCTGTGCGGCATGAGCACCTTCTATAATTGGAATGCTGTCGAATTCTTTTGTTCTAAACACGCGCCTTCACTGTATCTGTTACGGCAACAAGAGATGTTGCCTTCTTCTCCTTTTGACATCTCTATTAAATAACGAAGTTCACCCTTCCGCGCGCGCCTGTCACGGGTGAACGCCTCAGAGATGTGAAGCAGATAACTCTGGTCATGTATAAAGCATGATCAGGCATGTAGTGTACATTTCTTACAAAGGGGACGCATATCTCACCCCCTTGGGATTTGACTATGCACATTCTCCTTGCAGCTGCAAACTGTTAGCTGCCATGGCAACGTTTTTTTTTTTTTTCGGCGGCAGTTAAGATCCAAATTGTAAAACGTTTCTCGTTACGTATACCACACGTGGTACGGAATAAATACACGACGCGTTTGAATTGTTTACTAACCTTAACCGTACCACGTGTGGTAGCGAGAAACGTTTTACAATTTGGATCTTAACTGCCGCCGAAAAAAAAAAAAAACGTTGCCATGGCAGCTAACAGTTTGCAGCTGCAAGGAGAATGTGCATAGTCAAATCCCAAGGGGGTGAGATATGCGTCCCCTTTGTAAGAAATGTACACTACATGCCTGATCATGCTTTATACATGACCAGAGTTATCTGCTTCACATCTCTGAGGCGTTCACCCGTGACAGGCGCGCGCGGAAGGGTGAACTTCGTTATTTAATAGAGATGTCAAAAGGAGAAGAAGGCAACATCTCTTGTTGCCGTAACAGATACAGTGAAGGCGCGTGTTTAGAACAAAAGAATTCGACAGCATTCCAATTATAGAAGGTGCTCATGCCGCACAGACAAAAGATTAATGATTATTTGGCTCCTTGATCTGCGCCCCATTGTTACAGATGATGAACGCGCTTGTTGGGAACTCCCTTGAGCCCCTTTGAGATACCGTTTGTTTACGGTTCTCACGCGTGCACGTGCGATCGAAGGGAAACCCCTGTGGGCAAGCCCCTAATGTTGCCATGGCAGCTATTAAACAGTTTGCACGTGCAAGAAGAATGTGCGTAGTCAGGTCGCAAGGGGGGTGAGATAATGAACGATTCCCACGCGTGCACGTGCGATCAAAGGGAAACCCCTGTGGTCAAGCCCTATTGTTGGGAACTCCCTCGAGCCCTCTTGGCGCCTCTGTTTGCTTTTGTTCCCACGAATGTGTCTTTTTTATGCCCCAAATCGTGTGCACGTGCACGAGCAGGTGGCAGCGTGAATGGACCTGAGCCCTATAAAAAGCCAACAGCCAGGGGCGAAAAGACAGTGACCTGTTGAACTGCTGTAGGACGGCTGGGCTCTCTCTCAAGTGCCCGGCACATCGGTCAACTGAACAGTCGTCATACATACTGGTAAGTCTGCGCTCTAAGCTGCTCTGCAATCTCTTCTTCTCTCACTTCCCCCGACGTAGACAAGCGAAAACAGTGTAGGTTGATGGCATTATACTTAGAGGGGTGCGATAATCGTAAGTGTCTTGTTTAAAGAGCAGGATGTTATTTTGATCAGGTGGAGACTTTTGTTGTTGTTGTCAAAACGAATATGACAGAAAAGCGCACCGCTATGTACAGATCAAAGCTTGATGCCCTACTTTGGTTAGTTTTGTTACTTTACGTTCCTAGGAACCGTACAGTTGGAATTTGGGAGAGGTTGGGTGTCGGTTTGGGGTCCCATAAAGGTTTTTGTGTGATTTCAAATCCGTTTACAGAAATTATTCACAATGTCTACTTGCCTGGCCGTTATATTTTTGTCGCGGTCTCAGACTTGCTAGTCTGTCGATGACGAAACATGTTCGACACCACCTCGTCTGTTCCTTCGCCGCCCCATTATAGTTAATAACAAAAAGGTACGATGCGAAAATCGTCACGTTACAGTTTTGAACTATTCGGTTCGTTCCTTATTTCAGAGCGAAAACATGGCGTTCCATTGCGATCGGTGTGGGAAAGAGTACAAACATAAAAGGTCCCTTGACCGTCACAAGAACGCGGCACATGCTATGTCACCCACTCACCGTTGTGAGACATGTGAACAAAACTTTACCCGTGCCCACGACTTGAAACGACACCACCAACAGAAGCACACGTCTACTGTACCCCAGCACGAGTGCGATTCTTGCGGGAAAAAGTTTGCCAGGGTGGACGCGTTGCGAGAACACAAACGCACACACGACAAGGTTCGCGCTAAAACATTTCTTTACTGTCGTCTGTGTAACACGTCGTTCAACATGGTAAGAGAACTGGAGCAGCACAGAGAAGAGGTGCACCCCGAAGGCGCGGCGGGCCCCTCACGAGGTCACAAAAGACGACATTCTGACAACGCCAAAGAGGTTGTATCAAAGCGGAGAACCGTCCAGGCCGATGTGTTCCCCCTACCAGAAGACCCGTTGGACAAACCCGACGACTTGGGTTTGAAAGACGAAGATCCGGCCTTGGAGCAGATGTACAAAGACAAGTGGTCGAACATACGTACAAACTTCCAGAGGAAATCGGTTCACGACACTTATAATTTTAGACTGACCTCCGACAATATAAACGAGCTGGCAGATAAGTTATGGGCGATCTTCCGAGACCAAGAGACGACGTTTAAAATCAATCTGTCGTTTGGGTTCGTCCTCCGTAGTAACGAGCATGGCCTGCGTTATTACTACCCCTGCGAAAACAACCACACCTTCCTGCAGAAACCGGTGTTGGTCGGAGGCGAAGAAGACATGCAAAGATTCATGGACGAAATAGCCGACAAGGACATCCTCGAGTATTGCCGACAACAGCGCCCGGACTCTAAATGGATCGTCCATGCCATCCCCCATGTAGTGTTTTACGTCAGCAAATTGGGGAACCATCCCATCGGTGCGCTCAAGAATCTCCCCGCGTACCTCGTCAACAGCAACGCCGTCGTCGCTCTTCAGTGTGGAACGCATGGACCTTACGAGGACAGTCTGTGCTTCTTCCGCTGCCTTGCGTTACAATATGGAAAGGGTGCAAGACAACTCGAGACGGCGACTAAGGAGCTCTTCCAACAGTACCTGAAAGCCACGGGCATACCCGAGAAGGATTTCTGTGGGGTTTCTCTGGAAGACTTGGTCGACATAGAGAAGCTCTTTCAGGTCAACGTCTACGTCTACTCGCTTCAGCTGAATGACGAAGAAGCCGAGAAAAGCGAAACACCGTTTGCGAAACTGGTCAGGCGACCCCTCACCCGCCATAATAACACGATGTACCTGAACTTATACGAAGATCACTTCAGCTACATTAAGGACTTTAAGAACTATGCCAAATCGTACGGCTGCCCTACGTGTGGTAGGAAGTTTAAGCGCGCTTACAACTTGCGATACCACCAGGCAAACTGCACCGGGGCCATAGAGTACATCTACCCAGGCGGGGCGTACAACGGGAGACAAACAATATTTGAACAACTGGATGACGTCGGTATCCATGTGAATCCAGACGATCGTTACTATCCATACTGGGCAACGTACGATATCGAGTGTCTCCTCAAACCTCTGTCTGACCAGAAAACCGACAAGATGACCTGGGAGGCTGTGCACGAACTCCTGAGCGTTAGCGTCTGTTCTAACGTACCGAGATTCAACAAGGCCAAATGCTTCGTCTCCGAGGGTGACCCGGCCGCTGTTGCTGACAAGATGTTACAGCATCTCCAGCAGATCAGTGAGGCGGCCTACGAGGAGTTGAAAGAGTACCATGGCGACGTCTTTAAACAGATTGAGGCCTTGTATCCGGATAATGACGAAGACGGTGAAAACGAACACTTTGCGATGTCAGAACGGGAAGCTGTAGACGATGACTTTATGATGTCAGAAGAAGATAAACACTCTGTAACGTCAAACGAACACGGCGATGCTTCCATGATTGAAGAAGAGGATGAAAACGGCGAAGACGAAGACCGAGGAAAAGGGAATTGGATCGGCAGGTTGTTCGACCGGCTACATCGACACCTACGTCAATTGCCTGTCATTGGTTTCAACTCGGGGAAGTATGACGTGAACGCCATGAAGAAGGTGTTTCTCCCCCACCTGAACGCACGACAGGAGAACCTACGACCCATTAAGAAGGACAACAGCTTCATGTCGATAGAGACGGACGACATGAAGTTCTTGGACCTGGTGAACTACGTGGCACCTGGCTTCTCATACTCTCACCTGCTTAAGGCGTACGAGTGCCAGGAGACGAAAGGCTTCTTTCCGTAAGTTTGCTTTCTTACGTCGGTATGTTCCAATTGCAGAGTGATCTTCTCTATTAATGGCTGCAAATGTAACGCGGTGACTTATCCAAGCGTAAAAGAGTGTCACTTATTCATGCTACTTACGTCGAATACAGATACGAATGGATGGACGACCTCGATAAGTTAAATCAGACCCACCTCCCACCGCCCCAAGCTTTCTACAGCCGGTTACGGGGGACGCACATCTCCGCAATGGACTACGCCTACTGCGAAAAGGTCTGGGAGGATCAGGCAATGAAGACCATGGAAGACTTCCTGATATGGTCAGTACTATGGCCGTCTCGTTTGACCTTTCCAGGTAGAGCTCGTTGTCGTTTCTCTTTGTATCCTCGTAAGTGTACCGATAACTGACAGTCTCCATTTCCCGTTCCCTTAATAGGTACAACAACAAGGACGTCGTCCCCATGCTGGAGGCAATCCAGAAGATGGTCGACTTCTATAGAGATCTCGGCATCGACATGTTTAAGGATGGCATCAGCGTGCCGGGACTGACACTCAAGTATCTTTTTATGAACTTGCCATCTCACACTTACTTCACCCTTGTAGATAACGAGGAAGTGTACAAATTGTTTAAAGATAACATTGTAGGAGGACCCAGCATTATATTCCATAGGTATCACAAGAAGGGTGAGACCTTCATTAGACAGAAAGAGATGGAAGGTACTGGTAGACAGCCCAAACTCTGTCAAAAGGTCATTGGTTTCGATGCCAACGCCTTATACCTGTGGGCACTGATGCAAGACATGCCTACCGGGTATTACATTCGCCGGCAGGAATGCAATAGGTTTTGTAAAGAGTACGCTGTCCGTTCTTGGGGGCGCACGGCCACGGAGTGGCTAGACTGGGTAGCGCACAGCCGTGACATCGTCATCAGGAACAAATTCAACCACACAGAAAAACGCATAGGTCCACGCCAAATTCCCGTGGACGGGTTTTGTTCGCAAACTGGTGAAATTTTTCAGTTCCATGGGTGCTTCTGGCACGGTCACGACTGTCACCTCACCGCAGGTCTTGACATCAATTCAAGACGAGATAGAAAAATGGTCGACCTACGAGAAGAAACAAACGGAATGACCAAGTATTTGCGCGGAGAAGGGTACAAAGTGGTCGAAATGTGGGAGTGTGAGTGGTACACACTAAAGAGGAATATCGAGGTGTCCGCCTTTTTGGCTGGGCGTAAGACACCGACTGAAACCAAGTACAAATTGTCCAAAGAGCAAATTCTCCAGGTCGTCTGCGAAGAGAAATTGTTCGGTGTTGTCGAGTGCGACATCCGAGTCCCTGCACGTCTCAAATCACATTTTGCCGAGATGCCTCCGGTTTTCAAAAACTGCAACATTTCCATCGACGACATCGGTCCTTTCATGAAACAGTATGCAGAAACGCATCACATCATGTCCAAACCAAGACGCTCTCTCATTGGTAGCATGTTTGGTAAGAAGATTCTGTTGGCCACACCTTTGCTTAAGTGGTACTTGGAGAAGGGGTTGGAAGTGACCCATATTTATCAAGTGCTAGAATACGTACCCAAAAAGTGTTTCGAACCTTTTGGCAACAATGTCAGTGACGCGCGTCGTGCCGGCGACAAAGACGTAAAAAAGAAAATCATCGCCGACACCATGAAACTCATTGGCAACAGCGCGTATGGCAAGACTGTCACCAACAAAGAGAAACAGTCTAATGTGTGCTACTGCGACAGCGCAGTTGCCGCGACGCAAAAGATCAATGATCCTTGTTTCAGACAAGTCACTGAGGTGGTCGATGGGTTCTACGAAATAGAGACGGGAAAGCGCCGTATCAAGTTTGACCTCCCCCTTCAAATTGGTTTCTTCGTCTATCAGTACGCCAAACTCCGAATGCTGGAGTTTTATTACGACTTCATGTTGAAATTCGTAGACGTGTCGGATTTTCAGTATTGTGAGATGGACACCGACTCGGCCTACATCGCCATCTCCGCGGACAGGCTGGAGGATGTCATCAAACCCCACATGCGTGGCAGGTATGAAGACGAAAAACACCTCTGGTTCCCCCGCGCGGACAACCCACAGCTCGCGGCCTATGATAAGCGCACCCCTGGGCTCTTCAAAGAGGAATGGTCCGGGGATGCCATTGTCGGACTGTGCTCCAAGACCTATTATTGCTTTGGTGGTGACGACAAAACAAATGACAAATTTAGTTGTAAAGGGGTGAGCAAAAAAGACAACAACATCACCCTACAAAAGTACCTAAGCGTCCTGGAGACCCAGAAAAGTGGGCAGGGTGTGAATATGGGATTTCGCGTTCGAAACAATGAAATGTTGACCTACACACAAACGCGCGACGCATTTTCGTATTTCTACCCAAAACGTCGAGTTCAAGATGACGGTGTTACTACCCAACCTTTAGATATATGATGCATATCTGTACATAGACATTACGTCTACACATGTAAGTACATGAGATATTGTACAATTATCTTCTACATTGTATCAGCAAGAGCAATTACAGACGATAACTACATACGGTATTAATAAACACAACGTTACGTTACACGAAGCTTGCTTGTCGTTCTTCCCCACCATTAGCTGGAGACGAATGCCATGATAAACAATAGCACACTTTCGCGAGAAAAAACAAACACGTACATAGACACTCATTAGTTGTTGAAAACGTGACAAAGATATGATTTATAAACACATACAAATTCAGACAATATATGTCGATCGTACCATACACATGCACAGAACATCACACACGTTAGTACAACTTACAAATACATCATACACATGTACAAAACATCACACAGGTTATGTAAGTTACGAACACAACAAACACATATACAGAACATCACACAGGTTAGTTAAGTTACAAACGCAACAGTGTTACAATAATGTACAAAACATCACACATGTCAGAATAACTTTAGGACATACACATGTGCAGAACATCACACAGGTTAGTGAAGTTTACAAACGGAACATACACATGTAGAAAACATCACACAGGTTAGCACAACTTACAAACACAACACACATGTACAAATATTACACATGTTAGTAAAGTTACGAACTCAACATACGCATGTAGAGAACACCACAAGTGTTCGAATAACTTACAAACGCAACATACACATTTACAAAACATCACACAGGTTAGTACAACTTACAAATTCAACACACACATGTTCAGAACATCATACATGTTATCAAAGTTACGAATTAAACATATCATACACATGTATTAAACATCACACAGGTTAGTAAAGTTGCAAATACAACATACACATGTACAGTACACCAAACAGGTTAGTTAAGTTACAAACGTAACATACACAGGTATAAACAATCACACAGGTTTAATAGTACAACTTCAAAATACAACACACATATGCGCACAATATCACATAGGTTTAACTTAGTAAAGTGACGAACTCAACGTACCATACACATGTACAAAGCATCACACGGGTTAGTAAAGTAACGAACTCAACATACACCTGTACAAAACACCACACATGTTAGTAAAGTTACAAACATGACATACTTATGACAAAACATCACACATGTTAGACTAACTTACAAACGCAACATACACATATACAAAACATACACAAATCTTATACTAACTTACAAACGCAAAATACACATATACAGAACATCACATAGCTTAGCAAAGTTTACAAACACAACATACACTTGTTACTAAAGTTACACATGTTAGTACAACTTATAAACACAACATACACATGAACATAACAACATACAGGTTAGTACAGCTTACAAACACAACATACACATGTACAGAACATCACACATGTTGATACAACGTATACAACACAACATACACATGTACAAAACAACACACAGGTTAGTGCAGCTTACAAACACAACATACACATGTTCAGAACATCACACATGTTAGTACAACGTATAAAACACAACATACACATGTACAGAATAACACACAGGTTAGTACAGCTTACAAACACAACGTATCAGACACATGTACAAGTAAATTTATCGATACATATATATAAACATATGACGTAGCCATGATAAAAGATATACACTATATCATGATATATGACGTAGCCATAATAAAGTCATCTATAAAAATATGTAAACATGTAACGTAGCTAATAACGTTAGACATACATAAAGATAATGAATATGTTTCAATAAACATATATGTCTAGATATATACATAAACATATATATACTTATGTATATATATGTATCATAAACGTGTTACTAATTCTTATTTCATATCAATATTAATATATATGCTAATTAGCGCGCTGACAGTGACACCGCCATGGCACCGCCGGGATGGTGAGGATACTTATATATATATATATACATATGTATCATAAACGTGTTACTTATTCATATTTCATATTTCATATCAATATTAATATTTATGCTAATTAGCGCTGCCAGTGACACCGCCATGGCACCGCCAGGATGGTGAGACTCATACGACTTAGACTACACTACTAATGTGTACCACGTTTACTTCACTTAAGTACTTAACTTAACTTCGCTTTATTTATTCATTTCAAAGGGGGGTATAGCTCAGGACATTTATACTAAACTATCTTTACTACGTACATGATAGAAAGATATCAAAAGCTATCTATTTTGTGTGATCATGTGTACAATTAGGACCTCAATATAAGAATCAGTGTATCATACAAAACTGCTCGTTGAAGACGAAGGTGAAAAACACGAGTATTAAGCTCCAGAGGACCGCGTCCGGCATCGATGTGGCACGGCACTATGTAGGGAACATAACGAAGCGTCAGACTTTGACAAGTTGATATCTCACATTCCATAATGTACAAACCAACACCCTTTCCACAAGGGCCCATAAGTGTACATAGATTCTTACATAAGAGATTGCACCTTTCGTAATTTCTTTAAAAAGTAGACTCACTGCTGTCGAGGTTTCACTGGTGTCCACGACTTCGTACACGGAAACGGTCCCACTGACTGTCCCGTCAACTAGCAGAAGTGGCCGTCCATTCGGGCTGCGGTCTGACGGAATAAATCTTGTAGTGAAGAAAGAGAGAATCTTTAGTTTAATACATTGACAAATAGAAAGTTATTGATTTGCTAACGCTTGTGACTTGAGTCAGACCATCTAAGTTATTTTTGCTCAGAAATCTATGCTATTACCAGGCAACGGGATGTTTCATTATCATTAGCGTCAGTGCATGCGCTACCGTTTCCATTGACACCTGTCCTTGGTGCTGAACGCCATCCGATGGTATGCATACATCTCTAGCCTTCACGCTTAATGCCTTTTGCAATGGCTAATCTATGCAAATATTTCTGATTGATTGAGGACCCTCATTAGACCCCAACTGTAATGCATAAATGTTGGTCATCCTGAGGTTCGGGCATAACAAATTTACAGACCGAAATATACAATGGAAAGACACCCTTAGCGGGCAAAACAAATAGTATCATCGCAGTTGAACACTGCCGTAGAGCGTCACTGAAATAATCATTCTGTTATCTACTAACATGAGATCTTCTGGGGTTATGTCTCCCACTTCTCTGACCCGGTACGCCTCTGTCCAGGTCAGATCCGTCTTCCCCCCGCGGTACACACTTTCCAGCTTCGGCACAAACGTCTCCCCGTCCCGTAGACTGTAGGTAAAGATGTCCGACGTTTTCTCGTTTCCAACGAAAATCACAGTCTGGTCTCCAATACGGCCGACTGTTAAGGCTTGTGGCTCGGGTCCCTTGGAGGGAAAACACACAAGCCATTGTAATCAAAGCGTGATTTGTACATGGTAGATTCTATAGGAGATTGACGTTTTTTGTGGTTTATGATGGTGATTTGTAAGCAATTCCGTATACCTGTTACGTTTCCAAACTAAGCAATTCCAATATACAAAATCTAAGTTGACATTGGCAAGTCTCAAGATAAATCAATACAACGTAGTATAATGTAATATTGATGAAAATCAGTCAAGTTCCACAACACCAACCTTAGAACATGACGCCCTATCGAAACTGTCCTCCGGTGTTTCGCCCATGTTCTCGTTCTCGAACTGTGAATTGAAGACAGCGGGGTGGACCTGTGCTCCAGCTCTCTCAAAATCGTCCCCGCTGTCCCACACAAGGCTCAGGTCTCTGTGCCGAAAACTGACACGCCGCGGCCGCCGAACGTGTGGAGTTCTCGGACCTTGTGAGGGTCACTCGGATGCAGGCCGTCCGTGATGCTGAAGGTTACACAGCCTGTGATGAAACACAGAACACACAAACTGGTCACTATAGCAGAGTATGATTGAGGAAGAAACGAGTGATCACGAGAGGATGTCTTGCAAAAGGTATGGTTGATTTGATTGACTGTAAAGAATATCTAAACAAGGCACCCTTTTGATTGAAGGAAAAGTTGTGAAATAGTTTAGAAAAGAAGGCGTTAAAACTACGTCACCAAGTTGAGCCGGGTCCATGAGGGCGTCTCTCATACTGGAGCTGACGTCATCTGACAGTAAACCCTCTGAAAAGAAGAGGCTCTTTAGGTGTACTATAGTATACTAGTTAATCAAAATTCCTCGAAAAATGTCTATACAATACTTTGAAAGTCGTGGAAGCTTCAAAGTACGTTCGTCATACAAAGGCCACGTTACTTGCAACGATGTCCTGTCCCCGCATGGCGTCGCTGTAGTCCGTACCGTTGACCGTGATGCTCGTCGTGACGCCCTCGTTTGCTGTAGCGACGTAACCGCGTCCGTTGTGCGTGAAATGTTTGATGGCGTCTGGCATGCGTAGTCCGTAGATTGGCCATTTTCTGAGATTTATACCTTAGAACAGAGTTACGTACATCAATGTACATTTTGGATGCAACGCATTTAGGACGTACTTAATCTTACATCTTGAGTCTTGAATGTTCTTGAATTATATTGAAAAACGACTTTGTTTCATTATTAGGTATGATACCAAATTGGGGCCTGCGTTTTGCATTGCTTGAAAAGTGCAAACGCAAGACATTACTTAATGTTCAATAAAACTAACAAGCATGTGAGGGACTCTACACGTATTGTGAAAGTGAAGTCACCTCCATCCTGGTCGCTTGTATCCATACTGGACAGATTCCAGTCTTTCCTTCCCAGGGGGTAGATGTCCTCAAACGTTGCTGTGCGCATGTTCAAGACTGCGATCGCATTGTTGTCCTTGAAGTGAGAAAGAAATCGGTCTTACATCGGACGTAAAAACGGAACGCTGTATTCCAAACAACTCTCACGTGTGCAAACATAGTTATCAAACTCTAAAGCAAATTATGTCATCAGACTACCAGAAGACTGGCTAGATATTTCACGCAGTTTCTTCAACTTTAAAATGTTTTTCTTGAACGGTTGTTGATTGTACACCTGTAGAGAGATGTAGGCCTTGGAGTCGTCCTGATTGAATGTGACGTACTCCGGTTCCAGGGTCTGAGAGAAGTTGAAAGTTGTGACGTGGTCGTCGTCAGGGGCAATGTTAGCTGTAGACCCGCCTAGCAACCACCGCACACCTCGGGCCTGGTACAGGGACGCCCTGCGTGTATATGATATCACGTCACAAGTGATGATAAATGTGTACGTATCATAAATTAATGGTGACACTAAACACTTGGTTATCTTCGGTGAGCCGTAATCATTTTCGATTTCATTTGTTGTTGTTTTTTTGCGTTATTAGCGATGGATATATGGTTTTCTTCACATGATTTTTCCAGTATAGTCACGTTTATAATCTTTCTCTTCATTAATTAGTTAAGTTACATCAAACATAGTGAGTCAACATATTTGCAGGATCCGGGATTCTAAAGACAAATATTTACACAACCAAAAAAACTTGCTGCCATCACATTTCGTCAAACCGTCGAAAGTCTGCCGTCCGAACAAGAGTAGATGCACTGCCCAGGTCCGTAGAGTCGAAGTCTATGATGACGGCGGCTCCTCCGGGGTCCTGGTAAACCCCTGTCACGTCCTCGCCAGGCCAGCCCTCGTCCAGAACCACCAGTGTGCGACAGTCATGGGTAAACTTGAGGGAGTCCGGCCTGGAGCTGACTGGAGAAACGGAACAGAAATGCAACGATACTCATGAGAAAAAAAGACGACCCAAACTTGAAATAAGATTCTAGGCAATTCTAGGATTGAATCTAGCCAAGTAACGTTACAATAAAAGAGTCATAGCCATTACACGAAAAATTATCTTTAAAACCTCCATTCTACCATTGCTTTCACAGTTAGTATAACATTACCAATCCAGGGAGAAGTAACATGAAGAAACTTAGACAGATTGTTTTTATTTTCCTTGCTAAAACTCATTTCTCTTTTCCGTGGAAAAGTTTCAACCATTTTTCTCACAGCTGTTCCTGGTTCCATTCAGCATTCACAACACAACGCAAGTGTTGTTTTTTTACAATACTGCAATAGCATTTTCACCTTCAAAGCTATGAACAGGTCGCATATTTTCACCATTGCCCTGGTAAACCGGGTAGACGAGTGTTCTACTGGGTTGAAGAGGCGTCATTTCCAGCGCAATCGCCACATAATTCCCACAGAGATCTATGTCAAGGACGCCACCTGACAGCTCTTGCTGGTGTAACACCTTCGGCTCCGCGGGACCGGAGATGTCAACAACGTTCAGGATACCGGCGCCTCCTGAAATGTAACAGGCGTTAATAGTTGACAAGAAACTAGATGCTGCTAACAAAATTAAAGTACCTTCTGTGAACGTGTGCACATATAATGTGGAAGTATGGATACCGGTTCGGTAGTCTTACGGTAGAAAGTGTTACAAATGTATAACGTTACATATCAAGTCAAGGTTAACCTAAAAATTGTAGTATAGCTAATGTCATGCATGGATTGACTACTTGAAATCAGTCTCCCTTTTGCCTTTTTACAGAATGTTATCTAACGTTAAAACAGTTGTCAGAGTTCATACCAGCTGCGTAAACTACGAAACGTTCTTCGTCGTAGGCCAACTTCTCCACCGCTCCCGTGTCCAGACCGTACCGAAGGCCTCCGTTCTCCCCGCCCAGGCTGTGGGGGAGGTAAACCGCGGAGAGGGGCCGTAGGACGAGCGCTTCCGTGCCCAGACAGAGGAAACACAGGAAAGAAGCGGCTTGCAAGTGGAGTTCTCCTTTTGCGGCCATGTTGCTGACGTCACTTGGCCTACGATTTATCATCAGTTGACCTTTGCTAAGGTTTACTCTCAGTGTGCTGTGCCCCCTAAAAAAATAACGGGCTTTGCTTTACCTCTGCTAACATTTATCCGTTACATACATCGGCCACTTTATTTGAAAATAGTGTGTTTGAGATATCTCTAGTTTTGGGTGACCTGACAGAATCGTGTCAATAGACGTTACATTATGTGTCATAACATCTTTACATCTATATAATCACTGATTTGCAATATTCGTTGTTCTACCTTAATTTGATTAGCCAATAGAATTGCTACCGTAGCCATTTAAGATTACTATCAAAGGACAAAGATAATTCATCGATAAGAAACTGAAATCCAACTGCAAAATTACACCTGCATGTAGTCTCCACCAGACTCTGTTTGCTACTGGAAAAATAGTAGAAATTGGCCTGAGTTGTTTAATGACACCGGCCATAAAGTTACCATTTACAACCAACGGATTAATCTGTACTCCTATGACTGACCAAGCCCTCTTATGAAATATTCCTCTCTTTTAGCCAATTTCTATCACTTTGTACAGTCCGCTAAGAGGTCTGGTAGAGTATAACTTGTATTGTAAAGTGATTGATGGGGTCCCGGGACAAAGTGCACATTGCTGTGCATTTTGTATTTGCTAATCTGATGTAAACCGCTAGATGGCAGTTGCACACCATGACCTCCATGACCCCTTCTATCAAGGGACATCAGACGAGTTCGATCAGCTGGGTGGGGCTGTGCACTGTGTTGATTCTACTGAAGAAGTTTGCTCTTGTCTTTACGTCGGGGACGCTCCACTTCCAGTCGTTGTCTGGTTTGACTACGGTTCACCTGGGTGACATAAAAGGTAAAGTATCATGTTATTGGGTGTGACCTGTGACCTGTTGCACCAACCAGGGACCAACACGTAAACCTTAACAGCCTTAAGGTAAATATTTCACCTGTTCGACATCATACAGTTTATAACGTTTCTTTATTGTGTGCAGGTTGTCGTCGCCTGTGAAACAGCGAGGAATACTACCAGGAAACCTACCTCACGGGGGTGTTCATCGTCTACAAATGTACAGACAAACGGTAGGTTAACATTTAGCTTGAAAATGTGCAATGTTTATTTTGGCGTCGACACTAGTGTTGCCGTCTATCGTTATGTCATGACCTGTTACCAGCGGAAGCCCACACTCTTCCTAGATTTATAGTACAGTTAGCCATGAAAAATAGCCATTAGTTATCATCAGAGTCATTTGATTTCTCGCTTGAACCACGTTTTATAGGACACGCCCCCCTCCCCATGGGATCATCTGAATCTGCACTGACATTATTTTTGTGGCATTGACCTACTTATGACGCTATTTATAACCACGATTTGAACTTACTGATGTTTTGTTAACCCAACACGGAATATTTGATAATAGTTAGACACAGTTTTGTAAATATAACGTTATGTTTTACACGTCAGCGTAATGAATATTGTACATTAGTCATCAAGTACTTCCTGATTTGTGCAAAGGTTCGATGATTTATTGCATTACGTCATGTTTTATTTTTGGCAAGCTGTAGCAAAGGACACTGCAGTGCATTTTGACAGTACAGTGAATTCAAGAGCAATCATTAAATGGTAATATTTAATAGTTTTAATTATCAGCTGTAAAAAGTTAAAACTATGAAACAACTACAGCCATTTTAGGTAAATTTAACATTAAATAGCTTCAGCCTTTTGGTATTGTCTACATGTCTCTACTAGTAATTTCTTATTTAAAAGATCTAGGGATGCTTTTAAGACTCCAATCAAATCTCCTAGTGGCTTTCTGAAATACTGCAGATGTTAGATCCTACTAACAGTACATGTACAGGTGGGAATAAAGGTTCTGCTCTGATAAAGAGTTGCTCTCTTTAAGTGCTGTATACAATGTAGTCCATGATCAATGCTTAGGGCTGTCTCCAGAACCCATCCCTTCCTCTCAGGGCGAATTTCTTTTAGCATGTGCCAGTTGGGATGGAAAAAAATCTGAACTTCATGACATGAAATTGAAGAAAATGTATTTTTGTAAGCATTAAACGGCAAATTTAACAACGAAAAATTAACAACATGGGCCCCCAAACATTGTGTGGGACGGGGGCAAAAATCAAAGCTGCAGACAGCCCTGATGATGCTTGAAGCTATGAAACTCTTGTAATTTGTCCATCGTTTACCCAGTACCCCGACGCCCCCGGCATGCACACCTCGGGCCCGGACAGCCACACCAGGGTCAGCTACAGGGAGAACCCAGGCTTCCTCAGCAGGGTCAAGAACTCCTTCTTCGGAGCCTTCTTTGGCTTCCTGCTCTTCTGTGGGTCCTTCCCGGTCCTATTCTGGAATGAGGTAAGAATATGCATCATTTGTGTATTTTGCAAGTGCTACTTCTAAAGGAGAAGTCCGCAAAGAAATCTTTGAGACACGATGTAAGATAGAGGAAAATTTAAGATGTGATTCGAGACTGGAACAGTTAAGATGTAATGTACGACTTGAAAATTTAAGATGTGATTTAAGATGTAAAAATTCCAAGATATGATTTAGGATGGAAAAGTGTAATCGTACATTTTGCACTGAGAGGAATGATCCTGGAAGAGCTTAACTTTAATCCTGAAGTGGAGACTGAAGTAGAATTAAAGATTGTTTTATTTTGTGGAAGGCAGTTTTATTACAGGCTACATTCCCATAAAATATTGGTAGGTGGCGCCACATTTTCACACTGATCTATGTTGTACAGGGTCGTGCGGTGCAGACTGCTCAGTCTTTGGACGAGGGTCTGCACTCAGTGATCCACCTGTCAACCGTGGACGTCGCATTTGAACACAACAATCACAAGCTGGTTTACTTCACCGGTCCACTCCACACCAACAAGGTATGTTAACATAGTTAAACTGACTTAAACACTATCAATTGATAAACATTTGTTTGTTTGTAGAACTGTGTAGATTTTCAAAGCCCAAAACTCACTCCGAGTTAAACTCATGTCTACCTATTGCAATGTAGCAACGTATCCATTTGAATACTTTCCTTTGATGCAGTCTACAACACAATCTTTTCATGTGACATTAAAATGTTATTGTGTAAGTGATAACACTTTTAGAAAAGGGAACTATTCAAAGACCACCACTTGGCAGACTATTCTTTATTCAGTTACATGTATAATTTTGATGAATTTGGAAGTAGTCTAGATTTATGTGTATCACAGTGTATGTGTGTCTGATCGAGCCAAGAGAATCACACAATTAATTATGTTTGTGTTTCAGCCTCTGACAGATACAGACTATGCCGTCACTGTCCCTGCTGTCAAACTGAAGAAACATGTGGAGATGTACCAATGGGTGGAGCATGAGCACACCAAGTAGGTCTGACCTTCAACAGTTGAAGGTCACTGGCCTGGATGCCATCCATTTTACTACCAGGCCTCCTATACTCACCTCCCAAAAAAATGTTTTAGGGAAGTGGATATAGGAGCCCCAGTAGTAAATCAGTTGGTGCCCAGGGGTTAAATGTTGCGCTTGACAACGATACACCTTTAAGGTCAGGGGTCAAAAGCAATGTGTAACCCAGGGATAGAAATTTGCTAGTTGGGACAGACAAATTTCACTGTCCATCCAAAAAATCTTAACTTCATTACATGAAACTGATGATTTAAAATCAACGGAAAACAACAACATGGGCTGCCAAACAATGAATGAAAGTTTAAGCTGGAGACAGCCCTGGTACAACCTTAGACCTTTTATTCTTTTGTTGATGCTTCTGTGTTTGATTTTACTCCTGTAATTACTGGGAAAAAAGCATCATCCACATATTTATCTCTTACAGGGAGTACAAAGAGGGGAGCCAGGTTCGCAGGGAGACAACCTATACATACAGTAAGAACAATATTATACTCTATTCTTTCCATTAATTATTGCTACCGTCAAACATTCAGATGTTTTTTGGCATATCAGTCATATGTCAGTCATCAACAGACTCTAGTCTAGAATTTGGTACATTTAAAACAGGCTTCTTCGGTAACTTCCGACATATTTTTTTTAGTTTGAGTTGTTGAATTTCAATTCATACATGACATTGTGAATAATTATTTCAGACAATGAGTGGAGGTCTGACCTGGTGAACAGTCGAAACTTTGATCGAGAGATGGGACACAAGAACCCAGGGTAAGCTTGTGACTTGTACATTACCAAGGATTTGAAACCTCTTTGCATGTATAAACTTTCTTGTAGTGGTTGAAGATATCAACACAATTAATATATGATTTTCATTGCTCACCTTTCAGTTAACCTTTAGCACACTGAAGTAGCTGTTTAGCACCCAATTCTCTATTTGTTACGATGTTAGGCAGCAGGGAGAAGGTTAAGCAAGCTCGTAAGCATTGCCTATTTGGTTAGTTAGAATATTGTCTGTAGGTTTCCCCAGTATAGATGACAGTATCTGTGCCACAGGTCCATGCCAGTCCGTCCTGAAACCATCACAGCTGATGACGTCACCATTGGGAACTTCCACCTGTCCAAGGGTAATGTCAAACTTTTCACATGATGTAACCCCTACATGTACATGAAGTTCACTGTTAAGCTGAATTTTTGTGATTCTGTTGTTGCAAGAACCTTTCAACTGCTAATGAAGGCACTGACATACATATGAGGCCCAGAGAGAGCATTGTGAAGATTGATAATGTGGTGTACATGTGTAATAGTGTGGTTCAAGCACAACTTACTGACCAGTCTAACTTGTCCGGACCTTTTAGCCTAGTGGTGTGTTTGGTTTGTACGCTGGCCTGGGTTCGATTCCCGGGAGCAAGGAGACTGTACTACTAATACCCTGTTTGTCTCTCCAGGAATCAAATCCGGGCCATCAGCACACAAACCCAATGCACTTACCACTAGGCTAAATGGTCCGGACCAGATAGACTGGTCAGTAAGTGGCACGTGAACCACACTGTTACACTGGGTTTATAAAATCATTAAGAAAACAGAGGCACCTCCCAGTGTTTAATACATCATTATAATTCGGTTCCACAGGTCTGATTGGGAAGATCTCCCACTTTCAGAAGTACCCTTTGGCCAAGAGTCACCTGGTGCCCTCTGACCCCCAGGTCAAGGTGTTCCAAGGAGCCTTCTACCACTCTGCAGACCCCATCAGACCTAACGTAAGCTGTTATATGATTGTCAAGGAAACAAATTACAAGATTCTGAAGCTTTTTTTAGTTAATTGTGGCAGATCTTTTGCTAAGAATCTGCAAGAATTTGATGACTTGTTCCGTTGAAAATGAGCTACTAAAGAATGCAATGTTAAGTTCTAAACGATCTTTGATATATGGCTGTTGTGACAATGGCTGTTTAAAATGGAAGTGTTTAACTAATAGTTGTCATGTATATCAATAGCTCATCCAGCGATTGATTCTACCTACCGGTATGTTTTAATTATGCTTTGGCACCTTCTGAACATTATGATGAACCAACAATACTTCACTACAGGTGGGGGATGTGCGTGTGGAGTTCAGCTATGCAGGACTGTCTGGTAACTCGGAGTTGGGACCAGCAGACCATGTAAGTCGTTTTTTTCTGTGTTTAAACCCTCTTCCTGCTGTAACTGTATGTTGTTGTATGGGATATTGCGGTATAGGGATGTCCCTATAAAGCTCACAGTTGACCTGCTTGTTTCAATTAGATGCTAACGGGGAGACCCCAGTTCAATTCTCAAAAAGAAAATGTCAGTTGGGGCTGCATCCATCTTTAAGAAGGGACATAAAATGGGGATCCCGTTTTCGAGAAAGTACCCCAAGCATGTGCCCAAAGGGGAAGGACTAGCAATCCGTCCCTGTAAAAATGTACCCTGCTTAGAAGCAGCAAGGAAACTTGCCCTACAAACAGATGATACTGCCATATCCTTTGGCACTCTTGAATGCCTGTTCTACCACAGTTACAAAGACTATTTTTGATGTGACTTGTTCTGTCCCTTTGTAGGTGAGTATTGTAGCCAGACAGGCTGGGAACAGACTGCAGCCGTACCAGACTGAGGCTGGGGATGCCCTGGAGCTGCTGTATTATGGAGTCCTGTCACCTGAGGTAGATATTGTGCAGTAGAAAACTTACACAGCACTGTCTGAAGAAAATACTTGCCTTATACTAAGTTATAGTTATACCACTTCCACACAGTTTACAAGCTTCTGCGATATTTGCTGATCGGTAGAATGTCACCCAATTTTAAAATCAATGCTTATTATTCACCTAAAAACCTACAGTCATATCTAACAGGGCTCAGTGATGTTCGAACATCAGCTGATCCCTAAAAATTGCTCAATGATTTATTTATTTTATTCATTTATTGGTTCAGCATGTACATGCAAGGTTTGCCCAACTAGCCAGAGGACTGTAGGTTGAGAGAACACCAGGCATTTCACTGCCAAAAATGTCATTTAGAGCTCACAGACTCGTTGGCTGGTCAATTTTTGTGCTGTGTGCCAGGGGATTTAAGGCCCCACTTCCAATCCAAAAGATGGAGACAGTTGAGCATCTGATTAGCAACCAAAAATAACTGATCATTTACATCACTGAAAGATTCTTGAGAGATCATGAACTGTTGTTTTACTTGTTTTGTCTGGTACAGAAAATCTTTGAAGCGGAGCACGCTGCTAACACCATGCTGACCTGGGCAGTGAGGGTAGGAGGCTGGTTCATGATGTTCGTCGCCCTCTATCTGATGACAAACATACTGCAGACATTTGGTCAGTACATGAGTCGAGTTAGCCCAACTTTATTTGAAACTGACATTTTGCAAAGATGGTAGAATGTTCTATCTATAGTAGTGATTTTTTCATGTAAAACATTTTGACTACCATTTACTTCTTAAAGGGGCATATTGTAGAATCTGGTGGGCAAAAACTACAAATAATAAGAATTTGAAAGATCTACACTTAGATTCACATTTGTAACTTATTTGTTACTTAATTCCAACATATTCCCGTCATTTTGTCACATTTCCAGCATGAATCAACGACGAAAAACGAAAAACGTGTAAAATCTGGTGCATTTACATATTAACTTGCGTCCCGCAAGTTAATATGCAAATAAGCCAGCGTAGAACGCTACGAAAAATCCGAATCGACCGTTATGGTCGGAGTTCGAGCGTCACAGGAAAATCATCACAAGTAAACAAACTTCAGAACGTCGGGCGTTCGATCGCGTGTTCGGTGGTTCGTCGGAATGTTGGACAAGAAGGCGGACATTTCAAGCGGCGGCGGGGATGGCGTATATAATTTTTTCAAGACGTTCGCACGACACTACAAAGTCGCATCCTTACGTGATGAATATTGCTGTGCAGTGTAATAAGGTAGATTCAACTAATGATGGAGAAAAATAATAAAAAACAAAGAATTTTGTTTTATGTTCATGTCACAATATGCCCCTTTAAGAAAGAACATTTTAAATCTGTCACAATGCAAGTGATGTAAATGCATCTCTTTTAAAAAAGTTCATATCAGTACTACTGTTTTTCTGAAATTGTAAAGAAGTAGTTCTTCTTTTTGACTTCTACCAGACTTCCCTTCTCCATTCTACAATCTACTGATTAATGTGTTGCAGAAATTATAAGATTCACATTTATGACCATGCAACAAAATTAACATTCACATTTATGAATATGCATCAATAGAAACAGTTTTTTTTGCGTTTCGGCGCCTTCGCGCCGGAACGCAATGTCCTGGCTTTTACCTTCGATGCATGCCGCAGGATGCTTCGATGCATGCATGCATGCTGTTTGGTTCAACACTGTGTCGCACACCAGAAGACCTTATATGGCAATACGTTCCCAAATCCTTGTATAGCCGTTGCCTTATATGGCAAGGGAGCACGAAAAGGCAGGCAGGCTAGATTTGCATGACACACAGGAGGGCGACCGCATGTAACTGCTACAACTGTTCGGAAATATCATTGCATTGTGGTTTCGGACTTTGATATCCTGAAAAATGACCATATTACATCTATTCCACAAGATTGCAGAAGAAAAAAAAATGATTTCGTCAAGAAAACGACCAAAAATCGACATAAATGATACCATATAGTGAGGTTATAGCATTACGTACAGAGAGACGGGTTACGTACCGCAGCTTAGCCCATCTGGCAACGCCAAGCACTTCGGACCCAGAAGATCCGGGTTCGTGTCCGTGCATGGATTTTTTTTTTCTTTTTAGATATTGAATATCAAAAATATATATTGATATTATATTAATCTATCAATATCATATTTATGAATATCATTTTTTCATTTTTTCATTAATAAATAAAGAACTATTTTATATTTGTTATTTTTAAATATTCATTTAATATATACAAGGCCTTTGTCTTATGAACAGGACTTCATAGATTCCAAACCCGGCATTCGAATTTTTCTGTTCATTGTAATGGAAAATACCGTGCAGCGGCTCCTATGCGCGGTAAGATGATTCTTGCAAAACACTCGCCACTAAACTTCTATCCCCGATGTAAACAGAGGCTCTTGATGTTGTTTGCAAAACAGCGATCCTTTGTTACAGTAGCAAATGCTCCATTGTTCAGTATCGACTTCATTCAGACAACACGGACGTGGAAAGTGGCGCCGCTCGGCACAAAACTATGGGAATTTTCATGAATTTTAGCAAAATTACCCAGGAAAATAAGGAAGAAATGTTGTAAATGCGGAAACCAGAATAATACGGATGAGGTAGCTGTTGATTTGTTTGACATTTGGTAGTCATTTTAGATAGAACCTTAGCTGTTATGAACTTCTATTTCACTTAATTACCATAGTGCTGATGATTCAATGGTGCTTTTTCAAATTTTATGTTTTATTGCGTGCCATGTACATAATTACATTGATAGCTTTTATAATGAGCCTATTGTACATTTTACAAATAAGTACAAGTTGTAGGCCAAGACCAGCTTTTTCGAAAGCACTTAAGTTAAGTGACGTAACTTCAAAATTGCTTTCCCCAATCTGCCTTTCTCTATTAAAACAGTACTCATTTCCCAAAATGACAATTTTTCTTATAGACTGAACAGCCCTTGAGTGACTTTCTCTGGCAGATTTTACTTCAAGTAAAGGGAAAAGACAATTCACACTCATAAACGTAGCCGAAACGCCAGCTTTTTTGAAAAGCTCTTGTTTTAAATGTGTGTTTTCTTCCCCCTCCAGTTGACTGGATCCCTCTGGTGCGAGAGATCCTGTCTCTGGGTCTGTTCATCGTGAACCTGTCCGTATCGTTCTCCCTGTCACTCATCACCATCGCGCTGGGATGGATCAGGTTTGTTTGTTTGTTTTTTCTCTTACGTGAACAGTAGCTACGAATAGAGATGATGACTTAAACGGGTATCTTACCGGACTGTGGCATGAAGGCGACCTCGCTACATCCTAAACTGGCTTTAAGTTACCCTTGACTTTATAACAGGAATATCCTGGAAAATGTACAAGAGTGAACAATATGACTATAAAAAAGCACAAAGGGTAAAAAGATTTGTTTTCTCTCAATGAAATTCGTTGAGCGCCCTGACCAACTGCTCGGTTGCAGTGAGGTCACCAACGTGCAACGAGTCCAGTGAGATTAGCTATAAAGCTCTACATAGTACTCCAGTTCAGTGGTTCACAGCTACCAAGTGTTCTTGCATCTTGAGAAGATAAAGATGGGCCTGTGTCTTAAAAGCTTTCCGTGATGTCTCTGACCATGCAGTTTTAGAGCCTGCTCCAGGTACTCAGGCTAGTGTGTGAATGAACGTCCTGCCAGTTGCATGTGTTCTCAAGACAGGTTCAGTGAGAACATGTCAATAGGCATAGCTTGTGCGTGTTGTTTGTCTACATGTAAATGGCTTAGGCAGCATCTTTAGATCATGTATCTATGCATCTAGGTACCGGCCTCTGGTTGGTCTGACTCTGCTGGCCTGCGCGGCCGTGCCGTGGGTCCTGTCGCGACAGAGGGTCAGGATGAGGAAGGAGAAAGATGACAAGACAGACAACATCCTCTTCAACAACCTGGACGACAAGGCTTACTACTCCAAATAGTCGGTTCCTGATGAGATCAATGTCAAAGAAATGCTAATAATCATGGTGTATATGGTATGGTGCATGGTGTCTTTTCAAATCTTATCTAGTTGCTGTTCTCTTGCACAAAGAAAAACTTAGTTTGATTGATGGTCATTAGAAGCAATTAGGTTATGGAAGAAGTTTCACTTGATGATACGTGAAATTTGTAGTCGGCTTCTTGATTACTTAGATTGATTAATGAAGTTTTGAAAAAAGTTCCTCGAAATGTCCCCTCAACATCAATGGAGTAGAAAAATTTGCCTTTCACACTTAAGAATTCAATTTTAGGAATACTGTACTTATGATTTGTTGGAGGTATGTAATATTAATAAACAAGGCATGCTTCAGAGAAGTCCTGTATAGTCGACTTTGCATTAGCATTAGATATCAGTGTGGTATATGTAGAAAAGTTAATTCCTTATCATGGATTGTTTGACAAGAACACTCCTTTCAAAATCATATTCTGTAAAAACCTGCCCCACCAACTTCAAGTGCCAGATGTTACATGTACGTACAATGTAGATCACTGAAAAAAAATCAGGTATGTTGATCACTGTTTGTCATGAAAACAATGATACAGTGACCAATACTGTAAACCTACATTTTTATACAGGACCATATGCAGGACTGTAGAATAATTTGTTGTTGTTGTTGATTGTTGAATGTTTGGAAATCGAAAGATGCAAAGTAGTAAACTATATTCAAATCAGTTAATTAAGAATTATCCTGCTGCATATTAGGTATAATGATTAACTATGCAAGCCTTTTTGTTCTTTTGTTTTGTGCACGCAGTGTATGTACATAAGTCTTTAAGTGACCATATATGAGAGGAAGCTGTTGTAATAAGTTTATCCTCTTAGTCTCATCTATTTATACATCTGAACCAGCCTCACTGGTTGTCGTCTTATACAGTTTTATGTAGTGAGAATATTATTCTCTATCAAAGATTGATGATGAAACTGACTGAATACAAAAGTTTTAAAGCGATTTGAATTCTGAGAAATGTCTTGTTGACATTAGTATAATGTACAAATGAGTAACGTTACTACCTTACTCCTTGTGTACATTCTGAATTATACGGAATACAATTGCACATATGCTGGTTCTACATTTTTCCTAACATTTAATCAGGAATTTTCCGATGGTTGATTCTTCATCATGGACTATGTTTGGTGTGACTTTCCATTGATACCATATCATACATGTACAAGGACGTATTGCTGCTATGGTTTATCACTGTCAGTTACTGATATTGGCAATAAATGATTTCATATCATACTGATCTCGTTCTTTGTTGAAATACACTATTGTGTGTTATAATACTGTATTAGCATATGTGCTATTTAACTTTCTACGTGATGTTAGACTTTTAGTAAAGCATCTTACAAAACCTGCTAGGGAAAAAAGAAAAAAATGTTATTACTTGTAACTACTACTGATTCTAACAGAGTTGAAAATAAGTAACTGAATTCATTTCTTTCTTGGGGATTTAAGTTTGCCATAGGATCGGAAAGGAGCTTTTCGCCATGTTCTGAATTCGCAGTGGATTCGTGTTGTATAACACGAACACGAAACTCGCAAAAAAAATCTTCTCAAACATTTAAAGATCTACAGTAGTACATTGTGTGTATTAGGGGCTGTAGGCAAGGTACATGTAGTGCATAGGTAAGACCTACGTACTACCCCACGTATCCAGCACTTCAATACTTTAAGTACTTAGAAGTTGAGATCCAGAAATCTCTTAACACTAATATCATTGGTAATAACAGTCCACAGGCAAAATAACTTGGTATTGTTCAAACAAGGAGAGTCAGTTAAGACTGGGCCAGTTGTGCCGACTAGGCCTTGGCAATAGTTACAGTGCAGTGTCCATACAGTGGTTCTGGCAGATCCTTGCTGAGGACCATGGTATCATTGTTCACATTGTAGCACTGAACTTTGGCATAGTTTTCAATGTGACGCAGTCTATCATTTCCGGTTCCTACAAATTGATGCACCATGCCGCCAGTTATGTAAATCTCGCCGTTGCACACAGTTGCGCTGCATTGCTGCCACGGGAACAGTCTGTCCGCCAAGACCTTGAAAGATTCTTGCTCAGGATTGAAGCACAGCACACACTCTAACTTTCCACCAACTATGTAGATCTTTGAGTTGACTGTGCACGCTTTTACACTGGACATTTTCACTGGCAATCGCATGTTGATAGCCCACTCATTCTGGGAAGGGTCGTAGCACTGGATAGCATCAGTCTCATTTTCCCTGAGGTCATCACCGTCATATACATAAGGCTGGCCACCAAATACGTAGATCTTTCCACCACAGGTGGCTATACCGAAACTGCTCACTGCAAGCTGTAGTGGTGCAACCAGCCTCCAGTGGTTGAATCTCTTGTTGTACACCTCCACATCAGGCAACCTGTGTATAATGTCTGGATAATGGACTGGCATGGAACCACCGACAACATACACCTCTCTCTGCAGAACTGTCATCCCGTGATTGTATCTTCCTGTTTTCAGACGTCCCAGCTTCACCCAAGAGTTCAGCTTTGGCGTGTACCGCCATGCTTGGGTCAGCTTCTTGTGACCCCCTGTCACAGTGACGTGACCATCATAAACACATGCTGCTAACCCCCTGCTGTTTTGAAAGGGTTCAGGCAGTGGAATTCTGTCAATACAATGAGAATCAAGACCAAGTCTGTAAACACCATTGTTCCAATGATATCTAAGTTCCATCTCAGTGTGATAATAACAAGAACCACCGAGAAGCAAAATGTCTTGCTGAAGAATATGACGAGGTCTATCCTGCGTAGGCTGACTCTTTGTCATCTGCTTGATTCCACGAACTTTAGCCAACACCTTGTCTGTCTTCAGAATGTTCTTAAGATAGTCTTGGTCCATACGTGAGAAGCAGACAGACTTCAGTAGCTCCTTGAGGTGTTTTTGTCGTTCCTTAAGGTTATGTCTTGCCCAAAGCATGACCACCTCCAAGATTCGTTCCTCCTTCCTGACCAGCAGGCCCTTATCTGAGATGTATGTCTTTAGTAAGTGAACTGGTAGCTGAAGAAACTCCTCGGTCGCGCACACTTCTTCAAACCATTTCAGAGCACAACTTTTCGCCGTCTTGGCTAAAGGCAAACACGATACCCTGTCTGCCAATGTCCATATTCCCAAACACGTTTCTTCCTTCACACGGGTTCGTAGAAACTCTTGGCAATCACTGCTGACTCCGTAAAACTGCAGCATGTCTGCTGCTTCAAACAGAGGCCGGACATTTTCTTCTGTGATGTTGACTCTGGACGTGTAGGCGTGGTCAACTAATAGCTGTAGTGCCTCTGCACTCACCCCTCCCATCTCTATCTTGTCCTTCTTGCTCTCGCTGTGCTTTCCGTTGAACATGACCCTGAAGTACTCGCTGTTGGCCGCGAGAACCAAACGGTGACAGGAGACCTCTTTTCCCTCTGCACACAGAGTCACGTCCACCAACAGACCCTCCGATCTCATTTTCTGCAATTGGCCAAAGAACGAAACCGCGTGACGAGCGCCAACTGTTGTTGATGATGGACAGTGGTTCTCGTCCATGATCCTACAAAGAGAGAGACATTTAGCATGCAGAGATGGCAGACTTCAAGAGTAAATGACCCCTGGCAGAACATTTACCTGACCCAACCCTACTGTCCGATTCAATTTTGTTTGACCAACCCCCATGTCCATTCCAACCTTTTCCCCCTCCTCCTTTATTTTTTGGAATAGCCCAATACTTTAGGACTCCGTTCCTCAGATAATGAATCAAAACAAACTGGGGAACAGAACAGTTTTTGCTTCCACAAAACTTAATCTTGCTACAAATATTGCTGACGATACAATGTGGAAAATCGCAACAGTCGTAAAACTTGCATGTAGTTGAATAAAAACCATATCTGATCACTTTCTTACGTGGCTCCATATTTATACATTCCGACCTTACCCCCCTCCCCAAGAACCGGAGTGCAAAATACAATCTTCTGGACAAACACGAAGAGCCCACTAAAAGAGGTAAATACTCCAGCACTGCTGGTATACTCACTGTCCTTTTCTGGCACGGACTAGACGAAGAGATGCAGAAATACTAGTAGTTGAGCGAAACGATCACAAATCTCGCGATCAAGACTGAGCGTGCCTTCTCCAACAGAACGCTAACCTTACTGTGCGGAAGGTTCCATATGATATAAGAAGAGGGGTGTTGCTTTTTATTGCGTAGTTCAAATTCAATTTCATGACTAATGCTAAGTGGGTTTTGTGATTAAGAAAGCTACACTGGTTTCCACTATTTTATCTATTTAAGTGTTCTGAATTTGAAACGTTTTAATGTTGTTGTTTTTTCATAAATTTGTTGATCTTTTTAATTTAGAAAAATTTGACACATTTTAAAGTGGAACTTGCTAAATACTATGTAACGTTTACCATGCGACATTCTACCAACAGGCAACAAGAACTACATGATATGATGAAATAAAACTAGAGTTCCACGACCTCGCCCCTTCGCCAAATGCTCAGTTAGGACCCATTCGTACTTGTGCGTATTCGTACTAAAAGGGAGGAAGTTGTTTTTAATTTTGACCCACCGTTGTGCAGCCTGGTTGTCCAATTTGCCAACTAGAAAAACGATTTTTTTTCGTCCCCAAACTTTTACCTAAGGCAAAAAATATCAATACGCAGCTCATACGGACTTGAATGCGCACAGGTGTGAACGGGCCCTTACCTTTTCGAGTGACGTATTACAAATGTTTCTTATTGGTTATGCAAGTATGTCCACATTTGCATAAACAATATCAGTTTATAATCTTCTCTGCCCAAATAACTTATTTATTCATTTATTATGTTATTATATATAGAAAGCTGGAGACAGCCCTGGTATCCATACAGTGGTTTTGGCACATTGTAGCACTGAACCGTATTGGGTCACCTACTATCAATATCATTTCATTTGTTGGGAATGTCGACATGCATGACTATATACGGGCACAGTAGATTGCTAACGAATATTAGAGAGAAGTTAAACTTCCTTTTCGAGTATATAACGTCACCTAACGTTATATATTGTAGGTGTATAGCCTACCTTACAAAATTTCAATTGACTCAAGTTCTCGCATGTTCCAACATAAGTTATTATCTTCGCCGAGTACTTGTACTCGGAGAAGATTATGTTTTCGGTTGAGAAATCTGTTGGGTGGGTCTGTATGTATATCAAGACCATAACTCAAGAAAGCTTCGATGAATCTTTATGATTTTTGGTAGGTGTGTAGTGGTTGTGCAAAGGAAGGTCAAGTTCGAAAATGATTCACCTTGCGTTTTTCAACAGTACTGCAGCGCACTTTGCATTTTTTGTGTTTGTATGTAGGCAAAAAAAGTGACGGAAACGTTGATGGATCTTCATGATTTTTTTGTTGGTGTGTAGATGTTGTGAAAACGGAGGTCAAGTCCGAAAATGATTTATCTTGCGCTTTCCTACAGTACTGCAGCATGTTTTGTGTGTACGTGAGTTTGTATGTCGCCAACATAACTCGAGGAGCTGTTGACGGTTGTGCATGATATTAGGTGGATAGGTAGGGGTGTCAAAGAGGAAGGTCAAGTTCGATAATGGGCCTCCTAGCGGATATCTAAGGTACTGCAGTGCAGCTTCAAAGTTTGAGGCCAAATTTTCTGGAGGCGTCAGGTTCATCATGTTTAGGTGGTAGATAGCTTCTGGAACCGCAAGTGAGTGGTGTAAATTAAGGCCCCCTAGCTGCTTGTTTGGAACTGCAGTTGGCGTTTTTGTAGTTACCTTTGGAGACGAATAAATCCAGCTGGGATTGATGGATTATCATAATTTATGGCATGTGAATAGTTTGGGTGATGCTTTACATTATTGAATAATTATCATGCAAATAAGGAAATAATTTGCATGATAAATGAGGAAAGTTTATCAATCCACCAAAAGCTTGTAGTCAAATTTCATGCAAGTGCTATAGTCATGATTTTTATGTGGTTTATAGCTCTTGGGGCAGTGAGTAAGTGGTGTAAGTTTAGACCCCCTAGTGGCTTGTTATTCAAATACTTTACCGTTTTAACAAAACTTCGTACACTTGGGGGTTGGTAGAGTCCCCCTTATGTGGTTAATTGATTATTGCACTGAAGACGACGAAACAGTTTTCCATCTCTTTTTTATTGTAGAGTTGTTACAAAATTCTGGATAAAAGTGGAAGACTGGTTCTTCAACAATGCTGGGCAACATCTAAATCTGAGCCTTCTTAAAGTTATCTTTGGTGACTTGACCTGTCGATGTCCAGTGTCTTCCAATTTAATTATCCTCCTAAGCAAACAATTTATTTTTTTCAAAAACCGTCAATATTCTCTAAATCGACAAGCCTTCATTTCATATGTACCATGCTTTCATAGATTAGAATACATTATAGCAAAAAGGATGGATAAAATAGACAAGCATAGCGGTAAATGGATGAAAATCGCATTAACGTTAAAACATATAGTGGATCGATAACACAATACAGCTTCTGTTTGATATTCTTTCCTTATGTTCAAATGTGTAACCGTTATACGTTATTCTCATTGTATTTTGGATTTTATTTATCTGTTTTTTTGTGTGTTTCCACATGTCCTTCTATTATCATTTTGTATGTATGTTTATCTTATGTTTTGTGAAAATTAATAAAAAGAATGATTTATAATAGAAAAAACTAACATCAGAGAGAAGCTAACGTTAAACTTCCTTTTCGATAGTGCTGCGGACATGCCGCTCCTGAAGTGGTGGTTGCATTCGATAGATGGGAAACAACTGAAAAAACGTGCTATCATTGTAAAGCGCAATTAACAAGCTCTCAAGTGGTATACATGTATAATCTGATAAAGTATCAACATGACATGATCAACCAAAATCAAGTTTCTGAACTTTTTGTGTTGAGTACTAGTTTCAGTGTCTATTGAGACTTCAGCTTCCCGCCACCATTAGTGCAACACTTCCTACAGAAGAACGAACAGCTGCACCACACGGTACCCAGGACAGCTGAACAGACGCCAAACAGGAACGCAGCCACGTCCAGCAGATAGTACTGGTACCACGGCAGCTCCACGGCGCGTTCGCGGAGATGGGGCAGTCGGCCATGTTTGATGACGTGTTCTATCCACCAGACGGCCCGCTCCATGGGTGACTGGGGCTGGTCACGGTGCAGGCGGGACAGGCGGGCTGCCGTTTCCTGGTAGCTGTGAAGTAGGACATTAAAAGGACTAAAATGACTATGAAGAGTTTTTTGGGGTTTACCTTGGTGTAAGTCATGCGTTACCATTACCAGTACCACATCCCTCTCTCACTCTTTCTCTCTCTTTCTCTCTCTTTCTCTCTTTCTCTCTCTCTCTCTCTCTCTCTCTCTCTCTCTCTCTCTCTCTCTCTCTCTCTCTCCCTCTCTCTCTCTCTCTCTCTCTCTCTCTCTCTATATATATATATATATATATATATATATATATATATATATATATATATATATATATACATACAAATGTGCGTGTGTGTGTCTGTGTCTGTGTCACGGTGTATGTATGTGTGTGTGTGTGTGTGTGTGTATGTATGTATGTGTATGTATGTGTGTATTTATATATATGGCCACATTGAAACACTGTAAGGATCATCTGATGTATACCAGATCCTGTATGCACAACCAGCATGCAGTACCTGTTGTTGGTGACAACATGAAGAATAGCCTGGTACAACTGGTCGGCTGTGACCGTGCTGAAGTCCAACTTCACCCCCAGTCCCCTGCCCACCACTCGGGCGGCGTTGGCGGGCTGATCCCCGAACAGCGGCAGACAGACCATGGGCACGCCGTGGTGCAGGGCTTCGTACAGTCCGTTCGATCCAGCGTGAGTGATGAAGGCTCTGGTCTTTGGGTGGGCTACAACAAATACAGTAAATCACAAGTAGATACTAACAAATCATCTGAAAAAAAGGACTGTACTCGGAAAATGCACACCAGGCATTCGAGGGATTCTATGCCTGTAACTATATTTCACTCAGGATTACTACTATATTCCCATTGTTACTTCGATTTTCTACTTCCCCATGGTTTGTTTGAATTATAATTGTCAGTTTTTGTCTTCAAACTATCAGTTTTGTTTTTGATATGATAATAAGACAAACACAACATCAGTAGAAGTTCTTATTAGAATCGTCCCTTACCTTGTTTGACTACTTAGCATTGTTATCTTGCATAGTACTGTCCTTTCCTTTTTCTTGATACTGTTTCATGTTGCAATTAGCCATCGGGCAAGAACTTGAAAATTAATTGATAATATAATGAGAATCTTACCCAGCAAGTCGTTCTGAGGTAGCCATCCCAGCAACTTGGTGTTGTCGCCCAGACCGGTGGGCTTCTCTCCCACGTACCGCCACACCACCTTCTGTCGGAGTCGGGCGAAGGCTGCCGCGAAGATTTCGATCCTTGCCGTCGACATCGTCTTCACCATCGACCCGAAGCTGACCACAACCACCCCATCGTCTCCAGAGCTCTGGACAAACGCTTCCATGTCCTGTGGAAAGATAACTTTGGAAGTTTCACAACACATACATATACAGTCACCTTGACACTCAGTCTCACTGGACAAAGTAAGAATTGGCCACAGAGCCGGACTTTTTTGCAAGAGGAATAAAAGAAGCAATCTACATCAGGGCTTTACAACCGTCCCTGAACAGTGACGGGGGCGTCATAGACTTTTTACAACGTTGACCCACTGCTCACTGAGTCACGTGTCCTATCTGCATAACGTGGCGTCATAGAGACAGTGAATTGCTCATTCCTTGACAAAAACTGGAGCTGATCAGTCGAAAATTTCGATAAGTCCAAATTCTTTTGTTGGAAATTGCAGTTTAACTTTGATACAGAATGGTGAATTTTCTCGTACATCAAGCGACACCGATGTTGAGTTAACGTCTGTACAGTATATATTATGACCACAGTTCCTACTCGCTACCCGAATCCGGAAGTATGATGATTCACCTCAGTGAGTGGGACGGCCGCACGGACATTCAGTCCCCCAACCTGCACCATGTTGGGCATGCTGGGACGAGGATGATCCAGCACATTGTCTGTTCCATAAAGCCACAAGTCCGTACGTGACGTCACGCTCTGAATTGTTTCTTTCTCGCCGATGTACTTGCGGACAAGTCCGTCATAGTTGCTACTCACACCCTGACGTGCCACCACTGGTACAAGAGTAGACATGACAACGTTTTGAAGGCGTTGTACAAAGGTCATGTCATCGGTAAAATCGGTAAATATAAATGGCACGTACGACAGCGGCAGCGGTACACCTGTAACTTTTAGGTCGAGGAAGTAAGGATCTACACGCATAACCGCGATGTGGGGGACCCGGGAGTCTAGATGGGCTGAGAGGATAGCGCCGCAAGGAAACATGGGGTCAGAAACCACCACACGGTACTGGGATGCCCTTAGCCGACCCACCAGGTTGCTCTCTTCCAACAATAGGGCACAGTATTGTTTAAGATACTCTGGCACAGAAGCGAATTCTTCACTTAATTCGAAGAGAGACAATTCTCTAGCCACAGAATGGGCTTGGTCTTGAACTGTCTTGATTGTTGCTTGGGCTCCTCTGTCTTGGAATGTCTCAAACTGAAAGTCAGGCCACTCTGTTCGCCGTTTTTCTACAATGTCCTCTGAAACAACCACGGTGACGATATGACCTCTATCCACCAAAGCACGCCCAATTCTGGCCAGAGTTGCCCAGTGGCTGTCGCCAAATGGCGGAGGTACCAACAGAACCTTCTCTGCGCTGCTCCTGTGTCTGAACAGAAAACCCAAGAAAAATAGCAGAATGACGGAACACCGAAGCTTTGATACAATTGCCATGTTGCTTCCTGGATTCATTTCCGAATGACATTCAACAAATGGTCAAAGTTCATGGGGCAAGTGCGAAGAGGTCAAATGTACATTTACAAAGCTATGAGTACGATCCAACACACTGTGACGTTAGCTGTAACGCATGATGAGTGATTAAAATTTGATTTGTTTCAACAACGGTCTTCACGTATCCAACCTTGTATTTGGTCGATCATAACGTTTTCAGTCGTGTTTCTTCTTCTCATGCCATTTGGTCATTAGATTCAACTCTATCATTATTGGTCCAAATGACCTGAAATTCACGGCACTGGCACAAAGGTAGATTGGACAGATACCTTAAAGTTGTCTTCATTTTTTACATATAGGCCGCTAAGATTATCTTACTGAGATTTTTGTCATTTTCAGACCAAAATTGTATATTTTGGGCCCCGATGCCCTGGTACAAAAACCAAATTACCTGAAGTCTTGTATGGGATGCCTATGACATATGCTCACATGACTTTATTGGAAATTGGCACAATTTGGGCATACGCTATTTCAAAAATGATTTTATTTTTGTTTACTATTCGCAGATCAAATACGCAGAGTTCGCCTCCTATACCCTGGTCTTGAAATCCAATGACTTGAAATTTGGTATGGGGACGCCTATGACATATGCCCAAAGTACTTTGTTATCACCATTAGAGAATATACACCACTTCAAAATTATTCATTCGGGGATTTCTGCCTATTTTCAGACCAAGAATGTATATTTTGGGTCCCTAAGCCTTTGTATTGAAAGTAAATGACTTGGAATTTGGGGCGGGGGTGCATTGGGCATATGCCCACGGGACTTCATCTTTTTATTTCCGATAACAAATAGGGTACATGCATCAATAGGGCACACGCACAGTAGATAGTCCATAACGTAATAAAATCATGGTGGACATATAGCCTCCGATGCAGACTCCTCCCGGCTGTTTTCTTTTTCAAGTTATTGTTTTTATACTATTACATTTTTTCTAATTGCTGGCCGGGAAGGCCAACAACAAGAAAAAAATGTAATAGTAAAACTGGAACTTAGAAAATGAAAACAGCCGGAAGGAGTCTGCTAGTGGACATATGTACAGGCACACATGTCCCATCATCATTAATCATTTAAGGTGATCAGTGTTTCAAACGGGGTATTCATATAAGTCGGGGCGCTGTAGTATTAGTCACTACGTAGTATGTGTATGATACATGTATGACATCGCCATGTAGGAATATGTTGTTATCATGCGAAACCTGTGCATAACGTAATGGGTTGTTTTGTAATGTGGGAAAGCATACAGAGAAGAGGGCGACAGATTCGTCGAAAAGAACAGGTGTAGCAGTTCCCATCTATCTTTAGAGGCGTGTCGGCTTTGTTTGCTTGTGTGTTTTTTTCCAGCTTTCAAGTGAGTAAACAAAGCTATCTACACTGAGGATGGTATGGATTGGCACGTAACTCCTGGCTGATGATTTTTGTTGGATATAGCAATACCTTGAACATTTACTTATTTCGACCTCATTGGTAAGATACAAGGTATGCCATTGGACATTACAAGAATAATTGACTACTAAATATAAAACATTACACAATAAACAATACATCCTTTGTTATTGCCATGGTCATAATTCTTTCACCATTGGTTGTGTTTCAGAAGACAGGGTGTAATTAATCAAACAATTCAGCACATCAAGCGGCTTTTGGAAATTGATAAGGCAAGGGACAACCCTCCCAAGCTGGTCCATACGTTTTATAATGACATTTAAGACTTTAAAAAACATGAGTTCGCATCAAAAGATCAATTTTAGACGGAGTACAGCCGTGGCCGCCTGTAGAAGCGCCACCTGTATATAACGGTCTATCTCCTTCTACACACCACATCTTCTTACTAAATTGTACGCATGTTATTTCAGGGAGTACGTATAGTCGATGCTGTATGGCTGTTGTGAATTAGGATTTTACCTTGGTCAATACTGACCGACGCAGCCTCACAGTTGAGCTTCTGGTCCCAATAAGTTGTTAACTGTGCGACCCGGTTCAATCCTGGATAAGACATCTCGATTGGGGCTGCACCCGTCTTTTGGAAGGGACGTAACATGGGAGGTCAGTGTTCGAGGAGGTGCCTCGTGCACGTTAAAAGGAAAGTGCTAGCAATCTGTATAGATATACCCTTCTACTGAAACAGCAAGGAAACTTGCTGCCCTATGCTATAGTTAGGTGTCAGAAGGCACTACAACGGTATGAACAAACGAGCGAACACATATTTGTAAAGTTTTCTAAGGTCAGGTGACCTTTCCCAGAAATACACACCGGACATTCGTAAAAGTCAATGCCTCTTCTCAACTGAAGAATTTCTTTCATTACTCAGGGCATACATTTTGCCTTTATCGTAATCCTAAGATTTCGGTAAGAATTAAGCGGATGAAAGATTTAGGGAATTATGTTGTTTTTTGGCGACGCCTCAGGGGCGGAGCCTATTGTATAGTACTGCTTTCGGTTTGCCAAATATTCTAGGATTTCCGCGAACGCATTCCCTAGGGAATTAGTTTTTGGCAACGCCTTGCAGGTATGGCCTTTTCTATAGCAAGGACGAATGCCACTGCGTACGGCATAGAAAATGCGCTAGTTATAGTATACACTTTTACAGCTGTTTATCGATGTTTGAAATAAACTTTCTGGATGTTGCAATATATACCTATACATCACAGCTGTTCCTCAATGTCTTAAACGTTTTTGGTTTTTGTTATCATGAATGACATGCTTAGACTGGCTCTTCTTTTATTGTAATGAGAAAGTTTGATTTTGAAAGGTAAATAAGTCACAGCTTTAAAGAAGATGTCCGGATTTTTGCAAAAAGCAGCAACAACAATATGTCACTGCTTTTGATTGATTTTTCTTAGAAGCTTTGCTTCATTCAATAGAAAAATTAAATGCTTGACATGTTACCAACGCATAATTCGAGTTATTTTAGCTGCATCTTTGAAGCTTCGAAAGACTAACATAGTAAGGATAAAGAAAGGACACAGAGACAAGGCTTTCCGTACACTTGACACAGGAGACTTCAAAGACGGACTGACTATGACTACGTGATACTGGCTATGCTGACATCAGTTTCCGTATCTTCTTGCAAGTTGGTGAGAGCGTGCAATCGTATCACAGCTTTCATGCACACTGATTATTACAATATTCGTTTGGGTTTTCAATTGAATTTTTGTACATCCACCCCTAGCCTGTGTTTACAGAAGCTCTCCCTGGGGGAGGTTAATGACCCCCTCTTGGGAGCGGTATCGTCGGGCCGGCCGCTAGGAGCGCGAAGTAGTCAGGCTACATCCACCCCAGGTTTGTTTAGAACCGTCATCGGCCAGGTTAATAGCCTTGTGTACGATTTTGATATGCATATACAATAGATTACTACTATATACACACAATATAAATAATGAAATAGACAATATATTAGTATATCCGTGGAATAAACATGTTCAAGTCAGTCCGTAATATTTATTTCTAACTGGCGTCAGGTTTTGTCTCGCTGTAGCAACGGTTGTAGCAACGCAATCTATTGGCTTCACATCGTGGCTCCGCTACAGATCTGGTTCTTTCTCGTTCCCTTCTTTTTGTCGACGACGCTTGTTGTGTGGCTCCCCTCGCGATCGGTCCCGACGTTACGGACACACGCACGGACGTCTGTTATGGATTCCCCTAGGGATGCAGCTCGTCTCACCGACATCCAGTAGAAGGTCTTGATCTGCCGACCTCCCCTACAGCGGTATCTCTGTGTAGAATGTGGCAGGAACATCTCGTCGTCATCGCTCTCGTCCCGTAAGCTAGGTCGGCCTGTGCAAGTATAAAGACGGAAACAGTCGGTGGAGCTGGCGACCACAGCGGTTTGATCTGATTTCTAGCTACCAAAATCAGTTAACAAACTGTTTAAAAGAAGCTATGGCAGCCATCCTTAGTATCCCTACAAATATTCCATTGTGTGAAACCGTCAAATTACGAAATCTTTAAAACTCTATCGGCTCTTATATGCTTATGAAATCACAATAATGGACTATTCCAAAATTACCCAAATAAATTTTCATCGTCGTTGTTCGGCTGCATGTGTTTTACGTGAACTAAGTCGCCATTTAGATGGTCGTCACAGCACTTATGTTGCAGAATCTTACATTCAGGAGCTGCTGTAGAAAAAAAACACAGCGAACAAAGATTAATATTGCAATACTTTGCAATTCTTTTGTCTTTATTGCCTATACATACCAAACAGAAAACACTGTAGAACACCGTGTAACCAACCAGTTCCTAGAAATTTTCTTCCATGACAACCATATTCAACATGTAAACATGTATGGATGTCTATCAGTTTTATCTAGATAAAATTTCTACGTTGCGTTGTTGAACTCTACACTTGAAAGCATCTCCAATACAAAGGCTAGACACGTCCTTTATGTTAAAATTAATTTGTCTGCTAGAAGTTTCTCGTTATACGTGATCTTATCCACTTACACAAATAAATAAACAATATTTCTGCAACTTCAAAAAATCAATGCACATCCACTATCCATGGGTTACTGAACTGTTGCCATATTAGGATATTTGTGTCGGCTGAGATATAAACAGGATATCTGTGAATCTGTAAGTTTGCAAGAAATATCTCAATGTCGAAAAGATCAAGACAGTCATCACCTCCCTTTTAAATCGTATTAGAAGTTTGCACAAATTAAACGACAGGCGAAGAAACCATTTCTTGGCAGGTAAAATCTAACACGGTAAAATTCAAACGAATTATAATTAGGTATATGGTGGACAAAGGGTGCTACCAAATCAGTTTTCCACTTTGTCATTTGTAACCACTGTGTTCGAAAATAGAATTAATGTAGACTGTTATTACTCCACGAAATAACGGGGTGATCAAACACAGAAACGGAGTCTATGTGTGTACAGAAACATATGCGCCGTGCAAAAGGTTGAGACCTAAAATTGTACTGACCTTTTGACCGCTGTCTTCTTCTCATCTTTGCTATCTTGAGAAGTGCCGAGCCACTAGGCCTTCCCCTTTTTGTTCTTGGTGGCCTGGTTTTCGGAATCAAACCCAGAGTGACGATGGATTTTGAACAATGGATCAAACTTCACAATGGCCACATGGCATCCTAAAAGCTTGATTAATTGGTCAACCGCCGTCGGCTCTGCCCTGTTGCGTGCTGCTGGTCAGCGGTTGGTTACGCCCTGCTGTGAGTTACGCCCCGCTGTCGGCAGTTGGTTGCGCCCTGCTGTGAGTTACGCCCCGCTGCCGGCGATTGGTTGCGCCCTGCTGTGAGTTACGCCCCGCTGTGGCCGATTGGTTGCGCCCTGCTGTGGGCGGTCTAGAAAGTCCCGCCCTAATACTAGTATCCCACCTGGATGCCAGATGGTAATACACACAAAGACCGAGAGAGAAACACATGTTCCGCTTTCAAACCAAAGGTCTAACTGAGGGGATTTGTAATAAAAGAATCATTGCAATCCGCTGACATGTTGTCATGTCCTGGAGCTAGCTCAGTAGCTGGCCTGTTCAGGTCCTGAAAGAATTCTGGCATCCAGGCTATATAGGAATGTTTTCTTTTTGCATACCCCAACCGGTTTTTGTTGTGTTTCTAATGCCGTGTAGTAAGTGTGTGTCTGTGTTCTTCCACATACTAGTTCATATTCTGGCAAACATAACTCATGACATGCAAGAAGCTACGGATAAAGCACGTTGAAATTATTAACCTTTCTCCACAATCTCTCTGTTGATGTTGGTAAGCTAAGATCATATAGACATCTCAAATCTGTGTGCGCCATGGAGTATTATCTACAAAGCAAAGACTTAGACATAAAATCATCTATATATAAACGCAGAGTAAGCGCATATACATTAGAAGTAGAAAGAGGTAGATACAGACGGTTACCTGTTAACGAGAGAATATGTGAACAATGCACAGGAAAAGCGGTGGAAGATGAAATGCACTTTATTTGCCATTTGTTATTTCTTCCGTGAACGTTTCTGCTTCTTTTATTGCGTTCTGTTGGTATGTGGTCTTACAAACAGGTAGCACACGGAGGATTTCAGGCCGCAACAGCCAAAAGATATTCTGGTGCAGAAACAGTAAAACTTCAGAAAAGTGTTATGGAATTCGTTCATAGCAGAGGCACAGAAAAGTTCTTTACTACAGAGCACTGTGCATGTTTTGATAGACAAGTTCTGTAACGAAGAACTTTTAAGAGGGCAATGTCATAATTGGTTTCCGTAATGAGAGTTGGACTTAAAAACGCACATGTAGTGAATAGATAGCAAATATAGAAAATATTTTATCCTCCTATGGAACTAAAGTTGAGTGCGCACATGTGCTTGTACGCGAAAGTTTGTACATATCCCTCCGCCGCTGGAGTCAGCTGTATTAAATGCAGTGCTATTAGTATACCATTGAATAAATGACAGAAAAATAAACGTCACCGAGAATGTTATGCTTTGGGTAGCCTTTATACGTATGTATGTATGTATGTATGTGTGTATGTATGTGTTTGTGAACAGCATACTTGGGACAAGTTCTGTTATTTGAGTGAACTGGAACATAGGGCTTACGGAACGTTGGGATTTCCGTTGAGTGAACTGGAACATAGAGATTTCGGAACATAATAATTTCGGAACATAGGGCGGTCACCGATGTAAACATGCAGGTCTTGAAGACTAAGTCATCGATCTCAGTATGAGTGTATAACGTTACAGCACGATAGATTATGAAAAAGTTGTGTTACCAACCGATTAAAATTTGTCACAAACTGATGCCAAAGTTGAGCCTTTGCTTTTTTTATTACCTGTTTGGCAAGCGATTTAATTCTGTAAAAGGAAACAGTAATTTTTCAAGGAACTTACCACGAGGGGGCAGATCTATGAGATCGACGCCATCGGGCTCGAGTTGACTGCATCCCGCGGTGGCTTCTGTGTCGCTCCCGGTGGCATCAGGGTGGGCTGGCTACTTCATTTGAGCTTGGAGTATGCATGCTAAAATGTTCTGAGTGGACGAAACTTCAAGACCTGACCTATGTGAAAATGTAAGCGACTAAGCGTTTGGGACGCCGTTCCAAACGGGCAAGGCGCGTTTTTGGCCGCCTCGTCCTCGTCGGACTAAGGCCAAGAGTATATACGTACACATATATATATATCTCCTTCGTCTTTTATCTCTTAGTCTACTGATATTTGAACGTTGGGGCACCACACAAGATCTGGCAACTAGTTTTCTTCACCCTTCTCGATTTTCTCCGATACCATCCTCCCATCTTTTCCGTTGTCTACTCTCCGTTCTTCCTCACTGGACGATTTCTTGCATTATAGCTCATGGCTACTCCCGATAACTCAGTGACACGTGGCCGTACCACTTCAGTTTCCTTTTCTTTATTGACATTCACTGTGTTAAGAAGGTCTCCGTACATTTGCAGTGCTACATGGTTGCGTACGAAGCAGGGACAGTATCAGGAAGATAATATGCATGTGTTTTACCTTTGCCAAAAAGATTATGTTTCTGATGGCGTTTGCAAGTCTGTGTGTACGTGTGTGTGTGTGCGTGTACATGTGTTGATGAACAGCATAACTCGAAAAGGCTGAGATGGATTGGATTGATAACTGGTACGGGGTGGGTCTTGATGAGACGTGCACATGATTATTATCTCCATGAAAAATGGAGATATATTATCTCCATAAAAAATGGAGATATATTATCCCCATAAAAAATGAGATATAGTTTTGTGTGTGTGTGTGTGTGTGTGTGTGTGTGTGTGTGTGTGTGTGTTTCCGGACTACTGTAGTCAGCATAACTCAAGAACCTCTTGATGGATTACAATGATATTTGGTATGTAGGCAGGTGTAGGGAAGCCGAAATTCAAGGTAGATTTTGGGCTCCCTGGTATGTGACCTTGGCACTGCAGCAGAACTTCCGTTTTTCTATCTTTTGACCTGGACATGCTATGGTCCTGATTATTTGGTGGCAGATAGCTTGTGAAGTAATGAAGAATTGGGGTAGGCGTTGGCCCCCTAGCAGCTTGCTCTAGAACTGCAGGGGCGTTATTGTGAAAATCTTCTAAGGAGAATAACTGAACAAAGGAACGACGGATTTCTATGATATTTAGTATGCAGGTAGCTTGATAACTAATGGGAAAAATCTATATTTGCAGTGTTTTCTCAAACACTCAAGACTCAAATACATGTAACGTATGTAGTTTATGGCAAGTGGAACATCAATAAATTATCGATTATGCAAATAAATTCCTAATTTGCATAATCAATGTAAAAACACCATTAGCCATCTTAGTGGTAATTGATAGGACTGTCAATATTGCGACAGGTGTAAGTAAGTTACAGGTGTTCATGACCAAACATGCATTATGTAAATGTGCAAGTCATTTGCCTAAACAGAATAGTTCATGGAGATATGAAGCCTCCGGACTCCTGTTGCGATTTGTAACGGTACTACAGCGTAACGTCTACATGTAGTTTTGAAATCACGTGCTCTTGACATGCCATGGTCGTGATTTTTGAGTGCTATATAGCTCATAGCCGACTTTGAAAGAAAACAACTCTGCGTATCCATGCTTTCTGGTATGAAGATAGTTCAAATGATGTTTTAGTTCATTATGTTGTGATTATGCATTTCAGAATCTAATTTGCATGATTACTGAGAAACTTTACAAACCCGCTGCGTTCAATGATTGGACCATCCAAACATGTGATATGTTACTGAGATAGATAGGGACATGTATAGATGCAAAATTATCACAGTGGAGACTTAATTTGCATAATTAAGTTGAAAATACTATTGTTCCATATTTCTAATTAACGGAAACTTTATATTTGTGGCACTTGAATGTTTGGTGAAGGCTAACATAGTAAGATATAAATCATGCAAATGAGGACCTACTTTGCATAATCCTCACGTCGCCGGTGTGTTTTTTAAACACCACTCTTGTTCACAATGCTGGAGGTGACACAGTAGTCTCGATCAGACTCCATAGGTTGTTTGAAAATTAGTAGAAATTGACCAAATGTACTTAATAATATGCCATTTGAGAGATTGCCTGTTGCAATTTGAATAAGATATAATAATATGCCATAGGATTTAGCCGGTCATATAGGGGCGAATTTGCACACTGTACTTGTGTGGTCGGCTAACTCTTCTGGCATATTATTCAGTCTATCTGGCCAATTTCTACTATTTTTGCAGCAACCTACATTGTATGGAGTCTGGTAGATACTGACTAGTGACACCGTGCAAAAAGCATGCCATTTAGGAAGGACCTATCTAGTTCATCGAGAGTTACATTTCTAAAAAAAACTTATAATGGGTATTAAAAAGAACCTAGTATATTTACGGCCCATGTAGTTATTTTGTTGCGGAGTGATGCGAAATATTGATACGTCTATGACTCAAATATGCAATAATATGGCAATATAAACATGTAAAGGTTAAAATACTTAAACAGTACGATCATACCTAACTGAAGCTTGATTAGCCACTGAACTGTTAACATAAGCACACAACAAAGTAAACAAGCAAACTTCGCAATGGGAGGGGCGATTTTAATTGTGCAGATGCCAGACCCTTGTCGTAAAAGTAGACAGATTTTCAAAGCGAGTTCTTTTTGGCAGTGCCACAGGGGTGGAGCCATTCTGGTGCTGTTGGGCTCAGCGTCCAGTGAAGATGGGGTCTCCTCCCCACGAGCACACACCGATCTCGGTGTTGAGGACGGAGGAGATGGAACCCGGGTTGGGACCCATGCACCTCAGTCCAGGCTGGCACGGGCATGCGTAGTACAGATCGTACGGGTGCTGTGTGGAAAAAAGGGAGGCTTTCGTGGTCTTCTGTAATATTTTGTGGTGAAGATCATAGTCTTCAAATGAAGTTCAGGGTTTAGAATAATGTCATACACAAAAAAAACATACCACTACTACTACTACTACTACTACTACTACTACTACTACTACTACTACTGTCAGTCAGTCTATACAGACTAAGGCACATACTGTGCAGACCATAATTACAAAACAAAAAGTGCATTAAATATTGTTCAAGCGGTCGAAACATAAATATCAAAAGTTCAAGAAACAGTTCCAATGGTTAAAAAAGAGACGTACTTGTAGTTGGCAAGGCTCGCCCTCTTGAGAATACTGCTGGCAGGTCCGAGTCCCCACCAGGAACGTGTCCCTCTGACAGCACATTTCCGGCTGACACTGCATGCTGCTCAGGCACGACGCCCCTTCGCCCTGCATACAGGGACAGGCAATCTTTAGTGACACAACAAAAAGTACAGCGACTTTCATAAAGCCCGTATCTCATTGGACCCGCGACACGTTGTCGGGATCGCTGCGTCTTAAACTGAATTTGTGTTACCTATGACTTTATAATTGGAATATCATGCAAAACGTACAAGTTTGACTTAAGAGACAACAAAACACACAAAGCTTGAAAATATTTTTTTGGGGATGAAATTCGTTGAGAGCTTTGTCAAATCGCCCTGTCGCAGCGAGGCCGCCAACGTGCCGCGAGTGCAGTGAGATATGGACTTTAGGTCTTCTACAACTAGAACTATCTATACAAACAAACAAACAAGTGAATACAAATGGATGAACCTACGTACAAGTATATGAATAAGTCAACATATTGAATACAACGTATATAGTTTACACTATTGATTCTATTTTTTTGTTTTATTTACCTACTAGTATTTGTACACAGTAAGGGTTATCTCCTCCTAGGATGTTAATTGAATTTATCTATAGAATGGAATGTAGTGAATTTTCTTGAACAAGTAGACAGAAAAGTGAACACTTCTATACTACTGAATGGAGACCATTGAGCGACCAAAATTGTATTTGTATGACCTCTGACAAATTGATCCAAGATATGATATGATATGATGTAAAAGTATGATTTGAATGACAACAAAAGTTGTAAAATTCGTGTCTTTATCAATGGAATTAGTTTGCACTACTTGGGATTTTTTGGTAGCTTGACGGTCACTCAACGGTCGCAGTACAACATGTACAGTACAACGGTCGGTGTACATGGGGTGTAACTGCCATTTTATAGAATGGCAGGTATTAGTTTAGCACCAAAAGTGGGAACAAATAAACTATAAACAGTTTAATTTTTTAGATATAAGTTTCAAGTTTAGGCAAGTTGAAAAAGTTCTCATCTAAGCCCTTATTGTTTTGGTAATTAGGATGTTAAGTTTTATGTTGTACTATATCTAATAGTTGTTGCCATACATTGTACCGTGTACAATTGTCGTACAATATAGTTTTTTCTCCTAATTGAGGCCGTATGTTATTGTAGACATAACATGAGGTAAATGATACTAAATGGAAATCTTCGATCATTCTAGCATTCAAAGCAGACTCGACGGTCTAATGGTCAATATGCACTGTGCCCTTGGTGTCTTGTATGTTGTTGTGGTCTAGGGAAAGGGGACGAAAAATGCAAACAGGAAAACACAGGGCGGTTTTAGGTATGTGATTCACATAGTAACTGTCTTTCATCAAGGACAGGAATGACCACCAGTAGGATTTTTTTTAAAGTTGATGAATCAATAATATCAACCACAGCCTGCTCTACCTTTGCACCACATACAGCTTTGTCACGTATGCGACGTAACGCATTCCGTCATTGATGACGTAAGACAAACTATTAAGTCCCGAACTTTCACTGTCGAACCATGAAATCAAGAATGACTTGCTGTATCGTAGGGCGGTTGCATAGGAATGTTACTACGGAATATCTTCCAAGAACACAACATGGCTGCGTTTCACGTCACCCTTCTCGCTCTAGAAACAAACATCATAGCTGCCCGCTACACCATGAGTAGAAGGGGAAAGTAAAAGTATCCACGAAAAGTGATTCTTGGATTCTTAAACAATCGACATACAGAATAAACCTCGTAGCCTTTATACGAGTAAGATAGTTGCCGTAATAATTCTTCTGTAAGAGGAAAGGTCACGGCCTTGAAGGTGCACAAATGTGACTTACAAGATTGAAGAACAGATCCTTGATGTCTTCAAAATTGTCGAGAATGTCGTCATGCATTTGTTGATGATCAAAGGAGGGTAGTTTCCCGATCCCCGCCTGTGCGGTGCCGACCACGACCAACAGCAACAGCAGATTCTGCGCCATCATATTCCACAAAGGACCGCGACAAACTAAAGATAGAGCCTACAGCAAAGGTTTGCGTTATGCAGGGCAAAGGGCTCGGTAGTCTATTGGTGCGCCTGTTATAGAATTGTGTAAGTTGCTTCTTTTGCTTCGCTGGGGGTAAAATATATTTACTTTCCTACCTTTATATATGTCCCTTATCACAGGGCGTGCTTGTCAAAGGTCAAAGGTCGGTCTCTATTCTGTGATATCCCAACATGATACACGTCTGACGTTATGAAATGTGCCTGTCAACGTGAAATGACGTGCGTGTATGTATCAAAAGGAAATGCCATTCACCACAACACGATAGTGTATTCTTCTTGGACGAGACCAGGACGTTTCCCCACTTCTTAATCAACATATTTGATGAGGTTTTCGTGTTCAAATACTTTATGGAAGAGGAGATATTTACGTATTTTTCCTGGCTTTCATTTTCATCAAAGCCTCTCAATCCCAATTTTCGTTCAGCCATCGGAGCGTCAAATTATCTCTTGAAATCTCATCACTGAAAGAAGATTCGGATATAGAAAGACGGTGCCGTCATGGCGTAAAAAACATTTATCCTTTTGGTTGGCTGACACACAGCCAGGGCTGCCCTACTAGCCTGTACATGTGGATTTTACAAAGAGCTTACCCTTCTGACAAATACAAGACATCACAATGGAATTATACATGGACAGCATAACACTCTATAACAATATTCTAAGAACATAAAAACTATCGTATATAAATTATCTAAGATCTAAGGATTCTAATCTAAGGTTCTCGTGACAGGAGGCTGGGAAGGTAACAGGTGTCATTTCTCGCGAACTTTGGATCCTTGTAGCCGTGGTGGGTTCAGTCGTTCGCGCGATCAATGACACGTGCAAGATGGACCATTAAGATTATCGTTGTTTTTCATGACATTGGGACGGACACTTCCAACCTATGCAAGATTTCAATAGATTATACAACGCTAATGCACGTTACTCTCTGATCCCCATGTCATGTGCAAAATAAAAAACACATTTTCAGACATTTTTGTTTTTGATAAAAACAAATTTTCAGACTGGTTGTTCTCAGTGTTCATTCCTGAGGTGAGGACTGTCTTCAAAATGTTGCAAAAGAACCTGTTGACTGACACATTGTTAGCTTAGACGTCAGACACTATTTCCAAACAAGACCCACTACCTGGGCACCGGAAGTGGAATGACGTAAGGCCTGGCAGCTTCCGTAGATGTATGTATGAAATAGATTTAGCGTAAATGTAGATCACTTGCACGCATTCGTATTATCTGTGTACCAAAGAGCAACAGGCTTTTTGTTCGCCGAACAAAACAACAACCATGCTGTCGAATATAGTCTCTGAAAAGTTCTTTGCAATTCTGGCTATAGCCACAAAAACATACCTATAAATAACTAAAGGACTCTCATGTGTGTGTTTGTGTACTGTATTGTGACCATCAATTCAGTTGTGTATCTCTTGTTCATTGCATTCAAATGTCTATTCATCTACGTTTTGAATGGACGTGTTCCTAACACAACTACCAGATTAAGATAGATTGCAAAACTATTCCATCGTCCTACGGTATACATATACTAGTAATGCTGCCTTCAGAAACAGCTTATCGTGGTACTTCCGATCAGATGTCGCCTCCTTGTTTCATACTTAAAGTTGCTTCATAAGACCTTCCAACCGGTCAGGTCGTGCACTGTGGCTCAATTGGGACCGAGTCATGGGCGGGGAGAGGAGGAGGATGCAGCTCGCAGTCGCCGCCATCGTCTTCACAGTGTGGTGCCTCGGACAGGGAACTTCAGGTAATAATACTGTTACACCCCGAATCCACTAGCACGATCGCGATGGCCTCGCTGCCACAGCGCTGCGACCGAGCGATTTGACAGTACGCTCACCGAATTTCATCGATAAAAACGAATATTTTAACGCTTTGTGTGTTTTGCTGTCATATTTCTACATTTTGCGTGATATCCCAAAGTCACGGGTGACACAAATCCAATTTTGGTCCCAGCGAGGTCGCCAACGTACCGCAATTCAGTGAGATACCCACTTAAGGGCCCTGTCACACTTTTGCGTATATTCAAGTGCGCATGAGTTCCGCAGTAACATTTTTTTTTGGTTTAAGTAAATTTTGCGGGGAGAAAGTTGTTTTCTAATTTGACCCACCGTTGTGCAGTCTGGTTATCAGACCAAAGAAATTACTTCTTCGGCTGCAAACTTAACCTAAACCAAAAACATGTTAATACGCAACTCATGCGGGCTTGTATATACGCACAGGTGTGACAGGGGCTTAACTTCGTACCCAGGACACAATCCACGACTTCGAGCGATCAGCCTGGCTGCCGATTTTTTTATCAATCAACAATAATTGGCAAAGCCATCAACAACTTATAAGACACTGTTTGACCCTCGACCGGCAAGATACTTCAGTCGCAGCGTGTTGTCAGGAGTTAGTAGTGGTCGAGGAGTTAAAAAGAGACCAACTGATCACGGTATCAAATGGATGTTTGTTCAACGTTTCATGACAATAATCGGAAATTGCAAAGGTACTATCTTCTCTTCTAGTAATTCATACAATATACTTTGTATGTCTTCTCTCTCCAAAATGTGGTGAGTTTGCAAACACAAGCTGGCAACTTCAATTAATATAAAGGCCGAGCCAGCTACGGTACATGCGGACAGTTCCCATCACGAAGTTGAGAAATTTGTAGAAAAAATTGTGCGTTTAAGTATGATGAATGCGAGAAATAGCTGTAGTAAATGAACATGTTGATAATGTACTGTATTTAGTGGTTTACGTCGAAAAACATAGAATCCACATTATAAACACAATCCTGAAATTGATCGTAAGTATAGCAAAAACTGTTGCTAGTGCGTACAAAACATGACCCCTTTTTTGTAACCTACAGATAAGGTTTGAAAAGATATCAGTATTGTTCGGACTATGTGTGCTGTTTTGTTCGATTTCCTCCTACAACTTTTATGAACTCTAAGCCTCATTGAACTGGCCAAAGAGCAGATGAAAGGGTTTGGAATTTGTAAAGATATCGATGGTGAACGTTCGACACGACCTGTATACCATTTGTACCGCACAGATAAGTGGGCGATAATTTGTTTAGATTGACATAAACCATCTTCTATAACAACACCTTCACTTTACAACACAGCGAGTGAAGGTAGCTGCCATCTAGACTGGCACGGGCACGAGTCTAGATGCTTCCGAGTAGTCGACGTTGCAGTGGCGTACGAAGATGCACGGGATCACTGCGCAAACCACGATTCCAGCGTCGCTGTCCCAAAAGACCAAGCGACCAACGACTTCCTCGTCCGACTGCGGAACAGTGCCGACAGCGGCCTTAGCGTCTGGATCGGACTGAACGATATCGAGGAAGAGGGAACCTTCGTGTGGGAGGACGGAGAAGACCTGGGGAGCTTCAGCGACTGGTCTCCTGGTGAACCCAACAACAGGCTAGCGTCAGGGCCGGCAGATTGTGTCCGCATTACGGGCGGAACTGGCACAAATCTGTGGGGAAATTACCCCTGTACTACGCAGTACGGTGTGATCTGTAAAAAAGTGAAAACTAAGGAAACTCTTCCACCAGCAAACCAATTCTAAACAAGAGTCTTAGGACTCAAAATCTCCATGAAACTTTTTTTATTATTAAACCTGTTCCCCCCATTCTATATCGCTCAATGGTATGACCCCCGGCCACATGTTGGGGGCTCAGGTTCCACAGTGACCCACTTTCGCTATCAATAGCTAGTAACAGCTGTTAGTAGTGCTACAATGGCCAAAACTGCAAATATAGATTTCCCCATTACTTAGGCAACTTAAGTCCATTTTGCATAATTTGCACTTCATTGTATACAACCCTCTCTAAGCTACCTGCCAAGTAAATAACATGAAAATCTGTCGCTCCTTTCTTCAGTTATTCTCCTTTGAAGATTTTGACAAATACGCCATTGCAGTTCCAGTGACACATACCAGAGGGCCCAAAATCGACCTTGACCTTTCTCCTCTCCACACCTACCCACATAACAAATATCATTACAATTCATCTACACGTTCTATAGTTATGCTGATTTTACGCATTCGGTGACACACACATACACACACGGTGACCAATTCATACACACACGCGCACACGCACGCAAACACACTAACTTTGCATGATTTGCACTTCAGTGTGTACATCTCTGTCCAACCTACCTGCGTACCAAATAACATGGAAATCTGTTGTTCCTCTCTTCAGTTATACCCCTTTAGAACATTTTTACAAATAGGCCATTGCAGTTCTAGGGACACAAACCAGGGGGCCCAAAATCGACCTTGACCATTCTCCTCCCAGCGCATACCCACATACCAAATATCATTACAATCCATCTACACGTTCTACAGTTATGCTGACTTTAAGCATCCGACGACACCCATGCAAACGATTTACCTCCTTACTTATGCAAATTCGGTCTCATTTGCATAGTTTGCACTTAAGTGTGTACAACTTGGTCTAACCTACCTGTGTACCAAAGAACATGACGATCTGTCGATCCACTCTTCAGTTCTTCTACATTGAAGATTTTAACAAATACGCCATTGCAGTTCCAGTCACACATGCCAGGGGGCCCAAAATCGACCTTGACCTTCCTCCTCCTAACACCCACCCACATACCAAAAATCATTACAATCCATGTACAGGTTCTACAGTTATGGTGACTTTAAGTGTCCGGTGACACATACATACACACAAACACCAAACGCAAGCAAAACAGTATCTCCATGAAAAAGCCTTTTTTCATGGAGATAACAAGCTTGTTAGCAAGCATGCCAGGATTCACGCTGAAAACTAGTGTAAAGCCCTCATCACACGTGCACAACATTCACATGTTTGCTGCTGTCGTCGATGCGCACGCGTGTTCTTTATTTCTTTTCGCCATCAAACATTCTCAGCCGAAATCCACAGTGATAATAGAGAAATCTTATAGCAACAAATTACGAACGTACCGACTGTTTAAGTCCCTATATAAGGAAGAAGAGTATCTATCTATAAGCAACATACAGCATAGAGTAGCTGTCACTAAATTCAGGATTAGTTGTCACAAATTACATATTGAAACCGGGAGGCACAACCGCACGCTTCTAAAAGATAGACTTTGCCAATATTGTAAGTTAAGTGAAATAGAAGATGAGCGGCACTTCATTTTAGATTGTAAACTTTACGATATAGAAAGAAATGTTCTTTTCAAATGAATTAATGAGAAATTCCCATACTTTGAATATTTAAACGCAACGGATAAATTCATACTTTTGTTGCGTCTAGACAACCCTTGTATCAGAAACATGATCTGTTTATACATCTACACATGTACAAAGAAGCGAGAAGAAGTTGACTCTACTGGATTAGCTTAGCTTATCACTTTCGTCTACCATGTATGTTTAAACCATGTACTGTACATATTTCGCTCTTTATGTCACATACATGTTGCCCCTCGGGGCACGAATGTACAATAAAGGTCTTCATTCATTCATTCATTCATTCATTATTTTCAACCGTCTCTATTCACACATGTACTCTCCTGCCATTGTAGCAGATCTTTGCCTGTAGTTCAGAGTACTCATAATTTCCTTATTCTTATTCAAAATCGACCTTGACCTTTCTCCTCCCAACACCTACCCACATACCAAAAACCATTACAATCCATCTGCACGTTCTTCGGTTATCTTGACTTTAAGCATCCGGTGACACAAACATGCACGCACGCAAACACACACGCAAACGCACGCAAAACAATATCCCCATGAAAAAGTCTTTTTTCATGGAGATAAAAAGCGAAAAGGATATTCAGCAACTACAGTAATACCTCGAGGTCTTCCTCACACAGGAAGCGAGAGCAGTGGGTATACAAGCCTGGGGTGCTGGACGGACAATGTTGGTAACCGCGCCATTCCGACACTCGAGGGGACAGATCCACGCCTAGATGGCAGCTACGGTGCCCGTCAAAACCCCATAGAGATGTGCTACCAGGTCGCACTTTCTGGTGGTTTCACCGTGTTTGCTGTACAGAATGGCGGCTGGTGTGCCGGATCTGCTGATGGCCACAACACCTACAACAAGCACGGACCTTCTACAGCCTGTAGAGCGGACGGCGAAGGCGGGCCTGGTGCAAATGAGGTCTACCAGATTACAGGTCAGACTCCAGTAGATACCTAAAGGAAGCGAATTTGCTAATATTACCATGTAAGAATAACGTAAATGCGTCTACTATCCCGAGAGGAAAATTGTGACCTTCTTCTCATATGCCCCCGAATCAAACTATGCTCGGATGGTAGATCAGTTAGTCAGTCAGCCGGCTGCGGAGCAGTCGATCACAAGTTTCTTCCACGACTGACGGTCCGCAGCCATCGCAGCAATAGCATCAGGGCTCAGGTCATCTTCCGCATCCCCCAGGAGATTCTGGACATAGGTCAGGTAGCTCGTCTTCTGACGTCCTGGCCGTCTTCTGCCATGGGTTGGGACATAGAGGGCGTATGTCCTGCGTTGCTCCTCTACAGAAATTCCGAGGGCTTGTCCAATAGAGTGCATTGCGTTAATGATGATAGGGTGTTTGTCGGCTTGTATACCTGATCGTGAAGACAGCATCCCCCTTCCGCATAACACACCAGTTTCACAGGCACGCGGCTGCAGCTGGTTATACCACATCAAAATAACCTATCACACCTAATTTTTGTATACGTCGATGAAGGTTAGACATCCAGGTGATAAGGTACGCAAGGCAACATTTACTCGAGCAACTGGATAGACTTTGGAAACGGCCAGGCGTTTCAGGTATCATCCACTACAAGGCAACAGCTACTCAAGCAACTGGATGGATTTTGGAAACGGTCAGGCGTTTCACGCCACCTGAAACGCCTGACCGTTTCCAAAATCCATCCAGTTGCTTGAGTAGCTGTTGCCTTGTGTAACTTTTGCATACTGTATCTAGCATCAAGCGTGTTTAAAAACCGCCTAGTTTGCTCTAGAGTTTAGAGACACGGGCTTCTTTCTCAGTTGTTTCTCCTCTCCAAGACCCCAACATTCACTACCACAACCCTGATATTCACCTTAAATAGTAGGCAGCTGTATCTGTTATCATTTTCACAGAAATCGTTCTTTCTCACAACCGGCGTGACATGACTTACCTATTCAGCTTAGAGATATGTATTTCCCACTGATGTAAACATAACTGTGCCATTTCAATGAAACATACGGTGTTCTATACCAACTTTACAACTATTTCTATAGCGACCCAGGCAACGACTCCAAAGTTAACGACACTTGAGCCAACAACAACACCGACGTCATCTACTGCAGGTGCGTAACGCCCTGCTATGTAAGGTGACGTGAGGTTTGGACCTCTGTTACTCGTAGCGTGCTCCAGTGGTAAGGGGCCCTGAAGCAGTGAGTTCGATTCCGGCTGTGTCGCTCATCCGACATGCGGCTACCGCAAAGGGTTGTAGTTCTTAGGACGGGACGTTAAGCCACGGTCCGCTGTTCATTGTGCTTGTCGAAAAGGGCTTGGGGAATGTCTCCGGTACAATGAACCTGTAAAAACTGTACATGGCGTCTGTCTTCTCTCTCACTACCAGTGGAAGAATAGCTCTTCAGTGAGCTAAACTGGATCGATATCCGGCTTTCCCTTTTACTTTTCACTCCATCCCCAAGACAATGAACTTTGTCAACAATTGATTTACCAGTTTGATGAGATGACTCACGCTTGTTTTGTTTCGTTTCGTATCAAGAAGCGGTGATAATTGAAGGATAGTGTACCTTAACGTAGACGTATTTACGTTTATTCATGGTACCTTTTTCATTAAGGAATTTTGCTGGAGTGTGTTGGGTAACATGTGACAATCATATTGATTCTTTCAGTTATGAAAATGATCAGTTATGTTTGTGTTTTTGCAGTTATCTATTTTCACCCTAAAATGACAGGAAGTGATCATTGGACACATGTAATGTTATTGCAAAACCTTATTTGCATAATTCATGAACTACAATAAATAAATAAATAAATAACTTTATTGCACAACAATTGTACAAGGTAAAAGTATGGCATTCACAATTAAACAAGACATACAAAGAAACTATGAATAGTTCACGGAGGCGTGACATCTTCGAACTATTGTTTACGTTGGTAGAGATTAGTTGGTTACACCATATTTGGAAACAGTACAACCTGGAAAAAAGTTCTGCTGCAGTACCAAGGTCACATACCAGGGGGTCCAAAATCGACCTTGAATTTCGGCTTCACAACACCCGCCCACATACCAAATATCATTGTAATCCATCCAGAGTTCTTGAGTTATGCTGACCACAATAGTCCGGAAACACACACACACACACACACACACACACACACACACACACATACACACACACACACACACACGTCAAAAACAATATCTCCATTTTTCATGGAGATAAAAAGCGAAAAGGATATTCAGCAACTACAGTAATACATCGAGCTTCTTCCTCACACAGGAAGCGAGAGCAGTGGGTACACCAGCCTGGGGTGCTGGAGGGACAATGTTGGTAACCGCGCCATTCCGAAACTCGAGGGGACAGATCCACGCCTAGATGGCAGCTACGGTGCCCGTCAAAACCCCATAGAGAAGTGCTACCAAGTCGCACTTTCTGGCGGTTTCACCGTGTTTGCTGTACAGAATGGCGGGCAGTGTTTCGGCTCTGCTGATGGCCACAACACCTACAACAAGCACGGACCTTCCACAGCCTGTAGAGAGGACGGCGAAGGCGGGCCTGGGGCAAATGAGGTCTACCAGATTACAGGTCAGACTCCGGTAGATACCAAAAGAAGGGAATTTGCTTAGTATTAACGCAAATGCGTAGACCATACCACGAGGAAGATTGTGACATTCTTATCATATGCCCCCGAATCAAACTATGCTTGGAGAGTAGATCAGTTAGTCAGTCAGTCGCCTGCGCTGCGCATCAGTCGATCACAAGTTTCTTCCACGACTGAATGTCCGTAGACAGCGCAGCAACAGCATTAGGGCTCAGGGCACATTCCGTACCCCCCAGCAAAGTCTGGACGTAGGTCAGGTAGCTAGCCTACTGACGTCCTGGGCGTCTTCTGCCATGGGTTGGGACGTAGAGGGCCCCTCTACAGACATTTTGAAGGCATGTCCAATAGAGTGCAATTACTTTATTGATGAGAGTAGATAGCATTCCCCTTCTGCGTGACACACAACTCACCAGTTTCACAGACACGCGGTGGCAGCTGGTTATACCACATCAAAATAACGCATCACCTGATTTTTGGCAGTGTTTTTTAAAACACCACTCTTGTTGTAAATGTCGATGAAGGTTAGACGTTCAGGTAATAAGGCACGCAAGGTAACAGTTACTCAAGCACCTGGATAGATTTTGAAAACGGACAGACGCTTCAGGTAGCATGCACTACCTCCCGGTAACATCCACTATACGGTCACCAACGAAAGGTATTGGATGCTACCTGAAACGGAAATTGTAAAATCTTATACCTGCTGACGATTAATATAAAGTACGTTTGTAAAGTACGTTTTATAACGATATCTTAGCAAAGTGGATTTTGTTGCGTATATTGCAATATAACGATATTTTAGTCCCGGGACGATATCGTAGACTAAAACAATATCGTTCAGATGTAAAAATAGATATATCGTAGACGTATATTCGCTATTTTAAGATACGTTCTAAGATACGATTTTTTTGAGACGGAAATGATGCACCTAAACCGACGTTTTATACTGTATTTGTAGCATCATAGACGTATTTACGTATATTCAACGTACCGGTAATTTTGACACAAAATTTTTGCCATAGCATGAATGCCTCACTCTAATAAAAATAGATGTTTGCTAGTAATAGTCTACAACTGTTTCTGTTATTATCCACAGCGACCCAGACAACCACTCCAAAATTAACGACACGCGAGCCAACACCAACACCGGCACCAATTACTGCAGGTGCGTAACGTCCTACTTTGAAAGCTTTAGATTGTTACTCCTTCCCCGAGACAGTGAACTTTCTCAACCATTGATGTACCAACCTGAGCTCACGCTTGCTGTGTCTCCTGTTGTTTTGTTTTAAAGTAAAGCTGTGATGATTAATGTAAGCATTGCCATACAACTCAGCTAATGGGCCTGATTGCCAGGAAATTCTCTTACTTTGAGGATAACGATACGTTTAATGTTTAATGACCTCATTTCCGTAGAAAGCAGGGTGCGTCTGATAGAGCAAGTTGGTGGGGGGGGGGGGCACCAATGCGAACGGAACAGTGTTTATAAATCAACATCGAAAGGGTTCCCCATACGGCTGCGTTTCTGTATATGTCGCAGACACTGAGTGACATTGTCCCCATACTGCTTCATGCGTTTTAGTAAAACATTTAGAAGTTAGATATGAACCATTTATGTTAGAAGTTAGATATGAACCATTTATGTTAGAAGTTAGATATGAACCATGTATGTTAGAAGTTAGATATGAACCATTTATGTTAGAAGTTAGATATGAACCATGTATGTTAGAAGTTAGATATGAACCATTTATGTTAGAAGTTAGATATGAACCATTTATGTTAGAAGTTAGATATGAACCATTTATGTTAGAAGTTAGATATGAAACATGTATGTTAGCAGTTAGATATGAATCATGTATGTTAGAAGTTAGATATGAACCATGTACGTTAGAACTTAGATATGAATCATGTATGTTAGAACTTCTCCTTTTGTGTTGTTTTATTTGTCTACTACAGGTCACTGTTCAATGGACTACGTTCGTTTTAACGACGTTTGCTACAAGAGCTTCACGGAGCTGAAGACGCGCGAGGAGGCTAGCCAGATGTGTGTGGAAGACGGAGGGATGTTAGCCATGCCGAAGGACAGTGCGACCAACGATTTCCTCGACAATCTACCACCGGTAACAGGAGGTCGCTGGCTTGGGTTGACTGATGCCAACGGAGACGGCCAGTGGGTATTTGAGGACGGCCAAACCCTGACGTCATCCGGCTATTCCAACTGGCTCCCCAACGAACCGGATAGCGGTGACGTCTGTTCTGCATTTTACGGCACTGGGTCCTCATGGGATGGAAGACGCTGCACCTATCGCAGGGGATTCATCTGTCAGCGAAATGAAGGTTCACGTCACAACTTATCATCTTTGTTTATAGACCTGTAAATGTGCTTCATGTCTTGCATTAGGGCCAACTACTGTAAGTGCGTAATGTCCAACTACAAAAAGTGACTTTATCGTGACGTTACGTTTGAACCACTGTTAATCCATCCCAAGGTAGTGGAGTGTTGCGCCAAAAATAATTACTCAAGCAACTGGATAAAATTTTGAAACTCGTACCCTTTCAAACTTTTATCCAGTTGCTTGAGTAATTATTTTTGGCGTATCTTACTACCTGGATGTCTAACCTTCATCAACGTAGTGGAGTGTTGTTTTGAGTGGAGGTTTGTGTGGGTGTCTGCCACTCCAAAATCCACCTGAAAGACTTTGGATAAAACAAGTTTGTAAAATTGATATGTGCATCAGACAATAAACTAAATTCTGATTGCAATATATGGATTGATATTCATCAAAATATGAACCCTACGTTGACGTCGATATGGCGATGTACTCTGGAGTCTGCTCTCTCTGACTGCCTTGTTGCTAATTGCATTCCATTTCATTTCTGCACATGACAAAATATTTTCCCTGCTCGTGAGATTGTTTAGAACAATCTAAAACTTAGTCTACGTTGTATACATATGCAATGTGACGTCAATGGTTATCTTTTCTTTTAACTTGATTATCAAGGTCACCTACACATCGTGGCCAAATCACATTGTAAGAGCGACCCCGGATATGATTCTGTAGACGTCAGTTACGTGGAAGTGAATGGAATGCGGAGTTATATCGTTTGTAAGTAGTCCGACATTTGCTTTCTTTATAAATTATGTGATGTTTTTTGTTCAATTTTTTAACCAAAGGCGCTTGAACTACATTTTTTGTCACATCCATGCTGATGTGACTCGTAATAAATTCGTACCCTAAAATAAGAAGTATTTGGGTTTCAACCGTAAAAAATGGAATGTATTTGCCATTGCCTTTTGGTAGATGGTAACATACACCGTGGTCATCATGTCTTCATCATCAACGAGAGAACCGGAATCGTTGAAGATAGCGAAGCTTTTGACACATACGGGGACGCCGCGGCACCGGGCAACGTACAGGCGCTACTTCAGGAGGCACCGGTGGTAGGACAGGACTTTTTCTCTTTTCTCTCAACAACGAATGTGTACTTGTACTACTCGATGCTGTTCATGTAATAAAATCAAAACGCTGCATCCAGCTATCTAGGCTATAGCAGCAACAGGCAACGATTGTCCGATTTGTCACCACTTAACATATTCTACTAGTGAATCTTAAACTACCCAAATGTGCGATATTCAGGAAATATAAGAGATATCTTAGCCCAATACAAAGTTCCTTTTGATGCCAGAAAGCTTAAGACCCAAAGATGCTATATCATATCAAGTTTGAGGCTTGTGTTCTTACCACAGGGCAGAATACTGGTGGTCCTAGTTCACGACTCGGGAGATAACCAACCCAACCTGACAACATACGGAGCGACAACTCTTCAACTTGGTGCTGTATCTAAACTATGTCGGCATTTCTATGTACAGACTATTTCTTTAAAAAAACTATTTTTAAACTGAACACTCTTTTTGAGAAGTTGACAATGCTCTAGATACGCGTTTCACAAGATTTTCAAGTTGTCTTCTCCTAATCTCACTGTAGCCTACCTGATCTTGCCGCTGCAAGGTATGACAAAGTATAGTCATTATAACAAAGTATAGTCATGCTTTGAAGCATTTAAACAACATCATTTCTCCATACAGGAACTCGCGAGTGCTGGGCTATGATAACTGAAAAGGGATCAGTTCCAGCGTGGTTCGCCGAGGGAGCGACAAGAAATGGTCAAGGGCCGACGGTCATCGAAACAAATACAAGTAATGTACTGCAGATGTGACGTATAAAAGGTTGTCAATAAACAGGATGATCGAACTAGCATTAAATGAAAGCGGGTCAAGCGTTGAAAGGTGACTTTAAAATCTTTGTACAGTTCACCTTGTTACACTTAACCTAACCCAACTACACTCCAATGTGGAGAGATGTTGTCAGACTATGAGTGTTGGGCGATGTTAGGTGTTTTTTTTCTGCAGAATGTCTTAATGTTAAACTCGTTTAGCGCATTTATAATTTGAACCCACGTGATTATGTCCTTAGGAGCTGGCCTAGTAGGTTTCTGGCCATTGAACGCAGAGTATGGAACCTCAGACGTCACAGGAAACGGAAATGACGCGGTAGCAACGGGAACACAGCTAGCCCTAGGTCCCTATGGAGACGTCAACGGCGCTTTCCTGTTTTCCGGGGCTGCAGATTCCTACCTCAACATTCCCAACAATGGCGAGCTGGACGTGCGCTACTCCTACACCATACTGGCCCACATATATCCTACCGGCGGGGCTGGACCCATATTTAGCTACGTCACGAACAACGATGGGTTTGGAGTCCATCTGTGGCAAACGGGTCCACAGCAACTTTTTTTTCGGTGCGTTTACATATCAGAAACAGAATATCAAAGACGCTCAATGTAGGGTCCTGGATCTAAAAATTGCCATGTTGTTGCCATTCAGAAGCACATTTTCATAACGTAGTATGGCAAAACAATTCACACCAATGTCTCTTTCAATAGCCAGGTGTAAAGGAAGCAATGCAATTCATTTGTTATTAGGCCCGGTTTATACACGGGTTTTGAGTGGACTTGGTGTCGACTCAGGACCGGAGTACCATAGGCCACTCAAGTAGCATTTTCCAGCAGGAAGTCCACTTGAGCGACCCAATACTCCCCACGCACGGCCCCGAGTAGACTACAGAAACTTGTGTGTAAATCGGACCATACACCAAAGCACCCAATCGTTACATACTCTTGATGAATTTCAGCTGATTTAAGAAGTGCGTTGTTCAATACTATCAAAAACATATACGCTGCTGGGTCCCATGAAATATTTCTGTGCGAATCTGTCCCCATTGATGTGGAGAGAAGGGGCCCCGCCATGACAAAAATCGTCCATAGTCAGGACATACCAATCAAAGTTGTTATGGTACTGAACCTGATATTACATTTAGTCCATTCAGTAGACCACTGTAAGAAAAAAAAGGGGTAAACAGAATAGCAATCATCCTATGATCAAATTTCTAGACCGTACTCAGCCGTACTAAGAAGTTTATGTAAACTCCTTGGTAAAACCGATAATAAGCAACGGTGAACATATCTTATTGTTGGGAGTTGACATTTTGAAATGTCTGTTGTAGGGTAGTAGAAAGAGGAGGTCAATCCGTTCTACAAAACATCGCGGCGGATGTGCTCGAACAGAGCGCGTGGAACTACGTGGGAGGATCGTACAACAGTTTCACAGGGATGGCATTCCTCTGGAACAACGGCGAGGTCGTCGGTCAGGCAAACGTCGGGGTTGTAGAAGTTGAGACTCAGTACCAAGTCCAGGTGGCGATGAAGGACGGAGACAGTCGGGTCTTCGCGGGCCGGATAGCCTGTCTGCAGCTGTTCAACTACGCCATGACTGAAGAACAGGTCGCAACAGCGCGGGATAGGTGTAAGGGTGAGTTCAGTGTCATGGCATGGACATTTTTTGTTTGCAAAATATGGTTGTATTTGTTCTCTCCCACCTCCAACCCTCCTCCCTTTCTAACATTCCCCCAGAACGCCGGCACCAACAAGATTTTCTCTATCAATGCCCTCAATTGAATATTTCTAAAATGATTTCTATGTCTACCAATCACTATTCCAAAAGGTTTGTAGACTTCCTACAGTATGCCAAAAAGCTAAAAACTCTAAGCTTCCTCTTCATTGTGACATCAAAAGCTGCCGCACCCGTCTTAACACTTTCGGGCGGCAGTCATCTCCTATTGCACAACTTACGTCAGTACAATGAAAGGTGGTTCAGTCTGCAAACATCGAAAACATAAAAAGAGATTTTGCTTGCACACGACGACGCTGTACAATGATGTACAAAGGCACATCTTCCTGCTAGCAGAAGAGTATTGTTTGTCCAAGGCTTTGGATCATAAGCTGTTGCAAATTTTATGAGCGCGATTACCGGTTTTACCCGTGCATAAAAGGCACGGTGGGTCGCCCATAATGCAGACACAATCCGACCTGAAAACACGCTTTGTAAGAAGACTTTGCAGGAAAACGCGTATCACATTGGATAATGCGGCACATGTACACGTACCGCGTCATCCAAAGTCCCACCTTCTGGCGTCAGTGTGGAAAGCGTTTCCAGACTAGCTTCCATGGTACCCTTGAACAGTAGGGTATTCGCATGTTTGCAGTGTCACCAAACAGGAACATCATCAATATGAAGGCGTTTTGGACCCTTAGAGCCCTCCATCTGCTAAGCGTAACCGTTCTTGGCGTGCTACTTGACGCATCCATGGCAGACGGCAACACTGGTATGTTTTTTATCACGTGCACGGGGATTCAGAAAGATCGCCTGTCAGATTAGTGAGACTGGACGTGTAAAATACCCCTGTGTCCAGTCCTTGGGATGATACCGGGCGTATGTTTCACACCTCACTCTAAAGAATTTACAACGTGAAAATATGTATTTATCTCTCTACCTTACGAAATTTTAGAGGATGACATGTTGACCAGTGGTGAGTGGAATAGCTACAACTACACGGTACACGGCAGTCGGCAGACCCACGCCACCGCGACAGACGAATGTGCGTCTTTCGGCGCGCGTCTGGCTGACAGCAAGTCGGCGGACGTCAACAACTTCCTGGTCAGTCTTGCGAACGGCATACTACCGGGTGAAGCCTTCTGGATTAGTCTCCATGACTATGAGGTGCGTCGGATTTTGTATTTGCTCTTTTTGCTGCTAGAGAACAGAGTTGACTCAACATCACTAAACATTAGATCTTTTATAGATTACATCATCTTTCCATTGAATATTTCCAATTTTATAGACAATGATTTTTCGTTTTTGCGTGCTTTCTTTTTTTAAATATCATAATTTTGCATAATCAAGGTTTGCACGAATTTAATTTTTTGTCGCTCAGCAATTGTAGTCTAGTGGAAAAGGGATAGACCTGAAAAAACTGAACAGCAGCAATGCAGTATGGCGGTTTCTACAACACTCTTAAACAGAGACACTGCATATCTAGGCTAATGGAACACGTACATTATAGATAAATCGGTGTCCAAAATCATTAGAATGTCGGGAAGAAAGAGACTATAATATTTGAGGAAGTCTTGACCAAGCTGTTACAGAAGTAAGTTTTTGGATGACATTTTGTGAGTATCCACCATCAGCAATCTCGCCAAAGATTGAAGTGACATTCCGAATGAATAGATCACATAAAGTGTCTGACACACATAGCCCTCTCGACCTTCTCCAGGCCATGGTTGGGAGTTAGTTGTGAGCAAGGGCATCTCAGGTTGGTCGTGGAGGTTGCCTGCAAGTCTTTACAAGTCGTCTGAGCAAGTCGACTATGCGGATTTTGACCAATCAAACTTGAGAAAGTCATATTCTTCTTCGATGCAATCAGAGAAGCGAACTGGAGCTAAACTATGATGGATTCCAGGCTATTCCCAGCCCCGACCTTGGTTGGGGAGTGGTCGGGAGCAAGGTCGTGGGAAGGTCCTGAATGTGTGACAGGGGCTTAACGTGAAAATTCTATATCACAATATATCCACTTTCAGCACGAAGGACAGTGGCAATGGTCTGATGACACTGATGTAGACTACACCAACTGGCACCCAGGAGAGCCTAATGGTGGCGTCGGTCAGAGCTGTGGACAGCTGTATACATCGAACTCAATGTGGGACGACGACTCTTGCGATATCCAAAAGTACTACATCTGTCAACAAGGTAAGAGCTTTCTTATAAAGCAGGCTGGTGAGCTGTGAAGTAGTGTTCACTGAATACGCTGCGAGTCATATCGCGGTCCCCGTTTGAATGCGTTTATTCGAGACACGAGTGAGTTCATTCCATTTCTTTAAGTAAACATGAGTTTTACTGAAGCGTTTACATAATGCACTGGTTTCTATCAACCCGAGCAACAGTGGTTTGAAAAAACAAACAATGCATTTGAGATCAAAATACGCCACGTAACGTCTTCATAGACTTTAGCATCTAGGAGGCATGTGAACGGGAGTGTTTCCATGCAATACTATAATTTGGGCTTACTTTTGATCACCATACTTGTCATATACTTTGTTGACATGAAATTTGTTAGCTTGGATTTGAAATATGAGTATCTTATAAGCGAGACACTTGTGTGATATGTTAGACACAAAGCCTCCGTACATAGATGCATCCACTAAGAGGCGCTAGGTGATATCGTCTGACAGTCAACACGATTTCCCATCATACTCCACAGCGTCCCAGCTAGCAGCGACTCCAAATGTAACAATAACGGGACCGACACTACCACCATCCATTGCAGGTTAGTTCGCCAATATGTATCGATATTCGTGTTCTGTACCTTTAATATTTCTATGCAGTGGTTGCACGCTGTGCAGTCCCGGGAGGTTTGGAACGCAGTTGAATCTCCAGACGCTATACATAGAATCCATACTATACATGTCAAACACTACAATAGTAGAAACTTGGAGTAGTCTACACACTTTCGATCCTACATGTACCTCCTCTGTTAAATAACGAGAGTCCTCAAATTCAGATAATTGATAAAGATTATTGTATAAAGGATTTTCTGTTCTCCGTACCTTGATATTGTATCGTACTCAGCGCAACTTGACTACCGGTGATCAAAAGCGACCAACGGTTAACTGTATGAATGAGCAGCATGTAGCGAGTCACCCACTGAACACATTACATAAAGGTGACGTCATTATGTTGGTCTGTGCCAATTTTCATCAGCTCCGTCGTTCCTCCACTTGTCGTTCCTCCAGACACCTGGCTGTCGAACTCCGCGGAGTGGATAGTGGACGCCTCGGGGGACACTTACGTGGATGCCCAGGGTGTGGCGTTTGGGCCCGACAAGGTCCTGGACGACGACTCAACCACGTACTGGAACCCGACCGGCGTGGCCGATGAATGGTACATAATCTTTCATCTCGGGCTATCGTACACCCTGTCGACAATCCGTGTCCAAAGTAATGGGAACTTCACCCATGACGTGAAAGCGTTCAAGTTCCAAGGATCGAACAGTGCTGACCCGTACGTCTGGGCGGACGCTCTGATCGTTGATGTTGGAAATTCTAACGAGCACCAGGAATTTGGAACCTTCTCGGCGACGGCGAAGTACTGGAGACTGTTGATCACGGAAACACAGTCCGGCGGGCAGCCCTGGCTAGCAGGAGTGCAGTTCCGGGGAATGGTGGCTGGTAAGTCCGTATGACTTATAGATTCCCAGTGATGCAACATTGGTAACGTTACCAAAGTGAAAGCAAATGTTATATTGCCATTAATAGAAATAACATCTTTGTCTGTTTTATTTTCCTGACTGGACAGCTGTGAGTACTATTAAAGCAGTACAATACTATTGAGAGGAAAATGCTTTTTTTCATACTAGAATGTTGGGACGAAAAAAGAGCCTTAATTGACTTATTATACCATGTAAGCTACTAATAGTGACAGGGCATCATCTAAGAAAATAAAGTGCTTCTAAACGCCACCAGCAACTTTCCAAGCAGAGGTTGTTGGGGAAAATTGTGTCCTTCTTATCATATGCTCCGTTTTCTGTCAGCACCTCCCAACAACTGCTGACAGAAAACGGGGCGTATGATACATAGGTCACAATTTCCCCCAACAACCTCTGCTTGGAGAGTACCGTCAGCGGGAATCTACAATACTGTACTTCAGGACAAAGATATAATTGAGTTGTAATACAGTGTTAAACTTTCTTCCAACACTTAAGTATTCACGGATCAAATCAAACGCCGGCAGTGATTGGTCATTATTGATCCTGAAGAAGACGACAGTGGTCGTCGAAAATTTGATCCGTGAATACTTTAGTGTTGGAAGAAAGTTTAGCACTGTATTCTGATTACTACCAACACAGATGAGCTTCCACTATAATATAATTGAGTTATTTTTCGACCATGACACAGACACCGTGCACAGAATATCCTTTGACGTCAGCGAGGCCCAGCTCTCAGGGAGTAACGACAATGTGAGGGTACTGATATACTCCACTGACTGCGCTGGCTGGTGTATGTCCACAACTGTGCCGGGGCGGTTTGGGCGTGGAGAGTAAGACTTCCCCCTATCATTATCCCAGTCAAAAATGTAGATATAGTTTTGAGTGTCTGTGTGTTTGTGTTTGTAGTCAACATAACTCAATATCTCTCGATGGATTATGATGATATTTGGTATGTGGGTGGATGATGAGAAGACGAAGGTCAAGGTCAATTATCGACCCCCTGGTATGTGACCTTGGTACTGCAGCAGAACGTCCGTTTTTGTTATCTTTTGACCTGGACGTGCTATGGTCTTGATTTATTTAGTGGCAGATAGCTTGAAATGTAAGGGGAAAGTGGTGTAGGTTTGTGCCTCCCAGCAGTTTGTTAAGATTTGTTAAGATTGTGCGAATGAAATGAAGTTATTTGTTTTACTTTGACTAAATCTGCCGACATTTGTCAATTCCACTAGAACTCGAGTGCACTACTTTGAGGACGAAGACTTCGGTCGCCCAGAAATGCTTCAGCTGAGGACTGACGGGGACAACAGGCTGGCGTTGGATCAGGTCAGTACAAAATGGACCAATCACGTCAACCGGTGCACATCTATACTCGCCATGTTATCAGCATGTGTCCTTGATAAAGTTCAAATTAGATTTTGCAGATATTTCGTCTTCAGATGTGCACACCAGATGTGCTAGATATACTTCAGTCTGTCACCGTGATTCGATAAAAGAAAAGACAAGCTTTTCAACCAAGAATATATTCGTTTCTTTTATAACCTATAGCATTATTCAACTTGCTGGTGCACAAACCTTTCCGTGATATTAAAAAATTATGTCACATCATGTAAAAGCATGTGCGAGCAATGACTAATCGAGAGCAGTTCCCGGTCTGGAATATTAATGGCAACAGAAAACGGTGTTCCTATCACCCACAGATCCGCCTGTACAACGGAGAGACGGGGAGAGAGGATGGATTCCCGTGTAATTGTAACTTGGCATCTACTTCAGTGGAATCCTTGTTTTTGGACGCCTACGGTAAGTGTGGAACTTTTAGTATGTGAATAAAGTGTATAATGTGTGCTTAATTTTGTAATAGCCTTTTATAGCTTTTCATTTTCTTTCAGTACCGATCATTTCTATGCTGTTAAAGATTAACTTGATTATTGTATTCTTATCTGAAGCAATCAGAGACGTCAATATAGAGAAGTTGTATTTATGAAGAGGTAAACTTGCTTACTCAACACGTTTTTTTCTAAACATCAAAGACCACCGTCCTGCAATAGTGTGTCACGGAGTGCGTGCCTTACATGTACGTCATGGGTTCAAACTCCGGCCGGTTCATATCAAAGACTTGCACTCTAATACATAAACTGCTTTCTCTGCTTAGCGCTCAGTATTGGTGAGAAACAGTATGGCAGTTGAACACACACCACTACCAAGGGACTAGCCCCCGCTGTGGCGCTTTCACACCTGTGTGGCACAAGGACACTGTCCTGTTATCGAAAAATGTGGGAAGGGTTTCAACTTTTTCTTTTCTAAAAACTTTGTGTTCATTATACCAGGACCGAAAACATTAGGGACATTAAAGATGACGTTTCCTACGGAGTTGTCTACAGCGAACTACGCGGAAGTTCACGCAGCCATGGATGAGCCACTTTCTGAGCTGACCGTTTGCATGGACATCCGGCTTACGGGCACCACCGGCGCGTTCTTCAGCTACGCCACTCCAAATGATCACAATGAATTCACCGCCTTTGGGAAACATAGCAGTGGAAAGTACAAGGTGAGATCTAATCACAGCAACGAAAGTATGGTAAGCTTGAATCCAACTAAGTGTGGACTGTGTGGCGCATGTTGCCCTTTAATGCTTAAGCCCCCCTCTCACTGGACCCACGTCACGCTGGCGGCGTCGCTGCGTCCTAAACTGGATTGTGTTACCCTTGACTTTGTAATGGGAATATCATTCAAAACGTACAAGTATGACCAAAAAGACAACAAAACACACAAAGCTTAAAGAGATTCGTTTTTTGCCGATGAAATTGTTGAGTGCTTTGTTGTCAATTCGATCAGCCGCAACGACGCCGCCAGCGTGCCGCGGGTCCAGTGAGAGAGGGGGGGGGGGGCTTTAGGCTTTAATGCTTAAAGCTAGAGCAATACTGACTGGTTTCACAGCGCCACCTAGCAATGGGAAGTAGAACCAGCAGGATTTGCCTTGTGGAAAGTAGCACAAGGACTACCGATATGTTTGTAGGTAAGCATCGCTTGGCTGTGCTCAAAGAACATTCTTAGCAATTGAAACTACCTGATGAAACTATTCACGTCCGTAGAAAGTTATTGGTTATTAGTTATTTCTGTGCAACATGCCCAAACTCAGATGCTCGTCAGGGGTGGTGAAAGCGGTAGACTCACCCTCCCACTACAACCCAGCATCTGGCACGTTCTGTGCATCACCTGGACAAGCGAGAACGGTGACTGGACGTTTTACGTGGACGGGCAGCAGGCGGCGTCAGGCTCCGGGCTGAGTACGGGTCTCCTCATCAGGACCGGTGGCGTCTGGGTTCTGGGACAGGAGCAGGATTCCCTCGGAGGAGGCTTCCACACAAACGAGGTGAGATGTCTTTGATAATGGTTCATTGGTCAGAAATTACCCTGCAATGGCAGCCTTTCTTGTGCTGATAGTGCTCTATAGATCACATAGTACATCACATAATAGATCACATAAAACACATGGGCAACAGATACATCTTTGCTCCACATTTGCATATTGTGGAACTGTCGCAAAACTGCCATACGGCGCCTCCAGTTGACCTCAATACGACCATCTCCAACCAAAGTCAGGTACCCATCCACACCTGGGTGAAGTGAGGAAAGCCGTATAGAGTGCATTTCCCAAGGACACAACGTCGGACACAGCGCTGCCGGAAATCCAACTCTAGACCCCGAGTCCGATAACCTTACCGCTAAGCCACTGACGCCGCATAGAAATTTGAAGTAGCATTATCAGTGTCATTCAAGATTGAGTTATGACTTATGAGTATCTAGAGCATATAAAAAGAGCATAGAGTTTGATATTTGATCTGATGTTTCATTCTTTTTTCATAGACAAAAAAACAGTGATATATATGTTGAGCAGCAACAGTTTATGTTGCGAGTGAGACCAACTATATTACGTGGGATAAAATGGAGAAATATATGATGCAGACGCCTTCGTCGATATCATTGCTGTCTTCAAAAAAGCTATGCGAAAGTGCAACAGTGACAGATATGATTATAACTAGCCTGGTACCCTTACTCTTTATTCTTTATTAAAAACTTCAACAGGACAATACATATAGTGTAGCGCCAGGCCGACAAGCTGATGTTGCTGACCACTCAACATTACAATTACATTGAATACAGCAATAAAACACTAATGGTAATTCATAGGGAATTTACCATTGCGTGCTGGGTTTGATAACTATTCTGTGAGGATGTGTTTTCTGCCCACAGGCCTCCAGAGGGGATCTGGCACGCTTCAACGTGTGGGACTATGTCCTCTCACAGGAGGAAATGGACGAGTTCCACGGCTGCGGCAATGGCGGCAACGTCATCAACTGGGACACTGTAGCAGTGACGCCGCACATGGATGTGGCCTTCTCTGACCTCAACTGCAGTAAGTAACATGGCGATTCCATGCAAGCTTTGCTGCTTGCATATAGATATGCAACAAACAATAGCAATAGAAGATCTTGAACTTCTGCTTAACAGAATAGACCGTGTTTGCCGATGGATTCAAGAACGCCGTGTTTACTAGGTGTGGCCTACGTGTATGAAAAGAATTGCAATTGTGGGAACTAAAACCGCACCTTGTGTCGGCAAGACCTTACATGTAAACCCTACAGTCACTCCTGTACAATCTCATCTCATGTATCACACAGTCTAAGATTGGCCGTTGGGGCACCACAGAAGATCTGGCAATCAGTTTCTCCCTTCTCCCCTTCAACCTTTCTCTGTTTTTTTGTTCTTCAGGTAGTGTCATGACGGTCCATTCTCTAAAATCATCGTCCCATCTTTTTTGTTGCCTACATGTCCTTCTTCCTGCCTGGACTGCTCCTTGCATGATAGTTTGGGTTAGTCCAGGTGACCGTCACACGTGGCCGGACCACTTCAGTTTTCTTTTCTGTACTGTATTGTAGAATGTTAACTGTACAACATTGTCAGACATTGGACATAGGGTTACTAATTTCACCCTTGGGTGGCTGATATATTCAATCTTTGTTATGTAGGTACCGCAGACGTGCAACTGGAATGGGAGTTCTGGGCGTTAGGCGACTCTGCAGACAGATTCCAGGGAGGGGATGTGGTCACAATGGAGTACAACCTCATACTGACGTCAAGCGCAGAACTGGTCAACATCACGTTACAGTTCCACTCGGACGACTTCGAGGTAACATGACATCTACATGTATATCTATAGGATACTGAGCAAGACCCCTCGCGGGACATAGGGCCCAGGGAGTGAGGTTTTTAACCTATGGTGGCCGGTGGTGGTGCCTGTAACAACGACAAGATAGTGCATGAAAACAAAACAATCAAGAACATGACGTCCTTATATTTTCACCTTTGGGGCTTAGTTGACATTTACGACATATTTCGTATAGATACACGCTCTAGATCTTATCAAGCGGTCCGACAGGACGACAACGAGGCTAGGATGGCAAACAATTCCATTCGCGGCTCAAAATGGCGTCTAGATCCAAGGCATCTACGAAACGGGTTCTGGCCGCGCCATGACATATTACTACATGTATTGCCAGGACCTGGATTTCATGAGAACACCTTATCTAGTCTATACATCTATCGGCGCTGGGCAATAATGTTTTTATGAACTATCTTACGTAGTGGTCGACAGAACCGTGTAACTGAGCCGTTCCTTTTCTTGCAGGACCTGGACCCCGTCACCATCTCCAACAGTTCGGGTCTCCTGGAGCTTAACGGCAATCTCACAGGAAAAGTCAAAGGTACAAGATTTTCTTTTGATTTCAAAACCCTCATCACGCTTAAATAATGATAAATAATATATTGTTAATTATTTGCAACGTAAATCTGGACTACCTATTTGCTTATTTTTGTTACGTATCTCGCTTTTATGTTGAGATCAACTGATATTCGACAACTGATAAAATTCCGTTTCATGTTTTGCGAATGTTAGAATGACAGCATATACCGACAAGCTTTACCTTTCATAAAATGTTTGATTGATTGAATTCTCTGCTCTACCTCTTCAGGTCCCGTGTTCTACGGACAGAAACTCTTCGTGCACATAAACGTGACCTACACTGTAAAAGGATATGGACTTGAACAGTTTTTAGGGCCTGTCTGTCCTGACAATAACACTTCAGCATTTGCTACAACCCGTGCACTTCCTACGTTCAACACGTCCTGGATGAACGAAGGGAACCTAACGTTTGGTAATAAAATCAACGTAAGTAGGGAATTCACTACTATACTATACCCCATATATTGGCCCTTTGTTAACAGCACCTGGTGGTATTGTGTGTAAGTTCTGTAGCTTGGATACTTGGATACGTTATTCAATCCATTAGCTAACGTCCATCTGTAGCCAGTCATACACGCTGCTACAACTATTTACAGACTAGCCGTAGTTTGAAGGCACTTGTTTCACTATTTCAGGTGTATTGAAATACTAGTATAATATGTTAACTTTACAAACTTTACAATAAAGGACCTGAACTGTATCTAACAGTACAACTAGGCATTTGCACACATGTCACAGGTCAACATATTATGACAACTTATATCCTTCATCTTAGATGTCAATCACCGCGGTGTTCCCCCGCATCAACTACGACAGTATGGTTGTTGAGGTGTATCTCCCCACGATCGGTTCTATTCTCCCCCTGTCCATCACACACGTCACTCTCACTGGGGTTGGCGAGAACATACTACTGTCTGGGTGGAACAACACCTCTCAGCAAAGCGCTTTGCCTATCACAAAGGAGGTAAGTCCCTGTTGTATACACTGGTTTCCGTTCTGCCAGTTCATTCTAGCGACGCTGAAGAAGAGTGATGGATGTCACACGAAACGTTCGGAAGTAATCTCTGAATCTTGCCCAGTTGTAGGGATTGAGTTGTCTTTGGATATTGTTTACCTGCACGTCTAGCCTTCATAAACGTTCTGTTGTTTTCGTTCGCTTTGTTCAACCAGCAAAGAGGCTTCCATATCCTTGACCATTCTAATCCAAGATTAAATCAAAGCTACTATTGTCGTATCCCCAAAGCTTTTATTCGTGTTGAAAGTCTCCGTAAAATGCAAGGTGCATACAGATATTGTTACCACATGTCTACTCGTTACCGTTTCAAGATAAGTCGACAGGAGGCTCTTTTGTCATCTTACAGGACGATCGCTGTACGTTGGAACTGAAAGATATTTCTACGCTTGGAGCAAATGAAAACTTTATCAACCTCGCTATTGGATATGAGTTTACAAAGGACGAAGAGTTATGGGCCCCAAAAGAACTCTGGGCAAGGGTATGCTCTATTAGTCACCGTCTAATGTTTGATTTTATTTATGCATGTATGTATGTATGTATGTATGTATGTATGTAACTTTTGATTTGAGAAACGAAATTGTGGAAAATATAGCCTGGCTGTACGTACGTGTAATTGTAATTGTGTAATGGTTATGATCAGCATGGTCACCGTTCACATATTTCCATAACTTTATCTAAACTATTTAAAACAGCTATAAACTTGAAAGAGCACAAACCTTCATACAATGTGACTTTACGCTGAAATAACGACTTCATGACTCTACATGTAGGTGAACGATCATGCAGTTTCTACTTGGCAATCTGAAAATGGGATTTACTTCCTTTCCTGTAGGTCGGCGCTGACATCACGTTGGAAAGGGCGATATGGACAGCCGCCCTCCCCGTTACGGTCGTACCGCGGGGCAAACCTGTCCTGGTCCTGGACGCCTCCGTCACCGACACGGGCAACCTCGGCAGGGGGTAGGGACTTCACGACTGGTTCACGTTTGATATAAGCTTACTCGAATGCCATATCGAGTAAGCCTATCGAAATATGATTAAACCAATTGTTGTAATGTTTATAACAACATCAATCTTTATTGACACAACAAAGGTACAGCGACTTCTGCAACGTCTTCTACAACTTTACATACAAACAAACAAACAAGCGGATATAAGAAAATGAAAAGCCCGGTATCCTAATATTCGGAAGGGAAGCGATCAGAAGAGCGAACGGAACCTAGACCAGGCTAAAATAATGTTAAGAGTGTACATAAATAGAATGTGACATTCATTCTAAACATGTTTTTTCAATAAAGTATCGCCAACGCTCGGGTAATCATAGTCCGGCGCCATATTTATTGATACGTAACTGCTATCTGTATCTGTATAGCCGGTATAACCGCCCTTCGGTGTAACACACCAGCCAACACACTACACTAACAGCTAACAGAATACAAGTATCTATTTACAAGCAATAAAACTATTATTTCCAGGGAAATGGTGACGTTCAACGTAGACCTTCGTCACGACCCCAACTCCACGGCGGCGGCGTACAACGTCACCGTGAAGCTGATCTCAACCCCGTTCGTCAAGTACGTCAGTCTCGGCACGCTGACGGACGGACCAACGCCAACAGTCAGCGTCAAACCAAATAAGGTCTCGTTCAAGGTAGGGTGATGATTGGGGATGGTCAAGTGGTTCATCTGGTAGCAGCCTCACAGTTCAGCTTCTGTTTTCAATTAGTTAGTAACTGGAAGACACCGGTTTTATCCTGTGAAGTAGATCTCGATTGGGGCTGCATCCGTCTTTCGGATGGGACGTAAAATGGGGGTTCCGTGTTTGAGGAGGTGCTTCTAGCACCCCCTCCCTAAATATATACCTACAAGGGTCAGAACAAGTGAGTGGATTGTCTACTGTGTAGTCACCTGTCACCATGCCTCTTATGTGGTTTTATGTACTAATTTCCTACAGGATGAATAGCTGAAAAGTCAAGTCGATTGTGGATCCAACTAAAGACAGATTTGAGTCTGCTTAATATGTATACTAATCACTATATTACGTTTTTGTTTCTAGGCAGGTTCATGTCAACAAAGACACCTTACGAATTGCTGCGTCCAACGACATGCAATGTGCAAGCATACACTTTCATCCTACATTACATAGTCTTTTGTAGTGTAAATTAATTATAAGAATTGTTGTACAGGTAGCCATGTGTTGTATAAGATACCATTTTTGAGCAACAATGTACGATTATCTAATAAAACCCATTAAAGAATCCGGACGAAAGAAAACATTTACTCGTGCAAATGTTGTACTGTACTTTCCTAATCCTATGTACTCTTTATCGGTAGTTTACGCGTGTTTGTTTGTTTCTTGCCTTTTCAGTGGCCTCAGTTGGACATCGACGATCGACTCCAGTTCACGTTTAAGATGAGGATCGACCCGGACCATAAGGAGCGGCCGGGAGACCATCGCTTTGTGGGGCCTCTGGAGACCCTGTACCGCGGGACCGCCCTCCCAGGAAGGCGCCTGCGTACAGAGACAAAGCTGCTGCAATTCTTCTACAAGATCGTCGGTATGTAACTCAGTTCACTTTCCCTACATCTGTGATATCACGAATGTGAATATTTACTGTGCTCCGTGTATTCTTCTGGAAAGATTTAGGAAAGTGGTGAAACTTGAAACAGAACGCCTTTTGAACACTAACATAGTGCGTTCCCCGTCACAAAGTTTGGAAAAAAACAGCCACAGACATTGCAATTGAATACTGGCAGGTGTAACAGTGTCTTTATGTTCCCTTCATGCCGGGATATTGTTTCTATCACCCTAGGAAATGCTTAACTTGTTTTCGTTGCCTATGGAAATACTGTGGAGATGGGTAGACTTTATGCAAGGAAAGGGTAAAAATAAAGGTGTCTTTTCATTTCTTTCAGAGAACCCAGAGAGACAGACCGTACCAGGCAAGTGCATTTCTTTTCTTACGCAACATTAAGCAGTACTGAATCTGGTTGTGACTTAGTTTTATTCGCAAATGATCCGACATGTTGTAAATCAGATATTTACCTACACCGGTCGCTGATTGTACAATGTTATCATCTCTGACCTTGTCCGTTTTTCCGTTTTCCATTTCAGAATTCCGCGAAAAGAGTTTTCTGGTCGATTCACAAAACAACAAGGTGTATTTTTGTAACTATGCCAGGTATGTGTAACGATATCATAACATAATAGCCCAATGGTACACTGTGGTTTTCTGACACATAAACAACAATGAAAATATATACAGTACTATAGCAATATGCTTTGAGTATTCCATTAGGCCCAGACAGATGGGTCAAAGGATATTTCACGAAAGGAAATTGTACCATCTTTTGTCAAAGTTGTTAATTAGAAATTAGAAGTTGACTGTAAGAGAAGCAAACGCCAGTCAACCTTTTAGGCGCGTATACATACTCCTCATGAACTTAATCTACTAAGAGTTAAGATATCATGGAGTTATATACTATTAGTTAATTCCTTGTAATGATTTTCAGACGCCGCAAGGGGTTGAATGCCTGCTTTGCTCACGATGAAAACAGCTCGTCCGAACAGGAAAGCTGGAGAGGTGAGGGGCATAACAACAGTAGACTGGTCGCATATTTGTACTTCATTATTAGGGTGATTTGGAAACTGACTAAATTTGTAAACGTTTATCGTACGTGGTTTGTATAATGCATGATTTCTATTTCTAACTTTCATCGTACACTTGGCGGTAGTCACTTTATCAGTGGTTTAGTGGTATTTTCATGGCTTGAAACATTGATACATTTACTTCCGTTTGACTTCGAGGCATCCAGATGTATCTTGCAACAAACAACGAATAACATCTTCTTTCAATTGTAGAATAGTTGGACGATAGTAACAACCATCTATACATTGATACGACCCTGAAAAACGTTGAGATTCAAATCATTCAAATGTCAATATTCGGGATATTTCGCTACGGCCGCTGTCTGTCTGTATACATAATAGATGAAAACCACCAGCGATGAAGTTTAGACAATCATTTAGGTAGTAAGATGCACAAGATAACTCAAGAAACTGGATGGATTTGAAGACGGTCAAACGTTTCAGACAGCATCCGCGGTCTTTCTTCAGTGAGTGAACTAGAATTTGGAGTTCACCAGCTGCTTTTCCAAAACTCTGAATTGAACACGAAAACGAATTCTGAAAAACACATATTACACCGTTTTTGTTTGTTTTCCTCCCTTTCCCGTGCTTGTTGCAGTTCTGAGCCCGATCCTCGGCAGCCTGCTTGGTGTGTCCCGGGCTGAGTCCCAGCTGTACGGGGTGAGCCACTGCGGCAGGGCGTACATGATGAGCGAGGATGACGGGAGGACCTGGTACTCGGTCCCGCGGGACGACTGGACCAGGGCCCGACAGACTGACTACGTCCCGGCCATGGAGGTGGGAGAGGGAGAGAACTCAGACGGCTCTACCGCACACGGAACCACCTGGAGAGGTTTGTTCTTTCCTCCTCGTGAAACTACTACTGTAAAACACACTTCTTCTGATGTCCACTTCTGCAATGGTCATCTCCTTGGTGCTGAAAAGTTGTCCTATGCGTGGAGTCCGACTGAACATTTCCCTATTGTAAACCACAGTTCTTCTGATATGTACTCCTGAAATTGCCCTGTCCTTGGTGCTGAAAAGTTGTCCGGTGTGTGGAGTCCGCCTGAATATTTCCCTGCTTCGTACATGCCAATCACTTTGAAACTACTATTGTAAACCACAGTTCTTATGATATGTACTTCTGAAATGGCCCTGTCCTTGGTGCTGAAAAGTTGTCCGGTGTTCGGAGTCCGCCTGAACATTTCCATGCTTCGTACACACCAATCACTTTACAAACGACCATTTTGGCGGTGCTTGTAGCTAGCACCCCTTTGACGTACTATCTTCCAAAACTAATTGAAAGTTTTCGGGCTTGAAAGTAGATAAATGTTCGTAAAACGCCAGGCCGTTCAGTTTATTTTCTTACTCCTAAAGCTTCATGTTCGTAAGACACACATTTCCCCTGCCATACAATATGACTTGCAGCTAAAAAGATAACTTGAAGAATTACGGTTGTGAAGAATTATGTGGCCGGTTGTGTACCGTTGCAGCTAATGATACCGGCATTCTGAGGCTTCCAGTCGGCGAAACGTCCTGGCAGCAAGTCGCTTCCTGGACCTGATCAGACAGCAACAACAACAACTACTCAAGATTTGTTATGCTTCATCTCAATCAACCAGCCTTCAGTCATAAATTATGTTGTCCATTATTCCATTGTTATAAAGGAAGGCACAGTCTTAAATATCCAAAATATCTAGTTACTGGGATTCCATGCTGGACCATAGCTGCATCCAAATGTACATCGAAACGACTGTTTCTGTCAGCAAAACAAAATTTGGCTGTTGGCAAATAGATGTATATGAATATATATATATACATACATATCAATTTCTGAAAGATGTATTCGCACATTATGGGTAACGGTAAGATGTATTTAAAACGTTTACAGCATTTTCCTGTCTACTAGTTGTGTTATATGCACAGGTCCGAGAAGGTTGTGAGCACGTGTGTGGTCTAATGGATTTCTGTATCACTGCATCTGCTCAGTGTCAAAGGAATGGTCATTATATCGTGACAGAGACATTAAACACCTGTGCGCCAGAATGCCGCTTCGCGCCAGAATGCCGCTACGGCACTGTAAATTCAGTGTAAAATCGCTAGATGACGCTCTTAAGCAATGTCCGACATGATGTTGCCAATATCTCACCCAACCGTTCGCTCAATGAGAGCACATTTATCACAATAAGAGTACTATCACAAAGGCAACTTATTTGCAAATGACTTATTTTTCGACTAAGAGACAACAGTAGGTTGTATACACGCTAAAGCACTGTTAAAGAATAAACGTGGTCAGGGATTATGTTGGACGTTGGTTTTGTTGGTTTGACCATGTAAAGCTAAATATCCCTCCAATATCAAGCCAATAGCATTATACTATAGTCTACATGAAGAAGAAATCTAGCAGATTGGTTTTTATTTTGTCTTACTTTAAAGTTTAAATTTCGGGTTTTATTCTTATCTCCCCGTCACGTTTACTTGTTTACTTTTCTACCTAGTTGATTCAGTTTGTGACAGTATGTACTAATCATGGTACACACAGCCATTTGATAAATTATACTTTTCTGTGACGTTACCACTAATGCATTATCAATTTTGGTTGGAACTTAATCTATTGTTATTTATTACTTATTTTATATTTGAATTGAATCTCTATACCATGCTCACTATTACTTTATTTGTATCTATTTATTCATTTACTATTTATGTTACATTCGATTTGACTCTCTGTACCTTGTGTATTATCACGTTGTCTTTTTGTCGGTGTTTTATAAGCCCATATGGGCTGGGTGGCGCGAAGTCGCAAGACATCTTAACAGACTTTCATCCATCCATCCATCCATTCGTTCATTCATTCATTCATTCATCTGTAGCTACAACAGACAAACCGTGTATAACTGATTTTTCGATTGAATGACAATAGTATTTGGTAACTTTAACTAGCAGGCATTGATCATGTGTAACGCATTCCATAACTTAAATTGAGTTTCATTTTGTATTTCCTCTTATTTCCTCTTATATTCAAAGATTCTCATTTAAGGGGCTAACTCCTGATTCATATGGAGGATGGATTTATGTTATAATTTCAATTCATTTCTTTTGTTGATTTTATTTCTAGTTTTGATTATATAAATCATTCATATTATCACGTTTCGGGGGGGGGGCGAAAAGCCACAGAGGCTTCTGCTTCTGTCACTACACCTCTATTCAGTGGAAGTAAATTTGTACCAACTCTTCCCAACAACATTTTCCTCTAACGCTTTCATACAATATACAATAGAAGAGTAAAGGAAGATCTATTATTTTGGTGCTCCAATCCGCCAGTTCGTCAATTAAGTTCCAAAATCACACGCTCTCTCTATAAGACAAACATGTGCATAGCTCAAGTACACATGTGCATCAGCGTGGTGATAGTGGTATTATTGCGTTGCTGTAACTTCTTGGCTACAGATCGCACAGTAAAAACACAGGAAGCGCCATAGTACACCCTCATTATCAACAAATTATGTAAAAACAACTTCAAAACCGTCCCCATAGATTTTACATCACCTATAACAGATACCTATAACTACAGTTATCGTTACTGATTCAGAGAAATGTTCTACAATAGTCTTGATGAACACGAGGATTTGTCTCGCCAACAAGAAAATGGTACCGACAACACAAACGTATTCAACAATAGAGACCCAAAGACCGTCATAACAGATAACATATACATGTACTAAAACATTTTGATTTAAACTGGAAACCATCTCCGGCAGAAGAATGCCTTGTGCACAAAAAGGTAAAAAGTAAGGTCAACTTTCGTTACGGACAGGGTTCGAACCTGCGCGGGCAGAGCCCAATGGATTTCAAATCCATCGCCTTAACCACTCGGCCACCGTAACTGTTACGTAAGCTGAAATACCTGTCAATTTCTTTATAACATGGCAATTAGCAAAGTTCAATCTCGCAGTAAGCAACTTCCGGTGAGACTTTCAATGCGATCCTCGTTTATGCAGCTTTCATTTGTATATTTTTGTATCAACTCGATCTTCGTGTATCTTCAGCTATCTACATTTCTTGTGACTGGAGGACCTTATTGTTGTAATTTGGTGATTGTTAACATGCCGGCGTCCAATGCGTTGGATAAGCGGCAAAAAACATTCTTAATAACACCCGCTTTCTGCAAATCTTGTGACATATTCTATTCTCTCTCTATTTAGACTTTCATCCTTACACACAGCCTATCGTAGCAGGTTCGCAGACGAGTACATGGTGCTGCTTGATTCAACACAATTGAGAGTTGAAGTTATGCTAGTAGATCAGCAAGTCACCACCAATTGCACCACAAGTCACAGACAAACCTTGAAAGGCTACAAAAGATTACAGATATTTGACACAGAAGAGAAGAAATAAACAGTTGACTAAAGACTAGCAGACTGAGAAGGGCCGAAATCCAAAAAAAAACGTTTGCCAAGTAGCCGTGTCACGCTGCTTGCTTTAGACCCAAAGAATTCTCAAATTCCTCGCGAATGGAATAGGTTTATTGGGGTGTCACAACATCTACAACTAACAAACCTTAGAGTTTATGCTATGGTAATAGCTGCAGTGTACATCAGTTACTGTACTAGGTACACTTGTCACTCGAAAGACGAAATGTTATTGTATCATAAAAGTGGGGCTTTTCGTCTCCCTCTGCTTAATTCCAAAAAAAAAAGAAGCCAAAAACAACTTTTCCCGATATAGCAACACTAGTATTTGAGTAGTCTCAGTCGCTGTCTAATGTCCCATGTATATGTGTATGTCTCCTATGTTTCTACCATGTACTTGCAGTCAGTCTTCGGGCATGAATTTGCAAATAAACTTTCCTTTTCTATCACCAGTCCTACGAGTTAATTCATCATTATTGACATATTACAGACACGTATTATACTCGACAACATGGACGGTTTTACTAAAGATCCGACAAAAAAATTCCCTCTTAGAGTAGATTGTGAAAAAAAAGAAGTGAGTCAAACCAGTGCATGGTAATCTGTATGTCTGAGCTAAGATACTTGTTTGTGAATAAGTATGTCGCGAAATATATCAAATAAGATTAGCGTTAAAAATATCATCTTTTTCTATTTGCTACTAAAAGATTGTGTGTATATGATCTGCGTTGCTGGCCTAGTTTCTGTTAGCATCTGTGTCAAAATTACACCACGGCAAATCTAACCAGCCAGTAACAATACAGCACATGCCCAACTATATATCTACCGACTGCTAAGATGCACTTATTTACTCAATAATCACGGTGTTTAACACTGAATTATCATTTCGTCATTGAGTACAGTATGGGATACAGTCACGCACAGACGGCTTCAACGTGCCGTCCAATGTCACGGTCACAGGAGCCGACTCCGGGCGGGCAGAGCTCAACGGATTTCAAGTTCATCGCCTTATCCAGTCGGCCACCGTGACCGCCGCGCCGCTTTGGCTAAGCCCGTCCCAAAATACCCCACTCAAAGGCACCGTGCGCTCGCTTTTAAGATTTTGCGAACTAGTTTACAGCGGTGAATGTTGTAAGGTTGTCGTCTGTAGACATGTGAGTCATTGTAATGAAGCGGTTGTGAAATAGTGAAAGGGCAAACTTCACATATAGCTTTCGATGTCGTATATTCTCTGTGCTGGGTTTGTTCACGTTTAATTTCACCTACTGTATATTTTGAAAAATCACCTGCTCCTGGTCTTTACCAGTCTGTCATTTTGCTTCTGTCACTATTGTTAGAGTTTGTTAAAAAAAAATGCGTAAGAGTTATTCCTGTCAATTTTGGTTGATATTGAATTTGTCATATTCATTTGCCATTGATTCTGTCATAATTAGTTTCGTTCGATGTTGATATTCTGTTATATCCATTTAACATTTATTATCCTTCTATTGTTTTCATATGATAGATATTATTCATATTTACGTTGTTTCTGTAGTTTACGTTTGTATTAGTCCCTGTACTTTTTCCTTTTTCTGTTTGTACTAGGGATGTAAAATGCAAAAACAATTGTTTTTAAATTCTAGAAAGATATTACCTTTGTAATCCAGCCCATTTCAAAGAATAAGACCTATTATACAATACCATATCAAGATGCGATGTGCATGAAGTGGTTGCACTGTCATCGTACTCTATGATTACCACTATTCTTCCTGGCTGAAAGCAAGTGTTTATCTAAAACGATTTAGACTAAGAAGATATAGCTGTTTCAGCCATGGCTGTTTCTCGCGCACGACACAAAGTATGAGCCAGTTTGTATGTGTCTGCTAGCGTTGTCTTGCTAGTTCCCTTGTACGAAAAGACTCGCTCTAGCCTGTGTGTACCTACAAAAGGAAGCACACAACAGCAACAATCAGGGAAGTAGATACTGTGTACAACATCAATGAAACTCTTACCGTGAAATACACAAGTTCAATCCATTAGAGACTTAATCAAATAGCCATTGATCGAATAAAATTCAACTTTGTTGTTCTTCAAGATGGCTGCTTCGCCAGATGCTAACGTATTCAAATAAACTAGGATAACTCTCGCGTTCATTTTACTTCGTCAAAAGGAACTGTGGATCTAATGAGCCTCTTGTAAGTTAATGCGAATCTTTTGCAATCAAAGTCATAAATGAATAAACAGTCGTCTTAAAACACACGTTTTCCCTGGTTGTCCAGACTGCATTGTTAATCTTACCAAAGTATTTTTCTAAATTTCTATAGTGGAGTTTCAGTCCTTTACGGTGATATAAGGGTGCTTGTAATCACATACGAAATACCATTCCATCTTAAGTGCGGACCTGTTGATGCGAACTTTTAAGCTTGAAATCGTATGACAATAGACCATAATTACAACAGGTTTAGCAGTTTATTATAAATAGACCCCCATTCCACTAGGGTGGCGACCTCGCTGCGATCGCACAGCGACCTAAAATTTGATAGAGCGCGTAACGAATCACATACATAAAAAACGATATTTTTACGTTTTGCGTACTTTGTTGCCTTTCCAGTCACACTTTAACATTTTATATGATATTTCAATTATGAACTCCAAATCCAATTTTGGTCGCAGCGAGGTCGCAGCGTGATCACCGTCTAGAATGAGGGCCTAACAAACAACCGCACGTAAACTTTGGCATTATGATATTTAAATATAATGCCAAATACATGATCATACCATTGACAGTAGCCATGCATTTTTGTCGAGAGAAATCAGCTGATTTTGTCCTGAGTAAAGTTCTGTTTAACTTACGGTACCATGACATGACATAGCGATCAGGACATAGTCAATGCTGTTAAGGGCGTTAGACACGCTTAAAGTTGATTAAAAGGAAATGAAGTCCTGTAGCGAGATTGAACACAATGGGAAAACGGGTCTTACAACATTGGGTTGGAAAGTACACTTAAATTCTGCTACGGAATAAATTCTACCAACGCAGATGAACTTTTAAGCTGGAAAATGTGGTCGCTTAAGTTTTCTGCCGACCTTATAGACGGTACCATGTAGAAAAGAATCGCAGAGGCGAGCGCACGGAAGCGTACACGTAATGATATAGCTGGAAGCAGCGGCTAGGAAAGCTCCGGTAGTTCATTTGGATCTTACAACTGTCAATTCCTTTCTAGCAGGCACAATTACTTCGGCGTAAAAACGCAATTTGCATCTCATCGGTTCGCCTGGCCGTGACTAATTTCTTCGCGCGCCATTTTCCTCCGCGCGGCCCAAGTTAACTTCTGTCCGCAATGGTTAATACTGGAGGGAAAATTTAATTCATGATGGAGCACTAGAATAAGGTGTTACCCTATTTATGGCACAATTTCCTTTCATCTCGGGTTATTGGCGGGGCGAGGCGGTCCGCTAATAAAAGTTGCCATATAAAAAATGATCTAAGAAGAATATACACGCGCAAGTGCATGGGAAGAGCGCAGATAAATTGGCGGATAAGGGCACCCCGCGCCCCTATCTACACCGCATCAGTACTAGATAGATGGGCAGGCTTAGGCCGCGCGCAGATAAGTGGCTGGGCTGATTCCGCCACAGAGTGAATGTCAAACTGACGGGGTATCCACATCGATTCCGCGACTTTATGGGTCGCGCCGAAGGAATGAAAGCAGTATGCTTGCCATTGTGGAGCCGCATAAAGGGGGGCGGCCTGAGATACCCGGCCTCGATAAGTGCGATAGGAAAACCTCCCCCTGATCGATCCACCGCAACAACGCAGAGATAACGCGCGATCTTTCGAGACCTTAATTTCAAGGGCCGGCCGTGAAAGACCCCCATTTCAAACGAAAACACAAACTGCTTCAATGATGCAAGGAAATTGAAAAGCCTTTCTAATGGCGCGCCTCCGTGGCCTCTTGCCATAAAGGGCCGGCTAGACGAGCCAAAATGGCGATTTCTCCAGGACGCCAGGTTTGCCCAGGCCTCGCGCAGGGGTGGCCTCAAACTTTATCTTCTTCAAAATTCTGACGTTCGCTTTCTTCCTGCGGGGAACGGGCGCACCGGAAGCTTTGTACACGGAGTTGGCGGGGCAGAGCCCGGCTTTTATCGGAGGTACGCGCCGCGGGCCGGAAGTCGAACCCGTGTCGTAATGGACCGCAAAATGACGTGGGCTTTCATGTAGTTTTGAACGTCCAATATAATCATTAACTGGGGAGATCTACCAGGATTTAAACAAAGATTGCCTCCAGACGTGAAAAAAGAAGACACTGTCTGGAAAGTTTTTTCTATCTTCCATCAAACTTTTCTCCTGTAGGTCTTCTTAAAGAGCATCTCTGACAAGAAGATCCGTCAGAGTCTTTGAAGAACGCAATGTTTGATCTTGTTAGTGCTGCAAGAGACAAAATGGGCGCGGGCAGGTCTTAGGGAGACGAAAGATAAAAGGTAACCTCTGATAGCATAGTTTTTGTGAAATATCCCCTGCCTTCTACAGGACTTACAACTGGTTATAAAAGGAGAGAGGCAGCGGGCAATAATCTATGGTTGTCAGTACGGGTCCGCGCAGTAAGACACATTTTCCAGACAGTTTGGTTTAGATTCTTTATCGAAACCTCTAAGTGCAATATTCCCTATTTTAACAATCCACAAAAATGTAACAGGCTAATAAAGCAGTATAGTAAGTAGGCTTTAAAATTTCACCGAAAATGCCACACACTTCAAAGCCTAATTCAATTAATCTTATTACATTGGAAAAATAATCAGAACACCAACCCAAGATGTTATCAAGCACGGTTCTAATGTTCCAACCCATATCAAAGACAACTGCTCATTACTGTACATCATTTTCCTTATTCACAGACTTTGGCACAGGGGACTTCCGGACCAATCACAGATCAGATGCCTTTGACTATTATATAGTTTAGTTTGGCTGTGTATCCAATGAGAAAGTTTTGTGCACATCACGTGACCATGCCGTCACCAATCAGACGTCGAAGTGGTGGCGGCTCGGCTTCCAGTTTGCAAGGCTGAGCTCGACAATTGTCGGTTTGCACATGCTTATTCTGTATGCTAACCCTGACAATTGTCAGGTTGATGGCAGTATTTCTAGGATGCATGTGTTGCACCAGCGCGGTTGTTGTAAAGTGAAGTAACTAGAAATGAGCAATATCAAACTAGCACCCTTTTTTTCAAAGGTGTCTTCAGCACTTCAGCAGTGGGGGTATATTTTTGCTCTGGAAATCCAGCAGGACTAGGGTTAAATCGAAAGTACAAAAGTACGAAGCTGCAAATACCCGTTGTATATGTCATATGTTACAAATGAATACCAAATATCATTATCTTACGTTGCAAGAAACTGCATTTGACCCTAAAATGGACGAGGGGCATAAGGAAGGCATCTATTCTACCTAACTTACATAACTGTCCTTGGTGCTGAACGTGCAATCATGTGAGGGGCTGTCGCTTAACAACAGAGAGAAACTACTACGAGAGCTTAGTGCGTCATAGTCTGTGTACGGTGTGGTATTTATAGTGTTTACCGTCGTTTTGGGTACATTACGTTGATAACAACATTCCCGTCCCTGGTGCTGAAGTAGCATTCAAACCTGAAATAATGCGATAGCACTTACAACGGGATAAATGCTACAACCATGAAGCTTGTATATGCTGTAATAAAGTTTAAAAGTTTGAGTCCTTCCCACACCATATGGTACATAGGGTGGTGCCAATCTCCGTTTCAGTAGCCCTCGGGCCACACAGCCGTACGGGCACTTCAGCAGGGGACTGGTCCACTGGTAGTAGTGTGTGTTCAGCTATTGATAATGCATTGTACTTTTCAGTACCCGCCACATGAAATGTAGATTGATTGAAAAGATTCACCTAAGGAAATTAAGGACATCACATTCACCATTAAATGGTAGGTCACAATTCAGTTGAGATATTGCCCAGGAGTGGATTCCTACGCTATCAGGTGACTGTCGAAGATACATCCTAGAGATTTCTGACAGGTCAAAAAGCACCGTTTTTATCGGGCCAAATAAACACCTGGTGTTCATTGGGGCATATGATACACACACGCAGGTCTACAATCACTAAACTACCGATCCGCATTGGTCAGCTATCCAGCTAAAGATACCTGAACGAAGATTATTCCATGAAGGAATGAATGAATGAATGAATGAATGAATGAGATAATCGAATGATGGACGAAAAGAATTAAAACTGGACAAAAAGGCCAGAAAAGTCATTATAAATATACTATACCATGTAATGCATTGCCCATGAGATATGGAGTTACTTTTTAAACTCAGATATGGCCTTTCGATCGACTGTTGGTTTTTGTTGGTAACTCGAAGCGTTTTGATTTCTAGCGATAATCCTATCTTCGCGTGGATTTAACCGATATCGGTCTTTCTGACATCTGGTATTGTCCCTGTTGAAACTCATCCTTGACTCGTGTGACACATGAGGATTAGCGGCCGTCAAACCCACCACCTTCATAATTCAATAACGCGGAGGGGACGGGAGAACGCGTAATGATACACCTCAACTCTCCCGAGAACTCTCCCTGACAGGACTTCTTTTGATTGCCAATTGTGCGTACCCGAAATGATGAAGTACCGCCCTGCAACATTGACACGTTTTATAGAATGCAATCCAATTTTATCTAGCCTGACTTCCACCGATCTGACTCTTAACTGTTCGGTATCGGGCCGATCTTTCGATATCTTCTGCGCCGCGTTGATAGGACCATTAATCTTTGGCGCTTTGATTGACTTTGATTATGCGAAAAAAGTGCAGAATCCTGATTTGGTATGTATGTATGTATGCTGCAAGGAGTATAGCGGAGGAATTCTCGACCTGATAGGCATCAGGGCCAATATGAAATGGTAGGAGAGGTATTATTGCGGCGACATGTACGCTAGAGGGAGACCTTTTTTCACATGACGCAGCAAAATCAGACAACGAGCGTTTGGCTTGATTTCCTTTCTACATAACCTATCGCATCGTAGAAAACATATCTAAAACCCTAAATCGCACTGCGAAAAAATGTACCAGGCATCGAAAAGAGAGCGATGCACACTCGTGTGAAAGTCGTTGTGGTTAAAGTTTGAGATTGGGAAGTGCGTATCTTCAAACAAGATAACATCTATTTCTCTATCTCAGACGTAAGGGTCAGTAGCCGAGTCAAGGATAATGTGGCAATGATTTCTTTCAGTCTAGCTAGATTTGCTTTATCTCCCGTGCCTTTTCTTCCGTACACATCCCGCGGAGCCCGGCAGAACTCGGGCGAAGTGGAGTGCAGTGGCACGGGAATGATGGTCTCCGGACCAATTAACGTGCTCCATCAATCCTTACTCGTGTCAGCAGTCGTGAGGACCCTGTCTTCAGCATGGGCGTGCCAACACAAACCCAATGGTCCCTTCAGAAGTTCTAGTTATTAAAGTAATTTACCATGTACTTTAGAGGGCCTGGGAGGGCTCGTACCGCGAAAAGGTTAATGTCGTATATTGCTGGAAATAGGGACAAGTCGACGCCTGTCTGTTTTTTTACCGAGGTATAATGTGCCAGTCCCAAGTCAAGAGTTAATAAATGGATGAATGGAGCCTGATCCCTTATAATTACATAATTCATTAGTATCATTACGTGGGACAATTTGGGCACAGCAAGACATCGCGACGCAGAATGATACCCGTAATGGGAAGCCATGGCGGGCTCCAGAATAACTCAAGTCTGCGAACTCTTGCTGAGGAGTTACATGTAGATTGCTTCTGCCTCATTACACAAATTTGAACATGCCCAACTTCTCTCTAAGCACCCATTATACAGGAGCTGCTAATGTTTCTGATTTCAGTTCTGTCGGGCTGCCAAGTTAACTTTCGCCAAAAACGTTGAGAAGAAAAGGGTAGGAAGTATTCGTTCAACACAGATAACATTCGTAAAATGCGCGATGATACTATTCCATAAAGCGTAAATAACTTGTAAAATCTTTATCGTTACACAACCTAATAGCAAAGAAATGTGGCAAAACCAACGTTTACAAATATCTATATTGCTGTGTCTTTCTGTGCCTCTCTAAATCATACACATCGTTGGCAAGCATTCGGTGAAAGTTCTATACATACAATACATACTATTACAGGCTGTATGCAAGTTATAGGACTGTCATTATACCGTCACTTGCAATTAGGTACACACATCACCGACATAGTCAAATTAACAGTAAGAAAACAGATGATTATAGTATCATGATATTATAGGAAAGCAAACGTCATCTATGCTAGAAATGCCGGCGCAGACTATGCTACAAACAGGAAGGCAAAGTAACAGGCTGCTGTACCTTGATCACAGTTTTAGATATTTGCTATACTCGTATTTCCGTACTTTATGTGATAGGACTGTACACTGAAGTTAGACATGATCTTTTGTCGTTGGCAGACTCCAGCGACTTTCACGAAGGCTGAGAAGCAAAAACTTTGGTGACACAAGAAATGTTGTCGCCTGTGTTCACAAGCTGCGTAATCCTCCTGTTCTATATTTTCCCGAGATTCCTATCACAAAGTCATTCGTTTTGACGGTTACGTTGGTCTCCCTTTTGCCCGCGAGCAAAAACAATCTCGTCCCTTGGATTCTTCATTAAAATTGGGGACGAGATGATGAATGGCGGCCATGTTTCGGACCAGGCTTCCCACATGTTGACGCTGAAGATAAGGCTCCGGTTGTAAATCAATCAAATTATGATCGCGATGTTTTCCACGGGAGGAGGAAAGATGCGTAAGCACCGTGTCCTGTGGGATTTGGCGTTCCTGCTTGATTCATGCCTTCATAAAGACGAGGCAAAATAGCGTGGTGACTTTGTCGTGCTTGTAGATCAGAGTACCACTCCATCCAAACTTGTCCTTCATCCATCAAAACATTTTTGCCCCCGCACGATTGAAAAAAAGTTACGCCCCTTCGATGTCGGGGAATTCTTTTTACCTCCTGACAACGGCTTGAAACGTTTCTTTACAACGTAAATTACAGAGGGTGGTTTGTCCTTTTTTCTGGTAGCTCGGGTACAACGTATTTGAAGTACAGTTCCGGATCCGTGATAACTTTGTGTATAATGGTATACATTGTGAGTACCATGAAATAATCTCAAGCTGATCTGGATATTTCATCCGTAGGAAAAATGACAGTCCACATACAACATGCGCTAAGTGAGGACTGGGAGAATTGCTCACGGTGTACCAAGGACGGTGGGGGGTTTGGGTGTGGACGGAACAAAAAAAAGGAAACATCAAATAAACGATTCATCATCGAAGACGTTGAAATAAAATTACAGAAAATTAAGACGGGAAGGCCGTGAAGCTGGAGTCTCTGGGATGAGCGATTTTCGGGTGATATATCCTTTCAATAAAACCCGGCGCGCACAAGCGTGGCGACACTGAGTCCGACTCACGGCTGCTGGGCGGAGTCTTCCGGCGGCAAACCAACTTTCTTTCGTAAATCTATCAAATTAACCGTCGCCAATGTTTCTGAACGATCTACACGAAGTCATGGTCTAGTCGAATCACGGCTGGAAGCAGTGATTTATATTCTTTCATAAAACCAGCGAGAGCGACAACCGTTTGGCGAGACCTTGGTTAAACATGAAATGTCCTCGTGTTGTCGCGAGGGCGAGGAGGGACACATGTTTCTTAAATCCGTCAAGTTAACGCCGAAATGTTGCTGGAGGGGATCGTAAAATGTGGCTTTTGTGTTGACACGACCGTCCTGCGCCGAGTGATTCATGGGTTCATAAAACTGAGAACGCCGCGCCTGTGCCCGCGCGAGCCGCCTCCGCGGAGCATCTGCTGGCAGGACCACTTGTCTGGGCGCGATAGTGTCGGAGTCTTAATTACAACTCACGGCTAATTATAGCGGCGATGAGCGCTTCGCCGAAGAAACAGACAGACCAGAAAACGGTAATGTTTTCATTATCCTACCAAGTCTGCTGATGAATTGCAGCAGACAAGCCTCGGGGAATGAGAAGAAAAACTACACCTGGTGAAAAAGCCATCAACCTACAAACATCCAACTATCAGTTTCTTCTTTTTCTTGTGAGTGTTGATAAAGGATATATAAAAGAAAGCCAAAAAAGCAATCGGACAAAATGGCGAAAAGTTTTAACGCATGAACGAACACTCCAACCTAGATAGAGCGGGGACAATTTGGGCCTCGTCATTACCGCGCTATCTCGTGGTCGCACTTGTCGGGGATGACTAACGCTCCGTATCTCTCGAGACAACAAAAAATACCCAGATCTACCGTCTCGTAGACCCGAGACTTATGGACCAAATGGCACCCCCAAGATGGAGTCCCCGCCACGAGCCAAATCTACGGTTTTCTCGCAGATAAAGCGTTTATAGTCTGTCACTCGATTAAACTTATCTCGGCACTTTGCGGGCTTTATCTCCCCTAGCTCTTCCCGAGTCATTTAATTCCATCATTTTGGGGAGTGCGTCTTCATTATAGCATTATCTCCTAAACCATTAACTGCTCTCCTCGTAATTTGTATTTTGACACCAAAATCTTTCGGATGTGTTGCAGGTTTGGCGGCCGGGGAAAAAGTTTGATACAGGTGAACTATGCGTGTTTGCCGTGCAGGCTAGCAAGGCGGGTATGAATGTATGATGTGTATACTGGATGGGCTTGGGGGAAAAAAGCAAAGTGGACGCGAGGGACGTTAATCAAATCACGGCGACCAATCGGTAATCGATTTAAAACGTCACGGATCCATACCCCTTTACACGCATTACGATTTCTGTGAGCTGAGCAGGCAGCGCGGTGGCGTTTTTCACAACCGTCGCCTCGCGCCGTGAATCGCGCCAAACGCTCCATTGTAAAGGGGCCACAGATGACAAACTTTGCCGACTCGGGAAAGTTTAATGTCTTCCTGTGTTTGTCAGAGACAAATTCGGCACCGCTGGCCTTAATCCATTGTTAATTCTTCTCCTTGGTTATGTATCTGTTCGCCTGCGCTTTACGGCTTTGGTTCACTTGAACCCGTCCCCGGGCGCGAATTGCCGATTGGGCCGGGACGCCGTTGATTGACAGTGTAATACTGCGGCGCGCACGATATGGGAAATCATCACCGATTATTCCCCCCGATAGTCAACATATCAACAAATGATGCAGGCGTAATCGTTGCATCCCCCGATAGAAGGGATCGATCATCGCACGCAATCAAACTCAAGTGGGCCCGCTGTCTGGGGACTGGGCTCGGGGAAGGGTAAGAACAGAGCAGTCCGGAAACAATGGGAGAGAAGAGAGTAAAGGGACGACCGCAGGCCAGAAGGACACCCTGTCGTGTCCAACCGGAAGCAGGTGTATATGCATATAATAATCATTATGACGGAAAACCCGGAAGGCATAGCGATCCGGCACCGGTAGGGGGACTAGTAGTAGAGACAACTGACTTTGGTTTCACTGAGTCACAATACAGGTAATATAACTACACTGAGAGACCGCGCCTGTCCCTATGGCCTAACGGTTTGCACCCCCCCCCCCCCCCCTTCACCTTACAATGCTCATCATGATATTCTGCCCGTAACTCATCAGTGCGAACTTGCGAGAATAGTTGTTGAGTTATAAGCACGCGTTCCTCCCCGTCTTGTGGCGCCACAAGACATTCTTAAAAGTCTCCCGTTGGACGGATACCATAGCAGTAATTAGACGGGTCTTCGGTACTGCACGGGTGGGACGATACACAATCCCCCGCGCCCGCCAACCGAACAACATCCTTCGGGCGCTTTTAGTGCGCCGTGAGCTCTGGATTCGAGCGCTGACACGATGATGTATGGCACTCAAGACAAACCGATCCTTATCGGCCGCACGAAAAATACTTCTCAACATTCCAGCCTCACTACTGCGTAACTCACTCGCCCAACGCATTAAGTCAAGAGTGTCGTCCCCTTAATACATCTGGGAACGATTCGCCGTCGACCCGGGATCAGACCCCGAAAAACCTTCACTTCCAAACGTTTGGTAGGTGTTACAGCCAAGACTTCTCAACACGAGTGTAAAGGGCTCTTGTGAGAGATAAGCATCTTATCGGAGATAAAGTGGTCAAGTGGTAAATCATGGGGACGCTCTGGCAGTTGACGCGATGACACGCTGGCGGCTACCGTGTCGGGACCCCAGCCGACGCGCCCTGGTCTGCCTGCCCGGCCTGCCCCGTGCAATAAAATCAATAACCCCTCCGGCGGTCCGGGTTGCGTGTTCTCGCCCCGACCGGTGCGCGCATGCTTGGAATATCAGATAGAGGGCATGCTCTGCTACCTCGTTTAGAAGGCAAAAAGGCCGCATGAGTGCACTTCTGTTATTGGCCGAACGTGTGCAGGCGAGGCGGCGCTTCTCTCAGACCGGCCCTACACCAAGCTGCGTGGCAGACCGACGCGACTGGCTGTCGCCAAGCGCTGGATAGGTTTGCAGGGGTTCAAAGGCTCAACCGGAGGCACACTTTGTTTTCAAGTCAAACAACACTCGCGGCCCGGAAACCAGCCCATACTAGAAACTACCAGGTCAGTCCCGATAGCCACTGGCTACACGATTTTCTTTCCTTTTTGTTTTCCCAGCGTATTCATACAACCTCCGCACAATGTACTTAAGAAAATTACCAGGCGATTAGTTCGCGATAAGGTAATTAGATTTGGGTGTTAAAAGCTGGAAAACTTTATCAGGGGGAAAGGGCCAAAACGGTTGGCACGCTCCGTCAGAAATTATCAGTCTCACGTCGCAACACGTCGCCGTGTGTAGCGCACAGGTGGGTTCTACGTGAAGATACCAAGCCAGCCGCCAGGTGGATCAAGAGGTGGGTCCTCAAGTTTGCCCAAACTAGGCACACTTTTTTATTCTCTAGTTTAACCCCCTTTCTCTCTCTCTCCGTCGTGTCTTTGTTTCATGTTGGTCATCTGCGGTCCCGCTAATCGATTCTTGGTGGCCCGTCATCACCGGGAGAAAGATAAGGGAGCGCGGCCAGCATCTGGTAATTACCGTCGCCTTGTAAGATAAGAACCTCTTCCTTAAAGCGGAGATGGAGTTCCAACTTGTTCCATAAATGTTTCTGATGTAAGAAAGAATCGCGGAGAGGGACTGAGACTCGGGGTCGGGAGGCGGGTCTGTGTTTGTTAGCTTGGGGAAGTCGGCGCGAGGGGTGGTTGTCATCGCCCGTGCCATTAACTGTCACGTCCTGTATGTACACGTTATCGTAGTGCGGAATGACACGGGTGAGGGGGGGGGGGGGGCGTGCAGGGTGTATAAAGGGTATAGAGTGAGGGGTCTTTTGTCCCGTCTTTTCTATCCCCGCCACGTGCCGTTCTCACAATAGCCGCCAAGTAAACGAGGTGCCGATCGTGTTTTAACCGGCGCCTCTGTCATCGGTCGGCTGGACGCTGCGTAGCCGACACGGGCAGTCAACTGACGTGACCCGGTAATTTTTTTTCCGGAGCGGGGAGGGGGCGAGAAGTACTGTACTTCCTTCACAGTCCAGTGGTGGCCGCCGCCAGCCTGTTGCGCCACGGGCAGACAAGTGGAGGCAGGGAGGAGGGGAGGAAGACCCGTTGGCAACCTGACGGAGAATCAATTTTGTGGTCTGCGGAGCGTTGCATGTGCGACGCCAGTAAGTCCGGAGCCGGGCACCTAACCCTCGGCTAGACTGAAACCCTAGCACGCTGTTTGGGTTGCAGAGCACACCAACATGCAACACTAGATGCAGTTCGATCGGTAGAGACAAAGCTCGCTTACAAATATATGGTGCCAAGAGTTTCCTCCGTATATTTTCTTATTTGTTTAGTTGTTTTTTGAACTGCCAAATCATACAAACAGTTTAAAGTGGCCACCCAACAATGTGAAGTGGGCAGTTCTCCCTGCATCAACTATTGCTCCATCTCCCCGTGCAGCGGGCACCCTGCGAGGTCTTTGATTGTCTGTTTTATTGAGTCTTCAGGAGTTGTTTTAATCTGAGTGCATCGCCTGAGGTGGTCGACTTCTCATTGTTGTCAATCTGTTATTGGTCGTGAAGTGGACTTGCCTAATTATCACCCCCACTGTTCAACAGAGAAATACAAACAAGCCCACGCGACCGTCGATGATTCTCTCTCGCTTGAGTGTGCCCGAGTTTAGCACGTCTTTAACTTTATTACGTCCTTACTCGCTTGCTCCTCTGTACACAAGAGAAAGTATCATGAACAGAAAGGAAATCGCGCATAACCCTTTTCTCAAATTTTCAGCGCGTATCCCCTCCAGCTACGACTGTGTGTTCCCCCATCTCCTGCCAACTGCCGGGCGCAAAGAGTCGAGAGAAATTATCGAGTTCGCTCACACACGCACAGGGAAGATGCAGCGAGATGATACGAAAACGAGCATCCAGGCAAATAATTCGGTTACATCCCTTACCAAACATCTCTGCGAACAAAATCATAAAGATAAGAAAAGGGATGTTGATACGCCGTACATATTTGTATGCACGCTGTTGAACCATTTTGTTCGACTTTCCACGTTGCTAGGCAATGCTCTTCCTGCTGTACAAAAATCCTCCCTAAACGAAAGAGACAAAAAGCGCAGTTTTCTTGAGTTAATGAGCGTTTTTGAGTGCAGTAAAAGAGACAGGTGGGAAGTGGGGAGTCCAGGGTGACCCGGCAGCGCGCCGTGCCGAGCCGCTGAGTTCGCAGCGTGCGTCTGCCGACTCCCGAAATGAAGGCCGAGCCGAAAAGGATTCCTGCCATTAATCCCTGTCAAAGCTGTTCTGTGCAACTAGCCCCACGGCCGGGCCTGTTCGCCAGAGATAAGCGCGCCGGTTTTGTTCGAGCAGTGGTAGTTAACAAGATTTATTTTCACCGAATAATTGCTATACAGCATCTGCGAAGGAAATGACATTTAAATGAAAAGAACCCCACTAGCTTGTTCAATTCGCTGCATTGTGATAAGGCAGGGGCTGGCAGAGAGAAAGGCTCTGGGGCAGGGACCGTGAGAAATCAGCGCGTTGACTCCTGACTTGTTCCAATGGCGCGGATCCCCTGTGAAAGCCGCAGGGCGGGCTTTGGGGAGACATTGTCGCCTTCCCGTATCTCCCTCGCGCTTTTGTGTCGCCAGAAATTTGCAATATTCCCGCTTAATTTCCTTGCTGGCGGGGTCAGAGGCGACATCTTGATGCACCGTACCTACCTGTAATTCATCACCTACAGGCCCCGCAATTATCTTATTAATACATCTCCATATTTTCATATTACCTCTGCGAACGGACACCATATTAGGAAAGTGAAATAACTCTTATCTCTGACACTGACGAAGCTTCCAAGCGATGACATTTAAATTTCCTCTGGCGAAGTGTAGATATTTCCAAATATTACAACTGTCAAGACAATGCGCTAGACGCCCAGCATTGCCCCCATGAATCATAGCGCTCCACGACATCACAGGCAAATGACTGACCATCTCCATTCCTAATGTCCAGCGGTAACTGAACCTGAGGCCTACTCTCCATGCGCACTGCCCCGGCCATCGCCTTCCATAGATCGCTATCAGCGTCACGTTAGCATTTTCCTCATAATTAATAATTTGTTGATAAGCCGCGGCGCGCCCGTGGCGTATATATTGAGAAGCCATTGGGAGAGGTGTTGCGCCGGCTCACAGGAAACTGCAGATAAGGTAAGGATCTGGCCCCGTCTTCCTATCTCTCCGATACCACGTCCTCCTTCATTGTGCCTTACACCGCTTATACCCCAGCTATCTCCCATCTTCGTCACACAGTTGACGGGATTTTCGAGCAGATGGCAGTAGACGATTCGGAATCATTTAACCCCGCTTTTCCCTGCTTCAGCGTCTATGATTTCTCACTGGAGGAAAATCTTTTTCCCTTGGAGAAAGGAAGATATCTCTATCGTTCTGTGCTAGCCGGTAGATTATTCTTTGCGCTCAGACGCGAGGCGACTTCTCCATTCATTTCCAGGGCTTGCCCCCCGTGTATAGGGCGTACAAGGACAGGCTTTTTCTCTCTGAAACGAAGTCTAGGGTATATTATCCGAGAAAAACTCATTTAGATGGTTTTTAGATTCTGTTTTCTTCACTATAACGTTGGGTACGAATGCTGTCAGTCGGTTGCATTGGAAGGTTAGATACAGGTGTGCTTTAGCGGTGTACGTGCGCAATGTAGGGCCGTGCTATGGTTTGCGGCTGTATATATAGAAGCTGTGCTGTCCGAAGGATCAGAATTTTCTTCCAGGTAGTTGGGCCAGGTTTACAGTTCGCATGAGGGGATCAGCTAGGGCTGGGGCACGATTGTCGCGATATTTTCGTTTGACCGTTAAAACGAATAAGCCATGCAGAAGACGCGCTTATTTCGTTCCATCTGCGATAAGCAGGTTTTTGGGGCGAGAACTGTGCTAACGTTTCTGTATTTCTTTAGAAGGGAGGTCGAATAAAAGGCGCTAAAAACTAGAATCATTTCGGATTTTACCGAGTTCCGAGAACAATAGAGTGGGATCATGACAGGTTTCTTCTTTTTCGATTTAGTTAATGGCCGTTTCGGTCATGGGAAATTTGGGCATAAAAAGCGCAACCATATGGTAGTATCTCACACGAGTCCGCACGCGCCGACAATTGTCCCCGAACAACCGGGAAAATAGGAGAGCATCCGATATGTGAAATACGTCTGTTGAACACTCGCATAGCCTACAGGAAAAGAGACGTTTCTGGCACCGCAATCCTATAACGGGATTTTAGCACAGGTGTTCCGCTAGGTAGGGAAAATATGTGCTTAGGTTACGGTAGGTTACTTGGTGCATATGCGCCATCAAGATAAAGTAAGCGTTCGATACAGTCTTGCCACGGGGAGAAAGAGGCAGCTGTGAGAAGTGCTTCTCCTCTCCGAGCTAGCCGGGAGAACAGACTGGCTCCTTTTGACGAGGGTAACTGTGGTGTTACGATAACAGCGCGCGGGATGAAATAGGAGGAAAAGAGAATCAGGCAAAATTGTTTCGCGGCGGGACGCGGGGGTAACTACGAGGCAAAACCGCGTGAAAATCATGGAGTAATTGCGAGGTACAGATATCGGGAGAATAAGTACTTGGAGAGATAATCGGGGCACACAAAGAGCGGAACAAGCTCTGTGACAATGGAGAATGGTGCTAATCTTAGCCCGTCACATTTAACACGGAAGGGCGAAGGAGATAATGAAGATGCTAGATGATGCGCCGTGATTTTCCCCTCGCCGCAGTCAACTTTATCTCTTGTGTACCGTTTATGTAGGACAAGGTTCCTCTCCCCTTATCCGTGCCATAAGGATTTCCCTTGTGATAGCACAATCGCGTTTTGAGTGGCGCGACGCAGAGAGGTTCGGAAATCCATGGTAAACGCTCATAGCTTGAAGAGACAGGAATGTACCTTCGGAAAAACTAACGGTTAAAAATTGGAGCAAGATAAAATCAGCGGTTTGTATTTATATTTTTCCCGACTCACGGCCTTGTGAGAGGGGCGATAAAAATCAGGGGGCTGGAAATGGCGGCGGTAACCGTAAGTTTGTGTATATGTGGAGCAGACAGGGCTCACATTTCCTTATCGGATGATTTTGTGGGCGGCGCACTGTCAAGTGCCGCGGGTGATAGCCGTTCTGACCCGCCGTCAAATGTCCCTCAACACCCCGACCCTTCTCTCACGGAAGACCACAAACCTTTCCGCGAGCCTAACTACAAACACATCGCACCACAGCGCCTTTTTTACCGCCGTGTTTTACAAACGACAAAATTCGATCCCGACACAACAAGTTCACAAAAAGGAAAACCCCGCATACATTCCATTGCGGGATTTTTTGTAACACAAACGCTAGACTGAACAAACAAACTCCAAAGCCCAAAAACCTACGGCTGCCGTACACAGAAGTCTTGTATCTTGCAGTGTACGGTCGAGGTTGTTGTTTGTAAACCGTCTATGTCACGTACAGAGCCAGCCATTGTTTCCGAGATTACGGAGGGGCAGGCTTGGCCGGGGAACATGCCGGGATGCCCGAGGCCGAATCGGCGGGTAGGTGAATAATGCTTCAACTTCTGCGGCTGAATGAACCCCAGTGTACGGATAATCGTGCAGCTCAGATACCGGTTCTATTGTCATTCGTCTCTGCCCCTCCTTCAGGATACGACTTCAGTATTTTCCCCACGCGGCGCTCTACGTTTGTGTGTGTTTCTCGTTTTGCGTCAGAACGTCACCCTTGTGCAGGTATGATGGCGGCCGCCATGTTGGAAATGTACCCCGCTTTCTCTTCTCCTTCTATATATCTTTAATGCTGGTGTTTAGAATATATTTTCGTCTCAGTCTATCTACATCTTTCCTAGGTCTAGAGAATTTCCTTATTTTTGAATGATTAGGGTCCGAGGCTAGGGTGGTATGTAGAACAAAACATGATGATTCAGATTCCGTTGTCAACAGTGTTTGTGTAGAAGACGCCAGCGTAATATGCCCCACGTCGCCCTTAAATTGTCTCAACATTATTTCCTGGGTTTGCATCCAAAAAATCCTTTCTTGCCAACCGTGTATGTTGATATTCTCTCTATAAGTGTCTGTGCGTGTTGCTCACTAGTAGTGGACAATATAGCACCGCCTAGTGTATTATTCGTTGTGTCGAAACAACATTGTTCTGGGTGTTGATAGTCATGCATTTGGACATGTTTTCATCTTCGACAAAATCGGCTATGTCATATTGTCTTGAAATGTAGATTTTGTACAGAGAATTTTCCTATGATTAGATAACGAAAACATGACAGCCTTTCTTTTCATTACTATCATTATCGAGATAAGAATCGTTGAACTGAATTTTTATTCAGACGTTCGTCAATTTCCTACATGTGTGCCGTTGGAAGGGGCCCCACATTACAATGTGCTTCTAATTCTATCAAATTCATTTTAAGTTCAAAATGTATAAAACCACACCACAAGAATGTGATTAAAAGAGGGAAATTTTGTCCAAATCCGTGGCATTTTGAACTTCTGTATATTTCGATGCTATACTGATTTTTTATATCACCTGCGACAGAAATATCAGAGAGCGCTCATCGCAAATAATTCTGAAATCAACAGTATTTTGATGTTAATGTAGACAATGTTTTACTTCGAACATTTATATGCAAAGTAGAAAGTCACCATTTCATTTCTTTGCATGAAAATGACTCTCTAAAAGGGGACCAATATTCAAAGTGTTGCACTGCAATGTTGGCTGGTACTCTTATCTAAATATTTCCGGATCATATCCGTTGTTTAATTTTCTGTTTCCTTTTCTTAAGTGATTTTAATGACCATTTTCCTTGTGTACAGTTAAGGTCATCGTGTAACGTTACAGTATAGTTTAAAACGCCAAAGCATCGCTTGGGAACAACGGAACGTACATGCGTACTTGTTGGCGCATACGATTCCCGGTTTTGTGTATGCTCGAGTCTTCTATTGAGGGATGTGCGCACGTTGGTCTTTGTTGTTTTATTTACGGTCTACTGTTGTCAAAATTTACAAAATGTCATTTATAGCTTTACGTCCGTAAACACTAGCCCTTTAATTGCTCGTCTCCGACTGTGGAGTAATTTGAAGAAAACGTAAATACCGTCGTGGCAGGTGCAAGGTTTGTGTGTGGGCATCTTTACTGCGTAGGATCAAGCAAACAAATGATAGGATAAACCAGCAAAGGATCACATTTTCCTTGCTGAGATGTAACGTAGTAAACTATCTTTATACTTTACAGTCTCGGGTGACACTAGATTGAATTTCCGTTCGGCTCTATAATAAATAGCGGCTGCGGCGAGGATGCTACAAAACTCCGAACGTCGGAACAAAATCGCGCCCTCCCTCCGAACAAAGATGTAGGCTAGCGGACCTACATGTAACATCTCCGGTTTTAACGTTGTCGAGATAACCACAACGGAACCGTTCCACTGGTGATGATATTTTTGATGACCTTTTGTTTGTTTTATTTTCCTTTATCTCTGTGTGAGCATCTCCCCATCCTACCCACGCTTGTACATCCGTGTACACCGACAATGGTACCTACACACCGTATCAACTTCAGCATCTGCACATCGATACTCGCCTCTCCAAATCACGCATAATTCCTTTGTGATATGATCTAGATAATATCATTCTTACTCCATCTATCTCGATGATCATCTGGCTAATTGTTTATCGCATCTCTTTCCGTTTTTTCCGTGCGACGCCGGGGTATCAGGAGATTGAAAATTGTGTGTGACATTTTGCGGTTGTGGGACAGGTGACCCCTGACATTTCCTTGGAAGCAGCAGCATTTTAAGCAAATTACACTGCCGATAATTTCATCAACGCAGCTTCGGAAACGAATGCATATTATTTCAGAAATAAAATCAAGGTTGTCTTGCTCGTTGTTGATGCGGATGCGACGACCATAAATTATATAGTCTTTGACGCGCCATCTCCTGTGTGTATATGTAAGCGCTGCGCACCTAGTGTGTTATTTGGGACACGCTACCAGTATTATACCAACAAAACCTATTCAGAAATTTCTCGGATTGAAATACCTGTACGGATGTTTAGCTGCATAAGATTAACGCACAATTGTAGGAGTCTATGTGCATCAGATAGTTTAGATTCTGCAAGGGACTATAATTATGTCTAGAATTCCAGATTGGCTTTTCAGCCTCTCTTCGCGTCATATATAATTCAAAAGGGCTCCGTTAAATGATAAATATACAAGATGGCCTTATCCTCCTAATGCCTCACCCTGCAGATAAAATACATTTTCACCTGTTTAACAAACATAGGTTGCGATCGTTACCGCAGCGCACTTTTCCCTCAAATTAATTTGCACGATAGCGATCGGTCATTGATTCTGTGTGGCAAGGCGCGTGATTCCCTTCATTAGACCCTGTGCTGTACTGTACTGTAGTATACTGAACTATACTGTGCTGTATGCATAATGCCCATATTCCACTAGGGTGGCGACCTCGCTACGACCGCACTGCGACCCACAATTAACAGAGCGCTCAACGAACCTCATAGATTTTAAAAAATTCTTTATACGCTCTGTATGTTTTGCTGTATTTTCAGTCATACTTTTACATTTTGCATGATATTCAATTAAGAAGTCAAGGGTTACACAAATCCAATGTAGGTCGCAGCGATATCGCAGCGCGATCGCCGTACGTCTGTTGGAATGTGGGCCTGAGCAGGAGGAGATTGGGACTGGAGATGTACAAGCAGAGCACCACAGGAGGAACGCGGATGTGCACACAGCGATGATATGAACCGCCGTGCTTGCCGAACAACAAGGGAAATTTACAGCATGGCGCAAATGTCAACATTTCGGCGAAAAGAACATCACCAAATTCCCCGTGTAGCGATTTTATCAGCGAAAAACATATTTACTTGTGAGTACGCTGTTCCTAGTGAAGAATTTGTTGCACAAATTTATGCGAAGGCATAGCGCAGATATGTTGCCACATTATATTTCATCATAGAGTACCGAAAATGATGATGAAATATTGAAATATTGTCCACAGATTCCACACAAAATTAAAACCACCATTTTTCCAATTATTTCCGAGGAGAAAATATGTCTGTTGTCCCAAAGAGACACATGTGCTCTTTCTACGTCTTATAATTCAAGTTGACAGTGAAGATGCGGGATAGGGAACGGATGGTTAAGACGACTGTAGCTCTTCTGCACACGACTTTGTTGTTATCGCCACTATTATATTATGCAGACCAATTCACTTACGGGTGAGTGAATATACTGTGGAGCCTTGATTCCACTAGCTATGGGGCAAAACCATTCCACAAAAAGATGCATGTATTTCTGTGTATCCCGGAGAAAAAGAAAGACACGGATGCTGTGGATTCTATTTTTATTGGAGGCTCCCTCGTGTGGTTTCACAACGTAATCCCGCGTCACGCTAGCAAGGATCACTGTGTCTAGATTTTTCGGATGACGTTCAAAAAAAAATTCTCTATTGATTTGCATCGGATATTCTGGAAGCATACGTCTATACGTATCGCACTAGGTAGGCAACTCGGCATGACAGTGCACGGTGTACCGTTACTTTTTCTCTGCGGTCAACCCGAACAAAAGTAAATGTATGAAGTGCAATCGGATAGTTGCTTTGTGTGTGTTGAATGACATATACTGCATGGTATATACTCGACACAAATGACGATTCAAATCAGGTCAAAAATAAACTTCATCTAGCTTCTAGCTAAAAGAAAGAAGAAACAACCATGCAAAGGATATTTGTGGCAAGTGTATCTATACACCATTCGCAGTTTTGTTACGCACAAGTGATATGTCATTTTGTACATCGCTCATTAAACAATAGTCACGAAGTGATGACAAGTTCTCTTTCGGCAGATGCACATGTCGTGTTTGACAAAACTTTGCCGTCAAACCTCTTTCAGCCTTTCTTTGAAGGTCTTTGAAGTTACGGGTCTCGTGGGGGAGTTCGCGTGGATGGTCTGCCACCGGCGTTGCTTCGGGGGTGCATTGGCAGCGCGTTTTCGCGGGCCATGTCCCCGTCCCCCGTGGTAAACACGTAATCTTCAGGGGATTGCTTCGCGTTTTCCAAGTTAAGACTCCGCATAAAGAGTGAAGATATGCACGTAGAAGTGAATAGCGGCTTTAGAAGCGCCACTGGGCACACCTCCGGGTACACAGCGCTATCCGCTCTTTGGGACAACAGACAACACACCTGTAAGGGACAACGCGCACAGAAACCTCAAAGCAGCGCCTGAAGACCATCTTCTTCCGGGCGGTTTGGCTGTTTAAAGGGATGGAAACGTCCCATCGGGACGTCTTACAAAGACCATATCGACAAGTAACTGTTAGGAGCGCTCGCGGGAAGGCATCGGCTGATGCTTTCTAACGGTCCTACTGTGGCGCCCGAAGGAACCGAAATGAGCCGAGCATCCCGCGACGGGAGCCAAGCAATGAGGTAAATTGGAAAAGCTATGCACACTCGTCCGGGAGGAGTTCTCTCTGATTGACCTACGATTTTCCAGTCTTCGCTAAAAATCTTTATTTCAAAGCTCGATGGTACAAAATGTAAACCTTGCACGCTAATAAGGTCGCGATGCCACGAATAACAAGCCTAGTAAAACATGAGTGAAAGAAAAAATGAAATCTTGAAATAGTCCATAGATACCGTTAAAAGCTTGAAACGGATTTTTACAGTCTTATCGTGGATGGCGATACGTTCTTTTTTTCGCATCAGCTCGCCGTGTAATGAAAGAATGATGTTTGGATTATTGTTTTCGAAAGAAAATAAAGATAGAAATGTTCCCTCGAGCGTTGTCTCAGCAATTATCACAGGTTTTTACTTAACTTGATTCACTTAAGAAAAAGACAAGCTGTAATCTTTTCATGGAGAGATGAGTTACTCTCTTTTTTTCAAGGACAAATGAGATGATGTCCTTCGGGTGCGGACTGCTTTCTGGAAAAAAGCAGCACAAGAAAGTGTTAGTCACAACCTTTGCGCTGATAACAGATTACCACTTTGTAGCTTAGAACGAGTACGAAAGGTGTCGAAAGGATTTTAACTTTTTTCTAAAACTAACTTTAGGTCACAGACTTCCAAAGGAAGTAGACAAGATAAAAAACAATTCTCTGGCATTTAAAGTAACATAGTGGTTCTCTTTCATGATGGCTTTGTTGTTGGCATACTAATTGGCAGCTGAGAACTTCTCAAACACTAACCCAGCCGTTACGGCTTTTACATCCGAGCAAGCCGAGAGAGTTTGCCGTAGTCGAGGACACGTCACTCTCCAGACAAGATGTCATCGGAGAAGTCATGCAGAGTCGTAAATGTGTTTTATTCCGTCAGAATATGGATGACCCTCAGTGACCAATAAATGGGCTCGAGATGCCCGGAAGATGCGTCTACACTCCTCCTCGCAAGCCGCCCAATCGGGTGCAGGTACACGGAAAGCCCGTACATTTGCAGGCCGCCAAAAGGTCTGGCACTGAGACCACTTAAGAAGGCGACGCTTCGGGTCATTTGGTCTCATTTGGCGGATCTCTCATCGAACGTAGGCGCCTTGAGAACAGGCGCTGGCCTCCGCCAACATACCTAATTGCAGCGCGTAGTAATGGTCATTCGGGGCAATGCAGGGCCGCCCGACAAGTAGAACCCCCCGCAGCTGATGTCAAGCCAAAGTACACCGGTAGGAGAAGGGAGCTTTAGTTAATGGAGGTGTCGGAACGCAGAGAGAGGAGGGAAGATTACTGTGTCCCCTTGTCGGTCATCTCGGGGAACCGTTGTTTGTTTAATGCCGTGCGCCTGTAATGTACTCCCGCTTCAAACAATCACTGGGTCAGATACGCGGCATTAACTGGTGGAGACCTTAAGATGCGAAATTTCCATCGGTGTCGCCTTCTTCATCCTCCTGTCAGAAGCACCTGCCAAATTCCGTGTTACGTGTTATCTTGTCTCATCAGCTTCCGACATGCATTCTAACACAAGTACATTTGTGTATAACACCAAATCCCGGCTACTGACGAGTTTTTATGACAAAATCGTACTTTGTTTTACGATTCTGCGATTGCAATTGGTTTTATTTCACAACTTTGGGAACATTTTCAACAAAACACAAAGGCACAAACATACCACAAGTACTACGTGTTTGTAACAAGACACTTTTATGGACAAACGAGTGTATGGTCGTTACAAAACTACAATTTCTCTTGGACGTTTTATGAACAGTAATAAGATATCTGCAATAAAATATCTTTCAACATAGCAGAATATTTAGACTTGTTTACCACTGTGAAAGTTTAACCTAATTTGCATAATATTCTACCGGTCCTCTTATGGGAAATGCTTCCTCTCAGAATTGAATATCTTTACAAAGCATAACCGTTATAACATTGTTGCATCATATATCTCTCTGTGCCTACTGTCCTCTAGACCCAGAGCTAGAGGGTTACTAAGTGGCTTAGCGTGCCCCCGTCTATCTACACAGAAAATGCACCGCGCCACAGACAGATAGGTCTAACCGTAATAGTTTCATTAGAACAACTTGACAGGTAGTATGATAGTTTTCAGTATGTAAGAATGCTCTCCTGAGTTTTGGTCTGTTGCATGAATCAAATACACCAAATTGTTACCAAGAGTTGATATATACGCTAAAGGGCGTCTTTGTGTCTATCCTTACATGTAGATATGCCAGTAAGTCATAGGAAAGCCAAATGAGTTCATATTGGATTCTGAAAATTTCCCTTACCGCTAAGAAAACGTTTAACCTTACTTTATAGGAAATAAATTTCACAGAAGACAACAAAAATGCAACAGTGTTGAGCCTGGATATGTGCACAATTTTCAGATGTCGTGCGAATCGTACACTTCGAATAATGCATTGACATTTATCCAAACAAATCACAACATATCTGCTTGAAGTGCTTCTTCCTCTAGCGTGCCATTTTGGTTCGGTGCCAATACTGATAACCTTAAACTTAGTTTTGTTTATATCATAATGTTTTATTCTAAACTTTGAACCTAAAACGGATCTGGGTGCACAGTCTGGCACAACAGATCACTACTGTTGTAAAGCAGTCGGGCTACACAGAGAAAACGGAACCTAGGGCGATCAGCCTGACGAGACTGTCTCGGTGTCAGGGGGCGCTGGTCTGAATCAAATTGGACTCCACAGCAACTTAAAAGTCGTGACTAATGTATACAATAGTATATACACACGGTATCTATGTTCAATAGCAGTAACTGAGTCGTCACGTTTACAAATAAAGGCAGTTAAGCACACAGAACTCTGGTTGTTATTATCTCTTTCCTTTCTTTGTTCCAGTATAGCAGATGTACAAAAGGTTGCTCGGAAATTGTAAATTCTTGGCCTTGTGTCACTGCAGGGAAAATACTTCGCATTCTGTTGAAAATGTGAGTTTTACATACACAAGTTCTGTCTTTGCATTTGTTTGGTGTAAAGCGACAATGCTAGCTGAGGACATGTGCTATACATAAGCGTGTGAAAGGACGAACACAATTCAGCGGCATCAAACCCAGACGAACAGAGCTGACTACAAGAATCAGTAAAAACCCCGGGGCGACAGTACAGCCGGGTGGGCCCTTGTCAAGAGGAGCGCTTGACAATGTGCATTGAGCTGGGTTTCGTCAGGAGTTGTCAGTGAATGTGTAGTCTTTCACTGGGGATGACTCTTAATGCGGAGAAAATCTCCAGACTAGAGGGCAGCTATCAGTACAGAGGTCACGCCTGACAGCTCCCAGTCAGACACCGGTGCGATGTTCGGAAGATGTTTTAGCTAGCTGCCGCTTTACCATACAGAAAATAGAAACAACCCTTGTAGTGTATGCATATATGCAATTGGGAACTTTAGTCCAAGTTTTGACTTGAGTATCTTTTAAAGACTGATATCGAAAAAAACAACGGTTTAACTCTATGGATGGAGTGCTAAAAAACACAAAGACATTGATTTTATTTTACGCGGCTGTATCAAAACATGGAAGTCACAAAGAATAATTTATCATACTATACTATACTATACTATACTATACTATACTATACTATACTGAAACACAAAAATGTAAAAATGTCTCAAGTACTACGTATTTGTAACAGTTTGTTTATATAAACATAATAGATTATTACAAAATTACAATTTCTCCTGCAAGTTTAATGAACAGTGAGCATGTTATCTCCAGATCAGCCCATACAATAAACTTCTGAAATAAAATTTGTGTAATCGTAATCTACATGATAAAGGAAACAGCATTTTTAGAAGCGTCACTCTGCATATTTGTTATTGGCAAGTACAAGTACTTAAGTCCAAGACTCCAAGAAATAACAACTTGTATTTTGCTCCGGTTATAGGCTTTAAAGATTTACACTTTTTGAAGACATTAAAAAGCAGCGGTTTCCGTTTAACCATTTGGACTGCCATGAAAAACACAAATTCTATGCAGCTGTATCAAAACAGGGAAGTCACAAAGCACAAAGAATACATACATTGTACTTGTATTGTATGCGTTGATAAGTTGGCGTGCATGTATTTGAACGTTGTCATTTGAGCGAATGACCTTGCAGTATCCATCCTGTCTGTTTATATCCTTATTCTACATTCATTAATTTGGGATGCCAAGGCATACACTTAACTCGATATTCATAATCTAAAGGGAAAAACCATCGCCTGCTCTGGCACAATAGATCTAGAATGTTCAGATTCGGAAATCATAGGACAGAACACAATCGCGGATACGGTCTGCAACCCAAGCTTACAATTCCACAGTACTTCTATTGTTGACAGCTTCGTAATTGATATAGTTGCTACCGCACACTAGAACAAGGCCATGGAATATTTCCCCAAGCAGCGGCGCCAGTGTATACAGCCGACAGCATATGTAATACTATATAAGGTTCGTCTTACAGATATTCCATAACCCTTCACAACAACAACATATCGTATTGTTTGCCCAAATAGACGGACGCCTGTCAGACACTGATACTAAAACCACACCCTAGACTTGTTTTTGAAAGCCATATTCCTATCAGGGTCTGTACCCATCAAGAACGGTCTACATTTTACATTTGCATATTAACCGTGGCAATAGGTCACGTCATAGACACGCCCATGTCTCATATCTTTGAGCATCTTTACACTACATTGCCTTTATTTTCTCCATCAGAATGATGGGGTTGTGAGGGGACAGTCGGGTCCGACGACTTTTCCCCTGATCCTGAATACTTGATAATGCCGTCAGCCATTCAGACTTCCCTTAGTGCTGCGCCGCTCGCGGTGTAGGCAGTGCCCCCTCCTCACCGCCAACACTGAATAGTGAACTGCAGGGGATATCAACTAGGCGGCGTAATGGCGGTTTGATTTGAGGGGACGGTGGCGGGAACATGGGGCGATGTGACGCTCGCCCACCGAGAAGGGGGAGTCCATAAAGATGATGATGTTCCCCCTCACAGAGAGTCCGGTGTGAGCGGGGCAGATGGGTCTCTATTATTATTTTGTGAGGCACTTGTTCTTTTGACCGCAGGAAGCATATGCTGTTTTCTCCCTATACTGTAACAATGTCCTCCTGTGCGATTTACTGACTTAACCAGTCAACACTGTTGTTCTCTTCTTCGGAAGTCTAGTTCCTAAAAAGACCCGCCCTGTAATAAAAACAGACAATTAAGAATGCAAAATGAAATGTCTGATTACTCTATCAAGTATCAACTTATCTTTTTCGGGGGGGGGGGGTTTAAAGCATTTTATCGGGCTTTATATTATGTCAGGTTTTCTATATGACAAAAAACTGATCTAATAGAAAATCCGATGAAAGACGCTCAAAACAAAACGGAGAATAACCTCTGCTTCGATGATACCATCAACTTATTATTGCCTTTTTTGATAACTTTTCAGTCCTTTGTACATACATACATACTTACATACATGCATACATATCAAGAAAGTCATTCTTCAAGGTAAGGCGTAAAGTTAAACGGCGGATCCACGACACAGCCAAAGTCGAGTCCAATACTTTTGAGACGTGCCAGCGTGTGTAACGATAGAACTATTAGAAGCTAAATAACTCAGCAGCACAATCGAAGTAGGGCAAAGTGAGATTTGGCCCTTTGCGCGCCAGGTTCGTTTTTATCGTGAGCGACAGCGTAATTCTGCCAACCCCCTCCAGACATGCCGTACAGGCTCTCCCGGGGGGCCTCGGGAAGAACGGAAAGGTCGGCGAACGTCTCCAACAATTTGTTGGAGAAACTAGAATCGTGCTGTGCATTCTTATAAGTTATGCCACCACCCCTACGACAATGAATCATATTTTTGACATTTAGGATATTTCTTATCATAGTTTTTTTTTCTTGTGCATTTTTTTTTCATATTAAGAAAGTATTGGACAATGTGTAGTAATAAATGGTATGTTGGAACCCTTCAAATTTATATACAAATACAAAAGTACCAACAAATTTATGGGTTTTCCACATCATCGTATTCTCATTCCGGTGCCCTCGCGAAATTATATCATATTTGTGACATTTATGATATTTTTTGTGTGTGCATTCTTTTATATCAAGAGAACATTGGAAAATCTGTAGTAATGGTATGTTGGAACCGTTCGTGGGTTTTCACATCATAGCATACGCTTCCGGCGCCTTTGCGAAAATAAATCATATTTTTGACATTTATGATCTTTTAATCATAGTCTTTTTCTTTGTGAATTTTTATATCAATAAAACATTGAACAATATGTAGTAATGGTATGTTGGGGCGCTTCACATATATACACAAATATAAAAGTACCCACAAATTTGTGGGTTTTCCATATCATAGCATTCTTATACCAGCGCCCTTACTCAAATAAATCATATTTTTTACATTTATGATCTTCTTTATTATAGTTTTTGGTTCTACATTTCTTTTATATCAAGTTAACATATGGCAATCTATAGTAATGTCGATGAAGGTTAGACATCCAGGTAATAAGATATGTAATAAAACAGTTACTCAAGCAACTGGCTATACTTTGGAAAATCAATCCAGTTGCTTAATTGAATAACTGTTTTGTTGTGTATTAAAAAGTTTTTGGAGAATCTATCCATTTGCTTGAGTAACTGTTTTGTTGCAAATCTATAGTAATATTCAGTTGAAAGTTTTTTAAACCCTTCAAATAAGTACAAACACAAAAGTGCCCACAAATTTGTGGGTCTTCCACCTCAGAGCATTAACAAAACTGAACATAGTTGAAACGCATGGTTGATTTAATCGTCCGAACATGGGAAATCGTCTGTGTTTAATGTTTGTTGTTCTGTTTTGCTATCAATCATGTAAGCGAACGTCCCCGAAAATTGTCGCCGCTGGTTATCTAAAACAACTTTCGCCCTATTTCAAATGACCAGTAAAATATATCGTCTCTGAACACGCAGTCAAGTGTGCGAACACATTCTGACACCCTAAGCCTATTATAGGAGGCACGGTGGGAAATTAGCTAAAAAATCTCGAAACGAAATCTCCCGAATCTCCGTTCAAAACATGATTAGTGTTCTCTATGGTTTTACGTCCAAGGTCCTTTTGTGACCTTAGTGTGGTTTGTAGACAGTAGGACGCAGGGTTTGGGGAATAATAAGAGTAAACAACCGAGGTCGCCGCGCAGTAAACAACGGGGAGTATAGGCCGCGGCCTGTGACGCACACGATAGTCATGGAGCGGCGGCGGAAATCGAATTTTCCTTAGTTACTTCTCGATCAATACCGGTGGCTGAGCGCGTGAACGCGGGGTGAGGCAGGGTCCATGCATTATGCCATTTCATTACCGGGCGGTCAATCCGTCGGTAGAGGGCGGGCATTGCGTGGCCCCTTATCTCGGCACAGATCCATAGGTCCACGGCTAGGGGACGGGGTTGGGCACCACAAGGCTACAGAGGACGTACATCAAAGCTACCCTCTCCGGCCCGACTTCTTACGGACGTAACGCCGCATACTGCACACCTGTCGCGTTATCAGGTACGGCTACATCTGTCTTCATAAAGATAGACTTGTGTCAGCAATAGAGATACGCACGGCGTGGTCGTGCCACGGTCTCAACAGGTGTCGTGGGGGCGCTATTCTCCCAGGTTATTTCGGGGTGAGCTTAGGTTATCACCTCCGTGTAGTCAAACTCCGTCTCTGTATTAAATTACCTACAGCAGCGTTTGATAAGCCAGCTTCATTGAACCTTGTCTGTGTTGATTAAGACACTCAGGAATCGGGCTTTCCTGGGAGGCGATACTTTTTTTGTGTGGAATGTAATCTTCTTCTTGACCCGAGGCGAAACGACTTTTTCCGAGCACTCTGGTAGGATTCTCTGGACATTAGCTTAACATTGTTGTCCCTGGTCCGCAGGCGCCGCCACTCTTTTCCTGTAAGTCTGGCAAGTACTTATATTAAGACCGCTCAGAAACCCTTCTTTCGATTGAGTCATAATTTCATCGTATGCTTCTCGTAGATGCTCCATGTCCGTTGTCTTCAAACAGTTGCATTGTCTGAGAGAGCAAATTGCGTTATAGGGATACCGACCTGTGTCTGCCTAACGCGTCTCTGTACCGTTCTCTCTTCTTACTGCTCGACACTCCAAGAGTCTGTGTTGGTGTGTTGAAGTATCAATGTATACATTTTGGCAACCTTAACTTCGCCACTGACGTGAATCATAAGCATAGAATGCCAAACATCAAAGGTCACATATCTGTGGTTCCAATAAACCACGTTTACGACTATTCTAGGCACACAAAAATAGGTGAACAAAATTGCAGATAGAAATGATAATGACATGTTTGGTGGTACCTGACCTGACAAATGAAGTTTACCTTAAAACAACACTAATGGACCTTTGTTGAGAAGATTCAAATGGTTTATCCCTTTTTTTTCTTCTTTTTTTAGCTCAGAATGATAAAAAAAAGAGGGCGACCGCATGTCTCTTCCGAGCCTGACAAAGTTGGTATCCAGACTACCCATGGCCACTGCAGCTTTGTCAAACATTAAACGTAACTTTATACAAGAGCAAGTGGCTCGCTCTGGAGATCCAATTTAGTCGTGACAACTATCACAAAGGTGTGAAAAACTAATTACGCTGACCTGCCTTACTCCATTTAGAGACTTCTCAGACTGTTGTTCACACACTCCTCTCGATGTCTCCTCGACTAAATCCTTTTATTATACTTGATGACTCAATTAAGAAATTGCGCCTTGTATCTATTGTTTTCATCACTTTAATTTGGCACAGTTGAAGAGCATTATGAATCTCACAAAACCTGTTTATTTTCATTTGTCTGTGCGTAAATATTTTGGTTCTATGAGTTGTCTTTATTATAAATGGATTATGTAGTCTGTGTTGTTTCTTGAATTAGCTCTGTTTTGATAAGTGTAGCTTTAAGCTTTGTCGTACAGTAAGAAATGGAATATTTCTTTATTACTTAGAATCCGCCACTATTTATGTTTTTATAGTACTTTTATATCTAATTGAATGATAGCAACAAAAGTTTAACAATGACACGTTCGATATCTGTCTTGCCAAAACGTTCTCTTACTGAATGATTGAAAATGAATAAAATCTTCCCACCTTTTCTGTTGAAACTAAAATCTACCTAATCTTCTTACAATTACCTGATCTTTTTTCATTCATTTCGTGATTGATATCATTTATGGGAGTAAAAACATAACACTTCATTGATAGGTTTATCTAAAAGTTATTCCACTAGTCAAACTTATAATCACAAGCAATCCCTTGAGTAACTTACAACTTCTTGAGAAAGTTCTTGAGAAAACACGACGCCGCTTCAGTCAGAACTTGTGTTAGAAGTGGTCGTCTATCACTACCAGTGCGATATTCAACAGCTTTTGACTTCGCCTTGGCATTATTATTGGCTCGTCTTGACAAATCCCCTTCTGCGATTACACAACATTTTGACAAGCGGACCATCTGTGTCGAATCACAGTGCCGACGCAGCGCGCGTCACCTTGTCTACCCGCGCCGAGGCCCCGTCAAAAATCGCGCCGAGCTTAAACCGCGGTAATCGGACCATCTGTGCACCGTAAAAGATCTGCTCGTCGCCCGCGGAGCTTTGCGCTCGGAATCGCGGCAAAATCCCTGTCACTGTAGGACACTATCTCGGCGGAGCCAGCGGAGTCGGCAGCCGGGCTGTGGGTGTAAAGCCCCGCCGCGGTGTTGCGTTTCGCCTGCGAGCCACGGCTTGTACGCCTCCTCCCCACTTGGGATTCGACTTGTGGCCGCCCATGTTCGCGTGGACGCGGGTCACGGATAAAAACAGCGCGGACCTTGGGGTTGCCTTACGACAAGCCGAGCGATGATTACCACTCGCGACAACACCGCCTGAAAAGGTCGGGTACTTGCACTGGCTTCATACACGCGCGCCTGGCCCGTGGCTATCATTTGTGAGCCGAGATCGCTGCTAACTTGGGCGAGCAAAATCCGCCTTCCCTCATTCAGAAACGCTAATGGCTCGATTATCAGTGTTTCAAACATACATTAGCCCGGGAAAGGTTATCGTAACGCAATTATGTCGTTTGGGTCTAACGAAATCATCACGCTTTGGGTTGCTCTTTCCGTGGCGGTGCCAAAGGAGGGAAATCTAATTCTGCTAATATTCCTCCATTCAATTACATCGGAGAAGGGGTCCCCGTATGACATCTCATTTCCAAATACCAAATGTTTCTACCTTGATTTGATTTATCGCCTTTATCATACTGTGACATTTTCCGACTAATTGGCAGAGAGAATTGCATTCACTTTACTTCTTCCAACATCGCGCGCTCTCGTATATTTTCTCTCTCCCTCTCCAAAAAGTTTTTTACCGGCTCCTTGGGCCGTCTTATTTACCTTTCTCGTGACGTCACGGCGTTGGCGTCAGTGTGGCTGGGTATGTAAAGAAGCGCAGTGCTTCAAAAGCAACGAGGATATCGCCCAATTACACTCTGTCAATCGAATGTGTGAGTGGAAACCAAACGGACATCCCTAAGGCGATATAGAGTTTTTGGACTGCCACCGCCAGCGTAGTGGAGCCGCCACACACACACCGCACACTACTTACACCGAGAACCCCAATCCTAGTGCCACCGCGACCGTCACTTCCAGAAAACTTTGAGTCTTTTCTACGTTTGCGGTGTGGGATAACCATCTTCCTAACAGCTTATCTCCAATGTGGCACGTGGAGAGAGGCCAATTCGCACTTGCCCCGATTGTTGCAAAGTAATCATTGTGGCACGTCCCGATACCATCTACAAACCAAAACACCAAGTTACAGTGGTACGACTTTTTAGTGATCCATTTCTGACACCTAGAGTTCATCAAAAGTGCATTCAAGACTCTTCAAGCTGCTGGGGCGTCCGTTTATGGACCCACTCCGGGGTCACTTGCCGCAGGAAGTTTTTGTGACGGAATCTGGGCTCAATTTAGGGGGGTGTTGGTGGCCACAAAGCCCGTTGAAGAGGGAATAATGTGAGAAATCCAAATATAATCTTCAGTAAAGTCCTCGGAGATAATTTGGCTGATAAGGGTGCGCAGTGTTTGATTACTTCACCCCCCTACTACACAAACAAATAGTGTGCAGTGTAAATACATTTGCTGTCTTGTGGTCTGACATGTATGTGCCGGGGAAATACCCGCACTTGTCTGATATTCTTGAAAATGAAAAGAGGTGAACTGTTCTACTCTCACGTGCGGGGTTGGCGATTACAATCGCCAATGCTAATTTCTGGCTTTTCTTTTGAGTGACAGGAGGAGTTGATGAATTGCCTGTTTACTTTTCTGGCCAATCGGGGCGGGGCTGTCAGGGGGCCCGCCGCCGTAACGTCAAAATCAACAATCTAATAGGGCTCATGATTGGTCATTAGTAGGCGCGACGCGCCGTGCCTGTCTATAGCTCTGAGCCGACTGGCGCCACCATTGCGGGAGAATGTGCCGAAAAAGAAGTTTGCAACAAACGCCTTCTTGTTTGCTGGTCACACACGAGGTCGCAGCACCAGCGCGCGCACGGTCCCGCCAGCAACGATACTTGGTGCCAGCCTCCTTCGGAGAGTGATCGCAGTCCCGCCGAGGCGCCGCAGCACGAGCTCCGCTCCCCATGTATGCATGCTTGACCCCGCTATACGCCACTTTGTCAACTACCGTAGTGGATGTAAACACTGTATCGGGCCGCTTGCTTAGGCCCAGCTGATCGGCCGGCACGTCAGACAACAACGGCCTGCCAAACTTTGTCTTATCGTACCAATTAGATCTGATATTTGCCCGAAAAGTTGGACGATGTATGGGGAAATACCTCTCGTTGTGTGCCCTGTATGTGTCATTTGTTGTCGAGATCGCTGATATGTTTGGATATAGGTGGTTGGCATGTCTTCCTTTGTCAGGACGAGTCTTATACTTTTGTGTCTAGTAATTGTGAGCACTTCTGGTGATATTGTTGATTTATTGTTATATGAAGTTGTGATCACAGATAGGCCCTGTTTCATAGCGGATTATCTCTTCGACAGATCCACGCTCCCTGACTGAGATTGAACGCTGCGGACCTGGATCTCGATCTGGCCTTCGCACGAGGGTCGAGCCTGGGGTCACTCGCCGGACGGTGCCAGTTCCCGCCTCGGGGAGTCATGGAGGTAGCCAGTGAGCAGCCGCGCTGGATGCACCCGATGCAGACCCACGACGCGCACGGCACGGCAGAGAGGATGCACGCCGCGCACGCCGGGTTCGTGGAACCCTCCCAACTCCTCCCTCCCGAAGACATCGACGTGTTCTTCCACCACCTCGACGCCCAGGGCAACCCGGTGAACCAGGCGGGCTACTACGCCTCGTCCGCCGCCCGAGCCGCCGCCGTGCACGGTTACCGCCCACCTCACGGTAAGAATAACAACCACTTGTCCTACAGTCAGTTCACCGTCAATGTTTTAATGATTATCCTTTGAGCTGCCTTTTTGTGACCAAGAACATGACACCCGACATCAGTCGGCGCCGAGCGATGTTGTTGTGATAGTCTTGTTTAAAAATTAACCGTAGTGAGATATGGTCACGATCGTGAGGGTGACAAAGAATTTGCGGTCACAAGCCATCAAGTTTAATTCTTTTGTCTGTTCGCTCGTTTGGTTCTTGAGTGGCCACCGTAGACCTTAAGCATGCCGTCTTTCGTTGCTTAACGAACTCGCACCTCCAAAATATTTTGACTTGTGTTGTATCTCAGAGGGTTATCACCACTTGTTATAGACGGTCCGACAATATGGAAGCAATTTTCGGCTGATGTGTAAGGATGTTTTGACAGTGTCAGGACGGCCTCTGGCATCTTTGTAATTGGGTAAATTTAACATTCCATAAGCTAGAAAGAACATACGAACTGCGACCAGTATAAAGTGGACGAATCGGTCTTACTCTGTGTAGGATGTTTGTAGTTGTTAACAGTAGGATGTTAGTTCGTAACACATAACAGTTGTTGGAAGTACAAATATATACGTAGATGGGTAGCTAGTACGACAACGATCACTCTACCAGTGCCCTCGAACAAATGTCACGGACTTGACGTGTAGTTTCCCCGTGTCTCCTGCTCGCCGACATCGCCTCGAGCCGGGCGGTATGATACCCATTACTTTTTACTAACGCGAGTATAGTCGGAAGAGTAAGGCTGACGGTGACCAGTTTGATATGATCTGACCTCCGGAGGAAAAAAAGAGCCCGGGATGATGTAGTGGTGGTCGTACATCAGACGAAGTGCGACAGGAAAGAGGTCTGTGGAGGAAGGGGTACCCGCGCCGCCGCGAGGTGGCATGACAGATTCATGATCGACCGTCCCGCCGGGTTGGTCGCGGCGTCCTAGCCCCGGCTTCCCGGAAATAGTGGCCTATTTTAGCCCCCTGACATCATTGCAGGAAGTCTTGTGCACTTCATGTGCCAGAGAGTGAGAGAGAGAAGTCAGTTGGCAGTTCTGACTCGGAGACTGTTGTGTACAGACGGGAGAAATCTGTCCCACAGCACAGCCGGGATTAGGCCCGCTTTAGTCGTGTGAAGAGGAAATCGAATCAGTCAGACAGCAGGATCTGCCGCGATAATCCTAGCCATAACTCTAATATTTCGGGTATGAATTGTAACATGAGCAAATCTCTGGTCTCTTCGGCAGCGCCCGTGGGAGGGAGTCAGGTCTGCCGGCCACACTTCCACACGCCGACGGCCATGCAGTGGATCGAGAGTACCAAAAAAGTGACGCTGATGCACCCGGGGCACAGTGGGCACACGGCCTGGTGCACCAACCCCTTCACCAAGTCGGTGCACCACCCCAGCGCCACCGGCCCCATCACCGTGCACCCCGCGTCGTCCCTGGCCTCCACCTCCAGCGCCCACACGTCCCCTTCCATCTTCAACTTCCCGCCGACGCCTCCCAAGGAGAACACCCCGGACAACGTCACCAGCAGCAGCGCCGCCGCCGCTCTCTCCTCGGGCACTGACGACAAGCTCAAGGCGACCAACAATCACTACAGCATGGCTAATTCCATGACACCGTCCTTCTCTTCCTCGTCAGTGTCGCAGCCGCAGGCGCACCATCCCGTCCCAACCTACCCGGCCTACGTCAGCTCAGACTTCGCCTCCGGACTAGGCTTCCACCCGGGCGTCCTCAGCACCCACAACCCCCTCCCGCCTACATCCGTGGCCAAGCCGAAGACGAAACGCTCCAGTACCGGTAAGTGCACACGTCCAATTTCGTCCTACATCCCCATCTGATCCCTCTTACCAAAACTACAATTCCTCTGTTAGCTTAGCTCCACGCTCTATCTCCAGAAACACTTTATCCTCTCGAGTCTCTCTACCTGGTGTACCTCTCCATCTGCGACGGTAATTGCTCAGTTTAAGTGAGTCTGAGAGAGAAAAATAAGTGCCATTACACCGCCAGTCCCCATGTGAAAGGTATAAACCGGGTCTCAACGGGTAGGGGAAATGTTAGTGGGAAATGTGACCGTTTTCCTGCGTTGGCAGTGAAATTTCTATCATGTACGTTGTTAACGTAGGAGCTGGTGATTGGGTTCTCAGTCCCAAGTACCCAACTCGAAACGGTTGTTGAGGGGGGAACAAGGCTGAGCACAGTGTGAAGCCCGAACACTACCATGAAATCAGAGATTACACGATGTATGTTATCGATGTAGCACCATATCCATGCATGACATGAGTTGGGGTATAGATGTGTAGGGGGGAGAGAGAGATCCTGGTGGGACCTCGGCCCGACGCCCTCCGTTCTTGATGTTCAAAAATGTGATTGCATTAATCTGGCCGTTACGGCACCTCTTGTCCACATCTGATTCAATTATCCTTGCTTTGTGTTCACCCCGGCACGTTCAGGACGACAGCGCACATATTGCTGCCCTACAGTGACTGCTCAACCGCCAGTCCCCGGCCATTTCGACAGCCCTGAGCCCGCCGGTGAGGCTTTAATTATGTTCCTACTGGGAATCCGTCGACTAAATTCGAAACAAAGTGGATTTCAGAATTCCCACGAACTCCGAGTCCATGCAAAATTCATGACTGGGTGCCTATCGAACGGTATAGGATGATAATTACTTGCGGAATGAAGACGAAGGTAATCCTATTACGATATACCAGCTAATGCACATGTATTGGGCTATATCTGCGGCCTTCGAAAAGGTTTGACAAGCCACAACCGCTGTCCGACGTATCCCAAAATTGCAATTTCACCCGGCGCGCTCCGAACACATTCTGCAAATGTATTTTCAATTTTCCTCGCATCAAATATAAAACCTACTGGAGCCACGCTGGCTGCGGCCGACCGAAACAGGTTTTTCGCCCAAATCCCCACTCAAGTCCCGAGACGGCAGATTTGTGGGATTTCGGGCCCAACCTTTACGATTCGGGCAGACGTTGATATCTGTTTTAAAACCATTACCTGTCTGTGGAGAAGCTGACGGCACTTACAGCGGCCTACTTGAGGTGTGTCCAAGAGCCAAAGGCAACAACCACCTTTAGGAACCCGGCAATATGTTACAAAACATTTCCTACCAGCTTAACAAATGCACCGTTTTATCGTAAACAATGAAACGAAAACAAGACCTCACGAACGTAAACTCCCCGCTGAGATTGCTTGATTTTGATGAGAAACTTCTTTAGACCTCTGCCTTCCCCCGCGGAGGATTAGGGACCCAATGTATCAAAGTTGAAGCGTGCAAAAACAAACAAAAGGAAAGCCACGGAAAAGGAGAACATAAATCAACAACGTCTGCCAACGTTCTGTTGATACAGCGATTTTCATCTGACACGAATTGGCGCGAAATGACCCCGATATTTGATTATCTTTTTAACGATTATAAAGAATCAAACAAACTCGAAACGATGGGTGCAGGCAGTGGTCGGTAAATAGAGTTTGCGATTTTGATCAATACAGCAATGACGGACTCCCAGGGGGCTACATATGGTGCTTGCGTGTCGTCCTGTTTTGTGCCTTAGGTCTGCACGGGTACACTGAATATCGCCAGGACCGCTCAAATAACGGACTGTCCTTTTACAGTTTTGATGGATTTAACCGATTTGAAAAAAATATATAATCTGAAGAAGTAAAACTTTATTCAAGACATCGAGCGGAATTCAGTGTGCTGGCAGACAAATGTGAATTTCTGAGTTCTAAAAACGACTGCTCATTTTGTCAGGGGCGCGTAAAATTGATACTAGTATTTATGAAGTTGAAAAAAAGGTCCCTCTATCCTGATACACAAATCTTCTGTCTATTACTCTTCTATCGAATACCTGTTGCTTTTCACGTTTGGATAAAACTGCCACATATGTTTTCTGTATTCTTCTATCATACCTGTTCTAATGCAGCCCGGTTTTAGAGCTCAGAAATGCTGTCTCATTCAGTAGGTTTAATCAGTAGGAAGTGTATCATAAAGACGACCTGAACCCAAGCGGTACAAGTTCACGACATGTCAAGAAGGTCCCTGACGTCCTTTTTTGTGTCTTTCTCTCTTTTGTGTGTGTGCGTGCAGAGGGTCGAGAGTGCGTGAACTGTGGGGCGACTTCGACGCCGCTGTGGCGACGTGATGGGACCGGCCACTACCTGTGCAATGCCTGTGGTCTCTACCACAAGATGAACGGCCAGAACCGGCCCCTCATCAAGCCCAAGCGGAGACTGGTGAGTCAGAAATACAAAACCTCCTTGGAAATACTTATCTTGCTTCTTGAAAGTGTCTTGCCGTAAGGAATAGCTCTCAATACCACTAGGGGGGTGACGACCGCACTGCTACCTAAAATTTGACAGAGCGCTTAACGAATTCATAGCTGAAAAGCGACTGTTTTTACGCTGTGTGTGTTGTCTTTTCAGTCATACTTTTACATTTTGCATGATATTCCAATCAAGAAGCCAATTTAAGTCTCAGCGACATCGCAGCGCGATCGCAGTCTAGTTGAATGGGGACCTAACCGATTCCGTTTGGGACGAAGACGTGAATGTTTCAACACACTTTCTTGTTTTGTGGGTGTGCGTGTGCATGTCTACATATGTTGGCATTGTATTGCTTTGTTGAAGGAAAACTCGTTGGGGCCTTTTCCTGCCTGCGGAAAAATAGTTTTGAAGTCTAAATTTGGACTTCCCGTTTGGTTTTGCTTGTCGCGTGGTTGATGTTCCTGTTGTTTTCGATGAAGCACAGCTGACTATAAAACGTAAAATTTCAGCAAGCCGACGCTAGAGGGTAGAGTTAAAGTTGTAGTTTGTAGTAGTTGGCACACTTTTTTCATTCTGGGTTATCTTGGGGAGTAAACATACCTTGTTTTACCTCTTGACCCACGAGGCTATTGACTGTTTTCAATTAGAGTTGTTATAGTATCTGGAAGCTTTCTGGTGACGTTTATGCGGCTACCAGTCCCAGCCCACTACCAGCGTGTCTGTGTCGCTAATGCAGGCGGCAAATAGAGAGACAATAGCCAGATGAGACGCCTGTTGTTCCGTGTGTGAAGTTTTCATTTGCCCCTCGCTGCGAAAACGTGTAGGTGAATTCTCGACCCATTGACGACAGGAGATTGATGATGATAGATTTGGCTTCTCCGCGGCCCAGTAAAACAGATCGGCTCTGGTTGAGCCACGGAGTTAGGAAACAAAAAGAACCACTCGAGAAATTCCGTGCTTGTAAGGCGGCCAAACAGCTAACTCGCGCTGGCTTTGCCTTCTAAAAAGAGAGGAGGGTAAAGCAAGCAGTTCACAGTTTGTCTAGAACTAAGGGTCTCCCCGGTTAAGTTGACAGTACTGCCCGGGTGACAACCAACTTTCGTTATCTTCTGTGATATCTCTCGCGATCGCCTCTTAATGATTTTTAAACTGCATGGCGGTTACCTCGCCGGCGATGAGAGGCTAATTTATCACAGGACAGGGAAAAGTGGCACAGTGACTTCGGTTTGCTCTGGCACACACGCACACGAACTCCACACACCAGCAGCAGTAAATCTTGCAGGGAGATCTTGTTTCCTCGGTGTGACATCGTTGGCGTGTCCGTGTGAATAGCCGCGGACAAAGCGCGCCGTGCCGAGGCACATTATTCCCCCTGAATCTGATGTGCATTTGATGGAGTGGCGGAGAAGACCTTATCTCGGGGCGCCAGATAAAGCATGCTCGTGCCACCACCTCACGACTGAGGTTTCCGCTTCCTTCCCTCGCGGTCAGCCCGACACCCCAGGGGACGAACAAACCTAACAAAAATCACAAGAAAAAACGGAAAAATCCTCTCGACGTTTTCGGAACAAAAGTTTGGGGACACGACTCGGGTGTCGCCGGAGCACAACCTCGCAACCGCCGCCTTACGTCGCTTGCCCAGGGTCGGATTCTGTTTGTTGATGTAAGGCGCCCAACACATGTAACACCTACCGTGTTGGGTTTTGTTTTGCCCCATACTCGAATGGCCATTTTCTTTTGGAGGCCATTGTTTCTCGTTTCGGTAAACAGATAAATCGGGGTTGGGTAAACTTACCAGGTTACCTTAAGTGTGGACATTCAATATATTCCCTACTCCCAAATGGACCTTTGCTCACCCCGCTTTTGTGGCGAGGCTCAAACACCGTTTGTTGAAAACCCTTGTGTCAATTTGAAAGTGCTGAGTAGAAAGTCTACCTTTCAACCATACAATTACACAAACAAAAGCCCTCAATTCTACAAGAAACTCTTGAAACTGTTTGTTTTCTGAGGAAATATAATCGGCGCACGCCCAATTCACTTCTTTGACAAAAGCGTTACTGTTTAAAATCGTATTTTCAACGGCCGAAAATGCACAATAGGGCCCCTTTTTTCGTACGGTGAACCATCAACAAGTCAGATTACAGTACATACGTTTATTTATTTTCTTCTCGTCAGCACGAAATCGTCAGGGGAGGAGAAGCGTTACGCTGACATTTGCGCCATATCCTGTTCACTTGCCACACGAGGCGCGGTGTCGTGCAGCTAGATTTCCTTTCTCAAAGACCAGATTTCCTCCCTGCGTCTAGTACTTCCTTCTCTGCGTCTGCTCGTTCGGGGTGGGGAAATAAACAATGGCTCAGAACCGCAACAGGTTGTACCTGCCCCAGCACGCAATGATGGGGGAAAATGGGGCTGACTTCCTACAATAAAGACCCCCTTTCCACTAGACGGCGATCGCTGAGCGACTGACCAGCAACCAAAATTGGATTTGTGTGATCCTTGATTTCACAATTGGAATACGATGCAAGATGTGAAAGTAAGATTGAAATTAAAAGAAACAAAACACACAAAAGTTTTTTATCTGTGATTTTTAAGCGATCTGTCAGATCACCGTGAGGCCAGCGGTCACAGCCTCTTGTGGAAAGTGTGTGAGTACCTGTAAGCGACATGGACAAATAAACGTAGATGTGAACCATTTTGTAATTTTCTTGCCCTCACAGTCCGCTGCACGAAGAGCCGGCACCCAGTGTGCAAACTGCAAGACCACCACCACTACCCTGTGGCGAAGGAACCAGAATGGCGACCCCGTCTGCAACGCCTGTGGACTTTACTACAAGCTGCACGCGGTAAGAAAGAAAACATGTATTTCATGTCAAAGACAGAACTGACAACTTAGCAGTGACATTGAACCGGTCTGTAACCGCGTTGTGTTTAGAGTCTATACTTGAAGGAAATGTTGATTCATCCATAGCAGGGAATTTATTTTATATACGGTCTTTGGCAGTGCAGTTTTTAAAATACTGGGTGTGTTTGATGTGGTAAGAGGAGTTACGACGGAAATCGTCCAAATTCCATAGTTAAGGTTTATTTTAGTAATCCTCCTAAGTCTATCAAGCATCCTCTACTCTTAGCAGATTAGGAGCTATTACTTGGAAAAACGGTTGGTTGTTTACTTATCAAGTTTGGTGAGCTTTGCACAGTGTACTAACAGGAGGAAATCTTGACGTAGCTTAGCTCCCATTAAGTTCCATACTTAAAAACGTTCGGCAAACAAATCTCCTGTTTGGAGGACACTTGACGGGTCAATAGGACAGGAAATGTTTACCTGCCAAATTATACTCACCCGAGAAAACGTCTAAATTATTCCGATGGTCTGATAAAGGTTTTTATCCGTTTAGAGAAGTCGCCTAGATCAACAGTGTTAACATGTTAGCACAATCTTAGTAAAACGTGTAAGGGGCAGGACTTAAAGGTAGATTTACGGTTGCATATAAAGTATCGAAGCCAAGTTTCCACCTCTCATCGGCCTGTTGATCAAGGTCAGAGCCGGGTCAGCGGAAAAGGGGGCAGGGGTAGGAGCGGTATGCCCGATATCTTGTTAATCACTTGTTGTGGGCTTCTACGGTGATTACAGACACTCGGGCAAGCATAGCGAAGTTTGGGCTAAAACAGGACGCTGGCTTGACAGCAAAGTGACGCGATGCTAAAAGTCTGAAATCTAATCGGCCATGTCAAGAGTGTCGAGGGTACTTCGGAGAGAAAGGGAGTTTGCTCAAGCTATTTGCCCACCGCATTGTGAAGGTCTTGGAGCAGTCTTATTTGACAGGGGTTGTCGGAAGGGGCTAATGAATTTTTCATGCCGTCGGGGGTTCGCAGACTTCTTGGCTCGGTGTAAAAATCTTTACATGCTTGATTAGGTTTCAATGAGTGTCTTGTGTTCGACTCAATAAGGGAAGTTTTAGTTTGTTTTCGTGGGTGGATGTTTCTAGAGTGCCCTTAAAACGCGCTGCCGCCGATATCATAGCCTGTTTTAAGTTTCTCATTTCCGAAAAAGGTCGGAACTTTGAGCAGTGAATACGAAAGATTTGTCACTATTGCCTTGAGAGTGCCTGGTCTCACCCATGGCCCCGACCACATTTCACGGATTTACCTTCTGAGTGACAGCAAGGAACGCCCCACCACAGCTCGAGACGGGTGGTTGTTTTGTTAATCACGTGCTTGGCGCCAGCATAATTTCATTAATTAATTCACGCTCGGAGGCAAACCAAGATTCATCTGGTCTTTATTAAGACGACGTTTAAATCATGTTAAATTCATTAGCACTTTTGACGAAGAATCTGTACGTTAATTGGCCCCGATAAAGTTTTAAACTTTTACACATGATCACAGACGTTAAGAAAACGTCGGGGACGAACCCCAGCCAAGTTCCTAAATGTTTTCTCAGGAATGAAACCGATACCGAGGTCGTGCTCTTAAAAAAGGCGGGGGTAGACACACTCGGGAATACGGTTTGACCTGGAAAGTTGCTAAAGAGAGAGCACGGCGACCACGTCAAGTGGGTCACTCCGTTCTAACGAGATCAGTATGTGTTCTGGGAACTTCTGGTAGTTGAAGAGAGACAGTGGTAGGAGATAGGTGGGTGTCCTTATAATGTCAGTCGATGTCCTCTCAAGAAGCCATCAGAGTTACACATTGTCCCCCAAAGACAACAGTGTATCTGTGACAATGGGACAAAGAAGCGAGTGGGTGGGACGTATTAGGGAGACAATGGCGGGCAGATTGTGTTTGTCTTACCGCATGTGTCTTGCTGTCGCCAGTGGTATAGACAACGGCGTGACAGGCCCGCCCCTGCACGGCGGGGGTCCCGGTCCCTGAGGTGAAGTTTGGGAACCTGGACAAAAGATAAATCAACAAATAACGAGGAACGTAAATAGCCTCGCTCGCGAGCGGTCTTCAAAACTGTGACAGGTCTAGGTGGTTGTCACACTCTTGTGAACCTTATCTTCTATGAAAATATTACATGTTTATACAGCGATTAGAGTTGGCACCTAAACAAAAAACAGACCAATACATAAAAAGCAAAACCAGTGTATCATATTTTAATTCAAGCCATCAAAAGACAACGGAAACAACTAGCAATGTCACGTTAACAAAATCCCAGTAAACCCACTTGAAGTTGAAATGTAGGCCGTATCTACCTAAAGTGGAGAGCATTGTGATGTCCACAATGCCACACAACACATTACACACAGGGCAGGATTTGGCCAACCCCATTCTGATGTTATCTGGCGGTGGTTATGACATGATAGGATATACTTCCAGGATACAATGGTGAAGTCATGCAAGTAAATGTGCCTTGATAAGGGGGGCAAGATATCGGGGTGACCTTTTCTCCGTAATTGCAGGTTCTCAGTACTAGTACCCTGTGATTAGGCCTGCTGGCTTTAGTAGGCAAAACGAAAAAGTTAGATCCAAAGTCAAGCTGTAAAAACGGTCCACTGAACTTGACTCCAAGCCAAGTCGCCTTGATTTGTCGTGTAATGTGATAAACAATGAATTTTCACTGCAACAACATCTTTCTATTTGAGTAACCTCCATAAACATTAATCCACCATGTTTCTTAAATCTGCTACTTTGAAAAACACTGAATTTGAGAGATCTCTAGTGCAGCACCCCCAGGTATGTACAGTTTAGATACAGGAGTGAATTATCCTGGGAGACGTATTAGGGTCGAATATCTCTTTGGACATATCTTTTCTAGGTGGCGGAATTATGTACCCTGGTGGAATTATGTTAGTAGATGTTATATCTGCTGTAATTGTCGCAAGTACCTGTGACAGAAATGTTGACAGCTTACAGACTTGCCTGCTGTTATTCTAATGAGGAAACAGAACTAGAATTAAAAGGGATTAGGAAGTCTGCACTAGACTCCTTGGTGGCTAAAAAAATGGCCCTATGGGCTAAATGATTTGCCAGGTTGTTCCTCTTTTCCCAGGCAAATTACTCAACCTATTTGGCCAATGTCTACAATTTTTCAGCCACTGCGGTATATTTAAGAGTAGTGTGCTGGAAACAATGTTTAAGTATACACCTTTATATAACTTTATTGCAAATTCAAGCCCAAGTGATAATTGCAAGCAAAACAAAAACAATGGTATAGACAACAGAGGAAAAAAAAAAGAAATCATAATCGGTAAATGTAGCAAAAGTATTCATGTATGTGGAGAGGATTTGTATCAAAATATGTATTCATGTATGTTGAGAGGATTGCCCCCCCCCCCCCCCCCCCAGCCCCCTCTAACGAATGTAGCTGGCTAACTTCTGGCAAATTTGAACCCTATTTGGTGCCAAATTTCCAAAAAAGATAACAGCTACTTAAGTGAAAAGTAGGATTAAGTATGCATGTTCATGAATACATGTTCATGAATCGAGAGGATTTATTAATGTACTTGTACCAATGTATTCATGTTTATTGAGAGGATTAACCCTGCCCCCCTCTAATGAATATAGCCCTCTGACTGGCTATGATTTTTTACCCTATTTGCCAAATTTCAAAAAAGAAAAAATTAAGCTCCTAAAGTAGTCTGTTGGAAAGTAGGGTCAAGTATGCAACTTCATTGATATACCAATGTATTCATGTATGTTGAGAGGATTACCCCAGCCCCCTCTAATGAATGTACATCTCTGTGTTTCCCCACAGGTGAACAGACCCCTGACCATGAAGAAGGACGGCATCCAGACACGTAACAGGAAAGTGTCCAACAAGTCCAAGAAGAAGGGGAAGCAGGACGAGCTGAACCTCATGAAGTCGGACGACAAGCTGACGGCCTTCACCTCCATGCCGGTAAACTCCCCGCCCTTCTCCGACTGCGGCGCCAGTCTGAGCGCGACCATGCCCCACATGAGCTACGTGCCCTCCAACTACACCAACCACCACATGATGTCCCACCCCTCGCACATGCACCCCAGCTCCGGACTGTCCCTGGGCCACCACCCCCTCCACACGTCCTCCAGTATAGTGGGTGCACTGGCGTAAGGAGAGCGCGCTCTCCTACATATACCTCATTCCTGCAGTGAAAAACTAAACTTTACCAAATGAGGGTCATGCCACTGTAACCGTCTGAGTCTCGCAGCTCATCTCATGAGGGTGGCCTGTAAAATTCAGAGGGGCCCTGGCATGACTTGAGAAACCAAAAATCCATTTACATGTCCACTTGGTGATGTTGGACTTTCCCATTATTATTATACCATGTTGCATTAAACCGGCTATCGCCACGCAGTGTAAAGCAAACTGAACCAATGATGAAGTCGAAGAGAGTCAGTACAGATGAAAGTTTTATAGTGTTATCAGTTCCTAATGATGTCGGCTCGTGAAAACACCCACCTTTATTTTACCAACCGATGCCTCAGGCTTTCTCGAGCTCTCAGGCAGCTGCCTCATGTAAACTCATTCCATTTCTGTGAAGAAGAAACGAAAAGAGTGATTTCAGGAATATTTCGTGTTGTAGAGGCACCATGACTGGTGCTGAATACGGCATAGTTTCCGTAGGCATGTTAGCGAAATCCGAATCCAGATATTTGGAATCGAAAAAATAGATGCCACGATTAAGATACAGTTGGTTTGGTTGGGCGCGAGATTTTATGTGCACCCTCCACGGATGGGCTCATATTTCCATCATGTACCATTCCATGTAATTCCATGACATTCCCAGGATAGCCATATTTGTTGCAGGACTGAAATGTTCTGTGTAAAGTTCCCCATTATTCTGCACGTATAGTGGTTGTACATGACGACTTATTGTTGCTGTGAGCATGATGATGATGTCTTGTAATGTCTTGACGATTTCGAAGTGCAGAAACTGTAGATATTAGTACCTAGGATACCTTGTACAGACAAAGAGGGGCTTATTATTAACAAGCCCAGATGTCAAAGTAGGCTACTGAAGTATAATATTGATGTCTGGGTTGAATTGTGTTACAGAATCTCGAAGCATGCCTAGTTAGATTGTTGTCTCTCTATGACAAGGAGAGTTTTCTTGTGTTGTGAAAAGAAGATATCTTTGTAATCATTGTATAGAACACTTACATTGTTATTTATGCTGTATCTAGAGAAAAGGGTTAGGTAACGTGTGTCGTAGAAGCTAAGGTCACCGAAAAATTGTTAAGAGTAATACTTATCCCTCATGAAGGTATATTTTTGTATTTTCCTTTTTGATTCATCATTCTATTGCTAAGTTGCTGTATGCAGTGTTTGGTTCATTCCTGTTTGAATCTTTGAAAAGCAAAACGTCGCAAATTATACAGGGATCAGTGAAAAGAGTATAGCAAAGTGAGAAACATTTTCTCGAGAAAGGGAACCCAGGGAAGTTGTTGGTGAAGACAACCGTGTGTTACTTTCTTAAAGACAATTTTCAGTCTTGTCTTCTTCAATGTAAATAGTAGTGTCTGAACGCAGCACAATTGTAGCCATGAAGTTGTTTCTATTTAGTTCACCTTTGTTTTGGTTTTGTTCACGTGTTCTTCCAACATGCTGTGCAATATATCCAGTATTTTGACTATCACAGAAAAACAAGCAAGAGAAGTCAGGTTTTTTTAAAAGGTGTCGTCCACACCAGAGTTCATAGCCATATGTATTGTATCCCCTACCTTGTCCCAATGATACCAACTAAATTATTTAAATGTCTTGTATGTACAACGCCTATTTGTACATGTATGGAAGAAATTGTGACATATTAAAGGCTGCTGGTTAAGCTGTATACAGACACAACGTCTCCTCTTATTTCTTGCAGAGGTCAAGTAAGGTCAGGTGATATTTCTAAAGGTTTGTTTGAGTGTGAGTGTGTATGACGCATTAACCTAGTTGTGCATGGTGACACCTTGGTGACATGTGATGGAGGACTAGCATGGTGATTAATGACAATTATTACAAAAAAAACTCTTAAGTTGTGTTGACCTTTGAAGGGTCTGTCTATCACTACCAAAACAGAAATAACATCCCTCTTAAAAATGAAGAGTAAAGTTTTCTTACAGTTGTAACAGTCTATGACAACCTTGTAATTATGTTAATGTGTAGATCAGTAATATATGAGTCAGTACTAGTACAATCTAGGAAGAGCTGAGAATAGTTGTTGACTCATAAACAAAAGCGACTTCCAGTTAATGTGTGCGTCATGGAATGCCACCCCTCTTCAGTTATTTACTTGACTTGACAGGACCCCGGTATTCTTGACTTGTCTGACATGACTATTATGGCGGTGTCACCGCTGTCAGCTCAACAATGGCCCCAACCCTGACATGGAGACAGGCTGCAAGTCTTGCCCAGGGGGCTTTTCCGACACAAACGACTGAAGTGACACTGCGGGATTATCAAAAATGCTCCGCATAAATCAACCCGGGGACGCATGAACTATTAACATTATTTTTAATCTCCACACCAACTGCCGTCTAAAGTTGTGAAGGTGTCACTCTTTTCTAAATTTGTTCTCGGAATTGTAAGAAACGTGTTGCAGGACACACAGGTAGTGAGGGCAAGGCCAGAGTCGCTAATGACACCCCATGTTACAGTAATGAAGGTCTACATGGCTTCAGCGCCATTTAAACTATCAACTCTTCATCCACTGCGGTGGAAGTAATCGCCAGTGACTTAAAAGGTGGAGTTAGCGTAAGCAGCGCCAATGGCCCACCAGCGGGGTACGGATCCTCCGAACAAAAACGTCTTGACAGTAGGGGTTGGCCCATGGTCTTCTGCCTGAACAGGCTTGCCAGTTTTGTTCATTGTCTCCCCTACCCCGGAAATTGGGCAGCGGTCCCTGCCTGCAGGGCCTCCAGACTAATGTAATTGGCGCTGACTACCTGTGCAGAATGTGAGAAGCATGTGCTGAGGTATGCAGGTAGCTTGCGCTGCCCTACCCATTGTTTTGGGTATCAACACCATGATGGGTTTGGACAACGGTGGATCGAGAGGATCAGGTAGCATTCACATGTAAAACACCCCTGTCTGTGCATACAAAAAAACCAAACACTTAGGGCGGCTTCTGTGTTAAGTACACAGGTACAGAGCCCTCCACGGGAGCCTGACGCGAGCATTGTACTCCGACCAAAAGTCTTTTGCCCCACCAGTGCCCCCTCTCAAAGGGATTTAGTAAAGGCAGACCACCAAAAGGATAGATATTACAGTGTCCCTTACATGGTTTACAAGAAATACATAATTATCTGTCTCTGTGAATCATCCCACACACTAGGAATAAACCTTTAACTTTCCTAAAACAGTCTATGCAACAAAAAGCTGCAAAGTACCATCTAATCAAACGACATAGAAAAGGATCCATCCTAGGGGTCATGCCAAATGTAATAGCGACTCGAATTTGTTTTCTTTGATTGGACAGAGGTTACTCTCCAGTTTAGAAGAGACAGTTCCAGAGCAGCTAGCTCTTTTCAATAAACACAGTAGATGTATAATAACAGTTCAACTTTGATTCAGCAGATGTATTGGTTCAGTCTACTAGAGCTTCGCATATCTGGCAATGACTTAGGCCTGCTGAAAAAACAAAACAGAGAGTTAATGAGATGTGTCATTTTCGCAACTATTTCCTACCCTTATTTGTATTTCATATACCCATTGATTAAAACGGTCAGGCATCCTCACCCATGTTTTTATTTTTTTCTTGCAATTGAATCTCTTTCCCCTTTTTTGTTTTTACTGGGACAACCCTTATTTGTTGGGCAGCAGCATCTTTCATGAAGATTTTTGATTGTCAGCTGAACTAATAGGAAATCCTGTTTAATTGAAGGAAGGAAGAAAGGAAAGAAGGAAGGTACATATAAAAGGTTAGGTAAACAACAGGAAACCAACATTTCTAAAAAAGTAGGTATGTTTACTTTTCATAAGATATTTTTCATTTGGCTAACTCATGAATCATCACTCTAGGACAAACATGCAACACAGATACTAACATTGTTTATTAGTGAACAAAGATATTAAAACAGTACGAAACCAAAATTGAGAATAAAGTATGTATGGTTAATTTTCATAAAACATTTTTCATTAGGCTTATGAAGCATCAGTCTAGGACAAACATGTCATATAATACAGGCATTGACAATGTTTTATTAGTTTAATTCAATAATCTGAGAGAATTAGCAATCAATTTTCAACAAAATATCATCTATCCGTTCACTTTTTAACTGTAACAAGTTTGAGTTATCCCCGGTGTCCTTGAGGGGTGCGCTGACTTATACCACCAGTTTTCCACCGACTTTCGCAAACCATTTCTGCACCAACAGCTCCAAATTATTTGGCAGGTAGTCAAAAATGTGAGACCAGCAGACTGTTACTTGTTTTAATAATGTTGATTTTTTCTGGTTGGCTTGTTCCTTCCCTGCAGTGGCATCACAGTAAGTCCAACATCTATCACTGCTTTCATGCCAATATCATATCCCACCTTCGAAAATCCTAATATTTACAAACTCCTACTTCGACATCTGTCATGAAAAGGCACAGACATTTATATATGAAGTTTCACTGTGTGGTATTACTGAAAGAGACGTCCCGCAGCCAATGAGCTTACGTACTAAGCCACCTCATCAAGCCTAGAAAGGCACCCAAGCTCCAAGATTAGGGCCCCCGCCGTCATACAGACCCCGCACATCATAGGAGCGGGGCTGGCGGGAGTTTCCAGGCCGCATATGCTGATGAAGAAGAAGGGGATCAGGACGTATCATTACGCCATTACCGAGGATTACCCGCCAACCAGGATGGAGCCAGGCAGAAGGGGGGCCCGTCTGCGTGGGGCGGGATCACCGCAAACGGGCGAGCCTTGTGGCTTCGCCGTAATTGGGTGGGTTTGGTCCACTTATTGCGCAGATGATGAGGGTCTTTTTTCTGTTAACAGCAACAGCCTCACGATTCGGTCGTACGGCATCTAGGAACGGTGGAGAAAACCTGGAAGCACTGCCATTATACAGTCATGAACGATGCGCTGAACAGTCACTTTACAAACCTAAAAACAACATGTACGAAAATTAGCCATTAACAGTTTTCACAAAAATATCCCCATCTGTTGGTGCGTTTCTTTACTCTTGATATCCGAAGAGCAGTTAAGCCGTGGGCTCTGTAGTAATTAGGTGGGCTTGGTTTCATTCCCAGAAGCAGGGATGAAGCTAACCTTGTTGTACCAGAAACAGTCTGACTTCTCCTTTAGACTGGCCACAGGCCAACATGAAGAGGAAGTGACATAAACCATTTCCAAAGGAAAAGTACTGGCGTGTCTTTTTACAAGACATAACGTTACTATTCAGAACACATAAAAACAATTACAAAGAAATGTAATAAGAAGAGCCCATGCCCAAAACTTGAAACGTTCTAAAACCAAATTTAATGTCTTCACAAATTTAATGTGTTCACAGATTTTTTAGAAATGACACGGGGTTAGAATATCAACATGAAAACGGAGTCTAAGGGCAAAGTCTGTACCTTGGTACACAGTTTCAGAGCCAGATGCCAGTTTTCCTCCCAGCACTCTACTTTTGATGTTTTCTTGCTAAATTTGTATATAAAAAGGTCTGAGAACTGACAAATTGGATTGGTGTGGCCTAGTCAATGAATTTTGTGTGACAACATACTGAATTCATGACCATCTTCAAAGACTAAAATGGACTTTTTGCTTCAAGCGGAAAAAATGCAGTGTTACGCAAGGACAGAAGAGGGTCTCCATGCTCTGTTCCTTTAAAGACGTAGGCAGCCTATTTTGATTTACCGTAATTCGTAAGGAAAGCCATCTTATTCGATCAATTCATAGTGAGGCGACTAAATTTTTATGATTTTAGCGTAATACATGGAAGGTTCTTCTGAATTCAGCATTAAGTGTTGTCAGAACCCCCCATGCAGACCCTCACAGAAGAGTCTACTGGGCACATTTTAGGTACATCTGGGGCACAGCTTTCGCCTCACCCTTCCCTACCTTGATGCACTTGATGATGCTGGACATAGAATCCCTGTCAATGTGATGATATTAGACTTCTGAGTGGCCCTTCAACCCCCAGGTCCAACTGGCCCTACTCTAATCATGCCGCCAAGGCTTTCAAATCGTACCCCCAAGCATCATTGCCATGGCAACAAAGTCCAAGGGAAGTATCTGTGACAAGCGAGGATAATCCCAACATTGTCATTATAGAGACAAATGGGCGCTAACCATCTAACCTGAGTCAAAAGGACACCTTGATGTTCCAAAAATGTGGCCTTAGGAACCACACGGAGAAGGAGGGCCGAGGTCACGGCTGTCAGGGTCAGGGAGTGATGCACCATGGGATGAGATTGTAAGGAGGCATGGAAGTGTAGGTTAAGGATTGCAGAGGGCAGGAACCTAACCCCACACTTTCATGGAGCTTGGCAGCCGTCAGACAAAATAATCTAAAGGCAGAAAGATATTTTCTCTAAAGAAGAAGACAGTGAAACTCTGACGATATCAAGCAGCACAATGCAACTAACAGAAATGAAGTGCAACTACATGTAACAGAAATGAGACAATCAGTGCCCTTGGTGATTCTATAGTGCAATTCCCATCTTCTTATAAGGCCAAGAATAAACAATCCAAACAATTTTTTCTTCATACAGCTCCTAAAGACAACTTAATAGAGGAATTCTTCCTCACTTTGAAATGGAAATACAGTACGATAGGGATAGGTTAAAAGATGGAACCTTTGCTCACGTCTTCTTGATAGTGACATGGCAGCATCCAGTGGTTCAGAGGTACGTGTACAACTTACACTATTACTGGCAGATGTAGTTGTTGGTATGATTCCCAGTCCCTGCATCTTTTCTGCCATCCTATCATGCATTCACCTTCTTTATTTTTCCTTGCATGCTGTTTGCTTCTGTTGGGTCTACAAAGGTAAAGGTAGAACACATGGTTGGCTACACCCTAAGATCACAGCACAAGGCCATGGATGAAGTAATCGGGTGATGACAGAGACAACTTAGTTCCACTGGTGCAGGGAGTGTGTCCTGTCCCACAGCCATGCAGAAAGAGCACACACACCTGACAGTACAGATGGCTTGCTTCAAGCGATGAGGGATAGAACCACATGGACTGCCATCACGACTCGAGACCGTCCAGTCTCGACATAAGCAAGTAAGTAAGCAAGTAAGCAAGCAAGCTTCACCACACCAGAAACTCCAGCCAAAACAGGGCTATACAGTTCCCACTTTGACAATGATATATAGACAGACAAGGATCATGACATGTACAGTCTCTGATAAAAAGTTAACAACTAAAGCCACAGGAATTTATTTCCTTGGTTCGTGGATATTTTAACATCAAAATGTAGCAAGATAAAAACAGATGGTTGGAAGGAAAACTTGAATCTGGCTACATTCACTCCCTGAAACTGTGTGTTCCAAGGTACGTGCTAATTTTGCAGTTTAACAAGATTTTTTAATAAAAATCTGATAACTAACCAATCAAGCTGGTGTGGCTTAGTGAAATAAATCTCTTTAAGTGAGAGGGAAGTTTATTTTTTATATAAAGAACTTCAGACAATTTTCCTTAAGTTTTGGCTTTGGTACAATTTCTACTCCATTGGCGTGTGATATTCCTAACCTCTCGTGCACTGAGCTAGCCCCAGTCCCATGCTCTACCACATCAGCCCCTCACCCCTGAACCTTAGAGGTGTAAGTCTCCTCTCCATGACACTGTCAAGGTTCAAGAGTGTCAGACAAGTTCGGTCTCCCCCGAGTTAGAATCGCACTCCTACCATTCTATTAACCCTGTTCTCAGCCCTCCTCTGTCATGTCTGTAGCCTGATAGAGGGGTGACACTTTTCATAGGCTGCACACTGGCGGCAATTAATGAGGGGTCATCTGCTCATTTAGGTCCCAGTCACCCAAAGAAGTATCATCATTGAATTAGGTAGATAGGGTAAATTGAGGCAAGATTGCATTGATTTACACATTTAAACTTTGAATCCCTCCCTTACAAAGGGGCAAGGCACTGGTGCAGGGAATGTGATGTAAAAACAGGAATCTGGCTCTACCTGCCCCCTTTCAGTGGCAGAAAAGACTCATATGTTTCGTATTTCGCTGGACCTCCCCTCCCCAACCCTTACAATTTTGGTAATGAAATAAGGCAGGGCCCAGCAGGCCATTAAGGCAAGAGCTTGGGTTAAATAAGATGGAAATTCTATAATTATCTCCATTAACAGCAGAGGAAAACTCCACTTATTTGATTATTGCCGGGAAAATTCAATGATTGCCAAGGTTAGTGTTTTCCTCCGAGACCAAATAAACTCACAGTCTGGGCTGGTTACGAGCCCCTCTCCAGAGCCTCTATTGACTTAACTCAGCAAATTTCCCAAAATTTGGATACAACAGTAGACAAGTGAAAGCGGATGGGCATCAAAATCACATTTCTCGTAATTTCATCCCCGAACGAGGCTGAATAATAATGAGAATGTGGCTGAATTAGCGACCAACGACATCAGGATCATTTACAAATTGGCTGAGGAGGGAGATTTGGGCTAATCCGGCCAGGGCCAGGCGCAGTGGAACCCCGAGGGGCAATAAAGTCACCAAAACAGTTTACCATTTCCTATATGGGCAAGTATGTGATGTCTGTGTCATGCATTACTCATAGGGCGCAAATCAAGTTAGTCTGAATGAATTGCTTTTTATCATCTCAGAACTTCCGCTTTTCACACTTTTATGATGAAAGAAAAGATGTAAATTCTTTTTCACGACCTTGAAGGAGAAAGGGCTTGTATGGAACTTCAGGGGTCAAAGGTTGAAGAACAGCACCCTGGGAGTGTTCTGGAGGCACACTTTAAAACCTTAGGAAGTGTCAAAAGCCTTGTAGGATCAGATTATACCTGCAGGAGTAACTGAGAACAACTTTCTTGTTGCTTTAAGACTTACTGGGCTCTGCGCCGGAAATCAGACGAAAAGCCGAACAAGTTTACGGTAGGATCTGGGAATTTTGTCGGGGGACTCGGAGGGAAAAGCCGGAGGAATTTGACCATGTGGTGGTGATTACAGTCTGTGCTGTTGTTGCCAGTATCACTGTTGAACTTTTGGGCGAGTAGCAGCATGAGGTGTGACACCCCACTGGTATCCACCTCAGGAGCCCAGCGAACTCAGAATGCGAAAAATTTTAGTCCTGTTTACCATCAATTTGGAAGATTGTTCCATGCTTTTTGATTTGGTATGTTCATCCTCTGCAGTCTTGCCAGCCCACTGCTTTATGAACAAACCGATGCACTCCATTCAAAACCTATACCAGAGAAACATATTTTTGTAAGGTTCTCGCCCTGTTTGAGACTAATCAGGCCTGACAGTGAACAGAGGGGGGTGGAGGATTGGCAACTCCCACAGTTAAGACATGCATGAAATTTGGGTCTTTACTGGCTTTAACCCATAGCAGACTGTCTGAAGTCATGGACTTGACATAAACGATGTTCAACACTCACAAGCATACGCTTCCTTTTTTGTGATACAGTACTGGTAAAACTGTTGAGGCCACGCTGGTTTGATTATATAGATGACATCCTCTGGGCACACCAAAACTGATGCAAGTGTGCAAAAAAAAGAAAAGTTGGGCCCGAAAAATGTTGCCTTCATTATGAGCTAAGTGGTCAGGGAGGTTGAACAAATGACTGAACACACAGAATATAATATGTTCAATGTGCAAGGAGTAAGTTTACAATAGAATCAGTACTTTTCACGATAGGAAAAGAGGCCCTTTATCTTTAGTATCCATTTTCTGATATTGAATTTGTTCAGTTTGCAGCTTCTTTGTACGATTTATAGTATGGTTCAAACTTTTTTTTAAATGGACGAAAATTGATGCGCGCAAATATCATCCATAAGTCAGTGTGGCCTTAGGACAATTTACAACAACAGCAACCAGAAAAAAGGGATGGATACTGTTCAGAAAAGAAGCTCCATATTTCATCAAGTTGTAGAGATAAATCTAAATACTGTTGACTTTATTGACTTTAATAGCAAGCTATGATTTCTGCTACGTACACTTAAGTACTTTCTCTCACAAATATCTCCCTCCCAAGTTGAACAGATTCCCTAACTCCACTGCCCTCCGCTGAAGTTGCTGTCAAAACGACTTCAGGACAATCAAGCTGCCTTGCCTCCATTTTTCAGACATCCTAGCCTTGTGTTCTCCAGGATTAGGAGCGGGATTGGATGCTGGAGTAACAAAGATAACAAGCTGATAATACTAATCTTCCCCTGCTTTTAAGGAGAGTGAGTTCCAGTCTCCCCTGAAACAAAGTGCATACTTTGGATTAAGAACGTATCACTCTCTCTCTACATTAGCCAGGAAATGCGGACGAAATTAGATGCAATTTGGGTCAATTGTTAGCCCTCCCATAGGAAGAATTTGTTCTCCTGCTGAAGAGTTTGTTAAGACCTTGCTAAGCTGTCAGTACCTGGGCGACATGTGATGCCATCAGTGATAAATGACTACTCTAAGGTGGGAACATTGCCCCCGACCAATTACATGCATTCTTTGCATTGCCATGACTTCTGGTACCCCCTGAAATGTAATTTCTCAAAGCCTGTTGTTTACTTTCCCATTAGAAGGGTGGTTGGAGACTCAGAACCCATCCTTAAGGATAGTAACTGTTGTGGTTGCAACTTCCACTGTTGTTAAAAACCAAATAAACAATCAAAATACAAGAGCTGGTGCCAGCCTTGAAAGTGATGTGGTCACCTAGCCTTATAGAACGACTGTCTTCTAGTACTGTAAAACATTTAAACAAAGTTCAGCTTAAGTAGGAAAAAGACTATTAAATCAAAGCAAATCACTTAAATGTTTATGGTTCAAATAGAATAAGACAATGTCTAAAAGATTTCCAATTTTCAACGTTATAATCTGCTTCACAACAAAAAAAAGTCATTGTGCCAACTTACAACAAACGGACAACAGTTGTTGCTTCTACCTGGCTAATAAATCTGACTGGGCTGTTTTTGCGTGATTGTGTTGCGTAATAGGCATAAAAAGCCTTAAATTAGATGAAAATATTAATTACAACTTGATTCTTATTTAAACTTCAAAACTGCCAAAACAAAACTCTGTGTGCTGATTTGATTCATCAGCAGAAATAATGCAGTTTTTTAATGAAAGTTTTATGATAAAAGGTGATCTTAGATCATGCATTCCTGTCATAGAGTATTGACCTCCAAACACCAATCTTGTCCTTCAATGTCATAGGATTGACTTATGTTACTGATATGAAAGTTATTGAAAAAACTCAATTTGTTCGTAGATCAAAGCAAAAGGTCTTGACACCTTGTGCCTTAGTTACAACTGGTCATTTCATTAATCTCAATTTGCGACGAAATTGGAAGTTACTCACATCAAAATGCGCTCCCCTACATTATGAAGGAGTAGTTTTTCTCCCGTTGTCCGGTAAAAAATGGCAGATTTCATTACCCTTTATCGGGGAAAGTGTGCGCCAGCTCCCTAAAGTGTCATATACTGTCACGACCTTAGATGACATCATTGATAACTCTCTCTCAGATCATCATTAATGTGTGAACATCCACGCAATTAAATAGACACATATCTATCACATCAGACATACATCGGACCAGACACGATTCTTCATACCATTTGTACAGGCTTTATTGTCAGATCAGCTCTGATAAAAACTGACATCTGTCAGAGCTTGAGTGGCATACAAAGTACTGTCTTCTCATCATTTGTGCTTGTTTTCTCTGATTATATACATTATAAAGTGTAATTTTATAAAAACACAAGATCTTTACAAAAAATATATCAACTGCTGATATTGTTATCAGTACAAAATGCTTTGATAAATTTGGTTAGAACTTAAGTGGCATACAAAGTACTGCATTCTTATCATTTTAGCTTGTTTTCTGTGCGTGCATATAGACAGTAAAAAATCAAGAAATACAAGTTTATAAAGATACAAAATTCTCACTTGAAGAACATCTGCTAAATACTGTTATCAGTACAACATAATTTGATAGATTTGGTTACCACTAGTGGCATACATGTACAACGTACTGCATCATCATTATTGCTTGTTTTCTGTGTGTTCACAGTTATGATTAAAAAATCAAGAAATACAAGTTTATAAGAATACAAAATTTCCATCTTGAAAAAACATTCACTGCTGAAAATGCTATCAGTACAAAATGATCCGGTAAATTTGGAAGCCTACACTGTTCTATACAGTGCTGTGCAATTTGGCAATCTTACAAGCAATACATGATAAAATTTACTGTAGTGGTAGAATGAGTTAGTAAATATCATGCCCAAGTTGTGGTCCTTTTTCGCTGTGTAAGCTTCTTTCCTTACATTTTATGGTTCAGAATCAATAGCAAGTTTATGTACAAAATAGTGCTGCTAGATTAAATGTAATAACCTATGGCGCCAATGGCACAGATAACATCTTCACACCACTGGCCATGCCCTAAAAAAGACTGCGTCAGTGCGAGCACGGAATCGTGCCGCGCTCTTTATGTACGTCCTGATCTATTTTATCGTGACAACGAATGCAACGTAACACTCCAGATTTGCAACATCGCCATCATTACAATTCTATCTCCCAACTTTATTGCAAATGGCAGAAAAGTTAACTTGATTTTTGTGTGGCACTGTATAGTATGTTACAGAGGTGGCTTATGTAGTACATCATGTGTTTCATGTAGTCAAAATAGAGAATGTTGACAATACTCTTTCATGACGCAAGATCTAATTTTGATTGCAACATGCACACTTTGGACCAGTCAGCCAGATAAAAGATTATTGTCACAAAGTGTTGCATTTACCATACAATTCATCTGTTACATCTTTCATCTTTTTTAAAACCACAATATGGTTATGGATATGTACATGTATGTGTATATAGACAAATTTTAGGGGTACACACTGACATCTTTGTTGTCAATGATAGATAAAAATGATGGTTCTACAAACACATCATTTTTATGCATGATTTAAAATTTAGCATTACACCCCCTAAAGTGACTTTTCTGTTTTAGAACCGAGGCTTATATCTAGAGTTTTCAAACTGTAAATCTATGGCCTCTCAAAAATGTATTTTCAAGTTGTAGCACATGATTTTCCAATGAAAGTCATAAAACTTCCAAAAATTCCAAATTCAGATTAGTTGACGATGATTCACATATTAACACTCTTTTGGTCACTGAAGTAAGATGCAGGGCAACCCCGTCAGAACACCGCGGTATCGCAGGTCAGCCCTACGATATGGGAACGCCGCCGATAATCCGAACCTTTGCCTGGCAACCAGCCTTGCGACTGCTCACAGATACAACCTAGTGATAAAAGACATCAATTGTAAACACAACACATGAGATACAACACAACACAGGGAACCAACAATACAAGGAAGCTAGATGTGAAAACTGAAGAGAGCAGATGGCATGTTTCAACAGCTGAAGGGAGAAGGATGAGAACTTAGTTGATCATGCCACAGAGAACTGGCAGACAAGGAGAAATCAACCACAACATCAATTGTTAAAACACAGCACACCTAAATACAACACAGTACATGGAATCAACAACTAAAGAGACCTTGGTGAAGCAAGATGTTATGAAACTGAAGAAGACAGATGAGAAGATGGCCATGCCACAGAAAATTAGCAAACGAGGCAAGATCAACCACAGCATCTCTCTGGAAGCAAAGTTTTTATCTACAGCTGTCCAATAGAATTTCATGAATGGAGGAAAAAAGCACTTCACAGAAAAAGCAGGAACATGAACAATAGTGACATCAATGTTAGAGAGGGAGATGGCCTAAACAGTCTGTATTGATGATATCTTCTGTACTGAATGCACAGCATTACATAAAGCATGCATATTCTCCTGTATCTCTATATGTAGAGTGAAGTGTTCATCTTTTGATAAACGACTTTATAAAAAAAGTCAACATGATTAATGACTTCCAAGATTCATAAAGCTACTACAAATAGCATTGAAATTACAGAAGGGCTGTTGCTTCATGAAAGGAGTGTTTGTGAATGTCTCCTAACAAGTGTTTGTTCGTTCAGACCCTTGTTAGCTAGTGGCACATAGGGCAGCAAGTTTCCTTGCTGTTTCAGTAGCAGGGTATATTTTTACAGGGAGGGGTTGGCAGCCTTTCGCCCTTTAATGTGCTCGAGGCACCTCCTCGAACACGAGACCCCCATTTTACGTCCCTTCCGAAAGACAGGTGCAGCCCCAACCAAGATGTCTTACTATTTCTTTTTTGTCCTGTCAAGGAAAATGCTCCAGAGGAAAACTGCTACTCCACAGGAAGATGCTATCAGAGATGTTGCTCACAGGAAGTACCACAGTAGTGTCCCCACATCTTAAGCCTAGAGAACACATCACCAAACCTCTGGGGGACGCACAAATCTCTCAGGGGGGAAGTCCCACAGAAAACCTAGTGACCTGCGAGTAATTAAAATCCTCTAATACCCCCATTGATACCTCATGATGCTCCTATTTGCCATGTGAAAGGCCTGTGTATCTCCCAACCTTTGGCCAAAACACATCTTTTCCATGGGAGGGATTATAGTGGATTGACACCCAAATCCAACAGGTGCCACCAAGTCTTGCCTTTTTCTGAAGAAACTGGGCTAACTAGGACTAATTGGTTGCCATGGTAAACAAGGTAAAACAATTAGTAATCCTTTTGTCATGGAAACTGTGGCTGCTCATTTCATCACAGATAAACAACAGAGAGTGAGCTCATCAAAGCCAGACATGAATGTATCTCAGACTCACAGGACTGAGCCAAATTGCACCAGGTATTCTTTAAATGGGGGGCAAACTACTCTCCAAGCAGAGGTTAGGATCTGGCATGTTTTTGACGTCTTTTTAAGCGTATTTGCCAGGCTTTCTATCTTGTAAGGTTTTAAGACTGAATAGTTTGGCTGCCTGACGAAAAGAAAACCTTACAAAATAGAAAGTCCGATTAAAATGCTTAAAAGGACGTCAAGAACAAGCAGGAGCCGAACCTCTGGTTGGAAACCAGTGTGCAGTCCAGTGAGATACCTGCTTAAGAAGCACCTTCATGAATGTTTCTGAAATGCATGCAGACATCATTTGGTGCAGGTGACAGGCGCATCAGAAAATATGATATGAAAATCTCTTCACTCTAAATCAATGCTGATATGCAGTGTGATAACGTATATATGTCTTCTTAAGATTGATGTAGGATCGTTCGGTATTACCATGATGTACATCTGCGATATCTGTTCTTATCTTCAGCACTCGCCTACTGCTAACTTTTATCCAAACTGATGTTAGATAAGGCCCTGGAGTTTACTTTTCAAGTGGTCCTACTGATAATAACAACAATCCAGCAATCATTAGCCACATTGTTTTTACAGAACACTATAAAAGACAATGTGAACTGAATTATGAAATCAGTTCCTGTGCATAGTTAATTCACCTTGAATTTATGATTCACATGTTTTGTTTATCTATCAGCAATGTGCAATGTTTTGTGTAAATCTGTTTCCTACAATTTCTATTTACAGATAACATCATATTCCTTTTATATTTTACTACTAACACCCACATCCTCCTAGGACATAAATGAAGTGAAGGCTAATTTCTCATTGTATACCTCTCGCTTGAGACAAGTTTGACTTTCAAAATATCTTTGATTGAGAGAAAGGCTGAATATCTATAAATGATATCTATTTCACTTCACTTTCTCACACAAAAGTCTAGAAAGATAGAAGGTGGAGTTAGGATAGTGTTCCTTTAGAAGCTTTCCTTTCCAGCCTAACTCTACTACCTTGGCTACTAAATTTATCATGAACCCCAGACAAGATCAGTGGAGTTATTTTGCTGAAGCCCAAACCTTTGGTGGTGTTTTACCCCAGCAGGAATTCTCAATATCCCAGCAACCCCTTCTATGATACAGTACAATACAAAACTTAGTCCCACAACTTTCCCTGTGACTGACACCTTGATCTAATTCTGCTTGGTTAAAAGTATTTGTTTTGACAACCACTGAACTCTTCTATCCCACTGCAGCAGCAGAACACAGTGGACTACTACACTAAATTTCTGGTGATGTTTTACCACATCAGGAATTCTCCATATCCCTTCTATGATATCGCACGATAGAATACTTAGTCCAACAGCTCTCCCTGTGACTGACTGACACCTTGATCCAATTCTGCTTGGTTAAAAGTATTTGTTTTGACAATCGGGGAACTCTTCTATCCTGCCATGTTGCCAAGGGTCACTGAGGACGCCTTGGTGACTCTCCTGGCGTCATTACAGGGGCAGACAGTCGCAATTTAGGGATGCCAGTGGGACGCTATCTGTGGCATCACAGGGTCATGGGCTGGGGACTGGCGCTGGTACACTCTGACAAGTGTCACTGGCACCTGCTCAACACAGAGGGGTATAGTCATCGTTGAACCACAAGGTCATTAAACAAATTACACGTCGCAGCTAACAAGTTTGAACTCTCGTTTTAGAATCCTTCGGAATTTACGAGTCGCTCAAAAGTACATATAAGGGGCTGTGCGTCCGATCTTTTAGTAGAAGTGTTTCAGTACAGCTGCAAAATTGGAACTATGGTTCAAACCAATCTATCGTAAAGAAGAGAATGCTGTCTACAATGCCGCCATCGCTATTTTTGGAAAGTGGAACCTTCTTGAACTTGGCAGACAGCGTTTACTGTTTTTAGACAAATCCATTCTATCTCTGTCATTGTCACTCAACGTGGCGACAGTTCAGGATGCGATGGAACAAGGGACGGGGACCCGATGGGTCAAGAACTTCAGGAAGCCCGAGAAAGGGGGTTAAGTGGTCTGTGATGACAAGATGCAGCACGGACTGATGTTGTGACAATAGATGGCACTCCCAGATTCGTGGTCGGGATACCGACATTTCCTGTCAACAGGAAAAGGTGAGGTGGGGTCGCCGCAGCGTCTACAAGGAAGTCGGATCCCGAGGCCGACCCCTGCAAAGAAAGAATCTGGGTGACCTTCTCAAGGTCACCTTCATTTAATCATCTGTTTGTCAAGTTTTTTTTTCCTGAAACTGTTGTAGGAGAAAAATAGCAAGCATCTAGACGGTGATTAGAGTTATGGCTGTAAAATTTGCATTTTTGATGTAACGTTACTGAATACCCAAGTCATGTCATAAACTTGAAGAGTCAGCTTTTAGCTTCACTTAGGAAAGAAATGTGTTGATAACATGCCTTTGACAAGCCAAAAAGTCTTCTACAAGTCATACAAACCTCTTCCAGATTTTTTTTTCTTTATTCAGATACAGGTATAGCATACAGTCACTGTTGGATAAACATGAAAATATTGGTGCAGGCAGAACATGGGTCAGAAAACTATCATTCTAATTGGTCGAGAACCAAAACCAGGAGAGTTTCTGCAAGAAATCTGTGCTTACACAGATCTACAGTTGGAAATCCCATCAAACTGTATACCAATCCATAATAGGTTGAGCTGATCAAAGCTATCTGAGGCTGGTATATATTGTGAATCAATCATTATAGATTTCAAAAACATAAACAGATGCAGGATAAGACATCGACTTGTCCAAGATATACCGTGCAAGGTACAAGGTACGGGGATGACCTGCCACAGCTTTGGTGTCACCCAGAAGGGAATACCTGAAATACTCATCTTCAAATCCCTCGTTGATAGACACAACATCTTGACTACACCTGTTCTCTACAACAGAACAACTTTCCACTTTCTCACATAACAGGTGCGCTAGTAGTTTCCCGTTGAAAAAACAAACTTCGGTTTCGCGCTCATTTCCATTCGTATCTCTTTCTTAGGACCTCCTGACAAGCTTTTCTGCTTCATGAGGATGATGACAGCATCAACCGCCGGGGAAGGGATCAGGACTTCTGACCTGGAAGGTCTGAAACCCCGTCCAGAGTGCACAGCAGATGCCCTGCGCCAGTAATTGATCGCAGATTTCTGGAGCCAGCAAGATGGCCATATCTGGCGTTCTGGCTGTGGGGTAGACTGCCTGAATTACATCCAACAAAAACGTGCCGACAAATATATCTCTCCGAGATAACCCAGATTGCGCTGTCTCAAAATATGATAATCTTGTCTACCTCCACGCCAATCGATAGATTGTCACCGGAGATCGGCGTATTTTCGACACGGCGAGAGAATGAGGCATGAAATGTGCCCGCCGAGGTTCTGTTTTCACTGTCTTCTCCTGCGAATTCGACAGGAATCCCATGATATAGCGAGATGTCTTTACAAAGCCACGGGTATGGAATCCTTTGTTCATTACAGAAATCGCCGATACCGATCAGAAATAGACCGATATTTGCAACGAGGGACCTGTAGCAAGACCCGAGACCTGACCCCTCCCGCGGATGATGCCCTTGCGGGGCAAAACACACATAGCCATTAAACCCAAGCTAAAGCCCTCTCACTCTCCCAAATCCAAATCCCCGCTGATATCGCCTGACCTTTCTCCCACTGCCGATGCTGGGACATACACTGGCGAACTATGAATTTTTAATCTGACTTTTGATTGCTTTCCGAGAGATAAGGTGGCACCAAATGGCTTTTGGATGTCACAGTGTTGCACTGATACTTTGATCTGGCCTTCTCCGACAGAGCTGTAATCATTAGGTGGTGCGCGCAAAGAGAGGGATGCTTTGCGTATGCACGGCACCGCCGCGGCAGGGCGTTCGATACGGCAGCAGCCGGCGCTATTGTCAAGTGGCGCTGCGCAACTATCTTGCGGACAACTCGTGATCCCCCAATCTGCATTGCATAAACACATCATAGCTACCGTTAACAGAGAGCCTCCCCCGGTCTCACGCTAACACTTTTACTGTTACAATAATGAAGCCTGTAGGACTGCGGCACCTAAAACCTCACAGATTTGCACCTTTTAGAATTCCACTCAAAAACCGTCAACAGGAAATCAGACTTTCCACTTTGCTAACCTCAGACGCTAGCTCATGAAACATTCATTGCCAGAACTGGCCTTGCGGACTTCCGAAACAAGTTTTTCCTATCCGAGAAACTAACAAGCTTAATGCTATTTTACTTACAAGTGGTCGTCCTCCAAATCATCCAATTTTGAACCTAACTCCATTAATGCTGGTTCTCTCGGCATTGCAAATGGCTATCAGGAAGGCACAGTCATGTGCAGTTGATGAAAAATTATCACTTTATCAAAGGGGCAGTTACAGAGCTAAGTGCCTTTTAGATTAGAGAAATCGTTCATCTTGTAGCACTTACCACCCACACATGGACAGTGTCCGCAATCTGTTTGCTTTTTTACAAGGAAAATGAAGCAATAAAGCAAAAAGGGTTTAACTGTTTTTACACGAATACCTTTTAGGAGATAATATAGGTCCTCTTTCTCATCAGAAGTTACCATAGGTACACATTCGTCAATTTTATCATGGAAACTGTGGCATTTTGGTACAATAATAAAAAATGCATACGGACAATTTGTGGCCATTTGGTAAGTAAGTGTGTCACAAATTTGCAGTTACTGTAACTTTGTTGGCACCCTATGACAGCGGCAGTCCATCCCTGTATATCCAACATTTTTTAAGGCGACATTTTTCATTCATCCCTCACACAGAGTCATGGACAGCAGGTTGTGAAGAGAGCAGACATTACTATCATTAATATTTGGCCCAAATCAAAGCTGTCACAAAAGCAACCCCATTAGGACTCGCTCCTATGAGACAGCCCGAGCGGGCAATTCTTGTAAAGGTCAGACACACAGTGGTATATGTCTCCACATTCTCGCTCATTTCGGGAAATTCTATGGGACTAATGACGCTCACCTTTGGTATTTCCATTATTAATAGATCTGACAGTGACTGTGCGACAACGGCAGCAATCATATTCCTTTGAGGGGACGACGTTCAAAAAGTTTGTCGTTTCGAAAGTGTTTGAAACCTTTCGATTGAACTGAGGCCTATTGAAACCAACCCTATGACTAACGAATATACGCAGCCAGACTTTCAAGATGTCTGAAAGAAATCGCTACATCAAAGCTTTCCATATTATTTTTTTTTCCTATCATAATCAAAACAAGACTTGCCTACCATGTTAGTGTGTAGGCCACACAATCATGCTGATCATGATTATATTCTGAATAAAATATTTGTTCAAAGTTTTTTTGTTGTCCCTTTTCCCCATTGTCACAGGCATTAAGAACCCTGTCTATTGTGTCCACCTACCTACATGTACACTGTCTGAACAGATATTATTAGTCCTCTGAGTGGTCTTCTTGGGCAGGTTTGTATATAAAGGCAAGATATGAATTTCCTTCCAGAATTCAAAATGGAATCAAAGGAGGTATTCAAAAAGTGGATCTCAATAAACACTGCGGACAGAGATAGACGGTTATATCTCGGGGTCATTGACCTACAAGGATAAAGCTTTCACAGTAAAAGTATGATAATATTGGTAGTGTCAGAAAAAGGGGCCTTGAGACTTTTTTCCTGTCAAAGTCTGACATTTGACATGCCCCGACAGTATGGACTCTCAAATTAAGCTGTCAACTTCAGCGCCGCTAACGACAAGAACGATTGTTGGTAAACAATGGCGGCGGGAGCATCGCGGCGCTCTTAATTGCGAAGCGGAGCCGGGACTAACCAGGAGAAAACAAAGGGGTGCTGTGAACCTGAACCCAGGGCAACGAGGGAGAATGTCGTAATGGCTCCAGCCACGGAGCAGGCATCCTGACTACGTGACTGGGAATGTATTGCTGGTGGCTATATTCATAACAACTTTGTGTACAATATAACTAGTGTGGGGTGTAGCTTTTTCAATATCAACAATCAGACCTCTTGTATTCATATTCAACTTAAACATTTAGTTCCTGAGCTAACATTTGGAGCCAACCTTTGTGGCTTTTTTCTTTACATGACACACACGTATCATGGAGACTATTGTGTCATGCATGTTAAGGTTATGTTACATGACCGAGAAAAAACTTTTTAAAAATTCATGAAACAGAACAGTTTCTTTCTACAGACCATACTACAAGCACACCAGGCAGCAGCATACAACACAAGTAACAAAGTTTGAGACTTCTACACCAAATTCTATCAAATAAAAATCCAGATTTTTGGTGCGTAAATTTATGATGCAAAAATTACACACAACAAAAGAAGGGCAGAAATAAGTGATACTTGATAGCCACAAGCATGCCCCCGTGAAGTGTGTTGGTGCCAGCAAGGCGGACCTTTGATTCCGACAAGTTTTCCCAAATTATTATAGAACCAAAAAGACTTGCCCTGGGTGTAGGACTACGGTGTATGGAACTGAGCTGTCATCTACTTGATTTGAGCCAGAACACTTCATATGACGTCCTTGCCTTTAGGTATAAGTTATTACTACCCTCATTAGGCGAAGTTTTCTCCCTTTTCTTTCTTTCGCCTTCGGTGCTGATTAGTGGTAGGCTTTGTAAGAAGGACTTTGTACAGCTGCTATTATTTTCGTCCCTTTTCCTCTAGCGATAATTCATTATCTTTTATTGTTTGATACAAAAAGTCTGTCTGGCAGTTCCAATGCCACAATGGTGACATACTCGGATAATTCAGATCAACAGGACATCCTTGCATTGTTGTGGGAGACAAGCGCATGTGCTGAAGGATATTGTCTGTGTTGCAAATAAATCAGTCCATCCCAACAGTCCCGTCACGGTTGAAATATCATCTTTGTCGTAACACAATGTGGTTACCAATGGGGCAAGTCCTGGGAAGAACCACAGAATAACACACACTGTCCACTTTTCAATTAGGAGACATTAAAACGAAATAAGAGATGATGAGAAAAAACATTGAACATTGTGTAACGCACAATAAGATTACCACACTCAACTACCTGATGAATACATTGTCAGCGTGTTATCTATGTCCCCAGCAAGGCACAGCAAATTTGGCGTCCCATAATGAAAAAGATCCTACTTTTCCCACGGAAAGAATTCCTTGGTTCACATGTTTATTGTGAGCGTCATGCCGAAAAGTTGACCCAACATAAAACATGTCTATAAAGGCCATCCAAGAGCTTGATGGAGTGAGTGTGAGTAAGAGAAAATAAACTTATCAGTACTTTCAACATCAGAACACTATTGATCTGACTTTTTATCTTTTTAGATAGTATCTTTCCTCTTTAAATTATCTGATGGAAAGATACTACGGTAGTCTTAAGTTAATGAATTATACATCTTCAGTTTTAAATACAGCTAATAGCATTGCTTTATTCCTGGATTTTCCACAAGAAAGCTACCCTTCTGACAGAAGTTAAAATCTATGAATTACTAGAGGGTGTAAAATTGGAGAATTTCCATGAAACTTCAGAAGTTTTTAATTTACAAAATTTGAGATACAAGAGTACACTTAGGCCTGACCAATAGCCTCTCTTCATCCATGGTACGTAGTGTGTGAATATAAACTCGTTCAATGTATTGTTCTCGTCTGAGAGCAATATTGTTTCTAAACATACAAACATGAACCTGACGACAATGTATCCCATGTGGTATCCTATAGTTTACGATTATGTGCAGTTGCACCTCCTTGGTTGCTCACGGCTTATGCACATCTCAGAGTACACATATGTGTAATATTCCAATCAAAAGAATTGTCAAAGCAAAAACACTGTTTCCCCACATTGCTGTTTGTACCAACATAAACAGCACTTATACGTTGGACTGTGAGTTACATTACCTAACAGTGTTATTAGTTGATTGCTATCCATAAATGTCTGACTTCTATTGAATAATTTTCTTCTTGTTATATAGTTTTCTTCTTGCTACATAGTTTTCTTTTTGCTACATCATCATAATTTTCTTATTGATACATCATCATAGTTTTCTTCTTGCTAAACCATCTGATGACGGCATTATTGAGCACGTCAGTATGTAACTACTGCCATTGCCTTGCCATGGACGGCAGTAGTAACCATGCATCAACAACAGTCCCTGCTACAGTAACTTTGTACATTATCTACCTCTTAAAACAAGTTTGGACAGTACTAGTTTGATAGATTTTGAGGGCATTCCATTTGTTCAATTGTTATGATTTCCTAAACTTTCAAATCACTCTACAGGACCTATGTGAGGTGCCGCTGCCTTGCCATGGACAGGACTTCTTTCTCTTGTCACGTGTGCCTCACAGCAAACAAATGTTGAAGCTTAAATACAAGGTACGTTACGACATGTGACTTCTCCCGTATTAACGGGGTAGAGGTAACATACCTCCAGGCCACTGGTTGAACTGTTGGTGATTTTTGAGACAGGACTGTGCGCTAATTGATGGCGTCCCACCCACCTAGTGACAGACTGGAACCATGTGTGGTGTAAATAACTCAACTTAGTCCAGGGCTTCTGTCAGAGCAGGCCTGGGCTAGAACAGGTGGTTTGTGCCTTTTTCTCTTGTCGTAATAGTCCTCACACCTGCCTCTACTTTTGCTGTATCGTTAATCCTTCAACAAGTTGTCATTGCCATATTGTGTACAGTTTCTATAGTACAGCCAGTGCTACGTGATATTATGTTTAGGTTATAACTGAATATATCTCTTGTAAAATTGTCTTGAACCACACATACAAATGAACTGTTAAGCTTTTCATGGAAACATCCACATTTTACAGTTCTCCGCACAATAGTTAAATAAGCCATCACAGACTTAGTGCCAATCATTTTGTTATGGAAACTTTTTGTATAGACCTTTTGATCACAGACTGTCTTGTCCAACTTGCAATGTAAATATTCTAACCCACAACTTTGAATGAAACGACAACAGTACTTAAGTGTACTATACATGTAATTTATTCAATTTCATCAACCTAATTGAACTGTAAGAGATTAACATCCACTTCTGTCATTTCTGGACAGGTATTAGACTTTGCTGGATAGTGATCAAGGATTTATGTCTAATCCTTTGATCTACAAGGGATCAGGCATCCTTGACTTCTACACACAGAAAACAAAGGCAGCACACACTGAAATCACATGCCATGCAACCCTTGTTTACACATCCTGAGTGTTGATATTTTCATTGTGCCACCCTTACCCACTGACCTCCAAGACATTTCTGTTTTTTGTTTTCTTTGCCGGTTCTAAATGACAACTGTCTGCGGACCCTTGATTTATATCGCATGCTCTTAAAGACATAAGAGGTTTCGAACTGAGCGAGTAGTCCAGCAGAGTTATAAGACCAGACAAGCACAAATTACACTAATGGCTTTAATTACGCTTGAGAAAACCCGTTGTTCTGGTCACAGGAAGCCGGCCGGAGACTCACCCTCAGACAGGGACACATAAGTCACACTAATTAGTGACCGACGAACTCTGCAATTACCGGGATGTTCACACCTGAATTATCCTCTTTGAAATGCTTTCTGTATCTTCAGTTAAACCTAAAGGCTGCAACTGCTGAGCGACTAAAAATTTGACAAGTCGCTCAACGAATTTTAAAGACAAAATTTTTTTCATGCTTTGTATGTTTTGTTGTTTTTCATATCATACTCAAACATTGTGCATCATACAATGCATTCCAATTATAAAATCAAGGATCACACAAATCCAATTCTGGTCACCCAACGGTCGCTCAGCAATCGGGGCCTATCAAGGTAATGGATTATCCTTTGAAGAAAGTTATCTCATTCATTTAACATATAACGATGAGTATTTGAGAATATTGGGTGTAGAAAAGAGTTCTTGCTTGCTTCAGAATGAACCTACACTATCGATACTCATCACAACTTAAGAGAAAACACAACTGAGCTGATGCTAAAGAGAGATTTATGAAACTTTTTGTTGACTGTTTCCATGTGGAATGAAAAATGTCACAAAAGCTGAGGGATGCTTGAAAGATGTTGTAGTTTGTAGAGGTTTAAAAATTTTGAGATGTATTTCTTACAAATAACAAAATATCTGGATAGAATGATTTTGCTTGTATCTTCATGATTCCTCAGGTATCTAAATTGATATCGAAATTCAACCATTCTTTAACTATATTTAAGTATTTACAAGTATTTACAATTTCCTTGAAATATTTTAATCAAAAGGCAAGAACTAAATGACTGACTGAAATGGTAATTTAAACCATAATTCTATATGTTGGCTACATGGCAAATTTACCAAGCTATACTGTCTGTACTGTATGAGCTATATCTAAATACATGTACATGTAAACATGTACATGTTTGTAGATGGATACTTCAGGTATGTAATCTCCGTCTTACAAGGTTTAAAATCAATTAAAAAGCCATCTTAAATGGAGAAACAGATTTAATCAGGCTGCAAATCTAACTTACATGTATAGCTCACACGTGTAGGTTGGCAGTTGTCGTCCCACCACAGGGAGGGCTTCCCTACAACTTAACTTTTCTCCTTTCAAGGGGATATCGTACGTTATCATATCACTTGCGCTATCATATATCTGGGCAGCGATGGACACGATAAGGGTTTCAACTGATCCGATGGGCAACACAACAACAACATACACCGCCCCAGCACCCGGGGACCCCTGTGTTCAGTGGAGGAGAACACCTTCCAGCAAAATGTCACACATGCCAGGGTAGCGGCACTCTGTCGCCGGCCCGATTGAGCTGTCTGCGAAGCAGCTGGCACGGAATGCCGACCACTGTTGTCCGTCACATCCAAGCAGATGAAGCAGTTAGGGATATTTTCTTGGTCTTCTGCAGCCTTTCCTGCGTTTCTGCCTCCCGTAAAAAGACCGCAAAAGACCATCGAAATAGCCCCCATTTCATCAACTTGGAAATTACATTGCCTGTAAATTCCAAGCAGTTGGGGCTATTTTTCTGTCTTCTCCTGCCTTTTCTGCGTTTCTACGGCTTTTTCTGATGGCGTACGCTTTCTTGTGGTTCGCCTCCCTGGAAAAGGCCAAAAAAGATGAACAAAATAGCCCCTTTCGCTCCATCTACTGTTGGGGCTATTTTGTTGGTCTTTTGCTGTCTTTTCTGCGTTTCAACAGCTTTTTACAATGACTTACACTTTCTTAATGTGGTTTGTGTCCTGTGAAAAGGACACAAAAGACCAACAAAATAGCCCCAATGGCATCTACTTGGAAATTATGCCTGTAATATCCAAGCAGTTAGGGATATTTTTCGTTGGTCTTCTGTAGCCTTCCCTGCATTTTTACAGCTTTTTCTAATGACGTAAGCTCTCTTGTGGTTTGCCTCCCATAAAAAGGCCGCAAAATACCAATGAAACAGCCCCTACCCCTCCATATACTGAATGATGTTGCCTGTTTTCTGAGAGGGTTGGTGGGTCAGGAGCCCTTCCAACTTCGTCCATTTGTTACAGTTCCAAAACATGACAGGGTGTGTCTCTCGCACAGGAAATGTGATATTCAGTCTACAGTACAGGCGTCTCTCTTCCTTCGGTTATCTCATAACAGTTCTGTCTGGCTGATCGCATCCACAAGTCAGAAGGACACAAGGATTTCAGATCGCAGCAGATATACAATTTCAAAATTCAAACCCAATTAAAGAGAAGTGGCCATTAGTAAAATGTGTTGTCTACTACAATGACCAAAATAATTCTTTGGGTGTTATCTTGTAATGAGTCGTTGACGATCCCAATGCTAATTACGCAGGACGGGGATTATGAACCATTTCACAGCGATCGGCATGTGAGACAGTATATCTCTCAGCGACATGTCCCCTACCGAGTTTTACAAAAGCTCACTCACCCAAGCCTTAATAGGAAGTTATGGGATAAACATTGGAGATTCCTGAACTTTTTCTCTCTTTATGTCCATACTTGTTAAAAAGTCTCGTTGCCAAAGGAAATGTCAGCCCCCACTTTTGAATAGGAAGTTTTTAGGGACTCCTGCAAAGAGGAGGCTGAATGGTTCATAGTGGTATCAACAATTTGTCATTGTTCCGCAAAGTTGACAAGGGAAGTACATGAACATCCTTTTTCTGTTTTCATCTAAATGATGGCTTCATTCCAAGTTAGATGTGCAACACTCACAGCCACAGATATGTACGTAACTTGATGCAGAAAGGCCCTAGTATTACAGTCTTTGTTAGGAAGAAAAGTTAGAGTAAAGTTAGGCGACTTTATGAATATGAAAAAGAAATAAGAGATGCAAACAAGTATTATGCAAACATGGTTTGCAAGGAAATGCCATGCAAAACATTGTGTGATATTATCACACAATGTTTTGCATGGCATTTCCTTGCAAACCATATCATATTGTGATGCAACAATGCAAAAGTCAGGTCACATTTTACAGACAAAATTATACAATGCAGACTTATCACAAACATGAGCCTAAAGCTATTAGTATATTCACATTCTACTCAAAGTATGTTGTCAATTTGTAACCTTTAGATCTGGGTAATCCGCTAGTAAGGCCACACCATTTCAATTTCTTGGTTAACAGAATTTTAAAAAAAAATGCTAGATTGGAAAATCAACAGGAAAACAGAATCTCAGAGGAAAGATTGTACTTTATTGCACACAATTTCAGGGAGTGAACAGGATCAGGTGCAAGTTTTCACCCCAGCCTTCTGTTTTCATGATTTTTTTTGCTGAAATAAAAAAAAATCCGTTAACCAAGAAATTAAATTGATGTGGCCTAATGACAGTTTGATGAAAAACATGGACCAAGATGAAGACAAATTTCAAATTGGATCCCACAATGCACTTTGGTTTTGCAGACTTCCTCTTGTAAGTTCGAACTCTTACTGCAACTTCATTTTAGTCATTTCACGGCGCAACCTATCTGTGCAGCATACCTTTCTTTTTTTCACCACAAAAAAACTCCTTACATGTATGCCATTCACTTTTATCTTACAGAGAATTAACATGACAAACAACATGAACAAACTTTTCATCCAAGATGAACTGACCTTGTGTCCCTTGTGCTTGTGGAAGAGGAACTTGGGGAACTGGTAAGCAGAGTGAGCATACATGGCTTCCTTAAACTCCTGTAGAAGTGCCCGCTGGGCCCACTTCGTCCGCACGCGGTCAGAGTTCCTCTGTGAAAACAGACAAAAAGACGTCTGACACGAGAGATAGCCGCAGTATCAGTTAAGCGATACCGGTCCCATCTCAAACACCGGCGGCGCTAGAGTTACCGCCAAATCTTTGATCCTCGTTTCTTTGTCATAAGGTAATAAAACAGGGAGATAGGAGGGGCTGAGATCTCTTTGGTATCAGCGAGGAGGACCGTGTTCACATCTGTTACTTGGCTGATATCGAAAACAGCGCACCTCTTGTCTTAGCGCATCTTAGAGCGCATCTTAGGATGCGCGATTATCACCTTCGACAGTCATCTCGTAGAAATCATATTCAAAACTGACATTTCAGAGGAGTGTACAGTGAAACAAAGACATCACTGTGACACATTTCTTTGATGGATGAAGGGATGAAGATCGATCAAAGAACTTGTGGAATTTTCAAAGAACTGGTGTTATCACACTGGAGGAAAATTTTGAAGGTTAATGTGCTTATGAAGCCCCCCACATAGGCAGTGCCTGATCTCTACTGCTCGTAACACTGATCACACCTGTAAACACTTTATTTCAAAACTTGTACTCAGAAGATAACAAGGTATTTGATAGCGCCGGTCGTTCCCGACAGGGTCCCCTCCTCGAGCGTGCTTCTAACGATCCCAGCCTTTACAGAGGTCCATCCACCTGTTGAGACAGAAAATTTACTGGCTCACAGCAACCCGTATCAGAGTGTACAGCGACACTTATCTCCCTATTTTGCGCATGACAACTTGTCCAAATTACTTTCTTATCTGCAAGACATGCCGCCTGCTTCCAGCAGCCAGAAAAGATGGTTTAATACACACACAGATACCAGTTACTGCAATATCAACACCTTAGTGACTATCTGCAGCACGATAACGTGAGGCCATTAATTATTCTCCCAAGCCTGCCACCAACATGCATGGCATTTTAATGTCCAGATATTTGAAAAATCGCATCTTCACAACAAAGGTGGTCGCTATTACATCCCCGAGACCCCTAACACCACAACTCACTGTTGCTAATAACGTTGGGACGACTTCATCATATAGATATCAATATAAAAAATCTCCCATGTCTCAAGCAGCATGTTTCTTGATTTACAATAATTACGCGAGATATCAGCGCGGCAGACTTCCTCCATCGGGTGTGACGAAGGCGATAGCTACGGCGTCATGACGCACAGGAAGACGGATGGAAATTTCCCAAGGATGAGCGCGTAATCTGAAGGGATACGAATGGCTGTATGGGACTGCGCAAAACAGGGTGCCAAAATACACGAACATCACTCAAAGCACAGCCAGGGAACAAAAAAACTCCACCCGTCATAAATCTATGTATACACCATAGATTTAAAAGTTTTCGTTGGATGAAATGCTGGAAAGAAAAGTAAATCTTAAACTTTACTGACCATTGTTTACGACAGATATCACAGTTTTGGTGATTATGCAGTTATTTCGGTACTACAGTATCATTGTTGTACTACATGTTATAGTGCTAAGCTTATCGAACACACAGGTGCAGAATTTTTTTCAAAGCACTCTCTAATTAATATATTATTCTTCTGGCAAAGAATTACTGTTGAGAGCTTATCTCCCGACAATTATCTAATAAAACTGTTGTCTCAGACTGTCAGCTGTATCTAAACATGATGCATGTGCTAAAGTACACACATTTGTCTTTTACACTTTCTTACGCACTGGAGTCACTAGTGAGGCTACACCCAGCTGACATATCTGATAATTTCATCACGTCTGAAACATGATTTATAATAATTACAACCGTATCAGCAAGAGGGACCAAAGGTATCTGTTCCGAACGATCGAAGCAACGACTATTTGCAGTATGAAGTTATCTAAGACAGATAAGAGCCTGCCAAGAGTTGAGTTGTCATGTATGACTGCAAGCATGTTGACAAACTTATGAGCTTCGGGGTCAAAGTGCGCCAAATCTACCGCGCCACACCGCTACGGCGACAAGGGGTGTCATGAAACCTTGGAAGCCATCGGGCTGCCACGAAGAATGCCAGCAAATCGTTACAGATAAGTTGCAAATCCCCCCAACCTACAAGACTCATTTTCTGCTAATGACTCCATTAATTACCCCTCAGACGGGACTGTTTATCAGAGGAACGGCGACATATTCGCATCGCTCACCCTCTATCTTATCTGCACAGTGTGAACAAGTGGACTGCGGGACAGAGGGACAGCGCCTGTCAGGACAGATGATAGCACTAATGATTTTTATTCTTTTTACAACTCTCTTTTTTCAGAGATAAGGCAGAGACATTTTGACTGCGCACCCTATTGAAAGCATCAATTTTGGTGCAACAATGACAGCAATAAATCCTGGTGGATACACATTCAGCACATGACAGATACAATGAAATCTGAAGAGAGAGTTGGGAAGTGAGAAAAATAGGCTACCGACAATTGTCTACGACATATCTCTATAAAACATTGTGTAAAAAATACTGTTGAAAAGTCTGTGATGGTTTAACATTACAATCCTTTCTGAGGAGTTTCATAATGTGAACGAACTCAAAATTGCACCAAACATGTTTGTTTTTCAAAATGAGGTGCTACAAGACAAGCTTACTTTTTAATGCTTTGAAAATTCAGTACACAGGGATTTTATACACCGTGATGATCATAAAGATTAAACAAATATGTTACAGTTACCATTTGGCATTCATAGCTACAACCAGAGCTATACAGGTGTTCTTTCTTTCAGTTTAAAAGTTTTAAAGCTCTGTCAGGTGCTATAAATTACTTGTGAGACCAATAGAACGACATATTGTATACCCAGATATAACGACCGGTTACGAGGTACAGACGTCAACTCCCACACAAACCGTGGTTCATCATAAGTCCGTCCGGTCACCGTTTACGTCAACGACTTCTAAATTACCGTCATCGGGATATGAATGATCAGACTTCCTAAGCAGCTCTTCCGAGATCAACTGCTCGATACCCTGAAGTGCTAATCATTTGGCCATTTCATGGAGATCACTAAGCGTGTAATGCAATCGTAAAAAATCAAACTGTCGGCACTTACCATAGTTTACAATATGGAGATGGCAGACTTGTGCCTCATCAGAGCCATTTGGCACAGACAGAAAGTTACGACAGCAAGTGGGGATTAGCCAGGAAAGGTCATGTTATAATTAAGGGCAGTATTGTTGTGTTAATGAGTGCCATTTTGCAGAGAGAGACAACAAACAGCATCACAAAACATGCACAGGGCTCTTTCCATCAACTGCCCTTACTTCACTGGACAGAGCTTTGCTACTCGAGACAAAATAATTCAGCCACTTCATCCCCCATGACAGACAAATATTGCAACATGATACCAACAGGTTTTCAACAGTGCCACAAAACTTGGATGAAGATTATCAAGAAGTTGAAGACTTTCCTATCAACTTTGCTCTGTCAAAGTGACTGACAGAAACACCAGTGTTGGTGGCTTTAACCTATACAATGTCATATACAAATAGATCGCTAATCTATACTCATCTACAGTGTATATCAGTAGCCTGTACATGTATAGAGTGTAACAGATTTGCTATCAACAGAGTGCTTAGTTTGATTCTTTGTTAACTTTTACATTTAAGATGACACACATCGATAGTGTACATGATAAGCAATATCTAGCTTTTCTAGATGATCTAAATGATTATCAGGGTCCTTGTCATAAATGGATGTCACAGCTTACATGTGCCCTCTACCATGTACATAAAAAAAGTCCTATCCACTGGTAGTCTTCACAATGTACTTCAAATATCACACAACACTTGGACAGAGAAAGTTGTAGCTACATTCTGTTACACAAAATTAATTTACTTTTGTCAATTAATCTGTTTAAAACTTCACATTTTTGGTTTTCAGAAGTCACATACATTTAAAGATGATTCAAATTATAACCAGTCTTGTGTTTATGAGCTATAATGTTCATTGTGTATTACAAAATCCTCTCGACCACTACTCTTAAACCCCCTATATATAAAAGAGGCTGCAACTGCTGAGCGGCCAATGAGCGAATAAAGATATGACAGATCTAGATCCCTCAACAAATTTCATTGATAAAGAACAACTATTTTCATGTCTTGTGTGTTTTGTTGTCTTTTTGATCATACTTAAACATCATGCATTTCAACAATTATAAATCAAGGGTCACACAAATCCATTTTTGGAAGCACAACAGTTGGTCATGGACCGCCGTCTAGTGGAAAGGGGGTCTTAACAATGTACTTCACATTACAAATACTTTTTTTGGGTTTTCAGGCGTCAAGGACATTTTTTCACCGGTTTGAACTTTACTGACTTTCCACCTCTGACACCCGGTAATGTCAAAACCCACGTCAACCGAAGTTTACGGCTCAATAATTAGCTAATCTGCCTTGTAGACGCCCCATAGAACAATAACGCAGGCTGTCACCATGCTGTGATATAGTCCAGGCACAGCGGAATATCTGCCCTCCACATCTTAGACCGCATTGTTTCAGGAAGGGTCGGGGCGTCACAACAATGCACACAGTTGAAGCTGTCAGTTCCGAATGATGGATAAACGTTGGGAACCGCTGTCAGATTGACAGGTCTGTACATCAGGCAGGTGTGCCATGCACGGAGATCTTAAAAGGTAAAGCGGAGTCGCCCGTCTGCTTTTTACTGTGGCAAAGTGACTGGGGACACCGATACCTCAAATCTCTAAACTTGGAGCAAAGTCATTCTCCCCAAATCAAGTTCCTTACAGCACAGATGTTTTGAACTACTTAAGGTGGTATTGGCTCATTACCAGGTTATCTTTATCAAGCATTTAATTAAATCACAACCGTTTTTGGAGCTGATAGGGCCAGAGATACAGATAACGCCATCCCTAAGGGGATGAACCGGCAGGAATTCCGGCAATTGTCTCCGCGGTTGTTTTTCTTAAGTCTGGTAAAATGGGTTGGTACCTGTGCCCCTCTACCACACATAACATACTGCACTTAAAATCTAATTTGGATGGGATACTCCTACTTTTGGTATGCCAACAGACAGTATTGTACCAGTGAAAGTATCTGTCGTCTAATGTAACAAAAAAGCCTACAAAACATTACCTAATTGGAGGATCCGACAGGTGGTCTCCGAAAGCAGGGAATATCTGTGGTCAGTTTTAGATTTAAAGAAGTGAGCATTTTCTTTTCTTTGCTGAAGGTTTTGTTCTCAGTCAACACCTGCCCATGTTACTTCCTTATCTGAACAAGGATCGGACAATGTTAGATCAGTAATAAATCTGAGAAATCTCTCATCACGGTGACACGGGGTCTTCCTAAGGTTATAGTCAACAACAATAGCCGGCGACAAACTGCACAAAGACTGTAAAGCATAGGAAGTATCTTTGTAATTGCTCACTCAGGTGAGAAGTGGGTTTTACTTTAACAGTTGTCATAAATTCGCCTTCATCCCTGTACAAATGACAGACTTGGGTTTGTATGGGTTCTGGTCGGGAAGCAATCGTGTTTAATTGTCCAGTGTCTCTTCCGGACTTCCAGCCAGGTGAGGTATAGGGGGGGATTACTTGGCGTCAAGAGAAACTGATATCGTCTGCAATTGTTCTCTCGGGCAGAAACCCCCTAAAGACCTGTCACTCACAGTTGTCAGTGACATGGCCGCGTTATTTTCGCATCAGGACAACAAAGCGTACGTGTCTTCCGTTGCCATGGACGTCAGAGATAAGGGGGGGCCAAACGGCGGCAAGCTGTTAACCACAGGTAAGTGTGTACCTATACAAAAAATGCCATCCATCAAAATTCATGTACCCCACAATTAGCCCCGTCTGTGGGCAGGAGTGATGAATGACTCTGGCATTACAGGGTGGGTACGAGTGTTCTGGTCTGTACCACCGCTTGACAAGTCTTTCTGTTGTTTCCGAGAACGAGGATCCCAAGAAGCGAGCGAGCTCTCGATACCACCTGTTGAAGAAACGAAGGTATAAATTTGCCTGTCGTCCCAGCATACACCGCTGGAGAGGCCACCAGCGACTAGGGTAACAAGAAGAATGTGTAAACTATGTAGAACGTTCCGATGTTCTAAGAGAAGGGATTAATGGACATCACATAAATGATAAGGATACATTGATTAAAATCTTCCTTTTCTCCAAGATCTTACGTGTGTCTGCGGATTAGATGACCAATAGACCTCTTCAATTTGCCAATTAAGGATCATCAAGATCCATATAATTATTGTGGCCAGAATACTTTGAAACCTAATCCCTTCATACTTAAGCCATGTCAAACTTATCTATCCCAGATTACAGTTGAAGTTACTTTAATTGAATTTACGATCCATTCATTTAGCACACCGACAGTTGCAGTATAAATCACTAGTCAAAAGAGTAAAGGGGCCACACAAAGCGCGAAAGAATCAAAACTACCAAGTCAACATATAAGGGTACAAAAGGACAAAGTTTTACTTTGAACTGATATCAGTATAACCTTAAGACCACATGGTGATATCCATATTCACTCTTAAGCAGTAAGTTTGACTACAATCTCATAGATAGGAATTAGAAAAGGATTAAGTGTGCAGTGAATCATTTAATGCTTTTCAAATCCTACAACCAAAAAATGTGAAAGTATAAAATGACATTCTTTCAGAAATTGTGTCTTATCTAGACTGATTGCATTCCGATAACATCAAGTCAAGAACGACCGATAAAATCGTCGAGCGGTACACCCATCATTGTTAGAACCATGCCTTTGTGGTTAATTACTCGTAAGCGTTAATCCCGTCGCCATTGTCGTACTACAGACGGCTGTCAGCGAGACGTTGACCAGAGGGAAGCGCCTGAAAGAGGGCGAAACGTGATGGATTGCGCCGGCGTTAATCCCCGACTGCAGGCGCTGTTTTCATCTTCGTGCGGGAGATAAGGGCCGCACAAACCATGCCTGAGAGCTACAGGATCGCTCATTCCCACTCCGGCATGCGGGGATCCGCTCTGACGGAATGATGAACGGCCGTGTCGCTTCAAAGTAAAAGCGAAGTTAGTTTAAGATAGGCGTGCGCGACGCGAAGAGCAGTTTCTAACAAACCAGCAGTCAAACGTTCAAACCGCAACGTGACAGCTTTACGCTGACACCAGCCGTCAATTTCAGGAATTGATGGAATAGTCAGGACTGCAGAAGCTACATGTGCAGCGCAGGTGTTAAGTTATGGAGATCCACTTTGTGTCTGGGAGGTTGATGCTTAAGCCATCCTTTGACCTGGAAACATTTGTTATAAAGCAGTTTTAGTATTATTCCTATTGCCAGATCTGAAAGCATTGTACTGCCTACTGAAGTAAAAATTGTGCTACACAATAAAACAGTGTTGTAAATGCTGCTTTGAAGATAGGAAGAGAGTATGGTATTGCAAATTGTTTTACAAATTCTATAAAAGCAATGTAATGCAAAGGTTACAACAGTAGTGTATGTTTTTCATATAATGCCAACCGTCAAAATGCACTTTCATGTTAAGTGTTTAAAGTACTTAATGCCAAAAAACTTTTTTAAATGTTTGCCACCACTGGAAAAGGACATTGGTTTTCAGACCATTTTGGATAAAATCTATACAGTGTATTGTGTAATACATGACATGTACAGTATGTACTCTTTTATGGTTCAACAAAGTTGCAACAAAATTTAGGACATGGCTAATGTATTTGTGAACATTGTGTGAAAAGATTTTTCCGCTCAACCTTACTACAGCATCTGTCACATCACTGGGAATGTAAAACGTGACATTTTGCTCATTATTTTCCATCAACTTTCAACGTGTAAAAAATCCATTCGTGTCCTCTCTTTAACGACATCTTCCGTGGAGCCGCTGAATAGGTCGCTTACATTTCCATCTCCGCCTTATCAAAGCTTTGCACGTCATTAGGCAGTGTACGCAACACCTACAACACTGACAGTAATCCCTTATGGCCAGTTACCACGATCTGCTACAGCGACCCTCCCTTTTATCGGGGAGCGCCACACTGTGCGCGGGGTAACAGCATGTGACAAGCATTGAATGTCGGACTCAGAACCGTGCTGAAATCTTGTAGCCAGGAGACTTTACAAGTCAGGAACATATTGTCCATCGGAGAGCGTGGTCCTCGGTAGATACGGTCTGCTACGCACTGATATGCCAGCAAGGCCCTTCTTCCGAGCCCCCCGCAATCGTGTCGCTTGATATCGATTTACACAAGACACTCGCGTTCTCGAAAAAGTGTGAACGGTCTATATTTCATCTGGACTTGGCCCTAAAGGTGATGGCTTTGGGGACTTCTACAAATTTACAGGGAAATGCATCAAACTCTACATTACTCAGGGTTGGGATTTGTCCATAGCGAAACACATTTGCAAAAGACTGCAGCTATCATTGTTATACCTGTACATTTATGTGATTAGACGAATCTCTTGACCACTTTCTCATATAAGAAGATTGGATGCTTTGTGCACGAACATGTTTATCACTTGTGATGTATAGCTTTGTCTCATGTGCCGGGTATCTTGTGTCTTACGTTGCAGGCCTGTGGTATTATGGAGAAATCTGCAATAAAAAGTACCACTACCTAGACTAGTACAACACTATAAATCAAACTGTCATACTCCACCAACGCACTTCTTGGACTTACAACAGGTTGTATAACTACAAACATGTATTACACTTCTTACATCTCGGATAAACCTCTGGGGAAAAAGTATCATGAATGAAACAATGCTTGCAAATTTTACAAAGTATTTCTCAATTTAGTCCTAATTTCAATATTTATGCATCTCATGTTAACAAAAAAATTGGAGATTTTATGCTTGAAGGTTGTTTCATCAATCATAACGTAGAGCTATGCTTAACAAATCTAGTGGCTCATGCTAGAGTATTAAGTTGCAGGCCTGTTGAATTACACAGAAATCTCCAATGAAAAGTACCAGTGTCTGAAGTAATGCAACATCGTAAATCAAACTGTCACTCCATTCTTGGCTTAAAGACAGCTTTTAACTCTTCCAAAAAGTGTCATAAAGAGAACACTTCCTAGGTTTAAGAGGAGTTATAGAAGAATTGCTGATTTGCTTATTAATAGTTCTAATGACAACATATTGGGCCTTTTTTGAAATGTTAAAACTACATTAAATCATTCCATCACTCGTGATAAATAACAGTTCCTTCAGTTTTCCTATAGTATTAAGTTGCAAGCTTCCTTATGTTACCTCTAAAATTAGCAGTCTATTCAGCTAAATCCAGTAAGATACATACAGTTGAAAACAGAAGGCAAATATGCCGATTTTGCAAGATGTACAAGATGACTAATACACAGGTGGACGTGCCAACTGATAAGTATCTAATACCAGCTCAGCAAAGAGCAAAAAATAGTCATACAGTACCTTCAAGTACCAGAGTTACCAGCCTAGCATTGATGTGTTCAAAAATTTGTATTTTCCTGAAACTATCGTAGAGTGGAATTTATTATCATCAAGTACAATAGGGGCATCTTTGAATAGGGATAGCTTTAAAGAACACTTGCAGCTAGGTGTGCATGTGCAGAAGTTAGATGTGACAGGTCGTCCGGTACAACATAACCAGCTGCTGCCATGCTCCATGCCTGCAGAGCTGGTGTGCTTTGCCGAAGGCCAGGGCGGTTATACCAGCTATACGGATACAGAAGCTCGTGTGTTACGCCAAAGGGCGGTTATACCAGCTATACAGATACAGAAGCTTGTGTGTTACACCAAAGGGCGGTTATACCAGCTATACAAATACAGAAGCTGGTGTGTCACGCCGAAGGGCAGTTATACCGGCTATACAGATACAGATACAGAAATGCAGTGTTAACCTACCATGTCTGCCAGAGGAAAGGACCCGGTGTAGCCCTCCTCAGGGTCAAAGTTACAGAGGTCGATGTGAGCTTCTCCCATGGACACTCCATCACTGGACTTGTCACACACGTTCAGGACAACATATCTAAAAATTAGAAAAATGCTCCTTTTTTTAACTGATTGACACAAATTGCACAGACTTGATAATATACACACCCACATCTTGAAAGGGAAGAATTTCAACGGTAAACACAATCTAAAATAAAGCCTGCAATATTTTTCATACATGGCTAGACTTTTTAGGCTTTTGTAGTTAAGATCAATGTTAGAATAACTAGTTGTTTGGATTATCAGTATCTCATACTTAATGACAAGTTGGTATCCATTCATAGACAATTAATAGATGATGTAACAGTTATGAAGAAAATTCATCTAGCAAATTATATTTATCCAGAATGACCATACAACATGCCAGACCTAAAATTTGTGAAGATGCCCTTAACTTCATTAGTAAATGTCCAAGAGTCTCATCATGAATATTCATGTGGGCTATACAAAATAATCAATAGTTTCTTTTATGGTCTCAAATTTGGATACCTGTAGTCAAACTCTTCTTGTGGCACAGGAAACTCGTAAGTCTGTTCCCACTCTGGGTCCAGCGTACCTCTCTTTACATCGGTTTGTTCCACCTGGACAGGGCACAGCAGGTGAGAGACAACGTAAAACACACATAACAGCAAATTACAGCACACAAGATTCTATAGATAAGTGAGAGTTATTTTGTGACCCTTGGTACTACTGAACCCTGCTTAAATAAAATTAAAACCTTGTAGATGAATGTGATCAGAGGTAGGTCTACCCTTGGTACTGAATGGACTATCACTACAAGATCTAACTTCAAATGTGACCATTGCAGGTTTTGTCCTTGGTGCTGAATGGACCATCATCTACAAGACTACACATTTGATGCTGATTACGACTGGTACTATTCTTGGTACTGAATAAGCTATCACCTGCAATACTTGAAAAACAAATGTCAATACAGTTTCCCTTCCCTTTAGTGCTGAATGGACTATCACCTACAAGATTCAACTACAAAGGTCTTATCCTTGGTCCTGAATGAGCTATCACCTACAATATTTGATAGACAAATGTGAATACACCTTGTTTTCCCCTTGGTACTGAATGGACTCTCACTTGCATGACAAATGTAACCACAACTTCAACCCTTGTTAAAGAGTGGACTAATAACTACACTGATAATACTTGAGACAAATGTGACCACAGGTAGTTGTATCCCTGGTACTAAATGGACCATCATTTACAAGATTACACATACAACAGTGATCACAGATGGTACTACTCTTGGTCCTGAATGAGCTATCACCTAATATAATGCTTGATAAACAAAGATGACTAAACCTTGTTTTCTCCTTGGTACTGAATGGACCATCACCTATTAGATTCAACTACGAACGTTCCTTGGTCCTAAACGAGCTATCACCTATAATACTTGACACTACTGACAAATGTGAATACACCTTTTTTCCTTGGTACTGAATGGACTATCACTTACATGACAAATGTAACTACAACTTCAAACCTTGATAAAGAGTGGACTAATGACTACAGTAACAATACTTGAGACAAATGTGACCACAGATAATTCTACCCTTGATAAAAAAAAAACTGTATCCTACAACATAAATGTCACCTATAGCTCTGCCCTTGGTACTAAATGGACTATCACTCATATGACAAATGTAACCACATCTTCAACTTCAACCCTTGATAAAGAGTGGACTAATACTTCCACTGACAATACTTGAGACAAATGTGACCACAGATAATTCTACCCTTGGTAAAAAAAACTGTTACCTACAATCTAAATGTCACCAATAGATCTACCTTTGGCACTGGATGGACTATCATCTACAATATTTGAAATATGAGTGTGACAGCTGCTGCTGCTAACTCTTCCCATGAAGCTGGATGGACTATCACCAACAAGATCTAACTACAAATCTGACCATGGCAAGATTCACCCTTGGTACTGAACGGTCTATCGCCCACGAGACTTATCAGACAGAGGTGATAACAGCTTGTTTTCTCCTTGGTACTGAATGGACTATCACTTACAAGTTTTGATAGACAATCTGACAACAGTTAGTTCTGCCCTTGGTGCTGAACAGATTATCACCTAAAAGATTTCACAAACAAATGTGACTACGGGACAGTTAGTATTAAATAGCAGAAAAGATTTGACAAATGTGGGCGCTGTTTGTTCTGTCCTTAGTGCTGAATGGCCCATCAATAACATGATCTGATAAAGATGACCACTGATAGTTCTACACTTCATAGGATCATGGCAACTATGATTCTACATGGACTCCTGAACTTGGAAAACAACATGGAACTAAGGCCTAGTGAGAAATCTTAAACCATGTTGATTTCATTATATGGATGACATCAAAGCGCGCATCAATTTTCATCCGTTTAAAAAACAAAAACAATTTGGCCATACTGCAAATCGTACAAAGCAGCAGCTGCAAAATGAGAAAATATATGCTGTAAATTGCATATATTTAAAAAAACAGATACTTATGAATGTCGTAGAATGCCAAAGTCAATTCCAAAACTGTAGGAGGGCCGTAAGTCTAAGGTGAGCACAGTTTTAGAAATTGCATACTGTAAGATTTGTGTGTTCCTCTCACATCTCAGTCTCTTTGGGTCACAGTCAGACCTTACCATAGAAATGCCTGGGACCATCACTCTCACAAAGGGATGGGGAAGCTTGCTTCCATCCCAGCACACCAGCCCTGAGGCCCTGTGGACGGTCACACACAGCAGCTGGGGCAGCTTGTAGGCCAGGGAGATCTCCAGGGTACCACTAATGCTTAGGTCAGTCTGGGGAAAACAACAACAAAACATCCTGGTTAAACGATACACAAAATACAACTTGTACATGGTTATATAGAAGAGCTAACTAAGGCAGCTTGTAGGCCAGGGAGATCTCTATAGCACAACTGATGCTTAGGTCAGTCTGGGAAAACAACAACAAAACATCCTGGTTAAATGTTTGTAATACATGATTTAAAGAGCAACTTGTGTATGGTTATATACATGTATAAGAGCTATGACAGCTTGTAGGCCAGGGAGATCTCTAGAGCACCACTGAATGCTTGGGTCAGTCTAGGGAAAACAACAACAAAACATCTTTGTTAAATGATATACAAAATGCATGATATACAAAAAGAGCAACTTGTGTATGGTTATACAGAAGAGCTAGAACAGCTCGTAGGCCAGGGAGATCTCAAGAGTACCACTGATGCTTGGGTCAGACTGAGAAAAAAAACAAAAAAAAAACATCCTGGTTAAATGTTTTTAATACATGATGTAAAAGAGCAACTTGTGTATGGTTACATAGAAGAGCTACAGTAGCTTGTAAGCCAAAGAGTGTATCTGAGAACTAAATCTACAGGGTACCACTGATGCTTGATTCAGTCTGGGTAAACAATAACAAAATGTCCTGGTTTTCAATACATGATATAGAAGACCAACTTCTATATGGTTACATAGAAGACCTACATGTAGGTCAACTTGTAGGCCAAGCTGATATCAAGGGTACCACTGATGCTTAGGTCAGTCAGGGGATAACAAAAACATCCTGGTTAAACGTTTTAGATACATGTACATGTACAGAAATGTGTAAATGAAACAGCACCTAGTGTAGTAATACAGAGAAAACAACAACAAACCTCTTCTTGGTTATTTGCTTTCTGTCATATTAATGTAAACGTCAATGAAACAACACTTTGTAGGACTATCTGTCCTCACTTTGATAAAAAAACAGACACTGTCCTTGGTGCTGAAATACAGGTATGCCTTCCCTTGTTACTTTCCACTAAAAGCTACAACCACATTGCCACCGCTGAGCGACCAAATAGTTGACAGGCTGCTCTACGAGTTTCATAGATAAGGAACAAATCTTTTAAAACGCTTTGTGTTCTGTTGTCTTTTTAATCATACTTTGACATCTTGCATCATATTCCAATGATGAAATCAAGGGTCACAGAAATCCAATTTTGGTTGCTGTCAGTCACTCAGCCTTCCTCGTGTATTGGTGTGGGGTCTTGCAGAAAATATCAGAATTGAACAGGAAGAGTTTATGACGTAAAATTAAAAGTCACAAAGAGAATTCTGTAAATTCATTGTGTCCACTAATTGGTTTGGTGTGTAAATGGCTGTGTGAAGCACGTGTAATGGTGGTATCAAACATGTACATAATGGTCACTTTAATTGGGGACCATTAAAAAGCCATGATGACCTCCTGTTGTACAGCATTAAGCCATCATGTCCCATTTACTACTACATAACTCTCATTGGGGAGATGGGGAGGGGGGCATCCTCAGGCTAGAGTCTACTAGTTATACTTTGCCAAACAAAGTTCAATGACTTTTCTTTCATATGAGTAAAGATGTCGATACTTCATTAATTTTGTACTCATATTGACTGATAGGCATTGATTTTTATCAATACGTCTGACAGCCGTTTTTGCAAGTTTCTTACATATTTCAGCTGCAGGAAGACTTTTTTGGAGCCAGTACTTTTGGCAGCAGTTTGAGGAAACTTCTCATACTTTCATTTCGAGTAGAAGATTCTTAGCCATATTTTCTTCTTGCCTTCCAAATTGTAAGCTTGCCAATGCAGCTTTTAGACGGCACTTTTTGATAGCTCCCCGGTGCTTTAATCATGTACACAATGCTTCCACTCCAGCTAAGCCCCTGTGACTGTGATGAGTGCTTCCAAGTCACCAACTGGGCATAAACAAGCGGTGTGGTGGTTAGTGGCACAAAGGGACGGGGGATACGCCGGCCCATCAACATGAGTATCCAGCCACACACGGCCATACATCTGTCTGGACCTCCGTAACCTCTGGCGGGGAGCACCCGCGATCCCGGCGCGAGCGTCGCTCCATCATACTCACTTAGGGTACGGCCCATATTTTAGTCTGACGATGCAATTGATCACCTGCGTCGATCGGGGCCTTTCAAAGCGGCGCCCGTCCCCCACTCCCTATTTTTCACGCGCTGACACCTGCGCTCCGTCCGGTTGCGGGGCCGTGCTCACTAATTTTACAAGGCAATCCATCCCCCCGGAGATCACTTGCAACATCAGTGATTGTCTTCAAATGGCCATTTTTGGCATCCCGGGGGCTTTGCAGCAATATTGGAGATACAGATCGTAGGTTGAGCATGGGTAGGGAGATGCTTATCATCCGTCATGCAGATGCTGGGGGTGATGGGAAGAGAGATAGCGAGGCTAATGAAGGATGCTGTACAGAGCAACCTTCTCTCTCCAGCAATTACACCCCCCTGATGAAGAGAAATGGTGCATCTAATGATTCGTAAGTGCAAATCCTCCCGTACGCCGCCGTGTCAATGGAGGGACGGGGAGAGCGATCGCGCCATATTCCTCGCTATCGATTTGTGATAAACTATTGCCACGGTGGAAACTCTCGTGCGGGCAGGTTTCCGTGACTCCCGTCCCCCCCTCCGCGACACCTCCGATCGAAAGATACCATCATCGCTACCCACAGTGTCAATTGTGGTTTCTTAATACAATAATCTATACGTCCTGATATGAAAATGTTGGCAGGTCTATTGACTTGTCGCGATGTCACACACGATATGGTACATGCTCCGTATGGATTTTCCACTATGATTTGGCCTGGAGGAATATAGACTTTCAGCCCATCACGGGTCTCGGGTGATCATGAGGGGGACGGGCGATTGATAGATTTATTGAAGTGTTTAATGGAAGGACTATCTATGGAGATGCCCCTTGGAGATTTGCAGCAGTGGGGGGAACACCATTTAATATTCAGTAGATGTCATTGTAACGTTTTCGTGCCCTAAAGCCCCCAGTGAGAGTATCGCACGGGAGCGCCGAGACTTCCCAGTGACACACACAACTCATAAAGCTGGCTACTTCCACCCTCGGGGCGACACCACATCACGCAGAGCTCAAAATTAACTTTCCTCGTCCCCGAAACGAAGACCTGCCATCGTGCCATCTTGATTTCTCGTTTCGGGGTCTACAAATTTTATTATTTTTTATTAGTCAATATCAGCCGAAACATTCATACAATATGGATGTTTGGGAGACGTTCCCTCAGGTTGTGATATTTTTGATTGTCCATTAAATCACTACGCTGAACTTTTGATATTCATTAGTCACAAGTACCACTGGGATAAAGTGCTTACAGCACAAAGGTTACGTTCAATTGTAAACAATAAGGCAACCAAAGTACCTGACTGTTCATACAGTGTATACAACCAAACTACTAAAATCTATCTAAAAATGTCAAATAATCTTAAGTCACATAAAATTTCTTCTGCTGAGATTTTGTAAGACATAATTTATAGTTATGGATAGAAAAGTGGAAGTCAGCTCCAATATCAGTCGCCATATATATTGGGATGGTCATAATTTGATAAAGCAAAGATTAGCATCATCCCATAATACAATTCTGCTTCCCCTAGATATCCATCTCCGGGATTGTTGGAATAAGTAAAAAACAATATCCCAGTAAATAAAATTTGCAGAAATGAAAATGCTTGGCCTGTGGGGGTAATGATCCGACCCTGTTATAATTAGATTAAGGCCCAATTTACAAGTGGGGGAGGGAGTCCCTAGGGGGGCCATTAACTCCCCAGTCTGGACTGTACTGTCCACCATCAGGAAAAATGCATTAAACACGGGCGAACAGAAGTATATTGGTTGGTGTACAGATAGGAAACGGTGCAATGACCTAGTGGGTTGAGTGTTTGCCTTGCATATGGTACATGTACATGTAGGTCGTGAGTTCCATCCTGGCCGAGTCATACCAAAGACTTTAGAAATGTTACAAACTGTTTTCTCCGCTTAGCACTCAGCATTTTGGGGGAAAAGTATGGTAGTTGAACACCAATCATTATCTATTGTACTGTTACTGGTGTTTATGAATTTTCCATTTTGAAATATAAATTATGTTTTGAATATGTAGAATTGTAGGGTTCATTCTCTGTGATACCTTGATGACTTGGGCCACTGTTCTGTATATAACAACAAATGTTTCCACCAATCACACTGAATAATACAGCTGATATTTTACACAATGTATAAATCTTTTTTTCTGAATAGACAAACCAGTATTTTTCTAAACAACATTAAAAATACTGTTCCATCAATGCAACATCCTGTGAGCATATTTCTTCACTAAAAAAGTCTTCATTGAACCAACTGGCTTCTGTATCTATCTGGCTCTAGAATTTTACTCACAAGTGGTATTGAACACTCACATGCATATTGTATATCCTCCCAGTACTTGGACATCATAAAAGAACTTAATGGTCTCAAGAGAAGTACTAAAACAATGATAACCTTCATAAACCCAGTATGTTACTCTTCAACCCTATCTTCTCTGATTGGACGTAATCGAGTTACAAGTGACTTTTTACATTTCATCTCACCTTGTAAAAGACATTGTCACATAAAGGGAAAAGTACATGACGTTAATGCACTGTAATTAAGTTAACAGGGTCGTCAACTGTCCCAATTTTAAGACTTTTAAAGGCTTTTATGTACTAAAGGTTTGCATCATTTTGTACACAGAAAATACAATTTCTTAAAGTTTATGTGCAGTTAGATAGATTAACGCCATATTTTGACAATTTTGACAATGAAAGGACTTGGTTACTTACTTTTCCTAACATTTATCCTTACTTACTTCTTTGAAAACCTTTAAAATGGAAGAAAATGGTCAACATCTGCATGTGATGGTAGCTGAAAGTCACTTTTCATTGTTACCATTTCTGTAGGGGTATTCCACAAACTATAGTTTACAGTAGTAATACATGTATATCGCAATAATTAGTTCTTCTTTTTCTGCTTCCACATTATTTTTGCTTTTGTAAAAAAAAAGGTTTTAGTGTTAATGTAAACTTAACATCATTTGGTGCTTTTGTCAGTCAATTAGTCCTAATTTGATGCTAATTAAATTTGCCTTTCTTGGCCACCATTCTGAGTCTGAATCTTCCCATCTGCGACTAGATGGTAATTGAGTTAGCCAGAGCTTTTAGCTTGCAGAAGATACCTGGAAATTGCACTTGTTCTTATCTCTGGAAGTTGTGGCTATCTCCATCTTCCGTGCACCCTTGTCCTCCTTTTTATTAAAGACATAACATTGTGCATACACTTACCTTACAAACTGTTCATTATAATATCTAGAATTCTGTTTCATTTCTATTCTTTAAACAAAGACATCTAACACTAGTTCACCATTAACTGCAACGATTTCTGGTAAGAGTCGATTGACACCAATCTGGAAAAACAATAAACCATCATTTCTTTCTGTTACATGACGATATTATCGATACCCTGTATTCAAATATTCTGGATGTATGTTACCCTGCAGATTCAGGTGAAGTAGCATTAAGGTCTAGACCTTTCGTTAAGTAACCCTGGATGAAAACTACAAAAACCTAAATGAAAATGAAGCACAGTATCCCTACACAAATTCAGGGTAATGCTACTGTGAAATACTATTATTCTGTGTCTTTGGAAACATGTGCCATACAAATTATAGAATACGGCATTGCATATCATCATCATACCTGTACATGCTTTATTTGTTTACCTAATTTCTGTGACATTCTAACGCACGAAAGATTAAGATCATAATCAGTACACAGTTCGCAAGTGATTTTCATCACGCATTAATTTTTCACAAGTAATATATGAAAACATAATAAATTCCCCTGATTTTGAAGTCAGTTGAAAGCACTTGTAGTTACCCTAAGCACTCACTTGTCATAGATAACAGAGCCTACAAAGTGAATAAATCACCTAACATATCATTTAGATCAGTTATAAAGATGAACAAATATGAATTTGGTTGATTAAGCTATGACAAATGTAAAAGATAAGAAAGACACTTATAATGCCATTAGAATACTAGAATGCACAATTACAAGGAAGCAGTTTATCTTTTATAAATCAAGAATATCTTTAAAAAAACTGTTTTCTTTTAAAGTATAACATATCATTTAGATCAGTTATAAGGATGAACAAATATGAATATGGTTGATTAAGCTATCATGACAAATGTAAAAGATACATGTAAGGTACATGTACAAGAAAAAAAGACAATTTAAATCCCAACAGAATACTGGAAACACAATCACATGGAAACAGTTATAACTTGTCTTTTATAAATCAAGATAATCTTTTTTCCAGAAAAACTTGTTTTCTTTTAAAAGATATACAATGTATGTGATTCTCCCCATTATAATCACTATGGAAAGTCAATAGACAAAGAAATAGATGGAAAGACAGCACTTTGGTCAAAACAGCAAAGCAAATACTGGTGTCATATTCCAAACCATGATCATGTTTGAACGAAACTACTTGTAGTGATGTGTATCTTTTTTGACAAACTTCTGAGACCAAATTGCCTGAAAAGGTTAACATTTGCAACGCTCAATTGTTAATGAAACAAGCCGATAAGATGGGCAGCACTGATTGGCGTCCTTAACTGGGGCACCAATTTTCAGGATCATCTGTCCTGGTTTAATCCAATAATCTGCATCTAATTATTGTATCTAAATGCCGTGGATGTAGATGGAACATGCCCCCAGTAGATGGAGGATTTGATAACTTTCAACCATGCAAACTGTTCAGTGCAATTACTACAAAAGCAAGTTATGCTTCCTTATAGTAGCTGAAGTTTCGAACTAGTACATAGTGGCTAACCTGCCACCAAAGCGTTTGAGCACAAAATCCAGCTCTGGTATAGAATTGAATGAAGCATGTGATTTTATATAAATCGCCATTGCAGATGATTTCCTATGGTAACGTTTTTAAACAAAGTTTCACACATTTACCTTGTTGCGAGCCTGTCAACAGAGTTTTAAAGCTTTGGTATAGAATTGAATGAAGCATGTGGTTTTATACATTTCCAGTTGATGCTACCAGATGATTTGTTATGGTAACGTTTAACAAAGTTTCACACATTTACCAGTTGCGACCCTGTCACTATAGTTTTAAAGCCCAAAATTCAGCTTTGGTATAGAATTGAATGAAGCATGTGTTTTTATACATTTCCAGTTGATGCTACCAGATGATTTGTTATGGTAACGTTTAACAAAGTTTCACACATTTACCTTGTTGCTAACCTGTCACTAGAGTTTTAAAGCACAAAATCCAGCTTTGGTATAAAATTGAAAGAAACAGGTGACTCTTTATATTTCCCCTTGATGCTACCAGATGCAAGGAGTATTAGAAAGAATTAGCAGTTATGACAATTAGGAGCGGAATTAGAAGCCGTGTTTGAACATGCAAATCCTGGATGGCACAGCGTGACGCAGGCTTCCCCACTGGTTCTAAACATGGCTTAGCTATTCACCAATCTGTTCCTACAATATGATATCACATGTAGCCTGTCTTTCCTCTCATACTTAACATTTGGTTAGTAAACCTTAAAGGCAAAAGCATAGGAAATACTGCTATACCAGTGCGTTGATAGCTCCTAACACGGTTGAAGTATCTACATAAACAAGTGAATTCTGCATGCTGCCATTTAGTACCTAATCAACCAACTGATGGGGCTGAGTATTCAATCCCCAAATCCCCCCCTCCCCTGTGACTCCCTCCATCCTACATGCATCTATATTCATACATTTCTATCTACAGCTAAGCTGACAAAGTCCTATCCATATTCATGTCACCCGTGTCTGCATGTGTTCCGATGTTTACTTTTCGATGCAGATTGTAAGCGTGAGGTTGGGTACTAGACATCCAATACTGGGTCTGCACGGATGGCTGCCTATCGATGACCCTATTTGGGAGCCGGCCTAGATGATTCAAGTGGGGTTAATCTCTCTTAATCCTTGTATTTGTTCTGACTAAGCCCAATTTAGGGTCTGATTTTCTCGGATGCAACCTCGCAGACCCTCTGCGGTGCCGCATTCGTCGGAGACATTAGGATGAAGATCGCTGCTCGTTTCGCCACTTTTACTCCGTCTTTGTTCCCCTCGGACTGTGGAGCCGCATGATGTGCGCACATCAGCCATCTGATTGGCCAATTTGCAGAGAAGCTCCGACAATTTGCACTTAAACAGGTTACTTCTTACATGGACTCGCCAATAAATGACAATCAATGCAGATACATTCAGGGTTTGATGGATGGATCGCAATCAATCGAAGAACGAGGCAGCGTAAAACTATTTGTTAGCAGAGCTACCTGAAAAACTGTAACACCAGGATTTATAATGTCATCACTTTGTACTCAATAGAGCAAGTTCTTGTCTTCAATTTCTACAAATATTCCAATAGGAACATTTTATGCATTTCCAAAAAGACAAGTTTAATAATAGAGTATCCTTTCGAGTGAAATTGTTACTTATGATGACTGTTCTTTTCAAATAAAGTGTCAAAGTAAATAAAATTCACTGCACAAAAAAGGTAAAAAATATTCAAATGAAAGACAAACATATTCGTATAGATGAAGTTGTTTCATTTTCTAATTTTCAATCTCAGTGATATGTACGTTTAAGTGTTTGTGAAACATTTTAAGTTAACATCTTGTCTGCACAAAATACATGTACGTACAGTGTATACTGATGGTACCAGTAGGTGGTCCATAATGATACTAGTACATCATCGATTATCCAACTGAAGATAAGGACATTCATCTTCTCGTAGTAGCTGTGTTTGAAATCTAGATTAAAGCTTGCAAAAATAAAACAAAAACTCCGAAAGCTCTACCAACGCGTATGACCTTCGAACTTGAACTATCTACAGCTGAACTTTGCTGCAGCAATCTCCTGTGTTCTTTCCTCCCTAAGAGTACAGACTGCAAGGCAGGCATGGATCACACTTTCCAATGTCTTTGCTTCTGACCTTGCGGAGAATTATCTATGGCAAACTTCAATCCATCAACGTGGGAGTCTCATCAATATTGTCATGACAAAAACTTTGAAGGTCAATGCTCAATATAGATGCGTATGCACTGATAAGACGCGCACAGAACGGAGCGTGGAATTCTATTGATGGCATTTTATTGGCTGAGGACTTCTTCTGAAGGACGATGGTCATCATATGAACTCCATCAAGTTTTTACCGAGCGGACGGGTATTGAAATATAGCAGCTCTCCATCTTTGTGAGAGAGATGGGAAGTGATAGGAGTGTTCTGTGGAAACAAAGCGGCTGCAGCGTCGACTCATCTTCTGAGTGTTGTGCACGATGACCCCAGGTTTTCTCCTGGGGGCATCTCTGCGTGAAGCCAACTTTTCTCTGACATTTGACGACCGACGGAAGTGCACGTAAAGGTTGGGAAATCTTCTTCTGCCATCTGCGTGAATCTCTAATGCTTCTTGGAAACTTTTTTGTGGCTACTTGTTGACGGGCCAACAAAGGAGCATGCTTAGGGTCAAGACTGGTACGAGGTATTCCATGTAAACCGTACCGAACTGGGATATACCCGTGAGGATATGCCTGGATAAAATGGTACAGAAATGTACACTCTCTAAAAGTCCTGTTCATCTTGCCAATATGTATGCGATATAGCAAAAAATACATTGCTGGAGGCCGTAGGACAAGAAAGAATGGCACTTCGAGAGGGTAGATCAGTGAATAGACACCAAAAGGTTCATATACAGTATGAGCGAAACTCTATCGTGACAATAATCTTGTCCATGTATCTGATAAAAATCTTTCATCACTAGTGCATGTGGAAGTAATGTTTTGTCAAATCCCAAAGTTGGTTCTTGCAATGACACCCAACATCCAACATCAATCCCATTTTATTCATCGAATGTTATATTTTTGAATGATGTGTCTTCCTCATCATTTACCATGACAACCATGTACCATAACTGTGTTTCCTCCTTCCTTATAATTTGGGTTTGTCTGTAATCTTCCCTTAGTTATCTTCTGTAGGTTATCGTTCTATAAATGACTTAAAATCAAGGAGAATTTATCTTTAGATTCAATCCCGCCTTTTGCATTTTCTTTTTGCTTTACTGAAATGGATGATATCCAAACCAGTTTGTGTGATTAATGTTACCATAATTGCAATATCATATCACAAGGTATACACATGTATTGGCAGGAGAAAATAATTTTGACATGAAGTACATAGGTTTATTAGCATCAGTCAAGGCTATGATGATGATTCACCAATGACTCATCAAACCGTGTATAGCAAAACTTTGTTGTCAAAAAAACTATTCGCATTACAATAAAGCTTTGATCAAGCAGTAATGTATACAACATATATAACATACAATAAGATAATTCTAAAATGTTGGACCCAATATGATCTCATGACCAGGTTTGTTTGAACTTTGAACTGAAAGTTACGTCATCTTTATCATCACATGATCTGCCTGTGGCATATCCTGAATGCATCTTGGAAACAAGAGTAGTCTCATGTCCTGTATTGTACATGTACAATACAGGAGGAAGTCACCATGTTTCAAACACTGCCAAGGCCAATTATCTTTTGTTTGTCTCCAAAACAAATTAGGGGAACATCATGACAATACACAAGCTTATGGTTACCGTTTTGTATTTCATTACCTTTGCCAAGAAGGTTATGTTTTGGGTGCCGTTTGTTTCCATGTGTGCGTGTTTGTGTGTCTGTGGACAGCGTAACTTAAGAAGCTATAGATGGATCCTTTAAGATATTTAGAATGTGGGTAGGGGTCAGGAAAACGAAGGCCAATTTCGATAATGGGCCCCTAGTGGCTTTTTACAGTACTGCAGCAGAACTTCCAGTTTTGACTTTATTCAGTATATCACTAAAATCTATTCACCAATTTACATAGCAACATGAGATTGGAATGTAAAAAAAAGTCTCCCAACACCAAGTTAGATCAGCTCCCCTTCAACCTGCAAGGAGGCATTCCTACCTGTACAGCACAGGTGTTCATGTGGCATTTCCAGCCCTGCATTACCTTGTCATACACTTGAACCAGTATATGAGCACACCAAATCCATCTTTCTGTCATTCTTCAAAATTTTATGATCAAATCCTGAGAGTGAGAAAATCCTTCTTGTCCCACAGGATGGTCATTAAGCTGGTGAAGAGTAGCTTTCAAGATTCTCGCCTGATACATATCTGTTGATGATAGCACAGCAATGCCATATCTCCACCTTACTTTAGATGGAGCAGTATATGATATGAATATGAGATTGAAAATCGTTTTGGCCCGCGGGTAAAAACTGGCAGCCGAACGGCGCAAACTTTGCGTTGGGAAAAGTTCGCTATCTCCGGTAGCTCAACCCATCCATGTAAACAACTCCTGCGACTATCGCAGGCAGCATCTCGCTGCTCGGAGATGCAGCGAATGTATGATGAGAATGTAGACATAGATCAGCATCGGCCTTATCGCTCCATCAACGCAGACAAGGGATTTTCAGTTTTTATACAGTATCCTTTCACTTCATTTCATCTGGAAAAATACAAACGGCTCGCCGCACCATTTTTCATCGCTGCGCCTGCAGCTAGAGTAGATTTGATGCCGACAAGTGGGGTCGGCATCTGATGAAAGCCTCTCCATTGTGCTATAACTCCACATCTGACCCTATTCCCCGCCGCATAAAACTCCGACCAGATGAAAGATGAAGAGAAACCCCATTTGTAAATCCTTCAAACTATACATCTGGTGATATCTCTTTATGATCGCTGGCAGGTATTTGCCCATTTCGGTCCTCCTCTCCCCCTAATGTTAACTTCAGTGCCAGTGACTGATAACTCGGCCCGGCTCCTCAATGGAAAGTGCACTTTCACCGGTCTCGCTGGGATTGATATCAGCGTGAAACCCCTGGCTCGGGTCGCGGGGTCACCTCCCTGATCGACACAAATAGAAACTTTCTTCACTCCCGGAAATTTACCGAGCAATGTCTTTGCTCGCGGGGAAATTGCATGCGAGGGATCGGGGAAGAGTGGGGACAATCAATCATTAAATGGCCCACAGATAAAATCCCATTGGACAGGCAACTATTCATCAAACTTCGCCGTATCGGACGGTCCGAAACCCCCAAAACTCCGGGTTGCCAGATGCAATGACATGCATCAAAGTGTTTTCCACCGGGTTCGAACGGAATCGATCCGGGCTCAAAGTACGAATCAAAGGACATCGGGAACTTTTGGTAAGGAACCAACTCCGATGCAATTATTCGACTGTCGGGGGAAGAAAAGTATGACAAATGACCCGGGTATGGAGACCACCTTTGAGATAACCTCACCGTGCCCGGCCCGATACATCCGTGACTCAAAATAATCCACTCTGATAAGAAAAAAAATATTACAGGCAGGCAATAAAACCTTGGGTCTGATATGACGACCTGACAAGAGTGCTCGCAGGTCCTTTGTGACTCTATCCATGTGCCAAGGTCCCGGGGAGGCGACTCTTCGACTCTATCAACTAAAAATATCTTCCCTCCTCAATGGGTTGACCAAGTCGTGGCAAGGCACAGCCAAACTCTTTCAAAAGGGGCGAGAACCGTTCGCTAATTCACGCTGATACGGGGACGAGAATCGGTCCCCAAATCTCTGTGACTGTGTCAAACGTGGTGACACAGCCGCGGCGATATCGAGATGACAGATGTCGCGGCGCTAACGCTCGTGCTGTGTGCTGCCTTGCCTGCCGTGTCGTTTGAATAAAGGACGGCGCGCCACCGCCAGGTAAAGCCGCAAAATGGGCAAGCACAAAGCCTGGAACAACAGATGGTAGTAGCGTGAGCGGGCACAGCCTGATGCATTAACCGCCGTGCAAACAACAAAAGAGCAACCACTGTGCCGTCATTATCTTAAGCAACGAACCATAATGATAATGGACTTAACAACATCCCACTGAGAGGTTGGATTGAGAGGAACCTTTGAATTTGTCGGGCTTGAGTAGACACTTCAAGCATTACACGTTACCTCAGAATCTTAAGTTTTGTTTCTTTCCGGTGATGATAATTGTCCAGGAGGAACAGGTATCCCAGAGAAGTCTATTATGTTTGGGTGAGGTCCTATTTTAAGCCATCCTATCATTTATTCATTTCATCATGGGCATGTTTCTTGTCAAAGGTATTAGTTTTCTGTCAAAATTGCAAGTTAACAATACTGGGAACAGAATCACATGGAGAGATAATACCTACAACAAAGGGAAAAGTAAGACTGTTATTGTTGGAGGGATATTTCTAACAAGCACTTGTTACATCAATGAAATGATATTACGTCTAATGTTGCATTACATACAAAATGTATTATCTATTATCAAATTCAGTCAAGCAAGAAGAGATGCTGGAAATGTTAACATTTGTAAGTTGTACTTGGATACAGGTTTCTGTTTTTGTTAAGATAACACAATATTTTTCAAATCTTGTAAAATTTCCACAATATCCATTTTCACACCATCAGCATCAAACAGTCTTTAATTATAGTGTATGTGATAATGCGATGTAAGTATGAAAATACATAATGGCCTTCAGCACAGGGCACTTAATCATCCCTCACAATGGACCTGTGGTCTGTGATTATGATGCCATTATCATGCAGTTAGAAGCTGTCATGGGAAAGCACCAGGCACAAGGCAGGCAGGGGAGATGTGACGTTAGTGCCTTTGTGTTCTGACATGTAAAACAACTGGGACATGACAGCTGGTACATGGACATGAGCTCAACTTTTGACTCTTCTCTATACCCCCATTCCACTAGAGCGGCGACCTCGCTACGACCGCGCTGCAACTGCGCTGCGACCACTCTGCGCGCGACCTAAAATTGGACAGATTGCAAAAGAAAATCATAGATAAAAAAACAAACTTTTTTACGATTTGTATCTTTTTTTTCGTCATACACATCTTGCATGATATTCTAATTATGAAACTAAGGGTTTCACAGATCCAACTAGGTCGCAGCGAGATCGCAGCGCAATCACTGTTTAAGTAGAATGGAAGCTTTAAAAAAATCCTGAAGAAATTCATTGGAAATATGCTTTTGTCTTTATCAAGCATACACATTACCCTTTCGATAATTATAGAATCTTTATGGTCACATAAAACCTGTATAGAAAAAGGGTGATGATTATAACGTTAGTTCACATAAAACTGGTGATATAAAATCAGGATTTTTAAACACGGGGTATTTAGGGATACATGTGCTACATGCAACATTTTGCATTTTTACAATCTGCGCTGATTCCCCATTGCCTGCACTGCACACAGATAAGAAGGTCTTACACTCATACATACATATAAACTCTGCTTTCTTTTAACAAACCTACATGTACATGTACACACTTGCTTTTCAGTGATTATACAATCATTATGGTTATGTACTGTAAATGTTAAATATTTTGGTTTAATGTTCACGGTTTTAGCTGTAACCACTTCACCGCAAACTTAAAACCACTGCCAAAATGCTTGTTCTGTCTTCTGACTGCCTACCCCCTTGTTTGAACCGCAAATTAAAAACCACTGCTAACACTCCATTTTCTCCCTACCCCGGAATTTTAATCCCTGCAAACATTTACAGTAATAACTTCTGCACCATATTCACACAATATTGTGTCTGAATCTGCATTCAAACAGACCCTGCCGACTGCCTTTTTGCCTACAGGTACAGAAGCCCCAGACCTAACCTATGTCAGAAGAGACCCCTGCTGTTCCACTGGCGGTGTGACATCTGAACCAACCATTAGTACAGGCAGGTACATCCCTCCGACAATACCATCTCATAGCGAGGGGTTTCCAGGGCCCCAGGCATTCGTCCCAATACCTACTATTACAGTTCCACCTGACAATTGTCCTTTTTGCTGTTCCTGCGTTTTTGCCAAATTCATTCCTCATATAGCACAAAGCAAAGAAAACCCAGGTAATTGGACATGATCACTAATTATTTACAAGAAATTTTTATATTTAATATGGTTTTTAAAAATCATAGTATCATGTAGAGGCCTGGGACAATCCCAGCTGGCAAAAGTCACATGCCTCATTGTGTCTGTCTGCTCAAAGGTTGTTGCTCTTTCTCCATTATTCAGCACTTCAACAGAAAAGGTCAACTTTAAAATGACTGTCTCTGATGTCCATGTATTATTCACTAAGTCTGTTAATATACAGTGTGTGAGTGTGTATGTGTGTGTCTGTGTTTCTTTGTGTGTGGGGGTGAGTGTGTGTGAATATATGTATATAGGTACATGTACAATGTATATGTTTGTAAATATCTGTTAGCATTATACAACTTCAGTGTAATAGTTTCCGTTTTAATAAATTTTCCTCTTTACACTGCTAAGTATGTTTTTACTTGTATACATACTGTGTACTTTATACATTGTGTACTTTAATCATTTTCATAAATGACTGAAGAAAAAAGTCTTAAATCAATGATGGTGATCTTCATAAAACAAACAAACAAAACAAACAAAAAACACATTTACGATATCTTCTCAGATCTTGGCATACTTCACTGACAACATTATCATCACATCAGATGATAAGTTCACAGAATAGGGAATGTTTGAGCACTTGGCACTGACATCTGGGTGGATTAGATCTGACACAAACATCACAGCAGGTGCTCACAATGGGACTTAACATTCACACCTGTCATTTCTATCTACAGCAATATTCTCAAGAAACACCTGCCAATGATATGAACACTCATGCTGTTATTGCAGTTGAGTGTTAAACAATGTTTTGCAAGCCCTTTAACAAAAAACGTCAAAACAATGAATAAACTTGAACTTGAATACTTCACTGGGATTCAACTGCTTTATTACCGACTGTATTTTTGCACCTGGATTTGAACGAACAGTTTGAACAGTTGCAGTCCCAACATGACGTGGTATTAAGTCGACTTTGTCTCGATGGCAAAAGCCCCAGGGGTACGCAGATAATGACATACATGTAGGCAGCAAACTATAATTCATGAGATACATTGTATCACTGATAGTCCCAAAGGGTGATGTTGAAAAGGCATTCTGTCAAAAACTATACATATACATTTCTTAAGGGCCATCACAACGAACTTGACCTTCAATAATCTCAGGAAATCAGGAATAGGTGCATTGATTATCTGGAAACTTGGGGAACTAAAGGTTAAAATAGAAGGTCCAATGGCAAGGTGTTATTTTTCTCAACCTTTTTTTGCTAATTTCAACGTCAACCAATAATCAATATGATAAAAATATAGAGAGGGACTCTGAGCGAGGCAATCTAGATTTATGATTTTCGAATTGCCATACATTGTCCCATGGTCATTTTTTAACAATTAAATTTAATCAAATATTGAAGTTCTGTAAATGAAGAATAGAATATATCACTTATCAATGTACATTTCTCTTTGAACAATAACAAACTTTTAAAACTAAAACAGAGCCAAACATCAAAAGAATAGGATTTTTCTGCGAACAGGTAATTCAAAGTCATTACGAGATATCGGAACTGATTTAGTATCAACGAACTACAGAAACAAAAGAGTATATTTACTATTTAGATACTATATATGTATGAGAAGATCAAAACAAATACTCTGAATATTATGTAGTATGCATATCCATGGGGTGTCACTCACGACATTATGCAAAGGACTGCTTGTCTGCATGTCGCCTGTTTGTCATACAGGTGGATTTATTACCAGTCTGTACTCAGCGTAATTAATACACGTCGTGATTGTTGATTGCCTCACATTACTTAGGCAGATGGAACAGATTGTCATCGAGTGTTGTCATTAAATTACAGATCCTACACAGCTTGGTGCACGCCGGTATTTCTGGATCACAGCACAGGTGTTGTGGGAAGGGGTAAGCCCAGATTATGGAAAAAGAAGGGAGGAAAAGTCTCTGCCATTGTGATAAGGTAATTACCCTCAGTCTGATAATTGTTGAGAGAGAGATGTGATAGTGTAATTTTTCAAAAGAAGTCTGATGTTGTATCAAGATATCATTTGACTAATTGTACAAATGAGCATACTTGAGTTACGAGATATGGATGCAATTCCTATACGCTATAGTACATGTGCAACGAGTGTGTTGTAATTTCTGATTGTTTGGAGCAATGATGACTAATCAATCTTTAAAGTACTTCTTTTAATGTAATGATGATCTTTATTGCATCACTTCACGGTCAAAAAGGGCTGATAAAGATTATATGATCTGTTGTAATAATGAAATAACAACACTTGAAAATGTTTCCCTCAATGAATGGAATGAGATATTGTTGTGACGTTTTCACATTATCAACAAACAAAAACAATGACAAAGGTAAGATAAGAGCAGACTGTGCTCTCGATGTCAGTAAGAGAGATACAAATGAAGCTTTATCAACTTTACCTTTAAAACATTTTTAAGAAAACAGAACAAGAAGTTGAGACACAGATCCTTGAGGTAAAAGTTTAGACAACTTTTCCTTCCCTCTCAAAGCAATCTTGAACATTTTCATGTCACCCTTGGAAACCATCCCGATACACAACCCACAGTGAATGGTGTAGTTGTGATAGCCTTACAGACGACTTTTACAAATCTACTGATAAAGGCACAAGCTTCCAAACATCCCACAGTAACCTCTTCCGCATTCAACATTCACAAGTTCACAGAGAATTACCCCCTTTCCCTTATACAGCTTTGATCCATCTTGGCTTCTCTTGAAAAAAATGATGTATATCTCCTGCACTGTTCCACACACTAGGGTGCACACAGAAGGACCTCTCTTCACGCAAACCTTCCTTCAATACAGGACGGCTATCAAGGTTTGACATAGCAGGGGGAAAGCCATATCCTCTATCCACGGCGCCAAAGCCTTATCCGACGGGCCTGACACACCAAAGGAAAGAGCGAGATCAAAGCATGAATGACACCATTATCCACGGCTGTGCGGCCTATGGAAAATGAAGATATATATTTCCTAATCCGCGCGGCGCTTCCGCGATTCTATACATCTGTAACGACAATGGCCAAAATGATGGTTATAGATCTTGTGCGACTACACAAACCCGCAGAAAGTCACCCAGATGGGAGTCAAGCCTTCCAAATCACGATGGGGAAAAGAGCCCTTAACTGCGACGGAGACTTTCCAGCCAAATGGAAATGTGTGGCGAGATAGTCTGGCCCTGGAGAAAGGAATTAAGCTCCGAGATCTGGAAGTTAGGGGGAAGGGATATAAAAGTGTATGACTGTATCAGAAAAATGGGCTTATCACTTCGGCCACAGCCATTGAAGGCTCCAATCTCATCGAAGTTAAGGCAGGGGGGGAGATCTAGAGAGTAAGCCCTGATGGCCACCATACAGAAGCTAGTGTGACCAAAGGAAATCGTGATATCTTTCCTGCATTCTATAAGAAGGAAACATTTCCCCCATACAGTTGGATAATGGTCAGTCGATGCAACACTGGCGACTTTCTGAAATTAGAAGATTATTCACACTGAAAGCCCATTTGATAGGGAGAAAGAACCCTGCGTACTTGATTTTTTTAGATGATAACATTCACACTAATTTACCAGTTTCGTGCAGTCACACATAAAGATGGGAAGGCTTTAGTGGAATTCCATATCGCAGTGTCACTGGGGGATAGAAGGACTTGGCCAAACCACAATGTGACCAGAAGATTAGGCACTGATGGAAGATTCCTTGTGACATATACAGCGTACGGTAATTGACTTGACTTTGAAGACCTGCGGGACGCGATCCCCGGCCCGATGTCACAGAACCCAGGACCACCAAACGCACATTAATGGAGTTCCTGATGAGCCCATCACACAGGAATGAGAACATTACTTTGAGGGGAGGCAGAGATTGCCTGGGCGGCCTGATTCATGATGAACACGCTGTGACACACAGTAAATTGACTTTGGCGACCCCTGACACAACAAGGCCCGGGTTCATATCCAGCCTATCTCGGGGAGACAGTTGGGCGCTGGAAGTCCAGGGCAGCATTGTAAAGGGAAGTGGATGGGAATCGGTTGTGTCGTGTCGGATCTTGTACAACAAGTTAACTGCCATAACGCCAACTCTTCAGCTATCTAGAGTAATGTACTATGGTACATGTATGTGGCTGTAGGTTGGTATCGAAGTTTATGTATGTATGCGCCATTAAAACTTACAAAGCAACGGTGACAGGTGAAATGGTGAGGAAGAGAATGAATGTCCAGGCATGACCAATGCCAATCTGTCCCCTGGCAAAACACAAACAGAAAATAAAATTCCTCACAGCACATCACAGGCACTAAGCAGGCACTATGACTATATGTGCCAGCTCGGAGGCCGATTTAAGTGTCTAGTGATTTGTGACTGGAAGTTAAATGACACCAAGTAACGTTACATCAAATGGAACATTTGCTGGGCCCATCTCATCCCGTTTGTCCCAAATGAGAAGCGAGTGCGGGCGATCAGTGGCACGGCCACAGAGTGGCCATTACCGGTGATTTGTGACTGCCATAAAATGACACCGGGCTGCATCAAACGGACATTACTGAGCCTGGCTATCCCCCGATGCGGTCCCAAAAGTGAAACGGAGTCGTCTATGACACCTTGGATCATCCTTCGTGCGTGAATTTTTATTACCCATTTTGGGTGACCGATGGAAGGACAAGGCAGACTGAATGTTCTGTGTCTGGGAAACAGCTGCCGCTACCACACTTTCTCATCAGTTTTCTATCAGAAAGTAAATTCAACTTGACAATAGATTTTTAAAGAAATGGCAACAAGAATTTAAAAACTTGTATGTGAACAGTGTGTCTAGGAAACAGCTGCCGCTACCATATTTTCTTGTCAGTTTTATATCATTAAGCAAAATCAACTTACGGAGAGTTACCGTTGGTATGAAACCAAATTTCTTTCATTCTACATGTACTTGTATTACAGGTGATCTAGCGTAACTAGTCCACTAGATGCTCCTCTATCCCTCCTTCCTACATGTACACAAGTTAAATCATCCCTGGACCTTCAGAAAATGTTCAATAATCTTTCTCTAAATTTCTGTGGAGAGCCATGAAACTAAATTATTCTATCACCAGTGCTCTAGCGTAGTGAGAAGACTAACTAGTCCAACAGATGCTCTTCTATCCCTCCTTTCTACATACAGTCAAGTTTCATCATCCCCAGACCTACAACACAATATCAAACCTTTCTTTACATTTCTGGGGAGAGTTATGAAACCAAATTTCTTTCATTTTATCATTTTAGTGATAAGCCTAACTAGTCCAACCGGTGCTCTTGTATCCCTCCTGTGTACATGTACACCTATGTGCTGGGCATGTCTGTGTGAGTACATGTACACCTATGTGCTGGGCATGTCTGTGTGAGTACATGTACACCTATGTGCTGGGCATGTCTGTGTGAGTCTGTGTGAGACAGGGAGGTGTTTGTGGTAGGATTTGAGGATGAGGAGGGGGCGAGCATCCCTCAGCCAGGCTGGAGCCAGCTGTCCTCAAGGGACACGTCTCTCCGGGGACGTCATGATCCCGCGGATTTCCATCGCACATGTGTCAGTATGCGGAGAGAGGGCACTAACTCGCATACATGGAGTGAATTACACAGCACTTGAACACCACCTAGCATACACTTTTGGCAATATGACTAAATATCAATACATAAAAGAATGCCTAGTTATAACAAGATAATTGCATATAATTACAATGATTTATTATCATTCATTACCATTCTGTAGATAAGGTAGCTGACCATAAGAAAGTATCAAATTGTGTACTGTTGTCATGACAATAAAGTTATCACACGCCATCACATCTGTGTACTAAAACAAACTACAAATCACTCTTTTTTCTTTCCATATACATTTTGCATGGCACATGTAATTGCTACAAACTTTAACAAAGGTCCACCCTGTGTATACACATGTATGTAAAAATCATTTTGAAAGATTTCCCTTCAACAAGGCTGATGTACCATTAAGTAGAAAAGAAGCATGTGACAGTGTTGTTTTTAACCACTGATAAATGCTGGGACAGCATTTGTAGACACCTATAGCTTCCCACCCTCCTCAATACCTGTAATCTCAGCTCCCCCGGGAACACCAGGCAAATGAGAAAATCATCTCCATGGCAAGAAAAGTGATTTTTAACAGCAGTATGGACATGAAAAGTTCATTCCACGCAGAGTGGGTGTACCACACTGCTAATAGTGACTCTCTGACGGTCTGGGCATACTTGGGATTCTGTAGAACAACTACAGAGGTGGTCCTGGTATCAGGCCTGAGTCTTATCACATCTTTGTATCAGTGGAGAGAGAGAGAGAGATAAAAAGTTTGTTTTACCATCTTGCAGCACGTATGCAGTATGCACACACAAAGAATATCAAAACATTACTATCTGCATTGAAAATGTTACAAGTTACATATTTGATAGCATTTACCTCGTAGTATGACTAGAATACACTCTACTATTTAGAATTCTTGCCAGCTCTTTGGTGCCATGTTTAAAATAGATTACTGTACACTTTGTTTCTTAGAATTAGAATTAGAAAATACTTGTTGTCATACTCTGTAAATTGCATCACTGTTGTGCAATGAAGTTCATTCTATTCTATTATCATCAACTATCGGCCTGTAACAGCCGGGACCAAACAAGAAGTACATATTTCACTCCACACATTGCCCTATCAAGCATCATTTTATCTAAGTGTTCATATCCAATTCCAGTGTCTCTAACTTGTCAATGTTAACATCATAAATCAAAAGAATAAATCTTGATGCACGAATAGCAGAAGTATGTCAGGATTTGTGTTGCAGATAGCTGTCCACACTGGGTGGTTGGACCTGTCAAACCTCGTTAGATTAAACCAGGCCAAGGTTAACCACCTACTGGGGCATCTAAGTGGAAACACCTTGTAAGACGTCTCAAGGGGACTTCCTTTCTTGGCAAGTCTTCCCACTTCTTATCTGAGGTCTTAAGGTTCGATTCTTCTCATTAAAGCTTGTCTTTTTAAAGTGATGTAAAGCATTCCTGGACCAGCTAATCATGAGTTTTCTTCAAAGCAAGAAGTTGCTGCAGTATGTACTTTCTTCATCAGTTTCTAAAGATTTATTCTTAACGTAAGCTGATTTTAATAGTTAGAACTATTGGCAAGATTGGACTTTACTAAATCTACTTTTCTGTATTCCTTAATAATATATGATATATTACAAGGACAGTGAAAGAAAGACGCTACTGAAGCTTAGAACGTCATCTTTTTCTTCCGAAATGCATGCATCAATGTTGAGGACCTCCATCAGGTACCATGTACAAAGTCCCTATCATGTTCGAGATATATAGATCAGCAGAGTGATCCCAGTGACCCCTCTCCGTGTAGACTTGCACATCTGATATACCTTGTCTCTGGAAAGAGCTTTGCAGCCAAAGTATCTCCGCTTCTAAAAGAAACGATGATTTTTCCTGATAACGTAATGCCATGTAGACAGCCAGAACAGTCGACGGTATCTGATTAGAAGTTAAAGTCGATCAATCTCTTGGTACTTAAATTACCTCTCATGATCTTTTTCCAAAGTTTACTTAGAACTTTAAGGCATCAATGATGTCTCTAACTTGGCGCAAAGTTCATCGGAGAGGCAGTATTCCATCTTTTAAGGAGTTTCGAAGAACAGAAATGTCAGATGCTTCATTCTGGGGTCAAGCGAAGGAAAATATCAGCGCTTGTGCATAAATGGAATGTGTCATGTTCCATTTGGGCGCCTTGTCTCTGCCATACGATGATAACACCTGCATTTCCATGTATATTGAGAGGTGGAGACACTCTGGCGCGAGGATTTGTCTTTTAATCAAAGCCAACATATGTAAGAAACTCAGCCGCTGGTATGAATAGCAGCCGTGTCTCGCTCATCTAAATGTAATTAACTAGAAAGATGGTATCGGCCGACAGATTATTGGCAAAAAGTGGAACAATCAGATACATCAAAGTGGCGTTTTTCAACAGGATGCGATCGCGTCTGGTGTTCTTCTACCCATATCAAAAGGTAAAAATTGCAAGAAGTTTCGCTGGTATAGTATGTACACTGTAAGGAAAGATTAAGCATACACCAATCTTTGAGTGTTCAACAATTACACCTTTCCCTAGCTAAAACACTGTTTTTTTACATTTAGTGGTTTATAAATTGTTAGAAGTTTCACTGGTTCAATATGTACACCATCAGGAAAATTAACTATAACCATAGCTTGGTACATACCCAGGTAAGTTAAGCATTTACCAATCATGCCTTCCACTAAAACACTGTGAGTTAATATTTAGTGGTTGCCAATATTGAGGGGAACAAATTAAGCTGAACTTGACGACCCGTTCCTTATCAGGCAACGAGCACAAAACGGCGCTGCAGGCGGGGGATTCAGCGATTCCGGGATATCCCGCCGCGGTGGCAGGAGGTGCCGCAGCAGTTAATTTTGATCGTGACGGGGATGGATGGGCAAAATCTACATCCATGTGAACTTGGGCGACACGAGTTGGTATCGTTCCCGCGCTCCAGCACACCGAGACTCATACCCGCTACAGACACTTCGACCACGCGTAAAGCTGAGGCACCCAGATAAAAGATATTTCCTCAGATGTACAAGACATCTAGAAATTAATAAAGAAAAGTCTCACATGAAAGAAACTCATATGTAACCTTTGGTCTACGCAATACATCTCAACTGTGAGGTAGGTATATGAGAACTTTTTAATAATATAAAAGTTATGGGGCAAAAACATGATAAAAGTTGGCGGACTTGCATCAAAAAGTGTCCAACGTGTCTGTTTTTAGTGTACTGACTTTCTTCCTGTCCCTTCCTGATAGAACTATTAATAAAAGAGAGAGATCTTTATTGACACAACAAAAGCACAGCGACTTTCGTAAGGTCTACTACATACATACATACAAACGAATAAGTGCATACAAATGAGTTTGATTACATACAATCATATGGGATAGGGCAACATATCGAAATATCGCATGTGATATACTTATACATTGCTTGTTCTAATGTCCAAACATTCTTTGATGAATATACCTATCTGTACACAGTAAGGATTATCACCTCCTAGTATGTAATTGAATCTATCGACAGAACGGAGCGCATTGAATTCATTTGAACAACCGGATATAAAGGTGAATAGCTTTGAGCGTTTATCCTTATATCTTGAACAATTCATGATAAAGTGACTTTCATCTTCCATTTCATTTGGGCAGAATGGACAAAACCTTTGATCACGGGGAATTTTACGATACCTTCCAGCCTCAATGTTCAATTTATGGCAATGAACTGCATAAAAACCATGAAACATACATAAAAATATATGTTTTGGCATGTGTACCTGCAAGGTCTAAGGTAAGGTACCTGTAGCTAATCATTACATTCTTAGTTGTTTTCCAGTTGCTTTATTTTCGCTCATCTGAAAATGCTAGGGTGACATAACTGCAGAAAGCAGAGCAAAACAGCACAAGCAGGGTTTACTGCTGACGAACAATTTTTTTCGATTCATAAAAATGATTGACTATGGCTCGACTTCCGCAATTAGAAAAGCCAAAATTGGTTGCATGCCTTGCAGCACAATAGTTAAAGTCATGAGCACGATACCATCAGTCTGAGGCTGATTTACAAGGCAATGAGCTGGGAGCGGGCTGAAAGCACACAGAATGAAGGATGCTAATTTGCTGCAATAAAAATCACATCCAAGTGCAATAAAGCAGCGGGAAGCTGTGCTTGCGGATTATGTGTTATTCCGAAAGACACTAGCTGGAACATCTTTGTGTGGTCAGATTTAGATCTCAACAGGTAAACTTTATAAACTCAAACATGAAAACAATCAATTTTATCCTGTAGTAAGTTATGTTCAAGATCTGTGTGTAGTCAATGGCTTATTAAGTATCATCAAGTATCTTTCTTTATGTTCCAATCAAATGAGAAAAGAAAGATTTCCTAAAATTATGCAAAGTACATTGTATGTGCCATGCTCCACATCTCTTACAGAATGCACATACATCATGTATTTCTCACAAACTTTAATCTGTGATCTGTTTGTAGTCGGTAGTTTATGATATCTTGCCTTTTTTTCTAATCAAAACAGAAAAGATTTGTGCATTATCATTGTTGTTAAAGTATCTTGTATGTTCCATACTCTACACATCTCTATAAAGAATGCACGAAGGCAAGTTACCACAACATACATTATACACCCTACAAACTTGAGCTTTCAATTTGTGGGACGCTGACAGAAAAAAAATACCCCTTAAAAAATCCTGTTTGGCTCTTCAGAAAATCCCATTGTCTGGCTGGCCTTTCGGCAGGGCCATAAAGGAGATGGGGCAATAATACAGGAAAGGGCAGAAGCTCCCAGCCTGGCAATTTGAACGATGTGCGTTTTCCACGCAACCTGCCAGCATCCCCGCGGTTATGAAGCTACAATCCCCCAGATATCCTGTTATTTACGTGCCCAGATCGCAACGCGCGTAGAATCCCTCGCAGGCAGCGAAACTGCATCGCTTCAAGTTCATTAATCCCCAAGCCTGGCGTCGATTTCGCCGGCTTCCCGCTTCGGGCCAAACAGTTTATATGCCTACCCCGGCGAGCTGCCGTGAGAGGCAACTCATCATCGCAAATGCCGCAATAACCGTAATTGTGCGAAAACACCTCGGGGTGGCAAAAGATTACGAAAACATCACTAATTACTGCAGGCGGGAGGGTTATCTCCGTCCGCACACCATCCCAATAGAGAACTAAAATGAAACAAATTGCCGCAAAGTTGTTGTATTCGGGAAGGTGCGATGGACTGATATCTACCTCCACGCAGATGAATCCGAAATCCAAATCAGCTGGAAAGAAACACCATGTTGAATCTACCGTCGTGCCTGGAGGGGGCGTAAGACAAGAGCGGTGGGAGGATCATGCAGGAGTGAGACACGCTCAAACCTAGATAAGCCTGGACCGTGCATTTCCGCCTAACTGTGTGATCTCACAAGCCGACTAACTCCACCCTGCAGTTTCCAGAGATGTGTACCTAATCACAACGCTGCAGTTCGGAGCCTGTCCTGACTTATTACTGCCATCTCCTGGGAACGTCTAATTTCTGCACGCAGGAAATCAAACGTAGTATCTTAATTTGCACAGCTTATTAATTGCCGAGGCTGATCCCACCACTTTTTCAGTGGATCTAAGACAAACCCCCAGCTTTTCTGGTGCTTAGGAGAAGGATGATTATTAAATCTATTGTTCTAAATCAAATAGCTGCTGATTAACATATGCATGACTTATCATTTCTGCTGGTTATCTTTGAATATTACATTACTCCCTGCATAGAGCGTATTATAAAAGCAATGTTGCATAACATGATAGGTTTTGTTTCATTTTGTGTGCAAGTTTCTCCCCGCTATGAGAGGGTTTGTTCAAATTACATACGATACAAGTATTCATACATCAAGTGACAACTCATTCTTGTATATGTGCTGTAAAATTGAACCTGTATGTTATGAAAATGCCCCTAGAAAAGGGGACAAAGAGCAAGATTTACAAGACAATAGAAATGCTGTTTAATCTTGAGTTAGGTAAAATGGTTACATCATCCGGTGATGATGTCAATATTTATCTCTGAATGTCATAAACTACAGTTTTATTGTTGCCATATGTACACATAATTCTTTCACTTCCTTTCTTTCCTAATATCTCATTTTTGTCTTTGAAACTCTTCACATCTACTAACATAATTCCACCAGGGTACATAATTCTGCCACCATGAAAAGACACATCCCAACAGATCTCCAACCCAACGTCCCCCAGTATAATGCACTCCTGTGTATCTAAACTGTGCATATCTGGGGGTGCTACACTAGAGATCTCTCACACCCACTGTCTTTCAAAGTGGCGGATTTATGTAACCCGGCGGATTAAACTTAAAGTTGATGGAGGTTACCCCATTAGAATTAGGTTTGTCTTTCTTATGAATTCTATTCCCTCCAAATGATCAACACCTTACCTAAAGGCTTTTATAACTTATAACTCATCGAATCGAAATCTCTTGCATACTTTACCATAAGTAATTTAGACTAGAACTTCATATGCTTTCAAAAATACATTATATTAAACAATATTACCTCAATGTATCATTGAATCCCTTAAACTAAACATGCCATACTTGTCCATATACATTTAACTTCTGTGGGCAAATCCTGGATGTGTTATCTTTGTATGATTCAAAAATGCTTGGTGCCATTTTGTAAGGACCATGAGACTTCAAAGTTACACATTACGTAACTCTTTTGCGGCTTCCAGGCATTGTTTTTGCCAGAGTCACAAGACCCTCACCAGACTGATCATAGCAGATGATTGGGTGACATCTTCCAGCATCGACACTTCCGGTGACATTGGCACTTTATTCGCTTCCGCCACTTCCTTCAATTGTTACGAACATCTCGAAATAGGACTCGTCCCGTCTGGCCGCGAAAACACGCCACCACCGCGGCCGGAAAAAACAAATACTTTTGAAATGAAAGCACTTCCTACTGGCCGTTATCTACAGGAAGCAGGACAGAACGGTCGCGGGGGGAGGGGAACTCTCCGATCCCAACACCTTCCTGCCCGCTCCATACATCTGACATTCGGAAAAGAACAAAGCAAAGATGCTTCCTGCAATTCACATGGACCATCTGGGAGGAACAGCCTGTCTGGCACCGCGGAGAGAAATCAGGAGGCATCTCCAGTGGAGGCATCGGAGGATCTAATCTGCTACAAAACAACAGCTCACGACAGGCCAGCCTTGATAATGGGAAGGACACACTTCTGTGTAAGCCCTGTATCTGTACAAAACATCATCTGCTTCAACTGGTTTCACTCCAGGGACAATAAAATCAACAGCAATCACATGAACAACACAAACAAAAAATCTAAAGGTTCATAAAGAATATAAGTTTCTCTCCCGGAGAGTTTTTGGCTCCAGATGCCTTCAGAACTGTTAATTGCTTTTGGTGCTGCGCCCGCACCGCTTAGTGCGCGGCCAACGGTGCCATCCGCTCGGAAGGAGTACATCCCAGATCACGTAGCGCGACAAAAGGTTACAGATCCTAGCGAAGTTCAGGCACAGTTTATGGTCTTCATTGGTGATAAAATGTGTAGCTTTGCTTCCTTTGATTGTATCTAGTCCTGTGCAGGAGTACAAATGTAGATTTTTGTGTTTTTGGTTAGTCTGTCTGTGCACTTTGCAGGGCTGTCTCCAGGACCCATCCCTCCAAGAGAGAAATTTGCTTGTTGGGATGGAAAAAAAATTCACCACATCCATCCAAAACATCTGAACTACATGTACATGACATGAAACTGATGAAAATGAATTTTCACAAGCTTATAATGACAGATTGAATGACAAAAATTAACAACATTGGCTCCCAACAAATGAGTGGGCCAGGAAAAAATTTAAAGCTGGAGACAGCCCTGGAACTTTGCCACTGATATAGGTCCTTTGCAAGGGAAAGCTTGTAGATCTGAGGTTCACTGTGAATCTAAAGACTGTAAATCAGCATCTTCTTCCTGATGGGGTAGACTGGTGCAGCCCCAACTGAAATGTTATGCCCCAGGATGGAACCGGGGTCTCCCAGTTACCAACTAATCGGAACCAGGAGCTCAACTATGAGGCTGCTACCAGTTGAGCTATAGGGACATCCCTACAATGTATATCTCAGTATACTAATGGTTAAAATCTGTAATACCCACCTCTTCCTGTAGGGGGTACCAGTTGGTGAGGACCTGGTTGGGTTCCAAGTCGCGCAGCTCCACGATCCTCTCCCCCATGAAGTCCCCGCCGCCCAGCGAGTCGTGGTTCCACACCGTCAACCTCAGCTTTGTCTCCGGCAGGCGACCCGCCTCCACCGGGAACGCGAAAATCTCGTTGAACGTCGGATTCAGCGACTTCCTGACCACGTTGGTGTGTTTGGCGCCTGTTCCAGCTGGATCTGGAACTAGGTCCGCCTGAAAAAACAAACAGAAAGTTTGAAAAAAATTACATTCTTTCTGTGCACCTAACATTTGTTTTCTCTTCTTCTCCACATTTGCGTGTTTGACACCTGTTCCGGCTGGATCTGGAACTTGGTCCACCTGAAAATGTTGGAACAAAAAAGTTTCAAACAGAGAGGTCAGAAAACAAGAACATTCTATTTAAAGTTTTTTGTTTTCACATTTGTTCACAATATCGGTGTGTTTGACACATGTACCGGCTGGATCAGAAACTTGGTCCAACAGAAGATCTTTGAAGAAAGGAAACTAGTTGAAGGAAAAGTTTTGAAAAATAAGAACTTCTGTACTGTGGACTTGGTATTTTGTTCTACAGAAAAGGACCTGCGAGAAGCCAGAGGAAGCTCAACTATGCCCCCTAGCTGTTACAAATAGGACTGCAACCAGAGACACCTTGTGCAACAAAGGCAAGTGCTGCCCACTATTTTACTCTCCCTTTAATGTATGAAAATGACCCTACATTGATGGATGAACTTTCCTTTTTTCCTAAGGCTGCAAATAGCTACTTGTGCTGTTTGTATTCACCATCTATTACAACATATGAACTGCATCTACGAGGGCCTGCATGGAGGTAGTGATCACGAATTACGCAAAACTTTCGCTGCTGATCTAGTAAACAGCATTTCCATCAGTTACCCTATCAACTTGCATCACAAACAGATAGCAACATAATCTCCAGAAATTAAACGTCCTTAGCATACAAACCTGTACAAATGCATCAGCAACTTTTCCCCATAGGTCTTTATAGGTCCTCGACTATGTAGAAAGCCGCTAGGGGCCCAAAAATTAATACTAGTTTCTTCCTTTTGCCAATCCCTACCAGCATACCAAATATCATAAAGATCCATACACGATTTTTCAAGCTATAATTATGCTGTTTACAAACACACAAAGACAAACACCTGAAAACATAACCTCCTTGCCGAAGGTAAAAAGCTCAATAGCGTACAAACCTGGACAAATGCATTGGCAGCTTTTCCCCGTAGGTCCTTCGGCGACAGGTCCCGCGCCCCAACCACCTTCACCAGCAGCAGCGATTGGTCGGACTTGTACTTGATTGACACCTTCAGTTCGCCCATGACGTCCCCGATACTCTTCATCACAGCAGGGTCCATCTTTTTAAACAGCTGGGTCAGGATCACTGCACTCTCCTGGAGTGACACAAAACAACAATCACTCTGTGAAAAAAGTTTCATCACCATCTTTAAGAAGAACGACTCTCCAAGCAGATGATGATTGTGACCTTTCTGATCCGACTTGCCCCATTTTCTGACAGCCATTCGGCGACACAGGGTTGCTAAAGACTTCAAAACACATCAAGATAGACACTATCATAACAGAATTGACACAATAATCAAGGAAAAAAGAATCACTCAACTCCAATACTCATATCTCATCTCATCTATCCCTGAGTCTAACTATCAGACCGTTGGGGCACCACAGAAGATCTGACAACTAGTTTTCTCCTGTGACCCTTCTCAGTTTTTCTAAGTGTTTCACTTACATGTAGTCCCATGCCTGTCCATTCTATGATATTATTCTCCCATCTCCAGTACTAGATGATATGATTACTGATGATGATGATGATAATTACCGTATAGCTGTATTCTTCCTCTTCTTCTTCCTGCTCTTCCCTTGTGTAGACGTTCCGATTCGCGGTCCGTCGTTCTTTGGCGGTGGTCATGACTCGAGCCATTCCCTCGATCAGTTCTGGGCTCTTCGCGTCGTCGTCAGGTGACCTCTGACCAACCGCTGGCTCCGATGCCCGATTACCCATGGTGCAGTGCGGGAGAAGGACCTAAACCGTGCACAGATTTGCAAAAACGTTAAACTTTCTTTGTTGCTTTGAACCCAGTGAACGTAGATGATGATGTCAATTAAGACGAACAGACAACTATTTTACAATAAGAATGATCATAATTAGTTTAGTCAGCAAGTTGAAGTGTTAGCCTGTCTTAATGTCTTCTTGAATCTATCAATCAGGTAATCGATTCATCAATCAATTGCCTTCAGTTTTTGGTCCACGAGCACATCAAATCTCGATCTAGTTCACAACTTAACCAAGATGCTGATCAGTCAGACTCAGGAGCAAACTGTAACATGAACTTATAATGAAGAAGATTCCAATGTTAAACCCCGGGGGAATCTATATATACAAATGTAGGACAAGCAGATATAAACAATGGTTATCATTGAGTAACTACTTTTGGCTTGGTTATCATTGAGTTTGACTAAGAAGAGAAATCAAAACTTGCAGATAGAGTCAATAGACCCAGAACTAGAAGGATCGAAGGAGTTATATATCAAGCGAACAAGGAAATTGGAGATGGCAGACTTCACTCCCTTCATGCAGTCAGCTCAGCACAGCTTGGTAAAGGCAAGGAGGTTAAATATGTATATTTAACCTCCGTCCTTGGTAAAGGTATGATCCGTCATAAAGGCTGAGCAGTCAGAAAGATACGTAGAAACAGACCAAGACCAAGCCAAAACAACCATTATGCTACACAATACTCCACGATTTGCTATCTTCTTTAATACACCGCTTGGACACTTCAAGACGTTGAAGATGTTGTCGTTGCACTAAATATAAGCCGCCATTGAAACTTGATAAACACGAGATTTCGCTGGCCTTTATTTGTGGCCAAACGGTAGAATTCCAGTTCTAACCTCAAATCTATCTATGCCACCATGTTTCTAGTACTGAATAGAAACTTGTAACAGCACCGATGCTGCAGTGATCGGTGCGCAAACACAAGATCCAAGTTGTATAAACTCCTGCCAAGAAAAGTTTTCATTGGCCGCCATCTTTATTTCTTACAAGTACACAGATTGGCACTTGCGGGTACTAGAAAGTGTTCAGGTTACCTTTGATCTTACCTGATTGTGTCGAGATCGTTCTGCACTATAGCACACTACACGTTACTGCCACTTGCGATTAAGATTTGCGTATCCATCCGTTATTTCATGAAGAAAACTGTCCTCGACTCCCAACTTGCCGCCGTCCTGCTCTGACGTCAAAGCTTCCTGGTCTCTTGGAAACAAGGTGATTATCTCAGTTGCAGTACTGAAGCGCCCTCGTGCGATATATCAGCAAAGTGCTTACATGGGGCTTGCTGAAGCTGATAAAGTGTTCACGAAACTTTGTAAGCTGTCGATCACTTACTAATACTGAAACATTGAAGCAGGATCAAATATACGATATACGTTTAACAATAGTGGTATATTTGCATACATGTTTAGCATTACATAGCGTTTACCACCTCCACGTATGGTACGTTACTATCTTCCCCGTCTTTTGCAGGGAAATGAAAAGTTGTTCTGGAACCGCAAACTCCTTGTGTTCTAGACTAGCAACGGCGTTCGATATGGTTTGTTTACAGTTACGACTGTCTGCTCTGAGAGACAGACGTGTAATATTGAGCTGCTACTAGTATACGTTCATTGCGTTGCTTAGCTCAAACTTGTGACAAATCCAGTATGTCGAGACGCGTACGACGCGGTCGCCACAGAAATCGGCGGTCTCGCGTTGCGACAGCCCCCGCCTTTACGGCCTTTGACAAGTCCGATGGACGACGGCGGTTAGGGATGTTCAAGTCTACCGTCATCACGGTGATGTTTCTTTGGGCGATGGCGACGGTGAGTTTCCACTTTAGAAACATTTAACTATTTAGTATCGAAACCCCTAGAACTTATTTAAACTTGCCAACACAATCTTTATGATTGACGTCATGATAATTAATGTTACATGTATGTAGTACTGTTTGAAAAATAATGTTTGAATCAGATTGCAATTTTATTAGGGTTTTCATTGCTGAATCAGATCGATACTGTGTTTTAGTGTGTCGCTTACAAAACGATGGCAAGTTGCAACCGCAATCCTTTTCTCGACTGTAAACTACCTCGTAATTCAGCGTTCAAATAATATAAGGCTGCAAGGAGGCATGCAAGCATTGTTGTTGTTGATATGAACAAATAAACCGGTCTACTTTATCCCAAACCATATTTCAAGACTAGGCAAATAATAAGTTATTTTCTGTTAGACTTCTGAAGTCCGACGTTGTAACTGTAACGTTGCGTACAAGTCAGACGAGGCGAGTTTGGTTTGTATGCTTTCTGGCTCCTACTAGTTAGCGTAATATTTTATTCAACTTGAATACAATATAAATAACCGGACAGTTCGGATGATATCTAATAGAAAATGATGTAGACCAAGTCATAGGATCACGATCCAAGTCCTAATACTGAGGCCAACATGTCGGCAAACACAAAGTCCAAACTGTTTTACAATAAAAACGGATGCTTTTATTTCAGACGGTCGTCGTGTCTATCGCGGTAGAGCAGGCTGCCAACCTTCCGTACAGAGCCTGGGGAGACTACGGTCCCATCGGAACCCCCCGCCACAACCTCAGCGAGAGGGTTCGCGTGCAGCGTGTATTCTCTGAAGACAACACTCAAGCCCATCGCCTTCCCGACGGCATGACGCCGACTGATGCTCCTCCGACCGACCACTTTAAGGATGTCCTCCGAGCTTGCCACCGCGTGGCCATACTCGATGGCGAGATGGAGACGTTCCTCTTCAAGACCATAGAAAAGTATCTTCTTGATGAGATACACGTGAGTGCCGATCGCCCTCACACGCAGATGTCTACCGACCAAGATGATGGCTTCGAGGCGTGGGACTTCCTCATATCCGGTGAGAACCACGCGCACAACGCTCGAGTTCGCAGGAGGCGGCGTGTTGGCGTGTACACTGATGTTCCCCACCGCGAGAATGAGCTGAAGTCGTCAGTGAAGAGCCCGGAGACGAAGGTGCGATCAGCTTTGAAGGAGGACGAGCGACGTGGCGTCATGAATTCGGACTTGAAGCCGGATGATAACCACTGCAACAATACTCGCGTGCCATATATGGTGGATAAGGTCATCTCCGACATGGAAACAACAAGTATTGATGAGGGTCGCCGCCACACTCAAGTGCCAAACGCCCCAACAGAAGACGACAAGCCGGATCGATCCAAGGATACGGTGCCACTTGATGAGACCTCAGCTTCCAACGCAACTCACGCCGCTAAGATGACCGAGTTGACGGACGGTTCCATCATCGACATCGCACACACACCAAACAACGACGTCAAGAACGCGGCTGCGGCTGCAGAGATGGACATGGTGCCACCTGATGAGACATCAGCTTCCGACGCCCCTCCCGACACTAAGATGACCGAGTTGACGTCCAAAACGGATGGTTCCATGTACATCGCACACACACTAAACAGCGACGTCAAGAACGCGGATGCGGCCGCTGAGATGGACATGTTGCCAACCTTAGATGCCAACGCCCCTCCAGACTCTAAGATGACCGACCTGACGCCCGAAACGGACGCGTTCATCAACATCGCACGCACTGCAAACAGCGACGTCAAGAACCCGGATGCGGCCACTGAGATGGACAGTGTGCAGCTACTGGAGAACGACACTGACCCGAGTCTGCACCCTAGCCCTGAAGTCGCGATTGTCGTGGTCGGAGCGTTAGTGGTGGGCTCGGTTGCCTACAGCTGCATGATGCAGATCGCTTAGTCACAAGTTTTACATGTACATGTAACGTTACAGTGTATATTTGCCTATAAATCGACTGGGGGACGGGTACCATGTGCGTCTTGATCTTGTGAAATAACGTTCACATCCGACGACAGACGAAGGCTCATTTCCGAAGATGGCAGTCTTATGCGTGCCAAGACTTTGACCCCACGACAATTATTAAGGTTCGCCTTTATTGAACTCTGATATCTGACATTTTCTGTCGTGCCATTTGAATCGATAGACCGTCCAACAAAAATGCAGCATCTGCTTCTGAACTTATTGTAAATACGTGCCAGAAGGTCTCGGCTAGAAAAACCTGTTACAGTACCAGTTTCATAATCTCTCACTAAACCAAAGTTGGAGCACACAGGGTGTTGTTGGGTTTACAAACTTGCCACACATCTGTAACATTTGACTTGTCTGTACGATCCCTTGATCGTGTCAATCAAGGTTCTCACGGTTTCAACTCTCTTGCTGAATAAACACAATTCTGATTTCAAAGATGCAGCCCTTTTTAGTGTGAAATTTTTCGTCAGCAAGATAGAAGATGCTGAATAGTGTGATTTGGTAGTCACGTTAACTTAGTGTGTGTGCTTGTGGACGGTGTTCAGCACCAAGGACAGATCCGCTCTTGTTTGCTTGTGTGTGTGTGTCTCTCTCTCTCTCTCTGTCTCTCTCTCTCTCTCTCTATCTGTGTGTGTGTGTGTGTGTGTGCGCGTGTGTGCGTGCGTGTGTGAGAGTGTGCGTACGTGTGTGTGTACGTGCGTGCGTGTGTGCGATTGCGTGAGTGTGGATTACGATCAGCACCAAGGACATAGAATGATTGAACTAAAATCGATCACACTTCGTCTAAGGGTCACATTTTATTGTTGCAATAAATGATATACAGTCTTAGTCAAAGCGATATACACAACAGACATGTTCGTAGTCATTTAGATAATCATTCTATGATAACTGCCTGATCAATACATGATCAATTTCTTTTTCTAATGAACGTTCTTGTTTCATTCAGCTGTCTCCTGGACAGGTCTATCTTATAAGCAGCGTAAGTAAGCAAAGTTTTTAGAGATTTTCCGTCAGCTTCTATTATAACTGTTGGCATTCCAGCTCGGCTTCAACTTCTGCGATGCGGTCGGTACGTTTGGATGCCATCTTCTCAAGGGGCTTGGTCTTGTGAAGCTGTGTAGAAATTAAAAAGTAGTCGTTGGTGTTTATTATGCAACACGTGATCGTAATGTTGTACAGTTACAAGATCTTACAAAAACATGTTGTATATATGTTGTTGTGTTGTTTAAAAACTGAACCGATGAATCTGGGATAGTACAAAAACAAAACACATGTAGGATGTCTGCAGCTGATATCGATCAACATACTGCTTTTGGCGGTGCTGATTTCAAACTTCGCTATTTTATCAGTATTTGCTTTACCCTTGGCCCATTGTGGTGGTTAGCACCAGTACCGATCATAAGATATAGATCATGTTGGCGGACTTGCCCATATATTGGCCTCAGCCACCACCACTTTTCTTGACTAAGCATATATATCATTGTTGCCATACATTGTGCCATGTACGATTGTCGAGCGAGAAAGTTCATCCATCCATTCATTCATTCATTATGGAATGGATTTATGTTTTTTTAGAATATCCAAAAATATTTAATAATCTAGGTATCTTTCCGTGTATTCTACACACCTCGATAAGCCTCTTGGTGCTCTCCAGCTCGGTGGGAACGCAGTGGAACTCCAGCTCGCGGGGTTCAGACTCCATCTTGGTGTAACCCTCCGGACACTGAGGGATGGGCACCTTGGAGAAACACGTCTCCTTCTTATTGAACTCGTTCAGACGGGTGATCCTGGCATTGCGCATCACAGACAGCCCCTTCTTGTCTACAAGGTGGAAAGACACATGTGTCGTCAACTTCTTTTTTTTATCGGTAAGAAAAATGATTCGAACTGTCATATTCAAACAGCCTTACTGCCACATTCATTGTTTAAGTCTGACTATTATTCATCTCAGTATCAAGTATTAGTCTAAAATATTAGGGTTCAAAATTACTGCAGAATTATCAAAATATGTAAATATTATCTTGTAGAGGTATGCATGTGTTACCATCAACAAATTTCAGTTGAAGACACATTTTAAGCATTACAATTACATACCATTTACTTGGCATTCTTTGCTGGGGATCCGATAGGAGAGACCAAAGTCAGACGGAGACCGGTAGAGCTCTTGGCTGGGTCCTTCATACTCAGAGTCCTGCTCGCCGTCAAAGTTACCACACAGACCAGCCAGCTTACCACGGTAGGCGCTAGGAACCTAGAAAAATGGGGTATCGTCTTGTTATCTTTTGGTGTTTGTGAATTGCATTATTTAGAGACGAGTGGAATAACCTGAGGTGATGGAATCTGGTACAAAGTTCGTCCTCAATGTACCTGCAAATTGAATACCATGGATAAAAACTTGCGTTTGTTGCGATTTCCTGAAAGTGAAGACACCCTAGACAACACGTTTCCATCCTCAGGTTCAAATCAACGTGGGTTAATACCCCATTCTAGAAGCTGTATCCTAGCTGCGACCTAAATTGGATGTGTGTATAACCATTGGCTTCATGGTTGGAATATCGTGCAAAATGTAAAAGTATGAGTGTATAATTGAAAAGGCAACAAAACACAAAAAGCGTGAAAAGATTCGTTTCTACATATGAAATAGGTTGAGGGCTCTGTCAAATCGCTCGGTCGCAACGCGGTCGCAGCGAGGTCGCCGCCCCAGTGGAAATGGAGAGTGGGAGATGAAGAACTACGACTAAAGCATGTTTTCAACTACACATACCTTAACTTGGACATAGTGACCGTCAGTTTCCATGATCAGACCGTGCTGTTCGGACATCAGGATAACCTTATCACCGAACCGAGAGAGGCTGAACAGAACCGGGCTGTTTGTGTCGTGTTCGTCTTTGAGGATCTGGCGGGCCTTGAGTGGGTTAACCTCTACTTGCCGCCCGTCGATGAAAACGTGGACCTGTGAAAATAAGAGAGCAACATATGATGTGGGATTACGACTTTGTGATATCATGGTTTTGTGAATGGTAGATTGAGTGTAAAAGACAAGTTACTATCTGTAAAGGATTATTTTCTGACGCGATAGGTAAATCTCACTCTATTCACCTGTTTTAGTTCTTCTTCTTTGCTTGTCCATTCTTCAGACTGTGATTTCTGCGTCGTGGTCAGTTCAATCTTTTTTCCATCCAAGAACACCTGTTATCAAAATAAAAGTTCGTTCTATCATAAAATTTGTTTCCTGGCATAATTGAGATAATACACCGTCAAGTCTCATGCATAATTCAACCAGGTTGTCGAGGATCAAGAATGTCTTGAACACCTGAATATCTGAAGTGTGTATATTTCGGGGATTACTGATGCTGCATTAGTAAATCTCTTTAGATTCATTGTTTTTTTTTTAATGTGGTGGTCTTAGGGTAGAGTTGTCGCTGAAAGAAATTAGCCTTTCTCCAAAGTCAATGTAGGAATGTTCCCCGTAGTGAATTTTTTACCTGGAATGTCTTGTCCGGTAGCTCCACGTCTTCCTTCCTCACCAGTACCAGGAAACTTTCCTCGGGTGAGCTGTCCTTTGCCAACACGTGAGCACACGTTCCAACCTTGTATTTGTACTGGACGCCGTCAAACGTCTGGATTCTGTCGTTAGGTCTGATCTTACAAAAAGCTGTAGGATGAGCAAAGTGGGAAAAAATACGAATGTAATTATAATATGCACATAAAAACACTCCTTTACGTTTGGGACCGCATTGTAAACATCACATGGCATCTGTAAGCAGTGACACCTATAGCTGCAGTGCACAGTGAACCAGTCATATGACAGACGGCCAACGAAACGTCTGTGTGAATAAAACACTTGGTTATGTACAAATCTTGTTATCTTGGATCTTGTTATCTTGGATCTTGTTATTCAATATATCTTCAATATGAAAACATTTGTTTGCCCCGTGATGTTATTTGCCTGGAGTTTATTTCAAAGCAAACCAACCACATCCATCTACGTAGCGCAAGTCGATCGGTATAATCGATATTTTTCATACACGGTTGCTTTGGAACAAAGATGTTGCAAATGGTGTGAAGAATAAATGAATATGAATCTCATAGACGACATGTAGTGTCTTTCTTTGCGCCATAGGTCTGTACGTAAAGTAGTCTTTAATTGTCAGTCATCAAAACCATGTGCCAGACTATTGTTTACTTATACCTGGCTGGTTGCTGCCGAAAATCACTTCCAAGTATTGCTGCTTCAGGCTCTTCTTCGTCGAGGGAAAGCGCAAGGGGAAGCTAAGAGGCCAGTCCAAATTCAAAGGCACGTCCATCTTCAGAATCTTCGAGAAATCGACATTGATCTTCGGTTGCTCGATGGGGATGTGGCTGATCTGTGCGTCCTCGTCGGGAGTGTGGATAGAAACGTTCATGACGTCCTTGTTCTTGTTGGTGACCACCTGGACGCTCACCTTGTTCTCTTTGTTGCGAACGTCGATGTCGTCGATGCTCAACCGGTCGAAGAACGTGACATAAACGTATCTCTTTAGAGAGGTAGAAAGTTCTTCCATCCAGCTGGGAAGCTGTTGTAAAGAGAAAGTTTGAGAATTGAAGGCACCTATTGTAGATTACATTAAAAATCCAACATTTCGGTAATTTATTTTCTCATAATAAGTTGAACCTAATTTAAAGCATTACCTAGCGATATTCACAAAGTACAAATGAATGGTTGTTTTGATCCGGTATACCGGACAATTTCAACACATGATGTGGTGACCATAGAAATATGATAGCATGACACAAACATGTTAAAACAATTATTGTAGATATTATGGAAATATTTGTTAAAATGTTAAGGGGAACATTCCAGTTTTCCTACAATACGTGCCTCTAAGAGTGAGTCACTATCAACGTGCACTGTAATGTCATATCGTGACATTCACTGTCGTAAAAGATCTAGATGTCTGTGCTAGATACACTTTAATCCCTCTCAAAGTTTATTTCAATTTCCAAGGGCGGTTACAATAAAGTAGGAGTTGGGGAGTAACTCACGTTAAGGTGCATAATGTCGATATCAAGCTGGCGAAGAAGGCTTCGGTCTTCAACTGCCAACCGGCAGGCAGGGGAGTACATCAGGCCGTCACGGCGGTCTTTCAGGCACTCCCTGTAAGATTTCAGTATAGATATAGTTTTAGATAACTTTAAATATTACAGAATTTCAGGTCAGCAAATTACCAAATAAAGATTGTCAAATATAAACTGCACGCTAATACATACTTGAAATTCCATTTTTGGGGTGTTTTCAGGTCTCCGCATGTTGTCATCAGTTCTTCGTTACTGTCCTGTTCGCTGCTGTCGACATCTGAAATGTGATGTTGCTCTTGACAGCGTTCCTGGCGACGCTGCTCTTCAGATTTCTGCCATTTGGCCTGTGGTTCATAACGATTTCCGTCAAGCATTGACTCATTGAATGTAGGTATCAGGTCAATTGCCTGAAATATTCCTACAGTACTAAAGGTTGATTGAAATAATACTCTTAACCTTAAACTCTACACAGATGTTTCTCTTTGAACGTCGCTCGACTGTTGGGTAGTATTTTTGGTCACTTTTGGACAGACAAGGACGACGTGGCACTGCACTCAAGTTTTTATAACTCATTTAAACAGTGCCACGTACAGAATAATATACCCATTTTTACACCTGGGTGTAGTGAGGAAAGTCGTGTTAAGTCCCTTTCCCAAGGACATAACATCGGTGGCGTCAGGGGATTTGAACCCGGGACCACTGGGTTCTGGGCCAAACACCCTGCCGTTGCGCCACACGACCCCGTTATTTTTGTTTCATCCATCAGATGACAACTTCTCGTCTTGCCCTTTAAAATATCAGACGTCCAATGTCAATGCGGACATGGACGGTCCTCACTGTGTACTTCACACTTACGTTGACTTTCAGCATCTTGTCGTTCCCAGAGCAGTCTCGTCCCCATTTAGCATCAATCAGTGCCTTCATCTTCCTGTCCTGGATGAGGCGCCACTCTGGCATCGCGGGATACTCAAACTCCATGTTCAGGCAACCTTTGAACTGAAAAAAAAATTGTGAAAAAAACCCCACAATGATTGTGTTGTCAAGACATGTGTATAATGAAAACCTCCAAATAAATGCAATAGTTATTGTCTCATCGTCATATGCACGGCTTATTCAGCACACTGTGATCAAGGCAATTAGGAATGCAGACTTCATTAACTTACCCATACTAACTTGTGGTTCCTCAGCCCAAAGCGGCAGCAACGATGATTTATGGCAACGCCGCATTTTGTATTGTTGGTTATCGCGTAAAGGACACAAGGACAGACACACATTCAAACAAGCCAAAAACATTGCTTCACCCCCTTGAAGTGTAGTAAAGCTGTTGGCAGCCATGTTGTAAGTACTTACATCTTCTGACTCTTTTGTTGGGATTGGTGAACGCTCTATCTGAACTGCGACGGTTTTACGCAAGACTTTGTTGGTCAGCATCTTCATTTTCTTAGATGTCTCTGAGGAAACCTCTGGCTCCATCTCCTCAGAACTTCGCTGAAGGAAACGTGGGGAGACTCTGACTTCCTTGGAGTCACTGGTAAGGTCGTCTTCAGTCATCTACGAGATTGTAATGAAAATGAGTATTTGAGGAAAGTGAGATGAAATAGGCACAGGCGTCTAACCTGCCATTTTGATCAATGTGGGCTGTTGATTTCATCTTAATCTCATGGGGCATGTATTGTTGTTTTGCAGTTTACTAAACTACGAATGGTTAAAGGCCCAAACATCTCTATCTCTTCGACACTGAGAAGAGTCGTATGTGTGTTTCTGCATCTGTGTAGTTCCCCTTAAAGGGATATCTAGTCCCTGTAGCTCAACTGTATCAGCCTCATAGTTGAGCTCCTAGTTCCAATCAGTTGCTAACTGGGAGACCCCGTTTCGATCTTGAGACAGAACATCTTGGTTCGGGCTGCACCCGTCTTCCGGAAGGGACGTAAAATGAGGAGGTGCATTGTGCGCTCCAAAGGGAAGGCCAAGCAACCCCTCTCTAACAAAAACAGCAAGGAAAATTGCTGACCTATGTGCCACTATGCGCTACAAGGTGAACAGCAACAGATAATTTCCATATACTTGTATATAGATTCTACATTGCACTTACTTGATTGTCATACGAATGGATCTTGATGTTCATGGTGCGTGGATGTTGCTGATTCTTGGCGAGGATGTCTATCTCTAGTCGGAACTCATTGGTCAGTTCCCTCTGCTGGGTGTACACCAGGCGTTCTAAGGGGCTGAGGTGGCTGATCGACTCTTCAATCGGCTGACGAAGCTCGATGTCAGCCTCGGTGGGCGGGTACAGGCCGGGTTTCGACGTCAACTTGAACTCAATCGGGCCTGTCAGGGGTTGGACGGGGGACACATTCTCCTTGTTCAGTCGAGAAATCATTTTGCTGTCTAGTGTAAACTCTAAACCCAACTCCTCACGTCCGAAGGTAGTGTGCACCTATGAGAACACAAAAGAAATGGACAAAAAGTTTTTTAGCTTCAATCTTATCTATTCTACTCAATCCGTAATATTGAGTGAATGATGGCCTTTATCATACATTCATACCCTATCGGGCCAAGTACAGGCATACAGATATAAAAGTTTGATAAAGTACATATAGTGACAGGACCTCTGATACTCCGCAAATTCATAAATCATATTACAAAAGTGACGACAATTATTTTCATGTGACATGGTGACATGTCTTCGGATAGTTTGCGAGAGATTTGTTTTTCTAGTATATATAAAGCATCGCCAGCTAGCAAGAGACGATGGTGAAACTTAATGTCGAGTAGATACTCTGTCATTATGGCGAATTTATTTTCCTTCCAACATTTTTCTTTCTTCCTACCTGGGTTGGCCATTGCTGAATCTTCTTGCCAAGGATGTTCATGGTACGGCTAACGGGCAGTGCGCTCTTCCCGTCTGCTGTAGGGTCGATCATCCTCTGCTCTGTGTAAACGGACGGGGTGGATTTCAGAGTGAAGAGCTCTTTCTCCTCCTCAGGGGCTTTGATGTTCAGTCTGTACTTCTTGTTCTCCAGGTCTAGCGACAGCTTTCCGGACACAGGAAAGGTGGTGTTAACAAGGGCATTTATAGCCACGCCGGACTGGGCAACACGGCAATCCACACTCATCTTCCCAACAACTTGTAGGACAGCCCTGAAAAGATAACAATTACAGGTAAACTATGTCCTTCACCTAAGCTTCACGAGAACATGATGGATGCATCAAACTGCTTCTTGGCTGAGATTAATGATATAATGTGATGTGATATGATATGACATAATATGTACTTTGTTTCATCATTTCTGATAATTGCAAACACTTCTCAAAGTGCAAACCTTACGCTCCCTACTAAGTACGTCAACTCACGAGTGGTTACTGTCGATCTCCAGCTTGACCGTCTGGACCTCCTGTTCCGAGCGGTCCTGTCTGAGGAGTCGAGGACGGACCTCCATCTTGCTGCTGACGTCAGACTTCATCAGGAGGGCGGAGTTGACGTCGAGGGACAGCGGAACACCCAGCTCAGTCGGGATCTGTCGAGAAGCCTCTACCACCTTTGTAGCTTTCCTCAACTGAAGGTTTACACCCTTCCTCAGCTGTTCGGCTATGTAAGCCACTGGCAGGTTTCCTTGCTCCATCATGTACTGGATGTCCTCTTTCTTTAGCTGGTCGAAGCGAATCTCATTTCCGTAAAACTTGATGTAGCTGTGTCCACGCGGTTCCTCTGGACGGCGGGTCTCGATAGGTAGCTAAACGGTCATAGGAAATCCAATTAGATTTCTTCAATACATGTAAGTGATTGATTGATTGATTGATTGATTTTGGATTCTTGAATAAACCAAAGATACATGCTAGCAGATTGTGCGTAAAGACGTATTGGGTGCCAGCAAAGGGATATAGCTTGGCTAAAGCTCATTCACCTTTTATCATTGATAATTCCTTACCTTCTGATTCATCTTGTTCATAAGCTTCAGTTGTTGAGTGTCCAAGGCGTTGTCCTCACGACCGCGCTCCTTGCTCTTCTTCTTCAGATAGTCGAAGACGTTCTTTTCTTCGGATTTCTTGCCATACAGTGATTCCAAGATCGGCTGAAGGCCTTCCAAACGGACACCGGCTTCTAACAGGTCCATGTGGTAGCCGAGTGCATGGAGTTCTACGTTGGCTTTGGCGAATCTTGGCCAGACTGACCTCTTGTTGCCGATTATGTCAAGGTCCAGCGACGCACCTGCCTTCATTTCATCTGATAGAAAATACGTAGAGTTGTTGTCAAGAATAAGGGTTGTAAAGAGGGGTACCTGAGGACTTTTGAAGTGTTCTGAACATACCATTTGTGGTTATAACTATGTATGGACCTTAATATTTTTTCAGGAAGTATTTTATTGCACTTTATTGCAAGACGATTATCTATACAAGAGTTATAAAACTGCATACAAAAGAAAGGACTGCGTGTGATATCTACCGTCAAATGTCTGGAACTGTTTGCTCTGAGAGTACTGAAGCCCTCTGTTGAAAGGCTTGGCCAGACGTAGAGCCAACGTGTAAGCCGTTCTTATGCCGTTGTTCTTAGGCAGCCGACTCTCACATATCTTCTTCAGGTATTGGTAGACAAATTGGCCAACCTAAGGCAAACAATATTGAACATCTTATACATAAAACAAAGCAAGCAGTGAAGGGAAGGATCAACGTTAAAGTTTATAACTCAACAACTCACTTATAAAGATATCAATATGGATAATCTATTAGTATTCAGACAACATGTGAGGCAAACTATTCTTTGTACCTGGCTGGATGTTTCTCTTTGTGTGCTCTGAGCGACCAGCTGAAGAAAAGACGATGTGGGCTTCACGTCCGGATCTATCAACAAAGACGCAGCAGCAATCCTCTCCTCTGAGTCTCTCTCCGGGTTGTTGTAAACATGATAGAGGATGTTGTGGATCTTATTCGGCAGCTTCTTCACCACACGACGCAAGGCGTAGATGGCCTGGACTCGGAGCTCCAAGGAGGTGGCGTCTGAGTCCTTGCCTGAGATGATCTCCTCCAGTCTGTCTACCGTGCTCTCCAGGCCCGCGTTACCGATAGCCTTCAGGCACGTCAGCTTCTCGTCGTCTGACTTCTCTCGTTCGATGCACATCAGCAGGTTCTGAAATTCGTGATATGATTTGTGATAAAACTTCTTAACCTTGTCTTGACTTCGTCTTCTATTGCACCATCTAAGATTGTATCCACTGCATTAACATATCTATTCAGAATTTGGGTTTAAACAACGAATGTCACTGACGAAAGACAGCGGATGCTGTCAGAAATTTTTGACCGTTTCCACATTGTATACAGTTGCTTGGGTAACTGTTACCCTGCGTATCTTACTACCTGGATGTATAACCTTCATTGAAGTTTTAAGAAGTATGCATAGTACAACCGGGAGATGTGCGTGTCGTTAGTGATGTCATTACACAAAGGCGACAAGCACGTTTAAAGGTAAATGTACCTGAGAGTACTTCTGCATTAGTTGCGTGGTCTGTTCCTCGTCATTTGGTAGCTTCTTTTCCAGTTGACCTTCTTTTTGTTCCCGCACCAAGCCACTGACCATAGTACCGAAGGCTAGCCAGGCTGACTTATGTATCTTTGGACTGTTCCTCGACCGTTTGGATTTGGCAATATCCTGAAAAAATAGATGTAATTTCATGATACTATAACGTACCTTAATGTGTATGTTGAAAGTAGGTTCAAACCATGTGTGAGAGAACGCAATGTTCAGACATACTTGTTACCATTTCCGTCTAGACTTAACGTTGGGTAACATAAATTCGCGGGGTACTTAAATTCGCGATTTTTCGAAAACGGCGTATTTAGGGATATGTGCTACATGCAAAATCAGTTATAACGCCAGCAATGCAAAGCAGATAGACTAACGTATTCAGAACACTGGCTGAAAAGCTTCGATAACCATGCATTAGAAGTTGGCGACGTCAAAAACTCTCCGTCCCTTATTGACAGAGTCTGGGGGCTTCGTGGGAGAATCACCCAGCACGGTTGTTCGCTGGTTTATAAGACAAATGTCACATCTCCTGCCTGCTAAACACAATTATTTATAAGACAACTTATTACAATCTCTTTTGCTAACCTGCAACTGGATTCTAAGTGTGATCAATCATCAAAACTCCTCTCTGTTGCTACAACCTACGGCACGTGTATTTTCCAGCCGCCATATTGTTAACCAGAATCCTGTTGTCAAGCAGACGACAAAGGTTTGTGAGGAACACTTTTTTGTCTAAATGCTGCGTGTGATAGTGGACTGAGGAAGATATTTTCCTCAAAGTTTGCTCCTAACACAACAAGGAACACATGGACATAGTAGTATTACCATTGCTACGGCATCCAGCTAACTTTTCATGAACGTTACACGTTGCCCGATGATGACGATGGGCCGACTTTGAGTGAAGTTCTACCGACTCAACACACGGGTTGTTCCCGAACTGGCCTGATGTGTGCGGTAGGGCCGTTTTTTCGTGTATTTTTTTACTTGGACACGTCTATATCCATAGCACTCTCCTCAAGCCAAGGATGGAACGAATAGCTGCTGTATAAAATGTGATTAGCGGTAAGATATTCAAGACGAATCTTCTCTCCCGAATTAATGTGCCCCCCTGTCCGACAGCACCGTTATTGTGCGTGCGGCGGACGGTAGTTTCAAGTTGAAATATTATGGTGTCAGCACGACTAGAGACAAAATCTACCATATATATGATTAGTGCAAAGATAGTACATGATACTGACAGAATTATAGAAAAAAAGGATGGTTTATTGTTCTGCTAGATTGATTTCAGTCAACCATTATCGGAAAAATCCCGAATTTATGTTACCCAACGTTACCAGCATTGTGTCTGTTGAAGTTGAGCAAGGCTCAATGGATAGGGCGATTCCAGACAATAGCTGTTCGCATTCATTGTCGGAGACTTTCTCTGTGTCAACGAGCTTCTGCACAGCTTTGAGGCTGTCCTTCGTTCCCGCCAAGGAGAGAGCGTCGATGATGATCTGACGTGTTTGTTTCTTCGCAGCCTCCTCTTCGGTTGTGTGCTCTGAACCCTAAACGGAATGGAAGTATGAGCTGTGGTGAGAGCATGTCTATATTTCTCTTAATTGTCAACGTTAGTAAGTCTTAATTTTTTTCGATGGCTTTAATTTATCTATTGCCCTTATCTATTGTTAGACGTTTCCGTTTTGCCCTTCGAATTTGATCATGACAGGAATTTATCAACTTTTTTATGAGATTGCTGCGTGCAATGCCAAGAGACCACTTCTAGGCATTAATGTTTAAACTTCTTCGGATAGGGGCAGTATCTTTTATCTGTAAGTCAGAAACTTGAGACAAGCTCCGCTTCTTGAGAATGAGGACTCACTCACTCACTCACTCACTCACTCACTCACTCACTCACTCAATAGTAGAAGCAGGGCTTACGAAGGCTGCTCGAGAAATTCCATACCCCATTTAGGCCGGATCCACTCACTCACACACACTTACAAACCTTGTTTGGTACATCCAGTTGGTAGTCTTCAAGGACCTCTAGGAGCTGGTGTTCGTTGAGATTCCTGAGTTCCCGCACCAGCTCCATGAACTTCCGTGGGGACTCCGGGGTGATAGCACCTCGCATTTCAACAGACAGGTCGCGAGAAATACGCTGAATCTGCAAAATAATGTTTTACAGTTATAGTCATGCCCTGAAATATACACTTCGTGTGACTAAAGCTTGGTGGAAGATAGTGATCGGAATTGAAAGTCTTTGTTCAATAATGGATATGCGCTCGTGAATCATATAAACATGTAAAATACGAACCGGCGGCGTGATCCGATATTATGCACGTAAATACATAGTGCAATGTTGGGGGTGCTCATAAGGACCCCATTCTACTAGACGGCGATTGCTGAGCGACCGTACAGCGACCAAAATTGGATTTGCGTCACAGTTTATTCCATAATTGGAATCTGATGCAAGATGTTAGGTCATGATTTAAAAGGCAACAAAACACACAAAACGTAAGAAATTGTTCTTCATCTATGAACTTCTATGCGCGATCAGTCAAATCTGTGGTCGCTCAGTGGTCACAGCGAGGTCGCAGCCTTTAGTGGAAAGGTATTGAAGCAACTATAGTCGTATACACATACACATACACATACAAAGTGCATTTTCTCACCATCTCCTTCCTTGCGCTTGTCAGCTCGGTTTTCTCTTGTCCGTTAAGACGGTCCTGGTCTTCTTGTTCAAAGACATACTTCAGATCTCCTTTGTTCTGTAGCTTTGTCGGTGCCGGCATCAGTGTGGTCAATTCTTTGAACTCGACCAACTTCAGGTTCTGTCTGTGGGAAAACATTGCAGAAAAATCGCCCATTTAGTTACCCGATGTAGGTGATACTGTTACGGTATGACTACGCGTGTAAAGTTTGATGGATTTGAGTAGCAGGAGAAATAGTAATTATAGTATCCTGCTATGCCTTGTTCCATTGTTGTTGTTGTTGTTCTTATTGTAGTACCTAGTGCCTAGGATCTCACCTCACATAGGGCAGCAAGTTTTTTCGCTGTTTAGCCGGGTATATTTTTACAGAGAGGGGTTGCTAGTCCCCTTAAACGTGCTCATGGTACCTCTTCGAACACGGAACCCCGTTTTAGATCCCTTCCGAAAGACGGATGCAGCCCCAAATAAGATGCCCTTCCTAGGATTTGAACCGGGGTATTCCAGTCTAGTTACCAACAAAACGGAGCCAGGAGCTCAACTGTGAGGCTGCTACCAATTGAGCTACAGGGACAGCCCATGCTTCGTTTCATAAGGTATCAATAAACGTACCTGGAATGCGTGACCACATTGCTTCCCTGGTTGGAGTGCGGTTGGAAGACGTGTTGTCCGCGGGACTCCACTGTTTTAATAGTGAACCTGTCCGGGTGCAGGCCGTCCACCAGTACTCCCACGCGTGTAGCGACTGTAGACTGGAGCATTTTTTCGGGTCCTCCTACATTGGAATCAGGATCATGCCTTTTATGATACGAGGTAGTCACGTTTGTTAAGATATTGTGTGAACTTTGTCCTCCATGTGCCTGTCTGCTACCCTCTTGCCATAAACCACAGCTCATCGCTAGATATCGCCAAATCTTATTTTGACACAGCAGTACAAAGTGTATAAATCACAATGCGAACGAACAATATCTTAGTTGATAGCCAGACAATGTAGGGCACGACGACGTTTATATAACGGATAGTATATGTAATAAGTAAAATTTGCACAAAAATGCTCCTGTGTCAATTCGCAACAGAGAGCACTAATATAATCTAAAGACAAACCTGGTGATTGGGAATGAATGCAGAGTGTAGAGAGTGTGAATACTCGGGTCTCTCAACGCAGTTCTGGAAGTCCTTAATCTTGGTGACCTCACGAGTGTTCCTCCCTGCTAAGGTGTCCCGGATGTTGTAGAGAGTCTCGCACTCACCACTCACGCCCTTCTCCATAATGCGGAAAACCCTCCCCGTCGATTTGTCGAAAGACCTGTTTGGTACTTCATCGTTGTCGTCTCTATCAAGGAGCTCGGATTTCAGGGGGTTCATTTTCAGCTGTAACACGCAATGACCGTCAAGTTTAGAGTGTGTATCTGTTACCTTAACAATTCATTCTTCTTTTGCCTCTACGTGGCCTACTACTTCAAAGGCAAAGTTCGGAGTTCGCGTGCAGGACGTGTCAAGAGACATTTTGTTTGAGTTTGAGTGCGTGTTCAGGTGGAAGTCTAAAAGCACTGCTGTGCAGAAATTTTGACAAAAGGGGTTGGCTGAGCAAATCTTACCTGCAAAAGGTTCAAAATGCCCCTCTTGATATTCACAGACCAGTGGGGCTCGTTTTCCGAAGCTTCCAGGTCCCACACCTTTCCGATCTCGTATCGGAACTTGATGACCTTTATGAGCTGCTTGCGGAACTCGGCCATTTCTTGCTCTGAAATTTTCTCGCTGTTGAAGTGAGTGAATTGTTCCTGCCTCATATCAGCGTTTTCTGCAGTGGAGACTTCTTCATCAGAATCTGCTTCCTCACTGGATGACTTCCACCAAGATTTCCTAGAGCTTGCGAAGAGATCTTGCTTGAACGCATCCTTGTACAGCTGGTCTTGGAAGACGTCTGATGAGGACTTCTCGGTGTTCTTGATCTCTCGTTCCTCCGGTGTCTCCAGCTCACCGCGAAGGGTCCAGAGGTCGATGTTCTCAAGGCGCATCAGGACATCGTTTGGGGTTTGGAACTGCAGTCGGATGTCGGACTGGATCTTCATGTCGGAGAAGCGGTCCGATGAGTGAGGGATCCCCGACTTGATCTCTCCCTCATAACGGTACAGGTATTCCTGGCTTTCGTCGTACACTACGAAAAGAAATATGCAGAAGAAGCATATATATATATAAAGGTCTTCGTAATTGAAAATCAGTCCAAAGGGTGTAGGATCAGTGTCTAAAGCGTGAGTTGTCATACAAAATAGCGAGAAAGAAGAACGGAGTGGTAAATTGCTGTCGAAACACCCACTTTTCAATTTGAGAGGACAATAGTATCTCATTTCTGTACAAAAATGGTTGCTGGTTGGTAAAGCACATGTATGAATATAACATTGTATGGCTCCAATCACGTGCATTAATGTATACGTTCTACGGCTTCTATCAAAGAACAGGTGAAATGGAGTGTGTCTGGAACAAGTTGTACAGAAAAGAATACAATTGGATACAATTAAAACTTATGAAAAAGTAGCAGACGTTTCAACGTAGTTGGATGGAAGAAAAGCACAATGATATTTTGCTACTACGACAAACAATATCAAACGTACTTGTGGTGCTATTGACTTCTGGCATGATATGATAGAATATACGCTGTTGAAACTCATCCCAGCAATGCATCTTTGGTGACCATCCGGTCATAGGTCGGGAATGTATAGCGTGCGTCTGATGACAGCTTCGCGAGTCGAGCACATAACTATGCCGGGACTGTTGTTGGTAGATGGCCAAATACCATGTCCAAGTACGAGGTACCATACACACATGTAACACGATGCACCATGTAGGAACTCTTATTTCAAGGTCTCAACGTTAATGAAGATAGCCAATTTACCCTAATTCTGTATTTATCTGTTAATCTATAAGAGGACAAGATCTCCTAGCTGCAAACTTTAAACGTGTCAAATAGGCACCGATTTGTATGTGCGCTTGTATTAAATCGACGGAAAAGTTCATGCATGATACATATGCGTACTCACCAGCCACATCTTCTGTCCGCAGGCTTGCCTCTGTAACAAAAGCATCAGGTAAAAATGTCACTCTCAATGTTTACTCGACTCTTATGCCAAAGCAGTACACGTTCGTCTTCATGCGTATTCAGAGGTTACGTAGCCGTAGGGTGGAGTAATACATGGCCAATGTCCCCGGTTGGAACGTTTCCAGGTTTTGGGAAACAAACATTTTTCAGCGACTCAGTACAAATGATATCAGGAAAAGATAATGCTTTAAAAGTTGTACTCGTCATTTCTTGGTTCATCAACATCAAAGAGCACCGTCAAATGAGAGTCCCCTTTCGTAGTAAATTGTACCAAACCACCGATATCTGCAACTACGACGATCTTGACGATGGCCAATTTAAGGTAACGTTACAGTCGATACTCACGGTGCATGTACATGTATGTCATGATGATTACTGCAGGCGTATCAACATTCATTCTAGCAGATGTAAACCTTCTACGTCTACAACTGATTATTCTTGTAACATATTCATAGATGTATAACACTTTTAAAAGAGACATAGAATAAGACACATATGGATATGAACATGATAAAGCATACTTACGGGCTAGGCAGAGGCCCAGGAGTAAGAGTAGAAGCTTGTTCATTTTCGTGCTGCAACTGGTGAGACAGCTGGAGCCACTGAGGATCGGTCGTTGGAGAGAACGGCATTTATACCCGCCGGTAAACAAGATATTGCTGAGTTTGGATGTTTGCGTGATGTGATGTTTTTGGAATGGACTTTGCTCTGTTGTTGTTTATCTGGTCTGAAGCAAGCTGACTTGGCATCTGTGAACTTGCTGACTTGGCATGTACTTTTGGACTGAGAAAAACAACGATCTAGGAAAGGTGCCAGGATGGATAGATCACGAGTCAGTGACTTTGATAAATACATGTACAGGAGATAGCGACTGTTTTCTCTGACAGGGGTGTGTGTGAGAAATGTGAACATAAGCAGCATTAAACGGCAAGCCATAAGAAATGGGATGTTGTCCTAACTCTTAACATAACTTAAGCTTTCATTTACCACTAATATAGGCTGGTTTGGGCAGAGGTGGCACAGCCACAGGGACTGCGCTTTGTTTTTAGTCCTTGACTCGGTTGCGGGGTATTTCATTATCTTGTTTGTCGAATCAGGACGCCAGAGGATGGACCGCATGTATTGAGAAGACCCCTTAGCCTTGTAAGATTACATCACATACGTACATTGAACTATCTGTGTACTTCATGAACATTATTAAGTTAAACAGTATCAGAATGTTTTGCATCTGTAAAATTCTAAAATGATGTACATTTTTATTTTCGTTCCCGCAAACAGCTCGGCCGGGCCCCTGTTTCTAAATGTGACCCTAGCATTAACCTTCTCCCTGCTGCCTAACCCCATGGTGTCTGATAATGGCTATCGTAGTAGGCTAAAGGCCAATCTGCACCCATGTGTAATGTTCTTATAGCCCCACGAGTTTTAGAGTGTAAACTAGAGTTCGGGGAACTCATACCTCCATGAAATATTTAAAACTTCTTTGACTTTGAAAGACTTTACTCAGGGCTCGAAATAGGTTTTGTTGTAGCTTAGTTGTACTGATAAACATGGCACAGAAATTACGATAGGAAAGATGGCATTTTACAACATTGGTATCCGTTTTCCGATATTGCAGTTAACGCTCACTTCATATTTGCATATTTGCTCATTTTGCAGCTTTGTTGTACGGTTTACAGAGTGGTCGAACCTGTTTTGAAAATTGATGCTCGCGCGGATGTCAGCCATATAATCATGTCTGAGTGTCCCAGCATATATAGGTCACTCCCTCGGGGAATATCGTCACCCCATAGAAAATATACCAAAGAATGTTAACGGTTAGGAATCTCCAAACAGATCTTCACCTCAACCTCCGCCAGTATAATCATGAATGCAATCTTGTATATCTAAACTGCAGACCGGGGGGTACTGCACTCGAGATCTCTCAAACCTTCTGTTTTTTAAAGTGACGGATTTATGTAACCCGGCGGAGGTTACTGGCGGTCATACTTGATAGATAACTACTGACACCAGAGACAATAGAGAGATGTGCACATGCGCAGGTGCGTGATCCGATTAACGATACGCAACAAAGGTTCCCGCCAGAGGAGTTAGCGACGACAACGAGGACCTGTACCTTGATATTTGAAGGTAATTTCTTACTACATACGACTTGCATTTATCTTGGTGAAATGAACTTATCACGTATGTTATAATATCAACCAGTTGTCCCCTCGAAATGGGTCGGTTTTAATGCCAGTTGCACCAGGTTTCGAGTCATAGCCAGTCATCGATTATCGTTCCCGCCCTTTTGTCGTTACTGCCGTGTGTGGTTTTTGTTCCCAATATATTATGCACGTTTTCCACGATGTCAAGACAGTCGTCAAAGGTAGTATTGTTATGAATCCATCTATCTAGCCGGCCTCTTTCGCAGACTTCTAAGAGAGCCGGCGTCTATTTGGGGGGGGGGGGGGGGGAAGGGCTGATTCGCGATTCATTGGCCATAGCTCCCGCGCATTCCAAAACATCTCCAGAGAACCTGGCCCATGTTGAAAATTGCGAATCTCTATAATAAAAATCCAATAAAAGTGGACTGCATAGTGACATGTTTACATTAAAATTAACAACACCGGGACACCTGTAGGGTTTCCACCGCGCTAACCTCTGGCCCGGCCCGGGATATCGACAACCTTAAGACGATTCTGATCACACCAAAATACCAGGGTAATTGTTGAGTATGATTTTAATGCAACATTCAGACATGGACGAACAGGATATCGGTGTTCGTAAATTCATCACTCCTTTGACCCAGCCTCCACCAGGCCTTCCTACGAGGGTGCGGATCGTAGAAAGCGGCAAAAAAGGGAATAATTGGCCAGGAGAGTCAGTCCACGGAAAGGTTAACTACCATGCGCCTGCAAATCCAAACCTATGGCAGTGGTACCTAACTACAGTTCTATAAGGCTAATCTACCTGATACAGGAGTGTATAATATGGGATCATGAGCTTTTACAATCATTGGAGAATTTCTAACGTCTAGACATTATTTGATACACTTTCCTATGTATACAATGCAGGGATTGTTTCGTGTCACTATGTACTTAAATTTGCTATTTAAGTCAATTGAGATAAATTCTGGTATATAAGATGACGGCCTTGTGTATAGTGAATTACGTACATCAGAATATTTCGGACATACTATCAAAAAGTGATATTCGTCTTCAATTAACTCTGGACAAAAAGGTCACATCACTTGCACTTGCAGCATTTGTCTAATATGTATGTGAAGATTGGTTTGTAAGCGTTTCATCATTTGCCCAAGACAATAGGTATACCCAATGGATTTGGACATTGAGTTTTCTCCTGGGACACCATGTATTGTGCTGTGTTTTCAGAAAAATGTTATCGCCCCTAGCTCTAAAAACCGGTTTGTCAGTTTTCCATGATTGGGATAATTATCAGTGACATGGCAGCTTGCAACCTATGACCCTACCCTCTCCCCTTAACAGGTTACTTACACTACCAGACTTGAAAGATGGGCGATTTCATCAGAGTGATCGACTTTTCGGTCTACAGTCTCGGAACAGAGAACATCACCGAGGCCGATTTGGAAGCCCTGACCAAAGACCTGATGCACTCCTTCACAACGTCGGGGTTCGCTTACCTGAAAAACACGGGGATTTCTCAACAGGAGGTATGTTTGACAGCCTTTCCACTAGAGGGCCCAAAAATGGCGCCTTGTCGATACAATCAAGGGCACGCATTGCTACACTTAACCAATCTAAACCAATTACAAAACAGGCACGTTACGTCTTGAGTCTGTTGACGCGGTTAAAAAAAGGTACAACTCTTGGTGGCACATTGGTGCACAAAATCCGTGTCTGTGTATTCCTGCACACTTTTGACAGAGTTAGTTAAAGAGGCTTGGTGGGCGTCACTCCACCTTCAGTGAAGGTCGTGTTAGGTGCAGGAGTTCTGTATCTGCTATAACCGTTGCGCCACTTGCTGGGTAAAGCGATACTACAGAAGAGATATTTTTACTCAAAGTTTCAGCTAGTGATCATATGATGTACAAGCGATGTACTACGTATACGAAAACCACACTCTCCTTTTCAGCACTCGGTTCCAAAGCTGAAAGTGATTTCCCAGTGAATGATCGCTACATTGTAGCACTGGGCTTCCAGTGCTGAGGCGCTCTCAGGACTGGAAAAGCTGGCGTCAGCACTGGAAACCGAGTTCTCATGCGACATTGAGCACTGGAGAACGAGTCCTGACGATATTTCCGCGCTGGAGACCAAATGCTGAGAGCATACGCATATGCTAACATTACAACCAGTCTGATAGCTTCCCCGTGTGTTCTATTTTCCCCAGGTGGACGCGATGTTTGATGTGAACGACAAGTTTTATGATCTGCCAGCCCAGATCAAAGAGAAGTACGCCCGGGCAAACGACAAGAATCGAGAGCGGCAGGGCTGGGCATGCGTGGAAAGAGAAAGGTACACGAGTCTTAACTTGTACATACTAATTACATTAGTCACTGTAGCGGTAGGATGATACCACATTCCTATATCACTGTAAAATTGTACTTCTATTTTATCACTATGACCTGTACTTACAAGGGCAAAAATGTACAATACAGCTCAGGTCTTTCATTAGTTTAAATTTTTCTGTTCTTACTACCCCCTTTCCTTTAGAGGCCATGGAGGGACCAAACATTTGATAGGTCTCTCAGTAAATTTCGTAAATAAAGAGCGAATCTCTTTATCATATGTTTGATTTTTGTTGCCTTTTAGGTGATACTTTTTCATCGTGCATAATAGTATATTCCAGTTATAAAATTAAGAGTCACACAAATACAATTTTGGTCGCTCAACGATCACCATCTAGTGGAAAGGGCGCATAATGAAACATGGGAAACACTGTTGCAAATAACTTCAGACTATAGTGCAAGTATGACCAAAAAGACAACAAAACACACAAAGCTTCAAAAGATTCGTTTTTTTGTCGATGAAGTTCGTTGAGTGCTTTGTCAATTTGATCGGCCGCAGCGACGCCACCAGCGTGCCGCGGGTCCTCTGAGAGGGGGGCTTAAGTCAAGAAATTTCTGTATACATGATGTACTGCCCGATACGGCTAGCTGTCTATAGTTTATGCATGTGCTTATGCCATCATCTTTCTGTCGGGCCAGTCTGAGTGGACTGTCAGGGGTGAACCGACCTGGTGACCTGAAAGAGTACTTCGGTATCAAGATCCCACTCACTGATGAAGAGGTTAGTATCCTTCCGCCTGACTTTACAGAAGTGTACTTCAAACATAATGTCCTTGGTCAAACCTATTGCTTGATATGAAGTGCAAGGCTTGTTCAATAGCTAATAGTGTAATGCGGTTTCGCTTCGGCTCACTTGTATCATGAGCCAAGCACATCGGGCCAAGCAAATCCAATCACCAGTCCTCCTGTATTTGCTTAGACCGTAGGTGTGTTCATTTCCACGGCGGAGGAGTTGACTACTTTTAGTGAAGGGACTTAGTCACTTCGCCTTTGGCTGCGGAATTCATCACTTGTGAAAACAAAGTCCGTGGGAATGGGTTACGTTTAAGTAGTTCTGAAGGTTCTGTGTTCGAATTCCTATATGGCCCCAAATTGGCAATGCTGTACCCTTGGAAAGGCACTGTACTTTCCTCATTTGACTACTTTCCTCATTTGATAACCCCCCTCCTACTTTGTCTCTCGCGGGGTCATCTGGAGGTTGTGAAAGAAGATGACTCCGGTGAAAAGGAAACAAACAAATTAAGCCGGAGCCCCTCCCCAGCCCTACGGCAAGAAATGATCTATAACAAAAGGAGCCTTCAATGATTGACAAATTGCCTAAGGTGCCTCCGCCCACGTGCAGACAACACAATCATCGAGAGGACGGTGTTTTTTTTACATCACAATAAACTCGCCCCGCCCGTCCTTTCACTACCATTATCACGTTGGTTAAAGCACGGCTGTCCCTTGAGAGGGCAGAAAGTCTGGCTCTCCATTGGCTGAGACCAGATCCCAGGTTGGTTAACGCACCTCTGCCTCAAGGGGGAGAGGTGCATTAACTAACTTTGGCCATGTATGTGGATTTCAAACAGCAAAATACCTGCTCCTGATTGGCTAAGGACAGATGGCTGTGCTCTAAGCTGCTACAAAGAATAGACAGGGTGCAATCAACTGAAAGCCTCCAGATAACTTTCCCTAGGAAGGCCAAACCGTGGCACAGAAGTAAAACCAGTGTGGAGTGGGGATTATTTTAAGAAAAAGAGAATCACTAACCCAAACTTTATTTACTGACAGGGCTTCAACATATGTATATGGTTTGGACTTTTGCGTTTTCAATAGCTGATTGAAATAATGAAGTTTATCAATGATATTAGGTAGGTATGCTTAGAATATTTAGATGCTATAATGTTTGAGCCAGGGTTTTTAAGCTAGGGTTTGAGGAAATCTCAACGACGCTGTCCTGATATTGTATTTTACGACATGTCGAAATTATCTCTTTTTTTCACATTATTTTTGCCAGTCTTGGCCGTGTGAAGTCCCGGAGTTTGAGGACACATGTCTGAACTTCTATGACGCGTGCAAGAAACTAACTTTCAGGATACTGGAGCTGATAGCCAGGGGCTTGGGTATTGAGGTACGTGGATACATTTTATAATCATTCAAACTCTATGGCATAGTTTGGCATGACCATATGAGTTCAGGTCGTACAGACTAGGTCATATCTGATGACATCAGAGTGCGCATCATTTTTCGTCCGTTTCAAAATGCGACCATACGGCAATTCATACGAAGAATATGCAAAATGAACAAACATGTAACGTAAATTGTAGAAATAAAGATATTGGACAATGGATGCTAATAAGCTAAGTCTTCCAAATTCAAAGAAGATGTGAAAAGGCACAAAAAAAGAATTTATTCTTCTGTGTAGATCTATATCATGTTCTGTGTGTAGAGTCACTTGGTTAACCTTCCTGACCACTTAGATTCCATAATGAGGGCAACTTTTTTCTTGCCCAACTTTCTTTTTCTTCACATGTCACGCTCGCATCCGTTCTGGGGTTCCCAGAGAATTCCATCCTTATAATCAAATCAATATGTCCTTGCAAAAAAGCAACACAACATTGTAAAGTAGTATACTGTGACATATCATATCATTCGATTGATATGTATTCTGTTTGCATGACTATATTACTATTACGTAGGTGACTTTGTAGTGCCTCGGTATTCAAGGCAGTATTTTCTAGCATTATGTTTATGTGTCGCTAGAGGGCGCTTCCCAATTGCAAGAAGATGCTACACTTGTAGTATTCAAAAGTATCATGCCTGTCCTTCTCGTCGTTGCTCAAATTGTCGTTCAGAAAAAAACCCAAGTGCAAACGCGTGTATGGACGGGAGAGAAAGAAATGAAGCTGTCAGGCCATATGGCAACTACAGATACAGCATTAGGCCATGTTGAATTGATTATATTGAAGACATCCTCTAGGAACCCCAAAACTGACGAGAGCGTGCGAATAAAAAAGAATTGTCAAAAAAGGTTGCCTTTAAGATTTACAGTAAGGTTGAAAACTTCTTTTTTTTTAAACGGAGGAAAATTGATGCTCACGCGGATATCATCCATATAATCAAATCAACAGTGCCCTAGTAAGATGTGATGATGATGAGTACAGCTTGTTGTATAGTACTAATCACACGGGAACCTACAACAGGTTGCTGGCTTCTTGGACATGTTCAAGCACATGGGGACAGGCCCCAACGGGACCAACCTGAGGTCGCTGCGCTACCCGCCTGTACCGGAAGTCGTCAAGGAGAACCAGCTGAGGTGCGCGGAGCACACGGACTTGGGCTGCGTCACTCTGCTGTTCCAGGACCGACCTGGACTGGAGGTATGATATGTTTAACAACTCCCTTGTGTGTTTGTGCTCCAGTCTGCAGCTTGTGCAACTGATATGAAAAGCATGTTCTCAAGTCATGGATTGGGAGAACTTCAATGTTTCAGGATTCAGCGACATATACATTAGTATTATATATATTACACGGTATATCTGTTTTGTCTGTTCTATCTGTTCTGCATTTTCTGTCTGTTCTATCTGTTCTGTCTGTTCTATCTGTTCTGTCCTACCCGTTCTGTCTGTTCTATCTGCTCTACATTAGTGCTATCTGCTCTATCTGTTCCATCTGTTCTATGTGTTCTGTCTGTGTTATCAATTCCATCTGTTCTGTCTGTTCCATATGTTCTATCTGTTCTATTTGTTCCATATCTTCTGTCTGTTCCGTCTGTTCTACTTGTGCTGCCTGTTCAACCTGTTCTATCTGTTCTATTTGTTCTATCTGAGGTTTAACCTTTTAAACTGAATGAAGTTCTAGTCCTCTCTAACGCAAGATTGAAGGGAAGTGACCGTCGTAGCGGACTTTAGCTAGAATAAGAATGGAGACCATGCTAATGAAGAGAGAGTTTCTATGTGGTCGAACTTTTGGATATAACCATATCACCTATTGTGAATATATAAACATGTCTTTAAGATTCTTTAAATGTTTGAAAGGTTTCCACGGGGGACAGTTTTGTGTCAGCTACACCCATCCCCGGCACGGTGGTGGTCAACATCGGCGACATGTTACAGAGGTGGACAGCCGACAAGCTGGTGTCCACTGTAAGTGATCTGCAGTGTACTATATTTTCTGTTTCTCCATTGGTTTCTACACGCCAAATGGTATTCTCCAAGCAGAGGTTTTGGTCGAGTAGGCCTAGGGTAGGAGTGTCTGGGATTTTTTTACATCTGCCGCGTGAAGGGAGACAGACGTAAAAAATCCCAGACACTCCTACCCCACTCGACCAAAACCTCTGCTTGGAGAATAGACAAATGGTGCCACAAGACAATGAGTTCAACCTCCTTGGACAAAACAAAACAAAATCAAACGAAACTTAACTATATCATGAAATCAAAACAGGGTTCAGATTGAATACTCGAAAACTGCAGTAGAACAGTATCAATTCAATGAACTACTTACTTCAGTGTGTTCTAACAAAGTTTTAACTCTGTACGACGAGTATGTTATCTACGAACACAGATGGATGTTCATGCTAATGTAACGGACCTTTGTTTCCCAATCGACTGCAGCAACACCGTGTGGTGATCCCGGAGACGGCGGAGGGTCGGGGCCAAGGACGCCGCTCCATCGCCTTCTTCGCGCACGCCGACTCCGACGTGCAGCTGAAGTGCCTGGACGGCTCCGATAAATACGAGGCGATGATTGCTCGCGATTACGTGAAGATGAAGCTTCATACCACCTACATTTAAGGGTTACTGTCTGGATGAGACCTGGAATGCAATCTATCGTCGTTAGGCCGAACTATCGTAGGCCAAGCTGGTCACAAGTTGTTCTATCCGCCCTAGTGGATAATGGAGGGGGGGTGTGAGATAACGAAAAACGTGCCTTGCTTATGGTACTATGCAATGGTGTTACGTGCTAATGAAGGTCACTAACAATGTGAATGGTAAGGTGTATATGTAGGAAGGCGATGCACATGTTTTATTTATTCATGTTTGCCTCACTGAAAACAATAGGAATCGCAGAGGGTGTTTGGGGACATGTTAGACTGTCTATCCCAGGAAAGATATCATCGCACTGGACAACGATTGGTGTTGTGAATGACGTCACAGGGTATTCACTATAGGTTTTATATAAAAAATGGTAAATGACTGTTCCGATGAATTTGTGTGCATAGTCGAGTACATATGGCATGCAGACTCGTGGAATGTAATAGTTTTGGATGAACCGCTGTGTAAGGTGTTTTAACAATGCAATTGTTTGGGGTACGGCATGTTAAACGTTTTGCCTAGGCAACATCAATGATACGATCAAATGTAGCATTTTTCAGAAGGACTCCTGTCGTTATATCCGGTATATTCTCGGAAGGAAACACTCATTACCCATGGCTAATACATCGCAATTTACGTGTTAAGCTTATATCAGCTAGATTAGTAGATATTGACACCTGTCCTACAGGACAACAACAGTTTAGAACACAGAAAGTGCTATGATGATATGTTTTAATTGCAGTAGTTATTGATACCAATCAAGATCAAACTATAAACCTTATCTATTCATGACTGACAATCGGTGACTCTTTGAACTTTCCTTATATATGATATGTAACATTGATAACGTTATGAGCTATAACTTCATATGTATTAAAGAGCATCTATACTTTAATTTTTACTCTCTTGCATTCAATTTGTTATCTTTCGTAGACTATTTTAACACATTACATGTAGATAAAGTGTTCATGAGCTTTCCTGAGACAAATAGAATATATATCTTATCCATTTATACATTATTTCGAGTAATGAATGCTACTTTTGTTCAAATCTTGTGATATGTGATTTCTGATGTACACAGCGTCTTGGAAACGGTTAGATGATAAATTATTTATGCCGCTCGCATCAAGCAGCAATTTGGGGGGTTATTTGTACAATCAACGTGCCACCAAACTGTAACGGCGCTCTCTTCTGTGCACGCTATGTCACTCTCTGGTGACTCACACTACAGGTGCGCTGTATTCCTAGAAATACGATTGATGAAAAATATTTTACCTTTGTAACACCTCCATCTCACTAGGGCTGAGACCTCGCCGCCCTCGCCCTGCGCTCCACGAATTTCATAGATACAAAGAGAATCTTATCGCGCTTCGTATGTTTTATTGTCATATTTTTACATTTTTCACGATATTCCAATTATGTAGGCAAGTGTTTCAAGAATCCAATTTAGGTCGCAGTGAGGTCGCAGCGCGATTGACGTCTAGTGAAATGGGGGGGGGGGGCAATTCGTAACTCTCGTGTATAACACAGTTCTATATAATTCTTCTTTCGCCACAAATATACAAGAGATACACAATAAGTATCGTTGAGGTTCGCAGGTCGCCTTACTTCTGCCTGCTTTACCCTTGTATGCAATCCGAGTTGAAGTTGCATTCAGACGAATTCGAATGTGTTGTTCTGGATTACAATACAGGAAATACAACGCTTATGTTTGCTGATCACTTATCTAACCATATCGTACTCACATCGCCACGTCTATAACGGGTCATTTGAGGCTACTGTCTCTTGTATAGGACCGCTTCACTGGTCATTCTTATCTACGGTAGAATCCTCTTCTCCCTCTTCGAGTTCCTCGTCGTCCAATCCGTACGGCAGCACAGCGTACCCGTACCCGTAGTAGCCGGGCGGTGTCGACATGTAGGGGTCGGCCTGATGCTTGAGCAGCCACGGCGCGTGGATCGAGATGTTCAGCATCCCGTCCTCAGCTGACTCCTCCACGGTGATGTCGTCATACGGAGGGTGCGGTTGCATCGTGACGCCCGAGCTTCTGCGGCGCCAAACCGCCTTGACGGACGGCAGCTGAGTGCGCCCGGCCCCGTTGCCGGCAGCTGCCTTCCCCCTGCTGCCGTTGCCGCCCTTACGGGGAGATCCCGGTGGATCCTGTGGGCTCTCTTCAGTGTTGTAACCGGAACTCCCATCACCGCCATCAGACGGAGACTTGTCGCTGATTCTGGGCAGAACGACGTGCCTGTTCAGCCGTTTGTTGCTCCCGTGGGTGAAGTAAGGGAGAAGCTCACATCCCTCTATAACCTGGTGGCCGGCCTTGTGCTCTCTGTCGCTGGAACACAACAGGCAGGAGCGAACGTTCGTCTGGGTCGAAACAGACGGGAATTCCCTCCGCTTGTCTTCCTCCATTTGCAGATGTTCTTGAAGCGAGGTATATACTTCTTTGACTTCATCCCGCTCTTTCTTCATGCTCTCCTTCTGCTCGATAAGTTCCTCTTGCTTCTTCTCTGCCTCCTGGCGTTTCTTAAGCTCCTCTTCTGCGACTCGCTCGGCTTCACTCGCGCGATGACTCGCTTCGATCTCTGCTACTTTTGCTTCGCGCTTTTCCACGAGTAGACGACGATTTACCGACCGAAGTTCCTCAAGATCTTCCATGGCGCGAAGCTTTTCCTTCTCCACACTGTCCATTTTGTCCTCCGCTTCTTTCAGCATCGCCTTGGTGTTGCCCATACTCTTATCCAGGTCACCAAGAGTCTTCTTCGCTTCCACTTCTTTCTTTCTAAGGTCCTGGTTCTCCTTCGTCATTTCCTTGTTCTTTTCTTGGAGGGTGCTGATCGCTTCGTTGGTCTTTTTCTTCAGCATGAACCTCTCGAACTTGAGTTCGTCCGTCAGCTGCTTGGCCTCCTCCCGGAGGTAGTCACACTCCATCTTCTTCTTCATCAGCTCGGTCTGAAGCTGGTGGATCTTCAACTTCGCCCGATAGTCGTCGATGACGACCGGCGAGTTGTTGAAGACCTTTATGGGGCTTCTCTTTTTGGTGGCGTAGTTCTTCTCGATGACTTCGGGAAGGGTGACGCCGTCTTCCTCGTCCATCTGAGTCTCCGCCTCCCGCCGCTTCATTTCAGGTGGATGCGGAGGAATGTCACCCTGGACCCGCTGCTCTTTGTTCTCCATCCTTCTGATGTTTAAGTCAGGGTCGGCCAGACTGGCTCCGCTGCTACGCTTCTTCAGGACCGCTCTGCTCATGGTCGGACCTTCGCTCGGACTGCCTCAACTCTCTCAAAGGATTGCAGTCGACTTGTCTTCGGCTTGCCGCTCTTTAAATATCCATTGCGCTTCGTTTACCCTGTGCGGGGAGGTTGCCTTGGTGACGTTGGTTGCTATGTTCCGTTGTTATGGAGACGCAGTGGACCTATGATATAGTGCAGGACGTTGTTAGACAAGGTAACGGTTGCTAGTCATGGCAACCTGCACCAATCCTAGGTCTCTCTCAGACTCCATTAATGTGACGTGTGGGCCGAAAATTACATAATTGCCGGGAAACATAATTGCGTGCATGTATAGGAGGACAGCATTGCTTCGTGTATACTGAGTGTCTATATATTCCTCTAATGCTATTAGCTTTCAACTGTAGTGGGAAAAATTTAATTGGAGACGTTAGTTGACATTTTCAACCTTTTACATGGGTTTCATTGTCTACTTTCCTAACTCGTAGACAATTGTTAATGGAATGTTAATTGTCTCCTTGCTTTTCACTTCTCCAATCCATTAATGGCTGTGTTGGCTCATAATTAGTGAGGTCAACAGTCGCTAGGGCAGTTGAATACAAAACTGCGTCTCTCACGCAGAGTACAATGTACGCTTTTTTAAGCAGTATGTGAGAAAAACTATCAAAATGCCTTTTATACATCAAAAAAGGTCTAAACAACCTCCTTGTAAAAGTTGTATGCAACAAGCCTTCAAGAGTCAAGTCAAGTTACGTCAAAGCCTTTATTTTCTTTCGAATGCTTGTTCGGCCACACAGGCCGCTTTTCAAAAGTTGCTGAAGAGATACAAAAGCTTCACTTACGTACCACAAGGGTTTACGTTCACGCGGGGGCATGCAAAAGAAATTCAGCATCAAAGCCATGCCATGGCTGACAATTGTTGCTTGTGTGACAGGCACCTTTTCAACAGATTAAATCACTAAGCTCCGTTCGTGTCGTTAGAACTCTGCTGTGAACCGAAACGTGCGTACAAACGTCCTACCTTGCCGTCTGGGACCCTCTTTTCTTCTTGATTTATTGATGAAGAAAATTGGTCAGCTTGAAAACCAAATTACACGTCCGCGAAGAGATGAAATATTGATGCTGGTTGATTGCACCACAGAGGAAGCGCCAAGTCACATCCGTAGTCCCGTGAGAGTTAGAACAGTTGTAACTCATAGATATGCCTTTTCAATAGACAACTACGTGTTGTCGATGAAGGTTAGACGTCCAGGACTCCAGGTAATAAGATACGCACGGTAACAGTTACTCAAGGAAAGACAGCGGATTCTGACGAAAGACAGCGGATGGTGTCTGAAACATCTGACCGTTTCCAAAATGTATCCGTTTGCTTGTAATGAGTAACTGTTGTCCTTGGCCTGGATCACTTGTAAAAGCTTTAGCCTGGCCATGGCCTCCTTTTCAGCTTCCGACCAATATTGGCGTCCTTTGGTGCTAACCGATGTACTTTCTGCCGAGGGCCTTGGAAGGACTGTAAAGGGTTGCATTCCTAACACCACTGTTATGAAGTACTGTTAGTTATCAATTATTCTGCACTTTGCAATACTTTCCGCACTAGTATGTGTATAGTTTGTGATTGATACATCTAGTGAATAACGTATAACAATATCCTTTTAAGACTCATTCGAGGACAGACGGTGGCTAAAGAAAAACGATAAGGAAACTTGCTGTCCTATGTGCCAGGGTGGTGCCAGTGGCTGTAGGCACGAAAGGGACCAAACAATAACATCGATTACATTCGGAACAGTTAAATCTCATTAATATCGATGCCTACACGCCACGTGCCAAAACACTCAATCTAGTGTAGCCCCATGACACCGATTTTTGGTCTATTATTACTCAGCCGTTTTACGACAAGGTTTCACAACCAAATAGTTTCGTGTAACAACTTCGTGAGAATAGTAGGTACAGTGCCATCGAAGAGTGAAGACTCGCAATGAAAACGACATTCCTCTTCTCACGTCATGGTGAAAAAGAGAAAAAAGATTACTTTTGGCTAAGGTTGCATCATACATGTAACGTTATGAATATAAGTTAACTTTATTGCGCAACAATTGTACAAGGTACAAAGTATGGCTGGAACATACTCAGTTTTATATAACGTTATCTAAGGGCTAATCTACCTAATAGAAGAGTGTATAGTATGGGTTTAGAATGGGTTCTTACAAACATTGGAGGAATTTCTATCGTCTAAACATTCTTTGATATATTTTCCTATGTATTCCATGCAGGGGTTGTCACATGTCAATATGTATTTAATTAAGTTTGCTATTCAAGTCCATTGAAATAAATCCTGATATATAAGATGATAGCCTTGTGTACAGCGAATTACGCATATTAAAGTACATTTGTATTTGGGACATACCATCAAAAAGTGATATTCGTCTTCAATTAGTTATATGAAGTGAACAAAAGTCTCATCCTTCAGAAACCTCCTATACCCACATGTGTGGCGTTAACGTTAAGAATGGCACATAGCCCAACAGGACTCCTTTCAATAGAGCCAATCTTTCTCTGTATGTTACCTGATGAGTCATAGTACGGTAGTCGAGTTCAAACAAAGTAATCACACAACAATAGAATCAAGACAATGGTGACCGAAAGCTGTTTAATAATCTATTATTCATCAAGCAATTATCAATTTACCATCTCGACTCACATTACAATAAAGGTCAATGATTATCTTCTCAAGGCTTATAAAATCGTCAATACTTGAATGTTATCATTGATGGCGGTAATCTCAAACGTTTCCGACAGAACTGTACAATAATTTGGTTTCATTTTTTAGCTTCTACTAGGCTCCAGAGGTGACTGGAAAGAGTAGAAATTGGCCAAATAGACAGATAACATACCAGAAGAGTTGGCCGACGGAAATACAGTTTGCCACCTCCTTAATTTCTACTCTTTCCATCCATTCTTAAAATCATATATCTGTGTTCCCGTGACCTCACCTCAAACTGAACCTCTGGGAAGAGCGGCCAAGGCCGACAGGACATTTCCAGTGTAACGTGTTAAATAAATGTGTGTAAATAGATTGATTGGTTGATTGATTGATTGATTGATTGATTGACCTGCGGAGCCAGTATTTTCTGACAATTCTAATACGGGTACAACGAATAGCTGTGGCGAGATGCGAAATGATTAGGACTGTGTGGTAGTCAACCGTTAGTAGTGATATCATCTGCAATATATTTCTCATCCACGATCTTCCTAGACCAGAGGGTGTCGACAGCAACGACTATAATCTTCTTCTGCAATATTCTTCTAGACTACTAGGGGGCGCCTCACGTGGCATTCGTTTGGAGCTGGGTCAAAGTGCAAATCAAGATGGCGTCGAAAGAAAAAAATCTCTGAGGAATCTGCCAGAAAGTTTGTTTAGTTTGATGATCAACTAGATTTCGCATCTATCAAATTTCACGCTATGGAGAATGCGGCCATGTTGGACTTCAGAACGTGCTTCGACGCCCGAAAGGACATCGTCAGTCTGCTGAACCAGGAACAGAGTTCGGGTGAGTTCGGTTGGGCTGTTGAAGATTCTCAGGCAAATAATTTCGGCCCCTGGGACAAGCACAGGCATCTGGGGATGTCCTTCACGATTCGAACGACTATTGACAACATAATTTATGTAACCATACCACAGTCGGGGTGGGGTGTTGACAGTATTCTAAATGCAACACCAAATGAGCTGGTTCATCCCGAAATCAGAAAGAGCAATACATTTTTGACACATCTGTCATCATGATCAGTAACGGATTTTAATAAAGTTGTCAGTCAGTTCTATAATACAATAGTTACAGATTGGTGACCCAAGACTGCAATAAACCGACCCTAGTTGTCAATCAAAATTAGTAGTTTGATTAACCGATAAGAGACCTGCTACAAGTCAATCAAATTTCTACATTTTTGCCTTGGCTGTTCGGTTGTGAGATCAGTTTTTAAAGGTTGCCCTATCTGTTTTCAACAATCAGGTGTGGACACAGGTGCAGATACAGGTGTTCCCAGACAGGTGAGGGTTCTGGGACAGGAGAGAGACGGAGCCGTGCTGTACACCTGGAGCGACGTCTCACCTTACAGACAGGTGCAGAAAAAATCATATTAGATCATATTACAGAGGTCGAAATATTTTCTATAGCCAGGCCCAGTGGGCAACCTCATCCAAAAGCTAGGTTGCCCATGAACATTTCAGGTTGCGGCAGGTCCAAAGCCCAACTAGTAACCATCTTCACATTCAAGGTTTTTAATTGTTTGACGTTAGTTTAGTTAACATCAGTTTGAAGATTGTTCATGATAAGAAAATGCACACACGAAGGAAAATTCATGGATGAAAATTTGAGACAAATCTAAGTTGAAAGTGTGATAGCACAATATCCCATTCTTTCTGCTTGCAGGACAATCGCAGTCTCCACCCCGAAACTTCGTAGCATTTAAAGAAAATAAAGCTAAATATTATCGCCACTGGGCGACCAGGTATTTTGAACCCTACATAAATTGTGTAATACACCTGATTACTTCATGTTCATGGAGGATTCCTCTTGCTATTCAATAATTGTTATGTTCATGGTTGATTGCTACGTAAGAAATGTTGGGTTGTCTTCTATCATATCAAGCAATTTCAGATGAAGTGTCGGGTAGCCAACATGAATACGCATGTTCAACGCACTTAGCTCATGAATATTTGAAGAGCAGAAATGACCAATTTTGTCAAGTGGTCTGAGAGCCATTCTCCAGGAAAGAAATCAAGTGGCATTTCATCATCTTCAGATATATATGAAATACAACACTTGTAAAATTCTGTATTGCCCAATTGCAAGGTACCAGCCCGACCCATGGGAGGGCTGGGACAGAGGGTTATGCAGAATACACTCAGTCTGTTGTATTTCATTTATGCCATACCCAACAGAGAAAACACACATTTCAATATGATGTCTTCAAAAAACATTTGTGACAACAGCAATTCCTATGTCCTAAACCAGTTTTCCAGAGACAGTGGGGGACTCGGTGTGCATGAAATGCATTCATATGATTCCTTGAAATCCCAAATGTGTAATATAAGTAGAAACTTGTGTGCTAACCCAAAATATCACCTGGTCCAGAACACCCTTATCGAATGTTATCAGGTATATGATATAAAGAGAAACTTTGTGGAGACTGGAAAGTACTTTTCAATATCTAAGTATCTCCAACTTGCCACAATTGATAAATCTAGTGTTTATATCAACCAGTAATATGATATGTCTTAATATTTCACCTAATGCAACAACATTTTTTGTTTACATTTCAGGATGATGTTGTTGTTAGTCACATCGGTCTGTATGAACCAATCAGCAAAGTGAACACGGTAAGGGCTATACTGTTTGTGGACACAACAAATGTTGTTTGTATAAACAAGCATCTCGGCCATTAATTTTTTTTCCAGAACGGGCCATAGTTGAGTTGAAACTACTAAGCTATATTGTACAGTAGTTTTTACATAAGTCTGCTTTAAAGTACAATCAGACTTGATATAGGGTGGTTTGCTGGCTTAAGATGCATGTGATATAATGTATCTTTGATCTGTGCTCTAGAAATCAGATTGTTTGTGCTCTTTCTCAAATCTGCATGTTTCCACTGAAAATATTTAGTCACTTTTTGTCTAGTGTAATTTTAAAAAATGTTTTGTGTGCCAATAACTGTGTCTCTAAGTGTTGCAATATAGATATTCCAATATTCCCCTGTCAATTTTCTATCACTGAAAATCAATTATTTTGTCTTTGTTAAGAATTGTATTTGTTGATGATTAAAGATCAACAAAACTTTACTCCATTGTTAAGGTCCTGTTTGTCCATGAGAAGTTGGTGAACCTTGTCAACTGTACAGTAAACCAGGAGAGGACACTTCTTGGTTAGTGTATCTTACACTATATATTGTCTTATGCTAAACTGGAAAAAGATGTGACTGCCTGACTTGATCCCTTATGTCAAGATGTAACCTCCATTAACATCAATTCACTGGGTTATATAAATCAGCCACTTTGGAAAACAGTGTGTTTGAGAGATCTCTAGTGCAGCACTCCCCAGGTATGCAAAGTTTAGATATGCAGTATTGCATTATACTGAGGGATGTTGGCTTGGTGGGTCGGAGATCTGTTTGGACGTATCTTTTCAGGGTGGCCGAATAATGTACCCTGGTGGAAGTATGCTAGTAGATGTTAACATTACCTTTACTCTTAGTATTGATAAGTGTACTGGGTACTTTAATTTGCTTGAGGTGTGGCTCTCCTCAAACATGGAACTGTAGCCTGAACATCCCAAACAAAATGCTGTAACCCTCTCTAGTATTGTGCAAGTTTTGTGAGCAAGAAATGCCTGGGAAGCCAAACTCTTTACCTTCAGGTCTATATGCAGGGTTAGTACTTACATGTGTATGCCAAGGCCAAGCACAGCACTTCACATTATGACCATTATAAAAGAGAGGGTCACCACTATACACACTCTCTCTGCCTATTAAATATCTCAGTGCATCTCGTGATATGTAAGTCGTGTTTCAGGTTTCACCACCCAAGAAAAGGCACCCACCTCCTCCTCAGGCTCTCCTTCTTGGCACTCAGAAGGAAGACACCATGCACAAGGTATCCTAGCATGTCTCACTTGATGTCTTATTGTACATGCAGGGCTCTAGATATTGTGTGCACCTTTGTGCACCCAAAATTGGAGCTGTGCACCTAACTCTTGACTGTGGGTACACTGGTGCACCTAGATATTTTTGTAGGCCAAAGGGTAGACTCTGAGGTAATATTGTACATTAGTATACAGAATATTCTTGAACTTAAAGTGTCAGAAAAAGCAATATAATCTTTGTTATACTTTGTTTGACATATTACTTGTTAAAATTTTGAAGTTTAACCTATAGAAGTTTGGATTGAAGTTCTTAAGAGAGGCAGTAGGGTACTTTGTAAATATGTTTTGCTGACATTCTACTTTTATTGTTTGCACTCAAAAATCTTTCTTAGCACCTAAATCTTTAGGTAAGGTGAACCAGGGCGCCTATTCCAAAAAATGAATTTCGATATCATGTCATCATATTGAATATTCATTTGCTGGTTGCTGATTGTTACTCTTTGATGGTTCTCTGTGGTCATCTGTGTTTTTGGTAAAGGAACTAACCATACCGAACTTCAGGTGGCGTCACTATCTCAAGCCTGTATATGACTGTCTCTTGTCACATGATGATCAATATCAAGTCACGTGACAAGAGAACTCCAAGACGAGATCTGACTGTATTAGGGTTGAAGAAGAGACAGAGTGTTCGTCTCGAAAGCTTCCCAGAGAAAACTATTTATGTTGTGTGTAATGTGTAAATATTTGTCAAAACCCCCCTTTTTGTTGCTCCAAGTCCAATAAAGCTTTGTATTGTAATTTCCAGTGTATAGGTCCTACCTTGCCGAGGTGCAGCCAGCAAACCGAGTATTTTACCTCAACATAGAGAGGGACAATTACCTCATGGTTCAGGTAAGGACAAGAACAATGTCTCAGTTGCGCAGTGTTGTGTGAAACTGGGCATAATTATCGGCCAATGGCACTGGTTATTTTCAAACTTGCTAAATTTGGCTCCAAATTTGTGTTGGTTATGGGTCAGACAACAGGGAGAAAGTTAGTTTTCACTTAGCAATTCTTGAATGCTACAGGGGGAACGGACGCTACATTTTGGTGTTGATGGTGCTATACTAGGCAGAGTTTTGTTAAAGACCTCAAATGGGGGTATCAATTTACCCAATTGGATAGCTATTTTCACAGTATTTTGTTAAAAACCTCAAAACATATGGATGCTACAGATATAGATGGGGGTACAGGGACTCTGTATCTCATAATCATTATAACTAGTATAACCCTCCTTGGGTATAACACACCAGCTTTGCAGGCACATGGCATAGCAGCAGTCAGTGTGTGTTTAGCCATATGATTAAGTACAGTGAACATGTATTTATTTCTGTTTGTGTCCGTCTCTTGTTGCAGTTTCTGCACGGGAAGGGCCAGGGATATGGTGACACAAGTAGCAAGGAATCCCATATGCTCTTCCTCATCCATAAAGAATGTAAGTTATTACATATTGTGATATTGATATGAGGTATACAATCCTTTTTTCTTTCAACAATGCAATTCATGATTTGTGAAAATGTATAGAGTAATTGTTATCTTAAACCTTAAAGTTTGTGTATGTTCATTTCCATCCTCATCATTTGTCTCAAACTTATATTTCCCATATTGATTCTTCAGTGATAAATATTTGCCTTTACAGTGATAGGACTGTACCATATGAAATTGTCCAGAGTTGGATACAGTGGTGTGGTAAGTAAATTATCTCACTTGCTTTTGCTTAACAAATTCTATTGACTCTTTCTGTCAAAACTGACATCACAACCTCAGCCAGCTGAGCACTCTGCTAAAGAGCCACCTGCTGATTTTGTTTGAAACTGCAGGAGATGTGTGGGCAGCCTAGAACTGAAGTTCTGGCGAAAAGATTCCAGTGGGCACAGTGGGACCACCAGAGGCAGAGACTGTACTACCTCAGCCAGAAGAAAAAGGTAGGGTTCAAATTTTTTTATAAAATTGAAAAACAGGATGAAAAAAATCTTACAAAAAGTGTGTTTCTATAATTGCTACATGCGTAAACATGTGTTTGCTTTAATTTATATTGTGCACTCTTGAACTTACTTACATTCAATATTTTCAATAGGAAACATGAGGACATCTTTAGACAGGAAACAATTCAGGTTCAATGACTTGCTATATTCCAGAGCTTAAAATGCTCTAGTTACTAACTATATTGATGAAAAGTTTTGAAATTTTTCCCTGAAAAGCATATTCTTGTATTAGCTGGATTAATACCAAAATCTGTGCTGATATCTTAGTAGTAAAGCAATAATATCATTTGAAAATACAATTTTGCACTTTTAGGTAGCTTCTAGAAGACACTCAAGTCTTTCATATATGTGTCTTTCCTACAGAATAGCAACTCCAAGATGACTTTTACCTGTATGCAGTTCTATGAAAAGCATCCTCCAGAAGTTATGGTAGGCAATGCCATCTTGTACAATCGTGATGCAAAGTTTCAACAGCTTGGTCATTGTGTTTAACGGCAGAAGTTATGTTAAGGACTTGAGTATGTATTTTGGCAGTTATTTGAACCATTGGGAACGGTAGTCCAGGAGACACAAGCTGAAAAGAACACATGGTAGTAGGATCATGCAAAGTTTTGGCAGCTTCTTTATTGTGTCTAACATTACAAAAATAAGGACTCGAGACTGTGGTTTTTGGCAGTAGTTGGATCCCGTGGGAATCCTGGTCTAGAAGACTCTAGCTAAAAAGAAACACACTGATGTTTGATTAAACCAGGGATGGAAATTTCCTTCTTAGGACAGAAAAAAATTACACCTGTTCCATCCTAAAAACTTGAACTACATGACATGAAATTTATGAAAATATATTTTGACAGAGTTAAGTCAACAACAAAAATTAGAAACGTGGGCTCCTAAACAGTGGGAAAGAAAAAAAGCTTAAGACAGCCCTAGATTAAACATTCATAGTACCATTGATGACATGTGTATATTGTGTGATGTTAAGAAATGTTTTGACAAGGTTGTGTGTCCTGTTATATCATGTGGCATATACAATGTTACTGTCCTCATAACAGATGGAGGTCCAAGTACCAATATATCTTCCTCCGGAGGTGTCGAAAGCACCGTAAGTTTCTCTCACTTAATGAACGAGCATCTCCAAAAGTACATAGTATATTACTCTGTAATTCATGTTTTAAAGGCCTGCTGTATGGAATTGCTATTGCATGTGATGGTCTCATATTTCTTTTTGTACAGATTACATGTGATCTGATATCATGAAGGCAGTAATAGATACGAACATACAATGGATCCATATATGATCTATATAGTAAAGGTTATATAGTAAAGTTTGACAAAGTTCCAGAATTTTCATTTTGAAGTCACATCCGTACAGTACGTGTAACTACAGAGATTTCCTTTGTTTTGTACAGGAGCACCTATGAACACCTTCCCCTCAGTAAGAAAGTAACAGGTAAGACATGAAATGTCTTGAAGTAAATTTGTTTGAAGATTTTCATACTTTGACTATGATACTAATGATGATGGCAGAGATTAGAGTTCTCAAACTTGAATTTTTGTTTCTCCAGATCAAAAGCTTCTTTGTGAGGTGATGACTCTCCCTGGAGGTAAGTTACTGTAATTCTTGAAATTTTCACTGTCACAGGTTTTATGTGTGCGGTTGCACGGTGATTGCTTTACCTTGAACTGAAAAACCGATGTTTTAGAACAGTATGTGACTATGGTATAACTGGCATCTTAAAAACAACAACGAACACTCCAAATCGCCATGCATGTAATTGATGATAAAGCCATCAGATAGTATCAAAATTTAATACATTGTGCACTCGGACTAATCTTACAACAACGTCTTTTTTGACAATGTCTTTATTATTTTTAAAGCCTTTTAGTTTTATAGTAAGGCTGAAAAAACAGCTATGAAGATAATACAAAAAGATTTGCAGTGGATGACAACTGTAGTTCCGTAATAATATATCCAAGTTCTGCATGATCCATAAATCAGACCCTGTTCATTGATTGATACCTTCAAAGTATTGCTGGTAGGTTGTGATTTTGTGAGCTATCAATGTAATTGAATAAAAAGACTCTTTGTACAACTAAGGAGGTTAAATATTTAACCTCCTTGACACAACCAAGTGTTTTATTCAATCAACGTTTCAATGACATGTCACCTTCCTCAGGGCAATTCTGAGGAAGGTGACAGATGGTCACCGAAACGTTGGTTCAACAAAGCACTTGGTTGTGTACAAAGAGTCTTTCTATTTGTTGACTTACCAACCTGATGAAACTATTCAGGAATATAGTTGTAATTGTTTTGTTTTTTCCATCGCAAGGTTCCTTGTGTATCTGTTACCAGCATCCTATCATGAATCCTGACGACCATCATGGACAGGTGAGACTTTCAAAAAGTCCTTGGAACTGCTGAAGCCGCTTGATAACATAGTCATGTATTTCTTATATAAGTATGACTTTTTCTCTGTTTGATTTTTGGATGATGTAACGTTGGGTAACATAAATTCGTGGGGTACTTAAATTCGGGATTTTTCGAAAACGGGGTATTTAGGGATATGTGCTAGATGCAAAATCAGTAATACCGCTAGAAATGCAAACTTGACAGACTAACGTATTCAGAACACTGTCTGAAAAGCTTCGATAACCATGCATTAGAAGGCGACGAGGACAAAAACTCTCCGTCCCTTATTGGAACAGTCTGAGGGCTTCGTGGGAGAATCACATTACATCGTTGTCGGCTGATATCTTAGTAGACAACTTATTTTCTTAAAATTGCTGACCTGCAATTGGACTCTAAGTGTGATCAATCATCAAAACCCCTCTTTGTTGCTACAACCTACGGCACGTGTATTTTCCCGCCGCCATATCATTACCCAGAATCCTGTTGTCAAGCAGACGACAAAGGTTTGTGAGGAACTTTTTTTTGTCTAAATGTTGCGTGTGATTGTGGACTGAGGACGATATTTTCCTCAAAGTTTGCTACTAACACAACAAGGAATACAACAAGGAATACATGGACATAGTAGTATTATCAATGCTACGGCATCCGGCTAACTTCCCATGAATAATGTACACGTTGCCATGACGGTGGATGTCGACTTTGACGTTCTATAGCTACCGACTCAACACACGGGTTGTTCCCGTAGGCCTGATGTGTGCGGTACGGCCGTTTTTTCGTGTATTTTTTTACTTGGACACGTCTATATCCATAGCACTCTCCTCAAGCCAAGGATGGAACGAATAGCTGCTGTATAAAATGTAATTAGCGGTAAGATATTCAAGACGAATCTTCTCTCCCGAATTAATGTTCACCCCTGTCCGACAGCACCGTCATTGTGCGTGCGGCGGACGGTAGTTTCAAGTTGAAATATTATGGTGTCAGCACGACTAGAGACAAAATCTACCATATGTATGATTAGTGCAAATATAGTACATGATACTGACAGAATAATAGAAAAAAAGGATGGTTTATTGTTCTGCTAGATTGATTTCAGTCAACCATCATCGGAAAAATCCCGAATTTATGTTACCCAACGTTACTCACTTTGATAAGAACAGACATGCCAGATAATGTTACAGTTCAGTCTATGCTTTGCACTACCGGTATTGCCACATTTCCTGATGGTTTTAGTGTTTTACTCAACATAATCAAGTCATAACTCTAGTAAGGAAATTAACGTTATTAGTTGGTCTTTTGAATTCATGTCTTAGAAGAAAAGTGCATCTCCAGTTGTCATCCCTTTTCAGATCTGTATCATCATGTATCCTCAAAGATTAGCCATGTTTTAACTTCTGACAAGTTGTGTGATGATTGTTTAGATTATACAGATGATTGCCAAAGTTGCACTGTTGTCTATTACAGGAAGAAGACATTGGGGAGTATGATGTTGTAGATATAGAATACTCTGTCTTCATGTTACATCGAGGTGAGAAACATTTTTAATTCAAGTCACAGCAAGTATTTCCTTTAGATCAGATCTTCTTGAAAAAAATTGGTCTATTCATTAAGATTCTTTTAAAGATTTTGAAAAGATAAATTTTAAGTCCAGTCTAAAACAGACTTAACAGACTTAAGTTTAAAGTGTAGTCTTTTAGATTTTAAGTTTGGTCTAAATGTGTAGTCTCTACCGTATATCTTCTAGTCTAAATTATCTAGTCCAAATTATCTAGTCTACTAATTCTAAGTCTAGTCTAAATTTTCAGTGTCATTAAGTCATCTAGTTTAAGTTTCAATCTAGTTTGAATCTTAAGGGTAATCTTTAAATCTTCCAGTCTACGTCTAGTCTAAAACAGACTTGATATCAATGTTATCATAACATTGAATTTGAGACTTTCTTAAACCCATAACTTCACCTCCTCTTGAACAGGTACTGCTCTCCACTGCTGTATGCCAGGGTTTGCCAGGCTCGAGGCTGTCAACATCAAACTCCATTTCTTCCCATTCAGTGAGTAATGTTTTACCTTTGCCAATAATGTATTGGGTGCTGTTTGAATGTGGACAGCATAACTCAAGAAGATGTTGATGGATCCCAATAATATTTGGTACTTGGATAGGGGCGGGAAAACAAATTTTTTCGATAATGGGCCACTTACCGGCTTTCTACAGTACTGCAGCAGAAATTCCAGTTTTCATAACTCGTGTTCTGGACATGCTATGATCATAATTTTTGTGTGACAGATAGCTCTTAGGGTAGAGAGTAAGAGTGGTATATGTTAGCGCTCCCTAGTTACCTTCGCCGAGAAGGTTATGCAGAGGGTAGCGTTTGTGTGTGTGTATGTATGTATGTGTGTTTGTAACGTACAGCATAACTCGAGAAGGCTTGGATGGATTGTCTTGATATTTGGTAGGTGGGTAGGTCTTGATGAGACTTGGAAATGATTAGATTTTGGGTCCCCTAGCGACTTGTTACGGTACTGCAGCGGAACTTCCTGTTTTGATATCTCGCGTTCTGGACATGCTATGGTCCTGATTTTTGAGTGGTAGATAGCTCTTTGGACAGTGAGTAAGTGGCCTAGGTTTGGGCCCCGTAGCGGCATTTTTGGAACTGCAGGAGCAGGTTTTGCTTCAGACTTTGAAATGGAATACAGTCAAACCTGCCTATAGCGGTCACTCAAGGGACTGGCCAAAATCGACCGTTATGGACAGGTGGCCGCTCTATAGAAACGGTTGATTTCACGAGCAATAAGTGGCACATGTTTTCTGTACCCACTGAGAAACATTTATTCACATCATAAAACCTCCTTGTTCACATACATGTAGTCAAACTTGGTCTACCGACCACTTCCACAAGACGACCCGATGCTCGGCTCAAGATGACTGCTTTCGGTAGGTCCGGATTTTTCCACAAGGAAATAAAGTCAAAGTCGATCCATCGATCCGCCCCCAATCCGGAGCACATGCGACCAAAATGTTGCCGAAGACAACCGTGTCATTTTCAATTGCGCGGCGACATCATTTATCAGCAAATAATTGCGGAATTTCACGGTAAAATCAGCCTGTTTGGGTCGGATTCCTTGCCGGGAGAAAAAAAACAACAGCTGCAAGATGGCTCCTGTGAGGTCAAAGGTACATGGGATAGTCTACTGTAATGTGGGTGCAGCTGCAATGTGTGAGTTATGATTTTACTCCACATTAGATTGTACAAAATGTAAACTTATTTCGTCAAAGAAGTTCTTTGAATAAAGAGAACAGAATATACAAAGAATGGATGACTTTATAACCTTTTCTTAGAGGATAAAAGGCATCTGTATTTTTTTAACAAACTGCTCGCCCATGAAGTAACTAGTGAAGTAACCCAAGTAAACAAAGCGTCCCGCTAGGACCGCGCGCAAGAGGCTCTGTTTGTCTGCACAATTCTGGCGTCTTTAGCGGTTTTGGAAATGCAAAACCAACACCAGGAGCAAAATAAAACCATGCACAACATTTTCATGGGTAACACTGCAGCTATAATGACAATTTTTCTGCCGAGATTTGAAAGAAGGTTCCCGAATCTTGCGGCGACCATGCGCCGTGACCGTTATCGGCAGTGTTTCCAGACCCGCGGGACCGAAAATCATGTGGCCGCGACCGCGTTGGACAGGTGACCGCTATAGCCTAATTCTTAATGCTTATGTCAATGGGAAAAATCCAAGGGACCGACAAAAAGTGACCACTATGGGCAGGTGGCCGCTATGCAAAGGTGACCGCTAATACAGGTTTGACTGTAACTCAAGAAGGGCCTGATGGATGGTCATGATTTTTGGTAAGTAGATAGCTCAAGTGATGATGTACATGATTAGATACTTATTATGCAAATAAGTATCTAATTTGCATAATTAATGAGGAAATTTTATACATTCGCCAAATTCCATAATTGGACTCTCAAACTTGTGACATATGTAACTGAGGAGGAGAGTAATATTAGTAGATATCAACTATGCAAATGATGACCTCATTTTGGTGGGCTTGATGGATGGTTTTGATTTTTGGTAAGTAGATAGCTTGAGTGATGATGTACATGATTAGATACGTATTATGCAAATAAGTATGTAATTTGCATAATTAATGAGGAAAGTTTATACATCCGCCAAATTCAACTAGAGTTCCACGACCTCATACCTTCGCCAAATGATTTTAACCATTGTGACTGACGTATTAGGAGTGTTTCTCATCAATTATAAATCATACCAGTTGATTGTCTTAAAATATGACATGTCCAAAGTATGAGCTTAACAAAGTAGTAATTATAGTAGTTTCTCATTTAAGTATGCAAATTAGGCCCACATTTGCATATTTTCTATCTTCAACATTCCTCTCTTCCTCAGTTACAATTTGAATAGTCATATCATGGCACAAAGCAGATTTTGCCTCATTAATTATGCAAATTAGAATCTGATTTGCATAATTATCGGCCAATCATTCTAAGCATCACACAAGCTATCTACATACCAAATATCATGACCATCCATCAAGGCCATCTTGAGTTATAGTATTTTCTCATTATCTCCATGAAAAAAGGCTTTCGCTAGCGAAAGAGATTTTATGCCTGCCTCGAAGAGCCATAGCTAACCGCTATTTTCACTTATAAGATAAACGGACCCATCAGCAGACAACAAGAATAAGGTTTTGGCGGGAATAACCATGAATTTAATAAATCATCACGAGTACGGCATCACGCCTCTGTGACAGAAACCAGTACTATCATTTTGCAACATACCAGACGGTTTCAGGAACATCAAAATCCAGGCAATTTTCCTACACATTTTTTAGTAACGGTACTTGCAGAAATTCTCAAACTTTTTCTGAGACAAACAATTTTACGATAGCACTGCAAACTCAGAAATAAAGCCACCTAAAGGGCTAACACAGTTATCTCGAAACTACGTGAGAACTAAGAGGTGCTTAGACAAAGGCTACTAGGTTACTTAGAAAGATTAGGCTAAGAAAGTGCTCGCAGAGCTGGTCGCTCGTAACGTATCAATGCTATGATCCCAAGCCAAGGACTAACAGCAACGTGCGTACCTGAACAACGTGACTTGGCTGAGACATTATCTAAGGTGGTTTATAGTAAACAGAGCACAACCGAGTAGTGTACAAGGCTTGTGATATATAGAAGCTATGTAAACTAGTGACCAGAGTCTCGCCGATAAGACAGCTACTCTACCTACATGTAGCGAATGACGGCATCGCTTACTGGGCTTTGAAACGCCCACGCATAGTTATTTAAGAAGGTCTGTAATATACATTAGATGAACCAACTAGTGAACAGGCTTGCGATATACATAGGCTAATTAACTAGTGAACAAAATCTTGCCAACAAAGGTAGCTACTCTACAAACTCGAGCGTCGAACGGTAGCTCTTGAGGGACCTTAAAACGTCCACGCTAATCTCAGGCTTGACATCAAGCCCTAGAGTCAGACAAGTAAGTGAGCGGGGTAAACCGGCGTTGGGCAACTCGCCACCTGATCGGTTTGGTCTGTTCTAAAATGAACGTGATAAAATGAAAACTGGGAGACTCCCCAGCTGAATGGTTGGTGTTCTAGCAATGAGCGAAACTAAACCAATGCCGGGCAACTCGCCACCTAATTGGTTAGGATAGTTCAATCAACCGTGATCAAGTAAATTAACTCGCCAGTTGATCAGTTTGGGCTGTTCTAGAGTATGCTGTTATTGGAGCGTAGATAATAAAACTTCTCTTGTGTTCAGACTCTGATGTATTTTTTGAAGGCTTCTGAAAACCAACGCCCTAAACGGCGGAGTGTGGAATTAGCTACACCTTGTAAAACAGCGGTTGTCGCTGAACCGATGCAGAAAGAAAGTGAAGTAAATTTGCAAGGGTGTACCTGAGACTGCTCGGCACAAGCTTTTAGAATCTTAGAAAAGCGTCGCACGAGATTGCGTTGCCATTGCGAGAAAGGAGAAGGAATTCTGGCTGCCCTTCCCTTAGTTGGAGATATCACAGCAGATTGGAAACCGGACAGTCTAGTGTTTCGGGTTGGGCCGAAATGGATAAGCTAGGTTGCGCAGTATTGTTGGGGGGCTTGAAGGTATGAAGTTGACCACAAGAGAAGTCACCTTACCGCTCACACTCAATATGCTTGAAATGTCCGCTATGGATAAGTGCCTATGGTAAGAAAATTATTTTACCATTTGATACCCATAGATCTTAAGATGTATATGCGCAAGGAGCGAGATCCTGTGTATACCAAAAAACACTTGACTAAGTACGAGTAGGATTAATAACATTTACATGACACTGTTGCAGTAATAATACTTCTATTTAGTCATCGTAGCTTAGTAGTTCACCCTAAATGAAAGCCTGAAGTCTCCTAGCTTTCCACTTGATACAAACATGGCTAAGACTTTGTTGCGATGTTGCAGACAGAATTGCTAATGTGGAATAACAATGATGATAAAGCTGACACAGAGTAACAGCGGTTTGTAACTAGTAAGTAATTCTAAGCAGAGAGTCTGAAAGGTATTCTTCCATCACAAATACTGCTGGCGGCGGATCACGGCGGCCGCTCGGGAAACTAAGAAAATAGCAGAGCGACCAATTCTCATCCTGTCACCGGGAAAGTTTTCTAGTGTCCCTGTCCTTTCTCACCAGCCGTCACTGTCCTCTGTAGCGCTGCGCGGGTCTTGTATAACTAGTACAGTTCCAAAGATCGAAGACAGTCTGTCCTGGTGAAGATTTTAAGTTCCATGAATCCACAAGGCTGTTTGGCAGGTATCGTAATCGGGGGATCCGGAAGCCGTCCAAGGTGTGGAGATGCCGAGTAAAGATGTCGGGTGGACTGAAGATCCCCAGGTCTCGGCATCGGTATCAAGGCAGCACAGCAGGAGCTCAGAAAAGATAAACAAATTAAGAGTGTGGGAAAGGAGCAATCCTATTAGAAAGCAACTTATTGATTGGAGACTCTAAGCCATAAAGGCAAGGTACTCATACTTGTATACAATAAAGAAAAGTGCAATTAACGGGAAGTTCTCACAAATCTAAATATTTCATAGAAGTGTAGATATACGTATATACTTGTATAACCTTACAAACGTAGAGATACTTAAAATTGAGTATTTGCGCCACATTGAAATGAAAATCATTGACTAATAGACTGCGAGAAGTGATACGAAGTCACAGATCCAATAAATTCAGACATTCTATTCAAAGATATGTAAATATGCGTGTACTAGTCATAAAAGTGTGGATATGCATGTACACGTGTATAACCTTACAAAACATACAGAACAGATACTTAAAATCAAGTATTTACCCAACATTGAATGAAAATCATTGACTAATAAAGTCTGAAGTTGATTCACCTTTTGTACCTAATGTGTTTTTCGCACCAAACAAATCAAATTTAGGGGGATAACTTATCGGTGTTTTCAAAGGCCTCCTTTTCTATCGCGACTCCTATTTGTAGCCCATTGGAGGGGGGGGGGTCTCAAGGAGAACTTTATAAGAACTTTATTGCACGACGATTGTACATGGTACAAAGTATGGCAAGAATTCGAAACATAAAACAGAGTAGAAGTATAGAATAAGACTTAACATCCTAATTACTAATACAATACAATACGGGCTAGTATATAATTTGATATAGCATCCAAATTACTAATACAATACAATAAGGGCTAGCATATATTTTGATATAACGTAACAGCTATGATCGAGTTGGTATAGTCAATAGTTTTGGTATTTTTCCTAATGTGAAAGCAGCTGTTAAGATATGTACCTATTTTCGTATTGTGGGGATTGTCGCATTTAAATATGTACTCAAATTGAAACAACGAAAAGATTTGCTTCCAGTTGAGACACCTAAAAAATGTGCACTTAAATGCGTTACTTTATATTGTATACTGAATTGTCTCTAGTATTTTATTGTTGTATTTCAATGTTATTGTAATGTTAAGTGTTCCGCAACATCAGTTTGGCTGCCTGGCGCTCCACTATGTATTGTCTTGTTGCAATTTTTAATTCTTAATAAAGAAAGAACGGTCGGTAGTACTCTTAAAATTTGTACTTGTTTTGAGAAATGTGAGTAACTTATTACGTTAAACATCGTATCTAGAGCATTCCCTGACAAAGTGAAATTCATCTTCAATTTTCGTTGGACAAACCTTTGGTCAGGGGTTATATTGTAATATCTGCCCTTGGGGGACAACCAGTCCCTGTTGTAGTCTGTGTCGTAGTCCGTTGTTATGTCATATTTTGTGTACATAGGTATGTTATATGTAAGATCAGCCCAATTCAGAAGTGCATGTACCTGTAAATGTTACTTCTGTGATGTTGATTCATACAAATACAGATTTGAAGATTTGAAGACTCTATTTTTAACTAATGGCTACCGATTCTTATTTTATCTGAGTTATCGCTTTACGAATTTCGACGTTATTTATATCATCAAGATATTTTTCTTGTTCATGGCGGTTTTTTGATTTGTTGAGGAACGACAATTTGGAATTACTTCTGATACGGCTAAACCACTTTTGAATATGTGTATCTTTCTTGTACCAGGGAGAGAAGTTGGTGGGCAATATAATCTACTTTTAAGATTCAGGATTCATCCATATATGTCCAAAGCCGTGGTAACAGAGAGTGTACTTAACATGACTAATCCAATCAGTCAGAACTTGCATTCTGGGTTTGTACGTTTAATGTATGAATAATGTCCGGAATCTTCCAGAATGAGTTCCTCAATATATGTGGCCAAGATAGTCGCATTTGTTGTTAGTTTTATCATCCGGCGTGCTGCTTGGCATGTGGAACCATCTCGACACACTATAACGTATTATTAGCCGCAAGGAAGAGTAAAGAGAATTGTGATAAGATATTTTGGGCTGTCCACACGGGAATATTTTGAAAGTTCGTGTTGGATCATGATAACATTAAAACAATTCAAATATACTGATATGAGAGAAAAACATATCTATCGCAAATTAACGAGTGTGAAGTCATGAACTCACAAAGATCCCTTGGCAACACGCCGTCGAAAGGTCACTAATCCTCAAGCAACACGCCGTCCGGATATCTGTTTACTCGTTGTTCTAATACGGAAACGTGATACCCCGGAGTCGACGCCAGGCCAGCCGATAGTTGTTACATTTGGGAAAGCTACGGACTTCCCTTGTAGGGCTAAATTAAATTCCGTACCACTGTGTAGAGCTCAGAAAGGTCAAAGGGAACTCGATGGTAAAATGCAAGGGGTGGGTTTGGGAGGGAAACTTTCTGCAGCTTACTCGCATGGTGTTCAAATGCAAAAGGCGGGGAGAGTCGTGAGAACGTCTGACTCCACGTGCAATGTGGCTCTCTGATTGGTCACCGGTCACCTTTCACGTGCCCACCTCGTGGGGCGAGAAGCACGTTGTAACATGTCTACTGGGCCGAAGCAATTTAGCTCTGTTCTTCTCGTACGGAATAAAATCTGTATTTTTCATGAGATACTGTTTTGCTTGCGTTTGGTGTCTGTGTGTATGTTTGTGTCACCGGACGCTTAAAGTCGCCATAACTGTAGAACCTGTACATGGATTGAAATGATTTTTGGTATGTGGGTGGGTGTCAGGTGGAGGAAGGTCAAGGTCGATTTTGGGCTTCCTGGCATGTGTGACTGGAACTGCAATGGCGTATTTGTTAAAATCTTAAATGTAGAAGAACTGAAGAGTGGATGGACAGATCGTCATGTTCTTTGGTACACAGGTAGGTTAGACCAAGTGGTACACACTTAAGTGCAAACTATGCAAATGAGACCGAATTTGCATAAGTTAGGAGGTAAATCGTTTGCATGTGTGTCGTCGGATGCTTAAAGTCAGCATAACTGTAGAACGTGTAGATGGATTGTAATGATATTTGGTATGTGGGTATGCGCTGGGAGGAGAATGGTCAAGGTCGATTTTGGGCCCCCTGGTTTGTGTCCCTGGAACTGCAATGGCCTATTTGTAAAAATGTTCTAAAGGGGTTTAACTGAAGAGAGGAACAACAGATTTTCATGTTATTTGGTACGCTGGTAGGTTGGACGGAGATGTACACACTGAAGTGCAAATCATGCGAAGTTATTGTGTTTGTGTGTGTGTGCGCGTGTGTGTATGTTTGTGTCACCGTGTTTGTATGTATGTGTCACCGGACGCTTAAAATCAGCATAACTGAAGAACGTGTGGATGGATTGAAATGATATTTGGTATGTGGGTAGGTGCTGGGAGGAGAAAGGTCAAGGTCGATTTTGGGCCCCCTGGTATGTGTCACTGGAACTGCAATGGCGTGTTTGTAAATATTTTCAAAGGAGAATAACTGAAGAAAGGAGCGACAGATTTTCATGTTATTTGATACGCAAGTGGGTTGGGCAGAGATGTACAAACTGAAGTGGTAATTATGCAAATTTGGACTGAATTTGCATAAGTAATGAGGAATATCTACTTCTCCATTGTGGGTATGGGCTTTGAGGTCACATCTGTTGAATCCATTGGTCTCTTATCTAGGGCGAGTATTCCCTAATTCCCAACAGCTGGTGGTTCCGCTGCCCAAAACCAAGCAGATGTAAGGGTGGTAAGTCTACTAATGGTGTTGCAGAAAGTTATATGTATCTTTTGTTTCAGAGTACGGATGTTATATCTAAAATGTAGGTACCTTTAGAACAGGTCAATACACCTGACAATAATTTATGCTAATGAGGACCTAATTCACATAATTTATGCATAATCATGTATTTCCCTAACCGTAAAAGCTGTGGCTGTCATATGTGAGATGTAGGTACCACTAGGAAAAGTGAATACACCTGGACATAAATTATGCTAATGAGGACCTCATTTGCATAATGTATGCAGAAACTTGTATTTCCCTTACCATAATAGCTGCAGATATCATATTTGAGATGTAGGTTCCTTCAGGAAAGGTTAACACACTTGTCCATGAATTATGCTAATGAGGACCTCATTTGCATATTTTATGCGTAAATGTGTATATCTCCTACCGTAAAGGCTATGGATGTCATATTTGAGATGTTGGTACCATTAGGAAAGGTAAAAAAGCCTGGCCATTAATTATGCTAATGAGGGCATCATTTGCATAATTTAGGCATATCCCTTGCCGTAAAGGCTACGGATGTCATATTTCAGATGTAGGTAATTTTAGGAAAGGTGAACACACATGGCCATAAATTATGCTAATGAATATCATTTGCATAATTTATTCATAAATGTGTATTTTCCTTACCGTTAAAGCTACGGATGTCATATTTTAGATGTAGGTACTTTTAGGGAAGGTGAATACACCTGTCCATAAAATATGCTGATGCGGACCTCATTTGTATAATTTAGGTATAACCTTGTATTTCCCTTACTGTAAAGGCTACGGATTTCATATTTGATATGTAGGTACCTTTATGAAAGGTCAGAAAACCTGGCCATAAATTATGCTAATGAGGAGTTTTTGCATAATATATGCATAACCCTTACTTTAAAAGCTACTGATGATATATTTCAGATGTAGGTACCTTTAGGAAAGCTGAACACACCTGACCATGCTAATACAGACCTTGTTTGCATAATTTATGCAGAAACTTCAGGATTCCCTTACACTACAGTAAATGCTAAGGGCGTCATATTTGAGGTGTAGGTAACGGGAGGGGAATATCCTGCATTTTCCCGAAAATGTTGCCTTTCTAGGTTCTATTACGTGGATACCCTCTGGCACACAAAACAAAACAACCAGCGGCAACAACAAATAACTAGGGAAAATAAACACATCTCATATAAAAACAAATTTCATGGAGATTTTGGGTCTTCGGACTCTTGTTAATTATGCAAATGAGGTCTTCATTTGCATAGTTCATATCAATTAATATTTCTCTCTTCCTCACTTACATATGTCACATGTTTCAGAGTCCTATCATGGGATTTGGCGGATGTATAAACTTTCCTCATTAATTATGCAAATTAGATACTGATTTGCATAAAAAAGTATCTAATCATGTTCATCATCACTCAAGCTAGCTACTTACCAAAAATCATTGCCATCCATCAAGCCCTTCTTGAGTTATTCCCTTTCAAAGTCAGTTGCAAAACCTGCTCCTGCAGTTCCAAAAAAGCCGCTAGGGGGCCCAAACCCATACCACTTACTCTCTGTCCAAAGAGCTATCTACCACTCAAAAATCAGTTCCATAGCATGTCCAGAACACGAGATATCAAAACAGGAAGTTCCGCTGCAGTACCGTAACAAGCCGCTAGGGGACCCAAAATCTAATCATTTCCTAGTCTCATCAAGACCTACCCACCTACCAAATATCAAGACAAGCCATCCAAGCCTTCTCGAGTTATGCTGTACATTACACACACACACACATACATACAAACGCTACCCTCTGCATAACCTTCTCGGCGAAGGTAATGATAGGACTCTCAAACATGTGACATAAGTAACTGAGGAGGAGAGAAATATTAATAGGTATCAATTGTGCAAATGAAGACCTCATTTGCATAATTATTGAGAAAATACTATAACTCAAGACGGGCTGAATGGATGGTCTTGACTTTTGGTATGTAGATAGCTTACGTGATGCTTTGTATGATTATGATGATATAATTATGCAAATCAGATTTTCTAATTTGCATATCTAATGAGACAATTTCAAAGGCCCGCTGTGTTCCATGATATGAATATTCAAATATGTGTAGCTGAGGAAGAGAGGAATGTTAATAGATAGAAACAATTGTAGGCATAATTTGCATAATTCATGAGAAACTACTACAATTACATACCGGTAAATGATGGCTATTTCATACTTGTGGCATTTGAAAGTTATGTGAATGTGAACATCATTGAATGAAATTATGCTAATAAGGACCTGATTTGCATACTTGATGATAAATTTTAGCATAAGCTTCTTTGATAAGCTCATACATTAGACAACTTCTGTTATTTGGCCAAAGACGATCAACTGGTATGATTTATGATTGTTTCCAACTACTTTTACAATTCGGACACGTTGGATACAAGTTATTCAGTGGATACAAAAAAGGTCTCTCAAATCATCAAATCAGATCTCCTCTTTAGATGAGTAGATTTCCAAAATGCTAATGAAAAAAGACAAACAATAGACACATCTCACAGTCTTGCTATCATTTAATGACCATTGTGGTGTATAGATTACTTGACTATCATTCTTTGTACTAGTATATTGAGTATATTGTATGATATTATTCTTTCAATTGGTATACATGTACATTAAACAAATCTAGTCTTTTTCCTTAACTCAGGTTGAATGGAGGAGCTAATTATGCTAAAACTCTGATGTATAAAATATGTTTTGAAAAACTTATTTATGTACCTTTAAGTACTATAACATAATTCATGACATTTTTAGTGGTGGTGGTCTCAAGAACTATTCCTCCATTTGATGAACAGCAAGAAGAGATTGGAATATTTGATGATCAATCTGAAGTAAATCCACAAAAAGTGTGATTCTTAAAAAGCTAACTAAAATATGCAAAGTTGGGTGGCATACAAAGTCATGTACATGACTTTGTACATGTTGATATTTGTGGGAAGAAATCCTTGCTCAGTACAACCTATGATTTTGATTACCAATGATATTATTTTGGTGAAGAGTCTCAACGATTCTACTTTTGTATAGCTTCAATCATGTAATAATGTTTGGTCTATACAGCTTTTGCAAGCACCTTTTAAGTTAACACTGTAGACCGTACAAGACTGGGCCTGCATGCTATGACGTTACTGTAGCTCCCAACATCTTATCATTATAGACAAAGGTAAAGTGTTGAACTAGGTGCACTTAGCAGTTTCAGACTGGTCTCTGTTCTTGGCTTTAGGTGATAATACCTTCTTAACCTTTCACCTGTAAATCACCAGTATTCCACCAGCCACTTTGGAGCTTCTGAGTGCTGTTTGTTTGCCAATTAATGTCCTAATATAATCTATAACAGGCCAGCTTAGAACAGAGTCTGCCTTTGATTAGATATTTAACCTTTACACACAACAAAAACAGATGTAGTCTGAATTTTCAAGACGTTCTCATACCGTCTTCCTTCGTCCTGTTCCTTGAACCAAAGCACCAGAAAAAAATCCTATAACAGTTACTACACATATATAATATATTTCTGCTAATACAATATAATATTGTTGTAAGTATTTGTACTTTTACCCAAGATCGGGAAAGAGAAGACACCCCGTGAAAGTCGCCAGCCTCTCTTTCTCCTCTATGGCTCCCCTGTGGACTTTGATCCACGCCAGGTCATTCTCATCCATGTGGATGATGGCCGAGTTAGTTGCCATGGAGATACCTGGGTTTGGGCCAGTTGCTATGGCAACGACCTGTTTCTGCAGGTTTCTCATCAGATGGACCTCCAAGAGATCCTCCTTGTGGTGTTTCGGAACGCTGAACGTGAAGGAGTAGGTTCCATTCATCGGTGCAATGAAGACGCTGTTTCTGGTGTGGTAGTGTCCGCCGCTGTTCACCAGCACGTGGCTGAAACTGGTGGTCGCCTGGCTGCGTCTTCCATGCCTGTTCTTGACGTCCTTGTAGGTGTTGGTTGCAGAGAACACGATTTTAAGCGGTCCCGGAGCAGGCGGGTGGACGTAACGGATCATTGGGTGGTAGGGGGCCGGGTCGCCGGGTTTCCCCCGTGGACCCGTGTACCCCTGTTCCCCCTTCTGTCCCTTGTCGCCAGAATCTCCCTTTGTCCCTGTCCCTACAGGACCTTGCAGGCCCCTACCTCCTTTAGGGCCAAGAGGACCCACAGATCCTTTCTCTCCCTTGGGTCCATACAGGCCCTTACCAGGCAGCCCAGTTAGCCCCCTCTCCCCAGGGGGACCCTGGGGGCCTGCTTTGCCTGGTCGACCGGGAGCACCCTTCTCCCCCTTGTCCAGATCCGGGATTTTGTTTGGACTGTTGGGATAGTCGGACAAATAAATGTTGCTGTTCTCCCCGCCCATTCCACACACAATCCGACAAGAGCCTGTCATAAGCTCCGAGTTGACGAATGACCTATCCAGACAGCACGTGACGACCAACAAAGCTGATATCACGATTCTCCTCATGGCTGATGTACGTATGATCCCTACTTCATTCATAATCCTTGTCAGTTTGCAGTCTCTTCCTTGCTGTTATTGATGTCTTTCAACTAACTTTAGTCTGTGTTACATAACTTGAAACATGTATTCAGTGCACGTGGCTTTGCCCTCTTCAGTTGTCGCTGTTCCAAGATCAGAAGGAAGTAGTTTCCTGCTGGCATTTGCACTCACCCCCAAAAAAGAAAGTTTTCTAATCCAGGCTTTGCCGGCATGTTAGGGAGGATGTAACTCCCGCTGCGTTCTAATGTCTGCTCTGTCTTGTAGAAGATTTTCTTATCTGTCGTCTTAGAGCAGCAAAGGTTTTTTAAGCCAGGTGTCTTTAGTAGCTTAAGGAGATCATGCGTCTTTCTACCTTGTTTTTCCTCTCAAAGACATTTCCTAAGCTTCTTCAGTGTATTCAGGAGGATCTCACCCCTGCTGTCTGTCTTCTTTTCCCATGTGAGTCTCCTAGAAGAAGCTCCGTATGTTGATCAAACTCCTGGAAAAACAGAACCCAATCTGAGATGTCATGGGAGATAGATAGCGTGGATGTGCACAACAGAAATGCAGGAGTGACAGTAGTCAAGCATAGCTTTGGGAAGAGAAACATTTGACATTTTTTACGCTTCATGGAGCTAGACCTCACACTATTGTACTACTTAGCTACTGATCCATTTTTGTGTCAGTAAACCAGTCCTCAGTGTTGTTCTGTCCTGGTAAATAGTGAGAAACATACATGTGTGTCATACACAAATCAAAGAAGACATACCTTCCTCAGACATGTGACAAAGCAAACAAACAATTGTCAGTCCCTCTCAAGCCACGATATTGCCAAATCTTGTTTAACCAACATTCAGAGTGAAACAAAGCTATCGACTTGGCCCCCTACGCAACATGAAGGAGATCACTTGTTAAAAGACAGGATTAGTTTTTGGATATTTGATACGTCTGCAGTACCATATCAAGTGTTCCATGGAAGTTGACCAGTCAAAGGTGATGACGTTGACAGATAAGAATATTTGAAGACCGCGAACATGGCAGACAAGTGTGGCTATCTTGGCACATCAGGAGAAGGCTTTGGATTTGAACTTGGGCCTGCAATGTTGTTGTTTCCGAATGATACGCTATAGTCTTACATGTTTATTGAGTTTAAGATTTCGGTGGCAAGAACCACTTTGTTGATGTAATTAGCATGCGAGGAGTTTATGTTCACTTTGTGTTTAGTGTGTCAATACTCATTACAATATTTTGTGCTTGTTTATTCTACAGTCCAAATAACTCTGTTGTGTTTAACTTACGACACACCTTACTTACAGATCAAACTTTAGCAAACACTGGTAATACTGTTTTGGTAATTACCTTCGCGACGAATGGTTTCGTCGAGAAGGTTATGCGACGGTGCTTGTCTGTGTGTCTGTTAGTGAACAGAATAAGTCGAGAACGCCTGGATGGTTTGTTGTCGTAGTTGGTGTGTCGGTGTGTATGTGTCAAATCTCAAGATGATTAGATTTTGGGCAAAGTGTTTTGCATAATTAACGAGAAAAGTGTAAAAATGTGTTCAATTGTATGCTTTACTATGCGTTCTGGTTGGGACGTGTGGGGTGTATTGTTTCAGGGGATATTGATGGGGTCACAGATGGGGGGCAAAGTTGGTCATGAGGGGTCAGGCGGGAGACGTCAGTTATTGGGAAAAATTGGCTATCAGCCAGCTGTATTCATTGGTGTGGAATGTGGTGGACGAGGCAAAAGTCAGATGTCGGAAGGGGTTGGGAAAAGGTATTAGGAGAAAGTGGTGTGGAATTGGGCGGGGGGAGACCAAAATTGGATATACACTGCCTTACCTCGGGGAGAACCAGCAGTACTCGTGTGTCACAGTATGGGAAAAGGACGTTGTTCAGGGTAGGTGAGTTAACCATGTTATATCTAAGAAGGAAGAGGCGATTGACAGGAAGACCAAGGTTGCGCTGGGGCATGCCCTAAAGGCTTTAACGGCATTGTGAGAATTATCCTGGCGTCACTGGTAAGAAATCGATGAATATCGCTATGACTTTACGAAGTGAACGGGAAAATAAGACGCTACACTGACATTTGAAAAGAAAACGTTTATATAAAGAAGCCGTTGACAGTCTCTAAGTCCCTTCTGTGGCAAAGTAGGGTTCGTGACATAAGTCCCCTCTGAGCGCAATGTGTTGGTTTACATGTTATATTACGCAACTTGTATGGCCGTAAAGCCAATAAAGGAATAGTATTGTTGGAGACAGCATGGGAATACCGAGCATGTCTGTGTGTCTGTTAGTGAACACGATAAGTCGAGAATTCTTGGAAGGATTGTCTTGGTATTTGGTATGTTGGTAGGTCTCGATGAAACCTGAAAATGATTAGATTTTGGGCCCCCTATCGGCTTGTTACGGTACTGCAGCGGAACTTCATGTTATGATATCTCGTGTTGTGGACATGCTATGGAACTGATTTTTGAGTGGTAGATAGCTCGTTGGGCAGAGAGTAAGTGGTATAGGTTTGGGCCCCCTAGCAACTTTTTTGGAACTGCAGGGGTAGGTTTTGCTTCAGACTTTGAAAGGGAATAACTCAAGAAGGGCTTGATGGAAGGTCATGATTTTTTGCATGTACATAGCTTGAGCGATGATGTACATGATTGGATACTTATTATGCAAATCAGTAACTAATTTGCATAATTAATGAGGAAAGTTTATACATTCATCAATTTCCATGATAGGACTCGCAAACATGTGACATATGTAACTGAGGAAGAGAGAAATATTAATAGATATCAGCTATGCAAATGAGAACCTCATTTACATAATTAATGAGAAAATAATATAACTCGAGATGGGCTTGATGGATGGTCATGATTTTTGGTATGTAGATAGCTTATGTGATGCTTTGTATGATTGGATGATAATTATGCAAATCAGATTATAATTAATGAGGCAATTTTAAAAACCTGCTGTGTTCCATGATATGACTATTCAAATATGTGACATTTGTAACTGAGGAAGAGAGGAATGTCAATAGATAGAAATTATGCAAATGTAGGCCTAATTTGCATAATTCATGAGAAACTACTATCATTCCATACTAGTAAATAACGGCAATTTCATACTTGTAGCATTTAGAAGTTGTGTGAATGTGAACACCATTGAATCAAATTATGCTAATAAGGAGCTTATTTGCATTATTGATGAAAAATGTTAGCATAACCTTCTTTGTTAAGCTCATAATCATAACAAGGAGGTTTGGACAACTTATGTTATTTGGGTGAGGAGGATCAACTGGTATGATTTTTGATTGATGAAAAACACTCCTAATACGTCAGTCATAAAGGTCAAAATCATTTCGCGAAGGTATGAGGTCGTAGAACTCTTGTTTTGATTGCGAAAGAGTCATTTAGACGCAATTTCTCTACTCGAAATTGCAACAGTCAAGTCCTGTAAACAAATTATAATGCTAACCTAACCAAAGTCCACTTTCAAGCAGCACGTGTCTTAGATACTTAAGAATTACCAAAAGTTACATGTACAGACTGTACTCTAAGCTCGCAGTGTTAAGTTGTTAACGAGGCAACTTTGACCATGACGCTTCCTCCAACTGTGAAGCCTTGAAGTTCTCTGTTTGAAGCTGAGCTGGTTGAGGACACACTATTCACGCTAACAATGCGCCATGATTAACAATGCCAAGCACAAGCATGTAACTTAGTGGGGACCGTTTGATGCTTTCATAAATTTCACAGTCACAGAGTGGGGAGATTTACCGTGAAATACAATGCAGTTTGACTTTTTCTCTTGCAGGTTGCCAAAAATGACTGAATGAATTATATTGACGTTCAAAGATGAATACTGTTGTCCTGTGTACAGAAGTTGTTATTACTGATATGTGACCATTGTTATGGTTAGGCTTTGCCAAAAATTTCGACTGAGAAAGTGTAGTAACATCTATAAACTGCATTACCTGAGCCTTCAATGTTTTTCCAAATCCTATATAAAAAGACTCAGATCTAGACAGAAGTTGTCAAAACATTGATCTCCAAGTCATTTTGGTTTGTATGGGTTGAGAAATTGTCAAATGAACTGTTTACAAAGCAGTAAAAGTAACTTGTAGTGTTTACAATGTCATGGACATTGTCCCTGCAATGTATGTACAATGATCTGTCCAGGTCACAGGAATTCTAGGTCATCAATCTTGCATGTACATGCAAGATTTCCTCACAACTCAGAGTCAGACCTAACACTTGACAGTAAATTTACCAGTAAATTTTATGAAACCATCTTTCAAAACATATCCAACATACAGTATCAATTCTTAAAGAAGTAATTGCAGTTGTATAAAACGGGATGGGAAAAATTAACTACAACCGTACTCACCTGCAAAAGAGGGCCAGGTGTTCAAAAGTAAGTGATAGCTGAGGAACACAGTCCACTCTCACTGTCAGAAGGACAAGTGATGTACTGATTGGTCGCACCCCACAAATATGGCATAGGTTAAGGAAGGTAACATTTTTCTTGTGGGGGTGGACAGGTTTGGGTCAAGGAGGGTCATAGATTGGTGAACAGATTGCTGTGCCACAAGTGTTTGATATTTTCTTCATTTCAAATTTGGGCTGGGTAATTTGATCAAGACCTGTGAATTAAGATGTTTGAAGTCAGCTTCAATGTCTAGTCATACTAAATGAATTAATGCTTTGTTTTTTTTGTCTTCCCTGAATGTATGTGCTCTACAATCTACAATCTTCAAGTCAATGTTGAAATGACATATATTACCATGGATATTTTTTTCCAAAAGAACTTAAATCAATGAATTTGAAAATAAAGTGATTAATTGTGAAAATTAATTCATGTCTTATCATACACTTGCCTTTGTGTAGATTATTAAAGGTTACTTTACTTCCAAACTTTGTGATGGAAGTTGAAATTGCAATAAGCTCATTAGGATTTGGACATGTTCAGATGAAATATTACTTCTTAATACTAAGTAGGTTAAATCTGACTACTTACACTAACTACACTGACGACATACATAAGAACTAGCTTACATAATGTTACTACCGAGTGTGTTTCTTCAAGTTCTGATTTTGTCCTTTGGGATGGAAGTTAAGAGACAAAAAAAAATAGTTATGTAGCAATATTTATTCTGATATTCCCCGTAAAACCCATTGTAACCATACTTCTGAGGCATTTCAGTTGATGGCAAAAGTCAGATATTTTGGCCAGCCGCACACTTGGCATCTAGCCTAACATGATCCTATTTGTAGACAGAAGTAGACAGACAAGCGATGGTGCTTAGATGTCATCCCTATGCCATGACTGCACAAAGGAATTCCTTCAGAGCAAGATCTCTCTTACCTTTACAATGTGAAGACTGAAGCTGTAAACAGAGAGAAGGTGCCAAGATCGTAAGGATGGTACCCAAGTGGATTACATCTAGAGCTCTCTTGCTGTCCTTGTTCCATATAAGGGACCTCTGCAAGAAGAGGAGGGATGTTTTGGAAGTGGGTCAGTCCTGGACTGGTTCAAATTATAGGATTAGCCTGAAGCTAGGCTGTAATTTTGCACAGTTGGGCTCCTGAGGAATGGGGTATTTGTGTCTGCCATGTAGGTAGACAGTGAGACAGACTGATGTGGGCAACAGGAGGTAATGTTTTCAGGGGTGATTTCTTAAGTCAACCATCACAGCAGGGATGCTGGGGGTTTGAATGGTGGGATGTACACTTTAATGAGATTTGTAGGATTTGTGTTCAAGGAGGATTTAACTTTCGTCATTTCCTATTATCGACCATTATATAACTGGGAGACCTGGTCTCTCAGCACAGATGATCTTTGCTTCCTTCCGACAACAAGTACAAATACAACTACTGTAACAGTTACTACAACTACTTGAATGACAATCAGGACGATTCAGCCCTTTACCAACTCAGCCCAGTGAACTCGTCCTAAGACTAGACCCAAGTCAACTTGGCCCCACACCCTGGTCAACTCGGCCCCACACCCTGGTCAACTCGGCCCCACACCCTGGTCAACTCGTCCCCATACCCTGGTCAACTCGGCCCCACACCCTGGTCAACTCGTCCCCATACCCTGGTCAACTCGGCCCCACACCCTGGTCAACTCGGCCTGGGTTAGGGCTGGACTTAGGGTTAGGCGTTGGACTAGTTACCCATGGACAGGGTTGGTAAAGGGCCAAATCGTCTGACATCCCTTGAAGATTTAGTAGAACAAGATCACCCCCTGTCACACCTGTCTTGTGGAAATCAATTGGACACAGGCAGCTTCATTCTCCCTTGGTATAAAGCCTCGCTTCTTCAGACTCCCTTTGGAATTTGTCTGATTGACAATGATGGTCAACAAAAGTGTTTTTACAGACAGGACAGAGAAACCGTATAATGTGTGAAAAAAGTAAGAGTGACTTAAACAGTTTTTTACAGGTTTAAACAGGTCTTACTTTAGACAATATTGCTTATCTTGTAGCAAACTAACAAAAGACTGGATGCAATATTTGTGTCAGTTAAGCATTGGATAAGGTCAGAGAGTTTTGGAAGGTATGTGTGCAATCAATTGTTGTGTCTTGAAGTAGATGCAAGAGATGTGTTGGCTAATTGTTTCATTGTTTCCTGCTGCACATTTGTGTTGATCTTCACACTCTGTTAATGTAACTTTTCAAGAAGATTCAACTTCACAAAAGATGTGATTGATGACGATAAAGTTGTTATACTTCCAGTAGTGTATGATGCTCTTTGATGCATGGAGTAAGTGAAAGAACTAAAAGGATCAGGCAATTCACCAGAGCAGGCTAGAGTTAGACAGAGCACTTATCTTTTTGGCATCTGTCCAGATCTTAAATGGTGGAAAAGATTCCACAAGTTCCAGAAAATCAAATCCCCATCAAGCCATCCCTGCAATCTTCTTGCTCTACTTGCATTGACTTTTGACTTTCGTAACAATACAGCAGGCTAGGGCTTGCCATTTGTGGAAAGATTGAAGTGTGGTGGGTTCTCTAATGTGCTGAAGGTGTTGCTCTTGATCCTCAAACACAGGACCTAAATGAATATTTCAAATTTTCCCTTCAGTAAAAGAATGAAAAAGGAAGAGAAAAAAACAGAAAAAGTATTTCTAGACCTGGTACCTACATGTACGGATGTCGGACACTTCGGCCCTTTACTACATGTAACTTGCCCCATTTGCTAATCAGACCAACTCGGCCGAACACCCTGGACAACTTGATCCAACACAATAATGCTAACCCTAACCTTAACCCTAACCCTAGCCCTAAACCCTGGCTGAGTTGGTTGGGCCGAGTTGGTAAAGGGACAAATCGTCCTGATCCCCAGTACATATATACAGACTACACTTGGCAAGAAGTGGGCACACATCCGTCCTTGGCCTGTCATAGCTGTTTGTTGTGATGACAAGACAAATGTTCTGTATCTTATCAGTAAACCTTAAGACATTTCCTAGTGCTGATAAGATGCTACATACAGACTCCTCTGGCATCTAAATCCTTCTTGTTAGCCTCTTACAAATGCCAGGTCTTGTAGACAGGACTGATATTGAGATAACATGAACAAACTAACAAGCCAACCAATGCTGAAGAACATGTAACCTCCCTGAAAAAAGTTATAATGCTTCAAAAGCTGAAGTTGTAAAATACAATTTGCTTCTTGACAGGGGTGCCTCCAGAATTCATCCTGGAATGGAAATTTGCTTGTTGGGTCGGACAAAATTTCATTCTTTCTGTAAAAGCTCATGACATGAAACTGATGAAAATTTATTTTCATAAGCTTAGGATGACAGATTAAACAAGGAAAATTAACAACATACATGTAGGCTCCCAAACAATGAGTGACCGATAGGAAAAAAATTAAGGATGGAGATAGCCCTGTGTCATCTGCCAAGTCACCGCCTCTACATAAGGACCACCTTGACAATGTAACCATTTTTTGGTGGTCCCTTAGATAATTTTCCCTCACAAGCATTATGAATCCTGTCTACAGTGACCACCTGTCCACATAGACCAGATTTTATCCATCCCCTGAGTGATCTTCATGGACTGTTTTGACAGTACAGAATGATATTGTCAAACAATTTTCTGCATCTTACCTGTGGTTCCAGATTGAAGAAAACCCTGCAGACTGACTGACTCTTCTGCTTTGTAGAGACTTAATCCACAGCATTTGAACCAACACCACGCCAGTACTGACAGTGATGGATACAGCACTCATGAATACCTTCCACATTGTCAGGGATGTGATTAAAATGTTTCAGCTAACGGCCCACTTTTGGGAAGACCTCAATAGGTACCAGATTGCAAAGCCACACTCAAGTACTAGAACCTACGACCTCAACCTAATGCATACATATACTATATGTCGCAATTACTCTCTTTGCTGGATCAGCAAACTTTCTACTTGCCAGTCCTTAGGGTTTTTCAGAATACTATGGGACTGATGGATGGATGGTTGTACCTTATGGATTGAATAAGTTTTAATGTGTTTCCTTTTAGAGCGTTACGGCTCATTTATGTCAAGTGCTGCTAATGATAGGGATGATTATAAGGCATTCCACTTCGGTCTGTCTCTAGATTTAAGTTTTTTCTGTCCCATTCATTGTTTGGGAGCCTATGTTGTTAATTTTCCTTGTTGAATCTGTCACTTACAGCTTACGAAAACACATCTTCATCAATTTAATTTTTTGGAAGCACGGGTTGACATTTTTGTCCATCCCAACAAGCAAATTTCCATCCGGATGGAGGGACGGGCCCTGGAGACAGTCCTGTTTCTACACCATGTGGTATCTTACTGTATAGTCATCACCTGATAACCCACAGTTAACCTGTATTCCCTGTGATCACTGCTGAGTCAAAGCAGGTCCGTCTAGCCTTTTAACTGTCTGTTGACAGCCAGGCTCCACAGTTTACGATGGTCCAGATATTTCCTCTAAATACTATTTGCTTAAGCTGCAGTCAAGGTCGATACCGATTCAATTTATCTCAAGTCCGTGGAACAAAGTTAACATTTTAAATGACTGAAAGCTCAGACCAGTTCCGTTCAGTTAATGTTATACGCTTTAGGAAACTGACATTTCTTAATGTCTGGCAAAACATCACCCCTTCTCATGCAGTACTTAATAAATGCTTTTCTACAAACTTTTCATCCACAACTTACATCTTCAGCTTGAGATACATGTATGTGACCAACTGGGAAATTTGCATCTTAACGTATCCTATATTTCAACAGCGCAGTTAGATGAAAGTCACAGTTGTGAACACCTTAAGGACCTTTATCCATTTCTCTGTCAGTGATAGACACCGCTTTGATGATTTCCCTAAGGTGTAAGACCTTAGAGGTCAAGTCTGGATTGGCAATCATGAACTTCTCAACTGCATGATGTACAATTGAATTCAAAGTTAACAGTTGACTACGTACCTTTGGTATGATTTTCAATTAACTTGGATTATAAGTTGATAAAAGAAGTGCTTGTTTGTATGTTTTGTTTGGGTTATGGGATCAAATGTTATATCTTTAATTTCTTAAATTTTAAGTTCTGATTGCATTCACCCCAAAATCTTAACTCTGTGACATGAAGATGTATTTTCGTAAGATTAAAATGACAGATTTAACAACAAAAATTAACAAAATGGGCTCCCAAACTATGAGTGTGATAGAAAAAAATGATAGAAAAAGTTTAAAGCTGGAGACAACCCTGAACTATAAAAACAGCTGTACAGCAGTTTGTGTTATGAAAATAGATGAACTCTTTGATGCTGTTGTAGATACACTTGTATTTGTCTTTGTCATTAAAGATAACAAAGTTGGCGCAAAAACTTAGATATAGTGGGTGGCCTCATTAGCTCATCTGCCAACCATCATGGCCAACCTTCAGGCTGTTAACCTTGGTGGATTTTATAGGGTTGAGATCAAAAGTCAGCTCTCTCACTCCCTCTGGGTTCACTGTTTGCTTGTACTTGTGATGTTCCTTTCTCGGGTAAACCTTAAATGCATTCCTCTTAAAAGTTGTAAAGAGCCTGACCCTTCAATGGTATTTGATTTTGAACTCTTTCCAAGACCGATAGAACGTAGACTGAGTGTTCCGATGTTGCACCTGTCATTGTTAAAAACTAGTTTACCAGTTTGTTTCATATTTAACCTTGAACAGGTATAGAAAGATAGAGTGGAAATATGCATCCCAATTCACCTGTCTGACACACACTGAAAAAACATCTAACAGCTAATAGCAAGATGGCAAGGAAATTTGCAGCAGATCTAGAGCTACAACATTGACAACAAAATGAATCCTTTGGGAAATGATATGTACCTAGAACTGCTATGTTACTGCTGAGAAATGTACATGTAGCTCACCTGTATCATCTGCACTGACAGTATCTGCCAGTAGTTTTTCTCTAAGACACTGTCATCCTGAAAAGCAATGTATTTACTAGTTACTAATAGATTATTAGTTATACAGGCTATATTATAGATATAGATACTTACAGGTTACAGGTGATTTCATCAGCGCAACCAGACATTCTGCTGACCCGGTAAATGATTCTGTTCCCTTCTGTTTGGTCAGATGGTAGCGACAGAGTCTAATGGCGCTCACCTCAATGTCAAAGGCCTTGAACATGAATCGGGATGTGCAAACTTGTGGGTAGATGAGGTTTGCGTGTCTGGGATCTACATGTATGTCTGGGGAACAACCATTGTATGCTAAAGGGCACAGTACGGGTCATGATGCTCACGTTGACCTCATGCACATAATCAGAGTGATAATGGTTAACTTACTACATAGCTTAGTGGCTCTTAAAATCATGAACACAAAAAACGCCCCTGCAGTCCCAGAGCAAACAGCTAGGGGGCTCAAACCTACACCACTTTTTCCTTGCATAAAAAGCTATCTGCCACTGTAGCATGTCCAGGACAAAAGATGTTCTGCTGCAGTACCAAGGTCACACACTAGGGTGAGGGGCAAAAATCAACCCTGACCTTCGCCTTCCCAACACTTTCCCACATACCAAATATCACCACAACCCTTTTGAAATGAGGTTCGTAAGTTATGCTGACCACAAATATCTGGAAACACAAACAGACAGACTCACACACACACACACACACACACACACACACACACACACACACACACACACACAAAAAAAACTCAATTTTTCATGGAGGTATCAAGGAAACGTAGACCGGTTGTGGGTGTTTAATCCCTTCCTGGCCTAACCAGAAAGGAAGTCAAACTTTGTCGGTAGTTCCAAGAATACCAGCTATACTATACTATGCTCCTGATAAAAAAATTCAGTGCAGCCTGTCAGCTGTTTCTTTTGATCGTAACCTCCTTGAAGCAGGAAAATGGATTGAATTTGGCAACCTTTATGACGTGAATGTGATGATATCTGTATCAATTTCCTTCAGGTCCTGGTTCCAAAGTAATGAATGGATTAAAGCCAAGTCTAGAGACTGCCCAACATGTCACATCTCGTGATCTAATCAATCTTCTTGGACAACAATATTGATTTAGTCTCCTTTAAAAGACCCCTGTTAAAGTTATCCCTGTTCCCAGGAAACATGGCTTGCCTGCCAAAATATACACGCTAATATATATTATGACTTTTGCCTGTTGCCTAAAGATATTGGCATTCTTAAACAGGATTGTCAGGAAATGATGCGAAGAAGGGGCTGTATTGTTTGTTTACATTTTTAAAGAGGTCTTTTGGAAGGAAGAAAAATCTTTTCAAGAAACAACCATGTTAACTTTTTAATTTTTTGCTCTCCAATTTCAATAGTATTGGAGAATTTGTCTTGGTCGCAACATGTTGGTTAAGTTGTGACATTGCTACACAAGAGTTTAGTTCAAAATATTTCCTTGTGCTCTTATAAAAGAAGAATAGGCATGTCAACCTGATATGATGGAATTCTTTTTCTCTAACAATTTCTGGGGTGACTTTTTACCAATCATAATTTAGTGCTGTAAGCTATTTAACTGATTTCTCAATAAATTATGTGCACGGACCACCTGGCCATTTTGACCACTTTTGGTAGTCCCTTAGATAATTTTTCCCATATAGTAGTGACCACCTGTTAACGTAGACCAGATACCTGGGGTTCCCTGAGTGGTCTTCGTGGGCAGTTTTGGCTGTACATTTTAAAATCCACGGAAAGGATACTAGACAAAATCTTTTGGAACTTGATAAGTCTGTATGAAAACTTTCAAGTTTGTTTGTATAAAACTCTATGTCTATTGTTTGTCCTATATCTACAGATGACTACATTCTGGTATTTTCACCTGGCCACCTGTTGCACCTGCTTAATGTTGCAGCTGAGTTTGAACCCTGCCACCACATCGTATGGCACGGTAAGTCACAGGTTTCTGTTTCTGTTAGCTGGTATGACTGTCCTTCGGTGTAACACACCAGCTTTGCAGGCACGTGGTGCAGCAGCAGCAGCTGGTTACCGGTATGTTACACTGAATGACCTGTCACACCTGACTATTGCACGTCTAGCTGCAAGTGTTGTTTAAAGCTATCTGGCAAAGATACCCCTACTGTACGTCTTGGTGATAACTGGTACTGCAGCAGAATTTCTGTTATTACTTCAAAAAAGTTTGCCAAAAACAGGGTGCATTTTGATTTACAATGTCACATGATATTAGAACCAACAGTTGCTACATAACACATAAAAGACTGTAAGAAAGTCAAGTCTATACAGTGACACTCCATATTGTTCTACCTACAGTACAACACAACATTATATACAAAATATTACACAACACAACACAGCACCCACCTTCTGTATAAAGTCTGATTCTCTGCTTTCTTTCTCTAGTCGTAAGCGCTGCTACTAATGTTAAAGGAGGTGAGCTGAATGAAATCCCTGCTCTTCTGACCATGACTAATGTGAACTTTGCACTCTTATTAAGTTCCTTTCATGTTACTTTTGTTGCACTTGTCCCTACTGCACCCTTTCCCCACCACACAGTCCATTGTTCAGTACAAGTCTACATGCTTTGGAAACATTGTCACACAGTGGTTAAAAACTTAAAGCATGCATGCCAGGATGGTAGAAAATCAATAGACTTTGCATTAAAACTAAATGATTAACTGTTACAACAATGATGGTCTGCTGTTGACTTTGTTTGAATTGCAACAACAAGTTGCATGTTTTGTATGTGTAACGTTATTTACTTTGTCAGGCAAAGGTCGGTGAGTCTTTAGAATGTAGTTCAACAACTAGTTTGCATAAAGTTTGATAAACTGCAATCTTTACTGTCCTTATGAGGTGAAGTTCATGTGTAGATTTTTGCATATTCCTGTATATAGGTTGTATAGTCTATGAGGAGATGTGTCATCATGTACAATTCATGTAAAACAACTAATTGAATTTCTTGATTTTTTTCTTTTTTTGTCCTATAACCCTACTTGCATGTTAGGACACGATTTTTGTGGTCAGAAAGAAAAAATAAGTCTGACTATTTTGCCATTGTTTTTTTCATCAGAGGGCCATGCTGGTGGTTGGTTTCTTTTTGTTTTCTCTGTTTGTTTTTTTCATTAACAAGTAATTCTTTTAAATGTTGAAAGGCTTTTCGTCTTTTTCCCTTTTAATCTATAGGAAACATAAAGTATGTACATAGTGATGAAAACTGCTTGTGAATGTTAAATCCTGTAGTCTACCTTAAAACTTGTACTTGACATTCAGAAATCCCTTATCCCCACACAGGCCAGGGTGTTCCAAACCTTCCCTCTCCTTCATCAGACGGACCCTCCCTAACAACTTTCCTAAGGGAGCGAGCAGGTATGTGCAATGTATATAAAAAATGATGTACATATTTAATGGACCATTAAGGAGTGTAAGTACGGATATCTTTCATCTCACGTAAATGGGTGTATCCATGCATGTTTTTGCACTGTTTGTACACCATGTTTAACATTCGGTAGAGGCTGGCATGTCCGTCCACGGTCGGACAGTTGTAACAATCAAGAGTAACGTTAGATGTATTGTCTGCTTAGCGTAAGATGTAGTGACTTCTTAAGTAACTGTTGCATGCGTGGAGAATGGATTAGTCCAAGGATGCTTCTAGATAATGGCTTTGATTAGTCAGACCAAAGTTCAGTCATTATGAATGTAGTTCTCGGTTGTGGTACACTTAGAGTAACAATTTCTGTTTTCAACTTTTTGTCTTTAGACTTTAGTATTGAATTTGGTCAAAGGAAGGGCTGTTGGGATAGGAACATTAAGTGTGTGGTTACTCTATTTCAAAGGTTCTATACTTAAAATTTGTAAAGAACTGGTAGTAATTCAACTTGGTTATCAGGTGAAACAGTCATTATGATATCTCTTTTTGCTATACATTGTTGGCAAATACAGTTTAAAAAGATCTACATTTGGTATCAGAAAAGTAAAGGAATTATCCAATGTCTGTTTTATCTCAGGGCTGTGTGTGTACGACTGTAGACAGGATATTGCGTACAGAGTGTCGGTGAGCAAGGAGGGGTTTGCGGAGGTGTTTGCGGGATGTTACCTGCCCAGCACCAGGCTGGCCATCATGCACTACGCTGCCGTTCATCACAAGGACTCCTCACTATCCAGACTGGTAGGAGATGTCATTGATATCTTATACATGTACCAGTGGTGCAACTTGTGACGCAGCCCCACTGCTCGGCCATCTCAAATTCTGTTGGCCAGGGTTCGATCCTAGGGTCAGACACCCAGCTCAGACGTATTGTAAGGGATTGTATATGTCATTTTGGATGGTGACGTAAAGCCGGTGGCCCTGTTATTAGGTAGTTTCGGGTGTAAGAATCAAACGTAAACCTGTGCACATAAAAGAACCAAACGCACTTATCGAGAAGAGTTGGCGTGACACTGTGTTCTTTGCTAAAAGCACGAGCCGTAGCAAAGCCGCATTGCACTGTCACTACATGTAGCTCCTTGAAAAAGCAATATTCTTCACCTCAATTGAAGTTGACTGCTTTTCCTTACCTATTTCTTTCTTTTCTTTTACACTAAAAAGCCATTATCAACATTTGCGTTATGTGCTGCCTACAATTCTGTTCCTTCCAAAAGGTATATTTTGTATACGGTAGTGCAAAAAGATTTACCGGATGTTACAGTTTGATTTTTTTTGACATATTGTTTATTATACTATGTTTTAAAACACTGGCATATCCTAACAAAAGGGAAACCTTATGATATGTTTAGGGTAAGAAATACAATATCGTTATATTCTTTAAATGCTTTTTAAAATTCTTATCAGAGACCTCGTTCTGGGATTAACCTTAGTTTGCAAGTTTAACCCTAGTCCTGTAAAATATATTAACAACAGTAATTAAAGCAGTTTAAGAAATGACAAACTGATATTGCATTACACTTCTAAGCTCCCTGTATAGTGTGCTAGCTCCTGACTCTTTGTATTGTAAACTTTCAGCTGGTGAGTAAGATGTGCAACGACATCGGCAGTCCAGAAGTCTCCAGCCTGCTGACAGAGTTCCTGGTGGGGACGACGTACAACGCCATGAGGAGGCAACTGGACATGCGGATACTCCCCCTCCTGCAGTTCACCTCTACCGAGACAGGGCGGGGACAACTGGAGAAGGTAATGCTCTGGCAAACTTCTTCTTTATAATAACTACTGTAAATATTTGTGGTTGTTTAATGTTTGCAGTTTTTTTCTGTAACGTCTTCACCGCGAACTTGAAAAGAGAAGGTACACTCTAACAAACTCCTACCACACCAGCAAAACATATCTTAGTGTGGGCTTGAATAAAGTCTCTTCACTGGAACCATGTGTCCTTTCTGAGGATGTGGCATAAGTGTGTTCGGTTGACTTGAGGTTATCCATTCCTATTACCTAAACTCATACTGTGTAAGTTTACGCTCCAAAGTTTAGGACAGTATCACCTGTCCTTCTTCAGAGTCTGTTTCACTAACATTCAGCTATTACTCAACAATAAATACATGTTGTATCATTCAGCTCCTACTCAAAGTTTTTAGCTAACTCTTCTATTATCTTGAAAACTGGACACTGCACTCTTTTCCACTTCAAAGTTGTTTGGGTTGGCTGTTAACACTGACAGTTGTATTATCCATTTGAACGCCAGTTATAAGAAGTAACCTTGATCTGACTGAAACATTATTGTTTTATCCAGAACGAGAAAGGACAACAGCTGGCCAGGATTACTTACAACAGTATGCGGGACTTTGTTCAGATGAAGGTAATGCATTTTATTGGGGACATCTCATGCAGTATTATGCAAATTACTATTTTTTTAAATGACATTTCAGAAATGTAAAAGGCAATCTTTAGTTTTATGATTATCATAGTGATATGAACATCCAAATGAATTTTTACTGTACTTTTAGTACTTATGAATGACAGTTATCCTTATTATCAGCAAATTGTCAAATTATTTGATGTCAGAAATATACAATGCAATCTTAGGTGCCATTACATGTACCTACTGTTTAAGATGGTGATATCATGTCAACATGCAAAATTGATAAACTTACATGTAGCTGTTACAGTAAGATTTTATGCTTATCAATGATTTATCTGATGATTTGTTTACATTTTGCCTAGTATTCTAAAGTCGACAAGCCCAATTCTGACGGGAACTTCTGGGAACACCTGCGGTACAACCTGCAAAAGCTGAGCATCGCTGACATGTGGCCGAGATTCAACACCACATCACTCCAGCAACACATCAACGCAGCCAATCAGGAGGCTGCATTTGCTGACGTAAGTACCTACCACCACCTCCTCCATCTACATTGTATGGGAGGCATAGCTTACTATGTTTCTTTTGGATATGGCTTCAAATGGCTGAGTGGTTTGGCCAGCAGATCGAGAGGTCTAGGGTTTGATTCCTAGCGTTCCTGGCTAGACGTTGTGTCCTTGGGAAAGGCACTTTTTCTCACTCCACCCAGGTGTACAATTGTAAATGGGTGTATGACTTAGGTTGGGGAGGTAAAAGGCAGTGGAAGAAGAGGGATGGCCTCTGCCTTCCAATACTGTGCCCTAGTCACAGTGGATAACAACCTATGGCTTCAAAAAGGCTATGGGACTACCTTTAGCTTTTACCTAATACGGATGTCTGTTTTGACTGCAGCTGTAGAGTAGAATACCCAAAGAATGATCTTTCTGATACAGGAATTCAGCATGAAGAAAACCTGCAAATGTGAGCAGTTGTGTTACAAATGAGTTATGAATTTTTATGTACTTTTGAATTAACATTTTATTCCTATTAAATTTTCCATCCCTTAACAGGATATAGTGGAAGGAAGAGTGAGGTCATCATCTCTGCTGAAAAGAATATCAGACAGTGCCCGAAGGTAACATTTACCTGCTCTTATCTTAAGTTTCAAACATTGTTGATAATTGTTTGTTTTGTTTGTTTGTTTGTTTGAACCTTTGTTTATTGACAAGATAAGGTCAAATCGGCACGCAGGCCGCTTTTCATTGAAGTCATGAGGGAGGAGGTAAGGGTCAGATACAGTATAGCAGAGATACACAGTCATTTGAGTCCTAATAACTCTATCAACATATATCATTACATATTTATGGTACAACAATATACAATTGCTACAACATACAACATATAGTAGGGCGAAAGCTGGTTCATGGTCCGTGTCCGTTCGTGCTAATAAGAATGAACATTTTTGATATCATACAAGAACTAACATTTTGGAACTAGAGATGGCAGTAGAAATGATGTGTTACCACCAAATATGATTATTCTTAATTCTACATGTAAATGTGTTGCTACATTATAGTTAAGATTAAATATTTCTGTCAACAGTCACAAATGATATTGAATTTACTGCTTTAGGGCATTTTCTGGATCATCCACACCAAGAAAAGGTCAGTTATTTGCAAAAAACTGGTTTTAAACTGGTTTTATTCAGAAGTACATGACGTATATGAACTTCAACTTACATGACAATGTGTTTTTTTTACTTTTGATCTTACATTAAGTCTGAACATTTTGCTGTTGAAAGCTTTTTAAGTTTTTCTGATCAAGGTTTTTGTAGAGGGTTTTTAATTATTTTTTGTCCTGTTTTTTGTGCTCTTCATTGTGTACTTCTAGTTTATACAGTGGTACCAGGTTGGTGTTATTTTCATTGAACAGCATTCATTTTATTGTGAATTTTTGTCCTCACAGTCAAAACCTGCTGTGCAATATTGACCCAGTACATTTTTTAGCTATGACTACTGTCTCTGAGATTTGATTCATATATCAGTTCATAGTGATAACATAGTCAAGTGAAGCAAAAAGAATTACGAGACTGAATTTTCTTTCCTACATGTCAATAGACTTGTATTGTTATTAGCCTGATATCCTGATATAGACATGTCAATAGACTTGTATTGTTATTAACCTGATATCCTGATATAGCTGAAGCAGGGCTGTCTCCAAGACCCATCCCTCTGTTTGGGGACGGAATAGTACTTGATGGGATAGACAAAAAATTTCACCCCATCTATCCCAAAAATCTGAACTTTCTGACATGAAATTGATGAAAATGTATTTTTGTAAGTTTGATATGACAGATTTAGCAACGAAAATCAACATAGGCTCCCAAACAATGAGCAAAACTTGAAAAATTTGAAAGCTGGAGACAGCCCTGAGCTAGAGATGTCGATGTTTATATCAAGTATCATCCTTTCTACATCACAGGTTCGATGGGAGGCTATGCAGTACTTACCTTCCTGAATGCTGCCGAAAGAGACTTGGAACAAGACCGGGTTGTAGGCATGGTAAGTAGGACCTGAGGTATGACCTTGAACTCTCTTTGATTTTTGTCTGCTTGAGTGAAACAAAGACTCTCAAGTTCTCAAGTCTTATCAAACTAAAAGAGTCTTATGAGTCTCAGAGTGTTTTCAAGACTGCAATATACAATGTAGTGTGCTCACCTGAGTTGATTGAGTTAAGCTCCCTCCATTGGAAACATCCTCTCTTGACGAAAAAGGAAAGTGTCCTCTAAAGACTACTTCTCAGACCATGTTTTGAGAAGCACTTAGTAAAGTAAAGAAGCCTTAGGTTAAGATGAACGTTATGGGCGTTGACTGACAACTTCTGGCTGCCCCTGGTCTCTTACACATGACAGCACACGATAACCCAGGTGTTAACAGGTAACAAAGGAGTTTCTTGTCCAAGGCTACAAAACACACCTGACCAAACAACTTTATCCTACAATCATTTCAGGGTTCTTTCAATCAAAAGTTCAAGGGGGTTGGATAAACTGTTGTCTGGTTTTATGGCACCAAACAGATATGAGAAACGTTCAAGACTAATATATCAAGACGAAGGATATTCTAGAAAATATGTTGTGTGATACATTTGTACAATGCCTAGATTCGAAATGGAATTACCTACTAGTAGCTTAAATTTGACTGTCCTCAAATGCCCTTGAAGTTTTTTTTTTGGGGGGGGGGACAAAGTTTAACTTGTGTTCCCCATGCTTGAAGTCAACACAAACACTCAGAAAAATCAACATAAAGTTTACCAGGCTGCCACAATGTTTAGGCAGGTGTTAACCAGGTGTTCTAGGAGTCACTTGTCAACCTTTCTGTAATTTTCTGCCAATAAGAAAATAAATGCCAATCAAATGTTGCATTCTTTGGAAAAGTACAGTCAAACCTATACAGTATCCAGTAATCACCTCTACATAAGGACCACCTGGTCAGAGGGACCACTTTCTGGTGGAAGATGATTTTTAACATTGTGATTGACACAAGCATTCTTTTCATTCTTGTTTGACACTTTTTGTAAAGCATATACTGATGTGTGAAAACAGATTAAGGTCAATCTATCTTAAAAATTCTGTCTATAGTGACTAGCTGGCCACATGGACTAAAGTGGTCTTCTTCGGCAGTTTTGACTGTAATTAGAAATGAACCATGGATAGGCCACACCAATTTATTTTCTTGGTCTTGGTTCTTGGACATGTTATGGTCAAAATATAGCAAGCAGACATAAGAACAGAGGGCAGGGAAGAAAACCTGTATATGATTCACTCCATAATATTGAGTGCACCAAGGTATATATGTAAACCTGGTCCTCAGGCCTTGTTTTTATACGTTTTTCCTAGCTGTTATGTGTGGCCATAGGGTACTGTAAAAACTGAAACCATACATTTACGTTTGTTATGATTGACGGTTGTATTGTTCCCAACACACAGACAGTGGAGCACCTGACTGACCACCTGTCCCGTTACCTGCCCAGGGAGACCAGGATCAAGGTGTTGAACGTGGCCAGAGAGTTCGTCAGCTGCCAGGTGAGGCAACACCTCGATTTATTGAGCTTTATAACTGGGATGTTTTGACAATAGTCTGGACAATGTGTTCGTAACCCTGAGCTCCTATAGAAATATTTGACTTTTGGTCTGATCTTTACTGACTCTACATTTGGCACTTGCTTTATAATGCCTCAGGAAATTGGCTCATATTTTGAAGTAGCCAGTACATGTACAATGTGCTTGTAAACCAGTTACTATAAACATTTTAGATTTTTGTTCACTTCTTTGTCAAAGTCAACCTGACCCCTGCAATATTGTACTGAGACAGGAAATTGAGGGACTGTCATATATCTTAATGTAGGAAGTACATGTACATGATTGTATACTTGTTTCTGCATGTCCAAGTTGTCTAAAGCAGACAAATTACTAAGTTAGGCTGGATTGAATTGATTGAATGTCACTTCCCCTTGCAGTTACAACAGGCCAAGCAGCTACTGCAGTTCATCTGGACATCACTAGGGTTCCCGCCTGATGGCTACCTTACATCCAATGTGTAAGTTACAAGTCTAAGTAAAAATCAAAAATGACATTGTGTTTGCATGAGTCGCACTAACTGATTATGATATTTCTGGATTAATCGCCCAAAGGTAAATGTAACTTAAGGTAAGGTAGTCCCATCTATATTGAGACTGTAGGAGCAGTGGGTTGTTAACCATTGTGTCTAGGGCACGGTATTAGAAAGTAGAGCCCATCCCTCCCCTTCCACCATATTTAACCCCCTATTTTTGCACCTTTTTGAGGAAAGTCGTGTTAAGTGCCTTGCAAAGTCTAGCAAAGAATACCAGGAATCAAACTTGCAACCTCTCGATCTCGTGTCTGCTAGCATACAGCTACAGACACGAGATCGCAATTCAGTGCCACCATGTTCATACAAAATGTCTTTATCTGCATGATTTGTACCTTATATCATTTTTTTCCTGCCTAACCACCAGTTGTTTCAATTCTTCACCCTTTCCTTGCCCCCCTCAGAGGTGAGCCAGGTCGGCCGGCGGAGAGTGAACTGTTCCACATGACAGAGAGGTTCTACATGGCAGCACAGGAGCTCTGCTTCCCTCTACCCAATGGTAGCCATGTTTCTTTGTTTTTTGTTTGTTTGGAGTCCATCAGCATGATGATGATGATGATGATGGAGTCCTATACATGTTAATCTGTGTTGGGCCCTTAACTATTGCTCCAAACAGCTTGGAGATTTGCAAGAAAACAGTTGCTGAAGTAACTGGATAGATCTTGGATTTTTGTCACTGACTATAGATAATAACATAGTTGATTTTATGGAAGACTTGCAGATGTATAAATGTGATCTGTTTAAGTACATGTACACTACAAAAATGTACACTACAAGAATGATAAGTTTCAGAATCATGGTAAATATAGTACATGATACTATAATAGAGGGTGTGCTTGACAGTCTTTATGTGAACTTGATGTCATCTACTGTAATACCCAGTTTGTGTATTTGGTATCTTTTGTGTGAAAAAGGAACATCTCACTGTTGGTACAGAGGGACTGAAAACTTTATACAGTTACATTTTATCCCATCAGGTTTTAAGACCTTCTTCACCACGTTGGGTTTCCGGTGTCTGGACAGCCATGTGTTCCTGCAGTATGTGGACAGGGGAGTTCTGCACTTCACTGATGACTTCAGGGACATGGTCATGGAAGGTACAAACTCATAGCACACACTTGTTACATGTATACCATATACATAATGACTGTATGTATACAGTGTAGAGAGCATCCTTTACATCCAAGAGCAAGAATACATAATAAGTCATGTAGATGATGAACCTACTGGTATTGAGTTAGGCCAGACAGAAAGTATTTTGCATCCAAGTACTAAACGTTCATCAGTCCTTTCTTCCACACAACTTGTACTGCCTGTTGCTTCCGATGTCTTTATGCATTTGACTTAGTCCTTAGTGGCAGAGATTTTTTGTAACTTTTAAGAGTGAATGAATATATAAAAACTGCATGTAACAGTTACATGTTCAGAAACTGGGTTGTAAAACCTGTAATGTTCAAATTTCCACCTATTAGATCTTGGGGATGACAGAGATAACAGTGAGATGAAGCTGAACATTGTCTCAAGACTACCCAAGGTACGTGTGTGATGGCTATTCCTGTACTATAGTAAGTTTTGTTCATTTACTTATTTAGCCTTTCCTTTTGACATTGTTGATACAGTCTCAAAGTAGTGTCTTTTAGTGACTTTTCTAAGACTTTGATATGTGTGTATCTAGTTTTTGTTATCTCTCTCTGTTGGGGATATATTCAAGCTAATTAAGGTGATTTGGATGCATATGATACGATGATTATTCAGTTATACTACATTCTATTACTTACTTGTACCACTTTCTAACTCTGTTCCCTATTTCTTTGTGCTTCTGGACTTCTTTCTCTTTTCTATCTTGGACATTGGGTACTGGTAAGTATTCCTGCCACATGTACATTTGTGTATGCATGATAATGTACAGTGCATTCTGATAAGTGTATTGTGGTTTATTCATGAGCTAGCGAGTGAGTGATGGAGTGAGCGAGCTGCTACAAGAAATTGTCGATAATGATTCTGTAAAGCTGACAAACTATTAAACAGAAATCCTCTCCACCTTGTTCCATGTGCAGAGACAGGCGCTGACAGGCCTTCAGCAGTGGAACCATCCAATTAGCACCAGGTTTCTGTCCAAGCAGTATGTGTCCAGCCTCCTCTTAGAAGGTGAGTGCTGATTGGTTGATGAGAACAAGTAATATTGGACAGGTATGTATGTACAATGTATTTTTTATCAATCAACAACCTGAGAAAAAAAGTTCCTGGTCTTCCAGTGAAAGTTCATCTGTGATGGTAGCTGACATGACTAAAGGAAGTTACAAATTTCCTCCTTGAAATAACAGGGATTTTATATGCTAATTCTGTAGTACTCAACGTTTCCTCCTAAAAAATCAAATGACAGATCAAAAGCTTATTGGTAAGCACTTTACTTTGAATACAGAAATACATGTACATGTAGCTCATGAAATCCATACCTGGTCTGTGCACCTGATCAAGTAGTTAGGCAGATAAAGTCCTGATCATCAGAAAAGTGTTGAAGAGTTAGGCAATAATCAGCAAGCTGATCCATGGTATGAAAACTTTACAAGCACAGACATGCCCGGAATTTTTTATACAAGATTAAGCACTAGCATATGATTAATAATCAGATATCTGCTAATGCTTGGAAAATGAAGGATTTGTTGATATTTCTTTAGGAGAGGACCTTGGTTGGGCTGCCCAACCCAGAAGGGTCAGTCTCTCAGACTCCTACTCAACAACCTCAAGTCAAGGTGAGTACAGGCCTTAGGACTCTTAGCTAAACAATGTGCATTTGTGCATAGTCATAACTTGTTAGTGAAATGTTAAAGATATGTTTAGTTTACTTCAGTGTAGTTTATTTTATCTATCCAAGAAAGACATAATATACCCAGGGAAAGAATGGAACATATATTTTGTATCTCCTTGACATTTTGAACAACTGCACTCAACGAATGCAAGGTATAACAGTTACTCAACTGGATAGATTTTGGAAATGCTCAGACGGTTCAGGTAGCATCCACTTTTTGTCAGTGACTAGCTACCTGGAACAGATAGTTTTCAAAATCTATCCAGTTGCTTGTCATGAGTAACTGTTAGCTGGATGTCTGACCTTCATCGAGGTACACTTAAAGAAGAAGGCAGTACTTATTAAGAGCTGTAGCAGCTGTCTGATAAAGTAAAAACTTGTGTTTTGCTCTTTTCAGACAGCAGTGAGGATGACTCAGTAGATGCCCACGTTCACTTCCCTCCCCTGGCCACACTCATGAAGCTTCTGCAGATGAAAGGTGATCTATATCAGTCTACATCTTTTTCATAGTGGGCAAGGCCCATAGCTGTGTCATCATGACAAGGGTGCACAGCTTAGTAATGTACTACAATGGTGGCGTCAAATGGCCAAGTGGCTAGGCTAGCGGCATCAGTTCGTTTCTTAGCATTTCTGGGTGCACATTTTGTCTTTGGGAAAGGCACTTTACATGACTTTCCTCACTGACCACCCAGGTATAAAAATTGGTATCTGAGTTCCGTTGGGAAGGCAAAAGGCGGTGGAAGGAGAGGGTCGGGCTCCGCCTTCCAATATCCATACCTTAGACACTGCTGCCCCTACAGCCTCAAAAAGGCTATGGGACTACCTGCTCCCACTGATTGCTATACCCCTGCCAACAAGCTAACAAGGCTAAAAGAACCATGCCATAAAATAAGTGTGAGTGAAGCCATCTGTTGCAGTAGGAGATGTAAGATGGACATACGTCATTAGCAAAGGGGAATCTGCACGCTTACGTGACTCCAGATGTTACGTAAACACGTTTCCGTGACTTGAAATATTTAAACTCTTGGTTGTTTTGGTTCTGCCATAATCTAAAGCCACCTTCTCGTGTCAGGGGCTGGCTTTGATCTTTTACTGCAGTGCCTGTCAGAATAAGGGCTTAAAATCGCTCTGTCAGTATTATCATGGTACTTTATTGTACAAAAGTCCTTAAGTAGGTGTAGTTAATTAGGTAGATCTTTAAGCACAGCTGGTGTTTCTTACTGTGCATGTGAGAGGAGACAGTAGGGAGCTAGAGAAGGAAGATGACACAATGACAGTGTAACTAATTCCTTCAGTGTAACTAAGCCCTCCCTCCCATACTCTTTCAGTTTGCCTCATTTTGGACATTGTTTTTGTACCTGCATGTTGTGTTATGATGTTTAGTTTGTTTTGTCATTTGATTTCAACTGGATTTTTATGATACCTTGTGATTGTTAGTTCACTTTTGGTTATCTAATGAACAGAGGATTCAAATAAGCATTTGGGCTTCTTGTCCCCTGCTCGAGTTGTTAAATAGTTCTGAATAAAGTAAAACAAAATGAATAGTTCCTTTATCCTTTCCTAGAACCGAACACGAAGAGGCACAGTCGGTCAGGCCGGTACGTCGACCTGAAGTTTGTGGAGCAGTCCGCCCTGCAGCAGACCAAGCAGGAGTATGGCACCAACCTGTCCAATGTCTCATTCTAAACACCTTAATTTGTCCAATAGTAAGTGTTATTAGTGAAATTATGCATTTCAATTGCTGCTCAAATACAAACATGTATGTATGCATTGTGTTGTCAAAGTGATGACTCTGTAACGACTAATTACAGCCATTATGTACGATTGTATGCTATGGAACTATTATCAATTTATCAGATTCTGCTGCTATATGAATATTCAAGAAAAGAGGACTTCTACATCTTCTTTTTTAGAGACAAGTAAGTAATTTTTAGCATCTGATTTGATAGTCACATAATTGTATATTTTACAGTGACTATAGGTGGATGATTGTAGATTATGGAACTTTATCAATTTATATCTGCTGCTACTTGTATGTTCAAGAAAGGAGGAGAACCTCCTAGTCATTTTTTTCAAAGTCGAGTAAGTAATTCATACATCTGATTGATTAGTCATATTGTATATTTTATAGTGACTGTAGGTTGGTGATGTCTTTTTGAATTCCAGGTCACATAAAGCTGATGATCCAATGTCTGCAAATTTGTAGTTCAAAGAGACCATACTCAACCCTGACAGTGTTTTTTCACCATAGACGTAAAGAAATCATCAAAGAATCATGACTGTCACTGAAACGTAACTTACTATAAAGTGTGTGGAATATGCAAATACGTATAACCTTATCAAATGGACTTTTACAGTATTGCAAGTTAGAGTTCTTGATCATGAATAGAACTGTGAAGTAATGGCCTAGATCCTGAGATATGTGAAATATTGCCATATACAATGTACATGTATCTTGTATGTTGGAATTTATGCCTTGGTACATTATGAATATTAATGTCCTCCTGCCTCATCTTGGTCTATGATTAGGCAAAAAAAAGATCATGAAACAAACAAATCATGTCAAAATCAATGCTTTATTTAAGACCTCAAAACCAAAATTGAGATATTTCTGGTCAAATTAGTAGTCACCCCACATCACTTGTAAATCTACAGCTTTTATACAAAATATATACATTGAATATGATAATGGCAATACTACAACTGTGATAGTGTTCTTTTGCCACCTATTGTTTAATATAAAAGGTGTGATTTCAGGCACTTGGGTGAGAAGATTATCAATGGTGCAAATAAATTTCATATGTACAGTACAACACTTCACGTTCTACATCATGTCATCCTTCACTGTCCAAGACACAATTATGTAGAGTACCAGGCCACTTGGAGACAGTTCATCTGACCCATGTAACACCTTGAGTAAGTCTGCCTTACTACAACATGTCCAGTAAGACACCACACGGCAACCACCTCAGTGTAGAGCTATACATAGGAATGTAATGAACTCCTCATGATGACAACTCAGCACAGGAAATGCTAAATCCAGTGTTATCCTCAAACATGGTACCAGTACACACAGGTTAAGGCCTTGGCTTGAAAAGATACGACCTTGCTATCATGATTTATGTTGTGTGTTCCTACCCTTGATCCTGAGGTGGTGCAATTAGACATAAATCACGCAAATCTCACCTTGATTCCCAAAGTATTTGTTACTAGGATTTACATAGTTGAGATCTGCAGAGTCCACCTGTTGCTGACTTAACCTTCCACCAGCTGCTCTGCTTATCCCCGGAGGCAGTACAAATTTGGTGCCAACAGGCTGACCTCAGCAGGGAGAGAGTTAAGCAGTGCACCATCACCTACTGAACCTTGTTGCACACTTGACTGAGACTTTACATTTGGTGTATTTCAATCTGTAACTTGAACTCTTTAATCCACAGTATGTCTTTTGCAGTGACATAAGGCACATGTATATAAATCTTCCATCTACACAGTCAATCTTCAGGCTTCAGTGAGATTTGATACCTCCTTTCCACCAGAGTCTGCGACTGCTGAGCTACCATTAAGACTTGAACAGATCACTCAACAAATTTCATAGAACAGGAACAAAATGTTTTGTGTGCTTTGCTGTCTTTTACATCAAATTTTTACAATTTGCATCACATTTCAATTATGAAATCAAGGGTCACCCAAATCCAATTCTGGTCGCTGTACAGTCGCTCAGCAATCGTTGTCTAGTGGAAAGGAGGCCTAAGTGACAACTTGACACTGTCCTGCTGTCATAATATATAATTATAGCATGTGTAGCTTATCAAGCACTAATTGGTCCAAGGGATGTGTATTCACAAGGCACAATGTGGTGAGAGAGTTTTAACATGACGAATAATACATTCAGACAATACTTAATTTATATCTCTATAGGTTTGACAATGGGTTTCCTAATATGTCACAAGGCACAAGGTGGTGAGAGAGTTTTAACACGGCGAATAATACATTCAGACAATACTTAATCTATATTTCTATAGGTTTGACAATCGGTTTCCTAATATGTCTCATGGAGGACCCAGCCTCCTGTGGTTTGAAGGGCGCCAGCGATCCGTAGGGTCGGGGTACGGGAAGCTCGGTGTCGTCATCGGGGATGTACGCGTTAGGACGTGGCTCGGCCGTCGTCGAGATGCCGCCAGCGATCGTGTAGTGTTCTGCCTCTTCCTCGGCCTGTGATTGACAGATACAAGGTCACATTTTAGAATAGCGTTCAAATTTTCATCAGAGGAACAATATTGGAAATTGAAAAATATTGCCTGGTAATTGGTGGATTACTGTACTTTGTTGATGGTTCTGGAAAGTCTATAGGAAGTATCAAATAAGAAATTAAATCAAGGGTGATTTAAAAGTTCTCATGCTCATCAGGACATTTGTTGGAAATTGGAAAAATAATTGCCTGGTAATTGGTGGATTACTTTTGTTTATGGTTCTGGAAAGTCTATAGGAAGTATCATTACCGAAATTAAATTAAGGAATTCGAGGGTCGAGTTTGTGTAATCCCAGTTCTAGGACTGATTCAAAGTCTCAGATGAAAAGCCTCAGGATTCTTTTCATTGGCAACGTTTGATCCATTCCCAGATTATTTAGTTCAGTAGAAAGTCTTTGAATACTGAAAAGAAATTATTGCAAGAAGACTATGTTACAGGTGTGTTTATTATCTAATTCACTGAAGATACAAACACAAAAGATCTGAAGGGAGCCACTCTAGGGGGTCTGGAAATCAAACTTCAACTTGCTCTTTTCACCAATGCCTGCCCACTTAAAACAAAAATCCTTGACAATGAAACCTACAGACAGGACCTAAAACATAACATTTGGTAGATAATAATCAAAGTAAAAGCTACCTCTATAGACAATCGCATGTCATTAAGGTACATGTAAAGAAGGGACGTAAAATGGGCGTCTTGTGTCGAGGAGGTGCCTTGAGCACGTTAAAGGGAAGGGCTAGCAACCCCTCCCTGAAGAAATATACCCTGCTACAGAAACAGCAACGAAACTTGCTGCCTTATTTGCCACTAGGCACACTACAAGGGTCTTAACGAACGCACTGTACACTCGGCTACATCTGGTAGCTTTACGCTTATCAACCCTGTCAACTGTTTCCCTTCAAGGGACCACAGTCGGCAGGGCAGACACCTTGGCGGTGACCTGATCCAACAACAGATCAGGTCGCACGTTGGTCTGATGGGAGCTGTGTGGTGTGGCAGGGTGCCAGGAACAAAAGCAAACCACAGAGCAGGAAGTCTCAATCATCAACACATGGCCAAGACTTTCCCCATATCTGCAGACTCATTATTCCCATCTTTAAGACTTGAGAAATTTTGCCTACGTTTCCAGTTCAGACTTTTCCATCAACTTCATTAATAGCAGACACCAATAACTCTTATCATGCTGTCTTACAATCTAAGTCTCAGGAAATGAAAAATGCGAAATTTTAATCTTGAAGACTTCAGAAATTTTGCCAACATTTCCAGTTCAGACTCTTCAATCAACTTCATTAATAGCAGGAAGTGAGTCAGAGTCACTAATAACTCTATCATGCTACTAGAATCTTACCAGTAGTTTCAGGAAATAAGAATATGAAATTTAATTGGATGAAAGCTGGGCAACTGGTAGAAATACAAGGAAGCAGTAAAAAGCCAGCAGTAGTATTTTACTATCAGACTTTTAGTAAAAATGAATTATCTGGAAGTAGAAGCCATGTGTCACGTTGTTGATTCTCATATACAGGCTGTTACAACTTTGTGATAATATGGTCTGATTCACACACTAGTAAACTAAGCCGCACTTTCATAAAGTCTGTGAAAATCATGCCTCAAAAATACAATGTACATGAGAACCCTTTAGCAAAAATACATAAGAACCATGAGGCCCTCTTCATGCAATGATCAAGGCAGACTTGTCACATTGGAATGTAATATCGGAGGCAGCTATTTTAGATGACATTCCATATTGCATCCAATGAATTACATATTGTGCCTAAGTTCACCATACTCAACAAAACCAGTATCACAGAGATAGAGCCTTATAATTACATTATAAGTCCTGACATCAAGGAGATTCAACAGGGAAGATGCGTGCTTACTGTCATCAGAGTCTTTGAACTACACGTAGGAAATATTTTGGTTGCAGTGATTGTGTCACACAACATTCCTGACCAGTCTGGTGAGACCTTCTTGTCAACAAGTGGCAACATGTGTCCTCCATGTACGATAAACTAGCTGCCGCTGATCGAATCTTGCTGCTGTGTGGTGAAGACAAGTGCGGAATGGAGCAAAGCCAATTGAAAGAAACTTCATTTGACATTCAGAGGGGAATGTCTGGAAGTTCGTAACATAACAGAGTCTCAGATGCTTTTCTTCTGCTAAATCCAGTTTTCAGACTGAAGTATTTCTGATACAGTGATAGAGGATGCTAAAAGACTGTGCATCACTCTAACATTTGATGCTAACGTTTACCTTAATTAGCAACAAAGCATTCAACAACTTCTGCTCGTAAAAAAAGCCGACTTCAGAACAGGGCGGCGCAGTGATTTACGAAAGCGCGTGAACCCACAAATATTTCTGCTGAACCGTGAGACATTAAAAGCTTCCCCCCCTACACAATTTACAGGAAAGATAAAAGTCCAACACAAGCCAGACATTCGGAAGTTTGTTGGGTGTGACCTTGTTCATCACAATGGCAGTGAAGCTGAACCGGCCTCCCACCATTGTTTTGGTCTGGCATCTTTGATCCAGCACTAAAAGGCCAAATCAAAACTGTCAGGTTAAAACATCTGTTCAGAAGGGATGGGCAGCTTATACAGGAATGGAGGACGCCTACTAGAAAAAAGTTGACTCAAATATCACTGCATTACACAAGCTATAGCTCAGATGATGACGACACCCGACCTCTACACTGAATCACAACACAACAGTGTAACATCAGCTAGATGAGACACTTGACAAATCCACCTGTCCCACTGAACAACTGTCAATCTTCAACCCTTCATTACACAATGGCCTTGGGACTTGCAACAAAAGGGCATTACAAAAAGTGCCAGTAGTACCATGGATATGAATCGACTAAATTCACTTTGCTAGCCAACCTGTCATTTAAAATCAGAAAAAGGGACTTCTATATATGTGACATGTGTATATATTACATTTATACTATTGTGTTCTCAGCAACCATTTCCCCTCAGTCAATTGAGTGGTTGCTGAATCCAGGTTTGACTGTAATATGACATAATATACCCACCATTCGTTTCTCCTGACTCTCCAGTTGTCTCCTGGTATCTGTACGCAGAAGTTTCTCCCACTCCATAGCTGCCACCTCTGTGGGAGCCTCACCCTGCTCCATACGGATGTAGGCCTGATGTATGAAAATTGGTGTTAGCATTGCACAATCAAGTCACGCACTAAAGAGTCTTTCCTCTTCAAGCAGAGTTTGCATTTTCCAGAGTTTGCATCTGATGCACAAACTGTGACTCCCAGGAGAAGGCCAAAATGCCTGACAGTGTACTGACAATCCATGCCTGACTCACCATGTGATGTATGATTCTCAGTCAGGCTAACAAGACTTGCATTGCACATGTACAAATGAATGTGTTGTAGATTACAATATTCAGCAACTTTTTAAATGTTTTCAAGACTCACACAATACAATTAAGTCAGATGGACAAACTGGATGTTCTTAAATTAGACCAAAATTTATAATAACAACAGTCATGTAATAATATAAACACTCAGACAGTATTTTCAAAAATGCATGTCTTTCTATTGCTGTAAAACAAAGTTGAAGTAGCACCCACCTGTTCGAGCGTCTGCTCCTTCTCTCTGACATCCTGCTGCAGCTTCAGAGCCTCCGCCTGGATCATAGACAGCTCCGACACCTTGGCCATCATCCGCCGGGTCGACTCCTTAATCTTACCCTGGAGCTCGTTAACCTGTGAATGAGAAATGTTATAATACAGCATTAACAATAGATCAGTTACATGAAAGGTGTCCAACTACTCTGTAGTAGATAAAGCAGACTACTTTACATGTATAGACACACCAGTAACAGCCAGTCACTGATGGTCAGGGCTAGCCTGGTATCCATCCCTATTTCCCCTCTGTGGTAGCACTATCTAGTTAACCTGTTGCTCTATCCAGTATCCGTTCAAAAGTATTTGCAACAGGTTGTTTCAAATTAATAGGGGCCACATAGCTAAATACAGAAGCATACCAGGCTAGGTCAGGGCAAGAACTTTGACAGGATTAAAGATACTGGCAAAAGAAACCAGGAAGAGATACAAAGAACTTGATATTGTTACTAGGATGTTTACTTCTAGAGTAAAAAATCAAAACTTCCAAATCTTCCTTTCTTTAGTCCAAACTGAGGCAGCGAAGTTTTCAACCTGCATCACTTGTTGAAACTTACACTCTTAGCCAGGTTGAGGGTGTCGGTTTTTCCTGACTCTGCCTTCTTCCTGACGCGGTCGCTAAGCCGGGTGATCTGCTCGAAGACCAGGTCCTTCTCCAGAAGTTGTTCCTCCTTCTCAGACAGGCGCATCTCCAACTGGAAAAGGGAACATAAGGTTGACTTTCTAGTCTCTGTCGGGTGTGTTCACAAAATCTACTGTAACACAAGAATTTTGAAGTCTAACGGAGCTCAAGATACCCACCTGCCACCTGCCATCAATCAGCAGGCCAGAAAAACTAAGATCAAAAGGGACTTGTATTCCTTTATAACAGCCCACAGAAAATGTAGGTCGATTCCAATTTTTTTTTTTAAATCCCAGCAAATTGAAGCATCTTTACAATCACTGTAATCTCGGGGCCTTGCAAAACTGCAAAGAAAACTTTGCCGACCAGCAATTTTGTAGGCAACAGAAAAAGATTGACCATTTTGCATGGCTACTGAAAGTGCACAAGAACTGGATGACAGAGAGTTGGACTCACATCCTCCGTCTTCTTGTTGATGTCCTCCGGAGGCAGGTCCCTCCCTCCCAGCAGCCTGACCCGCTCCTTGTTGTAGGGATTCTCCAGCTCCTTCTCCAGTTCCAGCATCCTGTCCTGGCACTGAGACAACTGGGCAGGGAGGGAAAACATAAATGTCAATAGTGTCTCTATTGGTATACTCAATGAAACTTATACCATGCATTTCACTGTATATATACATAATATCATGTCCTGGCATTGTGACAACTGGGCAAGGAGGGACTCTGCCATTTGACGCCACTATCTCTATTGCCTATTGGTATACTCAACAAAACACTTGGAGAAAAAGTCTATAATACTATCATAATGCAATTCACTGTTCATGTACATCCAGTCCTGGCAACTGATAGTGTAGTGTCAACACTTATATTTCTACTATACAAGAGTGGGAGGATGCACATGTGTCACTTCAATGCTACTAGTCAAAGTTACATGTAAACAACACAAAACAGTACACCCTCTCCTGGCACTGTGACAACTGTGTAGGAGGCAAAACAGTACCAAGTGTCAACACCTACATGTACTTGTGTATCCCATTTCACTTACTGGTACTATACAACAGTGGGAAGATGGACATGTGACAATTCAGTGTCATCAGTCAAAGTCGTAACATCCTGTCTTGGCAAAGAGATGGACTAGGAGGGACAACAACTGTCGTATGTCAATGTAAGGTACATTTGACATACAATAGCCCAGGTGTTACGCGATACACAATGTAGCAGCCTCGTGGTTGAGCTCCTGTTTCCAATTAGTTAACTGGGAGACCCGGTTAGTCCTGGGTGGGGGAAATCTCGGTTGGGGCTGCACCCGTCTTTCAGAAGGGACATAAAATGGAGGTCCCTTGTTCAGAGTTCAAGGTTCCTTGAGCTTATTAAAGGGGTTGGCTAGCAACCCATCTCTGATAGTATACACGAATACTTCTTTTTTTCATGACTGAAAACCTATCAAAGTAACTCCTTTTTAACACCTTTTTGTGACAGTCCAGAAATATGGGCATGATAAGCTACTCTGCTACAAATGAAACTCTGATGACAACAACAATTTATTGTTATAGCTGATTCAAACCAACTGTTGCGGGCCTTCTTACATAATATGTTCTTCAAACACCAGTCCTGATATATAAATCTTTTTTAAGTCAATGGAAAGAATTGCAATATCCTTGGGAACATGCAGTAGTGTGGAAAGCAGTCAGACAAAAACTTTGCCGCCCAGGAAAAGAAATAATCAACTGTAGATATATTTTGGCCTGGCAGTGCCTGGCAGAGTGAACTGGTTGCTACTGGACTTTGTTGACATGTGACACGTCCACACCTCCACAGTATTTACCCACGCCCCACAAAACATGTGGCTTCCTATCTGCCAACCCTCACATTCCCAGCACTCACCCGACTTGATGGATCTGTGACAGGCATGGGAGGGGTTTGAAATGTTGTGCCACTTCTATATATATGAGTGACGCTCCTCTTACAAGAAATTTCATTCAATCAAAAAATCACACTTCGTCTACAATTACAATAAACACTTTGTAACAGATCCATGGACAGTGCACACTAAGTTTCGAACAGTCAATCTTATTGTCCTGATAACGCAGAAGAACCTCTTACATATTACGCTAAAATCAAGGAAGGCCATGACCCAAAATTTGGTTGCCTCGCTACAAATTATGCGGATAAGACAGCTTTCTCTACAAAATACGGGAAATGAAAATAGGCTGTGCCTACGAAAAAGAGCATGCAGACCCTCTCATTAGTGGAGCAGTTGAAATAAGGCTCAACTTGCTTGTTGTCAGGAGGAAACCAATTAAGATTAAGCTGAAAGAAATGCCCTACTGATGCTTTGTTTATTTCCCTGACCCATTTTGGATTCCTACAGGGACAGACTGTTGTGAAAACTGGGCAGTGGAAACTTTTAGTTTATCACTTAAATCTGCCCCACTTTTCTCAAGGATACTACCGACAGTGAAACATGCAACAGGAACAGCCTAGCTGCTGATGTAATCTAGCTTTTGATTGGTTCAAAGTTGAGTTACCAGAAACTTTATCCAAACAAAAATTCATATGATCATATATTAAGTACATTTGTAGTGTGACTTTAACCCTTCAAGTTTGTATTGGTGCAGGTTAGTTAAACACTTGTAAGGACACAGTCACTGTTACACGTTGTACACTTACTAGGTGTTCCATATAACCAGTGTCAGTGTCCCAAGGACCAATAAAGTGCTTAAAAGCTTATCAGGCAGAATTTCCCATTTCTCCCAGTCCTACTAGAAAGACCACAGCTTAGTTTCAAGCCAAGAAGATCCTAAAGCTGCCAAATGGTAAGACACAAACTCTCATCAAAAAGACTTTTAACCCTTCAATATTTGTTTAGGACTTCCCTTGCAAATAATCAAAGGCTAGAAAAATGCAACTTATCCTGCCCGTACTGACAAGAAAAAATAATCAGACCTGTAGATGCATTTCTGCGGAAAATGAAGATGCTGTTGACAGATATCTAAGGTGATTTTCAGTCCTGTGAGGGTCTAGATAAACACGCTGACTTTGATAGTCCTGCTCTTTTACAATCTCTCAAAGTCAAAAGATGTTTTATTTGGCATATTTAGCATACCAAAGGGATGGGGCTAACGCCCAAACTTGAGGCATACAACATTAGGAGATGACAGACATCAGGAGATAGGGAGGATGTCGGTGGGTGGCACACGGCTGGACAAATCTCCAGATCAACAGGTGTCATGGTCACCACGTGGCTTCAAGGCTTGCATGTGCCTGTTCATGTCGTTACCACACGTACAACACATGTAACAACACAGTTACAGGATGTTTGGAGGTGGCACTAAGTACCCTGTCCTGTACCTGAACTTGGCCGGATCAATCCTGGGACTAGTCATCTCAGTTGGAACTGCATCAGTCTTTCGGAAGTGATGTAAAATAGGGGTCCTGTGTTCAAGAAGCTGCCTAGAGGAAGGGCTAGCAACCCCTCCCTGTAAAAATATACCCTGATACAGGAAACTTGCTGCCCTATGTGCCACTAGGCACTACAAGGGCCTGAATGAACAAACATGTGTTGTGCAAACTCTGGTAATACAGGAAGTATAACACAGGTGTTCTGTACATACCTGTATCTGCAGTGTGACTAGCCCCTGCTCCAGCTCCTTCTTGTTGGGGAGTTGTCTCTTCAGGATGTCGATGGAGCGCTTCAGTTCCGTCAGCTCCATCTTCAGGAACCTGATCTCCTCCTCACGACCCTGCAGCTCAACGTCTCCGTTCCTGATCAACGTGTCTGTGGGGGATGGGATCAATCAATCAATGAACCAAAACAATCCATCCACCAATCAATCAATCTGTCAGTCATTTAGTCAATCCATCCATCCCTCAGTCATCAAACTTTATCACACAACAATTATAACAGCACCAATTAAATGTGTGGTGAGATTTTAAAACCTCAAATGAAAGGGAATGGGACAGTGGAAGTTTTGGAAAAAGATTCTGAAGTATGTAACAGTGTATGGAAAGGACAGACTCACCTTGAATATTCAATTTTTCATAGAAGATGCAGACCTCTTCATTCCTTTCAATCAACTGGACACCCCTGGCAAAAGAAGAGGAAATAAAACTGTTACAGTAACTACTTTTTAGAATTGTGTAAAGCATGTTCTCCTCTTGAGGCAGAGAATTAATGTCTTTTTATAGCTAAATAGCTGAAAATCGTGCTCAACGCCAGTCTGATAATCAGTGATAGTAACATAGTTCATGGCCAAAGATATCATCCGAGTCATCACCAGTAATTTCTTGGCAAAGAAAGGTGTCCTACAGCAAAAAATTTGAGTAAGTCCAGTTTGTTCACTTTGTTGTGTTAGAAATTGCAGTATGAACTTCTTCAGATTGAATCTATGGATGGACTTTCAAGCTAACCTGTCGTTCCTGTTCTGCACGGCGTTCTCGTATCTCTTCCTGAGCCGCACCATCTCCTCCTCCGCCTGGTTGATCATGAGGTTCAGCTTGGCGATGTCCATCCTCTGCTGCTCCCGCTTCTCCCTCATCTCCTCCTCCAGCCGCCGCGCCTTCGCCACCTCGTTACGCAGGCTGTCCCGCACCACGATGGAGTTCTGGTGCTTTAGCTTTGCCTTCTGGAGTTGTCTGGGGAAACATGAACAGAGATCTTTAAATCAATTTGTTGATAGGGCAGCAAGTTTCCTTGCTGTTTCTGTAGCAGGGTATATTTTTACAGGGAGGGGTTGCTAGCCCTTCTTCTTTAAAATGCCTGAGGCACCTCCTCCAACATGAAATTGTGACCCTTGTTTTATACGTCCCTTCTGAAAGATGGTGCAGCCCCAACCAAGATGTCCTGATCCCAGGACTTGAACCAGGGTTTCCAAGTTACCAACTAATTGGAACCAGGAGCTCAACTGTAAAGCTGCTACTAGTTGAGCCGCAGGGACATCCCTGTAACCTTGAATGTAATCGTTATTTCAATATCCCTTTCTTAACCATTGAAACACTTTAAAATTTGAAAATGATTGAAATCATCCAACTTTGGAAGGACTATAATTTATATGAAGTGCAGAAAAGTCGGTCAACAGTCATCAGTTTATGCTGAATGAACACTCCTCAGAGTGACAATACACTCAGTGGGTCTTTAAGACAAAGACTTGCTGAGGACAGCTAGCTGTAAAATGTCTTTGACAGGCTCACAGTCGTGCAGGTGCTTGGCACTGACAATCGTGCCAAAACTGTGTAAAACAACCATCTACAAACTTCCGCACTTCCTTCACAGGCTGAAGATTGCAAACAGTAACTGTGAAATTGTTCCTGACACTAGCTACGAAGGAGTGCCAAAACAAAATCTACATGAACTTTGGAAAAGTAGCCAAGTTTTGTAGGTTGAAAGTGCAGCTTAAGGATGACTGTGAATAAAATCTAAGTAGGGTTTGTGAGCAATTGAAGAGGACCTTATAGTCAATCATAATCTGGCAGAGTGGTGAGAACACGATGTAACAAAAAACAGTTAACACTTCAAAGTGAAGTAAAGACTAAGTGCCATCATTCTGTTCACACTGCCCTACAAGTAGGACAAAGTTGAACTGAAGCTTCAAGTGTGGCACAGTTGTTACCATAACATAATCCAAGGAGCATTGTAACAAAATCTTATACAAACTTAAGTAAGTTTTGTTTTGCTCTGGACAAATACAGTCAAAAATGCCCACCTCTACATGAAGACCACCTGGCCACTTTTTGGTGGTCCTAATAGATAATTTTCCTACTAACACAAGAATTAAGAATCCTCTCTGTAGGGACCATCTGTCCACATAGACCTGATTTGATCTGTCCATAAGTGGTCTTCTTGGGCAGTTTTGTCTGTTATGTAGTGCTTTCCTAGGACAGTAGTTTCTCCTCTGTATGCAAGGTATATGTCAAGCAGCACTCTATTGACAGAAAGTGGCTAGACGCCAGTAGCCAGGGAAAACGTCAGAGTTAGTTATGAGGAAGGAAGTCGGAATGTGAAGATAACACAGTGCAGTTGCAGCATGTACTTACCTACAAAATGCATGTCAAGGATGCAGTGTACAAAAATGTAAGTCCTAGGTACTTTTCTCACTTCCGTTGTCAAAACAAACAGCTACTGCATGACATACTGAAATGGCCGAGGTCAGTTTTGGTCTACAAACCTGGTTCATGAGACCGCCGGGTGGGACTATAAACGGCAGTTCTAGAAATTGTCACATTTCCCTGTTCATAAAACTCAGGCAGGGTCCATAAATGAAAGATGTCCCAAAGAAGGGCAACCTAATCATAAACTGTGACCATCTATAATAAACTCTAAATCAATTGCTCCTTATTGTTGCAGAATGTGTCCAATTGTAAGAATTCTGCATTAAGTAGTGTCTTAGTTACCTTTCAGCAGCCTGCTTTCTAACCACGTCCGTGAGCAAAAAGATTGAGCCAGCGCGGTTACTACAGAGGATGATACCCAGGCTAACCTTTCAGACTAACATTTGACTGTATTTTGAGGCAATTTTTGAAAGAGAAGAACAGATTCTGAAATTCAAAGGTAAAGATCCCTGTCCTCACCTGTCTTTGTTGTTCACAGCCGTTCTCAGGATCTCGATCTCGTTCTGTAGGATTTTGATCTTTTCTCTCATCTCCGCCGCCCGTTGGGTGCTCGTCTGGATCAAGTTCACGATCTTGTTCCTCTCGTTCTTGATGATGTCGTACATCTTAGCAAAGTCCTTGAGCCTGTATAAACAACAAACCATCAATCCTGAGGTGTTCCACAAGTGTACAGAATGATAGAAGACTGGACAGGTACAATATAGCAACAGAACCAAAGTCCAGACGAGATCAGGATGATGTGGCCCTTAACCAACGCGGCCAAGTCAACTCAGCCCAATTAACAGCCTGGTCAACTTGGTCAGAGTTAGGGTTAGGGTCAGGGTTTGAGCGTTGGGCCAAGTTGGTCTGATTAGCCATGGGCCGAGTTGGTAAATGGCTGAAGCAATTCCAACATCCAGTCCAGACTTCTACATGTATCAGAACTATCTCACACTGTCACTGTCACACATGCAATTGACTATGGCAGGCTTTCAGCAACAATGTGAAGACAAATATCATTGTAAATATGTGTAGTCAACAATGTAGACTGTTTCTGTCACACTTACTTGACTTGCATCTCCTGGTGCTTCTTCTGGTTGTCTGTGATGGACAGCTGCTTGGTCTTCAGGTCCTCCAGAGCCCTCTGGTACCTCAGCTGGAAGATGGTAACATCCAATTCAGATTCTTTTATTTCCTTTACACTTCTAACTATTGTGAAGCAACACATAAAAACTACATCTAAAGCTCATTCATTATGAGCATACTATATTTAGTTGCTTTATATGTTGTGAAATATTGAAATAAAGAGATGTCTTTCAGCTAAGAAATACAGCCATCAACTTTCTCCAGTCAACCTAAACAGCCTTGGGTAACCATCTGAACCAAAGTATCACAACAGCTGAGAAGACCATATTGCGTCTTTCAACAGGCCTATATATGAGTTCAACATTAAAGTCTTAAGATAACCGAGGAGGTTAAGATATTATTTTAACTTCCTTGAGATAACATGGCTGCTGACAGATGACGGATGTATGCCCTTCATCAGCCCCAGTCATAAACGTCATAGGTCAATTATGTTTAAACTATTGCACCGGCTGCTTCCAAAGCATACAATGTATACGGCTCTATTGTCACCATTGAGGTACATGTAAATCATGAGGTGTACATGTATGTGATCGGGGCTTTACCTGAGCCCTCTGCAGGTCTCTGGCTTTCTGTTCTCTCTCGTCAGCCTTGATGGCGGCGAGTCGCTGCAGCTCCACGACCTCGATCCGCAGGTCGCTCTGCTCGTACATGAGACGCTCCTCTTCTGCTATCAGCTGTTCTACCTTCACCTGCTCCACTGACGTTAGAGCATTCTGTCAAAGGACGAGAGACTAATATGTTTAACAGTCATCGATAATGGTCTGACCCAGGGCTGTCTCCAGGACCCAACTCTCCGTCAAGCTCATTCATAGCAAGAAAGCAATTGATATCAGGTTCTGTAGAGTCACCAAGGTAAGTTCTTGATGCAGCTATCATTAAAACAAACTGATTGTACAACTTTACTTGCAAAATGCTTCCAACACCCCCTTATGTTGTATACTGATAGGTGCATCATGATTGCTGAATAAAAATGTATGTTATCCCTTCCCAACAAGACATAGTCCTCGAAGTCTTTGAAAAATGTATCAGATTCAACTCAATGTAAGGCTGTAAGACAGTACAGTTTCAAAAGTTCACATCATGGCTTACAAACACACCCAAAGGTGTCATGAATGTGGAATAGTAATCATAGATACATGTAACGTTGGGTAACATAAATTCGTGGGGTACTTAAATTCGGGATTTTTCGAAAACGGGGTATTTAGGGATATGTGCTAGATGCAACATCAGTAATACCGCTAGAAATGCAAACTTGACAGACTAACGTATTCAGAACACTGTCTGAAAAGCTTCGATAAGCATGCATTAGAAGGCGACGAGGACAAAAACTCTCCGTCCCTTATTGTCACAGTCTGAGGGCTTCGTGGGAAAATCAAACTACATCGTTGTCGGCTGGTTTATAAGACAAATGTCACATCTCCTGCCTGCTAAACACAATCATTTACAAGACAACTTATTTTCTTAAAATTGCTGACCTGCAATTGGACTCTAAGTGTGATCAATCATCAAAACCCCTCTTTGTTGCTACAAGCTACGGCACGTGTATTTTCCCGCCGCCATATCATTACCCAGAATCCTGTTGTCAAGCAGACGACAAAGGTTTGTGAGGAACACTTTTTTGTCTAAATGTTGCTTGTGATAGTGGACTGAGGACGATATTTTCCTCAAAGTTTGCTCCTAACACAACAAGGAATACATGGACATAGTAGTATTATCAATGCTACGGCATCCGGCTAACTTGCCATGAATAATGTACACGTTGCCATGACGGTGGATGTCGACTTTGACGTTCTATAGCTACCGACTCAACACACGGGCTGTTCCCGTAGGCCTGATGTGTTTGCGGTACGGCCGTTTTTTCGTGTATTTTTTTTACTTGGACACGTCTATATCCATAGCACTCTCCTCAAGCCAAGGATGGAACGAATAGCTGCTGTATAAAATGTAATTAGCGGTAAGAAATTCAAGACGAATCTTCTCTCCCGAATTAATGTGCCCCCCTGTCCGACAGCACCGTCATTGTGTGTGCGGCGGACAGTAGTTTCAAGTTGAAATATTATGGTGTCAGCACGACTAGAGACAAAATCTACCATATATATGATTAGTGCAAAGATAGTACATGATACTGACAGAATAATAGAAAAAAAGGATGGTTTATTGCTCTGCTAGATTGATTTCAGTCAACCATTATCGGAAAAATCCCGAATTTATGTTACCCAACGTTAGCAGCAAGCCATCGATCTTCTGTAATGTAAGATAGTCTCACCTGTTGAGCAAAGTTTCTCTTGGTGGCGTCCACCTCGTTCTGCAGCTGTTTCCTCTTCTCCAGCAGCGTCCCATCATCCTTTGGTGTAGCGTCCACCTGTGCTTTGACCTTCTCGTGGATGGACTGTGTGTGGGCCAGCCCGTCCAGCACGACCTTCGTCTGAAGCTCAACCTTCTTCAGGTTGCGGAGGTCGCGGTCCTTCTCGCGCTGCCTCCGGGAGTGGGTGTCGTGTTGGGTCTTCTTCTCCAGGTGGGTGTGTCTCAGGCTGAGGTCAAGGGTTGCCCTGCAATGGTGACATGGGAAGTTATATGATTTTGAAAGATAGCTCACAAGGAACAGTTGAACACGTCATCTTGACATGCTATTGGCAAGGTATAGGTCCCAGAGTCTTTTTGAGGCCATAGGGACAGTGTGCAATGTTAGTCTACTGTATATAGGGCACTATATACTGTGTCTAGGGCACTACTGTGTCTAGGGCCCTCCTGTGCCTAGAGTGTCTTTCCCAAGGACACAACATCTAGCCAGGAATCGAGCCTGTGACCTCTCAATCACAGATTCAAGGGTCTGAACTAACAATGTACCATACCTGTCGCCCAGCAGAACAGCTTCTCTCTCCTTGGCAACCTCGTAGTCCTTGTTGAGCATCTCGTACTCCTGTTGTCTGGAGAACAGCGCATCCCGCTGACGGTTCAGCTCCTCCTGCACCTCTGCCTTCTCTCCCTCCACCTGGCAGGACAACATAATCATCATGAGGATTCCAACAACTAAGGAACTGTAACGTCAATGAAGGTTAGACATCCAGGTAATAAGATACACAAGGTATTAGTTACTCAAGCAACTGCATAGATTTTGGAAATGGTCAGATGTTTCAGGCAGCATCAACTACCTTTCGTCAGTCACTGACAGTGCTACCTGAAGCATCTGACTGTTTCCAAAATCTTTCTTGAGCAACTTTTACCTTGAGTAAGGGATGTAAGGAACTGTTAGAGGAACAAGTAAATCCCAAAAATATTTCGCCCCTCAGGAATTTGGCTTTGGGCAACTCTCGATAGCTGGTATAAGTTTTTTTTCTTCTTATAAAGTTATCCTACAAGTGCATGGACATTGCATAAACCAACATTTTGTACAATAAATTGTTTTTTATTCGTGACCAAGTCACACCAAGTCCCGCAGGTCCATCAGAAGAGAACAGCCAGTCAAAAAGCTTTTATTACCGTTTTCCACCCCAACATCTGCTTGGACAGTACTAGACCATGTAATGTCAATCCTCCACATGCATGAAAAAGTGTGAATGGCATTTGCAGGTCCATTGAGTCTACAAGCAGTGAGCTAGTGTTTAAGATGACTTAGAAATCTGTACCTGGTTTCTCTTCTCCCCAACACCTTTGATCGCAACATTCAGTTCTTCTTCCTTCTCCTGCAGCTCTTTGCTGTTCTTTTCCACCTCCCTGTGGACAAGATACAAATGTAGACAAAGTGTCAGAAACTTAACAAAAGCTTGGAAAGCAAAGTCAAATCTTCTAGACTGGACTTGGTTTCCAAGGTCAAATAGGAACCTTGGGTAAAATTGCTGACCTACAGCTACATGTCATCTATTGTTAGCCACGCCCATTGTCTGCTTATGACCTTAATATTGAAGAGAATGTATGGGCCCCTGAAATTGCAAAATACACTTTGGATGATTGAAATCTAAATGCAGTAAACTAACATGAGGAATGTTAACTTACAGTTTCTTCCTGTTGGTTTTCTCCTGTTCCTTGGTGTACTGGGCTGGCAGGGTGTTGATTTGGACTAACTCTGACTGCAAACGTGAATGGAAAATATACACTATTACGGTTGTTTCGATACCTGCAAAGCTTTTTAAAAAATGACTACTTGTAATTTGTAAATACATCAAAGTTACAAGTCAGATAAGTTTTGGCATCAAGAGAAATGGTACAAAAAGAGTCAGATTCTTCATACCACCCATAATGTACTGTACTGAATCATAGAGTCTCCATCTAAAAAAATCTCAATACAAACTAAGATAGTCAACACCTCCTACACCTTCTGTTCTAAGCTATCAGTGGATTAAATTATGTGTTCCATTTTGTAATCTTATAGTGTGAGACAAAGTATACTCTGATTTCATACGAGGAAAAACACTTGAGGACTCACATTACTCTTCTCCATGCAACAGAGCAATGCAGTCAGACAAAAATATTGGCTGAGCACACATTTCTTTATATATAATGTACTAGGTGTTATCCCTTTTCACTACTTCTACATGACAGTTATTTAGCTCTTATTGTTAAATCCACCTACATCACATTCAATGCATCTTAATCAAATCTCCTGGGCAGCAACATTACAAGATATTTCAGCAAGAAAAAGCACAATTTTCAGATTCATACAACATATACTTGTCACAGATTACAATACCAAGAGCAAGAAAGTCTAAATTGAAAATTTTTCCATTTCATATTTTTTAAGATACAGATCTGATCTAACACAGTTTTGGATTGCCCCTAGATCATGTACAGCTTTCTGTGAATCATAGCACCCTGGGAACGATATCAATCTTGACGTCAATCGGAACAAACCCCACACAAGCACGGGTCACCCTGTTAGCACGTCTTGGCTCACCTTCAACTTCTCCTGCTGTTCCAACTCAATCTCCTGTCAAGACACAAAGAAGAAGAGACACGAATTAAAACATGAAATCACCCACTTCCTGTTATTACTTAAGGCCCCCTTTTAACTAGAGCGACCGTACAATTGACAGAGAAAGTATTGAATTTGTGTAACCCTTGATTTCAAAATTGGAAAATGATTGAAAGTGCAACATTTCTGAAGATACGTTTTAGAATATACCTTATGAAAGCTTCATCTCTATTACAAGTGTTTGAAGTTAAAGATTTCCATCTGGTTTATATAAACTGTAGTTTATATAAACTGTAGAGCTATCACAAGTATATCTTATATATGGATAGATTTGTGTCCTGCAAATTTTTAACGGAATTCCCACATTGCAATCCTACATATTGACTTTCAGTGAATTCAGTCTACAAAATCTATAATAGCCTAGTACTTTTACGATGATTTTCCTTTCAGGTGGGACAAGTCTTCCTCAGTTGCAGACTTAATGACAGAAGACAAGACCTCCAAGTAATAGGCCTCCTTACGTCTTTAACGCAGCCCCTGGAGAGTTGTTATCAAAGAAGATGGCACGTGGCCATCTGAGAAAATGTCAAAGGCAAACAAGGAAGCCCTGGAGGTCCTCCATTGTGTCAGAACGAAGCCCTCTCCTGGTCTTCCCTACTGTTCCTGTCTCCACTTGGGGAAGAATGTCTGGCGACTGCGTGCCAGGAGACCGCCCTGACATGGAGGGTACTGTTGGACATTTGTCTCGTCTTCCTCCATGTCCATGTTAGACTGTCAGCATGGGTGGCATGGTCTGTCTGTCCCTAGCAGCGGCAGTCATTGCCACGGGACACCCTCTTTGAAGTTGGGTTTTGTGTCATAGCAGGATATTCTTTTGCCAGCTATGAACCCTTCCTGATATCATTTTAAATTTGTGGTCGTTAAAAGAAGTCACATGCTGATATTCAGTTCTGAGAAAGTTGACTTTCAGGAAATCTCACGGTGACCATAAAATAGAATGACCTCCCTGCCAGAGGTAACTTTTTCAACTTTTTCCAGACTTGTGAACTATAGTTACCTTAAAGAGAGGACTGTCCTGTGTTTTCTTGTGTGGAAGGGAAGGGACTGTGGCATCGGGTGATGAACCCTGACAATATCTTATGATAAAAAGTTTATATTTCATCTTTCTAAGATGTAATCAGATCATTAATTTAAACCTTCTCCCTGCTGCCTAACCCCTTAACCATAGATAATTGGTAGCCCAAAGGCTGCTTCAGTGTGCTAATGGGGTTGAGGAGCAAGACAAGAAGAAGACTGATATGTTAAAACTAGCATAGTCCACTTTGACAGTGTTGCTTGTCACTGACCAGTTCCTTGAGTTCCTCGGTGATCTCCTTCTGCTGTGTGTCCAGGTCCTCCCGCAGGTTCTTGGCTTCCTGCTGCCTCTGACTGATCTCCTTCTTAAGCTCCTCGATGACCTTCTCCAGCTCCTTCTGCTTCTTCTCCAGTTCCTACATACACAGATCAGGGCATGGGTTTAGCTTCTACAGTCCTGTAGCTGAGGGTGGGAGACTTTTAGATAAACACAGACAGGACATGAAGTAGCCACCGTGCACAAACAAAAATGCCATGTACAGTATGTCGGTTAGCCTACCAGTGTAACCAAATAGTTTCTGGACTGCTCAAATCTTCTTACTCAAGTTAAACGTATCAACTGTTTGTACACTTAGATGATCTGGAAAGATCCATTCAAATATACTACATGTACAAAGAGATATAAAAGTAGACTGTAAGGATTTTGCTGCACATAGGAACCTTCTAATAGGCTGGATATGATCTCCATAATGTATACAGTTAGGATAGCTCAGTTCACAGAGCAGGTACAGCAAAAGTACAAATTAGCATGTTCCTGATAGGTACAAACTGAAGCCCAGCCATATGGAGGTATTGTTTTTGGAGTGTCTGCAGAGTGTCTGTGCTTCTGGTTATTTGTGGTCAGCATAACTTCTGCATGAATGCATTGTAATGACATTTGCTATGTGAGTAGGTGTTGGAAAGACAAAGATCAAGATTGATTTTGGGCCCCCTGGTATGTGAACTTGGAACTGCGGCAGAAATTTTTATCCTAAAGTTTTGTATCTTTTGATTTGAATTTAGTCAGGCAGCTCAACCCAATCTGGGCAGCCATTTACCTCTCGCGATACACACAGGAGAATCTTTCCTGGGAGTGTCAGTGTATAAAAAGGTGTTATATAACCTGAAATAACAAGCTCAATCAGATACAGGCTTTGCTCTGGCAGGACATCTAAGACATTCCTCCTATCTACCGGCAGAAAGTGTCCATTGTCCGCACAGCTCTTCTGCACAGACAGGATTTATTGTGAGTTGATAGACCTCAAGATGGCAGCCAAAGCACACATGTAATGAGGGGAGTACTGTCCAACACTGTGCCAACATTCCTAACCTTTTCCTTTCATCAGTAAGAAGCATTGGTTCATTGCATGCGTGCGTTTGGTAAAAGTAACTTCTGAGGCATGGATGCCCTCATACTGTATCCTGCATATTTTCAAAGTGCAAGACAATTAGACATATGGGTTGTGGTCACAAATTTACACTCCAAACATCTGTATTGAACAGCACAAATAAGTTTGTTCGTGGCATTGGCAATAGAATTCAAACTACATAAATTGTTACAAAAAGAAAAAAAAGTATCATCATCTTAAAGACCTGCTAGCAAGATTCGGGGCTCAAAAGTTTGTCTGTGTTGGTAGAATTCGTTATGATCATGAAGAAGGATGTTTAACTAATGCAATTTTCAACAGAAGAAAGTGCAGAAAAAGACATCAAACAAGCGGTGGATTAATTCTTTGACAAAGACTGGAATTGTACAGTCAAAAGTTTGGGCACTGAGTGGGTGCAGAGCCTCAAGCCACGTTCCCGGGATTAAGATACAATCAGAATACTTCAATGAGCATCTTATCTGAAATGTCTACAAGAAGTTCAAAGAAGGAAGCTTTAGTCAGAAAGGCTCCTTTTGGACCTCCATGGTTGACACAGTCCAAGATTTACTAGATACCAGTGGTATTGAAATAGTTCACAGTAGGTTCATGTCAGCAGGACAGACAACCTTGTTACTGTGTCTACCTTCGATTTTCAATTTTGGCAGCTTCTTCACACGAAATAGCAAAATCTCCTTTTGATCTCTGACGTCTTTTGTTAGAAATTTACCGACCTTTCACTGCTATAGGACAATGACGGGTCTGTGAACTTTTTATAACACTTGGCAGTCGGTCTGTAGAGACGATCTAAAACACTAGCTACACACACTCAATTTGCCTCAGTCTGTTTCTTTTGGCATCAAAAGTGTAGCTTTATGTTATGTCTAGAGATAAGTCAGATGGTCAACTTTGGATTCTTTCTAAATCTTTCAGGCATCAGAAAAAAGGATAGCTTGAGAAATTAAGGAACTTTCTAGACAAAACTATTTCTGGTTCTTATCTGGCTGTAATCATGAGCCTTCCACAATATCAACTGAGTTGTTTCTTTCCGTTTACCCAAAATCACTAGCCCAGAAAATTGGATATTTGTGGCTTATTAATTACTTTCTACAGATTCTGCAGGTTAAAATCATCGGTATTTGAAAAAGTAGATTCTGAGTTTTTAATACAGTACTCTGCTTTGATAGAAAAGTCAATGAACTTTCATTGGGTGGATCAACATTCGTGACGCAGCCGGTTTTCCTGCCAAAAGGTGTATCGCCACTGTATATCCTTATCAATTGTTTCCAGACTGCTTCAGACTGTTACAGGCTAGAGCTACTGATGAGGAGCAAATGTCCCGTTTTACAATCGTTGCCAAATTTGCTCTCAGTCTAATGGAGGACTATAAACTTCATCGCGACATTCGGGGTAGAAAGGTCGGCAAGCCTGCTTCTTAGAAATCTAATTCTCTTTTAAAGTGCTGACAACAACAAAAGGAAAGTTAGTTTTTTATATCATATAATTAATGGTACATGTAGTTCCAAGAGGGCTACCAAGTTCTGTTTTGCTGTGACCGTGAGTGTGGTTCAAGTGCCACTTAATGACCAGTCTTACTGGTCTGGACCTTTTAGCCTACTGGTAAGTGTGTTGGGTTAGTGAGCTGGTGCCCAAGGTTCGATTTCCGGGAGCCAGGAGACTGTACTTCTCACCTTGTGCGTGTCAGTGCTTCTGAAAGCATGTGATAATGAGATATTTCTGATATCAAACAAATTAACCGTCAAAGTTAATGTTTTGAAGACTAGAAAGACACTTTGGTTCATTGCTAGCAATGTTGGCAGCCAGGAATGAAAATAACAGTCTGAGGGTGGTCGATTTTTTATTTCAACAGTAGCTCATGAAGTTCTTTCCTCTGTTATGCTACTTCATCCCGGGCAAATTTACTAAAAATCTCACTTTGCAAGTTCTTTAATTACGTTTCTTCTTGTTGCTTCTCTTACAAGTAGAGAAATCATTATTCTTACCCCAGGTTTGGGCATTCTGGAGTACTCCCTCTCAAGCAGTCGCTTCTCTTCATGGAGGCTGATGGAGGGAGAACAAATTTCATCATCAAAGTGACAAATACACATATTTCAACTAGATTTTGGCAGAAAGTCACACTTCTCACAGACATCCAACATACATATAACTGTAACTGTCACACATATACTGTATGGCAGCCTAATCATATGGCACGTCACTGTGCATCCAAAATGAATAGATTCCTTCTGCACACAAGATTGCTGTACAACAGCTTGTCTTTGAGAATATGAGTCAGCTGTGGATGTCACAAGAAAGCTTGCTCATCACCCCTCTTGTCCACATGACTTTCTTAATTTTCCCCTACATTTCGCTCTGTCCAAATTTCCCCCTCGATTACACCATTATGTTCCAACACCCCTATTTTCTGATACCCCCTAATCCTAAACCTAACATAAGGGTGTCAGAACGCAGGGGTGTCAGAACCTAGGGGTGTCAGAACATAGGTGTGTCGTAACAAAGGGGTGCAACTCCAAGTAGGAAATTTGGCAAAGAAAGCCCTGTTGAGTGTAAGATCGTTAAGATGGACAAGAGTCTACCCTGTCTCAAGTTGTCTTACTTGTCGATCTTGTACTGTAGCTGGTACTCCCTCTCGTCGGTCTGTGCGAGGTCGTTGTGGTGCTTAAGCAGCTGGGCACGCAGCTTGCTGACCTCGGTGTTGGCGCTCTCGGGGAAGTTGTCGGCTTTCTCCAGCTCGACCCTCTGTATCTCCAGCTCGGCCGTGTACGTCTTGGCATCCTGGAGCAGCTTCAGCTCGTTGTCTCTGGTACTGGAGACAGGAAGGAAGAACAGGACTTGTCAATAAAGTCAAACCTAGATTCAGCAACCACTCAATGGAATGAGGGAACATGGTTGCTGAGGACAGGTGGTTGCTCGGGATAGGGTGGGGTTGACTATGTAAAAATAGATGGGACTGTTTTAATGTGGCTTGTGACTGGAGATGGTAGCCTGCGGCAGGTGGTTGCTTGACAGGTCTGACTGTACATACATGACAATGTTAACAATTTGAAATGACTCACCAAAAATCTTAACATGTTTTACATATTAGTGTAATTAACATACAATGATCACAAGTCAGTGACTTAATCATGTACTTTCCAACAAAGGTAAAGAATGACTTAATCATGTACTTTCCAACAAAGGTAAAGAACATCTTTCTGTGTTTAAGAATAGGAAATATCACTACCAACCTTCTTAGTGTGTCATGAAGCTCGGTGTACTTGGCCTTGAGGTTGGCAACCTGGGTTCCTGTCAACTTGCCTGCATGGAAGAGCTGGAAGAGACAAAAAATAGTACTACTTAGGCACAAAAAACAGCCTCAACATTGATGTAACGTTGGGTAACCTAAATTCGTGGGGTACTTAAAGTCGGGATTTTTCGAAAACGGGGTATTTAGGGATATGTGCTAGATGCAAAATCAGTTATAACGCCAGCAATGCAAAGCAGATAGACTAACGTATTCAGAACACTGGCTGAAAAGCTTCGATAACCATGCATTAGAAGTTGGCGACGTCAAAAACTCTCCGTCCCTTATTGACAGAGTCTGGGGGCTTCGTGGGAGACTCACACTGCACGGTTGTTCGCTGGTTTATAAGACAAATGTCACATCTCCTGCCTGCTAAACACAATTATTTATAAGACAACTTATTACAATCTCTTTTGCTAACCTGCAACTGGATTCTAAGTGTGATCAATCATCAAAACTCCTCTCTGTTGCTACAACCTACGGCACGTGTATTTTCCCGCCGCCATATTGTTAACCAGAATCCTGTTGTCAAGCAGACGACAAAGGTTTGTGAGGAACACTTTTTTGTCTAAATGCTGCGTGTGATAGTGGACTGAGGAAGATATTTTCCTCAAAGTTTGCTCCTACATGTAACACAACAAGGAACACATGGACATAGTAGTATTACCATTGCTACGGCATCCAGCTAACTTCCCATGAATAATGTAACGACTTACACGTTGCCCGATGATGACGATGGGCCGACTTTGAGTGAAGTTCTACCGACTCAACACACGGGTTGTTCCCGAACTGGCCTGATGTGTGCGGTACGGCCGTTTTTTCGTGTATTTTTTTTTACTTGGACACGTCTATATCCATAGCACTCTCCTCAAGCCAAGGATAGAACGAATAGCTGCTGTATAAAATGTGATTAGCGGTAAGATATTCAAGACGAATCTTCTCTCCCGAATTAATGTGCCCCCCTGTCCGACAGCACCATAATTGTGCGTGCGGCGGACGGTAGTTTCAAGTTGAAATATTATGGTGTCAGCACGACTAGAGACAAAATCTACCATATATATGATTAGTGCAAAGATAATACATGATACTGACAGAATAATAGAAAAAAAGGATGGTTTATTGTTCTGCTAGATTGATTTCAGTCAACCATTATCGGAAAAATCCCGAATTTAGGTTACCCAACGTTAATCACATGTTAAGTCTTAATAAAAGAGGACTCATACAAGTCATGTACATTGTTTCACTCATGCATGTACATCATAGACCTTGCAACTCATTGATTTGGCCGTAAAACTGTTATACATTGTACTCTGTAGAAGTTAAGTGTAATGCTTTTGATTTAGATTAAGATTTTCAATGGCTGCTTGCCATCGATCAGGCTGACAGTTTGGCTGGAGAAACTCGGGGCAGACTTCTTCTCTTATCGATAACTATCGATAACTGTGTTGGGTTCTTTAACATGCTTGAGACTCTTAACATGCAACAAGGTATCTTGCATGTCACAGTGTCATACTATTCATAAGAGCCTCTCAAGCAGGCTTTCTAAACAAGTTGCATGAACTTTCACATGGAAAAAAGTAGAGGTACTTTATCAATAGCCAACTGATATTTCAAAGTCTTCCAAAGCTAAGAAAATAAACTAAATCCTATTTTTTCTTGCACTATGTCAGCAACTGGCTTGGACTCTTGACCTAGAACTTGCCATAGGTTATTGAGTGCACCATTTACTTGACGACCAGTATAAAACTCTTTGTGACAACATACAGGTACATGTACTACATAATGTAGCATGTTTTTCAAGTTCAAATCAGGAAGAAATACAGACTAGACTATACACATCCTGCAAGTGTTTGGATCATAAGTTTTAACGACCACGCACGCTGGATCAAGACGGTCACTGTCACCAACTGTGTCACGTCAGCAAGAGCAAGCATCGCTTTTTCAGAAACTTAACTTTTTTTTTCACTATATTTATAACTATACAGTATTTATGGATACCACAAAAGATTTTAATGTACCAGAAGGTACCAATAACTCATGTTTACAATGTTGGCACCAGATATTATAGTTAAGTACACAAGAAACAGCTTCAGTGGACATGAATATGTCAAGTATTATCTTTCAAGCTGAAGGATATCATTAAAAATCCTGAGGACTTCCGAATAACTGGAAGCAGTAGCAAACATAGACAAACAAGATCATGATGCATTGTTATATGACAGTCAACCTCTCGTAAAGTTAATTGGGACTTTCAGCCACCCTGGTTTTGAAAAGGATAAGCAAGAAGTGTTACATAAATGTCAGGTTCATTGTCGACAAGATGACATATTTCAGCTGCTGCTTATTGTCCTAACAAGATTAAGTGTGTAGGGTGGAGTGTGCGCAGGGCTGTCATCAGGACAGAAATTTGCTTGCTGGGACTAATCAAAAGTTCACCCTATATATGAACTTCATGACTTGAAATTTATGTATTTCTAAATGACTGAATTAAAATGATATAACGACTTAACAATAAAAATCAACCACATGTTACATGGGCTCCCAGACAATGAGTGGGACAGAAAAAAATTTAAAGCTGGAGACAGCCCTGGGCTTACCAAAGCATTGATACAGTGATTCAACTTGCCATTGCCCTCATAACAGCAACACAGAGTCAGTGTGACATTTTACGGAGTATGGAACTCTTGTTGTCTGGTCTAACCAAAATAAACTGATTTGAAGACAAGGCAGCGAACAGAGCTCGCAAGTCATCAAGAAGACATAATAAAAACATTAGAAGGCTAGAACCTGACCTAAACTTTAGAATTATTGTCTTGTAAGTCTGGTGCTGATGGACAAAGGCAGGATAGTTACAACGGAACTGTGAAATTTTCTGAGGCAGAAGTATTTGGTCATGTCTACTTATCATCTAAACAGCGCAATTAAAGAGTTTGGAGACTAAGACTTTTCAACATTTCCATGCAAATAAGACTTCATGACAGGTGAATAACAGCAACCAAGCACCCCATGTAGTGATTGTTGTAACCTTTGTCTCACTAGTATTCTTACTCTCCAAGCAGAGGCTGAGTTTTGGCTTGTTTTGACGTCTTTTTAGATGTCAAACTGACTCAAAAACAAGCCGAAACCCGACCCCTGCTTGGTTGGTGTTGGCAGCTGAAAGAAGCGTGACAAAATAGAAAGCCTGACAAAAATGCCTAAAAAGGCATCAAAAACAAGCTGAAACTTAACCTCTGCTTGGAGAGTACAGCATCTTACCATCAACTCAGTTGTCAGAACACCTCAGATAACATTCCTGACCTTGCACTTCTTACTTCTTGGGCACGAACTGAAGATAACCTACCATAACCTTCCACACCTTGGAGGATTTGTGTTTTATGGGATTATCTCAAGTGTGATCTAAACCTTGACCCACCGGTTAATAAACAGTGCCCGATGTTGAGGCCTTGGCCTGTGTTTGTGTAATGGTGCATGTAGGTGAAAAGAGGTCTGTGGTGAATTACTAACTTCTGACAGCAAAGGCTATTAGTTATCCAGATGAAAAAAAAAACAGAGACAGAAGAAGAGTTGCATCACTTAGCACATCTCCTCCCATCACAACAATGAGCAGCTGTAGGAGACATTGAAAGAGTTTTTATTACAAGAAGCAACCTTCAAGTGATGGAAACAATTTCAACTCATTTGATCCAAACAAGGTTTTGTTGCGCTTTTTGAATGAACATCCAACACATGATTAATAAAGATGATATGATTTGATAAACCATCATAAAACTGTCACACAGCACATGTACATGCATCTAAAATCTTCACATCCAGTCCCTCATAAAGCTTATATCTCTTACATCACTTCAGGATACAAATCTCAGATTTACCTGGTATAAGATATAAAGTTAATGACCAAGATTTATACTAGAACTGTAATTGAAGGTTGAAGCATCAGCTCAAACCTAGTTACTGCGACGTCAATGAACTTTGGTGAAGACCATTGTGACTGCAACATGTTTTGGTCAAGTTTGGCACCTGAAATATATATCTAAGTCTGGATCTACCTATTTCCTAGGACATTTTCCTTTGAAGTGACAACCTCTCTACAATGAACTCTATCTATAATGACATTTTTAGTTCAAGTGATATTCGCCAAATAACAGTTACTCAAGCAACTGGATATGATTTTGGTAACTGTCAGACGGTAGCATCCACTATCTTTCATCGGTGACTCTGAGTAAGATCTGTAGATCAGCAGGTTTTTCACCACAAATTTATTCCACAAGACAGTGATATTATTCTATAACTGATGATACGAAATTGTTTGCACTAATGGGAGAATGCAGCAGCATTGCAGCTTGAAAGTGGTCCAATGTTTCTTCAACTTTGAAGTTATTCTAACCTCTTCCAGAGATCTTGTGCACTACCCTGGACCTTGCCATGTGCGTGCTAAGATGTGACAGGTCCCTTCAAATGAGTTCATCACTGTGATTAGAAAAGAATCCAGCTCCCTTTGAGAGGTTGTGTCCCTCTCCTAAAAGGCCCACCTGCACGTACTTGACCTTCTTCTTAGCGCAGCTTTTAATCTACGTTTCCACCTTGAAGTGATTTGCTGTGACAGTTGAGGGTGTCTTCCATGTCCCTGTGGTTAATAACGTGCCCTACATATTGGCACCTCCAGAAGAAGTAACAACTGTATAACATCTTCTTTGAAACTCTCTGTGAACTGTTTACTGAATGCCCAGTGTCCTGTTGCAGACTATAGGACCTGAAGAATGCTGGGAAGAGACTTTATCGCACCATTGCATGTCACAGTTGCTGGTGAGAAAAATTGTCTGGATGCCCCAGGTACGGGTTACCATGATGGCATGAAGACTCCTGTGGCTAGGTGCTGGCAAAAGGTCCTGTGATATGCTACAAGATCAAAGCAACTAAGCTGAAAAACAAAAACAATCTCCAAGGCTTTTTTGGAGCTGAGCGCAAAGAAGTAGTATAGGTCTTATATAACTAAGTCCCCTTGAGTAAGTATTAGTTCACCTTAGGGAGGCTTTTCCAATGTCTTTGACATCCCCAAGTCTAATTGATTCTTCACACTCAAAAAGATTTGTTCATGGTCAAATGATTTGAAACAGCGTTGGAAGCTTCTCTGTAAGAAAGTTGTATGGTTTGATTGACAAAAGGACACCTGTCAACACTGTGATGCTAGTCATTGTAGTTCTTTTTACTTCCATCAAGTCTGTTAACTGCAATGTCAAGGTTATTCCCCTAAAGCTCATATTCCAAAGCAGCCAAATGCATTGAAGCTGCGGCTGCCCCCATGGCCAGTGAGGGAGTATCTCACTCATAACCCCTTCCAAGGTTGTGAGGTGGGAGTGAAGCTCTTATGGGAGACACAGGGCTCCGAAATGTGCAATCCATTTTCAAAGGATGTTTTCCATCAGTGCTGCATCACACCTTACAGATGCATGTACATTGTGTTGGCAATTTGCAACTACACTTGTAACATTGATTCAGAGTGTTTTCTTGTCGTTTTTCTTGTTGACGTTCTCTTGATCTTTCCACAAACTCTAGAAGTATCAGATCTGGAACTGGCTTCAAATCTGGGTGAACTTCAACTTCAACTTTTCATCTGTGCCAAATTCATTTCCTGCTTGAAGTCCCTGCCAGTGCATCAGGACCAAGTTTAGGACTAAATTTAGATCAAGAAGGGATGGTAGTGTGAACCTCAATATCATGGGATGCGTTTGACCTTCAATTAGTCAGGGCCTGATTGAATCTTTCACATCTCTACATTCCACGGTGTGGGATACTGTCTGGCTATCAAGTGATTCAATAGATAGCTGGATGCAGTCTGTTCTGTCTAGTTTACCTAGTCACGACATACAGCTCGTTCTCACGATCTTCTCTACAACTACCAAAACTCTGTTTTTAAATGACTGGCATAAAAGGCCGGTATTGATTTACAAAAGGAGGTAAAAGATCTAGACACATGGGGTTTTTACCATAATCAGCAGACATAAAAGAGAACTTTAATTGCTTTTATATGGCTAGACCTTTTAGACTCTCCATCTAGTTAAACAAGGAACACAATCGAAATGGCTATCCATTGCTATCTATTTGTATAGAGAGGCTTAATTAAGAGCGACATCAAAGAAAACGGCAGCATCACAAGGGTACCTTCTCTCATGGGTATACTCTATAGCCAACAGGCTTGGCAATATTGTTAGAAGAGGTCAGGTAAGGACAGGTTTCTCCTCGCTGTTTGTTTTGTTAATCTGAAGTTCATCAGAACCCAAGGCCCTGTTTTTGGTCCATGTAGGATGATACTAACTCAAGGAATGCATTAGACCACCATCGTGCTGCTTTAGCTACAGTTAAACATCGCCTCAAGAATGTACTAGGTGGATTTGCAGATAAAATTGATAGCTGCTAAAATAGAATATTTGATTTGTCATAAGCTGTCGTTATTAGAGTTACCATATACCTTTGTTATAAGACGTACTTGATATTACAGCAACTGTATTTTCAGATGGGAAAAAAGCTGCCATGTTTTGCTTTGGATTGCTCTCTTCCTAAGTTTGTTGACTCTACCACTCCTGAACTTCTGGCTCCAGAGACAGAGGGTCAGAGTGAAGCTCAAGAATCAGAAGACAATACTTTCCTGTTTACATTTTCTCCGGATGCCAGTTCTGCTCTATCAATTACACTTCATTCCTAGAATCCAATGTTATCTGGCTCCATCACTCAACAACTTTGTCACCTGAAACTTTTGCTCTTTAAAAATACTGGAGAGGGAGGTAAGGAAGTTTGTCCGAAATTCCAATGTACTGTCAAACCTGTACTAGTGATCACCTGTGCTAATTTATTGAAAGTGGTCACTTGTTGGTGGACGCTCACATGTAGATTATGTTTCTCATCCTTACTATAGTGAACACCTGTCTAGTGTGAACATTTTCTTCATGTCCCTTGGGTGGTCATTTGAGACAGGCTTGGATGTAGTAAAAAAATGTTCTCTTTGCTACTCAGTTGTCAAAGGGCTTACGATATCAGAAATACATTTCAGCAACTACACGCACAAAAGATAAGCAGCAAAGCTGAAGCTTTGGCAGTAATATGAACCTGCTGGATCCAGACATTCAGAAGCATGCAGCATACCAGTTAGATAAAAGGCACCTGCCAAGTGCAAAATCCCACTAGGAAAGGAGAGGCTTACATTACCTCCACATACACACACAGATACACACACACAGGGAGGGGCTGCCAGCCTTTCCTCCTTAATGTGATCTAGGCACCTCCTCAAACACAGGTCCCCATAAAGTCCTTTCCAAAAGACAGGTGCAGTCCTAACTGAGATGCCCTTCCCAGGATATGAACCTGGGTCTCCCAGTTACGATCTAGTTAGAACCTGGAGCTCAACTGTGAGCAGTTACAGGGACATCCGGAGGCTCTTAAAGATGTAACAGTCTGAGTCCTAAGAAAACACAACTGTTGTGTGTAAGGAAGTTGCACAGCCTTCACCATAGCCAGGTGAACTTCTTTAACCCATGTCTACCAAGGAACAGGTGGGAGAGATTAGTTAGGAGATTAAACTTAGCCTGCTGAGCAGCTTTATCTCAAGGGAAAAAAGCCACACCAGAGGATTAGTCATCCTTGGTTGTAACATGAGTTTGTCTTTAACCTTGAACCTCAATAGGTGACAGTGGCAAGCTCGTTAATGAAGAGCACAAGATGCACTTGGATCTGATCAAAGTCAAAGACACCTGTGTGGAAATGGCTTTGGTTCCACACTTGATAGGCTAGGGAAGGAAGGGGGAGAGGTTTATCAAACGGTAAGGAACTCATTATATAGTATACAGAAGTCTTCAACACTGCACAAATGATGACCAGTTGACAGGTAATGATATGAAAGTTTCCAATGTCTCCAAGAAAACATTTGTACTGATTATTAGTGTAACCAACATATATAACTTTGCTTACATACAGTTGTACCTATATGCATACACAGAACAAAAGATGACCGTTTTAATAACTAATGGGGTACTACACTACTGCCACTGCTGTACCATCATCATCATCATCATCATCATCATCGGTCGGCTGCGAATATATCATTATGAAGTACAGTACATGTACTTAATAGTAACTGCAGCCACTTGCTTGCTGTGATTACCCTTTGGCGAGTCAGTCATCCATTATAGCACTTCAAGGAAACCACAAAGTATAAATCTGTTAGAAGTCCAGGCTTGGCTCACTTACTCCCTAACACTAGACACCTGTATACATGTGGGATAGCTGGCCAGACCCGCACTTGGACCTCATGCAGGGCATGTACTTAACCTTGAGATCAATGTCTTTTGTCCGAGCCTGTTCTACTTTAGCCTGAAGCTTGCCAGTGGCTATGTCTGGAAGAAAAATGCATGGCATTCCTTCAACCTGTTGTTATGTACCCCAGACCTTGTTACATAACGTCTAGACAGTGGTTCAGAGATGGACTTTACGGTTTACCATGTACAATTGTCGTGCAATAAACTTCTTCTTCATCATAACCTTTATCATATGAAGTTTATATCTCAGAATACACCCTGCTTGTTTTTCCCAAACACACAAACTCTAAAATCTCAGTTAATCATCATTTCTGATTTTAGAGCAGCTATGCACCTGACAGACCTAGTAGTGAATATCGACCAATGATATTTCCACTTAATAAATTCACAGGCCCTGCTCTAACCAGTGGTCTTATGACATGAAGTTGAATAAGAGATTATAAAAGTGGATAAAGCCAGCCAGTCTCACATTGAATCTGCATTCAACACATCTGAAGTTGAATGGCAAAAAGTCTGGAAGCCGGATTCATGTACATCCTATCTATAGCCCAGCAACTGGAAGTACTCTGACCAGTGGGACTTGACCCCCCCTTGACCTCTAGAGGACCCTAGGGGTCATCCTGGACTCTTGCTGGTTGGCTATGACAACATGTAGAACTGGATGATGTCATCAGATAGAGAGGGCACTTATCACTCTTTGATATTAACAGGAAATCCTGTTACCACACTTTGTACAGGCACTTGAATATGCTTAAATCTATTAAGTTACTTTGTCAGTTTGTGGCATTTCATAAACCACACTGCAGTACCGTTGATAACCTCTGTGATATGTATGGAATCATATCTGTGTCATGGGACACATACCTCAACATTGCAAACACAACACAAATTTCTACATAGTATGACATTAATATACCTTTATACTCTCAAAAAACAATGTGGATAAACTTGACTTACATCAAAGGGAAATACTGAGACTACAGCACAAGTACACCTCTGCTAACCATTCCATGTTGGATGTGTTTTGTTAACCACAGAAGAATGTGCATCTCCCCAAAGATTTTTGCACCAGAGACTTGTCAGGAACGTCTCTCTAAAAGTTGACATTGCGGCTGTTGCTCTGTCCTTTTGGATGCTGTGAAGTGGAGACCACTTCTCTGTAGGGGCTCCCTGCCCTCTGGCCCGGTAAGCCGGCCACTTGATGTGGATACCACTTGTCTGCCTGGCTGTGATGTATAGGGTCTGCTGGAGTGCCTGCTCTTGACCTTTATCTGTCACCCTAGATACCACAGCACAGACAGTTCGCTCCTCCCTGCCCTCCCCCTACAGATTGCAATGATTTTTCCTTGCTGTGTCAACCACATGATAAGGACCCCCAGGGAGCAGAAAATCCATCATTTTCTGGAAGCTTGCCTCCGCTGATGCCTCTCCAAACAACCATTCTTCCCTTGGGTAAAATCAACTGGCTATCAAGCAGGGCTGTCTCCAGCTTTAAATTTTTCGGTCCCACTCATTGTTTAGGATCTACAATGTTGTTGATTTTCATTGTTAAATCTAACATTTTAAGCTTACAAAAATACATCTTTTTTTTTTTGACGAACTGGGTGAAACTTTTTTCTGTCCCAACAAGCAAATTTCTGTCCTGGGAGTCTGGGACAGAGGGACGGGTCCTGAAGCAGCCATGCTATCACTGAACACTTGGAATGCTCCGACCAAAAGTGTTTGCCTTGAATGTTCACCTTGAAGTACAGCCAGTACAAAAGTCATTGGAACCAACATATTTTTGTGAAAATATAGTGTAAGTTAGAAAGAGATTAAAATCTATGGTTGTCAAAGTGGCTATGAATAGCATATCGAATTTCTGAGACGTTGGTATTTAATTCCAAAGTTTTTACACATCCTCTTTCTCCGACCCTCCATTTTCTACATTACTTTTTAGCCCATCTTGTCAGCAGCAAAAACAGCCCTACATGTAAATACCAGCAAATTATCGGATTTACCAGCAACATGGAAAAGTTAGTTCTCAAAATAGTTTCAACATTCCATCTACTCCTGCATTGAGGTATACCTGTTGTAAATTAGGGTTATCTTAATCTGATCTTTTTGGCTCAAATCCCCCCTTATAGAAGACAGGCAGTGCAGGGGTTCATTCATAGAAGTCACTGGGCCAAAAGTTCAGGAACTCTAGATCTAGAGACCAGCTAAAGTAATCAACAGTATGGCCTCTTTCTTGTACACTGTGATGTTCTAAATTAGAACCCGTCCTTCAGATGTGGTCACAGTGTTGTTTTGTAAGGTCATACACCTATGTTTTTAGTTAGTCAGCTAAAGCTATCTTGGTGAGCTGAAGTCAAGGGGTTACTCCAGGTCAACTTGGGTTCCAGAGTGGTTTATGAACTCTAGAACTAGTCCCTGACAATTTATACTTATGTGTCACATGAAGTCCTATTATTCAATTCTCTTAGGGCCAATTTACACACAGCTTGTCTAGATATCTGGACTGCAGATATCTGCCAGGCCCGACAGCTTTTTTCTGTGTCTAAACAGGAATTTTATGGTCTTAATGAGGGTTTTTTTAGATGTCGGGAAAATTTCAGCCGACCACTCTGAAGCATTCGCCCGACAACTCAGCGGGAGTCCCCGACCGCTCCAGCCGGACGTCTAAACAGAATGTGTCGCGTAGTAGACATCTGGAGGTCGGGGTTCACGCTAGTTTGCATATTTGGCGGGCGATAAAGCGGGAAAACTTCTTAGCATCAAGGACCATTTGTTCTCAAACGGACGACGGACTTCTTTCGTGATGCCAGCTCGTTCGGTGGATCGGCCCTCCCCCCTCCGCCACGACAAGGGCAGCGAGTAGGAACGCAGCGTTGATTCTGACCGGTCGCTGTCGTCTTCCCTGGTACCTCAAACGCCTCTTACGCTCAACCCTTGCTTGCTGCCTCATGTTTAGCCACACGCGAGTCAGATAAAGAAAGAATACCATATTCATCATGACGAAAAACACAGGCGGTTCTCCCGCCATTTTGAAACGCGCGCTAAAGGTTAAATAGGGTCACGAGTGCAATCAGCGCGCTGCGTGAGTCCTGCGGTACTTCCTGTCGGTGTGTATAAATGCGTCCAGATATCTAAGGCTCAGATGTCGGCGGATTTTTAGATATCTGAAAAAACTCTGTATAAATTGGGCCTTAGTAATTGAATTGTTAAACAGTTCTGTTGTATTTGTAACGGTGTGTTGTTGACACTCTCTTTGAAATGGTTTATGAACTCCATAACTAGTCCATGACAATTTAACACTAATGTGTCGCATGAAGTTCTATAGTTTAATTCTCTAGGTTAAAAAGTTCTATTGTGTTTCTAACGGCCTGTTGTTGACACTCTTTGTTTATGGTCCATGACAATTGAACACTGATGTGTCACATGAAGTTCTATTGTGCTTATACTGGTCTGTTGTTGACACTCTCCCTTTGAGATAGAAATTATCTACTGAAATGAAAGTGCCTTCCATAGCCGCTCAATGACACTTGAATCATGATTTTAAAGAATCACACCATTTTTCCCAAGTAGAAAGCAAAGTTGAAGTGATTTTGATTGGAAACAGCATCTGAAGTAAACTAAAGGAATGTATAGAGTCTAGCAACAATCATCTTACACTGCAACCAGACAGACAGAGAATAATGATAATGTCCAAGTCACCTCCCAAGACTGACACATTCTGAGAGATTGACTGCCAGCTGCACATTTCTCTGGTCATGGCACAAGCCAACCTGTGTGTCTGGAGACAAGACTAGCAGTGCGACAAGACAGCTTGGCAGGCAAATGACAACAGCAATTAAAGTAGAGATATTTGTGAGCTGTAAGGTGAGTTATCCAGAGAAGGAAGGGCGGCAACTTCCAGTTGTAAGGGCCAAATACATGTTGGTTAGATGCCACATACAAAAGTGCTTTCAAATGGGCACTTTGCTAATCTCCAAGCAGATGTAGAAAGGTGAAATTGTAACGTTTTTCAAGCTCCCAGTCCTGACAAGCAACAACTTTTTTTGCATAACTGCAAGCTTGAAAAAAAATCACGACTTTTCTTTTCTACATCTGCTTGTATTTTGTTACAACGCTGCTATGGGAGGAACACTGCTTCTTCTCAGGACAGTGTCCTCAAGTTTTTTTCATGCATCATCAGAAGCTGTCAGGGAATGATGGATGAGTGTTGACCAATCAGATGACATGGGATCATCAAGAAGAGATGTCAATCAAATAAAATCCAGCCATGTGGCCCTGGGACCAAAATACTGTGGTTGTAGATGTGGCAGAAATTAAGATATAGTTTTATACACAATCAAAAAGATTCTCAAATAGTCTGAGCTTGCAGATTTTAGGTGTTCACTGTGTGGGGGCTGGATGGGGAGAGGTACATGTACACGTAGGCCTGTCATCTACTTGTATTGATACTATGATATCTAGTTCAAGGCCAAAACACTAAAAACACATTCCAGTAAGTTATATTTCCAAGAGCGGTGCTATAATATCCACAGGGAGGCACGTACAAAAACACAGCCACCCTCTGCACATGACAGAAAGGACATGATGACAAATAACATTGAGCAATGCTGGATTAGACGTTACCAAATAGAAAACTGAGAAGAAAATTGATATTAGAAATATTTTTTTCATGGACAAATATTTCCAGGAATACCCATCCAACAGAGGGAGGAATGACCTTGAAAAAGGCTGAATTTTACGGTGTTGATCATGAACTGTTCTCCTTATAACTTACATCAGAGATAAGCATCAGTGTGTGGTCTTTCAAGTTGATGTTTTTGCACGAGTCCTTCCAAGAAAAACCTTTTGAATCGCCTACGCACGACCTCTCTCTGTATTCCGGACACCGCTAAAATGTGGCTTCACTTTAGAGAGGAAAAAACATTATTGTAAAATGGCTGAGTACCAGCAATGATGCATGTAACAGATACATGTCACATGGAAGAGATCAAGGCTCGTCAATCTTGTGTGCTTTCATACAGAAGTTGAGAATGTTGTGCCTGATCATGAGCATGTGAGATTTCATACCGCACATCCTCATATATCTGGCAACGAAACTGGTGAAAGGAAAAAACAATTAGCTTGATTCATTATTGCTCATTTTTGCCAATTACCTTCACATGATGGGCATAACAGGTTGATCCGTTCCATGACAAGTATAACAGATTTTTTCCTTTTCAGGAAATCTCCTTATTTGAGGGCCATCCTGATAGTGGTGTACCTCAGCCCTTTCAGCACAAATTCTTATTCCAAGTTCGCATGCACATCATATCGAATTCCCCCTTCAAAGTCTAAAGATAACTTTAGATAGACACAACATCTGTTGTGCTTCTGATGTCTTTATTTTCTGGCAGTTATGGATCCATCCAATTCATCTATACTAATTAATTTTTATAAGAATTAGATCTGAAAACATCAAATATCTTCAGTTGACAATGTATATGGAAGATGTACTTTTTTCAATGTATGTTATTGAGATTACCCCCATCAAAGTGAAATAAGACGACTTGTGTTTTTAGGACTCATCTCTTTTTTGTGTGATCAACTGTCACAGCATCTCTAGAGCTACTAGATCTGTGACAGATTTACTTATCAAAACTTTTGAGGTCCCCAAACTTCCTGGATTGAGTGATGACCTCAGGTTGCACCTGAAACCTTGGTCCTGTCAGTAGAGCCACCATTAGCCCTGGCTAACTGCCACAAAAATGTTTGGGCAGGCCTTCTCAAGCGCCTGCCAGCCGCACTGGTTTATTTTGGAAGGGTGGATAGGTTTAACCTAGCCCTTGCACAAATCGGCTTGTACCTGGCCTCTGATGGGGATTGGGAGGATTGTAGCTTGGTAATGTTGAGTAAGAGGGAAGATGTTTCAATAGTGTTGTATGGCAAAGGAACAATGTTCAAATGACACAAAAATTAAATACTCAATAACATTCATCCAAGGATATTTTAATTTTAGGAACACTACATGTACATCGATCATCATCCACATTTTGTCAATATTTCACAGTTTGCTGTGTGATTTTACGTACAAGGTTTCAAAAGCTGACACCCCTCAATATACGAAATACATGTATGTGCAGTATGTATTATGCTGGTATTCCATCCATGTTTCTGAACAGCACATCTGTACGAACAATCTGCTCTGACCACTAGGAGGTATTGGATCTATTAAACCTTCATCATAAATCACACACATGTAAAGCTGGTACCAATTAAGGAGAGATAAGAAATATTTTCTGCTCAATTTCAACTTGCTCATATATCATGTTAAGTTTTGATTACTAGGCCTTCCTCCCAGTTTTTAATTCTTTTTAATTTCCATTAATTGAGTAAAAGATATTTGATCAATTGAAATTTACAATAGTCATCTCATTCTGACATCTGATTCATGAACAAAGCAATTGCTTCAGAATCTTAAACTTATAACACAATAGCAAAATCATTATCCATGACATCCTTAGCCTGAGTAACATCCTCCATAGTGACCTCTGGCTCAATCTCTTTGCTTGCTAACCACTGAGAAAGTGAAAAGATAGAGCCAGCAGTTACTATGAGGATGGTTCTCAGGATGTGACATCATGCCCCGAATGTCCTTGGTTGGGTGACACTCTGGACTTTAATGTTGCACATAAACTTTGATTCTAGGGGTCATTTAAGGTCACCAAGGTCAACCCACAGCTTGGTCCAATAATGACTGGCCTTTAAAGATATCTTCCCATGAGAAATCTTCCCTACCTTGACTCAATAGACAGCATGTGGTTATCGGCCGTAAACTTCCTCTGTGCACTCCTCAGTATCATCATACCATGTACCAGTTGTAAAGCATGTGTCTGTTTTCAGGGCCAACAAGGAAATCTTGAGCAAGATCTATCTGAGGGGCAAAGTTTCCTCTAGGATATGTTGGCCCCTGTAGGCTATGGAAACAGTCTGGAATCCAGGCTACTTCCTACTACCATGTAGCCTGGGTACCATCCTCCGTAGTAACCACTGGCTCAATCTTTTCGCTTGCTCCATGGTTAGTAAGCAAAAAGACTGAGCCAGCAGTTACTATGGAGGATGGCACCGTGCACCCAGGCTAACTACCATGTACCAGTTATAAAGCATTTGTCATGACATAGAGGTCAAAGTTTTGGCATGAAGTTTTGACTCCTATAACCAGAAAAACACAACACATTCCCTTCTTTCCTGGGAGATTTCCAAATGGCTCTACTTGCCAGTTGCCTTACAGTGTTTGAATATTTTCCATCATCCAAAGGCTTACTTCTAGACATAACCCATAACCTTGATCTTCCCAAAGCCATACAATCTGATCCATATCGTTAGGGGAAGAAAATGGAGAGATCGCCATCTAGGAGCTAGTCATACCATTGACAAGTCAAATAAACTGGAGGATTACCAAGGGTAAAGTTACACAATCTATAGATATTACCAGCAAGTCAAATTCATCTCAGTTATATGCTGATTGCTGACTCAATAATACATTATGAAACAGAAAGTAATTTACTGTTGATACAGTTGTAATGGGCAGATGTCCAAAAAGGTAACTGAAAGTTAAAGGTAGCCTTTTTGAAGCCGTAGGGGCAGTGGGTTGTTATCCACCGAGTCTAGGGCACGGTATTGGAAGGCGACCCTTACCCTCTCCTTCCACCGCCTTTGAACCTTCCTCACCGAAGTCAGGTACCCATTTTTACACCTGGGTAGAGTGAGGAAAGCTGTGTACAAACCTCCTCTGACATACCACCTTAATGCTGTGACCTTGTAGTACAAGGGCACAACATTGGTGGTATGTCAGAGGATTTGAACCCAGGACCTCTGGGTTTTGGGCCAAACACCCTAACAGTTAATGCCTACATAATTATAATGCCGGCAGATGTCCGCAGATTTATATTATAAAAGCACATTTTTAAAATTTCAGTTCAAAATTTCTAACATCCAAAGCGTGTGGCTAGTGGAACACCTGAGGGTAGTGTCTGCAACCTATTGTCAAGGGAATACAGCATTAGAAACACCTTAAGGGTTATACATTCTACAACTAAGGTGAAGTAAGGTGAAAATTTGCTTCTTCCCTTCCTCATAGATTCTTCACATTTGCTCCCTTTCTTTTTCAAACCAGTTTTATGTAAAAACTGCAAATACCTATTCACATTTCTCAGAAATTTCTTCTTGCTTGCAAACGAGAAAACTGTATCCCTCTAAAACCACTTCAGTCAAACATACAGCTAGTGCCGGTACCAAGGTTGCCATGCTGTTGAAGGGATAAGTGATGGTAGGTGGCAGGGGTGTTACCTGTGCCAGCTAAGTTTTGAGAACTCTGCTGATATCATCGTAGAATACATGACCGTATTTCCGCATGGAAAACACAAAGTTAGCCAAAACAGTTATAAGAAGATGAATTTTCGGGAACTAGTACTTGAGATATAAATGTCTGTAATACCACAGTGTAATGTTCTTTAGGGAGTGACCTGACCTACTTGTAGACTACAGAGTGAGATTTAATGAATCCAAGAAACAGCCCTCTAGAATGTGAAAACCACAGGATATGGGATGCTAAGACAACTCAGGAGATTTCTCTGTTAGAGAACAAAGTAGGTCGTGCTGAGAGGAGGCAACGTATTTCACATAACAGTGTAATCAGGAACATTGCTCAGGACCGGTAATGCTGGCATACTGCTGGCTCTGTTCAGAAAGTAGCCTGAAGCAAAAGTCTACAACTTGTAGCTAGAGTAACATGGGCCTAAACTTTATACGTAGCCAACAACTAGTCCTTCTTTAGAACTTTATACATGTAGGTCTTTGCACTTGCTGGAAGAACATCCTACCTGACCGTTAACTCTACTCTACTCTACTCTTACACTTACTCACTTACTGGAAACAACTTCGTTTCAATAATTCCAATACAAAAGTCCCTTCTGTCAAAAGCTGACCTGAATTGTTTAAATCAAAAATCAAAACAAAATTAGATCTATCCTACTTTAGAACTTTGTAGGTCAATGCTTTAAGCATAAGTTTGCACTTACTTGGAACAATTTCCTTTGCGATAAGTCAAATACAAAGGTCACTTAAGTCAAAATTTGACCTGAATTTTAACATCTAGGTCAATGCTTTAGGTCTTGCACATACTCGAAACAATTGAATTTGCAATAATTCAAATACAAAGGTCACTTCGGTCAAAAACTGACCCAAATTTAATCACAAGTATATGGACATGCTGCATCTCAAATTTCTGGATGTAGAGAGTACATTTCTACATTAGAAATTCTGATACAGAAAGTTTCCAAAAAGTTAACATTGCTGTCCACCGTATTACAAGCTGACTTTTCAGACAGGTGAGCAAAAGAGTCCCTGTCTGTCTGATCTTTGCCTTCTCCATAGACTCCAATAAACGCAATACTCCCATGATGGGTCTATCCAACATGTGGGCCACTTTGAAAATGTTATCTTCCCTTGAGTTATCAGTCGAGCTGTCTTCTTCACTTTCTGCAGTTTCCTGCCACAGACAACAGGTTGGACAGGTAACCCTGACACACTATCAGATAACCACATCCTACCTGCCAGTAAAGCTCTAACACAGTGACAGCCCTTTTGAGCAGAACTCACATTTTAAGAGAAGGAAGGATGTCTGGTACACAAAACCAACATGTACAGATAGTGAGGAGCGATCTCCAAGCAGATGTTGGGGCGCTAAATTGTTACGTTTTCCTAGCTGCCCTTTTTCGTGTCAACGCAACCTCTTCTGTCTGGGGCTTTTAAGGCCCCTCCCACAGAGGGAATCAGACTCTGGGCCCGGCCACGAAAGCGTGATTCAATCAGGCTACTACATCCCTAACACAGAAAACGGCAGCTACGAAAACGTAACGATCTAGCCTCTCACAACATCTGCTTGGAGTTTAAGTGAGGAGACGTTCCTTTGACAAGATGGTCAGGACAACAGGTCAATGAAAATTTAAGCCCTCCCACTCACACGATCTTGAGCCTGGGAAACAAGGTTACTGCCTGGGGCAGGAGACTGGCCATGCCTTTTGACAGGGGATTAAAACATGTTAGACACCTCTGGCCTGGCCTTGTCTGATTACAACCAACAACTTTGACAGGATAGAAGGATTGAGGCCACACTGCTGACAGGAGCGGCCTACTGGTAGTACGCAGAGGAAATTTAAATTACTTTGTCCGCATGTGAAATTTAAACTTAAAGTGTACTTTGTCCTCAAAATTTGGTTTGCTGCTACTAAAATAAGAAGAGCTGAAGTTATTGGATCACAAAAGTAGTGACATCAAGTGAATAAGGAACTTCTTTGAAACTCAAAAGCTACTACTTTGAATTCATAATCATACGCTTTTTTTTGGAAAACATGTACTTGTACATCCTGGGTGTCATCCTAGTCAGTGTTCCACTTCCACAGCCCCCATACTCCCTGCTAACCAACTACTGGAAGTCTGGAACCCAGTTGTCTTTCCTCAACCAATCAGGATCAGGGATTTCTTATGCCTAAATCCACAAAGTGGAATTGCACCCAGGCTTGTACTTTTAAAAGAGGAGAGAAGAATCTAAAACTCACACTTTTAGCTATAGGCACCTGGTATCAAAAAATCATTCAGCAACAATATTGATATCATTCGAACTTATCGTTTTACGTCAAAACTGAATCTACACGTACATGGGTCAACGACACAGTATACTAGTGGCAAGTCCTCAGCAGTCGATGAACTTTTTGGAAGCCAACCAAAGACACAGGAAACAAAATGACAGGACTGATGAAAACATCTCTCCCCAACAGAACTAAACGAACAGGACAAACAAGCAAGTTCACAGACATACATGCACCCCCATCAACACGTACATTCATCAAGAGCATGTGTGCTGTGGTCGCTATGACACTGCTGTACAGTTGTATCTGGAGCATCACTCTGGAATTTACTGAGATGGGCAAGACTACTTAAAAGATGCATTGGAAGTCTAATGGATAAGACATGTACCTATTTATTTCCTTGTGTTGCGGGGCTGTCTCCAGGACCCATCTCTGGAAGGAAATTTGCTTTTTGGGACGGGGCCCATGTCCTTCCAAAAAGTCTGAACTTCATGATATCTATAACCTTGAAAGTTTGACAAGGAAAATCAACAACATGGGCTTCAACAATATGTGGGATGGAAAAACCTAAAGCCGGAGACAGCTCTGCCTGGTTGTCTAACATTTACAGTGAAAATGAAATACGGAACAAGACGAAAACAGACGGCTGAGAGGAAATTAAACATGAATATATGTCAATTGAATTGAGTATATCAAAATTTTATAGTCCTAAAACATAATGCATAGCCAGTCACAGACCTCCAAGTTAAGCATTTTTTAATCTGAGAACCAATAGATCAATTTGGTGTGGCTGTGATATTAAACCTTGCAACAATAATTATCATCGCACAAGTTATACAGTTTGATTGAAGCTCACTTTGAAGTTATATAGTATGTCTTAGAAAAAGCGGTGAGATATCATACTATTTGGGGTCTCCAAAGTTGGAGGATCCAGTGCTTCTACAATGTCCTTAATAAGTGTTTTGTGAGACAACAGAAGCACCAGGAAGACTGTCACTGCAGTATTTGCTAAGACAACAGAATGGGACAGCAACAAAACAAGGGGGAATTTCCTCACTCAGCCGCTACATTCAGAAGCTCGTCTCCTGACATTTACGAAGATGTCCAAGGGTATGACCTCAATTCAGGTCAGTCAGAGGTGCATATGTGGACTATAAATCTTAGATGAGAGCCATAACAATCTAGAATACCACACTAACATATAGTGTGACACCAATACAGTCTCACAAATGTGAAGGACAGTACCACACAAGTTGGAAGGTTGTCCAAATCAGAAATAGCTTAGAAATTTGTCCTTGCTTGAAAACAAATTTAAAACATTCTTCCATGTCATAAACCATGGCATATATATGCCAAACTGTTCTAATGTGAGTTTCTATATCAATATATTGTACAGCAATTTTTGTTAGAATAGATAGAAAAACAAAAACATTTGTACAGTATTTCAATTCATATTATAGATAGAAGACCATGACAATTTGATGGAAAAGAAGAAGGGAAAAAGCAGCCAATTGTGAACAGGCAATATTGTGCACTTAAAAACCTGAACAGAAATAAATTATCACGGCTACAAGTTGCTCTCGTGATGTGACAAGAAGAAAGTAGCGTTATTTCATCTTTCGCACGTGCGTCCTCTAAAGATGCATACTGCCCCTAATTATCTGTGAAAGCATGGCCTCAACCCATGCCTACTGGCCCAGGCTGGGATCAGTTTTCCCACAAAATCTGCACCAGTTGCACTACCCAGGCACATGGCTGTACTCACTCCATCATCAGGGGTTGCCTTGCCCTACATTTTATTGGGCTACTTGTTACTGATGGGCACAAACAACAACAACGATAACCCAAGTACTTCCGATTCCCCTCAACTCAACAGGCAAAGCACCTCCCATTCCACCCACAGGCACGGGAGGGCAAATGTTGTAAATTCTGCACAAATTTCCCAGGGACCTCCGCCATCTAAAAATAAGGTGTAAACGAGCCAATGGGAGACCTGTGTTCATATATCACCATTAAGGTCGGCTGGGATCAACACGATCCCACTGATGCCTTCTCCCGTCCCTAAGCTGGCTTAGGGATCAAACGCCAGGCCAGAAACTTTCCACACATAGCCCATATGGTACAGTCCTGGATTGGTAGAGACAGGCCAGATCCCACCGGCTGGAGCGCATTATGAGCTGGTGCTGTGGAAAGTTGACTAAACTTCCTTACCGGTGAGCCAATCAGGACGGAGCCAGGGAACTCTTGGGTGGAAGTCCTGTCAATTACATGGTGCAAACAACCTCTCGGACCCAATAACTACCCCGGTGGATCAAGCTGAGAGATAACAACTCTGGGCTGACTGTGCGCCTTCCCTGTCCATCAGAATGGCTGTCCTGAGCACCACACTAGTGGGACTTTTTGTCCTCGCAGCATTCCTTCCCTCACCTGCAAGATCTCAGTCCTGCCCAGCATCGGTGACCACCTTATGTTCTGCGGACGACCAGTGCAGCTACGCGTTGGAGATTCCAACCTTGAAAATGACGCTGCCGGTGAATCCAAACGTGAGGGCAGCAGAGAGGGACTTGGAGATCCTGGAGAAGACGTTTTCCCAGCTTCGGCTGGCAGTGATGCAAAGAAACATCAACCAAGAAGTGCTGAACAGACTGAACGAGGTGGCAAATAACCTGAAGGCCGTTAGAGAGTCCTTGGACGGAGCCAGGGAGAGGAACATAGAGGTCCTCCACGCGGGACAGCATGTTAAACAAGACAGGGATACTCAACGTGGGCTCAAGACCCTGGAAGAAAGCATGGATCAAAAGTTTACGGGTCTCAAGGGCATGCTTGAGAAGCTACTCAAGACCTGTGCCAGGGAATGCTCAAGCGACAATCCAGGTATGCATGAAATTTCTAGGCTTCTGACATTGCATATAGGTAGAACTTTTACTTTCTTTTCTTTTGAGCTAAGTCATCACAAAGTATAAATCAATTCCTGACACATTGAAGCAGACACTCAGGCTACCTGACAATCCGGGGAAATTAACTGTCAACCTTTAGTTTCTGGCTCAAACTAGTCGATAAATCTCTGTGGAGTTTCAGACTTTCTGTGACTCTCATAGACTCGGGCTCCACCACAAAAGAATTTTTCCCAAGGCCGTCTGCTGGCTGCATGCTTGTCACACCCCAAGAGTACTGTTGGGCCACACCAATTTGATTGGTTGGTTCTTGGATTAAAACATTAACGGTGACGTCCGACGTCCTGAAATTTAAACCTGAAAACGGAGTCTAAGGGAAACTTCTTTCCTTTGATACACACAGTTTTACAGAGTGAACATAGTGGGGATTGCGGAAAAAGCTGGCCCTGTCTACCTGGCCTGTCTACCCTGGCTGTCTACCTTTTTTGTGCCCCAAGGGTATGCATGGGGGTTTGGGCTTTAATGGAATTTCCTTGAGGAAAAACTGGGTCAATGTGATTCCAGATGTGTGTGAGCTGGATGGAAGACAATGCCTATTGGGTTGGGGCGGGGGTGTGGGTGAAGCTGGTAAAGCAATTCCACCAAGACTGGAAAAAAAGTTCCAAGTACATGTATACAATAAAATGTTCCTGAAATGTTAAACAAAATTGAAGTAGAAAGTAATACAGGGAAGCAAATAAAACTGGTAGGATGAGCCAGACAACAATACATGTAGGACCTTTGTTTGTCATAACAGCTAAATTCACAACAAATGTCTGACACTCCTGGGGGTTACTGTAGCTCAGAAACTACGAAATCTTTAGCAGCTGTTGCTCCCGCAAACCACCCTATCAGGTTTGTTGATGAAGGTTAGACATCCAGGTAATAAGATACGCCAAAAATAATTACTCAAGCAACTGGATAAGATTTTGAAACAGTCAGACGTTTCAGACAGTATCCACTGTCTTTCGTCAGTGACTAACGATAGGACTGAGAACACCAGCTTTATACCAAAACTCTGAATAGATATGTTAATGAGGTAAAGACAATTTAGGATGTCTTGAAGTAGTCTTCAAAAAGAAGATTAATTCAAGACAAAGTTATGCCAATAGTTCAATTAGCTACTGTTGTTCTAGTACAGTAACTAAATGTTGCTTGTCCGGGGGTGGGGGGTGGTGGGCAGTGCATTATCCCAGGTGCCTGAAAGTTGAACGCGTAGACCGCCTTTCCTGTTGAGAGCGGGGTTGTACATCCTCTCATATATTGCTTCTCTAATTCCCCGTTCGAACCAGCGTTCTTCACGATCTAGGATGTCTGTGGATTCGAAGTTGAATGAGTGTCCCTGGTTGTGTTTTAGATGGTGGTAAATGGCAGAGGAGTAGCGGTTAGCGCTCTTTCTGCAATGTTCCTTGTACCTTTCTTTTAGTGGTCGACTTGTCTCCCCAATGTACATGTTATTGCAGTTCGGTTCCTCACATTTCAGTTTGTAGATGACATTGGCTTTGATGCCTTTTTCCGGCCTGTCACCCTATCAGGTTTCTTTGTTTATCCTGTACCCCATCACACCTCTTCTATCTAGTGTAACAATCCTAGTACATTTTATTGTACACTTAGATGTTTGTTTATCAATAATAGATTTTCTTCCAGTGTTGGTGGAGTTGCTCATTAGTTATTAACTGTCCCTATCCTCCAACAGTATAAGCCAGCCCACCCACAGCTGGGATTGCCACTGACCCAGGTTTTCCTCAAGAAAATTCAAACAGATGCAAAACCCCCATGCATGCCCCTGGGGTCCAAAAAGGGTAGATAGCCAGGGTAGACAGGCCAGGTAGACAGGGCCAGCTTTTTCCGCAAACCCGTACGAAATGCAAGTTTCCCTCTTAGCCAGCCGTCTGGACTTCTGTGTTGTTCTCAGCTAAAAGAATCAATTTGTCTCGGAACCAGGGCTGTCTCCAGGATCCGTCCCTCTGTCCCAGGACAGAAATTTACTTCTTGGGACACAGAAAAAATCTTAACCCTGTCTGTCCAAACAATCTGAACTTCATGACATGCAACTGATGAAAACAAATTTTCGTAAGCTTAGAATGACTGATTTTTCGAAAATCATCAACATGGGCTCCTAAACAAGGACTGAGACGGAAAAGAACTCTAAGCTGAAAGTGCCAAGAACCAAGGAGATAAACTGGTGTGGCCTTACTCTCCTTCTTTCTGAGAATAGCCTAGGACTCCTGATTGATGGTCAGTAATGACATGACTGCAGGGGGTGGGATGGGTCAGACAGCCCCCCCTGTCAGGCACACCGAGCCAAGGTCAAGTTCTTATCTCTTTAGTACAGGGACCAAGGGTGTTGACCCCCTTGACAGACACATTTTAGCTCCTCCCACCTATACTGTAAATCTAATGCATTTACTTTCTTGTGGTGGTTTTATATCAGGAAGGAAGGAAAATTATTTTTTTAAATTCATGTATGAAAAAAATTCTATAGTATCTAGGAAACGTATATTCACGGTGTCATGACTTTCCACTGGAGAGGTCATCACGAAAATAAAACCACCATGAAAGTTTCAAGATTTAAAGTACAGTTTTACCACAATTGAAGTCGCGAGAGATTTCTTGTTGATAGTGGAGGAAGGTAAGGCTTTGAGCCACTGATATGGCATGGGCTCTGGACTACTAAGGCGATGGCTGATGATATGCACATGTCGTGTCGCTAAGCATGACAGCTTGATTACTGTCTGTGAGGAATGGAACTTGGGCAATATCACTTGAGCAAAGATAGCTTTATACAGCTGCAGGTTTTTGGCCGTTGGTCATTGAGTGAGGTAAAAGACCAAGCCTGTAGTGCTCCCAATCTGGCCAAGCACACCGGTCGCCCTTATCTTCTTGCCAAGTGTGTTGTTTGCAAGGAAAACAATTTTAATATGTCTATAATACTTAAGGTTAGGTCAGAAACAACAATGTTCTGAGCTGACAGCATCCCTTGATTACATAGAGTGATAGACCAGCAGCTTTTTCCCCTAAAAAATAAAGGTTATTCCAATAACCTAGCAAAATTATGAATAAGAGCAGACTTCCCACAGATGTATACCTATCACCTTTCCTCACTTCTTCACTTGTGTCAACATCACAGCTAACTTGACGGTCTAAGGCCAAGGTCAAGGGCAAAAACCTCTGTCCTGCAGATGGAGGCACAATGTCACGTACCTCTGACACAGGTTGTTCACCTTGTACACAAGGGCTCACAAAATGAGACTTGAAACTTCTTGCCCAAGGCAAACAACAGGTATACCCCAGCTACTAATAGCTATGATGTACGTACATGACATGATTGTGGCTACTACTCTAGTTTCAATTTATTGGGTTTGACTTCTCCTTCAAGGCCATAAGGGCAACAACCTCTGCAGAGATGGCAAGATGTCACGTAGCTCTGACAGAGGTGTTCACCAATCACAGTCTCACAAAATAGATTTATTGCAAATTCTTACCTGAGGGCAAATAACAAGATACGTAGATACTTAATGAAAAATAATGCTGATGTTGGACATACATGTACGGATACTCTAATTTCTGTTTGTTGGGTTTGACTTCTGTTTCAAGGGCAACCAGTTCCCCTGCTTTTAAAGAAGCCTTGACTGCTTTATAATAGGGTGAAAGGGCTCCATTGGGGCATTTCGGATCAAACCATTGTTTTGTACACCGTGTCAAATTTGATGATGATCAACATCTCGTACGTTGCTTCCATCCACGAGGTAACGCATAAAACAACTTAACGGGCATGATAACAAAGGTTACGCTTTATTGTAATTGGGCAGTGGGCGGAGGAAAAGAAGCAAATTACAAACACATCGGGACCGATTAGGGCACGATTAAGAGTCTAATCTTAACCAAGTGGGGGGCTGGAATCCGACCTCAACAACTGGTCTGACATCCAGGCTCGAAAACGTGAAGAGTCACACGCAAACTGCCTGCTCCAATCACGGCGAACTTGACACTGAATAGAGACAGACCGCCACACTATCACAGCTTGGCTAATCGCTGGACACCAAATCTCTAATGTCTCTGATGCAACAGATAATGAGTCAATTAACGCAATAGAATCAAACTTAAATTTGCCCTGCAATCAACATGTAACTGGCAGTCAACAATGCTGTTGCAAAAATTAGATTTAGATACTGCGACCAAATACGGTCTTAACTTAAGTACAAGTCCACCAAATTCGCAATGTTTTCCTGCCTAACTTTTTCTTTGATTTATCATTACCTTCACCTGAGGGGCAATGGATTCCTTTTGCTGATTTTTCTTTTTCTTGTAAAACAAGATATATGATTTGTCAAAAACTTCAGATGATGTCATGACATTTTGAGTTTTAGGTTTGAGCAGCTGTTGGCAATCTCACTATTAAGTATTTGATGTGTACCTCTCAACACATGATACAAAACACACCAACGTCGGTAAACAAAAACATGTTTGCCCCTGAATTATGATAGGTTTGATCCAGGAGAGTTTGGTTGGCTTGTCTTTCCATTTTAAGCCCAACACAAGCAGCAGAAGTTTCTTATCAGCCGGCCTGCTTGTTAACATGTACACGTTAGCTATGTAAAAAGGCTTAGATGCCGTCGCACCCAAGCGAGGTATGCACTTATCAGGCAGTCAGTCCCTGCTGCAGGCATTTGTACCAAGTCTGTCTTGACCTAAAAACGTCTTAAAAAAGACCTGTCACTTTTGGGTCCCCTTACCTTCTATTTGCCCTTTTATCAGACCATCTTGTTGCTCAACAGGCCATACATCAAGTTGATAAGCTTTCCTCCCATAATTCCTCAGAGATATTGAAAATTAATTAGGTCCACACCTTCAGGAGGATATCCTATCTGGATTTATGTAATAACTACATTGGTTTTGTCAGATTTGGAGCACTATGACAGAACAGTGTTACATCCTACCAGCAAAGGTGGTGACAGATAACAGCATTCTGTTCCAACGAACTTGAAGTTTATCAGCTGTTCATCAGCTGTCATTGTCACCAAACTGTCAATGATTTGCCAAACAACTGAGGGGACTAAAAGCAGTACTGTATACTGTACTTTATTAGCCTGAGTGTCATCCTGTTTCAGTTCCAGGCTCTGAAGGTAGAGCCTGGAACTGAAACAGGATGACACTCAGGCTAGTACTTTATCACCATTGAACTACAATGTTTAGAGTAATCACACTTTCATATTGCTGGTAATTCTGAAGATTTTGCACTGTATATTGATGCAGATCATGTTTAGACTCAATTTTTGAAATAAGATAGTGCCTACTCGTAGTATCTTTTTCAGTCTCAATTTGCTTTTTAACCTATAAAATGCCAAGAATTTTAACATATACATGTACATGTATATGTATATCAAAAAGTGCATGTTTATGACATATGGTCAGTTTCAACATAGTCAAAGGATAAAACATCAAGCATTCTGCAAAACATAATCTGCATCCTGATGACAGACACCTGTCTAGTAGTATACAGAGCACATCTGGAGTCATGTTTGTCAGGAGGGACCATCTTACACGTAGATCAGTTGTCACATCTAGACTACCATGATTTCTGGGAAGGGAGAGGGACTGTTTGTCCATGTTTCTTGATTTCATAACCAGGCGCAGATCTGACTGTCTTTTTCAGTCAGATTCACAGGCAAACAAAGTTTTTATGGACTTTAAAAAAAAATTCAAAGTCACAAGCGACTCACCATATAACATGGCCATGGCCCAAAGGTCACTTAGGTTGGTACAGCAATAAAAAAGGGAGAGATATCAGCATATTATGGGATGGACAGTAAAATGATGCAAAATTTATATGGCTAGAACAAAATAATAACAGTCAAATTTTAATTTGTTGCTTGCATCTTGTTCAGTTGAGTTAGGGCAAATACTTTTGTTTAACTTTGAAAAACAATCCTAGAACCATCATACCCTCCAAAATTCAAAAGGAAGATCAATCCACCTGCAAGAGTTTATAAAATATAACAACTGTATATTTTACTTCTGCAATCAACTAGAGATTGAAACATGGCCACCACAACAATTAAGATACCATCAAAATGGTATGTGCAAAGAAGTGTTGTAAGGAGGATGGCAGGAGTCCAGCAATGACCACTTTGTGCAGGGGCAAAGGAATTTTAATACGGCGCTATTTGGACAAGGTGGAATATTTCCTTTAAGAGGGCAGCAGGACAGGCCAAAGGGGCCAAACATTGGCTCTGATGCTGGACCAACTGTGTCTTTGAAGTTAGAAACCTTCCACATTTACAACGACTCTGATCAAATGCAGGCCCTTCATGATTGGTTTTGGACTCCCCTAACATGATTTACAATATAATTTACGATGTTGTTATCAACGGAAATCTTATAGTTAACATCCTGTCAGACTATGATTGATGATTACAGTCTCTTAATTCCTGATTTTAAGACGTTTATAACATTTCACTGCTAACATGCTTGAAAAAACACCAGACCTTTTAGCTCTGTATAGAAAACAATTCTCTCCATCAACTAATGGCATAGTTTAAAGTAAGGAATGAGTTCCTTAGCACCATTTTGACGGCGGAACTTTAGTCTCAGCTGGGGGCTGCGAGGTATGGAGCCAGGAGGATAAGGTCAAGTGCAGCCATGTCCAATCTCATTGGGGCCTTCATACATCACAAAGGACGTTATGTCGCTGGAATCTGGAGGTTTCCTTTGTGAAAAGGTTTTCTCAGTTTTCATTCCTGCTTATGTAATGCTTTACTCGAATGCCAAGTTCAGTTCAGTTCATCCTCGATGAGGTGACACCGGTGTCTCCACATGTCTCTAGGCCTGTTGAGCATGACAGAGCAAAGTTTATCAAGGCTATATATATCATAAATTCCTACATATTGAAGTTCTTTGGCATACTTCCTGTGTCTGTCAGATATTTTGCAACCACATTAAGTTTGCATGGTGCTTTTGAAAAGAACTGAACAAATGTGCTTCTCCATACATTCAGCATAAACCACCTGCACACTTTTGACTCCTATAGGAGGGTATGCATGCTCTTTTCCAAAAGGTACAAGCAGCCTATTTTCATTTCCTGTAATTCGTAGGGAAGGCCATCGTATTCGTATTATTTGTAACGCTACAACCAAATTTTGCATTGTCGGAACGCACCATGCAGATCCTCTCCATGCAGTAGCTACAACTACCTTGAGAATGGCCTTGAGAATTTCTCGTTTCAAACATATTTTCCAACTTAGTAAGACTTTTCTGTTCTGCATTCTAAACTCCCCAACTTGTTTTCGTCACATCGAAATGTCCTCCCTGCTTCTTAGTATTAAAGGCACTGTTTTCATTTCTCTTCTGAGTAAGCAAAGTCATATTTCAAACGTTTCAGTCTTGAACCACGCCCGGTAACTTCTGTTTCAAAACAAGCAGGTGTACAATTCCACCATCCAAGAATTCCACCATCCAAGAAGTGGGTAAAATTAGGACACAGCAACACGACCATATGTCTGAGACTGCTTCTAGATTAGCAGGGCAGATGGAGGATTTTAATGAAATTTGAGTGGGGGGAGACTGGAATGTCTTGGGGCTGTATATGATGTATTATAATATTTTCAAGGGTACACAGATTGTGAAAATTCTTCAAATAGAAAATTCCATTCCCAATTAGGACAAAACTCCTTCATCTCACTACTTGACTCACTGACTTGACAACCTGGTGTCTCCATACAAAACTGTAGCCTGTTGGATGGCAGTGAAGAAACTACCATTTGGTTAGCCTTGAACATCTAAAACTTTGAAAGCATTTTTGTCATTGTTTTAAGATACTCAATAACATGAACTTGTTTTTCCCTGTTCCATCGTACGTAATATCTAGACTAATTTCTATAATGACGTTTTTGTTTCCTTATTTTTGTAACAGAATCATGTACAATTGTATACATGTCAGGTTTGGCATCAGTACTGCTCCTTCAACTTGACTTAAGTTTCTAACAACAAACGAGATTAAAGAAACACAGCCAAAGAGAAGATTGGTAAGCAAAGTGAATTCTCAGAATATGCAAGGATGTTGGTATTTTGGGGAATCTTCCACTGGAAGACTTAGATCCACCAAGTCACAAATGTCATCTGGGTTGGGTTGGGGCAGGTAACATAAGGAACAGGAGTGACCCCTTTTCCCTTCCAATTCTACATGTGTGAAGAACTGCTTGTGATGAAGCCTGGCAAACAACTGACTTCATTCAAATGAGAGAACATTAGGCCATTTGATGTTTGAACGGTCGGTCCTATTCGAAATACAGTCAAACCTGTGTTAGCGGTCACCTGGACATAGCGGTCACCTGGCCATAGTGGTCACTTTTAGTCGGTCCCTTGGATTTTTCCCATTGACATAAGCATTAAGAATTAGTCTATAGCGGTCACCTGTCCAATGTGGTCGCGGTCAGCCAATTTTCGGTCCGGCCGCAACGGCAACACTGCCGATAGCGGTCACTGCGCGTGGTCAGGCCGCGGTCACAGTGTGGCCGGCGTACCTTTGTTTACATCAGCGGTCGTAACTCCGAGCCGTGCCAGCCCACGCCTGGTTCACAATCTTTTTATTTCCGCGCTGCGCCACCAAAACGTGGGCTCAACTAGAACCTTAATGTGTTTGAATAAAGAAAACATTAAAGAATTTCGTAGTTTGACGCGAAGTATTTCCAGAAATGGTGTCTTCTGATTTTTTATGTGGCTGTAAACACTCGTCTCGGTTCCGCGGCACATCGTCATTTCTGAGCTGTCGGACTGGGCGAAATTACGGCCGCAGCTTTTTAACAGAAGACTCATTCATGTATCTGATGTGTTAAGTTCTTGAAAATGTAATTTTCCGGGCGGAATTTCCGTTTTCTGCGGGTAAATAAAGAATTTTCGAGATTTACGCATTATTCCAAGATGGCGTCGCAGCAAAGGTCACAAGAGTTCAGACGATACCACTGATATGTAGGTTAAATACGGTAAATCTATTTTGTAATACCGCATCCCTGAGAGTAATTTCATTATTAAAACCTTAAAATGCATCGATACAGATATGTTATGATGTAAGATACAAGTTGTACTAAATTTATGAAAGAAATAAGCATGAACGGATCCACTTTTCCAATGATTACCACATACTAGGGATAATGGTAGAAGCCGAACCCAAGCTGAAAACAAAGGGAACTCGCCACGATGTTTTGTTTGAAAACCGGCCGAAAACGAACAATAAGTGGAAACAAAGGAACAGTCCTTTGTTTCAAAAAATGTTGTTAACTAAATGGGTGGCGTTCAGTTGCAAAATAAGTTGTTTTACATGGCTAAATTTCGTTCGTTGTCGGCGACAGAGGCATCAAACTTCCAAGAAAAATGGCGGTCTCTTCAGAAGTCTTCAGAACCTGGAGCACAAGTCCGTCTTTTTCGAGTTCGCTAGATAATAGCGAAGAGTGCGGGGCAGCTGACTAATTTTGCCGTGGGAACTGGTAAACTGGACATCCATGTCAACTAAATTGAAGACCATTTGCAGTTTATGTGTTTGTGTAGGGCATGGTCATTGCAATATTTCTTCAATTAAAATTATGATATACTGTATAACAAAAATAAGGAAACAAAAATTGAACTGTAGATGTTATAAGCACCTGTGCAGTGTGTATGTGAAAAAATACTCAGTACCTTAGTATAAACTTATGTCTTGTGTCACTCATTGCTCGAGTCAACCATATCCTCTATATAGTGGTCACCTGGCCATAGTGGCCAAATTTACTCAGTCCCTTGAGTGACCACTATAGACAGGTTTGACTGTAATGACTATGTACTATGGAATCCTATAGTTGCATGGAATCCTACACTACAGAATAGGTGTTCCCACCACAGACCCTCGATACACATGTACATGTATGAGGAGAATCTGGTGCTGATTAATGTTTACATCTTGAGGTGGGATGAGGGGCAGCAGGTGGAGGGTGGTGACATGTGGCTCACTCCCATCAGAGGACTGACACTCCAAAACTGGGGCAATCATCATCACAACTGGGGATGGGAGGAGTAGGGCAGGTCACCTCTGCAGGGTGCTAACTAACGGGGATAATCATTAACCCACAAACCTTCAATACATCAAAAATACTAGAAGGTTTCATATTAAGATGTGTATGATATACTGTTCTGGAACAATTTGTTTGGGACTGGAAGATACAGATCAAAGACTGTTGGCACAATATTTGGATGCCGGTGTGACATGATGTTTGTGGTTGTTGCAGTAATCACAGATTTCATCCCCCCACTGTTTGGACAGTTTGTCAGCTGTTTGTGTTATGTGTGCTTCTGTGGAGAAGAGGGTACTGGGAGAAGAACAAGTTTTTTTCAACCAACTGACTCTTCCTTTGTGTGTTGTCCTACCATTTTTATAAGTGTACAGGTAAAAAGACAGTAATAACTGCAATATTAGGATACACTCAGGTGCTATTGTTGTTCGGCTACATACACTACGTTTACATCAGCAGAATTGCAGACTAAGAGAAAGAATCTTTATTGACAAACACTGATTAATATATTTTTCAGTCTCTCGTGGCCCACCAAAAGACTGCGCCGATGTATACAAGACAGGCCTGCGAGAGAACGGGGTGTACAGCATCACGCCTAACATCAACCAGGACTCTGTGGATGTGTACTGCGACATGAAGAGCGGGGGTGGTGGTTGGACGGTGATTCAGCGGAGGATGGACGGTTCCGTGAACTTCACGCGGAAGTGGGTCGACTACCAGAGGGGGTTCGGAAACCTAACCGGCGAGTTCTGGATCGGGTTGGACTCCTTGCACGCGATCACCAGGAAGCAGGACTACGTCTTGAGGGTGGAGCTTGAGGACTGGGACAAAGTCCGCAAGTTCGCTCGGTACGGTGCATTCTATGTCGCAGACGCGAGGGACAAATACCGTCTCCACATTGACGGGTATTCCGGAACGGCAGGTGATGCCTTCCGATTCAGCGACCAGTACATGCACGACAACCAACAGTTCACCACCTATGATGAAGACCATGACAAGTATCCCTCTGGCAACTGTGGCCGGTACTACAAGGCAGGATGGTGGTTCGACGCATGTCTTGCCACCAACTTGAATGGCGTCTACTATAAGGGCATGTACACGGGTATCCGGGACGGAATATTCTGGGGGACTTGGCACAACCTGACCCTAGATGACCTGAGGTTTTCTTTCAAGTACGTGGACATGAAAATCAGACCTGTCACATTCTAAACAGAACAGATCATTAAACAGAAAATGTTGACTAAAACAGCCAGAACCAACAATATAAAGTTATCTGGCTTTTAGACAACCTTATAAAAACATGTCTTGAACATGATGGTAGCTTGCAAATATGTCACAGTGACTGTAGTACTTATACACCGTAGATTCTACAAAACAGTGCATTCCACATGATAGAATGTAAGCTATATAACACATTAAGTACAGATGTAGTCGATTGGGCGTCAGAAGGATGACATTAAGTACAGATGGTAGAATGTTGTCATACAATGTTTCTGCCCAAATCAGAATGTTAGCTTTTAGAATTTTCAAAATGTCTACACATCTTGTTGTCTTGATTCTTGCATATTCATCTAACAATACTGTAGTAAAGAATATGGTATTCATAAATCTTGTCTATCATTATTATTTATCATATGCAAGTACTTGAAATGAGATCATATATCATATGTACAACTGTAAATATCATGATATTATATATTGTAAATTTGACCAGTTATCAGTGACTTATGTCAAGATATACTATTAGTTGCTTGACTCACATTATTTTGCTCATAAGGAATTTCAAATAAAAAGAAACCTGGTCAAATATATCTATCACTTAAGAACAGTGAAAAGATGCTTCGATATATTAAATTTTAAATTGAAATTATACTCAAAAAACATTTTAAATTCATTTTATGCTAGGTCAATAATTTTGCTGTGCGTTGACTTAAGGTGAGTCATTATTAAAATTATTCTTGACCGAGTTGGTTTTTTGTTGTTGTTTATCTTCTTACTAGACAATTTATCTTAATTAATCATACAATATTTCTAGTAATTTGTAAATCAGTAGTGAATCACTGAGAGAGATTCTTTTTCTCCATGAATAAACCATGAAAGTAGTGATATCACCTGATGTACATGTTCAATGTAGAAAGCCATATAAAGACAAAAGTATATCTAAAGTTACAAAAACTATTGCTTCATTTGTAAAAAAATTTCCATGTATTGTTTTATCAAATGTAGAAAAGTAATGCTTATATCTCAAAAAATTATCACTAACTGGCAGTAAATATTAATTTGATGGATTACACAATTTTGTATCATGGAACTGCAATACTGCCCCCTATGGAACAATGATTGTACTGCACCAAATCCAAGATTGTGTATTGAGACCATTACCGAGATGTGGCGACCACAGTGTCATCAATAATTCACATTGCATGGGAAGAGACTGAGGTATCCATTGCAAAGTACAGACAGTCATCAAAGGATGTTAAGAATTACATTGGCATTAGTGTGTATGAGGCATCTCCCAAAGGACGAATCGGAACTGGTCTGGTTTAAGTCTACCAAGAAGCTGTAAACTGCCTGTAATCTATAAAATCCCTGCAATGGGAATTACTAGTATAGCTTATTGAAACCTGTGCTATAGCATACAAGACTACTGTTTTATATTTATCAATTATTGAATGCCATTTCCAATCAAATCCCTTGACAGTGTATACAGTAAGATTGACAGGCTAGACCAAAACACAAGCAGCCTATTAAGCATACCTTCCAAACAACAGTACCAGTAATAAACTGCTGTATGTGTATGTATTGGCAAGCATAAGACAAAAATGTAGATAACAGAGAAGTTCCTGCATCGTCATCTCCAAAACTTAGTGTACAAACAAAAGTATCCAAGTACTGAAGTAAAAGTCTATCCTTTTCATTGAAGGTAGGTTTATGATTTCTGGTACTGTATGGTGATATCAGTTGTTGGCACTAACATTGGACCCCCACTTACCTCATCTAGTACTTGGAAGGCTGGGCTGGCAGACACCTCCACTTGGCTCTCTTCTAACGGCACCACACGGGGGGCCAAGGGAGCGATCAGAGGCTCCTCGTCTACCGGTAGGGGGGCCTCGTCCAACTCGGGGTGTGGGGACAGTGTCCGTCGCTCGTCATCACTCATTGTGACCTGACTGTACTGTAACAATATATGGATGTCCATAATGAATCTCTGCCATCTACAGTTATATCTCAGCCTAGTCTTCTTAGCTGGCTTCTCATTCTCATTCTCTGGCTTCTCATGAAGAAGGCTAACCTCAGTTGCAATTGTTGACTTAGATTACTGTGACCATCAAAGTAGGATCAGAAACACATACTTCTATTAAAGGCATCCAGAGCATTTTATGAGGCTTGAAACTTGAATAAAAAACTCCAATTTCTAGTCATTCCTACACATAGTAAGTTTCAATGACACTATACCATTACATATCGACATTAAAGTAGCAAAGATACGATGTCGTTGTGTGGTAAGAACTGATACAACATCCAAGCCCTAATAGACGATTCCTGACTGTTTATCACAATTAGCGGTTCGACCAATGAGAGGGTGACTGCATGTCCGTCAAATATTTGCATTTTTATGTTTTAATTTTGCATTTCTACATTTTGACAGAGGTGGGCGGGGCTATGGTATCGGTCTATTTACACTAGGCGCGCGAAACTAAAAGATCACCATGTAGCTTATTTTTGTGCCGCTTTTGAGCACTTTTGATAAGAAATCCGCACGCAAATGAGGTGAACAGTAACATTAAATGTCAATTTTATAAAGATTACAGCAACTAGAATATTTCCAGTTTTCAAGCCTCATAAAATGCTCTGGGTGCCTTTAAAGGTAATACAGTATCGTAGCCGTAGAGGAGATATGATTCAACTGTTTAAACTGGCTAAAGGTTTTGAAGGGATTCAGCTTGAGTTTCTCTTTACTAGACACATAGAAGGGACAACTAGAGGGCACTGCTATAAGCTCGAGGTTCCCTTATGCCAGGGTCACATTTCCAAACCGGGGCCCGGCCGGGCAGTCTTTCAGAACGTAACGTATGATATAAAAGACAACAAAAACTCAAAACTTACCCGAAAAGTTTCTAAGGGCATAGCTAGTTCAAATTTATTGATATACATTTTGATTTTCCTTTTCCGCAAACAGCCCGGCCGGGCCCCGGTTAGGAAATGTGACCCAAGCATTAGCCAGGGGTAGGCTCAGGAGTCAGTCCTTCAGTGTTAGAGTAGTTAGTGACTGGAATGCACTACCACAATCTGTGGTGGATTCTAAGACAGTCAACGAGTTCAAAACAAGGCTGGACAAACATTGGGAGAGTCTGAAGTACAACACATGAGTATCGTTCGAAACCGGGATTACCACAGGCTGAGCCTCCTCATCCCGAAGATGGTAAAAAGGTATAAAGGTTTCAGTTTTTAGTTGGAAACTCAAGAAATGAGGCACAGGTAATGCATTCACAGATATATACGCATACGTATGGCATGAATGATTTGACAAAAAAACATGCGATTTACGAACAAAACTATTGTGAATTCATGAAATTGAAGAACAGCTAGAAAACAGCTGTGTCCAGCTTTAAAAAAAAATTCTGAGCAGTTTTGCATAAATTAAAAAGGCACAGCATCATTGAACTACAACCAATACAAGAATATGCATGTACGTAACATTGGTTACAATATCAACATTGGCTATTAATAGATCACACATATTCAACAATTCACAATTTTAGCAATAGTTTATGAAATCAACAGCAACGTCGTCGTACCCCCCTCCCCCTTCATAAACAGTCTCGATGATCATGCCTAAATTTCTGGCTTAGTCTCTAAATATTTCAAACATAAGACCTTAAACCTGTCAAGCAGTCTATGTGTAACCTTACCTTATGATACAACTGTGATTTTGGTTCTGTAGATCGTCAACAAACCGAAAAGTCTCCCTGACCAACTTCTACCATTCAACTTTACTTGGATCCAACATGGCGGCCAAAATAACAGTTACCATGGAGCAACGTAATAAACTTAAACAGCGCCACCAGCGGAACATATAAAAACTGCAGAAAATAATTTATTCTGGATAGAATGAACTTGGCATTTTCTTGTACTAGTGGGCGCGATTATCGACTATTTCAAAAGAGCACTTAAGGTCTTAATGCAATGAATATAAAATAAGCCAAAAGGGAATGAGTTTGGAAACTGCGCTCATGAAAGATGCTAGCTACAGTGTAGCTTAGTAGTAGATGAAAAGGCCAGCTGGACCATCTTTTTGCTCAATATGAATTACTTTTATCCATAGGCCTGAGCAATTCAATGACCCCATGAAGAACTGAAGACGCACTATGGACGAGAAAACGTCTTTATTTCGACGTAGGGCCATAGAACGTCATTGGTCTAACGTTGCATGTCCTTTCGCATAATTTGCACATCCGGATAACTTCCCGGGTGCCGGTTGCTAGGCGTGGCCCCGCCTACCTGACGACGTGGCGGCGTGTGCAACGTCAGCACTGGCAAATTCCCCATCATGCACCGGGCCACTTGCTGGTGGCCAAAAAACGTTCAAAACTGCTTATTTTGGAACTAATAACATCCAAATTTCAGCGTTTTAATAGAATATATGTTTGCAATACATCCATAACTTTTGAATGGTGATATTTTCTCAGAAATTGCCGGAATAAAGGCACTTCCGGGAGAGTACTGTCGTCAGAGCTTGGTCACGTGACGTATATCCTTTCCAAGTCGGCCATATTCCTGGGCAGCACGGGTCGGGTGTGCTGTTCCATTTCCACCGATTTTAACCAATTTTCGACCGAATTTTGTAATTTTCTCAAACCATTAGGTCAGGAAAACATCCAGGATGGGAAGTAAGTGTACGATTAGCCACGGTTTTCATTTGTGCTTTGATAGTATCCAGTTAAAAAGACGCAGGTACAACATGTTGTTCCTTACCGGCGTGTGAAGTAGCCTACGTGGCGTCTTGCGTCGCACTCTGTCTCGCACTTTAACTTTGCTCTAGCTTTAATTCTAACCGTTTGCACGTATTATTCTTCCCCAGTAAAATTCCTGGAAGTGTTGAAACCTTTCTGTGCAGTCTTGCCAGAAATCCAGAAGCCAGAACGGAAGGTACGTCGCCTGAATTTACTCCAGATAAGTTGTAGATGTAGTCTGCTGTATCAGCTGAAGAAAATATTTTTTGTTTCCGGTTGGTAAACAAGTTTACAAGATCCCTGACCCTGGCAATTCTATCCATCTACCAAGGACACAGTGAAGCTGAAATAACGTACACTGGTTTAGACAGATTGTATGATCGGCCAGTGTGTTTTAAGATCTAGAAAGTTTCAAGTAGAAGCAAAATTATGTTAGAAAGACAACTTCACAAGTTATCGTCTGCAGAAAGTTGTCTGATATAATTTAGAAGTTGCACCGTAAACTTGACAGGTTTTATTCATCTTAATGAGCTCTCCTTGACCTGAAATCTCTCTAGTTTGGGGTCTGGAGTATTAGAAAATGGGACACATGCTCCCGTTGGATTAATCATTTGACAACTTCATATGTACATAAAATTGTCTCTGCATAAAGGTCATATTTCTGGATGACCAGCCAAGAATGTTCTCCAGAAATCAGTCCAATTTTGCCATATTAGTAGATTATAATGCATACAAGATCATAAAGTTTTCATTGCAACCAAACACACTGGTAAATTATTTGTTGCTCCCATATGGTGCCATTTTCCTTAGACTTTGACCTCTGACCAACACAAAATGTGCAGTGTGGGTTCAAGACAACTCCTGAAGGTTCTGGAAGATTCTGGAACCTCATCCAACTTGTAGAACCACCCAGTTTTAATATCTACAGGGATAGTCGTTAAATCTGGGGGTACCACGGTGTGACCCCTCCCTTGAAAAATTGCCATACATGTTTTATACAGACAGCTTGTAATTTCACACTTGCTGGGGAAATTTTTAACATATTGATAAACAATAAAAGTTCTTGGAGTATACCTGCGTAAGCCGCAGCGAACAATCTGGCAAATAGGTAAAAGGGTATTTATGAAAAATATGTCATGGAAGCTGACCTAGATTTTCATGTCAATATTTTATACGTTGCTTCCAGACTCTTATTAGTTATAGTGGCAATTAAAAAGTGAAATACACTAGTCTTGGTCCTGAGCTGGCTCCTCCCACAAGAAAATCAAGTTGACAATATATTATAACATGTATGTATGTATGTAATGTTATTTAAGTAACCATGTATTTTGTATCTATAGATCCAGTTCAGAGAAAAGGTGCTATGGACTGCCATCACCCTTTTCATCTTCCTGGTTTGTTGCCAAGTAAGTTGATCAATCTAATTTTTATCTTGTGGCGGACTATAAATCCATGCATCATTGATCTTTATCATTTTTATGTAGTCTTTTTTGTTTTTGACGACTAACAAAGCTTGTGCATCTAGTGAATATGTTCTAATTTGGACATTTGAACAGCCATACTGTATATATTTATGGGCAAAGTTTTCAGTATCAGTTTTCTTGCATGACTTGTTTGTAAGGGTCTTTTCTACTGTTCACAAAACAGCAAGTAACATCATGACGTCTCTGTTCCTTTCCAGATTCCACTGTTTGGCATCATGTCATCAGACTCTGCGGATCCCTTCTACTGGATAAGAGTCATCCTGGCCTCCAACAGAGGTGAGATTTCATTCATGTTGTACCTGTACTTGTAAAATTGTTTAAGTTGCGGATCTAGCCCATAACATCAAGTGTACCTGTACCTCGCTCTCTCTCTCTCTCCCATAGCTTAGTCAGCCGTCAGGGCAGCATGTCTCTCAATGAAATATCTCCACTGCTGGCGGTCTTCCGCCAGTCTGGTCATCTGGTTGGCTGAGTGACCGCTCCACTCCTTTAGGTCTAAAGATGGCATGTAATAGAACCTGATGATAAACAACTGTCTGAATTTGCAGGAACTCTGATGGAGCTGGGTATCTCTCCCATCGTGACATCGGGTTTGATCATGCAGCTGCTCGCTGGCGCCAAGATCATCGAGGTCGGTGACACCCCCAAGGACAGAGCACTCTTCAACGGAGCACAGAAATGTAAGAATTACTTTCTACATTTGTCTTGTGGTCATTTTTTGTCAACAGTCTTACATATACAGTAGTCAAGTTAGCTGTTGGTGTTAACATTGTCTTGACAGTCTGTATAAAGTAAGTATTATGTGAGGAGTGAACTTGCTCAATCTTGTTCATGGTATGATATGTACTGACAGTAGCCAGTTGAACTTGAAGAACTTTTCAGACTAAGTGCTTGAAAATAGCATGCATCATTGACATGTTGCCTCTTCTTCCATTGCAGTGTTTGGTATGATCATCACTGTTGGCCAGGCCATTGTGTACGTCATGACTGGCATGTACGGAGACCCTGCTGAGATCGGTGCCGGCGTGTGTCTTCTCATCATCATCCAGGTAAACAGTGTTAAGGGGGTTGCAGTCTTTTGTAGACGAACATTCATTGTCTACAAAACATGTATTTCCATGTACTTGTTTGTCTGCAATTAGCCTTCGGGCATAAACTTGCAATAAAGTTATTATTATTGTTACAAATGTCTGTCTTATGGATACAATATAAGAAATTGCCCACTGCCTTTTTCTGGGTGGCTAGCCCAACTACTTTTTTTAATCTGTCGAAAGTTTGGTAAAATTGTTGTTAATGTTTTTTTTTAGTTTGATGAAAAGTTTCACCTTTTCGTACCAACACTTATCAGCATGTCTTTAAATGTGGCTTCAATTGAAACAATGGGTTATGTCCAACCACTAACTGTGTCTAATCTATGTTTCTTTCAGCTGTTTGTGGCAGGTCTGATTGTGTTGTTACTGGACGAGCTGCTGCAGAAGGGATATGGACTGGGCTCTGGAATCTCTCTCTTCATCGCCACCAACATCTGTGAGACCATCGTCTGGAAGGCCTTCAGCCCGGCCACAGTCAACACTGGCAGAGGTGATTAAGCCCTTCTCTCTTTCAATGACACAATTTTCAACACTTTGCTAACAAAGAAATAGTCAAACCTGTTCAAGTGACAACCTGTACATAAGGACCACCAGGCTATTGTGACCACTTTTTGGTGGTTCCTCAGATAATTTTCCTATTCACACAAGCATTAAGAATCCTGTCTATAGTGACCACCCGGTGTTTTACAGTCTGTTGATGAATGAATTGTTCTGCTTTCATTTTGACAAGTCTGCCCCCCCTCCCATGTTGAAAGGTACTGAGTTTGAGGGAGCCATCATTGCCCTGTTCCACCTGTTGGCCACAAGACAAGACAAGGTCCGTGGACTGCGTGAGGCCTTCTACCGCCAGAACCTGCCCAACCTCATGAACCTGCTGGCTACAATCCTGGTGTTTGGCATTGTCATATACTTCCAGGTAACATAAAAAACATTTCCTCGTGACCTGGGTAAAGGCTCTACGTGTTTCTGCCAAAACACCTTCATTTAAGCCAAATAGTAAACCTGGGGAAAAGAAGCAAAGTTTTATTGGGGGCTCTCAAGAAATGTTCAAATGAAATACAAACCCTCTGACATGACATGTATTATCTGTGTTGTGCCCTTTTCGTGTCGCATTTCATACAAAAACTTGTGAATTTTCAACAGATTATAAGACAAGATCTGACTTACTGGTTTGAAGAAGAGACAATGAGTCTCGAAAGCTCCCCAAAAAGTAGCAAACTCATTTTGATGTGCGTATTCATATGATAGGTAGGTAATCGTTCGACTTTTGTCAGAAGGTCATGAGCTTTTTCCATTCTAAACCATTTTGTACTTTCCAGGGCTTCCGCGTGGACCTACCGATCAAGTCCGCCCGCTACCGTGGCCAGTACAGCAGCTATCCCATCAAGCTGTTCTACACGTCCAACATTCCCATCATCCTCCAGTCCGCCCTGGTGTCCAACCTGTATGTCATCTCCCAGATGATGTCCATCAGGTTCAGTGGAAACTTCTTCGTCAACCTGCTGGGGACCTGGCAGGTAAACACTCTCTCTGTTTGTCATCAGTGTTATACTGTAAATGTGTTTAAGTTCGTGCTGATTTTATTTCAGGGTAGGAAGAAAACGGGTGTTTTTTTAATTCCCTGTAGCGAAAACCTTGAACATTTAACCAACACGAACTTAATTGCATTTACAGTACTTGGTATAGGTGCTTAGATGAATGTATCCTGTATTAGGGTAGCCCAAGCTGTTCAGAAAGAACTTAAAAGTTAAATGCAAGCAGTCTATACATTCAATATTTCTTGAATTTTCTCTTGAATCTGTATCAACAATACAGTGTTATATAACATTTTCTACACAATCACTACTTTACTTGCTCGAAAGTTGTGACCCCAGTGCTTTCTTGAATAACAGTGTATGTACAGCATATAGCTGGCAAACAGTTTGTTCCAACAAAGCATCAGATCTAACCATAACTCTCTGTGAACCCACAGGAAGCTGGAGGTGGTGGCCCTGCCCGTTCCTACCCTATAGGTGGCCTGTGTTACTACCTTTCCCCGCCTGAGACCATTGGACACATCGCTGAGGACCCCATCCACGCCGTTCTCTACATCATCTTCATGCTGGGCTCCTGCGCCTTCTTCTCCAAGACATGGATTGAAGTCTCCGGCTCTTCAGCCAAGGATGTAAGTTGTCTTAGAACTTCTCCTGGTGTATCTGATTCTGGTGATAGTTTTGATTATGACTGATTTGAGTTTCTGTCGATGGAGATTTTCATGTGATTTGCATGTGTGTGATTAGTTTGAAAATTTGCTTATTATTATTCTGGTGTAACTTATTTTGCTTCTCATGATTGTTTTGATGAATTTTGTGTGTTTTGATCAAGTGGACATCTTTATGTTGGCAAATTGTGTTGTCAGGTATGTGGGTGGTTTGAAAAATCCCAAATCACATCCAGCATTAATTTTGTTTACTGGAAACTAATGACTGGTGAAAATGAGGAGAGATTCCTAACCTGATTTAAACCCTGATGGTTCATCAAAGTAAACGCACTGATTCATCTGTTACAATGCTGGAGTACTACAACATATAACAATATGAAAGGGGCTTTAAGGCACAGTTTTACGTTTATCCTTGCTCCTCCCCTTCCCCAGGTTGCCAAGCAGCTGAAGGAACAGCAGATGGTGATGCGTGGCCACAGGGAGAAGTCCATGATCCACGAGCTCAACAGGTAAGGCAAACTCCTGTCCTATCACTGTGCTTGCTGTAGAAACAAAGTACAACTTTACAGTCAAACCTATACACCTCTACATGAGGACCATTTGACCAATGTGTGACCCCTTTTTTGGTGGTCCCTTAGATAACTTTTCAATTGACACAAGCATTAGGAATCCTGTCTATAGTGACCACCTGTCCACATAAATTTTGTTGGTCCCGAGAGGTCTTCTAGGCCTAAGGGCAGCTTTGACTATACAGAGTGGCTTCTGAAAAAGCGTACTGATGCTAGAAAGTGTTGCTATAACTGAAGCTAATGTTATCGAGTTTTAATTTGCATTGGATTTTTCATGTCATCTAGCAACAGTTCATATTTTTTCGGGTTTGTTGGTAAAAGTTTGTCATATGGGGTCTGGTTGTTATGTCAGTGATTGCTGAAAGAAATGATCGGTAGATGCTATTCCAGAATATGCATCCTCTTCAAGGATAAGATTGTAGTATCTTAACCATCTTCTTTCCCTATTTTCAGGTACATCCCTACAGCGGCTGCTTTTGGAGGCCTTTGTATCGGCGCTCTGTCTGTGTTGGCTGACTTCCTGGGCGCTATCGGCTCTGGTACCGGTATCCTCCTGGCTGTGACCATCATCTACCAGTACTTCGAAATCTTCGTCAAAGAACAAAGCGAGATGGGCGGCATGAGCACTCTACTGTTCTAACAACAGGGACTTCAACCACACAGAGAAATGGGAAATAATTGCAACGTAGACTGAAGTTTACATGAAAATAGGGTAATTTATGCTGATCTGAATTGGAATAGACTAGGAGCACTTCAGGAAAAGTAAGAAAATACAAAAACAAAGACCATGTCCGGGGGTAATGTTCGTTTTTTGACTCAGAAGAAGAGTTTATTTTGAGAGGCAATCGGGGGACTTGATTTGTTTTCTTTTTTAAGTTTCATATACCAGATCAGTCAAGTTAAAAATGTTTAGTTTAGATTGTTCAATTAAAACTGTCACATATCTTTCTGTTCATAACCACCTACTGTACTTATGAACTCAAAACAGGGGGAGGGGAAGTTCCTTTTTTCTTGTCTACAAGAAAACTATCATCATGTTGATTTTATACAAGATGGAAAATATTTCCTGTTGGGACTTGTTCCTGGCAAAGCACCTATGTATGTAGTATTAGATGCTAGTTTTAGGATAGACCGCAAAAGAGAGAAAGTAATCATAAAGTAAGGGGTACTATATATCTTGTAACTTTGTCATTTTGTACCGCAAGTTCGGTAAGCCTGATGTGACTTCCTACCCATGGGTGATTCCAGTATTTGTCTATATTGTTGCACCATGGGTTGAGAGTTGGGATCCCGCCATGCCACAGCAGGCATTGTGTCTGTATCTTCCTATTGTGTTAATAAAACATGGTATTTTACTGGAATTGGAGATGAAATATTTTCAATTGTTGGATGGATGATAGTAGTGGAAGTGGAATTAAATGTCTCTGAGATGCCTTGTCCCAAATTGAAATGTGTTGTTTATTCATACTCATAGGTTTTTAAGTTATGTACAATTGATACAATGCCCATTAAGAAAAGATGATTTGAACACTGAAATGATAGGCCTTTCTTAAAGATAGAATGATAAGTAAATTAAGGAGCATAATTGAAGCATAAACAACCCTGTACTTCCAGGACGTCATTTTTAGCCTAAAATGTTTAACAACATAATAGTAACATTAAGTAAATACTTCAACAAGTATTATAGTAGCCAAATTTATGATGCTTATAACCACTAGTATTAAAATATACTTTTATTAGTATAGTAAGTATCAAACATACAATGAAGCGCCAATCATGTCTTGATGACTCAAACAAAGCCCTACAAAAGAGTCCAGCACAACAACATAGGCATAGCGGGTAAAGTAGTCATCCACAACTTAGATGAAGTGTGAGGCTTTTCCTATACCAGCACCAGGTACTAAACATACAATGTAGCACCAATCTGTAATATTCCTGAACCCAACAACACCCTATAGGAGGGAGTCCAGCACACTGCTGACCCATTGCGAGGGTTCGGCGTAGATGAGCGTGCCGAGCTCATCGTCCACCCTGTCCTTATCCTCATCCTTAGGGCAGACGTTGCACCAGATGAGCAGGTCCTCCACCATGCCCTGCATCTCCTGGAACTCGATCTCTGCCGTCTCCTCCACGGCTTTGGCTGTGCGGTCCGACGTGTACTCCAGCTTCCTGTAGATGTTGGAAGACATGGGCGAAAAGTATTTAGTTTAGAAGTGGTCCCAATGACCTATTGATGAACCAACATAACAGGAAACTAGCCTGGGTGCCGGCCCTTTTAGCTTTAGTCCGCTCTCTCCGCTTCTGTCGCCAAAAAAGTGGCCAAGAGAGGGGAGCTAAAAAAGGCTATTGAAGTGACAGAGAGCGAATTATACCCCTCTATCTAAAAAGGTTGGCACCCAGGCTGACAAGAAACAAAGTAATGATTTGACATTGTAGTTTCTAGCCTGAAAATTCACATCACATTGTATTACAATGCAAATTCTACATCGTTGATGTAGAAGTGAAAGTAAAGTGCAAGCACTTGAAACTACTGCAAGATGGAGAATCAGAGGCGATAAACCGGATAGTGAATGATTGAGTGTTAGTGGGTGTATGTGTATCAGTAAACAGCAGTGATAGATAGTATCCAATGTTTACCAATACACAAGAGAAGTAAGGAGAAGTAAATCTAGTGGTGACAAGCTTTGGTAAGGCCACTTGTAACTAGAGCTGTGTACCTAAACAAATTTTAGGTACAGGTACCCTGGTACAGGTACATGGGTTTAGGTACAGGTCCAGACCATCCCCTGAGTCAGGCTTGACCTGATTAGTACCGGTCCAGTACCAGTCCAGCAGGGTTCAGGTATTTTGGACCTGTACCTAATTGATTGTACCCGGTACTGTATCCGTACGTACCGGTACACAGCTCTACTTGTAACAGAAACAGGGAGCTAGAAAAATGCACAAACTTTGCCTTCCAACATCTGCTTGGAGATTATGCTCCAGCCAAGAACATGTGCAGTGCAGGTGACATGATATACTAGTAGGTCCTGTCGCATTTGATGGATTGCCTAACTAGGTGAGTAGAGGAATGAAACCAGCCTGGCAGAAGCCAACATAAACACCCCAGGACACCACCAAGTGCAGCATTCTTTCCTTATGTGATCTGAGACAAGGTGACATGACCCTCAACCAATCATCCATGCTCGATGACAAATATAGACCATATTGTTCGGCACCAATGCACTGATGTAATGGGTTAGGTAAAACATTACCATGTAGTTAGGCCAATACACCAAATGACATTCAAGTGTGAAATTCTACTTTGTTCCGCTCAACTGAGCTGAGAGGTTACCTAACCCTAGAATTCATTACAGCAGTGGATATAACTATAAGAAAGCTGGACACTAATGATCTCGACAGATGTCACCTAACAACATAAACTTGAACTGTTGAAATTTGAAAATTATAACTTATGAAGGGTCTAGTCATGAAAGCAAGCCATCAAAGCAGATAAAATTCCAGCAAACGCTTTGTGATGTACAGCCACGAATATAGGAAAAGCCACTTCCTGAGTAGTATCTTGGAAATATCAGAAGCCTGTAGCATTCTTAATAAACAGATCTCTCAAATTACTGAGGATGTGGAATTGTAGACCCTCAAATGCCAAGAATGAAGCATAACTCTTATCTTTCCAGATCTGATTTGACTAAAAACTGAAAAGAAATGTGATTACATATGCATGCAAATGGACATGTATGATGTTGGACTAAGAAGACAGATTTTAGTATTCGTCTACTTTTAGTACTGTTTGTAGTACCAGTGAAGCTTGGACACCGCTGTCATTGCAAATATATCAAAAGGTTCAGATGGTGCCAATGATTTCTAGAGAAGTTCAGTAGAAATTCACACAATAAAAGAATGCTAGACTGACCTGTTCCCACCAATAGCTGCGGACAATGACTTCCTGGTGACCTTCACGCTGATCTCCGTGCTCTTGATAAGAGGGAACAGCTGGAAATCCAGCACACCTGACTGGATCAAGGTGACCTTGAACTGGCTGATCAGTCTCTGCAGCTTCTTCAGTTCCCGGTCGGCTGCCAGGAGCTTGTAGTTTGTAGGGGGTTTTTCCAGATCGATCCTTGGTGGGGTAAGTCTGTAGATGCAGTCAGGATCGATCGCACATTCTGCATGGCCCCACTCTAGAAGGCTAGCATTGCAGGGTGTGGAGGGGAGTTGAGGTTGAGGCTGTGCTGAACACACATGGAGGAAGAAAACTACACACAGCACCAATGTAAAGGCCATCTTGGCTGCAGCTGACCAGCCTGTAGAGAGATGAAGACTCAAAATGCAGTTTAGTCGATCAACTTGAGCTGGACAGGGTTCCTCTCTCCTTGATAGGTGGCAGCTGCCTTGCCGGGTTGCAGACAGGAAAGTCCTGATGTTTATACAGAGTGCCCTGTCAGATTCTGGCTCAGTCCATCAGAAACCCTGGTCTCGCCAGCCACAGGCGAGGCACAGACTGTGCACCTTGTTGAGTCTCTGTAGGGATTGAGTAAACTGTTCAGGGAGCCAGACTGGGACGAGACCCACATAACACACTTGCACACACTCTGCATGTGAGACCAATCGGGCTAAATGTCCCCCAGCCAGTCAGCCACAGGGACTTGTGCCAGGGCGATCAGGGTGGCTTGTCACTGGGAGATTCCAAGTGGAACCACATGGAACCAATTTACTTGTCCCACTTGTATGAAGGTCATTAGATACAGAACACCAGACTGTTAGGAGGAGAGTGTAGTTTTATAAGATGAATGAATGGATGGAGATCACAGAAGGCATTAAGTAGTACAGATTTCTACAAACTCGGTGATTGTATGTGGTTATGTCGGTAAAACCCCCACAACTATTAAATGTGAGATGGCCCTGTCCCAACTAGGTGACACCAGTACAATTTGTTTGGTTAGACCCCACGATGTCTGGCTAGTGGGCTTTTGTAAACTATTTGAAGGCTTCATGTGTGTATGTGAGCTAACCTAAAATATACATCTGATTCAGTATACACAAGAAAAACAAGTTTATGCAAATATATTGTTTATTCAATATTCTCTATATCTCTATTACATATTTCCTAATGTGGACATCCTTGATAAGTAACATGATATATACAATCAATCAAACAACTTAAACTACTGTATGATATACCTAATCAATCCCAGATTGCTGGGTCATTGGCTATCATAACATCTGATTGGTCATTCCTTATCAGGATTGACCACCTCATCTGATGGTCATTAGGGCTATGACCTCGAGTAACCCCTTTGATATGGCTGGCTGCCAAATCTACTGGTATATATGGCACATGTCAGACACCAATAAATCAATTACTATTCTGACTGGGTTCATATTGTATCCTTTATTTTGTCTGAGGAACAAGTAAATCAGTCAAACTGACCAAGACCTCAGCCTATATTCACCTTGAATATTCACCTTGAACAAGTTGAAGCTCAGCCAGTAGGTACCCTATAGGAGTGACATGCCTCCATAATATAGGTGTCACAATATTTGCTGCTTGATGTAACTGGCTGGTTGGCTGACTAGGGACACTTGCAGGGTCTGCGTGGGGGGTCTCAGCAACACTTAACATGGAATTCAGAAGAACCCCTTTATGTATCACACTAAAATCAAGGGAAGCAATAATAAAAAAGTTTGGCCACCTCGCTATAAATCATGTCAATAAGAGGGCTTTCCGCAAGAATTACGCAAAATCAAAACAGGCTGCCTATGCCTTACAGAAAAGAGCATGCTGAGTTGCAGAACCTCATTAAAAAATTATGAATAATACAGTTGGCACTTGGCAGACGCCCAAGGTAGAAGGCTTACAGGGTACATGTGACCGTCACATGTAGCCTGGTTGCTGTCTACCTGGGTGTCTGCCAACTGTGTATTTTGCCAGCTTTTTATACCTAAATCTGAGCTATAAGCCAGCCTGATTCAACAAGCAGCAAAGGAAGTACAAAATCAGTGAGGAAGCTGAGAAGATAAACACATAGGCCTGCAGTCAGGTTTCAGATAAGTAAGGCTCCCTTCTTCTGTTTTTTTGTTGCTTTGATATCCACCTACAACTGACAGGGAAAAGATTCCAAGATTGCGGGAAAAACTATTTCTAAAGATTGCTAGAAATCATGATTATGCTATGTTGCAGTGAGCAAAAGCCTGCATCACTTAGAATTAGCTTTAGTTAAGTAATAGAGTGTAACTTGAAAAGATGATGCTTTAATCATGCTATTTGGCTTCAGTCAATACCAAGTCAATTATGTTTCTAAAAGCTGAAAAGCTTAGTTTGTATTATGGTGATTCAGCCCTTCATCGGACTGAGAAGGCTTTAGTGTGGCAGGAACAGCAGCCTTGGTGTTTACAGAAAGTTTTCACAAATTGCAGGTGAAATGTTTGACAACTTGCAATTACAAGTAAATCCATTCAGAATTTCATGAGTGTCACTCTACAAACAATAAAAAAATGCCATGCATATACTGACACATTTCTATATTTCTCTCCGTATACCACAGTGAGGGAAATGTAAAGTTTCTCAAACATTTTCAAGTTTTGTCCAAATTTGGTCAAACGACAAAGTTGAAAAGGTCACTGAGCAGTGACCTAATTACATCATACACACGCATGCGCACTAAACAAAAAGTTCACCGCCATTAATCTCGAAGTTCGTGGGCTGCCACAGTACCTGAGAAAAGCAAATATTTTGTGTTATTTGCATCAGTCACTAGGACAGACTTCAAATCCAGTTGTACCAGAGGCTCAAGCAGATCTTTTGGAGTGAAAATTGCCATTTTAGCAGTAAAAGAAGGCAAAACAACAAGAGTTTCAGGTGGGTGTTTGGATCAGTACACATGCCGCCATTTACATAAACCAGTTAAGACCGGTGACCACCAGTTGCTTGACATTTTGAAAAAAACACTTAAACCATAACGTTAAGTCTCCTTATTTATGGGCTAATTAGCCTTTGATTATCCTAATTAGTAACCTTATCTATTACTGGCTGTCACTGCTTGGCATTACAGCGGGGAAATTTACCTGGGAGTAATTACATTCTTGCCCCTCCCCATTTTAGAAAAAGATTGGCAAATACAGTTCACGTAGTATGTCAGACCAAGGAGGTTTGGTCAGACTGTCATGAAAATGGAAATTGAACCTACATGGCCATGTATATCAAGAAGATCGTGAGTTAATTCTATTTTCTCCAAATCTCCGTTGCATACATGTAGGTCCTCAGGCAGGCTTGTCCTTACGCTTTATAAGTGAATCATGCCTTCATTCATTCAGCTAATTTGTGCTGTGCTAGTTACTGTACCCAAAAATAGGACATGCATGAATATTCATGGTGTAATGATAACATATCAAATAAAAGTCACAAATTTGGCTTAATTTTCTTCTCACATACAGAAACAAAAAAATTTTAACTGTGACCTAAATGTAGCTACAATCGTTGGTGTAGCACTGGAGACAAACTCACAGCCCAAACGCTTTTAAATGATTCCTCAATGCACAACTTAATTGAATGTAATATACTTTCGTGGGTTGACAGTGGAAAATTTTCTTGATATCTTGTTACAGAATAGACGTCAATTTTGAAAGTTAAATTTGTTGTTTTGTTTTCAAATCAAGGGACAAGATGGCAGAGGGCAGACGCAATGAACAGACAGCTGATGACCAACCAAGGAGTCTCGAGTCTCCTGACTTTTACACCAGGCAACTGTCACAGACAGTCGTCATCTCACCTGGTACTAACCAGCTGGATGATTCTGGTATTGACCTTGAGAGCAGTCTACTCAACCAGTCAACAGATGTTGGCAGAGGCGACTCTGGGGGAAGACGATTGGATGGTGTAAGTCAGGCGCAGACCCTAGCTACGGACTATTTGCAAGATCTCACAGATTATTATTCACAGCTAGACTCTTTGTCACGCTTAACATCTAGAGCCAAAGACAAGACTAAAAGGTCCTTGCGAGATGGCAGTGTTAATAGGGACCTTGTTGACGCCTTACAAATGAGGATTGAAATATTCAGCAAGGCAGCTGCCCTGAAAAGATTTGGTGAGGAGCTGATGAACAAGTTGCAATCCTGCAGTCCAGGTCTTATCGTGGAAGAAACCAGAACATATGATACCGCTGAGACAGGGAGGCAGACTGAACTTGTAACAGCATTGACATCCTTCAAATCACAAGAGACGCAAAATGAACCACGTGCACCTGCTGCTATATCGACGCATGATCTGCGGAATGCAACAGCACCTGCACAAGCCAATCCCGGGGAAACAGTACGAGTGTATGATGTTAATCAGGTACGATTATCACTACTTGAAATTATTATTAATAATAATAAAAAATTTATTAACAATAATAATTTTATTTGCAAGTTCTTGCCCGAGGGCTAATTGCAACATGAAACAATACATAGCAAGGGTATACTGTGCAGATAGTGCGAGTTAACAATGTTGACTAGTAGAACACAATCATGGCTATTCTAAAAACTACTACGGAATACAATCTACGCTTTTTGGGTTTGACTTCTTTTTTGGAAGCAGTGGAAGACGAAGTGTCCCACTTTTTTTGTAATGACTTGGTTTTGGGAGGTTAACAAGGTTATTAATTAATAACAGGAACATATTCTCCTTCTCACATAATATACCACATGCACTTGGTACTCTGGGAGTTTACAGCTACGGTCACGTACATTGTATTCATTATCATCTCAATATTTGACAGGCTGGCTGGAAGAATAATCCATATTTTGATTTCCCTCTAGCATATACCAGATACTCTGAGAGCCTGGTCCAACCGCATTTCTGATGATGATGATGAAGCGATGTATGAAGGGGCAACAGCAGCAGGTACATGTAGCTACAGGATCTGTGCTTTAAAAAACCCTGCACATTCATAATGTTCACACTGTAAATCCTTAGATTGTCTGAAAGAAAATTGATGTGTAGGTTAAATCCAACTAAACAATTACAAGGTCATGGCATTTTTGCCTTTTGAGGCCACTATTAGTCATTAAAAACACATATTGGGTATGCGGTATGCATGAATCAATGACTGGTGATTTTACTTCTCTTATTCTTGAATTATACATCTAAGTGCTGGAAATATACTAAAATGACCATGTTTTGGACTTCCAGCTCCCCCCACCCCTACAGTTAAAGAAGATACATTGGAGAGCCAGATTCAAAGGTAAGGTCCCTGGAGTACTATTAGTAATTTGAGTGGATATTTTGTGTCAATGCTAGTGCTGTATTGTTAATTCACAGTATTATTGAGCATTTACTGAATGTTGCTTGATTTTAACAGCTCATTTTAACCATATTTAGTTTTGACTTAAGTAGTCAAATGTAATTTTAAAAATGATATCAACTGATTAAAACACCTGAAAATAACCCCAAATTGAGTGGGATAATTTTTTTGTATTTCAGAATACTTGCCCTTCACAGAGAGCACAAGAGGATTGACATCAAATTGGTAGATCTTCTTTTGCCTCTGTCAAAATCTGTAGGTGCTGTCATGAAGGAATATCATCCCCCAGGGTTAGCATCCAATTCACATAACTGGGGCACATGTTTAAGGCTTGGGTCAAAGTATGTGATGACCAACAAACATGTAGTCGATATGGCAAAGCTTGCTGATCCTAGCAATGCTTCAGTAGTTCTCAACTACTATCACGAGCCACCACTAGTTCCAACACAGTATCCCATAGAGCGAATCAGGTTCAACTGCTGTGATCAGAATTTGGACTATTCCATATTGGAACTAACCATTCCAAGTCACCAGTTTCAGGCAGTGCAGAAAAACCTACCAGGACTAGGCCATTTAGTCAGACCACTGGGAAATGGGCAAAAAGTCACACTGATAGGACATCAGGAAGGGGAGGCATTTATGTCCATGGATCCAAGTTGCCCTGTGCTGAGTCCACTGAACTGGTATGAGTTCATGGACCAATCTGACTTACCCTTACTACATCACCCAGCAAGGGCACTATATCGTTCTACCTTTGGGAGGGGCTCCTCAGGATCCCCAGTGTTTGACCACAATGGGTTTCTCGTAGGATTGCACACGCGTGGGTTTCCCATAGATGGTCCAAGCCAGATAGAACAAATGATCAGAATGACAGCAATAAGAGCTGAACTGAGACTACATGAACCTGAACTGTGTGATGATTTGTTCTTTTCTCCGTGAAGATGGAAAACCAGTAGTGTGGCATGACATCAGTTACAAAGTATTGCTTAACAGTTATTTCTGTGAGTAGAAATATTTGTATGGTATCCTTGTATTATAAGAAGTTGGCAATCCTTTGCTAATGTTACATTCCATGAGAAGAAAACATATTTGTGTGCAAACATCAATCAAGTGATGCAATGTATGTACAATGTACAACAGCTACTTATTTGAAATTCTATGCAGAATCTTAAGACAAGGGGGACGCCTGTTAAGTGATGGGCAGTTGCAACATCCCTAAGTAATAGCCTATGGCTAGTTATGCAGCCTTGGCTGAAAGATTATGGCCAACCAATAAATTTCTTTCTTAATTCAAAAGAGTTGTTCTGTGGTCATGAGTTATGCATGTCACTTATACACAACTGAGGAAAAAGCAATCTACTGGCTAAAAAGGAAAAAGAAATGGTAACAAAACCACATCAAGTCCATGGCAAAAGATACAAAGAAAACAGAAGTCCTGCTGCAGTACCAAGATAGGCCACCATGGTGCCCAAAATCGACCTGGACCTTTGGTTCCACTACACCTACCCACACACCAAATATAATTATTGCAATCCATGCAGAGCTTCTTATGTTATTCCAGCGGACACACACCCACAGACCAAAATCTATACCTCCATTTTTCATGGAGGTAATAAACAATAAAAACTTTAAATACAGAACAATGTGAATTTCTTTGACATATTGTACTTACATGTACCATCCTAAGCATGACTAGGTTACACCAATACTATAACAGTTTGCCATCTTTCCAGATTTCCTCAGCTAGGTTTGGTACATGCTAGACACTGATTAAACAACATGTATAATGTTTTGAATTAGAATATACTTTCAAAGTTTGAGGTTTCTATGATAATGCACTGAGGAATCAATTGAAGAATGAATTCAAGTTCTTTCATCCTTAACAATTGGTGTACCAATAATTTCAATCATTTGGCTGGCCAATTAAAACTGACACCAATTAAAAAGGTTTTTGCAAAAATAAATCAGACTGTAATATATTTAAGTACATAGTGTTACTATTGTTACACTTCCCAAGGCCTTGCCTGGATAGAGGTAACTTAATTACATGCAGCAAAATGATAATGCCTGAAGCAACTTACTCTTATCTTGGTTTTATTAAACTCATTTAGTTTAGTCCAAGGTGAACGTTTCTGGGGGTGTAAGTCACACACCAAAATAACATTATGCAGCATACCGGTATGAACAATAAGCCACACCTTGAGCCGGATTGCCACAATCCTTCTTTTGGCCTACAGGTGTACTAACTACATCAAAGCTGAACAAAAACAAATTACATACAAATTGTTTCTTGTTTTCCTTGGTCAAACGCTCACCTAAATGGCTAACAATCAAAGTTCAATGACCTTTACTGCGCAAGCACAAAGTGTATACTGTGTCCGGTCCATTTGCTTTGTTTCCGTCGACGCAACATTTCTTCTGAAGATTTTGTTTAAAAAGCCAGGTTTTTCGTACGGTTGGGCACTCTTCCCTACAATCTCTGTTAACTATCCTCAATTGGTGTAAATAACTGTTGAAAGGGATACATTTCTTGATATCCATTGTGTCTTGAAGCAATTTGATACACGATCTGCATGACTCACGTTCACGAGACCTGCTGCGTACTGGAACAGAAGTCCGATGATGTCTGAGAACAAGTGAGTTTTTTTATCTCAATTCGTAAATATCACTCACAGCAACATTGGTATGTTACATTGAAGCTGATAAGTATTATGTTTATTCAAAGTATTAGGAAGTGCTAGCAGTTAAAAACATGCAGACTTTGAACCCCCCCCTCCCCACTTTATTCCGCCTGCGTCACAGGCCAACTACGTTTGGGCATGGTAAAGCTCTTTGAGACATGAGATAAGTCAAACAAACTTACTGTGGCATGTGACAATGAATTACTTTCTGCTACGCTCTGTATCATTTTGTGTTAATTACTAATTATTGTGTACCTAAACGAAACATCAGTAACCGGCCGGTACAGACTGGTTTAGGTGCAGGTCTGTACCTGTACCTGAAAAATCTGACTGGTACAGACTGGTTTAGTACAGGTGTATCTGAACCAGGTCCTGAACAATTTGACAAAGTAACCTGAGTTCAGCTTCAGTGTGACAGAAAAATGAGTGACCAATTAACAGAATGTTTATCAAGACTTCATGTATCTTGCTTAGAACCTATGCTTACGAATGGATCTCAAGTCAAATTAGCTGCTCATTTCAAGGCCCATACAATGTTTTCATCTTTTTCCAGTGGCAGTGCTAAATGTTCATATATGTGGTAGGAATAAAATGTTTTCCGTAACAAAGAAAGTCCAAAAATTAGATATTTGACTGTTCCAGTATTTTGGACCTGTGATTTTCAAGGCACCGTAGTACCGGGTATTGTGTACTGATACATAGCCCTACTTCACACAAATATTCAGAGACCTTTTACATCTGAAATTAGCCCCTAAGGCCAGTCACACAAATGTCAGTCAGCAGACTATATCAGCCCTTTGAATATGCTGTCAATCATGCAAATTACATGACATCTGAGCATATCATCATTTAATGAAACACTTTGAGGTTTAAATACCTGCATTGTGGGAACCTTTTTTCGGTCACAAATCACTGTGAAATTCTTAATATCAATAAGTGTAGTGAGCAACATAGAACAAAAATTTCATGCTGTATTTTAACTGTACTTTACTGGGTGTTTCGGGGATCTTACTATAGCTGATGAGGCCAACAGGTGGTCTTAATTGCCAATGCCATTCTTTTTGTCCAATTTACAATTGATGAAACACTATGTAGCATAACACAAATGTTGTCACCAGTTGCTAATTTTACTATGTATGTTCCAATAACGGCATGGCTTTTGGCAGGATGTTCCTGAAAAAATGTGTTATTTACAGGCCAGGATGCATAGGTATAAGAACAAGTCATTGTACACCCTATTTGATGAAATTATAAAATTATAGCTCACTTGGTAGCGTGTATGCCCAACAATCGGGTGACCTTTTTTCAAATCTCGGCAGGTAAATTTTTCTTTTCTTCTTTCAATATCCATTCAATAGTTCATTTGTCTTGCTCAGGAATTTTAATTAGTCTTTTTAGGCACCATGTTACAACATCATACTCAGGGTTGGGGTTATTATATAAGGGTGTTAGGGTTAGAGTTATGATCATGGACATTCTGTCAATAGTACAAAAATAGTATTGTTGACAGGAACATCCTGTCAATAGTGCAAAACAAATGTGTGACAGGATGTTAGTACCAAAAATATTCTTATTGTCAATAGTACCAAAAACATCATTGACAGAACCCAGACATCCTATGATAACGTACAGTGTCAATGTGATATTATTGTCTGTATTTTTGAATATCTTACAATGATGATTTAAAAACATTGACCCAAAGTAAGCAAATTGAATCTGTTATTTCCAAAGGAGCAAGATGGACAAGGTACAGAGCAGCCTCAGCAAACAGGCCATCAATGATGAACAACCTAGGAGTCTGGAGGATTCCGGCATTTACTCCGTAGAACAACTCCAACAGACAGGGGATGGTGGAAGAGTGGCCAACCAACCAAGTCTCGGGTCATGGACAGATTCTGGCTTTCAATCCATAGGACAACAAACTGGCCATACAGGCATCAACCTGGCAGGTGCAGCTGGACATTTAGGCAACACCATGGGAGATAATCCAGAAGAGATGGAGTGGGATGGCCCTCCAGAAAAGGAACCACAGCATATCATAGACACATGTACAGAAGGGCCGGACACTGAGACTGTGGACAGCACATCACCATATCGCGCACTTAAAGCTACCATGGGCAATATACAAAAGGGGTTAAATCAGATTTCACGGTGGTCAACTGAAGCAAATGAGGAGATTGACATCACCTTCCATACACACCAAGGTGGAAGTGATGTGAACCTCACCAAAGTGTTCAAAAATCTTAAGTTGATAATTCCTATGGCAGTGCAACTTTTGGAGAGTGGCCCAGGTCTCCAGGACGACTTTCCATTTTACAAAATAATGAACAGAGACACAGCCAAAGCAGACAGGATGGATCCACCTGGGGTAGCTGCCCAGAAGAATGCTGTAAATCACAAAGCCGAGGCCCCACAAGCCTATCAAGCTGCCCTGAACCACAAACTCTTACAGAATACAAGTAAAGGGTCAACTTCCATCAAGCTTAAGAGTGCAAGTTTGGCATCCCATACTTCAGCTAAATCTACGGTCAAGGCTGAAACCAAACCTCTGCAAGCCACGCCTGATGCAAAGGCTGGATCTCAGCTTGTTATGTCCAAAACACCATACACCGATTCAACATTCATATCTCAACCTGAAGACAGCCAAGATACACCTCAAGCTGCACTTGCCATGACCCCTCCAGCTGAACCTGCCATGGCCCTTCCAGCTGCACCTGCCATGTACCCTCCAGCTGAACCTGCCACGGCCCCTCCAGCTGCACCTACCACGGCCCCTCCAGCTGAACCTGCCATGGCCCCTCCAGCTACACCTGCCATGTACTCACCAGCTGAACCTGCCACGGCCCCCCCAGCTGCACCTGCCATGGCCCCCCCAGCTGCACCTGCCATGGCCCCTCCAGCTACACCTGCCACGGCCCCTCCAGCTATACCTGCCATGTACTCACCAGCTGAACCTGCCACGGCCCCTCCAGCTGCACCTGCCACGGCCCCTCCAGCTACACCTGCCATGTACTCACCAGCTGAACCTGCCACGGCGCCTCCAGCTACACCTGCCACGGCCCCTCCAGCTACACCTGCCACGGCCCCTCCGGCTACACCTGCCATGGCCCCTCCAGCTGAACCTGCCACGGCCCCTCCAGCTACACCTGCCATGACCCCTCCAGCTGCACCTGCCACGGCCCCTCCAGCTACACCTGCCATGACCCCTCCAGCTGCACCTGCCACGGCCCCTCCAGCTGCACCTGCCATGGCCCCTCCGGCTACACCTGCCATGACCCCTCCAGCTGCACCTGCCACGGCCCCTCCAGCTACACTTGCCATGGCCCCTCCAGCTACACTTGCCATGGCCCCACCAGCTACACCTGCCACGGCCCCTCCAGCTACACCTGCCATGACCCCTCCAGCTGCACCTGCCACGGCCCCTCCAGCTACACCTGCCATGTACCCTCCAGCTACACCTGCCATGACCCCTCCAGCTGCACCTGCCACGGCCCCTCCAGCCACACCTGCCATGTACCCTCCAGCTGCACCTGCCATGACCCCTCCAGCAGCACCTGCCACGTACCCTACAGCTACAGCTACACAAGCTGATGCCAGTTATGATCAGGTAGGTAGGACAAGCATTGTCATTGTCAATAATTCAATAACATTACCATGATACTAGTAAGTCAATCATGTACTGCATTGATCATAAATTAACCTTCCATTCAAAATGTTACTTTTCACTTGACATTTGCGTTTGTTCCAGAGTACACGATATGTTTTTGAACATATCGCAAGTTATGCAGACAACAATTATGATGATTTGATGGACTACTCTGACTCACAAGTGGCAGTAGCAGCAGGTAAACACTAAGGAAATGTGGACCACTAGTACTGGGCTGAGTATCCTAGTCCTTATTCAACTGTATGCTAGTGAAAGGAGATTCAGAAATAGTCATATTATTGCATGTAACATTATGTACATACATTTGTAAGTTAATTTGCCTTAATGAAAACTGTTAATTGCCAATAAGGTAATTTGGTGATACTGGACCAGGTGACTGTGACAAACTTAAAGAGGATGAATACTTGAATTCTACTTAATAACAATTGCATCAAAGCCAACAAGATATTACATAAGTTTACATTGTATTTCAGATACATTGTACTACAATGCACTTTTAATTCCAAGTACCAAATATCAACAACCAAATCGATACTGTAATTCTTGTTTCTTTCACTGTAACTTTAGGTTCACTGTTTTCACTGTCACCTCTGGACCGTGAACTTATCATCACAGTGAAAAACCTATTTATGATTCCTCCACACATCGTTTCTGTAAATCACTTGCTACCACCGTGAAGTTAAAGTTCAGTGAAATTGTCCCTTTTTCTTACACCGTGAAATTTTGCTACCGTGAACTTAAAGTGAATTACAGTAGTCTTATTCTAAATCTAGCACAACTTTTTTCCCTCAGAGAACAGTGGAAACCTGACAAATGGAAGCAGTTTCATCAGTCCGCTAAGAGGACCATGCTTTCTGGACTCTATGATGTATCACCCACTTCAGAACAGCATTGCTGTCTCACCTTTGAGAAGCATCTGTCTGTGGTAAGATACATTCGTATGTTCACATAATATCTAGACGATAGAGCCAGTTTGTGCATGAATGAAGCTGTTATTGAACAGCCATTGCACAGCCAAAATATATCTGATATTTTTAATAGCAACAATTTTTCATTAAGTTAGAAAATTCAAACCTAACAAGTTAAGATTTAGAGTTAGCATTTGAATTGATGTTACATTTTCTTTACTGTTTTTTCCTATTTCATGTACAAGTAGTGTAGCCTGAGTACCAGCCTCCGTAGTGACTGCTGGCTTAATTCTTGTCGCTTGCTAACCACGGAGTAGCAGCCTCCGTAGCAACCACTGGCTCAATTCTTGTTGCTTGCTAACCGTGGTTAGGCTACAAGTAGTGAGCCTTCATGCAAGAATTTGAAATAAACTTTTTTGTGAAAATCTAGTAAGTTGTAACCAGTGTTTTCCAGTTGACCGGGAATAAATATCTTTAGGTCAAGGTCAACTAGTTTTATATGAGGACTGTTAATCTAATTTTTCTGTGTTTCAGGGATATTACAAGAAACAGAGAGTACAAGGGTGTCGAGTTCCAGTTTGCCGAGAACCTCCAGCCATTTTCAAGATCAGTTGGCATCATTGTTAAAAACAACAAACCCTATGGGACATGTTTCAGATTTGGACCAGGAGATGTTATGACTAATTTGCATGTAGCTAGTCGACGTTATGCAGACCTAGATGACCCTTCCGATGCCTTTGTAGAGTTTAATTATTACAACAAGTGGCCACCTGAGTCCCCTGAACGATATTGGATTGATGGCATAGCCTACAAGTGCCGCAATCCCTATCTGGACTTCTGCCTTCTGAAGTTGAAGATTAAAGATAGCACATTTTCCACAGTCCAAACAACACTCCCTATACAACCAATCATCTCTCTAGAAGAAATAGATACGGTCACATTGATAGGGCATCCAAATGGATGTCCAAAGACCCTAGAGTCCAATTGTCAACTGCTAAATGACAACCAGGTCGCTCAATATTTGGGCCCAATCAGTGATGACATGCATTCCCTAGTTTTCCATTCACAAAGGGTCAACTACCGTTGTTCCTTTTGGGAAGGGGCCTCAGGATCACCTGTTGTAGCGACATACAATGACTGTTTACAAATTGTGGCTATGCATACACAGGGGTTTCTAAGTGGACCAACCTGTCAAGTAGAACAAGGTGTAATCATGTCAGAAATACTAGCAGAACTGAGGGATTACTACCCTCATCTCTATGACCAATCGCTATCTTTAAGTTGAAGATGAAAAACATTCTTAACAAGAATAATGTTTAGTGAGCCACACACATTTCTGTAAAAGGGGTGTCATCGTTTGCAGCAAACTGGAGTCCCGTTCAACTAATCTCCAAGTAGATCTGTTGGTGGCAATGACAGTATCCACCTGGCAAAAGCAATATTAGTGGCCAGTTGGATTGCTTTTGCCGGTTGATACTGACATTGCCACAGATAGATCTGCTTGGAGATTATGTTAAACATCCTTTCTTTTGCCTTCTGTGCAAAATAAAAAGTCAGTTCAGTCTGTACTTGTGTTGTGTTGCTACTGGTTATTGTTCCAGCCTAGCATACTGACAGATTTCGAAAGTTATGCATCACTGACATACATGTTTATTATTATCATACTATCTGTAAACAAACACTGTAAACAGACAGACACAGATGAAATGAGCTGACATTCTGTATTTACAACAGTCACCAAAATCCACATCAGTCTTTGGAATGTTAACATTATATTCATCAACCAGGCCTTAGTCAAGGCCACATCAAGGTGACTTTTTCAATAATAAACCCAAGCCAAACTATTATTGTGTCCAGTTACTATCCTTCTCACTTTTTTTGTTTTAACTTTTCTTGCTTTCAAAGTTTGGATGCTGTATAAAGGAGGTGCAACTATTGATAATAACTGTTGGACTGTCATTATTTTTGTAAAAGAGCCTTGTGTAGCCTTCATAGAGGAACAACAGCGTAATCTTCACGTCAATATTTTGCACAGTGCTGGTTATATTGACACAGTAAAGCTATATATACTGCTATTGGAGCTGTTTGCTACTGGGGTCACAAATCATTTAATCCTTTTGAAATCATGTCAAAGTGCACACTTCATCTTTTGACTTAACAGACTTAAAACAACTCTTGACTTTGAAGACCAAATGTATTCTGTCTGTGATCACACATTATACGGAAAATAAAAAAGATATCAAACTTTCAACTTTACAACATTTCATCACTAATTGTGTGAAATACAAAATATACTAACGGACAACACAATACTCAAAACCCCCAAACCAGAGATGGCTCCATCCCCCTTCACTACTTCATGTACTTATCCTCCTGTTCTTGGAGGACCTTAGCAGACGTCTTAGCGTCAAAGAAGAGCTGACTTATCTCCTCAACATCCTCCCTGCTGATCTCATCTCTGCCGTTGATCTTGGCCATGAGGCTGGCTGGAGTCAACAACTGGACAGCATATCTGTGGGGAGAGAAAAAAGTTGGGTGTTAACCTTACATGTTGCAGCTATGTGCTAGGGGAGGCCTATAGTAGCCTAGGTGCAATCCTAATTAGTTTACCAGGGCAGCTATACTTGATCCCTTTTAAAGTTTGTTAGCCACTGATGTGCCCCGGAAAGCATAAACAAAAAAGGAGGAGCGTGATGGCAAGGAAACAACAACAAAACTGGTTGGGACAATCTAACTGAAGACAACATATAAGACAAAAGACAAGTGTTAAACAATAAAAATACAGGCAAAGTAAAGTTTACCTTCAATTTCAGTCCCACCCAATATTTTTTTATTGGAACAAACCTTACACTGCACAGAAACCAGTAACAAGACCTGGAAAAGGTCCAACTTTCCTTTGACAATGGTTGAATAGTCTGGGACCTTCACACTCAAGTACAACATTCTGGTGACACACAGTATATATACCTGAGGTCCCAGACTGTCCAGTCTTGGCAGCTATAGTACAAGAATCCACACATAAGAACCTATACTTGGCTGCCAATGAAACCATATGTCAGGCAGTCCAACCACTGGAGGTCAGACTAGAGTCTTGTGTTGTCAATCTCAGAACTGACTTTTTGCCATGAGCACTTTTCTCTGTTTTCTTTTTTTACATACATGTAAGATGTACATGAGTAAGTATGATGTTATCACCTGAGAGTAGCATTCACCCCCTGTTCTCCCAGCATCTTCAGGGCATCAGGCTGACACTGGATGTTCTCTACCAGGGCGCGGACCTGCAGGATCTGAGAGACACAATATGATGTACTGTTAGCTTGGTTTACTGTGGTTATGTCCAAGTCTTTTCCTTCTGAATCTGACTTCAATCTGCAAGAAAGTGAAGCACCAGTATATATTTGTGATTATATGTAAGCATTTCAACTTTCATGATTAATCTGACATTTATGGTCAGTCACAGTAAGAAGATAATCATTGGAACAAATGTAGATGAAGCTTCAAAAGGGGTTAAAACTGAGATACACAACATGTCACGACTAGTCAGAGGTGACAGATCTTTTATAAATTTATGTGTGACTGATCAAGTACATGTGTACATGAGAAGCAAAAGTCCAGTATTGGTGAATCTACCTGTGGCTTTTTAATTGTATCTGGACTTGAATGGCAATGAACTAAAGGGCTTACCTGGACCATTTCCTCAGGTGAGTAAGGCAGTGTCCTGATGATCATGACCCTGTCCAGCAGGTCAAGGGGAATGCCATGGGGGGACACAATGTCCTCGGTACCCCTGGAAGAAATAATAATAATAATATACCACAATGTTATCACCCATGTAGCTATTTATACCAGTACAATTCATACAAATAGTTGAAATATTTTCTTTAAAAAATAACGAAAAAAAACAGAAAGACAGGACATGAAAGCAATACTGGATGCGCTAAAAACGCTCACTTTATGGTACACTTCCCCCGGTTGGTTGCGAAGATGACGATGGGTGCGATGGTGGACTCCAGCGCTCTGTGCAGGTATGTGAAACACTCGATGTCCAACATGTGAACCTCGTCGATGAACAGTACCCCGGGAACAAGCTCAGCGATACCCTGGTCGATGTACTTGTTCACAACCTTGTTGATCTCTTTTCTCAACTTGTCTGGAAGTAGAATAGAACAGTATTAGCAATTCGTACTTCCAAATAATACGTTGCAAGTCTGCCTTTACATTTTACAGTGGTTACTGGGAAATTACTAAATTTGTCTGCTTACTGTAATACCAGTGTAACAATGCAACACTTATATGAGAGCTCATTCGTATATCAAGAACCCTCCTTGGAGAGAAAAAGTGAGGCTTACCCCCCTCCCCCCCAAAAGGCCCAGCATTAGCAAAAGAAGGGGGAACATGACATTTTGTAGTGGGTGAAATGGATTGAACTATGGGATAGTCAGACAAAGTAGATAAGTTCAGTCCATTTCACTCAGTACAGGGTCATGAAAAATCTTGTTACCTGTAATTTCTGTCTTTTTGGGCTTGGTGAGTTGACTCATCATGGACATGATATCCTGGCCTCCCTGGAACAGTAAGAAATACCAATGGAATACAGCATTAAACATAAAAGCATCAGCTTGACTTCATGCCACACACAATGTACCAGACAAATATGATTGATTACACTGGCAGAAAGAAAATGATAGTGAATGGCAGTACAGTACCTGTGGTCTGGCATTTGCTATATCCAGGTCATGTAAGGTCACATCTTGGATGACCTCCTTCTTCTTGTGTACATCACCCTTGGGTAAGGGCACATATTCTTCTGCCTAAGGACAAGAAAGGAATTTCAGATTATAAACATTTAGAAGATTTCTCTCATCATCAAGCAAAAATAATGGACTGCAAATAAAGAAATGTCAATCTTAGAATCAAAGACCTTGCAAAATATTCATAACGTTGAATAGATACACTAGACAGAAGTTAACATCCTAGTGGTTGTTTCAAACCACTCATAAAGCAACAACTTAAAACTAATTACTGTTGATCTTCTTTTGATGAATAAACAGTAGATTTGAGTTGTTTACATATCAATCATCAGGCCAAACACAGAAAGCTGGACCCTAACTGATGACATGTATCTTCCTCTCCCTCTTGTTTCTATCCAATAGTGGAAGAGTGTATACCACATTGGGGTAAGCATAAAGAGGAGAATCTGCAAATTCAGGTGACATAGGGTATACTTAAATAAAGTTGATGAATGTCAAAAGTTCTTACCTCAAGATCAAACTCTGTTGCGTAGGTATCTGATCGACCTTGTCTCTGTAGAAAGCAAGGAAAACTTTTGGTTCACCAGTGGTTTCAAATGAATACTTCACATAATTCCACAAGATGAGCCTTTTGCCTAACTACTTGATAATTGTCAGCCCACATATGATCATATTAGCACCACCTATCAAACAAATGTAGAACTACAGCAAATCCATGGCTATTTCACAACTTTTACAATTACATCTGAGCTGGGAATTTTCACGGAATACAATATCTACATAAAACAATATAGAAAAAACAAGTTTAGAAAGCAGCACGTTTCCCTTTATTTGCAGTACAGAAGCCCTTGCAATTTCTGAATTTCTACACCATATGTGAGAAACATAACATACCTTGACTGCACCACTGTTGGCTTCGATGTAGATGACATCACCGACCTCCACCTTCTCCTTCTGCAGAGTCTCATAGATGGAAGGATCCAACTGGGGAAGAAGAAGGTATCAATTTGTGTCTAACCCAAAAACTCAAGATACATAATCACACAAATGACTCATCCTAATCTTCAGATAGAGGGAGAAGAAGAGGAAACTGGTGGGAGGCAGGGAGAGAGAAGAACAGGAAGGACAGGGGGAGGGGTGAAGGTGGTACAAAGGGAAAGGGAGGAGGGAAGGCTTACAAGAGGGAGTAGAGAAGATAGTACTTGAGGATTCAAAAACAGTGGTTGATGGTTTAAGAACGTGTCCTCCTTCAGCCACTAAGCACACACTTTGGTCACAGCGTGCACTAGGGCAAAAGGTGTTTTTATTTTCCTCCTGTTTCTATCCAGCAGTGCACATGTGCAAGGCTGGGGTAAGCAGTGAGAGGGTCTTTGTACATACAGTTTCTGACCATTTAAAACTTAGAAAAGCAAGGCATTTACAGAAGCTTATGGGTGTCAACATATTCTTAAGACTTCATCATCAAATGTCATACCTTCAACTGCTTTGTGCCCTTTGCTGTCTTCAGTCCAATGATCACATGACTAACAGTCTTCCCATATCCTGTAAAGAAGTAGAAAAGCTCATTTTCAGGAGGGCAGCAAGATTCAAGGTTTACTTTTTATAAAATCTACATTATCTTCCAGTATAATATCTTTGGACACAAAAACACACGAAAGTTTCAGGACTGACCTCCCATGGGGTTCTCAGTTTCACAGGGTGTCAGCTCGGTCACTTCTCCTTCATACACTTCCTTCGTCTCCTTGATCCTTAGACCTAAAAAATAAATGTCAAAATCATTACCTGCATTGAAAAGTCATTTATAACCTCGTCAACTGTTTCTTGGATAACCAAAGAAAGAAATAACTGAATATGTATGAAAATGTACGTTGATGAAGGTTAGACATCCAGGTAGTAAGATACGCCAAAAATAGTTACTCAAGTAACTGGATAAAATTTTGCAACTGATGAAAATGTAATTTGTAAAGCTAAATATGACAGATTTAACAACAAAAATCAACAACATGAGCTCCCAAACAATGAGTGGGAGTGGGACATAAAAGAATTTAAAGCTTGAGACAACCCTGCTGCCAAGAATACCTTTTGCCATCAAATTTGTATAGATTACTCACCAATGGCTCGTCTGAAGTTCTCCATGAGCACTTCTGTTTTCTTGATCTCTGTTGAGTAGACCTCGCTCCCCACCATGGGACAGAAGGGAACCTTACTGCCCAGCTCCTGAGCTATGGCCAAGGCAAGGGCAGTCTAACGAGGGAAAGGTTTGGTATTAGTCATGATTCAACACACAGAGAAAACTTTTAAAAGACATCTTTCTACCTGTCTTTTACTGACATGAATTGGGTAATAGATAATTCTGATGCTAACCTTTCCAGTTCCCGGCGGTCCAGCCAGCAGCACTGCTCTTCCAGACATTTTCTTGGATCTGATCATTTCCACCACAATACCACTTGCCTGAAATAGGAAGGAATGGAGTATTTACTATAGTTAAAGATGATGATGCAAAATATAACTTCTGCCTGCAGTATATATTTGCAAACCTGCTCCATGGTCTCAGCTTGCCTTTTTCATGAGGTGTAGAGAGCTATTGTGATTCACCATTAATCGTAGCTGTGCCACTCAAAGTCAACGTTAAGCATTGTCGAGAAATTGTTCATGAAGAGTAATTGGTCGTTTTAATTCTACGTAGCACAATATTTGTTTTGCTGAATTCAGTGTTGAGCACTAACAAATTCTAAGTATTGCATGGACAAATGCCAGAATGCACAGAAGGCACAAATGGGCTGCTCAAAAAAAAAGTTGCGGAGGGGGGGTGGAAGAGGTACAAAATCGGGTTTTGTCCCTACCCTAGCTCCAATCCAGAAATTGGTCAAACCCCCCCTAGTTCCTAATCCAAAATGGCCCAACTGACCCTAGTTCCGGGTCAAAAATTGCTCAACCCCCCTAGTTCCTAATCCAAAATTGCACAAACCCTCCCTGGTTCCTAATCCAGATGCTTGAACCCTACCCCCCTTCCAATCCAGCCTCTTCCACCCCCCCTTTTCAACTATTTTTTTGGAACAGCCCAATATTATGGCTGCTTAGGTGTTCACAACCTAGTTTTGCTAGACAAATTGTGGAGCAATCCAAATCATCAGCTCGTTCCCAAAAACTTTAAAATAACAAATCAACTTAACATTAAGCGTTGACATCCCTCCTTAATTTACTATTAAGCACTGCCGGTCCTCCTAAATCTACCGTTATAGGCGATGCCATTCCACCCCCATGCAGACCCTCATGCCCCCCACCCCCTTGGGTAGTTTGCTCAACAAGCATGAACTTGTCCCAGACGTTGGTTACCACTTCCAGTTTGCTATCTGTATAACTTAAACAAGCGTCTTGGATAGGAGAAAACAATATAGATGCTAAATAGAATAGTTTACACACGCAAGACGACTTTCTTAGCCGTCGTCATGGCGCCGGGAGTCGCACATGGCGGTCAAATTTCGAGAAGATTCCCCCCTTCTCACCTCTCTCGCCAGCTCCTGTCCGACCATCCCTGCCGCCGCCTGCAGCGCAAATCCGTTCTCGTCCAGCCCCAGACCCTTCACATGGCTGTGCGAGGCGATCCGTTGGGTCTTGGTCGTGCTTTTCACTTCTTCTATCTTCATTTTTCACAGCCGTTCAGATTCGAGACGCTGGAAATTTGACAAGACCGCCTTTTGTGATGGGCTCTAAATACCGGAAACAAACGCTACCACTACCGGATATGACGTACACAAATTTGTTTCAGCTCAAAATTTATGATTTCTCTTGTGGACGAACATTTCAACTGGACAAAAATTAAATTCATTTCTTATCTTTAGGTTGGTTCAGGCTTCATGACTGATTTTTAATCGATCTCTTCAAAAAGTTGCACGTGCACAGGTGTTTGACCTTTGACCGCACTTCTCACGATGGCTGCCATCCTGAACTTCAATGTTGGAGTTTTGGGCCACATTGACAGCGGGAAAACCTCCCTCTGCAAGGCCCTCAGCACTGTCGCCTCCACTGCAGCCTTCGACAAGCATCCGCAGAGTAAGGAGAGAGGAATTACACTGGATTTGGGTTTCTCCTCGTTCTCTGTAGACGTGCCAGCGCACATCAAGGAACAGAACCCCAAGTATGAAAAGTTACAGTTCACACTGGTGGACTGTCCCGGCCACGCCTCCCTGATAAAGACTATCATTGGTGGTAAGTAGTCAAGTGAAAGTAAATCAGAAGGTACAGTAATACATTTCCATCCCTTCATCATAATAGCTGTCTACCATTGTTAAAGCTCATGAAAGATAGTATTTATTTGACACACCTGGAAGCAATAAGTAAGATTGCACCAAATTGAATATAAATGGCAGGTTATCTTGTTGTTGAACATTTAAAAATCATTGGTCGGTTACCATAGCCAAACACGTAACGTTGATGTTAGAATTTTTCATGTGAGTGTAAATCATACCAATTATGTAATTTCCTCAAGGTGTATAATACGCTGAACTCACGGTGACGCACTGGTAGGTAAAAGATTAATCAACATGTTAATCAGTAATCTGATTGGTCAATTAGAGTAGTCAATTAAATTAGAATATCAATTAGGGACCTTATTTGCTAACATTGTTTTTCCTACCAGTCGTTGAATATCCTGGATGTCAACAAAAAAAGTGATCGCTCATTGGGCATCAGGCCTACATGTACACATCCAAGTCAATGCAAACATAGCAAGCCCAACCTTTATCATCCCCCAGGTGCCCAGATTATAGACCTGATGCTGCTGATTGTGGATGTGACGAAGGGGATGCAGACCCAGACGGCGGAGTGTCTGGTCATCGGGGAGATCGCCTGTGAGAGGATGGTGGTCGTGCTCAACAAGGTCAGAATTGGGAACCAATAGGGCACACTTACTAAGGGCACTTACTGTAAATGTATTTAAGTTCGCATGGTTTTTATTTCGCGGTAGGGAGAAAATGGAGCGTTCACGCTGGTTTTAAGTTCGCGTTTGAAACAGTAGTAGTGCTACAGTTATAGATGGGCTAAAAGTTTTGCGGTGGTTTTATGTTCGCGCTGAAAGTTCACCGCGAAAACATTCCTGCATTTACAGTACTATGTGTTTTCTATTCTCTTGGTTTACTACAAAACATGAGATATTACATAAGATTATAGTTTATACCTACATGTAGTAATCAATGTTATTTTTAGCAATTGTAGAATAGTTTAAGTCTTCTTTCACTGTTAGTCTGCTAACCATAAGTAATATTAGTTACCACAGTGCACATGTGACACATACATGTACATTACCAATTAATACCACACATTACACATGTCCTATTCTATGAAGGATTGATTGTAGAGCAGTAGGATAAAAATTTCAAGTTTTCATTCATTTTCTTTAGGCAGACCTCCTGCCTGAAGCCAAGAGGGACCAAATGATAGAGAAGATGAAGAGGAAAATGGCCGCCACACTCAAGTCTACCAGGTTTGCTGATGCACCGATCATTGCTGTGGCTGCCAAGCCAGGAGGACCGGAGGTAAGCTTGTATGCTGTTATAGTTAGGCCTGTTGTCGATGTAAAGCTTTCACATTACGCTTCAAGATTGGCCATCTTTGCCTTACTTTTTGTACATCTAGATCTTATAGAGCGTGAAACTTACAAGTAGTTTGATCCAGAAATTAAACTTATGTTTCAGCAAACTAAACATCATTTTGCAAAGCCCAGAAATAAAGTACATAAAGGACTGTATGTGGAATATCCACATCTGCATGTACATGTATAGGTGCTGGCAAAAAGTTTTCTCACTTATCATTTGATCCTTTTACAGGCTCCGGACACAGAAGCTCTTGGCCTGCAAGAGTTGATGGATCTACTGAAAAAGCACACTTACCTGCCAAGCCGTGATGCCAGCGGGCCGTTCATCTTCGCAGTGGACCACTGTTTCTCCATCCGAGGACAGGGTACAGTCATGACGGGTACGGTCCTGAATGGCACTGTTGCAATCAACGACAACGTAGAGGTCGCCAACGTCAAAGAAGTGAAGAAGGTCAAGTCCATGCAGATGTTTAAACAACCTGTGAACTCAGCCATGCAGGGAGACAGGGTGGGCATCTGTGTGACGCAGTTTGATCCCAAACTGCTGGAACGGGGGCTGGTTTGTACACCAGGGACTCTCACTCTCATACATGCTGCTATCCTGAAGGTGAAGAAGATAAGGTTCTTCAAGGGAGCGTGCCAGACAAAAGCCAAGTTTCACATCACCATGGGTCACGAAACTGTCATGGCGAGAGTGCAGTTCTTTGGTTCACCTCCCCAAGACTGTACAGAAGAAGAGGAACCCCACTTTGACTTCAGTAAGGAATACCTGTATCAAGACGAACTCTACGGGCAGGAAGGTGCAAGTAAAGCCAAGGAGAACGGTGCAGGAGATTCAGAGGCAACAGAGGCCATCCCCACCCAACAGTGGGCTCTCCTGGAATTTGAGAAACCTGTGATCTGTCCCCAGAAGTGCCTGGTCATCGGCTCCCGCCTCGACACAGACATCCACGCCAACACGTGTAGGCTAGCCTTCCACGGTCGACTGCTCGAGGCTGTGGTGGACAAGAACTACAGCGAAACGGTCCTGCCAAAGCTGAAAGTCTTCAAGAACAAATCAAAGGAGGGAATGGTAGAGAGGATGACGGACGAGTACACGGTGATCGGGAGATCGCTCTTCAAGAAAGAGACAAACATTCAGCTGTTTGTGGGTTTGAAGGTGAAGCTGACCACAGGAGAGGAGGGGGTGATAGAGGGGGGGTTTGGCCAGAGTGGGAAGTTTAAGATACGGATTCCGCAGGGTCTCCAGCCTGGTACAGTTCAAGTGCTTTCTGCTGCAGGGAAGAAGAAGAAAGGGAAGAAGGCTGAGGAGGAAGAAGCTGCAGCAGCACAAGTAACTGAAAAGGGACAGGGTGGGATTCAAGTCTCTCTGCAGTTCAAGAAGTACATCTTTGATCCCAAGAAGAAGATGATTCAAACATGACAGAACTCACATAGTTAAGATCCAAGCCAACAATTTTAAACCTTTGCTGTAATAATATTATAGTAATTACCACTTCTATATGAACACTAAGTCATCCATGACCAGTAAATATGATTTCCTTTTTTTTTCAAATCTTTTTTTCCTGTAATGGATCATTGATTATAGCAGTAGACTGAAGAAAATTTAGCAGTTGAAGTGACTTGAACTGTTGCAGTACTGAACAAGTTGCCAGTTTTTAGTTGAACAGCAAAGTGCAGGCAAGAAAGAGCTTTAGATATTGATGTAATTTGTTTACAAGAGCACAGCAAAGATGAACCAACTTATTTCAGTTATGAATTTAGTTTATACATGCTCATAGATTATAAAGCACATGTAGTTGCTTCTTTTTCGTCCAATGCAGCATTTGCTTGCAAAGAACTGTTGCTGTGGTAATTGATAAGGTGCCTTGACTGAATTTCTTTGAGCAGTGAAGTTGTACTACTAGACTATAAATGACGGCAACTTATAAGCAGTATAATCATGAGGCAGAAGAAATATGGAAATACGGAAATTATAGTGCATTGTATTACCATATTGTGTAACAGTTATGATGATAGTTTTGTACATAGTATCAGCGTAGTACTTCCTGTCCCTGAAAAACGAAAATTAAAAAAAGTAATGTGATAACTTTTTTGCAATCTCCTTTCACACAAATTCATTGAAAAGGCATAAAAACGCTGCTATTTGGGTCATTAGATGAAAAACGCATCACCAAGCTTCGGACAAATACAAAAAAGGCTTCCATGACGAACCAACTTCACCATGCCCAGAAATACTACAACTCACTGTCTTTTCAGGAGATCAAAAAAATCTCTGCACAGCTATAACGATCACCAAGCAATAGGGGCAGAAATCAGGTTGACGACCATGCACTTTGGGCAGATTACCGCATGGAACTCCGACTTGGAACCTTAACTCTTGACAGTAACATGCTAAACACTTGAATCCTATAGACAAGTCAACATGATTTTTAAACCACACGATGATTCTGCATCGTCCATCCTATTCCAGAATCTCTCTTCTCGTAGTTATTCTCGTCGACAAGCACATCTCCAACACTAGAGTTCCACGACCTCGTACATTCGCAAACTGATGTTAGCCTTTTCAAGTGACATATCAAAAATATTTCTCATTCATTATGCAAACAAGGCCCTCATTTGCATCAATTATATCAAGTCAACCTTTTCTCTACCCAAATAACACAAGTTGTATATAGTATGAAATTCTTAGCAAAGAAGTCCATTGCAGCATTTCTCATAGATTATGTAAATGAGGCCTTCAATTGCATGATTTATGGCGAATGATGTCCATATTTACCTAACTTCCAAATGTTGCAAGAATGAAATCCCCATCATTTACTACTATGCAATTATAGTATTTTGTCATTAATCGATCATGCACATTAGGTCTTCATTCGCATGATTGACATGTGTCAATATTCCTGTTTCTCAGTTACGTAGGTCACGTATTTGAAAGTCCTATAATGTACTCTTACTGCCCTTGATGCTGATTGCAAAGGCACACGCAATTGCAAACACATACGCACGCACGCACACACACACACAGCGAGATAGAGACCGAGAGAGAGACACGAGCGGATCTGTCCTTGGTGCTGAATACCATCCGCAAGCGCATACACAAGGCAGTGTTACCATGAATTAGCACCCAGTGTTACTTTTTTTAGCCTTTCCAATAGGAAACCATTAGACTAATCAACGCAACTATCAAATCACACGATTCTGTATGTTCTATCTTGCTGACGAGCACATGTACATTTCCAACATTTCACACTGAAACTGGGCTGCATCTTTCGAATCAAAATTGTGTTTATTCAACAAGAGAATTACAGCCGGAAAATAAGCCTTGATTGACAAGATCAAGGGATCGTGCAGAAATCAAATGTTACAGATGCGTGGCAAGTTTGTAAACCTGTATGTTTTGATGAGATATGATAAAACCGGTACCGAAGAAACGCATACGTATGTAACCAGTGTTTCTAACCGAGACTTTCTGGTTCGTATCTACAGCGTTCAGAAGCAGATGTTTCATCTTTACTTGATGGTCTGTCGATATTCAAATGACACCACAGAAAATGTCAAATATCATAGTTCAATAAAGGCGAACCTCAGGAGTTGTCGTGGGGTCAGAGTCTTGGCAATTCATAACAATTCATAAGACTGTCATCTTCAGAAACGAGCCATCATCGCTCTCTGTGATCGGATGTGTTAACGTTATTAAACTAGACGCACATTGTACCCGTCCCCCCAGCCGATCTATGAACAAATAAACTGTAACGTTACATGTAAAACTTGTGACTAAGCGATCTGCATCATGCAGCTGTAGGCAACCGATCCCACCACTAACGCTCCAACCACGACCATCGCGACTTCAGGGCTAGGGTGCAGACCCGGGTCAGTGTCGTTCTCCAGTAGCACACTGGCATTCTTAGCGACCGCATCCGGGTTCTTGATATCGCTGTTTGTAGTGTGTGCGATGTTGATGGAACAGTCCGTTTCGGGCGTTAACTCGGTCATCTCGGTGGGAGGGGCGTTGGAAGCTGAGGTCTCATCAGGTGGCACCATGTCCATCTCAGCAGCCGCATCCATGGTCTTGGCGTCGCTGTTTTCTGTGCGTTCGATGTTGATGGAAGCATCGATTTCGGGCGTCAACTCAGTCATCTTAGCGGCGTGAGTTGCGTTGGAAACTGAGGTCTCGTCAGGTGGCAACAAGTCCATCTCAACTCCCACATCCGCGTTCTTGACGTCATTGTTTTCTGCGAGCGTGATGTTCTTGGAAAAGTCCGTTTCGGGAGTCAACTCGGTCGTCTCGGCGCGAGTTGCGTTGGAAGCTGAGATCTCATCAGGTGGCACCGTGTCCTCGGGTCGATCCAGCTTACCGTCTTCTGTTGGGGCGGTTGGCACTTTAATGTGGTGGTGGCGACCCTCATCAATATTTGTTGTTTCCATGTCGGAGATGACCTTATATGGCACGCGAGTATTGTTCCAGTGGTTAACGTTATCATCCGTCGTCAACACCGAATCCATAGCTCCATCTCGCTCGTCGTCCTTCAAACCCACCTTCGTCTCCAGGCTCTTCAGCTCATTCTCGCGGTGGGGAACATCAGTGTACACGCCAACACGGCGCCGCGTGCGAACTCTAGCGTTGTTCGCGTGGTTCTCACCAGATGGGATAAAGTCCCACGCCTCGAAGCCATTTTCTTGGACGGTGTATATCTGTGTGTGAGGGCGATCGGCATTCACGGGCATCTCATCAAGAAGATGCCTTTCCAGCCACTTGAAAAGGGACGTCTCCATCTCGCCATCGAGTATGGCCACGCGGTGGGAAGCTCGGAGGACATCTTTAAAGAGGTCGGTCGGGGTCATGCTGTCGGGAAGGGGATGAGCTTGAGTGTTGTCTTCAGCGAATACTAGCTGCACTCTAGCCCTCTCGCTGAGGTTGTGGCGGGGGGTTCCGATGGGACTGTAGTCATCTCCCCAGGCTCTGTACGGAAGGTTGGCAGCCTGCTCTACCGCGATAGACACGACGACCGTCTGAAAGAAAAGCATCCGTTTTTATTGTAACATAGTTTGGCTTTGCCCACATGTTGGCCTTAAGATTCAGGACTTGTATGGTGATCCATAATCATATGATTAGGACTACACAAGTTTCTACTAGATATCATCCGAACTATCGGATCGATCATTTTGTATAAGAATATTACGCTAACTAGTAGGAGCCGGAAAGGAGCCAATCTAAACTAGCCTCGTCTGACTTGTACGTAACGTTACAGTTGAAACGTCAACTAAACATTTGCTTACTGTATTTCTAAAAGATGGTTTGGGATAAAGTGATGACGTAGAAAACTCACCGTCGTCATCGCCCAAAGAAACATCACCGTGATGACGGTAGACTTGAACATCCCTAACCGCCGTCGTCCATCGGACTTGTCAAAGGCCGTAAAGGCGGGGGCTGTCGCAACGGGAGACCGCCTGTTTCTGTGGCGACCGCGCCGTACCCGTCTCGACATATTTGTCTCAAGTTTGAGCTAAGGGCAACGTAATGAACGTATACGTCTAGCAGCTCAATACAACACGTCTGTCTCTTAGAACAGACAGTCGTAACTGTAAACAAATCACAACGAACGCCGTTGCTAGTCTAGAACACGAGGAGTTTGAGGTTCCAGAACAACTTTTCGTTTCTGGAACCATGCAAGAGACGAGGAGGGCATGCGGAGGTATTAGAACGCTGTGTAACATTGGAAATGTTTCAAATATCTATCTGCAAACGTTCGATAACTTACAAAAGGTTAGAGCACTTTGCTGCTTTACCGCCAGAAGACGCTTCAGCAAATTAAAGCGGAGATAGTCACCCTTGTTTTCAAGAGACCAGGAAGCTGTGGAGTCAAAGCAAAACTGTGGACAAGTTGGCACACCCCGTCGGTGGGGATAGCGGACAAAAAACGGGCATATGATAAAAGAAAGGTCACAATCTTCCCCACCAACCTCTACTTGGAGAGTAACACACACACACGCACAGGCAGGCACACAGGACAGAGAGTCAGACACCACCCACACACAAAAAATGGACATGTCCTTGGTGCTGAACACCACATACATGCATACAGACACACACAACGGAGTACCTCGATCAATTAGAATCCTCACTTTCTTATCCTTTCCAATACAAATTTACTCGTGACAGTAATATGCCAAATACTTGAATCCTATAGACTAGTCAACGTAATTTTCAAATCACACCATGGGGAGTAGTTTAAGCCGTCATATGTTACAGATATCTGGTAACAGAGTTTGAACAAAAAAAAAATTCTCTGTGTTTTGTTACTGGCTATCAGATTGATACCGTAGATATAGGAACTTTAAATGGACATTAGACATTAAAAGCATTTACAGTAGGTTTAGGAAGAGATATCCTCATACATTGTGTATACATTTGCACACCAATGCATATGAGCTATCATGGGATTAGAAATTTTGTAGCCTGTGCAATGTTAGTTATTTGCCTTTTTGCTGTTTCAAAATAGAGCTCTCTTGAAGATCTTAAATAAACAGATGAAAATAAGCCTTTATCGCCGTTTCAATACTTTTTTCCAACTGATAACTTGTAGCAACAGCTACATGTAGCTATTGCAAACAGCAGACCATGGAGAATGGCAATATCGCAATTTTTTCATCATTAATCCAGGAAAAGCGATTCAAGGAGGCAAATCTGAAATCATTTTTTTCTCTGATATACAACAACGTATATCATGATTCAAGGCATGTAGACGAAAGATGCTGACAGTTCACACGTAACTTTATTTATCATTTTTACAAACATGGTCTGCAATACCTGCAATTGTTGCTAGATGGCGCTGCAGATGCTACCCATGGTACAACGCGGTCCACCATGTTACATTTCTGTGCGGAAACATTCAAGTTTTACGATTCGTCTACTACAACTTTCAGACCATATTCTGGACCTTCTATGGCGTGTTTCTTCCCTGTCACAGTTCTATAAACTAAGCCAGAAGGTCTTAGAGGTCGCGGATTGTCGCCAGATTGTGAGGTGTAACCGGATAGTTCTCAGTTTACCTCCAACAAGCCGCATGTAAACACCGGGTATCGAGGAAGCTTCCATCGGCCGAGCTCCGGGTTTCCCCGATGATTCATGCATTCCTTTGTCTCTTATTTCCCGAAATATGATTTAGTCACAGTCATCCGAATTCCTGAATGTTAAAAAGGGACTGTTGATCGCAGACGTGAAGAATTTCTGCAGCGATGGGCCTGGAAGAATATCAGAAAGTTCAAGTTGTCGGGAAGGGAAGCTATGGGGAGGTGTGGTTGTCTCGACACCAGAAAGACAGAAAGCAGGTGAGAAAAACATAATTTAATGAGAAAATTCCTGTTGCTTTTCTGATGTTTTTGTAGCACTGTTGGTTCTACTGTTTCACTACATCACATATCGTTTCGTCAAGGTTTGAAAGTGTAGAACCTCGTGCCAGGTGTCAGGGTCAAGTGCATGTTCTTCAATCAGATAGCATGCGATAAAATTTAGCAGTTGGTCTTATTTTCATTACACTGTTTTAAGTTTGATTGACGGCTATGTTTAACTAAGTTTATTATTTTCACGGCCTTGAATTTTAACTGTTTTTAGATTTGAAAAACCTTCATTCGTCTTCCGGGAGGGACGTAAAACGGGGGTCCCGTGCTCGAGGAGGTGCCTCGAACACGTTAAACAGCCTCATTACCCTACACCTTGGGTACCTGCCTGTGGCACTGGCTGCAAATACACCTGATATTATTATTATTATTATTATTCCATTTTTACAACACCTGGTCTACAAGAGGCTCTTCAAGATCATGAATAATAGAATTACCGGGTACACAAAGTACTATGTAGTGTTACAAAAAGAAGTATCCAATTAGTTGTCATGGTAACGACCTAGACGCCAACGCCTTGAGGCATTTTCTAAGACAAAGATTTGTGACCTCACATTCATGCAACATGCATTGTCGCCAAATGGTCACATATGCCACAGTTTCCATTTTTTATGAAGTCCAGTTGGAAGGTACAATGAAACTGTTGCAGAGTTTAAATGTTAACGTTACACTTAGTGATGCATAAAACCTTAGACTTAAATGACCTGTAAAATTGAGAAGCTACCCGTCCTTCCATTCTAGATTAAGTATGTCAAAGTACTGTTCAAACCTGTACGCAGTTAATCGTTTGCCAGGCTATATTGGAAGTTTGCCCATTCGCGAGGCTTAGCAAACGTTGCAGACGTTGGTTATTGTGTTCCTTTCACCATGACACAAACCGTTATACACAAACACACAATCACTGGCACCATGTGGAGGATAGTATGCAGTTATGTTGACTTAAGAATTTTGAACGCTAATACACTGTTTTTATAACACTATGCTGCATATCTTAAGTTTTATTAGTTAAAAAAATGTCAGGCAATTTTTTTACATAATAGATCATACATGTAAAAATAGAATCACTCATTTCACACTCATTTCACAAACAGCTGTGATAAAGTAACGTTATATCTATATTACGCAAGTGGTCATGAGTCTGTGACTGTGTTTTGAATATTTAATAATGTATAAGACTTCCAATCATGTCTGTTTACTTCCCCTTTTCATTGCATTCATGATAAAATTGATTTTATTAATAATTTATAAATTTTAGTCGCTTCTCATCCAAATTCTTTTGCTTTTATTCTATTGTTTGATTGATGTAATCAATGATGATTAACCTACAGATTCAGTAAAAAATTATTTTATTTGTAATATTCATATGTTATATATAGTTGATTTTCTTCCTCACTTTGTTGCCATATTGTCAAGATTAGTAGTAAGAAAAGAAGTTGCTTATAAACATTAAGACTTTAAGTCGAGTCTTAGATTTTGAGTTTAATACTAAAAATTTAAAAGTAAATTATTTAAAAGATCTAGAAATTCTAGGGCAGAAGTGAGTAACCCAACATGCCGGGAGGCATAAAGGGCATTAAGTTTTAAACAAGTAAGAAGATGTGAGCACGAAGATAAGTGAGCATACTGATAAGTAGCCTCCGTTGCAGTCCTTTTCCCCGCGGCGTTTTTTTTCCAATTTTTTTTTGGGGGGGGGGGGGGGGGGCGCCGCGTATCTGCTTGGGATCTCGTATCCGCCGTGCCCCTGTGTCCGCTATAGACCCTGTGTCTGCCGCTGGGGAAGACACAGGGTCTATAGCGGACACAGGGGCACGGCGGATACGAGATCCCAAGCAGATACGCGGCGCCCCCCCCCCAAAAAAAATTGAAAAAAAAAACGCCGCGGGGAAAAGGACTGCAACGGAGGCTACTTATCAGTATGTTTCACATGTAGGATGTACAGGAAGTAGGCAGGCTCGAAATGTTAGGAGGAAATAATCTTTAGTTTAGGTCACACTGATATAGATGACATCTGCACACGCATCAATTCTCGTTCGTTTCCAATAAAAAAGACCATACTCATTACTGTACATATAAATCATACAAAGAAGCTGCAAAATTATTAGTAGCAAATATATGCCGTAATTGAAAAAGAAAATTCGGAAAATGGATACTAAGTCTTCCAAAGATTTTATTATTTAGGACATGTTCTGTGTGTTCAGTCATTTTGCTCAGCCTTCCTGACTTAGATTTGATAATAAAGGCAACTTTTTTTTCCAAGATTTTTTTTTGTATGTTTGCATCAGTTTTGGGATGTCCAGAGTATGTCATCTTTATAATCTAATACAATATGGCCTTATTGTATTGTAGATTTAAAGTCAGTGTCAGTTGTTACCTTATATCAAATATGGAACATCTGTGAACAAATAACATCACCTAGACTAAAACCTTCATCTATTTCTATTTTCCAGTATGTGTTGAAACGTATGGACTTACAGAACGCATCCAAACGTGAAAGGAAGGCAGCAGAACAGGAAGCCAAGCTGCTGTCCAAGCTGCGCCACCCCAACATCGTGAACTACAAGGACTCGTTTGAGACTGAGGAGGGGATGCTGTACATCGCCATGGGGTTCTGTGAGGGGGGAGACCTGTACACCAGGCTCAAGAACCAGAAGGGGGTGTTGTTAGAGGAGGAACAGGTGGTGGAGTGGTTTGTGCAGATCACAATGGCGCTACAGGTTGGTACTCCTAACAGGTGCTCTGCAATGTTTAATCTTCTACATGTTGTAACTTAGTTACTGGTACAGATTTGGCCTTGTGGAATTAGTGCGATATGTTGTGCATTAGTTTGATGTGTTCTGCATTAGTGTGACAAGTTGTTACAGTTTTATAGTTTAGAGCTCTGATATTGCATGTCTAATCATGTCTAGATAGAGGTACCCTCAACACGTTTCCGAGCTAGTACTGCTGCTACATGTAACTTCAGTCTTTTCTTCCTAATACTACAGTATCTTACTTTTTAAACTTAAGGATGGAAGTACCATTTTTTTTGGAAAGACCAGTATGAAATTTTATAGACATCAATGTCACACAGCAACAAAAATTCATTCTACCCAACAATTATAGACCTATCCCTATGATTGTTATTTCAACATATTCTTTTTTGTTCAGTACCTGCACGAAAGAAACATCCTCCACCGAGACTTAAAAACACAGAACATCTTCCTGACCAAGACTAAGATTATAAAGGTCGGTGACCTGGGGATAGCCCGGGTGTTAGACAGCTCCAGTGACATGGCCACAACTCTCATCGGCACTCCTTACTACATGAGCCCGGAACTCTTCTCCAACAAGCCATACAATCACAAGGTGAGAGACGATATCCTTAACATGAACCTTATTCCCATTTATAATTATTAGCACTCTATAGGCGCCCCCTATCCTCCTGTAGACTGGTAAGTTTACTTAGAAGACTAGGGGTTTAAAACTTTGAAATATGTGATACCCTGGTCTTCTCCAACAAGCGTATACAATCAAAAGGTGAGAGAGGACATCCTTAAGGTGTACATTAAGCTTTAGCACTCTATAGGTGCCCCCTAACCTCCTGTAGACTGGTAAGTTAGAAAACCAAGGGTTAAAAAATTTGAAATATGTGATACTATGCTCTTTACCAACAAGCTATACAACCACAAGGTGTACCTTAACCTTTAGCACTATGTTCTTGTTCCCAGATGAACATGGGAGATTTATTGATAAGTTTGTCAGAAAATATTAGGTCCTATAGTGTTGTGGGGATGCATGTGCTTCTTCGATACATGTGTGTTGAAATGTTGTTTTGTGTTTTTTCCAGTCTGATATCTGGGCACTGGGGTGCTGTGTGTATGAGATGGCCACCCTGAAACATGCCTTCAATGCCAAAGACATGAACTCTCTAGTCTACAAGATCCTCAGGGGAAAGGTAAGGTTTCAACTGACATTTCTTTAAGTCTGAGAGTTCATATTCTTATAGTTTATCATCATCATGTTGGGCTTATTTCCTGAAACAAAACTTCTATACCTCTTGTATAGTCTCTTAAAATTATGTTACATGTACGTGAAAGGCATATATTTTTGACTGTAGAAGTTTACAGTCGTAATGTTCTAATCTGTTCATGATGTCATATCTTGTTCTGATCAGCATATATAACGTCAACCCCCCATATGATGGGGAACAAAAGACGTTAAATTGGATAGAGAGAGATATATATGATGTCATATCCTGTTCCCCAGATGCCCTCCATGCCCAAGAAGTACAGCACGGACCTGTGTGACCTCATCAAGTTGATGCTGGCGCAGGATCCTGAGAAACGCCCCAGCTCCAAACGGGTCCTGAGAAACCCGTACATCAAGACTCACATCGCCTTGTTCCTGGAGGGGACCAGGAGAATGTAAGTATCTTTCATCAATCAATCAATCAATTGATTAATCAATGTATCTTGTTTATATGTTTGTGTGGCATATTTGCATGATATTACAATGTGTATCTGCAATCTTAAGGCTACATTAGCCTCAAAGGTTGCAAAAATATGTTCAGGAAAGTTGGTGTCATTCATGAATGATATTGCCCAATTCACTGATAAAAGCACCTACTAGATTTGTAATCAAAATTAAGTTAGTTGTACTTGTTGGAGGCAAAGGGACCAAAATCATGCCAGAGAGCAAACCAGAAAGAAGATAAGACTTCACCCCAGCACCACTGTTGCACACCAGTGTGTGGATGTAACTGCGCCTCAACTTTTGGGCTGCTGTCACACATAAGATGCCATTGACATCCTCTGATGGACATACAAGAGAGATTACTGCTCTGACATGTTCTCCTGTATTTCTGTTCCAGGCAGCGTCCTCGTTCCTCTGGGTCCCGCCCCGGTTCTGGGTCCCGCCAGGCTGTCCCCCCTTCCCCGCAGAAGTCAGACGCTCCAGATGGACAGATGATGGGGTCCATAGCAACCGTATCCAAGGTAAGGTTTAGTAGAAAAGTTGTCACTGCATTTGAGAACAGATTCTGATACACAGTCTCGATAAAAGGTTTTGGAGGGCAAACTTAGTCTGTCTTTTCCTCCTTTCTTGACCATTTCTTGATGTGTCTTTGTTTCCACAGGTGGACTTTGAGGTCCAAGACGTTCCTGACACCCCAGGTGTGGCCGTCAGTCCTGACCTGGAGACCATCGAGGAGAAGTCCCCTCCTCCAACGGAACAGAACGTCAAACAGGCAGCGAGAAAGGTCAACCATATGCATGTTCTAACCAAAATCCATGAAAAATTGAGTTTTTTTCATGGAGATATTGTTTTGAGCGTGTTTGTGTGCATGTTTGCGTGTGACATTGATAGATAAAAGTTATGCAAATGAAGACCTAATTTGCATAATTAATGAGAAAATTCTGTAATTCCACATTGGTAGATAACTGGAATTTCATACTTGTGGCATTTGGAAGTTATGCAACGGTGAACATGGTTGAATATAAATGTGATGTGTACAGTTGTATATATTTACAATGTTCCTCCTTCTTGTGTGTGCCCTATTGGCTTTACTGTCTGGTCGGTCTGGGTAGATACATGAACTGGATGTTGAAAAGTTTTTGAATTTAGTTCACAAGACGTGTGCTCAATAAGACTCACTGAAGAGCAAACGTCTATGTTGGGTGTTTTTGTTTACCAAAACCATAACTAATCATTGATACCCTAAGCTTGTAACTGTATAGTAGAGCTTGCATCGGGGAGAGGAGATACATGTTAGTGATGGCAAGGATCAATGTATACACATAGATATATCAAACAACTACATTTACTGTCTTTTGCCACTTTCTAAACTAACAAACTCCTGTCCATCCCTACAGACCCCCGTCCCCACCCCTGGTAGTGAGGAACCCTCCAAACACAAACAGAGGAGGAGGAAGAAGAAAGAAGCCGACTCAGATTCAGTCAACAGTGTTGACTCTGTCACATCCGACTCCTCAAGTTCAAGATCATCCGTGTTTGACAAGGTCAGTTGTAGTGGTTTTTCATGTCACATGCACATATTCTTATTTTTGCCAATAGCAGCTTGCTATGGTACTGCAGTGGAACTTCTGGTTTTGATATCTCGTGTTCTGGACATGCTATGATTTTTGAGTGGTAGATAGCTCTTACTCTTACTCTAAGTCGTGTAGGTTTGGGCCCCCTAGTTTTGAGTATTTTGAGAACATGCTTGTGAATGTACCAAACTTGATTCTTCACTTTGAATATAAGTTATCTACAAATTTTACATTTCAATCTTGTTGTACTGTACTTGCCGTAATCCCATGCATGGCTAATTGCTGTTTATTAGAAAAAAGTGTTCGTGGTAAGTGAAGGCTTTCTGTTTAATCCAACTTTGATCACATCTTGATTTTTTTCCTAGCCCAAGGCAGTGCAGAAGCCTCGCCCCTTGCCCCCACCCCCCCACAGCGATGAGACACCCAAGAGGAGGCCCCGCTCAGGAGACAAGCACACCAAGGGGCCGAGTGTGGAGTCCAGCTCAGGGTACAGCTCTGTCTCAAGCTCGAAGGAAGAAGCAGATACACCAAGGGTAGGGATCATTGTGTTCAGTTCCCCATCTTTATTTCTAACCTTCTTTTTATTATCTATCTATTTATTTACCGGTTTAGCTGTGAGAGAAATACAACCAGGTCATTACAAAGGACTAGCCCTGTGGACGATCGCAAAGTACAATGAAACATATCTAACAATAATTATCATAAACTGCTATATTAAATTAACAATTAGGTCCTATTTCCAAATGTCCAATATCTTTGATAGCTTAATTTTTTGGTGTATCTTTTACCAGTTTTAAACTTGTGAACACGGGAAATTTCTATAAGACAATATAATTGAGGTAGTTGAATTAAGATATAATGGATATTTACATGTATTGTCATATTCTAATGTCACCCTTATAGCAAAGTATCAACAAGTCAGCACGGGCGAGAAGAAGAGAAAAGGTCAAGCAAGAAGTCCATCTCTCACCGTTAGGTACCAACATCTTAGTACTTCATTCACATCATTTTGCGTCTTTATTACGTATTATATTATGTACAGTGTATGTCATATTTTTTCTTCCCTTGATGTAAGATATTTGTCAAACTATGTGAAAGGTAAAATGTTGGTACAAATGTACATAACATGTATCCTGGTTTTTTTATTGTCCCAGCCAATGTTCACAATTGTAGGCTATACAAACATGTAACTACTGGGATAGAGTACTGTCAGAAAAAACAGCAGATCAGAAAAAGTTATAGTTTTCTGCCCCAACATCTGCTTGGAGACTACGCTCTAACCATTATGTTTATTTTTATGATTAACAGTTCACAACAGGAGATCATCAGGCGAAAGACCGAGGACAGGCGGAGACCGACCTAAAGACGAGACAGATTCCGTCGTCGCGCCCAGACGGAGAGCGCACTCCGACTGCGGGGGGTCTGGAGACAGACCGTACTCAGCTGGGACAAAAAGCAGTCAGGACAGCTCAGAAGAGGACGATGAAGTCGACTCTCAGTCCTCCAACGAGGGAAAGAAAAAGTAAGAGCTTGACAATGAGCAGGTTCACTGTTCCAGGTGCATATGTGCTGTGTGATGCATTGTGGTCTAAGTTCAGGAACCTGGTATGTAGACCAGGAATGGCCAGGGACCTTAAACTTTGATCCCTGCACATGTGAACTGTGAAGTGATGTATCGAAAGTTTGTTTAAGCTGACTTGATTAGACTTGACAAGGGAAACCTAATTTTCTAAGAACATCCCAAACAATATGTAGCTTGATGCCCCAGCTGTCCTCAGTGACTGTATCCAACAACTCTTTTCCTCATGGAGAAGGGTTAGATTTTACTCCAGCACAACAATTACCTTACCTGAAAGACCTTAGGTCCTCCTGTGCCTACAGGTACATTGGGCAGCAGGTTTCCATCTATCAAAACAACAATTGCAACTCACCGAATTGTTTACCAGTCCTCTGTTCTTCTTTAGTATAACTAAGGACCGGACTAAAATTTAATCCTAAAAATTCCATAACATATTAAAACAGAGGAACTTTCATGATAACCCTGTCTGTCATTGCAGGAAAGAGTCGGAGATGAACAACTTCATCTGCCTGCTAGACACCACCCTGAAGATGCAGGATGGAAAGGATGAGGAGGATGACTCCCCGCGGGACGGAGAGGAGGCCCTCCCCATGGAGGAGGTACCCACACCTCAGCCGCCAGCACAGTCACCTGCTCCATCTATGAGTCCAGGTAAGGACAAGGCAGAACCAGCAGGCTAGAACATGTTTTGAAGAATTCACTGGTCCGAAAGTTTGATAACATATCTTTATGCATTTTTAGATGCAGCAAGGAAATTCATTTCTTTTCAGTAAAGAATGTGTAGGGCGTTTAAAGAATCCCATTGGCCTGATCAGGCCAGTACAAAGGACATCCCCTGGCTCCCGGGCAATCAGGCCGATGGATTTGTCCAGCCCTGATCAGTAGCATGCTTAGGACCCTCTTCAACTGGATGGAGACCATTGAGTGACCTTTGAGCAACCAAAATTAAATTTGTATGATCAACCTATGACTTTGAAAATCAAGTACAATCCATGATGCAAAAGCATTATTTTTAAGACAGGAAAACATCCAAATTACACAATTCTTTACCAATAAAATTTGTTTCAACTACTAATGAGATTTTTGGTTTCTGAATGGTTGTTCAAAGGTTGGCACCTCAGTGGAAAGGGTGTATGTCTTTTTTAAAACATCTTCCTTCCTTGCTCTCTCCCTGCCTCCCTTTCCTCACCTTCCTTTCCTCTCCTCTGTATTCTCTCATGCATTCCCTCTTTTTCCCCATCTTATATCTACCCACTTCTACCTTCTAAGGTAGATCAAGTTTTAGATGAAAAAATAAATTCTGCTTTTCAATCTCTCATACTGGCTTTTACTCTCTTGTATTCTCTGTCTCTTCAACCTCCTTTCTTCTTGATCTTTCTCTGTAGACCTTCCTTCCTTTGTGCACCGTGTCCTTCAAGATGCAGAAAGACCTTCAAATCTTCTAGGTATTGAATCAGATATACTTGTGATCTGCCATCACTCAGGGGAAGGTGTAGTCGATATGTACTTGTACAATGTATCTTGCATCCTTACTGTAGGGTGAGTTGTTCTACTAAGTACATTGGTATTTACATTTCTTGAAGGAGTAAGTTGTAATATGCTGCTGTATCATCATTCTGTTATTTTGGAAATAAAAACAAGGCGAACCTCTATAGAGTATAGTCTCTATGAGACCTCCCCAGCAAGTTGGAAAGTTGTAGAAATCAGCTACAAAATTGGTTACCTGCCTTGGAGAACATTTCACTTCCCTTATGTTTGTAAATAGCTACTCAATGGCCAGCTATCTCCTCAGGCAAATTATCTATCTTGTTTGGTCGATTTCTGATACTTTTCCAGCAACCCATAGAGCTTGGTACAGACTAGTACCTCTATATCATTTAGGCAGATTTAGGAAATAAAACATTTGATTCTGAACTCTAACATTCCTTTTCTTCTCAGGGCTTGAGACCATCAGTGCCTCGGGAAGGCTGATGAACAGAATAGCAGCCCTGAGGAAGGACTGCATCAAGGGGCTGGGCATGGGGGTTCTCAAGAAGGCTTACGATATTCTGGACACAGTAGATGGAGAGGAGGTGGAGGTAAGAGACCTTTTCTCTGCTTTCATTTATATGTTGACAAAATTGATGAAGCCATACTGTCAAGGACAGCGTTCAGAAAGCTACAAAAATTGTAGCAAGACAAACATTAAGATTCTTATAAATGTGACAAAAAAGTGGCCACATCTCATTGAGTATCAATTATAGTTTTTACTGCAAGCTATCTTTCTTTTGGAGAATCACATGTACCCAATTCTATACCAGACCACAGCAGTATTCATATATATCAGACCACCACTGATATCAAACGTGTTGGTGCACAATTACTTAACAGGAATTTCTTCTGCAGTACCAGGAAAAGCCACTAGGAGGGCCAAAATCAACCTTGACCTTCATCTTCCCAAGACTTTAACCTACATACATGTACATACCAAATATCATCACAATCCATCCCTAGCTTCCTGAGTTTTGCTGGCCAAAGTATACAGGAACACTAACACACAGTCAAGGCAGACACCTAAACAATAACTCTTTCATGGATGTAATGATCTGTTCCTTTATTTTGCAGCCCCAGCTGGTCGAACTGCTGGGTAAGGAGAAGTTTGACATGTATGCTGGGAAGGTCTGGCAGCTCAAGTTCTGTGAGGACTCCATGATGGGACTGCTGTAGAACACCTCAAGGTCAAGGTCAACTTCTCAATCCCACTTCTGACACCACGTTTGTGTTAGGTACTAACTCAAACATCAGATATACAGTCAAACCTGTGCAAGAAGACCACAGACCCATAAAATCAAGTCTATGTGGACACTGTGGTCACTATAGACAGGATTCTAAATGCCTGTATCAATGGGAAAAGTTATCCAAGGGACCACCAAAAAGTGGTCACACTGGCCAGTTGGTCCTCATGTAGAGGTGATCACTTGTACAGGTTTGACTGTACAATACAGTGAAGAGTAGGCTGTCGCTACAGACGTAGGGTAAATCACACAATGTTATGGCATCTCACCAATTCTTTACAGTAGCCCATCCTTGAATGGACTGTTCAAATGCACAAATGGCAAATGCCCATCCTAACACAGATTGGACCTGGTGACATACCTGGGTATGAACCAGGTTGAGGATAAAGACCACTTTTAAGAACTCCATTATAAAGGTTTATGATTAAGATCAAATCTATAGTAAGACTGGGGCCTCATAGCCAACTATTTTTGACTCTATAGTATCCAGGTACTGGGCTATTGCTGTTCTCTATTGAGGCTTAATGTACAGTAGCAAATGTCTAGTAAGTCAAACATATATCAAAATGCAGTGTCTTATAAAACACTCTCAGACTCATAAGTTTTCTTATGACACATGTATGATTAAGCTATTGTTACAGATTGAATGAATTGTAACCCATCCATAAGGATGTACTTGACAATGTACTTAACGTTGCTCCATGGTGCATTTAATGTGAGTTATGATTAAGTGAAATAGCTATTTTCTACTTTTCACCTTTATTCTATAGGACACCTCAAAAGGTGGTAATAATAGAAGATAAGTGAAATTGATTTATACCGTTTGATTGTTTGTATGTTCTGTTTGTATATGTTGCAAAATCTGGATTTATTTCAAAGTCTTTGAGATGTTTGCTTTTTGATTTCAGTATTGCGTGTGAAACTGCCAGATTTGTAATAGATTGTGATTGTAGCTGTCAAGAGTGGTTTGAATTCTTTAGTGAGTGTAAATTTATCAAGTCTTTACCAGTGCCTTATGGTAACAATCGGTGAAAATAAGGAACATGTTTGAAATGAAACAAACTGTGGGACCAGGCCCTCTCATGTGGTTGTGAAACTGAGTAGAAAACATGGACTATATTTGAATATGTACCAAGCAAAATATCATTGATCAGATATTCCATGCAATAAGCACCTTGATACGACTCCAAAGGAATGGATGGAAGATTTTTCATGTAAAAAAATATGGATCGACATAAAATGTGCTGCGAAAGATAATCATGAAAGTGTGGAAATTATTAGTATATTAAAACGTTATTGTCCGTTATTCTGTTAATGTATCCTTTTGTCGGCATCAAAATAAAGATCTTTGTGAACACTCACTGGCAAAATAAACTGATGCTCTGATTCTGCAGTGTCTCATCAAGCTGCTAGAGGGCATTTGAGAAAAAACTGTCCATATTAAATGCTTTCTATTCCTACTGTTCTTTGACATCACCTTTAACGAATGGATTACTTTATTTCTGCTATGTTACTGCCACTACCTAAAGTACACAGATGGCTGCTGTTACAGAACTAAGAGATCGTTGTACTTAAGGCAGTTAATGTTAATCTTCAGAACCGCTGTACATGTATTGACTTTAGACTAACACTGTTTCTATGCAAGGTAAGGCCTCTTATGACCTCTAATGATTTTGTTGTGTACATAGAGCTGCATAGAGCAGATCTACATTGCTGTGTTGTGAAGAAACCATCTGTGCTTTAGCTAGAAATATTTTGTGAAAAGGAAAGGAAAAAGATAGAAAAATTGTACTCATCTTGTAGATGGACCTCAAATGGTTCTTAAAGACTGTTAGAAGAAACCTTCTCTGCAACATCAAAAAATATGTGACAGCTTGTTTAAGAAACTACCATTGTTTACAACTATACAGCATGTACCTCTTGGAACCATGATAATTGCATGATGGTTACCGGTATCAGTACCGAGCCTGCAATAGCAACTGGGGTGGCTGTTACACAGAAACCATCAATCTTGATTTGTTACAACATCCTCTGCTACATAGTAACCTCTAGGCAGTCTGTTGTGCAAGAGACTCTACAACTGTGACCATTGTTGGGGGACACACTGTAAAACACACTTTGGTGAATTAGTCTCTTAGACTAGAGGAAGCCTTCTTTGTATGGTTTGGTTTCTCTGAGGGCTCCTGTTTTCTGACTGCTCCCCCTTTCAGGTAGTCCTTTGCAGTGGCTGTCAGAAAAGAGAACTGTCGGAGAAATGGAAGTCAGTTAGAGAATATCAGAGAAAAACCATAGGAAGATGGCTTCTTATACATCAGCCGGCTAGCTTGAAAGCCTTATTCAGAACTCTAGATGTACAAGCCTCAGTCATTTTTCTAGTCAGTAGACAGTATACATGAATCTTTACTTTACTTTACTTTAGAAAAGTTAATATATGCCTCTAGTATGACTTGAAGACTGAAAATTTTATGAAAGTGGTCTACTTTTAGATCTAATGAATCATCCCTCAGCACTGTGGATGTCAATCCTCTCAATTATTATCGGACTATCCCCTGAAGATCAAGAAGCCCACTGAAGTATCCAATAAAGTTCTTTTGTGACGTACAAAGTACCTGGTGTAAGTGTTTATTCATCTGTTGCTAAAACAAACAGTTTCTAAGGCCTTGTTGTTATTTGCATTATTCCGCACTAGTTGGATTAACTACAGTAAAAATATCAACCATCCCTGAACTGTAGCTTTTCTCCCTTCTATTCTATTTTCTAAACTTCCGCTTTCTGTAAACTTTTTACAAAATGTTTGGCAGAAAGGTTAACAAGGTTAGTGTAAAGAGAGTCGTGTTTCATTTGGAGAAGCCTCAGCTTTTCTGACAAGTAAAAAATCAATATCTAAATACAGGATACTCATTGAAAGCTTGGTGGTTTAGTCAAGTGGTTTTGCTAAACATACAGAAGGTCGCTTTGGGGTATTTCAGAAAACGCTTTGCAATTACTGGAGACAGACTTAGACACTAGTTCAAAACGAATTGAAACATTTCCTAACTGTTTCCACTGTACATGTTTGCTTCACTTTTATCCTTTTGACAGTGCTTTACAGCTGGGACCCCTCACAGCGCTTTTACCACCTGCATAGCCTTTTCTTCGTAGGACAAGTCTTTTTTTTCTACCCATGAAAAGTTGGTGCTCGCTGTTTGCACTTCATTTTGTGGCATGTCAAGTGCTTGCCCAAGTTGCAACGATCCGTGCTCCAGTGTTTGTTCTCCTGCGGGCCCCAGGTCAGCCATTATCTTTTTCCGTCAATGAGTTTGCATAGCAACATGTGTGTTTTGCTCATGTCCGCCAATATTTTGCATGCTAGCCGTGCAACGTGTAAGAACTTGAGGCCGAGCTGCTACCGTGTATGTTGGTTTACTTTTCTGTCCAGGCTGTACAATGTATCAAATTCACAGGTCTGTATTCCATTTCCTATTTTGATTTCGTAAAGTTTGCAACACAAGTAATACCGTAAGATGTTCTATTTCTCCTTCAACAGAACCGAGTATCCACGAGGGATGCTGACTTCATTAAAATATGTGGCTGTTATGGTTTCAGGTTTCTATCAGAATCCCCCTTCTTTTCTCTGTCAACACCTCCCCGCTATCCCTAATGCCTTACCTGTGAATTATTGTACTGTTCTATTGTGCCGCCTTCAATGAAATATTTGGATAGTTTTAGTGAACGTTTGTTGCAGGCGATGCATGACGCTACCGTTCTACTGCCACTCGTGCCTAAAGTTTTATTGATAATATATTCTCTACCTACAACCTCTGTTAACTCCTGTCTTTTATGTAGTGCCTCTTTTGTCTCTTGCGTACTATAGATGACGTGTACAGTTGAATAGGCATGCAGGTGGACCCAGTCTCAACACCACTAGAGTGTGAGTTTTGCAATCAGCACTTCAACATAAAAGGCGAGAGAGCCCGCAAGAGAAATCGACAGGCCAGGTTGGTGTGTCGTTAGCTCCTCCCCCTGTATTCTTTCCTCTCTATGAAAAAGCAGTCTTCCAGTTTTCTTTGACTGTCAAAGGATTGTATCAGCTTTAATGCATTATTGATGATCTGTGTATCAAGAGGTTGAGCCTTCCTTTTGTGCGCGCCCAGACCACGAAAGAATAGACGTCTGAGTTACCGTTACACATACAATTCTTGCAGTATCCTTTAAGTACAAGACTTTCTTCTTGAAGAATGGATTCAGTGTCTATTTAACAGGTGTTCACAGTTAAGAGAAGAGTGTTTTTTCTTCCCTGGGTGTTTTGGAGGAACGACAGTGAATGTCTGCAGTGATATGCACAGGTGAACTGATACACAATGGTAAACAGCATGGACGCTTTGCTTCACCTTACCCCCCATTGTCGGGACAGGTATCTGTTACGTAGTAACCAATGCCACTGTAGAATGCACGCAGACCACGCTGCACAGGCTAGTTGTCTTTGCTGATGCTAAAGTTGACCCTATCCCCACGTAATTAGTATGATAACCTACTATAATGCACTTAACCTTCCTGTGATGACAAGACTTGAATGCCTGCGCTGTGAGCCCCTACTTTTAGCTACTTAGGGCATAATGGTGGCATCGTTCAAACTCAAAACATAACGCTGGCCTTAAAAGAAAGAGGCGGGGTTTTGGTCTTTGAAACTGAGGCGGTAAAGAAAACCCGGGGCATCTGGTATTCAGCCCACCCTCCTAGAGTTTCCCCCTCCCATAGACGTGGCTCGTAACCGAAGCTCTATGTTACCAACCAAGCCCCCTAATTGGTTTAAGTGTCCCAGCCTGGGGTAGCATTTCGCGGGGTCTTTTCTACGGGGTGTTAGGAATTTCCTTTGGCTTAGCGTCGCGAGAGCCTTTCTGCGACTGTTCATGCAGAACGTACGTAAACAGTGCTGCGCCACGGCCCAAGCGTGAGACCTAACGGTCCCGTCAAAGGACAGGTGGAATTCTTTTTACATTGTGGTGAACCTGGAACCTTTGTCTCTTCTTTGTCTTCAGGGAGTGCTAGGAAGAGCAAGGTGCAGGCATCCACTGGAAGCTGCCGAAGAAAGGTATGTCATTCTCTTTGATGCAGTATCCAGGTGTAATACTCACCTGACCTTACAACAGATGGATGAGGTAGCCATTTTGAAACTGTATTCAGCAGCTACGGCAATTTCTGAGTGGTAGAGCTGAATCCATGTTGTTGGTATTCAGTGTGACTTAGTGTTGTTTTTAACTTGGCAGTGATTGAAGTGCAAGGACGCCTAGCAATGGCACCTGTTTGTGTAGCTGGGGGTAAGAGGACGCCATTTCTTTGAACTTCATAGTCGTCCTGAACATTGCAAATGTTAGTATTTTGATGATAACTTTTCCCTGCTTGCACCATTCCAGTTACGTGTGTAGCGTGTTACCAATATTTGCTCTGTGTACAGAGCAGAGCTACCGTTAAAAGCGGCGTTTGTTTTTGGCACGCATTGTTTTGACATGCTGCCTGGCTGTCGTCACTCCAGTAACAGAACATAGGCACTGGCATAAGACAGAGCACATAGATTCAGGCGGAATGCTAAATCTTTAGTATAAGGTTGGAAAAACAACCACCTGTTTTCTGGAGCGAGTGACACTTCTGAACCCGGCGTGCCGGGCCTTTGTGTGACAAGTGAAAGCAGCTTTTGGATTAGCTCGGCATTTGTTGCTCTTAGCCCACCGTCGGTGTTGATTTTTCCCCCGTCCGTGTCACTGCACCGCAACAGTATGTGTCACATACCTCGTCTGTTCTCAAGCAGGAATGACATGAAGGGCAGTCTGAGCGATTGTGCTGTCTTTGGGGATTGATGCACACAGGTGTTTTTGTCAGATTTAATACCACCGTCTTTATGCAGAGTGATTGATCATCAATACCTATTGTATTTTCCAAACCTCCTGGGGATTAAAATCTGATATAAGTACAGAGTTCGCAATTAATAATGTATTGGGATGGTCAGTTCTGCTTCTTGGAATTCCTTTACATCCGTGTGAGACCTCATTGAAGAACTGTCCTTGGCTGTGCAGGTGCAGTGTTGTTCACATCTGTTTATTGTTCATGTGTGTGCCAAGTGATATTGTGCTCATGTGCCTCTATTATGTTCTTCTTTGTATTCTTCATTAACAACAGGACAATCAGTCTGCATTGCGAGGTCAAGTCTTGGTTCATACAGTATTAGCTAGTCAGAGTAGGTACATTTTGACAGCATGTGAGAAAACTTATAAGTTGCTTTTGAAATTGCAAAAGCCTGTATATTGTTGCCTGAGCTTTTCTGTCATAGCTGCAAATGTTTTTTATAATCCCCATGGTTTTCATTTTTTCTCAGGAAATTATATTTTATTTTGGTGGAAGCTAATTGCAGCCAACAAACTACCCTCTACACTTCAGGGTACATAATTGTTTGGACCTCACAATAATCTAATTTTGGGTAACTGAATTTCTAGCATACCAGCAAACAATGGGTGGTACAATGCCTGGGATTGGGCAAATTAAGGTCAGTGTTTTTGGTTCCCATGTCAACATGTTCTCTCAAAGGGTGGTGACATGTCAGAGCCTTGTTGTGTTTCACGCCAAGTGTATAATGTCATCTTTCAATCAGAAATGCACGAGATTTGATTGACTAGCTATGGTGTGCTGTACAAGAATGCTTCTGGCTGTGTACCAAACAGGGCAGTTGCAACTACATGTACTTAGGGAAAGGCGCATTACATCCTCCAATTTTTTTCAAATGTGAACTGGGGCTGAACTGTCTGAAAGTAACATGATTGCAAACCATAGCCGGGAGCTGTACCATCAGTGCCAGAATCATTTTCCCAAAAGTTGCTTGCCAAAAAAAATCCAACTGGCCTAAATAACTTGATTCCTTAGTTATGTTACGACGCAGCTAGACAGTCTAATCCAACATATAAACTTTGTTCTGACCTCTAAAGTCGCATAGTAACATGATTATCATCAACAGTTAGATATCTGAGGCTCTGAGCACAGAATGGACAATGTTTGCTGACATTACTTTTCACAGTGTCATGTATTATTTGCACTGATACATGCCATCTTACATGTGTACATTGCTGAAGAGCGTCCTTCCTTTGTAGGGGTCCATCTGCTCTGACCCACTGCAGACATATCAGTGGATCAGCTTTCACTGTGTTTACTCTAAGAGCATCACTGATGCACCTGGCGGATAGTGTAGCCAAACTGTTTGCTTAGGCTGGGGGTACAGCTGCAACGTAGTATTTGCATGCGACTGTCAGACGTGTGCTGTCAAGACGGTATGTTTGGGGTTATGCTTTGCACATCGTCTTGTTTGGTTAAGGACGACTGAAGAGTCAATTTGCGCAACAGCTTATCCTGTCTGTGAAACGGAAGTGTCTACTATTATAGGGTCATCACCTTACAACTTATGGTGATCAAGTAGCCACAAGCTTGTACTAGGCTTTAAAATCCTTGGAAGTCCTTCTAGATTCTGATAGACATCAATTGATAATGTTGCATCTTTTTTTAGTAAATGAAGGAAAAAGGTACAGAAACAAATTAATCATCTCAATCATGAATTGGGATACAAAAGTTAGCCTCCATTGTAAACTCCTTCCAGCTGTTTTCTTTTTCAAGTTGATTTTTTCTTGTTAGAGTCTTTTTCTTATTGCTGGCTGAGAAGGAGCAGTAGGAACAAAATGTAATAAGAAAACAGTAACTTGAAAAAGAAAGAGTCTGAAACAGAGGCTATACTTTAAAGTACCATTATATCTTAAGGACCTTTTCTGTGGAACTTGTTTGCTGTTGTTACATGTACCTGTCACCTTTCTAAACAACTATATCTATCTCTTTTCCTTTAAGATTTAGACCATGGCAATGTCAGGGATGATTCCTGGTCAAATGGCAGGGAATCAGCCATGGAACCAGACACCCTCAGGGCCATGGGGAACCATCACTCTCAACATTGGCAACGCTTTCATGCCAACAGGAACAACAATAGGTAAGAAACTGTACCGTTTTATCTATCTTATATTGTATGATTGGATAACAAAGTTCTTTGCACACAACCAAGCATTTGATTCAAGACGACGTTTTGGTGACACTTGGTTGTGTTAAGCAAAGAACTTTGTTGTTCAGTGACTTACCAACCTGAGGAAACTTATAATTCGTGAATGTGATCTTATTGTTGATAGGCAGTTACGTTTTGTATTGCTAAAGTGATGTCATGTTTTAGTATGAACAGGATTCTTGTCATTGTTACTCATACATGAAATGGTGTAGGATGTTCAATGAGTGGGTGTTATATTTATAGATTTCACGGATTTAAACCAACCAAAAAATTAATGTAAACCCATAGATGTTATGTCATTTGTAATAGGTATACTGTTCAGTCGGTAAACATTTCCAATAAAGCTGTTAGTGTCCACGACATTGTACATTTATGTGATCCTTATTAATTTGAAGACATGTGAAACATTCATCTTTAAGGGCTCATTGTATTGACACATGCATGAATATTTGAATAAAAGAAACTTTGTAACAATGAATTCTTCACACAGACTAATTTGGTTTTAAATGACAGGTGCTGAGAAAATCAATGCTTGTCTCAAAGCTCCGAAAGGTTTGAAATTTTATGCATCCAGTCCACTTAACAAAGCCCTTACTGGTAGGCAAAATACCACACTGACACATTCATTTAAACAGACTAATTCGATGCTGATGAAATCGATCCCAAAGTTTCTAATGACTTAAGATGACAAGGAAACGTCTTCTTCTCTTCAGCACAATTCTATGCATCCAACCTGATGAACAAAGCCCTGACCAGAGCAGCGGTGAGAACCGTTATCGAGAGACAGGTGTCCGGCGGGCGGAACCCAGAGGTGGTAAACATCAGTGTCGGGGCGAAGGTGCTTGTGGAGGTTCAGTTGAAGACGGAGGAGGGGTGGAAGTACTTCAAAAGGATCCAGGATAGTGGACGTCTACGATTAGGGCTGGAGGATGAACTGAGGAAGGTGAGTAGAACATGTGGCTGTCAAAGACATTCCTGAATTGTAGTTGGTAGGTAGGTAAGATTGTGGTTCAGCTATTCTAAATGTTTCACAAAAAAAGATCTGAAGGTCTAATGTTAAAGGTTTACAGATTGTACTTCCACAATGCCAATATTAAAAAAAAATTGTTAGACATGAATATTGCGGCATATATTATCAATATTGTCATGTTTTTCACGTCAGAAGGCCAAAAATGAAACTGGAGAAGAAGTAGCACTTAACATGAAAACAAAAGTTGTTTCATCATACCCATGTTCTATTACATTGCAGTTAAACTTCCCCGGGACCAAACCCTACCCGGGCTCCCCACAGGCTGCCTCTGCCTCCAAGTACCAGCGGTACCCTGGCATCTCCATCCACTTTGAGCCACTCCAACATACAGGTCAGTCTTACAATTGTACCCTGGGGTTGTCTGCAGGACCTTTCCCTTCATCCCGAGACAGATTCGTACAGATTAGACAGTTTAACCAAAAAAATGAAAACTATAAACTCCTAAACAATTAGTGGGACGGAATAAAATGAAAGCTGGAGACAGCCCTGCAATAAATTGTTTTAAAAAAACATGAAGTTAATAAAATCATGATACTTTCTTTTTCGTTCGTTTGATCATGATGCCATTATGTCAGATTACAATGTTCGGGTGTTTATGTTTGTCTGTTTGTTTGTTTCTTTCTTTCTTTCAGCAACAGCAGCCTCACCATTGCCACAGCTGTCCCTCACACCGCCCACCCCAGCGACCGCCCCGGCCCAGCCAGCCTTTCCCAGCCTCCCCTTTGCAAACTACGGCAGCATGCCCTCTCTGCAGCACGGCAGCTCTCCCCCTCACCACTACGGCTTCCTCCCCACTCAGTCCTCATCAAGCAGCCGGCGTTCATCTATGGATAACCTCCCTTTTGCAATTTCGTCCGCAAAGAGTTCTCCTCCCGAGGACTCTGTCCAGCAAGCATCGCTGTCTTCCCACGACTCGCTGCGATCTGCAAGTCTGTCCCCCTTCATCATGGCTGGCTCTCCACCTGGTTCGCTTCATTCAGGCATGACCTCTTTGGGCTCCTCTATGCAGAGGTCCGCCACGGGTTCCTCACTAGCAAAGAGCTCCGAGTTTGGCTCATCTCTTCACTCAACGTCTCCCTTTGTGGGCTCGCTTCCACACGGGAGTTCCCAGTTTGGCGGAACGGCCAGTTCGGGGCTGTTGGCCATGAGCAGGTCTCCACCCTCTGATCACGGATCCTTACAGTTGCCTTACTCTGCCTCCCCGCTCATGGGCTCCCACCACAGACGAGCATCGGAAGATAGTGGTGAGTCTTTCACACAAGTTCTAAAGGTTTCAGATCTGTTATTGGCCACATTTATGTACAGTCAAGTGGCCACCTCCACGTAGAGACCACCCAGTCAGTTCTTGATGGTCCCTTAGATAATTTTGCCTATCGACACAAGCATCAAGAATCCTGTCCACAGTGACCAGATGTCTACATCATACTTTCAAAAGAAATGCTGGTACCAAACATGATTATACTGTTGATTTATCACAAATCTAGGTATAATAAGTATTATTTTAGCAAAACAATCCCCATATTTTCTCTCCTTTCAGTGACTTTGCTTCAGCAATCAACAGGACTGCCAATGTCCTCATTACAGGTAAGAACCTTTTTGGCAATACCTCAGGGGTGGAGACTTTTGATTCTCTTTTTTCTGTGTCTTACTGAACGTCTTTTCAATATGGTAGTCGATGAATTAGCTCTATCATATATCCTGTAGACATTGTACCGTAGGTGTAGAAAAAACAAAGGAGTCTTTAGTTTTAAAGCATGGTGCATGTTTGTATGACTAATGTTATGCTCTATACACTTCTCACTCAGAGCCCGCTGCGCACCCTACCATGGCAGAAGGTCTGTCTAGATCTCAAACACAATGGTCTTTTACATGACTCCGAGGCAAATGCCAGACTTTGTTGATTTTTGAGGTTTAGTTTTCTTATGATCAAGAAAGCCAAACCTTCGAAATGAACAATAATCTGTGGTAGTTTGCCTTTGATAATTTTGGAATTATTATTTTTGGATGAAGATTATTGTAATGCATGCGGCTGAGAACCTCTCCTTGTGTTTAATTGTTACTCTTTCTTGTTTTATCTTACATATGATATAAGGAGGCCTGTTGTCGTCTTAACTTACTTTAAAATTAGTGCAACAAGATTTTTACTTTCCAGAATGTCACTTGCACAGAATAATACCTTAACAGTGTGGCTCACTGATCACTCTGAATATCATGCACAGATAGCAATTTTGTCCCTAAATTTTCAGTTCAAGCAAATCTTATGACCAGTATTGTCAACAGATTGTATGGCTTTATGGAAAAATTAAATTGTCCGCCAACAAAATTGGACTCACTAGAACTTTTTTACTGAATCACTCAGTCTTCTTCAGCTATCTGACCCAATTGCTCCGGACAGGTTACAAGTGTTTACGCTCATGTGACATCAGCAAAGGGACCGTCAAAGGTTCTTGGAAGTTGATATCGCCCCCCGTCCCGGGTAAGCGATTGGGTCAAATAGCTGAAGAGGACTGAGTGATTCAGTCAAAAATTCCAGTAAGTCCAATTCTTTGATTTGGCGAACAATTTTTAAATTGCACAAATTTTTAAATTGCACAAATTTTTTTAGATTGCACAAATTTTTTTAAATTAAAATTTTTCCATAAGGAAATTTCTCAACTCAGATAAACATTTATTCTAGATTGTGTGACTGTCATCTGAACATTTTTTTAAAATGTTGCTGCCTCCCCAGCCTGAAGAGGAGGTGGCAGGTTACATCCTGATCAGAACCCTGGGGAGTGGCAGCTTCGGGGAGGTGTGGCTGGGCAGGAACAGGAAGGACTGGAAACAGGTGGGCAGCACACAACTGCACAGGGGATTGGTCGTTACAAATCATTATCATAGGGTTGATTCAAAATGAAAAAATTGCATTCCTGGCATTTAACAGATATCACAGAGGGATAGGAAGAAGCAATAATGGTACATGTACATCTAAAAACATACAAAACGGAATGGACTTAATGGCTGTATCTTATCACATTATCAGTTTCTACTAGGTGTCTATAACTATGTATTGTCATGTGTCATGGGCCACTAATAAAGCCTAGTCCTAGTCAGCCCTGACACTAGGAAGGTTATGAGATAGATCCTGGTAGTTATCGGTAGCTTCAATTGTATCTGTCCTTGGTGCTGAAATCTCTTTATAAGAATATAGTGAGTTGCTGATCCAAAGACATTTGATGAATGATATTCATATACAATGGATCATGATTCTGTGATGACACAGTATGCCATGAAGCGTGTCTCGATGCTGGAACATTCCGAGGACGAGCGAGAAGCGGCCCTGCAGGAGTCTGAGGTGCTGCGAGACCTGAAGCATCCCAACCTGGTCGGGTACAAGGAAGCTTTTGAACAGGTGTGGCACTATACTCATCTGTCTGAAGTTAACATCAAATGAAGTCAGTGTTGTTAGATATTAGGGGGAGTCAATCATAAAGGGGTATGGTTCATAACTTACTTGTTCTAAAAATGATTTACAGAGATAGAATATGTGTCATGGAGATTGCATGCTTGTTGTCCTAGACGCAATTTAATCGTGATTTGTCCTCTTTCTCAATTAGCAAAGACAATTTGGTTACAATAATTGTCTTACCTTAAGAGGTGACTCGGTTTCATCAACTGTCACTATTGTCTGCAGTTTTCCAAGCCATTTGTGTAGTTTCATCGCAAAAGGCATTTTGAGAGGAATGCACAAATTCAACGCACAGAGAATTTTAAGCTGTTGATTGATGTAACTTATCACAAATAACCAATAATACAATCATTTCAACTGTTCCCCCTGACAGTTTGGTTACCTGTACATCGTGATGAACTTCTGTGACGGAGGCGACCTGTTCACCAGGCTGAAGGGACAGAGCGGACGGCCCCTGGAGGAACCCGTCCTGGTCGAGTGGTTTGTGCAGATCGCCATGGCGATACAGGTATGACTTTGGGACTCATAACTGACCATCAAGTAACAATAGATGCTGCTGTTTGTTCAGACCCTAGTGGCACATAGAGCAGCAAGTTTCCTTGCTGTTTCAGTAGCAGGGTATATTTTTACATGGTGGGGTTGCTAGCCCTTCCCCTTTAACGTACCCTCTGCTAGCCCTTCCCATTCTCCTTGAACACGGGATCCCCATTTCATCCCTCAACTGAGATGTCCTGACCCAGGACTTGAACCCGAGCCTCCAATTTACCAACTAATAGGAACCAGGAGCTCATCTGTGAGGCTGCTACCAGTTGAGCCAGGGGGCATCTTTTAGATGATGCTGTTAGATTCATGTAACTATAATGCAGTTCTGTTGACCTGTCCTTGGTGCTGAAACTGTTATATATTACGTAAACACTATTCCTGAAACAGTTTTTTTTCTAATTCTAGTATCTCCACAATCACAACATCATCCACCGTAACCTGACCACCCGGAACATCTTCCTGACGCTGCGGTACCGGCTGCTGAAGGTAGGGGACATCGGGCTGCCGGCGGTGGTGGACGGAACCCGCTCCATGGCGGAGAAGCTGAAAGCCAAGGGCACGCCCTGCTACATGAGCCCCGAGTCACTGGCTGGACGACAACATACCAAAGAGGTCACTACACACTTTTGTGTAATATTATTTCATTTAATCATTCATCATCATCAAATCGGGCGGCTTGCCCGGGCTAAGGTTGCTCTCTCCCTCCAGGCGCCATGGTCCGCCATAAGATGGTTTAATCATTACCTTCCTAAAATGGAGGTTTTGTAGTCGGTTGTTTATATTGAGAATATGTTGCAAAGGTTTGCATTCCCAAAGCTTGTTCTGGTGTCTAGATGAGCATTTGTAGCATGTGTTTCTTTGTTTTGTTTCAAAAGAGGCCATTCTTGTATGGACTACATGGCACTAAGCACAATAGCACTTCTTCCAATAGGATTTTAGCTGGGTAGAAAGGAGAAAACTGGCTGTCAGATCTTCTGTGGTACCCCAATGGTCAGACTAAGGGATAGATGAGATGAGAGTAGGATGCCTGTGTAGTGCCCAGAACATCTCCGAGCTTAGAAATGCATTTTAACTTACATCTCTCTCCCTTCCCTAGGCCGATGTGTGGGCCCTTGGGTGCTGTCTGTATGAGATGGCCTCCCTGAAGCATGCTTTCCCCTTCTATGACAAGGACATCAATAACCTGGCTCTCAAAATTGTCAAAGGAAAGGTAGGTACCTGCATCACGTTGTAACATTCTTTGCAATGTACAGATGATGTGATTTTCTGCTGGGATCATCACAATCTTTTAGTGTAATGTACAGATTGGTGTAGTAACTGTTTTCCATTTTGATCACTCATTTCATTGTTTGACCAACTATATACAATCATGGGTATCCATATACCAAAAATTTCTTCATTTTTGGGACCAATCTTTCAATCTTAACCCTATCTCTGGTGCCTAACTCTGTAACCAATAGGGAATCGGGTGCCAAACACCCACTTCAGAGTGCTAAAGGTTGAGAAAGCCAACTACTTTTTAAACGGGTCATTTATTATCATGTTTTTGTTTCTCATATTGTTCTAATGATCATTGATGATTATGTTCTGTCGTGTCACGTCAGATGGGTCCGCTGTACAAGAGTTACAGCCGCGACCTTGTGGACCTGATCAAGGACATGCTGCAGATAGAACCCGACCAGCGCCCGACCGTACGAACCATCCTCCGCACAACGTTCATCAAGAAACATGTGTCCAAGTTCCTGGAGGAATCTATCCGAGAGTGAGTCCCTTCAAATGTTTCAGGAGAAATACAAAATTAAAGGGCTTGTCTTTATAACAGTTTAGTCTTATAAAACTTGCAAAATATGACTAACTCAAAGATTGCTTCGGGTACATGTACCTGATGAAATTATGTTACAGTATTGAAACTTTTGGTATCTTTCTAGACATTGGCATTCAATTAAAGCAAGGTCTTGGAACTGGAATTCTTAGTGCATTGGCAAGAAGGAGATCTGATTGAAAATTCTAAAAGCACTATTGATGCCACACAGATTGTAAGATGTTGGCAGGATGTTGACCTAAACACTGGCTGCTATGTGTCTGCTCAGTTCAGTTGCACTAACATTACATTTCTCGACTAAGACATACATGTACTAATAACCATGTGTTGTTTGTCTCTCTCCAAGCTCCTACGGAATGAGGTGCGATGTGTGAGTAACTAACCCATCCCTGTGTCCCGTGTGCCTTCCAACTTCCCTTTCTCAAGTAGTAGATTCATTTGCACTCAATCTGGCACTTGTATTTTGCACTTAAACCTTTGATAACCCTTGTTGATTATTACTTTAATGCATGATTCATTTTTCACAGAATTCAGGCATCAAAATTAACATTACTTTGCACATTCTGTCGGCTAAACTAGTTTCACAACAAATGCAAAAAATAATCATTGCCTAAACTAACAGTAAATAATCAAGTCTCAGCCAACAATTTTTCCATTGCCTAAAATCAGTTTATTCTCTGAGTATCTGACTGCTCTCTTTCTTAGATTTGTTACCACTAGAAAAAACTCACCATTGAACTTTCGTCTCCAGCCGATTTCCCTCCTCCCCTGCCTGGGATGAGTACAACCAGTACCGCTTCCCCTCCCCTCCATCCTCCCCCACCCCTGGTGACAATGAACAGTCCCTGGAGGAGGAGGGCGCTCCGAAGAAGAGGGTGGTCACCGGACCTCTGGTAGACATTGAAGTCAAAGCAAAGGAGACTGCTAAGGTAATGTTTGGATGAATTACGACTACACTATGTGTGATTTTAGATTATACATTGCTCCTATCCAGCTTCTTTGATGTTCCTTTTCCTCAAGTTGGTAACGTTACTTTGAATTGGATGGTGAATTGGATGAATTTTTGTATATCTTAGTTTTTGAATGTTTGGAAGTGATCTTTATGTTTATACTGGTACTGAGAGTTATTCTAATGTGGCACTGCCTATCAGCACTAAGTAGGAGACCTTTGCAAAATTTTGTCATAAAAGACATATGGACAGGATAGTAAAGAGAAAAAATATTGTTATTTGTAAAACCTGTCCAAGAGACCACCTGACCATTGTGGCCACTTTTTCAGTTTCTGGTGGTCCCATTGATAATTTTTCCCATTGACTCAAGCATTAAGAATATCAGATAGTCTCATTCTGTCTACTGTGAAATCCCATGAGTGGTCATTCTGCACAGTCAGAGGAAAGACTTAAAGGTACCTTAAAATAAGAAGTAAATCTTTATCATCTTCCCTACTAGCCCAAACCATTTGGTGCCCCCGTACGTGTCCCGCCGCCGTCAGAGGCTGCGGAGATCCCCAGGAAACGGCCGCGGGAAGAACCCCCTGAGGAGACCATCGACGACGACATCGACAACATCAGTCAGACCAGCTCGGAGGTGGAACTGATGAGACTGACAGAGGAGTTCCTTAAAGAGGCAGAGGTCAGGCATTGTCTTGTAGGCTCTTAAGATTCCAAGTCATTGTGGAGTGCTACATGTATGAGCACATTCTTCAAAATAAAAGTACAGAAAACAGTTCATTACACGAATGCTGTACATGTATTTATGGACAGATGTGATGTGCTTATAGAAGGATTGAGGAGTAACCATTAAATCTGTCAGATTGAGTGACTCTGAGGTTTTAATGGTGTATACGATGCTAATAGAGATATGACTGGCCAGTAACATCTAAACAGTAGAGTCTATGAGTTGCACATTGTCCCTGTCTTTTTCCATGTACAAATCAAAGTAACTAACCTTAATATAGACATCTAATGAATAAAAATGAAGTCATTAATTTTATTATTGCTACATCGTGCCTTACAGGGCCCAGCTAGCCCAGTGCCCAGTCCTGAACTTCCTCCCCCACCAACTCCAAGGTCTGCCAGGATCATCGCAAGGGAGGCTCCTGATCTTCTCAAGAAGGTATCTTGACTTAATACGACCTCTATTTTCCTGAAATGTACTATACATGTACCATATGATTATCAGTTACATTTAGAGACCATAGATGGCACAATACATTTAGTCTCAGCATTTTAGATCAGCTATTTTCTGCATACATGTATGTCTCAACAATCAGATAGAAAGATTTAAGGTGGAACAGAAATACTTTGTTGTTCAGATGATGCATGCCGTACAGCACCCTTTACATGCAGTTACAAGTTCTAACCACTTATTATTAACAACATTGCCTCACAGTGGAAAGCTGAGCTTGACTTGGACAATTTTGAAAATGATTCTTTTGACCCAGTCACTTCTACTGAAGCCGTAAGTTTTATATGGACACTTTACTTTCATCATCGTGCACAGATATGGAGAAAATGCATGGCTTTCAAACTCTATTCTAAGAACATAATTGTTTATATCAGACATAATGCACCCACAGAAAGCATGCTAGTACTGATGTATGTTGATTTTTGCACCAATCACAATTTACCACAATTTTGCACATGATCATCCCAAAATAATTTGAGAGCACATCAATAGAAATGCATGCTCAGTTGTATGAGGCACGTATGTCAAAACTATTTTCTTGTCTGCATGCATGCTCATTACTTGAGATTTTTATATGCGACATTTTATTGAATGTGCAATACATTTTCGTGGCATGTACATTCAGATTCAAAACGAAGAGACTGAGGTGAATGCAGACAGTGATGAGGCAGAATCTGGACTTCCCCCAGACAGTGAACTGTTTGTTCGCCAAAGGAGGGAGTCGACAAAATCGACCAAATCCACGGAATCCGATGGTCCGATTATTCCAGAGACTCTTACAGGAGAGGCAACTACTAATGGAATTTCACCATGTATGTCAGCAGAACAAGGCCTAGAATCTTTGCCAAATACAGAACACAAAGCATCTCCCATTGTAACAAAAGATACTGGAGATTCTAACTTTTACGGGGACGATATACCTGAAGAAGTGATCTCAAAAGATCATAACTTGGAGAGAACACAGGAAAATGGTGAAGATGAAGAACTGGATGCCCTTTCAGATGAGGAAAGACATGTTAGTGATGAAGAATCATCCATAACTGACATAGATTCTCATCAAAATGGTAAGATAACTGAGGTTCATGGTCGACGAGACAGATGTGACACCATCCCTTCCCCAAAGACAATCGATGAAAAATCAGTCATAATTGGGGCAGACTCACAGCAAAATGGTGACAGCAAAGAGCCAGATACAGAAAGCTGTGACACCATCCCTTCCCCAAAGACACATGACGATGATCCAGCCATGCTTGAAGCAGAATCTGATGACAAAGTACAGTCACAGTCTGAATCTGCAAGTACCGAATGTGACGCTAATGGTGTGACGACGCCCAACAACCCTGTTGACACAGTGCCTCCTACAGATGAAGAAACAGAAGTGACAGACCCCAGTCAGGAGCTGCCTGCAGTACTCCTACCACTCCTGATGGTGGATGAGGTGTTTAGACAATACATTTTGGTAACCATCGACCATTTCACTAACCAGTGCCATCTCTCCCCCCCTTCAGTACCCCCCTCCATGCATGACATAGATAAGTGCATGACTGCATGTCAAACCACCAATCATCCTGCATGCCACCAGCTTTATACAGTGCCCACTAACACTGTAGTCTTCCCATTTCAGTGCATCCATAGTGGCAGTGTTCCACAATTATCCATCATGCCATCTTTATTATCATTGAATCCTTGTCACAGACTGCAAAATATTCATAAGTCTCTAGATGCAGTGGTATGAGCGGTCATTAGTTTAAAGTGGTTTATATGGTCAGAAATTGTGAAAACTCTCTGACACATGTGAAAAGTAGATTTTGTTCAGGTTTTCAAATATGATTCCTTCCAAAAAGAAACATATTTTTCTACCTGTATTACCACTTCTATGAAGATATTTATATTTTTTGTTTGTTTCATTTTGTTTTGTTTTGTTTTCTTATTTCATTTTGTTTCATTCATTTTGTTTCATTCATTTTGTTTTGTTTTGTTTTTATTTTGGCAGCATTATTCATTTTAACGCTATATTCCAGGAGAACAAACATGGGCAGAACGTAGCTGATGATCCCCACAACAAACCTGAAAATACAAGTAAGAGTGGAGTGGACAAACACAAAAAAGGACCCTCAAGAGACGAGGAGGAAAGATATGTCTCTGCATCAGCATCAGCATCATCAGACGACTCTCCACCAGATGATCCCCAGGAACATGGAAGCGTTGTGGAGCCAGAAGATGTGGAAGTGTCTATTCTAATGAACGGGTCAAGGGATGAGCAGATAGAAGACAAGATGCAGTCGGAAACTGAGACATCCGCAGAAGAGAAAGATGAAGACAACACTCACGTATGACAGCATACTGTTACAGTAACTCTCGTTATCAATCCAAAGCCATAATAGTTAGTGTTAGTGCAATACTAGAGCATACTGTATATTATTACATACTAACATACAATCATCCCCACAATATCTTTTAACAAAACCCTCTCTTTAGCTGGGGATAAGGTGCAATGATCAAACTTCTTTACCTTTTTTCCAGCTGTAGAATTGATGTAGAACCTTCCTGTTGGTTATTTGAAGTACAGTTTTGTTTCAAGTTCAAGTATCCCCAGATTGTAACAGATTCAATCTGCATTCATGTCTGACTCAGTTAAGTATTGACAAAAGCAACAGCCTGTTCATCCATCCATCCATCAATCCATCCATCCATCCATCCTTCCAACCATCCAATCATCCATCCATTCATTCATCCTTTCATTCATCCATTCATTCATTCAAGGTTTTAAAAGATACATTGTCAAGGATTTTCCTAAATAACGTTACCATATTTCATTTCCCCTCTGCTGCTAAACAAGTATTACTCATAGGTTAGTCCATCACTAACATCTTGTACATGTATCTTCCCCCCACCCACCATCAGAAGGCCTTCCCTTCCAGAACTGAAAACTGTCTCATCTCTGTTCTATAGAAGCCCAGAGAAGACACATCATACACCTCGTATGTCAGGAGGAACTTGGACCAAAAGGTCGCAGGTCGAGGACGGAGCCCTCCGAGGGGAAGAGACGTGGAGGAAGTCGGGAGAAGCAGCCCCTCTAGGGCAGTGCACAAAATAGCTGTGAGTACATTAATAATCTTATTTGTATGTCCATGTGTTATTCAGAGATGCCTGATACATTTCCTTCAGGTCATCTTTTGAAGTGCCTTCAATTTCCCTTGTAAAATTATCTGTAATCATCTGATTCTTTAAGGTGGTACAACGGTATGAATGCCTTCAGTAATAATCTTTGATATTGATAGTGCTGCTATGGAAATTTTTATGATAACATTGTATATGGACATCATTACTTGAGTTTCAATTCGATCTTTGTGTACATTTTTCATTTGCATAATTCTGCATGGATCTTCATGTTTGGTTCACGCAGACAAAAAGATCACCAAGCCCAGCCTCCTCTGCACCACCGGCCTTGCCTCCTCCACCCAAACAGCCTCTCCTGAAGAGCACCAGGGCGCAGGAGAAAAGCACGGAGAAGAAGAAGCAGCACCAGATGGAACACAGCTATGCAGAGTCGCCGACACGCTACTCGGTTGAAGTAAAGAAACCTGGCCGAGTCTCTCCTGCTGTGTCTTCAAGCAGAGGAAGTGACAGAGCCTTGCCTCACGAGTCACAAGAAAGCTATGCATCACAACGCACACGCCAGGGGAGAGCCTCGCCTTTCGAGTCACAAGAAAGCTACACGTCACCGCATGCACGCCAGGGGCAGCCGTCTCCAAAGATGGAAGGTGAAGTGTCAGACCCAAGGAGAGCCAGCAGAGACAGACACATAGCATCTGAAGGAAAAAGAGAAAAGCAAGATAGATACAGCCCCCTGAGGCGCGTCGAGCAAGAGAGGGAGGACCACACTGAGAAACATACACGAGGAAGGCTGTCTGACTCTAAGTCTCCGGTTAGAGCTGTGCAGGTGGGAGAGTACAGCGCCAAATCTTTTAAAGTGGCCACCAAAGTCCAGATTTACCGTGCTGAAGAAGAAGAGGGTCCACAGAGGTCTCCTTCTCAAGACAGTGGCATGGAGAGTATCGAAGAACAGCTGACGAAGCTAGCCCAGGAGTTCCTGACACAGCCAGAGACAAACAGACCATTGAACACGTCACTCCAGTCGCCTTTAACACCAACTGATGGTGACTACGACTGGAGGATGCATGTTGGTGGGACTCTGACACTTGCCGAGAGGAGTGGAGAGTTTTCAGAGGTAGTAGCTCAGATAGATCGTGAAGAAGAAGGAGAAGAGAGAGCCACAAAAAAGAAAATTAACCAAAATTCTAAAGATGTCAAGCAGCCTTCAACATCTCTAGAGTTCGACAACTCCAAACTCAGGTCAAGGTTAAGTGACGTTGCCAGAAGTAGATCAGAAGAAAGACTCGATCAGGTACCGAAGGCACCCAAAATCTCAGAACCGAGACAGGTTCCCTACGCTTCCCCGATGGTGAATCGAAAGATCCGCAAGCCCTGTTACGAGATAGAGGAGGGGGATGCGGTGGTGTTGAAAAGCACGTTGGAACCGTCCGTGCTGACGGCTGCTGAGGCGATCGAGTGGAGTTACGTGAAGAAAAGGACGTATAACCGCGAACTTGTGTACCAGATCCAGTCCTCCAGTAAGGTGGCGCACGGCCTATTCAGGGGGAGGGTGACAATAGAAGGAACAGCAGCCCTGAGGATATTCCCAGCTAAGCCACAGGATACAGGAAGGTTCTACTGCACTGCTCGGGATGCAGATGGAAATGAGTCGGAGGGCTACCTGGAGCTTGTTGTAGAAGGTAATGTTCACTATTACTTCATAAATTGGATATTGAAGTCCTTTCACAAAAAAATCTGTTCTTATCAGCCAATATTTTAGCACTTCTGCTGCTACCTTTTCCTGAAAATCCAAACAAATATGCAGCTTAAAATTTAATGTGACTTGTAAAGGAAGTCTTAGAGTAGAATTGATGTAATTGTTAGACCATACTACTGAAGCACAAAAATGTGATGCCACAAATGATTAAGATCTAGAGATCTCATAAAGAATTGAATCCATCAAAAAATGTTATTTAGATTGTCCAGCCTTAGTTTTTTTCAATTATTGCTTTAAGGCAATTTTCAAAGTCAGAGTAACATGTAACTGCAAACTTCCTCACTATTCTTATTGTCGACTGCATCCTCACAGAGTTGCCTTTCTTTTTTCAGCGGTGGACAAGCGGCGCTGGTCAGCCCCTGCCAACATGAAGCCTGTGGCTGACCTGACCCCCACCCCTCCCAACACCCCTGAAATCGAAGGTTCTCGCAGTCCCAACGTGGAACCTGTCTATCCCAAACCAGACCAGCCTAGCAGAGAGGCGGCTGCCCCTGCCGCTGCAACTGTAAGTTAAGCTCACAAATCAAATGCAAAAGTGTACAAAATATGCATGCCAACTGATTTTTGTTTGATTTCAGTTTATGTATAACTTAAACCATCTTTGGTTCAAAAAGATGTCAGACATTTTCAAGTTAAAATTTAGCTAGTGATAAAGATTCAAATAGGCACTATGTATATGACTTCTATGTACCTGTGGAGCTGTGTGTACCAACGAAGGTACTGAGACTTAACGCTCACACTCAAATGTCAAATGAGGAAATTTACATTCAGTGCCGTTGCCATTAAGATTTACAACCCAGCAACTCTAGATTCTGAGTTTGATAACAAACCACTAAGCTACCAATACCACCAATGAATATGATACTTAAAATACATTGTGGAATGACTTCAATTCTTGTTCCCAAGAACCAGGAGATGCCCAGGAGAGGCAGCAGAGGACATTCACCTCACCACAAGCCGTCCATCATCCTGGAGGAGAAGGAGGGGTCCAGCTCTGAGGAGGAGCAGGACAAGAGGAGGTATACTAACAAGAAGTAAAACAATTTATATCCTTGTTGGCAACATGCACTCTTGGCTTGGAGTGTGTGCAGTGGCTCAACACCTTTCCTTTTCTATGAACTAAATGCATGGATTATACAAGATACAAACTCTTGCATGTTCTGCATGTACAAAACACTTTTCCAACTTTTCATGTGAATCATTGTCTTGCTGCTGGAGCTTATTTTGCAGTTAATGCATGAGATGTACCTGCATGCTTGGAGTATCCAATGTGATTGATAAACGCAATATTGCAATCATGTATTTTTCAAACAGTTTTATTGGTAATTGAGTACCGTCAGTGTTTGTTTGTTTGTATTGCATACCCGGTAAACTGCCTTAGGCGTAACACACCAGGTTTATACTGAAAAGTACAAGCTGCATATCCTTACAGATTTATTTGATCAACCCCTGCTCTTTTTGATAAGTGTGTTGTGTTCTTTAACGTGCTCAAGATGTTCTCAAACATGGAACCTTCATTCAACATTCTATCCTAGTAACGTTCCTACCCATAGCTAGTGTTATTCAATGTGAGAAAACTATTAAATCTTTCTTTCTCTATTACTGTATCACTAACAGTCCTGACCTCTCCTGTAGCCTGTCCCCTCCTGCCTCTGTGGTATCCAGCCTGACTGGTTCAGCCACAGACCTGCAGCTCATGATCGCCATGAAGGAAAGAGAACGAGAGAAGGAGAAGGAACGAGAGAAGGAAAGGGAGAGAGAGATGGAGAGAGACAGGGAGAGGAGAAGACAGTCTCCCTCCCCCATGGGGAGAAGGAGGGAGTCTCCGTCCTCCCCAGTCAGGAGGGGGAGCCCCAGCCCAGGAAGGAGCAGCCCTCTCAGCAGCAGGGGGCAGTCGCCTGAAGTAAGTCTAGTGCACAGAGTCTGTAGAACTGAGTCAGGTTGAAAATGGTGCTCACATTTCAGAATGAGAAAAAAAGAGTGCAAGATATTTTGATGAAATAAAGATTATGATGTAAATATCAAGGATAAAGTTGTTTTGTTTGAATTTGAACTACTTGGAAAAGGAAAATTATGTTTCAGAATGTTAATCCAAAGCACATTTAAGTGTTTTTCACATAAAAACACATTTATCTTAAAACTCTCCTGTTGCCACAGAAGATTTATTGATTTCTTTCTTCGAGTTTTGAGATGTTCTCATGTCTTTTCCTCCACAGGTCCGCCATGCTTACACCCCCATGGTGACCCCTCCCCCCATTCCGGCCCCCCCTGTAGGGGTGTACCTCACCAAGGCCAGCCCCAGGGAGGACTTCAAGGTCAGGGGAAGGTCATCAGGAGGCTCCGACAAGGTCATCTCCCCGACCTCTGTGAGTAGGAGATATGTGGCTTCCTGGGTTACAGAGTAGACTCATGACAAGGACTGATTCAAACTGGACGAGATCACAGGACACATGACAAACATGACAGACTGGCTAGAACTGGACCAGACCGGATCATCCTGACTGAGGAGCAGACACATGACAGGACTCTTTCAGACTTGAACAGACCAGAACACACTCACTATCACACGACATTGACTGTCTTAAAGGATCAGCAGACTAACCTAGGCCTGATGGCTGATATAGACCTATGACAGGACTGGTCAGAACTTCACTGGGCCAGATTCATTGACTAGCTAGAGACTGGAGACCTATGACAGAGCTGAGCTGGCATGTATTATGATGAAAGACACATGACAAGGACTGGCAAAAACTGAACGAGACAACATTGAACATGACATAGTATACCCTGTATTTCACGGAGTAGGGAATAAACGCATAACACGACTGTTAAGAGTTAGATTTGGACCAGATCCCATGGATTGGTAACAGACATTGAAATGGACTGATTAAAACTTAACTGGATCAGATCACACTGACTTATTCTCAACTATTACTTAAAATACATAATGTCTTACATTTTTTGCATCTCTCTCTTGCATACTAACAACAATACATTGTACATACAGTACATGTATATAAATACAACTGTATAGTGGACATTGGACGACTTGAAAAACACAGAGATGGATTTAGGAACCTTGTATAAATGATAGACAGTTCTTATATGACTCTTGTGGAGCATCAGATATGAATTCTATAATGTTGATATCCGTAATATGAAACAGTGCAAAATGCATGACTACCAGACGGCTATGTTACTAGATATTTTGGAGATATAGCTATCAGAACATCCATTCAGCACCAAGGACAAGACCAACCTTTATTGTTGGATTTTTTCTTCTGTACATTTAATCAATAAGAAGGAGATTGAAGAATTAGGGATTTAAACATTCAGACATTGTATTGTTAATCTTTACTTATAATTAAGTTAATATTTGGGATTTATCATCCATTCAGCACCAAGGACAGGAGCAACCATTATCATTTTTTCTGCTCTTTTACTGAATAAAAGAAGTGCAGAAACTGACATTTTATTGTTAACCTTTACTTAACATAAGGGATTTGCAAACTCTGAGCTATTTTTTCACATTTCTATCTCGCACCAAGGACAGGGTCGACCATTGTTATTGGATTTTACTATTTGCACTTAATGAATAGGGTATTGAAATAGACATGCACTGAACTGTCATCTGACATTTTTACAATTTTGACACTTTTCAAACCGGTTCCTGTGGCTCTTATGGCTCCATGTGTTCTGTTAAGTCACAGTTTCTTTCTTCACTTTCAGCCCACAAAAGCTTTCAGCAAGGAAGCAGAGCACGCTCCCCCCGTCCCCCCTCTCCCCATACCTTCAGACTTGTGGTCAGAAAAGAAGAGAGAAGAGAAAGCCCCTCTTCAAAACGGCCCCACACTATCCTCCCAACCGAACGTTGCATCCAAGTCCCTCAGCCTGGAGCTCTCAGGCACCAACAAGATGTCCGACACCCTCACCAGTATCTCAAGCTTGTCTACATCCAGTCTAAGGGACACCGTTTTCACCGACAGCATCCGTGCCCCCTCTCCTGTTACGAGGAGAAAACGAGGAATGTCAGGAAAAATCATCCGGGAGGACAGCGAAGTGCTTCTGACCTGTCCTTTTGGAAAGCTGACATCAGCGCAGGAAGTTGAGTGGTACGTCACGAAAAAGGGTGTGTCAGAGCGGACGCTGGTGTACCAAGTTCAGGGCACCGCCATGAGGGTGTCTGTGGGAGATTACCGGGGGAGGACGGCGGTGGAAGGGGAGGCGTCGTTACGGATCAACCCGGTGAAGCTGAGCGATGCTGGGGTGTACTGGTGTGTGCTGAAGAGTGGAGGGGTGGAGCTGGATGAAGACTCCATCAGGGTGACTGTACTTGGTAAGAACGCCACCTTTTTTGCATAGTACAAAATGTGTATCGACAAGAAGGCTAAGTTGATAAATGTTTGTAGATAAGACTATCAGAACATCCATTCAGCACCAAGGACAGGGCCAATCATTTGATTTTCTTCTGTGCATTTAATGAATAAGAAGAACATTTGAAAAATTATAGAATTAAAGTTTAGATATCTCATTGTTAATCTTTACGTTGGGGATTTAACTTCCATGCTACCAAAGACAAGGCTAACCATTATCATTTGAAGTATAGAAGGCCAATAGAAGGCAGGGGCGGGCTATCATCAGTAGATTTATTTATTGTCTTTTATGTCTCCTTTAGTTTGCCCTACCTAACGATTCTTTAACATAAAAGATTGCTTTGTTATCAGAAAAGATAATGACACGTTTAGCCCCACCTGGTGGCATCAAGGTTAGAGATTTGCGTTTGTTAGCCAATATTGTTTAGTAAGTAGAGTTTTAAGATTTATTTTGCATTTGTAGTTTGTAGTTGACCGTACTACGTTTTGTTGTGTCAATAAAGCTTCTATTTTCCCCTTAGCTGGAGGGGTGCGTCGCAGGAGCAGCTTACCTCCGGGGTTGAGCGGCACTTCTCCTGAAGGGAGGTCGAGTGAACTGGATTATGTCTTTCACAAGGCCAGAGGTCGATCAGGCTCGCCTGCCAGCTCTAGGACAAGCAGGTCAGTGAAAGTCTGTCAATCAGTACTGTAACTGCATTCAAGTTCACAGGATTTAGTTTTGCGATTGGGAGAAATTGAAGTGTTGGCAGTGTTTTTAAGGGTACCCTTACCTTGTTAGGGGGTGCCAGAACATAGGGGTGTCGGAACATAGGGTTATACCCAGTCAGGATGAAGACAATGGTTAGTGATGATTTTGGTTTTTGTTGGAGTGTTTTTTGCCCTGCATGTATTGCATGTATAATTGCTATTTGAAGGTCTATTGTTCCCACTCTTGTTTCACCTCCAGTCGGCCAGGCTCGAGTGGTTCGCTGCACAGCAGTCGTTCATTACCGGGGTCAACACCCAACCTCAGGCATACATCTCCCACATCTGTAAGTCTTCAGATTTCCAGCAATCTAACACAGAATACTATCTAAGATTTATCCGGATGCCAATTACATCTTACCAATGATCAGTATCTGAGAAAATGTCAAGATGTACATCATGCAAAGTGACAACTGAAGATGTCCCAGTAAAAAGTCTAATGATGCATCGAAAGCTGTTGCTATATGCCACAACAAGTTGCAGCTTGAAGGGATTTTACAACTCCGAGTGGTAGCCCTAGTGCTAATTGATGCCTTTGTTCTCTTTCCTTTTTCCCAGCAACAAAGATCACCAAGTCCATCAGTGGCAGCCACACGGAGAGCTTTCGAGAGAAAAGTGATGGCAGCAGGACCCGGTCTCAGGACTCCCTCCCCCTCCCCAGGCCCTGCACGGTTCACCCCACCCCCAGGCAGGACTCAGTCCCCCTCCCCCACAAGATCCAGCCCCACCCCAGGGAGGGGGAGGGCAGCCAGCCCTAGCAGCGGCATTGCCGTGCGGAGAATCCCCAGTCCAGGGGGCAGCAGTTTTGTGGTAACAACATCAGCACAACCATACTCTCCCAGGAGGTCATCCTGGTCACCTATGTCTTCACAAGAACTCACCAAGGTTTTTAAGTAGCCTAGTTCTTCTGTTTATCTTATCTATCTGTTCTTAAATCATACACTTGTAGTAGAACCGCCTGGCACAGTAAAGTCACCCACGATCACGTAGAGCACTTTAAAGGGTTTTGAATTTAGAAGTTACCATTTTCTTGCCTCATTCTGTCACCTTTCGTTTCATTCCCAAAGGCACAAACTTCCTGTACCATCCCAGAATTTACTTTGAAGAATTTCCTAGATACTGACATCAACAATTGACAATCCTATCTACATAACTGGTGCTATCCCCCATTGTTATTCTATCCAGTCAAGTCCTAGAGACGCCCCACAACCACTCCCCGCCCCACCACCTGACGCGAGAAAACAGCTACGGCCTCTACGGGTGCCTGCCGACAACTACTCCGACGCCATCGAGGGGCACACGGCGCTTCTACGCCTCAGCATCGTGGCCTCAAAAGCCCCACTGACTGAAGTGGAGTGGAGTAAGGAGAAGAAGTGGAGGGGCCGCACACTCGTTTACGAGAGGAAGGGGCCGTCGCGGGTAACTAGCTCCTCCCAGTCTGGTGTGCCCGGTCACTCTCCTGCACTTGTGACCCTGCGGGCAAGTTTGTTCTTACCGACTAACCGATAATCAGCTTTGCTTTTTTTTTAAAGTTTTCCTTTTTGTTGTTGTTTGTTGCTGTTTTTTGTGTTGCTCTTTTTGTTGTGTTGTTTTTATTAAATGCTTGCCATTGGCTGTATTGTTTTCTGCATACTCATGCAACAAACTCACATGTTTGAGTTTTATGTTTTTTGCTTTATTGTAGCTGGCTGTAAAGACAATCTTGAAGCAAAAGTTTAGTTTTTGCCCCTGTACTGTACTTTACAATTTTTATAAGATATTTTTTACTTGCAGGTTGCCCATGGAAACTTCAGAGGCAGAGCTTTCATTGACAGTGATTTCGAGCCTCACCTCCGCGTCCAGCCGTGTAAGTTCAGCGACACGGGGATGTACTGGTGCAAGGTCACGTCTCAGGGACGGGTCACCCTGGAGGAGAACGTACATCTTACCGTGGACAAGGAGGGATCGCCAAGGTCTCCAAGACAAAGTAAGAATCTTCTTAAAGGAAAAGTTTAAAGTTCAGGTCATTGGGTATCAACTATTCCCCTTGTACAAGTTTGCAGTGGGCAGTCTTGGTTGTATATGATAAATTTTGATCAAATAGAAAGTAAAGTTGCAAGATAAGATAAAAGGCAGTAGTCTCAGCAGATGGCTCCATGGTCTCTTTTAGGTAAAAGATTGAGAGAAAAAGGCAAAAACAGTTGATAAAACTCTGACATGTTCTCTGCTGTTTCATATCCTTGAAATATATTGTTATGATCACTACAAAAACTGCTTAATCTTTATCTTATTTTATCGAGATTGCAACAAAGCAATCACCCAGGCAGCGTTGGTCGCCCAGGCAGCATTGTTGATGTTGGGTGCCATCTAACATACAGTTGAACATTCACAGTTTCCACAATTTGATAGGTTTCTTAGACCACATTTATGTAGAGTACAACTACAACACTACTGATGTTATGGCTGTGTTGTTGCTTAGCATCCCCAGGTAGACAGAAAGTGGCCGGCTCTCCCCGGAGTGGGATGTCGTCAGCCCGTAGTGAGTCCAGCCTGGTGGACGCAGCAAGGCAACAGTTTGAACAGATGGCCAAGTCAAGCTCAGAGACAAAACTCAACACCAGCACCAGCTTTGGTACCCCAGGCAGTCTTAAAGTGGGTCTAGATCCTTCATTAATGTGTGACATTATCTGTGAAGGCATGTTTCATTTTTAAAGATTAGACTTTTCTCTTATATGTGTAGTCATAGTTGTTTTCCCTCTTGGTCCTTTTTCCCTGTAGCTTGTCTTCTTATGCCTTCCAAACTACATGTAATTCAATGAATGCTATTTGTAATATTGACACCAATCTAAATCATTCCATCTATATCATCTTTTTCATTGAAAGACATTTGAACATCTGTCATCCACAGAGTGATGTTTTCAAGGACTTAACTTAGGACTCAAGCCCTTGCATGTTACAGATACCAGAAGTTTTGGATTGTAGCATTGCATTGCATATCCTTCATATGAATGAACTTTATTGCTCAACAATTGTACATGGTACAATGTATTGCATTAAATCAGCAATACTACAATGCTAATCTATCCTAATTCTAACGACAAATATTATCGATAACAGTATAATGGATTACAATGTAGTCATGTATGGGTAATTTGATCTCGCATAGTACTGATGTCCCCCATGTTTTGTGCTCCACTAGAGAGATTCCTACGTCAAATATCAGCAAGCCTTGATGAGGAAGGAAAAGGAAGAAAACCTGCAGAACTCTAAGGACGATGACTCCAGCAGTGACAGCAGTAGTGAGAGTTCTGGTGCCTCTGACTCCACCCCTGACACTGTGGTGGCTGCCAACGGACCTGTCAATGCTTTCAGGGAGGACTCAGGATATGATAGTAGTAAGTTTACTTACTCATCAATTAGTATTTGGTAAAACTCATTGTAATAAATCTGTAGAAAACATGTGACATAGGTTTGTGGAAGATGTTAACTTTACTGAGACGGTACAGTGATCAAGTTTTGCCAATGCTGAAAGCAATAGCTGTCTTTTCCAATAGCTTTTCATGAAAATGTTGGTGACTGTAAAGTAACCAAAAGATACTCCTTGCTTTGATATGATAGTGTTGGGTTGTTTTGTATAGTTTTTCTCTAATTTTCGTCCCTTTACCTGACATGCGGCACAAGGATGTTTCACGGAATATATTGACTAATCTTGCACTAGAAAGGTATGTTCATTTTGAAAACAAATTGTACGGTTGAGATGACTCCTTAGAATAAATGTTTTTGATTCCTCTATTTCAAAATCTAATGCATCAGTGATGTAACTTTGTAAGGCAAGGGGCTTCACAGTATTATTCAAGTTGATGTATTTTAATATTATCTTGTTTCAACTTTCAGCCCAAACATCAAGTACTTCAGGGTTGCTCACAACAATCACACAGCTCAAAAGGTATGATGGCAATATTTATGTTGAACCCTTAGATGTCATTGCATTTCATTGTAGTCTTGGGTCTTGTAGAAAATAAGCATTCAGTTATTTTCAAACAGTCGAGCAACTTGACACGAACGAAGACCTTTTTATACACTCTTGCCCAACTGAGCTATGTACAGGTCACAACAAAGACATGTTTACAATACAAACATACACAGTTGGTAGGAGTATTGTATAAATACACTTAAAGGTTACTTATTTTTGGGTAACAGAGGGATTTCTAGCCTTTTCACCACGCATTTTTGTCTCACAGACAGTGTATCAAGGGCCTTGGGATTGAGATACTGATGAAAGCCTACTCCATCATCGATTCAGGGGAGGACCTAGAGGTAAAGGTAACTTCTGATTTCTGTGTCTGATACCTGACTGTATCTTTCCTTGTGTTGACAAGGCATAAGAATAATAAAGCCATGTGGGCTAGGAACATTAAATTCAGTGTTATATGTATAGAACATTTAGTGTTGTAGATTTTGTTCTTATGAAATTTGAGGAGGGGCTGCCAAGTTATTTTAGCCCTTTCGAAATCTATTCCCTGCTTTGAACTTGAGAAAAGCTCCTGTCTTTGCTGTAATTTTATTCAAGAATTGATAGTATACTGGCCAATGCTAATGCAGTGAGAAGCACAGATAGCAGGCCAGAAGGACATTGCTACGTATTGCTACATATACAACCTGCAGGCCTGGTATGAAAGGATGCTTTAGGGCAGTCAGAGGTCATCTCCAAGCAGGTGGCAAGACAATATCCAAAGGACAAAAACAACACCCATTGGCCACCGGCCTTCACTCAAATAGGGAGGAGCAGTTCTTTTCAAAAATAGTATCGTTGCCCCTCCTTGTTGTCTTATCAACAGCTAATTGGATACTGTTTGGCCCTTTGGATACTATCATGCCACCGGTAGGCCTGCTTGGAGATTAAGTCAGAGGGATGGGAAGATAGAATCACTGACTTGTGATTCTCTATTTTGCTACACCTTGTAGAACCAGCTGGTGAACTTGATGGGCAGGGCCAGGTTTGAGCTGTATGCAGACAAGGTGTGGCAGCTCCGCTTCCTGGAGAAGTCCCAGCTCAACACCGAGGCCAACTCTGACACCATCCCATTATAGACTTACAGCACGGGTTACCAATACTGTAACATACACAGGGTCACTGAACATATATAATGTAGAGCTGTATTTCAGACAGACTAGGTTAAAACTTTCAGTTTTTTTGCCTGAGAAGGCTCTAATACTGTAACATGCACAGAAATGACTGCAGGATCACTGAACATGTGAAATGTAGTGCCGTTTTATCAGACATTGAAAACTAGATATAAAATTTTTTTGCCTGAGAAATTTTAACACAGAGGCCAACTCTGAAACCATTCCACTATAAATCAACAACTGTGGCAGTACCAACAGACCAACCTCATAGGCCCGTCACTTTTGTCAAAATATAGAAGCGAAATGAAACTTAGCCAGTCTCTCAATGTTATGAATTGGATCGGTCTGTACTGTATTATACACTGAAATTACTACTGAGGTTCATTAAATATGGCAAAGTACAGCTTTGCATTTAAGCCATTCAAAATTAGATGATAATCTTAGACTTTCAGTTGTTTTGCCTAATAGTATGTTAGTTAGAGAGGAGTGTAACTGTCTGATTGATTGCAGCTTTGGAAGAGAGTATGATAGACTAAGCATTAGTGATAGACATCTGTTCTTCTTCTAGAAGTTCTAGACAAGATTATTTGTTGAAAGGATAAGAACTTCTTGTCTATTTTTAGTCAGAGCTGGCTACTATATGGAGTTGGTTGCAGTGTTGATTATATGGAAGGTTGTATTTTACTTGCTGTTTGTTTTTTATACTGAAAAGTGAAGTATCAAATGTTATATTGTGACGGTTTGCATTTTTGGAATGGAAATTACAATTTTCCAGTTATCTGAAAATTTATGTATCATACCTGTTCAGACTTTTCACTTCTTAAAGTTGGATCCATTTGTAAATTTGTACCAAAGGCAACACTGATCACTTACTAACATGTAGCATACATGTAGTACATTTAGACATGTGCTGATGTTGCATATCACATTTTCATTTACCGAGTGCCGTCCCTAACAGACTTGTTGCTGTGTTTAAAAAATAAAGATTTGTATATTTTGCAGTGAGATCCTCTATTTTTGTACTTTTTGTTGTATTGAGAAATCAATAAAGGTGTGGTTTACTTGGAAAGCATCGTTTCTACAGTTGTAGTGCATGAGTGGTCGTTGACTTGATGGACAAAGTTATAGAAAGCCCCGGTGTCGGCACGATTACCTCTCGGCGTTTATTTGTTACAGGGTCCTGTGTTTATTTGCGTAGCATGGATAGAGACCACTTCTGATTACTGTCACGTACACACCAGAATCCAACGCGGTCATGTTTATAGAACAATACGTAAAGAATGTGTTAAGGTCTCATTCGCCAATTAGGCTGTTCCATTGGAATCAATGCTAAAATACGCAGCTTTATGACTGCAAATCCAATAAACAAACAGTTGTACTGGAGATGTTTTGCTTTCTGTTGTAAGCAACACTTGTTCGTCATTGAAGAAAAAAATGTCACCCAAATCTAACCGATATAAGAATATCTATCGCATCATAGTACAAACTGCAAGTAGCCACAATTGTGTGCCGCCAGCGCCTGACCGCAGCACTCATGACAAAAAGCGTACACGTCCGACCTATCGCTCGGATGACGAAACTTTCCTACCTAATCCTGTCAGTAATAAACAAGCTTTCATCTCAAATCTTTTTTAATCAAGTGGGGTCGATGAAAGGTAATTTATTATCCATCTAAAGACACGCTTTTTATAACCAGGTATCTTTTAGGCCGGATTATCTTTTGTACACTCGGAGTGATATAGAAACGAGACCTTAAGAAGTTACGGTCCATGTTTTGGAGGCCAGACTGGCTTGCGGCGCGCGGAAATAAGAGTGCACGAGAAGCTCCGAGACAACATTGGTGACAAACTTTGCGGCTACAACTTTTGGCATTCCGAGGTTCTATAAAAGTAAGAAAGAAAAGGACTGTGTGTTCTGAGGTAAGTAAAACAGCAATTCGTTCACGTGTGACCAAGATTTGTTGAAGGTGGTAGAAACATGGCGAACCAGTGACAGGTGCCCTCGGCAACACTTGAGAGAACATGGTATACTATCAGACCTTGTGTCGAAAAACAGGCTCTACGGTTGTGCGGAAAATTTGTAGATATGCACTGTTTTATGTAGGCAGTGCAAGAATCGCTAATTATAACACCTAAACATGAATGGACAAAGACTTGTGATCATGAATACAGACAAGGAAGTAGGTAATCGCTGTGCTACGCGTTTTGCATGCAGACTTTCCTCTTAAGTCTATCCAATCCTGTTACCATTTACACCTTAATTCCGTCCGAAGCGATTAATCAAAACATTCCTGTCTAAATGATAGGCTAGTTATAGTCGCTGTAGCAAACTGAGATGCCGCTAACAGCTATGAATTATCAATTTTAACTTAAGTCAGAGACGTTTGTAGATATCTGCGCCATATGCACCTCTCGGACCAGTTTACTTTATTCAGCTTAAATCGAGTAAAGCACCATATAAGCCGAACGAGAACTCGAGTCCAATGGGTAGATGTCTTTGCAACTTGCAAAATTACAGATGTTTACAGTGCTTTGTCCACAAAGAAAGATTTCAAAACTGCCTTTTTACACCGCTGATCTCCCCCCAAGTTGATTAAGTCTTTTTAGACCAAGGTTTGGCCACAATTCAGAAAGCCTATAGTTAACATTCATGTTTGAATATTTTGGTCATCCTCAACATTTATACTCACTGTCAGTGAAAACATACTAGCAGCCTCGTTCAAGGAGGTAGAATACGCTGGCAATGTTAACGTTGTATCATTAGGCCCAATTTACATTTCGTTTTTCGCGACAGCGCCTGGGAGCACCATGTTTATCTACCGTGACCTTCCACACAAAACGTCTCATTGTTCACTCTGAAATCGGAACCCTCTGCACGTAATCTCCACATACCAGCGTGAGTACCTGACTTCCTCATTGGCACTTGAAGTCACGCACGGACCGCTACCAGACACCATTGTGACATGGTCATGTTTACTGTAAAGACAGGTAGAGGATGTGTTCAAGAACTGAAGGCCCTATCCCTGGAGGCATGGCTGGTTGGAGATGCGTAAATAACTCTTTGTACCACGAGGAAATCATGCAAAGTCAACTTACCTTAGATCTAGCGATGAATAAATGTGTATTTTTTAAACCCGCGGCCGGTTGTAGAAGACCGTACGGAAGTCACTCTACGTTTGTCTTGTCGATAAAGTATTAACGGTTATATTTCTACTATTGTGAATACCATATATGTTCCTTGCTTTGGCAGCTACCCTTGACCTAGGCTTTTACATTATCAAAGTTTTGGCTTAAGTGTATGTATGGTTTTTAACATTGCAGGGTTAAAACACAGAACAGACCAGGTCACACACGACAATTTACTATGACAAAGCTTCATTTTGGCTCATCAAAGTTCATTCCAAAATGTTTGTATTCCTCTGCAGCTCCATCGTGAGGAGAAGCTGCCAAAAACGTACGCCATGGAGTCTAAAACCACTCTTCTCGCAGTCGGTTTAGCCATCTTTTCGGCTCTCTTGATCCCGCACCAAGGACGGGTTATAGGACAACCCCTCCCACCCGTCTGTCAGATCTGGAGCTCAACAACTGTGGTGTGTAGAGGGGAGTATCCATGGGGGAAACTAACCCAGTCGACGCTAACCCAAGTACCGCCCGCCATTCCCAAGTCTGTCGTCACCCTGGATCTGAGTCTAAACGAAATCAGAACACTTCATAACGGTTCGTTCAACGGGCTAAGAAACCTGACGTATTTAGATCTGTCTGATACGGACCTTCACACCATCGAGATCGGTGCCTTTGCTGAACTGGAGAACTTGGAACGACTGATCATCTCCAAGGCAACTACGGAATACCCGTTTTCTCTTCAGAATGGACAGGTGTTCAAAGGTCTATACAATCTGAGGTATCTAGATCTTAGTGTGAACTTTGTAAGCAACTTGCCCGATCATAGCTTTGATTACTTGACGTCATTGGAAGAAGCGAAGATAGTTGAATTCGGTTGGCCAAATGAGGATCGGAATACAACAATAGAAAGAACCCGCGATGGAAGTGGTTTCTTACAACGACGCCTGCTGTGGGCACCACTTAAAAAACTGAAAACTTTACGTCTCTATTATCTAAAAAGAGCCAGTGACCTCTACTTTGGACCTGTATTTGGAAACCTGACAAACTTTGACACAATACAAATAAATTCGTCTGACACGGTCCATTTCGATATCCAAATGTTCGAGCCACTGTTATCAACTCTGAAACATTTATCTTTGCAAATGAATAGAATTACTCTACACATACAGCCAGAGCTCCTGGCGTCACTCACAAATTTGCAGACCTTGGAATTCCCCAAGTGGGTCCCATTTTCCTACATTTCGGACGTACTTCCTGAACTCAACGCCACACAAATACAGGAATTGGCCTTTGCTACTCGAGGGATCGACACAATAACACCCAATAGTCTGGAGGCAATAAAGGGTTTGAGAGATTTGAAAGCTTTGTCTTTACGTTCTGTGCAAGCTATAAGAGCCAACTCCTTTACGGCTTTTTCATACTTACAGAGGCTGCGTCTGTCGGAAGGATCCTTAGAGACTTTACCAGACAGAGCGTTCAGCGGTTTGTCGTCACTCACCCATCTAAACATGCACGATAACCACATTTCTACTTTACCTCTGGGTGCGTTTGAAGGACTGTCGTCCCTTGACCACCTTGATCTGAGCAAAAATCGCCTGGAAACCTCCGAAGCTCAGCTCCCAGAGACCTTGGACTACTTGGATCTGAGTCACAATAATTTGAACAACGACGTCTCGAGTTGGCATCTTCGCCGATGTTCCAACCCCATATCATTTAACTTTGAAGGCGTGAAAAGCGTCCGGTATCTGAACATGAGTTATAACAAACTTGCCTTTGTGGACATTGCATGCTATCCTGGGAGCGTGGTTGTGCTCGATTTGCAACACAACGGCATATATTACGTTGGTGGCATTGATATCAACCCTGTCTTTGTCATCAACAGTTTAAAGTATCTCGACCTTTCTAACAACGACATCAAGAACAGCTGGCCCGATGTAAGAATACCAACAACAACTCTAGAAACGCTCAAGATGGAAAACAATGCCATCAAAAGTGTCAATTGGGGACATATGGGAGGGCTGGTTAGGTTGAAAATGTTGACTCTCTCTCACAACCACATCAGTTTTATTGGGAGAGGAGATTTCCAGTCTTTGGTCCAGCTGACACATCTGGATCTCAGTCATAACTACATCAACACCATCAGATCATCCGCCTTCCGTGGACTATCGCGGCTACAATTCCTGGATCTCAGTAACAACCAAATACAGAATATAACAATGATGAAATTTGAACATTTGGGCAACCTTACATATCTAAATCTGGCAGCCAACAGAATAGCGGTGATAGGAGACGCCTTTCAACATCTTCTTGCGCTGAGGAACTTGAACCTAAGCAGCAATAGGTTATCCGTTTTGAACCAAACCATAGTGGGTCCCATTGTCCAGCGGTTAGAAAATCTTGACGTTGCAGACAATCCGTTTCTGTGTGACTGTAACTTATTGTGGTTCGTTGAGTGGGCCCAGGACAGATACGACAGGGTGGTGAACTGGCACAATCCTTACAGTCTCCCTGATCGACGCTACACGTGTTCACGCCCAGCTAAACTGAGCGGACAGCGCTTGATAGACGGAATGGCAAACAGAGAGGGCCATAACTACAGACAGGAGCCAGCAGAAACAAGGTTCTTTTACACAGTCTGCATTCATGGATTCCAGCCCAACCGCCTCCTGGCTTGTGTTCTCGCCTCTTCTGGCATCTTCGTCGCCATGATGACCATTTTCCTAGTAGACTACAAAATTGCCCGTGTTCGGTACTACCTGTGGAAACTGGCCAAGTGGAGGAGACCGAAGATTGGTGAAGTAGAGAACGAAGATCCGCCAAGATATACACACGATGCTTTTATTGCCTACAACAACCAGGACGTCAGGTGGGTTATAAAGGAAGCAATAGAGAATCTGGAACCTGACTACAGTCTGGTCATACACGATAGGGACTTTGCAGTCGGCGCCCCCATCGTGGAAAACATCGCGGATGCCGTGGAAAACAGCCGGAGAACCGTCTGCCTCATCACCAGAAACTTCCTGAAGAGTAAGTGGTGCGAGTACGAGTTCAAATTGGCCCAGTACCACATGTTTGAGGAAGGGGGAGGGAAGCGTCTCATCCTTGTGTTTTTGGAGAGGATTCCTGACAGAATGTTGAAACAGTTCCGCCACCTGAACGCCGTAATGGCCAGGGACACGTACCTGACGTGGCCGGATGACGGGCGAGAAAGGCCGCTGTTCTGGGGGAGGCTGCGAGACGCTCTGGGCGATCCTCTTCCTCGAGACCCAGGGCCTTATCAGCAAGAACAAGCTCCAGAACGGAACATTCCGGAACGGCAGGCACAAGCTCCAGAACGGAACATTCCGGAACGGCAGGCACAAGCTCCAGAATGGATCATTCAGGAACGGCAGGCACAAGCTCCAGAACGGAACATTCCGGAACAGTGGGCACAAGCTCCAGTAAGGTACATTGTTGACGTGCAAGTACATGTTCCTATGGGAATCATTCCGGAACAGGAAGAACAAGCTCAAGAACGGAACATTCCGGAACAGCAGGCACAAGCTCCAGAACGGAACATTCCGGAACGGCAGGCACAAGCTCCAGAATGGAACATTCCGGAACAGCAGGTACAAGCTCCAGAATGGAACATTCCGGAACAGCAGGTACAAGCTCCAGAATGGAACATTCCGGAACGGCAGGCACAAGCACCGGTGAGGAAGATTGTTGACGTGAAAGTACATGTTCCCATTGGGATTATTCCGGAACAGAAAGTACAAGCTCCGGAACGGAACATTCCGGAACAGCGTGCACTTGGTCTGGTCAGGGACATTCAAGAACACCAGAAACAAGATGTAATAGGCTATATTCCAAACCAACAGGCACAAGCTGAGGGGCAACAGGCACAGGTTCAGGCCGGAAACATTCCAGAACAGGACGCAGAAGATCCGGTGAGGAGCATTCCAGAACAGCAAGCTGAAGTTCTAGATGTAGAACCAGAGCCAGAAGACCAGTGGTATGAAGATGACATTCCCCTTGTCCCAATGTAGTGTGCCGCAGTATAATATGATATCTAAAATTGTACGATCACATAGCAGCACTGAAGCTTCGAACCTGGAGAAAGAAATTACCTAGGTAGACACTTTCACGTACATGTATGTAACCACCCATGCTTTGTCTGTGACAGGAGCAACTAAACTCAAAACTGCCAGAGAAGACTTCTCAGGGGACTGATAAAATCCGCTTTATGTGGACAAGTGCCCACTGTAAACAGCCAATTCGCAATGCTTGTGTCAATGGGAACGTTATCTAAGGGACCACCAAAAAAGTGTATGTTAAAAGTACATGCATTTACATGGAATAAAGAATGAATAGGCAAGGGAGTACAACAATTCAATGATCTATAAGTATTGTTGTGTATGATTTGCAAATATTGCTTATCTCAGCTTCGTTTAAAAATGTTTGTAATGCATAATGTGTAATTTAAGAGTACTTGTAATCAAAAGTATCATGTGATGCCTTTGATACTTCTACGCATATATTGTAGCTTTCATTTATTGCATAGCCAGTGCAGTTTATTCAATTGTAGCCATTGAAGAAGAAGACTGTCATAATTATTTGAATTTACATGTACATGAATGTATATATTTAAAACATTACAGAAGTGATGCTGGTTTATTAACATAAACACATACATAATCTCTCGATCGCCCAAGAATGCATCGTTGTACAATGCATGTTCGTTATTAATGTTTTATTACTACGTTTCTATCATTGTCATGGTAAGAAAAAATCTATTTGCATAAACATGATTGTATTGTAATTGTTCAGTCATGCTTGTGAGCATACAAGATTGAATATACACCATTTGTAAAATTTGTGCGATATTGTGTTGTTATTCTTAACTTTCGAATTCGTTATTGGGTCATCCCGGTTTTAACATAAGTTGGCTTAAGTATTGGATAGATTTATCACCCTATAACTGCACATTGTTTATGATTGTTTATGTGTTCTTTCTGCTACACGGATAACAAAGCACTTTCTGCTAATGCTACGGTCACCATTGGCAAAAGGGGCCCTGCCGGGCAGTTTATTCATTTTTTGCACTTTCAGAGATCCCTGTGACGCTTCCCCGTGGGACACCTTGCGACCACCGGGCTATTTTTTGGGCTACACACCCAACAGGAATCGGTGCAAATGTGACCGCAGCATAACCGGGATCCCAGTAGAAGTCTCCCCTGCAAGTGTTTTTGTGTGCAGTTCAACCATATACAGGAATAGTATGTACTTATATATTTTTAGATATTTTGATACATGAGCATTCCTTAATTCAAAATAGCAATAATGACAATGTAGATCAAAGTTCCTTAGCCATCTACACTTCAAAGTTGTTAATACAGTATATAAATTGAGCTAAATGTGATGATTTGATATGTTGATATGCTTTGTGTTTGTACAATATGTGCCATATTAAAAGGGTATTTCAAGACCAGCTGAACTTTTGCAGTCATACTCATCTTGCAGCTCATTCTGCCAGACAGATATGTATATTCTTGCCAATACATGAATAATTGCGATTTAGCCCTACCAATTGTAAGCTCCTCGCAATTAAGCCCCTGGCTGCTATGAGAGTAGTCTGCTCACCCAATACAATAACCATTCACAAACAGCCAGATGGCTTGGCCGTCGAGTGCTATGATTACATTGTAAAGATTGTTTATAATCTAAAACACATCTTCACATCATATTACAAAATCACACACAGACAAAATCACACACACACACACACACACACAGACAAACACACACACACACTAACACTAACACACACACACATACACACTCACAAACAAACAAACTGACACACACAAACACACACGCAGACACACACACAAACACACACAAACAAACAAACATACAAAAACACACATACACACACCAAAATAATACCTCCATTTTCACTGGGGTAAATATCAAATGGATCCACCCAAAGCGCCTCCATGTATGTAACGTTACCTTATTCTAAAAGGTTTTGACAATGCATAACGTTACATGCAGTCTCGTCCTTTTTTGTATTTCCTTTTCTTTTTGAATAATTTTAGTGCCTTTTCTTTTCTATTTGTTTTTTTTTCTTTTTTTAATACCTTTTTTGATTTCTTTTTCACTTTTTATAATACCGTTGATTTTGGACTTTCTAGAGGCTTTCACCTTATCGAGATATTTTTTCCGCTCACTCTCATATTTGAAAGTTGGTTGTCCATCGACGTGTGCTTTCATGTTAAATCTTTCGGTCGCGAGCTTCCGTTCACTGCTATGTCCCTTTTGCAATGGACCCAAAAGCGTTTTCACCTATAAAAGAAAGAAGTAATCAAATCAGCGGTGCTATACTGTCGCGTGCTATCATGGAGATAACATGCGAGATGAAAAAAAAAGATACTTACTAATGCTTGTAGTACACCGCACAACTTGGCGTCGACTTCAAACTGTGCATTCCACTTGGACGCCTCCACTGTGAGGTTGTGTTTCCCTTTCTGCCGTTCATTACAGTACGTGTTCACACGCTTGTTAACTTCCTTAAAAAACTGCACTTCCTCAAAGAAGTCCGTGCCCTGTGTGGTTGACAAATGAACGAGAATCAAACATCGTTCAGTAAGTCAAATAGTGATTACAAATATATAGGTTATTGTAGGTTCGTATCATACATGTAAAAGAAAGACAAGGATCAGTTGAGACATGTAAGGAGACGGATTGACAAAGGAAAGTTGAGGAATATGGATTAAGACTTCATAAACAAGGGTTCCACGACCTCATATCTCCATGAACAATTCTATTCATACAAATGACTTACACATTTGCATAATATATGCTTGGTCATAAACACCTTTATCTAACTTACACATGTTGCAATATTGACAGTCCTATAATTTTCCAATCAGATGAATTATGGTGTTTTTGCGTAAATTATGCAAATTAGGAATCTAATCTCGTAGCCTGTGTTTACAGACCCCCAACTGCTCCTGAAGACTTCTACGAACAATTTGAAAATAGTGTTTCCAGGGCAGTGTCCGAAAAGGGACAGGTAGTCATCGTTGGTGACTTTAACTGCCATCACACAGCCTGGGGAGGACCGACTACCGACCAAAACGGCCACCTTCTAGCGGACATAATCGATAGATATGGACTCTACCAATCCCAACATGAGGGTACAAGGGTTACACAGACCAGCAGTAGTGTACTAGACTTAGTTATACTATCTGATCCTGGAAGAATCAATCGTATGTACACACTTGCACCTTTAGCCACCTCCGATCATAGTTTAATTGTATGTGAACTCAATATGTACTTACCTAGCAACAATGTAAAGCGACACGTATGGCTGTATGAGAAGGCAAACTTTGATACATTCCGGCATGAGTTACGAAAGGCCAACTGGGTCTCCTGTATGACAGGATCTATTGATAATATGTGGTGTAACTGGAAGGCTAAATTTTTGAAAATTGCTAAAAACACAATTCCTAACAAAATAGTCAAAGCATCTAATCGAGTTCATAAGCCATGGGTAACCCCGGACCTGCTTGACATGATTCGACAGAAAACTGAACTCTACCGAGTCTACAAGGCGTCCCGAACACAGACAAATTGGACGAATTACACCTCGTACAAGAACTCGCTGACTTCTGAACTTCGTAAAGCTGAGCATGAGTATTATGCATCTATAGGTGACAAGATCCGAACCCCTAACGGATCAAAACTTCTGTGGTCTGTATTAAGCAAGATTACTGGAAAGGGGAAGACGAATATCCCGGCACTATCTAGCCAAGGACATCTAGTGAGTAAAGACACTGACAAAACTGAACTTTTGAACAAAATGTTTGTAAATGTGACCAAGGCAAAGCAACCAGACAAGACAATGAAACTACCGATGTTTACATCCACACAACTCACTGTACTCCAGTTCTCAACTGAAGAAGTTCTCAAGGTACTCCTGAACCTTCAGACAAACAAAGCCGCGGGTCCTGATGGTATCTCGAACAGACTTCTCAGGGAGGCAGCGCCTGCGATTTGTTCCTCCTTAAGGGATCTGTTCAATTACTCCTTGTGCTCTGGAATATTTCCCACTGAGTGGAAAGAGTGCAACATCACCCCTGTGTATAAAAAGGGCGACAGAACAGACTGCCAGAACTACCGGCCTATATCCTTGCTACCTACAGTGGCAAAAGTCATGGAAAGACTGGTTCACAACCACCTTTATGCCCACCTTGTACACAACAACCTGCTGAACGAAAACCAATCCGGTTTTAAAAAGGGAGACAGCACCGTACTCCAGCTGTTACGACTTGTAGATGACTGGGGGAAATCAGTAGATGACCCTGACATAGCTTGCACTGCGGCTGTATTCCTAGACGTAAAGCGGGCTTTTGACACAGTCTGGCGTCAAGGACTCATCTACAAGCTCACTCGCTACGGGGTAGGAGGACCGCTGATACACTGGTTTGACAGCTACCTGACGGACCGTCGTCAACGAGTCGTCCTCAACGGTGTAACTTCCTCCTGGGGCACAACCTCAGCAGGTGTACCCCAAGGTAGCATATTAGGCCCCTTACTTTTCCTTGTATACCTCAACGACCTCAAAGACCTTACCTGCAAGTCGAACATTAACTGCTTTGCAGACGACACCTCCTTGTATAATTCAGCAAAAACCGTCCAGGAGATAGCTGACACCACAAACGCTGACTTGCGCACTGTCTCTACCTGGTTCCTTGACTGGGGACTTGAACTTCACCCAGATAAGTGTAAGGTTCTCTGCATAAAGTCAGACCGGAAGAATGTCCAGCTCCCACCTATATACATCCTTGGAAAAGTCGTCGAACAAGTGTCGTCATACACCCACCTTGGAGTTACTATCCACCAAACCCTGAGATGGACTGATCACGTTCAAACAATGTGCAGTAAATCCAGGAAACTTATAGGTGCACTCTGTAAACTTAGAGGAAAACTAAGTAGGGAGGCTCTTGAACTAGCCTACAACACCATGATTAGGACTAAGTTGGAGTACGCCTCTGTACTGCTAGGTGATCTTTGCAGCTCAGCCAGCAAATTGCTTGACAAAGTCCAATACCATGCAGGCTGCCTTACAACCGGAGCCATGAAGGGAACTCCTAGTACCAGACTTGCACAGGAACTAGAATGGGACAGTCTGGCCTCCAGGAGACACTACCATTCCATGGTGATGATGTACAAGCTCACGAATGGCCTCGTGCCAGCACACCTCCAGTCGCTCATCCCCTCCACAAGAGGTGAACAGAGGTCAACTAGACTTCAGCTCCGCAACACAACACACCTACACGTCCCTCGCTGCAGAACCAAGGTGTACAGGTCCAGCTTCATCCCTCATGCATCAACCCTCTGGAATCAACTTCCACAGAGACTGAAGGAGGCCTCGACCTTAAACAACTTCAAGAGAATGTGCAAAGACTACCTCCTGACCTCTATGCAGCATCAAGCGTACAGACGCCTAGGTTCTAGGCACTACAACATCTTCGCTACCAGGCTAAGAATGGACTGGAGCCCTTTGCATTCCACCCTGCATCTAATGAAGATCAAAGACAAGTTGTGTTCCTGCGGTGCGTCCTCCGAGACTGTTGCCCACTACCTGCTACATTGTCCGCTCTACAACAGCCAGAGGGACGTCCTAGCTACTACAGTCCACCAGCTCACACAACAACGTCTGTCCGTGTCTACCTTACTGCAGGGGTTACCAGGCTATGACAATCTAACAAACAAAAAACTTTTTAAGGCTGTCGAAGCATATATTTCCTCTACAAAGCGTTTCAATGGTCCTTCCATTTAAGCCATCCACGTCAACCTACCATGCCAAACTACTTCAAATCTTAATTACTTTAGTATTGTTAACCTTGACCTCTGACCTCTCAAACCTCTAACCTACTTGTCATTTATTAGTATTATTATTATTACTAGTACTATTATTATTATTATCATTATCAAATCATTGTGTACGTTAGTGACCTTATTTGTATATATGCGTAGATTTCAACATTGTAATTGTATGTGATGATGAATTGTATGTGCTGTGTCAGACACCCAAAATCAGCCACGCTGCCTGGGTGGTCTTTGTATTGCCGTTGCAATTTGAATAAAATAAAATAAAAAAATAATCTATTTGCATAATTGGTATCTGTTGATGCTTTCCATAAACTACATATGTTACATGTATTTGAGTCTGATAATGGAAAACACTGCAAATATAGATTTTCCTCATTAGCTATGCAAATTAAGTCCTAATTAGCATAATTTGCACTTCATTGTGTATATCTCTATCTAAGCTACCTGCATACTAAATATCATGGAAATCCGTTGTTCCTTTGTTCAGTTATTCTCCTTAGAAGATTTTCACAAAAACGCCCCTGCAGTTCTAGAGGAAGCTGCTAGGGGGCCCAAACCTACACCACTTCTTTATTACATCACAAGCTATCTGCCACCCAGAAATCAAGACCACAGCACGTCCAGGTCAAAAGATACAGAAATTGAAGTTCTGCTGCAGTACCAAGGTCACATACCAGAGGACCCAAAATCGACCCTGAATTTCGGCTTCCCAACACCTGCCCACATACCAAATATCATTGTAATCCATCAAGAGGCTCTTGAGTTATGCTGACTGGAGTGGTGCGGAAACACAAACAAACAGACAAACAGACACACCCAAAACTATATCTCCCTTTTTCATGGGGATAAAAATGCATGTAACGCTCTTACTTGTGTCGCAATCTTCCGCCACAAGGATCTGTTGAACGTGTCATAAAGTAGGTAATCCACAGCTTTCCAACGCCGGAGCGTCGCAACGTCCTCTTCAGAGGGTGTGTATTGCTTGAACGAATAACTTCGATTGTTCTTCGTGGCGTATAGAACGTCTTGCAGTTCCCAGCACATCAGGCGTTTGAGAAGAACGTAAGACTCGTCCAGGTAGTCCAACACCATGACCAGTGTGAAGTCGGCTTGTAGCTCCCTGACGTATCTACGAGCCCGCTCCTTGATTACCGAAATGATTTGAAGTGAAAAGAAATTGTTAGCATTCTGTTGTTGACCTATGCTTTGATATGCGGTAGATAAAAGAGAGAGGGAGATTTTGTTTACTAATGTTTGTCCGTTCTACTCGAAATCTGTCAACGAATTTTGATCAAGCTCAGATGTCAAATATTTAGGTCTCCTTGACAAAATACAACGCGCAGTGTTCACTGCACTGAAAGGGTCATTGCAGTGGTGTATCAGATTTAAAGCACAATGCTTCCAAGTGTCCATACATTTTGCATTTCAGTCCGAATTTCTTATGATTATTTGTACATGTATACACATCATTTTTATGGGGTCCCCGGCCCCAGAAAGTGTGAAATGGAACGAAATGAATCCAAGGGACCGACAAAAAATGACCACTATGGCCAGGTTTGATTATCTCCACGAAAAAAGACTTTTTCATGGAGATACTGTTTTGCATGCGTTTGGTGTTTGTGTGTATGTTTGTGTCACCGGATGCTTAAAGTCAGCATAACTGTAGAACATGTAGATGGATTGTCATGATATTTGGTATGTGGGTAGGTGTCAGGAAGAGGAAGGTCAAGGTCGATTTTGGGCCCCCTGGTATGTGTCACTGGAACTGCAATGGCCTATTTGTAAAAATCTTCTAAGGAGAATAACTGAAGAAAGGATCGACAGATTGTTATCTTATTTGATACACAGGTAGGTTGGACAGAGATGTACACACTTAAGTGCAAATTATGCAAATGAGACTGAATTTGCATAAGTAAGGAGGAAAATCGTTTGCATGTGTGTCGCTGGATGCTTAAAGTCAGCATAACTGAAGAAAGTGTAGATGGATTGTAATGATAGTTGCTATGTGGGTAGGTGCTGGGAGGAGAAAGGTCAATGTCGATTTTGGGCCCCCTGCTATGTGTCACTGGAACTGCAATGGCCTATGTGTAGAAATGTTCTAAAGGAGAATAACTGAAGAAAGGAACAACAGATTTTCATGTTATTTGGTACGCAGGTAGGTTGGACAGAGATGTACACACTGAAGTGCAAATCATGCAAAGTTAGTGTGTTTGCGTGTGTGTGCGCGTGTGTGTATGTTTGTGTCACCGTGTGTGTATGTTTGTGTCACCGGATGCGTAAAGTCAGCATAACTGTAGAACGTGTAGATGGATTGTAATGATATTGGGTATGTGGGTAGGTGTCGGAAGGAGAAAGGTCAAGGTTGATTTTGGGTCCCCTGGTATGTGTCACTGGAGCTGCAATGGTGTATTTGTCAAAATCTTTTAAGGAGAATAACTGAAGAAAGGAGCGACAGATTATCATGTTATTAACTATGCAGGTAGCCTAGACAGAGATGTATACAATGAACCGCAAATTATGCAAATTGGACTTAATTTGCATAAGTAATGAGGAAAATCCATATTTGCAGTGTTGTCCATTGCATATTGTGGTTAGTAACTATTTATAGCTAAAGTGGGTCACTTCTCCTGGGCCCGACAGGTGGGGGTCATACCATTCAGCGATATAGAATGGGGGGAACTGGTTTAATAAAAAACAATGTTTCATGGAGATTTTGGGTCCTAAGACTCTTGTTGCATGTTGTTTCAGTTCGTTCGCGAGTTTCGTTCCATTTCGTCCATTTCGTTCCATTTCGCACTTTCTGGGGATCGTTTCTATATATCTGTCCATCATTTTTGAAGACGTACATACCATGTCTTCCGATGCCTCCCAAGGGTACCCCAAGTCAAAGGACATGAAATTTCTCGTGGCATCCCAGGTCACATTAAAGCCGTCATAGTGAACCTCCGACAGGTTCTTGTACTTCCATGGATCCTCCAAAAATGTCTTGACCGGGTTCTTAGACTTGATTTTCAGAAGTTCTGGAAGGTAGTAATAGTTCATGGCTGACCTCAACTGCTTGCTTGGATCTCGTACGATGGCTATGTTCAAAATAGATAAGATTAAGTGTCAAATTAAATGTCTTCTTTTCCTTTGGCGATGCTGTCGCGAAAGAGTGAATATGACAAAGGTAAATATTTTCTGGGATTTGGCCAAAACAAATGTAAACTGGAAGCCAGCATAACTTCAGAAGTGCTCATCCTTAGAGGGTCCCTGACTATAACGGTGTATGCTATCAATTTTTGTTCTAAAAGTTGAAAAGGTATTTATTGCTCCGTGAGAAAAAGATTGGGTGGGATGTCTGGGCAAAAGCCATAGGGAATACTATCGATCCTGCCTCCTAGGTGTTGCCAAAAAGTGCCTACGACGTGGCAATTTCCCAGGGTCCCACAGACGCCAATTCTTCCGCGACAGGGTCAGGGGCGTGGTAGTGCGCTACAAAAAAGTGACGAAAGGGTTTCGAGTGTCGAGGTTTGTGTTGACATTTCTCATAATCTGCTGTGAACTGACATTAAATACCAACAAGGCTGAAAAGCCTAAGAATCGATGAGTTTTTGGTGAAATTTGATTTCGGGCCCAAGCCTTATTTCCAGGTAACCCGTCCGCGTTAAAAGTAAACCGCCCTTTTCCCAGATTGACCTTTATTGCGTTCTGTTGTGTTGCCGTGTTGCTATACCTCACGCGTACGTGACTGTGAAAATCTCAGTTTTACTTTTAGGATTTTCTTTATACAATGTAATTGGTTTGATTTTACCTTAGAGTTTTCTCTTTTCGACGGTATCAGTCAATTTTGGAACTAAACTATAGGATCCTATAGGCGATGGATAGGCGGGAGGTCTGTCAGTCCTATCACAAGAACGTTCTAGATGCACATGCACGTGTATGAATGGTGAAAACCCCATACAAATGTGTTGTACAATTATCGTGTTAGTTAAAATCCTCCCACACCATAAGGTATAGGGCGGTGCCCATCTCCGTTTCATAGCCCTGTGCCACACTGTGGTGCAATCACTGCAGCAGGGGGCTAGTCCACTGGCAGTGGAGTGTGTTTAACTTCCATACTGTTTCAGATGTATGTACCATCTTTATAAAGTCTTTGGTATGACCAAGGAGGTTATATAACCTCCTTGGTATGATTCAATGCACCTCTTGTCTAGAGGTGCCCTACCCGGGGCTTGAACCCGGGCCTTCTGGTCCAAGTAATTTGAACCAGATGTGGCAAGTGACAGAAGCGCAGACCACTACACCACAGGGAGATTAAATTTGGAGTCTGCAGAGGATGTCATTCATAGAATTTTCTTGCTGTGGCCTTTAAACCCAAGCCTATGCTGCCTCAGGCTCATATGGATAAGCTACATTTGTTGACTAGTGAAATTTCCATTCTTTACATACAACACAATCGTTCGATTTAATTTCAATCTAAGTTTCTTACATATGTAGGCTGTGTCGGCTGGGAACTTGGACCGTAGCCATGTTTTATTGTAGGTGAAGTGGTTCATCAGGGCGTGATACTGCTCGTCGGGCGTGTGGATGAATTCTTCTTCGGTCGGAGAGACGCCCCAGGAGAGGACATTACCCGCGCTTGGAAGCATCATGGGTATCTTGCGGCTGATGGCGTATCTCTGGAAAATCGTGCAGGTGGTGGAGGCCCCAACTTTGTGCGGTGCGATGAAGACAAATTTCTGTCGTGGGCGGCTGCACGTAGCGTTAGCTGTTGCATCTGCTGTTATCTCTCTACTTTCTTGTTTGGTCTCACCTGGAATACTGAAGAAGTTCGCTGCGTATAACGTTAGACAGAATACAACGAGGTGTTTTGGAAGTTTGTTTCCCAAACACGCCCCGATCACTGCTTACCGTTACTCTCAAACAACAGTCAACCAGTATCCAACCCTTTACCAATACCAACCCATTCCAGATCTCCCGTCCACTGCCAATGGGTGGCCAACTGCCAACCTCGCTCCCAACCGACTGCCATTACTAGCTGGCAGAAGGAAGGTTGGGGCATGGTCTGGATAGCTACCTTCGCAGACATTAATTCTAGGAGCGCTGGTGTTTATCTTTGGGGGCGGGGGTGGGTGGGGGTGTAGATAGCGCTACTCTCCAAGCAGAGGAGTGGTTCCGGCTGGTTTTTGACGTACGCGTGTTTTTAGGCGTTTTTGTCGGGATTTCTACTTTGTCATGTTTTTTGTTGTTGTCATACGCAGGTGTTTTAGATAAAAGAGAGGTGATTATCTATATTAGTCTCCGAGTTACCTGATCTGCATCTTGTGAGGTTGTGGCGTAGGTAGAAGTATTAGGCCATGATCCATATGAATGATTCCCACAATGAAGCCGAGCCCCGCGATGCCAAAACATACCGCGAGCGCAATCTTCCATGATGTTGTTGTCTTTGTTGTGCATGGTGCGGGCATGGTGTCTTCAATATTGACGATCCTAGATCACGAAAACATAGATAATCGTTTCAAAAGGTAGAGGTAGTCCCATGCTTCTCTCGCGAAGCTTCCGGAGCGAGCTTGATAGTATATTTTACGCCCGATTTACAAGAATTCCCAGAATTCTACAGGAATTTCTACAATCTGTCCACGCAAACTCTGTGGACGCCCACCTGTCACTCTATACCTCGTTTGATAGCACAGTATGGCATACCAGGTCAATGACAGATGACCAACTTACGTGGTGTCCGATTTCGCACTGGTGGGAGTGTGTCAATGAGTTTTCGGGACACCGAATTTAGTATTCTAGCTTTGAAAACCACCCCAGTTGATCTATCATCACAAGAACGTACTGAACATCATGCAGCGATAAAGAACATGGTTACCGACAGTCTACACTGAACGCTTGGCGTGGAGGGGTGCGGTGTCGGAAAAACAACAGTAACTCCTCAAAATACAACCTACAGAGTCAGAATAACAACCAAATGATCCTAGGAGCCCCAGCAAACCGAATATCTAAACCTCTGGGCTAGATTCTCACTCCACCTATCCAAAAATGGCAGATATGATTATAAGGACACTACACCGGGAGTGCTCTGGCCTTTCGATATCTGCCTGGAACTCCTCGAGTTATGGTGCCTTTCTATATCTGCTTGTCATATTGTTACCATCCCTTAGAAATTGAACTTTGTACATAATATATGGTCACTATGTTGTGTGCTCTACATAGAGCAGATGTATAGTTGATTGTAAAAAAAAATACGTTTTTATTAATTCCTTTGCCTATTAATTCCGTATTACATGTATCTATGTTCAAGTTGGCGAGCTGTATATGTATGCGTATGCGTATGCGTATGCGTATGCGTATGCGTATGCGTATGCGTATGTGTATGGGGTGCATCGGGTAAAGGCACAACTACAACAACAGTACCCGTGCGTGCAAGAGTTTGGCTTGTTTTGTGCCACTTCGCCGGGCCTGTTTTGCCTTTTCAAAATGGTGGTGAAATTCAAACAAAGGAATCATTAGCATCATGGTCTTGCGTCTGGAGCCAAGCGTATTTTGATATCGCCAACGTGCCGCAAGTCCAATGGTAATTGAGATACGACCCGCCGCTTTATCGATATACAACATGATGCAATCGTGGGAGGGGGGCCTCGATGTTGTCCTCACAAGTGACATTTGCAATAAAACCTCCGGTGCCGACAGGCAACCTTATCATAATCGGTCTGCTAGCTGGCAGGTCAACGACCATGCATTGTCTCCTGCCTAGAGATCATCATTAATCCAACAAGTCTTCTGTAAACGTTTCTGTAGTTAGATCGGGTGGAAAATATCAATTAATTGTCGAAAAACACCCTCGTTTATCAAGGTATATTTACATTCATCGATTGACATATGTTTCTAAAAGTAGACGTCGATGAAGGTTATAAAATTTATGTAGCTGTTATTTTGTAGACCAGACTTTTCCTCATTAAGACGTTTGTCAACAGTAACTTTTCAAAAACACAACCTACAGAGCCAGAATCACAACCAAAATGATCCTAGGAGCCCCAGCAAACTGATTTTCTAAACCTCTGGCCTACATTCTCACTTCACCTATCGAAAACTGGCAGAGAAAGCTAAGCACACTACACCGGGAGGGTGCTCCGGCCTTTCGATAACTGATTGGAACTCCTCGAGTTATGGTGCCTTTCTATATCTGCTTGGCAGACGCCTGACCGATTTTTGAACAAATATTATGGCAGAACTAAGAGTGCTACGTTAGTACTTTACTTACAGTGAGGTAAGGTCAACCCATACACCTTCGCCATGGCAATAATTTTTAATTGCCACACACTTATTATATTGTACCTAGGACACGGTACAGAAAGGCGGAGCCCATCCCTTTGCTTTCACCGCCTTTTATCTCCCCAACCGAAGTCATTTTACACTTGAGTGAAGTGAGGAAATTACTCACATCACATTGCATATCAAATATGCTAGGTTGTAACAAAACACTGAAGATGACGCTAGAAAAAGAAATGTCATCTTCATACAACTGCTCTTCTGACTCTGGTTCTACTTCTAGACCACAAGCTGGAAACAAACATATGGAAACAAACACACACACACACACACACACACACACACACACACACACACACACACACACACACACACACACACACACACACACACACACACACACACACACACACACACACACGTGTACACACACAGGATCACACAAAAACAGACACACACAAAACAATACCTCCATTTTCGTTGAGTTAGATATCTCTAGAAACTTCTAGAAATGCTCAAGATGAATAACAATGCCATCAAACTTTGAATTGGGCACATATGGGAGGGCTGCAGCTGAAACGTTGATCAGCTTTTCTACCCAAATAACACAAGTTGTCCAATGTATGAAAGTCTTGTCTTCACAAAAAAAGATATTGTACAGTTTCCTCATAAATAATGTAATTGAAGCCCTCATCAAGATGTATGCCTAATGATGGCCACATTTACTTAACTTCCAATTGTTGCAAGAACGAAATCCATATCATTTACCACTATGGATTTATAGTATTTTGTTATTATTCTTCCGCAGCCCTATGGCTGAATTGCATGTTCTGTACAAAAACGTACACAGTTAAAATAATTAGAAGACAGGTAACAAATGAACAAGACTGATTATAAGAATACCAAGTAACCTCCTTGAAGAATACAAAAACCCTGGCTGGTCATACTTAACGTTACCACCAAGGAGAGTGTACTATTTAAACAAGGTAAGGCAGTATCCTCCGATGCAGACTCCTTCCGGCTGTTTTCTTTTTCAAAAACAATGTAAAAGTCTAAAAACTGTAACTTGAAAAAGAAAACAGCCGGGAGGAGTCTGCATCGGAGGATAGTAAGGCAGACTGGGCTATTAGAGTACCGTAGATTGGCAACTTGCCAATTTGTTTGTTCTGTCTAGTTTCCCTGCCACTTATCTCTCCACGCAGTCGTGGGAACCAATGTCTGCTTGTTCAGACTTGTAGAGTTTCAGAGCAAACTACAAACACAGCATAAGACGTCGGTCCTGTAGCTTCTTCAACTCTTTGAATCAAGAGCATCCTCGTTTATGTCATGTGGTTGACGTCGTCGCTGTTGCCATTGACAAAAGGAGTCTTGGCAGACAATAATATTTAATATTATCAAACACCCACAGAATTCCTGTTAACATTTTCTTGCATACCTTCTGACTTTGACAGGAATACCCTATTCATACGGTTTCAGTCAATCACAAAACGATGTCATAATGACGCCATATTACGTCACAATGGCACCAAAGTTTCAATGATTCAATGTTATCGGTGAATATCAAGTTTCCTTCTTAAGCTCTTCCAGAATCCTTTTCCGTACTGATAAATGTCATCTGTTTCAGGCATGTTTTGTCATTTTTCGTCGCCATTTTGACGCAGGGACCAAAGTTTTCCAACATTTTTTTTCACCGGTAAAATGAACAATAGACACGCTAGCTACCATGCATGACTGTTGAGAAACAGTATGGAAGACTCACCGAGGTATGGATGGTTGGTAGATGTTTGCTCTTCAGTCTGTGGGGAGTCCGTCGACACTGTTCTTTCTCACTGTCGTGCAACAGTGGCTGAGATAATTGTAGATCAGAGGTCACACTGTCATTACTATACCAACCCCAACCAGGTGAAGCTAATCTGTTGTTTGTGTCGCAGCAAGGAGGTTTTATAAAACCTCCTTGGTCGCAGTCATGATCTCAGAAACAACCTATGTTGTTTGTCAAAGTCTCAGAGATGATCTTTGAATCAAACATAACTCGACTATGAACAGGATAATTTGCACTTGAATTTAAAAAGGAAAGCTGAGTTCAGTTCGGTTCACTTACAGGCTGCTAAAATTCAGGTGTTAACACCTGACTGATTCCATATGAACGTGAGGTTAGACCCCGTTCATACTAAATCGCGTAAATCGCCGAAATCGCGATAAATGTGGCTAGTATGAACGCTCCAAATCGCATTTGAAATCGCCCGAAATCGCTTTCCGCGAAACCACCTCCGGAGGTGGTTTACTCGCGATTTGCCTGCATTCCGACTTAGTATGAACGCTCGAAATCGCCTTGATGCGCGTTGGGCGCTTTACTTTGCATATTGACCCGGTCATGGGTGAAGGGGTCATCTGCAAATTCAGTCTTTCCGCTCATTATACGATGTTCATCTACCTCCTAGCTTGTTGGAATATAACGCCGAATGCGGCGGAAATATGTCAGAATCGGGCGGCGATTTTGGCGTATGAAATAACGAAAACGCATGTACTGATGGCCATCTTCGGGGATGTGGGGATTCAGAAGAAACTCAAGCGTCAAGGGATCCCACCGAAACCAGAGCGTGTACGCTGAAGTGGCGACTGCCTGAGTTGGCCAAATACGCGAAAACATGGAAGTAATGCCGCACTATTAAAGGTAAAAAAAAACTCAAGATGAAGTACAAGAAGGTCATTGAACACAACAGTAAGAGTGGTGACAATCGAATAACGCGTCCGCCGTTTATCAAGATGTTGGACGCGATTTTACAACTCGCGCTCGTTCGACCCCTGGTGTGAAGGAATGCGACTCAGGGCGATTTACCAACCCCAACCAGGTGAAGCTAATCTGTTGTTTGTGTCGCAGTCATGATCTCAGAAACAACCTGTGTTGTTTGTCAAAGTCTCAGAGCTGATCTTTGAATCAAACATAACTAGACTATGAACAGGATAATTTGCACTTGAATTTGAAAAGGAAAGCTGAGTTCAGTTCGGTTCACTTACAGGCTGCTAAAATTCAGGTGTTAACACCTGACTGATTCCATATCAACGTGAGGTTACAATTTGCAATGACCCGGCGTTATCAAATGCAGTCTAACCTGTTTTTTGCCGGAGCACGTGATATAGGTCCCTCCCTTTGTGATCTGGCCATGTTCGTAAGCGTAGTTTAGGCATTCTAACATATGAGATTTTATATGATCGAAGAAGACATAAAAAAATTCTACAGGAATGCCATCTTGTCCTGGTGATTTTCCTTTTTGGAAAGATTTTATTGCTTGCTTTAATTCTATTTCTGAAATAAAACCCTCACACTCTTGTCTTTGTGCATCAGACAGGCGTTTAGGGTAATCTCCTAGCTCTACCAGGCTCCGCGGATCGCTGGGAAAATAATAGAAATCGGCCAAATAGAGTGAATAGTATGCTAAGGGTAGTCCGTTATACAGGGAAGGGCCTATTGACCTTCCCTGTATAGCGGACTACCCTTGGCATACTATTTACTCTATTTGGCCGATTTTTACTATTTTCCCAGCGCGGAGCCTGGTAGAGGCTAGTAATCTCCGGGGAGATTCACAAATTTCCCCCGTGAGTTGAGTGCGAGGTTCCTGAAATGAATATAGTGCTGAAAAGAAGTCAGTTTCCATACGAATGCACCCTCATAAATCAGGACCCCTATCGCTCCACGTTACATCGCTCGCGAAAGGGCTAGCGATGTAACGTGGAGAGGTAGGGGTCCTGATTTATGAGGGTGTACGAATGATGTAGGTTCTGCAAAGATGCATCCATCCTAGTTTCTTAACCTCAATATATTTTTTCTCACATAATTTCTTTGTTCCAGATACCAAAAAAAATATTTCGAACATCTTTCCCCTCATTCCATCCTTCTACGTTTAGATAAAAGATGTAAATGTATTCTATCTTCGCCGTGGCAGAAAGAAAACGTACAAGAAGGTACAGCAGTGGGGTCATCATCATCATGCCAGGGTGTCATTACTCTTGAGGAGGTACCCTCCCTTGACTGACTCCATGTTTTTTCTTTCTCTTGCCATATCATTAGCTTCAATTGAGATTACATATCCGCAAAGAGTCTCTGCCATTTTTACAAAAAGCGAACCAGCAACAGAATACATTGTACTACATTAACACAGTTTTACCTGTAAGAAATGAGGTATATTTAATGTTGTATGTACTGACTGATCACGAACAAAATCATATTCATGTTTATGCAAATAGAATTTTTCTACTGTGACAAATATTGACAAGTATTTAAAAGATATTTAAAGCTAACATGTGCATTGCACGGCGAGTATGTATGTCTAATGAATCAGTATCATTTCTGTAATACTTCTTGATGAATAGATATGCAAGGAATTGTGCATTCTATTATTTTTAATGGCTACATGAGATAAATTACTTGCTACAGTACAAGCAAACAAAGGGTACTGGTTGCACGATATTTGAATGCTAAAATGTACATGCAGCAGTATCAAAGGCCTGTTATCACAATACATCTACTAGTACTACATGATAATCATGATAAACTATTCTAAAATGTTGATATAACACTGACGAGAGGATAATAGAAGTTCTGTTATTGAGTCCTGTCTAACCCTTTACAAGAAGGATGCAGACATGTACTTAAATATGATATCATGACAGGATTTACAGATTATAACAGAGGTATTTACAACTCACATCTGATTCTTTACTTTTACTATCCAGCAATGGTCACGGATTAATGATTTGCCTTTAACCCCAGGCTGGGTTTATTCCATGTAGATACATAAGAAACAAAAGGCAGCCAGTATTGCATATGCCAAGTCACAAAAGATGTTGACATTCAAATGCTTCAGAGTACATCTTCAAAGTACAAACTGTCAGTTTTCCTCATCTCTCAATACCCTGGATTGTATTTTGTATGGCACATTCTCATACATAAAAGGAAGTCAGAATACAAAATGACCCCCAGCCCCAAGACAGCTGACTCTGGGTGCTACCACTTTGTAATAAAGGGAGGCTATCATTGCCGCAAATAAAGTATTAAATGTTAACCTTTCTCCGCTATGTTATCATATTACTATTCGCAAAGTGAATGGTTACAGGCTTGGGCAGCAGGGGCATGGTTAAAGCAAAGAATGTGACTTAGAACTACACGAACAATAGCTGATTCTAATGTAAATTAATTCCGGATCACAATAAAGTAAAAAAAAGATTAAAATCAGATCTAATTTTGCCTGAACTTGATCATGAGTGTAGGTTTGCAGCATAAATTGGAGTGAAAAGAACCGTTGATCTACATGTATGGCTTGGCACAACACTGATTTGAAATACATGTATGACTATTTCAGCCATAACATCTAAGTTGCCCCTGGGTCAGGTGATGGGGGTGTGAGTTGGTTGTCGTCCATCCCCGGCCCGTCCTGGAAGTGTTTGAAGCCGTAGTGTGCCTTCAGACTGTTGCTCTGGGTGAAGCGCACCCCGCACACCTGGCACTGGTACGGCTTCTCGCCCGTGTGTACGCGGATGTGTCGCTTCAGGTTGGACCGCTGCGTGAAGCTCGCACTGCAGGTCTGAGGAGAAAGATTGAATCAATCAATCAATCAATCAATGAAGGATGGAAGGAAGAAAAGAAGGATGGATGAATGAATGAATGAATGAATGAGTGGTTGATTCATTGATCAATTGAGCAATATTACATCTTAATACAAAATGCCTTTCAAATGCTTTTATCATCTTTCTTAATTTCTATTACTGTATTAGCTTAAAGGAAAGCTACACAAAAGATTGAAAATCCTTCTATGCTATGCTTAATACATTCCAAAGTCAAATTCTTACTTCAAGTTCTTTCACATAAGTCTGTCATAGTTCTGGGATTTTCCACAGTTTGCAACTTATGCCGTGCTGACGCCTTCTCGCCTGATAATTGAATTATATGACGTCAGTGTTTCAAATTTTTCACCTGATGATTGAATTTTAGAACACCGGCGTCATATAATATAATCATCAGGTGAAAAATTTGAAACACTAACGTCATATAATTCAATTATCAGGCGAGAAGGCGTCAGCACGGCATAAGTTGCAAACTGTGGAAAATCCCAGAACTATGACGGACTTATGTGAAACAACTTGAAGTAAGAATTTTCAATTTTTTGTGTAGCTTTCCTTTAAAATTCAGTCTTGAAGGCACCAGATGCATTTGATGATTATAACCCATGTGGGAAAAACAATTTTTTTCTATATTGCAACACAATTTTTATGATAAGTTTTCAAAGTTGCCCATCTCACCTTGCACTTGAATGGTCTCTCCCCACTGTGCCGTCTCCAGTGCGTCTCCAGGGTGGACCGTGTGGTGAAGAAGGCGTGGCACATGGGACACTTGTAGGGCCGCAGGTGGTTCTTGGGTCCTCCCGGCGCGTGAAGCTTCTCGTGCTTGTGGAGCCTCTCCAGGTCCCGGAACGGCTTGCGGCAGATGCCGCACTCGTACCACATGTGCATGGGGTCCTCGGGGTTCACAACTTTCCACGTCATCACAGCGTCCGAGCCTGGGTTGTTACTTCCTCCAAGATTACTAGTACTACAGCTGCGGTTTGGTGATGGTTTCTCTGTGCTCCCCATGTGCATTGTCTCCACAACGGGAGTGGCAGTGTCCGGTTCCATACCGCCGCCGAGAATCAGGCGGTTGGGCGTGCCTTGGGAAGCAAAGACGTTGTGCACGATGGAACTGACCGCGGCCAGGTCCCCTGCGGGGCCAGTCTCCATAGCGGGCACGGTCAGTCTTGCTCCACTCATGCCTATCATCCCCGAGGTACTCTCAACACTAGAACTCATGTCAGGGTTACTCTGTTGGACACTGTTTTGATGACTGTCAGTTGCCTGCTGTACGCAAGCTGCGGAAAGTGCTTCATACACGTCAGCAGGTTCAACCTTCACCTGGAAGTTGGTTGTCTGTGAGGTGCTTGGACTCTCTTGGCGGTCTTGACCCAACTCTTGGTTACATCTCTGCGGCGGTGTGTCCCTATTTAGAGCCATGGCCAGATGAGTAGGAGTGTGTTCTACAAGATGGGTGCTACTCTGTGGACTGGTGTTGACTATGGACTGAGGGCTGCTGCCTACTACAGGTCTGTTATCACCACTAGAGGTGCTGGTGGCACAGGCAGAAGGTGTTCCCCTGCCAGCTGCACCAGCTGATGATGACAGCACATTAACTATAGTCTCTAATGAAATGTTACTGCTACTTGTTCTAGAGGAAGCTTCATTGGAGCCTTGAGATGACTCCTTGGGCTTCATCTCAAACCGCGTCTTGATGAAGTCTGTGCAAATCCGGACCACCTCATGCATGTGGACGTAGCTTGCAGCCGACAGCACGTCGAGGACGTTTGCAGCAGACAGGCGTAGGCTAGCCGTATACACAAAGTCCAAGACTTGCTCGAAACCCTCGGGGGTGACATTGGGGAGGTTGACAGTCTTGTGGCTTCCCAGCGGGAAAGAAGGTGCAGCACTGTTGAAATAGTCGCTACATGCGGCCAGGACGGCACTGTGGGCTTTGAACTCCGTCCCCTGCACTTTGATGACGACATCGCACATAAGACCCTGTCTGCGTTGGCTATCCAGACCCCGCACAAGTGCCTTGTACTGGTTGGGGTAGTAGTGGATGAAAGACTCAGATCTGCCGCTCATCTTATTCTTCAAGTAAACATACCTGTAATGACAAATATTCCTTCATTCATATTTCAACATGAACAATATGCACACTATAGCACACTGGAATGACAAAGCTCTAGAGGCTTATGCAAAGAAATAATGTTTCTAGGAATTGGTGAACAATGTTGTGATTTAATCAACATGTTAAATGCCTGTAAAATGTGAAATCAAGACACCATCTATACTTAATCCTCTATATATACAGTTTTTATACATTAATACTACAGTCAGAAGACGTTAATAATCAAGAACAGGTAAGCTAGATCTGGCAGTAAGTTGCAATTCTGCAGACATGGCAGATCATCTTCTTGAACTAGTTCTTGATAATAAACAGAGCCAGAAAGAGTCATTCTTCTCATTGAAAGCAAATAAACATATCAAGTAATATTCTATAAAAACAACAAATCCTAGGGCAGAATGTAGTACTAACTCCATGTTGACCCAACGTTTGAAGAATGAACTGGAATGAGACTATTGTCCTTCTGTCACTGACAGCAAAATGTGCTCTGGAAGTCGTTCGTGATTCTGTATTCTGATTTACGTTACCATGGTGAGGCTCCACAGATGTTCTGGAACGTACTTATTATGACGTGGCCATGATCTAACATCGCTGCAGAACAATTCAGATCTATTATCTACGCTAACGGCTTTCACCGCAGCGCTTTCACCAGGACTGCTATAGGCTACATTATTTAACTTCTGATATTTACAGTTTAGATTCCACGGAACTGTACATGTGAAGAGCTATTAATAAGCTAGTTCGGAGTTGCTACTACGCATGTGCAATGTCAAAGGTGAAGGCCCCCGCGACTCAAACAGTGCTCGCCTCCACATTGTCTCGATTTGCATAACAACGCCCAGACGGGTCTTGTTTCCGTCGCGGGGGCCTTCACCTTTGACACTGCACATGCGTAGTAGCAACTCCGAACTAGCTTATTAAAGAGTAGTCAATTAGAACCCGCCCCTCCCCTTTCCCGACTTGCTGGTGGTGTTTTTGAGTCCTAGATCATTGGTTTCGACTACAATACGCCGTCAGCATTGATAATAGTCTCGATACAACATAGGAAGGATGCCTCTATTCATACAATACTTACCAGCACAACGAAAGCAGATGAATGCCCTGTCCAGAATCAAACCAAACTTGTAACTTTCGAGCTTTCCCCCAGACAGCTGACGCTGGGTGCAACCACTTTGTAATAAAGGGAGGCTCTCTTATCATGAAAGCGACACTTGAAAAGAGTTTCTTTTACCATTTCATATCCACGAGCATAGATATTAGATAGTGACTTTTGCATGTGTAAGATTACGGTAAATATGTCAAACAAAAGTTATGTTGCAATATTGTAAACCTATCACAACTGAAGTTTGATTTTACAAACCTTTACAACCCGCCAAGAATAGAACAATCCATCCAACTTTGACCCAAGCAAGCGCCTGTGTGACCCACATGTAGGTCGTGTTTGTGGACTTTAACTTTTACACTGAGATCAAGAGAGCGTTCGATGTTGTTGATGTAGTACTTAGTACTGTATTGGCCACCGTTTCTTGTCAAAAAAGGTAGGGATGCTTATCTAACTCATTACGCCTTATAAATGCTATTTATTTAAGTACAAAAACAATTTGCAGCTTCAATTATAAATTTCACAGACTCACTACTAATAATAATTCTTTTGTAAACACTTCCGGGAGCATTTTGTGAGCAGAAAAGCAAAATTTGCTGCATCAACTTTTGTCTCACAATTTCGTTGGTTCCTCAAGTCGTGAAAGTTGACATAATTGAACATCTCCCTGCCTTCCCCAGACATGGCACTTCGCGGGAAGACCATGTTCCTGCTGAGTGTGTTCACAGCCATCCTGATGTGGGCCTACCTGAACTACCCCGGCCCCCCTCTGTCATTCGAGCTCAGGGAGTGGAAGAGAACCGGCAGGTTTTTCTCACACGGGGATTTCAAGATTTTCTACCAAGGTAAGAGCCCGGATCATCAGCTTTGACAGAAATTGTTTCCCTGTCCCCTTCCAATTGTTTCCCTAAAATGAGATTAACTGATGAGATGACCTAAAGGTTATTGACACTTTAGGTTCCATGAGGTAGTAAATGATTGAATGATTAGTAGTGATGATATAGCAACTGGGGCAGATTGTAATGGTTGCTGATGTTCAAACTGTTTATCTTTCAGTCAGGTGTATAGATAATGTTAAGTTTCTTCTTCTCTTCCAGATCTTTACCTCAATGTTAATTAATGACCTTTGGGTCAATGACCCCATATACACTAACTAGTCGTGGCCACTAGGGTAATGAAACATAGCCTCCGTTGCAGTCCTTTTCCCCGCAGCGTTTTTTTTTTCTCAATTTTTTTTGGGGGGGGGGCGCCGCTTATCTGCTTGGGATCCCGTATCCGCCGTGCCTCTGTGTCCGCTATAGACCCTGTGTCTGCCCCAGCAGCAGACACAGAGGCACGGCGGATACGGGATCCCAAGCAGATACGCGGCGCCCCCCCCCCCCAAAAAAAAAAAAAAAACTGCTGCGGGGAAAAGGACTGCAACGGAGGCTAAGTTTTACCTACAAAAACTGGCATTCTGATTCTGACCAATCGATGTTTGTACCTTAATATTCTTTCCTGTTAGTTTTGAATCTCTACTACTAGAATATAGACCTGAGAATAGCAGTGAGATCTCTTTTTGCTGCTATTTTTCCCTTCTTGCAGATGTGAATGGAACAGGAAGACCAGAGGATGTTCTTTTATGTGTCCATGGCTTTCCCACTGCCAGCTACGACTTTGCCAAGGTAATGTTGCTAACAGTAGCGGTACATGTCCTTGCCGATGATTGGTTGATCGGACCGGTGTTGAACCTGTCCTTGGTTATGATTAGCCAGTGACACTGGTTTTGAACCTGTCCTTGTTGTTCATTGGCCAGTAAAGTAAGACTAGTTCGAAACCTGTCCTTGGTGCTGATTGGCCTATCAGACTGGTTTTAAACCTGTCATTGGTGTTGGTTGGCCAGTGAGACTAGTTCTCTCCATCTAATTATTCAATTAGTTGATCAATCAATCAATTAATCAATCAATAAGTACCCTTTATTTTTCAATGATAACCACATCAGGAATATGACTCATGTCACTGCTGTCCTTTACTTTTCAGGTATGGGAAGGGCTAAATGGAAGGTTTGGTCGTGTCATTGCCTCTGACATGCTCGGTCTGGGCTTCAGTTACAAACCGGTGAGTACAAAAGCATTTTCAGCAAAATGTATTTTACTATGCAGCTGTAAAAACAACAGCAAACCACTCACACGTATAGTGCAATTGCTTACCAAGGCAGCATAGTTTCCTTCATGGACTATATTTTTTTAAGGAAGCTTCCAGGGGCCCAAGACCTACCCACGATCTAGAAATCATAAAAAATCCATATGATAGGCATCTTTGTAACAATCTAATTTTCAGCTCACAAACAAATAAACAGACCAACAAACAAACATAGCCTCCTGTCAAGTTGATGACTACTGATGATTTTCATTTTTTATAATTAAACTACAGTATGGCCACAACTACACGGTCTCCGAGCAGGCATCCATCGTAGAGAGGTTGTTAAAGATGCTAGCAGTGGAGGAGGTGCACATCCTATCACATGACCTTGGGGATACTGTAGCACAGGAACTTCTCAGAAGGTCAGGGGAATTACTTTTGCTTTGCAGACCTACTGAACCAAGTGTACATAGTTTTGTTTGAACCTTCAAGAAGCTCAAATAGGCCTCCAGACCACTTTTCATTGAGGTCATGAGTGAGGAGTAAGGGTCAAAACAAAACATAGCAAAAGTAAAGATTATTATACAGTATGATCAAAGTTCTGATAGATTTATCTTGGATATCTGATGTATTCTTGACAACTCACTCTCTACTTAGGCTTAGGATTTAACATTGCTATCAACAACAATGGCAACAATAACATCAAAACAACAACAAAGTTCACATACTGTATATGATTAAGTTAATTTTAAGTGTTTGAATTGTCCTTGAACGTTACAATTATGTAATCTGAAGTGTTTATGAATAGAGTTCTTTTGCTGCGTTATGATGCGTTTTTATTGTCCCTGCAGGTTTCTGTATCGTCAGAAGTCCTCCAGTAAGGGTGCACAGTACCTGAAAATCAAGAGTTTATGTCTGATGAATGGAGGTATTTGCTTCAATAATACCTACCTTAATATGAAAAGCAACATATTTATTATGCAATATGGTCTGTGATTCTGTAATTGTATCTATTAGTAAGATCTGCTTGAACTTCCTTTTTTTTTTAAATTTATTTCTATATATATACCATTTGCATTGGAATGCTATTGAAAGGAACACCAGAATGACAAAAGAATGTTCCTGGATCTATGATTTTCTTTTGGGCAGTTTTGCTCTCCTTAAGTTTAACTTGTCATGTAGAATCTATCTATCGGGACGTCTAATGTAAAATGACATTTAAAGACGTAAAGCTGAATCTTCGAGGATGTCACTAGAATCGGTCTGTCATTCATTCAACAGCTGTAGAACTTGTGACTTGTAATATTAATCTATTGCAAGATTGACTATCCATTTACTTTTAAGTGGGGTGGAGACAAGCCCTTTCATGTACAAAATGTAACTGCCAAGTAGATTATTTTGTAAAAAGAGACAAATTCATGACTGTGTAAAGTGATACGACATACTGTCTAAACTGATACCTTGTTGAACTAAAGAGTACATTAACAGCATGGTCCTTAACTCCAGGTGTGTTTCCAGAGACGAACTTTCCTCTTTGGGGCCAACGTGTATGTGCTTTTTTTTCTTTTCTTCACTGTGCTTGAGCCCTGGCTCTCTTACTGTTTTTGTAGGAGTATTTCCTGAGACCCATCATGCAACATTCTCTCAGAAAGTATGTCTCTTCAACTCAGTGTACTATTGTAATGACATCAAAGATGATGCAATTGCATGTAATGTTACAGTTATCGAATGCCATGTCATAAGAATTGGAGTCTAGAATATCATGCTAACTGCAGCACTAAAAAATTGGAAGCTTTATAGAGCACACGTTTGTGTAAACCTTATTATGTAAGACAGACTTGTGATAGCATCTCAAAAGGCATTGATGCTTTCAACCAAGTGAACACTTTTAATCATAAGTATATTTTGATGCTAGGATGCTGACTACATAACTTCATTATCTAGAATGTTAATTAGGTTCTCAAACAATTTTGTTCACTATTATAGTAGTGATAAAGCTGAAAACACATTTGAATTTCAGCTCATGCTGAATCCATGGCTTGCACCTTTAGCAAGGCTGTTCAACTACTATACATTCAAAAACAGGTTGGCATTTTTGAAATATGGTTGTTTTATAATGCTTGATTCTATTTCCATTATTTCACATACATGTACATTTGTATTTGGCAATGTTTCTTGTGATTCATCACATTAAATATGTTGTTATTTGGTGCCATTGTGTTGTTTACTTCATAATTTTCAAATTTTCCTTAAAACATACAAAAGATTTTTAACCATTTGCAAATGATAAGTTAGGAACTCTCTTTGTTTTGACAGCTTTGGAAAGGTCTTTGGTCCCGACACTCAGCCGGCATCGATGGACTTTGTTGATTTTTGGGCACTCTTGCGGTGGAATGAAGGCAATCTTGTCATGCCTGGGTGAGCTCTTGCAAATTTAGTTGAAATTCTGTTGAATAAACAAACAATATATAATCTTTCTTTGGTGATGAGAATTAAGATGAAATATGTGTTGCACAGAAATGTTCCTGTATTTGTACATTATTGTACATCATACTTCTCATAATCAAAGAAAGATTAGGAGGCATACACATTCTACTTGTTTGAAGTCATCCTAGTAGATGAAGAGATGGTTTGGAGTCCCGAAACAATACAGTCACGTTTAGATTTTTTAAAAAAACAGTATAGCAGTGTGCTAGTCATCCTGTTTTATGGCAATAATAGTCCTTTTGGAGGTGAATAATATGAAAACTGACCTATAACTCCCAAAGCAAGAAACACATAATTGTGTACATGGTTTACATGTAAACTAGACTGTTTTGTTTGACGATAGTTTGCTCCAGTATGTTTCTGAGCGGCGTGTGAACAGAGAGGCATGGGTGGGGGCACTGCAGAAGTCTACTGTTCCAGGTTGGAAAACCTTTTCTCTCTTTGGGTGGCAGCTACATGTATCTATTTGGGATTTTATATCACTGTCTGTCAATGGTCTTTTCGTAAGATTGGCAGTTATACTTATAGTCATTTGGTTAAAGGTAAGATGTCAAACGTGTAATGATGATTAGCTACATAAAAACAACATAAAGAACACCAGCAAATTATCCAATGCTTTAGAAACTATAACGGTTACCCATGAACTTCTACTGCCATGTGCTCTACTCTTCTAAAAAAGGCTCTGTATGACTGAACTGACCTCCTATATTATCCACAGTACACATGATCTATGGCCCAGCTGACCCAGTCAACCCACCAGTCTTTGCAGACAGATACAGGTGATGATAACATTGTTTACATGCTTTAATCATATTATTTGTTTTCATGTTAACTTTTTATTTAAATCTTGTAATGTAGAATGTACATTTTATTATTCTGTTTTATTTGTTACATGTAGTTTTAATCCTTTGCTGTACTCAGTAGCTAAGTCTGTTGCCACCTCAATGCTTCAGTTTCTTGGAATGAAGCATTTCTGTCATTATGAATTTTTAAAAACTGATCCTTCCCTGGATTTATGATAATTTTCCAAAATGTAGGGGTAAGCTATAGCTATACCTGTAAGATATAGTCTCCCACAATGTTGATATGGAATTACAGAAACCTTACATAAGATAATAATGTCCTAATTATCATACCAGTAAATAATGTGTTCCTTCTTTATTTGCTGCCATTTCATGCCTTTAATTTTTTTAGAGAGCTGCTCCCACAAGCAACCATCACAGTTCTAGACGAGCACATCGGCCACTATCCACACTGGGAAGACCCCATGGCCGTCCTCATGGCGTATTTTGGATTTCTGGAGAGGGTTTCTCCCCTTACACAGTCTCAAGCTACAGGCGAGACATAACGGACAGAGTAAACTGATGAGGGGCCTTTTTTGTGGAAAAGCAATCAGCACCATGGACAGAACAGCAGATGATATATCAACAATGTTCTAAAACATTCTAAAACGATTGTTTCTTAATATAGCAGCTGCATGGGCTTTTAAACCCATAGAACATAGTGAGTCAAAGTTAACCTATCTGTGTCAAATCAGTTTGATGTTTTATTGGAAATTCATTGAAGTTGACTTGGAAAATTCCTGGATTCATAAAAACACAGATCATACAAACACATGATTACAAAAGTGCAAAACACAGCACGTACATACAGATGACTACAACTCGCATTAACTACAGAGTAACATAATACTTTTTTGGAGGTTAGAGGTCAGTTACAATGATACTATATTCTGCTTCTTGTACATATAACACCGCCAGTGCTGTACTTGAAAATGAATGGATGGATGGATGGTGGATCTATTGTATCTCTAACGAATCCTCGATGATATGAAACACACTGCCAATCACCTGAAAAAACAAGAGACATCTTGCTAAGTATGATAAAGCTTTCAAATGACATACAATGTGGTGAAATTGATAAAGTAACAGCAGAGATATGATTAGTAATACCCGAAATCAAGCTTTTTGTGTTAAGTTTAGTTAAAGGTATTGAGGGGGATTTGCATATAATCTGTATGTGATGCATTCAGAAATTTGATTTTATATATTACTGGAATGAAATAAAGAAATGTTAACTATTTTGTCTCAATGGATGTATTGTTGGCCAATTTCCTAGACACTGATGGTGAGATCCCATATGTGTACAAATGTCACTGACCTTTGGAGAATTGAACCTTACAGCTGAAGGGCAAACAAAACAAGCTGTTACCCAAAACACTTCTCTTAAACTCACCCAAACTCATCCAGGTCTAATATGCATTTAAAATGGATACATTGTCTTTGCAATTATGAACACAAAAAATGCACTGGAAGTATCTACATGTTTTTCCTGTTAGAGTGGCTAATTTTGTTACAAGTTTCATTCATTATCCTGAGTCCTGATGTTATGTTACAATGTGTGAGAGTAAGATTACTACATGTTTGTTTTGTACAACTGAAAATCCTATTATGTTACATATCAGTGTCCATTAGATCATTGACCATAAGGTCATTGAACCTGAAAAACAAACAAGCTGTGAAAGCTAAGTACAGTCACTCACATTGCTAAGGGGCCCAGTGGTAATGGTTAGTCACAAGACTAACTGAAGTCTTGTTACAGCTTTCACTTTATCATCCTGTGCATATCATTTGATACTTCGTGTTACAGTTATGGCATGGGTTGGGAAGAGAGGTGTTTTTTTTAGTGTGTTTGCAGCGGTCCTTGTCTGGGCTCTCCAGAACTCCCCCGCCCCTACCCTCTCACCCCAGCTGAGGGAATGGAAACAATCCGGCAAGTTCTTTACTCACGGAGAGTTCAAGGTCTTCTACCATGGTGAGTAACATTAAAATCACTGTGACCTTGATCTATGTCTGAAAGCCCACTTAATTGTGAACTTAGTTTGTACATGTAATAGTTTGGGGTATCTATTTTTTAGATTTTTGAGGCATATAACCGTAAGGTCATTGGCCCCATGGTGTTTTGCATTGGTTTACTCCGAGAGTTTGAAATCTACCCTGGTAAGTAATACATATAACCTTACCAATTGTAATATTCATTCTGTTTGAATGGCCACTAAATTCATTCTGTTTGAATGGCCGCGAATTTGTATTATAATGTTACAGTCAAACCTGTGCAAGTGACAACCTCTACATAAGGACCACCTCAGGCCATTCTGGCCACTTTATGGTGGTCTCTTAGATGATTTCCCATTAACACAAGCATTAAGTGACCACATGTTCACATAAACCAGTCTTTGTCAGTCCCCTCAGTGGTCTTCTTGGGCAGTTTTGACTATTACAGTTAGTACTTGGATATCTAACTTCAATTTTGAGACGTATGACCATAAGGTCATTGACCCCAAGGTATTTTGTGTTGGTTGGAGCATTTTGGGGGCTAAATAGACCTTTATACTGAAGTATAGTAACATCTGCAAACATAATTCGACCAGGGTACATAATTCTGCCACCCTTAACAGATACATCCCTCAGTATAATGCACTTCTGTATATCTAAACTGTGCATACCTGGGGGGTGCTGCAATAGAGATCTCTCAAATCCACTGCGGATTTGTGTGACCTGGTGGATTAATGTTAATGGATGTTATATGACATTGTTAATTTTCCTCTGTAGTGTATGCTTCATTGTTTTGTTTGTTAGAAAATCATGAAAGTTATTGTTCACTTTGTGTTACAGATGAGGCTGGTAAGGGAAGAGTGAACGATGTTGTTCTCTGCATCCATGGCTTTCCTACATCCAGCCACGACTGGGTCAAGGTATGGTGATTATGGAGCAATGTTCTTACCAACCACATCTGTGCATGACTTCCATTAATTTCTACAAGTATGTAAAATCATAGATGTACTTGAAAATGAATGAATGGTGTATCTATTGTGTTCCTGTCTGACAGGCATTTATTAGCCTCAAAGACAAATTTAATGTTTTTTAAATGTGACATACCATCACTGTTTTTGTTGTGTTGTTGCATACTACGATATTACATATTTCAATACATATTAGCCCTTCAAAATCTGTAGGACGTATCAGAAATTAGCAGCAGAGAGCCTTGCAACCATCTGTCGACCACGACCGGCATGTATTGGGACCGCACAGAGCCTAATCCCTGCCCATGCCGACCGTCCTCTTTTTCAAGCATGTAGTTACATCGGGGTCTTTTTAGACCATGACGGACAAAAATCTATGTAATGCTAAGAGTTGACATTAAAACACATTGACTTGGAAACATGTTGAGAGTCGATCCTCTTCAAGGCAACCACCTGTCCAACGCGACTTCGGTCCCTCGGGTAGCTTTGACTGTATACTTGTTTTACACTTCAAGTCAGAGTCCTGAAGAATGAGTGACCCTTTTTCCTGTTCTACTACAGGTGTGGGGAGGACTGCAGGGAAGATTTGGTCGTGTTATCGCCTCGGATTTACTGGGGTTTGGATTAAGTGACAAACCTGTAAGTACAAAACACATCAAATTAAAGTTAACATCAACTTTTATCATTCAGGCAATTCAGTTTGGGAAGTAAAAAGTAAATTAGGCCTACTGTTACCCTAGTTCAATAAGTGTAGTCAGTTCTTAAACATACTCAAGGTGTACAAACATGGGACTGGCTTTACATCCCACTTAAGGGGATGTGCCTATCCATAACTTAGTTATTCATTTTCACCTGAGTCAAGTCAGGAAAGAGGACGGGTGTAAAATGCATTTCCCAAGGCATCCTTGATTTGAACCTTTCATTGCATACATGTAGGAGATTGCGAACTTTGTTGTTTTATGATGATTTTCAGTTAGACCACGACTACAGCATCTTTGAGCAGGCCTCCATAATCGAGAGGTTACTTGTGACGCTGGAAGTTAAGGAGGTGTACATCTTGTCCCATGACTACGGAGACACCGTAGCTCTGGAGCTGCTGAGGAGGTTTCTTGACCGCCAAAAGTCGTCTGACAAAAGTGCTGCTCAGCTGAAGATAAGGAGTGTTTGCCTAATGAATGGAGGTAAGAATGTTATCTTATCATCTCCATGAGAAATGGAGATATTGTTTTGGATGTGTCTGTCTGTCTGTGTGTTTGTGTTTCCAGATTTTTGTGGTTAGATTAACTTGTCATAAGAACCTCTGGATGGATTGAGATGATATTTGGTATCTAGGTAGGTGTTGCCAAGAGGAAGGTCAAGGTCGATTTTGGGCCCCCTGGTTTTGACCTTGGTACTGCAGCAGAACCACCTGGGAAGTGTGTTGCCATCCTCAGTGTCGAAACATTCAAAATGTGCAAATGTCACGATCAATGTGCACATATGGCATAAACGTGCATTTCAACATAGAAATATTGTTGCATGTAATGAAAAAAATGTCTAAGACTTATTTTGATTGCTGCTTTTCCAGGTTTTCTTCCCGAGACCATCACCTTTCAGTGGGGACAATATGTATGTACATTTTGTATTCAGTAAATTCCTTATTTGTAGACTGTAGAGCTTCAATTCGTTCTTTATCTGTTTGTTCAGCACTATTATGGTCTTTACTCTGTCAATATTAGAATTACAGTAATGAGTAGAATGAATGTAGCAATCATCATGATTTACCTAACATTCTATGATATCACTTTTAAGGGGTCTTCATATGGTAACAACAACACAATGTTAAGTTGCTACTGATAGATAGGAACTTTCAATCCTTTGTGTATTTTGATACTGGCCCAACTTATTTCATGTAAATGCCTTCGGATCACTTTCAGCTTCTCACAACTTCACTGGGACCCTATTTGTCAAGACTGAGCAGCCTCTTCTCCTTCTCATTCAGACGAGGGTTAGTAGCTTGTATACTGTGAATGCAGGAATGTTCACGGTGGTTCTATGTTAGTGGTTTTCGCAGTTTCCAGGAACTTAGAACCACCGCGTAAAGTCGTTTCATTGTGTGACTGAAGGTGCTTCCATTGTTTCAACCGCAGACTCTAAACCACCGTGAAATTTTCTCTCTACAAGTACAACAAACTTAAATCAGTGTACCACATTGCTACATTGATTTATTCAGGCTGAATGTTGCTGTATGCCACCTTGCTACAGTGATTTTTTTTGTCTCATTCTTGTTGACGTTAGCATCAGCAAAGTTTACGGCCCCGACACCAAACCCTCCCCCGCTGAGTTTGACGACATGCGGACACTACTGAGATGGAACGACGGTCATCTGGCATTGGGAAGGTAAGGGTTGGACTTCCTCGTCACAAATTTAGAAGGGTGTGAAGGAAGTACATGTACTGTCCAACGTTATGTGCTGTTCCTCTTGGTTATGAATATTAATGAGCCTTTTTGTTACCTAAAGTCCATTTTTATGCAGCTGCTCAGTGGCCAAGCCCCCAAAAGCCACTAAGTCCGACTGGCTTGGCAGAGTCAGAACCGGCCTAATGTATATGTAAAGCTGGGACACGACTCTGCATGGGAGAATGTAGCTCTCCAGCATCCGTCATTCCATTCTTTGCTATCGATGGACAAAACATAATGGCTATTCCTTCATGTTGGCAGACAAAACTGGCATGTCTGATATATAAAAAAAGATTAGAAATGTATGAAATGATGGCAGGAGGTCCATCTAGCATTGGTGAATTGCTCAGATAATGGAATAAATCTAAGACTGGAGAAAAACCCTGAGCAGTAGATTCCAGGTTTCTTAACATCTTGTTCCTTATTGATACAATACTGTCAAAAATGACCAAGAAGACCACTCAGGTGACCAATAGAGTCTAGTCTATGTGGTCACTGTCGACAGGATTCTCAATGCTCAGTGTGTCAATAGGAAAAATTATCTGAGGGACTGCCATGTGATCTTTATGGTTACTTGTACGGGTTGTACTGTATCATGTTCTGAAGTGTTTTGTATATTCTGTCCAAAGTATTAGTCAGTACCAGAATGAGAGAGTTGCACACAGAGAGAGGTGGGTGGAGGCTGTTCAACAGTCCACAGTACCAGGTGAGTACGACCTAGTGATATGCTGTATTTGTATACAGCACACCTACATATATATCCATACTATTTAACCTGGTTAAACCATTAACATAGATACACCACTTTGAAAAACAGTGGGTTTGAGAGACCTTTAGTGCAGCACCCCTCGGGTATGCACAGTTTAGATATACAGGTGTGCATTATACTGCTGGGGGCATGATGTTGGGTTGGAGATCTGTTTGGACGTATCTTTTCAGGGTGGCGGAATTATGTACCGTGGTGGAATTATGTTTGTCGATGTTATGTTAATCACTAAAATGTAGGTTAGCTTTGAGTTGTTGAAATCAGGTAAATTGAAGATTATTATTTGTATTTTTCTATTTGAATCAATGAAGACTGAAGCTATGGCATGGAAGCTTGACTGATTTTAGAATTTTCGCTAGTTCACCTTTTTTCGTTGCTTCAATTGACACCAATCTGGCAAAAGAGTACCCATCGCTACTTTCTGATACATACCGATATTCTATATCTACCTTTTCCACTTGTCCTGTACATGTCAATGATAACATTTTCTCTGTAGTCCTGCTGATACAAAAGTATTTCCGACCTGTAGTGTGCGTCTCTAAATGCAATGTTCTCAAAACTTTTCAGATAGTGTTCTGAATATGTGAGTCTTTCAATTTTGCATTCCTGGGGGTATATCCCCTTAATACACTGATTTTAAAAGCAACCAATATAGGTACACCTAAAGCCTAAAGGTCAACTAACATTAAAAGAACTGAGGCCACACCAATTTAGTTTGTTGGTTCTTGGATTTTTTTTAAATGATGCTAGATTTGAAAAATAATACTAATTCTATCCAGTTGCTTGAGTAACTGTTATCTTGTGTATCTTATTACCTGGATGTCTATATAAATGCGAGATTGTGATATCAACATGAAAACGGGGGGGGGGTCTGTACCTTGGCACACACAGTTTCAGGGAGGGAACAGAGTCAGATGCCAGTTTTCCTCCCAACCAACTGTTTTCATGATGACTCCTCTTGCTAATTTGTCTGAGAACCAAGGGATTATGTTAGTGTGGCCTGACCTTCTGGGGTGGGTTTGGCGGATTACCTTACCTTAGACCTTAGATCCTCCCGCAACTTTGTTGCATACGTCAGCTTGGCTTCGGATACTTCTCCTCCAGAGGTTGCGGTCTTGTGCCGCTACTGCCATTTCATCCAGTGAATGTAATCCCAGCTTCTTCCCGGATTAGGATGAATCAATCCCGGATTTGGATCGTTCATACCAGGATTCAAGAATCGCTATCAACAAAGGACAACATGCCTGGGTAAATCCCAATTTGCAAATCCTGGCATGAACAGAGTCTTAAGAATACATTACATGTATTTCCTTCCAGTGCACCTGATCTACGGTCCAGCCGACCCAGTCAACACACCTGTCCTTCTGGACAGGTACAGGTCAGAACAAAAACTTATGTCTTGAAACAACTTAGTTGCCACTAGGCAAATAGTTGTGGACAACCTCAAGCCAACTGTAACCCTAACGTCACATATTCAGAAAAGACACTGTAGCCGCATAGTTCCTTGCTTTATTGGAGCCCACACCAGCTACAGAGTACAGCGTCTTTTCTGAAGATGTGGCGTGAGTGTGTACAGTTGGCTTAAGGTTGTCCACTACTATTCGCCAACTTAGTTGCCACCAGATAGACAAGTGGTATCATACCATGCACCACTTAATCTTTGTTTATTTCATGTCAAAAAAGTGCCTTACAACTTGTAAAAGCTGAAGGCCTACCATATACAAAATAAGACATGTTACTTTCAGTTTGTTATTGTTTGGTGGAGACAAATATGGATGATATTCAGTGCAAGAAATAAAATCAGGCCAAATTTGTTTCCCCCCCATAATATATATATGCATTCAAGCAAAAATGTTCGGACTCTTTATACATTCTCTAGGTAGAAGATAAATGCTTCTATCTCATTAAGTTATATCACATGAGGTTATATCATATACGGTTATATCACATGAGGTTATATCATATACGGTTATATCACTCAGTTGCGATTGATTCGCCAACATACCGGTCCAATTAGTCCAGCGGCATAGCTGAAAAATTGTGCAAATTTGTCTAAAAGCACCAAATTTGGAACACATGTAGTTGAATGTATTCTTAACAAATATAGATATGGAGGCATCTCAATTTTAAATAAGATACCCGCTTAAAAGTCATCCTCTATCTATTTTCAGGGAGCTGTTTCCCCGAGCAACGGACACTGTTCTCAACAACAAAATTGGCCACTATCCCCATGTGGAGGATCCTGAGTCTGTTCTTACTGCCCTTTTCAACTTTCTTGATTATGTTGATCAGTATTCAACTGCAGGAAAAACGTAGTTAGTAACACCCACTACAGGTGTCATATCCCGATAAGCCTTCAGCTAAATCATTGATCCAGACAGTAATTCCTGGGGCAGGTTTTTAAACTTTCTTGGTTATGTTGATCGCTCCAAGCAGTCTTTGACTGCAGGAAAATTGTAGTTAGTAACATCCACCACAGATCTCATATCCGAATAGGCCTTTAGCCAAATCATTGATCCAGACAGTAATTCCTGGGGCAGGTTTTTAAACTTTCTTGGTTATGTTGATCGCTCCAAGCAGTCTTTGACTGCAGGAAAATTGTAGTTAGTAACATCCACCACAGATCTCATATCCGAATAGGCCTTTAGCCAAATCATTGATCCAGACAGTAATTCCTGGGGCAGGTTTTTCAACTTTCTTGGTTATGTTGATCGCTCCAAGCAGTCTTTGACCGCAGGAAAAACATAGTTAGTGACACCCACCAGAAGTATCGTATTCCTTTTTAATTGGGGTATAACTAATCAAATGAGGAGGAAGACTAGACAAGAAAAGGAAAGCTTTTCCGAATAAGCCTGTAGCCAAATCATTGATCCGGTAATTCCTGGGGCCAGTCTGATTTGATTTCGGACATCGTTTTCTTTGTGGCTACATTTGATCCAATAAAAGGTAATTTGATGCTATATCTAAAACACGATGCTTTCCAGTGCACCAACGTCACTAGGAAATAAAATCTCCCTTCACTCAAAACTTCGTCAATGCACACTGTCTTCCATGGCGTCATCACTCTAACTGTGTATATCTTTAGCTCGGTATAGGATTGAAAAACACCTACAGTACAATCGACTCTTACGGGGATGATCATTACAAATTTATTAAATGTTGATGCAATGGGACAAGTTGTTGTAATTCGTTGGTTTGTTTGTTCAGACCCTTGTAGTGTTTATTGGCAAATAGGGCAGCAAGTTTCGTTGCTGTTTCAGTAGCAGGGTATATCTATACAGGGAGGGGTTGCTATCCCTTCCCTTTTAACGTTCTCGAGGCACCTCCTCGAACACGGGACCCTCATTGTAAGTCTCTTCAGTGAATCGGGAATCGGGGTCTTCCATCTACCAAATGATTCAAACGAGAAGCTCAACTGTGAAGCTGCTACTAGTTAAGCCACAGGGTTATTCCTTACTAATTGTAATAACACAAATTCAGGGTGAAGATTCAAGTGACTCTCTCATTCACATGCAATTTCATGTGCAGCCACTTGGACCCCACTTGACGGACCAAAGGGATCATGCCGGCCTAGTGCACTTGGTATTTCTCTTGATCAGATTCTATAACGATAAGGTTGATCTGGCCTCCACCAGGTCCTCCTATCCTACGGGCGTATCAATCGTAGAATTTGGCAGAAAAAAGGATAATTAGCCAGTAGATTCCGTCCACGGTGAAGATCACATTTCGCCCGTGTGGGAGCCTGCAAATGAAACCCTGGCAAATATTCTCCCTATAGCCTGTGTAATTAGTCTGGTAGAGACTAAGGTGGATTCACTTGCACCGAGATGGACCCCTACTCTCTCCCATAAGTGTGGTGGGTTCTCTGACGGGTTGAGGTGTAGCTCTTTTCAAACATGCGACCTCCGGCTTAACGTCCCGTTCGAGAGAACGTCCTTTAACCGAACCCAGGTACTCCTTTTCACTTAAGTGGAATCAGGAAATTCAGTACCTTTCGCAAGAGCACATCACACTCACTCACCGGAGGCCGCTAACCTTTTGAAGCATCAAAGTATAATGAGAACACGCAGTATGCATTAGACATAAAGTCGATGACCAAAAACTGTACCGTTGCGGTTGTTACTTTGTCAGGTTTTGATCACAGAATATTACTTAAAGGTACATTGAACTTAATTGTACCAGTCAAAATGCACATATTGTAAAGGAAGAAGTAAGCAGTAATGCACATGGAAGGTGACACCAATCATCACCGTCTGTTAAGTTTCCTATAAATGGTCCGAGGAATGTTCCCGTAGCTCAACTGGTAGCAGCCTCATGGTTGATAGTTGAGCTCCTGTTCCAATTAGTTGGTAAATGGGAGACCCCGGTTACACCCTGGGAAGATTATCTTGGTGGGGGCTGTACCCGTCTTTCGGAATGGCCGTGGCCGTACCCGTGTTCTAGGAGGTTCCTCGAGCACGTTAAAGGGGAAGGGCCCTCCCTGTAAAAAAAAAAAATGTTTAATACTGAAATAGCAAGGAAACTTGCTACCCTACTAGACACTACAAGAGCTGAACACTTGCACTGAGCGAAATACATATATCACAAAGTAACTTCGCTGTAGTGCGATCATAAACTGTGAGAAAAATAGGGCGACGTTTTTGTTTTTTAAATAAGTGATAATCAAAGCTGTAACTCATCGCGAAAACGGTTTGATTAGTACCCAAATTCTGGAGAGTATGTTACAGCAGCAGTCTATCCTACCATTTTGCACTATAATTTCGATATACAGTGTAATACAAGAGTGTGTATACCGGGCTTAATCCTGTGGCTATGGCATAATTGGATTACCTCCTTGATGTGACAAACATGTCACGAGATCCGGCCCTTTGCGCCATGACAACCATAATTCGAGTACCATGAAAGAGATCTCATATAATTGAACTATCCTCACTCGCGTGATGTTTTCGCGTGCATGGCGGAAACTTGAAATACATTTTCTATATGCGGCAGGCTGCACAAGTTGTTGCATATTACACAAAAGATGATAGTTGGCCTTAAAAATGATCTGCGTGCATGAAATCCAACAAAGAAGTGAAAATGTAAGTTTAGATATGCTAATATGCTTCATCGCTGGAGCTAGGAGATGCATGCGGAAAGCGGTGTGCCTCTTTCCGAATGAGCTATAAACTAAGGAGCCTAAATAATACGTCGTTGAAGGTTGGTAGCATCGTGGTAACAACTTTTTGTCAATGTCACAATGACACTGAAGAAACCTGTAGCTAAGTTTGGGCCAAGCTCTGCTTGTTTTCAGTCCATCGGCTAATCTAGCTTGAGTTTGTTTCCTCACAATTCCTTCCGACTTGTTCGTCTGTTTGATGTTATGATGGTCTCTAAGTTACAATTCTACACAATTTTCTTCCAGAACGAATTGACATTATTAGTTGATGATCATGATTCGTTTTGTAACTGCATGCTTGGGGATGAGATACATGTACACTGAGTCGCGCCGATTTAGCTGTCCGTTGCCTAAAATAAAGATCTAGTTTGTAGAAAAGAAGGAATCGTGATTAGATCTCATTCTGAGCATCCTCTCACGTGGCGCTCCAATTTGTCATTGGTTTAATGTATGAAGATTAGATTAAGATCAGTGCGAAGTATTCACGCACAGCCCGAAACACGTGAGGACCCGTTTCGCCGGCTCCGGAAGCTGAACGGAAATGCACCAGACGAATGAAAATCTATTTGCAAATTCGAGCCCGTATCGCAAGTGAACAACAATTAATGATAGTGTACAAGTATGAAATTAATGATAGTGTACACGTATAGAAAGAGTACCAAATTTGAGAACCTTCTGTCACTGACGAAAAGTAGTGGCTGCTACTTGAAACGTCTGACCGTTTCCAAAATCATGCAACTGCTTCAACTGCTATTTGGCGTATATTATCACCTAGATGTCTAATCTTCATCGACATATAAAGAGAGTGAATGTACACGTGAGACAGACAATGAGGACTGAACCACGTTGCTAGTCTATACTGAGGTTCTGTGTCTTCAATTGTGATGCGGGATTTGACTTCTTTTTTTGGAAGCAGTGGAAAACAGAAAGCCCCACGTATACTCTACGTGGGTTTGATGATTTTAGTAGAAAAGCTTTTCGAGGTCGAGTAGAAAAGCCCCCTGTTGTAGTACTTGTACAACTGTGTTGCCCAAGGGTTGTAGATATGAAGATGAGCACCGCCCCATCCTACGATACATGTATATGTGGGAGGGATGTCCATCCAGATTGTCGTTTTATTCGGTTGAACCATGACGTTATCTAGCAACTACGTACGACATCATTCAGACTATTCTTCTGTTCGTTAAACCATGACGTTATTTAGCAACTACGTACGGCATCATTCAGACTATTCTTCTGTTCGTTAAACCATGACGTTATTTAGCAACTACGTACGACATCATTTAGACTATTCTTCTGTTCGTTAAACCATGACGTTTCAGTAACTAGAACGACATCTCCGGCGGGGTCTGCAAACAAAATGCTGTTAGGAAATACGTCACTCATGACGTCACAGATGATACGCCTCTCTGGTATACCGGTAGAGTCGGAAGTAAATTTCGTTATCTGTCTATGTATAAAAACGATATTTTTTACAGACTCTTTGAACGTCACTCTATATATATAAGAGTTGGCAACAGCGGTAAGTAATACCTAGGCAGCTCGCAAACCTCTCTACTCCTCATTTCTTGACCAACCTCTTGAGACATCTTTGTTCCTCCTCCAGAACTTGGATAATGTTCTGATGGTTGATTATGATGTCACGTATATGGACGCCACCTATACACATTATGGTCGGGAAAGATTTGAACGTCATGTTATCAAACCTAAAGATACATGTATCAATTTTTTGTACGCAAAAGTAATCAGAGAAGTTTGTCATACGGCATTTTAGCTGCAGCTATCGTTTGTGAAACGTAAGAATATCACGTGTTCTTTCAAGTATTTTCTTTCTCATGTGGTATGACGAAGCTTTGAAATGTCATTTCCGTTCGTCGACAGCTATGAGAATCACAAAATTGATTATGAAACTCATCCGCCGTGGCATCTTCCCATGATACTCTTCGCTTCAATTCAGCCGTCTTTTTAGTCAATGCCCTTTGCGGACTAGGCTCAGTTTTTACTGTCGCGACGTAACTAAAGGTGCTTTTAGCAAAATTTCTCCAATCACAGAGATACTCTTTCTTTCCGTACTTCAGAGGTGAAAGCATGGGTATTGTATGGAAGGCTTTCCTAGTCATTCTCGTGGCCTGGGTGTTGCTTGATACCGAAGCGTTCGCCTCCAAGTCCCTCGCTGCCGTCGCGGTGAGAAGCCGAGCTCGCGGGAAGGGGCTGACGCCCACCGGGAAAGGCCGAGCTTACAACCGGGTCCCCTTCAGTCGGTACGGTCGCGGGGGCCTGTCCGAGGCGGAGACGAGCGGGGGCCCGGTGACGATGAAGAGGGAGGACTGGCAGAGGTGGGTGGCGGCGGTAGGGGAGACTTCATCCGCCCTACATGCGGGGCGTCCCGCCGGTTCTGCGGCCGCCCACAAACCGTTCGTCCTACACGGCCTCGGGCTCAGAGGCCATCGCGTAAGTCACTTCGTTAGTTTCTTTCCTATTGTAAGTGATATCTAAGCAAATGCAGTTAAATCTGTTTGCACTCCACTAGTTTCTTTCTTTTTGTAAGTGATGTCTAAGCAAATACAGTTAAACCTAGTGATCACCTAAAGAGCTTGAAGAAAGTAGTCACCGTTGACAGGGTTCTTGATACCTGGGCCAAAAGGAAAGGACCACCAAACAGTGGGTAGCCTGGTGGGAGTGACAGTGATATCGATCCAGTTTAGCTCACTGAAGAGCTAGTCTTCCACTGGTCGTGACAGAGAAGACAGACGCTATGTACAGACAGTTTTTACAGGTTCATTGTACCGGGGAAATTCCTCCGCTCTTTTCGACAAGCACAATGAACAGTGGACCGCGGCTTTTTTAACGTCTCGCCCTAAGGACCACAACCCTTTCCGGTAGCGTACATGTCTAGTGAGCGACACAGCCGGGATTGCACTCACGGCTTCTAGTTCCAGAGGCAGGGTCACGCGCTACCGTCAGTCCAGTGGTCCTGTTGTAGAGGTGGTCGCTAGTACATATTTGACTGTATAGGACCTACTCCTCATGATGTCTTGACTACCTTTCCTGAAAAATCAGTTTGTTTTCCGTCGTTACTTTAACTCAATACTTGCTATCAAAGCCATCAGGACGAAAAGCTTTATGAGAGACACTTTGTATGGACGAAATCTGATTGATATACATATGGCAACGGCAAAACCTCCATTAGTAAGGTTCGAGTCTTTCGATTTCGCAGATTCTATCTGAATCTTCTTTTTCTAGAACTAAACTTTGTTTTCCGTCGTTACTTCAACTCCATTCTTGCTATCAAAGCCATCGGGACGCAAAGCTTTATGAGAGACACTTTGTATGAGCGAAATCTGATTGATATACAAGTGTACATATGGCAACGGCAAAACCTCCATCAGCAAAGTTCGAGTCTTTCGATTTCACAGATTCTTAAAGTGCTTATCACCCCCTTTCCATTAGAGGCAGAGCGCCCTAAGATTTGACAGATCGCTCACCGAACGTCACAGATAAAGAACGGATTTGTTGAACGTTTTGTGTTTTTTTGTCTTTCAAATCATACTTTTATATATCGCACCATATTCCAATGATGAAATCGAGGGTCACACAGATCCAATATGTGTCTCTCAGTGATCGCCGTCTAGTGGAAAGGGGACCTTATTGTGCTTAATGTAATTCATGTATTTCTTTTCTAGAAATTTGCACTTTCAGGTCATGAAAGCTCTATAGATATCTATTTTGATCTCTTGGATCAGAAGTACTGTCCAGAGATACTGTTTTAGATTGTTGGGACGAATCTAATTTCATATTGGCCAATTTGAAACCATTAGAATGCTGTTCAAGACAGAAGTAACGATCACTATTCAAAACCTTACATCACGAAGCTGATAGGGAGACCTCCTTGCTTACATCAAGCAACATTTACGCCGCGCTGTAATGTAATATTGTTCCCATTGGCGCCGTCGTGCTCGACAAAAGGACCGCAAAATTGGACTGTATTCGCCGACATAAACAAGTTACCTTTCTCCTCTCGTGCTGTGCGATCAAAGAATCACCCAGATGTTTTTATCCAGATAACCAAGATCAACAGTCGCACATCAAGAAATTTGTCAAAAGAAATCACCGGCGTGTTGTCAGAGTATGAATATCAGAGCAGAATTCTTTTATATATGTAACAGTAGTTGTTTGACATACATGATGTATGCATCAAATGAGATCCGTATTTTGCTCCATTCTTGGGAATCAATTCTTGTATGATATAATTCGTAGTTTACGAACAATACATCGAATGTTCGTAGAAGTTTCTTGTATGACCCCACTTCAATTAGAAGGCGATTTCTGAGCAACCGTACAGAGACCAAAATTGCAATTGTATAACTCTTGATTTCAAAATTGTAATATGATGTAAGATGTTAAAGTATGATTTTTAAAGAAAGACAACAAAAGACACAAAAATGTAAGATATTTCTTCTTTATCTACCAAACCTTTGGTCGCCCAGCGGTCGCAGCCTCTAGCGAAAAAGGGGCTAGAAACATATGGAAACCTGAAAACGTGATAGTGACCACACCCAATTCTCAGTCACAGAAATACACTTAACTTGCTGACCTTGTTATTTACTTATTTACTTACATTATTGTTAATTTATGTTACCATTATTGTTATCATTATTCTTTAATTTGTATTGATAACTACACCTTTGGTACTATTTTTCTATGATTTGATATCTGTACACGATCAGTTTTTGCTGGATGGTTCCCTTATTGTGTTTTGTTATATTATTTTGAAAAACCAATAAAATAATAAAATAAAATAAAAACTTGCTGACCTTTCTTAGACTTAGGTCACTTAAGTCTAAGAGAGGTCAGCTAAAAGAAGTAAATTAGTCGATAGTTGCGCAACCTACTCAGCACCTTCCAAAATCATACCCAGTTGCTTGCGTAACTGCTATTTGGCTTGCGCGCTGCCACTTGTACAGCGAGAAAAGAAAATTGTACAAAACGAGCAAGCATTGAAGGATAACAAAGTTGAGTTTTTTAAGCGACAGTCCATATTCACCACTCAAAGATCTCGACACGGATTTAATTTCTCTCGTTGCATTGATGATACCAGAAGTAGAGGTTCATCGGTGCTGAACACCATCCACACACAAAAAGGACCTGTCCTTGGTGCTGAACAGCACACACATGCACACACTCGCGAGCTCCGGGTTCCACGCATTAACATCCATTCATAATTTCTTAGTCTTTCCTACACAACTTCACTTGTGACTGTAACATGCCAAACACTTGTCTCCTAGGCTAGTCAACGTAATTTTTGAGTCACACGATTCGACAATAGAGAGGTTGACTTGTTTGATTTCACGGTATCACAGGAATGGTGGGGGAGCTCTCGTACTCTGCGATCTCTGCTGGCTGGACAGGCTCGGTAGCACATCACCACATACTGGAGGCCTTCTCCTCAAAGTCTGACGGTAGGAACATGTCTTCTCCAAGCAGAGGTTTCTTTGTGTGTGTGTGTGTGTGGGGGGGGGGTGGAGGTCACTGTGGCTAAGACGATTTTTTCTCCTATGCCTTCCAATTGGAGAATATGACAATGTGCGTATTCGTGGTTTGGAAGCTGACCGTGTATTTTGATGTGTTCCACTTTTCAACTGCTGCGGCGGCCGTTAAGCATTCACTGAGCGACCAAGACTGTCATTTAGTTACTTTCCAACGAATTTCATTCATAAAGAAGTGTATTTTATACGTTTTGTATCTTTCATTTTCTTTCAATTCAAACCAATACATAATGGATCATATTCCATAATCCAAGTTATGAAACCATTGGTTGAACAAATTCACTTTTTGCCGCTCGACGGTCGCTAAGCAACTCTCCATCTAGTGAAAAGGATCAGTGCAAAATCGAATCAGCCAATAGCTTTAACGGCTAAGCGTGCCCTAATTTGACGTACGCGTTCTAAATTACAAGCCATTTCACCTATCCTTGGCAAAAATGATAAGCATTCACACTGAGTGGTTTGTCCCATCTATGTCATCAACATGTCCGAAGCTAAAAGGGAATTTTCGCAAATCGCAGTAAGTCGCATGCGAGGCCTTTTCTGACACGTGCTCGATAAGTCCGTTGTGTTCCCACCCTTGTAGTGCCTAGCTTGGCACATATAGGGCAGGAATTCGAAGTTTCCTTGCTGTTTCTGTCGCAGGGTATATTTTAACAGGGAGGGGTTGCTAGCCCTTCCCCTCTAACTAGCTGGAACACATTTTATGTCCATTCCGAAATACGGGTGCAGCCCCAACTGAGATGTCCTACCCAGGATGGAACGAAAAGTATTATATAAAAGACAAGTAAACAAACCGTTGGAAAAATTATTCATTATCATCATCAGTGTGTATTTTTTGTCGATAAACACTTTTGTTTTTTTCGTTCCTGCAAACAGCCCGGTCGAGCCCCGGTTAAGAAATGTGACCTAATAGCATAAGCAACTAATTGGAACCAGGAGCTCAACTGTGAGGCTACAGGGACATCCCTTCGTGCAGAATAAAATGTCACCAAAATACATGACTCTTGACAGCCTGCAAGAGTGCTTGATGGGCTCTATTCTCCAAGCAGAGGTTTCGATCGAGAGGGCTTGGAGTGGCCGCGATTTTTAGGGATAGAAACGTCGTGGCCACTCCTAGCCCTCTCAACCGCGAAACCTCTACTTGGAGATTAGATAGGTTCCATCATTTTGACCTTTTGGCTGAGAGTTAAGATGCACGTGAATCGTTCAGATGATTAATGGTTACATCCTACCCTCGTTTTGTGCCACGTTATCAAAATCACGGTCATTGACATACATGTCCCGGCAAAAATGACAGACTTTAGGCTCCCATTCCACCAGACAGTGGATCGCGCTGCGACTTGAATTGGATTTGCATGCCCCTAACTTCGAGTTCATAATTGAAATATCATGCAAAATGTAGAAGTATGACTTACAAGACAACAAAACACACAAAAGCTTTGTTATTTCTATCTGAGAAATTCATTGAGCGCTCCGTCAGATCGCTAGTAGAATGGGGTGTTGGAGTGCGTGATAGCTTCTATTACTTTCCAACTACTTGAAATGAGGCCCCATTATGTTTCAACTACTTGAGTTTAAAATGAAACATTGAGGCCAAGACTCAATAATCATAGAGGTTAGGACAGGTGAAGAGGGCGACACATATGCATGTCCTCTGTATTCAATGATAATTGTGACAAAATTGGATGGATACATGCAGTGGGAAATGAAATACATCTGCGAATATCCCCGATCCGATGGCGAAAGAAATAGATCATTCACAAGAGTATCCGAAATCTCTACGTACAAGCTTTCCAAGCTAGGTTAAGAAATCTGCAGAAAATTATCTTCCTACTGAAATCATCCAACCCACATATCATTGAAAACGTGGGGCTCTTTATTTCCCACTGCATCCAAAGAATAAGACAACGTCGTAGATGCCAGTGTTGTAGATGCAGAATCTTATCATAGACTAGCAACGTAGTTTTATCTTCATGTGCATTCACTCTCACTCTCTTTATGTTTGTCCAGTATCATTAATTGTTGTTCACTTGCAATTATCCTACAGGCACGGATTTCAAATTATTTGTCTGTTGTTTATTCAGACTCTACCACTGGACAACAGATGAACGAGAACGAACCAAGGACACCAAAGTCGAGAAATGATTGCTCGGGAAAAAATGAAGATCTACAAGAACTCAATGAAGACGAAGTACACAGAGACAACATAGCAGTGTATTAGGGACTTTTGCAGTGGGCGGATTTTGTGTTAAAGATTTTATAAGAAACGCTTTTTTGTAGCGTTATAGTTTCTCTCAAAATGAGCACTTTGCATAGAAACTATTGGAATCGAATTGTTCTACAGAACTACAGTAAATGTTCGCCACAGTTAAATGGAGCGTAGCAGTTGTTACATATTTCTGGATCTATACAGTATGTACGGTAAAAAGAATATGGAATACAGCGATAGTTATGTCCTGTTTCGTTCCGAGGATCCAAGTAAATTTTCAAAGCAGTTTAGTTTTTCAAACGTCCCCATGTTTTCCTTCATTCCTTCTTGTTGTTATTGGGTTACAGTGGGTCGGCCGACTGCTCTCTCTTCCCAGCCACGGGCTGAATTAAGAGGAGCTTACAATTGGTGGGGCTGAATCGCAAGGGTCTGGAGCACCTGCCATTCGGCGCTCACTCAGTGGACCTCAATACGATAGTTGCCCCAGGTGCTAGGTGTGGCCATTGAACCACTCACACCGGGATGGACCCTTACTCCTACCCCTACTTGCAGACCGGGTTCTTCTTGCCATCATCCTGCCGGGAGTCAGAGCTTGGAAACCGCTCTATTCCGGCTCCAGTCTGCTCCTCCGATCGCTTCCCTGTCGAATATATATTCACATCCTTCTAAGCAGGACTATCCCGCGGCATACACGGATGTCTTGCGGAATCTTGTATGCCATGGGATAGCCCTAGAGGAGGATGAATGCATGGAACTAGATAGGATATAGATACCTCGATACGGATAGCCTGGATGCCAGACTCCCAATCTCTATGATACCTATCGTGTTGATAGATAGATAGATATTATTTTATTATAGATATTGAGGGTCTGGCATATTCAGGCTACGATACCGATGTCTGTAGATCCGAACAGTTGCCACCAGTGTAATCCGGCCCAATGAATATTGTGGTGTGTGAGAGCCAAAACAGTATGAAAACCAGACTACGGGCGTCATTCCTTAGCCTCCACCAGGCCTTCCGACGGGAGTATGGATAGTAGAATTCGGCATCAAGACCCACGAACCAAATATCAAGACAATCCATCCAGGTTATTGGGTTTACACACACACACACACACACACACACACACACACACACACACACACACACACATAACCTTCTTGGCGAGGGCAAGAAGTGGGGGAATAATTGGCCAGAAGAGTCAGTTCGCGGGGGTCCCCAGAAAGTGTGAAATGGAACGAAATGAAACAAAATATTCCCCCTTGGAACTGCACGGCAAATGTTGCTCTATGGTGGCCAAACTCCCCTGGCAAATTATTCTCCCCATAGACAGAGTAGTTAGTCTGCTACAAACTAGTCATACCTGACCCAATTAATAGTTTTAACTCATGAAAGTTAACATGAGTTCGGAGACCTCATATCTCCATGAAATATTTTGATTATGCAAATGACTTCCACATTTGCATAAACTAAGCTTGGGCATGTACACCTTTAACTGACTTACACAGGTCACAATGTTGACAGTCCAATCATTTACCACTCAGAAGAATTATGGCACTTTTGCGTAAATCATGCAAATTAGGAATGTATTTGCATAATTGGTATAATGAACACTGCAAATATAGAATTTCCTCATTAATTATGCAAATTAAGTCATCATTTGCATAATTTGCACTTCATTATGTACATTTCTGTCTAAGCTACCTGCATACCAAATATGGAAATCCGTCCTTCCCTTTCTTCTGTTATTCTCCTTGGAAGATTTTGACAAAAACGCCCCTGCAATTCCAGAGCAAGATGCTAGGGGGCCCAAACCTACAGCACTTCTTCCTTACATCACAAGATACCTGCCACCAATCAATCAAGACCATAGCACGTCCAGGTGAAAAGATACAAAAAACAAACGGAATTCTGCTGCAGTACCAAGGTCACATACCATCGACCCAAAATTGACTTTAACCTTCGTCTTCCAAACACTTACCCACATACCAAATAATAATCATAATCCATCCAGAGGTTCTCGAGTTATGCTGAATACAAAATCCGGAAACACACACACACACACGTACACACAGGCAGACAGACACACAGGCAGACAGACACACAGGCACGCCAAAAACAATATCTCCATTTTTCATCTGAGATGATAAGTCGTACGGCTAGACTAAAGACCTTAAACCCACACTGGTCTATGCCTTTCAAAACATCTATGGGTTTTCGGAAGACCTGATATACGTATAGAAAAACACAACAAACGCGATTTTTGAAAAAGCACGATTTCAAAGTTAAATGAAAGGGCTGAACGATAAAACACCTTATGTTGTATTTGGTCGTCGTTATTTGATTTTCCACACAGAACTGTAAATCTGATGAAAGTTTCTCTCTTCTTTTGAACGTAACCTTACTAGATTTTCCGCCGTTGATGCATATCTGCATGCCCCTTATGCAGACTTAGTTATCTCCCTTACATGAATTCTAAACATGGCAGAAAGAGAATTGAAGGGAAGCACATGCACTCCTGTTAAGATCGTCATCCTCTGCTTCTATCTCACCAAATTGACTTATTCATCCCACGTTTAATGTTTTATTAGAAATCCATTAGATTAGTCTTGAAAATCTACTCTTCCTGGATTCATTAAAGCACAGATCGTACAAACACATGATTACAAAAGCGCAAAACACAGCACGTACATATATATATATATATATATATATATATATATGTATCTCTCTCTCTCTCTCTCTCTCTGTCTCTCTGTCTCTCTCTCTCTCTCTATTCATATATATATATAAAATTATATATATATATATATATATATATATATATATATATATATATATATATATATGTATGTATATATATGTATAAATATATGACTACAGCTTGAATAAATCCACGGAGCAACATACATCATTTCAAGATTTTTTGGAGGTCAGAGGTCAGTTACAATCATACTATATGTATATTCAGCTTCTTGTACACGTGCCTATACCTTACCGCCAGTACTTTAATGGTTTGTTTGAGTCTTATTTCTAATCCTGTCATATACATGTATGAGCGTCTTGAACTGTGGTGGTGTGGTTGATCTGGTGTGTTGTTGAAGGGAGTTGTGAGATTTAACGCATCTAACGTTATACATGAATGTAAACTAGTTACTGAAGGTTCATCTATAGTGGTTGGATCCTTCCTGATGCAATCACCTTTGAAGTAACCGTCGCTCAGGACGTAGTCATTGTAGCCTGGAGCTAGAACCAATGAGCGTCGAACGGTACCAGTAAAAAAAACATCCGCACCCTTGAGCTCTCATTACTCTGTTCTTAATGACATTGATGTCTTCATCTTCTTCTTCTTAAAGATTGGTCCCATTGTGCGTCGATGAATGTTAAACATCCAGGTAACAAGATACTCAAGCAACTGGACAGACTTTGCAAAATCTATCCAGTTGCTTGAGTAACCGTTCTCTTGCATATCTGTTCATTTGATACGTGTGAAAAAGACCGTGTTCTGAGGGATATGTGTTGAAGTAGTTCTAATAGGCATTTGACCTAATAAGTGGTGCGTTGATAGAATATGGGAAATAGAAGAATAACTGAATCTGCCTGTTTCCACAATGAAGCACATCCTTTGCTTGGCAACGCTGATATGGTCTGGTTACGTCTTTTAATGACGCCCCAGTCGTAACACGATATGACATGTCTACTCCAGTGTCTTCGTGATGTCAGTACGTTAAGCTGCGTCACTTCACTGATATCAAAATTCAAACAACTTTGGCCTGAAGGCGTGAAAGGAGAGTAGGCTGATTACGTATAGGACGCGAATTGCCAACGATGCAGACGCGTGTCCCGTCGCTTTAGTTTGTCGTAGATTATCAGTGCCTATTCAGAAATACACCTTTTTACGATTATGGCACTATATGAGCCAGATCATATATATGATCATTGATACACATGTTGAAGTAATCTACAAATTTGACAAAGAAAGCTGAGAATCATCCTTCATCTGCGACAGTATGTGAATTGTGAACCCTACAGTATAAAACCCTGTCCAGAGTCAAAACGGAAATCGTGAAATCTGTAGTAACCAAGAAGGCTATTCTGGCATTTCCTAATCAATTACGCAAAGGGACCCAAACTACACCACCTACTCTCCACCCCAAGGACTATCTACCACTGAACAATCAAGACAATACAAGATATCAACATCGGAAGTTCCGCTGCAGTACCAAAGCAAACCACTAGGGGGCCAGAAAATCTAATCGTTTTCATTTTTTTGTCACAACCTACCAACACACCTGATATAAAACCAATCCATCCAGCCGTCCTTACCTTATCAACAGACAGACACACAAGCAGACACACACACAAGCAGACACACACACAAGCAGACACACACACAAGCAGACACACACATACGCCCCAAAACAAACAAACAAACAAACAAACAAACAAACAGACAAACAAACAAACAAACAAACAGACAGACAAACAGACAGACAAACAAACAAACAAACAAACAAACAGACAGATACACAATGTGACATACACATACAAACAGCCACACATACACGTACACACATACACCCACACGCTGCCCAAAATCAACCTTCTTGAGAAGGTAATAGCAGTACAGTTAGTCAACAATCGACCTCTAGTTTCTGGCGTCTGGTCCTTGGAAAGGGCTCCCTCGTGCGACATTTCAAAACAGTGCATACCTTGACTGTTAGCAGTTGTGAAAGGTCCTCCAGGATGAACCAATGCGTAATGCCCCCTCTACAACTGGTCGTGCACTACGGTTATACTCAAGCACACCGATACGTCGTTTTGGCGTAACGCTTAGGGTGTTAACTTTTATTTGTTCCAAACCCTGGGTTCGAACCCTCAACGACGTTGTGCCCTTGGGAAAGGCACTTTACCCGACGTTCCTCACTCCGCCCAGGTATAGAATTGGTACCTTCGATTGAGGAGATAAAAGGCAGTGGAATGAGGCTCCACCTTCCAATACCGTGCCCTAGACACAGTGGATAACAACCCACTACCCCTACGGCCCCAAAAGGCTATAAGATTTTTAGACGACCTTTACCTACCTTTTACAGCTCTAGGGTTTAACGCATGAGGTTCCCCCATACACGAAGATGAAGGCTTAACGTCTCCTGCGTAATGTAGGATCTGATGCTTGTATAACGTAGGTTTATGTTTCTTTGCCACAACGTACGCGTGTCTGTTCTGTTGACAAGTATTCTGTGGTTAGGTGTAGCCTGGAGTCCAGCCTTATTAGCTTTAGTCCGCTACCCAAGCTCCATAATCATTGGCGAGGAGCGGAGCTTGGGTAGCGGACTAAAGCTAATAAGGCTGGACTCCAGGCTAGGTTAGGTGTTGTCTCACAAAACTGAAAGAAACACCGCACATCTTTTGCTCACTTGCAGCATCCCCTGTGTTTTGCAAAAACGTAAAATCTGGTGCAAAGACTCTAAGTGTATAACTGAAGCGATTACAGAGAAAAAGTTTGGCATGTCGCAACTTTAACGCAAGTATTGCGGTTCCAGCAAACGTTCTTGTCCTCACGACTGTAGCTTGCCTGGTCTTCAACTGCAAATTTTATTGCCTTAATTGTTTTTATCCAGACATTATATTGTTTGTCCTCGTTGTCCTGAACCCCTTACTTTTAATGCAGTATTGTCACTGATTTAGAAAATTCTTTATTAGATTACTCTATTTTCATTCGAGTTTCTCGCAAATCTGACTCACATTCATCGTGTTTTGAATACCTACCGCGCAAAGCCTTCCGGCTTATTTTTATGATCCTTTTAAAAACGGCGTGATCTTTTCACGCCCGAAAATTTTATGATCCATCTTTGTACCTTTTACGGACCGTAACGAATGTTGTGTTCATCCTCGCGATTTTCCCTCCGACTGTAAAAGATGTAGAACTTCCCTGCTTCAGTTTATACGTACTGGAACGTAACCATATTTACCACACTTGTTCAGGACTCGGTAACTCGGTAAGTTCTTATTACATGGTTACTTAGTTTGGTATAAAGCAGCGCGGGGTGGTACTCCTTTCTAATCCAAGAATCGCCAAGGAACCGATTTTGTTGGACGTGTTAACAGCAGGTAATGGCAAGAGGAATTGCTCGATACTGTAGAGAAGAGCTTCTAAAGATGACCCAGGGAGAAGAGGGCACACAGAAAACGACGTGAACTCACTGCATTTATTCAATCCGGCGTTAAACCCAACACTAATACGTCATCGTCAAGCTACAGTTGTCTGTCCTTACTACAGTGCAACTTCCTCTCATATTGCACCATCATTTCAAGTGTCCTGTATAGTTAAATATCGTCAATTAAGTTTAATGTTAGTGTTTATGTGACCTTCGTGACCTTATTAGTTTTAGCACGTTTTTAATTTTTAGTATTGCACATGCCCAACCAACAGGTTTCAGTCAATTGACAGCCATGTTCATTACTTAATGAAGAGAAATATCAACAAAACTCTGTCAACTATTAGATTATTAAAAGCCATCTGATAGTTGCCAGGTTTTTTTTTTAAACGTACCTTTCTCTACGTGAATGCCCACTTCAGAGGTGAGTTTATTATTGTCCATTCGTTTGGGTTATGGCCATATAGGACTTATAGGTATCTGTTTGGATCCATTTAGATTCGCCTTTAATTCAAATGATAACGTTTCAAGGGCATCAAAGTTAAAGTGCGTTTTTTATCAGTTTCTACAATGTTGCTCCGGGACGTCCCCGTGGCTCAACTGGTAGCAGTCTGACAGTTGAGCTCCTGGTTCCAGTTAGTTTGTAACCAAAAAATCGAGGTTCAAGCCCCGGGGTCAGGACATCTCAGTTAGGGCTGCACCTGTCTTTCGGAAGTTAGGTACAATGGGGTCCCGTGTTCAAGGACATGCCTCGAGCATGTTAATGGGGAAGAGTTAGCAACGCCTTTCAGCAAAAAAATATACCCTGCTTCTGAAACAGTAAGAGAACTTGCCACTAGGCACTACAAGGGTCTGAACGAACGAACAACCAAAGTTGCTCATTTGTATGACAAGCAAGGAAGCCTACTTGCTATCCGACTGCAAAACATTTTGCCGATAATGTTCTGTTTCAGCCTTCAGAGGACAAGTATCTGTTGCTCATTTCGATAACTCTAATTTGATTTCACCATGATAGCAAAATGGTGACTTAAAGTTGTTTCTTTAACGGTATATGCGTTATCTAAAGATAAGTCGTGATAAAAATAAATGAAATTTTCTGTTGGTTATGTTTATAGGACCTTGCATTCACGGCGAAATGAATTTCGTACGCTATACAGTGACGAGAGAACGTGAGTTTTAATCCCCAGACTTTGAAGAAGAAAACGTGAAATTGCATTGTTATTATGCAGGTAAAATGTGGGTAAAAGGTGGGGCTGGAACGATTTGAGGCTGGTACATGGTAAAAACATAATGAAACGCTAAATTTATGCTCTCGTGACCTTCCAGAGGCATGTGGTGAGATAAAGCTTTCCCTAGTTGTGAGATTTTTCTTCGTGTTCCAATGTTCCAATTGCTGCACGCACACACACACACACACACACACACACACACACACACACGCGCACGCACGCACATACCCACACATACACAAATACCCACACACAAACAAGCGCACAAGAAACACACAAGGAAACTAAAAGCTTCTGAACTGCTTGATCTTGTATTTCTGCATCATGAAACGCAATACTGAAAACATCATAAAACAGATAAATTGATATCGCTGCCTCCAACACAGCTCACAGTTGTGATAAAACCGGTGCTCTAATCATGTAAGTTCGTCTTAAGAGAGCCAAGACATTTATTCGGTTCAACCCTAATGTATATAACTCTATAACTGTCCTAAACATGCGAGAACGGCACGTTTGGTCGTCTAGGAAAGCTCTAGTCCTCATATCTTTTCAATTCTTTCTTTCCTTTAACTTATCGAGAAATCGCAGGACGCTTTCTTGCCTCCTGCGTCATCATGACTCCGTAGCCTCGTCGAATGACCGCGCATGCGCGGGTAGCCAGCTCCTGAAGGGGGTCATGACGTCACGAATGTGCCGCGGGCTGATTGGTCGTGCTGGCAGCTGCAAAAAAGAAATACACAAAATTAGAATCATGTCGCATTCATTTAAATATATTAGTGAGATTGCATTCATTCATTACACAGGGTTACCGTAGAACACTGAATAGTTTCATCAAGTTGGTAAGTAACTGAAGAAAAAGACTCCTAAACACAACCAAGTATACTTTACTTTTAGGACCACATCTGTAAGCAGTGACACCTGCATTCTACTCTCTCTAGAGTGAACCAGTCAGATTTACCCTGAGGAAGGCGCCAGACGGTCACCGAAGCGTGGTTGTGCACAAAGAGTCTTTTTATTCACTGATGGGCAAAGAATATCAATGTTCGAAACACTCGTCAAAAGGTATAAATCTTAATATAAACACGGGAAACTTAACATAATAACCCTGTCAAACAGCAGAAAAATCCGCGAGCTCTAAATGGCATTTTGTGCAGTTATGTGCCCGATATTCTCTCTATCATCGCTCACTTTTTAGGGATCAGTCGAAATTCACAGGTCAATAAGTCACATTCAATATGAATGTGATAGGCTACATTTTAGGCCCAAAGTACGTTCGAAATTTCGGGCAATTTTGAGATTCGGCGACCTGCTAGCGATCAACAACCACGGTCGAAGCTCGTCGACTGTGTTTCAGGGGTTTCAGAGAAAATACGTTCTTTAGAAAATGATTTTAACGCATAACAAACGTACACACCATATATAGAACGTTTCAACCGATCTATAGATCGACAGCTAAGGAAGGTTATTTAAGCTTTTATCTTCAAAAGTCTGAGAATACATCACTAGACATCTTTTTAATCAATCTTGAAAGATGAGGTGTTTCCAACCAATGCGTGTCACGAACATTCCCACTTTCGTATCGCTGATACCTGCATGACGATTGGCCATATGTTTATGTCCTACCGTGGTCAATAAAACCTGACTGATTCTATACAAAGGGTGACGGAAAGACAAAAGACGGAGTAAACTGGATGCGTGTGCTTTGTGATGGACAATATAAAATCAATCGAATTTCAGCAGCTTTGTGCCAAGTTTCCTATTTGCACTGTCATACACCATCCCAAAATCAATTCTAACATCGCCACAGACACTCAAATTTTTAGATCAATGTCTAGGCGTTTTGGAGCGACAAACACGGCTGAAATAATTTAAAACTTTTGAGAAGAGTAGGGGTGACCCGATGTGCTTGTCTAAAATAGACTATAGCCATAGCGAAGCCGCATTGCACTACTATCTACTTCGGAACAGCAACAAAATAAAAAAACAAAACAAAGCATCATGCTTCAAGTCTATGTAGGATAAGAAAAGAAAAACAAGATGAAAAAGATGATGAAAAGTCTTTTGCCTGTTATAGGGGGGGGGGGGGATTCGGTCTGCTATATTTTTCCTATGAAGCCACTAAGTCACCAAAGCACGCACCAATACCCGTTGGATGCGTTCGTTCGTTCAGATCCTTGCAGTGCCTAGTGGCAGACAGGGCAGCACGTTTCTTTGCTGTTTCAGTAGCAGGGTATATTTTCACAGGGAGGGGTTGCTAGCCCTTCCCCTTTAAAGTGCTTGAGGTACTTCCTCGAACACGGGACCCCCATTTTACGTTCCTTCCGGACGACGGGTGCAGCCCCAGCCGAGACGTCCTGACCAAGGTTTGAACCCGGGGTCCCATTGTCATTGGAAGCAGGAGCTGCTACCAGTTGAACCACAGGGACGTTCCTGAATACTGCATCATAAGTGCTGAATTCCAGGGCGACAGTCTGCGTGTCAACCTACTTCAATGCGGTGGGATTTGTTAACTAGAGGCTAGGGATACATTATAGGTCACGGTATTTTCGACTAAGTGGCTTGCCTGCTGAGGAGTAAATCCCCACAAGATCGCGAGACTCCGAGCTTAGCCTGGTTTGTGAATTGCTTGTGTCAATCAAAATATATGAATACTGTGGCCGTGGCACCAATCTTTCATGGCCCTACATACAGCTATTTGATGTCAGTTTTGGTGATTACGAGCAATTACAAAAATTCGGTAAGTCCACGACTTTGAAATAGATCCCTTTTATAGGTGAAAGCAAATCCGATGAGACTGTAGCCTTGAATTTCATCAATTTTGAATTAGACGAGGATATAGGTGGATGCTTTGGTGAGTTGGCAGATTCGTAAAAAAAACCCATCAATCTAAGGTCCTAAAAAATAATGCCAGTTTGTCCCTGATACCTTCAGTTAAGTCGGAATACAAATGAAGAAGAAATATAAGGCAATTTTGATGTATATTCTAGGAAATGCATGTTTTCAACCTTAAGCCCCCTCTCACTGGACCCGCGGCACGCTGGCGGAAAAACAAATCTTTTTAAGTTTTGTGTGTTCTGTTGTCTTTTTGGTCATACCATCCTCGTTCACCAGGACCCTTCCGCTCCACGTTACATCGCTCGCAGAAAGGGAGCGATGTAACGTGGAGCGGAAGGGTCCTGGTGAACGAGGATGGGTCATACTTGTACGTTTTGAATGATATTCCTATTATAAAGTCAAGGGTAACACAAATCCAGTTTAGGACGCAGCGACGCCGCCAGCTTTACTGGTGCCACACAGACCTACAGCCGGCTCAAAACACACGTATATACATTCAAATAGGCACTACGAAGAAGAGTGATTTAGTCTTAGTCCTTACCGCAGAGTCGTCTTTGTCGTAAGGCATGAGTCCTGTCGACGCGTCGTCTTCGCCAGCTGAGCTTTGCTCGTCGTAGCCGGGTTGCTTCTGCCACCTCCGGGGCTGCCAGGTGCCTTCGGTACTTCCACTGACGTCGCTGGTGGCGGCCTGGACGGGTGACGGAGTCGCGGCTTCTCCCGCCCGCCCGTACCTGTTGTAGCCCAGGCCCAAGTCGAAGCGGTTGAGTGGCTTGGAGGTCCGCCCGTAGCGGTTGTAGCCGGTCCCCAAGTCGAAGCGGTTGAGTGGCTTGGGTGCCCGCCCGTAACGATTGTAGCCCAGGCCCAAGTCGAACCGGTTGAGTGGCTTGGAGGTCCGCCCGTAGCGGTTGTAGCCAAGGCCCAAGTCGAAGCGGTTGATGGACTTGGGCGCCCGGCCGTACCGACTGAAGCCTTTCCCTAGCTGGTGGCGGTTGAGCTGATTTGGAGATCGTCCGTAGCGGCTGTACCCGAGATCCAGGTTGTGCCGTGTGAGGGACTTGCGGTTGGATCGGTTGTACCCCGACCCTAGACTGCTCATCAGCTGCTGGAGGTACCCGCGCCCGTAGCGACTGTACCCCTCTCCCACGTTGAGGCGGCTGAGCTTATTCGGTGTCCGCTTGACAACATCGGTGGTCTCGTCCGGAGAACTGGCGTCGTCGTCGTCGTAGCGGTCGTCGTCCGCAACCCGGTCTTCCACGAGAGAGTCCAGGACGTGTAGGGGGATTCCCTGGGACCTGGGGAGGCCGATACCGTCAGGGCCGCCGGTGTTCTGCAGGTCGCTCACGTCTGCTACAGCGTGAGCCGGCGTCCAGGCTAGGAACAACAGTAACAGCCACGTCGTCGGGTTCCACATCTTCCGTGCTTAGCCTCGTTCACTCAGTTGGCCCTAGAATAAAATGGTAAAAATACATCGATTAATGTCTGACACCCAAATGGTAAGATACGCAAGTAACAGTTACTCAAGCAGCTGGATAAGTTTGTAAACGGTTAGATGGTTTCAGACAGCAGGTGTTAAAATGTGTTATTCCCTAGAACTATCGCAGAGTGGAACTCGTTACCACCAACTACAGTAGAGGCATCCTCATTAGATACCTTGAGACAAGGTTGTTCTGTGTAATATAAACAGCTGCCTTCCGCGCCGATTGTCTGCGAAGTTTGTGTGTTACACTGATGGGCGGTTGCCAGTGCTGGTTGTAATAGATCAATATGCATACCTTTTGAAAATTGAACGATGGAATAATAGTGTCTATGGTTGTTCTAAATACGAAAAAAACCTTAAAGATGTTTATGACTGTCGTTGGTATGCATCCATGACTTTGATACATATCGACACCATAAAGAGAGCCAATGGTAGCCAACTACACCACGTAGCAATGGACCACATTCGATGATACAGCAAAAGACAACGCACAATGTACGCGCAAAGAGAGTCCTCAAATGACCTAGATCGCACACACTATTGACGACTATAGTCTCTTGAGATGACGAACTGATCATCACTTTTTGACCTGATTCGACTCGTCTGCCTAGTTTCTCAAGTCCCCGTGTCTAGTTGGCCTATCCATTTAATTCTATCCATCTCAATAATCCAGCTTGTAAAAGGATCTAACGATTCTGTATTCCATGACCCCCAATAGAACACTTCATTCACGTCGTCAACTAAATTGAATCTACTTCTTAGTGTGAAAAGTAGAAAGTAGAAATGATAAAATCTGTACCAGAATAAAGCCTGCATTGTCGCCTTAACGATGTCAGTGAGTCTTAATGTACGGCATGGTTAGTATTCTTTGTATCTAATGAACTGTAAACAGTAACTTAAGGTTCACAGCCGTTCGCAATCAATACTTACGACACCTTCAGGACAAGAGGGGCCTTTTTGTTCAGAAACCACGAGAGATAACTTAAACGCCCACGGAGATAATCAATACAAGACTTCGGCAACATTGTTGGAGGCTGGAACTTTATGACCGACTCTGAATTAATACGTTATCTTAGCAACGGACAAAATGTTATAGTCATGTAAAGTATAGATTACGTTGGAGATCTAGTATACCACCTCCGCTTTAGGTAGGGCTATACATGTATTAGCAATGCAATGTTTGTTATCACATTTCTTAGAGACTTGATTATTTATTCCTATTATTTAGTTCTGAAAATAATTCCTGTTAGAAAACGGGATAGCATTTAAAAGTTGGGATAACTCTTATTTGATGTTGTTATCCCATCAATTTACTATAAAATCCATTGAAAAAAACTCTTATTAGTGTATTGTTGGGATAGCACCTCCTTATCCCATCGATTCACTATAAGAGAAATCTCTTACTAGTGTATTGTTGGGATAGCACCCCTTATCCCATCGATTCACTATAAGAGAAATCTCTTACTAGTGTATTGTTGGGATAGCACCCCCTTATCCCATCGATTCACTATAAGAGAAATCTCTTACTAGTGTATTGTTGGGATAGCACCCCCTTATCCCATCGATTCACTATAAGAGACATCTAAATAACTCTTACTAGTGTATTGTTGGGATAGCACCCCCTTATCCCATCGATTCACTATAAGAGAAATCTCTTACTAGTGTATTGTTGGGATAGCACCCCCTTATCCCATCGATTCACTATAAGAGACATCTAAATAACTCTTACTAGTGTATTGTTGGGATAGCACTCCCTTATCCCATCGATTCACTATAAGAGACATCTAAACAACTCTTACTAGTGTATTGTTGGGATAGCACCCCCTTATCCCATCGATTCACTATAAGAGACATCTAAATAGCTCTTACTAGTGTATTGTTGGGATAGCACCCCCTTATCCCATCGATTCACTATAAGAGAAATCTCTTACTAGTGTATTGTTGGGAGAGCACCCCCTTATCCCATCAATTCACTATAAGAGACATCTAAATAACTCTTACTAGTATTGTTGGGATAGCACCCTCTTATCCGTCTTGATTTTTTGGTGGCACATAGCTTGTTATATAATAAAGGAGTGGTGTAGGTTTGGGCCCCCTAGCAGCTTCCTCTGGAACTGCAGGGGAGTTTTATCAACAGATACCAATTATACAAATAACTTCCTTATTTGCTTTGTTTGTTATTAAACCAGTTCCCCCATTCTATATCCCTCAATGGTATGACCCCCACCTGTCGGGCCCAGGAGAAGTGACCCACGTTCGCTATAAATAGCTACTAACAGATGTGCCACAAAAAATTAATATGCACTGTACCAAGGTCACATACCAGGGGGCCCCAAATCGACCTTGAATGTCGGCTTCAACACCCGCCCACATACCAAATATCATTGTAATCCATCAAGAAGCTCTTGATTTACTAGTAAGAGTTATTTAGATGTCTCTTATAGTGAATCGATGGGATAAGGGGGTGCTATTCCAACAATACACTAGTAAGAGTTATTTAGATGTCTCTTATAGTGAATCGATGGGATAAGGGGGTGCTATCCCAACAATACACTGGTAAGAGATTTCTCTTATAGTGAATCGATGGGATAAGGGGGTGCTACCCCAACAATACACTAGTAAGAGTTATTTAGATGTCTCTTATAGTGAATCGATGGGATAAGGGGGTGCTATCCCAACAATACTAGTAAGAGTTATTTAGATGTCTCTTATAGTGAATTGATGGGATAAGGGGGTGCTATCCCAACAATACACTAGTAAGAGTTATTTAGATGTCTCTTATAGTGAATCGATGGGATAAGGGGGTGCTATCCCAACAATACACTAGTAAGAGATTTCTCTTATAGTGAATTGATGGGATAAGGGGGTGCTATCCCAACAATACACTAGTAAGAGTTATTTAGATGTCTCTTATAGTGAATTGATGGGATAAGGGGGTGCTCTCCCAACAATACACTAGTAAGAGTTATTTAGATGTCTCTTATAGTGAATCGATGGGATAAGGGGGTGCTATCCCAACAATACACTAGTAAGAGATTTCTCTTATAGTGAATCGATGGGATAAGGGAGTGCTATCCCAACAATACACTAGTAAGAGTTATTTAGATGTCTCTTATAGTGAATCGATGGGATAAGGGGGTGCTATCCCAACAATACACTAGTAAGAGATTTCTCTTATAGTGAATTGATGGGATAAGGGGGTGCTATCCCAACAATACACTAGTAAGAGTTATTTAGATGTCTCTTATAGTGAATTGATGGGATAAGGGGGTGCTATCCCAACAATACACTAGTAAGAGTTTCAAAAATTGTCTTTCTAGTGAAATAATGGGATACATTTGTGACAGACGTTATCACGTGTAAAAGTAGTTATCACGGTTTTCGATTGAAATACTTTTTTGGAATAAAAAGAAGGGATAAATAGCTTGAGCTTTTCTTAGATGCGAACTGTTCAGCGAACACGAAACTTGCTTCTGTTCAAACGGATCTTCCTAAGGCAGGAACAAGACGCAAAGACAATTTGATTCAAGATCAGAAAGAGTCGAGTTTTCCTGAGAAACAAAATCCACCCACGGATTGATGTCATTATGTGGTAAGATTAAAAGGGCCGGCTGTCATTCTATCTTGGAGCCGTAATTGCCCGCGGTACCTTTGGGGAGTGAATGAGTGGTAAACTGCCTTGCGAAACCGGCCATGAGATCGAATGACAATTAGCTGCGGGCAGAGTTGGGCTCTTTCGCTACTGTGCGCTGGTGACGCTTACATCCACAGGTGCCGCAAACAACTGACACCTACCAACATGATTCCACCAGGCCAGGGTACAGAATTCCGCCACCCTGAAAAAACAGATCTCCAACCCGACGTCCCCAAGTATAATGCACTCCTGTATATTCAAACTGTGTTCACTTGGGGGTTGCTTTACCAGAGATCTCTCACACCCACTGCTTTTCAAAGTGGTGGATTTATGCAACCCGGTGGATTAATGTAAATGGAGGTTAGTTATATAAGGGATTAGAAAATATGTTGTGTTTTTGGTTACTGTCAGGGTCGGTAGGTTGGGATTCTCTTTTTTTCCCTATAGATTTCGGTCGAAGTGATCCGAAAAGTACAGTTTAGCAAATTGAATATAATACTGGAATGCATTAGGACACTGGTGTTATCAAATGATGTTGTAAGTCTACAGATATACATTGTACAAGTACTGAACAAAGAAGTACAATGTATACTGCATATTATTACATCGACTGTACATGTACATCTTTTTAAGAGAGTGTGAAATGCATGTGTCGAATTTCATCTCTCAGATTTCAGTTTGGAATATTCTATGTCCCTTGCCAGTGTTTAACCAAAAAAAGGGGCTAGGGTCGGCAACACAACATTTTCCCTTGGCCTCGCCATCACTTGCGGTACTCTGTCAAACCTTGTAACATATGTATGGAACGACTCAAGCCAATTTGTGACAGAACAATTACTACATTGAAGTTAAAATGTGCATTACATGTATATGATTGACAATTCAATGACGACATCCGTATCAATAAGATAGTGATCATGATGTCAAAAGATTGCGGAGATGAATAAGGGTTAGTTGTTTGGAATTCTGATAGAATCTATTCATTGATAAAGCATCGTTGCTGATGAACTCCGGAAAAAAATGCATGGAAACAAAATACACACAAAAAAACATGCACCTACCTCGGCCTATATAGCACGTACGCATGATGCACACTTTAGCATCATAAGTACTACTCTCCAAGCAGAGGAGGGGTTCCGGCTGGTTTTGTCTTTATAAACCCGTGGGGTTTATAGAGACAAAAAAACAACAACAACAACAAGACAAAGTAGAAAGCCCGACAAAAACGCCTAAAAACACGTCAAAAACCAGCCGGAACCCCTACTCTGCTTGGAGAGTACATAAGTACTGGGGCTCAACAGTCGTCAGTTTTGGAAGCGTTTTTGAAAACGCCTCTGACATCACATTTAGCCTCCATTAACATTAATCTGCCGAGTTACATAAATCTTTTGAAAAACATTTGAAAAACAGTGTGTTTGAGAGAACTCAAGTGCAGCACCCCCATGTGTGCGCAGTTTACAGGACTGCTTTACGTTGGGTTGGAGATCTGTTTGGAACCATTTTTTCAGGGTGGCGGAATTATGTGCCCTGGTGGAATTATGTTAGTAGACATCACTCGTCTATCACTGACACGATCATGACTTTTAAAAGTTCGATTCATTTTAGTTTGAACAATAGCTCACATGAGCAAGCGTTCTATCTTCCATTGAGGTGATTACAGAGGCACGTGCACCTAGCTATGAGTACGTAGTACAGACATGACAACAGAAAATATTATTAGTTCACTTCAGACCCTTGCAGTGCCTAGTTGCACACAGGGCAGCGAGTTTCCTTGCTGTTTCTGTACCTTCCCTTTTAACGTGCTCGAGTCACCTCCTCGAACACGGGACCCCAATTTCTGCGTCCCTTCCGAAAGACGGATGTAGCCCCAACCAAGATACCCTTCCCTGGATATGAACCGGGGTCTCCCAATTACCAAATGATTGGAGCCAGGAGCTCAACTGTGCGGCTGCTACCAGTTGATCTACAGGGACATCCCAATTGAGGTGCTTACAAAGATGAATACGCCTAGCCATGCAGTCTATTTAGTACAGATGTGACAGCAGAAAAGATATTTATTATCATTAAATTGTCACCAGACCTACCTCCCTGTTGACTTGAAACAATTGTGCATAATTGTACCATACAACATGTAACTATGAATTATTGCAAGCAAGTGAGAATTATATTAAAGTCACAAGAGGGTCTGCTACAGTAGTGTAACAGTTGATTCGAGTAAGCTCGTTTAATCTATTTTGAAAGGTATTTGTCATGCCAGATACACTTTGCGTAGAATTGCATTTCCTCGTTATAGCATTTCCACTAATAAAAAAGGTGATTATTCAAAATATGAATTCGCTGGCTTTTCTGATTACGCCCAGCAGAATGGTAAGTGGTACATAGTACATGTTCGTGTTTTTGTAAAAGCTGGTTTGCCAAAAAACGTATTTTGTGCTGGAGGCCTGAGACTAAGGATCCGGTCATATTCGTCTTATGCTCGTCGTACGATTGTCGTACGACCACAAACCAAAGACATTATTGGGGTAGTCGTATTTGTGCCGTACAAAAATTCAACTGTCTTATTACGGGAAAGGATGTCTGATTCTTGTCGGCGGTAGGTTCTGTCCCAGTCTGCTTAAAAATTCCACGACACAAAACGTTCGTGCGATTGTCGTACGATTTCAAACTGTTGGCATAGTTGGTATAATCCTGCATGAGCCGTACAGAAAGTAAGCTGTGTTGGTACGGAAAAGGCTGACTTAGATCTTTCTCGGCGGTAGGTTCTGTCACAGCCTCCTTGAAAATTCTACGGCATCGATATCGTACGGCGACGACGTACGACGAATGCGACCGCGCCACAAAAGGCAATACGTTATATAAATCATCATCTTTGTAAGTCTTTACATGTAGTGCAAGATCTGAAGAACCGGGAAGCACTGCAAATCCCCATGCATGTGGTGCATTTCAAAACCTCCATGCGATAAAAACAAGAGCTACCTACCGTCTTAAAATCGTGACGACCATAGCATGCCCAGAACACGAGATATCAAAATCGGTATTTCCGCTGCAGTACCAAAGAAAACCGACAAGGGGCCAAAAATCTAATCATTTCTTCAACGGGACATGATCAAAATACATACTAAGGTTCATGACAATCCATCCATAGCTTCTTGAGTTATGCTGCTAAATCACATACATACATCAAAACATGCATCCAAAAATACATACATCCAAACGCTACCGAAAACATAACCTTGGCGTAAGGTATAACAAGATCTTACCTTTCACTTGAAGTCTAGAGAATCGTTGGGTGCTGGTGTCCTCCAGTGTCGGTTGTGAAGACGACGTTTGCGCGGCAGTTCTTATAGCGCTTCGGCCAAGGTGTGGGCGGTTCTTCTGGAAGCAGTGACTCGGCAAGGGGTGACGAAACACACGGAGGAATCGTCCCTTCTCTCCGTCCGTGCTAAACGACTTCCTCTCTACGTCGTTCAAAGTAAAGGAAGTGACATCACGCTCAGGCCGTGAAGTATTACGGTCGACACACAAACAAGTAGCCAGAGAAACAGTTTCTGGGAACCATGGACCATACGGTTAAAACGCCGTAAAAGTAATTGAAGCTAAGAAGGGCACATTATCTAAATACAAGTGAGGAAATGGTCTCTTGACTCAGGGTCACATGTGTGATTCTGCATGTTTTAGTAATGGACAGATCAATTCATCCTGATTATGTGGCTCTCTGGAATGCCCTCGGAGACCATTATCATATGTGTTAGCAAGAACGGGTAAATTGGTAGTCAAAATGTTGCTTTCCCTCAGCGCCCACTTGTTGCTTGGGTAATCTATGCTTGTCCGCCGTTTCTAGAATCCGCTGAAATGCCTTCTTCGCTCAGTGTACACCTTGTAACTTCAATCATGCTGAACAGAGTTGCAGCAAGGAGGTTATCTATTTCTTTAACATTTTTGGTTGCAGTCATTTTCACCCTTCTCATGTTAGAAATAAAAGCTCATCATGTTATGATGAAAGATAATTAGATATCCAATTAAGACCGGAGAAGCCAGGAAAAAATTCATATGGTGATAACTACCCTGGGAGTCAGACTTTGGATCGGTCCGTCAGCCAGTTCATTCGGCGGCGCAAGGCAGTAATGCTAGGGTCACATTTCCTAACCGGGGCCCGGCCGGGCTGTTTGCGAAAACGAAAAATCAAAGTGTATGTCAATAAATTTGCACAAGCTATGCTCTTATATAATTTTGCGTACGTTTTGTGTTTTGGTTGTCTTTTTACATAATAATATTCGTTCCCAAAGACTGCCCGGCCGGGCCCCGGGTTGGAAATGTGACCCTAGCATAAGCTGGATTTGTAGTTATGCTACGGTCCCAATTGCGCCGGTGCCCGTTGGGGGTTGTAGTCCCACATAATGCTAGGGTCACATTTCCAATCCGGGACCCGGCCGGGCAGTCTTTGGGAACGAAAAGCATGATATAAAAGACAACAAAAACACAAAACGTACCCACAATTATTAAAGTGCATAGCTTGTGCAAATCTATTGACATACACTTTAATTTTTCGTTTCCGCAAACAGCCCGGCCGGGCCCCGGTTAGGAAATGTGACCCTAGCATTAGACTGCCGGGTACGGGAAGGGAGAGAGGGTTTTGGGGGGGGGGGGGTATGTATGTGTATCTCCCAATGTTCGTACGATTAGCCCACGGCGTCTATTTGTTACCGGCTCCCGCGTTGATTTTAAGTCCGGGCTAAAATGATTCGGGATCCCGGTCGAGCCCCAAAATAGCCCGGTAGCCGCAGGGTGTCTCACTGGGCCACGTAGGGGTCAAGCCCGAAAGTGCAAAAAAAGCAACAACAGCCCACCAACTACCCTTTTTCCAATTGGGACCGTAGCATAGAAGAGGGAGTTGACCGGTCCGATCCCGAGTCTGGATCCCAGGGTAGGTGATTACCCTCTTTGCTTTGGATCGGCAGTATAACATGTTTCATATTGCCAAACCTAACCAGGTCGTCTCGGGATTTGCTGCATCGACTTAGCCTGGAATCCAAACCTATTATAGCTCCCGAGTCTCCTCTCCGGAGAGGAGACTCGGGAACTATGATATCTTTGGATTCCAGCCTAGCATCGACTTGCACCTTCCCTAGCCTGGGTGCCACCCTAGCCGGGGCGGCTCCTACATGTATGTTGTTGTTGTTGTTGCTTACCTTGTAGTGCCAAGTGGTTCATACGTTAACTCATGCTACACCTTCATAGCGAAAGTGCGAATAAGCTATAGTTTGTCGCTTGAGTTTGCCATCTCAAATTACCCGACGGCTTCTCAGACGATGTGATCAATATCTTTACGACCAATAAACGGTTAATAGCCCCGGTGTGAATAAGTCCAGTCATTAAAGGGATTTGTAACTAGTGTCAGTAGTGAGTGTATACGGCACCCACTGTATCGACCAAGTGCCACTCAGGGACTGTTGAGAACGATGGGTATCCTCTTTAAACTCTAATGAATGAAGACCAAAATAGCAGTTACTCAAGCAACTGGATATGGTTTTGGAAACGGTCACTGACGAAAAATAGTGGATGCCACTTGAAACATCTGGCCGTTTCCAAAATCATCTCCAGTTACTTGAGTAACTTAACTGCTATTTGGCGTATCTTATTACCTGGATGTAACCTTCATTGGCGAATGGATAACCTTCATTGGCGAAGGAAGACCTCTCTTGTATACATTTTGTACAGATTAAGACAGTACAAAGCATACACGTTTTGGTACGAGTGTCGTAGTCTAGCATGTCGTGCCGATTCTGCCGGTAGAGATCCCGATCCCATTCTCTTTTGACGGAGACTCCGATCGGGATCTGTACCGGCGGAATCAGCGATTCTGCCGGTAGATATCGCGATCAGAGTCTGTAAATGTAAAGATTTAGAGACCTTAAAAGACAGACAGAACTTTTCAACTTTGATTCATGTCACATAAGATCAATGGATTGACTTGAAATTTAGGAACCTTAAATGAGAGGCCACCCTAACACCACCCTAACATCTTCTAACATAATTCCGTCAGGGTACATATTCCGCCACCCTGAAAAGATACGTCCAAACAGGTCGCCAAACCAAACGTCCCCCGGTATAATGCACTCCTCTATATCTTAACTATGCATAGCGGTGTGTGTGCTGCACTAGAGATCCCTCAAACCCGCTGTTTTTCAAAGTGGCGGATTTATGTAACCCGGCAGATTAATGTTAATGGAGGTTATCTAGTATTCAAATACTTTTTTTCTCCCTTCTTTGTTATGATAGAAATATAAGAACAGATGATAGGTTATGTTGTAGAAGGCTTATGCAAATTCATAAGTTGACATATAAAATATGAATTTGTTTATGATGGGGGTCAAAACAAAGGAATTAACTAGATCGTTCTTCATTGTTGTGTTAAACTCCATTATTTCAGACGGAAGTCCCTGGCAATTATTCGTGTTCAATAGGCTAGGCTAACCTTACTTTAGGAGCTGAAGATGAAAAATCGTCAATTTCCGTGTAATTTAAAAACTGTACGATGTTTCTATAGATCAGTCCTGGGATCAGAGCGTTCTATCTTTGTACGCTTAACGGATGGGCATTTCGACTGATATCAATTTTCTTTACCATGAATGAATAAATGAAACCTTTATTGACTTTTACGTGCATAAAAAAATAACCATTTCAACGACCAAATATCATTTCACCGGCATTATGAGATGTTTTGAAACTATGGAACTTGACGATGTTAACTACGTAAACTATTATGTATATCCGCGTCGTGGTGCATTTTGGGGCGAAAATATCTATACGTTAGAGATGTGTGTGGTGTTTGATATCAATCTTCTGGTATTTTCTAAAACTTTATCAATCTATGAAGAAAACTGATTCATTCGCATATTTTCAATTTTGAACTCGAGTTTGAGGTCAACAAGAAATTTTCTATTTCTTACGCAGGACAGTCATTTACTCTAAAAACAAGGCCTGCTGCTACACTCGAGTTTCCAAGGCGACCTAAAATGTCACAAAACGCACAATTTCTTTCCATTTCCCAACAAACCAAACAACTTATAGTCAATAAAACGGAAAGGTTGTTCCCTTAATAGCTGGCTGTCGAGCTAGCGTTTTATATGGTGAACCTCGCCGCTTTTCAGCGGTCACTCGTAAAATCCGACGACGCGCAACAGTCTGTCAACCTCTTAGTCTTTGCCGAGAAAACAAAAGTGGGGCTAGCTTTCCTCGGTTATGACAAACTTCAGATTTACTTACTTACTTACTTACTGCCCTTTATGCCTCCCGGCATGTAGGGCAGCAACAAAAGTTCGCCAGTTCCGTCTGTCCTGGGCAAGGCTCTGGATGCTGTTCCAGGTGTGGCCAAAGCACTTCAGTTCTCCTGCTACTGTTCTTCGCCATGTGTTTTTTGGTCTGCCTTGTTTTCTCCTCCCTTCCGGGGTCCAGTGCATTGATACTCTTGCTATGTCGTTTTGATCTTTCCTCAACACGTGCCCTATCCATTTCCATCTCCTTCGGAGGATGATTGTTTCCATGCACTCTTGTTTACATTTGTTTAAGAGTTCCTCATTTGAAAGAGTCTTTGGCCAGAAGATGCGAAGAATTCTTCTCAAACTTTTGGTGTGAAAGGTTGACAGCTTTTGCAGATATTTCTTTGTCATCCTCCAACATTCTGAGCCATATAGTAAGGTTGACAGGACACAACTTTGATAAAGTTTGAGTTTTGTTTTTGTAGAATACTGTTGTGACCTCCATATGTTATTCAGTATGTGAAATGCATTTCTTGCTTTGTTAAGACGGTTTTTGATGTCTTTATCTGCACCTCCATCATAACTGACAGTGCTACCTAGGTATGTAAAGATCTCAGTATGGGGCAGATTTTCACCGTTAGCCTGAATTTGGGAAGGATTTGGGATATTCAAGATCATGACCTCAGTTTTCTTTTGGCTTATCTTCAATCCAATTCTTCGACCAAAGTCACCAAGACGGGATGTTTTCTCCTGCATGTGGCGATGGGTATGCGTGAGCAGTGCAAGATCGTCTGCGTAATCCAAGTCTTCCAGAACTGAAAAGAGTGTCCACCTAATGCCTCTATTCTGATCTTTAGTGGTTTGTTTCAGGACCCAGTCAATAGCAATGTTGAACAGTAATGCTGACATCACACAACCTTGTCTAACACCTGATTTAACATGGAAAGTTTGTAAGCTATTTCCAACTCTGCATATGAAGTTGTTGTAAAAACTTTTGATGACAAGAACTATTTCTTCAGGTATTCCATACAGAAGCAGAATATTCCAGAGACTTTCACGGTGAATGGAATCAAAAGCCTTTTCAAAGTCAACAAAGTTCACATACAGTTCTCTTTGCCACTCTGTGCACTGCTCAATAATGTTACGTAAAGTGAAAATATGGTCGATGCACCCTTTTCCTCTTCTGAAACCAGCCTGTTCTTTCCTGAGGTGCTTGTCAACAGCCTCCGTTATACGATTGACAATTATCTTTGATAGGATTTTGCTTGGTATTGACAAGAGCGTGATCCCTCTCCAGTTATTACAGTTTCGTAAGGAACCACGCTTTGGAAGTTTGATGATGATTCCTTCTGACCAGTCATCGGGTATTTCCTTATTATTCCATACTAAGTTGAAGAGTGGCAGAAGAATTTCAGCTGCTAGACTTGGATCTGCCTTGAACAGTTCTGCATTAAGATTATCTGATCCAGGGGCTTTCTTGTTCTTAAGTGATTTAATAGCCCTTATTATTTCGCTTTTGGTAGGTGGTTCAATACTAACATTCAGGGGCGGGATTACTTCTGTATCTTGGAAGTTAGCTGGTACTGTTGGCGGAGGTCTGTTGAGGACCTCATTGAAGTGCTCAGCCCACCTGGCTTCTTGGTCTGCTTCTGTTGTGAGAAGCTTTCCTTCTTTATCTTCCACTGGCAAGTCAGATGCTCCTCTGTATTTGCCACTTATCATCCTGGTTAGCTTATACACTTTTCCCTGCTCTCCTTTTTGTGCTGCATCTTCTGCTTGTTTTGCAAGATTGTCTATGTATGCCCTTTTGTCAGTTCGAGTCTTCCTCTTGACATCTTTATTTGCTTTTTGATATTCAGCTTTGTACTTCTCTTTCAATCTACCTGATTTTGCTTCCATTAGTTTCTTTTTGACCCTCCTACGTGTTTCAATGGCTTGCCATGTTTCGTTGGTTATCCACTCTTTCCTATCCTTCCTTTTGGTGCCCAAACACTTTCTGCTAGTTTCCACATAAGCAGTTTTTGCCTGTTCCCATTTGTCATTAATCTCATTTGCATTTGTATCCTGTTGTGTTTCACTAAGGGTGGACAGTGCCTGAAATCTATTCTTTAGTTGCAGAGTGAAGGAGCTCCTCACTTTAGGGTCTTGTAGCTTTTCAATGTCAAAAAGCTCTTTCTTTGCCTTTCTGCTTCCAGCTTTCCTTAATTTCACTTTCAGTATTGCCACAACAAGATGATGATCACTGGAAACATCTGCACCTCGTTTAACCTTGACGTCGAACAGTGAGCGTCTCCAGGTCCCATTGATCATGAGGTGATCTATCTGATTCATGTCTCTACCATTTGGTGAAAACCAGGTCAGCTTGTGTATATCCTTATGTGGAAATAGTGTACCACCTATTACAAGGTCATGGCTGGCACAGAAATCCACCAGTCTTTCTCCGTTTTCATTCATAACTCCACAACCTTGCCTTCCCATGGCCCTATCATATCCAGAGTTATCATTTCCAACTTTTGCATTCATATCTCCCATCACTATCTTCATATCGTGACCTGGTATACTCTTAAGCTCAGCTTGTAACTGTTCATAAAACTCATCTTTACTTTCTTCATCACTATCATTTGTCGGTGCATAACATTGTATAATAGTAGTGTTGATCTGTTTCCCTTTCAGTCTGATCTTGATGAGCCTGCTATTAACCGGTTTCCACTCTATCAGGCTTTTCTCTACTCCCTTTTGTAGAATAATGGCTACACCTTCATGGTGGCGGCCGTCATCTCTGCCTGAGTACAGAACTGTTTCACCTGTGCTGGTTATGAGCCGCCCTGATCCTGTCCATCTGCTCTCACTGATTCCTAAAATATGTAAATTGTATCTTCTCATTTCAGTCGTTACTTGTGCAAGTTTTCCTGTTTCATACATGGTCCGCACATTCCAAAAACCTATATTTGTTTTTTGTTTGGCATGAAGAACTTCCACCTTCCTGTCGGTGGCTTCCCGAGGGCTTTCACCACTGGCATTCATCCTGGTATCTGCTGATACACCTGGAAGCCCGTCACGTCCGGTTGTTTTCGATTCTTTTGTTGCTGTTTCCGTGACAACGTATTCTTTATGGGACTGGGTTGTCAACCCTGAGCCCGACCCCCAACCTGGAGGACCAGGTACTGCCTTTCGTCTGACCCCTCACCTGTAACCTGCCCGGCATGGTTAAACCTGCCGGGGACTTAAAGCCCCCGCCGGTATAGCTCACAGGATCCTTGAGGCACTCAAGCTTCCCCACCACGACAAGGTAGCAGCACAGTCATTTACTCTAAAAACAAGGCCTGCTGCTACACTCGAGTTTCCAAGGCGACCTAAAATGTCACAAAACGCACAATTTCTTTCCATTTCCCAACAAACCAAACAACTTATAGTCAATAAAACGGAAAGGTTGTTCCCTTAATAGCTGGCTGTCGAGCTAGCGTTTTATATGGTGAACCTCGCCGCTTTTCAGCGGTCACTCGTAAAATCCGACGACGCGCAACAGTCTGTCAACCTCTTAGTCTTTGCCGAGAAAACAAAAGTGGGGCTAGCTTTCCTCGGTTATGACAAACTTCAGATTTAGGTACTACTAACTTTCTAGTGGACTCATTCTTAAGACGGTCTTCCTGTTCTTGTACATAGGAAGAAGACATTAAAAAACAGGGCAAAACCCTAGTGGATCACATATTTGGAGCATGACAAAAGCCTTTTACTTGTCAAGCGAATCTCATAATAGGCTGGAACAAAATGTGTTGACTATAAAACGGAAAGGGGAGCTTTACGTACCTAAATCCCACGGGTGACACCAAACCGAACCGAAACGACTTCTTACGATGTTCATCGTTTCGACATAAAAGATCAGAGCGGTTCTGAAGTGCCCGGGGTGCGGCCCGCATACCAAGCGAAGCCGAAAACGCGTCCTACGTTCAGGAAAGTAGATTATACGATTATGGTTAAGACTTCGCCTCTTTTAAAAGGACCGCAATAGTTATAGACGGCGCCCTATTGAAAAAAAAGGATGATGATTGAATGGATAGAATCAGGTGTATAGATTGAAATGTTTTCCCAGTGCTGTCAAATGGCAATACGAATTTTTACTTAAATTCTTACGTAATAAGTTATTTACTTTTCTTTGCTCAAGTACAAAATATTTCAAGACACTCGATGCCACAAGCAGATTTGATTGATGTTTTTAGATGTGACGACTCTCAGAATGCAACAAAAAGTACATACATACATACATACATAAAATATTGCTTTGTTATCTATAGAAAAATGCAGAAAACCACGACTAGCCCTGCCTGATTGTAACATGACACTGCCATTACGGATCGATGTACTCATATCAGCCTGCATTGCTTAGCTAGTGGAGAATTTTAAGATTCATTTTGTATTTGTAGTTTGCAGTTAATTGACAGTACAAAAGTCACGGTGCTTTTTATTGCGCCAATAGATCTTCTTCTTCTTGTTTGAAACTTAAGATCAAAGCCAAACAAAATCAAATTTTCTCCTTATTTCTTTCCACTAAATATGATTCTTGTGTAGATCACTGTATTGGTTGTTCGGATCCCGTTTTCAAGACACGTGCGTGAAGCTTCTGCTTACGTACAACTCACGACTCAAGTCACCGGCAAATTCCAAATGAAGACTTCACTTTCCGAGTACAAGCAGTGATAAAATAACCGAGTGATCTATAGAGATACGTTTTATGGTCAGTCATTAAAGCTATGAATGTTTCATACATCCTGTGTCACTAGATATTTCACCAATTTCCGAAAACTAACGCTCGAAAACTGTTGCTTCAAGCCAGACGACTACAAAGAGGAAATTAGCCCTGTAGGTCCCCAGGTTGCAGTGTAACATCATTTCCACAATGGCATCTATCAACTGCAACAAAAACATAAGAGCTTGCGTTATTTCAGCCAAATAGAGACGTGGGTGTATTATCAGCTCACCACAGACTTTTGCTATTTGGAGATAATGTAATATTTTTGCTCTCAGAATCGTAAAGTTGCTGAGCAGTTTTTATAACGCCCTAATTCTCTGCACTGTGCTACTGCAATACGCACGACAAGTGTGGCGATTCTGTTACCTTTCAGAAATGCAATTCACTGAGACTAGCTTGGTAACCATTCCCACGGGCCGGGTTGTTTTGCCGGACCCGGTCCTACTAAGCATAGGGCTTTTTCTGAAAGCCTATCCTTTCAATAGATCTTTCTGATTACTACCGTCCCGTAATTGAAACCTACTCCGTAAAAAATTCCCCGCCGTGTGCAAATGAACTGGACGGGCGAGCCGCAGCACTCCCAGCACCGTATACGTAGATATACCGCGGAGTCTGCATGTGTTAGCCTGCATGAGTCACACCACGTGTGCACAATTGCAAAGTAGGTGGATATGCATTAACATGTACCATGCCAAAACATGACGTCACATACATGTAGTTCCGGTGTAATCTAAACGTAATAACCGGATGGTAGAGATCAACCCGTAAACATCAACAATCAAGCTTTAAAGCTCTTTTTAATCCACGTGAGTCTGATACCTCTTGACGGGTTGCTTGTGTTCTCTACGTTAGGCCCCCTGTCTACGACTAAGATGGCCATCGCGGAGCGACAGTACAGCAACAAAATAACTTCTGTAACCCTTGATTTCACAATTGGATTATGATACAAAATGTAAAAGTATGATTTAAAAGACAACAAAAGGCACAGAACGTACAATATTTGTTGAGCGGCCTGTCAAATCATTGATCGCTCAGCGCTCGTTCAACGGTCGCAGCCTCTAGTGTTATGGGATGTTAAGGGATTTATAAGGGAGGGCCGTGTCAAATTAGAGCGGACACAGTACTCAGACACGCGAACTCTCTTGGAAACAGCACGGACACGACCGTTGTGGCTTCTCAACCTTTATCACACGGAAGTAGCTGTTTGACTCCCAATTCTCTATTCATTACGGAGTTATGAAGTAATGCAAGAAGGTTAACGGCCCCTAGCGCCGCAATCAGAGCATTTGGGGAATCATTCAGTAAAACTTAATGACATTTTGTACGACAGATGTTTTTCAATGTTGTAGCGAGTTGTCTGATGTCCTGCCATTTTTCTGCAGCGTAAAGGGGATCTCTCTGCCCGTATCGTTCTATTTTGACAGATCCCAGAATAGGAAATGCCTTTGTGAGGTCTTTGACTTCTGAATGTACGAAATAGACACAGCTACTGCTACTACTACTACTGCTACTACTACTACTACTACTACTTCTTCTTCTACTACTACTACTACTGCCCGTCAGTCTATACAGACTAGGACACGACACTGCGCACAGAAAGTACAGTTTGAAGTTCAGCCAAGAAAATTAGATAATTCATCACCAAGGAACAAACAGTGGTACATGGTACCAATATATGATTCAGTGCATGGCACTGATACACGATGTAGTAACAACGACAAAAGACAGAAACAGTCTACGATACCAATACATGATTCAGTACGAAAGAAAGATACAATTTATGCTGCTGATATGATTCAGCACCAAGGACAGACACTGTACACATAGTGTATGACGCCGATACATGATTCAGTACCAAGGACATTTACAGTGCACGGTACCGACACATGATTTAGTACCAAGGACAGATGCAGTGCACGGTACCGACACATGATTCAGTACCAAGGACAGATGCAGTGCACGGTACCGACACATGATTCAGTACCAAGGGCAGATGCAGTGCACGGTGCCGATACATGATTCAGTACCAAGGGCAGATGCAGTGCACGGTGCCGATACATGATTCAGTACCAAGGACAGACACAGTGTACGGCACTGATACATGGTGTAGCACCAAGGACAGGCACAGCGCACACACATACACATAAACACAGAAAAATACATATAAAGCCTATTGTATTATTACTAAGACTGTCAGGTAACGCCCCTCTAGATCTCTGTATCAGAGGTTATTCGGACTAGCCCAAATACCATGGATAATAAGCAGGTCATGCTCTACTAAAGTAGCTGCAGAATCAAACACTACATCTTTTATTTGTCCCCGGCTCCCGAGAACTGATCACCGCGCATGTCAAGTCCCTCTACTGAAGCATTTTTCTGTCAGTCTGTGTCACTACTACAAACGCTCACATTGGTTGCATCATCGAACAAGTACTGAGCATGTGTCTATGATTATATTCACGATCTGGTATCTATAGCAAAACACGGTCTGGTATCTATAGCAAAACACGGTTTGGTATCTATAGCAAAACACGGTCTGGTATCTATAGCAAAACACGGTCTGGTATCTATAGCAAAACAAAACACTTAACGCGTTGTTACATCTTAAAATAGCTGAATCGTGAATGTAGAAAACAGACACAGGATGAAGTCAATTTCGGAAACAAAGTGATTCATCTACAATATCACACACATTAATGTCTTCGTCAAACAAGTGGCCTATTCGGTGTATTTGTCCATGTTTTCATTCACAAATTCATAAATCAAATCAAATCAAATCAAATCATGGTCATCTGTGATTGGTTGGGGGGCACTCGTCTTTAAAATTCCTCTGCGCCAGCCCAATGTGAATTTTGAGAAATCAAATTCGGGGAAGTCACATTCTTCTTAGATGTGATCAGAGGAGCGAACTGGAGCTATAATAGGGTCGATTCCAGACTATCTCAACCTGCTTTGAACTAAGAAGTGGAGGGTCGTGGGAAAGGTCCTGAGTGTGTAAAAGGGGGTTAAGCAAGGCCAAAAACGCTCCCTAATCGTATTTTCGGATTCGTCGTGTCCCACTTGCTCGGAATCTGTCTTCCCTAAAACTAACGTCGTGTCCCACTTATCCGTCCTTGTGATTAGCACCCTTTAAGCTTGTTTCTCAGCTGCAGCAACTTGCTGAACAATAGCAAAGAATAGAGTCGATTACTAGAATAGTCTATAACGCTCTACACAGTACTCCAGTTCAGTGGCTAATCAGTGGTTCACAGCTGCCAAGCAGTGTTGCATATTGAGAAGGTAAAGATGACCTCGAGTCTCAAATCTTGGAGGACACTTTCACTCTTCTACCACTTTTAACACTCATATACCAAAGGTAGTAGCGGTGATTGACGCACAATGGCTTAGCCTACGGTCCTAAGAAGAAGAGACCACATTGCTACAAAAGGGTATATATATATCAGGCTTATAGGATTGGGTGCAAACAAAACAACTGGTTACCAAGTAACGTCTCCTAGGGATGCAGTCTGATATTTTCCTACTCAGGGAATCAAGACTAATTGAGGTTACTCTTATGTTTCTTCTGAAAGGGCACGCCTGAAAAGCAGTGCGGTTAGCACTGAGTGCGTCCACCCTGGATAAAGAAAACAGAAATAAATAAAAGGGTAATTGCACCCTAAAGAAGCTTTCAGTTTTCGTGGGGAAGCAAACTTTCTTAACAACGTTCTAAAGCAGGTTTAACCTTTAATGTCCAGCACACAATGAAAATGGACACCGTTCTTTGTCAAGCATTGGACGCTTGCTTGAATACTCATTGTACATTTGTTCTTGACTGGGAACCATTTGTAAACTGAGAGGCAGCAAAATATAAAATAGAAGAAGGAAAGAACTCATCTACCCCTGCTGCAGTTCGCTCACTGTGTAGACAATGATGAATGTATGTAAAAAGACTGAACTTAACACAGCCAACACTTGGAAGAATTGGGACTTATCCAAATGTCATTTGCCAGGACATACTAGTTATCGATGGGAGATTTTCTATTAATCCTAATATTGTCCAGAAGGAATACTAGTACTTCCTGTTGGCTTATGACATTTTGAATAAGAACAAAGAAGAAGATGACACGATGCTAGAAAAACTAGAGGCTATGAGTTAATAAGCGTCAAGCACGTCAAAGAGAAACTCCGGCCGATTGTTAATTGGTACTTATCACGACTCTGCCACAAGAATCGCGCACGGTCCTGTCGCTTTTCTGAAGTCCGAGCCTTCTTATCTTCTCTGAAATTAGAGCCTCTTCTTGTAGCTATTGTATACAAAGGACTTCTTAATGATGTGCGTGCTTTAACTAATGACTGGCTGAATGATGGAGTTTGACTGTCAGAAAATGGTGTGTGCGTTTTTTTCTGGCAGGGCCTATGCGCGTTTGTAGTGTAATTATGAGACCCTGTGTGTTTATCTGGAATCTACTCCTTGGATTTAACAGTCACTGCACCCAACTAACTTCTGTCATGTGACCGCTCCTTGTATAGGGGCTACTGACACAGCAAGGAAATTTGCTGCACTATGTAAATGCACCACACGGGCCACAGTGAACTAACGAACAAACAATTTCAATGGTATTTTTATTTTTTTTACGAACAACACGGTTTGTTTGCTCTTAAGTCGTATAATCATATTGATGCACTGATAATGGTGATAATGCACTGTTGAACCCATAAATGACCCTAACCGACGTGCAATTCTTCCCTTTAGCCGCCAGGGGGGATGCAGAAAAGGGCCGTCAGATTTGCGGCTGTTTTTTTGGAATGGGGAACTCGCACGATGGGGTTATCCTTTTATTACCTTAATTTCAAGGCAGCTTGATGGCTCCTCTTAAAAAAAAACATTTCCGAATCCTATTTCCTATGATCTATGCCCACTTCTAACCATGGCAAAGTGTACATTGGGGGTTTGTGTTGGAATACCTAGTACACCTTCCTTTGGCAGTGTATCCTGTATATTATCTGCAATAATATTCCCAGTCGTTAGGTGGGGCTGCTGAGCTATTGCCCAGATAGCCAGAGAAAAAAACGTCTCTTTGGGTTATCAAAAATGTCGTATGAAAAACAGGTGAAAGTCACTCAATGCTAATATCTCTGACGTCACAAAATTTGAAAAAAACTTCATAATTCAAATCATACAGTCTGAAGGCCAACCTATTTCCACAACACACTCCACAGTTTACACTTGGACCTCTCTCACATGCAACTTTCTGCCAGGTCTTGAAGAATTTTGGCCATACCACTTTATGTACCTGTGTTTTGCGACCTTGAGTGTGGATGCAAGAGCACAGTTTCAATGGCGAGCATGAACGCAACCGATAACTATTCGAATTGAAAAATTTGATGCAAATTGATTGGTATAGATTTCGCCGAGTGTAAATATGGCCTATGATCTTATCAAAATTCACTTCATACTCAGGTGTTTTGAATCCACATTTTTTAATTCTCTTTCCATCATATGCATTGTTCATTACTTCTTGTAATACTAACTCCTGAATAAATTGTTTAAATCAAATTTTCTGCTACATAAAATACCTCTGCATGGTGTAAGCGAATCATTTCATATATGTTTGCATAATCAAATAATAACACTCTGTTTCCTTCAACATAATAAGTTATAGTTCCTATTTGCTGTGAGATCAACATCAGTAATAATTACAACAAAAAAGTCATCAAAGCATTTAAGGCAAATAAACATAAAAATATGGAAGCATACTAAAAGGAAGGCACTTAAATTGCGTTCTGCTTTTTTAGAAGCATATATTCAATATCAAACTGGCTTGAAAAATTTATGTTGATCTTTGTCTTTAGAATCAGCTGCAGTGTTGTAATACAGTGACACATTCTAGCTTCTAGACATGCTGTCTCAGTCTTGACTATGGTATTCCAGACCCAATATCACAAAAGCGGGCGGAAATGTACAATTTCTGTGAACGAGTATCGCTCCCAAGAGACAGCCTTGATGACAGCTGACGTTCAAATTCTTGTCTGTACAAAGAAACTGTCATTCTTTCATGATTAATTCCTCTTTTCTTCTACAGGGCTTTAATTTTAAACATTAGGGCTGGAAAGTTTCACTCCATGGACTGCAGGGTTTCAGACTGCAGGGTTTCCAGACTAACGGAGTCATGGATTGGACCAAATGTGAGACTACATGTATGTTCTGGACAATTTCATCCAATCAGACAGCTAAAACTTGCAAACTGCTGTGACAAAATGGCCATATTTTACACATATTCATCACGATTGAACAGATTTGAAGAAGGGATTCGGTCTACTTCAAAATCTATTACAACTTTCAGTATCACAGTTCACCCCTTCCTCGCCCTCTCTACAGCAATACATATTACCCCCCCCCCATCACATTTCATACAGGATATATGACAGAATCTCAGATATACATATATAAAAAATGCAGGCTGCATCTGAATCACTCCTCATTGTATGAATAGAGCTGCTAGCGTATCTTCTTTCCATCTGACAAACTTTGCTCACGACATACAAAAGTTGGTCGACTCTCATCTCACAGTATCTTAGCTAGGGCTTGAAAAGTTTGTCAGTACCATGCAAATGTTTGTGAAGTCCCCTTCTGTTACCCTGTACCTTCATCTTCTTGTAAAAAAAAAGCATCACCTTCGAAAATGCATCGCTAAAAACCCAAAAGCATATTCCCCTTCCTGGTAGCACCATATCAAACATGTTATCGTTGTTGGTTCTCCCCTTGGTTAACAATGGTGATTGCATACACATCACCCAGGGCGCAATACTATTACAACAATTTGATGCCAACATGAGACTTCAGAGTTAAACTTAAAGGCTCTCTTTTGTGGAGTGACTTATGGAATATTACAGGCATGGACTACTTTGTATGACATTATACAAGGATTTGGGGTGCATTGTTGATATTCACATGTGCAGTTTTTGTGTGAAACATTTGTCCAGTGTGCAACAGATTCAGCTAGGACAAACTCCAATGGCCCTATCAATATGATCACTGGGGGATGTGGGGGTATGTACATGGGGTTTACATTGAGAACATTTTAATACTGGCAATGTCAAGCACCATTTTAGATTTCAATACCAAAAGCTAGCCTGCCTATCTTCCATCTCTACCCCTTTCACTTCAGATTTACATTAACAAGTGCCCCGCACTGGATGGCTAACATTTACAAAGAACTGTAAGAGTTACGTTTTTCCCAGTCTTGTTAAGGAATCAGTAAATATAATGTGGGAAGTTACTAACATTTGTAAAATTGTTTCATTCACCTGTATAAATTATGATTTAGATTAAGACTGCAAAACAGGTAGACTTTATGCAATAAAACACAACATTTTTTTAAAGAAAAGGGACTTTTAGGGGTTGGATTGTATACCAATAAACGAGGGAGGGGGGACGGATATGCCACATTTTATCTGGTAAAAGAGGATTCCGTTAACTTCCTTTGACATTCTGGCAATATAAAATTGTTATCACTATATCTAACCTAGCAGAACTCTACATTGATAACTAATACGCTTCATTGTCTGTCCCATTTCATATAATTCATAAAATTATATCACTTAACAACCTTCCGTTCTCTATTAGTAGTAATATAAAACAAAAGGAAAAAATCAAAAACATTTTTGCGGAAAGACAGTCTTCAAGCCAGCATTAGCTGGAGTTTTTTGCATCCGAGTGTTGCATACTGAATGTGGGGTGAGTGTCCATGTGTTGTTGTTGTTGTTGTTCTGGGTTGTTGACAGCTACTGTTCTTTTCAGGGAGTCCAGGTACTCCTGTTGCGAGATGGCCAGCACGTTGGCGAGGAGATCGTCATCATCCCAGTCTGTCAGACCTGTCAAACACACAAACATGGCTCTTAGGTTAACAACCTTAGCAACACTACCCTACATAGTCATGAAGAATGGCTGAGTGGCTAAGCTAGTGGACACGAGATTGAGAGCAGCCTTGTCACAAAGTTGTAGAGTAGGAGGCTAATTGCAAAAAGTAACAGGCTGGCCACGTAGTGGCCCTAGGCGAGCCACGAAGTGGCTCGCGGGGGGTGGGCACGGGAGGGGGTTCTCCCCCTCCCGTAGGGGGGGTCTGGGGGGCCTCCCCCTGAAAAAAATTTAAATTGAGACCCCCTAAACATGGGTTTTGGTGTATTTTGGGTAACTTTTATGTGCATTTTAAAACTTACTTTTGTAACTGAAATTTACCATATTTTGTAAATTCTCTTAGAATCCATTTATGTTTGCAATCGGCTGTGAGTTTTATTTCAATGGGCCTTAGAAAAAACGTTTTTCTGATTACAGTCATGAAATGAATAGGGTCAGTAGAAACTTTTTTCCTTTACATTTAGGAGACCCAACATTTACCAGTATCCAAACATGTACTTTGACAAAGTAAAACTAAAATGTATCAGGACATTGGTATTTTCAAAGTAAAATGCAGGTTGCCAACATAAATGGGACTTTTGATCAGTGACTCTGATTATCATCTTCAAGTCACTTTTTCGATATATTGAAACAGAAATGAGTAGAAGCAAGGACATAATTTAGTAGAAGTACATGTTCATGTAAGAACATGTTGGAAAATGATTCTACAATGTATTCATCACTCAGATGTCAAAAAAGGGTCAGCAGGTTTTCCTAGGGTCAGTGGGGTATACGTAACTGGAAACATAATTTTTCCCTAGGCCTTACAGTTACACACAAAAATAGACGTGACAGAAGGGCGCTGACCCCATCATGAGCGGGTCGCTACACCTATCAGTGAAGCTCGTCCTGTTCAACACATTATCAGTTATTATTGTCTGTCAAATTCCCTAGAAAATGATGTAAGCCGGCCTGGGAAATGCTTAGAATTTACAGGAGAAACCTCGCCCCTCCCCTTTGTAAACATCAAACCTTTTCGCCCTTCCTGCGTATTACTTCCTGCGTTCCAAATTCCAAAGGAGGTTCTCTATTACCTCCTTGGATTCCTGATTTAACACGCTCTATTAGCAAATCCTCTGTGTGATGGATTTTAGGCATGGTGGTCACACGTTTTCCTGGGACAGAAAAAAATCGGCAGGCATGTTTACGGCAAGCATGTTTGGAGGGGAACTTCTGTGAGTCCATATATGGTTAATATATGCAAAGCTTCCCGCGCTTTGGTACAGTTTCCATGGCAGCGATGTCAATCAAAGGCCGGCCTTTACCGGCCGTCAAAGAAGCCGTCAAAGAAACAAGACTTTAAAACTCCGCCCTCCGCCCTGACTGCACGTGCACAGGACACCCGATCCCAGCGGCAAATTACCACTGGGGAAAGGGACGTCAGCCAATGTAAACAATGTTACACACATCAGAAAAGGCAGTTTTCAATCCCAGAAGATCACGGAAGCTATCAGAAAAATGCCAGACGTTTGTTACAGAATTGGCCGGAGGAATTTGTAACGGAGACTACTGGAGTTAACGTTATGCTTCTAATTTTTGAAATTCTAAACCAAAAAGTAGCTGGCTCGAAATTGTAAGTAGGCGGCGAAAACAGCCGGCTGCCGGTTACTTTTGACAAGGCTGTGAGAGTTGACTGGTCCAATTCCTGTTCCAAGTAATGCTTAGGTCCCAATTGGAAAAAGGAGCCCTACCAGGTAGTTTACAGGCTGTTTTTTGTACTTTCGGGCGTAGCCACGTGGGACGCCATTTTTGGGCCCGGCCCGGGTACTGAATCATTTTAACTTGGACTTAAAAGCACCGCAAGACCGGGTAACAAATAGACGCTGTGGGCTAATGGTGTGAACACCGTGAGGTATATTGTGGCTTCGGGGCCCTGCACCCCCGATGGGCACCGGCACAATGGGGACCTTAGCACTAGATGGTGGGAGATATAGATGACTATGATAGGAGATGACAGTGAACGTTGCTTTTGAAGTCTTTGGGTTGTATTCGGGAGGGCAACACCTTGTCAGGGAGAGAGTTCCATCATTTTGCAGTGGGTAGAAAGAAGCCGTTGATGTAGAGGGACTTTAAGACATATTTAGACAGTGTAATGATATGAGCTAGAGGAAACCTAGTGATACAGAGAAAAGCTATCAATGATGGAATGAGAAGTGAGTTCATGGGAATAATGTTTGCGTTAGATATACTACTGACCGTATGCTGCTGGTGGTATATCCTCCAGGGTCCCGGAGACACCAGCGACAGGGGAAGCACCACCCTCTGCACCCATGGGAAGGGGGCTGGGGCTCTTTGCACTGGGTCCTTGCACAACTGGGCTACCTGAGGGGACAAACAACAACTTCACACTCAGAGACGCTCCTTAGAGAGGATCTTTGTAATCTCATATACAGTGTTCATGTTGGAAATTATCAACATGTATATAAAAAAGAATTAGCGGCAAGAAAAAAGTGACCAAAATTTAACACATCATGCTGAAAGACTGACATGGACTCTTTTCGCTAGGACCTACAAAGCAGATGCTATGACTCCCCAAAACAGTGCTAACATTACATAAAGACTTGTATAAAAGACTGTGCTCTCACCTATCTGCTGAAAGGATAAATTAAGACAATTTTCTATTTGAATCACAAAGCTATAACTACAGAAAAAAAGCATTACATGAAGAACTGTATAAAAGATGGAGTCCTCACTTATCCTATCAATAGAGGTACAGTATGTACATGGCTAGCATTACATTAAAAACTATAAAAAACGAAGCCTCACCTATCCTTTCAACATTGTACATGATTGCTAACATTACGTAAAGAAATAAATATATTGGACCTTATAATAAGTACAAAGGACCTTGCCCTCACCTATCCTATCTACAGTGGTATGTACATGAGGATCCCCTGATGTGCCCGCGGCGCGTGGGGAGGGGGGTCCGTGATGGTCGCTGCTCTCTGGTCTCTCGGGCGTGTTGGCCGGCGAGTTGTTGGTACTGTGGTTCCGCGGGGAGCGCCCTCCTCGGGGTCGACTGGCCGCAGCCTCGGCCGAACTACACGTTGCACTGGCGCTACGTGGCTACATGAGAGAAACATCAGGGTAAAAACTAAGTCATACACAAAGCCATAATCAATCTATAAGCTACAGATCTTTCAATATGCTGATAAATTTTGTATATCCAAATTTACTTAATATAAGTTACACACATACCTAGATGGCATGGCATACTGTAAATTCATATAGTTTTTAAGTGGTTTTATTCTACAGTAGGTTCTCGCTGTGTTTGAAATTTGCAGTTGATACAATTCTGTAGTGGTCATACAACTTACATGGAAGACATACGCTGTGTCATGGATTCTCAGTGAAGAGGTCACTGCGACAACAAAACCACTGCAAAAGTTTCACGATTTACAGCATTCAAACTCTCAAACATGTTACACTTAAGCAGTATCTTTTAGTTAACTTCCAAGCAACTGTAAAAGACACCATTAATTATGGTGGGTTCACGTAGCTGGAGCCAGTCACTTACAGCGGTTGCCTGTCGAGCCCGTTTTTCCTGCTCCCGCAGCCAGTCCAGGTACGATTCCCGCGCTACGTGCTCCTCGATGGCCTCGTTCGTGGCTTCCCAGTCGGTGTACCGCATCTTGTCCTCCAACATGGTCTGTAAAACAGATGCCCGACATGTAAGTCTACAGCACATCACAGAATAAAAAGACTCTTTTTAACACAACCAAGAGATTTATTCGACCGACAATTTTGGTGACCATCTGTCACCTTCTTCGAGGCAATTCTGACTGGTTCACATTGCAATGCAGCAGAGGTGTCACTGCTTATTATCATTTGTTTCTTAAGAAAGCATCTATAAGCAGCAACACCTGTGCTGCAGTGCAATGTGAACCAGTCAGAATTGCCTTGAAGGTGACAGATGGTCACTGAAACGTCGGTTGAATAAATCTCTTGGTTGTGTCAAAAAGAGCCTTTTTTTCAGTCAATAAGTGACTTACCAACCTGATGAAACTATTCACAGAGCAAATCACAGATTTTGAAAGGATTCCTATTTCATTCCACTTTATTGACTAATTGAGGATCGGGGAAAAAGCAAAAAGGCTTATAAGAAGCCCTCTCCTCAAAAACATAGATATCAATACGAAGCAATTATATTGAATAAGAACATAACATAAAAATACTAGATGGATAACGGAAAACACTCAAACAGGAGATTTCTGATCATTTCAGACTTCTTTCTCTAGTACTAAAACCACTTAAACCTTCTCTCTGTAAACAAACATAAATTTGGTGCCAAAAGGCTACTTCAGCAGGGAGAAGGTTAAAAACTGTTTTTTAGTTATAATAATTGTTAGTCATAATTCTGTATCTGTTGATGAAAGTTAGACATCCAGGTAGTAAGATACGCCAAAAATAATTACTCAAGCAACTGGATAAAATTTTGAAACAGTCAGACGTTTCAGACAGCATCCACTGTCTTTCGTCAATGACTAACAATAGGACTGAGAACACCAGGTTTTATACCAATATTTATATAATTCTGTATCCTTTTGTTTTGTTTTCTAGCATTTGTTGCATCATGTGTACACCCAAGAACATTACGGTTTTACCTGTTGAAGTTCGGACTCTTCCGAGGCCTTGATTGCATCATCAACCTGTTGTTTGTCTGCGAGCTGAAAACAGCAAAACAAGAGGAAAGGTCAAGACAACAGAACATCATACCAAAGTGAGAGCCCCCTATCAAAGTGCATCCAAACTGCAGATGCTATCACAGGGAACTACATACGGTATGCTTCATGATGAAAACCTTCCTGATTTGAGATAGATCATGCAGGAATAGACAACTTAATCAAGATGTCAAGACCACTTCATAATAACAAAGAAGAGCTGCAAATATATCCTAAGGTTTGGCTATAAAAACCATGCAGTAGAACCTTAGAAACTAAATATTGTAAGGTCTGGGAAAATCAATGATGCATTTCAGTCCTAGGTTGGTAGGTCTCTTAAATGTGATTTTTTTCCCCAGAGATTTCAGCCAGTTACAGTTTGTTACAGTTTGCAATATTATGCTAGGTGTTAAGTTAATATAAAAGGGATCTAGGTTTGGTGGGTCTGTTTATGTAACTTTTTCTACTGCAACAGAAATAAGGAGAACATTGTTCATCATTTGGAATATTTCAACAATTGAACAGGTACAATATGCTGCCCCCTCCCACTCACAACGGAGAGTGTTGGGAAACAATTCTACAACATTTTCATCACTCAAATGTCAGAAAAGTTTATGTCCCTTGCTATTAACCCCCTAAAAAAAGGGATTTTTCTAGGGTCAGTCGGGGTAACTGGAAACACAAAATTTTTTCCCTAAGACTAAAAAGCTATAGTAAAATCTATGTTACCCCGGGTTTGAAAGCCGGCAGTCCCAACCCCACTCCAATGGTGGCCTTCCAGGGGTTGACTATGGAATTGTAGTGCCGCTTCATGTGGTAACTAACACGAATGGGGTCGTTATCCGTCACATGCATGCCATGGAATGTGTTGCATGGCTCTGGAAAAACAGCAACAACAACAACAACATCATAAATCATTTCTTAATCAACTCATGATTTCTGACAACCTGTGTTGTTACATGATTTCTGACAACCTGTGTTGTTAGAATTCATTCTACAGCAGTACTAACTCATTATTAGAGCTTTCTGCAACATTTGATCTACTGCTCTCCGAGTCATGTGTCTTATCTACATAGTAAAGTGACGTCATAGAAGTTGAAGCTGTACATTAGAAGCTTGGCCTTTCACACATATGGTTATGGCCACTTTTTATCAATATTGACCATGGTAAAATCCTAATTCAGATCAACCGTACAGCTTTGGCTATGGCCTTTGACACACTTCTTGGATAATCACACAACTTAAAACTTTATTTTGCATCTATGTATGGTTATGCAACAAACTGTACATATTAATTTGGGTGTACAGAAGACCTGCCGCTAGCACTTTCAACATGCAGGCAAAATATTGAGAAAAAAATGCCTTCAAACTCCTGCCTTTGAAGCTATAAAGATATTACAACTATAATGTTGATCATATTTGCCAAAATTTCTTCTGTCTGTATCTCCCAATTTCAAACGACTAAAGCCCTCACAATGTCTGTGGGCCTCACCTGTACTGTACTGGTACACCTCGATAGGTCGGTTGTACATCTCCGACATAGCAACCATCTCCAGGTGGTTGCCATGACAATGGTCGCTACGCTTACGGTTGATATATGTCATGAAGTCCTCAGTCACATACTGGGAGAAGTAGTCATAGTTTTTCAACTGGAAAAACAAAGAAGAGATGACTTGTTATTGTTTTTGCTCACCATAGTAGCACATAAGGCAGCAAGTTTTCTTGCTGTTTCAGTAGCAGGGTATATTCTTACAGGGAGGGGTTGCTAGCCCTTCCCCTTTAACGTGCTTGATGCACCTCATCGAAAATGGGACCCCCATTTTCTGTCCCTTCCAAAAGACAGGTGCAGCCCCAACCAGCTAACTGGAACCAATCACAAGTTCGCAACCCAAACAAGCCTCCAGTTTAAGCAAATACTATGCATTGGCAATCTCTCGTTCTCAAATTCCAGTCCTATATTTCCATCACTTAACATTGCTAAATGGAGTGGGAACATTGCTAAATGAATTGGGAATACTGGCAACTTGAGAGCATTTTGTCCCATTAGACAGGTATGCAGAAAAACATGTTCAATTCTCTCTTATTCATTGGTTCCCTTGCAGCTTTACACTAAATGAATGCATGTAGACAAGGCTATCCAACTTGCTGGAGGCGATCAGAAATAACATTACATGGCCTTAGTGCCAATGGCAGAAAAACTACATTAAACTACTGAATAGGGCAATCTAAATTGAAGAAAAACCAAACACACTGTGTCATCCCCTTGTCACAAAAACAACATATCAAATGTCTTACTTATAAGGATTTGCTGCCCCCCTCCCCCTCACAAATACACACTAAAATGATACATAGAATAGTAACGTTTAAGAATATTACGGCCTTTACACTTCAATAGATTACGCATTTTAGAAGATTTCAATGGGAGTTAGTTCTTACCATTATCAAAGTAAGTCAGGTATATGTGTAGTATATCTGTAATTGTGTGTAACTTTTTATCAACAATCATTGTTAAAATGGCATAATTCAGATATTGTTCTGCGTTGCATGCAACATGTCCTTACGAAATAGACACCATTATCATCTTTAAAAGTCTGCAGTACCAACCATGTAGTCCATGCAGTGGTTGCGCACTATGGAATGCATCTCCTGATCACCATACACCTGGTCAGCTGTATGGGAGAAGGGAAGACGACAGGTGTAAATAACGCCTGGACTAATACAAGGCTGTGAAATAGTGTGCTTGTCCTTTACACAATGGTAAAGCCCACTTTGAAATATATTCCATTTCAGAACTCTGACAAAATGCACAAGACTTCTTCCTATGGTGAGATTGACAAAACCCAAAACACATCATGACCAACAGACGGATCCTGGCTACTAAATATAATTAATACTAGTAATGAAACGCATGGGGTGAAGAGTAGTGTGACAGTGTGGTTCAAGTGCCACTTACTGACCAGTCTAACTGGTCCGGACCTTTTAGCCTACTGGCCCAACAGCACACAAACCCAATGCACTTACCAGTAGGCTAAAAGGTCCAGACCAGTTAGACTGGTCAGTAAGTGGCGCTTGAACAACACTATTACAATATTACAGTAGTACATGTACATGTAACATTCATTCTGGACATCCAGTAAGTATGTAGGGCAGACTAATGCTCTTTTTTACCATAGTCACTCCACATCCGGAGCCACTTGCAAAAGATGTTTGTTGACATGAGGATTAGCCCTATATATAGCCTGGGATCCATCCTATTCTAGCTCTGGTTCACTCCAAGTTCCAACAATTACTTCCACACAGAATAGTCTAGCCCATCCCCATTTCAATCTTTAGACCTTACTTCATGCATCATTTTGGAAATCAAATATTTCTCTCAAAAGCAGTATAATGGGGTAATCGAACTTTCGAATATTTGTTCAAATCCTCGGAGCCAATCAGAACTCTCGCAAATATTCTCGGCAAATATTCAAATGCTAAATGTGCCAGACTAGTCTGCATATGGAAGTGTTCAGAGAAGCCAATGCAGCTACACATGTAGAATAGTATGCACACAAGGCTACACTTCTGGAACTGCTTGCAAAAGATGTTGGTCAGCTTGAGATTTAATCCGTCCCACATACATGTACATCATGTATCTAGCTAACATGCAGTAGAGGAGAGAAAGTAGTACAAAGAACAATACGTAAGCAAGTACAGAATAGTACAGCAAAGTGAGGTGGCACATAACAGAGGTGTATGAGATGTTTACTTGTGTCCACATCTTCACACCACGAGTGTTCTCTCAGACGGTATTCATTATCCTAATCATCTGCACCCCCCCCCTCTCCTGAAAAACTGCGGTAGTTTTGTCCAAAAAACATTAATCAAGCGAGATCAAGGCATTATTTACAACTCCAACAAATCCGCTTCCTCATGCAAACAAATTGTAACATTTGGGCTGTACCAAAAGTAGAGAGGGTACAGGGGAGAACAGGTTGTACTCACCAACTGCACGAAACAAACAGGCCCCATCCACCCCCATCTGTCGAATGGTCCAGCCCTTCTTTTCTTTCAGAGCATGTTCAAATCGAGCCTCCATCTGTAACCATAGCAACAGAATGGTAACAATGATACTATTTATCATAAATGATCATAGTTATAGTCTCAAATCAACACACACACTGCACAATCTAGAAAGTATATGATTTTCACTGGTATCTTGGTGGTAACATTTTTTACACACAAGCACCTAGCTTACTCACTGTAATGTCATAAGAAATTTGATTTGCTTCAAATATTTCTTCATTTCTGTCTGAGAATGAAGCTTTCATGGCCAGATGCACATAGTTATCTAGAGAATGCAAATTGCTAGGTTGGACCGGTCTGAATACAGAATTCTATTCAAATCGATTGGCGACATTTTACTTGGGGAATTTGCTTAGATCTGGGAGTGGAAGGTGGTTGGACAAGTTATGCTAATTTAGAGTTCTGTGTAATTATTCTTAAACAGGAAGTAACAGAGGATTTATAGACATTTCCTACTGACAATTGTGAATTCATGATGTACAAAGAACCCGCTTTTTAGATTCAACTTGTACCTGTTTCATCATAATCATACATCCTGTATGACATAAGGTGATATGAAAGTGCAAATAGTAGTGCGTCGAATGGCCATGCTAGCTGACACAAGATTGAGGGGTCATGGGTTTGATTCCTGGCATTCCTGGCTTGACGTTGTGTCCTTGGGAAAGCCACTATACTATTACTAATGACTTTCCTGACTTCACCCAGGTGTAACAATGTGTACCTAACTTGGGGAGGTACTAAAAGGTGGTAGAAGGAGATGGACAGCGGATAACAGCCCATTGCCCCTACGGCCTCAAAAACTGAAAAAGGCTATGGGAGGACCTTTACCTTTAAATGTCTTACTCTGTAATGTAGTGAATATTTGATGACTGTTAAACTGCAACACAATTTCCTTACTACTACGTTCCAGTGTTGCAGCCAGCAACATTACCGTACCTTAATAAACATGACCCCTAACATTGCGTTGGAAGGGCATTCCATATGTTGCTACATCGGAAGATCTCTATTTAACAGGGAGCAACTTTAAATTTAATTGTACCTGATTTACAAAGGATGGCTTTTAATTTGGTGATCAATCTATGATCAATCAATATTACCAATCAATGATTGATTGGACATATTGCTGAGAGCCAAGCTTTGAACTAAGCAATCTAGATTAGATGTCCAGGAATATAATAGATTATACATGTAGGTAGGTTCATTTAAGACTCATAATAAGAGGGTGGATAGATCTTGTTTGGACATGAACTGCATTTTCTACAGCATGTCTTCTTATGCGTCATACCATAATCTTTAATGCTAGTTCCTCATCCTGCTCCAAACATTGCCAGCAGCATACTAATGCCAGACGAGGGAGATAACAGTTGGTATCTAGCTCCCCTCCCCTTTTGATACTGCTGAGGGCCAACTGAAACTGGTTGCATGTGAACCTTTAAGCACTGACATTGTGATGCCCTTGCAAAGAACTGTTTAACGACTATCAAACATGCCAGATAGACATGAATAACATAGTTTGCTGAAAGCAATAACGTAGAAGCAAGGTTGCATCTAGATCTGAGCAGTCCCAGCATGCATCACTGTCTGGTCATGTGATCAGCAGGTTTTGTGATCTGTGGCTCTAGAATCAGCAGTGAAATCTCCTCTTGCTATATACAGTGGTAAATCTGACCAAATGCGTTCAGAAATTCAAGCACCATTTATGTCGAAGTTACGAAATCTGTTCCGACATACAGAAAATAACATCAGCGTTGATGGCAGGATGTTCATTAGAGATGGAGTGATAGTTGGTTAACACAAACATTGTGAGTAATCGACAACTTCTGTCAAGTCCTATAAATGTCCGTTGGGTGATGCTGACAGTGCATGAATTTCCATTCTGGATTAACTTGCTGATCATCAATGGTTGGACCATCACTGTCAGAGTGTCTAATTACTGCATTTGGTCCAGCTTCTTAAGGCTACTGCAATCTGCAAAGGATCTTAATTTTAAACGCTACAATTCTTGCAATCCTACAAAGCTTTGTTCCAGTTTAAACTTTTATAAAACTTGAGGCACACCATTAAATGCGTACCACTGTGCAGCTGTTAGTACTATGGAAGGTTTCCTTTTGTTCTAATCTTTATTCATGGTGTGTATGTTTACACGTGCACAACTGGACGAATACAAATTTTGTTTGTAAGGTCTTAAAATTCTACATAATATGCACTCATATGTACAAGAACTTGGGTACAACTTTTAAGAGACCGTGACGGCCATACGAAAATAATGATCAGCGTCTAAAAGGCAATTATAGTTTTTAGAATACTAAAGTTGATGCGAAGTGGGAAGATTTATTTTTGTGTATGACGCGTTACCTCCATGAGCGTCTTGTCGTCCACGTCTTGAGAGTTCTCATACTCGTCTTCGCTGTTGTAGACAGGTGTAGCGTCTTGCTGCTCCTCCCCGGCGGGGTTCTCCACGGGACGGGCCTGGGGGGACCCCACGGGGTGCGCCGAGTGCCCCCCGACAGACAGACCCCCCCTTTTTCTGGAGCTGCGGAGCGGGGAGCCTGAACAGCGATGCCGCCGCTTGTTGGCATGTCCAGAATGCGAGTGCGCTCCGTATTCTGGGGCGTCCTCGTCGCTCGAGAAGCGCTCCTCCCGAGCAGAGGCCCCTCCCGCCCCCCACCGTGGGGGAGACGAGCGGGGCCGGACTGTCACCCGGGCCTCCGGGACGTTTCCGTGCGGGTGGGGGTGCGAGCTGTGCCCGTGGGAGTGGGGCACCCTGTGCGGGTGAGAATGTTCCCCAGAAGTCGACTCCTGCCCGTCGTTCTCGGGCTTTTTCTTCGGCAAGATGGTCATCTTGGATGACCTAAGATCGCGATCTTTCTAACAGCGGTGAATCTTGTCGCCGACTTGCCGACTTTGGGGAGAAAATTCCACAGAAAAGTGAGACGAAAGTCAAATCAAAACATTACAGGATCCAAGATGGCTGCCTTCCTGGACATGACGTCATCTGAGCATGCGTGTTGGTGCTCACCAGACCGGTGTCCAAATTTAGACAGTGCAGCAGCGACACCTGTCGATTTAGATCAGCTTAGGTCTGTCCTCAAAAATCATTTTTTTGCGAGGAAGGCGACGTTTAGCAATTATCTTGGGCCTCATAAAGACATCTTGGGCGTTAGGCTAAATTATTGAGCCCTACTTCTTTGAAACAATCTTCAAAACAAGTAGATCTTTAAGAAGTGCAACATTCCTCAGAAAAATGAATTTGTTCAGACAAAAGGAAAAGGCAATGAGCCATTGTTTTAGTGAATTTGTTCAAATCATGATTAATTACATGCTACAGAAAACGGCTTGAACACTCAGATAAATGAACAAGCTGGAGGTATAGCACTTTCAGCCGAATACACTGTTGAAGTAATAATTCTGGACAATAGGGGGCGCTTTTGAACTGTCTCCGCTCACCGCAGTGCTAGCAAAGTGCACTTAGTGGCGGGGCCGGGCTATAGCACAATATAGGATAGGGTAGAATGTGTAGGCAATTGTGAAGCTCTCTCCAGCGAATACTGAATTATTTGTGCAGTTTAACTCACATGTGTTGTTTATTCCACAGTTTGATTTTAAGGAACAGAAATCTATCACTTTTGACGGATAACATTTACCAATATTGTATCAGTAGCATTTGCCAATATTGTATCAATAACGTTACGATTCTGATATCATCGTCCGAACTGAAGTTTATTACTATTCCACTAGAGGTCCTCACAACTCCACAAATGTGTTGAATCATAGAACCAGATCAACAGACGTTCGTGGCACTCTGTAGTTTGGATTCAGTGTGATGCTAATCTCCAAGCAGATAGTGGGTTGGAAATTCTGACTGCCGGGCTTCTCTGACAGTCCTTCACCTCCAAACAACGAAGAAGTGTCTGAGAAAAGAAGCCCGATTCTAAAGTATTCTCTACCTTACATGTTACGGGGTTTTGTTTTGGTTCTGTGTCCGAGTTGCCCCTCTTTACGTGTTATGTCATCTGTGTTTTGTAACTGGTATAACGTAACCACAGTTACCCAATAGCCGCCCTGGAATGTTTTGTTCCGTAGTCCGAAACACCGGGCAATAGTATTCACCTTTGTCAAGGACGTTGTTTTTTCATTTTGCTATGATGCTATCCCATCAGAAGGTTAGAGTGTCAAAATATATAGTCGGACTTTGTTAACGTAAGGAGCCCGATATTGCCTTCACATCTAATATAATAATTGTCTATTCATTTTTTTTTTCAAAATAAATTTGGATGCTTCATGTAAAAGTGATGACCTGGATTTCTGACAGGTTACGTAGGTAGTCATGGTTACGCGGGACAACGGTTGTCTCCATGGTAACGGTGCGATCAACCAGTCTATGGCCGACAGGCATGAGACAATCAGGTAGATTGGGACGTACCATGTTCCACGCCGAGGGGCGTGCAGGATATGTTTTACCAGCTCTTCTTGTTCGTTTGTTTGTTAGTTTGCTTGTTTGTTTGTTGGCTGGGTGGGTGGTTGTCAACAAGATAGCTTCAAAGATACATTATGTTGACTTTCATAGTTGTATGGATAGGAAGAATATACTGGATCTGTGAAACACTTCAAGTACGACTCTTCAATTAGTCTATATAACAGTGAAATTTGATATTCAACAAATTTACAATAAATACACAATAAAGGTGTTCGTTTATTCATGAAACCTCACTGAAAATTCTAAAATGTTATTTCAATACTCAACCACAGTAAGAAGAGCTTTAACGTAATCATTTTAAAGCGAAGCACGTGGCAAGCGATAGTGCAAGTTCACAAATTTACGTAACGCAATTTCTTGAGTGTTTTCGAGTGAAAACCTCTCTGAGCAATAAGCCTTGGCTCAGTGCGTGGGTGGGGAGGGGGGCGGTGTGTCATGCCAACTCGGGTGACCAGAGATGAACAAATAAAGCCCACACTCAATCATCTCTCTTCACGGGAACTGAAAGAGACTTGAATAGCGAATTAGTCTATATCTGTAAGACACGTTACTATAAGCAGCGAGGCCGACTGAGTATCCAATAATAGAAATCAAGAGCTGGTAGCTAGGTCTCGATGGGTCGTCAATATTCGTCTGGAATTGGATTTGGTGAAGGACGTGTGTTACATGTTATACAAGCTGGAGGGACGCATGCGCGCAGGACTGTCTGGCCAGGAATGGCTAATCTCCAAGCAGATGTCGGGCTTGCTTTGAGAGTGTAAGATTCGCACCTCCAAAAAAACACGACCAAAACACCTCCATAAAAACGTACAGAACACCTTCATAAAATGGTAAACACCGACAGATACGCTCAAAACAAACCCGATTGCCAACGTTACATCTGCTTGGAGATCTATGACCGGTAATGATAGTAGCAGCGCTGCTCAAAATAGGTCATAAGTGGCATCTATATCAATATTTAGCGCAAGTTTCTAAAGATCTTATGGGTCGCTGAAAAAGACCCCCATTACAACATACCTTTTGTAGATGGATTCGAGGATTTAGACAAAGAAATATGCATATGTGCCTTTGATTTCTTTCTACTCAGAAGGACAAAGCATCGAGCCACTAATTGCTCCCTATGTGAGTGACTTATCAACACAGTCTGTTTTTCTCAGAAAAAAATACATTGTCTTGCGGTGCGTATGTGAAGAGCATCTACATAGACATATACAATGTATATGATTCTCTGGAGGCGAAAGTTGTTCCTTGTGACGAGCCCTTCGGCCTTCAACTGACAAAAACGGAGATATTTATCATTTGATGTTCATACACAGTAGTATTGGGTAGCTCTTAAACTTTGCCAAGTTGATTGCAAAGGGGGCGAGTCTCACAAAACCATTAATATTAATATTAACATAGACAAAATATGTATCAGTCGGTATGTGGATGCATATATGGCGTTATGTAAAATGTTCTAACAGAATTCACACGTTCGATCTCACATCGTTTCTAAAGGTCACTCCACGCCATTTACAGTGCGACGCATTTTTCCCAGGGCGAGTGACAACGTGTCCACCCCGTTTCCCCCGCTCCAAATGTCAACACAGCGTAAACGGAAAGTCGACAATCTGTAACGAGAAATGTCGCTCGTGTCAGTCGGCTTGCCGCGGTAAATGGTTTCTTACGTCTCCGTACACACGCTTATGGAAATGGCGCGTATCGCTTCGCTGTGGCGCTCTGTAATAACCTAAAGGGAAATGAAAACGTGGGTAACGCACTCTGTGTGATTCACTACCGCCGTCATCGCCAGGCGCTAGTCCAAATCCTTAACTCTCCGCCCCCACGGGCAAACTTTGTGATCCCCAAAAGCAGCCAGCGATCAGGTACCGGAGCCAGACTTCTGACGTCACGTAACGTACGTATTCACGTGCTACCTTGACGCGGCGCCGTGACGCAACCGGCGACACAAAACAGGCTCCTTAAAAGGCGTAAAAAGGAAGCTGAATAACACATCTGAGGGTAGATCGGAATGACGCAAATCTTTTGTAGAACGGCGAAGACTTGAGTCGACTCACATGGCTTCCGGCCAGTCTAAATCTTACGTAACAGTTCACGTGATTCCGCGAAACTTCGTGCTGGTTGGAATACATTTTTTCTTGACAACTTTGATCCATGTGAATGAAGTAACGTCCCTTTTATTTCCTCTACTTATTTTATCATCGCTCTACATGCACTGAAGTTGACTGAACGTACAGCACAAGCGAAGGCGAAGTACCCATTTTGATATTTGTGGTGACAAATAGCATGGTTTAAATATCAATCCCTTCTGAACCATATAGGACTGCCTGGCGTTTCCTAAAGCCCTGTGTATGATTCATGATTTTTGTAGTTGTACACCGGGCTGTCATTTTGCTTCGTATGACAATTCTAACATAGGTGCTTTTAGCACGTATTGTATAGTTCTCTGGAATTTAATCCTTATTTGGATTACGGTGTTGTATTATCAATACAACACCGTAGTCCAAATTATTATTAAGTGATCAGATCATCTAGTCAATCTCTCATCTCAAGTCTAGTCCATCCGGGTCGCACACGCCTACAAAGAACCAATGACAGCGCGTCACACTTGTACAGACCTGTCACGGGGGATGACATAAAACCAACCTAGTAAATCCGACCCTCATTTTATGATCCCCTCAAATATATCACCTGACCCCGTTCTTTCACTCACCGCCCTCTTGTCGATCAATCATTGATTAAATGGTGTTGAACCCCCCATGTAGACCCTCCTATGTACATGTACACTTCTCACAAACATATGAGCCGAAGGAAATTCCCCAGCGCTCTGATAAGCACAAAGCAAATGGTTTTATGAAAACGCCGTGTCACACACATCCATCAACGTATGTGGATAATCTGAATGACAGAGGAACACTATGCTGTTCTGGTGTGAGCCAAACTTGGAAGACGAAAACGCCCGAATTTTATACATATTCAAACAGCATTTTATTCCAACTCTCGCAGAAGTTACAACCTGTTGATTCAGTCAAGAAGACAGCTAGCAACGTCTTGTAAATGAAAACCAGATTTTGAGAAACTAGTTAGAGATGCTGTCCTCGTTACAGCGCTAGCGTGCTTACAATTTCTAGAGGTGAGCTATTATGTTGTGTAGTGGATGCATGTACGAAAACTGAGAATTAAAAGTCATCTGACATTGAAAAATATTCCAAGATCGCCATTGTTCATAATTGATGATTGATCGAGCGTCTCTTTGTTCTTCCATACGTGTTTTGTTGACCTCTATGAAGGCCTTGGTCTTTTTATATCAGTATATATAAAATCCAAACACGTATAGAAACCCCAAAAGCGTCCGTAGATACTGTTATTTAATATTTGAACGTAAAGGGCAGCAAATTGTTTACGGGGGCATCTTCAATGTTCGTAATGACCTTAACCGTTACTTCGTTCTATTGCAAGCCATAAATAACATATAAAGCACGTACCCTATGGCTATGATCAACATGTGATTTGAGCGCGCGTTGGGAAGGGCACACGAATTCTAGCTGAAGCGTTTCATAACCAACCGCATAAGTGTTGCAAAGAATTCCCAATGGCTGTTTTAATGTGGTATTTTCCGGCCTTGACTCTCCCAAGTTATAAACATCATACAAAGTACCCGATGATTAACATGTGATCTGAGCGCGCGTAATGGAAGGGTGCACTGAGTTTCGACCGACCAACGGCATAAGCGGACGTTCTTGTAGCGTTGCCAAGAATTTCTAAATGGCTGTTGTACTGAGGTATTGTCCGACCTTGACTATGGCCTAATCTGACCCCTACATATTTGCCCTTTCCCGTGACACGTCCCCGCCACAAGAGACCCAGACGTCCATACCCAGTTTGTCCGCCAAGCGCGCCACTATATTTAGACGTCGGCCTGTTGCCAATATTCAACGGGAGCTACGAGAGCTATATTTGGATCTCTCCCAATGTAACTAGTCTGAGAATTTCGCCGACATGTAAGTCGGAGGCTTGGTTATTTCCCACCAGTGTGGTTACTGCTGCAGGTTCTATTTTTAACTGCTAACACAGGAGTGCGAATCGTGTCCATTTTCGGCAATTTCCGAAAGCTGTGAAAATTAAATTAGACGACGAGGCATTAGATGAATAGAATGCCTGGAGTCAAATGCACTCGTCTTCATTCATGAGCTACTCTGGTGTTGTGCGCAAGTGCAGCAATCCACAACCTTCACCTAACAGTTGGGATGCCTTCAGAAATGGAAGGCCAGAAAACGTTATGAATTGCTATTGTTATTTATTTATTGATATTATTGTTTACTTTGTAGTGCCGAGTGGCTCATGGGCCAGCAAGTTCCCTTGCTGTTTCTGTAGAAGGGTATATTTTTACAGGAAGGGGTTGCTAGCCTTTAAAACGTTCTCGAACCCCCTCCCCCTATGACCCTTCAGAAAGACGGGAGCAGCTCCAACCGACATGTCCTTCCCAAGGTATCTTGGTCGAGACCCAGAATTTCAACCGGGGTCTCCCAGTTAGCAACTTTTTAGACCCAGGAGCTAAACTATGAAGCTGCTAGCAGTTGAACTACATGGACATCCCACTATTTGATATACGTCGCTGTAATCTTGGTTAGAACAATATAGATACCTTTTGGGTCATTGACTGGTCCGTAACATTTGAGCAGGTTTCTGATATTTCCTATAAGGCTGAAGATATTTCAAATATAAATCCCGGGTATATAGTTATATAGGCAGAGTAGAGGACGCCAGCATTGACCGACAAAAATAGTCCAAAACAGGAAAATGTCAAGACCTACGGCTAAATTCATGAGGTCAAATTCCATTAAAGTTTTCCCCTAAATTCTTACAAGTGCACGGGACTCGCATGCTGTACCCCGACATTCACGCGGCCAAGTTCATACCTCTGCCTACCTTGTGACAGATTCATTCGACATTCCATCATTCCCTTCACCATGTAAGGTTCCTGAGAAGCTCTTTGGCTGAGACCTTTGACCTTAACTTTGATACGGTCAATCCGAAGTAGGGCAGTAGGCACAACGTTGGAATAAGTAACCGGCCAGAAGTCTTCTCGCGCACTCCTTATAGAGAGGACTTTACTAACCATGCCCATAACACATCGCGATGATAACTTGTATATATCTTATCTACTCATTGGTCAAAGAGCAATGCGGTTCTAAACGATGGTTTTTGTTTGGGACATAAGTTATGATATGGCATTTCCGAAGCTGGCGATGATAACTTATATGTGTATCTACTTATTGGTCAAGGAGCAAGTGTGACTCTAAACGCTGGTATTTGGGACATGACTTTTATGACATTACCGAACTTGGCGACCTCCTCGCCATTTTTGAACTACACAACTCGGTCAGTGAACCCGGACTAGCTTCACCTTTTCAGTTCGTACCAGCTGTGTTCAAAAAAAGTTACTGCCGGTCTTTTACCGGCCATCGCCCTTTCCGCGGCATTGCGAAATGTCCTTCCTTGAGAGTATCTCGGTCGAGACCCAGGATTTCAACCGGGGTCTCCCAGTTAGCAACTTATTACACCCAGGAGCTCAAGTATGAGGCTGCTACCAGTTGAACTACATGGACATCCCACTATTTGATATACGTCGCTCTAATCTTGGTTTAGAACAATATAGATATATTTTCGGTCATTAGCTGGTCAGAAACATTTGAGCAGGTTTCTGATATACCCTAAAAAGCTAGCGGTATTACAAATATAAATCCCGGGTATATGGTTACATAGGCAGAGTAGAGGACACCAGCATTGACCGACAAAAATAGTCCAAAACAGGAAAATGTCAAGACCTACTGCTAAATTTATGAGGTCAAATTCCATTAAAGTTTTCCCCTAAATTCTTACAAGTGCACGTGACTCGCATGCTGTACACCGGCATTCACGCGGCCAAGTTCATACCTCTGCCTACCTTGTGACAGATTCATTCGACATTCCATCATTCCCTTCACCATGTAAGGTTCCTGAGAAGCTCTTTGGCTGAGACCTTTGACCTTAACTTTGATACGGTCAATCCGAAGTAGGGCAGTAGGCACAACGTTGGAATAAGTAACCGGCCAGAAGTTTTCTCGCACACTCCTTATAGAGAGGACTTAACTAACCTTGTCAATAACACATCGCGATGATAACTTGTATATATTGTATCTACTCATTGGTCAAAGAGCAATGTGGTTCTAAACGATGGTTTTTGTTTGGGACATAAGTTATGATATGGCATTTCCGAAGTTGGCGATGATAACTCATATATCTTATGTAATTATTGGTCAAGGAGCAATTGTGACTCTAAACGTTGGTATTTGGGACATGACTTTTATGACATTACCGAACTTGGCGAACTCCTCGCCATTTTTGAACTACACAACTCGGTCAGTGAACCCGGACTAGCTTCACCTTTTCAGTTCGTACCAGCTGTGTTCAAAACAAGTTACTACCGGCCTTTTACCGGCCATCGCCCTTTCCGCGGCATTGTTACATGTTACAAGCTTTTTACCCTCCAGGTTTGCAACTCTGAACAGGGAACCCGAATGGTTTTAGATCTTGCTGCAGATTTTTACTTGATCGTGGATGCATTTCTTGGTCCATGAAAGTCAAATTTACATGGCTTTTATGCCCCCTTCCTTGTGGCATTGTTGCAAGCTTTCTTTTCCCGGGTGCATGCCATTGTAAATAGAGCTTGAACCTCAATCCATGCCTGGGTTTTCTTTCGATTTTTAATTTGAACCTTCGATTGTGTGTGCGTGTGTGTGTGTGCGTGCCGTGTACATGTGTGTGTGTACATGTGTGTGTGTGTGTGTGTACATTTGTGTGTGTGTGTGTGTGTGTGTACATGTGTGTGTGTGTGTTTGTATGTGTGTGTGCCTGCGTCTGTATGTGTGTGTGTGTGTGTGTGTGTGCGTGTGTGTGTGCGTATGTGTGTGGGTGTCTGTGTGTGTGCGTGTGTGTGTGTGTGCTTTTTTCACTTGTCTCCCGATAGCCACAGTAGGTCAGTCAGGCAGCTAAACGTGGTGATTTAAGACAAAGGCGCGGGACCTTAATGCCCATTGCTAGCCCGGTGGGAAAAATTAGGGCGCTCTTTTAAGGTCAAAGGAGTCGTATAACAGATGCTGGAAGTGGCAAAGTTCACTGCCCTCTTACCTGGAGAAAACGTTTCTATAGATCTATTATACCGCAACATGAGCGTCGGCGCCGCCGGCAGAGGTCCAGATGGTGTCGGTGGCACGGTGAAGGTGTGCTACTTCCAACCACCGTTCGATTGACGTGCAACATTATTCTCCAAGCAGAGGTTAGGCTCCGGCTTGTTTGGGACGTATTTTGGATGCATTCTTATCGGGCTTTCTATTTCGTCAGGTTTTCTTTTGCCCGCCAGCCGTTGGGAATTGGGTTTTTGGAATTACGTGAACAGCCGAGTACTGGCGAACAAAACGAAAACCTGACAAAATAGAAAGCCCGATAAAAACGCCTAAAATGCGTCCAAAACAAGCCATAGCCTAACCTCTGCTTGGAGAGTACAGGGACGTCTATTACATTACATGGACAGCGTGCGTGTGGTTGTTGGATGATTTTTCGCACAAAGATTAGACCCTCGCGATACGTATAGGTAGGCATCGGACTCTTCCGGAGAAACTTGTTGGTGACAATGTAGAGAATATATCGGGTGTTGTTGGGGAGCGGAAATTGGCAAGACAATTTGATGCCTTTTTGTTAGATTTTACGCACTAGATTAGACCCTCAAGATCCATAGGTGTCGGACTCTTTCGGAGGTAAAAAAAAAGAAGAAATTGACAAAATGGGTACACCGGTAAATGATTTGCCAGAATTCTTCTTCTATAGAATTGGTTGTGAATCTATAGTTCCATAAATAATCTATAGTTCTAAAGATATATGAATATATATAGTAGATGCCAGATGCTGTACCTTGTACAAATGTTGTGCAATAAAGTCATTATTATTATCATAATCTATGTCCGGCTAAATCCTCTTGCAAATTACCGGTACCCCTCACCCCGTTTGGAAAATGTCTCCCATTTTTTTTCTAGCAACCCAAAAAGCCCGGAGAAGGCTACGTGACTCTGTCGATTACCGTGATGACAAATGCAATGACGACAGTTGAAATTGCCCCAAACGATTAACTCACTAATCCGCCCTGCATTAGTTCAGATGAGATCCATGAATACGTGCTGACCGCTTTTCTACTTTAACCGTCCTCCTTTCGCTAGTGTCCATCAGAACCATTTAGGGTCTGAATTGCCCAAATAGGACAGATCATTTAGCAGGCTAGAGCAGGTGTAGGTGACCTCTGACGACTCTTCACCCATTTGGGCTGATTTAAAACACGTGGGACGGTGGCATGCTGGACACCAGATCTTGCCCGTTAATTCTTGTGACCGCTGAAAAAAAGTTTGCCTTTTGAGAGGGTGCTGTAAGAAGGTAAATCGTCACAACTATCAAAAGGCCTCTTCATACAATCTCTTTGCATAAATGAAGCTCTGTGACAAAATCCTGAAACGTTGATTGGTCTTGATTGAAAGTCACAACAGCCGATACGCGAACGGTGACAGCGTTACGTGGACGCTGTGACCAGAATGACGCCTTGTAATTAAAGGACACAGAAGAGTGACCTATTATAACGACGCTGGCCGGCTTCTCAACACTCGCCGCTCCACTCGCGCTGAGCGGCACGTAGTACATGAAGCACGTCAGATTAGCATATCAACTTTCAGCAACACACGACTCGGACTCTCCAATGCGAGATGAAACATCTGTGTAGGTCATCATGAACTAGCGATGTACCAGCTGGTAAAGAAACAAGAGATAACATCGATTGCCTTTAGCTTTGTTAGTTTTGATGTTCACTTTTGTGAAAAAAAGTGGCCCGGGTCAGTATGTTAAGCGTGTTTTTAGGCTGTCTATACCGTTTTCTAGCTGTTCGCAAAGAGTACAAGATGCACACTACTTAAAAGAAACGTAAATCCGCATTTCACTACTAGCTACTTCAGTAAAAAGCATCATGCATGCTTCACCTCACTTCAGGACGACCAAAAGAAAAAGAAAACTTGAGACTGATCCTAACACATCTGCTTAGATATTTTTGGGGGGAAAAGAACCAGAGAGGCTCGACGTTTGATCATGGTTATGCATGGTCTCCGCGCGTGTTCTGAGTTTTTGATGTGTTGCAAACTTGTTCTGAGGTGTCGTTGATTTCCCACGCACCTGTTTAGCTGCAGCTGGGACTGTGATTGTAGACTGATAAGAAGTCAGCTGTTATACATACAGGTCATTGACCTCACAAGAACCTTTAAGAGTGATGTGTACGTGTGCTTTTCGGGATGCATGGAGGTTTTTCCTCACGACTTTGTTTCGACATATTTGGTACAAAGCTCCAACATACGACTATCCAGTTAACATATCGTAGGTATAAAGAAATAACAACAATCAGTGATTTACTACAATAAACTTATAACAGCGGTATGTATTATCAGGTATAACATTACCTGTGATATATCAGGATCGACAGCTATTTGGAAGAAAGGGAGGACATTCAAAAGCCAGGCTATCTCTTCGGGATCGATAGATAATGGTTTTAAATGCTATTCTCTTTGATTCTTTTGTTCTAAAAAAGAACAAGTTTGTCTTTATGAAGATGAAATGAATGTAGGAACCTTATCAGTCCAGAAGGCGCTAACGTACCACACACACACTTTGGGGAGCGAGCAACAGCTGATCAAAGAACGCCAGGAGCTCAGCTGCGCATAGCTGTGTGCTGTTCCTGTGGGAAAGAACAGGTGACCTCCCTCAGCACCTCCCGTGTGTCGTCCAACGGTGCTGTCAATCAAATCACGACCTGTGCGGTAGCATTGTCCCAGAACGTAATAATGTGTATACACGGGACTCTGGGCGATCAGCCTGGCTGGTGAATTGTTTGTATTTATCAATAATCAGTGGCAAAGTCAACTGTCAACAATAACTAGACACCTTTTGACCCTTGGTAAGCATGGTACCTCGGTTACAATGTGTTATCAGGCATGTAACGGTCACCGTGAGGAGTTGTTGTCATGTGGTTGCAATAGTATTCATCACGGTTTCTCAACTTGGATGTTTGGTCAACGATGCACCAGAATTTCGTCCCGCGGCTGCATGCGCGGTATCTTTTCTGACACAACATTTGGAAACTACAGATGGACTATCATCCTTACGTACGCAAACACGACCCATACGATACGCTCTGTCCGGCGAAGTGCTTGGTGCAGTACGCTAAGCAAAAGGCAACTTCAAGCTAATCTACACACATATTGATCGTCGCATAATGATAATAACAAGAAATTTTGCCGTCCAGGACAAGTTGTCCTCCTGCGAAAGTTATCATTTCTATCTAAGAAAGACTTTGACTGATTGCTGCCTATATTAATCTATCGCCAACTCTAACAATTCCCCCGTGTGTCATAAGACTGTCGCATAAAAAAAGACACTATTGTAGCATCAGTGTAAAGTATGCACAATTCAGATATCCAGGTCACGTGTTCAATACACTCTTGAGAAGGTGTCGTGTAACGCCGCTTTTTGTTATTAGATGTGGTGGTCTCAGACTACCCGGTGGAGTTATAAGAGTTGACGTTCCGCCATAGTTACACAACTAAAGTTACCGGCCCCCAGGCACATGCATAACCTATATTTGTATCAGGGTTTAACCTAATGAACTACTTTTCTTGGGATGACACGGTTAACCCAATGATCGATATCACGTTGCGTGAAAGAGCCGGAATATTTATCGATTTCCGTTATCGTAAATTACTCGCTATAATTTTTCTTTCAGCTTTTGGCTGAGACGATTTTACGGTTTGGCTGGTCCTTCCACGGACGGGTAGTAATTTGGTGACATTTCTGTATTGACCTTTGGTCATTAATAACTGTATGTGTATCGTTTTCCAGATTGATCTTTAATCAATGTCAACTTCATTGAAAAGTGATTAAAACAGCTGCGATCTAGAGAAAGGTACGTTTGTCAGGACTCAATGACTCGATACGTTTCAGTTTTGTAAATAACAACAACAACACACACACACACATGCAAACAAATTTCTCTCATGTGGCTGCAAATTTCTGCAAATTTACTCACTACACGCTGTAATGACAACTATGATTTATCCCCAGCTGACTTGATATTATTCATAACCCATGTACGATCCCAGGGGTCCTCTGGTAATTAATGATTCCCCCCTGAAAATACACTACATTAGGCCACAGGAAATAAATGTTATGGATGACATCCATGTTATTGATTTTCGCATGATTTTCGCATGATTTCGAAAAAGAAACCAAAAAATTTATTTCCCCTCCGCCTTGATTGTAATTGTAGTAGTGAGCTCAGGTGTGTAGTTGTAGATTGACGCTAGTGTGGTAGTATTGAGCATAGTTATGACACTAGATTCTAGACTGTCACTTTCCGCACTTCTTGAATATAGAAATAAAGGACTGCTGAGGATGACATCGATGGAACTTACATGCTGTTGCCTTATTTAGATTTGTTTGTACATATTCCATCATCTTAGTATGACAGTGTTCCAGAAAAAAATGACTCGGGGTGACAGTTTTGCCGTAGGGTCATCCTTCTCGCATGACATGTTGTCATATCACGAATCACGTAAAACTAAAATAAACAATACATTCAGTGCACAACAGCTGTATTTTGGTTTCGTAAATGTTGCGACTTTTTCCCAACTAGCTGTTGCCATGGTAACGTGACGGTGGTTCTACGTAATCCCTTGATCAGCGCTCCATCACTAATCCTTTCTAATTATATCCACTTCGGCCTGGATGATGAATTGCGCATAAATCTGGTGAAACGAGAGAGTGGTGTTGCCCCAGCTTCACTAAAAATAATAGCATATATTTTAATCACATACCAATTACGTGTCCAACTTTAAGGTCGTTGAACCCCTCTTCCATTCAGAGGCGTTGATTTGATAATGAATGCAATTTAGACCAGGGAGTTATCTAGGGACCGTTATTTCTAATGTAAGCTCTAGAGAATTCGATCTACTCGCCGTGACTGTTGGTCGTGTGTAGCTGCTGTCATCACCAAAATTGTCATCCTCAAGGTCACACGAGTAGAGCTACATATGACAGTGGTGAGCGAGGGAGCAACCGAACGAACGCCGATAGAACACGCTTCAAAGCTCGTCACGTCTGAAACGACGCACTTGAAGTAGTTAAATTTGGTCGCCATGTCTATTTTTTTCCATTGATGAACTCACAGACCTCGAAACTGGAGTGCAATCAGAAGTCACTGCCGCTGTCCCACCGTTGCTTGCCTCAGCTTTGATTAGAAACAGAAATCTTTATTGACACAACAAAAGTACAGCGACTTTCGTAAGGTCTACTACATCTATACATACAAACAGTCAAGTGGATACACATGAATTAGCCTATACATAAATGTATATGAATAGATATGAGTAAATAAACACGTTGAATCAAATGTATCATTTATACATTTAGTTCTCAGGATCTATGTCTAACTAGCCCGTCTATTGGTCCAACATGTACAGCCTCTACCAGACCCTTCTGCTGGATAACTAGCTGAAACTGTCCAAATAGAGAGAATTTTTCCGGCTAGGCGAGCTCGACATGTCTCACATAGCGGGCCAACTTCTCAGACAAAATACTCTACCTATTTTTAAAATTCTACTATGTTTTCAGCCTGCAAATGGTCTGGTGGAGGGGACTAGACAATGTACAATAAAATGGCACACTGAAATTTATCAGACACTCTCTTAATTGGAAGCAGATGACCTCTTCACATGACTTTCACTCTGATACGACTGTTGTTGATAAATCTGTAGAGGCCGCATATCATTAATTATATCCAAGTACATGTAGGTCAGTGCGATTCTGTCATTTTTACAGGCTGTTGAACTGTATTAACCTCACACCATTGCTGGATCATGGACGCCGGGGTAGTATTTCTTTAGGCGAGGATTTCTATCATGTAATTGTATTAAAACTATACATGTATATCTACAAAGCATTAATGATCACATGTCAATATGTAGTTCAATTTGCTCATTTTTGTCCATTAAAGAGAATTCTAGAATAGAAGATGACAGACAGACATGTTATTTCTTTCTTTACGGATACGTTTCAGGTATGAGAATTTTTCGTGGTGATATCAGATAGCAGCGGTTATATCAAGAAATGGAACAAACACACAAAGAAAAGGTCACCTGTCGCCACCTCACATGTCTAGTCGTGAGACGTAAGGCATAACACCCACAGGTGAACAGGTTAGAGCTGCTTTAGAGGATAAGACTGGCTCAGACCACATCAGTCTGGCTGTTACCTCTCTGCCCACGGACCCGAACATGTGCTCATGATATGACAGATTCATTCATAAGCAGCCTACACTGTCATGACCTGTTACGCGATGGAAAAAATACAAGAACCAGGAAAACAGATCTAAATGTCAGTAATGCCAAATAGCAGTTACTCAGTTTTGGAAACGGTCAGACGTTCCGGGTAGCATCCAGTGACACTGAACAAGATCTGTCGAGCAGCAGGTTTTAACCACGAACTACCTGAAACGTCTGACCATTAATTTCAATTTCCAAATCGTATCCAGTTGCTTGAGTAACTGGTTTTTGGCGCATCTTATTTCCTGGATGTCAAACCTTCATCGACGCAAATGTCAGCACACCCTGCAAAGGTGAAGTGAAATGGCAAGACGGAAAGCTGAGATTACATGTAACAAAATCTTCTTGCCCGTCTAGGGAAAACAGGTCATGTATGCCAGCATGTCTCTTGTTGTAAGCTGCGTGCGTACGTACACTCCGTACTGACGCAGGTTGCGGCAAGTGCTCCGCACGTTGCAGCTTGCTGATCCATAGGTGACCATGGATGAAGCATCACTCTTGCTAATGCCGTCTTTGATAAGACTACTCGACCCGTATGGACACACATGTGCGGGACCCGTGTTAATATCTGTTCTGGTCGTTGGGGGGACACGATAGAACTAAAGATGGAAATTTTCCCTTTTCTTTTTACCAGAGGTTGCCACAGTTCTTCGACTACTCAGCGACCAAATATTCAACAATTATCTAACGTTTTGTGTTTTTTTTGTCATTTAAATAATACTTTTTGCATCGTCTTCTAATTATGAAATCAATGGTCACACCAATCCAATTTTGGTTGCTGTACTCAGCGATCGCCGTCTAGAAAGACAGTCTCTTGCAAGGAGTGCACACCCTTCAATGGAGGGACAGGACAAAATGTGACAGCAATGAACGTATTTTCCCCACAAGATTGACATCCAGTAATGTAGGTGCATCCTAAAGGTGGAAAGGGAATGACAAATTGAGTGTAAATACATTTTTTTGCTAATAGCCAGAAAAACAACCCGGGGCGTCGTGCCCATGCGGCATGACGCATGTGCTCCGACAAGTGTTGCCCGCACGTTGCATCTTTGTGGTCCAAACGTGGCAATTAGAGTTGCAGAAATCGCGTCTAGCTATCTTGCGCTGCGCGGGCAACTTTATCAGGCAGCACTCAAAACATGTACGGACGCATGGCCAGTAAAGTACGTCCTTCAAGGGGTCGCAGGTCCTTCGAAATAGGACTAAATTTAGCAAACGTTTAACTGTGTTGTGTCTATCTTGTTATTCAGTGAAAGATTTTTGAAAGAGTTTCGTCAAAAGAATGATAAATAACTTTTTACTAGATTTAGCTCAAACTCTCCAAGTGTCCTCTTTTTTCTAGCTTGTCTTTCAGTGAGATGGCCTCTGGTCAGTGTCTTGTCCCTAAGACACCAGAAGTAGAAGAAACGAGAAAAAACGGCGTGTAAAAACTACTTTCATACAGCAACAAGTACACTACGCGTGCCGGCAACGCGCTAACGTGAAACTAAATGAAGACCATAACATTCGCCTCATCAACTTCATCAGCTTCCCTGCCATATTACAAGCTCCAGTGAACCACAATTTCACATCAAGAGAGCCACAACACAACTACCTAACTACGTATAATGAGTAGGCGCAAATTTGATCGCAAGTGCCTTCGATGTTTAGCCCTGTGTAAATAGGATTTACGGTTGTCAAGGAAAGGGGACATATCAGTCACCTTGGTGTACCGAAGGCTCTACTTCGGCCTTTTTTGTCGCGAGTAGTTGCGTAAAAGCAAAGATTGAGAAAATATGTCGACACCGTAGAAATACACAGACCTTGTTCATTTTTCATTTTCATTTTAATTTCTGACAAAATGAGGAAATCAGGCACGCCATTTTACACATCAACTCCTTTTCTTATGCCCTTGCTCGTCTTTACCCGCTGTACTCGAATTTTCTTCGCTCTCGGTCGTGTATCACACGTGGGTGGGGGTGTATGAGCGTGGATCATTAGTAGAACCTACGTTTACCGCGTACAATGCAGATAAGTGGCGCTCTGTGATCCAGCTTCACGGTGAAAATTGCAAGCCTCCACTCCAGAGAAAAGAACCCCGGAGGGCGCGACAGTGAATCGGGCACCACGGGCGCCATTCCCCCTTTCAACATGTGCTGTTGTTTTAAAACCATGCTACCTGTGCGATACCGAGGTACGTTATCCTTTGGTTGCTCTTAGTTCAGCGTCGCAACAACGTTGTCATCTTTATGTACGTTTGAATATTGGCGCACGATGTGTGCCTTCCATCGACGGCTGCATATTTACATTCACAGACGCTTGCTTTTTGTTTGTTTTTGCGCAAAGATATCACATCCAAGTTCTGCCCATATTTGGAATAGGGTGTCCGCGTAGGAGGTGTCAAGACAATTTTGGTACCTCTACTCAGTGTTTCACCAATATATCTTTCACATAAACACATATTGAAAAGATGGTTCTAACCATGTTCCTATCCTCACCCTCCCATGAAAAGAAGCAAAATCTATTTTGAACACTCGAGGCTTGATGAGAAAAATCAAAACAATGCTACATAAGTCAGTGAAAAATTCATGTGAATGCTGTGCAATTTGTCAATTTTATCATTCCCTCCTTCAGAGGTCAACATCGCGGACAAGATTGGAGGAAACATAAATGTTTTTCCAATGTCTGTAAGTACCTGGACGCCGCTCTTTGATAAATGACAATGACAATGACAATGAACTTTATTGCATATTCATGCCCAGCATGGGCTAAATGCATTAGGTAACATAAAGTAAAAGAAATGGAACATTGTTATATATTCCATCTAAATCTACAGAGTCTCTTCTCTCTTCTTGAAACATTTGTATACAAATTCACATAGTTTTCCAATTATATCATCGTTTTTAGATGACATGATACATGTGAATAGCTCGTTATTTTTAAGATGCGTATATTTTTTGTCTAGTTGTATGGGACTTACAAGGGATCTGCGCATGTCTGCGTATAGTGAGCATTCTAAGATAAAATGTATTTCATCTTCTATACAATCATTGTCACAGAAAGTACACATTCTGTTATTTGGTGGAGTCTGGTTGTACCTTCCAACTTCAATTTGCAATGGATGATCGCTGATCCTTAGTTTAGTCATGGCTCGGCGATAGTTAGAATTTTGTATATCTAGATATTTTTCTTTTTCATACGTAATCTTGAATTTTTTAATTTTTTAATTTTTAATCTTGAATTCAATAAAAACATTGGTCTATCATATCTAACTCTGTCGTCCCACTGCCTGTCAAAGATTCGCTGCGGCCATTTGATTGAAAACGATCATCTCACTAGCCTCCGATGCAGACTCCTCTCGGCTTTTCATTTTCAAATGACAGTTTTTATACTATTACATTTTTTTCTTATTGCTGGCCGGCCAGCAATAAGAAAAAAATATGTAATAGTATAAAAACTGTAACTTGAAAAAGAAAACAGCCGGGAGGACTCTGCATCGGAGGCTACATCTCACGACGTCATCTGTGTATCATCAACGTTGTTATTTGCCCCAGTCAACGTGCGTATGTTCATTGCGGGAGTTGGCAGAACGCTAATGTCTGAATCTCACACCGACAACAGCAGATAGTAAGAAGAAGATATTATTGTTAGTGATGTATTGGAGAGGTCTGTGGCTTTCAGTTTACCGTAAAACTGTAACTTGTGTCATGTACTGTGTGTTGTAAGGCTTTAGCAACCTCAAATAGTATCTCAGTGTATTTCAAATCATCTTTTTTTGTCTAACACAGCATTTCCACGCCACAGCTCTGTGTCATAACCTTAAATTGGGGCATGAACTCCAGTGATACTAGGGTCTTATAACACAGGTCACCATATAAGTATGACAGGTCGTCATTTTCTCGCTTACGAACTAAGCCACTCACGACTTATCGCCACTACGGGCTCTCAAATGTCAAGTGGCAATCACTGAGATCTTGTGAATTGAAGTACCCACTGCGTTGTCACGATGCGTCATTGAAGTCAAACCCAAATAATATAGAATCTAGTGTTAATTTTTAGACTAGAATAGTCACATGCTATATTTTTACCCATTGTCTGTCCGTCCTTTCATGTTACATGTACTTATAATTAGCCTACGGGCTACGGGCAAGAACTTGCAATAAACTTCAATTGAAATTTGAACAGGCGACGAGATAGTACAGATAGGCAATACGGTTATGTTGCTTCAACTTGGTTTACCCCCAGATAACCCCGCGAGGGGCAAAGTAGGGGGGGGGGGAGGAGGTCACAGGCTAAGGCGGGCAGGCCTCCAGCCTGGCGCGATATGACTCAACGGTGGGAGCCGTAACAACCGCGCCAGGCAGGGCGTTCCACTCGGGGATTGTGCGGGGAAAGTATGAACATTTGTAAGAGTCGGTCCGGGCGTTATGTGGTTGAAATTTGAGCGTGTGGCTCCCCCGGGTGCGCCCCTGAGTTGATTTCAGTAGACTATCTGTGTTAATATTGATGTAGTTATTCACTAGCTTATATGTGTTAATATTGATGTAGTTATTCACTAGCTTATAGAAAAAGGTGAGGCGGGCGTTCCTCCTCCTTTCAGAGAGAAGGGGCCACTGCAAGTCATTGATCATGAGCAGCTGCCGCTGTGCAGGGTAACAGGAATAGTATCAGAAATATCCAAGCTGTATGTACCTGTATCTGTATCTATGTAGCCGGTATAACAGACCCTCGGTCTAATATACCAGCTTCGCAGGCACACGGCGCAGCAGCAGCTGGTTATATTACACTGAACGACCTGTCACACCTAACCTTTGCGCGCCTGACTGCAAGCATTGTTTAAAGCTTTCTAGTGAGGATGCTCCGATAGTACTTGATGGCAACGAGATCCACTCTATAGCTACGATATCCCTGGTAACTGTGAATCCAAATAAAGTCAAGTCAAGACAGCCTAGAGTTTAAGGTCATCCTTAATCATCCCCGTCAGATTTCTTGCCGCAAAAAAATGTTTCCCATTCATAATCGTTCGTGTAACCGATATTGACAAAACTGACAGCAAAACCGAAGTGCAAGGCGAAGAAACCAAGAATTTGTGTAGTTTACACAGGTTGTTGAAACAAATAAACTGAATGATATGCCAGAGCTGTTAGCAGACCATAGGAGTACAGTTTTTAACCTGTTGCACACCCCTATGGTCCGCTAACTCCTGGTAGAGACTGGGATCTGTGTAACAACAGCAACTTCGTGCATCTATGCATGTCGCAAAATCTAATCCTCTCCTGGCCTTTTTAAAAACATTTTTGTGTTTACCATCTTAACTTGCATATGCCTGTTTAGAAATCCAGTTTTTCTTGTCACCTTTGAACAATGCACGTATCACATATACATATACTACGTTTTATTGCAATATACAAAAAAGATACATGTAATACACTGTAGTGCCGTGCTCAAGCAATGTGCTTATGTTAGCGGCATGTCATATACAATCAATAACATAGCCACATGAACCGAGACAATGAAACTAAAGATCTACTACTTCTATATGTTGCCTGGGCCTATTTAGATACTACACGTGATTTCCTCAACTAAACACGACTGCGCAAAAAAGTTATTTCACCTTTAATTGTCCCTAGTCATGTCTGGGCTGGCAGACTGCCCGTATTAAAACTCTGTGGAGATAAAATCACATGGCGTATCTCTGACGTTTTTTTGTGGTTTATCGATCTTTTCCGCCCGTCTGGAGTTGCTGCCAGGTCCAGGCCCATTAAAGGCAAAGATGATATGTTATATGATCCATGCTAGCCAAAGTCGAGAGGCAGACTGAGAAATCACTACTTGTTTATGTAAGCTTTGTCGCTAGGATCAATTTCTGAGAAGACACTGGGAAAACAGCCACGCTATCCATAATCCCTGATCAATCAGTACTCTGAGCACTTGCGTAAGTGGTGTTTTCACCCTTGCACGTTTGTTTAAGCTGAAACAAGAGCAATCACACCTGATACCTATACTCTACAACTGTAACGTTAACGCTCTGGTTGAACCTGGACTTGAACATGAATGCTTAGGCTGAATAGCTTAGCCATTAACAATAGCCATAAATAGATAGATAAACGCTTAGACTGTTCTATCAAAAGGAACTGAAGAGGGTCCAGAGATCGTGTAACTAAGCCTCTTGCGTTTTATTTAAAAGAAACTTGTAGTCACTCCCTACAGCCTTTATGAAAGACATCTATTGTAAAATGTTTGCCCCAACGAGCAGAGCTCGGGTCACACAAAAACACTACTTAACTTACATGTGTATGTTCTCCAGTGTATGGATTCGGACTCTTTTCGCTTCTTGGAATGTAAGAGCAGACAGGTTTTGTTATGAAAGGTTTATATCAAAGCACATGAGAAATGTGAACTAGTCCGTATATAACGCAATATCTCTGTTCTCGATATCAGCACGTTCTAGTCTGCGTGAGTGTGGATCATTTAGCGCCGGCGCGTTTCTGTGTCGTGGGCTTAATAAATCTCTCACGTTTTATCCCTCGCGTTGGGTTTGCGTCATTTCAGTTGAGTCCTTGTTTTAATGGTTCTACATCGTGTCTGTACCAGACTAAAGAGGATCGTGTACACGTGAGAAGCAAGGCTTAAACCCCGAAGGTATCGATTACCATACAAGGGCTGTCTGATCGCCTGTTGCTGTCCTTGGTGCTGAAGCGCCTTCCACTACTTCAAACCCGCCACGTGCCTTTGTACACGTTGACATGTAGGGCATTGCGTTCCACCTGTCCGTTGTAAAGCACAATAAGTCTGTGGGAGTCTGGAAAGTCTCCCTCAGAAATCAAAGATGAGAGATGATTGACAAAGAAATAAATACAAGTCTTGGTTTAACTGTATGTGTGCGGGAGGGAAGGGATTTTCTTACAAATCGAAATGCGAAAGGTAGGAAGACTTTTAAAAACTACTAGCCCCAATGGCCCCTGATAAAAAAATACACAGTGGTATGTAGCCATTCCTAAGTGCCAATTCATCTTGAAGACTAAAAGCCATTCGTCTATCCCATGACGACCCCGTAACAAGAAGGGAATACCTTGTCCTTGGACATGAGATCCCAACCTTCTTAGCGTAGGAAAAACCGACAGTTTCCTAGAAGATAACACCCACGGGAAGAATTGCCTAATTTCTGTGGGCGATGATGATCGAGTGTAGCGAAAACAACATGTAACAGTGACCTACGTACGCATCAGGAGATCTCTAAACGAGCCTGGTTGCTACACTCATCGCGTTATACAGGACCCTTGGGGGCAAATCTTCTTTCAAAGAAGACCGCGAGCCAACAATCATAGTAATCTCATGATGCAGATCGCGAGTGTAAAGTAATAATGTGTAAATGTCTCGAAGCATCAAGATGTGGAGGACAGCCAACAGAATGGAGATATAATTATCACGCTATCAGTTGCCGAAGATAAGCTGATTATTTGTCACACAGAGAGTTCTTGGAACTAGCCCACTCCACGCCTCCGCGGTGCCCGTGGGTCTCCCCATGATGAAGTTCCATGAGGGAACACTTTGCATCTGTCATGTTAAACTTTAACGTGCTCTGTTACAGACACGACAGACATGGCACAAGCTGTGCTGACTCCTCGAGCTCGATTAAGAATCACGGCTTATCTATTAACTGCTGTAAGATTGAGGGTTGATCCATTCATGAAAAAAAACTCGAATCGGCCGGCTGGCCTCTTTTCAGTGATGTCACGATGTATCGATGGAAGAGGTGAAGGTCAGACAAAATATCTTGAGTCGAGATGAGTTCTGCAATAAGATTATGACATGTGTTGTGAAAACGAGTATGTCTTGAAGACAAATGCGAATACAAAAGAAAGGAGAAAAATTGTCAAGCCATTCCCAAAGGGATAACGCCATAAAGCTAACGCCACAGACAAGCCATATGGCACACCTACCCACTGAAGTTCACGGTAGCCAAGTTCTTTGACATTCTTTCGCGCATTGCACTCAATACCACCTCTTGCACGATCCCTAGATACGTTATCCTTCCAACACGTCGCTGTGGGCGGTTGCTCTAACGTTACTTAGGCTCTGCTGATTAGGTCTTGTGCCTCTAAGACTTCAACAGATTTCTAGCTGTCTAGTGCTTTCTTACCCGAAATGAGGTGAGAATCCCAACACCCGGGTCCCTGAGTTAGATAGACTGTCGTAGACTCCGGCGAAGAGCCTTAATTAGCCTTCGAGTGGCTTGTTATCTGTTAACGATGACTCACCTATGAATGAGTAACTTTGTAAACAGCCAACTACTTCTTAGTGGCTCCACAACTTTGTGATTCTTCTTCACGAGGTACCGGTGTTTCATGCAACGCCTTGATCAGGGATGAAAGAGTTGACATTGTTTTCGTGCTGTGTAATATGTTTTTTTTCTTCATGATTAGGCCACGTTGAATTGCTTATATGGATGACATTCCTGCTCGCATCAATTTTCGTCAGTTTCCGACAAAATGGATTATGACCATGCCGTAAAGCGTACAAAGAAACTACAAATGAAAGATGAAATGCCGAAAATTACAGAAAATACGGTAAACGGTACGGATATTACTGTCGTGCAATGCTTCTTTTCCTTTATCGATCTGTCTTTGTTGTAAGCTTGCAGTCTCCAAGCAGACCCAATGGTTACACAGACCGTATCCAACTGGCAGAAGGAGTTTTTATTGCAACCCGACGGTGTCTGACAACTTCTCTGGCTGACTGGAGCTTCTCTGGCTAGCTTGTACGACTTTTGCACCGTGGAGATCTGCTTGGAGATTAGTAAGCGTGCACAAAATGCATTTCGAGCCCAGAGCGATGTCTTCCAAAGTCAAAGAAAAAGACGTGAAAGAACAAAAATTGAAGAGTTTAGTGCTGTGTGTGTGTGTGTGTGTGTGTATGTGTGTGTGTGTGTGTGTGTGTGTGCTCATGTGTACCATATTTTGTCGCACGCTTGCATACATTTTTGTGTGCCAATCACATCAATATGATAAAATCAGTAACGCACGTTCATCCATTTATCTATGGATCAACTGTGGAAGTTGGGTGACCGATTTTGCCTGAGAAACGTTGTATCATTTGGCACTTTGGGAAGGAATTTACAAAAAAGGAACAAAGTTGAAATAAAAGTAGGGAAAGGAAGTTTTCGGACCAATTTGCAACATTGTCCGATTGTTTAGAATTTCCTTTTTCATTTGGCGCCAAGGAAACCAAATATCAGCTGTTCGGGCTTCCAGTTCGATCGAACACGAAATCGATCGAATGTTCGAACGTTCGATAAACAGAACATCTTTTAACCCCTCGCAAACTCATAACGGTTCCCCGGTCAATGTTTTGGGTTTTCCTTTTTTATGGAGGGCTTTGTTTTGGTGCGAATATCTTGCCGTTCCTTGACGAAGGATGCAAATGGCGTGGATCTTCATCGGGGCTGCCGCCCGGTGGTTTACCATGCAGCAAGAGACCGGTGAGATTACTCTGTTCCTGTGATTCTTACAAACCCAATGTTCACAACTGCCAGTTGTATCACCATGACCATGATGACTGTATACGTTACTTATAATCTCCAAGGAGATCTATCGGTGGCAAGTCAGTATCGATATCAAAAGGGCCAACCAGTATCCAAAGTCACCGGAGATCTGCTATCACTCAAGAAGGAGCATTTCTTTTGATTTGGATACTGGCTGGTCCTTTTGATACTGCCTTGCCACCGATAGATCTGCTTGGAGATAACATTGCTTGCGGGTTAAGTTGGGACAGTGACAAGCGGATCCGGTCTTATCACTATATTCTGATGAATTCAAGAATATCATACAGAGGCAAAACGTCCTACGAACTTTACATGTCAACGTTCAAAGTCAGCTTTGGCCCAACCAACGAATGTTACAATGCACAGGAAGAAAAGAAGTGTTTCTATGAAAACAAGGCAATAACGTATCTGATCAGACTGATGACTTTTACGTTCTATCTCTTGTTTGTACGCACGTTGATACTAACGGATCTAGATATGTTTCAGGGGACATTCACCCCGTCCGAGGAGGCTTATATCCGTATCATGTGGGCGTATCAATATACATGAAGCATATCAAAGTTCAATAACCCTTATAGAGTGTCTTTGACCTGCTAAAACATCGCCGTTCTAAGATCCCCAAGGTCGTCACATGTCGGTTCTAACATGAGGGAACCATGTAATAATGATAGATGAAGGAGGTAGGAAATTCATGTTCTTAGATTTAATTATATGGTAATTTTCTTCGGTCTCTCGGCAGTAAAGGTCGTCCTCAAAGAAGAAGACGCGCGTATGTAACGTTCCTAACAGCTATAAGTCGTGTGACCGGAAAGAAAAGAGGTTGTCAAGTAATTACAATAATGATAAGGTGCTGTTTTACAAAGTTGTAAGTAATAACTGATATTACACCTGGACGTCAGTCTTTGAAGACGAAAACGTGCATGATTATGAAAAATGGACACTAGGCTGAAAAAGAAAACAATTTGGAACAGAGCTATCTGAAGGTCACACAACTTTACCCACGTTACCTCATGTGGGTGTCTACGCATGTTTTTGGTCTTACTGTTTGCGGATGTAAATCAATGACCTTCCAACGTTCGCGTGGCGGGAAATCTCTTAGACTTGCTTCGACAGATTTATGAGCTTATCCCACATCATCCTCGGAAAACATTTTAGGGAAAATCCCGTCTCAGACTGCGTCTGCTAGGACACAACCTCGACAGCACTGGGTCGATAGCCTTTACCAGGCTCCATAGGTCGCAAACTCCCAGCCCGTCTAACACCTCTGTCCATTTGGCCAATTTCTACTATTTTTCAAGCGACCTATGGAACTTGGCAAGACGCTAGCCTGCCGTGGTAAATTGTTTTTGCGTCTTTCTAGCTTAGCTGCTTGAGGAGTGTTTTTGCTTGTTACATGTTGTGATGACTACCACCTTCCTAGTATTAGCCTGGAGCCATCAGAACAAAGCAGCTACATGTATGCTCATCAAAAAGACGGCATCAAACAGCCGCTGGAGGCGCTAAGCGTGGGTTAGCCTGGGTGCCATCCTTTTTTTACCGGGGCTCCTACATTCGCTACCCTAAAAAGGGTAGCGAATTACGAATGTAGGAGCCCCGGTAAAAATAGGATGAATGTAGGAGCCCCGGTAGAAATAGGATGGCACCCAGGCTAAGCGTGGGTGTGAAGAAAACGGAAATTTGGTTATGAAAATACATTAAGCAGTTCAAACCACACATCTTTAACTTGATATTGCGGTTCTAAATTTTCTATGATGATGGGTTGCATGCTGTCCAAGGGTCGGTGGCTGCTCATCAAACCAAAGAAAGCGGCGTGCTAAAATTGTACTGGTTTTGTTCCTTCGTGAATGTTCATCCATCCTGGATCTATTAGCTGCCCAATCGATGAAAGGTTACTTGGGTTCGCGGACGCAGGTGGATCAGTGTGTAGCCGCTCATTGTGGTCATTACTGGAACCACGGCATGCCCGAGCTCCGAACTCATCACAGATGGCGCCCTCTGGCACTGCCCTCCGTCCACACCTTCTCACCATGTTTTCCCCACAAAATCCGAAATGATACAACCGTTATGAATATGTCTGAAGCTGTAACCTTATATATGCTGTGACGGGCTCTCTGGCAACATGTTGTTTTGAAACCATGCAATGCTATTGCTAATTGCTACCCCGGGGAAAGCGATCTGAAAATTACATTTACCTGTAGCATTATTTCCTTCGGAGTACATGTAGCTCCAAGTTACCTATGGCGACGGTTGCTTTGAAGTAACCCCGAGATTTACAAAGAATGGCAAGGTTACTGGAGGTAAGCAACTGTTATCTCCTTACGTGAGGTCGTTAGCCCTACGGAAAGCTTGCCTGCATGGAACCGTTAGCTTTATGGACTTTTCACACGCTACGACCTAATTACGCTGATTTCATTGTCGAGAATCCTCTCCACAAAACAGAGGGAAACTACAAAGTAACCAGGAAAAGTAATTGGTGGGTGGATAGGAAAACAACAGTGATTACTGTACTTTTTGTTGTAAATAAGGGAGTCGGGTTCCATTGTTTTTAACACATACAATGCATGCGCATGTACTGTACGGAAAATGTATATCTAACGTTGGTGAGAATCATTAGGAAATGTTAAACAAAGAACTAAACAAACGGAAAATCAATCCTCTTCCTCCATAACAAAGAAAAAGAAACAACTATTAAAGCGTCGCTTGGCGTGTGCAGAAAGGTCGGTGCCCTAGGACATGTACGCTTCAACTACAGTTTACCGGGCTCGTAATGATGGTTTGAACGTACTTTACTAAAGGTTTCGGCATTTCGGCCCTTGATGACTTCCGACAAATCTTCCACGCTCCGTTTGCTGTTCGTCCTGCCATTATTCAATTATTCCAGTTAACTAGAAGGCAGTGACCTCGGTGCGCATTTGCTCACTTGTGTGGAAGAACAAAATTCTGAACCGTATATTTTATTTAAAGCCAAGTGAACTAAGAGAAGTTGAAGAAACTTTCTTGTGAGAGGGGGGGGGGGGGTCTTCTTCTGTTCACACTTACAGGGCTCATTTAACCAGACCTCTCATTATCAGGAGGCAATTTCTGATGCGGAGTGCATCCGTCTATGAAAGGTCGATGGCCGGTGTATTTACTTTTGGCCACGCCCTCTGGAGGCGAGGTCTTTCATTTGACAGTGTTGTTGCGGAGAAATGTCACGAATAATGTCACTGACACATCATTCACACACGAATGCATTGCTGGAAATTAACGCAGGTGATGTACGTTTCAGTACAAAATATTGTGAAACAAATTCGCATATTCATTATGTTCTATATTTCCGTGGCTCTACTAAGCCCGTATGACGCTCAGGGAAGGATATTATTAGGACTGGAAATACTGGGTGCCAGTTTTATGCACCCAAAAGTGCACCTAGCTGTGCACCTAATTTTTGGCTGTTGGCGCACCTAGATATTTGTGTAGGTTTTGTTGATATTCTACTTCATCTATGTCGTCCACCCATTTTTTTTCTGTGCCTCGAAATCTTAAGGTAAGGTGTACCAGTACATCTATTCCCAAAAATGAATTTCGAGCCCTGGTACTATGGACTATTTTAGTATTTATTGCAGAAATATGATATCTGATGTCCGTGACGACTAAGTACTGGAGAGTAGACGGTCTGTCTGTGGTACTGAAACAGTACACATTAACGAGATATATCTGTCTGCGTCCCGTATATCTAAATACGAGACGAAAACGTTTGACATATCTAACGCAGTGCAGCCCGCCTGTCTGACCCAGTGACCAAACGTTATCGATTCCACATAGATTTTTTCCCGGCGACCTGTTCATCTTCCTCCGTCCAGCTCGTGCGGATTGGCATTTCGTCCATTATAGTAAGTAATGGCGAGGCCGTGCCTTAATTGCACGGGTTTAAAAGAACAAACAGGGGGGTAATTGCGCTCAGTGTGGTGTCAAGTCCGAGGCATTTAACCCGCAAGTGATTTAACGCCCCAGCTTCTTCAATCGTCAATGCAAGTAGGCCTATCTACACCAACATTTTGTAGAGCTCAATCGATCCAATACCCACAGGTGTTTTCTTGTGCCATGGACACCTGTCCGTATTGGTTCCTTTTATGTATGCAAGCAAAAAGGTACAATACAACATTGATGTAAGCGTGCGTTTTTGCAAACATCCATGAATGATTTTTCGCTATGTTAGGCACAGGGGAGATGATCGAGTTTTTTTGGTGCCTCATGATTATTCAAAATTCTAACAGCTATTTAGTTCAGTCCCGCCGTAATCATATTTTGATGTGATGTGCCCAACCATCTAATTTAGTTTTTTTGAAAACACACAGCGCCCTTTAAAAAAGACAAAATGCCTCAGATTTTTGGAGTAGCCCAGGCGCCAGCGCCTTGTAATTTCGTGCCAGTGTTTGGTATTTACAGCTTATTTTCAATATATTTATCATGGTCTGTATGCTAATGAAAGCATTCATCAATGGCATTTCGTGCCACTTCATCGCTTCAACAATGCCGTGACTGCTTCAAAAAATAACTTATATGATTAGCTGTGCAGATTCATAATTGGAATTCTTGGGACACCATTCTGTTTACAAAGCTCAGACAAATCGGCCAATCAACGTCAAGTTTTTTTTCAAGGTTTTTGACCCAGAGATCGTTGCACCAGCCTGCATTGTTTATGCAGCTTCTTGGTCTTGTTTTCGTATTGCTTTTTTGCTGATTTTGCATTGTTTTTGAATACCGTTTAAAACAGCAGCTATGAAACAGTACGACATTTAGTATCAAAACGCCGGAGCTTGCTATTGATGCTACCATTGCCCGACAATGCCTGCAGCTTCGATCCAGCCATTTTTTCCAGCGCCATCCCTGGGTCACGGGGCTGAGATAGCTAGCTGCGTAGACGTTAATATCTCTGGTACAATTAGCGCCCGTGCCAGGGCCTGCAGTAATGGGCGTAATGGAAACGGCAGGATGGTATCAGCGCGCTCACTCACGATGACGCAGCTGAAAATTACGAGCGACGTTCGCGCGGTTTCTGCCCATCGTGTATTTCAATATCCACGTTATTAAAACGGACAAAAACAAAAGTATTAGTGACATGCATATCTGTCACGTAAGACAAAAATCTTATATGATCTGGATGAATAACACCTCGGTGCGATTAGTCATTTTAGTAATCAATTTTGGGTGCCGTGTTATCAAACATAATTGTATTTTGAAGACAGGGCTTCCTGCATAGAAAATGTAGTATTGATGAGTCAGAGACAAGATACTAGATGTAGGTGGAGTGTGCCCTTATATGCCCTTGTTTAGTGGAAAATTCTGGGCTTTTTCCACGAAGCGCACGCGCTCAGGTCTCATGATTCAGACGCAGTACCCTTGGGGATGGCGCATTGACGTCAAACCAGTTCGTCAGCTGGTGAGCTGGGGTTGACTTTAGCCCGCCGTCCTACCCGCCAGCCTGCACGATTTCCTTGTTTATGTTTGTTATATTTAGAATATGAGACAAGGTTTTCGGGTCACGTAAACAAAAGAATTTGAAAAACCGTTGGTAGGTTGATCGCGACAGGCCATGTTGGCCCCGATCACGCGCTAATGTTTGTAAACACAACGGCATGGTAGCTGCGTAACGGCCCTGGCAGCCCGCCAAGCCGCCAGACGCAACAAACCGGCATGACGACGGTTGCTGGACGTGTTCATTCTGAATAAAGTGGTTTACTTGAATATTTGGAAGATACATTAGATCAATTATTCCTTATGAATATAATATAAGCATTGAAAATTAATGCCAACGCATAGGTTTATTTATAAGCATTTTGTCTGCTACAGTCATTGATGTTAGCTACGATTACTATCCGAATTTATGCCTCAAATGCTAAAAATACCCCTCTGTCTCATTGGTATCGCACCAAAACATTGAAGGTCCCTGGGGCGTTGCGACATTTCGTTGTGCAACCAGCTCTCTTGGGCCGTTGGAAAGGGGCATTACTTTCGCCCATGTCGCCCTTGGAAAATCTCTCCAAATCCGCCCCATGCACCTAATGGCCGCTCGCAATTCCGTCTAATCGTATGATATCGATCGCTGGCTTTATAAAGTGACAGAAGCGAGCTAGTCAAAGGATATCCACAGCTCTAGTAGCTGGCTGGAACGAGATCCTATTTTTGGCTTCCGGCCAAATGCGTACAGTACTACCATGCTTACCGAATCAACAGCAACCATCAATACGTTGGAGATTATAAAACACCGCGAGTGTAAAAGACACTTTACGCAGCAGACGACCGCTGCCTGTGTAGTATTAGATTGACGCAATACGTGTCGAGGGTAACGTATTGATTTGGCGCTCAGAAGTTGCAGCTCGACCGCACGTCGCCTTACGTTGGTATTCTGTGTCAGTACGTATGTGTTACATGTTACACAAGCACCTGATCATCACATGACGGTGTAAAATAAAAGTGTAGGCTGTTCTGGAACAGTCTGGCTCCAAGTTATCTACATGTTCTAAACTAGAGTGTCTTTGAAACCATTGCGACCACGCCCTTTTAGAAAAATGACGATTTGTCTAGAATTTCTTCCGTTGGCTATTCTGCGTCAGTGCGTGTGTGTTACTAGCACCTGATCATCACACGACTGGGTAAAAGTGTGGGTCGGTCTACGGGTAATTTGCATGCTCTAAAACTGAGGTGTTTTGAAACCATTGCAACCACAATGGTGATTTATCTGAAATCTCTGCTATGAAAATTGTGACCACGCCCATTTATGATGGTGCATTGGCAACTTCCAATCTCACACAGAATTCAATCCATCATTCAAAATCGTTTAAAATGTAAATAACCATCCCCGCTGTCACTTTACTCCAGAGGATCGATCAAATTACTATCTAGGCGTCCGAAATGAATGTTTCTGTCAGATAGAAAAATCGTACGAAAAAAACGCCCTCCAAGATAAGCAGACCGGTCAACCATTTGCATTCTAGTCTTTCTTCTTTCTCGGGTCAACCACATTTGCACAGATCGATTTGAGTTGAAAGAGCTCAGATATCTATCTTGGAATCTCTTTTGTCATTTTGCATGATGTGTGCTAGGCTTGCGTTTTCTCCGGCTTTATGATATGTTTTCGTCTAATTACATGGTTCCCCAATTCCCAACAGGCTCGAAAATTTCCATTGATGGAATATAGAAATCAAACACACGGATTTTCCCAGAGCTGTGGCAACTAGTAGGAAAAGGATCACCATGGGAGAAAGAAAAATACACATTGTGCATAATTCATTTGTAACCTGGAAAAGCAGTTACAATTCATCCATGCGAAGTTGGCCCGACCTCGGGCGTTCGCCGCCATAAATTTTGCAGGGACGACTCACGTGAAATTACAAATCGCGTTCGATTTTTTCTGTGAATGAGCTATGGGAAACTTGGGACTTCGGACTCATCTGAAGATACGCCCAACCGGCGCTCGTATTTCACTATTGCCCTGTACTGCGAGAGGCGGCATAGAAAAGTGGGTTAAATGGCGCAGTGTTCATTTTTCATGTACATTTTTGCTACACAGAGTTCCGAATCCCTGTGGAAGCCTTACGTGACTAATGAATCTTGGTGGTACATTTACATAATTTTCTAATCATCGGTCCGCCCTGCAGGGTGACTCAGCTTACTCTCCAAGCAGAGGTTGAATGGGCAGATCGTCACCGTTTTATCATATGTCGTCATTTTTTGTCGCTAGAATGGGCTAGCGACAAAAAATGACGACATATGATAAAACGGTGACGATCTGCCCATTCAACCTCTGCTTGGAGAGTAACTCAGCTGACGTGTGCCCTCCAGGCACATTTGGGCCGGCTCATGTAATCACCATTCCGAACAGGCCAGATCCAAATGTCATCGGCCCGATTATGTCCTTTGCGTACTACTGGACATCATTTGACTGGAACTTTACGTCAATCGCCGCCATATCGAGTTCGTTCCACAGACGACATGTTGTAACCCCACTCGGCATGTCGCTGGTCCCCGCCTTTATTTTTAGCAATCGATTCTTCCCGTTTTGGACAGCGTTCCCGTGACCACTCGGTCATGCCGTATCGCCGGTACGACCGTTGCGACGTTTTGGTGGTCCCTTTGTTTATTTTGATACAATTCGTTACCTCCGATTGCCCCTAAAGCCGACCGGTATGTGCACACTGTGCCATGTATACATGGGTGCGCTTTAGGTCGCCAGGTGTCTCTTGGTACCCAATGTTTTGTTCGGATGTAAACATTTGGGCGTCGCCTGGGAAAACCCTTTTGTGAACGTAAACACGGTGACAACACGCCGTCGGGTCGCGCACACAAAGGCGACCGTGACGTCATGTAACGTACATGTCGCAGAACGAACGCCGCTGGTGTTGCATTTTCGAACGTCCCAAAAAATGTTACTTGTCCGCCTATACCCTGTGAAAACGTTTAGATACGTTGCTACGGTCTCTTTTGAATGAGTGAGACTTGGTTTTAAAGGAGGGAAGTATTGTTTGAAAGACTCCGTTCTACGGTTATACACAACAAACGAGAGCGTTAAACCGTTAAAGGGTGGGATCACTGTATCAATGCAGATTTCTAATATACAAACAAACGTTGCGACGTACTTTGTGACGTAGTTTCAGGCCTTGGTTACCTCACAAAACTGTGCCATCCGGTGCAAGGCAGCTTACTCACCGGAAAAACGCAGCGATTCACGTCATTTGCCAGCCATTTTCTATAACGTATCTGCTGTTCACATGATATTGGCCCCAAACTTTCGGTACATACAATATTGATAATATTTGCGATTCGCTATTAAACTCAGGTGTGCTCCCGCCCATTGTTTTGAATGTGACGTCATGTGTTCTTAGATAGATCTACGAGCTTTATCATCTGGTGTTTTGGCAAACTCTTCGTTTATCACGATTTACTGAACATGTATTCTCGGTTTGTTTCCTCTTGCTTACAAACATATCAATTCCAACCGAGAGAGAGGGCCTTCCCCTCTAAACGGGAAGTCTTCCTGGGGAACCATACAAAAATCCCCGCCACTATATCCGTGTATTGTATACCACCGAAAGTTTCCCCTCAATTGTTCTTCTTTCCCATGTGTTTCCGTTCCGCCCAGCGATGTTTCTGAAGCATTGAAAGCAACACAGAAACTGAAGTATCGCTTCTCTGATCGATCTTGTTTTGGGGTTTGATAATAAATCACCTCAGAATCAGATAATCCGCCTGAAGCCGTGCACACAATATCCTCACCTACATTCCCTGATCCTTAATGGTTCTCACTTTGATCCCGTTCTGTTTTCATCCATCCATCACTGCGTAATGTACCATTAACATATACTCATTCTGCCGTTAGGGGGGCGGACGGAGCCCTCGTCCTAAATTGGCAAGAATGGTTTTTTTTCGGGGTGTATTGTTAACCAAACATGGTGGCGAGGTCTTGAACAAGACCACAGCACCTGCTACCACACAGCAGACCATAGGGAAGGGGACCGGCCGCGCGAGGTCGTGTACAATTCACTTTCACTCCCTCCCCAGACACAATTTGTCAGCTGCCCGGGTTAAATGCGTTCAGCCACCGATGAAAATTGCGTCCGAAGCCCCCTACGGTACCACACACAGGTCGTCTGGACGGACTAATCCACCCCCAACCAGACGCATTCCTTCTTTTCTGTGTGCGGGAATAGTTGCGTGTTACGACGCGAGTTTCTGACATACGAACGCAAAGAAATGCCGCAACAGGGTTGTAAAAAACCGTCATGCCAGTGTAGTCTGTCTTATCAGTCGGACCTTTTACAACTATAGCCTTTATTCGGGCCATCCTTTTTATCAAACCGTCCTTACAAGAATAAAGTCACGTGTTGCCGCTCAGTTTGACTCCATCAATGCCCTGGTTGATGGAGTACAGTACTTTGTGACCCAGCTGTGCACCCTTTTCTCACAAAACAGAGGATCTAGGGGGAGTAAAATGCCATTCTTGGAGAGGAGGATAATGTCCAAGCAGATGTTGGGCGAGTGGACAACTGTACATTTTTCTGACCGGCCGAGGTTTTTGGTAGTTGTAGTAGAGAATAATTGTCTGCCCCAACATCTGCTTGAGAATTAGATCGAGGATTCGGTGTCCACCTGTCTCTCTATTGGATGGAGACGAAAGTAAAGCGCTACTGAAGAAAAGACAGAAGGAAAACGCCCAGATCTGGACCAATAGCAGTGCTAGGCGCCTTCTGTGCAAAAATCTCATCATTAATGCCCAATGAAGTGGCTCTTTGAGGATGAGTAGCACGCGCATCACTTACACCGCCTCGTCACCGCGCCGTCAATTTCCATGACATTCGGTCGATTTCATACATACAGTTGAGATTGATCTGCGCTGGGTGGGGCTACTGCAGGGACTCATCTACCCACGTATGCTGCGTGGTCCACTACTTACTATAAAACCTCGCGTTGCACCGGCCGGTGTCTGTTGAAAGTGAAAGTGCTATAGCCTATAGCTACATAGGTGGATGATTATATTCGAGCTACGAACCAGCGAGCGAAACCCGTGTAATTGGAGAGAAAGCGTTGACCGTCCGCCTGTCATTTACCATTTGTCTGGAAATTGATGCCGAGTTGCCCTCGCAGCCAACCGCAGGCCGCCGGAGGAGCGCAGCACACGGGTTGGTGCCGCAGACAAGCCTTCGGAGGAATTTCTGGAGCTCACTTGTATGCTGCATGCTAAAACATCCCCGTTATAAGTCTACGCCGCGTGTGGGGAGAAGTATGGCAGCTGAGATAGCTCCAGGTACTTTCACTTGTATATTTTCACTCTCCCATCCTTTCCCATATGTGCAATTTTACGATGTGTAGTATGCATTTTAATGGTGCAGCCAACGGCATTTATATAGATGTCCTTGGTGCAGCACATGGTTGTGAATATCTCGTAAAAATGGAGTATGTGTGTGTGCAATATGAAAATGTGACGATGCGAGTAGAAGCTATAGCGCTAGCTGAATGCAGACAATCCGAGCACACCAGACAGCGTAAATTACATGTGCGCGGGGCCCGTACCGGCGTACGCGCCAATGTTGCGTACAGTCTGGGGCTGCCAGCTAGCGCCGCCACAACAAATGTTTCGTAAATCTACAGACGCATTTTGGCATTGCCAGTGCGAGCATACGGATACGTTTGTCCTTGGGACTGAAACCCTAACGTGAGTGTGCGCGTGGAGGGAAATATATCCCGAGGAAAAAGGGAATTAATGAGCAACACGGGCGAACGTGAATCATTATGCAGGGCCGGTACATCCTTCAACACTGCTCAAGGGTACCGGGCCTACATTGGGGTTATCATCCCCCCAGGCGTGAGCGTTGTTACTACTGTAGGATTATTAGTCACCAACGTGGTCTCTTTAAAGTGATTTTTGTCTTAGCGCTGTGAGTTGGTGTCTGTATTATGTGTGAGTCATTGAATCGTGACATATGGCCAGAAATTCACGGCATTTCAAAATGTTATTCACTTGAATCGTTGGGAAGGGATTACTTTACACGAGGAACGTTGGTTTCTTTCATTCCACGCTGTGGAGGAAACCAGTATTCTTCGGTCCAGTGGTCTTCTCAGGAGTCAGATGGCCAAGGACTCCCTTTGAACTCGCCGGCGCATTTGTCTGTACCGATATTTGGCGCGAGCATTTTCCCGCCAACCTACACTGACCTTCCCAGCGCGCGAAAAGCTAGACACGCTCTGATTGGTCGAAATGCCGGTCGCCGGCTCGTTTACATGCCGACCGGTGGGAGGGCCCGCTTTCTAACCGCTGATTGGTCAAATACATTCAATTCGCCGGCTCATTTACATAAAAATCGATCTCGTTCCGTCTGGAATGTGAAAAATGTAACCCGCCCATCTTGAGCCTCATCACAACCATCACAGTGTGCCTGCGCTACTAATGAAAAGTAGTTCTCGTTCAATTTAACGCCCTTAAATATATTCTAGATGGCCAAATATTTCCAAAAATTCATAAAATGATCTAGACTATCATATCTTTTATATCTTATAAAAAATTTTGTTGAAATTCGAAAGGTTTCATGCCTTTTGGCGTTGCGTCAGATTTTTGGCGCGAATGGAGCGGCATGCACTGGATGGAACTAGGCGGGGCGGAGTGATTTCATGTTCGCCGGACGGCAACAAAACAGCCGGTGCACCCTGCCCTCAACAGAACACAGTCAGGGTTTCATTCTGATCGGTTGGTGTACAGCTGATTCAACTATTTCCTCTAACTCGCGTCAATTGTTGCTATCTATCTACACCTGAGTCTTGCGATTACCAGGTGTCCGAGGTGATAAAAATGCCTCCTCTGAGCAGGAAGATCGGGAGTTTCGGACAGTCCTGCCCAACGAGCAGCATGGATCTAACACCCGGGAAGCCAGGTACATACGTCCCGCCCAGACCGCCGAGCCAGCCGGCGTGCGCTACTATGTGGCTTTTCCTCGGATTCGTACCATGGATGTGGCTGAAAACTTATCTATTTTGTGTCTTGTGTTTCAGTGAAAGAGAGAGAGTCTTTCGAGAAGGCGTACCACGTCGGAGCGATGCTCGGAAGCGGCGGGTTCGGCACCGTGTACGCCGGTACACGGGTACGGGACGGCCTACCGGTAAGTACCAGACACGACTGTATACAAACAGTCCCCGCTCGTGGGGCGCACTTCCTCATGTATGTCTCATTTCCTCGTGTAGCTTTTGCCTTCTTGGAAGGGAACCTGACGTCTTCTGTTTCCTGTTTTTACTCTAGGTGGCCATCAAGCATATAGCGAGAGAGAAAGTCACAGAATGGGGACAGGTAAGCACGATTTTTGTTGTGGATATGTTAGGTTCATCGTGGCCTTGTTTTGAATTCGTAACGGCAACCCTTTCAAACATGGCACGCTGCCAGGACATCACGCGCCTCTTGCGCAGTAGTTTTAGCCGGGATTTTCCATCAGACCTTGTAAACTTGCAACCTTTTCGGTTATTTTACATGATTTTTTGGCTAAATCTGTACAATTTCGGTCGCGATGTGGGAAATGTAACGATTTCCCTCTCAGACAAAGGCAAGTCGCCGTTTTCGCGCCGTCTTGGTGACCCTTTGTCTGCTGTAGCCACGAGGTTAATACAAACAAAGGCACAACAAAAACGTTCCTAGGCGGATTCAACCGGCATGAGTAGCCACTCTAAGAGGTCTCCAGTAATACTTTCCCCCACTACTCGGATCCTGTTCATATCGACCTAGAAGGCGAAATTAGGGCGAGCACTTTGTGAAATGTTTCCTTATTTTTTTGTAGCGAGGGGACCGGGGTTGTATGTAGTCTGGGCGCTGTCACATAATCGGTCTCAGTTCACTGATCGCCACACACGATTGATACGGAGAAAGGCATTCCTAGCCTACCTCATCGTTATGTAGCGTGAAATGACCACGTTTAGTTTTCTCAGTACAAGAGGAAACCTACCTGGAAATATATATCCCCATGCATAGATTTACTAGCATTCCCGTGCTACGTTTGTTTGCCGGGTGGGTGGGGGCGTCTAGAGAACCGGCCTTTTGTATTTACGCATTCATTCCTTGGGTTTATCGCTTGTCGGCCTCTCCCACGAATTCCCGGTAGTGTTTGCAAAGCAAGGCGTAGCTCTTACACACGCCAGAATTGTTCAGATTCAAATCCCGCCCTTGGAAAAGAAAGGTTATTAGAATATTTTGTGTCGTAGTGGCGAGAGATTTCCCCCTAGCGTGTACACGCCCAGACGCGCTAACGACGTTTGTACGTGAACTGCAAGATAAAGCGCCGCTTCGACGGCGGCTTGAAAATCGGTCTGATTGAAAATCCTGGCACGGGCGAAGCGTCGATCGATTTGCGGACTAATATCCACCCACGATACGTCTTTATCCCCCTCAGCTCATATTCCTCACCGTGTCATTAATATCCAACTCACTGGCCCGTGCAGGGGATAGATAGAAGCAATTTATACCCGAAGAAAATATCCCTTATCAATTGATATTACTACGGATAACCATTTATCATTCATATAGGGTGGGGCTTGTTAGATATTCCAAGTGTTGAACAGTCTCTTTAGAGAGATTCCCTCTCTAATATTTTATGACATTTTTTTTTATAGTTGAATGGAGTGCCTGTTCCCCTTGAGATCGTCTTGTTGCGGCGAGTGGTCGGCCACGACAGCATCATCAAGTTGTTAGACTGGTACGAGCGGCCGGATTCCTACATCCTCATCTTGGAGCGGCCCGAGCCAGTCAAGGACTTGTTTGACTTTATCACGGAAAAGGGTGCCCTGGACGAAGACTTGAGCAGAGACTTTATGCTCCAGATCGTGTACATGGTCAGGCACTGCCACAACCAAGGCGTGGTGCACAGAGACCTCAAAGACGAGAACTTGTTAGTTGAGCTCAAGACGGGGAGACTCAAACTCATCGACTTCGGCTCCGGCGCTTTCCTCAAAGACACCGTCTACACAGATTTCGATGGTGAGTTTTATTTTATTTTTCTCTTTTGTTATTGTTTTGTAAATAATTGATTGCATGCCACGCGGCAGAATTTGTCGTTAATTAGTTCAACCATGTGGAATGGAGTATCTCCTAATGTCGACCGTGCTTTGTTGTGTCCTTGGTAAAATTACGGGGAACGTGCTCTAGAGTAATTACCGCCAAAGGTCTTGACGTCAGTCGGTAAACTACATTACACTCGTGTTTTTCAACGTGGCCAAACGCCAACATTTTTTACACATTGTGTGGAGTATTAGGTTAATGTTGTGACGCAGATGCTTTTTGGAACCTTTGGGAATGTTTTCTAAGTCCATGAGCCGGTAAAAATTACACTATGGGGAGAAAGGATGGCCTCAGGTGGCACCTTTTCTACTCTATTAGGTTGTGGAGAGAGCAGTGAATGAATTGTCTCGTGGGAACCGAGCGGCCTCCCTCTAGACTAGACCTGCTGAAATATTAACCAGCCAGCCGCGTATCGTGTGATCTTAGGAATGCATGTGTGCCATCCTGTTCCGTCCTCGCCTTATTTGAACCCGAGTAAAGCTTCACTTCCCGCCAGTTGCCGGCTTGTTTCCCGGACCTGACAGAAAGAGAAAGCCCCAGACAGATAAGGGCTCTAGTCCCGTCCATAACTCGTCAGGATGTTTGAGTTTTGAAAGCTGGGAGATCAGCATGAGTGCACCTGTGCTTGCGATAAGCCGCGCGCACATTTTCAAACCTCAGCCCCGAGTATAATGAATGAGTCTGCTTGTAACCCAGCCTTGGAGGCGGTTGGAAGGGTTTTTTGTGTGTTTTCCCGCGTTCAGGGCAACCCAAACAAACGTCGCGTGACTGTTCAGACCGTAACCCGAGATCCTGTCGGCAAGACCTTCATCTATTATTCGGCCACCCTGACCTGGACGCGGGGACAAAGCCCTGAGTCAGAAATCCGGACAAAGGGTCCCTAATAGTGTACGGTACACGAGGCTAGGTGTGCCTTTACACCTTTCTTAGGACAGGAAAGAAAGGTGGAGTTTCCGTACACACTAAAGCTTCCTCTAGTTTAAACATCAATGGGCTGATTGTGTGTGTGAAGAGTACAGTGCGTCTGTTTTGTTTGATGTCCCTTCTAATCCTGTTTAGTTCGCTACCAAAAGAGGCTGTTTATTTTACCCGATTTGCCATGGATGGTCGGGGACTGAGTGGTACCAGTTTTCCCACACCTCTGCTATGTTTCCCGGCTAGGTGGGAATTTGGTCCAGAGAATGAGTTAATGGACTTGGCCAATTATGGAAGAGGGTTGTTCAGGGTGGGCCAGTCTTTTCAGTTGTGTGTGCGAATGAGAAAATGTGTGAAATTCTTACTATGTTAATGAGGCTTCCCGAGGGACGGGTGGCCCTCCCTTTCTCACGGCCATACATGGGCAGTTTTGTTGTACATCTGTGTAGGAATAAAAACTCTGGCAATCACGTGGCTCCTTTTATAGGAGAATGCTACTGTTCTTGGGAACAAAGCCCCGGCTTCTGGGCCAGACAGGCCCCTGCCTTTGTAAAACGTGACCCCGCCGACCTAAACAGTCTGGCAGGACTGCATATGCTCAGGTGGTGATGTCGCATGCCTTCTGGCACTGGGTAAAATGGGGGCTGTTGTCACAAAGGAAATCTCTCCAATCCCCAAGTTTGAAAAACTCATCTTTTCGCAAAAGTATGAAGAACGTAAAAGTCACGTACTAGTAAATTGTCTGGAGCTTTTTGCATATTGATAGCGCCATTTCCCGGAGGCACAAAGAAAGCAATGATGAAGACAAGCGTGGGGAGGGGGGCATATTTGCATGATTCATTCAAGCTGTCTAACAATAGCTCGTAGTTGTCTGGAGTTCCCAGCCCATTGTATGCCCTGCACATGGAGAGAAGTGGTGCAAATGAAAACTTCTGAATAAAAAAAATGATGTTGTCTAATCTGGATGCAAATTGCAAAATGACAGGCACTATTGATCAATCACCTGGCATCTGTGGGAAAATGAAACCAACCGAAAACTCAAACAACTGCCAATGATTCACTCCTACATGTGCTGATTAGTCTGCATCCATTAGGCTTCAATGAAAAATGATTATTTTTAAAGGGAAAACGCCATTTTGCATTAGAACCAGGGCTCTCTCACATAACCTAGATCTATAATACCTCCCAGTGGAGAAATTCAGGTGATTTAAATGGTTTGGTGCAGTGGGGCAGCCATTACATGGCCCCTGCCAAATTGACCAGTGTCCTCAATCTTTCACTGTGATCCCAGACCCGCACCAAATCTAAGGCAGCTGCAAGTGCCAGATCAGAGCCCCCTGTCTGCCTTTGAACCTCCGCTGATTCAGTGATTGTTTTGTCTGGGCTGGTGTTGTGTAAAGTTGAGCCAGGCCGCAGACAGAGGTGTTATATTTGCAGAGAAGCCTGGTACCAAGCTGCCAGTATGGGGAATAGAAATAGCCGCTGTGGTCACTTTGGGTAGTTGACCATTTAGGGAGGGTGTCCAGGGGTCACTGGCCTCCGACCATCCATCCAGCTCTGATGATGGCTATGAAACGGTCGTAAATCATTCCAGAATTTCTGGGAGGAGACTTTTCAATTTCAGAGGGCTAGATTTTAGTGCCAACAACACAATGCAATGCTAATGTTAATCGGAAGTTAAGAACAGCTGACACCTTTAGGCAATCGTAAGCTCCCAGCTTTATTTCTGTTCGGCCAGGTGTTATAATAAGAACTGAAGAATGTTGACCTTTGTAGTGCTGGGACGATTTGTGTAGTCTAAAGGTTCGGTGAGCGGAGCACGCTGGCTCACTGCTAGTAGCTGCAGGGGCCACATTCCTGACATGCCCTGGGATTGTGTCTGCTAATATATCAGGGAGGTACCCAAGGTGGGGAAAAATGGCCCAATCTAACTTAACAGTAGAGCCCATCCTAACTTGAACAACGTTTTAATCTCTAATTCCAAGAAAAGGCTTGGTGCCATGGAATGCACTGCTTGAGGTGTTCTGCATTTTGTCTCAAGTCTGTTCGCCTTCTGAACTTTGTCCTGTTGTTTGCATCTTAGACAAACTGCATGCTTCTAAATCTGGAGCTGGTTTCCTCTGGATAAGATATTCTGTACAAAGAGCAATCAGATAACCTGCCATCCTAACAATGCACAAATCTGTGTACTTAGCAAACTCCCTCTAGATATACATACAAACGCTTCTATATATACGCACAAGCCACAGACCAGCTTCTTTGGTAGACCGCCACTGCTGTTTTCCAAATATCCAAATATTTACGTGCAAAATTCCTGGATGGAAAATGTTGAGTCAGCTGAGTTTTCCCTTCAGGGTTTGAAGATGTTTTGATTATTCCATGGGGAGGGGGGCAGCAATTACCACTTTGAGGATTGCATCATTCTTGTTAGTGGTGCAAAACAGGGACCTAGGTAAACATGGTTGTTATTGGGAACTGGGAAGACTTCCAATGATTGCCTTGGAAAATTGGAAGGCTCTGTCCTTCTGTAGTGTACTGCCTTGTGCATATACAAGGTAATCAAAGGACAACAACAAAGCACGGTCGCACCTACAGATAAGCTGTAATAACAAAGTCAGCTGTTGTCACCATATACATGTCTAATTAGTCACTTGATTAGCAAGTTAATTATGCAGTGGCAAGTGTCAAAATTGTAGTTGATGATGCTGTGTCATGGAAAATAGGGTATCTGCTATTCATAGCATTGCTTCCTCTTTGATCACAAGCACTCTATTAGCACTGTGGTGATGGAGGTAATCTTTCATTAGTGTGCATCTGTGACTACACACCAACCAAACAGCCCCACTCAATCATATCTTCCCTCTTCTCTTTGCCACAGGAACGAGAGTATACAGTCCGCCTGAATGGATCCGCTTCCACCGCTACCACGGACGCTCCGCAACGGTCTGGTCGCTGGGCATCCTGCTGTACGACATGGTCTGCGGCGACATTCCCTTCGAGCGTGACAGTGAAATCTGCAGAGGCGACGTGTACTTCAGAAGACGGATATCAAAAGGTGTGTATTGCCTCATCGAAGGTCTTGTACATTGTATTTGTATTTCCAAATTTGTTTGAACTTTTGCTCCTTTGTATGTGTTGTCGGTCTCACCATTGTACAAGACCAGAGACTTACGAATTCCTTCCCTCTTGTTGTTACAGAGTGTGAAGACCTTATCAAGTGGATGTTGGCAATCCGTCCGTCCGACCGTCCTTCTCTCGAGCAGATCCTTGAACACCCGTGGATGCTCAAGGGCAGGGGCCTATCAAGCGAGGACATTCGTCGGGAGTCGCTAGAAACCGCATGCCCCAGCAGCAGCCAGGAGAGCATCTAAGCGCTGTTGCCAGAGCTCGGACAATGTTCTGTGTACCAGTCTGTATTATTATGTGTCGGACTTAAAGCCAAGGAAGAAGAAAAAAACGTGGTTTGTGCGGTCGCCCGTTTCCCGATAGCGTGCGTCGGACAGGCTCGTGGTGCTCGTGTAGCGGACAGCCCAGTGCAATGCTACCACACACACACCGGTCATCGTTCTGCCTTGGACAGTACAAAGGACAAAACAAGAGAAACTCCTCGCCACAGAATGCTGCTACCTCGACACCAGAAACCTCAACAGTGTTGGTCGCAGAGGTTCAGCTAAGAGCCAACTTCCACCCCCCCCTTCAGCCAACCGTTCCCGTCGTGCCATACCAGCTCGATATCCACTCAAGACAAGGTTGTGTCGAAACCATACAAACTCTAGATTGGTACCCATATTTAGATATCCGCCTCTCACACACCCTCGACAATCCCCTGCGAGGGATTCCACCGCTAACTGCCTCTGTAACCAGACTCTCAGTCTGAGCTGACACGCCTGCTATATTTAGTGCTGAAGAATGTTGCTCCCAGGCCTGAGTATGGTGACCTGACATTTGCCTATGTATAACTTCCCAATCCCCAGAGAGAACGCCATTTTGTGCAGTATACACTTTTGCTAAACCCAGTTTCTAAGACATGTACACAAGAAAGATACGGTAGTGCTGTGCACGCAAGTTGTGGCTGGAATTTGTTAACTAGCTGTCCACTTTTTTAAAAAGACAATTTACTAAACAAAATGCAATTTATTTTTGGAAATAACGCTCGCGGTCAGCTAAGTACCATTTTGGTTATGTGAAACTGCCTTATAAACAAGTAAGTTAGTGTACAGAATCACTCATGTGTTGACCAATTCTGTGACATGACACTGTATGACAAAGGTCCTGATTTTAAGTTATTGAACCAAAAGTCGATATTCCGCTGAATGCTGCAAGTTGGACACTCCAGAGTTCCATCCAGTTGTGTGTCTGAATCCCTCAGTATTATTGTAAGTATAGAATGAACGGAGCACTCTGCTGTAAATTTGACGTGAAGAAAGGTGCTGAACCCAAATTCCCCTACGGAGTGACCAACTTGCAGTATCCAGTGGGTTGCCATGTGTGTGTACATAAGGACAAAGTATTTATTTATTGGACGACTGCAATTTCAATCGTCGTCAAGACTTTTTTCCTAGAGGGAGCCCTGTATATAAATTTGCTCCCCTGAGCTCATGACTAAATTATTGAAATGAAGAATTTAGATTCGTAGCACCATTTTGAGCAATAGTGTGAGCCATTGTTTATGTGAATTGGAAGACATGTCTGCAATTGCCATTTTAACTTATTGCACACATTTTTATTTTATGTTGTCTCACTAGTGTAAGGAATTTCCAAAGCACAATGCAGTTGAGAACTTAGATGGTAGCGTCACATGTAATGTTAGTAATTGCGTATATTGTTCATCGATGAATTGTTTCGTGTCTGACATCTTTTGTGTACCGAGGATATGGAGAAATGTTCCTGGAGTATTTTTTTATATTGAACGATATGCTCTCATTTCTTGTTATTTCAAAGAGGATGAATAAAAGTCAATCGAGAATATATTTCTGGCTGGCAGTGACTACTTGTCCAAACTTGAGATAACTTAGTACAATGTATTATTAGTATCAAGTGGGATTAGTAGTAAATGGGTGGGATATAAGACTAAAATATTCCCATAGGATCTACTAGTAACACAAAGCCTCATTCATTAAAAACAGCTTGGCTGTCCTATTTTAATATAATCCACCCAGTAACAAGCAAAACTGCTGGAGGGGGTGGCTTGAGCCCCCCTTCCTTCAACAAACCGGTTAGAACAACTTAGCGTTTACGCTAGCAGTAGTTAGATAGTCTGGGGGGAGCAGTTGAGAAAATATCGGTTTCAGCGATACTATGGTTGTACAGTTGTAGTCTAGACTCTAGACTGGAAGGAACGCATGGCCACACCAGGTGTGGCTTTAGTGCTACGTGAGAAAATGTCCCTAGTCTAGCTGTGCTCGACATAAGAAACTACGCGCTGAGTGACACTAATCGGGCATTACACGTTTCGAGGGACAAGAGAAGAGAATAAAACGTTATACACGAGTCAATGGATCACAGAAACCGAGACATGGGAATTCAAATATGAGTAGTCAGTCGAGCATTGCGTGCTGCGAATGCAACGTTACAACGTTAGCTGTTGCATGGAAAGTTGCATTTGCCCCTGGCCTTGAACAAATGCATCTGTCTCTGGTTAACAGTTAACAGTAACTCAGTGTTCGGTATGGAACTTTGGGCTCCTTGCTGTACTCAAGATATATTCGGATAGCTGCTGTGCGTGATATATACTATATTGTCCATGTCGCTATGCTGGCAAAACTTGTAGAGAGATTAGCCACGTTGTGGTTTTGGAGAGGGGCGTGAGCAATATGATGATCTTCATTTACACGTTCTTGTCCACATGGGCTAAATGCAGTAGTTTTACTATTACATGAAAGACTAAAAGTAAAGCATCAATACATGTAGCATTGCTAGTGAAACAGAAACAGCTGAAGCTATGCCACTCTCTCTATATCTATCGTCTACAAAACTGGTTATCCGTTAAACATATAAAGCTACGCCACACGTTATATCGTCTATTTATGTGTTTTGATAGCTATAGAACAAGGCTACTGACAGAGGAAGAAGTCACCTCTTCTAAGACGTAAAACGCTGTAAATACTAGTAGGTACAGAAACAAACTGCTTGGAGATAGGTAATGGTTAGATTTACTACTAGCATTTCTGATGGGGTGACTGACCGACCTATGTGTGGCCTGGCCCCCGCTGGTACGGGGTGGGTCTCGTTTTAGACAACCGGGCCGACAAGTCTTCATCCAGGCAGGGTTCATTCACCCGTGGCTCTACATACAGGACATTTCGCGAGAGGACGCTTTGGAAGGGGGGGGGGTCTGTCCTCAAGCGATGTGATCACGAGATGATCACGAGTTACCTGTGATACTAGATGCAGAGCAGTCTTGAATATTCTCAGAGGTTTCTGTCAGAGGGCTGATAGTAAAGAGGGAGAGAGACGCTCAAAATTGCGACCACTCCTAGCCCTCCGGACCAAAACCTCTGCTTGGAGAATGCAGACCGCGACGACGCCGAGACGTGCTTGATACGAGTACAGAAGCTTTCATCAGAACTTTGATATGGTAAACTGAGCATTCGATATAGACTGAGACAGACTGGCAAGCTTTGATCATAGTGACCTTTGATATAAATTGAACCTCAGCTCAGCTCAGCACACACAAAATGCTGTAAGAATGTCAAATAGCCACACAAACGTGTCTTATTCTCCCGCCATATTAGTGGATACTAATTGTCTCATACAACCAGACACTGAACCAGTACGATTATTTTATGTGAGCTCTTTCATGCACCAGAAGTAAAACCGTGTGTGAGGTTCACGATGTATATCACGGGTTGTTGAGTCGACTTTGCGTCAGAAGAGCAGTCGGGGTAGTTCAACAAGTTGTTAGTAAAAGTCAGACACGTTACTTGTGGGTCACTGAACCGGCAGTCACCTCTCGGTCGCTGCTTAAATCGACCTGTAATTGTGCGCGAAACGATATGCAAAGAGCTCGTGTAACATCCGCCCGTACAGGACATACGTGAATATTGTAAGTTTGACTAAAAACGCTCTGTTATTAACATTTTGTTGATTGTTTATCTATTCCTGTATAAGTAAGATAAAGATTAAAAATGGAAAGTTTTCTGTCATGTAGACCCTCAAACCGACAGGTGCAGTGTTACAAAACTACTCTCTTATACTGGAAATGCAGAAATGCTCGCGGTGGTTTAATGTTCGCGGTGAACTATTTACCGCGAACTTAAAACCTTCGCGAAAACCCATTCCATTGTGTGACTGTAGCGCTACTATTGTTTCAAACGCACATTCAAAACCACCGCGAACACTCCATTTTCTCCCTACCACGAAATTAAATCCCCACGAACATTTCTGCATTCACAGTATCTCTACATTCGATACGCAGACTATCCTCGGCGGTCATGATTTCTGAAATCCCACAACAAGAAGTTATGCCTCTCGGGGTCCCCTTTCGCTTGGCCGTGTTTCAACAGGGCCAAGCTCAGACGAGCCGCTAGAGCAAAGGGGCAGATCTCAGCAGTTGTCCGGTACCTGGAATTTGCAGACTCCCTGTCTACTACAGCGTTTACTGGCAGCCCTCTGCCGACCGTGCACGTCCCCTGACTAACCCCTGGGCCTGGCAGTCTCAGACAAATGCTGATTCAATGTGCAACTGTTTATCCGGACGGCTTGAGTTGCATTTGTACAGCGAGCAAGCGATATCTGCAAGCATATGTGCTGTTGGTAAATGATTACAACGGGGAATATGAGACGATTCATTTGTGAAAAGGATGTGATCGGCAGTGTTCTAGGTCCGTTTGTGAAAGTAGGATGCCCCCCCCCCCCAAAAGGCCACGAAACACTTAGCTAGAGGACAAAGGGCATCATTTGTATGTTGAAAATGAAAAGTGGTGTCATTTTGCAGCCGCCACGTGCGGACCCGTTGTCCGGCTAATCCAATTCCCCCGAAAAGCATCCATGAAATTGGCTGCGGAGCAGGTGCAGCGCTTGTCTTAATCGTCTAATTATCGACCCCGCAGACTGAAAGCCTTGTTCTCCGGAACCAGTCCGTGGTTCTCTTACCCCTAGGAGAGCTCCCAAAGCGCTTTTGTGAGCGGCGATCTTGGATAAATAGACAGTGACAGATGTAAGACAGAGTGCCAGGGTCTCTCCCTCCGCGCACAGACCCTTCTTGCAGTTGGCATGACAAAGGACAGCTGAAACGACAATCCTTCCGACGACGCGTGCGGCACAAAACCCTGGGGATCTTCCCGCACGAGTGTGGAGAATCTCTCCTCTTAGCCATCTAAGTATAGAAACTGCTGGAAAGTCAAATATGGGTCAGTAGAGGGACATGATCGTGATAATGTGCGACATATGGACAGCATATACACGTGTCAGTCGCCTGCACTTGCACTACCCTCCATTTGCTGATAGTAGTAGTGTCAAATCAACTCCAGTTGTAAACCAGACGTTACGCAAAATGCAACCAAAGGGAGCAACTTAAAGATTCTATTCTTAACGTCTTAACGTCTCTCTGATCAGCGTCATTCCAAAGTGACGTTAGCATATGTAGCATTCAGAGATCGTATTCTTTTACGGTACCGTATACTTTCATCCAATCCACGTTACCATTTGGACACCATTTATGGTCAGAGCGTTTAAAATGGGACCAGTGTGTTCTTTGCCCGTATGCTCAGTTCACAATGTCAACAGCAGGGCTTGAGAACCCAGTCTACCCCTCAGTGGCGCGGACATGCAGGTACTCTCAGACCAGGCTTAGGTAAGAGCCTGTAGTTCGGTCCATTAACACAGACCGTCCATCAAAACGACAGCAGCAGTGGAGCACTCTCGGCTTTCACGACAGCTGTACGACTAAGAAGTGGACAGGACGATTTGTCAATAACTATCACTTGGTAGTTCGGAATCCACCTGGCAATAGTCGTAGCCAGGTGTAACTCTGTGTCAGAAATCATCATGTGCACTGAACAACGTTTTTTTGTTTGAATACGAACATGGTTTTCCAGCATAGTAGCCACATTCAAGTTCCTTGGGTACGTGTACATGCCAGTGAAACCAGTCGACACAAACCAAACAAAGAATCGGTACCCAAACTGTGATGTGGTTTCACATCCGCCCGGTCTTTGAGAATCAACAACCATTGTAATGACTTGGGTAAAGCGAAACTTGATTTCTGGGAAAGCTTGTGCAGAGTACAAAGAAGAAACACTGAGGCGATAGACGAAAAGCTAATGCTCTTAGCGACTCCTAAACTCGCGTCGCAGCCCTAATATGCTTTACTGAAATGCGATCTATTCAGGCTCTACTTGCAGGTACAGTCTAAGCAGACCAATATACAGCAAACTTAGAGTCACTTTTCGTCTCAATACAACTGAAATTCTATCAAGCACGGACCATTGGTAGGATCAACCTTGGTTAGCCGTCGCCATGACAACCCGGGCGGTCGTGCGACCAGCATATAAATCCTCGTACCATATGTCTGTCAATCAAAAGGATTTCTCGCTCGATTTCAGCTCAAGTTGATTTTGGAGTTGACATCTGCCTCCATCCCCCTATGATCCGGTTTCATCGGCTTAATCCTCTTGTATCGCGGCGACCTTTAATGATTTGTAAATTGGCAAGGTCACCATCAGACGACTGGCACATTTCCCGCCTGTTTGAAGCACAGTGGGGTTGGTTCAGAGGTACTAGTAGATGTGTGCTGCACTGGCAGGACTTTGGTCTTTCTTTCCGTACAATGACATTGACAGATACACTGGCTTTCTGGTACTGACAGATGTACTGGATTTCTGTTACCTTGGGCGATATAGATGGAGAGTTACCCGGAAGAGAGAGGCCGTAATTCTTTTGTCGTAAGTGATTGACAAGAGAGAATAATGAGTTCTACACGACCTACTTTTCAGAGAAAAATATGATCGCCTGAAGGAATAAATATTTCGCTTTGTGACAGAGGACTACTTGGAAACTGTCATATCCGAGCATATTTATTACTGTACCAGGACTAAATATTGTAACATTTCCAGGCCTCCCGTTGTGACAGAAGGGCGGTTTACTTGTCTAAAAAAGAGAAATGACATAACAAAAACGTTTACTCTCTCTCCTCGCAATATCTGCTTGAATGTAAGGAAATGGGTGTTACGCAATAAATCATGATATCTAATGGCATTACGCAACAGTCTTATGGACAAATCAAGAGCTAGCAGTGATATAAGAGTGAAAAGGAAACAATGTGAAGATGTTTCACAGTGTAATGTCTCGTCTATCAGACTAACTTCGTTAGCTATAGTAATTTGCCAGGGGAGTTTGACCACCACAGGGTTTCACTTTTCCCCTTCCCACGGACTGACCCCTTCTGGCCAATACTTAAACTATTTTTGCAAAGTTCTTTTATCAATAATCCCCTTAGAAGGCCTAATTGACGCTAAACGACATGGTGCAAATGATGAATGCAAAAAGGACAGCAGACTTCAAAAGGTTGACGACCTCAGCCTGTGACAGGTGTAGCACAATTAAAACTGGTTACAACGAGTACTGAGAAGGCTCCTTCGCAAGATCTCAGACCACTGTAGGTATGGACAGGGAGGTTTGTCTAAAAGGATAGCGTTCATGACCTTTCGTAATGACAGGTGTACTAGCAATCAAAAACCTACCGCTATGAATTCTGAGAAGATTTCTTCGCAGGTACCCAAAGATCTCAGACCACTGTAGGCATGGACAGGGAGGTTTGGCTTAAAGGTTAAATTTGATGACCTTTTGTAATGGCAGGTGTTTCAGCAATCCAACCCTGCTGTTACGATTACTGAGATTCTTTTCTGGAACGTCCGAACGGTAACTGTTCGACATGTCAAACCACTGTGGAAGTGTCATTGGGAGTTTCCTTATCTTTAATTATCTTTATCTTCAATTATCTCCAAGCAGACGTAAGGGCCCCTCTTGAACAACGCTTGTAGCCACCTGAAGGAAGTGCAATTTGCAAAATCGTGCCCACAAAAAAATACACGCGTAAGAAAGCGTAATCTACATCTGCTTGGAGATTATTCCGTAATGGCTGTACGTCAATGATGACCTTCTGTCATAAGTAGTGTGTATCATCACCAATCAAAAACCAGTCTTTACGATTACTGAGAAGACTCATTTGCGGGTGCCCAAATGGTTTTTAAGATCCAAGAATGATGTAGCTGAGCTTGGAAGACTCCTTAGACAGAGGAAAGTAGACAGAGACGGAGGGTTATCAGGAAAGACGGAGGTCGTAATTCTTTTTTCGTAAGTGATTGACAAGAGAGAATAATGAGTTCTACACAACCTACTTTTCAGAAAAAATGTTATCGCCTGAAGGAATAAATATTTCGCTTTGTCATATCCGAGCATATTTATTACTGTGCCTGGAAGAAATATTCTAGCATTTTCAGCCTCCCCGTCGTGGCGGAAGGAGAGGCTGACATGGTTTTTCTCGCCGTCTTATCATAGTAACAGATGGCCTGGATTTCTGGCCCCTGGGCGAAGTAGACATGGCTACTCGGAAAAGGGGGAAGCTGTTATCAAGATTACTGAGAAAAGTTTCTTTCCTTCTTACTGAGAAAGAAGGCTCCTTCCCATATGTCCGTATCGTGTGCGATCCATAGCCTGGGTGCCAGACCCCCAATCTCTAAATAGACTAAAATATCTATCACACGATAGATATTAGTATTATAGAGATTGGGGGTCTGGCATCCAGGCTAGTTCGGGGCCCCGCTTGTGGTAGCCTGGTTGCCAGACCCCCAATCTCTAAAATATATATCGTGTGGGGTATATATTTTAGAGTATGTAACATAAATCCGCCACTCGGAGTTTGAGTGATACCTAGTTCAGCACCACCACCCCCAGGTTTAGATATGTAGGAGTACATTTATACTGGGGGACGTTGGGCTGGAGATCTGTTTGGGTTTATCTTTTATGGGTGGCGGAATTATGCACCCTGGTGGAATTATGTTAGTAGATGTTATACGTAAGACAACGAAACTCTTGCCCAGAGTTTCGTCTTCACGAGTGTTCGAAAAGCCCGAAAAATCTACGCCGATGTGCTTCATAGCAAACAGGCTATGGGCTTCTAATCACTAACATTTTAACACTAGTTTCATATCATAATTGTGCTGGCGGTATGTTTATGTCAGTCTCTTGGACAACCGAGGTCATGCAGTTGGCGTGAAGCCATATACACCAATGACGCGAAAATTAGCAGGACAAAGAACCCATCACGGCGCCGGGCGTCCTAATGCAAACAAAGGCGCGTGGCACTATTATTGTATTCAATTCAGAGAGAGGGGTCGACAGCACGAGACAATGGAGACACAGCGTCCCGGGATGACCCGAGATGGCCAGATAGAATTACATTCCAAGTTCGAAGAAGAGAACTCTTCTTATCTTTCCTCGGAGCGCCTCCCTTTTTCCAGTTAGCAATCGATATGTCAACTTTCTTTTGAAACGCACAAAGCTGTACAAACACTTCTGTGAAAGCAACAAGACAATTCTTAGTAATCTGTCATATCTGTGAGAAATTAACACATTTCTCAAGGGAGTCTCCTGGGAGGGGGGGTTGTTGCATGCAAAGCAGGGGTGTTGCATGGGACAATGGAGTTCGTGTGAGTGGGGACGATTTTCATGGTAATGTTTGTGACACTGAGTGAAGCTTGTGTCGCAGGGGGAATGATCACCGGAGCGTAAGAAAAGTTAAGCCATGCCAGGTATGATGAGAACGTCACAGAAGAACGCCACACACAGCTGACACGAAACACAGTTATCTTCTACTCCATTTTCAGCAATTAGTAAGATTGCTAATCGTCAGAAGATCTCAAGTGGCTTACACAATCATTACGACAAAAAGGGCAAAGACAAAGACCAGGGCGGCTTTACAGAAGATAACAGACACCAGGTGACACCACACACAGCGCCGACAGAACATCTGCCGCGCGTACATGAGCGTCGTCCTGATGAACAAAGAAGTCCCCTTATGTCACCCATCTAATATTGCTGCGTCAGCACTGGGTTAAGTGGACTGTTTTGCAACGCTGGGCTGTTTGGTAACGCATGTTTGGTAACCGCCTCTTACATAAAGAGTGAATCCTAAGTGTTGTTGAGCGGTCCTTTCTCTCTTTGTCTATATCTACTGACTGTAATTGGTTGTTATATAAAGTAAGTGTGTTTGCGCGCGCGCGCGCGCGCGTGTGTGTGTGTGTGTGTGTGTGTGTGTGTGCGCGCGCGCGCGTGTGTTTGTCATGATGTGTGTGTGTGTGTGTATGTTCGTGTGTGCGTCTTTGTATGTGTGCGTGTTTGTCTGTATGTATTTGAATGGAACTACTCGCGCGGGTAAAAGCTGGCCACCAGAGCCAATAAAAATGGATGTTGACTGAAAAGTGCCAATTCACCGGGCCTATTGTTGTGTACATACAGTCTTTTTATTCTCCTCATGCCCGGCTAAAGCCTTATAAAGCACTTACTCGCACGTATACCGACTCAGGGTTGATTCTTTTATGATTTTAAATTTGTTTCGCCGTCGGTCGTCAAAACAAAGATGCCACAAACGGACGACGCCCTTCGCCGAGAAAACAAGTTGCTTTCTAGATGTGCTACAGGTCGCTGACACCAACGCCAACGGCCTGTTGCGCATTTAGAAAGCAACTTGTTTTTCTCAGAATCCATCCAGGTAGCGTCAGCTTGCAATGTTTTCGTCCCACATCCACTCACGCAGCATTTATGAAGCCTTATTTTGTAGTTATGGAACTATCATTATGACAAAATCGATCAGTCTCTTTTATACTTCTTCCATGGTGCTTGTTTGATGTCAGGAAGTGCGACATTTATGACGAAAGCTGGCACAGTTTTCCTTCCTTTTGTAACAGGCAAGCTGTTGAGGAGAATTATCTATTTTTGTGGTCAGGAGTTATTTTGAAAGTCGTCACGACTGTTTGCAGCAGGTGTTGTTTTCTGCCTTTCATGTTTACCGCGCTGGAGGACAAAGGATAGCGTGCGCTGAGTGTGCCACCGCCCGGTCTACTATTCTACTTCTTACCAGTTGGTCTTTTCCACATTTATTGCTCTGTAATTGTAATGGGAGGTAGAGTGTGCTCAGTAGTAGAATGGTACATGGGTCATATAGTGGTAAGCTATACACGACAGCGACTCTAAAAGATCAATGCAACATGTGTACCAAGTTGCAGCCAGCAAGCAGAAACAGTACGAAGATTGCAAGGTGCTTGTACTATAGCCAATGCCTTCAAAGTGTACGGCGCCTTCTTAAAAACGTGCCTTTCGAATGTGACTACACTTGATCACTATTACCGGCGCCTGCCGCATTTTTCAACACACTGCAGAAGTTCACTGAACTGGCTTTGTGAGGCAACATCACGACAACGGCTGGTAGAGTACATATACTTTAAAGTACATTGAACCAAGATCTTAACGATTCGCCCTTGGGGAACAGGTGCACGACTCGCTAGTGTTGTCTCCAGTGCTGTACGATTAGATATGTTCTGAATATTAAAGAAAACTGCTCGGAGCACTCTTGAGAAAGGTCAATTAAGGTAGTGTTGGTGGGGAGGGATGGTTGTTTAGTGCCCGGGCCTAAAATATCAATGAAATATAAATAACTACTCTCCAAACATGTTGGTCACCAGTGAATTCTTTTAGGTCTTGTTTGCTTTGTTGTTTGCTTTTGCGTCGCGACATATCGTGCCATGTATAATGTACGATAAGGCAGCTCATTACATGATACGGGCTGGTACTGTTCAGTTTTACTGGGTATCAGACGCGTCGCACCTGTCCCGTCAGCCATGACCCCATAGGTCTTCCTTCCGTGTGTCTGATGTGGATGATTAGGCACGAATATTAGTCTCTACCAGAGTAACTACGCTGGCTATAGGGAGAATAATTTACCAGGGAATTTTGGTCACCATATGATATCATCTGTCCGCGCAGTTATATGTAAACCTTCCCGAGGACTGACTCTCCAGGCCAATTATTCGCGGAAGCTACACAAATATGATGTGGTCCTAGCTCTGTAATTTACTAACAGATGAATCGGTCGGGGGCTATTTTGTTGGTATTTTGTGGTCTTCTTTTTAACTTCTACGCCTCTCTGTTGCGCGCTTTCATTGGGCTACATACTAACATAGAGACGTAGAAACACAGAATTTGCTTGAAGATTAAAATACCGGTATGTACATGACGGTGTACCGTGCTCTTTTGAAAGTACTGTCTCAATTTAACGTGCAACGCCAACAGGTTGTATGCAATTGTCTATTCTGCTCGCTACGGTAAATCGACCCAAGCGTAAGGGTGAAGGTGAGTGCGATATTTTAAACTAGTTGCGCGCTCGATGGAATGGGACAAAAGCTCTCAAGAGCCATTTTTTAATATACAGGAGCTTGTGCTCAGTTAAACGACAACTGAAAGCCAATAACAGGCAGACGAAAGGGGGATATTATCGACACTCTTTGTCGTTAGACAAAGACAAATGTGACGGCTGCCCCGGGAAATGTTCTGCCCGTGTCCTCATAGTGGGGTCGACTCTTACTGAGCATTAGGTGAAATAAGGACATGATATCGATATAGTATTTCGTGTGAAACAACAATCAATATCTATGTCATACGAGGTTTGTTTACTCGATCAATGTTTCCTATTGGGTGTCGAGTGACCATTAATCAAGAGCAATGCTGTGTGTCTAATGCATGACCTTACGAATGTCTTTGTATTTACATCATATCAATAAATCAGTTATATTTGATATATGGCTCACGGAGCTCGAGTCAATGAGGCAGTATGTGTAACAACAATAATATTCTGTAGTTCCCATTCATAACTTTGTTATATGTCTGTGTCAGTTTTGGTGGATAAGCATCCTGAATGTGTTATTGTAAATTTTCCTTTTCTTGTGAGACCTACACTTTTGTCTAGCACCATTGAACAGCTGCGTATTTCTTCAAGTATGTCTGAATAGGAATTGCGTTACATTTCCTTTCTTTACTTGTGAATTTGACGTTACGTGGAATACGTGCGCTTACTTAAGAAAGTGTACCGACTCAAGAAGCTCATGTAAGCTTGTTGTTTATACACGATTCTTCGGGTCAGTACTGGAGCTCCGCTGCTTTGTTGTTCAAAGTTTACCACGCACTGTTCCCGCGTTTGTACGTGTGAACCTTTCCGTGCGAGAAATACGTGCGTTTACTTAACAAATGGTCCTCACCGTTCAGAGCACTCAGTAAGCAAGGCTCCCCCGGCAGTTCATTCTGGGCCGTTCTGGTTAATTGGGTGCTTGAGTTCGAGAGTTCTGTTGCTTCGTCGGGCAGAGTTTACCACCGTTTCTGCGTTTACGTTTGGACTTTGCCGTGTGAGGAAAACGAGCTATTACCAAGGGGATGAGTGACCAAAGATCATTGGTCGTTGAGCCCAGCTGAGCGACCTTTGAGCGACCATTTGAGTTACCCTTAATTTTTAATTGGAATACGATTACCAACCTAAAAGTATGGTTTCGACAAAGAAGAAGTAAAAACATCGTTCTTTATCTATAAAAGAGATGAAGATAAACTTGGACGGTAGGTTGTACGCATGCACTGGGGACAGACGCATCTATAGAATTCGTTGAGCGACCTGTCAAATGTTTGGTCTCTCAGTGATCGCTCCTCGGTCGCACCTACTCTCCAGGCAGAGGAGGGGTTCCGGCAGGTTTGGGACGTGTTTTGACGCGTTTTTGTCGGGCTTTCTACTTTTTTTGTAAAGCCTACAAAAAGAAAAATTACGAAGTAGAAAGCCCGACAAAAACGCCTAAAAACACGTCAAAAACCTGTCGGAACCCCTCCTCTGCTTGGAGAGTAGAAAACGAGTTCTGTTGCTTTGTCGCTCAAAGTTAACCGCACATCACAAAATACGACTTACACGTGAAGTCTCCTGCACGAGGCCGGAGTACGTGCGTTTACAAAAAGCTTCTCACTTCAGACCGCTCAGTACAGCTCGCAGTCAGTTCATTCTCGATCATTCTGGTTAGCTGAGTACTCAGGATGAGAGCTCTATTGCTTTGTCGATCAAAGCTGCCGGCTCCGGCCGCATGAGCCGGTAGTGGCGGAGAGTTGGGACACAGTGCCCCCACTCAATCTCCACTAACCCTCCCTCAGTACCACTTGACCAACTTAGAACTACAATAACTTCAAAAGTTGCCAGTATACGTCTGTTGTTGGCAACGTTTCTCGCTTTTCAGGATCGGTAGAGGGCCGGCTGTGTTTATTTTGGCTATTTCTATGGCAGACCAATATTCTATATACCACTCCAGGCCATAGGAATGGGTCCTAGGAGACGATTATTCAAGCAGTTTCCTTTACGTCAGTAGACGATTATATTTAGCTCGGTCTGAGCGTGATCGATGTGCTCTTAGCGGCGAGGCAGATGAAGATAAACTTGGACGATAGGTTGTACGCATGCCACGGGGGCAGACGCATCTGCTAAACGCGATGCTCTCTCTGATGGCATGCGTTTACACGACTAGCGCTTCATAGAGCTCTGTTTTGATAAGCAAACACACATTGTACTTTCATCAATTGAATATAAGTACCCTTAAGCTTGGATGAATGAATGTAAATAAAACTACATGTATTATAGAAATATAGAATCTTACAATAGATTTGCCCTCTATAAGATATAAGTAGACTAAATAAATGTAAATTAAACACACAGATATGACTAGATATGAGTGGAGTTATAAGATATAAGTAGACTAAATAAATGTAAATTAAACACACAGATATGACTAGATATGAGAAGAACTTGTTTATGCAGAAACTGAACGTACGCACACATCAAAGGGTTATTTAAGGCGAACTTGGTGTTTCCTTCCGCTCGGTTTCAAGAGAAGATGTGACTTCGTGCTGCGAGGCAGACATATTATCCCACCTTTACATGCAACCCAGGCGTTCAAGGGCCCGACGGAAGGTTTCCGATACACCCGACAATTAATCACGGACCAGCGAGCTGCCGAGATGACTGATATTCGGGATGAAACGGATGAAAATTCGTGTCGGTTTTCCTCGGGGGCATCTTTCGGTTTCATCGCTTTGACGTCACAAGGCGTCACATGATACCGAGGATGGATCGGAAAACGTTTCAAATGACAAGATTATTCAAGCGGGGCACAGAAATGAAAAACGGCATCAGAACTAATCAAACGACGGCCTAGTGGGGAAAACCAAGACCTCCTGACTCACGCCAAAAATTTACGAGGAGGTTGAATTTTCTGTGAGGTGAAAAAAAATCGTTCCACTGTCATACCAAAAATTAAACGTTAGGAAATCCGCCCGTCATGTTGTGACGGCCCCCTCAGGTATTGCTGAGATGGAGGGGCCGTCATCACGAGTGCTGAGCCTGTAATGTTGTATGCATGATCTATCGCACGCCGCCGTAGTACGTCTGGCTGTAACGCCCAAAAATCGATCTCAGACGGTTCGGGGTAGACGGGGATTTTCAGGACTTGACAGGCCCGGTGGCGTGCCGGGGGTAGAAATTAACCTCCCGCGAACAGACAATAGTCTTCCCCTCGTAAAGTAAAATGGCGAATGGGGAATCACAAATTTTGAAGAAAATGCATCAAAAACATGATAAATTTATGATTTTATTACTACCTCTGTATCTTGTTACACGAGGGCGTGTTATATTCAACAATGACAGTGTAATAGCAGGAACTATTATGTTATTGATACAAGAAAAAAATGACGATTTTATCGTCTTACTACCACTTCTGCATTTCAGTTCGTTTATACCAACGACACGATAGCAGGGCATAGTGCATCTTTAGCACATCTAGAATACATGTATATGTGATGATTTATTTACCGCATTACTACAGCTGTACCTTCGTGCTATTCACAGACAGCATAATAGCAGGACCTACTATATCTTTGATTCATCAAAACACATAATGATTTATCCTTTTATTACTGCATCTGCATGCATCTTTTTATTGGACTTTGCGCTATATTCAGACAACGTAGAAGCAGATCTACATGTACTGCATCTTTGTAACATCAAAAACATATAATGATTGACGTTGTTATTACTACATCTGCATATTTTTATTGTACTTCGTAATTTTCAGATATGGACAACATAATAGCAGATCTACTGTATCTTTGACGCCTCAAAAACATATAATGATTTCTCCTCTTATCACTATGTCTGCACGTTTTTATCGTACTTTGTGGCAAGTTCATTCTATTCACAGACAACATACATGATATCATATGTGCTGTATCATAATAATCAGATAACGACCTATATCCTTTTATTACTACATGATCATCTACACCTTTTGATTGTACTTCGCGCTATTCGCGGACGATATGATAGCAGTTCTACTGTAGTTGATAGCTGAGCGGCTGTGTGTGAACGGCACCCAGAGGCCCTGCTGGTGCGGGAAGGTTGTACTATTCAAGCAGAGGTTCGGCTCCGACTTATTTCGACGTCTTCTAGGCGTTTGTATCGGAATTTCTATTCTGTCAGGTTTTCTGTTTGGCTAGGCTGGTTGACAAAAAGAAAGCCTGATAAAAAACGCATAAAAAGACGTCGAAAGTAAGCCTGACCGAACCTCTGCTTGGAGAGTAGGAAGGTTGGCTAATAAGAAGGCAGCGCGTCGATATCAGAAAACGTCATCTGACGCAGACAAACGACCGGCGGCGGCGTCAACGTGAAGAGCAGTCGGCTCGGGGGATGGCGGAGATTAGAGGGGACGCAATTTGCGTAAACGCACGTCGCTTCTGCGTCATGCGTCATCGCGACGCAATGGAAGATTCCACACGGGTTTAATCCGATATCGTATCGGTCTCTTGTAACTTCCTAAACAGTGCAGTAGTTTCTTCAAAATAATTGGCCTAATATAATTCAAAGCTAGGAAACGGGAGTATCCGTTATTTGGTACACAATGGAATATTCCATACGGGTTTAATCCCATATCGTATCGGTCTCTTGTAACTTCCTAAACCGTGCAATAGTTTCTTCAAAATAATTGGCCTAATATAATTCAGAGCTAGTAAACGGGGGGTATCCGTTATTTGGTACACAATGGAAATTTCCATACGGGGTCTGATCCCATATCGAACCAGTTCCTTTTCGTATATATTATGTCATCTAAATACTACAGTTGAATGGAAGAACTCTGTAAATTTGTCTACACATGTTTTAAGAAGAGGGAAGAGAGTTGAAGAGACCCTGTGGATATAGATGGAATATTGCATAACGTACATCTCTACACTGTTATCTTAGTTATGTAACTGAATGCATTTAGCCCACTTTGGGTATGGATATGCAATAAAGATCACTGCCATTTTCCATTTACCTGTCTAAATCTTACTGTATACGTAGTAATTTGCCGAATTGCGAGCTTTGACAGTCATCAGTGTAAAATAATAAAGACAGCTGGGAAAGCGTATCGGTTATCTGCTACACAATGGAGGCTTCCTTACGGGTTTTGAGCTCATTTCAATTTTTCTTTTTAACTTTCAAAACCTTCACAGTCAGACAGATTTTTCTCTGAATCGGAAGCGTTGGCAATCATTAGCCTGATATAATGCAACGGACAGCGTAAACTTTAGGTCGCTGCATCCTGTGTCATCGTACGCATTGGAGGCCTCCCTCCATTCGATCACTCCGATTCCCTCGCTATAGTTACTTCTGCCTTTCAACCTCCACAACCTTGACTTTCAAGCTTTGACACGACAGACTAATGATAATGCAGAGGCAAGTGTAGACGCAGGACGCAACCTCCACAACCTTGACTTTCAAGCAGAAATGCTTTAGCATTGCAGGCTTTGACACGACAGCCTAATGATAATGCAAAGGCAAGCGTAGACGCAGGACGCAACCTCCACAACCTTGACTTTCAAGCAGCAATGCTTTGGCATCGCTGGCTTTGACGCGACAGCCTAATAATAATGCAGGGACAGGCGACAACGCAGGACGCTTTGACATTCTTCATCGCTACGTAGTGGAGGTCTCCACTCGACATCAACTCCCATTTCATAGCTCGTTATTTTCTTGTAACGTTGACTTTCAAGCAGCTATACTTTAGTATTGAAGGCTCTGACATCACAGCCACCATTGGCCTAATAATAATGCAGAGACAGGCGTAAACGTAGGACGCTTTGTCATTCTTAATCGCTACGCAATGGAGCCTAGGCCTGCATTCGATTTTTACTCGTATATTATAGCTCGTTATTTCCTTTTGACCTTGGCAGTCAGGCAACAATGCTTTAGCATTTCAAGCGTTGACAGTCATTAGTCTCATGCAGGGGGAAGCTGCGTGGGTTGTTCGCCTTATTTATGACGGCAATCTTTAATTAAGTTGCTCCCAGTGCGACAGTCTTGGTGCGTTACTCGGCGCCGGTTCCTGTCATACCGATACATGATTGCTTCTCTTGCACCCACTTAGATTCTGTGTATATCACCATATCTGCACATGACATCAAGTCCAGGGAAGGGAATCTCGGTTGGGGCTGCACACATCTTTCGGAAGGGACGTAAAATGTACTCTCCAAGCAGAGGAGGGCTTCCGGCTGGGTTTTGACGCGTTTTTAGGCGTTTTTGTCAATTTTTTTGTCTCTTTAAACCCCACAAGAGACCCCCAAAAATGACAAAGTAGAAAGCCCGACAAAAACGCATAAAAACACGTCAAAAAATAGCCGGAACCCCTCCTCTGCTTGGAGAGTAGTAAAATTGGGTCCCGTGTTCGAGGAGGTGCCTACGTGCCTACTACCACTGGGCACTACAAGGGTCTGAACGAACGTACATGACATGTTACGAATTCGAACTATCGTACATGGCAGAAGGAGCGGTGATTCAAGCGATCATATAAATCGGAACAGACTTAGAACCCATTAGAAAGTTTCCAGAATGTTGAACAATGATGGGAGGGGCTCTTGAGGCCCTATCCAATAGACATGGTGTGGTTGTATGTGTGTGTGTGTGTGTGTGTGTGTGTGTAAGGAGACGAGGGGAGGGGCACTTTTGTGCTAAGTCATACGGGTAAACATCAAATTATGTAAAGGAATACAAATATCACATGTACTTCGAGGCGTCTAATATAACTCATGGAACCCAGCTATTATACATCTCAGAACTCAATAGACATATCGTTTCTGCCATGTCACGGTGCGTTTCAAAGTTCAAACAATTCCTCGAACGCATTTATACAGACATAAATAACATGTCTTCATAACAAAATCATTTGTACACAACGAAGCGTTCTGTTCGCACCGACGTTTCGGTGACCGACTGTCACCTTCCTCAGGGCAATTCTGACTGGTCCAGAATGTCTCTGTAGAGAGTCATGTTCGGAATAAAAACCTTATCTCTGTTCGCAGCGTGGTCTACACGTGAACGGTACCCGGACCTGTGCAACCCTTTGTTTGGTTGTGTACTCTACATTGACGTCAATGCGGAATAGGATGTTTGATCTAGCACGGGTGAAGGACTCCGAACTTCGGACCACCTGAACTTACAATAGAAAGATTTGGCGTGAAACGCGACGGACCCAACGACAAGTGCATTTTTCATAAGCTCCCACGAAAAAACTGGACAAGAATTCGTTTTAAGACACAGTCGAGGGAAAGTTTGTAGGCGGGGGAGTGGTCAGGGTAGATAAAGCATTACCCTGTGTGTAAATAAATATGCCCTTTTCTTTTTGTGTATATGTTGTGTATGTTGTGCGTAGGTCTGAAGTAACGGCACGTTAGAAGCCATGCGTACGGACGGAGATTCGGTTGGAAGAAAGCTAGTTACATGAGCGTTTTCCGTCTTCTCTGTATCTACACATACATCAACTTAAAGGCAGTGCAAGAATGTCAAAGAAATTGAAAACAATTGGACACCGAAAAATAAAAGAAACATATCACCAAAACGGCAAAACAGTTCATATCATCAAAACAGCAAAACAGTTCCTTCGCATTGTTTCAAAATACATGTATCTAGAAATAACGCACACAGGTACAGTGTACACAGGTACCTCCTAGATCCTCTTTGTCCTCTCGGTCAGAAAGTGTTCGTTCAGACAGACATTGAGTCCGGTCGACACACCTTTTCGCTTGTGTGCACAGCCAACAAAGTCTTTAAATAGAGAGGGTCAATAGAAACGGCGGCACCCTTACGCACAAGGGGACGGTTGAGTACCGCTAACAAAGTTTGTGTTTGACTGTGTGTATAGCGAACTGTACAACATGACTGTGTGTATAGCGAACTGTACTACATGGGGATTACTATGCCAGATATATGTTAAAGTCTTCACAGGCTCCTTAGGTTCTGTAATGATGACGATAAGTTTACTCGCAAGTTCCTGTCCGAGGAGGGGTAGTTATAACATGTAACAGTATTTAGAAAAATATATACACCGTGCATGATAATAATGGTGACCATTATGGTACTAGATAGGAGTTAGCAGGCCATCGAGATATCTGTTTTACCCCTATGTTGCCCTATAGTCGGCACTTCCTCCTATTTTGCCAGTTTCTACTGTTTTTCCATCGCGATCCAAGGTCAACCAGATGTCAAATGTCAACCCGGAGTATATCATATCAAATAGGTCGAGGAAAATTAAATGAATGGAGATGCGACCAAAAATTAAAAGGTCTCCTCAGATATAGGATATGAGACTTGCATATTATGTTCATCATATTATGTTCATGTATGTAACAAGTCTTCAGTTACACCATTTTCCGCCACCCGGACCAACCTTAGGCAAACTTGCACACACACACAAAGATAAACAAACAAACCGAAAACAACACCTCCATTCGCACAGAGGTAAGCATACAAACATAGTACTTATTAGTCTATATAGCAGAATCGGATTTGTTTATCTCCACCCACACGGCGATCTCATAGTGTTGTGAAAATCTCCCCGTCACAACACGTGCAGTGAGATTAGCTCAGTGTACACCTCAGTCGTCTGTAAATGCAATCTTCTAGAGACCTGTTGCCCGGCAATGCTCTAATATTATGCGCGACTAACACTCTCCGAATTACCGCTCATAGCTCTTCATTACCGCTAAATTGGCGCACGGGCGGCGCATTATTTTGGAGAGAGAGGTGCAGAGCGGCTTGAGAAGCCGTGTGATGGGGTTGTATGGTACTCATCAGTGGAGATGGGACTGCAGCATTAGGCTGAGAACGAGTTTCAGGCCTTAGGAGAGTGGCGCTCTTCACAGGTGTCATCAGGAAAAAAAACACAACGCCATCGCAAGATCTCTCCTGGTACAAATATTTGACATAGATAAAGAAGAAATTTGTTTCTCGACAATAGACCCCTTTCCAAATACCGCGGCCATTTTGAATCCAGGGCGCGCGCACGTGATTCGAGCGCGGGAAAAGTCAACACCCGGTAAGACCAAGCCAGCGGTAAGGCGTCCCCAATAGAAACCAGCGTTGAATCATCTTCGGCGGTGAGATGTTCTCCTTCTCGGTGAAATCCATCGATATATTTGCATGGCACAAGTAGATGATATTGTTGTGGACACTTGGACTAGATATCGGCCAGTGAAATTGTGAATTTCTGCTACTTTTCCACAGTTTCTGCCGGGATGTTGAACGCGCGCTACAGTGATAAAATGCTGATATGTTTACACCGCGTGCTTGTAATTTCCCTAATAATGTTAGCTAAAGTCGAGAAAAACCCCACAAAACATACACTTTTCGGATCATTTTAGCTTGGTTTAGGTATGAATATAACTCTTGAGCCTTTTGGCTGTCGTGACAATGCCAACATAATCTTGAAATTACGTTAGTTTGAGGGAGGGGCGTGTTTTCTGTGCAGCGTTACATCGACTTCGCTCAGCAATATTTGACATTTCCGCTGAATGCAATCCCACACACAAAAAAAACGGGAAAATATAGGCCTAGGCTTGAGTTCAATGTCCTTAAATATGGCAGCATTCCGGCGGCTTTTTGACGATCTTTTCGGATGCCAAGTATTTAGGCTTGAGGACTCTAAGTACGTGAGTGAAGGTGTGTTTTCCATTCTATCTGACGTTTCTTTAAATCATTTTGCGCGGCAATATTTCATATATCTGTTGGCCGGATGGAACCCAAAAAAACGTTAAATAATATTGACTTGAGGACTGAAGGACCTCAGGCCGATATTTTTCCTTTTGTTGTGGGGTTTCATCCTGTGGAAATCTAAAATATTTCCGCAAAAAGTAATGTAATGTAATGAAACGCTACAAAGAAAACACGCCCCCTGCTTCACTCACGAACTAATCAAGCTAATCTTGGCACTGAAATATCGTCAAAGTCAAAGGAGCCACCGAAGTTCCGTCAAATTTTTATACTCGCAAAGCCCTCAAGCCTATATTTTCACGCTTCTGTAATATCATCCGACGGAAATTAAGATATTATGGCGCAAAGTGAAAACACTCCATCTTCACTCACGTACTTTAGGTTTTGATACTTCAGAAAACTCGTCAAAAGAAGCCGCCGAAATTCTGCTAAATTCCCCCAAAAAATTACCTTTAGCTCAAGCCTACATTAAGTAGCTATAAGGATTCCAGCCCGAAAAGTGTATGCTTTACGGGGTTTTCCTCGACTTGTGAGTGAAGCTGGGGGCGTGTTTTCTTTGTAGCGTTTTATTACATCACTTTTTGCGGAAATATCTTAGATTTCCACAGGATGAAACCCCACAACAAAAGGAAAAATATCGGCCGGAGGTCCTTCAGTCCTCAAGTCAATATTATCTAACGTTTTTTTGGGTTCCATCCGGCCAACAGATATATGAAATATTGCCGCGCAAAATGATTTAAAGAAACGTCAGATAGAATGGAAAACACAACTTCCCTCACGTACCTCAAGCCTAAATTCTTGGCATCCGAAAAGATCGTCAAAAAGCCGCCGGAATGCTGCCAAATTTGTACCCAAAAGGACATTGAACTCAAGTCTATATTTTCACGTCTTTTTTTTTGTGGGATTGCATTCAACGGAAATGTCAAATATTGCTGAGCGAAGTCGATGTAACGCTGCACAGAAAACAAAACCCTCCCTCAAACCAACGTAATTTCAAGATGATGTTGGCATTGTCACGACAGCCAAAAGGCTCAAGAGTTATATTCATACCTAAACCAAGCTAAAATGATCCGAAAAGTGTATGTTTTGTGGGATTTTTCTCGACTTTAGCTAACATTATTAGGGAAACTACAAGCACGCGGTGTAAACATATTAGCATTCTATCACTGTAGCGCGCGTTCAACATCCCGGCAGAAACTATGGAAAAGTAGCAGAAATTCACAATTTTACTGGCCGATATCTAGTCCAAGTGTCCACAACAATATCATCTACTTGTGCCATGCAAATATATCGATGGATTTCACCGAGAAGGAGAACATCTCACCGCCGAAGATGACTCAACGCTGGTTTCTATTGGGGACGCC